>OX344763.1:64683092-67183092 GCA_947034895.1 Rhytidiadelphus loreus | reverse complement strand
GGTCGGCACCCATTTCATCCAGAAAGTTGTCTTCGTGCACGTCTATACTTTCCCCTACACTGCTGACGATGACATCTTCGTCACTGTACACTACGCCCGCCTCTGTACACATGTGCTGCAGAAATGGAGTGCCTGCCATGTTGTCACTAACAATGTCCATGTGCATATGGAAGTTGTCCTGCATGTCTTCGGATGGACTCAACTATGAGCAGTTTTGTTTGCCACTACCATACAAACGACATCAAAGAAGAGCACTAGTAGAAAAAATCATGTCCGAATCAACAACTGTAGACAAAAAAGTGTTGATTTTAGTTGTTGATTTGGACGTGCTGATTTGGACATTCTGTAACTAAAAAGTGTTGATTTTAACATCCAAATTGACACTTTTTGGTTGTCTTCTAACAAAAAAATGTTAAATTTGTTGTTAATTTTAACTAAAAAGTGTTGATTTTAACATCCAAATTGACACTTTTTGGTTGTCTTCTAACAAAAAAATGTTAAATTTGTTGTTAATTTTAACTAAAAAGTGTTGATTTTAACATCCAAATTGACACTTTTTGGTTGTCTTCTAACAAAAAAATGTTAAATTTGTTGTTAATTTTAACTAAAAAGTGTTGATTTTCAACAAAGAAGTGTTGAATTTTTTTGTTAATTTGGACTTCAACAAAATGAAATTAAAAAAAAAATTTAGCCAATCAAAAGTCACCACATGGCAACTGCCACCTAGGCAACCCCAAGGGGTCCAACCAATGAACAACCGCCATGTGGCGATCGTCAAAGCCACGTATGCAGGTGGGGGCTCAAGGGTTCGAACCTTGCACCTCTTACTTGAGGTGCAAGGCTCTTGCCATTGCACCACACACCATGTGAAGTGACTACAAAGGGCTTTTTTTTAAATTTATTTACTTTTTTTCTCTAATTTTTAAAGTCAGCATATTTTGGATCCCATTTTCATATAGTAAATCAACTTTTTTGAACAAACTTCAAATTAAGAAAAGTTGAATAATCAAGTTAAATTTCATCTCCAAAAATCCGTTTGAGATTTGAAGCTTTCAATAAAAAGTTATGAGCCAAAATCAGACTGTACGTTAAAAAATGTAAGAGAAAATGACTTTTCAAACATACACTCTGATTTTGGCTTATAACTTTTGATTGGAGGCTTCAAATCTCAAACGGATTTTTGGAGATGAAATTTAACTTGATTTTACAACTTTTCTTAATTTGAAGTTTGTTCAAAAAACTTGATTTATTATATAAAAACGGCCTCCAAAGTCTGCTGATTTCAAAAATACTACATAATGAATGTTTAAGTTAAATTAAAAAGTTCCATAATACATAGAAGTGCAATCATGATGATATAAACATTGTTCAAATGATGAAAATTTATTTGAAAAATTTATAAATTGAATTGAACAAAAATGAATACAATAAATGAAAATCTACAAAGAAAGGTAGTTCATTGAAATTGTGCCATAATACTAATTACAATGTAAATATCAAAAGAATAAAGCGTAAAGATAAGACATTGATCACAAGTGGCAAAAATTATTACGTTACATGAATAAGGAGGTTTACAATAGTAGACTCAATAAACCAAAAATTATATAACATGAGGATAGAGTTTATAGTTCATTTGATTACAATCTTTGATGTCATATGTGTTAAACACACTTGTATTGACTAAAACATTCATTGTATTATTTTAGTGAAGATTTTGAAGTCACTAGTAGAAAATCTGAAATTTCTGTCATTTTGGACGCATTGTTTTGGACAAAATCTAACAGAAATCTGTCCAAAACAACAAATTTCTGTTAGATTTTGTCCAAAACAACGCGTCCAAAATGACAGAAATTTCAGATTTTCTACTAGTGAGTGTTCAATGGAAAATTTGTTATTAATCCTTGAAGGTCGGAGGCGTTTGGAAGAAGAAAAGTCTAAAACCACCAATATGTGATGCATTGTCTAAAATTAAAACATTTTTTTTAAATCAACCTATACAAAAGTATATAAAATGAATAATGTAATGTGTAGAAAAAATTTAAAATTATATGCTCACGTGGATTGAAAGATTATGTTATTTTTTTTTCTAAAAAGAAAAAATTATCCTCATTCAATCTCGCCAAACAACATCAATAAACTTTGAGAGCCTTTTTGGAGTAAAATTTTTGGTTCACACAAAAATGAGTATGTTGAACTTTCATTAATATATGATATTAGGTCTATCCATTGCACCATATACACTTGTATATGTTTTAAACATGAACAAATAGTTATTTATTTCCGATTTTCAATCTTTGTCACTTGTTGTTTCAAATCAGTCAACTTTGGGGGCTGTTTTCTCATAGTATAGTAACTTTTTTCAAAAAACTTGAAACTGATAAAAGTTGTAAAATCAAGTTAAGTTTCATCTCCAACAATCATTTTGTGATTTCAAGGCTCCAATTGAAAGTTATGGGCAAAATTCAGAGACAGTGTTTACAAATGTCAAAAAAGACTTTCATTCCAAACCGTCTCTGAATTTTGCCCATAACTTTCAATTGGAAACTTGAAATCTCAAAATGATTGTTGGAGATGAAACTTAACTTGATTTTAAAACTTTAACTAGTTTCAAGTTTTATGAAAAAAGTTACTATACTATGAGAAAATTGCCTCTAAAGTCTGCTGAGTTGGAAAAAGACTGAATTGTGAATTACTAAGTTAATAGAAAATATTCCTATTACACATAGAATGTCAAACTTGGTGGTTTAAACATTTCTACATGAAATTTTAGTGACAAGAACTTCAATTCAAGTTAAGATATTATGAATATTTGGCAAACATTTTACTAGGAGGTGATTTAGACACAGTTTATATTCAAGTTTTTTGTAATGTAGAACATACAATTTCAATAGCTCTAAAATAAGAATTTGAAAATTCTTCATCTAGAATTTAAATATTTAAAAAAAAATTATGTTGAAGAATTGTGTTGAAAAAATAGAATTAAAACTAGAATAAAAATAAAAACGCTTGATTTTCATTTTTTTTTAAATTATTAAGTAGAAGTAGGTCTAAGATTGAAAGAAAAATTAAATCATTAATAGCTCTAGAATGGGATTGAAACACAATAATGTCAATGGTGAGATTTTTCTGAATAGAAAATTTAACCTTGTTAAACAATTTCTTTTGAAAAATTGTGAAAATTGCATTCAAAATTGAATCCTATAAGTTATTTTTTCAAGAAGATGCTCAAATTGCCCGAGAAACAAGATTGTTCGTAACTTTCACATTACTAATCAAAATGGAATGAATCAAAGCTTCACATGTACACAAAAATATGATCTTCAAGAAGAAAAAAATTTAAAATTTAATTTGAAGTTTTTGTAGATTTCTTTTTCTACCCGGTGAGGCGGTGACGTGAAAATTATGTTTAAGATGCCATAACTTTTGCTCTTGGGCACCAATTGAAATAAAATTTATATTCTCACGAGGCTAATAAATTTTCCTATTTTATGAGAAAGTTTCAAAAAGTTTTACTAAAAATTTAAATCATACAAACCTACCCAAAATCTATTTTGTCCCTCGAGGGGACAATGGTCCTTTAGAGGTTAGAGAAATTAAAATTAAAATTTAGACCCCTAAAGAACAAAGTAGACTTTTTTTGACAATATAGCTTGTGTTTTTGGTCATGTATTTAGAAATTGAATTCCCTTTTTTTTCCTTTAAAATTTTTATAGAACATGCGGTGAAGGGATAGTTTGAAGGACTCACAAGTTTTATAACTTCTGATTACATCATGAGAAAGTTATTGTATGATGTATAGGTTTTCTAGGTATGTATGCATGTAAGCCAAGTAGATTTGAATGCATTTTTCAAATAAATAGGAATTTGAAATTGGTTTTCTAAAATGTTAATTTTGTGAGAAGTTTCAAATCGTTCTATATAGATTAGGGAGGTAAAACTCATGAAGAATTTCAAAACCCAATTTAAAGTGGAATTTCTACACTTAAATAAATTTCAAATTTTTTTATTGAATACAATTTTAAATATTTTAAAAAAAAATTTTAAAAATAGGATGCAAATTGTTGATTACAACATGTACATTAGTACATTGCAACCATTAGGTTTGGAAATCTTTAGTTTCATAACTAGAATTCTTTTCATTGAATGTTGTAAATCGATCTCAATTTCTATCCACTTATTATTTTCTCCAAGCATGAATATAAAATATTTATTGTTGCAACTTTTAATATAGATTCTCTAATATATTTTTTTAGCATATGATGGAAAATTGTAAATTGTAGAATAGATATATACCTTAATTTTTCGGATAAAATTTTAGAAAAATAAAATTTAATCATTTGAGATGAATGAAATACTATTTTTAAAAAAATCCAAGTATCATGATGTTGCAATTGGTGAAGTTTTTCATTTTACAATTTCAAGAGGGAATAATAGGTCAAAATAAATACTAGCTAGATCATCTAATTAAATCTGTTGAAAAAATAAACATAAATGAAGATTTCAGCATTGCTTTCAAGACTTATATTTAAAAGCAATTATGGGTCTTTCATATGTTGAAAACTTTGATACAATCAAATTATTTGAATCAAAGTTGAATTACATTATGAATTTAATTAGATCTTCAATGGAATTCAAAATCTAATTGAAAATAAAATACAATTTGAACTCTAAATTCATAATTTTTGAAAAATTCTTAAAAATTCCAAAAAACAATCCAAAAGCATTCCAAAATAACCCCAAAATAACTCCAAAACAACCCAAAACAACCCTCCAAACAACCCTCCAAACAACCCCCCAAACAACCCCCAAACAACCCCCCAAACAACCCCCAAACAACCCCCCAAACAACCCCCAAACAACCCCTCAAACAACCCCCAAAACAACCCCCAAACAACCCCCCAAACAACCCCCAAATAATCCTCGAAACAACTCCAAAACAACCCAAAAACAACCCAAAAACAACCCAAAAACATTCAACAAAAACATGTTAATTTGGTCATTGCACTATTCACATGAACAAAAATTTGTTAAACCATTTTGTTAACTTGTACTCAAATCAACAAAAATTTGTTAACCATTGTCTTAGCTTGGGTTCAAATAAACAAAAAAATGTAAAAATGGTCATTGCAGTATCCAAATCAACAAGTTTTTGATGATTTTCTGTTGATTTGGACATAATTTTCTACTAGTGGAGGTTAGTTTTAAAGTCTGCTGGAACACATCCTGCAGAACTACAACAATACATGTGTTCCATAAGAACTATGTATAATGGAAACTTGCAACTGTCCTTGTTCTTCTACACATGCTGAAAAGGCCGAGTACCCAATGGTACACTACCGTTGTACATGATGTCCCTTTTCCTAAGTACGTGACGTGCATCACTTGTAAACGTGAAGGCAACATTGCTTGTGACACAAACTATGAAGACGTTGAAGACACTGAAGACGTCCACCAATTACTGTCACCAGAGAAGGTGACGAACATAAGTAGCCCACTTCAATACATCAGCACTTTTGTATGTACAGTACGAGCACTGTTTGACGTGCACCTCGGCCTTGCAGAATGAACGTTCACAAAGTTTTGTATGTCTGTTTTGAATTTTTTCATGGTTGTCCACGACTGCTGTAGTACAAAACAAATGTGCACTTGTGAGTGAATAAGAGCAACACCGACTGACATGTGCGTTCAAAATACATGCATTACTAATCAATGCATGAAGTGGACACTTGTGATGCCATCAATATGTACAGCCTGTATTCAATTGGCTGTACATTTGCACACAACCACTGCTGTTGCATAGTGCCCTCTAAGCTTGTTGTAAGCAAGTGTACACAAAAACTAATTCTACTACGTTGTACTGTCGTCATTGCAGGTTCTGGACACTGTAGATTGACAGTGGCACTGTACAAACCTGCATACCGTCACGCAGCATGTATCGTAACGTTGAAGACGATGTCGTCACGAATAGGAGGATGTTTTAACAAACAAAGTGACGTCTTGTAGGACGTCCCTTGGAACGCAACGTTCAACGCGTTTGACTATTGTACTGTCACTTGTCGCGCTATTTCTCATAGAACCACGTGTCCAACACTGCACGTAGTGTTAGAGCAAGGTAACCTGCACATATTCTTTTATGTAGTGAAATACTATCGCCCCGCAGCTCATTCTGCATAGTGGAGTCTTTGTAGTCTACAATGACATTGAATTCAACAATGCGTGATGGAGATCTTGTGCGAGGGTTTCAGCAAGGTTTACTTGACACCACACGACCTGACATGTGCGTGACGGATGCTGCAGTGCGTCTATTTGACAACTTCGTCCAACAAATAGCGTTGTTTACATCCACAACAGGTCCAACGACAAGTACCGCAGCTTTCTTGGGGACTTCGGATTGCGCGACAGCAATGGAGCTTGCGATCAAACGAAGCGCTGGTACGTCGTCGCAGAGAATTCCCTGCGCCACCAAACCTATGCCTATGGTATGTGCAATACTAGAACCCTAACATGCATTCCTCAGCGTGTACTTGCTTTTAATTTTACCGTGCATATGCAGAAGTCATTACAATGTGTGTTGTACACGGATTCGTGGCTCACAGCACTACCGTCCCAATTATGTCCATTACTGCGCCATAGCCCGTAGTGATCAGCCATGGATAGTGATAGGACCAGCGGTTATAGGAGAGCCACCACAATAGGGTTTTTTCATGGCTATATTGTTGTCCAATACATTAACTTTGCCTCATATGTTCTACACGACAGCATTCCTCATACCACTGCTGCTTGAATTAGTTTTTTCACTTGCATGTAAGCGCAACGAAGTGCACAACATTCCCCATCAATTATTCTTCACGTCCTCCACTTGCGGCGAAGGTATTTCTGTTCTGTGTGTTGGGTCATTCAAATCCATTGTTTATGAGCTCCTGCAGCATGAATTTTGGCTGCTGTCGCTGATAGTACATACTGTATAGCTGCAACTGCTATTGTAAATGTATTTTCTTTCGAATGCATTCACCTTACAATTGTAGGCATCATACCTGTGTATGCACATAGTGGTAGTTCTTAGACTATGCGCATCCTAAGAAGGACAAATCTGCTTTGCACCCTGTTATTTGCGTTGGTATAGTTTTGGTGAATATTGCGGACTTGTACAATTCCGCATTCTTGTAGTCTTGATGCGCACCTACAATTAGTGCGTGTTCCTGCATACTATGCCATTGTTACAAAATATTATGAATAGCACGGTGAAGCTTCATTAGTGCATAAAGAGTGCGGCAGTCATGGACATGAACACCGCATGTGTAAGTGTGCTCACCGCATGCAACATTGAACACACTGATTTCCATAGTGAAGTGATGTCATGTCATACCAAATTTGGTGCTACACTTCAGTTACCATTGTGTTTGTAGGTTGCAGGGTACTATTCGCTGAGACCAACGCCTGGGCGATCGAAAATGGAACTGAGTTCCCAAGCACATGTCCAAGGAAGTAGTGACAAAGACAATGACAATTTGCAAAGATACCCCAAGGAGGCGAACATGCGTCTTGTGGATGAGGTGCGTAGTAAGAGAATGCACGATAAACAGGTGATGAGTAGGGGCCAAGGAAAGGGAAAGGGCAAGGCTTCTCCTTCGACGGTACGGCCTAGGAAACGGAAGGCTTTGGCTGAGGAGGATCCGTCTTCCTCAGAAGAAGAGCGATCTGTATCGCGAACTGAGTGAGCTCACGCCATAGTTGCAAATGACAGGTGAATGTCGTCAGTTTTTCTCTGCCATGCACGTTATGCATATATGTCATACAAGGAAAGTAGTCGTCGACAATGACGTTGTCAACTTACTTTGCAATAACGTATTACTGCTGTTTGAGTTGTCGCTTGGAACAGGAGTCCAACAACGTAGTATTGTAGAGGGCTAAGAGTACCGGCTATGTTATGGTGGACGTTGTCGTGGACGTCCATGTTGTTTTTATAGACATCATTGTGGACGTCTACGTTGTTTTCGTAGACGTCATTGTGGACGTCCATGTCTTCTTGGACACCTCAACAGACAGACCTCCCATCCACGTTGCAATTTAGTAGGAGGTGGACTGCAGCATGTTGTCATGGTTGGCATTGTATACGTATCACATATGTACGTTTGCTTTGCAAGATGTTCACAACAACGTAGAGGGGCACGTGCAATGGTATTACAGTAGAGAGACATAAATTCTACAACACATTTTGTATGTGTGCATCCTTCCATCTAGGAGTGCAGAGGACACAGATCAAGAAGACGAAGATATAAGTGACGATGACGACAACACGGAGGTCCCCATGCAACAGTTGATGGACGTTGGTGGGAAGGTCATCAAAAAACCAGTCATGGTTGACGACATCGGCTTCCTGCATGGGAAAATGATGAAAACATTGCGGGAAGACGTCCGCTTGTTTGCTGCCGATCTGGATGTGACAATGGGCTGGGAGCAGCAAGATAAGCAAGACTGCAAACGTTTCTACGACAAACTGTATGCAGGTATGCCAACCACTACTGTTTTTTGAATGTCGAACATCTTATAGAATTGTTATTGGGCACGTGTTTCCAAGAGAGTTTTGTCATTGATGGTAGCAACAATCGCTAGCAATGTCTTTGAACATTCAGAAATTGTCCACATTGTAGCGTCTATTTCAAGAAATCCATCCATGATAGAAGGTGGATGCACGCTCATAACTATGTCTGTTCTCCCGTTCCGTGTGAATGATTGAGCAAAGAAGTTGAATTGCATTTCATATATTCAGTACTTGTAATTGCAGAGTGGCGTCTCATCGGCCCATCCACAAAGATAAGCAACCATTGGCTTGCACCGCTTATCACGAAGGCTTTGATCCATGCTCGCTAGAAAATCAACTAGCTCATAGATCATGGTAAAAAAAGGCCTGTTGACGTCGACCCAGAATAGTGGAATGTATTGTGTGCAAAGTGGAAAACAGAGGAATCGAAGCAGCTATCGGAGCACATGAGGTCTATTTCAAAAAGCAAGGTCTCTAGGGCTGCACAACTGCAAACAATTGAGAGGGACATGCTTGTGCAGTTGGTAAGCTCCTTTGCTGAACTATTATTCTACTACTGTAGTGCATGTTGCACCTCCATTGTACACTGCAGAGGATGGCCTTGTCAATGAACATGTCATGGACTCTACATTGAATTGTAGCTTAGAATGATGTGACGTCACTGTAGTGCAGGCGTTTTTTTCCGATGCTCTATTCATCTGTAATGCTCCTTTTAATTTTTTCGTGTTCGCAGACATTGTCAAAGAAGCGTCCTCCACTTCCTGTGGAGGTAGAGGCCGCAGTTGCGGTTGAATTCACTCGGCAACAAGAAGAGAAACGCAGAGGTCCTCTTGATCTCGTAGTGGACATGGACGACGTGCACACACGCCTGAATGCCATTGAGCTTTCAATGGCGCTTCACCAGTCTAAGGTTGATGCATTGCAGCAACGGCTAGAGGCGTTACTCATGGATGCGTTCCGCAATCATATTAGCAATGGAAGCAAAAGTGTACCCGACTTGCTGCAGCCTAGCCTGTTGGAAACCGCCGACGATGGAGTGCTTGCTTCGAAAGAATGCACATGCTTTACCTCCGCTGAAATGAATGCACTTCTTGAAAGTGGTACTGATGAGCCAACACAGGAAGGCACAACAACAGTAGGCGGTACTACAGTTGCAGTTCTTGACGCAGTGGACGTCGTACCCATGACATTAGGGAAGGAGGTTGTGGAAATTGCATCTTTAGCTGCTTTGAACTCTCACCATGAAGCGGCGGATTCCGTCGATTCTATTGCTGAAGGCAATTTCAAAGATGCTGTTGTGGAGGACGAAGATGTGTACGCACTTGGTGATGAAACTGGCACTGTCGACCCCATAGACTTGCAAGTCTCTGTTGAAGAGAATGCCATCGTTACCAAGGTTAGTTTCAGCAGCCATCCAAACTGTTGTACCAAAAATTTCGAAACAAAGGTCCATGACAAATCCAAGATACTATAGCCTCGTTAGTATAATTGTTTGAATGAACAACTTTGGTCGACGACGTCAGAAAGACAGCAATGAGTATGCAAGTCCAGCACGTTGTCTACGTCGTCTTTAGTGAGGAGGATACTATACGGAAGCATCCTCACTTTGGCTAGTTTGGAGTTGCAGTCCCTTGCATCAGTAATGTCTATTCCAGCTCACATATCATGAAAGGAATTCTTGTGGTACAGTATACTGTGGACCATGCGCACACTCCATTGCACTTTTCGTCTGTGTTCAATTGTTCATGTATGTGTCTTTGGGACGGTATTCTAATTACCTTTCCTACCCATGTGAATTTGAGCATGCTTATCCTGCTTTGTATGTTGAACATGTTATTGCACATGTAGGAGAATCCAACAATGTGAGGTGCAACAGATTCAGCGGTACAAGGGAGACGCACTATAAGGAGTCAGTCGAAGGGGGTTCCTGCAAAGTTAGCAACGACATTCAAAACGCCGAAGTCCATTGTCATGAAAGGGCCGACTCCATCCAAATCTGCAGACAACAATTCTAAGGTCTTTCACGTCTACGGCGTTTTGCTTTTGCCTAGTGATGTCTATGGTTAGCGTCATTGCACTTCAATTGCAAGTCAGCATATATTGATAGCACTAGTCGTTACTACATACTTAGAATTATCCGCACATTGCCATGATGAAAAGCAGAAGTCGAATTTTGACATGTTGGGATTGCAGATTGTGGTTGGCAAGAAAGGCAACGCGTCGAAGAAGAAGTGAAGAACTTCACTTTTTGGTCGAAGGTGTGTACAGGAGGTCACTGTACATGGCGATGACAAGGCCAATGTCAATTGCTCTCAGCGTGATAATGACACGAAAGTTTTCCAAGACAACATTCTTTTTGTAGGTCTTCCATGTAGAAAGTAATGTGTGCCTCTTCTATCCCTATATATGAAGGATGTAGGAATGCATAAGTGCAAATACACTATACAGGCGACATATGAGCAACTATGAGAAGTGACTTATTGTAAATAATAGTTTACTGCATGCATATACATACTGAATGCAGTGGGATTGATTTCTTGTGCCTCGCATGTTTAGCAAGTTGCTAAGTTCAGGACACCGGCGATGCTCGTGAACAGAACATGGCATTATTTTCATAGTGCCCTCTTTTGCTTTCAGGTACTACAACAGTAGCTAAGTAACGGCAATTGCAAACGAAAATGGTAGACATTGCTGCAATTGCGTTTTGGACTAGTAATGTTCAGTACAATGCAGACGGAATGTCCACTGCTATGTTCAACATGTGCACTTGTTTCTTTTCCTACATCATGTTCTCTGTTTTTTCAGTTCTGTTCTGTTTGTAGTACAAGTTCACTTGCCAAGTCCACATTCTTCCATTGCTTGTATAGTGAGTCACTGTGAATGGGAGAGGTGATAGACTCCATGATGTCCTTACACTTCAGCATTTTTTAAGTGTCATGTTACACATCTTCTTGCATGGATTGACAACAAAGCCTTAGGACAGTGACCTCACGGAAAGTGTTCACTGAAACCCATGCACTGTTAGTGCAATGTGACGCTGCATTTGTTATCTTTGTCCATTGAATTCTATGACTATAATCCATTTGTGTGTGCATCTTACATGAAGGCAACTATGTTGCTATCAAACTTGGAAGGACCGGAAGTATGTCGTGGCCATTTGTTTCCTTGGCCGCTCTATTGCATTCCAAAAAGAGAAACCACGGAAGTTGACAAAGACAATAGACAAATGGAAAAGGAGAAATGCATGGCTGACGACGCTTCGATGATGTGGTCGCCATTGTTTAGAACAAATCATTGTCTCGCTGTTCAGATGTGTCCGTGAACATCGTTTGTGGTCTCCAATTATGCAGGAAGTTCCAGTTTTCTTTGACATCATCAGTACCGTTAGGGAATAAGACCTTTCATTCACAAGTTTAAATTATTGAATGCCTTACTTTGCATGTGCAGGCACAAGATGCCGTCGTCAAAACATGAAGCTCCACGTGTTCGACACCACTGAAATTGGTGACGACGTTTTCTTCATTCCCTTTGCAGTACTAGGACTGCTTGTGGACATGCACCTGTAGCTTCTACAAAGTCGTCGTTCATTAGAACTGCATAGATGTTTTCATAGGCATTGTGTAGCATTTCATTGATATGTAGGTGTGTCTTGGAAGTATGCATCTCTCTCTTTGTCCTTCAATGTTTCAGTTGGAAAAGACAGACAAAAATGTAGTTCGACCATTCCTGTGGGACCTAAATTTCCTCCTATTTGATTGGCCAGATTGGATGAGAGTGTTGGGCCATGCACTTCGTGAAGCATGGCAATTATAGAAGGATTTCAATGGAAAGGAGGCACACTTCTGCTTACGTAACTGGGACTTTTGCAGCTTCAATTCTTAAGTCTTGGTAGTGAGATACCTTCCATTAAAACATAAGAAGCAAATGCCTTTCGTGCGGGATATGAAGGTCAATGTTTGTTCTGATACCCAGGGTTGACAGGGCGTCCGGACGTCCAGAGTCCGCGGACGCTGACCCCAGGACGTCTTTTGACATACCTGGCGGTAGATGGCGTCCGACCGCTGGACGGGCGGACGGCCGATTCTTCCGACGGAACAGCAGCGGACGGGCCGACAATACAGGAGCGGACGCCCCGTCGGATCGGAAGCGGACGGCCCAACGGAGCAGGAGCGGACAGGCCGACGGGGTAGGAGCGGACGGCCCGACGGAACAGGGGCGGACTGGCGACCGGATGTCCGTCCACCCGCCGGGGGCCCGTCCGCTTTGGACGGTGACCGTGCGATGTGACGGACGCCGATTTTCCACCGTTCGATCTTGCCTTCCGCCTATGTGCCGTCCGATGCTTCTGTACGTGGATTCATGCCGTCCGACTACATAAATAGCGGAGAGCACAGCTTATTTTGCCACAATCGTTTCCCTTGCGGAGTGGGTGATCTAGTGCCTAAGGCTCTGTGCGCCTCTTCCGTTTTGGTGTACAAATGATTGTGATCGAACCCTAAATTGTTTCAAGTGTAAGTGCGAATCATTAATCATTTAAGCAAGCTTACCATGCCTCGCGATAACAAATCGAAGTCCAGTAAAAAGGGCAAATCCCAAGACATAAATTGGGATGATTGGGACAACCAAATGTATGTAGCTGAACCGGGATGGGAAGAAGAACCCAAAAAAACTTGGGACTGCACAACGTGCAAGAAGTACATCAAAATGACGCACCTCTCCAAAATATGGTCCAAAGAACGCGCAGAGGTGCAAGTTCGTCGTTGGGAAGGACAAATTTCCACATGCCAAAGCAAACACTTTGTTCATCGATACGAGAAAGTAACACGTTCAGCTCAAATACGGGACTCCAAACCGAATTTAATGAACTATTCCAACATGAGCATGGTTTGGGCGGAGATTGTACTCCACAAAGATGTAGATTGGCGCACAATTTACGGAAAAGATGTTACCCACTTGAATCGCAGTGATGCGGTACTTTATACCAGTTGGACTGGGCCGAGCGATTGCATGCCAAAGTGGTCTAATCGAGGCCAGTTTGGATTTCCACCGGTTGTATTGCCGGATGCAGAAGATGAATGGTCAGGTGATGATGATGAGAAAGACACTCCAACACCCGTGAGGATGGAAGAGAGGCACGAGCATACAGAAGATCGGGAGAACATTCAATACCAACAAGAAATGCGAGAAGCAATGCAAAGAAGCCTAGAGGACCGTGGTCGACAATATGGCCATCATGGGGTGTACAGACCCGATCGTGGTGCATATGGCTCGCAAGATACGCGAAGTATTTCACACTACGATAATGACCCTCAAGGGGGGTATCACAGCTCAAGGACAAGCCACGGAACCACGCATCATTTTGAAGGTAACCAGGGAGGCTCCCAATACAACTTTATGTCTACTGGAGGTGGTTCTCATGAACCTCAAGGAGGCCCTTCTTATGGCGGTTCAACTCAAGGAGCATCTACTCACAATGATTCAATTCCTCCTCCAACTTTTGGAGGTCCATACCAAGGAAATTATGGACAAGCAAGTGGGCAAAACAGATATGGAGACGACTACTATGGCGGAGGACCATTTCTCAATGTTTATAGGTCTACTAGTACAGGCCCAAGCCAAAAAGATGACACTGAATCAGAATCTGAGTGAAGTAGATTGGACTATAATTGGACTATTGGACATTTGTAAGATTGTAGTTGTTGTCTCACAATACAATCAAGTGATTGTAAATTTGTAATCTCTTGCCACATAATATAGAAACTGACAAGCACGACACAAAGATGTTGGCTCTTAACAAATAGTATTTTCCTATTTGTAAATTATGAATAAAATATATTGTAATTAAGCCCTAAAGCCCTATGGATGTTTTTAGAAAAATGGATTTGTTCGGACCACTTCTACTTTATATACCGTAGAAAAACATAAACATCAATTTCTGGGGGGAATTTAAATAAAGTATGTTGTACATAACTTATTTGAGAGCATGGCGCCAAAATTTCAAAAATTTTGACCGCATGGATTGAAAGATATGGCATTCTAAGCACTGCATTTGAAATTGAGAACGCCTTTAATCTCAAACAAAATTTGAGTAAAGAATTTTTTACAAATTAAAATCTGCAATTTCGGTTTAATTTACAAGACCACAACCCAATTATGCTTTGGAATTTTAATTTCATTTAGGGTTCTAGAATAATGAACGGAAAATTGATTCAAGGAGTTTGGCACTTAAGCTTCTCCTAAACAAAATCAACTTCGCAAAACAACATATTGTATAATTGTATTATTTCAATACAAATGGTGTTGTTACTTTGTTGCCCCCCAATGAAAATTTGGGGGATTCTCTTGCATGTGCCATGTACATTTACATGATAGATCATACAATTTAGCACACCACCTTGCCAACTTAGGTGGCTAGGTACCCAACAATCCAACATCAATGATACATCAAGAAGAAGAATTCCAAGTCTACATTTCTCATCCACCCAAAAAAGATGTTTTGTATTTAAATAGTTTGTGTTCCGAAAAATACAAAATGTTCAAAACGGAAAGCCAATTTCACATATATTGGCATACATTGATGGTGTATATATAGTCTATAGTTAGCACACATAATAACGTACATCCTCACTGATACATTTATCGATTACTTCTATAATCTATAGTACTATGTAGCACACTCATATATTAATATGAGTGACGGAAGTGGTCATCTGGAATAGGCCAATTGTAAGAATTAGTAAATTGTTGGATGATTTCGGAAAAACTTCCGCGCTCCGCAATCACTGAATTGCAAAGGCGATCCAAGTAGAGGTGAAATACCCTTGCCAAATTGTGGTGGCTAAACCTCGTATGTCCTTCATTTTCACGATGAAGCGATGTGTAGGCCTCTGACATGCATAGTTTGTTGATCCGTTGAGCTATTCGACCAACGGCATATTCCTCCGATTTACGTGACAAAGTTGGAATCATTTCCACATCCGCATCTTTGCGGTGCACGTATGCAATTGAAGGGTCCACCGACCACCTTCGGTTCAAAGCTGCATCCCGATCTGCCGCGGATGTGAACGTATACAAAGACTTCATTGGTTCAGTACGAACCGTAGACATGCCCCAATCACAAACTCCAATGTAAACACGTGATTCATCCTCAGGAAAGTGAAACATGATATTGTCGGGAGAAATATCATTGTGTAGATGACCCGCATTGTGGACCGCATTCATGATATGCACCAATGCCCATGCCAACTCGGTGCGCTTCTTTCTCCATCGACCAAGACGGAAAGCTTGAATCACCTCTTCGGGCGTTGGTCGTGAATAAGACAATCGAGTGGCAATGTTATCTAGATAATCATTATCGAGAATCAACATTTGCCGCAATGTACCACCATTCCACCAATATGCATACCCTTCATTGTTTTGTTGCATGGACAGTGGCAAACCGAATAACTCCGTCATGTGGAATCCTCACTGACATTGATTTGTTTTGGTGCTCCAACTTCGCAAGTTGAGGACGAATCCGTTGTTGATGAGATATTTTTGCAGCAAATTCCCAAAATGACGGAATCTCATGACATCCTTCAATTCGAACCCTGTGAATTGTTGCATATCCGCCCTTCAAGATTTTGTCATCTTGTAGAATCACCCTTGCTGTGTCTGGTAGTGCTATGAGATGCCGTCGTCCACGTTGCAATTCTACATCTCCTTCATCCAAAGTCCACCAATCCAATGACCCTCGCCGATTGCATCTCTTTGCAAACGGAGCGCAACGACGAACAAACAAGTCAACTTTGAGAATGACTTGTTCAAAGCTTTCATCACTTGCACGGTGTTCCCTCCCGTATTAATCTAGAATCACCTTCGCATTCCACAATGCGTCTTGCACCCTGTTCTTTAGAAATTGTTGGAAGCCCTTCTTCTCCATTTCATGAATCCATTCTGGAAGGTTTAGAGCATCCGTGAACTTCTGTGTCATATCCATCTTGAATTTGTCTACACATTCCTCTTGGTATCTCACATATTTAGTGTGAAGAGACACAGTAGTTTCCACCTCATAAAACTTCACAATGTATTCAATCAAGAATGCTTTGCAAGCATTGGAAGGAAGTTCACGTACTGAGTCAATATCGGGCACCACATTCTTCCCCTTCGCCGCTCTCTTCGGTCTCGGCATCGTAGAAAGTATGAATTTTTAGTCCCAATTTAATTCATAAAAAATTACAGTCCACCAAGTACACATAAACTGGAAAAAATGGGCAAAATATAGGCCCCCAAAATCCAACTCCTACCTTCCCTACGAAAGGAGCCAATGGAGGATAAACCACCAAGCTCTCCACTCTCTCTTGCAAAGTACAAGGGGGAAGGCAAAAGTGAGAGCGGACGGGCCGTCCGCACCGCCTTATATGAGGCGGACGGCCTCGAGGTCCGCACGAGCGGACGGACCCCAAAAGCGGACGGCCAACGGTCCGCCTCACTTCGGCCGTCCGATCAAACGGACGGATCGGCAGTCCGCTTCATCGGACGACTAGAACAGACCGCCCAACCGGACGCCGACTCCGCGACGCGGACGGCAGCGCCGAAATCGCGGACGGCGGCCTGCAACACGCGGACGGCGACTCTGACAGGCGGACGGCAACGTGGGAACGGAGGACGGCAGGGTCCGCCTAAGCGGACGGGGGTGGGATTTTGAAGTGCATCCCGCCCAAATTGATCATTACGGCCTTAGGGGTCTTTGAATCCTTGATGTCACCAGCTGGCTGGCCCTCCGGTTCAATTTCATTTTTAATGTGGTTCCTTTGTGATAATGGTGCTGGGATTTCATTTGATCTAAAAATTAAAAAATAAATAGAAAAAAGGATGTGTGAATTTAGGAATTATCTAAAAGATTCACATATTTTTGTATGTTGTTTTTACGTGCATGCATTGAATTTATAATTTTCTCTTATTTTCTAGGGATGGAATTGAATTTCCTATGATATAAATTTTTAAATGAAATAAAAAATTGAACACACGGTAATTTAATTCTACTTATTTGAACTTCAAGAAAAAACTTAAAGCTTCTCATTGTCCAAATGAAGCTACGAGGTTTGTTTCTTGTATGTCAACACCTCATAAAATGGTCATTTCAAAACCAAAGACAAAAATTCTTTTAAATGGTATTTTGGGTTTAGGGGATATTAGGGGCTTGCAAAGGTTTTGATACTCTAGCATGAAAATGTGTGGAAGTAGATTTCTAGAAGTCTCCCCCCCCCTCCCTTTGAGTTGAATGAATTTATTGATTTCCATTCTTTAAAGAATCATAAGGTGCCAAAATATTAGCGCCAAAAATATCAAGTTAAATTAATTATAGTATGAAATTATAACTTGCTCAATCACTAGGGTGGGACAACGTGCTATGAAAATAGTGCATACACTTGTCTTCTTATAACCTCACAAGTTCATGTGCACCCTACTAGGCATTCAAGCAAATTTTTTAAAGTCTAAACATCTACATGGTTAGGGAATGCAAGGACAAATGTTTCTTTCGTTGTGGATACTAAAAGGCCATGTTTTTTTTTCATGCGTACAACACACTTTGAATGGCTTGGGCACTCAAACCCCTAAAAGATTTGATCCATTGGAAAATGAATCAACTTTGAATATTACATGAATTGGACCTTGGGAATTGTTTGCAATTCAATAACTCCTTTCCATTTTGTTATTAGTTCTATTTGGAATTTTGGGGGGCATATTTGTTTATCCAAAATCAAAGACAAAGGATTGTGATTGTCACCCCCATTTTGACAACGAAAGGCCTAAACCCTATACCCTAAATCCTAACAAGGGTATGGAGGCATTGCATTAGTCAAAATACTACCTTTGAGTCGGTGGATTGCCTTGACATTTATGAAAACCAAGTCAATGCTTCGAACATTGAAACATTCCTTCATCAATGAGCACCCGGTACTAGTACAACGTCTCTACATTCCCAAATGAAAGAATCCTATGCTTTTGAAAATCAGGAGAGGACTAGAGGACTCAAGAGGGTGAAAACAAGGCCCAAACTCCCCAAAGTGTGCTTGGGCGGACCTCGGCGAGGGAAGGGCAGACGGCAGCGTCGGAAATGCGGACAGCAGCGTCGGAAAGGCGGACGGATCCGTCAGAGCAGGCGGACGGCCCGTCGGAAATGCGGACGGAAGCGTCGGAATCGCGGACGGGGGGTAGCAGGCGGACGGCGGCGGCGGGAAGGCGGACGGCAGCGGCAGATTTGGAGACGGATGGGCCGTCCGATTGAGCGGACGTTTGGGTCCGCTTCGCATTGGTTGGGGGAGGTTCGGTGGCGGACGATCTTAGGTTTGGTTTCGAACGGCTATAAGGGCGGACGGCCTTCTTGTTTTTTCTCATTTCCCTCTCCTTCCTAGGACTCACAACCGTGTTGGATGTGCTACTGTTGCTTCATTGTGCCAGTTGCTCCTACATGGTGGAGAGGTGGGGTCATTCATCTTTCATTATTGGTTCACATTCAAACATTCATTGAAACTTGGGTGGATTGAAGACACATACTTTTGGTGACTATTTAAATTCAATTGGGGACAAGTTCAAGTTGACAACCATGAGTGGTCAAGGCGTTGAAGGTAGTGGTGGGTTGACCGGCGGAGGTGACAATAGTAGGAGGCCTAAACCAAAGGGAACCGCCTATGAGCTCCACTATGAGATTTTAGATGAGCCCAACATCAAAGCAGAGGGTGGTTGGGAAGCGGAGGAAGCGGAATATTGGTCCTCCAAAATGTGCAAGAAGTATGTGAAGATGTACCACATCGACAAGTTGTGGCCTAGGGAGGCCTACATCATCCATACTCGTGGTTTATGTTGCAAACCAGGGAATTGCAACAATGCGCACTTCATTCACCAAGTGCATGAAGTTTGGCAGGCCCTCTTTGGGGATAAAGCAATGTCCAAGGGGTATATAAACTACAGCTTGGCTTCTATGGTGTATGCAGAATTGATATTGGCACGCAAGGTGGATTGGAGCACGTTTCCAACGATAGTGAACACTCCACGTGTGCTTGAATGTAATCGGAAAGATATTCCCGATTTGTACAATCCACAAGCAGGGCCAAGTGAGGCATTTAAATCCAAAAGAGAGGTAAAACCAATGACAATGACTATGACCAAGGACGTGGAGGTCACAAGTTCGGCAATGCAATTGGCTTCAACACAAAACCGTATGGCAATACAAGATTTCAAAGGCGAGCATGTGGAGGGAGACATATTTTTAACTCCTCCAACGGATTTGATATGCACACCAAATGGAACAACAATGGTGGAGCACGTGGCCCCATCCGCACCACATGAACGTCATGATGATGTCATTGAGGGAGAAGTTGCTAATGCGGGAATTGCCATTCAGAATCTTATAGACAGCAATGCTTCAAATCATTTGGCAAGTACTTCGAAGCAAAGTTTGCCGAAGACACCGAGCCCGACATTGAATCTAGGAGTTGAGGTGCATCCTTCACCTCATCATGGAGAACAATCGGATGGCGTGCTGCCAAATGAGACCATTCTTGGCGGATTTATTGATTCCAAGTATCCGCATTTGTCATCTTTGAGGACATCAAAATGGCAAATTGTTCGTCGGATGCCCTCGGTTGCATTATTAGAATCTTTGTGTAAAGGTTCACATTTGTGGCGGTCACACGAAGAACGTTTAAAGAACATGGAGCACACCAACGAGGATGGCACGAGTAACGGAGGCGCGGAAACCCAAGATGAGCCTTCCGAGAGTTAATGGGCTGATTTTGTTTTGACCGCATCAAAATTGGCAGTTACGGCTCAATTTGTAGCAGAAGTCGCTCCAAGGCTGCAAGAAGTTGCAACGGATTTTTCCAAATTAGCGCCTGAATTGTTGAGTGGTGCCTTGGACTTCGTGAAGTTCAGCTAATCTATGACACCATTTCTCAACGAGCGTGTTACAGATTTGAAGGTTTTGAGTGAATACCAAGAGGAGATCAAGAAGTATAAGGGTATAGATGTTGAGAATCTCAAGTTGGCGGCGGATGCTTCAAAATTGAAAGAGAAGCTAGAGACATTGGAGGCTCAATCAGATCGTCGCCATAATACATTGCTTTTCCAAAGGAAGTTTATTGAAGACTTGGAGTACGAAATTGTAGCGTTGAAGAAGAAAATCCGAGAAGGTGAGGTGGTTGTTGAGAAGGGAAAGGAGAAAGTGGAGGACAGACTAGATGGCATTGAGGAAAACAACAATCCGGATTTGTTGTATTTGACCCCCATCGGTAATACTAATTCCACATTCCACGATGCTTCCATGCAAACGGAAAGCAATGAGGTCAAAGATTTGAAGCAAAAATTGACCGAGGTCACCGAAGAAAACACACGTTTGGAGGCCGAGTTGAAACGATTGCAACGGATAGTGCAATTGGATGAATGTATGCCGAAGGGCACTTTGGACTCTCGATGGTTGGCATGGGTGCAAAAACTTGAAGACAAACCGTCTGTAGTATCACGAGCAATGAAAGGGCTACTCAAATTGGCAATGAAGTCGGATGAAGAATGCGATAGCGTGGAGTCCTCTCTTTGGCATTTGAAGAAGATGTTTGACTTTGTGCCAATGGGGTCCACCGAAATCACATATTGGGGAGACATGGATGCAATGTTCGAGCGTTTGAACCACACAAAGAAGAAAGAGGTGGCCTCCATTAATTGGGCCTTGGAACTAGAAGAAGGTTGGGTCCCTTATCCCACGCTTTCGGCACACATCAAGAAAAATGACAAGACAATGGTGCATGCTTGTGATCCTTTGGCCTTAATATTGGAGGGTCATTGTAGCCTTTGTCCAGTTCATTTTGGGCCCGAGGGAGCCCTCACCATGGGCCAATGTCCCCACACTTTCCACGTCACATGCATCGTCAGAGCATCCCTTATTCGTTCGGTTTGCCCTGAGTGTCGTTCTCCCTTGCCTCCTAGGTTCTACGAAATGCTCGGGATCTCGGAAGCTATGCCCCCCGGCCATGAATACAATCGATGGACCATTCCCTTAGACCAAGCGCCATTCAAATTTCAAAATTATGCGCATTGGGGAAAAAGTCTAACGTGGGATTCGGTAAATTCTACACATGGGCTATACAAATCATCGGAAGTGCCGATAGATTCCTTGGTGTGGATGACCCACGATGGAGAGGTGGAGTTGCGAGCTAGAGGTATTGCCAACGAGGAGGATCGAGAAGTGTTTTGTCGTAGTATGGGGGGCCATTGGAGCATGCAACACCACAAATTCTTTCGATTTCCCGAAAAGGAAGTGAAGAAAGGACTAGATGGCAATTGGATAGAGGTGGAGCCTACACAAGAGTTTAATGAGCAATACGGGGATTACAATCACACTTTGCTAGGGAGGGCCCTCTTTTTATCAAAGTTGGAGGAAGCTGCACAAGTTCGTGCCTTTGTGGAACTAGATGGGCAATCAAGCACAGAAAATTCAATGGTGGAGGTGGCGGGGGCATTTGATAAGAGGATGGGCAAAATCATAATGCATTGGAGGGCATTTTTAGTGGGGGGAGAAGAACCAAAGTGGTTTTCCATGAAAAATGATGATGACGTGGTCAACTTTTTGGTAGATAAAGTGGATGCTGCTTTGAGAGCGTTGAAGGCAGAAGACGTGGATTTGACTCCAAAACGGAAGAATAAACAGAAGATTGAAGACGAGGATGACTACTCTCCGGATACGAAACGACACTTTTCCGCAGTAGACATGGAAGCTGCGTCCAGTGGGCCTATGAGTGAGGGCAGTCTTGGTCCTCAAACACGCCGTGCAAGTGCAAGGCTGAAGGATAAAGAGGGTTTGTCGCGTCTTTCTGAGGGAGGTAGCAATGATAATATATAGGATAGTTACACCTTGTTTGTATTTCGATATGACATTATGGAGTGTTGTTAATTTTGAATCTCGAGAGGATTCAATACTATTAATTCACAACACTCATAGTATGCTATGAGTTGCTTTTCATTAATATAAAAATATGTGGGTTACTCAAATGTTTTTGAATTTACTCTCCTAAGTTTTTTATATTTTATACGATACTTTTTTGTCAAGTATGATTTTGGACATGCCTATTTCTCAACATAATTTTATCTCATTAATTTCTGTATTCCTAAAATATCACGCATCTCTAAACTAAATCCCTAAAATTAAAACTTGTAGAATTAGTGAATTAGTCAAAATCCACCAGCTGTCCGCTAGTCCGCCACCCGCCTACAATTTCGACGCTGCCGTTCGCCTGTCGCAGCTCGCCGTCCACGATTCCGTCGCTGCCGTCCGCCTGTTGCAGCTCGCCGTCCGCGATTCCGATGCTGCCGTCCGCCTGTCGCAGGTCGCCGTCCGCGCTTTCGACGCTGCCGTCCGCATTTTTGTTC
This sequence comes from Rhytidiadelphus loreus, assembly GCA_947034895.1. NCBI lineage: Eukaryota > Viridiplantae > Streptophyta > Bryopsida > Hypnales > Hylocomiaceae > Rhytidiadelphus > Rhytidiadelphus loreus. The sequence continues at coordinate 67,160,147 of OX344763.1, read as the reverse complement.
TCAGAACCGTTGAGGCTTTAGAAATGTTTTAGTTTTTGCTGCTCAACGGTCATGAGGAATGGGCCTGATCTGAAATCTATAAGTTCTTAGAATTTCAGACTAACAAGCACTCCTGAGAAACTGAACGCTAAGATTTCCAAGGGCTAGGAGCTACAATTTATTTTGTGTCCCTTGCTTGGTAATGCATAGTTCAGTGGACAGGGGGGCTTTGGTTTCCAAGGCTTCATTCACACATTGTTTCTAATATTTTTTACAAATCTTATCCAACGGTTACATTTTTAATTTGAATCCAATTTACGGAATCGGAGGTGATCACTATGAGCAAGGATTGGTCTTCTTGGTATGGCTTCCCGGAGGTTGGTAAAGTGCAATGCCGGTTTTGCAACTTGGTGTTTGCCAAGAAAGTAAGCTGGTTGTTTAGCCACTTAGGATACCAAGGCACATCGGGGGCTCGTGACAAAGGAATTAGCCTTTGCGCAAAAATGACATCTCAAGTTCGAGCTTTATTTTTGGGTTGCCAAGGGGCGATCCAACGAAGATCGTCTCTAAACAATGTGGATGGCAGTGGCACACCTATGGCTATGTGGGAATGCGATAATTCAAATGGAAGAAACATGGCACGGTCTACACATTCCGACTCATGCACTACACCGGAGGATTTTGATCCATTGTCTTCTGAAGTGAACCTCAGTACACAAAGATCAAGTGAGCGTGGTACTCTGCGGGGATTAAGCAGTAGGCCTCTGATTAGTCAAAAGCAAAGTAGTCTGGTGAATGGATTTGAAGAAGCAAATAAACGCAAGTTGAATGCGGTGTGGGCCAATTTCTTTTATGCTGCAAACATACCATTTGCTGTTGCGAGGAACCCAGCATTCAAAGAAGCGGTGAAGAGAACCGCTGAGTTTCAACGGCCTTATATCCCACCGTCTTATCACGACTTACGCCATAAATTGCTTGACCAAGCAAAGGCAGACATTGAGGTCAATCTCCGAAAGCGGACCGAACACAGCATTAGGAAGTTTGGAGCAACATTGTCTATTGATGGATGGACGTCGGTTACGAATCGGCCGTTGATAAATGCCATGCTCGTGTCTTCTGCGGGTGAGCAATTCTTGGAAGCGGTGGATATGACAGGGCACGAAAAAAATGCAACATACTTGGCTGGCATACTTGAGAGCTTCATAGAACAAGTAGGCCCCAACAATGTGGTGCAGATGAGTACAGATAATGCGTCAGTGAACCCTGCAGTATGGAATTTGATATCTAGTAAATATCCCCACATTTTTTTTCAAGGTTGTGTGGTGCACGCCCTCAATTTGTTGCTGAAAGATTGGGGGAATGAACAATGGATTGAAGAGGTCGTGGAAAATGCCTGTATCGTAGTGAAATTCTTCAAGAAGCGGCACATGCCACTTGCAATATTTCGGAAGTACTCACCGGAATATAATTTGTTGATGGCGGTGGAAACAAGGTTTGCCTCTAATTACAACATGATTGGGCGCATGTTGAAGGTCAATGGGAAGTTGCAACAAACAGTGACGGACCCGCAATGGGATGAATACGCAAGGAAGTTTGGGCGGAACTCCAAATCCCGCAATGAATGTCGGATGGTGAAGAAGATAATTTTGAGCGAGCATTTTTGGCGCTGTTTGTCGTACGCGTAATACTGTAGTAAGCGCTCTTAACCACAAAAACGTGGCAAGATGACACGGAATATCGTCCCAGGGAACCCCAGAGGGTGTTCTAAATTCCGTCTAATCCGGTTTATTGTAACTACTTCAATTTTCACTCCCCAACCGGATTCTATCTCTATCCGGACTCTCTACCGGATCCGGATTATCACAAACACCAGATCCGTAACTTACACACACGGTTTTCGATACCTCTGTTTTACCTTCAGAGGGTCCTCACTGACTTTTCCGGAGGGGTAAGGACAACACCACTCCTTGTATTTCACTAACTCTAACTTCCTAATGATACGTACCCAAAGATCTTTCCGTTACAAACAAGGAACAGACTGGCTGACCCTCACAATTTCGGATTTCTCCAGAAGCAGGTCACTCAGAATACAACCCGACTCCCCTTGCTACAACGACAAATACAAGACTTACCCGGAAACTGAGACGGGGTTCGGTACTAGCACTTCAACTTGTGTTTTGCAGACGGACGGAACTTTCCGGGTGAGCGGGGTTTTTCCACAGACGGTTGCTTATCTCCGCACAGAACCCTCCCTGGCCTTCCGGACTCGCACCCACACCACCAACGCCGGACTCCGCACAAATTCCTACACACGCTAGAACTGCTTCCCTGGACAACACACAGTTCACAGACCCGGGAAACCCTGAATCCGGACTCCTCCTTACCACCTCTCTACTCTGTAGCCACAACCTTCAAGCAAGCGTCCAAGCAACCTTAAAACTCCCAAGGAAAAGGAAACCAAGGACCCACAAAGAAAACTAATGCAATGAGTAAAAAGACAATAAAAATGCAAACATATATTTACTGCTCAAAATAAGGAATAGCAAGAAAAGGAATCCAAGACCACAAGCGGTCCCTTCCTTTTATAAGCAAAACAACATGCCGTAAAACCCGTGGAAAGTGCCACTAAATACCATCCTAAACTGCCCTAAAAATCCGGGTGGATAAGTTAACTGAAACTTACCCCTGAAAATCCGGAATCCGGGTTCTGACTAAGACCCGGAACTCTAAGTCTAACAAAAAGATAACTAAAAACACTATCAGTCTAACTATCTACTTTCCCTTCCGCTGTTTCTTTGAACTACTGTCAAACCCTAACTGCCCCCGGGTGCTGGTCTTGCCTTGGGGTGTACGGAGGGACGCTCGGGTGATGATCGACGTCTTCCGGACCGGAGGACTGTCAGAATCCGTCTCGTCCGTATGGACGAGAGACCGGTCCGCCTTCTCCAATGACTTCGGATCTTCCGCCACTTCTGCTTCTTCTGCTTCCGGTTCCTCCGCTTCCGCCTCCTCCGATATCTCGATGGGATCCGGTGTAGGTAAAGGCATCGGTGGAGTAGGTTCGATATCCTCGAACTGCTCCGGATGCGTCCGTGCCGGATTCTGGACAAGGTCGATCCGGGCATCCAAACTGCTCCGGACCGGCATATCCTGCCCCAGAAATCCGGATGAAGGCCCCCCTTGAGTGACGATGTTTATCAGTGACCCAAACTGACCTGTCCGTTTGATGGGCGAGATGGGAGGTTGCGTTGCCGGAGTTGCGATGACATCCGGAACTTCCGGAAATCCCCCGAAGTCGAGAGGCTTGTTCGGATCCATGTTCGTCATCATGGACCGGAACTCCTTCAACGATGCCGCCATCCTTCCGGACATCTCCACCATCACCCGGACTATCTTCGTGTTGGTGAGGGCCGCGGACGTCTTCTGCATTTCGTCATACAGCGCCGCCTTGTGGTAGAGATCCGCCGGACTGACCATCCATTTCTGGAAGGTCTGGAACGCTTGGTACGCCTTCTGCGTCGCCCCTTGAGACTGGTGCAGCTCTTCTTCCGTCCAGATCAGCTTCCCCTTGAGCGCGTCCCGTTCCGTCTTCAGGTTCCGGATTTCCGTCCTCATCTCGTTCCATTCCGACTCGGTCGGTAACGCCTTCAACGCGTCCACCAGGTTCTCCGGTTCGCACTTCACCACTTCCGCGGACCGGAGTACAATCTCCGTCAGCCTGTCGTGGTAATCCTTGGCGGTCCGGATCCAGTCTTCTCCGTACTTGAAGATGCGGGGTCCTTCCCACTCTTGTTTATCCTGGATGAGAAAGGGACCCGGGAGTTTACCTCTGGAAGCCGGAAGTGTCGACTTCCATCTTTTGCTTCCTGACGCCTGCTCTCGTTCCTCCTTCTCCCTCTGCTTCGGTTTCGGTTCCGGCTTCTCTTCCTTGATCTCCGGCTTGACTTCCGGCTTGGCTTCTTCCTCCTCATCCTCAGACTCCTGCATTTCCTGCTCCTCGTCGTCAGAGCAGTGGCATTGGAGCATGATGAGCCCGGTCTCGTAATCCGTCGCCTCATCTTCCGTCAAGAGTTCTCGGTGCTGGTACAGGTGGAGCAGGTACGTGCTGAGCGGGTTCGGCTTGTTCTTCGCCAAGTTTCCGGTGTAGCGCCCCACCACGCTCGCCACGATCCGGCCCCAGTTCACGACCTGGTCCTGAAACGCCCCGAAGATCGTGTTGGCCATGGTTACCGTAACCCGGGAACTCTTGTCCGGGTACAGAATCGGAAGCAGGAACCGCAGCAGTCGCCTGTGCCTGTCGTCCCGGTAGTCCTTGATCGCGTAGCCCTCCTTCGCGTGTGGTGGGTTCACGAACTTGTGCTGGTGGTACTGGTCCGTCCGGGCAGCGAATCCGCTTCCGGTTTGGGAGAACCCGTACACTTCCGCCCACAGCTCCTCCGTCCACTGGTCCGGATGCCCACGTACGGTCTGGTCATACTGGTTCGGAGCACCTGCCGCGAACTCCCGGAGTACCTGGTCGCTCTGGATGTTCCAGGGTTTCTTTAGCAGACCTGCACAACCTAACACAACCAAATCGTCCTCTAAATGCCGCAAGTGCAGCGGATCTTCCGGATATACCGGACTAATCTTCCGGGCCGGTACTGTATACCAAGTATTAACCCCTGCCATCCGTCTCACCTCTCCTATCGCGGTAACCCTAACTCACCACACTTTCTCTCACTATCAGCCAGATGCGGAGCAACTGAAAGAGGGCGAGAAATGAGGAGGAACTCGGTTTATATAGAATTCCTGCGCCCAACGTTCACTGTAACGGGAACGCAGGCTACGGAACGCCGTAACGTATCCCTAGTCTACCGCCGCAAGCTACTGAATTTAATGCCTGCGTTCCGGGTTCCTGTGTTCCGGCTCCTGAATCCGTCCACCCGGATGTCAAGTTCCGTCATACTTCCGTACTGGTTCCGGAACGAAGTCTAAACTAATTCTAAGTATTTATTTGTTTCCGCTAGTCTATGCCTAAACTAATTTTTTTTCAATTTTGATCTATTTTAATTTTTCTTAGTCTATTAAGGTCCGTACTAAGCTATTATGGATTCCGACACTGTTGTCAAAATTTCAAGGACTTGTCGGCTCCCGTTGTAAATGGTCTACGTGACTTGGTTGCAAAGAGGCCATGCATGGGCAAGGTGTTGCACATAATGAGGAAATTAGAGAAACATGTCCTCTCTTTAGATAAACCGCCTTTTCGTTTATCCTCAGACCTTGCCATTCCACTAGTGCAACGTATTATGCCCGACGGGAATTGGTGGAGACCGATCTACATTATGCAGGAGCTTTGTTGAACCCCTACCTTCTTGAAGACCAAGAGCTAGCCGACGACCAAGATGCAATGGATGCATGCAAGCGTGTTCTAATGAAAATTTGCAAACAAGGGGAGTACGCCTCAGTCGTGAAAGAATTTGTAGCCTTCCGCCACAGGGATCCTCCATTTCACAACATGTTGAACCCGAACGAGCAACAATTGTCGGCGCACGCTTGGTGGGATTTTGAAGGTGCGTGTGGGAAGCTCATTGCTCCAATTGCTAAGAGGATTTTGGCCCAACCGGTATCTTCGTCTTCATGTGAACGAAATTGGAGTAGCTATTCATTTGTTCACAACAAATTTCGAAACAAGTTGAAGCCACAGAGAGCCCAAGATTTGGTGTATATGTACACCAATTCCAAAGTCCTTTGTGCATCAAAGGAAAATGATGAGAAGAAGTGGTACACCGAGAATGTGGAGTTGGAAGATTCTATGTCGGAGGACGAGCGTGATGAAGATGGTGAAGATGGTGATCCTCTATTCGATGACGAAGATGCTATGAACGATGACATCACCAATTTGGATGATGAGCCGCTCCGGAGCCCAAATCGGAAAAATGAAGACAGGGATAGAAATGCGGAAGACATTTACAATTTTCCATTGGATGAGGACAATTGTGAATATGATGAAGGTGGCCCTTCTATAGTTAAATTTGTAGATGGAACCGGGTTGTTGACTAGCGAAAAGATTCTAGCCAATACGGAGGATACTCATGCGCAAATAGTAGAGGAAAATGAGGCAATGTTTGTCAATGATTGCATCCCCCAATCAGATGAAGTGATTCCAATTCTCCAGAGTCTACCCATGGCAATGGCACTTGTAGAAGAAAATCCCGAAGTCAATGACATGGGAGAGTGTGGGGTGAAATCTGACATGAATGTGGATAATACAAGTGTTGAATGTGTGGAAGTACCATCGAATGTAGATGCACGTGTGACGGAGTTTGATCACCCAATGCTAGTTCACAACGTCGAAGACCAGAAGCAAATTGTGTAAGATCTCCAATTATGACCACGTAGCGATCGTCCATCAGCACTACATACAAGAGGTAGTACAACTTTGAATGGTCCCGGAGGCTCAAGATTTGGGAAACAAGTTGAACAACATTTGACCAGTCCGACCGGAATGCACCTTCGTATCAATCCAGATCCATTCAATTCATCATGGAGCGATGATGAGAAGGACGAGACATTGGCATCAATGTTTGGTCAACGTTCTGGCCAAACAAAACGTGATTCATTCAAATCGTCTGATGGAACTTTGCAACAGATGATTGGAGCAAAGATACCCAATCAAGGAGGATCGCAAGTAAGACCACCAATGGTGAAAGAGTCCCACAAAGCTCGAAATAAAAGATTAATGGAGGCTTTTGCAATTTCCCCATCAAAGAGACAAAGTCTTGGTAAAACCCCTCTTGATGTATGTCAACCAATTTCAGCGAGGAAATTAAAATCGATTCATGGCCTTAAAGAAGGCATAGGAAAGTCTATACTAAGAGCCAAACAAGAGAAGAGGAAGGTCCGACCAACGAGGTCAGTTGCATCCAAGCAAGTACAAGGAGGGGCAATTGTACAATCTTTATCAGAGGATATGGAAAAGTCAGACAACGATGAAGATGAAGATTCAAGATGGGATACTAGAGGTCATAGTAGCGGGGCAGAGGTGAAAGGAGATAATGATTATCAGCCTTCGGGATGAAAGGGATGTATAATTCATTATTGAAGTGTTCATGATGAATTGTTACATGGAAGCATGTAACGGCAATTTATTTTTTGAACCTATCATTGTAATGCACATGAACTTAATGATGTTCAAAATATCATCAAGGTTTTTTGTTTTTTCAATAGTCAAGTACTATTGACTGAAATTACATTGTGTGCATCATTTTCTGGATCAAGTATTACCTACAAAAATGTAATAGTATAATGCATCAAATTTGGCTTCATGTACTGTTGTTTTATGGATGTCCGCCCATCCGTGCCGTCCGCCGTCCGCGCCTTCCGTCTGCCGTCCGCGCCATCCGTCCGTCGTCCGCGCGTCCTGAAAATATGGACGTCCGGACGTCCGAAAAATGGACGTGATTTCGCCCCGGACATTGAAATTCGTCAACCCTGCTGATACCGGGAATACGACATGGTTGTTTTTTAAAACAAATCTTCCAAGTATGAGGAGCATGAAAGCGGTTTATGCTGTGCAACGTATTAGGGAAGTGCATCAAAAAAAGGTAAGACAAGAACTGATGACCATGTTGGTAGGGGTTATAATATGCTCTTCTTCTCTGTAGACATTGCACTTCTTGGTATATATTGGAAGAAAGCGAGCTCAAGTGGGGTTCAGAAGTGTCTTCTATTAATTAATGCTAACAATGGCCTTTCAGTAAACAGTATGGGCTGCACTATTTGCGTGTTTGACCGTAAGTGTATTGTGACGGTCTTCGTCGATATACGTTGACTACGAAATGTTCGGATCAAACGGAATACGTTCCCAACATGCCTTTCAATGGTTGGACGGTTAACACCCAGAAGTAGCCATGCAGACGACAAAAGAAACATCATGCAAGCTATGTTTTCTCTGACCAATTGAAATTGAAGGTAATAACATTTCCTTGCATGCTCATGCTGCTTTTCAATACTAGAATTGTTGACATGCCAGAACTTGGTGAGTCCTCTTCTGTTTTGTTTAATTGTTAGTTCTGTAGGTGTTCAATGTAGATCCAGACGAGAATTCAAGCTAGCTACACGTATTGGCAAACAGTACGACATTTGAACATGACGGTGCACACTACTTCTAAAAAGAGTAAGATCTCTCATCTCGGACATGACAATGCCAAATACCGCATTCTTCTATGCATGTTGCCTTCCATTGTGCATGCCAGTCTTTAGAGTTTTCATGGCAAGTCCAATGTATAGTTCCGTACTGAGCATGTACAGCTCGTGGAAGCCACATTTAGTGACTCCACGACTACAAAAGTCTCTACTAGTAGTTGTAATGAAAATGTGCGTCTGCTTGCACAAGATATGGAATTGGCAACTGCCTCTCGCATTTCTGAATTCATGGCGATGAACAAGGTATGCACGAAGCCCTCTTGTAATGCGAATGTAATATTTGTACGATTTCTAAGGATTATTGCGCTCTATCTAAAATGTACAAGTATTGTTTCAAAGATTTGTAAGGACTACTGCCTTTGGTCTGATATGTGCATGTCCTTGCTACTGTCTTGTTCAGGAAGCGTCAGTAATTAATGAGGTCAATGAATTAGTCACAAGCAAGGGCTTCATGATTTGTGACTAGGTACATAAGTTTCTTGTAAAGGATCCATTTCAGCAACATGATTTTCTTAGAATACACTCAAGCGCGTATACATATCATGTGCTATAGAAAGAGTAATGTAGTTGTACTGTACATGACTTTCCTCATCTGGTGCAAGTACTATCATGTTAGTTTAATGTAGTGTTTGCTATGTTCACAGACGCTTCGCAGGGAAAACCTTTTTGAGGACATGACATGCCAGCGACGGTACGTGCTTTCATAGCATCAACAAAATATAAGTTTGCAAGACCTATATGTGTGCAACGGTGTACAACGTCCATGCTCATGGCCAATATGAAATCCGCTATTTAAATGCTCACGTTCAACATAAGCTTATGTAGCCTACTATCAGATGCAATGTCCAGTTCTTCTCTAAAACCTTTATTTGTTCACATGATCACAATGTTGATAGAATGGAATGACAGACGCTTACAACTACTGTTGTATTGTTGTATACCTTTCTAACGTTGTTGTGAGTGATATGCTTCTCAGTGTTGTCATGTGTATTGTATACGTATAAGTGTAAATCAGTACAGAGTTTGCAGCCCCTAACAACTGAACCATGTTCGAGCTGCTGATGTAGATACGGTAGTGGACATGGAAGAAGCATGGCCACAACGGACCTATGCGACTGACAATTTCTGCAAAAAAGCGGTTGTGAAGACGTGAAGTGCCTATTACCAGAAGGTCAAAATAATTGTCGATGAATGCCAGAAGCATCTTCTGCAAAAAGTTCTTAAGTGGGAACTTGTGGAGCTTAGTGTCAACTTCACGTCGGAATGAATGCCGTTCCTCATGCAAGACTGTGATGTATTATAGACAAGCAATGTTGTTGGTCTCATTGGTCAAAACAAGAAGCAACAAGGAAACCTGCTTTCAAGGGATGGCATTTTGGCGTTCATGTTGCCATATACGCAGACAAAGGTTCAATTGCTTTTCACTTGAATGTCGAAGCATTTTAATCCATAGGGATGTCGCCTATACAAATGTTCAATAGTGGCCTCTCGTTGAATTTGTAGGCACGAAGGTCATACTTCAGGGAGAAAATGTCATTCAGGTTTCTGCAGTGCTTACATACTTTGCATTGACACGTAGCAAACATTTGCAATACTATACTTTGATGCACATCACTGAATTCATCTTGAAGTATTGAGCGTAGTTCTTCATTTTCCAATAAGCAGTTGTCAATTTGATTGACGTATTGTTCTTCAAATCTGATTCCATTCTACGTGTATTGACAACCTTCATTCTCTGTTGATGTAGGTACTCATCATCTACTCCTTATACCCAAGAAGTACAGCTCAATTTTGGTCATGTTTATTGCTCTGTACTCCTCTCATATGTACCATTGCTTGTCTTCTTGGAATGGCCAGGGACACCATGGTGCAACTGGAACGACACCTTCTTATGTCGGCATCAGTGATGAGGCATACGAACTACTTCATGTGGGTCATGGTTATGAAACATACTTGTGGAAGTTAGCTCTATTATGAGGTCATTTGATTCCATACCTCAATATGCTTGTCAATGTCTGCATTTCTGGTGCTTTCAAGTAGGGCTGGAATGATAAATACATTTTCTGAACTTGTATTGAGCAAGAGCCTCAATGAAGCAGAGCACTGCATGTTACATCCAATCGCATCTATGACATGCTCTGACTTTGTCTTAGCACTTTTAAAGGTATGTCACTTGGTCCGCTACATTGTGATATCCCATTTCATTGAAGTGGCAATTCTTCGTAGTGAAACCTTCTGCATACGCTTGTACTTAATGCATGCATTCCTAATCGAATGGCCTTACTACAAGGCAGTCTGTGTGTTGCCATTGGCACATGCACAAGTAGTTCTTATTGTTGAAATGCCATGATACGGAACCTAGTTGTTGAACACTGGGAAAGCAAATGAGGCACATGTCACAACTACTACGATGTTAGTGTACATTTCACGACATTCACTTCTGTTGTGGATTTTGTAGGTTCTAACTACCAAGACAGTACCGTCCACTTCTACTTTGGAACACAGTCGTTATATGCAGTATGCCACCGTCAGATACTTCGGAAGCATGCAAACAATGTGAAGTCAAACTTGCGATTTGGGATGCAAGCATGTACAATGCAAGCAACAGCAACACGGACGCGCTTGAGGATTCCATATTCTGACAGCCTCACCTGTGCATGGAGACGACATACAAGGAATGGACGGATGATGTGCGGGTGCATTGTCAGGTCACTCAACTGTTCACATGAAATATGCCTACATTCAATTCCAAGAATGTGTAATTTTGAAGGGATTGTCATATCTCTGACAATGGGATAGAAGGTATGCTTTACAGCTTCTTTTGTAACATGTAGTACCATTCAGTGACTGTGCATGCAATATTGTACAATAAATGTTTTCTTTCTTTTGAACAACAACTGTACACATTGGTGATTGCTGATGTGCTGTGTCGTTTACACGTGCCAATGCTTCGAAGAGGTCGTTCACGATGTTTGCAAGTTCTATGTCACGGGGTGCGCTTTTTGCTTTGTGGACACAGACTTCGACATAGAGGACTGCATTTAAAGAATGACGTGCACATGCTCACTGTAGCAACATTTTCTACATGTTTCTGCACAATCCCATCTATAGGATATACATGACTTTACATGGCCGCACAACACTGTACACGAAGCGTTTTCTAAGCAGGTTTTCCAACATGTCAAGAAGGATGTCCAATTGAAGTTGCCATGAGCGCTTCTTAACGCACTGTGAGGACTCCATAGTTGGACGTTTGTGTCCACTGACACATATGCAGTAGCACGGTGGACGGCTTTCCTTAACATGGCTTCACATTTTTCGAACAAGAAAAATGTATTGCCACATGTAACGTCAGACACAACTCATGACAAGTAAAAGAAGTCTACAAGTCAACATTATGATCACAGAAAACATCTGAGAATGCAATAGATATCAATGAAGCTTTTGGAAATTGACGTCCACAATGCCTATAGTAATGTCATTTCTGACTTTATAGTGTACTTGTTATACATCTGGTACAACACGCCTAATTAGGATACAACATCACCCTCAAGTAATCACATATTCATCAGCACATATTTTTAAACGTCTTCATGTCAAGTACAACGTCGTTGTGAACGCCATCCACTGTATACAACCCTCTCATAAACTACGAACACAGCAGGCCACGTCACATTCTATATATTCCATGTCATTTTCTGGAAAGTCCGGCGTCATTTTCTACGTCATCAGCAGGTGGTGTCCAAATCTTTTTCGAGGGCAATCCACGCCCACGTGGTGCTGACGTGGTTGCCACTTGTCGTCCAATTTGCCAAAAATTTCAGCATGTTTCATGTGGTGTTCTATTGAAAACAAGGGACATTTTTTTGGATTCACTCGCGTTTTTGCCTCGTCGAGTTCAACGGATTTTCCTAGACATTCATAGTAGACATGCCAAATGTCAAAGTTAACATGTACCCACGTTTTTTGACTTGTCCAAAAAAACAAGACTTCCTTATAGTGTTATCGTCTTGCTTAATGTGTTGTCCGTTGCCTGTTATATGTTGGCTGCCAACCGGTACCACTTTCCTATCTTCTCATTCATTGGATTTGACAATTGTCTAGGTAGCGAAGCTCAATGTCATGACGCACTTCGTGGACGAAAAGGTGTCGTCAAAACTCCCTCTTATTTTTGTCAAGGAGAACACTTGGGAGCTTTGGACCGAGGTATTTGATGCTTGGGAGAATGGTGAGCTCATCGGCGATGACGGGAGTATTCCAAATTCCATCGTGAATAGGAAACCCCTCACGCACATCACGAAGACCGATCTGACGCCAACACTGGGACTCCGAGACTCCGATCTCTGTGAACTAGTACGGGACATCCTAGATCTACGCGTCAGTATAAAGAACACAGTGAAGGCCTGGTCGTCAGGGAAGGAGACACTCTACGACTGGTGCCGGGACAAGAAGCTCGACCGGGTTGTCATGAATGAGATCATGTGGACTAGGAAGAAGTATCCTCTCCCCTACAAGGATGCTGCCTGGGTCCCTTACTCGGACGAAGCATGGCAAGAACTTGTAGACAAGGAAGGATATTCTACTGTAGTCGTCCGGGACGTGTGGAAGGACGTGAAGAAATTTACGGACAGAAACTCCTGGTTGACGGGGCGTACAAACCCAATGAATCCAACGACGGACAAGTCCATAGACGGCTTGGCCCTAGGGGTATTCTTCACGACCTTGATGGAGTATGCCACCATTAATATGAATCCAGTCCAAGAAATAGAATCGGAAATCATGTATGAATGTCGTATCGGCAAGACAATCACCGACGTTGTTGAGTATGTCCATGGGGGTTACCACTCTAACGGTCTTGTCATTGGTGACCACAAGATTGTGGTCATCTTCGGGTACACTAAGAGTGGGGAAGACATCACTGTCAAGGAGTACAACTTCCTAGACATTGCAGCGATTGCATAGGCTCTACTGGATGCCGACGACCTAGATGCACCAACAACGGAATCGTACATTCCGCTGCCAATGCTGTTCATAAGCAACTTCCGTTTTAGAGACTCAATCGCCTTGGCAGCTTATTCCAGTGCATCATCGTGGGACTTCCACACGGTATACTATCAGCCATCTCCTCGCAGTGGCTTCATCAGGAGCGACTTGGAGGCAAAGACCTTGGTCACATTGTCGTTGACGTATTCTAATCTTGAGACCCAAGCAAACATGTTACGACTGTTCAAGAGGTTCACAGGTATCCAGAAACCACTTGAATGGTTCACTAGTAGAAAAAAACAGTGACCAAATCAACACAAATCAACACAAAAGTGTTGATTTTTTTTTGTTGATTTGGACGTGTTGATTCCGGTACTTTTTAAAACAAAACTGTTGATGTTTTTGTTAATTTGATCAATATAAAATATTTTAAAAAATCAAGAATTTTAAAAATGGCCCCCACGCGGGCAGGCCACCAACGGTAGCCCGCCACGTGGCAAAGTAAGCTTAGCAAGGTTTGAACCTTGCACCTCATGCTTGGGGTGCAAGGTTCAAACCATTGCACCATGTACTCACACACATGTGCAAGTGTGGATTACTTTCTTATTTATTTAGTTTATGTTTTATTTTTCAATTTGGTATTTTTCAAAGTCAGCAGACTTCAAAGGTCATTTAGTAATAGAAAACAACTTTTTTTCTTAAACTTTGAACTAAGAAAAGTTTCTAAAACAAAGTATTTTTCATCTCCAAAAATCCGTTTGCAAATTCAAGTCCCCAATAAAAAGTTATGAATTAATTTCAGAGAGGGTCTTTCATGATGTCAAAAACAAAATTCAATCCAACCCTCCCTGAAATTAATTCATAACTTTTTATTGGGGACTTGAAATTGCAAACGGATTTTTGGAGATAAAAGATACTTTGATTTATCAACTTTTCTTAGTTCAAAGTTTTTAAAAAAAGTTTTTTTTTATTACTAAATGACCTTTGAAGTCTGCTGACTTTGAAAAATACCAAATTGTGAATGATTTAGTTCAAAAATAAATAAAAAACATTATTTATAGAATACTAACCATGGTGATTTAAACATTTTTCAAATCAAAAAACTTACTTGAGATTCTTGAAAGTCAAAATTAACAAAAAAGTGTTGATTTTTTTGTTGATTTAGAGTTGCAATATCCAAATCAATAAAAAAAATTGTTGATTATGTCAATTTTTACCGAAATCAACAAAAAATTGTTCAAATGGACGATATAGTATCAAAATCACACTTTTCTGTTGATGTTTTGTTGATTTGGTCACTATTTTTCTACTAGTGGTTTTACCAGGATGCCGAAGGCAAAGTTGACTGGAACGCTGGATCGTGCGGTGTAGGGTATGGACCTCTGGAGCAGTTGTTGAAGCCCACAATGAAATCGTAGGTCGCCACAATAATCAACGTCTGGGGAGGAGGAAACGTCATGGAGATTGCTTTGGTAAGTCTATCACTCATTCCGGATCAGGGGACCTAATCTTCCTTGTTCTTCTGCTGTTTATGTCGGCTGCCAGTCGATACGTGACTTACTTGATTGTTCTGTGGGTGTTGTTCAGAAGAACGGCCGACCCGTTCTAGAATTCGTTCATGAGGAAGGCGGCATATCCAAGGCACATGACCGCGTGAAGGGGATGAACTTCATAAATGCTTCTCAAGTGGTTCCTATAGTCTCTTCCGTTGTTCAGGGAACCGAGACTACTGGAGGATCGACTGCAGTATCGCTAGTGCATCCATCGGCTACTTCACAGCCTCAAACAGACCTATCGCCCCTTTCCTCACGCCAAGACATTCTTGGGACTATTCACACTCCTCCAAGTTCAATCGGAACCGGTCAGGGCGTACAACAAACAACTCCTGCCCGACCAATTTTGTGCAGTGATTCGGAAAGCGATGAGTCAAAGTACAAAGGACTCATCCGACGGAACCGCAATGACGAATCCTCTGGACCTACTCCGATATGTCCTACCTCACCTGTCCCAATTCCGTCCTCAGTGCAACCAAAAACTAAGCAAGTTGCCACGGAGGTCGACTTGTTTGCTGTACTATAGTCGGAAGAGATCATTAGATCTGGAGCTGGGGCCGAGGATCTTACCACGACTGGCCCTCACGCTCAGCCATCATTGAATCCTTGTTCCACTGGCGTGCCTGTGATTGGGTCTGAGGTTTTTGTCGGCGGGCAACCGACACCTGTGGATTCTGCACAAGGTGAGCCGCAAAGGGGAAGGAGCAAACAACCCCCCGTGGAGGTGCATACACATTCTGTGGACTCTCATGGATCTAGCCGTTCCAAGAAGAAACAAAGTCGGCATACTACCTAGGATGTTGAAGGCGTGGTGACTGGGGACTTGCTTGAAGTAGACTTCCCAAACAAAGCACTGTCTCCCGTTCGAGAAGGACCGTCTATGCGAACCTGCTCTGGAGGTTCGTAGGCGATAGTCATCTTTAGGGAAATTTGCATAGTCATTACAGTAATAATATGACAGATAGTTCTGCCTGGCTCCGGCTTGTTCTTCAGGACTTGTCAATGTGAGCCTCTAGCTCTACAGAATAGGGTACTTCTAGAATGTGTCGGCTGCCAACCGATACATGTTAGTGTTGTTCGATTCTTGTCCTTGTATTGCATTTCATGTATTATTTACTTCATTTCTCGTTGCAGATTCTAGTTTGGGATCATCAGGGCATCATGACAGGATGAGGTCTCAACGCGTTGTGGAGTAGAACAAACCAACTGTCGACGCTATAGCCAATACTTCGATTCCGCTAGCTCCTCAGGTAGCGCCTCAAAAATTGTTTCTGTTCCTCGAGGTCCCAAGAACATTAATGTTCTACGAGCCAGGAATCATCAAGTGGAAGAGTGTCACTCAGAGGTCTTCTATCAGAGACCGACTTGGGCTTCAAGAATTTTTCCAATTCTGTCTTAGTCAAGACATCACGATGGTCTTCTGGTCGGATTAGCCGATCGACAAACTACATTATTGCCTAGGCAATATTAGGTGGAAGATGCCGGAGTCGGGAACGATGATTCCTTTCCTGGAGGGGTTGTTGTCTTCTAGGCTCTCGGTATCGCAATTTTGCGAATTGAACAAGAACATAGGTCAACAACGTTGCATGCCAGGTTCTACGTTGCATGCCAGGTTCTACGCTGCATAATCTGTACTCTAAAGTGACTCCCAACTGCCAGAAGGGCTTCGAGGTGCCCTACACGGAGGAGGAACTTCAGGCTGTGGGAGGTATCAACAACCCTTGCACGTGAACCTTCTCGAAGATAACACATTTTGTGTCGGCCGCCAGCCGACATAGTATTTTATGTAGTGTACAACCTCTGTACATATAGCGGACATCTTCTAGGTTTTCTTAAAATTTTGTATAAAAACAATTTATAAACAATCAGCTGTAATAAAGGCATTTATGCCAGGCTGTCCGGCTATATTAGGCGGATATTCGTTTTGCTCTCGAAGAAATCAAATGCTTCCTTTGAGAGTTTTAACGATCGGGCACGGACACTGTAATTAGGTGTTATGGGTGGTATTGTGCAGCCGCTAGATCTCCAGTGCGCAGCCTCTGCTACACGTAATGAAATAGTCTCCAAGTCTATTCGAATCTTTTCCTGACATTGATCGACTGCGAGACTATGTCATTATGTGTAGCAGAGGTTGTGTAGTAGAGTTACACCGGTTGCACACGATCATCTGTAGCATATGATTATAAGGTTGTGTTTTACCTTCAAATTCTTTCAGGATGCATTTGATTACTTCCTAATCGAAATCGAGCTCTGTCGTACATGACCGGACTTACCCCTTTCTTATCTAGCAAATGTGTTTTCTGCCTTCCGTGCGTTTGTTCATAATTTATACTGACTGTATTGCTCAAACATTATATTCATTAAAATGGGAGTTCTATGAGCTTCATAAACTAAGAATGCAAGAAGAATTCCATGCCCACCACCACAAGAGAAGAATACATTAATAGACAAACATATACAATATGTCCAAAAGTAAAATCATAATGGCAATGTATTGAGCATTATGAAAGCTTGAACATGATGCTATCTATAGATACAATGAATGCAATAACGATGATGCTAACTCTACATGCTATGACTGTGACCTACTCTTTAATATTTCTATTGCCTTTAATATTTCTGGCCCTCGACTATATCCTTTACTCCTAGCAGATAATTGTCGTGCATTCTCTCGCTGTTGTTTCTTTAAGGACCTCCGCTCCCAAGCATCCCACATACCAGTCCTACAATAAAGAGGAGGCAATCCATCATTTCTTTTGCATTGTCGTTTTACGATATCCAAACAAGACAGACGAGGCAGTGCGTCTTCAGCTATTGCATTCCGCTTCTCCAATTGTATACTCTTCACGCCTTTGGAAGTGTTGCCTAACATGGTAGTAGATATAGGCATTGAATCTTGCACCTACCAAAACCAATAAAATGAGACATTCAAAACCCACAACGTCTACAAAGCAAAACATAAAGACAGACACATTTGTTGAAACTTTTCAATCAATCACTGATAACACACCTCCATAAAGGTCACCACACCCACTTCTTCATCGTAGAGCTTCCTCTGCGTTTCCAAATTGACTACAGACCGATCCCGGGTAGTTTGCGAACGGGACTTTAGAGGAGATGGAGAGTGCATTACTTTGGGGCGCTTCCCTCCATTGGGAGGACTATCAACAACGCCATCGTCTATGTCCATCATTGAAAAATCCATTGTCGACTGTGCAGTGGCCTCTGAGTAAATGACATGCCGAATTACAGGAGCCACAGCATTCCTTAACTCCTGGACACAACACAGAGATATTCCACTACAAATATGAATGATGAATTGTATTTGATATAGCAATATTAATTACATTTTAAGGTGTACCCTCTCAACACAACTACGGCGTCTATAAATTTCTAGAGGTCCTATAGACAAGTTTGTTCGAGAGGCGGACAAGGATGGAAATAGATGTCTTCGTGGGTGAGCTCCTTGCGCTTCGTTGCGTGTGGTTTCGCCAAAAGAATGGCACACCCGAATTCATCCACTCTCCGTTCTCTATTAAGTCTATTGGAGACCGTAAGTGCCCTCTAGAGTTCCTTGTACTTGGATTGGTCGAGATCATGCATGAGGTGGATGCCCCCTATAGCATCGTCTCTACAGAAAGGAAACATTTCCCACAGCCTCTCTACATGCAGTCTCTTAATCCAAGGCAGGAATTCAAATATGAGGACCTTGTCTCTCGGCCCATGTTCGTCAAACGACCACGAGTCTAAGAGCACTACGTTTGTGGGATCATTCAAGAAATGTTTCTCGGGGCTGTCGTCCACTATTATAGTATTGTCCTTAGTGAAGATGGACCCCTTCAGTTTGTACAACCTTTCCAATGGCTTGAGAAAGAGGTCCTTGTGCGATCCCCTCAACCTGTAGTTCTTTAGCATGCCATTCCCGTCTCTAGATTTCATGACGACACATTGTTCGTTGGCTGAGGACATCGGAGGGGGGCGTTAGGCCGTGGAAGAGAAAATTAGCAACGAGCTTGGCATAGGATTGGTCCATGGAGCTCCAGATTACGACATTTGCGAAGGAGGTCAACTCTCGCACGAACCTTCTTACATGGGGTCGGAAAGTGACCCTTTCCATTTCCATGATGAAGCTCTCCGCTCTCGGGACTACCTCATGAAGAGAGCATACTCTCCTTTTTTTTATGTGATATCTCATATCATCACTAAAGCACAGTAGTCCATTCAGATCCAGAACGACATTGAGCCATTTCTTATTGAATCTGGATGTGAACAGACTATGAATTTGCACATCCACCATTAAATCACCTACGATTCCCTCACTAGTACCCTGCTCATAAGGAACAGAGACACATCGACAATTAAATTGGGTCAAATTTGATTAAGAAGGTTGCACCAAAGTCTAGTATAGCACACATCAATGACGCCAAGAAATAAACAATGTTTTAAACCAAGGTCAGACACAGCGACCACGACACGAACAACACTACAAACATGGTAAGTACATACCACATCTTCCAACGAAACATTTCAAGGAGACGTTTTAGGATCTCCATATTCACCGCCAGGAACATCATCTATCACCACCTCCGCGACCTTGTGAATGACTTCGAGCACCTCCGCGACATCGGGGATGACTTCAAGGACCTCTGCATCGTGTTGAGGAAGAGGATCATCTTGAATCTGATCTGCAGTAGGACACAAAGGAGACGCCTCTAGTGGAGAATCATCCACAATAGGCCCAAGACATGGAGCAACATAGTCAACACATTGAGACCCTGCGATTGTGGCAATTGAACACGACAAGGATGTAGTAAGAAAAAAAATATATTACGATGTCTCATGAAGAGAAAAAATGATACAAAATGCGTGTAGTTTGGCCTATCCTAGAACTAACTGAAAGTGTTAGTGCTGGTCAAACTAATACATGCATAGCGGAAGGAGCTTCAACTCGAGTCGAGTTGAAATACATGCTAAAAGAGTCATGAGGAACAACCTAGAGGAGCATCAATCACAAGGTCCCGTGATTGCTCCGCATGTACCCCTTCCGCCAACGTCTTGTCAACTACATCCTCGGCCTCAAGATCAAAAGGGATGTCTGCCAAATCCTCTGCCATATCGTCCTGACCTTCATTCTCGATCTCGTGATCGGGCTCAGCCACAGCGTCGTCAGGATCTGTGGCAGAGGATGATGGAGTTGGAGTAGGAAGTACACCCTCAGATGTCGTTGTATTCAGTGATGGATTATGAGACGACGTCGGCTGCTGCATGGTACTATCCGCGGATGTATGAGGCTGGTTGCCAAGCATGAGCCGGGAAGATGTTTCTACCGGAGACATTTTCTGAAATGGAGCAACTGCTAGCAGAAGGTTCGGGTGGATCTGCCTCACAGTTGTCACCACCAACTGAGGGATGTTGGAGACGATGTCCTTAATCAACTGCAGGCTATCCTCTCTCGTCCTTCTGTTTTCCTCCCGCATCTCCTCTCTCGCCCTTCTGTTTTCCTCCCGCATCTCCTCTATCGCCCTTCTGTTTTCCTCCTGTATCTCCTCAATCACCCATTTTTGGTTCTCGGGGACTAATTCAGGTTCAGGATTCTTCCTCTTCTTGGACGGGCGCCTATTGGAGACCGGTACATCTCCGGCTGAGTGGAAAGAGGGGTGACATGTTTTTGCACTGAGGTGTCTGAGGAACCCCTCATGTCGCTAGAGGTGGGAACACCCTCCGACAATCCTATACCTTGAGGAAGCAAGTCCCTGATGATTTCAGCTGCCAGATCCTTCCATTCTTCTTCCCTCTCGACGTCGTCACCTTCATCCTCACCCAAGTTAATGGCAACGTCTCTCCGAGATCCCTCGATCGCGGCTTCCTCGGCATCCATCATCCTCTCCTTGCCTTTAGCAGAGCTGGATGCACCCCTGGTGGCCTTCCTTGTGTGAACTCTTTGATCCACGAAGTAACTTGAATCAAGGAAGTCATCCTTGTCAAGGTACTCGGAAGCTACAGTCAACGTCAAGAAGTTCTCATTGTACTTGGAGTCACCAATGACGTAGTGCTCCAGTGATAGCATTTGAAAACGATCAGAGAAACGAAGAGGTCAGATACCATTTCAACTCGACTTGAGATGAAATAGATTTACAAAGCAACCTGGCAATTCAACTCGCATTGAGATTAATTATAAGACTGTACATAGAAAACTTACCAATACGGCACATATGATTTTTTCCCCACCAAAAATGGAGAGAACGTTCTCCTGAGGCCTAGCAAACAGACTCAACACTTGCAAATAAAAATCCATGCGCAACTCGGTGTTGTAAATTCTGTAATCCAAGTCATTGGTGGCCCTTGACTTGGAATACCGTCTTTGTGGGTGGGCCTCAAACTTCTTTGGGATCTTCTTGCTGAACTTTACCCCCTTCTTCAGCAAGAAGATCAAGTGCACAAATTCCATCACCTTATTAGATTTTTCAGGTGCATCGCGAATCTGCTCTACACTAACGGAACATACTCGGCAAAATGTACCGTGTACATTTCGTCGTACGCTGAAGTCCGGATGTGCAACCTGAAATCGACCTGAAGGTCCATATCCCCGCATATCCACAAGCAAACACTCGGGTCCTTCACCGTGGGTTGGTCCATAGTCGAGAGAACACTCATGAAGGGCTCGAAGTACAGATCCGAGTCCTTCGTCCTCTCTCTATTGATGGATCCAGGGATGTTGTGGAAGTCCATGACCACCAACTTGATGCTCTAGTTGACTTCCTCCTCCCACACATTGGCATCCCATCCTACAAGCTTGTCATCCTTTATGTTATACGGCCGATAGAAGGCTCTCCCCTTGGACTTGACAAACTTGCCATTGTTGCCCATAAAAATCTTGAAAAATTGGGCAACCATCGGTGAGAGCTCTTCAATGCTCTTATTTTTATTGTAGGGCATTTTTGCGAGGGAGTAGAATTCATCAGGCGGACCTGAAATGAGGGTGTTCTTCATAGCCCTTGTCACATTGTACGACTTCTTGAATTCCTTCCACTTGTCCCTCCAAAAACTGCCTTCGTTGTTGTACATGCTCAGACTTTTTCTGAGGAAGAAAATCTGCCTATGGATGATCTGCTTCCTCTTGCACCTCTCGAGCCACTCCTTGGCTATATAGAGTCCTCGAGAACCTCAATGGATTTCTTCATCGTCACCTTTGGGTGCGCTAACTCTCTGTTCGGGGTCCTGCTGAGGAGATGCAAAGCCAACCTTTTCAGATCCCCCTCACTACAATTTCCGAGCCACTTGAAGAACTCCCGGAACATGACCCCATCTCTTTCTTGATCCCATCCCTTGGTCTGCCTGAACTTCAGCAAGGTATCGGGATCTGTAAGCTGCCCTTGGGAATTCATGGAGATCACCTCGCTCTAGAGATCATACACTTTCTTAGAAGCAGTGATGATCTTCAGTTCATTATGGATGTCCAGGTCCTTCTCCTTCTTTCTGCTCAATGCTCCTTGGGACTTCTTGACATCTATCATAGCAAACTTGAGTCTCACTATGTCCATAAAATCCTACAAGTCCATTCAGTAAAATACCATTAATCAGGTTTCAATCAACTCGACCCGAGTTGAATGCAAGCACGAGGATAATATATCACATATATTCATCAGATAGAAAATTCAACTCGATCCGAGTTGAATTACTATACTTACCATGAACCGCTTCTGGTTGATCATGTCTTTGATCGCCTTTCGAGGCCTATCTGAGGCCCTGCCCAACTCTGTGGGCTCCTTGTCAGGAGGAGGAAAACCCATCTTCTCCCAGACAAATCTGGCACCCATGATGTTGGTGGCCCAGGTCGGCATGAAGTTTTGGAAATGATTCACCCGGTTGTAGTAGGCGGAGATTTTCCTTATGACGTGGTCGTTCTTGTTCCACACGACAAAACACTCCCATGTCTTAAACTTCTCTGCCTTTGCTTTGATCGCGGGCATTAGCTACATGTGCTTTGATGTAGCGACGGTGTGCTGCCCATTCACCATCCAAAACCTCATATCTTTGATTTCCTCAAAGGTCTGCGGCTTGCTCTTTAGGTTCTGGGGCATGACGCACAACGTCATCTTCTTGTTGGGGTCAGGCATGTTCAACAAGAAGTTCAAAGACTTCATGATTCCCTGTTCCTCGAGGCCCCGAATGTTCAAGTTCTCGGGGGGTGTCTCCAACTACTCAATCGGAATGACAAACTTCATTCCAATTGTTGGCACATACGAGTCAGTTCACTCACTCCAGTAGGCTTCGTATGTCCGGTTAGAGTCCTCAAAGTCTATTTCCTTGATGTCCCCTCCTAGGTCCTTTGGAATGTCCGTGAGGTCTAACATCATACTCTCATCAAGTTGATGAGATGTCCCGGCCTTGGCAGTGCCCTTGGCGGCGCCTCTCTTGCTTCCAGACAGAGGGGTCGGGGATGAATTCCCTCTGGCAAACTTCTCAGTTTGCTTAAGTCTGGTGTGACTCCGCCCCGTTCTTGGTGTCCCAATGGCCAGTGAACTATGACTGGGGTTCTGACTGCTATAGTCTCTGACTACAGAGGTAGGTCTCATCTCCTTCTTCTTCTGCATTAACATCACATGACCTCACTCGAAATCCAGCTTGAGATGGTTCAGCCAAAACAGGAGAGTTTTGGGTGCCAAGGGTACGCCGTTATTTGCCACCCACTTCTTTTGGTCGATGGCGGTTTGGATTGGGGCTATGAGGTCCTCGTAGTTAGTGTCCATGAGACTATGAAGATACTCAGAGATGTTGAAAATTGTCTTGCGCGCATCAACCTTGTAGAAGAATATGTATGGTTTCTCCTGCTCAGGGTCCACCGTCTCGCACGATACAAATATCACACTAACTGGTCTACTACTGAACTCCGTTACTGACTCCGTCAGAGAAATGGGGAGGGTGGCATCTAACCTCCGGAATTTTGTCCTGAAAGCCAAATGATTCGTCATTGGTACTAAGACCACGATCTAGTACTCGACTTCGTGGGGGTCCTGCCACTCCCAGCACTCGCCCAGAATCATATCATCAATTAAATCATCGACCTGTTCCGGGGGGATATCGTAGTGCTTGTATGTCGCCTAGAGTTTTGATCTCTAACCTTCCATATCTACAATATTTCCAACAGAAAATTTGTCAGGTCCAGTATATTTAACTCAAATTGAGTTGAGTAGTTGCATCAGGGTGTATAAGTTGTTGTCATCAATCTGATTCCTCTACACTCGTTCTCATTATCTGAATCTGTAATGTAGTGTTTAACTTGAGTCGAGTTGAATACGACTAAGGTTATTTAACTAATTGGCGCGAGAAGACTGAATTCATTGTTATGTTGTTATTGGAATATGAGTTTTTCGTGCTGATGAACTCGACTCGAGTTGAATTAACAAAAAATGAATAGGTGTTTGTATGTTCATTCTAGATTTTCTGTTATTTAACTTGACCCGAGTTGAATTGTGTCATTAATGTCTTCCATTTCGGCTTTGAACTTGATTAGATGCTTGATTTTTGTTGCATTCTGAGGACTTGAAGCTGATTTTTACCCATGTACTTATATTTCTTATGGCTGTGTATCCAAAAATCGTGCAATTCAACTCGGCTCGAGTTGAATTTCAGTGTAGGGGTTTGTTTTTAGTAGTTCGCATTCGTTGATTTAAGGTTCCATCGAGTTGAACTGACGTCAAGTTGAACATACATTGACCTCAAGCAGAGATTTTAGGAGAATTCACTGAAATCACGAGACATTGATTTCACTCTTACAAATGCAACAAACGATAAACAGAATGCAACACCTAAAGCACAGAATGCAACAAAGACTACAACAAGTGCAATACAGAATGCAACAAATGCAACAACTACAAACTAAATCCAAGAAATTGACACAGCATACCTGAATTCGTAAAGCGCCGCTACATCACAGAGCTTGGGCGGCAGGAGCGGGAAATCCAAGCAGAAACAACAGATCAAAAAGAATGACACTCGAGTAAAAAGATGGCACAAAAACTCGCA
This sequence comes from Rhytidiadelphus loreus, assembly GCA_947034895.1. Lineage (NCBI taxonomy): Eukaryota > Viridiplantae > Streptophyta > Bryopsida > Hypnales > Hylocomiaceae > Rhytidiadelphus > Rhytidiadelphus loreus. The sequence continues at coordinate 67,135,422 of OX344763.1, read as the reverse complement.
GAAAAAAGGCGAATGGCAATGAATCAAAGAAGCGCACTCACGTGAGGTCACTCACGGAAATGAAGACCATAAACCCTAAACTGAAGAACAAGAACCCAGAACCAAAAAACAAGAACTTGCAAGAACAAGAACCCGCCAACACGCCGCAAATCCTAAAGCCAATACGCCGCAAACTCCGTCGCACAACTCCTACCAACAAAGGCAAGCCACGACGGAATCGGGGACACATGAGTACAATGCCAAACATTCGAGAGAGACGATGGAGGGAGGAGGAAGACTTCCAGTACAAAACGGGGGACGAAGCCGCATCAGAGGATACCGACGAGGAATTCCAGGTGAGATTCAGGGATTCATTATATCAATCTTCATTTCCTTGGTTTGCAAGGATTGTGCGGCTTTCTTCGTTGTCTACGCAAACTTCAGTGGTAACAAAAGTTCGCATTCATGCAGGAGTCCATTGCACCAAGGAAGAAAACTCGTGCGCCCAGCTTGGACCCGATAGAGGATGGCTTTGAGGAGGACAGGGTTTTCAGAGTCATCAAAATCAACAAACAGAAATGGAGGGTGAACTACAGCAGCGAGGAGGTTTACCGGAATCTCATTCGAGAGTGGTCGATAGAGGCAGTTACCAACATCTCTAGGGAAAACAACTCGAAGCGTAAATACTTCAAGTGCGTGCATTGTGGGGATAAAACCTTCAAGGGTAAGGTACGTCTAAACAAACACCGCTGGGAATCCCAATGTCTTGTTGTGAAGGATAATCGTGGGAAGCCGCAACAACTCCTTCCCTATCCAGACCAGGGCACCGGACGGGGCAAGTCTTCGAAGATGATACGGAAAAGAAGGAGGATGTAGTTTTGGACCGAGCTGTCGGAAGGACTACAGTGACGCTGCGAACGAAGGCGGATAGTGGAAAGACGAAGATGGACCGTAGGAGTCGGGGAGGGGAGGATAGTAGCGCAGACAGAGGGCAAGGTCCGCAAACAAGGGCCAGGAGTCGAGGAGGGGAAGACACTACCACAAGCATAGGGCAATTTGTGCCAACAAGGGCCAGGAGCGCGCGGACAGTGGTGGATGGGGTGAAATCGGGGGGGCGCACACCAACGCCAAATAGTGAAACTCAGCAAGAACAAAGCAGCGACGCTGAAGTAAACCAAGCTCTAGCTGCGGTGCAGACCCTCAGTGATAGTGCGAGAACAAGGGCCTACACTCAGAGGCCCGTAGGCAGACCATTCACGATCGAGGCGCTCGCGAGGGGAGGAGACCCGGATCAAGAATGGAAGACTTGGACTCTCCAAACGAGGGATGCAATGAAGAAAGTGCCTAAGGGTTGTTTGGTTCATACTCGATCAAGCTCAAATCAAGACGAAGCCAACCCCCAGGTGAAAAAAAGAAAGACACAGTATTTAGTGGATGGAGGAAGAAACATTGACCCTACATGATTGCCAGATCTAATGGATGTCTGGCAAACGCTCAGTGACGACGCAGACGACGTGTACAAAGGTGCAGATACAGCGGCTTTTAGGAGCCCGGTTGGAGAGGACGCCTTCGACGATTCCAACCCGTATGAGTTCAATACGACACTAAAAAAGTCAGCTACTGCGGTGAAGGGCCTATTTGTTGCAGGTGTAGGCGGCGAAACACAGCAGACAATAACGGATGGACCGATAAAGGCCACGACAGGCACCCCAAGTGCAGAAGTAGACCGAGAGACACTTCAAACACCAAACAACGCCCCAATTGCAACGCAACAAGACAAGGTGGAGGATGGAGATGTTTGTGAAGTGGCCTTCGCCGCAGCGGAAACCCGACAAATTATCAGAGATGCAGCCCATACGAGAATAGTAGGAACCAAAACGGGAGAATTAGCAGGAATGGCCACGCAAACACATCAGAACACACTACCTGCAGCGCACAAGGACGTGCCTGTCGCCGAAAAGCCAGAAGAGGACTTGGCCACAGTTCAAACACAGTAGATGTGCGTGGTGGCAACGCGCAAGGTAGGCGATGGAACAGGCAAGAGAGAAGTTTCAGATTCCGCGCAAGGAACGCAGCATTCAGTGGGAGAATCACTGCACACAAGCAGGATAGTCACAATTATAGGGAGACGCATAAAGGCCGTTCCTAGATTGCAGGAGAACACTAAAGTATTGAATGCACCACAATAGATGGGCACAAGAACGGACCCAGTGGTTCTAGGAAGCGAAGAGGGGGAAGACAAAGACAAAACGGAGTTGCAAGAACAACAAGCTAGAACCCCAGTGCAACTGCAAAGTCCCGTTCAGGCGAGAACATTGGAAACTCAGAATCGCGCCAGTGAACAGTGCCCCAGCTTGCGAGTGGACAAACAAGAAGCACCAAAGACGCGCCCGCAGCGACAGAGTCAGAATAAAGCCATTCAGCAACAACAGACACTACCGTACAGTTCGAAGTGCAAAATAGACTCCAAACTTAGGCGATACTGGATGTGTGGTTTAGAGTCACCGGTTTTCACTGTTGCGGGTGCGGACAGTGAGATTCGGGGTGCTGGATGTGTTGAACGACTCCGACTGGACGTGGAAGACATGCGGGCAAAGGCCACATTAGAGGTGGATCTGGGGGCCGCGAAGTACCTGAAGGCTACTAAACCGCCATCTGTTCCTAGGGTTGTTCGCTGCGACAGCACGACACCGCGACAGACAGACGTTGCGCGACGTCTAGTAGAGCCCGCGCAACGTCACGAAAAGTCAAATTTACCTTTGACTTTACAAGAAATTACCCACCTCCAGGTGGATGCCACATGGCATACACTTGGCAAACTGGAAGGCGCGTACGGGTAGGAGAGTGCGGGTAGGGGCGACTGCGGGTGGGCGACTGCGGGTGGAGGAGGGCGACTGCGGGTGGAGGAGGGCGACTACGGGTGGAGGAGGGCGACAGTGTATAGGCGACTGCAGGTGGAGGAGGGCGACAGCGTATAGGTGACTGTGGGTGGAGGAGGGCGACAGCATATAGGCGACTGCGGGTGGAGGAGGGCGACAACATATAGGCGACTATGGGTGGAAGAGGGCGACAACGGATGGGCGATTGCGGTTTTAGGAGGGAGACTGCGGGTTCAGGAAGTGGTCTCGAGTGGGCGACCTCAGGTGCGCAAAAGGTACCTAGACCCGGTGGTGGACCCACGGTTGCCCACGTAGGACCCGCTGTCGCCCACGTAGGACCCGCAGTCGCCCATGTAGGACCCGCAGTCGCCCTACCCAGACCCGCAATCGCTGGATACACAATTGCCTGATCCGTACTCGCCCCCCTAAACCGAAGTCACTCGCCCTATATATCCAGTAGCCCATCATCATGCTATCACCTTCATTTTCCATTGAGGCTTTCTATCTTGCAACCTTTGTTGGCTCCATGCATGACTCTTTTGGATAATATATATACTATTTTTTGCTATCATTTGGTTCTTACAATTTTGCGACGTCCGCAAATCTCATGGCGACTGGAGGTAGCAATGATGGGTCCCTTCCAGGGTTTTCCACTGTACGCACTCCTAGTGCAATTAGGAAGGCTGCCAAAGACAAGACTAGAAAAAGGAGGGGTAACATTCACAAGAAGCGATGGCATGTGTTGCACAATGATAACCACCTAGCTTTCAAAGAGTGGAACGAGGAGCCAGAGCCATGGAGTATGCAGGTGTACGAAGATTACATTGAATGGTGTCACATCAGGAAGTTCTTTCCGGCATGGCGCCATCATCACAACCGACACAATAACAAGGCAAATTTGAAGTATTGTGAAAATCCAGCTTTCATACGAAGGTGTTTAGAATTGTGGAAGGTCCTCTACAAAACCCCTTTTGTAGATAGGAATGAGGCCCCTTTGTTCATTGCTAAAGGTGCCTATGCTGAGGTCGCCTTGAACAAACAAGTTGACTGGACCACCATCAAGGAAAGTACCTATGTGGAGCGTCTAGAAGTTGGAATAATTCCAAAAGGGGTTCTGAAATTTCCAGAGGGTGGACTTGGGCCTTTTTGAAGTGATCCACAAAACAAAGAAACTCAAGAGGTGGACACGGAAGAATCAGAAGAGGATAATGATTCAGATGGCACACGGATTCCTAAGCTTGTACGAGTGAAAGAGCAGATTATCACCCCCGTCCAAGTTCCAGTTCCAGTTCCAAATGTTCAAGCCACTTCATCATCACGAGGAAAAAAGATGAAACATCCTGCCAAGGTGCGACGGTCCACCACGAAAATTAGATTGGCATCAGCCTCAACCACAATTGCGACTCCAATCTTGCCATCACAAGACGCCAACAACATCTTCGACTTTGCTTTAAGTGACGACTCGCCCGTATGTGCCACAAGTCATATTCCCATTCCACAATTTGAATCTGATGTTGTTCACAATGCGATGACGTTGGCGAAGGCTCTCGACCTCTTGAAGACCAAGGATGCACAAATTGCAACCTTAGAAGGTGATGTGAAGAAATGGCGGTCAACATGTGAACAAAAAAATGCTCTCATTTCTCAACAATCCAAAGAATTACAAGGCCTTCAAGAAAAAGAGCGTCAGACTTTTACATTGTCGAACATGGACGACACCTTTGTTGAGCAGGATCCACATCACTTGGACAAGCTTGTTGGGGACCTCACCAGCGATGTCATTCACCTTTCTCCTCCTGCCAAGCGTATGAAGCGTTGTTCAATTCTTCCAATGGCACCGCTTCCATTCGTCTCAAGAGATACTATCAATCCGCACGTTGATGGTTTGCAAGGGACTCAGGATTCACTTTCGTTTCCTGTCATTCCACATCTACAATCATCAAAGGAACTTGATTTGGCTGAGGAAAATAGAATGCTTCGAGAGAAGTTGGTAGTGTTGGCTACGACATACTATCATTGGAAGATCGCGTGCATTCTCTTCGTGGATCGATCTCAACAAGTTGTGAAAGAGCTAGACAAAGTTTCGAAGAACTTTGTAGCAAATGCCCCTAAACGAGAGAATGGATTGACATCATGGGCATTGATGGAAGCCATGTTTCCGGATACCATGTCCATACTTGATGTGGCGGAAAAAAATGTCATAGATTGGGCACAAAATGGTTGGGACCACGGAAATCAGATGTCTAATCACTTCAACGAAAAAGACCAAAGTCTATTGTGGCCAAAGCCAGCTCATTTTGTCTTGGATCATACCAAATGCCCCATATGTCTAGAACAATTTGGTCCAGAAGGAGGATGGGCACTTGGATCATGTACACATGTGTACCATCCTCAGTGTCTCATCACCCAATGTCTGATTAGACGACGATGTGTGATTTGTTCAGCACCATTCCATGATCGCTTGTATACCATGTTCAACTTGATGACTTACATGCCACCTTCTTGGGAACACAATAGAGACACGACGGCAGAGACCCGATTTTGGGGACGAGACTTGCTTTGGAGTTGGCGAGAAGGTCTACATGATCAAGAAATGGGAGCTGTTGCCTTACAATTGAATTGGGAAACAGACCCGCGTGAAATTCTAAGAGTGGCATTCAACCTTGTGGAAAAAAGAGTTCACAATGTAGGGAAGAGGGCGTTCTTTTTTCAATGCCTTGGTGGATATTTTGATAAGACATCCCAAACCTTCAAGTGGGGTGCTCATCCGGAAGGACACCGTTGGAATTTTGAAGGTGAACAAGGGGCTAATCGTGATGAAAATGCCACTCCAGAAGACTTGAATAGTATGGCTTACCTCGACTCAACATACGGGCCTTATTATCAAAGCCAAGCACTCGATTATCTGTTGGAGTTACACTCTCCGCAAACTAAAAGGACACTTGAAGCTCTCAAGAACTCCAATGTCTTGGAATCTATTTTAGAAGCAGATGGACCTGCTTCAAGGACTCGTGCTAAGAAGAAACTCATTGTTGGAGAGTCCAATGATTACGAACAAGGTGCAATAAGTGGTTCTCAGAACAATCCAATGGACTTGAACTAAACACTTCTATGAGATATTTACTTCAACGGTGGTTCTAGTTAATCGTAGTAGTATACAAGATGTAAGGCCATAGTATAAGGGCCGTAGCATATCCATACTTGCACAATGTAGTACTCTAGCAAGAGTTAGGGTTAAGATGTTGGCTTCTAAAACTATACCGCCTTGGCTGTGTATTGTACTACTATGCTTATCGACAACGACCTTCTATTGCTTTGGTTTTGAAGGTTTAGGCATACTTATACATATGTAGCCTAAAATGTAATTGGTGAAATGCAAATACGTTTGTTGTAGTGCCTCACACAATGATTCCATACATGGTCCCCACAAAATTGCAATCTTCAAATCTTTTAATGAATTTTTTCCTTTTGGATTTTTTTCTCATACATTATGTTTTTGTTTACATGGAAAAATTTGATAAATTCCATTCAGATTTTTTATGAGAAAGTTATGGACCATTTTGTTTGGCGGGCAATTTGAGTCTACAGCTTCTTCTTTTAAAAGTTGCTTGTAGGATTTGTTTCTCCATGCAATTTCTACAATCTAAAAAAAAATTAGTTCAAGTCACATAGTTAACTTCACTTGATAGCACACTCTCACCATTTCCATTCCATTTTAGAGACATTCATTATTTAAATTTTACAACTAGATCTTACCTACTTCTACTCAGCAATTTTTTAAAGTATCCAAAATATTTTTTGAAAATTGTGATTTTCCCACATATAACCATAGGATCTTACACCTTACTAGTATGAAAATGTGTGGAAAAAATTTCAGAATTTTTCATCTTACAAATTGCAAGATATCCGCATTTAAAGTGAAAAAAACAATTTTTTCAACACATTGCTGGACTACATTATTTGACTTTGAACATTTTGCACTTTAATTTTTTGCACTACAGAGTTTTGAGCTTTAAACAAATATAGTGGAGAATTGAGTTGAGAGTCTAAGTACAAAAAAGGTTTTCAAAAAAACTTAATTTTCATTCTTAAAAAAATTGTAGAATTGAAGTACATACGAGGTTGAATGAAAATCTATTTTCTTTCTAAGATAGAATTAAAATGCACTAATCCCCACAATCAGATTGTTCTAGCAAGCAAACTAAACCATGTGAAACTTCTTTTCTTGAACAATTGCCAAAATTGCGTTCCTAAATTAATCTTACAAGGTATTTTTTCCACCTAAAGCTCTAATTGCCCAATAAACAAGATTGTCCATAACTTTCTCATAAAAAATCCAAATGAAATGAAAAAAAGCTTTCCGGATAGACAAAATTATAATCTATGAGGAAAATAAATTTAGAAAAATAAATTCAAATGCTTGTCACATTTTTTTGCTGCCCATTCTCCCCTGCTTTGGAGTTTGGACTATATGGGCATAACTTTTGTTCCCGGGCATCGATTGGAAAAAAAGTTATATTACCACAAAGGTAATCATTTTTTCTATCTTCAAATAAAGTTTCAAAAATTCAGTCCAAAATTTCAGCCCGTAGGTACCATCTCTGACATCCATTCTTGCAAAGACACCAAATTCATAGCCCTCGTATTCAAAATATAATAAAAAACATATGTTAATTTCAAAGACAAAGGTGTGAATTTTTTTATTCCACAAAACCTTTGGAAAATCAAAAATTGGAAGGCCAAAATGTTTTGTTTCCACCACACTAGATCCAACCACTAAGCACTTTTTCCACTATTCACAAAGTCACTTTCTTTGGGCTCTGGGCCCATTCTTTGAAGTTCCGCACGGGTGGCACCTATGGCTTTCACATTCCACTTGCGCCATTCCTTAAAAAACCTGATGTGGCACTCCAAGTCCAATATGCCCTCATACAATAATTCTTGTTTCTTCTCCAGTAGCTTCACCAAATAAAAAAGCGTTGCTCTTTCTTCTATATTACTACCATAATCCGGAGCTAAAGCCAAGATGCCCTCTTTTTTGGCTTCTTTTAAGGCATCATCATAATATTCCATCTCTAGCTCACGTATTTGAAGATTCAAGCTTCTCCTTTCGCTTTGATGGGACCATTTATCACGTTGCAAAAGATCAAGTTTATTTTGAAGCACCGCTAAATCATCGGAAATGTGTGCACGCCCCTCTATGATCTTCTTGAAATAATTTACTCTACTTTTGTTTAATTTAGAGTAAATCTTCTCATTTTCAGCAATGGCGTTTTCAGTCGCCTCTAACTCCTTCTTCAACCCATCCACAACAGTTGGATTTTCTGGAAGATGTTGTACTTTCTCTTTCAAATTCAGAAAATCCACTATTGTTGAAATCAAAGCTGCTCATGCACTTTCGATCTTAGTGCCCAACATCTCCAAATTGTCTTCCGAACCATTGTCACTGCTTCCCCTAGACCCACTGTCTGCACCAGAACGGTCTACATTCATCGGTATATGAACATCTAAGCCTTCTTTTCTAATCTTGGACAATGACTGCGGCTCCTCAAGCTTCCTCTTTCCCTTCTTGTCAACTTGAACGTCCTCGGTCGCCTCTTGTTTTTCTTTGCCAATGTCTTCGTCGTCACTCTCAAAAGAATATCCATCGTATTCATGAGTGTGCTCATCTGAGCTAGAAGTTGAAGACCATTGAACTTGGTCATCACCAAGAGCCAACTTGCCAGGCTTTGCCTCTAAAAGCTTCTGATTTGCTTGAAGAAGTCCTTCTTCATCCAGCACTATCGGTGTGTCCGGGCGGTCACCGATAGGAAGCTCCTTCAAGGTTGTCCAATCTACCTTTTTCTTCAATTGAACGTCAACGTACACCATTTGCACAAGATAGAAAGAGAAGTTGTCATTTCGATAAGGCTAGGACTCCAAATAGAATTGTTGCCATACCTCCAAACACCTTCACTAGAAGACAACACTCTTCCCAGGCGACCGTGGGTCCGTCTATTAGTGCATGGACTTTTCTTTTCTTTTTTAGTACATGTTTATAGATTGTGATATTTTTTTTTCCATTTTTCCTTGCGTTGAAAAAGTGGCGATATTAAATGTTAGGAGGGTGCTCCAAGCTTCAACATTCATCCACGTATTGGATAGAAAATGTGATACTACGTATCTATAATTCTATTTTCATTTACATTGTGGCGATTTCATCGAAGATTTTTCTAGAACTTGAAGTTTTTCTGGCAATTTCATCCAAAATTTTCCTAAAAAATTCCTATAGCTTGTAGCTAGCCTAAATTTTTTGTTGCTTTTGAGCACCAAATTGCTAGGGGAAAAAAATGGATTGTGAGCTCAATCCCATTTGTGTTGCAAAATTTATGGAATACTAGTTTATACTTTATACTATATTTGGGGAGCCACTAGGGTCGAGGTGGGTTGTGGTACAAATGGATTCCTTATTGATTATCTGAACAGAAGTTAAATCTTTGCAATTGTTTTAAAAGAAGTTGTTGTTAACCAATTTTATTGTTATTAATTAATTTCATTGTTAATTATTAATTTTATTGTAAATGACTAATTTCATTGTTAATGACTAATTCAATTGTTAATAACCAATGTTATGATTATTAACCATTGCAATTGTAACAATAATGTCCTTGTAATTGTTTTGACATGAGATGTTCATTTAATTATTTTTGGATGTAGACTCAAATTACATACTATGTTACAGACTCTAATTTTGGTAAATTACATGCCTAATAGCAAAATTTCTTGTACGGACACAAATCTATAAATGAAAGTCATTGTTGGACTTATATCATACTCCAACCATCTATGAAAGAATGTGTGTTTTTATCAATTTGGATGACATATACCAAAAAAAAGAATATGGTAGGGAAACATTATGCTACTAGAAATAATATATATGATAAAACCAAATTTACCCTTATTATTGAATTCATTCAAGTTTTCTCGAATTGCATGTTTAATAAATGACAAAGATTATGGGGCTACATATCTTCTTTGCAATATCAACTCTTGTTTCATTGTCCAAAAAAACAAAATGGTGGCAAGAAGTCAATGAACTTCCTTTTTTCCAAATAGAAAAAATAGGAAGAGAGTGAAAAAGGTTAAATAAATAAAAACATCTCTCATCTATTTTGAAATAGGTAAAATACGAATAAAAAGGAAAAGTCTAAAAAAGTCTAAAATTTATTTTTCCTATATTTGAATTAGAATAAATAGGAAAAGAAAAAAAAATGCTTTTATTTTTTGGGAATAGAGAAAATAATAAGAGAATGTAAATGATGTATGACTTACATTTTGGGGGGGATTGAAAGTACAACTATTTGAATTCAATGACCATGGAAGTAAAATTCATTTCAATTGCATACTAGCACGTTTTACTCAAGAAATGATACAAGTCTTCAACACCAATTACCAACTAATTTATTTTCATTTTCTTATTTTCCTTGCGTCCATTATATACTACGGAATCAAAAAGGACCAAGAACATTTGAATTCAAAAGTTGTTACACTTTGCATAACAATGTGTAAAAGGCCATATTCAATATATATAATTTGACAAATAGCCCATTGAGTAATTGTTTTTCTAAAGACAATGCGCATAGCATAAAATTCCTTCATATATTATAGGAAAATATTACAAAGTAAGCAACACATAATTGGCCACCAAGCTCATTGCTTGTAGCACTAAAGTCTTGCTCTAGACTATCCTATTACAAAGGTGAGTCTCGGAACATTAATTCGGGGGGCATCATGGACCATGGTGGAGACATAAGGGAATTTGTAATCTCTATACACGTTGGTCTCTTCTTTGGGTCAGTGTTCACGAGTTCACGCAACTTCATTGCGAAGTACATTGATCCCTCGCGGCTCTTGAACAAATCCTTGTCCCAATCGTCCATATCACCAATTCTCATCCATTCGGTCAACTTCCCAATAGAATACGAGTCTGACTGTTGCATATATTTATACCGTTGTTGCATGATCGGTATGCTTGTATCGGAATTTAGAGGTCCATATGCATAAAACAACTCCGGGGCAACCCACCAACGACCTTCTCGGTATTGATCCCTCTCGGCCTCAGATGGCTTTCCAAAATGTGAAGGCGCTTTTTCATCAAAACGACTTGATATTCCAAAATCACAAATTCCAATGTTGATTATGTCGTTTGAATAATCCGGAAAATGCAACATGATGTTCATGGGAGACAAGTCATTGTGTAGCACGCGGCACTTGTGCATGAGATTTGTCACATATATTAAAGCCCATGCCAACTTTGCCTTGTGCCTTCGGAAGAGATCAAGTTCTTTTTGTTTCTCTTCAGGAAGTCTTGTGGCTTTTTGCATTTCATGCCAGTCAATGGTTGGTGATACAGAACGATCTAAATGCCTCAACTCATTCAAATGGCCCCCATTCCACCACAAAGTGTACGCTTCATTCGTGCGAGAATGAATGGCAAAAAACTTAATGATGCCAGGGTGGTTTAAAGGGCATGCAAGGGCCTCCATGGATCGTTGCGCTCTCCCCTCGCGCGGGTTTATTGCCTTGGATACTTTCCCAGCAAAAGCGATGTAGCTTGGAATTGTATCCATTCCTTCAATGCGTACCTTACGCACTTTTGCATACCCCCTTCACGTTCAAAAGCACTAAGGGGCACCACTTTCGCCGTATCGGGAATCCATGTGATACACAATCCACCATCTTGTGCAAATGCTGCCTGCACTGCTGCATTTTTCCACTTAAAACCCCTTGTTGAGCCTCTTGCTAATTTCTTCACTGCGCTTGACCACCACTCCATCTTTTGGTGGAATGCCTTGAGGTCTTCTGATTCCTCTACTATTGGAAGTAATGGTCGATGTTCCTCCATCAATTTCTTGGTATTGAACATCACCGCTTTCAATGTGTTATCAAGCCATTCAAATAGTCTCGAAGAATACGTCAAGTCAATGTCTGCAAAATCATTGGATCCCTTTAGTTTGGTTAAAATCCGTGCCTGTAAATCATTTGGCAAGGCCACAATACCAGTTGTAGGACACCTCAAATAGCTTGCCTCCAAGAACTGTACACTTTTCCCTGCGTACCACTGGAGACACGCTTCGTATGCATATCGGGTATAACTCGAGGGAGGATAGTTGGAGTCCTTGTCATGTGCTGACTTCTGCTTCTTGCCCTTCTGTCGCTCTTGACTCCCTCCTTCTTCGTTTTCATTTACAGCTATCGGAAACTCGAAAAAAATTGGATCATCAAGGTCCAGATCCCATAAAGATTTTCTCCTTGTAGTGTTGCCTTCATGTGGAAAAGCCATGCTGTACTTCAAAATAATTCAAAACCGTAGTTCAAAATTCGTAGATTGAAAGGGCTAAAATTCCCCCCCCCAATTGAGACCCTATCCCACGGGCACGCATCCAGCCACTTGAAGGTAGGTGAAAGACAGTGCGCAAGGCTAAAGTAAGGTGAGAATCGGAAGTGGGGCTAATGCTTAAGTACTCGAAGTCGCCTCAGGGCGTGTGTGTTTGGGTGACTGCGGGTCGGAACGGGGCGACTGTGGGTCAGAAAAGGGGCGACTGTGGGTCTGAAGATAGCGGGAATGGGCGACTGCGCATTTCTGGAGGGCGGAAATGGGCGACTGTGGATCGTGGGCAACCGTGGGTACCAATTAAACCATCCCAAAACTTGCACGCGCGGTCGCCCACAAAGAAGTCGCCTTAACCCGCAGTCGCCCACTACGCGCAGTCGCCCCCCTACATGCAATCGTCCTCATTGAGCATTTTCCGCCAAATTGGTGTCTTCCTCTAGGACCCGCAGTCGCCCCTTACGCGCAGTCGCCCTGCTTCAAATGTGTTTCTCTCTTCCTCGATGACCCGCGGTCGCCCCTGACCCGAGGTCGCCCTAAACCAACAACCATTTCAAAGAACAGACCCAACACTAATTAGCATCTGGAGGAGATTCTAATTGATTTTTCCTTATCTCACTTACTAAATTGGTAATAAATGTTAGGCGTCAGTTCATATCAAAGACATGGCAAGGCAATGGAAGAATTATTCTCACAATGTAAAGGGGTTTCCAAACCCTAAACCTTAGATCCTAGACCTTGGAAAACAATAATAAAACATTTATCTAGAATCAAATCATTAAACCTACATAAAATACTTGCACATCCTACACGAGATGTAGTGTTTTAGACCTAAAGCAAAATCATGTATTTTTGGTCTTGTTGAATTTGTATAAAAAAAGGAGAAAGCAACATATGATCAAAGGGAATTAGAAACAATATGGGAGAGGGGTCCCAAAAAACACCATCTCGTGAAACATGCCCAAATAAATCTAATTACACCTCCCCACTATTTGAACGTACATAAAACTTTCATTTGGAACTTCTTGCAAAAGGAGTGTTGAAGAGCTAATGCAAAACCTAGGATTTTTTTGTCTTATTGAATTTGTAAAGAAAATGGAGGAAGTAACATATGATTAAAGGGAATTATAAACAATATGGGAGAGGGGTCCCAAAAAACACCATCTCGTGAAACATGCCCAAATAAATCTAATTACACCTCCCCACTATTTGAACGTACATAAAACTTTCATTTGGAACTTCTTGCAAAAGGAATGTTGAAGAGCTAATGCAAAACCTAGGATTTTTTTGTCTTGTTGAATTTGTAAAGAAAATGGAGGAAGTAACATATGATTAAAGGGAATTAGAAACAATATGGTAGGAGGGGTCCCACAAAAACCCATCTCGTGAAACATGCCCATACCCACAGTCGCCCCAAGCACGGTCGCCCTAGAACCCCAGGTATGATTATGGAAGTGAACTAGGGACCTGCAGTCGCCCCCTACACACAGTCGCCTTGATGGAAGGGGGGAGATTGCATTTTCAAATCATTTGGTGTCTCCCACCTTGACCTGCAGTCGCCCCGTATGCGCAGTCGCCCCGTATGCGCAGTCGCCCTAATTGAGTTAGGAAAATTATTTGGTGTCTTTCTCTCCTTCCATGTGGGCGAGTGCACGTAGGGGGCGACTGCGGGTCAAGGAGTCTGCATTTCCTCCTTGACCCGCAGTCGCCCCCTATGCGCAGTCGCCCTGATGGAGGAGGGGTTTGAAATGTGTTTCCCCCTCGAGGACCCGAGTTCGCCCTGACCCGAGTTCGCCCTTGAAAGACGCGAGGGATCCTTGGATCAGACCCGCAGTCGCCCCACGCGCAGTCGCCCTAGTATCCTTGTTAGGGTTAGCGCATGCGCCCCGGGCGCACGTGGGTATTTCATGGGTTGTTCCAGCCTGTGGTCCATAATTTTCATAACTGCGCCTTGTAGTTCACCTGCCTTGTAGTGGCTGAATGTGGGCCCAATGTTGTGGAGGTCTAGTGTTTTTTTTTGTTTCCAACAAACAGCCAATAGTCCAGCAGACACTTCTTGTATACTTCAATGAACCCAAAATCTTTTCCATTAGTTTAAAATAGTGAGAATATCAAAGCATTTGATGTAGAGGGCCTTGAAACGGCAATTGCATTCATTGTGGCAAAGTAGTTGAATAATAAGGATGCACATACAAATGGGTGTAAAGCCACCTAAAAAGTGTACACTAAATTTACATTTAAAACAATTAGCAATTCAAATGAAAATGATTCGTTTGGCTCTTCATTGATTCTCTTTCATTTTTGGGTGCTATAGTAACGTAGGGGGGCCTCAATTGTTATGTAGCTTATTCAAATTGAATCTTCTTGCATTGCTAATGATTAGTTATTTGGCTTCTTACAGGCTTAATGACAAGTGTCCAATTTAGCAAGTGCTCAAAGGAAGTCAGAATTATTCTCGACCATGAATATTTCCGGTGAAAATTTGTTTAGTTTGCCTTTGACTTCCTTATTGTCATCCACTTGTATTGTAGACAATGTCTTTTAAATAGGTGGGAGAATCACCATGACAATGACTATTCTATTGGAATTGATTTGTGATTTTTGAAATAGGATTAAGGACTTTTGGAAAGGCTACAAATTGTATTGCTTTGCTCATTATGGCCAGTGCAATGAGTCCAAAGGCCATTTCCAAGCTAGCAAAATGGGTGAGTAAAATATTGCCCTTCATTTTGTATAGGTGATTTGAATCCTTGAATAATGAAATGAACATGTATTAATGAACAATTATAGGTGGATAGTTGGTGGTGGACATTTCATCTCACTTTTAGCGCTTATTTGTTGCAGGACGAGTGATGTGTTTGATACAAAACACACGTGATATTGTTTGGGGAGCCAAATTTGATGAGGCCATTAGGGAGGGGTGGGCCATGATGGAAGAATATGTGTGGGTTTGGCAAAGAAAAGATTGCACAAACCTCAGGTTCGGTTGTTCTAGTACAAAACTTGTATTATAAGATTATATGCTAAAAATACCCATATTTAGTTGTTATGTTTTAATATTCATTGATATGGGGGGCCGGGAGATGTAGGGCTTTATTAGAAGAATTTGAGGATGTCGAGAAACTTTACGAGTCTGAGAATGGATGCTTGTTGTTACAACTCATTACGGTTTGTGCAATGTGTGGATACCACAACACGAGTAAATATACTTGCTAGGTTAATATTGATTTTATCCCATTCTGTGAATATCATATGTACTAATGACAATTCCACCTTAGGATGATGAGCACGGGACGGAACGCGCATTTACACAATCTCTGAGTGTTCAAATCAACACCACGGATATCTTTGAGCGGACCAATAATAGGTTAAACCAAGCGCACGCAAACTTGGACAACCTTGTGCCACGGGCAAATCGTTCGTGACTAGAGACATTGTTGTGATGCATCAAATGGCAGCCTTGTACCATGGCATAAGACCCTATTTTGATTTTTGAAGTGGGATCATAGAAAGAAATAAGTTATTTATGAAGATAATAGTACTAAAGTCATGCTAGACATGTGAAATAGCAATGTGCTTAACAAAGAACTTCATTTTACATTTCTATACTATGATTTTGCTAAACAATGCATAGATTGTTTATCTCAGATGGATGATCATATTTTGCTAAACAGTCCATGGTATATGAATATTTAATTGGTTAGGGCCCAATACTTTAATGGTTTACATCTGTGACCCCCCCAAAAAAATATATACCCATAAATGTGACCCCCCCAATAAAATATATACCCATAAATGTTGTGCCCCGTTATTCTTGGTTCACAAGTTTGAAATCCCCAAATATTGAAAATGTACAAATGTATGCCCTTGATTTAATCCCTTTGTTTGTAAATATGATGGCTACACTTTTAATGAATATGAAACAAGTTTTAATGTTTGGGTACCTATGAATGTACGCATAAATAAAATTTGAACAAAACCATGAAAACAACTGGGAAATAGCTATGACAATTAATTGTGACAATTAGTTCCCAGCTGCACCTTCACGGTGCTTGATGAAGCACATGATGAAAGTTATATGGGAGCTCATGCTGTCACACCCAATCTTTATGGGATATTTGAACAACCATCTTCCTACACCCATCCTATGCATTGTATATTGCAATGCATAATTGATTATATTGAGTTTTGTTCTCCCACGCAATTCATAATGTGTCAATCACACTTCACCATAAATGAATAAAAGGTATTTACCCCTCAATTCCCAAACCCCTTCTTTTGGAGCTCTCCGAAAGTGGTCTACATTAATCAAGAATCCCACATTTTTTATAGTTGGATCTAATTTTATAATGGATTCACCATACAAATTCAAACTAAACATAATAGAGATTGCATTGGAAAATAAAACACAACCATAAGAATTATGGATGGTAAATTTCTTATGTTTGATTATTTTTTTATTGAAATTGTAGAAGTGATGTTAGGGAGGGAATCCTCTTTTTGCATGTCAAATCTAATAAGTTGCAACAATAATTAATAAAATGGCTAAAGAAGCATAACCCAAAGTTTTAAATAAAAGGTGAAAAGGTGCAATACATTTTTATGAAGTGCATTGGTAACTTAAATTTCTGTCCAGAATTTTGTGTAAGAGAACTTTAAAGTGAAAGTCTTAGAGGTTTAGAAATTCAAAATCCCGCCCTGTACCCACAGTCGCCCATCCGCGGTCGCCCCACCCACAGTCGCCCCACTGTCGGGGTCCAGAAATTACTCTGTGGCGCCGCACACGCGGTCGCACATCCCCACTCGCCCCAGACCCGCGGTCGCCCCACTGTCGGGATCCAGAAATTACTCTGTGGCGCCCCACACGCGGTCGCCCATTCCCACTAGCCCCAGACCCGCAGTCGCCTTCGCAGTCGGACCCTTAGACCCGCAGTCGCCCTACCCGTGGTCGCTCTCAGACCTACATGCGCCGCTTCCCGAACTCGCCCCAAGGCGATTGCGGGTTCATTAGCTATCTCCCCACCCGACTTTGCTACTTTCCCTTTTTGCTACGTACTGCCTTTCACCTACTTTACAGTGGATGATTGCGTGCCCGGGAGCTTGGGTTTTGAGTTTCACTTACATGTATTCATGTTCTTGATTTTACTCCATCACTCACTATTCGCTAGATAATATTTTGCGGGCACTTGTTAGTTTTAGATTCCTTGCCTCAAATCTCGAGAGCATCTCTAATGGCGGACCACAAGAAAAAGACCAAGGCAAAAAGAGCCATGCACCCTAGGCAACGACGCATCCTTTTGGACTTAGCGTGTGTGGCGTACCGAGGTTGCAAACGAATTACGGGCCACTGGACTGCCAAGACTTGTAAGTCCTTTGTGGGGTGGTGCCACATCGACAAGTTATTCCCCTATTATCGGCACTACACGAATCAACGCAACAATATGGCCAATTTGCATCCATGCCGTAATGATGCATTTGTGCAACGTTGTATCGAAATTTATCGATACTTGTATGGCACATATTCAGTGCCCAGGAGCGAAGTCCCGTATTTCATATGTGCAATGGTGTATGCGGAACTCATTTTGTTTCGAAGAGTGGATTGGAGATCAATCAAGGGAGTGAAGCATGCTCGCCTTCCACCCACAGAAGACATTCCAAGGGCGGCTCTATCTGCCAATCCACGTGAAGGGCTAGGCCAAAAGAAAAACTTGAAGGAGGGAGTGCTCGATGAGCAGTTTCAGTGGACATCATTTGATTCATCTTCTGAAGAAGAAGACAACCTTGGTGAAGACCCTCCAATGGAGCCCAAAAACATGGCGATGGCGGCTTCTACTTCACAAAATGTACCTCCCCCGAGAGTGGAAGAAGAGGGTGAACCAGCTAGGCAACCACAAAATCTTGATATTTTGCCTCTTGCTATGGTGAATCCGATTACAGTCCCTTGCACTGAAGAGGACGAAGTTTTGCAGTATGTGCTTGCATGCATGCAAGAAGCAAAAGATGATGTTTTTTGGACAGAGATGGAAACATAAGAAGATGGGAAGCCTTCTTTGTTCCAATTGGAATGTGTTGATGACATGTACCGAAGTGAGGAATTCGTTGAAGATGGAATTGTCCCTAACACAATAATGTTGGACAGCAAAGCTGTTTATAGATCTCAACTCAAGAAGCTTCTAAATGAGTTGGATGAAAAGCATCTAGAATGTGAGAAGCTTCACAATCAAGAAACGCAAACTTTGAGTGGAGATATTGTGAATAGCTTACGCACTGAACTTGAAAGTCGGCAAGTTCTTTTGTCAACGCAAATAACAAAGATTTTAGACTTGGAAGCATTTTACCTTAGATTCTCTTCTCATCTTGTTGGAGGATCTAGTTCTTCTAGCAATGAGTTTGCCAAAGAACGGCTTGCCAAAATTATGGAAGCATGCAAGCTGGAGGAAGATCAGATAGACTTGGAGAAGCGAGGGGTGGAAGAAGCACGATCAAGATTAAATTCCTTGAAAGCATTAAAGGACAAAGCCCCCCTTGACCGTGTTGCAGAAATGTGTGGTTGGAAAGACGTGGCTACTAAACAAGCATTGTCTCTTACGGAAGTAGTTGACTTGAAAAAGAAGCTTGGGGTTTCTTTGTCACTGGATCCAAAATTGGAAGAACATCGGGATGCACTGAAGGCGCTTTTGAAGTTCCAAAAATCATACAAGCAATTTTGGTTGGAAAAGAAGTTGGGGAAGGATGACCGATACCTTAGGAATTTGTAGTTGGAAGGTAGGAAAGTCTTGTATGAGATGGAACGTGAGGCTTATGACCGCAAAGAAAAGGCCAAAATGGATGTTGAATGATTTTCATTTTTAGCACATTTTTGAGGACTATGTATATTCCATCTTATGTATATATAAAAGGATATTATCCATTTTGAACATTTTAATGCAAGCACATTGAATTCTATGTAGTTCCTTGACAAGAGTACATAAATATAGATATGAATTTTTGGTTATTTATGTTTGCAATGTTGTGAATACTTGAATATTCTAGGAATTTTGGCAGGAAAATGACCTTGGGAGTTCGGACTTTCGGAATTAAAAGAGAATTAAAAAAAAAAGGAAAATTCAAAACTTGCCGGATTGGAAAAGAACTTGTTATTGAAGTTGAGAGCAATTGTCACGGCTAGGGTGAATTGACCTATTCATTGCCACTCCAGGGCAAACACTAGAATTTTTTATTTTCAAGGCTTAATTATTTTTGGAAATTATGAATTCATAGTTTCAATTATAGCCCCCAAATTACTCTCGGGAGTTGCAAGAATTATAAAAAAGAATGGCACAACATGGGGGGCTTTTTTGTCAAACCTAAGCTGATTGGGGCAATGAGGGGGTTAATTCTCCACCCTAGGCAAGGCCTCTCTGTCGCCTCACAGAGGACCCGCGGTCGCCCTTGTACCCGCGGTCACCCATAAGACCCGCAATCGCCTGTTCCTGGACCCATGGCACCTAATTCTGGACCCGCTGTCGCCCAATCTTAGACCCGCTGTCACCCATAACCCGCAGTCGCCCTTCACCTGATTTATTTCAGGTTTCTGGACTTGCATTCTCTCATGGGGCGATCGCGGGTCCAAGGAGTTTTCTTGTATAAAGTTCTAGGGGTACCCCTTGTTTTATCACCTTGGCTCCGTTGATAAAACTCTTGTCTTGGACCTTCGAAAGAGGCTTCATGCGGACATTTAACTTCTTCGGAGGGCAATAACCGTGTTTAGAAGACCACTCTAAGCGGGTTGCTTTGTCATTACATCTTCCATAGTATTAGTGTGATTATTGTAGTCATTTTCTTTGAAGACCTAGTGTTGATCTACTACATGGCTGGACAAGGTGTTGGAAGGGGGGGACCATGAATGATATGCGGAGGTCCACAAAGGATTGGGACCCTTGGTTAATACCGTGCACCCCAACTGATAATTCTCCCCATGCTCGAAAATGCGTGTTTTGTAGGTGGAGCAAAGCATTTGTATGGAAGAGAGCATTGATTCACTTTGGCTATGGCGGCTCGACTACATCGGAGCGTTGTAAGGAGATCCCTAGAATTGTACGAGAAAAGTTTAGGACTAGCAAGGGGCAAGTTCCAAGGTCCATGAGTTACGAAGAGATGTATGATGCACCGACTAGACATGATGCACCAGTTATTGTTGAAGAGTCTATTGTCGCACCTGCGTTGGATGTCGAAGAAGAAGGGTCTCTCAATCCCTTTGAATCAAATGCAAGACCAATTCCTATGCATGATTCAGTAGATTCTACTGGAACAACGCTTGAGAGAAGGAAGAACACGCCATCTGTTTCTTGGCAAAGAAGCATGGATGAATCATTATAGATGGGCCGCAGACAATAGTTGGATAGGTTGTGGGCTTCTTTCTTTTACGAGGCGAACATTTCATTCAACATTGTGCGCCACCCGGCCTTTGTGAATGCTGTTAAACAAATTGCAGCAACAGGATTCATGTACCAACCGCCACCGTATAATGCGATTTGCACGAAAATGATTGATGTTAAGAAGGCATCGGTTCAAGCCATGGTTTCGGAGTGGACGAAGGTTTCAATAAGTCAGTATGGAGCGACAATTTGTTCAGATGGTTGGTCCGATACTAATTCGCGTCCGTTACTGAATATGATGTTGGTGTGTCCCGTCGGGGATGTCTTTTTAGGATCAGTGGATAGTACTGGGGAGAAGAAGGATATATCTTACACGACTGAGACGATGGCACGATACATTGAAGAAGTTGGGCCTACCAACGTTGTACAATTGTGTATGGACAATGCTGTAGTCATGACGGAGGCGATGGCAAAGTTGGAAGAAAGGTACCCTCACATTTATAGGCAGGGTTGTGCGGCACACATTTTGGACTTACTTTTAAAAGACTGGGGAAAGGATCAGAGAATAAAGGAGTTGGTAAAAAAAGCTTCATCAATTGTGAAGTTCATCAAGAAATACCAACATACTTTGGCGTTGTTTCGGAGATTTTCACCAAACAAAGTGTTGAGACTTCCAAGCAAAACACGTTTTGCCACAAATTTCTTGATGATTGATCGTTTGGTGGACTGCAAGCAAGCAGTGCACAACGTGACATTGGATGAGACATACATGACGTTCGAGTTGAGTTTACAAAACCGCAGAAATGGACATTTCATTATGGGCAAGGCCAAACTTGCAAGGCAAGGTATCCGTTCAGAAGAATTTTGGGTTTAGTGCGACAATTTCCTCCATATGGTAGAGCCCGTGCTGCTTTGTCTTTGTCATTTTGATGGAAAAGTCCCGGCAATGCTGAAAGCTTTAGTAATGATGACAGCCTTGAAGGAGCACGTTTATTCTCTCAAGAATGCTCCATTTTTCCTTGATCCAATGGTGGCAACATGATACGAGAAACAATTTGATGCTCGTTGGAAGTTGATGATTACTGACCTACACTATGTGGGGGCACTACTAAATCCATACTTTAGTGACATGGAGGCTATTCATAACAATGGCTACGCGAAGGGAGCTTTGAATTGAGTCATACGAAAACTGAGCGTACCATTGAACGTGTTAGTGGTGGAGGCAATGCAGGAGCTAACTCAATTTGAAGAGAAGACAGGTGCATTCGATCCCTTACATGAGGCTCCCGATATCATTGAATGCCAATTATTGCCTCATCAATGGTGGAATCGTGTGGGGGGCAATGTTCTTCCAAAAATTGCAAAGCGAATTCTCAGTTTGACGTGCTCCGCATCTTTGTGTGAAAGGAATTGGAGCATTTATTCCTTTGTGCACAATAAAGTGCGAAACTGCTTGGCCACGACAAAGGCGGAGACATTGGTGTATATCTACGCGAACAACAAACTTGAACGTCAAAAACGTGGATACAACCCAGCCATTTTTTACGACCAGATGCTTGCAGATGGAGATGATGAAGACGAGCGTGATGGGCCTTTGTCTTCAGGGGAAGAAGACGACGTTGTTCCAAATTTTATGAGAGAATGCGAGAACCGTAGGGATGAAGAGGATCGATTGCGCAACAATCCTTGGAATGCAATGGTTAGGCCGCCACCTAGTCCTCCACGACCAATATACAGGAATACATTTGACTTTAGTGACGATGGGTATGTTTCTCCTGGAAATTCACCTATACGCAGTCCACCGCAGAACGTCGTGCGCACTATGGATGCAATTTCGCCGACACATGCATCACAGAGGAGGGAAAGCACCCCCAACAACAACGACGAAGGCGTACCTATTCTCTTGGCACCCGTAGAGGAAGAAGCTAGATCTCCAATATCAACTAGTTCGCCTTTGAATATGGCCCGCAATTTAAGAAGCAGTGCACAAGTTCCAATGAGAAGCGAATATGAAGAAGAGGCCATCGAAATCAATGAAGTTGTACACGAGGGAATACCAAATCCCGTTGTATTGAACGCATCTACCCTCAAAACAACTGTTACTACAGATGATGATGATGATGATGATGTGCCATTGGCATATGTTATGAATCGAAGTCGGAATGTGCCGTTGAATCCAGAGACGACTACAAATGTGGCAACAGTGAGGAGGTCTATCCCAACCCTTCCAACAAGGCCACCGGTGCGTGGAGGTGCTCTACGGACGATTGATGAAGAGGTTCATGGCTCAGCTCCACAACCCACTCAACCTTCATCCGTGTCTGGCCCTGGCGAATCATCATTAGGAATCCAGGGGCGCAACAGTAGAGGCCAAAAAAGGCGTATTAGGAGGGTTGACAAGAGGGGACCTCGAAATCCTAAACGACCCACTCAAATTGTCCAACGGTGTACCATTGGAGCGGGATGTTCCACCCAAAATGTTGGACAATTAAGTAGAGGAGGGCGACACCCTGCATCCAACATAGATGGAACTACGGATGCGTTCAGGCTCATGAAACGACTTGTGCAAACTGAAGGGTTCAGTGGTGTAGATACAAAAGTTCGAAATCTGAACTCAAAGGTAGAGCGTGAGGTACATATCGAAATAGTAACAAGGGAAGATGATGAAATCGAAAGCTCGGGCGACAACAGGAGCAACGAAGAGTCTTACGAAGATACAGACCCTAATGCTGATGAGGTGCCGAGCGATTCCACATTCACGCCTGGTGACTAGAGTACTAGAGAAGTAGACAATAATTATAGTTATCAGGTTTTAGCTTATATGTTTGGTAGCGAATCTTTGTAGTTCAAGCTTTGAGCCTTCATCCTCATGTGTAAGGATTTTGTAGTGCTTCATCAAGCATATGAGCATATTAGAGTGAGGGACAGATTACCGATTTTAAAATATATGTTGAGTTCTAATTGGTAGGCAGTTAGGTGATGACTGCAACGAGGTTATAAAAGTGCAATGCAAGTACGACTACATTTGAAGTCCACCTCAAAGCAATATAGATGACTTATTAATATAATTGTTGTTGACATTATTATTGTGGCCTTATACTGGGTGAATTTTTGGAATTAGAGAAGTTCTGTCCAATTTACATTTCATGGGCTCTATTATATGCACTTGTAAATTGTAAACCCCAATATAACGTAGCACCTAATTCTGCGCTTATAAAACACCTTTGTGACATGGTACTTCAAAGACTGAATATGCCAAACTGAAATCCTAAACTGAACCTATGGTCGCCCTGTAACTCGAAGTCGCCCCTACTTGTCGGACCTGCAGTCGCCCTCAGTACCCAAAGCCGCCGTCGCCTCTAATCCCGAAGTCACCCTAATGCCCCTGACCCGCAGTCGCCCACTCACCCGCAGTCACCTTCAACCCTAAACCCGCAGTCACCTCTATTTTTTCCACCCGAGGTCGCCCTTTCACCCGAAGTCGCCCCAACGCCCCAGACCCGCAGTCGCCTTACACCCTTCACCCGCAGTCGCCTCAATTTTTCCACCCGAGGTCGTCCAAGGCAGACCTGCACGCGCCCACACCCGCAGTCGCCCACGTTGGCTGTCCACGTCAGTTCCGAAGCCCTACTACATAGGCAAAATCTATTTACCATGGGATAAATTTTTTTACCCCTCCGCGACGCGATGTCAAGTAAACTTGACACTTGGTGATATGCGACACGCGACGTCAGACGTCATACACGACACCTAAACCCAAAAATATGTCAGACAAAACAACCCTGTCTATTCCAGCTTCCGCATTCTTTCATCTATTGCAGGCAAGGCCAGAACTTCGAAGCGCAGACGGCAGAGGAGTTCAAGTGTTCCTTTGCGAAAGCATGGGACTCCAAGACTTTTTAGAATCAGACAAAAGTCACGTCCTCGTGGTGGGCTTGTGAGGCCAAGGTCAGTGTGCCTCGCAGCATTTGCATCAGAGTTGCGTTTAAGTGGGAGGTTGCTCAGTGTTTGTGAAAAGCGTTTGGTGTTCACTACATTGTTTCTTTGGTGACGAAAGCATAATATAGGGTTCACTTAACGTTGGCGTTGTGCGCAAGCGGAGGACTACCCTATTGTGAGCAAGCACATAGATTTCACCTTGGTGGGAATTTGCCATAGCGTCAAGTACGGAAAGACTCCGTAGGAAATTGAACTGTTCGCAGCGTATTTGGAGTATCTCCGAAACTGCAGGAATCATGAAGATCAGGTGAAGAAGTTGCAGGCGCAAAAGGACCGACTGGTCGAGGACACCGTGCATAAGTTCAGGCGCGACACTGCGTTTCTGCGTGAATCCTATACTTAGGACTAGTGCCTAATCTGGTGGGTTGTGTCATAGGCTAATGTCTTCCGCAAGTTTCCACCCGTGCCTTGGTGTCACGACAGTGAGTCTGTCATAGAAGAATAGCCTTCACGCCGATCAGGTGTGCTAGTGTTGTAGTGTTTCTTGTGAGGGTTTCATTTTTTGGTCCTTAATTGGGTGTTGCGTGGTTGCAGATGAAGAGGCTGACGAGGTCAGGCGAATACTCCTAGCAGGTCAAGTGACACGGAGGAAGCTGGCATACATCGTGCGGGTTTTGCGGTTGGCATTCAACAATAGCTTCGGCCACTTTTGACCCCTCACCTGCTTGTTTCATGGTATCACGAGGTCGTCGGTACGGGCCCTGTTTTGGAGAACCGATGATGTCCTCAAGGCCTTGTGGACGTATGTGTCTAAGGCGTAGTTTCGTTTCTGCGGACTATCGGAGTGGGACCCCAAAGCGGCGCATAACGAGGTGATGCTGGACGCCCAACTACTGTTGGATGGCCCAAGAGATAGCGTAGTGGAGGACATAATGGAGTGGGTGGAGAACGTCCGCCTACATGCGCTGCAGGACCTCGCTCTGCAATATCCTACTATGTTCCGGACTTCATGGAGGACTACAGAGCTGGTAGAGTGGGGTAAGTAGGCGGACATATGGAGTCGATGCCTACAGCCACTTCCGATTCGACAGCCACTTCATTATGTCCACCGACGCTCATTGAGGAATCATTCAGCAGTGTTCATTATGTCCACCGACGCCGATTCGACAGCCACTTCATTATGTCCACCAACGCTCATTCAGGAGTCATTGAGGCCGATGCGACAATCACTTCCGATCCGACGGCCTGATCCGACGGCCAGGTTCGATCCGACGGCCTAATCGGACGGGCTGATCGGGTATGCTCTTCCGACGGCCTAATCGGACGGGCTGATTGGATATCCTCTTCCGACGGTTTGATCGGATGGTCACTTCCAATCCGACGGCCTAGTTTAACCAAGCCCTTTTTCATGACAAAAGTATAATGTATGAGTGAAAAAAATTTAGAAATAAAAAATTTTAATTCTGAAAAATCTTTGTGTTGCCCGGTCTCCCAAGTTTTGAATTACATGGGCATAACTTTTGTAGAGGGGTACCGATTGAGAAAAAAATTATATTTCCACAAAGGTAATCCATTTTTCTATCTTCCAAAAAACTTTAAGAAAATCAGGAGAAAAATTCAGCCCATAGGTACCAACCCGAAATCCATTTGTCAGCAGAAGGGACGCTTTGTCCTTTAGGGGTTCAAATGAGCTATGAAAAGAAATTGAACCCATTGTTGAACTTCGGTATACAATAAGTTTTGTTTAGGGTCCCTATTGACGGTCATGAAAATTATTCTAACAAAAAGAAAAAGAAAAAGGTAGAAGGTCTAAATACTAAATAGCATCGAAATGCACGATGGTACTATTTTTTATGTTTTTATAGAAATGCCGTTTTTTTAATTAACAAGGATTTAGGCCCAAAAATTAACCCATTCTTGTACTTTAGGGAGTACTGAAAGAATCCCCATTCAAACTCATGAAAGTAATTTGACTTCGAAAAAAATTAAAATTCTTAAAAATTCTGTTTCGTTCCCAACTGTAGAATTCAACACATTTTTATTCTAACCATTTCTTTCTTAAGTCCTAAAGGACCGAGCCATTTTCTCGGTCCAAAATCACTGAAAATTGCCATTTCTACTGCGATCATTCGCGATGTTCTGAAAATGTTTTCTTTGAAAATGTAACCGTAAGATCTTGAAGTGAACTTGTATGAGAGGGTGTGGTAAACTTTTTGTGAGTTTTCACCGTACGGATAGAGAGATATTTGCATTCAAAGTCTTTTTTCTTTTTTTTTTCACTATGCCCCAGAATTTCAGATGCCTTTGACCGCCTCATGCTCAATTTTTTTGCACTACACACCATAAAATTAAATAAATTTCCTATAGGTATTGAAGTTAGGCATATGCATACCAATTTTCAAAGCAATCCAACACACCTAACACCTCCAAAAAAATCATGCAATGCCACAATGTCCCAGATATTGACAATGCACTAAGTCATCTTCGAATCAGTTTTCCCACCACGTACTTTGAGATATTGAAAATCCGAACGGTGGATACAAAGACATACTTATATTTGACAAGTAAGAAATTTTTGGTTGGGAAAATTTCAAAATCTGAGATTTCTATGACCTTCTGAAGTTTGAAGCTATTTGGATGATGGGGTTTATAAAGCTTAAAATGAAAACAATCTCCACACAACCTTGCTAATTGCCACCTCATCATTCAACAACAACAAGTAGTGCCCTTTTCATTCAAGTCATATATCTTTCATAGTTTCATATGACAATAAATCATAAGTAGTACTTACTCAAATACACCGAACTTTCAAAATGTATAATTATCATATTCCACATATATGGTCATACATCCACATTGCATAATTAGGCACTATATAGTGTGCACGCGTACATCCTCATTCTATATTTACTACATACCTCTATAGTTCTATGCTACTATAAAGTACGTTGAACTACTAATATGAATGGTGGAAGTACTCATACGGCACAGGCCAATTGCACCGACCGGAAAAGAAATTGATGATGTGAGACAAACTGCCACGGTAATTTGAACCTTCACTGCAAGGCCGCTCCATGTAAGAGTGAAACATAAGAGCCAAAACGTGGTGACTCAACTTCCTCAGTTCAGCTGATTCCCGATGCAACTTGTAGTATTTTTCGGACATGCAATCCTTGTTGATGCGTTGAGCGAGTTTACAAACCGCATATTCTTCTGATGCACGTGATAGATTTGGAATGATTGACCCATCTGCATCTCTTTTGTGCACATACGCAATCTTCGGGTCCACCCACCACCTCTTTCTCAAAGTCTCTTCCATGTCACTTGCACATGTAAACGTGTATAAAGACTTCATTGGTTCAGAAGCTACAGTAGTCATGCCCCAATCACAGACTCCAATGTACACGCGTGATTCGTCTTCGAGAAAGTGAAACATTATGTTGTCTGGAGAGATGTCATTGTGAAGATGTCCACAAACGTGTACCGCATTCATGATGTGCAATAATGCCCATGCGAGTTGCGTGTGCTTCTTCCTAAATCGTTCGAGACGGT
The DNA here is from genome assembly GCA_947034895.1 of Rhytidiadelphus loreus. NCBI lineage: Eukaryota > Viridiplantae > Streptophyta > Bryopsida > Hypnales > Hylocomiaceae > Rhytidiadelphus > Rhytidiadelphus loreus. The sequence continues at coordinate 67,107,346 of OX344763.1, read as the reverse complement.
AAGCTTCAATTAACTCTACTTCTGTTGGCCTCGAATAGTGCAACTGAATGGCAATGTTGTCTTGATAATCATTATCCAAGTGCATCATGTGCCGTAGTGTTCCGCCATTCCACCAATACGAATAGCCTTCATTTGTTGTTCCATGAACTGCAACAAACCGTATAACTCCAAGGTGTGGAATCCGCACTGCCATTGACTCGTTCTGGTGTTCCAATCTCGCAAGATGAGGTTGTGTGCGGTGTTGATTGGATAGCTTTGCTGTGAACTCCCAAAATGTAGCTATCCCTGAACACCTTTCAATTCGAATTCTACGAATTGTTGCATATCCACCTTTCATGATTTTTTGGTCTTGAGCGATCACTCGTGCTGTGTCTGGAGGCGCTATGAGGTGTTGTCTGCCCCGATCTAGTTCAGCCACTCCATTAGTGCTATTCCACCAAACCAAAGATCCTCATCTGTTACAGCTCTTTGCAAACGGCTTGCATCGTGCAACAAACAAGTCAGCTTTCAGAATGACTTCATGAAAAGCCTCATCATTTTCCCGATGTTGAGAGCCATACCTTGCGAGCACCATTGATGCATTCCACAATGCATCGTGGACCCTATTCTCCAAGAATTTTGGAAAGCCTTTCTTCTCCGTCTCGTGGTGCCATTCCAGAACGCTAAGCGCATTCATCATCAGTTGCCACATGTCCGCCTTGAATTTCTGTAAGCTCTCCTTGTTGTACCTAACGTATTTGTTGTATAGTGACATCGTGGTTTCCGACTCATAGAAATTGACAATCAACTTGATCAAAAATCTCTTGCATGCATCAGAGGGAATGTCCCTACTTGCCTCATTGTGTGAACCTCCTTCGTGCTCCATTGGTTTCCTCTTTGCAGCCTTCTTTGGTCGTGGCATTGTGATAAACTTCTTGTACGAATGAATATTCGCAAAATGAAATGATAATTTCAAGTTCAAGTGAAACTCGAACCAAAACTGAAAAAAATGGCAATAAGGGGCCCCCAAAATCGCACTCTTGCTTTCCCAAGAAGAGGAACCAATGGGGGTATGAACCACCAAGCTCTCCGCTTCACTCTTGCAATATGCAAGGGGGAAAACAAAAGTGAGGATTGGACGGGCCCATCCGATTCTCTTATACTTTTCCAACGCCCTTTTTCTGACGCACGGTCCGCGTCGGTAATCCGACGCCCACAACACGGCTGACAGATCGGACGACCGATCGATCCGACGGCCCCCGTGAGGCGGACGGGCAACCGTGCGACAGATCGGACAATGTGGCAGACTTTAGAGAATGGACGGCTCCGATAAATGCAATTTTAACCCCTTAACCCTTTACTTCCTAAGAAGCCCATTTTCGGCCTCACATTTTTGCAACAATTTCGAAGAGTTTATATGGAGATTTTTATTTATTTTAATAAATATTTCTTTTAAACCAATGCATCCAATATTCTTTTATTTTTTCTTGAAACAAATGGACAATTTGCATGCAATATTCTTCACTCAAGCTAATGATATAATGAAATTTTCCATTTAGATTATACTTTCCACGATACGAACAATCAAAGTTTGTAACTTAAAATCATGAATTAGCATTCCAAGTGGAAGAAAATAATTTCTTTCAAGATAATCCTATGATTGCCCACAAAACAAGAAAATCCATAACTTTTGCATCATGAATCCAATTGGAATGAATCAAAGCTTCCCATTTAGAGGAAAATATAATATACAAGAAAAAAAATATTCAATTTTGATTCAAATTTCTAGTGGATTTTTTGGGTTGCTCGGTCTCACCCATTTTGAAGTTCATAGGTTATGGTGCAAAAACTTTTGCGCACGAACACCAACTAAAACATAAATTATATTCCCTAAAAACTCATCCATTTATCTATCTTATGAAAAAATTCCTAAAAATTTCAATAAAAAATGAGATCAAAGGAGCCCACCCGAAATTCATTTTGTCCCCCTTTACTTGACAAAATTACGAAATTCGTTAAAGTAGGAGGTTCACAAAACAAAATTAGACCATGTAAGGGACGCAACTAAATTTCAAAGAGGTGAAACAACTTGAAGTATTTTTCAATGAAATTTCATTGATAGACAAAGAAAATTGACTTGTAAATCAAGTCCTTTCCTATTATGTACATGAAGCTTCATGGAATTAGTTATGAAATTTTGAATGCAATTTTGGGAATAGAAAAAATAGGAATGCGTTTATATTAGTTATATTTAAGCACTCTTTCTTTATGTTTTTCATAGGAAGAATAGGAAGATTACCAAATATTAAAACCGTGACTCCAAACATTTATGTCCATCACCATTCGCAAGGCTCAAGGTGTGTGTTGGACCTAGATGTACTAATAAGTGACAATTTACTTTATGTAGGAGGGTCTACAGAATATAACATGCTACCTTATGCTTTTTCTAAAATAAAAATTAGGTAACAACATGCCATCTATGATGGTGCATTCACATTTTCACATTCGAATGACAAAATGGTAAAAGCTGGGCCATTGCTATACTTAGCTTCCAAAACACCATGGCTTGATCCATTGCATAGCAATGACATTCAATAATACCATGAACATGAGAAATCTATCATTCTAATAATACATTTCAATACATCGCAATTGTAGCGGTTTTGCATTGTACGTGACGACTGACGACCACTCATTGACACCATTACACTATGCTTGCTACATTCTATATTGCATCATTGTATGGAAAACAACTAAATTGCAATTTAGAGCCCATATTGTAAGACAAACACTACAATAGTGTTTGATTCGGCTTCATTCGGAATCTGAATCCGTGTCATTTCTCTGGCTTGGGCCTGTAGGACCACCACCATAAACACCGAGATATGGTCCTCCGCCATAGTAGCCGAGAACATATCCGCTTTGCCCACCTCCTCGTCCATAATTTGCGGAATAAGGACCTCCAAAAGTTGAAGGAGGAATTGAATCACCATGGTTTGATCCTCTTTGAGTTGAACCGCCATAATAAGAGCCTCCAACGTTTTGAGAGCCATGTTGGGGGTCATGGCCATAGTGTGAACCATAGGGCCCATTTGGTGGGTCATATGCACCACGGTCACGTTGGTAGAATCCATCATACCCATCTTGTCGACCACAGTCCTCTACGCTTCTACGCATTGCTTCTTGCATTTGTTGTTCGTATTCAATGTCTTCTCGATCTTTTTTTCGCTCATGCTTCTCTCCCAATGTCACAGAAGTTGGAGCTCCACCCTTATCACCATCACTCGACCATTCATCTTCTCCATGTAGCACCACAACTACAGGAAATCCAAACTGCCCTCAATTGGACCACTTTGGCTGGCAATCACTTGCAGCAGTCCAGCTAGTATAAATCATTGCATCATTCCGATTCAGATTATCCACATGTTTCCCATATATGGTATGCCAATCCACATCTTTGTGGAGTACAATCTCTGCCCAAACCATAGCCATGTTATAATAGTTCATTATATTAGGTTTGGAGTCACGTAAACCCACTGAACGCGTTACTTCTTCGTAACGGTGAAGAAAGTGTTGGCTCGTACATGTGGACATTTGTCCTTCCCATCGACGAACTTGGCCTTCAACGCGTTCTCGTGACCACATTTTGGAGAGGTGAGTCATCTTTACGTACTTCTTGCATGTTGTGCAGTCCCAAACTTTCTTTCGCTCTTCTTCCCATCCATCTTCAGCTACGCAATTAGTATTTTTCCAGTCAACCCAATTCATATCTTGAGATTTCCCTTTCTTACTCTTACTCGATGGTTTAGGGCGAGACATGGTAACCTTGATTACAATGAAGATAATTGATGTTCGAATTTTCCCAAAAAATTGCAACAAGTGCAACAAGTGCTTTCACTTCCAATGCAATGGAGTCAAACGGTTTTCTAATTCACAGTTCCTCACATCCAAAAAATTATTCAAACCACATCACTTAAAACCATCAAGTATCCAAGTACAACCGTTCACACACCAAACCGAAAGGGATGCGAAGAGCCACAAATTCACATCGGGCACTGGAAAACCCACTTCGGGAGGGAAACGGCTGTGGAAAAATGAGGCGTCAGAAACGCTATTTATGGCTTCCGACAGCGCTTTAGGGTCCGTCCGAATCGGACGGCCTGTTATCCGACGCCCCCATTGTGCGGCCCGAAACCGTCGCACGATGAATCGCACGGTCACCGAGAAAGTGCAGACGCACGGACAAGTGGACGAACAGGTCGAACGGTGCGTCGGAAGCTCGAAAGGGGCGTCGGTTTCGGCTTTCGGGACTATCAGAAGGTCAGACGAGGCGTCAGAAAGTTGGACGAGGCGTTGGAAGGGCAAATGAACCGTCCGGCGAGGAGAATTTTGGGAAAAAAAGAAAGTTTTTCAAAAAAAAATTGCAGGCTTTGCCTTGCAGCAAGGGCAATGAAGGGGGCAATTCAACGTGCCCTTTTTAGGCCCCCCCTGTGAGCACGTCAAAAAATTTGGAATTGAACCGTAGGATCTTAAACTTTACTTGTAAAACCCTAAACCCTTGTATATAGAAGGAAAATAACAAGAAGAAAGAAGTATGGAATTCTTGAATTCCAAAATTCAATAGGGTTTTGCTATGCCCTTGAAAAATTAGGATCCCATTGCTTCAAAATGTGTAATTTTTTTAATAAATCATGTACATCCTCTAATTCGCTTTCTTGAAAGAATTGTAGAAATTCATGAACTACGGTTATGGCCTTATGGGGCACTTACAATTGCATTTTTTGAATAAAGAAAGAGAGATTCCATATGGTTCAAATTTTCCATATTACAATGTCATGAATTCATGAATGAGTAGTACATTTTACAAGTAAATCAAAAACGTTCAAATGATCATATGTGACGTTCTCCTTGTATTAATTCTCGTACATGAGTGATCATCATATTCAATTGTCAATTTTGTGGGACAACCTTTCACTTCTGCAATTTCCACGGTGCCATGTAATAATTCATACCCGGAAACATAGAAATGAATAACTAATTCGTCGACAAGGTTCACATGTATAGTACATTTAAATTATCACATGTAGACTACAAGTTCAATGGATCAATTACACAATGGTTTCTACATTCAAATTACATTTCAACCAACATTTCCACATTGACTTTTTAAATCATATCTTAAAATCATAAAAGAAATCATGTACTTTGTGGATCCAAAAAAATAAATGTCTTCAAATTGCAATGTAATAATGTATCCATGTAACCATTTATAGAGGGCGAGCCAAAATTGCTTCAACATTATATTGGGATGGTGGGAATACAAGGTGAAATTGTAAAAGTGATGCCGCATGCTGCACCAATTTTTTGTTGAGCACATGAATATTTTATATGTAAATTTAATAATTTGTAGGGTTTAGAGTCTAGGATTTAGGGTCTAGGGTTTAGCATTAGAAAGAATCAAACAATGTAGGGAAGGAAATGAACAATAAGCTTTCACACATTGGACGCTTTCTACATTTCATTGATTATTTTTTACAGTGATTTAACTATTTCAAGGATCTGTTGTTTGAACAGTGTATACATAACTGGAGGATGACAGTTCAGCAAGTCCGTGCAGAGGATACGACGGTTTGATCGGAGAGCTGAATACCTAAAATCCATCCGACGGCCTCCTCTGACGTCCTGATCCGACGGCCACGGCCTGTTTGGTCCGCCTGATCGGTCGCAGGCGACTTCGGATCCGTCTTCCGACGGCCACGGCGTCTTCCGGCAGCGTTCGATCCGACAACCTGATCGGCCGGGGGTGTCGGATCCGACGGCCTCTTCCGACAGCCTGATCGGACGGCGACGGCCTGTTCGGTCCGCCTGATCGGACAACCAAGTCCGATGCGACGGCCAAGAGTCGGACGGATTGAGGTCCGGGACCGAACCGGTATTAGGGTTGGTTTCAGATGGCTATATCATCGGATGGGCCCTTCATTTCTTTTCACTTCTTCTCTCCAAGCTTGCCAAGTCAGATGTGCTGCTGTTGCCTTTGGCGCTAGTTGCTCTTACTTGGTGGAGAGAAGGGGTCCAACATATTTTATTACGGTGTGACTTTGGCAGATTTACATACACATATATTTCAATTGACCGAATTTTTTACTTTGAATTGCTCTTCAATTCAAAGTATCAAGCATGGCCGCGAAAGGTGATGGAGGGGCTACTGGGACGACTTCAACACAACCTCCGCCGAAGAAAATTAAAACAAGGGGGGCCGGACATGCATTGCAGTATGACATTTTAGATGATCCAAACATCAAAGCGGAGCCTGACTGGGAGAAAGTAGAGGCAGAATATTGGAGCTCTAAAATGTGCAAACAATTTGTCAAAATGTACTACATTGACAAGTTGTGACCTCGGAATTCCCACGCAGCCCACATAAGATATTTCAATTGTAAGCCGTGGACTTGCAAGAATAGTCATTTTGTACATCGATCAGACGAGGTGTGGAAGGCCCTCTTCGGCAACAAGGCAAGGAGTAAAGGATACATAAATTACAGCACGGCATCTATGGTGTATGCAGAATTCATATTGGGTCGGAAGGTGGATTGGAGCACGTTTCCAACGACATCGCAATTGCCGCTTCAACTTTCAAAAAATCAAAAGGATATTCCCGATTTATACAACCATGGGGCACAAACGGCTGAATCTAAAATAGTATTCAAAAATACTAGAACACCTACAATGAAGGTTTCACAGGGTGTAGGTGACGTAGTACAGTTGGACCCCACACAACTAGGAGCGGAGGCCACCAATGCCTCTTCAGGAGGTGTATTTTGGAAGGTCAATTTCAAGGATCTGGAGACTTGTTTATCCACCTCGGTTCATGTACCAATCACGGGGGAGCAAAGCATTGCTCCAAACAAGCACGACCTCATGAAAGAAGTTGCCCCCTCTTCCTCGTCGCGAGAAGACATGGATGAAGACAAAGTTGCAAGAGCAAATGCTACAATTGAACAGCTTATAGACAGCGATGCTCTCGATAGTTTGAAGTATGTTCCTCCAAACGTGGACTCGCCAACACCGCATAGTCCAATATTGAGCCCAATTCGTGAAGTTCAATCGTCAGGCCTGTTCGTAGAGTGACTTCAAAACGTGGCAACGACCTCCAATATTGATGGCGAGGAGATTGTGCGCAAGTATCCGCTCTTGTGCACTTTAACTCCTAGAAGATTGCAATATGTGGATCAAATTCCAAATCCGGAGCATCTTGAAATCATACTTAGGTGCGGATTAGAGTACCCATCTCAAATGGATGGATCGAGAGAAGGTGAACCCGTGAACGAGGCCGAGTGCTCTATGGCAACCGAAAATAAACTTGGGCTTCACGATTTTGTGACATCCGCTCAAGCAATAACATATTCTGTTGAAGTTGTAGCAAAAATGGCCCTGTTGGCTATGGAATTGGCCAAGAATTTATCCACATTATCGCATCCACTATTGAAGGGTGGATTGGCTTTTCACAAGTTTGCTAGTGGAGCGCTATCACTTCTTGATGAGAAGTACAACTACTTGAAGACAATCGTGGAGCTGGAGCAGAAGAATGACGAGTGGAGTAAAAAGTATGAAAGGGTCGTTGAAAATTGTGAGTCATTGGGAAGGCAATTGGTGATGTCAAGGAAGAAGTATAGCGACAAATATTTGAAGGAACGAAACGAAGAACATGGCCTCTCTACAGTGGAGAACCAACTACCGAGGTCGCAAGAAACTCAAGAAAGCGATCAACTCTCTCTTCCATTTGAGAAGGCCAAAGCAGTGGAGGAGCTTGAGACCAGAAAGGTGGATGAGGTTCCAACTTGGAGCGAGTTGAATCGAAGATTGAATGAGGTAAACCAAGAAAATGCCCTTCTTCAATCGAGGTTGGACCGGATGAAACGAGTGGAGAACATGGATGAATGTCTACCAGTGAGCGGATCGGAGTCTCGGTGGTTGACATGGATACAACAACTTCAAGACAAACCGTCTTTAGCATCTCGGGCAATGATCGGGATTCGCACCCTTGCAATGAAGTCGGATGAAGATTGCAATGTCGTTGAGGCTGCTTTGAAGAAATTCAAGAGTGCGGTCGAGCAACATTCTTGGGGGTCTATGCCAATGACATGTTGGGGAGATATGGATGCCATGTACGAGCGGTTGAACCACGCCAAGAAGGAATCGCTAGCCCACAATCGCGACATCAATTGGACTTTTGAAGTAGAGGAAGGATGGACTCCTTACACAATGCTTTCAGCACACATCAAGAAGAACGAGAAGATAGTTGTGCATGGTTCTAATCCAGGCAATGAAATGTTGAAGGGTCATTGTAGCATTTGCCAAGGTCCTTTTGGGCCTGAAGGAGCTTTCACCATGGGCCATTGTCGCCACATTTTTCATATCAAATACGTTGTGCAAGCATCCCTTTTTCGATCCGCTTGTGCCGAGTGCTGTTCTCCTTTGAGTCCTAGGTTCTACGAGATGTTTGGCATCTTGGAAGGTATGCCCTCCAGCCACGAATACAATAGATGGACTCTTCCACTTGACTAAGGGCCATACAAATTCCAGAATTATTCGCATTGGGGGAAACCCCTCATATGGGATCCAAAGGAACAGAAGCATGAATTGTATGATGCATCCATGCAACTGGTGGATTCTTTCATGTGGATGACCCAAAATATGGAAGTGGAGTTGCGGGCTTGTGCCATTGATGATGGCGAGGCTCGTGAATTGTTTTGTCGCAGTATGGGAGGGCATTGGAGCATGCAACACCATAAATTTTTCGGTTTCCCGAAAAAGAAGTACAGAAAGGGCTAGATGGCAATTGGATAGAGGTGGAGCATCCTCTTGGCTTCAGTGAACAGTACAAGGCATACAATCACGTTCCCATAGGCAGGGCACTATTCTTATCTAAGCTAGAAGAAGCTGCATCAATTCGTGTTCAGGTAGAAATGAATGGAGAATCAAACAAAGGGGATTTGTTCGTGGAGGTGGCAAGGGCATTTGATAGGAGGGTGGCTGACATCATAGGTCAATGGAGGGCGTTCCTATTGGAAGGAGTCACCGAAGGGTTTAGGGTAAACAACCCTAGTAATGACCATATGGTGAATGTGCTGGTAATCGAGTGGACGCTGCTCTGAGAGCCTTGAAGGCGATGGATGTGGATTTGACTCCGAAGCGCAAACAAAAGCGGAAGATTGAAGATGACGATGACTATTCTCCGGAAACAATACGACAATTTGTCATTGTTGACAGGGCAACCAAATCAAAACGGCTCTTAAGCTCAACAAGCCTTGGGGGAAAATCTCGTCGTGAAAGTCCAAGAATTGCTGCTCAAGTGGCGCAACGCAATCCAAAGGGGTCCTCTGGTGGTTCAGGAGATGGCAACAATGATAGAATTAAATAGAAATGGACCAATAGGTCTATTGCAATAGAAGAAATAGAACTCTATACTCGATAGACTTTTGTTTTAATGTCACGAGGAGAAAATAGTAGTAAATAATTGTAATCACGGCATGTCTTGTTTTGCCTTTAATATCTACGTATGTATGTCTTTTTATATATACATATATATATATATATTTATTTATTTATATTTCAATGTTCATGATATGTATTGATGTTTCAATTCATGCTAGTTTGTTGAATCGTTTGGTCAAATGTTTTTTTTTTCTTCTTTCGCTATGATATAATGATTTGTTCATAGAATATGTAGTTTTTTTCCATTGTAGCATTATTTCATCGTAAAAATATGAACTCCAAAATTTTTTGGCACAAAAGGCTCTAATCAATACCTACAAACTTGTTAGTATTGGTTTGCACAACTAGCATGCTTGAAAGTATTAATAAGAGCCGGGATTTGAACCCGTGACCTCCCCAATTGGAAGAAGGCAAGTCCAAATGTTTGGATAAGCCTTGGACACTTGTGTTGTAATGTGAAACAGTTCTATTTGAAACTGAACTACGAGAAGTCCCGAATCCACATAAAAGATCAGACGGGCTGATCCGACGGCCTATTCTGACGGCTTGGCCAAATCCGACAGAATGTTCGGACGGGATGGTCAAATCGGACAGGCCATTCCGGGGAGAATGAGTCCGTTGGTACTGTTTTTAAAATTCGTCTTTCTGAATAACAATCAACACCACCTGTATTGAGCTGCAAAGTATAAGTAGAAGAAACAAGACGTATGAAAGCACTCCAAATCCACTGAACACTACGATTTCCAAGGGCTAGGAGCTGCAATTTATTTTGTGTCCCTTGCTTAGTAATGTATCGTTTGGTGGAAGGGGAGCCTTGAATTTCAAGGCTTTGTACACGAGCCTATCATCCAATTTTAAACATTGGTTCACTTGTGTTTACATTTTCAAGAACTTGCAAATTTGAAGAAGTTCAAGTTTGGAACTTGTCACCATGAGCAAGGATTTTGCCTCTTGGTATGTCGTCCCGTCGGTGGGTAAAATACAATGCAAGGCTTGCAACTCCGTGTTTACAAGGAAAACGAGCCGTATGTTGAGTCACTTAGGATATGAATCGATGGCCGGTTTTCGTGATATGGGAGTGAGTTTGTGTCCTAAATTGTCATTGGAAACTCGAACTATATTTCTTCGATGCAATGGGGCATTTCTACGAAGACCTGTTGCTGAAAATGTGGATGGCAACAACTTGCCTATGGTTGAAAGCGATATGTCAAATGGGAGGGGCATGCCACGTTCTACGCAAGAGGATTCTTGTACAACACCGGAAGAAGTCGTTGGGGGAGGTTCCAAAGTAATCCCAAGTATGCAAACATGTAGCGGACGTGACATTCGCAGGGCCTCAAGCAGTAGGCCTCCAACACAAAGTAGGCTTTTGGATGGCTTTCAAGAAGCAAAAAAACAGAATTTGAATGCAGTGTGGGCCAATTTCTTCTATGCGGTAAATATACCATTTTCAGTGGCCCAAAACGTAGCTTTCAGAAAAGTAGTGAAAAAACCCTCCGAGTACGGTACGTCCTACACTCCGCCATCATATCATGATCTACGGCATAAATTGCTTGATCAAGCCAAGGCAAATGTCGTGGGGAAGGTGCATAGAAGGACTGAAGACAGCGTCCGGAAGTTTGGAGCAACATTGTCCATTGATGGATGGAGCTCAGTTACAAATCGTCCACTAATCAATGCCATGCTTGTATCTTCAGCGGGAGAGCAATTCTTTCGATCGGTGGATACCAATGGGGTTGAAAAGACAGCACAATATTTGGCCACTATTTTAGAAAAATTCATAGAGCAGGTGGGTCCTACGAATGTGGTGCAAGTGAGCGCAGACAATGCTCCAGTGAATCCGGCAGCATGGAATTTGGTAACGAACAAATATCCACACATTTTTTTTCAAGGATGCGTGGTGCATGCCTTGAATTTGTTGCTCAAAGATTGGGGAAAGGACGTACTGTATCTTATGAGTTGGTCATTCATTAGGAATTGTACATAAGAATTTAAAGTGAATTCATTATACTTTTGCATCACTAAATTTTAAATTACACTCAATTTCCATATTGGGTTATTATAAATGTATAAAATGACTCATGCCCTTTTTCGACATGACAAATATAAAATATAATTGACCAAGAAATTATGTGGTACTGAATGCAACATCCTTCAAGTATTAGTAACTTATTCAAAGCATTTTGCATCCTCTTAAAATTATTGCATTTTATATGAAATAGAGTTTGATGAGTATTTCTTAAATATAGGGCATGAGTCATTCTTTTTTGCAGACATAAAACATGGATAATAAACAGGAGTGGCCCTTTCCCTACGCTAGAGAAATTTTATGACTTTCATTAAGCCATGTATAACTATTATAGTATAAGAAATGAATGACAAAAAAATAAAAGAGAAATTGAAAAGAAAAAAATAAAAGAAATAGGTAGAAGTTGTAAAGTACAGAAAAATTAAAATTTGGTGAGGAAACTAATTTTATGCTACTTGTATGCAATTTTCTATCTCCCAAAAAATTCTAGTTTCATATGCCATGTGCTGTTCTTTAGAAATTGTAAAGTTTAAATAAAATAAAATAAATTAAAAGAGAACATATATATATATGCACTTGATGGATTTTGAATTTTTGATTAGGGCTTTAAATATAAACTACAACACATGGCTCAACAAATGAAAATTTCTTTTGCATTCAAAAATGCATGAAAATACCATAAATTTATTATTTCCATGAATTGTAATTGTTCAACTTATTTAGAACTTTTACATATTTTTTTCATTCCATTTTTAAAATTTATCCCATGGGTTTTGGGCTTTACTATTTGTTAACTACAACGCATGGCACATTTTACAAAAAGTTCTCTTGCGTACAAAAATGCATAAAAATAATGTAAATGTATGATTTCTATGTCATCAACATCTTCAACTAATTAAAAACTTCTACATATTTTTTAAATTCCATTTTTTAAATATATCCCATAGCTTTTGGGCTTTAGTATTTGTTAACTATAGCACATGGCACATTTAACAAAAAGTTGCTTAGTGTATAGAAATCTGTAAAAGGTTCACTTTACGGTTCAATCTAAATGTTGAAGTTGTAAATTTAATTAGAAAATAATCATGAATACATTGAATTCAAGATATTTTTTTTTCATCTTTATGTACTCCACATTTGGTGAACTCCATTGTATTTTGGGTGCATGAAATGTCAAATGTCATGAATAAGAATTGAAAGAGCACGAAAAATTTTAAAAATTTGAATTTTTTCAAAAATAGGAGCATTCAAGGAGATTAGGAGACCACTCTAATTAAGAATGGATTGCCAATCATAAGTTAGAAATCATTGCGCGTGGTGGCACACATTCAATATTTAGTACAATTATAAATGACAATTATGCAAGTGAATGACTATTTATGTTGACTAATTATTAAAAATGAAAGTATTAAAATAAAAAATAAAAAATATTAAGAAATAAAATGTTTTGGATTAAAAAAATATTTAAAAAATAATTTTTTAATAATTGTTGATGTGATCATCTCTCGACCACATCAACATTCTGTGTGGCGGAGTTTCTAACGTTTGGAAAATGCATAGAAACTCGCAGCCCTCAAATTCACATAACCCAATCTAATGCATTATTTAAATGTGTTTAGAATTATATTTTAAAGTGTATGCAATCTTGTATATGTGAAGGCCATTGTGGAACAAAATAATCTAAGATTCTAAGAAGTCGTAGTTTTGGGTAGTTCTTTATAATCAATTCACTCTAGTTTGGAATAATGGTATGTAATTCCTAAAGAACAACATCTTACCTATCTAGAAATAGTCAGTTTGATTGATATATATTTTTCAATGGACACTTTGTAATAACTGTATAGTAGAAAAATAAAAACCATTTAGGATTCATAATTAAGCATAATTAAGAGTCAAAATCTCTCTGAAAATTAAAAAAAGGGTGGAATCAAATTCTGCATTGAAAAATAAAAATAGGGTGGACTCAAATTCTGTATATATGAAGGGCCAAGTTTATTTGGAAGAATTATGGACTAGCATTTTATCTTCTCTTTAAATTCACTACTCTAATATACTTTCCGAACTCGGCTATTTTTTTTTCCATTTTTTGAGAACATCATGCAATTGAAAGTACAACAAATTTGAACCTTCTGAATCTTTTTTTACTATTTTTTAATTTTTCTATATGTTCTTTCTTGCAAGACACTAAACCATGCCCGTGAAGTGGGCCGCTAAAGAAATTTAGAAGTTCATTGGGGTCAAATAAAAAAAATCAGTATATTTTGAGCCATGTCTAAGATGTCTCCAATGAAAACTTTAGTACTTCTTGAACAATCGACATTCAAAAATTATAAACATCAGCTATAAATTTTGAAGTTACTATTAATTACATATTTTTCTGAATCCTTGAGTCTATGAATAATTGCAACTTGCACAACATGTTTCCCATTTACTTTTACATGAATTTGATGAGATTCCATTTCTTTGGACACTGAAGTACAGAGCAAGGTTCATAATCCGAACATTTGATTTAACGTCTTTGGTCATTCAAAGAGACCATTATTTACATATTTTTTGAATTTGTGACTCTATGAATAATTGCAACTTGCACAACTTGGTTTCCATTTTTTTTACGTAAATTTCATGACTTAATATTTTTTTGGACATTAAAATATAGGGTTCGGTCCTTGCTCGAACATTTGATTTAACGTCTTTGGTCATTCAAAGTTAAACCCGCCCTCTACATCATCTGCAAGACTATATGCTAGTGCCGTCAGAAACTCGCTTCGGGAGACTAGTGTCAAAACAAATGAGCTCCTATCGCAAGAGTCAATTAACTTGGTGTCTAGCAAAGTGTGTTGCAGCAAGAATTGTGTCTAGCCATTTCCTAGGGAGAAAATTTGAGCTTTCCAAGAACGCATGTATCGAAATTCAACTTTCAAGCACAAAACTTTCATGAAAATTGATGTGCATAGACATATTCATGAAGGTTCACGCCGAAGAAAGATGGTGACAATTGAAGAGATAAATGTGTGTTTACGCGCATAGATGCATATTGCAGAGGTTGCTGAGTCTACATTCTATCGATACTTGAAATACATGAAGGATGATCGGGAAGCAAGGGATCACGGCAATACATGATTGTTGAAGCCTAGAGAACATACTCAACAAGCCACGGCTTCCTTGAAGTGCATCTTAGACAAGGAGGCTGATTACATGCCACATCGTACCCGAACTTTGAAGGCAGGTGAGAAGGATTTGTCCAAGATTCTTCCGGCATCATTCCAATGGAAGGACCAATTACAGAAACTCAATGAAACCAATGCGGCTTTTGGTTTGAAGGAGATTTCAACTTCAACCTTGAGCAAGGTAAGGTCCACAAAGTTTTCAGAGTTTGATGTGAAGAAGCTAGGGGATAATTTTGCTCGGTGTGCTATTTGTGACAAATATAATGAATTCATCAAGGGTGCCATCAATGGCTCTCAAACTGCTATGAAGTGGTCAAGGAGGTTGAATAAGCATCTCACTGTCACTCGAGCACACAGGGATGTGTATTACATAAACCGAGACTTGTCGTTCAACTCTCCGCATGAGTGTCTTACCATCATACACGACAAGATGGATCATGCTAAAACCGCTTGTCCGGTCTTCTCTCACAAGAATAAAGAATTTGATGGCCCCATGAAGCTACCTGTATCTATGACCGGCATAATTGGGCATGGGCATGCGGATATTCATGGCATGAAGCTACCTGTATATGTGACCGGCATGGTCATGCGTAGGTATACAGCTCGAGTCCAACGAAATTGTAGCGTTTGTAAACCGCTTGTTTTGTCTTTTTTCTCTGTTGCATTTTAGCGCCCTTCGCGCTAAAATGTAGTTTGGGATAATGTTTTTTTATAAAATTCAACGGCTCATTGCTGTGGCTGAAGTTCATGTAGAACATTTTGTACTTCTGATGCATTGAAAGTTCTATGGCTTATTTTGTTCTTGTTTTCTGTCAGATTAGAAACGCGTCTACAAGATCTAGGCAAGATGGGATTTCCTGTGTCAAGCGTCCGAGGACTCCATTCTAGACCATGGACAATATATCATACTTAGTACACGGAATTTCCTTTGCTCGGCTCCTACTATTAATTCTACCATGGTCTTCTTTGTCAAGCACGTCTAGAACGGTGTGGTAAATAGTCCCCCTGATAAGAAGCCGCGCTTGCCATTTTCTTACTCGCCATCTCCTCTGCGCTCTAGGGTAGCCAGGGATTCGTCAACATCGCCAACTATTTCTGAGAAAGGGACGCAAAGGAAGCTCTACGGAGATGCTAATTATTTGATGTGTACACCGAAAGTGAAATCCCATACGCCAAATGACTTGCATGCAGGAAAAAAAATCGAACCCGCTATTGTTCGACCTCTGCTTCCATGTTGCCGTGCATTGTTTCAATCAGGAATATTAAAGAGAAAAGCCGATAGGTCATCCAATACTCAGTCCTCCACTCCTACGTCGGACTCTTGGGAGCGGAGGTCGCTACAAGCACAAAAAAGAGAGCACATGCGTCAAGACGGTGCAGGTGTCCGTGGGGGGTACAATTTTGAGGGCCCTTGAAAAGATGAAGAGTACGTTGTGTAGTTGATAGTTGTGCTTAGTATATGTATATTTCTGTTACATGATTTTCAGGCTTGTCTCTGTGAGTTCTAGTCCACTGTTGACTTAATTAGGTGTATCCAAGGGGTTGCTATTATCACGCATTCATTACTTGGATCCTACACTTGTAATTATATAGAGGAGTATATATTGCACACACAGCAAAGCAAATATGTGTAAATGATATGAATTTCTTTGCTAATAGAGATGCAATGCGCAAAATTTTGAGTAAATTATTTCTAAATCTTCTATGGGAACATAGTTTTCATTCCCATTGATTAATTTCTATGTGTTTGTTGACGATTAATTTGCTTCGAGACATTCTAATGCCTTAGAATTAAACTCTCAATTCTCTAGAAAACTCCCAAAATAGTGAATATAGCGTTCCGAGGTAAATCGGACGGACGGCTCCATTTTACCCAACGTCCCCCGCGTCTGCCACGTTCGGACGTCCTCGCGTCTGGACGTCCGCTTTTTGGACGCAATTTTGGGCTGGACGTTGCAATTCGTCAACCCTGGTGAGAAGAGTGCGGGTGAGTCTTCAACTACATCCGCATGTTAGTTCTCTTGTTTAGGGTCATATGTATTTTTGCTTTATGTATATGTCTTTGTACGACATTCCACCGAAGTAAAGGAACTCTCCCTTTGTACAGGTATCAAATTCTTGGGTACACAAAGACGGAAGGCCTCACTGTCCTTAGGCTATCCGGCGTCGGTCGTGTTTTGTCGTACGGCATGTGTAATAGTGTTTCACCTTCACTCAACACACTGTTTCAGAGACCCGGCACTTCCATTTTTTCATTTATTTACTTTCGGCTTTAGGGCGAAGGCAATTCAAGGAGGGGTGTACGCCTCCTTCACAATGTGGAATGTGACATTTCTTTAGCTGCTGTTATTATGAACCTTCGTTGAGGCTATCATGTCGTAATCATAACATCATCATTAGCCATACCGTAGTAGGACTTCATCCATGTAACATTCAGGGTACATTCTTGAAAATACAAAACACATGCAGTCGTGTTAGAAGTGATGGCCACATAGCTCACAAACGTGACAAGTTGTACTCTACGCAAACGAAAGAAGCCGGATATGTTTTTTAATTGTGCGGTTGTCTCCATGTACAGATGATGTAGAGGTTTGTGGCAAAATCTTGGGCATTTGACGTGCCAGCACGAGAGAAAAATGTGCCACCGCTTCGCACAATGATTCTGGCAATCTAGCGGGCCGAAATTGGAATTAACGCCAATCACAATATGACACGCAGCCTTTGCATACATGTGCGCTTCTGCTTCGAGACTGTGCCTCCCGCCTTCTGGTAATGGCTTTGTTGTGTGTGTGGTTGCTGCAGTTCCGGTTTAGGGTTCCGGGCGCACTCGAGCGAACTTCAGATTGTCCTTGTCGAAAGACCGCGTAATCATTTGACTTGCGACGTTTTAGTGAGTGGAGGATTTATTGGAGCGGCCTGCTATGTGGTGGGATGGTTAACGAAGCTGGCTTCCATTTGCTACGGATCGTCCAACGTACCTGCGTTTCATTCTAGCAAGTCCATCTCCTCTTCCTTTTTTGGCAATTTTCTTACTTTTGTGACCTTGGAGGGAGGCCCCGTCAATGTTTATGGTCCTTAGCTGAGCGGGCGCGTACGTTCTCCGAGCGATTGCTCGGCATTCGAAAAGAGACGCAATGTTTTTTTCATTTTTTAAGAACTGTAGCTTGAATTGAACGCGTCCGATGTAGGACGCTGTGAACTTAAAATTCCGCATGCAAACTTACCTTACTTAACCAAAATACAACAGAAATGAGCGGTGGGGAAAGGTGAGCCATAGTGAAAGGCGCTTCATGTAATTGGCTTGTCGAGGGTTAGGGTTCAGCGTTGTGGCGTTCTAGGAATTGTCTTCTCTAAACTCTGTTGTATGGAATTTGTTTAGGTATGTCACGCTAAAGCGGGAACTAACGAAGACACATACATGTCCGTTGTAGGGTATAGTTCGAGTTCCCTAACCGGTACTACTATTATTTTCCAATGTTTCGTTGGGGGGAGCAAATAGGTTGGAGAAATTAGTTTCGAACTGCGGAAGTGGGTTTTAAGGTTCATTACTGCTGCGATATGGGAAAGAAGAATTCTTCTGCAGAGTTTCGAGCTGCTGCCGAGTCAGGTGGCGCTCCATTGGGGTCAACCAGCTCTCCGGTAAGCTTTCATTACAAACTTCATAGTTTCATGCTTCTTTAAGCGTTGGTTGTGCTGTAGTCCTTGCATCCAGAGTATTGCTGACATGCACTATTTGTATTGCATGTGGTTCAAGTAGACCCTAAACCCGGGGTGGACGTACCAATCGAAGATCGCCGTTCATCATTCTAGAAGTATGTAAAATTAGACGGGATCAGAATTGAGGTCAACTACGGCACAAAGGAAGTATTTAAAAGACTCCTAGAGGAGTGTGTTACACAAGCATACACGAACAAGCAGATCCCCGGAAATCCGACCATGTATTACTTGAAGTGTGTGCATTGTCTGGATATGTCGTTCCCCAACAAGAGGCGACTAAATCATCATCGTTGGACTTCATCGTGTCCAACAGTGAAGGATTCCGTAGGCAACCCCTTGTGACTTCTCCCTTATCCAGACAAGGGCATTGCAAAGGGCAGAATTTTTGAGTTTGTGTTTCGGGGAAACGCTGTTCACATCACTTCAAAGGTTGTCCGCGACGTCAACACTCAATGTTTCATAAGTCCATCGTCTGTGAATGCAGGAGACGTGATAGAGAAGTCCCGAGGGGTGGCGCAGAGTCCTAACGAGTCACAGCATGGATTGAAGGGGTCCGTGCAGAATGAAGAGGATGTCCATACGCCTGGAGAAGCGCATATCAATGTTTCCCCGCCGAGCACCCCTACTGCACCTTTACCTACTTCTCCAAGCATTACCAAAAGGACTCCTCAAGAGTGTACAATCCGGCGCCCTGGCCATCTTTTTCCAGAACCAGTTCTGCCATTTGTCCCCCCCAAAACACTGGAAAGTTTTGGGAAGACATTGAAGACTGCGAAGGCAGTTCCGGGTTCAAGGGCGATTTTGACATTGCCTGCCGTGACGCGTCAGGACCACTGGGACCCCGTTTGGGTGGACGTTCGGGAGGAGAACAGAAATGTTCCGCAGCAAGACCGGGGGAAACGTAAACTTAGGGCGACTCACCACGATGTGAAAAGTCCAGAGATTGATGTCGGAGGCAGGTGCGGAAAGTTGGCAAAGAACGGTTCACCTGTGAACCCCCGCTCCCTTCTGTTGCTCTCGGAAGAATCTGACGAGGAGCAGAACATTGGCGAGGACTTCACAAATACGGATCAATCCCAACAGAACGCTTCTGAATTCGTAGATAAAACTTTTAAGATGGGCATGGATGAGTTGCTTGTGCCATGCCCAAAAGAGGCTGTTGCTTCACATACAGTTCAAGGCATGAAAGGGATTTGCAAGTCTCTGTCTCATAGCGTAGCGAATGTGTCTTTCGTTATTCCGGTGTCTACTGAATTGCTAGTCGGGGAGGGACTCGAAATAGTGCTGTGGATGGGTAACTATGAGGGGAATCGGGCACTCCAACGGTACTGGATGTGCGGTTTAGCTTTTTTGTGGTGGAGCATTGAGGTCAAGTTCAAGGACCCTTGCGGACAACATAATTGCCGGTTTCTTAGAAGGCTTTGTCCGCTTGCAGGGAACAGCCTTACAAATTTTCTTAACCTTCGTGGACTCTGAAAGCACTACATCTGAGCCTTCAATATTTCGAGGAGGTTCTGACATTGGTAGCAATGTAGGTTGTGCATTTCGAACGACAGTGGACATCACCTTCTTCGGTCTTCCCCTTCTCTTCGGCAGGCTCTGTTTCACATGGACCCTCCGTGCCACTTACTGGCCTTCCCCGTCTGTTCTGCTCTTCTTCAGCCAGTGTCTCAGCCTCAGGTGCAACCCTCTTCTTGGGCCTTCTGCGTGTCTTCTTCTCTTGGGGGGGGGCTTGTGCACCCACACTGCTGGTTTTTCCCTTAGGCCTTCCCCTAGGCTTTTTTTCTTTGATAGGCTGGCCTAAATAGGGATCTCCAGTTTTTTTCACTAGCCTTCCCTTTCTTTTCATTTCAGGGAAAGGCTGGACTTCATCCTCTAAGAGCAGGCCTAATTTTTTTGAAGTTCGTTTACTCTTCGTAGCTCCAACGACAAGCACCTTCGGTCTCTGTTTCGGCAGCAACACAAATGTCACTGCTTTGATGTTTCCACTATGGTCTTGGGGACCATATTGGCAGTGATACCTGTACTCAAAAATAACGCATCCATAAGAACAACCCCGAAATACTCTAGGAAAAACAACCCACGGGCATAGGGGATTCTTAGTTCACTTACCGCGTCACCTCTTTGGGGGTAATACTAGTAGCGTAGACACAACTGTGTGTTTTTTCTAGTTGCGTACGTATCTTGACATACTTGGACGGGGCAACCCCGCCCCCCGTCTCCATCCCGCAAATGAAGTCGTCCATTCTACTAGTGAGAATGAAACACTGCTCCACAACAACTGCGCGGGTTTTTTTTGTGTCCGGTAATAGCCGGGGCCGATGTGTCTCCCGAAGCTCCCAAAGCAGATCTGCCTTGCATATAAGCCCTGCTGGCGGATGCTGAACCTTAGCTTCTATTTGCTGCAAGTGTGTCAAGAATTGACCTTTATACAAGTCAACCCAAGGCACCGGCGATAGTGTTGGAAGATCGGTTGCCAAATCCGCCGTCGTTTCGGAATTGAAGCTAGCTTCCATTGCAAGCCTACACTTCTAAACCGCCTAAAACACAGGAAAGCCCTAAATCCAAATGACGGTAAATTGATAGAGATGCAATAGTATGCAAGGAAAGACGACGGTAGTCCGGGAAAATTAACCAACTACAAACTGAGTAGCTGCAGACGGCATCAACAACACCCTTCGAAGGAACACAAAGTAAACATTGGCAGAAAATCGTTGTGTAAACGGCGACTGAACCCTAAACCACACGCTAATCCGTCCTCAACTAAAGAAACGTTACATTCCCAAACCCTAAACAATATATCAGGAAAAATGTGCCAAAACACTACACTCTCATTTTTAAATGAAGCCGCGCCCAAACACTATCGGAACATTTTTAAAACTGATGGGCGCATGGGACATGGGGCATGGGGCATGGGGCACATGGGACATGTGGGTGCAGGCGAGCAAAACAGTGGCAACAAGACACTGGAACTTTTTTTGGGTAGACACCCGCGGGTAGAGGAGTCGTTCGCTGTCATTGTTAGACCGCAGCGTGTAAACCCACACTATTGGGCCTGCTGCAGTTATATTGCGCAGTACGAGGCAATCCAATAAATAGCCGCAATAAAAAAGGTGAAAAATAGTCATTTCCACTAAGAATCAATGTAGGGTCTTCTAACGAGATTCAAAACGTGCATAAGTAACGCTAGGGAGAATACAAAGAAAATGACAGTGATTGCCTCCATGAAGAAAAGTTTACACCATGGTCCTGAATAGCACGCTATAGAAGGTCCAACATGAACCCCATGTCTAAAAAGAAAATTTCTCTCCAATCATTGTTGAGAGGTGAGATGATTGAAGATGTACTATAGGTTGGGGAGAAGGTCCAATCTCTCTCTTTGTGGAAGTCTTCGAAGATCAATTGGTAGAACAAGCAGCCTTTGCAGTGACTGATGACTACAAAGTTGTGGAAGGGACCAATGGCACTTCTACTCATATTGCCACTTTTGCCACAATAGTAGTTGTATGACTTAAACAATAGAATTTGAATATGCATTCTTCACTGACACAGAGCTGTGTGTAGAAAATGAAGGCTAGATTATAAGAAAAACATTGTACAGGACTACGCAATATACACCCATAGAATTTATTAAATAGCTGGTTTTGTAAACTCGAACTACATGTCTTAGAACTTCCAAGATTCAACAATTTTCAAAATATTTGAATATAAGTAGGTTGCAGAATCGAACACGGCTTCAGATCTTTAAGCTTACCATGTTATAACATTCATCATACACTTTCTTCGCCATATATCGATATTGGCTATTATTACTTTTAAACTAATGAATTGAAGAAGAGATAGATCACAAAACAAATTTTCTGTGGAAATTTGGTAAACAAAGTCCACCTATAGTGAGTTCGTAGTCCGAGTTGGGATCAATGTCGAACTATCATTCAAAAATTCAAAAGTTGTAATGGACGATTACGTCATTTGGCTGAAGAAAATGCACGATGAATGTTAGAAGATGGTGTTTTTGTATGATATTATCCTTCTCTAGTTGCACATGTAACTTGTACGTTCATTTTGTAAGCTGAAAGTGGACGAACAACCTGGACAAGCAAATAACGTGAATAAGCATTGCTAGGAATCCTTTCATGTACATGTAATCGAACTTGAGTTACTCCATACTGAACTGCTGTATCTGGATCCTACTTGAAGATCGTATTATACAATACCAAGTTATTGAAGACCAAAGCAAGAATTTAGCAAATGGGGTGTAGAACTAATAGGGGGGAATATCCGGGTGAATCTCTGTATCGTATAGGAGTAGCAAAATCTTTGTAGTTGGGCATACAAAGACCTATGCTTTGGCAGGACCCGTCCATTTGAGACATTGCTCAAACACTACTCCGCCTACACAAACATGAAAACCAAATCTTAGATAATAAAATGAATACATTGTGAACATAGTCAGCTTGACAGGATTCAAGAAAAAAGTGACATATTAGTTAAAGATGACTTTAGAATACATTCAATGGGTATGTGGTGTCGTCTAGATATATAGTCTGGACAATGGGGCACACAAATTCTATCAACAAACTACAGCCAGTCAATCCCCGGGGTGTTATCAAAGCTTTGAAGATAACCTTATCCTTTCAAGGAGCTACAACATTGCAACATGTGGCACCTTATCCTTTCAAGAAGCATCCATTGCAATGACATGAACCTTTAAATGTCAAATGCTGTTTTTGAACTTCTTCAAGCTTGCTTTAAACAAATCAATAAGATGAGGTGTTCAAAAATTTTACTACTTATTTTGAATCGAAATTGCATAATGTTAAACAAACATGCTATAAAAGAATGAAGAGAAAA
Source organism: Rhytidiadelphus loreus (assembly GCA_947034895.1). NCBI lineage: Eukaryota > Viridiplantae > Streptophyta > Bryopsida > Hypnales > Hylocomiaceae > Rhytidiadelphus > Rhytidiadelphus loreus. The sequence goes on along the minus strand of OX344763.1, from coordinate 67,084,105 downwards.
AAAAAAATCACAAATGCATAGAAGAAATGTAATATTCAATAAAAAAAGGGATAAAACTTGAAAATCATTACAAATATGTGAATCATTTTTTTGCATGCCCAATTTTCATATTCAAGTCTTGCAAAACAGATGAGGTGAAAGGACATAATAAAAATAAGCATAAACTATTGAAGGGATCTTGAATGAATTTTCATTGATATATTTTTCAATATTCAGTGTATCTGAGGATCATTTCTAAGGGCCTTCAACACTAAAGAAGTCATGATTGGCTTCAATAAGTACCTTTTATCCAGATTAATTTTTTGGCATCATATTTAATTTTAAAGGGTATTCACCTAGAAGTACTATAAATATATAAAACGATCAAAACTTAACTATGAAAAAGAAGAATTTTATAATTTTAGTTTTAGTTTTAAAGTTTTCTAGAAACAAAATGTTGTAGCTTATGCATTTAGAGATTATTTCCTAGATGACTAAGGAACCCACTTTAGTTTTTGGGAGAACTTGAGAAGGCTTTGTTGGAATTAGAATCTGGAAATTTTATATAAATTTCTTGGAATGGATGCCGTTAACATTTTTGTAAAATGTGTGAAGTTCTATTCAAGGTCATTCCAATAGAGCTTGCAAAAATTAGAAGGCACTATATTCAATGTCAAAACAAATAGCTCAAAACATATTGTAGAGAAGAATAATTAATTACATTGGATTATTAGAATAATACCTATTTACATAGATATAACATTAGAAGCATTTCATTTCTGAGAATGAGGTAAAAGTTATGAGGAGATTTATTTGAAGGGCATTAAAGGTAGTCAAAAAAATACATTCTAATTCCTAGAACTCTATTATGCATGTTTTAAAATGATAACAAAAAGAAAAGATACTACTTGTTCACTAAAACATTATCACCTTTGCAACTAGTAATCCTTTTGAAAGAAATTAGCTGCCTCTTTATTCCTTCATTTATTATTACTTGCCAATTTTTTATTTTTTGAAAGATGCATGTAGTATGAAATAATGTACACCTAATGTTTTCTTTTTTTTTTTAAAACATATTGAAACTTGAATAAGATATAGGATTTCAAAGTTTATTTTAGAATAGAAATTCCATAACTATCCATAAACTACCACAAACTAAAACTCCTCATAACTTTTCATTCATTGATCCAAATGGAATGATTCAAAGCCTTCCACATAGATATAAATCTAAAGGACCAATTTCAAATTTTAATTTTTTTTAAAAGTGATGTTTAAAGAATTTTTTTTGGTTGCTTGGATTGTCTGCTGGGCAATGAAAACTACATATCATACAATAACTTTTGAACCATGTAGTCTGAAGTTATGAAAATCGTTAGGCCTTAAAGCTACTCCTCACAAAAATGTTTTGTGAAAATTTCAAAGAAAAAAAAAAATTCCATTCGTAGGTACCTGCCCAAAATTTCTATGTTGCCAAAAAATACAATTTGGTCCATTAAGGGTTCAATTTAACTTGATTTTTTCAGTTCAGAAAAATTTAGATTCAATATTAGGTATATATTAATATGTGTGGAACATATCAAAATTTTAAAATGTACTTTTGCATGTACAAATTTTATGAAGTTTGAAGTAGTTTGGACATTCACTACAAGAAAATAGGGATAAAAATGATTTGACCACAGTGACTGCAACAATCAATTTACTACAAAATGACTCCAAAATGATTGCAAAATGACTATAATGACTGCAAATGACTGCTGTTGTCATTGTGGTCAAGTTGTTTTTATCCTTGTTTTCTTGTAGTGATTAAAAGTCTTTTAAAGGTTAAATATATGAGACACAAAGGTAAGGTGCATGTACCAAATGGCACCCCATACTTTATTGTGTCTTTATTTACACCCACTTTTTTATTTCCAAAATTAAATCTAAGATAATCATCCTTATCTTATCAAATTTCTACCATGAAAATAAAAATAGAATTACAAGTTCAAGATTTTGATTTCAATATAAAGATGGCATGTACATACACAATAAGATAGGAGACACTTAATTGTATGCTTTGAGGGATTATAATTGCTAAAATTCTTTTCAGTATATAAAAGTAGGGAACTGGTATTTAAAATTTTAGAAGGACAATTCTACCTTGCCAATATATTCTTAGATTCTTTAAATTGTTTTGCAATTTTTTAAAACTTCTAATGAAGTTGTTTAATTTTATATCTAAGTATATGATAAAAATGTAGACTTCCATATTATAGATACGTAATAGAAATTTGAAATGCTTCATGTATAATTTTGAATTTTGAATAACCTAAATAATGTACATTCTAGTACTACACTTATTTAAAAACAATGTTATAGATAATATTAGAGTTTATTTTTTTCAATATTATAAAAATGAATTTTATTTTATTTGTTCATAAAAATGTTTCTTGGAGGTCATACAATAGGTTCTCCAATAGGCAAATGCATGTGCAAATCACTCGAATATGGTAAGTTTCACATGAAAAAACCATATGCTTATACTTTCCACTATAAATAGTAATTTTTTAGTACTAAAGGCCTGGATGAGTGTTTTTTTAAAAGCACTAATGAAAACAACGCTTAAATGACCATAGGAAGACCAACAACTAGGCTAATTGTTCACATACATCATCTTGTAGACCATTTTTCTAGTCTATTGCTCTATATAGACAATGGTTCATTGATGAGAGTTTCTATCCTTTGGCTACGATCACTATTCATTATTCCTTTGCCTTTGCCAAACGTTTTTGCCTTTGCTCTCTTAAGTGTTTGTAAACATGTTTTAAATTTGAAAATAAAGTTTTACAATTTCAAAAATATAAGAAAACATTGAGAGGGTCAAATAGTGAGAAGTCATGTTGACCTTTAGTACCTAAATCTTTTTCACTTCCCCCATTTCAAATTCCTAAATCTTTTTTAACATTAGTACCTAAATTTTTTTGCACTACAAATTTTGAATTAAATCAATTTTGTGTTGAAGAATTGAATACATAGTATAGGAAGAAAAATTAATATAAAAATATCTTAATTTCATTTTCAATTTTTTTTTTAGGTTCAAACACATGTGAGAGAGAAGGGAATTTTAAATGTTTAATACCTAGAAAATGGAATTGAAATCCAGTAATTGTAATGGTGAGATTGAAGCAACTGAAGAGGTCAGCATGACCTCTCACTATTGGCACAAATGAAATGGAATTGCATTGGAGGCCAATTGAATTGATTGTGCCCCTTTTTCTTTTCTTCTTTATTCTCCATTTGGATGCACCGACGTACATTGGTCAGATGGCACTTCTACTGTAACTAACTACATGTACTTACAGCTTCTATTTTTTGAATATCCCCCTACTTCAACCATGCAGCCCAAAATTAATTCCCATCATCAATGGGGGAGTTCACTTCCTTTGACTCTCTTGGGAATTTAATCACTCAAATGGGGCAATTGTCACATGTCAGCCCATGCATTTAATTTGTGACCAAGTTGCACATTTGCAACCTAGTTTCTCTAACTTTGACACCTTGCCTTTTAGTTATTGATGGTGTAGAATATTCCACACCATTTCATTGAGGGAAGCCAAACTGCTGCTTTGCTACTGAATGCTATGAATGCTCATCAGGAGATCTCCCAATAGAGAAATACAAAAGGATTAGCAACAAGCAAAGGGAGAATGTTCATTGAGAGATTTCCTAATAGAAAAATAAAAAAGATTCAATAACAAGCACAGTGAGAATGTTCATCGGGAGATCTCCCAATACAGAAATAATAAAGGGTCAATAACAAGTCCAACGAGAAATAAAAAAGGAACAAGAACAAGCATAGGGAGAATGTTCATCGTCAGATCTCCCAATATAGAAATAAAAAAGGGTCAGTAACAAGCATAGGGAGAATGTTCATCGTAAGATCTCCTAGTACCAAAATAGAAAAGGGTCAGTAACAAGCGCAATGAGAATGTTCATCGTGAAATTGGGAACTCCCAACAGAGAAATAAAAAAGGATCAATAACAAGCATAGGGAGAATGTTCATCAGGAAATCTCCCAATATAGGAATAAACAAGGGTCAGTAACAAGCTCAAGGAGAATGTTCATTGGGAGATCTCCCAATAGAGTTAAATTTATAAAAATAGCAATTTTAATGGATTTTATTCACCTTAACCCCTAAAGGATCAAAGTGCTTTTTTTTGGTAATATAGCAATTTCAAGCAGCTCATTACAAATTGAATTTTGTTTTTCTTTGATATTTTCACACAATATTTTCCTAGGATGTAGCTTTAACCCCTAAAGGACCAAGGCCTTTTTTCTGCCAAAAAACAATGAAAACTACCATTTCTATAGCAAAGAGTTAAAAAAAAATTTAATTGTTTTTTTTCCACATCTAACTATAGGATCTTATAGCTAACTAGTATGAAAAAGTGTGGAATAAATTTCAGAATTTTAGACCACACAGGTTGAAGATATTTGCATTTAAAGTGGAAAAACAAGTTTTTCAGCACATTGTAGGACTAGATTTTTTGACTCTGAACATTTTTAACTTAAAATTTTTGCACTATAGAGTTTTGAGCTTTAAATCTTTGTATTGGAGAATTGAGTTGAGAGTCTATTACAAAAAAGAAAATTCAAAAAAACTTAATTATTATTCTTAAAAAAATTGTTAAATAAAAATAGGTACAAGATAGAAGGAAAATCCAAAATATTCATATATTTTAGATGGAATTAAAATGCAGTGATCCTAATGGTGAGATTGTTCTAACAAGTAAACTAAACCATGAAAAAAAAAATTGAAAAATTGCATTTAGAAATGAATCCTACAAGTTATTTTTTTCAAAAAAATGCTCTAACTATCCGAAAAATAAGAATGTCCATAACTTTCTCATAACAAATCCAAATGAAATGAATCAAAGCTTTCTAGATAGACAAAAATATAATCTATGAGAAAAATATACTAAAATAAAAAATAAATAAAATTACAATTTCTTTTTTGGTGCACACACTACCCCATGTTCCCTGATTTTAGCTTATTTGGTCATAACTTTTGTTCTTGGGCACCGATTGTAAAAAATATATATTCCCACGAAGCTAATTAGCTCTTCTATCTTCCAAAAAAGTTTCCAAAAATTAGGAGAAAATTTCAGCCCGTAGGTACCTGCCTGAAAACGCATTTGTCCCCCGAAGGGACAATGGTCCTTTAAAGGTTAATGCCCAACAATTTTCATAACTTTTGACTACATAGTTATATTTTCTCCTTTTGAATTTTGCAATCCAACAATGGTTGTAGTGGGATTAAACCTAGCCCTTGATTAAAATGCCTAAGTAGTCAATTCTAATGAGGTACCTAACCTTTCATTGATCAAATCAAAATCAAGGTTATATAATATAAGCATTGTATGGATTTCTAAGTTACAACATTTGAATAAAATGAATTAAAAAACCACCAAAAAGTTGAAAATACTTAAAATAATCAAAAACCTAGAATTCAAAGAAACATTGAACAATATTTATTTTCCAAATTTCAAACAAAAGTAAAGAACTAAATCATTTATATGTTGTACTTTAAATGATTAAATGGCCAAAAGTTAAGGAATTTGTCCATAAAAAAATGAAATCCTAAACCCAAATAAGTTTGTAAATATTTCAAAGGATAGATTTGATGAATACTTTATCCTTTTTTTTCCCCCTATCCTCAAAATGAGAATGAAAAATAAAAGTATTCATCTACTATTCTTAAAGTATTAAATCTATAAAAGTCAAAGCATTCTTAAAGAAATGTAAGAGATATGAATTCCAACAAGTTGTAAATATGTCAAAGAGTTAGAATTCATGGTTATACTAATTTAAAAAAAAAATTTAAACAAGAGGTATTAATTAAATTATTCATTTGTACTTTTAGAGGGTTCAATGGACCAAAATCATAGAGTTTGGACATAAAATTTAAGAAGAAATTTAAAGAAGTTTATATTTTTTTCAAAACTCATATACTTGTTCAAATAATTCAAAATGTAACAAAATTCTAGAGTCATGATTCATGTATACTTTGATGAACCAAAGTCACCAATGTCATGAAGCTTATATACAAGTATTTAGGAGAAAATTAATGTAGTAGTTCTATATTTCTTAGTCATCTTAAATGCATTAAATTATTCAAAAAATCCAATTGTTGAAAAAATTTGAATCATAAATAAAAATATCAATGTTTTTCTCTAAGTCCTAAATCCATATGTATGTTTTTCCAATTGGGTTAGAATTCCCATTAGATAAGCAAGAAAATTGAATTTTAAAAAAAAAATGTATAATAGATAACCTACTATATAATCCTTCAATGTAATTCTATACAAAATACTAAAATTAGGTTGCCTTACATTAAAAAATTACTTTATAAACCATTAAGGTAAACAAATATTATATATAAAAAAAATTCCATTTATACCTAAAGAGATTCATGAGACCCAATTAGAACAATATCTTATTCAAAAGTAGTGGAGTCTTGTACAAAAATTGAAAATATTTGTATAGTGTCAAATGTCAAAAAATTAGTGTGGAGGATCCTAATTTCATTCTTCAGGGTAGTCAATGAGGGTTTAGGACTTCCCGTCAAATCCAAATCAACCTCCATGTTTGCAGATCAGCCGCCGCACTCTCCAAATGCGATCCCTTTTTCAAAACTGAAGTTCGTTGGGTTGCACCACTTGAGTCTTTTCGCGGGCGAGTGACTGGCAGGGTGTCTATCACTGCATGTGCAAACTCTGGACATGAGCCCAGTAGCGTCAAGGATATGAGGCATTCGCAAGGAGTAAAACTACCGTTTCCGCAAAGGAGGGAGATCAGCAAGCGTTGAGCAGGAATGGACATGGTGAGAGAGGTTGAGGACTCCTTGATCTCAAGCTTGTGAGCTTTTGCAGAGCTAGGGTATCGCATGCTGCAGTCTATTGCAGGTGCACGTATGGCTATTGTGGTGAATTGAGGGCTAGATTTCTCGCATTGTTGTGTTAGGATGACTAAATGTGGGAAGTAGTACTCCAATGCCCACTTGTGCAGGATTTGTAGTGGGATTCTGACTTGTTTCTCTACTCTAGCAGTTGGTTTGGAGACATTTTCATTTGAGCTCGTAGGAGTGATGGAAATTGTAGGACGGAGGTGAGATGTTGTAGGAAAAACGTTGTATCAACCCTCCCTACTCTAATTGCTCTTACTACAAGAGAGTAGTGTAGCACTTGTTCCTTTGGAGCTTGTGGAGCGCGAGGAATTTATTTGATGATGTCTTGCTGCGCAATTAGTGCAATGCAATTCAAATAGCAGGTCCTCGAATTCATCACGGTTTTTTCTACCTTAGGAACAAACATGGGAGTTTCACAAACTAAGCAAGAAGGAATGAGCCGTTTTGCAAATTAGGGTTGAATGAGAAACAGGAGAGCACACCCTTGAGATCCTTCTCCTCTTGCAGTCCGACCCACTTTGTGAATGTATTCTCTGGGGTCATCTGGAGGGTCATATTGAATGATCCAATCCACTACTGGGATGTCTAGCCCACGGGCTGCAATGTTTGTATAGAGGAGGATACCCTTTTCGGCATTGCAGAATTCAAAGTAAGTTGATGTTCTCTTTTGTTGCTTCTGCTTGCCGTGAATGTCGACGCAAGGAATGTCGATGTAGTTTAGAAGTTCACTGTGGAACTTTACAGAGTTGCAAGATGAAAAGAAAACCATAATTTGTGTTCCAGCAACACATTATTCGGTGAGGGACATAAATGACTGGATAGGTTTAAAAAACTAAACCAATGATTGTGAATATGCTTTGTGTTGCACTGCAGGATGATCAATCTTACTCCTTGAACTACAGAATAGCTCAAGGCTAGGATTTTCGGTGGAAATAGGATTTTTGGTGGAGGAAATTTATTCGACTTGGAATTAGAAACCCGTGATATATTGCGGTTCGTGGCAATCAGCATAGCTATAAATTATTCAATGCTAATCACTACGTGATTCCCAGTCTTTGAACTTGAAAGAAGCTTGGGCCTGCAAAAGAAGATTGTTGATTCATGTCTTTCGGGATTAGACAGAAGGTCAAAAAGAGGAATTAGATCGTGCTCTATGTTCTCAAAGACGATGCACTGAAGGGAGTAGGAGATGTTGAAGAGATTGTAGATCCTGCAAAAGTCGCCAGATATCTAATGTATTCATGGACCTCACTTGCAGCTTCGATTACTAAACTCGCAAGTACTCATATCTTTCCTCATATCCACTTCTTGGAATTGACATAAATGTCATTTGTCTGCATCATGACTTGTGTAATCCGTTTTAAGAGTGCACTGACACCCACACAATAATCTATTTCGATTGATGTTCAGGACCCAGATAAGGCGAGCAGCGTCAAGGGTATCAGGCATTGGCAAGGAGAAGAACTACCATTTCCGCAGACTGAGGAGGGAGTCCAGAGCAAGCGTCCAGCAAGAATGGACACGGTGAGAGAAGTTGGGGACTCCTTGATCCCAAGCTCACGAACTTTTGCTAAGCAAGGGTGTTGCATGCTGCAGTCTATTACGGGTGCACGTATGGCTCTTGTGGTGAATTGAGGGCTCAAGGAGGGAGATTTCTCGTACTGTTGTGTTAGGATGACTGAATGTGGGTAGTACTGCAATGCCCGCTTGTATAGGATTTGTAGAGGGATTCTGACTTGTTTCTCTGCCTTGGCAGTTGGTTTGGAGCCATTTTAATTTGAGCTCCTGGGAGTGTGATGGAAATTGTAGGATGGAGGTGAGATGCCAGCTGTTGTAGAAGAAACATTGTATCGACCTTTTTTGCTCTTACTACAGGAAAGTGGACTAGCGCTTGTTCCTTCGGAGCTTGTGGAGCGCGAGTAATTAATTTGCTGACTGATGATATCGTGGTGCGCAATTAGTGCAGTGCAATTCAAATAGCAAGTCCTCTAATTCATCCCGGTTTTTTTCTGCCTCAAGAACAGACATGGGAGTTTCACAGACTGAGCAAGAAGAAATGAGCCGTTTCGCAAACTAGGGTTTAGGATTTTCGCTTGAGGAAATTTATTCATCTTGGAATTGGGAACTTATGATATACTGCAGTCCGTGGCAATCAAGATAGCTATAAGTTATTCAATGCTAATGATTACGTGATTCCCAGTCTTCGAACCTTGAAAGAAGCTTGGGCTTGCAAGAGAAGTACACTTATTCATGTCTTTCCGAATTAGTACTTAATCCCAGCAAAGCTAGAAAGAACTGCTCAAAGTGTATACTATAGATGTGGTGTGAGTTGCAACAGAGTTCAAGTGGCAGCAGCCTGGATTCAGGGCTGATAAGATGTACCAAACCGATTAAGAACTCACGTTTGTGTTGCATAGTCGAAAGCAACTTTGCTATCAACTTTATTTGCTTCACATTTGAACGATGTGTTGGGAATGGCCAAATCGGTGCCACATGCTAATTCCTGTTATATTCACCCAATACGAGGTATTGCCATATGTCAGAATAGGAGTGTGCACGTGTGCACCACGGGCTAGGAGATTGGGCAGCACAGGGAGGAAGTCAAAGTTGTGTCAGATTGGTAGGGAATGAGAGAAGTTGAAAACACATTCCGGGAACTGGCTTGAGCGATCTGGCTAGGTTGGGGATTGGATTGTGACCCTTGTTGCAGTTCATGGATGTGTTTTGACCAATTCTGATAGGTTTTCATGCATATTTCTATATATGTCATTCAAACAATCTAAATTAAATCAGTCTTGTCATTCATTTTGAAGGAGAACTGTAAATTTCTTTTAAGCTAAGTTTTTGATGACCCTCTCTAAAGCTGTGGTAATTTTCAGTAGTCAAGTCAATTGACTGGGGTTGAACCATCTTGTGCATCTCATTTCTGGCATTCCAAAATTGAACTGCCGGTCTAATGAATCTTGATTGTGTTCAGATTCAATGAGCACTCAATAATTATATGCGCATACATAGTCTAATCGAATTTTCATCATGCATTCTTGTAGGGTTCAAATACAATGCCCTAAGTTTCATATATATCAATGTCCCTGGAATCTCAAAACTTCAGTGACATCCATTCAGTACAACCTCTAGTACCCTGGACGACTCGAACGAGGTAACTCTCTGTATTTAACGCCTCGGCGACTGGATTGGAAGCCTGCACGACAACATTGTCGCCCAACCTACCAACACCAAGGCATCGGGCTGCCCATTCGTAGTCAAGACGGTACATACGGAAGGTCCTTACGGTCACAAATCAAACTTCTTACTCAGGTACGGTCCTCACCATTAGCACAACATATTGATCTTTGCTTAACTTCCATTCCTTTGTGAAATTTCAATCTCTAGGCAAAGGTTGAGCTGGTAAAATCAAACAAACCTCACAAACGATAGGACGGCTTCAATAGTCCAACTGATTGAAGTCTCAAATCGATCTATACGCTAATCAATGGTTGTATGTTGGATTCTTGACTCAACAATTCATTGATCCCGTAGACGGAGTTGCTCCTCAGAAAGCTGTAGTGTAATTCTGCCGTCCTTGGGCACCTTGTCTTACTTCATGTGCCCGCTGGAAGCGTCAGGTATGTGGTTTTGTTGTTGGACTTCATTTAATGTGTTCAGTTTTTCAAGATTGGAGGTAGTAGCTGATTTTTCGCACAAGTAGTTTCTTCTGAATTTGATGTGTTTCTATCCAGAGGTTGAATTTTGAGGTCCATTCCAACGTTGTTCTTTGTGATGTTGTGATGTTCTTCTTCGTAACAGTTAGTGTGAATTGGTTTATGTAATGCAGGCAGATAGTAATGGAACTTCCACCTCAATTGGTGTTGTGGGATTTAGATTGTATACTACCATTGCAGTGCAGGAGAGAACAACTCTTGATGCCTGAATCTAAATATCTATCAGTGCTTATAATGTGAGATTTGAAGATGTCTTCTTCGTGCTAACCCGCAACGTGTATATATTTAGATCCGTCTAGATCTACGCTATGAGATAGCTTCAATGCATGTACTTTGAATTCTTACGGTGCGTGCATTGGGGAACTTGAAGTATAAGACGTTGCAAAATGTAACAATAGATGTAGTTTCGGATAGGTGGATACCTTTATGTTAGCTATCATTTGAGCCAATGACATTTAGAACGTCTGATGTGGATGCGGTGACTCATAGAATGAGTGCACGTGCCTTCTTAAGTTGTTCAAAAGCTAAGTAGGACTTAGGAGATGTTTTTTATAAGTAGATATTTCCTTCGTCTCTAAGTGACATTGATATTTTATATTAGATTACATAGGAATAATCGCTCAACTCTCAATAAATATCCTGTAGTTTTGTCATCTTGATGTACGAAAACATTGCTAAGTGTATTCTGTTTTCTATTACTTTCAAGAGTTTTGACAACCGTGAGATCTCACAATTTCAAATCTATAGTTTGACGAACAGTGATGAAAGATTCATTCTCAGTTTCCGTTGATGATGCAATTATGCCATCCGTAGGTGCGTCGCCAAGAGTGGATGATTCTCAAGAATCAATTAGTACAACTTCACCATTTCCTATCGGCAATTTCGTGAAGCCTCTGGTTTCTGGAATTGGTGCAGTAGGAGAAGCTTCTGTTGTGGAGGTACGTCTTCAAGGGTAATGGCTGGGTATAGCGATACCATTGGAGCCATGAATTTTTTGTCTCTTACAACCTCGTTCATTTACTATGGATGCTCGTGGATTACAACTGAATAATTGTCAAGGGGTTTTTAGATCATTAGAGGATGTGTTGGGCAAGATAGTGTTATGGAGAACAATCAATGTTGACTTGGTAGAGGATCATGTTCCTATGGACTTGTGTTCATATAATTGTCAGGAATCGTGGATTGGGCTTGAGGTGCGCCGAAGGGACTCTTCAGGAGAGCTTCTTTTGTGGAGCAACTTAATTGCTTGGAGACAACTTAACTGCTCGAGGCCAGGCGATCACTTCCAAGATGAAGCACTATGTGAAGAGTACGTTGGTGTCACAGACCTAGATGTTGTTGGAATGGAGGATGACAGAATGATACATGCTCGGTGGTCCGTGTCGGAATGCTGACTCTCTAATTTTCAGTCGGTGAGAGAAACCTCGAATTATTTCGCATCCATTCCAATTGCTGAATATCCATCTGTTTATCTCAAAGGAAGAATGAAGGCGCCTTAGTTATCGCTTCATTTTTTGTAAGCTTAGTCTCCATGAGAAGGATTCACAGTACGTCAAGAAAACAGTAGTGGAAGAAATTTGGAATGTCAGTTCTGTAAAATTTTGCGGAAGCCGATGCTACTAGTTGTTTCCTAAAGACAAAACTCTTTTGGTAGGGCAAAGGTTTTACTTGAAGTCATTTGAAGAAAGCCATGAATACATGATGGTAGTCAGCAGGCAAGTGCACTTGCCGGATGGGACTAGGAAGTGGAAATTTAGGACACTGGAATGTGCTAAAGTCTGCAGCACAGCTTGGTACATCATTCATGGAATTACGAAGTCCACATTCCACCATTACATTGACAACTACAAAGAAAGTATGGTTTGCGGGACACATGGACACAAAGGAATTATATATCGGATTATACACCCTAGTATTGGAACTGCTTTGGCGACAGGGACTATGAGAGAAATCATTCAAGACAATGCTGACCAAATGCCGCACCGAATTCATAGCATTGGAAATGGGAGACTAGACACTTTGAAGTTCCTATTCAATGGAAATAACTAGAAGCGTGTTGAACTTGAAACGAATGAAGTCCGGCAATATATCCTTGACTTCGAGTGTATAAACCGTTACATCTTCTCATGCATTGATTTTGTTATCGTGATTTCTCATGGTACCTGCATTCTCATAACAGTCATGTCGTCTACAAGTTCTCTTGATGTTCCTATTGTAATCTAGTGTTCTTTCCTATTTCTACTTTCCATATTAAGATGTTGCATACATTTTGTAGAATGTTGAACATAGACTATGGCCTTTCTACTGTTAGCCAGTCAAGTATTAGTAGACTGAGGAATGAATACTTCATCCATGTTTCTATTAAGGCTATTGGAAGTTTGTTTGCTAATTGTAGTTTGCGCAACCAATACTAGTAGATTTTGCTGAAGTCCACAAAAGAGAAGCCATGAGTACGTGGAGTTCATGAAGCAGAGAACTCAACATCATAATCATCAAGCATCTTGTCGTCGCTTGTACACCTCGTGGCGTGAGGAATCCAAAAAGATGCCACAGGAGATATTTTGCATTATTTATTACAAGATGGATACATCTAAAATGGCTCTCCTCTGAATGCGGGTGACAACAAAGGCCACGGTAGGACTCGAGTAGCTTCCTATGAGCGTTAGTGGAATGGTAGCTCATGGCCACGTTGATTGCGGATACGCCCACTCCACTTTGTCTTGCTGGCCAAGGGATTCAAACTTCACAATCTTTTCGTTGTTGAGATTGTTTCGCCAACTGGAGGGTCCACCAATTCGAGAGAGAGAGGAGACCTCTTTCCCTATCTACCCAAGAGTCCAATGTTCCAGGCCTTACTTAGAAGAAAGTCTAGTTTTTGTAGTGTATGCAACTTGGTCGAAGATAGTGGATCTAAAGTCACAAACTATTCTTCAAGAAAGTAGAGAGGCTGCTTTGGCAAATTTGAATAGGTCTAATGAGGCAGACCCATGATTGATTACATGGTCCGGATTATCGTGGTCACCGTGAGATTTCTTGATCCATTGTCCATCTTCACTCTCACTGTCATAATAGGATTTTTTTATAAATGGTTGGGTATGAATTTCTTAGTTTAACTTTTATAGTTGGTAGTTGCACTTGCAATATTTGAGATGTCTAAATTTCTAAAACAAAAACCGGAATATGATATCTCTTTTTTCCTTTCATCACAATCACAGAATTTGATGTCATCATAATACCTAATGTAGAATCCTGGTTGTTTTCTTCATTGTGTTCTTTATCGCACTTGATTTGCAATCTTGGATCATTTGAATATTGCAATACATTTTTGTTAGGCATAGTATTAGGTTTATGAATCTTTTATCTCTTCTTTAGTGATTCATGTAATTGTGGTATGTACATGCGTGCCTTACAATGTTAACATTCCATTGGGGGATTTCCATGTTAGACTTTCTTCTTATCCTCAACTCCAAGAAATAGCATGCACTTCATAATTCAAAGTTGATCTATTTTATGAGATTCACTTTCATATGCTTCCATTGACCTCTTGGGCTTCCATATCTCTTACAGTGTAGAACATGTAGAACATATTTGAGAATTCTCACAATGTTTCCATAATCATCAAGAATTCTAACAATGCCAATATGTAAGCTTGTGACTACTGATTCATTCAAGGGACTTGTGTGGAGTTATCTTAAACACTAGAACTATCCATTGATAGTTTAATTTGATGTAAAAACTAAGGTTTCACCATAGGACCGTAGGATATCTTGATACTTTATGTAGCCAAATTTTTAAGCTTTGGAAGGAGATTCCTTACAATACCTTATTGAAGTGTGATCTCTTCAATATATCTAAATATCTCCCAATCAACTGTGAAAACCCAAGCATCAGGGGATTTGTGCATTTCTGAATTTTGGACTTTCAATAATCCAAAAGTAGTTAAATATGGCATAACCTATGACCATGGATGTATTAAATTTCTTAGTAACATAAATGTTAGTTTATTTTCCTAAATTTGGAATCAATTACAAACTTCTGAAAATAAAAATAAATTGTAATAAGCAAATGTTATAGATTTCTCTAGAAATCAATGAATTTAAAAGTATAAATGAAAATGAATCCTCAAGAACATGTAGCCATAAAAAACTCAATCCAATCCTTATTTGTTTGTTTTGTTTGTTACGTTGAGATCTCCCAGATCGTGAGTCTCCCAATTGCGTGTTGGGTACTGTCGAAAAGCCCTCGACGAAGAAGGGTGCACGAGCATCGTTTTGTGGCGCTTGGACACGTGCTGCAAAAATTTGTGAATTTTGAAGTTATTTATGGATTGAAATTTTTTTTAAATTATTTTTATTTTTGTTTTAAATGTACTTGGTAGAAAGCCCTCGGCGAGGAAGGGTGCATACGCTTTGTTTCTTATTGTTTGGACTCACGGTGCAAGAATTATTGAATTTTGAAGTCATTTATACATTAAAAAATTTAGGAAATTTACTTTTAAATTTCATTTCATTGTGGCAACGACACAGGGCCCTCTAGTAATATTTAAAATCAATACGAAATACATTGGCTGACAAGATTTGTCAATCAAAGAAGCCTAATTTGCATGTAGAAGAATTTGGAAGACATATGTATAAGTTACAAATAGTCTAGATGCGTTATACTTTAAATTCTGAAACATAGAAATTCATGAATTTTGTATGTGAAAAAATTTAGGAAACATATGTACAAGTTGCAAATAGTGTAGACCTTTCTAATCCATAAAAATCTTTTGATCTTGACCATTTTTTAAAAACATATACAAGGATGGAAAAAAATAACATTACATCACGCGCTGTACATTACTTTCAAAACTCATGAACTCATGAATTTTGCACGTGAAAGAATTTAGAAAACATAGGTACAAGTTCCAAATAGTGTAGACCTTTCTAATCCATAAAAATCTTTCGATCCTGACCATTTTTAAAAACATATACAAGAATGAAAAAATAATAATCATTACACCACGCGTTGTTCTTTGAATTCCAAAATTTCATATTTGATCTTTTTTCTTCTAAAAAGAGCAAAATCAATAGATTTTAAAGGATTAAGATTTCTAGAGTATTTGTAACTTGTACATAAGTTTTTAAAATTCTTTCACGTACTACTTATTTCATGAGTTCATGAAATTTTGAATTAAGAATAGGCCACTTTCTTTTTTCATTTCTTCTATATGTTTCAAGATAAAATGCAAGTTGGATCAAAAGATTTTTATGAATAAGTCAGGACTATACTATTTGGAACTTGTTCTAATGTTTGTAAATTCTTTCACGTGCAAAATTCATGAGTTCATGAGTTTTGGAATGTAATGTACAGCGCGTGGTGTAATGTTATTTCTTTAAATCCTTGTATATGTTTTTAAAACATGGTGAAGATCGAAAGACTTTTATGGATTAGGAAGGTCTACACTATTTGCAACTTGTATCTATGTTTTCTAAATTCTTTCACGTTCAAATTTCATGAGTTTATGAGTTTTGAATTTTAAAGTACAACGCATGGTGTAATATTATTCTTTTCTTTATCCTTGTATATGTTTTTAAAAAATGGTGAAGATCGAAAGATATTTATGGATTACCAAGGTCTACACTATATGGATGTTGTACCTATGTTTTCTAAATTCTTTCAAGTGCAAATTTCATTAGATCACGAGTTTTGGAATATAATGTATAGCGCCTGGTATACTATTATTTTTCTTCATCCTTGCATACGTTTTAAAAAAATGGTGAAGATCGAAAGATTTTTATGGATTAGGAAGGTCTACACTATTTGGAACTTATACCTATGTTTTTTAAATTCTTTCAAGTGCAAATTTCATTAGTTCACGAGTTTTGGAATATAATGTATAGCGCATGGTATACTATTTTTTTTTTCATCCTTGTATATGTTTTAAAAAAATGGTGAAGATCGAAAGATTTTTATAGGATTAGGAAGGTCTACACTATTAGAAAGTTGTACCTATGTTTTCTAAATTCTTTCACGTGCAAATTTCATTAGTTCATGAGTTTTGGAATGTAATGTACAACGCGTGCTATACTGTTATTTTTATTCATCTTTGTATATGATTTTAAAAAATGGTAAAGATTGAAAGATTTTTATGGATTACCAAGGTCTACACTATTTGGAACTTGTACCTAGGTTTTCTAAATTCAATCAAATGCAAAATTCATGAGTGTATGAGTTTTGAATTTTAAAGTATAACAGGTGGTGTAATGATATTTCTTTTTTCATACTTGTATATGTTTTTTAAAAATGGTGAAGATCGAAAGATTTTTATGGATTAGGAAGGTCTACACTATTTCGAAGTTGCACCTATGTTTTCTAAATTCATTCGCGTGCAAATTCATGTGTTTATGAGTCTATAATTTTAAAGTACAACGCGGGGTGTAAAGTTTTTCTTTTTCATCCTTGTATATGTTTTAAAAAAATGGTGAAGATCAAAAGATTTTTATGGATTAAGAAGGTCTACACTATTTGGAACTTATACCTATGTTTTCTAAATTCTTTCAAGTGCAAAATTCATGAGTTCATGAGTTTTGGAATGTAATGTACAGCGCGTGGTTTAATGTTATTTTTTTTCATCCTTGTATATGTTTATAAAGAATGGCGAAGATCAAAAGATTTTTATGGATTAGGAAGGTCTACACTATTTGGAACTTATACCTATGTTTTTTAAATTCTTTCAAGTGCAAATTTCATGTGTTCATGAGTTTTGGAATGTAATATACAGTGTGTGGTGTAATTTTTTTTTTTTCATTCATTTATATGTTTTTAAAAAATGGTGGAGATCGAAGAATTTTTATAGAGTAGGAAGGTCTACACTATTTGCAAACTGTATCTATGTTTTCTAAATTGTTTCACGCTCAAATTTTAAGAGTTTGTGAGTTTTCGAATGTAATGTACAATGCGTGGTGTAATGTTATTTTTTTTGTTATCCTGGTATATGTTTTTAACAAATGGTGAAGATCAAAAGATTTTTATGGATTAGGAAGGTCTACACTATTTCGAAGTTGTACCTATGTTTCCTAAATTCTTTCACATGCAAAATTCATGAGTTCATGAGTTTTGGAATGTAATGTACAGCATGTGGTGTAATGTTATTTTTCTTCATTCTTGTATATGTTTTAAAAAAATGGTGAAGATCGAATGATTTTTATGGATTAGGAATGTCTACACTATATGGATGTTGTACTTATGTTTTCTAAATTGTTTTCCATATTCAAAATTCATGAGTTCATGAGTTTTGGAATGTAATGTACAGCGTGTGGTGTAATGTTATTTTTCTTCATTCTTGTATATGTTTTAAAAAAATGGTGAAGATCAAATGATTTTTATGGATTAGAAAGGTCTACACTCTATAGATGTTGTACCTATGTTTTCTATATTCTATCAAGTGCAATTTCATGAGTTCATGAGCTTTGGAATGTAATGTACAGCGCGTGGTGTAATTTTTTTTTTTTCATTCATTTATATGTTTTTTAAAAATGGTGGAGATCGAAGAATTTTATGGATTAGGAAGGTCTACACTATTTGCAAATTGTATCTATGTTTTCTAAATTGTTTCACGCTCAAATTTTAAGAGTTTGTGAGTTTTGGAATGTAATGTATAGCGCGTGGTGTAATGTTATTTTTTTTGTCATCCTGGTATATGTTTTTAACAAATGGTGAAGATCGAAATTTTTTTATGGATTAGGAAGGTCTACACTATTTGGATGTTCTACCTATGTTTTCTAAATTCTTTCAAGTGCAAAATTCATGAGTTCATGAGTTTTGGAATGTAATGTACAGTGCGTAGTGTAATGTTATTTTCTTTTTTCATACTTGTATATGTTTTGAAGAAATAGTGATGATCGAAAGATTTTTATGGATTAGGAATGTCTACACTATATGGATGTTGTACTTATGTTTTCTAAATTGTTTTCCATATTCAAAATTCATGAGTTCATGAGTTTTGGAATGTAATGTACAGCGTGTGGTGTAATGTTATTTTTCTTCATTCTTGTATATGTTTTAAAAAAATGGTGAAGATCGAAAGATTTTTATATATTAGGAAGGTCTACACTATTTGCAACTTGTATCTATGTTTTCTAAATTGTTTCATGTTCAAATTTCATGAGTTTATGAGTTTTGAATTTTAAAGTACAGCACGTGGTGTAATGTTATTTTTTTTTTTCATCCTTGTATATATTTTTAACAAATGGTGAAGACCGAAAGATTTTTATAGATTGGAAGGTCTACACTATTTGGAAGTTAAGTTGTACCTATGTTTTCTAAATTCATTCACGTGCAAAATTCATGAGTTCATGAGTTTTGGAATGTAATGTCAAGCACGTGGTGTAATGTTATTTTTTTTCATTCATTTATATGTTTTTAAAAAATAGTGAAGATCGAAGGATTTTTATGGATTAGGAAGGCCTACACTATTTGCAACTTGTATCTATTTTTTCTAAATTGTTTCACTTTCAAATTTCATGAGTTTATGAGTTTTGAACTTTAAAGTATAGCATGTGGTGTAATGTTATTTTTTTTATCATACTTGTTGATGTTTTTATGAAATGGTGAAGATCGAAAGATTTTTATGGATTAGGAAGGTCTACACTATTTGCAACTTGTATCTATGTTTTCTAAATTGTTTCACGTTCAAATTTCATGAGTTTATGAGTTTTGAACTTTAAAGTACAGTGCGTGGTGTAATGTTATTTTTTTTTTTCATCTTTGTATATGTTTTTAGCAAATGGTGATGATCGAATGATTTTTATGGATTAGGAATGTCTACACTCTATTGATGTTGTACCTATGTTTTCTAAATTCTTTTTCAAGTGCAAAATTCATGAGTTTATGGGTTTTAGAATGTAATGTAAAGTGCGTGGTGTAATGTTATTTTTTTTCATCCTTGTATATGTTTTTAAAAAATGGTAAAGATCAAAAGATTTTTATGGATTAGGAAGTTCTACATTATTTGCAACTTGTATCTATGTTTTCTAAATTCTTTCACGTTCAAAATTCATCAATTCATGAGTTTTGGAATGTAATGTATAGCGCGTGTTTGTTTGTTTTTCATTTCTTGTACATGTTTTTTGTAAATGGGCAATATCAAAAGATTTTATGGATTAGGATGGTCTACACTATGTAGAACTTGTAAATAGATTTCCCAAATTTTTCCACTTGCAAAATTCATGAGTTTATAAGTTTTAGAATTTAAAGTACAACGCGTGTTGTATTGTTATTTTTTTTCATTTTTGTTTATTTTTTTAAAAAAGGGCAACACTTAGAAATTTATATGTATTAGGAATCTCTCGAGGATTTGCAACTTGTAAGTATGGTTTCTAAATTCTGTCAAGTGCAAATTTGAATCAACTACAAAATTTAATAATTAAAATTAGTACTATCATTTACATAGTAACTAAAAACAAACTTTCTATAAAGAAGGACAAGATTGTTTACATATCATCATGTGTGCATATGATTATACTTAAAAGTTTAAAAATTATATGTATAATGGATTGTAAACAAAGAAAGAAGTGTGTAGATTATATTAAAAAAAGAAATTGGGTACCAAATCAAATGTTTAATGGATTTAAAATTCAAGTGCATGGATTAAAAAGGCAATTACTTGAAGATTTTATGATGTATTTCATGATATTAAAATATTTATAGTTTATAGATGTACAACGTTCATTCTCTATGGATTGCATGATTGTTGTACTTTAAGGTGGAGCATAATTGGCTTGATGTGGTTTATGATGACAATACAAAATAATCATGGTTCGCACTAGAATGGCATACTGAATGCATGGTTCCATAATGTATACAACTAGTGGCATGATGATTGGTACTTATGATTGGAAATTTTGATGATAATGTACACTTCAAATGGTATTGAGGTGAAGCATAATTGGCTTGATGTGGTTTTCTAGTGACAGTACAAACCATCACGACTCTCACCATAATCGCATACTAAATGCATGGTGGCATAATGTGTACACAACTAGTGCCATGATGACTTGCACTTATAATTGAAATTTCTCATAATAATGTACACTTTAAATGGTATTGTTCCTTAGTTACTTTTCTAAATACATAGAAATTGTTCTGTACCTTCTTATAAGATATTTTTACAAAATGTTTGTCTTCAAAAATTGGATTTTATTTGTTACATGAATAAAATGATTGGTTTTATTTTTTAACCATGTGATTAATTAAAAATAAATTGTAATTTTTGAATCATTGCAGAATGCTTTTTTGCTTTAGATATTTCAAAGGGAAAAAAAGAAAATATATTAAGGATGCTTTTTTTTTTGCGATTCCTAACAAAGATATTTCAGAATGCACAACAAAAGTGCAACAGTTTATCAATGTTTATTAATGTAGAAAAATTAAATTTCACAAAGTACTTTGCCATGTAATATCAGTCTTCCTTTTCTAAACATACACAAAGTCATCCTAACTAACGCTTGGAAGCATTCCACAATCATTGTGTATTGATTTACATTAAAAGAGTCCTCCCCTCTTTAAATTTTTTGGAATCAAAGTACATAGTTTTTTTCTTTTAACATTTTGGAATTACAATATATAAAATAATTCAAATATAATCTAAATTATCTTATTTTTGCACAAGAAGGTTCAAAAGCTAATTATGAAATTCAAAAGTAGTGCATTTATATTCTCCATAATTTAATATGTTAATTTAGTGTTATACTAGTGTACCCTATATCATTGCCACAACCATTGGGATGTCAAAAGCAACGTTTAAGCCCTCCTAATTCTCTTCAAATCAAAATAAAAGTAATTTTCTAATTTTTTAATTCAAAGAATTCTTTGAAAGTCAGTAACTTTTACAATATAGGTCCAAACTTCACGAAACCAAGTCCATGCACACCTTTTTATTGAGGGCTTTCCAATGGTACTCAATACAAACCCGGAAAACGCACGATCCGGGAGATCTCACTATAACAAATGAACAAATCAAACAAAACAAACAAAACAAAACAAAACAAAAACAAAAACAAAAACCAGTCAAATAGCCTATATTAATCTTCACAAGACCAGAATGCGTTTTTTGGCTATATAGAAATTCTAGGGAAGTAAGTGTGATTGAAGATTTGCATATTTTGGGCTAAAATTTTAATAGAAAGTGGAGATGAGGAATATCTTTCATTTGCTCTAAAATTCAAGTCATTTGGAAATATGAGTGAAAAGTTAAGGCCTAATTTTGTTCCTTTTTTTTTAAACTGTGTAGTCTCGGTAGATTAAAAAATATATTTTATTCAAAAAAAAGAATTTGGAATAGGCTTTCTAGATCTATGAATCTATGGAAAGCTTTGAATCATTCCATTTCAACCAATGAGTCAAAAGTTATGAAGATTTTTAGTTCACGGGCAATTATGGATTTCCAACTCTGAATAAACTTTTAGTTCATGGGCAATTATGAATTTTCAACTCTAAAATAAACTTTTAGTTCACGGGCAATTATGGATTTTCAACTCTAAAATAAACTTTTAGTTCACGGGCAATTATAGATTTCCAACTCTGAAATAAACTTTGAAGTCCTTCATTTCACTCAATTTTCAATATATATTAAGAAAAAAATGAAATCCTAGGATGAACATTGTTTATAAGAATATTACAACCATTGGGATTGACATCTTTTGATTCCATAATTAAATTCTTAAAAATTTAGTATTTTGAATGATTTTCTACTTCTTTTTACTTACTATTTTTTTCAAACAAGTAGCCAACTCGTTTAGGAAAGTGAATTCAAAGAGGCTCCACCATTTTCAACATTTTTTCATTAAAAAGTGAGGTTGCAAAGTGCATCTACCTATTTATATGCATCAAAAATTGTTTTTACTCAAAATTTTGGTAGTTGTATTATTTAGAAATGGCAGTCTTGGAGCATTTTTGGAGAAAACATAGTCATGGTCCTTCAGGGGATAATTTAGAGGATGTCTAAAATTTTATAGGTTAACGCAAGGGTCGGGTATCAAGCGGGGTTCAGGTACAAGGGGGGTCGGGTATCAGCAGTTTAGGCTTAGTCGTTCTAGTATTGAGGGGGTCGACTTAGAGTTTGGTGCCCACCATTGCGGATTTCCTCCATTCTATTTTTCTTGTCGTGTACCTCAAATTTAGGGTTCAGTTACAGTGTGACGCTTTTCCGGTTCTTGATGAGTTGCTTCTAAGTAGAGTTCAGAGTTCAGAGAAATGGAGACTTCTTGGAGAAATTTGGGATGGTTTGGGAGGGATATGAGGGTTCTGGGATTTTGATCTAGGATTTTGATCTAGGATTTTGATCTAGGATTTTGAGGGTTCTGGGATTTCCAATTGCTATTGCTGCTGCGCGTTGAAATTTGAAGTTGCTGTTGCGGAGCTTTCGAGACTTCTTGGAGAAATTTAGGACAATTTGGAAGGAATTTGAGGGTTCTGAGCTTTTGATCTTCTCTTCACAACAAGGTAGCTTTTCCAATTGTTGTTGCCATTGCATAATGAAATTCGAAGTTGCCACTACGAAGCTTTTGATTGCGTCACCACCTAAGTATGCTCCCGCTTCCATTTTGGATTTCTTGCATTGTTTTTGCATTGTTTTTATCCCCGTGTGTGATCTTTTGTGATTGATGTTGTCATCCCCTTGCTGTGCGACTGGGGTTTTGAGGTTGTAAACAAAAATCCGCTAAGGGTTTTGAGGAGAGCTTCATAATCCTGTTGCTGTGTGACTGGTTTTGAGGTTTTGTGCATTTGGGGATACGTTTTGTCACATTTCCAAATTTGATTGCGTTTTTGAGTTGTGAGTTCCGGAGAGATTGCTCAGTTGCGCTTTTAGTGGTTTAATTGTCTTGAAGAACTCTACATCTAGAGCATATGATGGTGATACATTTTTGAAGATTGGATTTTCTTGTTTAGTTGGTGTTTGTCAATGTTTAGATTTGTATTCTGATATTTTCTTGTGAAATTGTTGTTGGCTAGTCTTGGACGAGGTAATCTTGCAGTGCACAACAAATTTTCTTGTTGTATTGTGTGTGCTGCATCTTAACCTTATTGTGCAAACATGTTTTAAATCCCCAGGCTTGGAATTTCTCCTGTCAATGTTGGAAGCAAGTGCGCTAGTGCTTTATGTTATGCTGGATGGTGATTTCAAGCAGGAACGCATAGTTTTTGACAAGTGCATTTGAAGCCCCCACTTGTAAGTTTAATATTTCCTTTTTCAGGGTTTTAGAATTCAAGTTCAGTGAATCCTTCTTTGTTAGTGTAGTTGCAATTTCAGTACTTTTTTTGATGTTATGGAAAGCCTTGACATCAAATTGCTATGCTTGCATGTCTCCAAGGCAGTGTGACACAAACACGCTTTGTCGATTTTCGGCTCCAGGTAAGCAATTTGCATAAAGAAGGTTTAGGATTTCAGTTATAAAACTAGGGTTTAGGCACCCAAATTAGGGTTTACAATTTAGAGAATACAACTACATGAAACTATAGAGATTTGAAAATATATCCTCAATGCAACAATAAAGAACATACTATCAAACACCAAATATGCTCACGAGAGCGATAAATTGCAACCACCATCCTCAAAGAACAACACTGTGGTCATCCATCGATTAAGAGAATATGTAGGCAGTACCCTTAAAATTGACCTTGACTCGAGGATAATGAACAAAAAAAATACTGCTACATTCCTCACAATACAACATTCTCCATCAAATACAAGAATTTCATATTGCAAATTAAGGAATTCTTTCATAATTGATGAAAATATGATAGTAGAGAGTATATCCTCAAACCGAGGATAGTCCAAAGAAAATAAGCATGCAAAGCTTTAAAACAAGAAGAGTCTCAAAACATATGAATACAAACAACCATATTAAACAGAATAGCATCCACATAAAACGAGAAGTACCTTACGAAACAATAGGGCTAGATTTAAAATGCTAGATGTAATGAACAAGTTCCTTTAGCTCACATAAGGATGAGCTCAATACTTATCAAAATGAACAAATGGCCTTATCCTCGAATCGATGATAATCACACTTAGGAGTTAATAATCCTCCCAATTGTAGAAGGTTTGATTACTTTAATCCTAGTTGTCATTAATCTGAATACATGGCTTAACCTAGAAAACAAAATGCGTAAAGTGTAAAATAGGGGACAACAACATGTAGGATTCATTATCCTCGCATTGACGATACCTTGTCATTGACTGATCTAAATTTCCTCTACATGTAGGTAACTGACAATGGAAGCTACCAATGGCTATGACTACTCGGTGAGTGGGCATCATCTAGTGCCCTTCGAAAATCCAATGAAGGACGAACCCTTCATTAGTGAGATGGAAGACACATATGGCACGCTCTGGAAGTTTAAGGACTACATCTCGACATGGTCGTTCGAAGTGAATTGGTTCAAGAATTACGTATACCTTTGATACCGTGTCCGGGGTATGACTATGTACATGCCCTAGAACATTAAGGAGAAGGTCACGTTGATTAAAGAGCACAACCAAAACTACGTTGTAATTGTGCTTCGTGAATGCAACAACAAAGGAAATCCTGGTGATCATTCCCACTCCATTGTCATCGATGTAAACTCCGACCACATGAAGTTTGATCTAGACAACCTCATGGAATTCCTCCAGGGATCACAAATGGAGTCCTTGAACGACCAATTCATGAAATCCGGGAACGTGTTGTGGATAAATACCATGGCCAAGTCAATTGCCACAAGATTGCGCATAATTTTCTAGACGCTAGACCACTATGCGCTGGAGAATGTCGAGTTGGAACCGACCATAGGACGTGGCGCCGCTTAAGGACGACGGAAGGAGGCCGAGTCGCGTACTCCCCCAACATTTGTTGGGAGGGTATCGGGAGGGAGAGCTGTGAGGCCGGGCCAAACGAGATCCGAGCCACAAAAGATAGACTTAACACCCTCTGAGGACGTAGGAGCAGCCAAGAAACACAAGGAAAGTCTTCCGGGTGGTCCTGGAGGTGTAGGTAGTTCGGGATCAATACTAACAATAGTGTCAGTGGTCCATCCACTTCGTCAACTCCAATGCTCGAGTTTGAGAAGTTTGCAAAGATTCAGAAGAACTTCTGGACAGAGTAGAAGAACTACTTCCTGTTTGATGATCAATCTTTGAAGGTCGACATCGATAAATGCATACTGGCTCTTTTCCAGTATGTCATTCGGATCCTACAACGGGACATTGTTGATGCCGTCAAGAAAGACCTCATTCAGCTTATTGACGTCAAACAACGACAGAAGCTGTGCCTCACACCAATTGATGGGAGGAAAAAGTTGCTAAGGAAAAAGCTTGAAAAATGGGAGGAGATTAAAGATGGCAGATTCATGATCATCAATGGCCAGCACAACATAACTGCTTCTCAAGAGCTTCAAGAAGGAAGATGTGGGGAGGCCAGGAAGGTGGAACTCTAGACATGGGATGCTTATATTGTGTGGATGCTTGATCACGCCAAGCTGAGGAGTATCTTGAAGTTCTACAACATCACAAATCATTTGGATCATGTGCAACCGATATGGGGGAACCAAATGATCAGTTGTAGACAGATTTGGATGGCCTACTAGCGTCCAACAAACACCCGCACCGAAGCTTAGACACGGAAGAATGAAGCCGAGTTCCACATGAGCAACTTCAAGGTACATCCCTGCTAGCCAATGATATCACCGATTCGGTGGTAAAAATGTCAGTCAATTTTAATGTACAGTCGATACACTATATGCAATAGGATTCTCAACTCTGAAGACCATTAGTCGGCAAGTACTAAGGTACAAAATTAGAAATGCTTAGTGGTTATCCTCAAGTTGAGGATGGGGAATGCTAGCATGCGAGCGTGGAGCGTGAAGTGGAGATTAGTGAGGAGAAAGCAAGGATTTCGTGATTTAGAAAAATTAACTAGGGAAAAAAGTATGAAATATTGGATGAGAAAAGTGGATGGAAAAAGTGGATGGAAAAAGTAGATGGAAAAAGTAGATGGAAAAAGTAGATGGAAAAAAGTGGATGGAAAAATGTGGATGGAAAAGTGGATGAAAAAAGTGGATGAAAAAATGGATGAAAAAAATGGATGACATTTGGATGGAAAGTGTTGGAAAAAAACAATGAAAAGTGCATTGGGAATGGCTTTGCAGTGGATGAAAAAAATGGGTGAAAGTGGATTGAAATTTTGGTGATGATGGATGAAAAGATAGGAATGAATTGGATGAGAAAATGGATGATAGTGGATGAAACTATCAATGCAAAATTTGATGTAGAAATGGATGGGAATTCGGATGGTAAAAAAAACTACATGATGAATATTATTTATATGTAGGGGAAAATAAGACCTAAAGTCAAGATCGGAAAACCATCACACTCCGCTAAAAACAGACCCGATGATTTATCTTGTCCTACGACTGCGGAAGAATAGGGTTCTATTGTTGTGGACAAATTGTACTCCTAGACAATTTTGAAAGATTCTGCAGATGGCATCCATCTATAGTTATGGAGAAGTTGCTTTCACTTTGGGACTCTATGCTCGACTTGAGCATCATTGCACTTGGAGACACTGTAAGTGGCCTCAACAAATTTGATCGGATACAAGGTAAACCATGAGCCTAGTGGAAGGGCTAGACATGCATGAAGATAGCCTTAGGTAGGGCCAATTGACTAGGGGGGAACCCATCCACCTCTTGTAATTGTGGAAGGAATGGATGAGGCACGATGTAACGGCTACTGAGCGGACAGTCTGCCCCATGGAAGACCGGCACGGAGACAGGACGACCTGAGGCAAGTATAACCGACCACAAGCTGTATGGTTGTGGTTCATCTATATAGACAACATCGGGATAGTTGAGGTCGAAGTACTTGAGCTAAAAAGTACTAAACGGAATGCTATTTCTATTGGAAATTAACATACTTGAATATTGGTAGAAGGCTAATGAATTCACTTTGCATTAAGACTATAGGAACGGTTTAGGCCATTATGAAAAATATAGAAGTAATGCATACATCCAACGAAGCGCAGATGAGCTCAACACCTTCTGATCAGTTGCAGTGAATTTTCTCCATGCATTATAAATTCACCTACTAGCAATACTTACGAAATGAATAACTCAATCGTTTAATCACAACAGTACGAGAGTGTTTGCTTGTGCTTGTTTATATACTATTTAATAACAGTGCCACTCCTGCAAATGGTGTGATTAAACGGTCTGGCAATCCAAGAGACTGAAGATGAGTGAAAAGAAAATAATGTAATGTGCATGAAGAAAATTCACAGCAATTGACAAGAAGATGCGATTTGGAGGGTGTCGTGCGCGCAGTACGGTGGTAAGCGCTCTTAGCCACAACTACGTGGTAAGATGACACGGAATATTGTCCTAGGGAACCCCAAAGTGTGTTCTAAACTCCTTCTAATCCGGTTTTAACGTCAATCACTCTAATCTCACTCCTCACCCGGATTCTACAACTTTCTGGACTCACTATCGGATCCGGATTCTTACCCGTTTCCAGACCCGTAACTCCAAACCGGTTTGTTATACCTCTGTTTTACCCTTAGAGTGTCCTCACTTGCTCTTTTACGAGGGGTAGGGACATCACCACTCCTTGTTCTTTCACAAACTCTAACTTCGTAATGACACGGACCAAAAATACTTTCCGTTATAAACAAGGTACAGACTGGTATATTCTCACAACTCCCGGATTACTCCAAAAAAGCAGATCACTTAGAATACAACCCGTCCCTTCTTACTACAACGACAGATACAGAACCACCCGAAAACTGAGTTGGGGTCTAGTACTAGGACTTCAACTGGACCTATAAGCCGGTAGACCTTTCGGGTGAGCGGGGTTTTTCCACAGGCGGTTGCTTGTCTCCGCACGGAACCCTTCTCGGCCTTCCGGACTTGCACCCACACCACTAACTCCGGATTTCACACAACTCTTCCTTCACAATTCAAAATCCCTTTCCTAGACACACATAGTTTACAGATCCGTGAAAGCCTTGAATCCGGATTCCTTCTTACCACCTCTCTACTCTTCAACGAAAAACTTTCAAAGACGCCTCTAACAACCTTATACGTACAAGGAAAAGGAAACCAAGGACACACATGAAAAACTAAGGCAATGAGTAAAAAGATAGATAATGCAAAAATATATTTACTGCTCAAAACAAGGAATAGCAAGAAAAGGAATGAGGGACCACATGCGGGCCCTCCGTTTTAAAAGAAATTCTACGGAAAGTACCGCTCCGTCCAATCCTAAACTGCCCTAAAAATCCGGGAAGATAAGGTAACTGAATACAAAGCCTATAAATCCGGGATCCGGGTTCTGTATGAAGACCCGAAACTCCAATCTAACAAAATGAACAACTGCCAAAACAACTAGACTAACTACCTACTTTCCCTTCCGCTGTTTCTTCAAACTGCTATCGAATCCTAACTATCCCCGGGTGTTTGCCTTTCCTTGTGGTGTCCGGAGGGACGCTCGGGTGATGATTGAGGTCTTCCGGACAGGGGGACTGCCTGACTCCGTATCGTCCGTATGGACTAGAGATTGGTCCGCTTTCTCCAAGGACTGCGGATCCTCCTCTACCTCCACCTCCTCCGAGATTTCTATGTGAATAGGATCCGGTGTAGGCATTGGTTTGGGTGGAGGAGGTTCAATATCCGCGAACTACTTCGGATGCGTGTGTGCCGGATTTTGCACGAGTTCGATCCGGGCGTCTAAGCTACTCTGGACCGGAATCCCCATATCCGGAAATGTGGGACTTTGTCCTTCAGTCACGATATTGATCAGTGACCCAAACTGAACCGTTTGTTTTGTTGGTGATATTGGTGGTTGCGTTGATGGAGTTCCAATGATATTCGGGACATTTAGAGAACCACCAAAGTCAAGGGGTTTGTTCGGATCCATGTTTGCCATCATGGACCGGAACTCCTTCAGCGACGCCTCCATCCGTCCAGCCATCTCCACCATAATCCAGACTATCTTGGTGTTGGTGATGGCTGCGGATGTCTTCTTCATCTCATTATAGAGTGTTGCCTTGGAATAGGTATGCGGGGCTTACCATCCACTTCTGGAACGTCTGGAATGCTTGGTAGGCCTTCTGTATTGCTTGCTGGGACTGGTGCAGCTCCCCTTCCGTCCAGTTGAGTTTAGCCGTCAGCTCCTTCCGTTCCGTCTTGAGGTTTCGGATTTCCATCCTCATCTCGTCCCACTCTTTCTCCGGAGGTATCGTCTTCAACACGTCCACCAGCTTTTCCGAATCGCATTGCATCACATCTGCCGACTCCAACACGATGTCTGTGAGTTGGTCGAGGTACAGCTTGGCGGTCCGGATCCACTCTTCTCCGCACTCGAAGAAGCGCGGTCCTTCCCAGATCTTTACATCCTGTGTGAGGGAGGGACCCGGAAGTTTACCTCTGGCTATCGGATCCGTAGACTTCTGTCTCTGGCTTGCAGATGCCTCCTCCCGATCTTCCGTCTCCTTCAGTGGCAACTTCTCTTCCGGCTCCACCTTTTCTTCCTTGACTCTCGCTTTGACGTCCTCTTCCTCGTTTTCTGACTCCTGCGTCTCCAGATCCTTATCATCCAAGCAGTTGCACTGCAGCATCACCAACCCGGTTTCGTAATCCGTCGCCTCATCTTCTGTCAGTAGCTCCCGGTGCTGGTACATGTGGAGCAGGTAGGTGTTGAGCGGATTCGGCTTGTTCTTTGTCAGGTTTCTGGTACACCTCCCTACCACGCTCACCATGACCCGTCCCCAGTGAACAATCCGGTCTTGGAACACCCCGAAATGGTGTTGGCCATCGTGACCGTAATTCGGGAATTCTTGTCTAAGTACAGAATGGGAAGCAGGAACCGAAGTAGCCGCTTGTGCCGCTCGTCTCGGCAATCTTTGATGGCGTATCCCTCCTTCGCGTGTGGCGGATTCATGAACTTGTGTTGGTGATACTAGTCCGTCCGTGTAGCGAATCCGTCTCCGGTTTGTGGGAAGTTGTAAACTTCCACCTATAACTGCTCCGTCCACTGGTCCGGATGCCCACGCACAATCTGATCGTACTGGTTCGGTGCGCCCACTGCTAACTCTCTGAGGACCTGATCACTCTGGACGCTCCAGGGTTTCTTTAGAATACCTGCACAACCCAAGACCTTCAAGTCGTCCTCTAATTGTCTCAGATGGACCGGATCCGTCGGGATTACCGGACTAAGCTTCCGGGCTGGTACAATATACCACGTACTTACCCCTACCATTCGTCTCACCTCTCCTAACGTCGTAACCTTAACTCACCACACTTTCTCTTACTAACAGCCAGATGCGGAGCAACTGAAAGAGGGCGAGAAATGAGGAGGAGAGCAGTATATATACCCTTCCAGCGCCCAACGTTCACTCCATCGGGAACGCGGGCTACGGAACGTCGTAACGGATCCCTAGTTTAGCGCTGCAAGCTACTATCTTAATGACTGCGTTCCGGCGGCTTTCCAGCTCCTAAATCCATCCCACCCGGATGTCAAGTTCCGTCATGTTCCTGTACTGACTCCGGAATTAGGTCTAAACTAATTTTAGGTATTTATTTGTTTTTGTTTCTCTATGCCTAAACTAATTTTTTTCAAATTTGTACTACTTTAATTTCTTTTAGTCTATTATGATCCGTCTTGAACTATTACGGATTCCGACAGAGGGGTTGGAGTTGAAGGCCCTGGACGAACTTTGATGTGATTCATGGGAAGGCCATTGATATACACAAGTGGAGTGATTGCGCTTAGAAAGGTTCCATAGGAAGTCCAGATTTGAATGGAAAAAACCATGGGATTGTCGACCTACACACCCTATCTACAGTGAAGAAGAATTTAAGTCAATTAATCCGTACTTAATAAAAAAACCCATTACGAAGTGAAAAGGGTTTCAAAAACATACACGTTGAATCTACCTTAGAAACGTGGTATATATCAAATAATCAAATTGGACATACATGTGCAAAAGCAAACACTTACTCTGTGGGGGAAATGAAGGGTTACTGAAGGTCTTCCAGCTAGGCGTATAGAGAAAATGTTGGTTCGACCATGACCTTCCTAGTGGAAGTGTGTATAACCAATCCTTTGCACAACTCCTCTCCTGTGTGAGATGAATCATAGGACGTTCCTTCTCCCATAATATAGTGCTTGGAGCCCATTCCCCATTGGAGTATGAAAAGAAGGGACTATATATAGTTTAATATAATTTAGGCACATTGGATATGATCTAGAAGTCATCTCAAACCTGACACGGCTTCAAAGGCCAATCCTTATTGCATGATATAGTTTGTGGCATCCATCCAGCGTCTGACCTTGAGAAAACTAAAACATGAATTAGAATATAATTCTTATACAAGATATCTTGAGTGACCCTATTAGTGGCCATATGACATCGTGAATGAATCCCTTCCTAGGAGGAATTGTGTGTGGATGACATTGAATGGCACAAAAATATAATTTAATAGGATGAAGATATCAAATTCTTTATCGATTTCCACTTGGCTTTGTGGGGTGTCCAACCTTGCGTAAATTATGGTATATGGATGTCAAATCAATGGCATGTAAATCACCGTACAACATTTTTTGCAATAAAATAATGTTTAGTAGATAAGGCTGAGATGGCCGTAGATGACATAGGGTTAAATGTCCGTCCCTCTAAGTTACACAGAAATCTAGTAAATCAAGTATTTGTGTGGAGATTGAAGAAATGACATATTCATTGGTATAGAATCCTATGACACTAATAGTAGAATGATCTAAATGTCAACAATTCAAAGACAGAGACACAATCCAAAAGTATATATAGCCACAAAGAAAATGGGTGAATAAGGCCTTGGAAACATAACATACAATAAAGCCGATACATGAGGAAGGTAGAGCTCAAGTTGTGCTACCCTCACTATTTGAATGGTCTAAATTTGAATCAAGTGCACAGTCATCTAGAAAGTGTAGAACACGCAGATCTATCAACCTAGCCCAATTACTTGGTTGTGGATCTAGTGCGACATACTCTTGAGCTCGGACCTCAACATAAACAGGTAGATGGAATGGTTTGGGTGGGCTTGGGAAATACCCTGCCCTCGCAAAAAAAGGAACATGCCTTAACTTTGTCACTTTCTTGAGCGGTCTGCATATATCATTCACAATATAGTTAGATAAGTAGTTCATGCAATTGGGTCAAAATTCAATTACAAGAGCTGAGAGTCAAACTTACTTACTGAATCGGTTTGTCATGATGACACGCTTAGGCTCTACATCCTCTTCCTCCACCTCAAAGGAGTTAGGAACAATCGGAGGCGGATCGGCGCGAGTAACTACAGACTTGCGCATTTGTGGAGCAATAATCACATTGAAGATATCCTTGGCTTCCTCAAATGCCAAGATATGACGTCGTGTGGCACGACAAGCTTGAATACATGAACTTGATAACATGATGACAATTCAAAGGATAGTTACATTAAAAACTCGTTCCAAGAGGATCATAGTATCTAGAGGAATTGAATTAGGAAAGAGGATTTACCTAAAGTAGCCGTGCAATCCACGACTACATCTCCCGTCTCAGTTAGCGCCTCCACTACCATCTGCATAAACTCCCTAGAGCGCTCACGGGGCCCTCTCCAAGGGATGTCTCCATGCATAGTCACAGCCGCTCTCGGGAGGAAATTCTGAAGTATGTCATCACGTCCACGTTGACACCCAACTCCTTGTGAATTGGAACTTTGTGGAGCAGAAAATCTTTGACGGTCTTCGGACCGCATAGCTTAACCACTAGCAAAATGGAAAACTTCATCGTTTGCAAGAAGGAGCAAATCAGAATCTCATGCATACGGAAGCAAATCATTTCTAACGAATAAATCAAGTTTAAGTTTACTTACTGTGGTTGTTGGGTCGGCCGCTGTAACATGCAAGTGGTTCATCCCTAACCAAGTGACTATAACTCTGAAGCTGTATGTTCGGCAACATCCGAGGAGTTGGCTACGGTGACGAGTAGAGGAATATGGATAAATCACCATGAGCATACCATTGTCATGGAGGTATTCCTTCCCGAAATTAGAGATGGGCAATAAGAAATCCTTCTGGAACTCATTTTAAAGTGGAATAGGCGTAGGTGGAGCTGATACTGTTGGGACATGGAGGCCTTTCGGAAGATCCACAATGATTAGATCCACTGCTTACTGCATGCATGATTTACCATTGAAGTACCTTTCCTTATCTCCAACGTGCTGAAGATAACAATACACATTAAGTCAATTCATATTGGAAAATGGACAGGAATCCTAGTCATAAGAAAATCAGCAAGACGAAAGTCACATGAAATTGGATATTGAACTTGAATATTCACAGAACAATATAGAATTATGTTGATACAATGTAAAATTCCTAAATGTAGGTGAAAAGTGAACAATTTTACCATGTCAAGGAAGGCAAGGACATCATTGAAGGCTTTGTCGTTGTTTGCCAAAGTGACCATGGACAAGTTGAGGATGCACTCATCAATGTCAGAAACTAGAGGAAGATTTTTTGTTGATGGTGTCAAGCCGTGCACAAGACGCTCTTGAGTCAGTGAGAACCCATAGGATCCCTCAAGAACGTCTGATGCACTATTAGCTGGTTTATGCACAAGCGTCTCATGCTTCCTTTTTCTCCCCCCTTTCTTGGCCTTCTCTTGTTCCTTCTCAGTCCTCTCTTGCTCCTTCTCAACTTGAGCAGCAAGTCTCTTCTTTTGAATCTCCTCAGATTTTTTCTTAACCTCATCTAGTTTTTTGAGCTTCTTCTTCTCTGATATCTCCCATCTCTTGATGGCTTTGGCTTTGGCCTCCTCGTCCAGTCCAAAAAACTCATTCAAATCTGGATTGACAACCATGGAATTCTTCAATGATTCGAAGAGAGCCTCTACTTCAGGAGGAAAGGTGCCAAAGTTGCACTCCAGATATCACGGGCACGCAATTAGATGTGCGTTGGTCTACTTAGCTTGCTACGTTGCAGTGAACATATAGTCAGAATTGAACCAGTCCACCCATGTGGTAAGAAACGGTGGCAATTCATCCTTCGAAATGGCTTTCTTGGCATACAATTCGAATTTGAAGTACCTGATCAATTAAAACAATTGTTAAAGTTCAGACACTGTAAGCTCTCCATTTCAACCACAGTACATGAACAATTCAAACCAACCTACAGGAACAATCCGTGATGAATTCTATGTTCAATCTAAGCATCTAGAGTCCCTGAAGACCTTAAGGTAAATCAAACAAATTATAAGGCTAGTACTTGTATATAACGCGCTTCACGGCCAACATTCCTACTGTGTGTTCTTTGAACGTCTCCAACTTCTTATATGCGTCAGCACCTTTGAACATGCCCATGTAAGCGTGGTCCCAGAGTTTCATCCTCCACCCCTCCACGTACTCCAACAAAGTTTGCGGTTTGTTCAAAACAGTGTAGTCTACCATAATGTTATCAGCCTATATAATTTCGTCGAACATCTCAATAGCTGTCTCCTCAATCTGAAAATGTAAAAACAGAAATACAATCATACAAAGACATCAGAATAATAGATATCAAGTAGTCCCTAAAACCAATGTGACCTTTGTAGATATGGGATACAATCAAAAGGATGAGATTAGAAACCTAACCCCGCATACCAACATGCCTTTACGAGGAACTGCAATAACTGTTCCTCGTTTACAGGACGTGACAGAAACCGCAGTGCTTCCCGAGATTGTGAAGAAGCATTCATCCACTTCAACCACCTGGCCTTGAATGGTGCACCGACATTAGCAGTTGCAATCATTTGTAGCTTCTCTAGTGTCAACTCGAGGGTTGAGTACATACTCTAGTGCTGCTCAATCTGCAATCCAGTCGAATAGTAACATTGAGAAATGATACTAAAAATTGAATATGAAATGATTGACAATATTCAGAGAGACAAAATTACCTCCACTAACCAATCAAGACCAAGGGCAGGATTTGCAATTACAACAATCTTGGATAGCTTCTTGTATGACTTCTCCGTTGAGTCCTTGATCGATAGTCTCATTGCCGCTGCAACACCCTCTTTTGTCACATCAATTGTTGGTGTGTCCTCGTGATACTTGCAAACAACAACATCTGCGGCCACTGCAATATCTTGCTGGTACACCAAATTTCCATGTCAAAATGGGAGATGTATGAATTTGGTATGATAATACGCACTAGATGCTCTACGTTATATGATACAAAATTAAGTTATAGGGTTTACACAACATACCTTGAAAATAAAGGATCTGAAGATTTGAAGTGGCATACTGTACCAAGTCTTGCTTGGGTGGGTGGTACACGTGTTTGCCTCTTCCGGACTTAGTAACTCATGAAACTTCTCGAGCCCCATTAGTCCGTACTTCTTGACACGATACAAAGTATGTACCAGGTTTGTCTTGATGTGCGAATTCTCGGTCTGCCTGGATGAAACAAACAAAGGAAAGTCATGACTTTTATATCACAAGATATATGATGGTCCATAGTGTCATATGCAATGAAATGATACCAAAAAATGAAATATATTGACTTACTTATTTATGTCATGCATAGCCTACATAGCAACACCAATTCGATTCCTCGTATCGAGGATGATCGAGTCTACATTGACATGCCATTCCCGCTCCGTATTGTGTAGCCTTTTGATGTGCCTCATCCATGAAATTCATCTATGATTTCCATCACAGATGAAGAATTTGTAATCTATTAGGTGCTTTAGTGCCGGAATAGACTTCAGGTTGTAGTTGAACTGGTCGTTGACGGAATTCCACAAGGGACCCCAGTCGTTCTTCTCAGCTTCTGAGAATACTGCAGACTGCCCTTGCTCATCTAAAGTCGAGACATAGAAGACACGGGCACCCTCATCATATCCGCCACTGAATTGATTCTCGAGTATTGTCAAGTCATAGTCTAACGTCGACCGAACCATTGGCATTGGAATCATTCTACAAAGCGGAATTTTCAAGCATGACTGATCAGAGAATGTTAATCTCATGCTGGAAATCAACGACACCATGTCCATCATCTGAGACCTTCGTATATTGTCCTCCAAGTAATGTGGCTTCAATCCCGGAATATCATCTATATCATCATCACCCGGCACCATGGCCTCAGTAGCAGTCTGAGCTCCAGATGGAGACGTTGTCATTATTTCCTAAAAGATGACAAACATTCAAGACATGGCATAAGGATAATTGCAAAGAGCATGGAATTCACCAATGATAAGAATGAACACCCATATCTGTGTCTTAGTTACTTGAATACAAATGGAGTCTCTGAATATCAAAATCCGCAAACTCATTTCTTAGAAAGGGTCCTATACTCCCAACAACAAAAGATCATGATGTCCTCATCAGAATGAATCTCTGAGGTGACCTCATCAAGATCAATACCACAATTATAATATTCTTGGATCTCTACATCATTGGATCCTAATGATATGCAGCATGATCGTGGAGGTGGCATCAGACCCTCCTTCCACATTTCATCAATGCCTAGGTCTATATCCTGTATTATATTATCTAAAGGTTGAGGAAGAGGATTTACGAGTAAGCCACTGCCAATGTTGACAGGAATATCCTCAGGTAGGATGTACTCTTCAGAAAGGAGTGCTGCAGCCCCAAGGTTTGCACCGTCTTCTACCTGCATTCAATTCAATATCTATATATCAAACAACATTATCAAGGAGACCTCATCAACATTCAAATGATCTGCATATTCTTCCTCATCTAAATAGACCCCGTATATTACTGGATGATCAATATCACATGTATCCGGCTCAATTCTCCCCTCCGAGATAACCATCTCGCGACCGAGAAGGAGCTTGGGACATCCTGGCCATGCATGGCTGAGGTGCGTGAGACCTAGGTGATCCACAAAACACGCCAAAGCTTCCCCTCCGGTGCCCGATTTAAACCGCAGTACTCGGCTTTGGTTTCCTCGCGGTGTCCCGTCCAACCTTAGGTGGTGAGCATGCACACCACCCGATCACAGAAATGGAAAAAGCAGGATACGTAAATTGCAACAAGAAAAAAACGAGGAGAACATGCAGGCTCAGTCCCCCCGTTCCGAGATACCCATCTCGGGACCGAGAGGGTGCTGGGGACAACCTAGCCATGCATGGCTGGGGTGTTTGCAACCCAAGCGATCCACAAAACATGCCAAAGCTTCCCCTGTGGTGCACAATCAAAACCGCAATATTTGGCTTTGGTCTCCTTGCGATGTCCCGTCGAACCTCGGGTGGTGAGCATGCACGCCACCCGATCACAGAAATGGAAAAAGCAGGATACATAAATTGCAACAAGAAAAAAACGAGGAGCACATGCAGGCTCAGTCCCCTCGCTCCAAGATACCCATCTTGGGACTGAGAGGGTGCTGGGGACGACCTGGCCATGCATGGTTGGGGTGCCTACAACCCAAGCGATCCACAAAATACGCCAAAGCTTCCCCTATGGTGTACAATCGAAACCGTAGTACTCGGCTTCGGTCTCCTCGCGGTGTGCAGTCCAACCTCGGGTGGTGAGCATGCACGCCACCTGATCACGGAAATGGAAAAAACAGAATACGTAAATTGCAACGAGAAAAAAATGAGGAGCACATGCAGGCTCAGTCCCCTCGCTCCAAGATACCCATCTCAGGACTAAGAGGGTGTTGGGGACGACCTGGCCATGCATGGTTGGGGTGCCTACAACCCAAGCGATCCACAAAATACGCCGAAGCTTCTTCTATGGTGCACGATTGAAAACGTAGTACTTAGCTTTGATTTCCTCGCGGTGTCCCGTCTAACCTCGGGTGGTGAGCATGCACGCCACCTGATCACATAAATGAAACAAAAAGGACAACTGCTTTGCTAAAAATCATCTAGTGAAATACCTAGATGTCTTTCTTGATCTCTTGTGACTCCTAATCCTATTGTTCTTCGCCCACCTCCTGCCGCGTCCGAGATCGGAGTTTTGGAGCCATAGCGTATACAACGTCTTCAAGCTCCAACGTGTTCTACAAAGCGTTGACACAACCGACGAGTATCGCGTTGAGGCTCAGTCCATGGAAGCCGATAGCAAGAGAAAAGAGACCGAAGAAGCATGACTATGGAAACCTTATTCGGCCACCTTAAGCCGCCACCCTCATCCATCCAAAACCTAAACCGGGAGCCACATCCATCCAATTTTGAGTTAGTCATTGATAATGATATTATGGACTGCATTAAATTCATTACTGTTCATTATCGGCTATCAAGGCTTGGATAGCCATATACAAGAATGATTAAAGAAGAAGATAATTATAAAATGGTAAAATAATAATTTATACAAGAATCATATCACATGTATACTAGCCTGTTGTTTAATGTAACACTTAGAATATGTTAATTTCATAATCATATAGAATGATAAAGAATACAAATAGTAACTAAACTTCATAGAACAGAGTAATACTAAAGTGCTTGTGAAAATTAAAAATATAAAGACAGAACATATAATTATTAATATTAAGGTTTGTATAATAATTTTTGCTTCCAGAAAATTATTGAAAATAAGTCCTATGCGTGAATGAATCCATCGAAATCATGTCTATGTCTTACATACGATATTATGTGGGACAGTTGATGTCCTTAGTAATGAGGCTTCGGATGGGATAATTTTGATAGTGGAGGCGTAATGGAAATTAGGTTTTACTATTAAGAGAATATATTGAAACATTGTCAATATTATTAAAATCCTTCAAGGGCACTTGGTAACCTAAAGTTAATCATAGTTTCCATTATAGTTCTTCATAAACTACATCAATTTAGTGATTGCCGGTCTTCATTGGGAGATCCCATATATATGTGCCATCAACAATTTTATGTGAGTCCATAATTGTATTGCATATATGTCTCTAATCATTGACGGTCGTAGATATACATGAACTTATATTGGGCATCAATAGATTGATACCTTACATACCATTCTCTCATGCAATATCTGCACATTGATATCTACATTTATGATGTAGTATGGACGTTATATTTCTCAAGTAGTAACAGTTGCCATTGAAGTTTAATGTTCTATGGTGGGTTGCTCTTTATGGTAGCCATCTATAATTTAGGGTGGATTCAATATTGGAGTTCATATATTGTCTACTAATCGGTCAATGCCTTATCTCCTTCTTCGGATAGTACTATCCAAGTTGCTTCTCTGAAATGCGTAGTTCATCTGTATTTGAAGATGGCAATGAGCTTGAATGGGATGTCTAGTTCAATGGCAATTGTAAGGGCAATGGGAGAATTCGTGCCAATCTCTTTTCCAGTCGGAGATACTGGTTTTGCAGTTGTTAGTACGTTGCGCTTGAATATTTGGTACAATCTATGTCTTAGTTCTCTACACATTGACAAGGAGGTTTTTGACAGTGATAGTGGCAAATTGATGCATACATTAGGTCAAGAACCTGTCCAAGGAGGTTCTTGCAAAGAATGACATTTGAACCCAGGAAGGTATTTAGTGTATGGGTTACCAGTACATGTTGCAAGGCCGTCTTCGGGTGAAGGTACTCTGAAATTGTCATCGAATAGTTTGTACCAGACGCCTATGCTTTCTCGCGTTAAAGTTGAGGTAGGTGTCGATGTGATTCTTATCGAGAGCGACGACTCAGACGACTTGTCTCCACCCCACAAGGTTCTGAAAAATATGCCATGTTCTGTTGGTCTAGTCCCTACCAAATCCATCAAGCCTGATGCACTATTGGTGAATATGTCGGAGGTTGTTGGTGGACAATCAATTGTTTTTTGCCTTCAAAAGTTGAGTCATACCAAAGGGTCGCGAAATCCATTTAAAAAGATAGATTATGATTCCATATCGGTTCAGCAGGTCAGTTTTGTCCCACCCGTGTTTAACGGTGATGTTATTTTTGAATTACTTCCTTTAGCGCTTTCCGGTCACCAATGCCAAGCTAAACTTTTGAGTGGGATGGAGAAACGCTATGACGGCCATGTATGGTCCAATTTACATACAATTAACATTAGAAACGAGGATGGGCTTGTGTTTCGTTTATCTTCGTGTGTAGGACACCTGTACTATGATAACATCACTTGCGAGTATCTTACTCACAAGCACCGTGTGGCACCTGTAAACCAGACAGAATGGGATGGGTGTTCTCCTGTCCCATTTCAGATTGATCCTTATCCACCTCCTACTTCCACAATCACGTGTACAATTTGTGGTGAGGTCCTTTCTTGCGTTGCGGTTTGTCCGACCAAAATTTATTATGTAGTGGGGACATCGGGGATGTGGCGAGCGTGTGTACACTTTGGCATACATGATCACCCCGTGAAAGATGGAGATTGTCGTGTCTCTAAAGAGAGAACTAGATTTCTTATTTCGGATCAAATCGAGAGGAATCCATCTGGGACAAACTCTTCTATTGTTTTGGAGGCAAGCAAGGAACTGTTGGGAGAGATGTTTCTTCGTCCAGAAGGAACACTTGCTAGCAATTTTGGAATGGATGAACTCTTGCCAATTATAGAAAAGTGCAAATTCATAAACTCTCCAAGCATTAGAAACGATGTGAACACCTTCAAATACTTTCGAAGGTTTGGGGTTATGGACAGCATTTTGAAGCTCCGAGGATGTTGCAATTGGGCATATGTTCAGGAGAATAAATTTCCTAGTCAAGGATCAGATGTGGAAAAGGTATTTATTTTCAAAATGTCAGAAATTGGCCTAGGCAGTGGCATTGATCTGGTTACTCGCAAGCAACCTACTAATAATCTCAAGGACTGTTGGATCATGTTTGACCATGTCAAGCGAGTAAAAGACTAGACAACTCTTGCATGTCATGTTTATGATCCTATTTATTGTCGCATGATGACAATTGCTATCTGCGACATGCAGTCGGAGGATACTACAATGCAAGCCTCTTTTTGGACTAATTTGAATGCAATCATGGGACGGCATGGAATTCCTTTTCCTTATTTTAAAGGTTGCAGTGAGAGTTATTTATAGCAATGGTGACCCACAGCAGCCAATGGCAAATCGAGAGCGTATATGTTTATTCCATTGGACGTAGTCTATGGAAAAACACACGAAAGCAAACATTCGGTCGGACCTACAAGATCAACACCAGCAATTGTGCAAGCAATATAAGGATGCTGCCTCCATAGCTACGGTTGAGATTCGATTTCACGCCATTCAAACATGGTGGCATTCTTTCGGAGTGGCAACGGGAGAAAGAATTTGTCGATTGGAGCTCTGGCTTGCACTCTGGCACTTTCATTATAGGCAATGGGGGGGCTTCATGCAGATGGTAAGATTCAAGCCCGATTGGCTTTGTTCTTTTTTTCAATTATTTTTAATGTGTTGTTGTATTTCTGTTAGAGTAATATAATTATATTGTCTTATAAAGAAATTTTGTTTTCATTGACCAGTTTTATATATCATGAACCGTGTTCTATGCTTCCATGACTTCGGGCATATAGAGATCAATTCAATTTAGTTTCCTTCTTATCTTACCCATGATCTTCTGTTTCCAGGATTTGCCAATGAATGAACTTGTTGAGATGCCATCTTGCAACTTGGCAGAGACTGTCCATAACAAATGGTTGCAACAATCCGGAAAGTGAGGAAATGATTTGTATGTTGCAACGGTTGATGACTATGTGCGGGCGTTCATACAAATGGTTCGGTATTACTAGTTTCTCAAAGGTGATAACCTAAAAACCGGTCCAGGAAAAGCAGAACTACATCTTCGAGTAGCACAGAGGTACGCATAGCGCACTGGAAATCCCAAAGGGCTAAATGATGCAATGGCAACTATCCCGGGTGCTGGTGAGTACTACACTCGGAATCCTTACTTCAAAGGGGAAGAGGTTTTTGGATTCCAACTACGGATGCCTAATCTTCCTCCAGGGTCCCAACATGATTCGCACTGACCTGACAAAGTAAAATTTTCAAGACCCCGAGGAGGAACGAGGACAATACGAGCAAGTGCATCTGCATTTTGTTTAGATACGGTCTGTAAAAATGTCTCCCCTAATGATACTGAAACAGAATTGTAGATACCTAGTGCCCCAATCATAGCGCCCTCCACTTCGAAGTCCTATCGAGTGACTACTATGGAAGAGACTTCCTATGATGAGACAAAGTGGCATATTGCTCGGTTGCCAAAGACTTCGACGTCGAAGGCGTACTTTGCCTTGCACGCCATAACAAAAAAGAAGTGTATTGCAAAGATTGTTCAAGGCAACAAAGGAACCGCAGCTCCAACTTACATTGGAAACATGGACTGTTATCAAAAGAAAACATTTGAGAGAATGCATTTTTTCTTCTGCAACGACGACATTGAGCGTTGCGTGAAAGGTTCAAAGAGGTAGTAGATTATGTCCAAACCTGATGTACCTTGCATTTGGCTAGTGAAGACAGGAACTAATCTTACGCCTACAAAGATCTAGCAGCTTCAGAATGCCGGCTTCTGTCTCCCCAAACATATTGACATATCCCCCCGCCGACTATTTGGATACCATAATCTTCCAACCAATTTAACAAGTTTTCCGGTTCCTGATTTCCCAACGGAGCATCCAAGTACAAGATCTGGCAAAAAAATCCAAAGGAAGAAGACTGCACCTACCACTAAACAAGCAAACAATTGCGGTTCTGCACTTACCTTGAAGGACGCTGTTCGTCAAGTGACGTTGATACCACATCTGGGGTTTGGATGCATTGTTTTACTTGACTTAGGTGTAGACCCTAACATTCAACAATATGTGGTTATTGTAGGTTCGTATCCGGAACGCTCTTGTCCTTATTTCAAGGAAATGTCGACAAAGTCACTAGGGAAGAGAGGGCAATGGATCAACTGCAAGCACTTGTATTTCCTATTCATTGTCATATGTGGCTTTGATCCAGAAGTAAATGTTTTCATTCATGCTGCAAGCTTCAGCTTCAATGAGCTCAGACGAATTCTCGAGAGCGGCATCTTACGTTGCACAAGCTCTATGTAGGTGTTAGCTAGTAATAAAATGAATGCCATTAGTGAAGCAAAGCACCTGATATTTCATCTTATATTTCTTGTTGTTTTTAATAGTAGTGAGACTAAAAGGGCCACTACTCCATTGAATGGTCATTGGTTGCATATTGTACAAAGTTGTTTCTATACACCTTTATTACTTGCACCTTTTTATGATGTTGTCAACATGTAGACAATACCATGAATGCCCTCCTAAATCTGATAATTTGAAGTGCATATTTTAAATCCAACAATAGTACTACATGAATCCTAAAAACCAAATTGTAGGCCTAAACCTAATCCAACCCAAAAACAAATATGTAATAAGTTCTAATTCTAAGTTCCAACACTATTGAATCCCAAAAGAAGATATTGCATGAGGAGACCACATATGGGAAGTCTCTCGGTATCGAGAGACCTAGTAGAAGTCCCTTAGGTATGCATTACACCATCTTAGAAAGGCATGATTGCACCTGCCTTTGTTACAAATGATCACTCTGAAATCTGAATCCAATAGGCATTTATTGCCCGTGTAGTACACAACAAAT
The DNA here is from genome assembly GCA_947034895.1 of Rhytidiadelphus loreus. NCBI lineage: Eukaryota > Viridiplantae > Streptophyta > Bryopsida > Hypnales > Hylocomiaceae > Rhytidiadelphus > Rhytidiadelphus loreus. Next base: position 67,039,890 of record OX344763.1, on the reverse strand, counting down.
TAAAAAAATATACATCCACCGATCTAAAATTCTTGATCTCACATCCTGAGTCCCTAAAATCTTGAATTTTCTTCCATGACCTCCAATTTTTTAATCAACATCCACCATATTTTTTATCTATGGCCCCTAAATCTAGAACGAGACCTAGAACCACATACACTTTATTAACCCTAAACCGTATCCATCTTACTTTTCATCCACATTCATCCCACTTTTCATCCGCATCCGCCATTTTTTTCATCCGTATTCAATTTATGTTCCATTTATGTTCACCAAATTCTTCATCCACATCCACAATGTTTTCTATGCATGGCTGACAAATTTATTATCCACATCCACTTTCTGTTCATCCGTGGTCACCCTATTTTTCATCCACTTCCATCCATTTTTCATCTATATCCACCCTACTTTTCATCCACATCCATCGTTCCGTCCATCCACATTCATTCCACTTTTCATCTATGTTCATCCCACTTTTCATCCCACTTTTCTTCTACATCCACCATAATTTTCACCCTAATTCAACTTATTCTTCATCCACATCCACTTTATTTTTAGACCACATCCATCCAACTTTTCATCCGTAGCCACTGTATTTTTTATCCACATTCATCCATATCTTTCATCCACATCCTTTTTTTTAATCCTCTTCCTTTTATTTTTTTGTAAAATTCACATGTAATCTATACTCCACGCTCAGATTTCTTGGCTCTACGCTCTACGCTTGTATACTAGCTTCGTTGAGTTGAGGATAACCCGTTCTAGAGATTGAAAATGAATTGTTCAATTTAACATTCACTACTACCGGATCTTGCAAAGTTTTACGGACGTGGTAATTGAGAGGTTCTAGAATATAAATCCCGAGAGGGATGGTGCCTTAATTAGTGGAACCGCGGATCTCAAACCAGAAATCCAAATCATTACGTTGCTGAATGATTTGTGGACACTGTGGGAGATGTTTCTGACGAAGCACTCCAAGGGCAAGTTGATCGATCCATTCTACTTGACAATGCACAAGGACGTGAAGGGATTCAAGCTAAAGAATCACTCTCTTAAAAGAGAGTTCTTCAAGCATTTGGGGCACTTTACTGACAAGGACTATGGGACCAATGCACAGCACCTGATCGGTAAAACTGCTGGGCGAAAGGCTATGTACGCGAAAGTATCTATCCAGGTTCCCAAATATATTGTTCCTGACAATATGACACTCATGGACTGGGTAAATAGGAGGAAGCGCAAAAGAATTGTGCTCCAGGACTTGATGGCAATCAAGCCCACCTTGAAATTTTTTGATAGTGTGGGATTTTGTCCAAGAGACGTAGCACTCTTGGAAAGCAAGGCACCGGTTCACTTCAAACTTGTAGGATTTCCTACTCACGCACCCGAAGGCAGAGTACTTTAAGTGGCGTTTACGTAACAATACATGGCTGAAGTAGGCAAAGGATCTCGAGAAGTAGTTCTCCAAGGTCCTTCACATGTTTGTGCGGTTCATGAAGCTAAAGTACCGACTTCCTAAACCTGCTAGAGGGGTGTAGATTAGGGAGATAGACGTCGGTGTGAAGGCGTTGTTGACGAGCTCTAGTTACCAATACCACCCCTTAGAGGTCAACTTGGCAATCTTGAATATGAGAGAAATGCCTCGCCCGAAAGAGGGAGGTAACCCCATGGAGCCCTTACTACAACAATAGCAGTGTTTTATGACTGCAAAAATTTGACTGAAGATGACTAGCGACTGCTCACAGTCATATTTTCATGAAAGTGACATTTTTTTATATTTGGGTAGCCTAAGAAAAATATGGGCAATCCAAAAAAAATATGGACAAGTCATTGTTTAAAATTTTGAAATCTTAGCCAATTCTTTTTTTGGATTTTCAAACCTAATCACCACTTTTTTAGAGTTTTGAAACCCTAGCCATTATTTCTTTAGGGTTTTGAAACCCTAGCCGCCACTTCTTTAGGGTTTTGAAACCTTAGCCGCCACTTCTCTTAGCTTTTATCCCTTGCCTTTTGTTCTCTCTTGCTCTTACTTGTTGTTGCTTCTTAGTGTCTCTTAGCTCTTACTTGTTATTTCTTAATTGTTTTTTCTTGTTGTCTCTTAGCTCTAACTTGTTGTTACTTGTTGTTCTTTGTTTCTTAGTGTTTTCTTTTTGTTGTTTCTTAGCTCTAACTTGTTACTTGTTGTTCTTTGTTTCTTAGTTGTTGGTTTTTGTTGCATTTTAGTTCTTGTTGTATCTTAGCTCTTACTTCTTGTTGTTTTTTAGTTTATGAATCTTGTTTCTTTTTTTTGTATTTGAACTCTTTCTTTTTCTTAGTTCTTCCTTCTTGTTTCCTCTTATTGCTTTTTAGTTTTTACTTCTTGTTTTTTTTGTTGCCTCTTAACACTTGTTTCTTATTACCTCTTAGTTGTTATTTCTTGTTGCCTCTTAACTCTTGTTTGTTGTTATCTTTTAGCACTTGTCACTTTTTTTTTCTTCTTTCCTTCATCACCATTTTTATTCTTCCTACTCTAAAATTGTGTTACATTTTTTTTTGTAAACCTTAGAAGGTTGAGCTTTATTTATTCATTCACTAAAAATTAACCTCTCATTTCTTTAATTGTATATGCAGGCACCAAATGTTGAAACAAAGTTGTTGGAGGCTACTTGCAATCCAATAGAGCCATCTTCACATTATTGTAAGGAATATAGGTCCTATTGGATTTTGTCGCAACCGGAATTTTCAATTTTTTTTAGAAGTCAAGATTTTATGTCCTAATCCAAAAAGAACTAATCCGGATGAGCTTAAAGAATAGGAAATTGTTTGAACTTAGAATAGTTGGAAGAGTAAACCAACTGCCAATCGGAATCAGAATGGAAGCCAGAAAATCTTCTAGTTCTGGACTGAGACCGGAGGACTGGAAGATTCGGAGGGCCGAAAAACCGGAAGGGAAATCCGGATTACTTTTCAGGGTATATAAACCCTGACTTAGGGTTTGGAGGGCTCATTTTCACTTAGGCGCTTCAACTCTCAGTTTTCCAACTCTCTCTCTCTCTAACTCTCAGTTTGCTTTGTTTTCTCTTTGAGTGTTTGAGAAGGCCTTTTTCACTTGAGCATTGTAAGATTGGAGGAAGCGCTGAGCTGCAGGAGGGCGCGCGGATTGATCTGTAGACGCAAGAAGAGGAAAGACACTAGATCGGGTTTTTGGGTGGGATACGAGACGTGCGGCTAGAAGAGAGAAAATGAGGTAGAATTAGAAGGAAGGACGGATGCCTAAACGTGGCGGCACCGCCACCAAACCCAATGCGCCTCAAGTGGAAGTGAAATTGAGAGGGGTGGCGCCTGTAGAACCGAAATCAGATCGGGAGAAAGCGGATCTGATTGACGATTTGACAGCCATGGGCTGTGAGGGACTTCATGGGAAGCCCTAGGGTTTCAAGAACGAAGAGGTGATCTGGGAGTTGTAGGTGGGTGCTCCAAATCAGTTTGCAAGAACCATCCGTGCAGCGCCGGAGAAGTGGACGGAGGAGATCTAGCGGGAAGTATACAACTTCCGGGCAAGAGGGGCGTCCAAGGCAAAATCCCGGGATAACTACGTGAAGGGGCTATTCTCTCAAGGAGCGGATTCCAAGGACGGGTTCGCTGTGGCGGATTGCATCAACTCACGGCATCGGTGTCTCCTAGAGTTTTTGCTCCCCATACTTTATCCGAAGAAGCCCACAATATTGACCCACTCCGTGGGCAATACCATCTTCAGGGCGCTGAGTAGAGAGATGAGAGTAGACTAGGCCAAGTACATGTGTCTACTGGTGGCCGGACTCTGCGCCAACACCAAGAAGAGCAGAGGAACTCCACTCTGCCCCTACCTCTTCCATCTCTACCGGAAGCAGGGACTCCTCACAACGGTCGAGGAGAATGAATGGAGGGCCCAGATGGCTCTCTCAAAATTTGTAGCGTCAGATGATGAGAGCTCCGGAACAGAACCGGATAGTATTCCACCAACAGGAACGCCCAAGGAGGATATGAAGAACTGGCAGGAGGAAGACGAAGAAGACGATGGGGTACCCCTTGTGCACCGGAAACGGCTCAAAACAACGGTGGATAACCGGGGGTCTCCGGCTGAACAAAAGACGGGTGGAAAGCCATCTCAGCCGGAAGTGAAGGGGATGTCCACTCGGACCAAGACCAGTCCGGAAGGAGGGGTTCTTCCGGCTAAAACCGGACCACCTAAGACTGGACCCCGGGAAGCAGAGAAGGGAAAAGCCAAAGCTTCCGGATCCAGTGACATCGGAATGAATCAACTTTTTGGGAAGTTGATTCACGTTTTGGGGGAGATCCAGGCCTGTTGCGTGATCAGGCAGCTCTCACTTGCTTCTATGGCCGGCTTGGTGGGAGGAAAGATTGATAGTTCACTTCCGGAAACGGTAGCGAATTGTATCAATAACCCGGATGAGGACCAGGAGAAGGAGGAAAGGTTTCTTAAGCAAACCATAACCCTCCGGGAGATGGACGAGTTGATGATCAAGCTGAGAGGCGAGATTCAACTCTTAAAGAGGGACCGGGATGTCAACTTGGAGGAAGTGAGAGCTGCCTGGATCCTACAGGAGGACACCCGGACGGCCATCAACTTGATGACCTCCGTGGTGGCGGCGTCCGGAGACGCGATGGCCAAGGCGAAGCTGTTTGACGAAGGCGTGCATAGAGAGAAGAAAATCTCCGGAGGGAGAGTAGCACGGATTCTTGCAGAGTTTGCCGGTCAGATGGAGTCTTCGCTGGAGGAATTCCGGAAGGCAGCCAAGATGATCGATGATAGTAGTAAAAGGCTTCATCTACATCATCTGGTTTCCTTGTCCGGAATCTCCTTCCCGAGTCTATGTGAGGACTCAGATGTGCAGGAGGTACCAAAGCCGAGATCTCCAGGTTCAAACCAGAAGACCCTTGCACCATCAACACCAGTACCCGCTTCAGCTACAGCAGAAGTTGGGGAACCATGTACTCCAGTTCCAGAACGTGTTCCGGAAGGGGGAGAAAAAGAAGGAAGCATCAGTAAAATTACTAAGCAACTTACACCAGAGAGCGGTGGGCTTTAGGATTTTTTTTAGTAGATAGGATGTATATTTTTAGGACAATTTTGTAAGGTACAGTTTTGTAGCGTGAAATCTAGGAGGATTAGATCCTATAATCTCGACCGGAAACAGTGCCAATTTCTTAGGACTTTCCCCCCTTTTTGTATGAATCCAAATTTTGTATATAAATAGGTCTCTCAATTGAGACGGGGAGGAGAATTTCTATCATATTGTTTGTGTACTGTGCATTTTTCTAGTTATTCTTTTGCCTTCCCATGCTTTGGCCGGGTGAGTGAGTGAGGAATTGAGTGCTGGTGAGTGGACTTTGAGAGAACTTTTTCTTCCCCTTGGTGTTCTTTGGTCTGTATATGTGAAAAGGTTGAAAGTGCTGGGAGTGAGTCATTGCACCTCAGCGGGATTTGGATCTTGTATTCCGGATGAGATAGCCATTATTAAGCTAGGCAATTGAAGAGGGATTTCCTGACTGTACTAGAGCAACCAGATGGAAGATCTGGTTAGCGTCTGATCCTTGAGAGGTCTCATTAACTTAGAAAGTAAACGGAAAAGATATCGGATTCTACTAGCACGGGCGGATACACTTGTGGTCACCTTAGCTTTATACGGATTGCAAGAAAAGCCAAGGTCGTTGTAGTATGATAAGGGTCGTATGGGGTTTTTTTGTGTGACCTCTAGTCGGATTCATTTTCCAGTCATTGTGAGAAGCCAAACCGGACTCTAGTTAGATAGGAGATCAAGTAGAATAGAGTGAACTCTTCCATTACTTTAAAAGATCTGGAAGGTGTGGCGAGTCGGCCACTCTCAAAAATCAAATTGGCAGATCCCTCTAATGAGTCAACAAAGGTTAAATTAAACCGTTAAATAGCAAAGAAGTCGGATACCAATAAGAGGAGGGAATCCGGTCTTAAGGAGTAAACCCGGGGTTATCTAGAAAGTCCGGGTGGGTTTGTTGATTTTGATATAAAAGTATCCGGACTGTAGTTGGGAGTAGAGAAATGAAGATTTCGGATACTCTACTCTGATATAGGAAGGATTTCCGGGTTAAGAATAGCTATATCCAAAAAGGAAAATCCTTGAAGAAACTGACTATCGTCCTCTAAATCCCTAATAAACTTTAAACACTTCACAAAATCTCGTGGGTTCGATCTGTAGAGTCACTTTGTTATGCTTTAAAGTGGTTTTTGTGAGCATAATAGGGAATTTACTTACCCTGTGCTATGACAGATTTTGTGAATGATTCATTGTGATAAATATGTTTTATATTGTTGGCTAATAAATGTCAATGAAAAGAGTTGCAATCCTTCTTGCATTCTCCTTCTCTAATATGATTGTCTCATCTATATTTCTAAAATCATGTGTATGTGTTTTTAACTGCATGAAGTGTTTTTTTCAATTGTTAAATCATTTTGATGTATAATTGCAATGTGTCATGTCCATTTAAAATGCATGAAAAACGTAATTGTAGTTTGTAATTAAAGCTATTTTGGACCTCAATCATCCCAATCACAAACCACACACAAATTTTTAAATCATGACTCTCAATTATCCAAAATATCACTTGCTTGAGTTACATTTCACAAAATATATTGGCCAAAATATAATTAGTTATAGTCATATAATGCTCATACTTATGTGTGTCAAAATGTAACCTTACACATCTCAAAATATGACTACAATCAGTCATAAAATTACTATGTCAATTAAAAATATAACTCACAAGTGTCATATTTCACATTAGTAAAGAATATGATTCACAAGAGTCATATTCATATTCCACATCATTCAAAAATATGACTCATGAGAGTTATTTTCCACATAGTAAAAAATTTCATGTCAACCAAAACATGATTCATCACAATCATATTCCACTTCAACCAAAAATATGACTAAATGGAGTCATATGCCACGTAGAATTTTTTTTTTGGATCCGGGTAGCTCAAGAAAAAGTCAAGCCCTCAAGGATAGTCAATGTATACGCCATGTTGGCAAAATATGGCTAATTATGGCTTATTATACTTCCAACCCTTGTGACTCAAAATATGACTGATGTCCAAAACGACTTGTCGGTAATGACTGGACCTAGTCATGCTTCGAGTCATTTACAGTGATTTTTGCGTGAGTCATATTTTTTGATTTTATGACTCACTGTACTCATATTTTGCAGTCATAAAACATTGCTTTTGTTGTAGTGCCTTCCTCCACTTCCTGAAGAAAAAACTAAAGCCAGGAATGACAAAGCCAAACGTGTGGCTCTTCATTTTGAAATGTAGAGACGACATCAAGATTGCAACAATTTTTGCAAGTTTGTACTTTAACAAGTATGAGTGTGCGGTTTCAAAATACATATCGAGCAGAGCAGAGTTGATAGACAACATTTCAACTCACACGACAGTTCTAGACGTGTCACTCCTATTTTTTTTCAAGAAAGGAAACAAATTCGTCGAAGCGACTCGTACCTTGTTTAAAAGAAGGTACTAGACGTCCAAGCACAACGTGTACTACTACAAATTTAGTAGGAACACGGAGGACAAGTGGAGATTCGAGGCCTCCAAACTTCGAATGGAGTTCTACCTCAAGATTTTACAACTATTTGCGGAGGCCAAGGAAAACGTTATGGGTATCTACACGGGAGAAAAGTTTATGCTGGCCGTCGAAAACAAAAGTTGTTTTTCTCGATGTCACCTAAAATCCGTTTGAAAAAATTACAAAACGCCAACTAAAACGCGGGTTTCTTATAGTGTATGATACATTTTCACTCAAGATTTGCTTATCACCGAGTCAAGGATGAGCCTTGCAGGACTTTCCTTTCAATTGTCATTACGGTTTGTATTGTCTTCTATCTCTTGTGATTTATAGACTGGACTTATCCTCGACTCCAAGATAACCCCGTGTTCTACTTCTTTCACAGAAATTGATGGCCTCTCCTGTGTGAAACAAATGTTCGGAGCGTTCTTTTACGGATTTGTGGATAAAGAGGACATCAAGAACTACCTCATCGTTTCGTATTTGGCAAATAAGATGGACAAAAATGACTTCATGATGTCTAATTCACCTTATTCGCTTTTGTATGAGAAGCCTCCTACACGTGAACTTGTCGAGGATCTCTTGAACTCCCCTGCATCACCACTGTTGACTCTGGATTCGCCGACAGTTTGCAGTGACAAGGAGATTGATGGTTCGCACGTCAGATTGGACCCCGATGTGGAGGGTATCGACGAATATGGAACAAACATGTTCCAGATTTTCACCTAGATGGCCTCTCCTGGAGTCATACCCTCTGAGAGAACCGATCCTACGGATGAGAAAACAACAACGAACCTCCAAGGTCTACTCGGCGTGCAAGGACCACTACACCTATAGAAACCTCTGCGTCTGTCCTCTATGCTTGCAGGGTCTGCTATATCTGCTATAGTAGTGAATGAGTTTGCAGTTGATGAAGGCATAGAGACGGACTCAGAGTTTGAATGGCAGCATGCGGAGAGAGGAGAAAGGGAGCACAGGCAAACTCAAAGGCAAGAAGATGCCGGTTGACGCTCTTAGGGATGAAGTCCTCACCACGCAAGGGGGCACTCAACAAAAAGTGCCTGAGATCATTGACCTGGGCAATAATGATGACGAATTTGATCACCCTCGGGAATTCAATAAGGACAAGGAAGATCTGGATGGCCTTCCCAAGGTGAAGGAAGTGAAGCCTCTCATTTTACCTTCTGGCATCATTGCACTAGAAGAAACCCATGTTTTTTGTGACGAGCCTTGATTTTTTCTGACGGATTTTTTTTATGTCTAACTTGACATTTAGTTGGTTTTATGTTTTTTATGACATCCAAATGATCTAATGAACATCATTAAGAACTTAAAAATAGCTAAATGTCAACTTAGACATAAAAAAAATCAAGGCTCGTCATAAAAAACATGGGTTTCTTCTAGTGTTGTGAAGGTGGAGAAGGACTTTTGGAAAGATGAAGAGGAGAGGAGGAAGAGGAGGATCGAGCGCTATAACCAAAGAGAGGCCGAGAAATTGGAAAAAGAGGCGAAGGACAAAGCCTTGGCTGAAGCAAATGCAATGATTCTTCAGATGCAGTTGGATTTGATGAAGGAGATGGAGAATATCACTACTCAACTTGCCGAGCTGAAGAAAATGGTGAGTTCCTAAGCGAGTCAACTAGTGAATGTTTACAGCATCTCAAGCTATACTGCCACCACCTCATGTATCCTCATTCACTGCTCCATTAGCACGTGAAGAATTATCACGTCAATCTTGGCATCTCAAATGCCAAGCATGTCCTCCCTAGACCAGAGCAGGGTCGAGGTCCTCCTCCAAGTCGACAACGTCACCTCGGTAGGAGACATCATCAAGGTGCAGAGGATTATCCTTGAGTCGATGATGATGTTCAAGTGATCCCTGGACCGTTGAGCAGCAAAGGTGTAGAGCTTTCATGTCAAGTATCAGAGCAGGTCATGGCGGAGTCCCAATTGCCTTGTACTGTCGACGATGAGGAGAGAGTCGACTATGAAGAAGACGAAAAAGATCTAGAGGACAATGTCCCGATGGAAGCTAAAGGTGGCTCAGTGACGATCCTTGTCGAAGAGAAGACTAATCATCAACGGACCAAAACTGCTCAAGTACAACCCTGTGATCCTTATGGATTCGATTGATTGAAGGTATTCTTGTGGTCAAGTATGTTGGTAGTGGGAACTTGTAACGTAGTTTCCCGAGTTTAATTGTACTCCTACTTTGTAACAAGAATGCGAGGCCCTTCCTTGATTACTTAGCGCGGACGATGTTGATAGCAATTCCGTTTGTACAATAGTGTAGCATATTGCTGACTATGCATTTTTGGCGGTTTAGTGGGACGACGAGTTTTTGACATTTATTATATAATCTATGTAAATAAAGTATGCGCGTTTATTTATATTAGGTGCAAATCCATCTAATTGTATTCCATTGTCCACGCTTTTTTGCTCAGCTCAAAAAACATGAAAGCATACATCGTCTACTACTAATGAAAGCACTTTCTACCGGGAGCCCCCAGTCGATTAGTGGAATTCAATTTATCTCTCAGCTTTCCGGCTCTACCACTTCTGCATTTAACCAGGAAACTCCAATTCTTTGTTGTTTTGTTTTGATCAGGTAGAATCAGAGGGGTGAACAAAAGTCGGGGCCAGGATTGCACGTCCTATGATGCCTCCACCGTGGGAGAAATGGTTGAACATTGTCTTCGACCTGAACGGCGTGTTGTGCCAATCGGCGCAAAAATCATACGCCAAGAAAATGAAGCCCTATAGGCTCGAAGACAATGTTCTCTACCCAAGGCAGTATTCGCTGAACAGAATCTCGACGAATTCCTCCGGCAAGCTCCAAAGATTGCACACAGGGTCATTGTATGGATGACTATGTTGAAGCGCAATGCAAAACCGATTGCAAGGCACTTGTTTTCGGGCTGCCGAACCTCGTACGATATCCTAGGTTAGGAGCAATGCACGAAAATAGAAATTGCTAAGGAAAAATTCTTCCGTTTGGATGTACAAGTGCATTTCCTGAAAGTTCTTTCGGACAATTTGTTCACGAGTAATGGTGGGGGGCTGACCATTGACTCAACCAACACCCTTCTCATTGACAATACTCCTCACAAGAGTATTTGCAATGAGAATGGAAACGCGATATTTCTCAAGTCTTGGGATCACTCATGCTGAAGGGACGACATTCTCATGGGCAACCTCCTTCCTTGGCTTCGGTGGTTGCATTCTTCTTGTCCAGACGGTGGATTGTTGCAATACGTCAACGAAAACCGAATCGGTTTAAACCTACTTGATCATGATGACTATTATATAAAGGAGATCATGGACGGCATGATAGAGTCCGTCGACGTCATGGGTTCGTGATTTGAGCTTCAAGGTATAGGCCTAGTAATAAATAAGAAACGTGGCCGTAAAAATAGACTTTCGTATAGATGCGCATTCAAGGATCCAGGCATGTTGTATTTTATATTCTTATATGCTACATTTTAAATTGTTAATAATATATTGAATTCTCTTTCATCTTTTTCGTATCCTTCGCTTGATTTTGGACTCCTCACTGTTCCATGTTTTCATCCTTTAACAATGAGGAAAATGTGTGTGGGTTTCCACAATACACACATTTATCTATTGTAGGTCGAAGATTTTTGTTTTATTAAAACAGTAAAAAGACAAAAGCTCGCGAGGAGTCTCTTCATTGGTTCCATGAAGTCGATGTTCAGCAAGTCTAAATCGGAAGGCAGAAGCTGCAACACGGTTCCCTTATCTAAGCCCTACATGTTGCGTTCAACTGCAGACGCCGCCTTGGCCGCCATAAACTATTTGAAGGGAAACATCGAGGACGGGGTCGTAGACAGCCCTTCTAGTCGCGGACCTGGCAGGACTCCCATTTGCTCCCCTTTGCCGTTGAAGCGAGCATCCTTGAGTTGTAGGCCATTGTTGACGCCAGGTTTGTAGATGGATGGAGTGACGAGCCACAAACTGCAACTTCCTCTCAAGGATGCACTTGGTCATCATCGAGACGAGGATGTTGTCTCCAATCCATTTGCGATGCTTGATGTCCTCGAGATTGGAGTGATGTCAATGGATGTGGTTGGAGACGGGATAACAATTCCAAGTCTTGGGCCATGTGTTGCGAGACGCTTACCTCGACTCGACGATAATTGGACTTCCCCCTCCAAGTTTACGATCCCCAAAAGGTTACTATCCGCGGACAGTCTTTTCTGTCATCGAAATCTTAGAGAACTTCAACGATCTCTGGGCTCCAAATCAACTGGAACTGGATTTCCGAACATAGACAATGTGAAAGTGTCGCTGCCAAGCGTGCCTTTGTGAGGATCAAAGTCTCATTCTTCTTGGGAGGTTCCTCAAGCCACCTACAAGTCGAAAAGGAAAGCCAGTGGATCTCATAGTCTAGGGCTATGTGATGCTCTAGATAGTGGAAGCAAGCTATAGTATCATTCTCGACTCAAGGATATCTTGAGAGGCCGAGCAAAGCTAAAGGCAAAAGAGACTGCAAAGAGCAATTGTACATCCAAGAACAACGCTTAGGATAGCGTGTCAAATTTTCGAAGCCATTTGCTTATGAGATTTTTTACTATAAATACCATGGTAAATATACATTGAAAGTGCTTAGAGAAGTGCAAGGCTTCATGTGATACAACCATCCGATTCTAAGCCTCCTTTACTATAAATAGAATGGAAACTTTGGACATAAAAAAATTTTAGAAAACAAATAATATGCTTCTTCAATTGTACTTAGATTCTAGAAAATTGTATATCTTGTTCATTGATATCATAGACTTCACTACATTTTGTGAGCAAAAGTCACTTACTCTATGTATTTTCTAAGGTCTAAGTGGATTGAATCTATTGAACTTGCCAATAAAGGTTACTTATCTTTTACTCAAGCACCTTCTGCCAAATCGTTTGAATGAACGTCTTCTCATGTGATCATGCAAATCCGCTCCTTTGGTTTAAAGCATTTGGGGAGACAAGCTCAAAACTAATAATTCTTGTTGTAAGATTGGCTCAATTTATCATGGGGTTCAACAACTCTATGCTCTATACAACATCCCTTCTCGTTTTCGAAGTCTCAAAATGACCATTTCGTCTCAATTTAACGAATAAGGCCTTACAATGGAAAATATTATATTAGTTTTGCAATGCAAACCTTCTTCTTAGTGCTTGTAGAAGTTTGATGACATGTCTTGTATACCTTGATTATAATGAACAAATTCCTTACTATTGTATACAAACTGACACTCACCCTTCCAAGTGAAGTGAGCATCTTCCTAACCAAAATCTAATTTTGTTACGAACCCAACTATTTTGTACAAATCTTCAAGTGTTGTAGAAGACACAACAATCAATTTCTCATAATTGATTTTAGCTAATCTTTCTCTAAAATAAACCTCATTGACACAATCAATGAATGATGTAGAATAAACTTGCCATTTATCACATAGATCCAAAAGTGGACAATAACCATTTCTAATTACTAAACAATAATCGCACAATTCAACTACCAATTCAATTAGAATGGGAACAAAATTTCATATCACCACCCAATGACTGTACATTGTGCGGTGAAGGGACACAAGTAATTTTTAACCTTGATTTCAACTTCATTGCCCTTAAATTGCAATAAAATTTGTAGGAAGAAATCTTTTTGCATTCTATTTTTTAAAAGTGATCTTAACATGACATTTAATAATCATGCCAAATTTTAAAATATGCAAATCTCTATATTTATGTGAGAAGGATTTGAACTTTGTTTGTGTGGTGATCGATAAGTTTACTGTATTCTTCACAACAAAAAATCAATACATCCTAAAGTATTTTTTACCTTTTAGATGGTATATACAGAGTCTCCCTCCTAACACGAGTGTAATCTCGAAAGAATTGTTCAGAACACGACACGAATTTGAGGGAAACGAACTCTTAATTCACGACAACCTGAACTTGGATGCGATTATTTCTTCCATCATCCAAGGGGTTGAGTAAGAAATTGGCTCCCATTTGAGGTTATGTGGTCTTATCGCTCTTTGTAGCTATCCTTTTCCATCTTTGCAGGATTCAATGAATCGATTCACCGAGCCATGTTGACCCCCACCATGGAACTTATTGAAGTTGGGCGGAGTTGCTGTTCTATGGCGTGCTTCTTTTCGTGACGAATTTCGAGTTGATGAAAAGGGATTGTGTGGTTACAGTTGTGGTCGGACGATGGTTTTAGGGGTTTTTTCTGTCTGTGGTTATGGTCGGAACACGCCGTTCGCGGTAGGACTACGCGGTTGTCAGGAAGACGTGTAGTTTTAGAAATATCTATTTTCAAATTTACTTTCTGTATCGATTTTGGCTTTGAAATCCAGTCTTTTTCCTTCTTGGTATAATTTTGTGCTTGATTGTAATTTGTTTACTGTGGTTTAGAAAGGTCTTGTAGAGTCGGGATTGAGATTCGTTGATGCTCGGGCTAAGTTCAGTGTATGCAGACTCTGTTCCAGTCTTTGTCATCTGTAATTTGGACGAGTTTGCAGATTTTGTGTCTTATGACTGCTATTTCTGAAGGATATTGTCTTTTGTAGATCTGTGGGAATCATTTGTACCCATTTATAGGTTTAAAAATGGCCGTACTGCACAAACTGTGGATGCTTAAAGCGAGTCTTCGATCAACATCCGTTTACATGGGAGAATTTTTATCAGGGGGACTGATCCAGTATTTTTCTTATAAGGAAGCTTCTGGTCCTTTAATTACGATCCCGGAAGTATCTGACTCTGTCACTGCTGCTGTTGGTCACTCACAGTCATGTCGCTCTTTTGGTTCCTCCTTCACCGAGGTATTTTCGAGCAGCCGAATTCTTGCAGCAAATCACAACCCATCGACTATCTCTTCAATCCAACTCCAGGCTCTTTTGTCTACAGAAGCTCTCTCTCACGTCTTTTCCACCTCCACAATCAATTGTCCTTCCCTTCAGAATTTTAGATACACCTCTGTCAAAGTGGCAACAAAATTGAGAGGCAGCAATCTCGAAAAGCATTCGGAGGCAGGTTTGTACGTGCTACCGGGTCGAACTCAGGGAGTTCTCAATCAGAAACAAAGGACGATTATGCCGAATCAAGGCATAGGTAAAAACAACTCTGAGCTGCGTATACGGAATGAGCATGGATGGTGCAATAAACAGACTCAGATGGACAGAGATGGAGTTGCACATGTCGAAGCCTGCAAATACAAGTCAAAAGCGATTACGTCAGTGGACAGCCGTTCATTTGTGATTCAGGGTATATATGACTTATGTGAAGCAAATGAAGATTCTGATGTGGAAGAATGTGCTGTTGATAGCCATATTCACGAGCAGAACATGATCATCGAAATTTTTTCGATGCAGGGCTGCTTGAATGTACAAAGCGTGTCCAGTCTCTCTATTGGACGTTATCCGTTTGATCCTGTATCTTTAGTATCGGGTGTAGAAGATTCTCATGGAAGTTTTGCAGGAGAAGAGTCATCAGGCTTGGAATTTAGTGGATGCCAAGAGCTTCGCTACGCTGAGGACCTATCAAGGAATTTAGACAAGTAAGGACATTCTCGTTTGATACATCGACCTGTTTTGACATTGAGTAAATAATGTGGACGGTCCTCCATATATTTAGTTCTGTTTTAGTATCCGGTTTCGCTGCTTCTTCGATTCTACAAGCTTGGGGGTGTCATAGTTCATCATTCCCTCGTTTCCTCTCCTGGGAGAATCTCCCCTTTCCTCTCCTGGGAGGTGAAGAATACTCTTCAAATCAATAATAGGAAATGTGAGCGTAGCCTCCTTTGACACCTCCTAATATCAATGCGACTGTTAAATGCAAGGTAGAGGCACCACGATTTTTGTTTTCCTACCTTTAACGTTTGATTGCTATATCTCCAAGTCCCTGCATGTCCGGTGAACTGATGGAGGGATTTATGCATTGATCAACTTGCGTTATAATGCATTGGTCTCTGGAGCTGCATTGCCTCTCCAACCTTTGTCAACATTATGTTACATTCCAGTTTAATGTCCCCGGTTTTGTAACCAGCATCACTCTAAGCATAGTAATATGCTAGGGTAGCTAGCTTAATCTTCAATACTAAATTCGTTTGATTACTTTGGACCTTTATTTCAGCATTTCTGAAACTTGGTGTGGAAGTGATTACAATTGTGCTTGAAACACAATCTTCGGTGAAGTCACATTTACTAATACTTGGTTGCATTGACTTTGCTCCTTTTACCTGAAAGTAATTGAAGAAATGCGACATGCAATTCATGTCGATTTAGTGCATTCCTCAATCCTAGTGTGTTTTGAGGTCTTCTTGCAGTGAGGGAGGACAACACAGGAATCTTAGACTTCTGTCTGGTGCGTGCTGCTTACCACATCCGAATAAAGTGGAAACTGGAGGCGAAGACGCTTACTTCATCTGTTTTAAGGAGCAAGTAGTGGGAGTAGCTGATGGTGTCGGGGGCTGGGCTGATGTGGGTGTTGATGCTGGTGATTACGCTAGGGAGCTCATGTTTCAGTCTAAGCAGGCGGTTGGCCAGGAACCGCATGGATACATCAATCCAGCTCGTGTTATGATTCGGGCTCATGCAAGGACAAAGTGCCGTGGTTCATCCACGGCATGTATTCTTGCCCTCTCTGATCATGTAAGGACTCATCTGACAGTATTTTGTTGGCCAGGCATGTTGTGAAGCATATAGATGTCACGATTCAGCGTGCTTATTCTGGAGTAGGTAAATTGCTTAGATAATTTATTTTATTCTTGCTGACCATTTCAGGTTCTTGCGAGTTCTGTGAGGATATTCCGTCTGCTTGTTGATAGCGTGGATACGTTGTTGCTTCTTTTGGAGTTGTGTTGGAACTGTGAATGAGGGATGCTCGTCAATGCTTGGTGAGTGGGATATCAACTTAATCCAAAAGTGGGCATATATTATCTCTAGTCGATCCAATTTAGAGTCCTTCAACTGTCGATTACGGTCCATCGTGATTGCAGGGGCTTCAAGTTGCAAATCTTGGAGACAGTGGCTTTATGTTGATGAGGAACGGTCGAACTGTCTTCAAGTCTCCAGTTCAACAGCACCAATTCAATATTCCTTTTCAATTGGAAAGTGGTGGCAGCGATCCTCCTAGTTCTGCTGAGGTACCCTTGTTCAATTATTCTTTCACTGAAAATAGCTTATGCTTATGTTCAGTAAGGGTCAATAAGTATGAACAATCTGCATTTCGCTGCTCAAACTATATAGAAACAGACGCTACAGGCTCAAAAAGTGATCAACCAACAACCATAAATTATGTTGGTAATACCTTTCAAGCTGTTTTCAAAATATAATGTATTTGTGCATTGAAAATTTTGAAGAAATACAAGAATTTGTCTTTTTATTGCTAGCTATCTACCATTTAGTAATACCACCTTTGGTAGCTATTTCAGCATGCACTCCGTGAGGCTTGGTGGTAATGAATATCTCAGTTGTATCTCTACAGAGGAAATTGGTATTTCTAGACGATTCCGTTGTTATGTGATGTTGTGCAATGGCTCGTGTGCGTGGCTAACAGCACCAATACCATGTTGCTTTTGGCACAATGTTGGAAACTTGAAGAATTCAACTTGTATAATTGAATATTGGCATCTATAATTAGAACAATCTAGTTCTAGTTCTCATTGCCATTCCTAATTATGGCATTGGAAGTGAAATTCCTATGAGATACTTTGAGCTGAATCAGTGGAAGCTTTTTGTAGGAACATGGAAATCAATTGTCTAAGCTTATTGGCCCTTACTGTATGTGGACATGCTTGCGGTGCATTCCACTTGTTGGTGCTCTTGTGGATCTGTATTTGTGCTTGATGTACCAGTATGTTAGGCGTTTCGTAATAGGGTGCTGTTTTATCTGCAGATTTTGCGTCGACTATGTGATTATAATCATGAATTGAACCGTTTTTCTGGGCTTCAACATGGGCTTGCATTCTTGTGCAGGTATTTTCTCTCCAAGTGGCTGCTGGAGATGTACTCGTGGCTGGTACAGATGGCTTGTTTGACAATTTGTATGATAATGAGTTGATGGGGATTGTTATGCATTCCACGCGGGCTGGGTTAGATCCTCATGTCACAGCCCAAAAAATTGCTGCTCTTGCAAGAGATAGAGCTAAGGACTGCAACAGACAGACTCCTTTCTCTGCAGCTGCTCAAGAAGCTGGCTTCAGATTCTATGGAGGCAAGATGGATGATATCACTGTAATCGTATCTTATGTTACAACTATCAAGCTAGGTTTCTCGGATTCTCTGCCAAAGATATAATGCAGGGATATGTACTTCAGTCTTTAGTCTTGGTAGTAAAGAGACCTCGTGGTGTGATCTCGGAACGAGTCGGCCTCAGAAGCGTAGGTTGTTGATACATAAATCATTTTTGTAGGAAAGTATGTATATGAGAGCTGCTTGTAATTGATTATAGTTTAGGACGGTATGTGGTGCCAAAAATCACGGATGGCGATAGTGTTTAGTAGTAGATGCAGGCCAAATCGTTGTTTGTGAAGTGTGGTCGATTCTTTCTGGGATGGGTGAAACCTTTCGTAGGAGATTCCTCATCTTGCAGTCAGCATGCCTTTCACGTGGAGTGACTTTAGATCAGGGTTAAAATAAGGACAAGTTGGGATTGATCTCCAGTCAGTTTCAGAGTCTTTGGTCCTTGGTTTTCGGCCACCTGGGACTTAATGTGTGGAACTTTAACTTGCCTGATTCTTTATTGTTGTGAAGGCATGCTGTGAAAGTCGTGAGTGACTGGACGGGGGCGCAAAGATTGAAAAATTTGATTATATTGATATTTAGACAAGTTAATTGTAAAGTGCTTTGACTTTAGTTTACAATTGCAAGCTAAGTTTAAAATGTGGTTTGGACAGTAAATGCATTGTGGTCTACTACTTGATCTTGAATTAAGTTCTAAACTCATGATTCTCATCAAATTCTTTTTTGGTCCAAATAAAAGAAACCCTAGTTTCCTCCCACTTTACAAAAGAACTCTAGTATCTACCCAAAATCCTTTCCATCGAGTCTAATGAACCTTGAATTATGACATGATATAAAAACATCCTATTCGTGTCACTATGTATCAATAATATACATTTCAAATTGTCAAATATATTCTATTGATAGATAATGGCTACAAAGTCATATGAAACAAATATGGTCTTTTACCTTCACTATAAGAAAATAGAGTGTTTTTTTTATGTCTAAAACAATGCGACACAATGTTCATTTTGACGTGGAAGGGATCAGAGTAGATGTCACCTAAAATTTGTTATAATGGACTAGCAAAAAATATCTTGAAATCTCAAAAAGCATAGTTGATTTGGCCTTGTTTTTTTTTGGACATTACAAAAAACATGGTCTTTCAAGCTCCCCAAAATGTGACATGTAGATGCTACATTAGCGCCACATAGGCAACAAGAGTCGCATAGAATTTTTTTAATTCAAACCATCTATGACATAGCACCTGATGTGGTGGTGGGAAAAGTTATGTGGTAACCAAAAATGATGACTTGGCATACCTAGTTAGCACACTTTATATCATTTGAAAAATTTTATACTATTTTTTGAGACATCACTTTAGACATTTCTTAAACATCAATTGGTGTATATCCTACCTATAAGGCAAGATCAACAAAAAAAAAAAAAAATTTAATTTAAAAAAAAAAAATTGAACAAGAAAACTATTGAATTCACAAAGAATTAAAGAAAACTTACCATCTACCATCAAGAGAAATTTTGATGGCAAAATGAAGGAATTTCATCAATAAAAGTTAGTGAGAATGAAGGGTAGAGAGGTCCTATTTATATTCATTCTTTGTCCATGGTGAGACAAAAGATATAGGATAACTAGAATATGAGAACTTGACCATTGTACATCTTGACATTATTTCACACATCTAGACGTTGGTTTCAGACATGTAGATGTTTAAAACATTTGGATGTTGTTTTAGACATTGAATATTGAACACAATTCTTGCTTTACATATCTCATATAGATTGTCAATATTCCTACCACCACACTTGTATAAAGAGCTTTTCTTTTCATCCATGGTGCACATCCATCCATTGTCCTTTTTATAGTGTATTTTGGCCATTTCTTTCTATATACTCTTGGTGTGAATTTTAGACATGAAATTGGTATTTTTTTAGAATTTGGGTCAAACAAATGAAATGAAGCTTAATAAGTGCAACTTCAACTCTAATTAGAAATTTTATAGCAATATGAACTTTAGGCCCATTATCATGAATTGCTGATTTTCTAATTTTAGAATGACATGGTAACTTTTGTTTATACCATTTTGTTATACACTATAATATACATATATAGTGAGAATTTCATCTTTTTCAAATATATTTTGTATTTGATGTGAAATTTTTTCCTTGAGAAATTGATAACATTTCCCCCCAAAATCTGAAAGTTTTATGACTTATAGTAGATATATGATTTCATCTATGAAAAATAAATATAAAATTTTCATTCATATTTAGTTGCAAAATGGCAACAAACAAAGTGATGGACAATAAGGCTTGAAATCAATGATCATAGACACATCCTGCTAGGTTTAATTCATTTATCTCAAAAGTAAACTTCAATTTCTAACCAATTAGAGGATGATACAAAAGTGCGAACTTGACATAAAGTACGGTCACACTTGGCTTGTGAAAAAAGTCAAAGAACAAACCCTTAAAGATAATCCTCCATGATTAAATTAATTAAAGGGACCTTTTTCCTATGTTACAAATAGGAAAAAGTTGTCCTTTTAAAATTAATGCAATACTAGTATAGCCCTATGCCATTGGCCAATAACTCAAAAATTCATAATTTTCACACCGTATATTGAAACAACACAAAACAAAGTCAATGCACTTCTACTATCCTCTAAAAGACTTCTAATGGTACGAAGGATGCAATTGTATGACATGTGGTTCAAAAGATCCATAATTCAAGATAATTTAAGATCCAAAAATAATTTAAAAAACTCATAACTTTTACATTATATCTAAATGCTATAAAACAAAGTCCAGTCACTCCTCTTTGTAGAGGGCTTTGCAATAATACCAAGAATGCGAGTAGGAGATGTACAATCTAGAAGATCTCATGGTCACAAACAAACAAAACAAACAAACAATTTGATTTAAGGTATGGATTTTGGCACCTAACATTTATATATGTTGTAAGAAACTTCATTTTTCTATTTGCCATGTTGGTTTTGAGACTAATGAAATAAACATGTTGCACCTAATGGAAAAAACCCCATAATGGGGTCATTAACTAGGTGTCTACTATGAGGTCTTATTACAAAAATATTGCGACTATGATTTTAGATATCACTATCATAGTCTTTTGCCCTTCACTTATCTTTTTGTGCATAGGGAAAGAGAGATTTTTGTTTGAAGCTGGAGAATTGTATTTAATTCAATGTTTTAACCCCTAAAGGATCATTTCTCCCTTTAGGAGACAAATGGGATTTTGGGCAGGTACCTACGGTCTCAATTTTTGTCCTGATTTTTTAAAACTTTTTTTGAAGATAGAAAAATTGATTACCTTCATGAAAATATAATTTTTTTTCAATCAGTTCCCCAAAACAAAAGTTTTGCCCCAAATACCTCAATTTAAAGGAGAGGGGAGGGAGGGAAGAAGAAGCATCAAAAAGAATTTCAAAAATTTGAGTTGAATTTTCTTTCCACCTTATAGATTATAATTTTGTACATAAAAAGCTTTTATTCATTCCATTTGGATTTGTTTTGAAAAAATTATGGACAATCTTGTTTTTTGGGCAATTGGAGCATCTTCTTGAAAAAAATAACTTGTAGGATTCATTTCTGAATTTAATTTTTACAATTTTTCAAAAAAAAATGTTCCATATGGTTTAGTTTTCTTCCTAGAACAATCTCACCTTTGGAATTAGTGTATTTTAATTCCATTTTAGAGATATTAATAATTTAGATTTTCCTTCTATTTCATAATTTTCTAAAGAATGAAAATTAATTTTTTTGGATTTTTATTATCTTATCCTAAACTCTTAACTCAATTCCCTACAATAAAGATTTAAAGTTCAAAACTCTGTAGTGCAAAAAATTTAATTTAAGAAGGTTCAAAGTCAAATAATCTAATCCTGCAATGTAATGAAAAACTTGTTTTTTTTCACTTTAAACACAAATATCTTGCAATTTGTGCGGTCAAAATTTCTGAAATTTCTTCCACACATTTTCATACTAGTTAGGTGAAAGATCCTACAATTAGATGTGCAAGCAAAAAATTCAAAGTTTTTACTCTTTATTATAGAAATGGCAGTTTGGGGTGTTTTTTGGTAGAAAAAAGGCCTTGGTCCTTTAGGGGTTAATTTCTATGGTGCAAGAAAATGCGTTTATCATGCTACGTGTGGGGTGGGGAGAATTGAGCTTGTTGTTTTAGTTTTGGGGTGGTTTGAGAGCTATAGATCGGAGATTGGATGGTCTCTCACCCCAACGATGCTAGCATGTGAGCTTGGAGCCGTGAGCCTGTGAGCGTGGAGCGTGGAGCCTGTGAGCCTAGAGCCTGGAACCCAAAAAATCCCATTTTTGTGCCAAAAAAATGTTTTTTTGCTAAAAAAATTCAAAAAGTTGAATTTTATTTGCTATTAATGGTAAATTTGGGACCTATAATCGTGTATCCTATTACTGTGGATTAGTAAATATTTTAGGTGGTGTTTGAATTCTTTGTAGTAGAAAGAATCTATCAGATAGTGAGAACAAGAGTCATTTTTTTTGGAGGCTAAGGTTTAGGATAACCTGAGCTCCCAATAAAATGAGGAAGTGTGGTGGTAACCACGGCAGTGTCTCCAAAAATATAGAAAAAGGATGAGGGGTCAATTTGACAATGGGAGTCATTTCTCATTGAGGCTAAGGTTTTTAGGGTTTAGGGTCCAAAAAAATAGAAAAGTGAAGTGGTGCCCACGGTATTGTCTACAAAAATATAGAGAAAGAAAGGAGGGGTCAAATTGAGACCAAGAGTCATTTCTTGTTGAGGCTAAGGTTTAGGGTAAACCTTAGCCCAAAAAAAAATTAGAAAAGGGAGATGGTGACCGCGGTGTTCAAAAAAATATAGAAAAAGAATTGAGGGATCAAGTTGAGAGTGGGAGTCATTCCCCATTGAATCTAAGGGTGGAGGATTTAGGGTCTAAATGGTCTTATAGTGGCGTGTTCCAGAATGCCAATCATTATGGGACATATGAATAGGAACTCTAGAACATTGGACTTCATTGGTTGTTAGCACTCATTAGCACTCTACACTCACGTACTAGCATTGTTGCGTTTAGCATATCCCATACCGATTGTAGTTGGCTATATGAGATGCTATAAAATGACTGAGTTCAAATAAGCAAACATCTACAGAACCAATGGAAAGTCAACTATTACAAATCAATACATTCATTGGGCCAATGACAATTAATTATGATTGGAGCTTTCCATTTGGCCATGTAGTTTTAACATGGTAAAATATACATAATTCAAATCAATGTCATCATCATACAAACACAGTCAGATGTTTATCATTATTGCATAGATTGTTAGGGTGCCATGATTATTTTAAATCATAGTGGTAGGCATGTCATTGGCATCTTGAAGTGCATTTGTTCATCTGATTTTATAGGATTTTTAAATAACTATGAGGTGCATTTTATGTGTTTCATTAGAATAATGGATTGGCCAATTCTGATATTTTGGAAGACCTTGCAGAAAATAAGATAAATAAATAGTAAAGGATGTCCTGGATCTCAAAAGAAACATGAGGAAAAGGTGGGCAATGGAGGGCTGTAATGAAGAATAGAAGTGCAACTTAAAAACGGAGAGTATTACAGAGAAAAGGGACAAAATGGATACATGAGTGGAAATGAAAATATAAATTCAATGAAAAAAGTATTCATCAAATCATTTCAATTGTAAATCAGTGCATTACAATTGAAGTACGTTGGAAAATGTGGCCATGCCTATTCTGGAAGTGTGATCATTCCAGCTTGAACTAGCAGTAGCTTCAACTCATTGAAGCTATAACTTGGTGCATGAATGAAATTGTCTTTATTGACATCCATCTTGCAAAAGTACCTGTACAAATAGTACAAGTGTTTGCAATTCACGTACTGCTGCCGACCTCCAATAGTGGAAATTGCCATATTCACGAAGTCTGGGCATGTGCACGTTGGGAATTGGCCCACTATAACTCGATATGCATTTCTGTTAGGGTCTAACCTTGTCTCTAACTCCACTATTGCACCAAAGCCTAGGAAAGGGAGTAGTGTTACTCCTAGAATTTGCCCTCTAACATTACCTGCACTTTCCCACTTGTTCCATTGTTCTACAGTAGGTGCGTGCAAATGGCTTTGCTGTTCCTTACAGTTGGATATACATTTGTGTTCTTCGATGGAGGGTGGTCATATAGAGAAGGTTTGAAAATCCTTGACATGTTGAACAATTGATGTGGCGACAGTATTGGTCGTTCTTGCAGGCAAGACTTTGCATGTTGCAGCAACAATGTCTCTTCTCGATTTAGGTTAGTTCTCGACAAAATTGGCTAAACCTCTGGTATCTCCGGCCAATCGAGAACATACTTCCTCTTTGTACCTTTCACGCATCGTTCGATGTCATTCCAACATAACCAAAAATCAACCACCACCTGTCACTTACTCCCATATTCTTATTTTCTACCGCGGTAGGTAGGAGCTAGAGTTCCCTTCTTCCCTTTTGCAATCTTGCTGGTGCACTTGATGTTTGATCTTTGTTGTTGAGCTTGACATTTGGCGTTGGATTTGTGGCTGATTCTGGCAATGTGCCATTTTGATGTATCACAATCGCTTTCAAATGCTATCGTAACATGTCTAGAAGTATTTGCCTGAGGGTATTTACCTTTGTCTCCAGAAGATCCAACACGTGGGTGACTGCAAGAAAGACTGAACGATTTTGGTAGCGTTTGGTCAAAAACTGCGTTTTTTCTGCCGAATACTAGGAGTACTAGGAGTACTACAAATGGAGCAATCTCAACCGTTGATCTGGAAAATCAACGGCCAATAATACTTTTGAGTACTTTATAATACTGAAACAGTACTATTAAAAAAAATTGACAGTTTGTCACAGAAAGTAGATAAAACTAAGTATAAATTAATAAAAATTAGAAAAACATGAATAAAAAAAAACTAAAAATTGGCCATTTATAAAGACTTGATAGTGATTACATTTCACCAAAAACTAGAAGTTGGAACCATCATAAATGTTTGGAGTGCTATGCACAAGGGACCCCTATTTGCATGCATGTTGAGGACAAAAAATTGTGTTTTTTTGAATGCCCTTTGGTGGGCACATGCTCATCTAGTGTGGGAATAGCCCACAAAAAATTCAAGTGAACATCATAATTTTTGGATGCTCCACAGTACTAAAACCCCCTAAACTGCAAAGTGTGACAAATTAGCTAAATTGACATTTAATTATAAAATTATTTTTCAAAATTTATGAAAAATAATGAATCTCATGATTTCTCAGTTAGCCATCTTCAATAAAAATTTCAAGTCCATCGGCTTCATTTTCCAAAAGTTATGATTGATGGCAACTTAGTCACTTCAATTTGTGACGCCAAATAGGACCGGTCTTTCTTGCAATCACACACGTCCAACTTCCTCTTTGTACTACCAAAAATTTCTTCTCCTTCCAAGTGTGGTACTCTGGTTCCCCCCCCTCTGCTCCAAGCAATGTGTTTAGTGCCTCTGCAATCTTTCTGGGATCTCCACTTCTTCTAGCAGCTCTTAGTCTCAGATCCCCTTTTGACGGCCCTGATCCTCATGCGTATCCTTTCAGGTATGCACAGTAGTTTGTCATTTGCATCCAAGCACGGATATTGTCATCATATGTGGCGTCAAACAAGTTGTTTCCTCGCTTTCCAAACATTTGTAGACACTTGCTGTGCACCGTTTCGGATAAATTGCATGATGGCAAGTCCAACATCTCTTCTAAATTCAATTTCTAAAAATTGCAGACCAGATAATAACATAGTTAGTAATGGACATTTACAAATGTAGTTATTTGCAACTTATTAATAATTTATCTTCATTCACTTTGTAGTTTCATAAGGTGAAAGACTTGCAATGATTCCTATTGCTACTCCCTAAACCCTTATCTATTAAAAAAGAAATGACATTTAACATTTTTTACTACTAGCATTGGATTTTTTATATCCAAGAACAAAAATCAAGGGGTCATGATGACATCAAAAATACATCCATCGGATCCAAAGCATGTTATTATAGTGTTCCTAGGACCCTTCGTTTTTGGTATTGTGGAGGAAAAAGGGCCCAATATTTTAACAAAATAAAAATAAATAAAATAAAAAATTTCAAGTAAATAGAACTTCCAATTAGAATATGAGTCTTACAATCCTAAACACTTTTACAAATTCAATTTCAAGATTCACTCATCATGTCCATGAAGCCTCACCATTGGCAATACCGGAAATGCCAGAAAGCTAGCCAGTGTTGTAAGTGATGTAGAACTTCTTTGTTGGCAGCTCTAGACGACAACCACCAAGACTGTATTGCAAGGTAACGGACCTCGGTTTGGTCCATATTCTTTGAATCTTTGTATTGTTTGCACAAAGTAATATGTTGTTGTTGAATGCTTCCTTGATGTACTTCTGTGTATGCTTGTGAAGAGAGGTACTCCAATGCAACAAACATGTCCTCTCGTGATTCTCCATTTCAACATTGGTAGAACCACTTCCGTAGACGATGCGGACCCCATTTCAATTGGCCATAGCATTGTTTGCCATAAATCCCTTAAAGTTAGGGTTTAGCACTCCGTGGCGATGCATGACCGCGTTCAAGCTTCGCCAAAATTGTACTTGAACTTCGGTATCTTCAGATTGCATGTCACACATGGCAATAGTCATCACCTTCTTGTACTCAGTATCATACACGTGACAGGCCACTATAGTCCAGTCCTTTACGCGCTTCACGTGGTCGAACATCAACCACGCATTTTGCAGGTCCCTTTCCAATTGCATGCGCTTTACAAGGTCGACTCCACTTCCTAGTCCCTCAGTGAGCATCTTGAAAATGTATACCTTTTCCTTGCCTTGACCTAGGAAGACACTGTCATGTATGACCTCAAACTTTGACTCTTTCTTCATGGTCATAATGTTGTCAATTATCCCTCCTCGGTTGTTAGAACAGAAAGAGGAGAGCACGTTGCGAATACTTGGACTTGGCTGAGATCCTCAATCAGATCGGACCTTGCCGCTACATCCTCCGGAATGACCGGATAGATATTCTTCAATGCTACCTTGGGAGTCGTGGTCTCCTCTTCAGACTCTTCCTTAGACATGGTGTAGCAAGAATTTCTATGGCACCCGAATCCTAACTATCAGAATACTAGGATCGGAAACAATAACCGAAAAGCAGCTACAGACTAAGAGGATACTTGAAAAACACTTGTACAGGGTTGCAGAGGTTTTGGAAAACACTACAATGATCTGAAAACCCCTAAGTGACCAACCCGTCTTCTCCCACCTAGATTTCTGTGACAATCTCCTATTGTTGGATCTGATCGTTCTGGCCAACAGATCGTTGAATCCGACCGTTCCCTATTTCCTAGTATCTAGCCTATCTACTTCTAACGTTCCCTAGCTAGTTTTCGATAATCAATTCCTAGAATCTACTAGTGCCAAACCCCTTTTCTTGATATCTAATAGTTTTCGATTGTCTAGTTTATCTACTCAAGACTTTCCTAACTTCCGGTTTCTATCCTTAAGCTACAAATCCGGTTTTGCCCTAGAAATCTAAGGAAATATAGATGAAATCAATAAAATTAAACCTATTCTCTAGCTTTATATATTATAAATGAGTTTCCGGGTCTCGACAGCAGCTAGTGTGGTTTCACTCATGCAAGTCAACCGCGCCTCCGCGACACGTGTCACGGATCATACCTCTAATCGAAAAAGACTACCTGCCAAGTTTGAGCATATCACTCAGTGTAGGACAAATTTCCTAGTACCTTTGAGTGAAACGGAAAGATCCCAACTTGAAAATCGTAGTGCCTTGCACCTAGGATTTTAGTATCCACTATGACCTATGCTCCCACCACATTGTCGGACGTGCTACCGCGCACACCGCGAGACTCATTGAGAGCGCCACTCACTTACACATTGAACTTCCCTCTACGCAGAGAATGATGACTAGGAATATGAGAAGCCACATCCATGGAGGCTTGCAAGATCCACCTGCTCTGCCAATATGCACTCGTGCGTTCCCACAAGTATTCTCCAGATCCTCAACAACATCGTCGTGTAGATTTTGAGAAATGGCTGTCTGAAAACGAACTTGGGGATAAAACCGCCCGGCTATCCCTCAAAGGCCTGCCGAAAAAGCCTAGTAGGAGTGGAGCCAGAAGCCCAACTTGGGTGGTTGTCAAAGAGGGTTGATTCCTTCACAGGAGAATCTCTCCTTTGCTGGCCAATTCGCTTCCCGTTCTGTTCATTGGAGTTCAGAACGTGGTTTTCTTTTTTTTTATAAATTTCAAGGGTCCCCACTTGAGGTGCTGATGGTGTCTTGGATCCGAAGGTGCACTGGAAGCCCAGACGAGGACCTCCCCAGTCCAAAGGAAAGTCAAGAAGGTGGGAGTTCATGACTTCACCCACCACGTAGATTGCGAGAAATGGTAGTGAGTAATGTTGTGGAGGTGGTAGTCCGGTTGGCCCTCAACGGCTTGTGGGATGGCCTAGTGGAGCCACAAACCCAGCTCGGGTGGTTGTCAAGGAGGGATTCATTCCCTCACATGTGAATCTCTCCTTCGCGGCCAGTTCGCTTCCCATTCCGTTCATTGGAACTTAGGACGTGGTTTCAAATTATTTTCAAATTTCAGAGGTCTCCACTTGAGGTATTGATGGTGTCTTGGATCCGAGGGTGCACTGGAAGTCTAGACGAGGACCTCCCCAGTCCAGAGGAAAGTCAAGAGGGTGGAAGTTCATGTTTTCACCCTCCAAATAGATTGCGAGAAATGGCAGTGAATAACGTTGTGGAGGTGGCAGCCCGGCTAGCCCTCAACAGCCTATGGGATGGCCTAGTATAGCCACAAGCCCGACTTGGGTGGTTGTCAAGGAGGGTTGATT
The DNA here is from genome assembly GCA_947034895.1 of Rhytidiadelphus loreus. Taxonomy (NCBI): domain Eukaryota; kingdom Viridiplantae; phylum Streptophyta; class Bryopsida; order Hypnales; family Hylocomiaceae; genus Rhytidiadelphus; species Rhytidiadelphus loreus. The sequence goes on along the minus strand of OX344763.1, from coordinate 67,011,145 downwards.
CCCTCACGGGAGAATCTCTCCTTCCCTAGCCAATTTGTTTTCCATTCCGGTCATCCCTTTTATAGGAGTTCAGGACGTGGTTTCCATTTTTTTATAAATTTCAGGGATCCCCCACTGGAGCTGCCAATGGTCTTAGGATTTGCCTAATTCAATGGAATATTGAAAAGTCTATACATATTTTGTGATGGAAGTTTATACAATTCAATAATTTTTTATTTTGTCAATGTTTCATTTCCATAGAGGGCAAGACGTGGTCACGATGTATCTTCACCAACTCCTAAGCCTCCTCACGTCCTAGTCACTCTTGAGGTAGGACCATCTTAGCCTCTAACACCACTGGATGCAAATATGGAGGTGTCTAAAGATTCTGAAGAAGAGAAAGGCACTTAAGAGGAAGAAGTTGATAAAGCTTTACTAGTAAGTTTTAATGATGTGATGGATGCAGCTGACTGCGCCGTTGATGCGTTCGAGAGCTCTGTGCTAAGTCAAGTTAGTGATACACAAGCACCCAAATGTGCACATTCCTTACACCAGAAGCAAAGCGTAGACATCTTCATTTAATCCTCAGTGGGGCTAGAGACCATCCGGTTAGATTCATGTCTCCCAAGAGTTCAGACACTGAGTATACCTCAGACACGCAGATGTCTATTACCATTGACGGTCCACTAATGGAAAAGACTTGTGATTGTGCACGTAGCGCACTTCAAGGATTAGGAGAACCCATCTTCATTCACTTGAGCTCTAACTCAGAGGAAGATGTAGATATTGACTAATTCCATTGTATTGGACTTATTTTGGGGACATATTGCTTGAGAGCATTGTGTATGGAAGACATCCTTTTTGAACTTGAACCTTTGCCCTTGAGTGTTTGATTCTTCTTTTGTTCATTTATATATGGTTTATCATTATATTTTTATTTATATGTTACTTTGGATCTGCAGATGCAAGCCCCTATATATTGGTTAATTTTCCCATTTGAATTTGCAAATGGATGGGACTCCTACAAACCTTTGGCTTGAAGAGACCATTCAAGAAACTCCAAACACCGAAGAGTCAATTCAACCGCTCATTATAGGGGAAGGGGATGGGGAAGGGAAAGAAGACATGATGGAGGAAGACGAGGCCGATGATGTGTTGGAGGCAGACAATAAGGACTTCTTGGAAGATGATCTCTGACAATATCACAAGGTGGACTCGGTGAACACCATTGCGTCATTGGGGATGAAGCCAAATCACCTTTTCTGGCTCCAGATCTCGCTTTGCCGAATGGTACCTATGCCCATGGTGAGGCCTACACTCTCATGTGATCTTAATTTTTTAGAGCACGAATTCAATAAAGGTTATAGAGATGGAGCAGTAGTTTTCTACGTCACCACTATGAATGAGGCCGGAGAGAGCTCACAATTCACAAAAGAAGAGATGGCCAAGTGGAATCCGCTATGGAAGGAAAAGAATGACACCTTCAACGCTAGTGTTGACTCTGTGTCAGAACTGAAGTTTTTGAAGAACCTGAAGTTCTATGTTTGTGATGGTAATCACTGACTCATCTCGTGGATGAACTTCATCAACAAGAAACACTCCAAAGAGAAGGAGTGGCATTATGCGGTTGACTCAATTGTACTTGATACAAAGGGCAAGACCGAGCTTGTCATGCATGTCATGCATAACATAAACAAGTAAGTATCTTGTTCTACTCATAAAAACCTTTACTTTCAATTTGTTTTCATGGATTTAAAAATACTGCAATGTCCGTGGAAAAAATTCACTTGAAATTGTTTCTATATTCTGCAGGTCCATCAAAGACTTGCATGTAAAGACCAATTTGGTACACACATTGTACAGGGTTCAAAAATATGGCCGCCTCCCTATAGAGCGATTTAAGGAGATGTTGAGACCCTCGGAGCTCCGATTGTGTGGGGCATATAAAACTAAAAAGACTTGGTATTCTATGCCATTGCAAGTGTTCACTTTATTTGTTTTCTAGGTGAGGATCTAGGCAAATGCATTTTCCATTTCATTTGTTTCATTAGTTTTGGACTTATTTTACAGATATTTAAATATGTCATTTCCATACTACTTCTGCAGCAAGAGATTGCCCAAGCCGCTGATGCAGCAGTTTGAAGGTACAATGAGACAACAACGGAGAATGACAAAACTCCAGAGGAACTTGTGCATGCAATGAGATCTGGAGCAAATGAAAAGACCAACAAACTCAATGTCAAAATGTCAAAGTTGGTTGTCGTGGCCTATCTGGCAAACAACTAGGCTTTCTAGAGGAGGTGAAATTATAACCTTCATCATGAATGTTTGGCATCGATATTGTTGTGACTTCAAAATTTAATTGACCTTGTTGTTATTTTTTTAAAGATTGAGAAGCACTAGAGCTCCAATGAGGTCCCAGAGATGACTCTGGAAAAGCTTCAAATGGTGGCCACTTGCAATACCACAGCAGATTACAAGATCAAGTTTCTGAAGTGGTGGAACTCCTCTACACCAACTCGTGATGCCAAATGATTTCCACCTAGGCTAGTATCAGAGACATTGCTCGGTCCTTTCTTGAACCGTTGTATTTGGTATGCTGGGATAAGTGCAAATCTTTGCACTTTTTTTCAAATTGATAGTCATCAAAATTGATATTCAATGACATAAAATTTTAAAATTCTTGCATTGCACTACGTGTTCCAAGATTGGTAATATGTCTTTCCTTTTCATAGATCAAAGATGGAGTTGTGCAATACTTTACTGAAGTTGTCAAACATGACAACATCATCATCAAAATGAACGTTTCGCTGCAACTAGAGACATTAATAGAATATTTGGAAGGCTGGAGGAGGAAAATCTGGTATCAAGGGTTCTTGGCACATCTGAGAGGAGCTAATTACTTCAAGAAAAGTGACAACTTCAACATGTATGAGGGCTCACAGTAGGCTATGAAGAGGGTTCTTTTCCAGTACATCGTTAAAACCCTAAGATATTGTTCATCTTAAAAATATTGCAACACCCTTTTGTATATCACATTTTTCCATATTACAATATTACAGAGTTCACCAACTGTAAGATCAAATGTGTAAAAATGTAATATTATAAAGGTTTAATGATATCATGATGGTCAAACAAAGTAATATTGTAGAAGTGTAGTTTAAAATTTTGGTTGACCTTAAGTTCAACAATTTTGATTTCATAAGCTATAAATCAACAAATACAATCAAATAATACTTTTATCATTCTTGTTAATAATCATTCGATTATTCTAATTTCCAATGTATGAATATTTGTTTAAGGATTTTGCATTGCATATACTTCATTCACTGAAATTAATATTGTACATTTCAATGTATACAGGGTTTACAATATAAGTATAAAATCCAAAAAATCATTTTCGTTTGAAGACTTATTGATATTACCACTTTGCCTTTTTTCAAATATACGAAATTTTACTAATGTATATACTATATAGTATGGTAAATGCATAGCATAGCAAGCACAAAATACTAGTATTCCTTTAAAAATGAAACAATGAATTCAAAATGTCATTTTTGAAGGGCTAAGAATCACAATCTTGAATAAGAAAACTTGTTAGAAGTAAAAGAAGGAAGCAATGTAGGTTGTCCGTGGATAGCCTATAGAGCATACCTTGGATCTGAGGCATGTTCTAGAGGTTGTGCAAGGACCCCCATTTTGTCCCCTCAAAGTTGTAGAATGAATGTTTCTGACCTCAAATTTTGTGATATGTTAGAATTCTTGATTTGTGATTGAAGTACATAGGCTTCAAATTTTCTTTTGCCTTATTTGATTTTTTAAGTTCTTCCTTAATGTTTTTGGTAACTGACAGTGCAGATATTTCAAGTTTGAGCTTGAAGGAAAAGGTGCAATTTAGAGGGCTGACCTTCCCCCCATTCCTTTCAGTCTTTCTAGATCGCACTTCTGCCAATTGCATGTACACAACGAATCAACTTGAAACGTTCACCATGACTCATCTCAATGGCGGTGGATGGTACGTTGACTGCCCAATTTTGTACACACATCCATTGGAAATAAAACTCCAAAATTCCTTGGAGGGTGTAAGCCCTCAAATTGGCACTTGGAACTTTGAACTTATTTTTCGCAATTTTTAGTTAGTTTTTAGATAAAATAAATGAAAAAACATATAAAAATAGGATTATTGAGCATTTTGGTAGAAGTCCCTACCAAAGTAGTGAGGGATGGCCTTAAATGCGTGAAACATGTAAAACTTTGCATTTTCACTAATTTTAGGTCTTTTTAGTAAAATTAAGTAGTTAAGTCAGTAATTCCGAGCGAAGTAAGGATTTGAGAGTTAACCAGTTCTAGAGTCTTGTTCATGTGATACAGCACCTATAAGTATACATGTAACAAACTAGTTAAAAGTTAGAGTCTAATCAGAGTCAATCCAAATCCAATTCGAAAGAGTTAAATTTGTTATTTGCAGGTAATTTTGAGAAATACAATCATTCACAGACCAAGATGGAGGAAATGATGATTAGAACATACAGAGAGGTGCTTTTCTAGGTCAAATCATGCCAGGAGGTCAAATAGAAGTCCGATCATCCAAGATTCCCCTGGTATCAAAAATAAATTTTCCCCCCGGGTGGAAATTATTAAGGAATTGCTAAAAATAGCATCTTTATTGGAGATTTGGTTTTGCCCTTAGTTGATGGACATCTTGTAGAAGATTTCCCAAAAGTTTCAGGATTTTACAAAACTCCACGATGACTCTATAGGAAGTCAACCACTTAAAATTGCATTCGTAAATTCCTAGAAATTACCAATGTTGCGATAAAATCTCACTAAAAATTAGGATAGAGTTTTGTATGCCAATAAAGAGCCTTGTCAAGTTTGAAGACATTTCGACATTCCCAACTACCAGAATTAGGATCAACAATGAATTTTACAAGAATTTACAACTTGGCGGCGGGTTGACCGGCGTACCAGGAGCTAACGGTATCCGAATGGAGCGTTTCAAGGGTCAATTCTTACTCCCACAAATATTCTAAGCCACCTAGGACCAACAGTTTCATCAAAAAACGCAAACTCCAAAAGTTAGATTTTTGACTTTTGTTCTAAGTTATCGTGACTCAAATTTGCGCTTTAAAACGACTGGAGAGGTAGAGGTAAGGGATTCCTTAGGCTAATTGGGGTCTTCTGAATGCGATGGCGTAGTTTGTTTTCAGTTTTCAGTTGTCCCTCAAAAGATAGAGAGGGTCAGCCCTTAGTTTGACTTTTTTAAGGTAATTTTGGATTAATCTAGGTTGATTTTGTAAATATCTTTTGTAAAATTGAAGATTGGATTTGCTCAAGATACTTGTCTTGCGTAAAAAGCCATCTTTTGGACTAAAGAAAGACAATTTAGAACTAACCTTAGATTAATTTGCAAAATATCTCGGTTAATTAGGTAGGCTTTCAAAATATCTTTGGGAAAATCTAATATTTGATTTGGGAAAAGATTCTAAGGCCATTTAGGGCCTAGAAGGAACTTGCTTGAGGACCTTCCTTCCCATTAAAAAAAGACTATTTAGAAAACGCGTTAGGATGGTTTAGCAAAATATCTAGATTAAAAGTAAGAAAATATTTACGAACAACTTACCGGGGGGGGGCTGGGAGCGAGTATATAAGGCCCTTCCTCGAGGTTGTTCGTGGCCCTCATTTTCTTGTTTCATTCTTATTGTTGTTCTTGTCGTGCTATCGACACTTGTCGGAGCACTTTTTAAGTCAAATTTTGGCTATTTTCTTCTATTTCTTTCCATTCCCTTGTACTTTGAAAGTCCGGAGGGCCCCTTCAAAGCTTTATTTTCTTTTCTTGTTTGAATTTGGAGGCTTCAAGCCCCAAAACTTTGCTTTTCAAGAGTTTAGGAGGAAGAAATCCTCTAATTCTATTGTTGTTTGAGTTAACTAACTTCTTTTTTGAATTTGGAGGCTTCAAGCCCCAAAACTTCGGTATTTCAAGAGTTGTGGGAGTAGTTCTCAAACTCTAGTTGATTTTCTTATTCTTTTGGATACTAACCAACTATTTGTGCGAATTGATAACAGTTTGTGAACTTAAAACTATAAAGTGGCAAAGCTAGACTTTGCCAAAAGGTTTTAAGCATCACCATGTGCCAAAACTCGTTGTATAACGGGTGTTTGGTTTGAATAATTGCTAATGTTCGGTTAAACACTGTCATGTGTACCTCTTTTAAGAATTAAGTTTTCAAAATACTAGTTTGGGTCATTGGATACCGGTTATTTCCTGGGGTTGCTCTTGCACGGCGGAGCTTTGACTTTGAAACCTGGAAACAAGTACTTGAAACTTTAATTTGGCGGTTATTTTCTGGGGTTGCTCCCGCACAGCGGAGCTTTGACTTGGAAACTTGGAAACGGGTACTTGAACTTTAATTTGTTGGTTATTTCCTGGGATTGCTCCCGCACAGCGGAGCTTTGACTTTTTAAATCCTAGAAACGAGTATTTTAAAAATTCTCAACCCTTGATTATTTCGTGTTGCTTGGGGTAGCTCCCGCACGGTGAAGCTTTGACTTACTAAATAAAAATCAACGAAATAAGATTATTTGGAAAACTTATTTAAAGGCCAAACTTCGTTGATTTCTCTCTTTTCCGTGTTGCACACGTGGTGGAAGTATTTGGTCCCTAGACTTGCTATTAGTTGGTTGATTTGTTTTGTTTTGTTTTCTTTCTTTCATCAAAATTGGTTGTTTATTTTTTGTTTTGCTTTGAATTTAAATGGGAAAAACTTATTTTTCTTATTTGCAGGTGCTTAATTAAAAACTTAGCGTTCATTCAAAATTTTAGTACGTGTGCTTAAACATAAAGTTTAGCTTTATCTCCTTGTTTTTTTTCTTAACTATTTAGTTTCCATCGGAAAGGCAACTTGGATAGCCTGAAGTTGAGAACTAGCAAGAAGAACGAACGGGACCAGCAGAAGAACGAATAGGGTCAAGTAGGACGAATGAACGAGGGCCAGAAGGCCAACCCTGCCTTGACACGTGGTACGCACTGATTGGCTGGAAGAACGGACGGGGCTTGAGCAAGACGAACAAACGGGAACAAGTAGGACGAACGAACAAGACCAATAAGCCACTCACGCCTCGACACTTTGTGCCTTCCAACTAGAGGGGCAAAAACGAACGACGACTAGCACAAAGAAAAATGGAGACCAAACGAACAACTGGCCTGACGACCACTCACGCCTCGACATGTGGCCCTTCCCGAACGAAGACCAACATACGGCCAAGGCCTGAAGATACACAGCAAGGGCATACTGGTCACCAAGATCGTCCAACACTTACATTTACAACTTGAACTAGAATCAGTACATTGGTACGTATTCTCCAAAACAAACCAAAGCTCAGGTGGTTGATTGCCATGCAAAAAACTTTCTTTAAGGTCTACACAAACTTATCAAATCACTTATTGTCAACAATTGCTCCGTCTCTCTCATCCAAAACCATGGAATACAAATGAAGGGAGAGTAAGGGAAGAAAGAAGAAATACGGCCACAAAACGGAGGTAAGCAATTAAAAAACACTTTAAGAAAGAATCTAACTATTCATTGTAATTCGTTTTGTCTTCATTAGTTAGATTTTATTCTATTTATCATTCACTTCATTGTTTGGTAGTTATTAATTAGGATTCCAATTGAATTAGTTGGCTAAAATTGTTGTTTAGATTTTTGTTTTATTAGGCTAATAAGCCAAATAGATAAAAACAAAGAACAACTAATATCTTTGGAATATTAAACTAAAAACTATTAAACAATTGGCAAAAGAATAATCACTATTCATTAGAATTAGAGAATTTAAATGAATTAATTAATTTACAATAAAAACTCTAAACCAAAACTATTATCAACACTAACAAATTGGACTTTTTAGATAGGTTTTTAGAAACAACAATTCAACAAACAATTCATCAAAAACTCACTAGGACTTTGCAAATTCATGAAAGACAATGGAGAACTTCGAGGAGACAATTATGATGGTGTTTTGCGACGATGGATCCACCAACATCTTTAACACTGAGGTATGATTTCTAACCTTGTTTTTCTTTAATTTTGCTTTTCAATCACAATTAACATTTAGAATTCCATTTACTACTTAAAAGTTTGAATATTGCTAAAATTCTTTAAAACCCTAATTAAAATTGTGAAAGTAATAAATGAAGGAATTTAGAATTAATTTGGAAAGGAAATAGTAATTTCATCCAAAAGAATTTCAAAAGGAATCTAACTTAATTTAGGAATTAAAGGAAGATTAGAATAATTGGGAAAAGTTAAAACCTAATTTATCCCCTTATTCTCTTTGAAATTATTGAAGGAACGAATTCCATCCAACTAAGGGGAATTTTCATCCATTCATAAGTTTTCACCTCGAAGTCCTAAATTCTTACTTTTTTACCTTGGTAGAAAGGTAATTTGTCACTTCTTCATAAAAATAATAAAGAACCCAAAAATAATTATAACTTAAAATTAAGATTAATAAAGGAACAATTAGGAATATTTTTAAGGAATAACTAAGGAATCTTTTGAGACTAGAATCATTTAGGGAATGTTTTGAAGATTTCAAAACCAACTTTTACTTTAGAATTGCTTTAATTTTAAAGGAGTAAAGGATGGATGAAGTTTAGCCTAAATTTGGATGAAAAATCTAAAAATAGGTCAAAACTAGGTTTATTCTAAAAAATTCCATTAGTTAAATTAATTAGTAAGTTAACCCTGAAATTTAGAATTATTTAGAATTTATTTACTATATTTAGTTAACGGATGAAGTTTTTAGGATAGAATTAGGGACGAATTTCATCCATCAATATCTTTTAGTAGGAACATCAAAATTCAACTTGCTTTACCATTCTGGGAAGGGCAAAGTGCATTCTTCACATTAGCTTAGATAGAATTTTACATTAGATTAGTTTCTACTTACTCATCAAGGTCTTGAACCTTTTAACATTTAGATTGTTTTTAAAATAGATAGAATTAGATTATCACCATAACAAACAAAGTGTCCATTGCTTGGAAGGCCAAAGAACACTACGTTTACATTTCACCCATACAATTTGCTAACTTATGCCGCTAGAACCTTTGTGCAACTTTCTGATTTAAAGGTGGAGTTAGAAACTCTCACAGAGGGCATCAGAGCAGTTGATTTAGATGTGGACGAGTTTGTAGGCCTCACCAACGATCAAAGGAAGAAGGCAATTGCCAAGAGGGACCAAGCTAACAAAAAGAAAGTGGCACGTCTCCAAAGTGCTTTAGAGAACAAGCAAAAAAAGGACACGGAGCGTTTAGCGAAGGAGAAGGAGAAGCAACTGGAGAAGGAGGAGAAAGCAAAGACAAAGGGGAAGAAAAATGAAGATGGTGATACGGGCATTCCAACATCATCGGCGGTCGATCAAAGCTTGCACTTGGTAGAAGGAATTCAGAGTAGGATGAAAAGGAAGGCCGTTCTTGTTGAGTGGACGGAGGAAATGGTGACACAAAGTATGCAGGTCGTGGTACTAGACGATGACGATGTGAAATCAAAGGAGTTGATTTTGAACGTGTCAATGGTTGACATCATGGATAATTTGGGGAATTCAGCACCAAATTGCTATATTGAAGTCATGGACTTCATTCAAAAAGTATGTCTAAACTTCAAGTTCAATTTATAGCTTCAAATTTCTTTTGTGAGCAAGTTGTTTCATTTTAAGTTTTCGAATAACGTGAACAATCATTTCATTGTAGATGAATGCAGGAAAAGCTTGGTCGTTCAATGGTAGGGTCAACTGGGAGCCTTTGGTGGATCTAATTATTATCGACTATCAAGAGAACCTCCCCATGCCACTCATCTCTAAAAAGCGCGTTCCGTCATGGAACTCGGATCCAACCTGTGCGGGAATGCAAAATGCATTTCACTTTGCTGAGGAGAACTTACAAGACAATGGTTGCATTCTTGTATTTCACTTGTACAGCCTTCAGTTGCAACGTATGTTTGCAGGATTACAGAATATTTTCAAAAAGCTGGTGATGAAGGAGTGGTTGGCATTCAACCAATTGGACCTAGCATCGGATATTAACCCTAGCCAAATGGTAAGTTTTTTTAAATTTGCAATGTGAATGACAATTGTCTTGGAAGCATTCCTTTTATACTAAATATTTTGTTTCCACTTTTGCAGACCGTGAAGTTTGGAGTTACCCTTCTTGTGAAGGACCTAGATGAGAAAGGGCCCACAACTTTCAAGTTTAGACAGACAAGGGTCATGACCAAAGCGAAGTGGAATCTTTAAAAGAGAGACATGGTGATCAGTTATATCACGGAGGAGATAATGTTGGTCAAGAAGGAATCAAAAATGCCTTGGCGCGAACCGCGAGAGAAAGATGCAAGGTTTCTACAGTTTTCATTGAAGGGTGCGCCGATGAAGAAGATGTAGTTTTCGACTGCACTGTAGCTACAGGTCAGTTTACACTTTCAAATGATAGTTCTAAAGTGAAATGTTCATTCCTCTGTATAAGTATTGAAGTTCTAATCTTCACATGCTTCTTTTCTAGGTGCATCAATTACTGCATGTCGTGGCACAGGCCGGCATATCGTGGCTTTGGAAAAGGACAAGAATATCTTCAATGGGATTCTCTTGCCGATGAAAAAAGCGACTCCAATGGAAGGAGTGATACAAACTCCGGAAGAAGTTTTTGCCGCTCTTGATCTAGATTTGTGCACATGGAGCCAATAGTGTTTACTCGCAACATTAGACCCAGTAAGTAAGTTTCGTATTCAAAACTTTTGTGTGTATTTGTGTATACAATACATATTGCATTTCACCTCTTTTTAGGATTTAACATTGAATTGTTTGTATTTGAAGGAACGAACGAGTGATAGGTGGACATTGTATGAAGAAGATATGAAGACTTATTTTGAATCCAGAGAAGTCTTACAATCTTCTAGTGTATGCCGAGAAGATGGCATCATAATATGAACGAAATGGTTGCATAGAGCCAAAACTTCGCTTTCCCAAATATGCTCCAAACATAGTTCATTTTTTAGATGTTTCAGCTTCTGAGGGAGAAGAGACTCCGGAGTCATCTTCGAGTGAGGTTTCTGTGATAGACTCCACTATGACTTAGACTCATAAGATTGACATATCTTATGAGTTGAACTATGTGTATTCATTTTTATGTTGATTTGATTTGTGTGTTTTATAGCTACAAGTTAGGTGCAATGTGCTTGTTGTTTGATATTTCACTTACATTAAGAAAATGTAATGAAAAAAATCTCCAAAGATAAAGACTAACTATTGGACAAAAATGGAAGTGACTCTAAACGTCAAAAAGAGACCCTAAACTTATATAGCCTCAAATGTTTTCTAAATCCACGGTCATAGAACTTCATTGTCTCAAAGTCCACGGTCATGGGTTCATCACAGATTTTTTCATCAAATACAAATTCTTGTATATGATTTTACATCAAAAAAACTTACCACTCGTAGGCTCACAGGCTCCCGCTCCCAAGCTTGCACAATAGTAATCCTGTCTCTCACCCCATTGGCAAGACCTTTTAGAATCAAAGTGAGTGAGATTGGATTTCAATATTGTTGCTTATGTTTTTTTATCATATGTACACATTCAACCTACCTTTTTGTTGTAATTGAGCTTTCCTTCTTGAATTGCACTACACTTCTAGGATTGTTGGTGAAGCATCACTAGAAGAAACCCATGCTTTTTATGACGCATTTTTTGTGACATCCACTTGTTTTTATGTTATGATTCATACTACTAACTGAGTTCTAGACTTGCCTTCTTCTAATGAGAATGGTGAAGAATTAGAGATGATGTCTTAGAGCAACAACACTAGTATGCAAGCCTACAGTGGTGAACGTGGAACTTGTGAGCCTAAAGCCCCCCAAAATTAAAATAAATACAAATATATATATTTTTTAAATTCTTAAAAAGTCTAAAAATAGAAGAAAATTTACTATTCATAGTAAGTTTTTAGACCTATGACCACTTCCCCTATGATTGTGGATTTAGTTTATTTTTTTCCTCTACCAATTGCCATTTTCAATGAAAAAAACATTCAAACTTCAATGCCTACTAAAGTCCTGAGTTCACTTAAGGTGTAAGTATGCTAGACCTTATACATTTTTGAGTCACAATGCCATTTTTCAGGAGAACTTGACTTTGCACTTGATATTGCTTGAACTTAAAAGTCTTTTTGTCCATATTTTTATTTATTTGCTAGACATGTTACATATAAAGATCCTATGTGCGTTGTTGCTTTCTTCAAAATCCATGTTCAATGGGAGAAATTTGTACTTTTAGTATTCTTAGTAAAATGTCACAGGGTGCTTCGAAGTAGAAAAGTACAAATATCTTGATCGTACGTAGTCGAAGTGCTTTTTTTTTGGCAATGAAGAAAGGAGGGGCAGTGGCTTGGAATCTACTCTCTCTCTTATATTTAACGCTCTCGTCTGGCAGAAATCTTAGAAATAAGTTAGTTTTGATTTAAGGTCGATATCAGGTGGAAAAATCCATCTTTTGGGAATCAGATTGAAGATTCTAGATGTTGGCAGCTAGTTCTAGAATGGCATCTGGTTGATTAAGGAAAAAAGAAATTTTCCCGTTACTTATTTTTTGATGCTTCATTTCTTCATTTTGATACCAAGAATACTCTTAGTACAAATTTGTACTTTGGTTGGAGGAATATTACTTAAATGCGCATCCTCGTATTACTGACAAATCTAATTTTTCTTAGACGCCGGTCTGTTCAGGCGCCGCCACTGTTTGCTTGGGCCACGTCATCATCGTCTTTCTTAGGGCTGCGTTTGTTGTGCACCTCCAGAGTGTTGCGTGATTCCGTGCGCTATAGTTTGGGTTTGGCCGTATGTTGTTGAAGTTTTCCTTGGGGTTTGAGTTTTGTCAATCTTCTCTGCAGTGGACAACTAACGCTCATGTTTTCACAAGCTATTTGTATTCGTCTGTGGAAAATGGCAATGTCTACACAACGCTTGGTTGTTTTGGTTCAAAAGCTTATTACATCATATTTCACTACAAGTCTTCCTATTGAGTTGGGTTCTATTTGTTTTGGGTCGATTAGTGAGATTAGTGACTCTGGATACGTTTCAGAAACCCTTGTGTCCAAGCAAGGAATAACTAATTTCTATCTAGGCAAGTGCAACACAAAGGACGGGTCGTCAAGGCGTTCTCTATTCACTAGCTCATATTCAGCAACGTATCCCACCACTAGCTTTGATTTTACACCTTCTCTTTCTTCTTGTGGGCCTTCGAGTGTTAGCTAAAAATCTATTATGTTCAAGAAGTGACAAGGTCAAGTTCTCAGGGTGAGTTCTTTGACAGTCTCATGAAACGATGATCCTGCATGCAATGGTTACATTGGATCTTATTAGCTTTACAACTCCTGAACTACGTACTCTAGTTTTCGGGAGATGACTGACATGTGTATGCCTTCCGACTGTAGGGTCTTTTGTTAGGAAATGTATAACACTACTAAGAGACAACGGGTGCATTAGTTGCCCGGGTCCAGAAGCTAGGGCCATTGTAGCTCGCTTGCACGAAGAGCAGCACACTTTGGTAGCTATGAACGCAAGAGAAAGGAAATCTCACCAGAGATCACGAGATAGAGAAAGAGGCAAAGAGGCACTTATTTTAGCTTTTGTAGCACCTGATCTTGAGGTGGAAGACAGTCTATCAGTGAGAGAATTGAACCGAATCTCACTATGTGTAGCATATTATTTAGTTCAGGAGTTGAGATGTTGCCCTGGTCCACAAAGTAGGAGAGATGTTGTAGAGAAGATATTGCGCCATAATAGTGTTTTCCATTTGCTACCTGAGTACTATGCTCAGCCATAAGAAGCCAAGGTCATTCATTCATTCATTGAGAACTTCAAAAATGAACTGCAGTTAGTAAAGATGGCTAATTCCAACGAGCTGTTAGCCAGGAAGAGTGCTCTGTTGGATGCAGAGTTAGTTTGGGAATTGATGGAGTGAGACCATTGTCTCGTGTTTTGGAAACATCAACAGAGAGCATCAATATTGCTTTAACTAGAAGGATTGAGGCCCATAATACTGAGGAAACGGTTTTAGGGCTTCACTTACATCGCAAGAAGAGAGGAGGTCTCTCTGATTACGTCAAACATTGCATTCAACTATGGTGGAATACTCAAACTAAGTTATCCCCAAACAAAAAGGACATTATCAAACACAGAGTACATCGGAATAATTGGGTTGAGCCTCATCCGACTCATTATCTGTGTGATTCTCAAGTATGTTGAAACTTACAATCTACGAGTTCTCTTTTTTCCTATGTTTTGGAGTCCTAATACATGTTAGTCAAACGAGTTTGCTAGAAGTTGCTACGAAAGACAACAAAATCAGCTCTAGAAGTATTCAACTCTGTATACAATTGTCGTAACACAAAAAAGCACAAATCCTACTGCCGCTCTTGCTTCACTAACGACGCCATACTCCATTCACATTGTTTGCAATTTAGGTAGGCTCCTTGAAGCCTCTGTGCTGCCTTCTTCTTTAATTCCCGAAGGTGTTACAGCTCCAAGTGAATTGCTTCCATTAATAGTTGCACTTGTAGCAAGCGCTCGTCAACGACGGACTTCTTCAAAACCACTCTTGTGAACACCCTAGCAGCGTTTTCTTGGACGCAAACTCCGGAAGCCATTCCGGATTCCAAGCGTAAACCATCACACTTAGCCATTGAAAGACATTGCGACTTATTGGCATTCCCTCTCTCCTACAGACTTCAACTCTTCCAACTTTTGACGATCTAACATGTGTTGATTACGTTGACGCTTATTTGTCTCCTCCCCAAATGCGCACCAATTGACCTTGCTGCTTCCTTCTTTGTATTCAAGAACCACCCCTTTGGCAAAGCGAATCATGACAAGATTCAGTATTTCATCTTCTTCGTGCTGGTAGAGAATCGGGTGCAAAAACTTCACCCTATCCACAACGTCCTCCACACTGCAATTACCCCAAGCATACCCGGCCCGCCCCGAATCCCCATATGGCTTCCCAAAAAGTTTCCTCAGAAAGTCCGCTGAGACGGTGTTCTTGCGAAAGTGATGGGGATTCTCACCTTGGTCTTCGAGTCCAAACTTCGTCTTGAAATTGTGCTTCTTCAGCTGTCGAGGGGGGCTTCTTCAACCTTGCAATTTTGTCCTCAGCATCTTCAACACACCTGAAAACTTTAAGTGACCTATCCTTCCCCTTCCCTTTCGTCTTTGCAGTAGTTCTCTAAGCCCCCTCTAGTACTTGGAGGTCTTCCTCATTGCCACTCGTTGCACCCAATCTTGTGGCACGCGATCCTAAACCAACGGATTTAGAGTGCTGGTGTTCAGACTTCACTACTGTTTCCTCGTCACTCCCAAAATCGGGTTTCCCTTCCTTCACTTGCGCACCCCTAGCTTCCGCATCGTCAACCCTAACTACAGCCTTCTCTTTCTTGCATGAGCGCCCCATTTGGGTAGTCACCAAGCACTCCCTCAGTTCCAGTGCCTCAAACCATTATTCTAGCTAACAAGTTTCCTAGGAATTGAACCCCAACCGTACCCGCGAACTCTCTCACAGCACGATGCAACCACGCACCAACTAATTGCACAGGACCCAACATCGCCCACAAGCAAATTTGGAACTGAAACTCGTGCCAAAGCGAGTAGGCCAACCTTCCCAAACGAGAAAATTTGGAATTGATACTCACGCCAAAGTGAGAGGGCCAACTTGCCCAAACAAGAGAAACGATGGTAACCGGTGATCACCAGTTACTACTCCCGTGTAACAGCAACAGTAACCGGTAGCCACCAGTCACCTAAACCTCCTAAACCGGTCACAACGTAGATGTGACATATAAGGCTCTAATTTTTATCAATACTTCAATTAAACTTTCTGAAGTTTTGATTAAGATTTTTGCAAAGTTTTACGTCTTTGCTATCATTCTTAAATAGTGTTAATTTTGTATATATTTTGTATTTCATTGTATGTGTTTCATGAATTCAAAGCAAAATAAAGTCATAGAATTTAACATTCTATGAAGTAGAGCTCTAGAAAATTGGATGTGAGATTGACCTCTTCCATGACATTTTATTTACATCACATATATCTACAAATTTAATCTAAGGGGATTAACTCCTTTTCTAAAAATAATTTTGAACTTGTATTCAAATAAAAAAAAATGGGAAGCAAATTTGTTGCACAAAACTAATCCAGGGAGTATTCTTGAATTCCTTTTCAAAGACCAAAAAAAATAGAAACTTGTGTTGTACCAAAAAAATAGGGAGAAAATTTATCGAACCCCTTGGAAATTCATTAAAGAAACAAAAAGTGATTTTTAATATTAGAATGCTAATGAATGTTCAACAAAAGCGCAAGAGTCTCTTGAATGATCTACCGCTTGAAATAACTTGTGGTAACCCATTCAAGAAACTCTTGCACTGATGTATGAAGTCCACACATGTCCTTTTATATTAGCATGAGCTTGGAATGCCAATTGTTATGGGATAATCACAAGTACTAACTATGTCCGAGCACCTGTTCTACATAATGTATAGTAATTATAGATTTGTAGATTCTTGAAAATTTAAAACTTCTACAAACAAATCTTTGAATCGTCATTTGTACAACATGTCTCAAGAACATTCAAATGTGGCAATTGTATCAATTGTAAAATCTTATTTATATCACATGTATGTATCTACAAAATCAATGTAAGGAGTGTTCTTTCAAGAACTCCTTTTCAAAATTTGAAGTACTCAAAGAAAGGAAAAAAACAGGGAATAAATAATTTGTTGAGCCCCAAAGTACAAGACAAACTTTCTAAATTCTAAAAGTTTGAATTGAAAAGATTGGATTTCAAATATTTGATCCCTACATGTTCGTAGTTTTTATCACTAGGGTTCATATAAATTGGGGTTATAGATCATGTGCATCTACATAGATAATTTATGGGGTCAAGTCTTGTTCAAGGAAAAAAAAATTGAAGTTCTCAAAGAAAAAAAAAATGGGGAGCAAATAATTTGTTGAGCCCCTAAGGACAAGATAATTCTAAATTCTAAAAGTTTGAATTGAAAAGATTGAATTTGAAATAAATGACCCGTACATATATGTTCATAATTTTTATAGGGGTTCAAAGTCATATGACTTTAGATGATGTGTGCATAAAAAGTAGGGTCATAGATTACATTTACAAAAATAATTTATGGAGTCAATTCTTGTTTGAAGAAAAAACATAGAAGCAAATAAAAAAAATGGGGAACAAATGCTCAAGGAACAAGTTTCTTTGCTTGTCCATTTTATTAGCAATATGAACCAAAAAATGTTAAATTTTAGATGTTGTTTCAATTGTGAAAATTATCTCTATCTCAAAAGTGTTCACCTAGGTCATTTATATTGTAAAATCCTAAAATTTATTTAGGGGATTAAATTTCAAATTTGTGGATTTAATTAATGAATAGATCTTTTTATTAATATAGGATATATTTAATTAGACTAAACTTATTTTGATTTTCTTTGGTGTAATTAGTACATTAAACATGTTTAAGAATTTAATCACTAAGTATTTCAATAATATATCATTGGAACTTCATATTCAAATTTTAAGAAGTTGTGACAAATCTATAAATTAAACCTCAAGCAAGTTAACGAATAAATGAAACGTGAAGGCAAATTCAAAGTCAGCCATTGGATGCTCCAAGATCCAATGGTGGGAAGGCCAGGCAGGCAAATTGAATTTCAGCCCTCGAATGCCCAAGATTGGACAGTGGAAAGGCCTCGTAGGCAAATTGAATTTCAACCCTCCGATGCCCGAGATTGAACGATAGGAAGGCCACGTAGGGTGACTAAATTTCAGCCCTCGGATGGCCAAGATCAAACCGTTTAATTGAGGCAGTCAAGCCCATTAGTAAATACAATGGCTCCATGGCAGTTTTACAAGCTGGATTACACTTAATCAGTCTGGCACATTAATCCCATTTGCTTAGGTTTGTGGATCTAATTGGCACTTTATTCTAGAGTTAATAACTCCCTGACAATCCAAAATCAACAGCCAAGATCAATTGCGCAGAAGTACATAAATTACTAATTTGTATTTTGAGTCAAAAACAATACACAAGGTTTTTGCCGAAATTGCTTAGGCGTAGCGTACTTACACCCCCTATGACAAATCTACTCTCCATACAATTCCAATTTTGTTTAGGACACAATATAATTAGTTGAGCAAATAATTTTCTAAAAAAACAAAGGTGGGTATTATCTAGCCGACACTACAAAGTACAAACCCTCTAAATCAACTCTTACTTGTAACCTCATTATGTAAACTACAATCACCTGCATGTTTCAAGGCCTCGTGGGATTCAAATTTGGGCCATCACATCATAGTCTAATGGACCTTTCACAAAATAATATATTCCAACCTAAAAGAGTGACTATTCCTATTGGAACAAATACAAATGAAATAAGGAAGATATCCTCTAGAAGAATGGAAAAAAAATGAAAATCAAGAATGAAAAAAAAATAGAAAGTCAAGGAAAATAAATGGGAAAAAATGGGATAAAGAATGGAAAGTGAAGGAAAAAAAAGAGAAAGACAATGCAAATAAGTGAGAAAATAAAGGAAATGAAAACTTAAGAGAATAATTAAATTTGTATTCATAGGTGTGTTACAAGATTAGGGGTTATAGTTCAAGTTATTTGCCATTGATATCTTCTTACTTCAAAACATTTGACTAATAAGACCAATTTTGGTACTTTATAAATGCAAAAATGTTTTCCATTCAAAACGCTTCAAAACACTTCAAATCATTTCAATTGTAACAAATGTAAATTCATTCAACATTAATGAAGTAGATAAAAAGATGTGGCTATGTCTACTTTGAAATAATAAAAATCCCTGTTCAAACTAGCAGAATGGTCAAATCACACTCAAATGGACTACAAAAGGAGTCAAATCCAATGAAATTTGTAGTGTAACTTCTTTTTAGCTATTGATTTTCAAAGCTATTTTATTAATTATAGGCAGTCTAGTCCTTTTTGACTAGTACTTCAAGCCATGTTAAGATTCATATTTTTTTATTCATCAAAAAAACAAAAATTCTTTACTAAAGTTCCAATTGCAGTTCAAGTTTCAACATGTCAGATTTTTCAATGGACAAAAAAAGTCTAATTTCTAAAAAATAATAATTTGATTGAATCCACAATAATCATGTGTGTATATAATTGTATGATAGAGTGGAAAAGGACTTTTTTGATACAATTTCAATATTTATTTATTTTCTATAATATTTAGAACTAAAAACACATGAACATCCTTTTCAATATATAAAATAATCCAAATGATGATTTTATTAAAACAAAAAATGTATATATTATTCACATCAAGGGCACTATATAAGTTGTATTGGGAATTGAATGTTTAAATTTTTTTATAGAACAAATCAGTAGTTTGTCAATAATCAATAAATTAATTAAAAAATTATATTATTTTTCATTTAAGATTTAATCATACAAAATCTTTTTTGATAGTTGTATGCTTGAGAAGTATAAAAATGTCCTTTTAAAGTGCTATATTGTAAAAAAGACACTAAATTTAGCCTAAAAACTAGTGATTTACATCCTTTTAAGGATTTTATCCATGAAATTTTTTCTCCAAATTATTAAAGAGGTATAGTGCAATAGCATTCATCTATAAATTTTTAAAGAAAATGACAACATCAAAGTAATTTATAGCTTTGAAATTTCAGAAAAGGATTCTAAACAAGTCTTAGCAAAGTAATCCCAATGGTACCTTTGAGTGTGGTTTGTCCTAGAAACTTTAATGATTTGAAGCTATAACTTGGTGCATGAATGAATATATCATCATGGATATCCATCTTGTAGAAGCAACAATAGAAGTAGTACAAATGCTTGCAATTCACATCTTGTTGACGACTCTAATAGCGGAAACAACCATATACACGAAATTTGGGAATGTGCACTTGGGGAACATATCCATTGTACTAATTCAATATACATTTTTGTTATGGTTTGCCTTTGTCTCAAACAACACTATTGCACCTAGATCAAGAAAAGGAAGCAATGTCATTCCCTCAATTTGTTCTTTGATGTTGCTAGTACTTCCCCACTTGTTTCATTGTTCTGTAGTTGGTGCATTTGCAATCCACCGTATAGTTTGGTTGTTTCCTACTATTGGATATACACTTGGGTTAGGGGGGTTGGTGATCATACAAGATACTCTTGAATATGTTGAACATGTTGAAAAGTCAATGTGGCCACAATGTCGGCCACTCTTGGAGATGGAAGCTTGTCTGTTGCAGCTACAAAGTCTCATCTCAATTGAAATTGATTCTAATTAGATTAGGCCAAACCTTTGGCACCTTGGGCCAATTGATGACCCATTTCTGCTTCGTTCCTTTCCCACATCTTTTCAATTTCATCCCTACAGATCCAAAAGTCTGCCACCACCTCTCAACAACTCCTGTAATCTTCATTTCTCCTAATAGTTAGGAAAGAAAGTATGTACAACAATACTATGTTCTCATGTAATCTTCATTAAAGTTTCTAGGACAAACCACACTCAAAGGTACCATTGGGATTACTTTGCTAAGACTTGTTTAGAATCCTTTCCTAATATGTTACATAATACATACTTTCTTTCCTAATATGTTACTTTTCTAGGACAAACCACTCTTTCCTAATATGTTACATATAGGAAAGAGCTGGGGTTCTCTTCTGTCTTCTTGCAATTTTTGTAGTGCACTTCATATTTGACCCCCATGATTGAGTGAAACATTTTGCATTTGATTTGTGACTAATCTTCGTAATGTGCCACTTTGACATGTCATAGGCACTTTCAAATGCAATCGTAACATATGGAGAAGTGTTTACCTCAGATTGTTTTCCCTTGCCCCTTGGAAGACTCGATAGAAGCCTTTGTAGATCTTACTGGAACATGAGGTTGAAAAAAATTGACTTTGAGTGGTCTATGTGAGTTTTTTGCATTGCCAATAGGTACCTCCAACTTCCTCTTTGTGCTTCCAAAGATTTTCTCTCCTTCTAAAAGGGGTATGCAAGTTCCAACACACTCAACTCCAAATAATGTGCTCAAGGCCTCTACCATTTTCTTAGGGTCTCTACTTTGTTGTAGCTCTCAACTTCAACTCCCTCTTTGATGGACTAGATTTAGATTCATGTCCTTTCAAGTAAGCAAGATAATTTATCATTTGCATCCATGCACAAATATTGTTGATACAAGTGGTGCCAAACTAATTGATTCCTCTGTTTCCAAACATTTGAAGCGACTTACTATGAACTGATTTCTGACAAGTTGCACAAAGGCACCTCTACCATCTCTTCCAAACTCAAATCCTAGAAATCCATCTATAAAAAAAAAAAATTCTCACATTCAATGGCATACTATAGAGGCAAAAACAATTGTGAAGTGAAACAACTAAGTTCATGTATAGTTCACATGAGATGAAGGACATTTAAAGACAAAAAAATAAGAAAATTTACTATTCCTCTATAAACAACCATTACAACAACTAGCAAACTTGATGAAGGTGGCAGTAGGGTTTAAGTACTATCGGAGTTTCCAAGTTTGCCGATCTGACCTCGATCCCATAAGTTCCCTAGCCAGAACTAGGTTGCGGGTCCCACCATTCCAAAACTTTCCGGTTTCCGGCTATTGGTTTCAGGTTGTTCTATAATCCTTATTATAGTTTTAGTTTTCCTCTGAAGGTGCTATTCTCCTAATTCCCTATTTCCATGCGAAAATTTGAAATTTTTTATCCTACTTTACTACTATTACCTATTTTTTTAATTTTTTGGATGTTGCATACTTCCATAGAGGTGGATAGAAGTAGGTACAATTAGGAATAGTTTTAGAATAGTCTAATCTGGACAAATCTAATTCGGAAAAGACTTTACGAAACCGTAAACCGAATAGATATTGGAACCAGGGTGTTGTTATGGGAAATGGTCGGATCCCCGATCCCTTCCTACGGGTCTACGGTACTTAAAGCCCATCTCTCTTCATTTTTCCTCCTTTCATTTTTGCACAACTCCGGGCGCACTTAGCTGAGTGAAAGAGTGGTGAGATAGGATCGTGTTAGAGAGATAAAGGAGAAGACGGTGCCGATTGCACCGCATTAGTGTTTTCAGTTTGATGGATCTAATGGAACAATCTGAAACCCAAGGTGGCAGCTCTGATGGTCTCTCTGGCGATTTCCTCTGACCCTCAAATCTGGAAGCAGTTGGACGAAGATCTTGACTGTATGGGGTGCCTAGGGCTGATAGAGAGATTGTGGAACATCAAGAACAATGAGATGGTTCAAAAACTCATTATAGGAGTTCTGAACCAGTACAAGTTGACTTTGAGAGGACGACTGATAGCATGGACGGAAGATGTCCGGGTGGACGTATATAGGTTCAAGAAAACTGGATCCAGATTAGCATCCCGGACGGATAAGTATACTATCGGGATTTTCCAGAATCCGGCACACTTGAAGGAAGGATATGCTATCAATGACTGTAAGAACAATAGGCATAGACGAGTACGGGAGTTTTTTATTCCGATTTTGTATCCAGAAAAGCCTATCCAGATTACGGTCACCATAGCAAACACGATCTTTGGAGCACTGAGCGATCATGTGGTGCACTGGAGAAGAGTGATCATGGAGATACTAGCAAAGCTGGTGGAGCATTTCGGACGGAACAAAACCAGCCCCATCAGCCCCTACATGTTCCACCTCTACCACTAGAAAGAAGTCCTCAATAACTTGGAGCTGATCGCGTACACCACCGGAATGGAGATTCTCAAGTATAACCTCACGGATGAAGTTGAGACGGAGGAAGATCCGATATCGGAAGACAAGGAAGTTCCAAAAGAAAAAGAAAAAGTGGTTGAGCGGCAAGAAACAAGACGGAAGTCCACTAATCCGGGATCCCAATTACCAAAACCGGTGAAGGTGAAAATCAGTGAGTGTCCAAGCATCTTTGATGATGGGTACAAATGGTTGAATCGATGCAAGGACCTGCACGACTAGATGTCAAACTTGATCATCGGCATCAGTGAAGACTTGGGAGTATCCGTGCTTCAGCTCGGGAGGAACTTAAGTGACGGCCATGGCCGAAAGTCTTGCAAGCCAAGGATGAAGAGATCCGGAAGCTGGAAAAGGAGCGGAATGACCTTCAGAGCCGGCTGACATGGACGGAAGCAGAGGTGAATATTACACAAAATCGGGAAACAAAAGCTTTCCAAGTAGCCCGGCACCTATTGGAGCTAATAGCCTTGAAGCCAAAAGTTCTTTTGAAGGCAGAGTTGTTTAACTCGCGGCTGATTAAAGAGGGGCACATATCCGGCTCAAAGGTAGTAACCATCCTGGTGGATTTCCAAGCCCGGATGGAGGTGGCGTCACTAGTAGAAAACGTAGGAATTTTGATAGAATTCTATTGATTTGGTCATTGGTTTGTTGATTTCAACAAAATTCCTATGTTTTCTACTATTGTGTTGAAGGAGATGCGGCAACTACTCGGGCATTTTGATCCGGATAAGGCGTTGGACTTCTTGGCATTCCCAGATATTCCGACCAACATGCTATCGCAACACAGGGCAAGCAATTTCCTAGTTACACCTCCAAAAATCACTCTAAAGCATAACAAAATGATCCTAAAGATCAAATCCATGAGATTCTGTGAAGTATCTAACCTTACTAAGATTCTAAGTTAAGTCAATACCAAATTACCCATTCCATTCTAGATCTAAAATCGGAAAACAACCCAACACATGAAAAATTACGGACAGACCTACATTCACCTTCCAGTCTATCAGCTATCCAATTCGTAGAACTATCACAATCCAGAATCTACCCACTTTCGATCCCGGTTATTCCTTTAGACCAATCTGATCCGGTCTACTCACCCACACTCTTACTTCTATCTGATTTAGTTTTACCTTTGTTTCACCATCAGAGGGTTCGCCACTTGATTTTGAGAGTGGCAGGCCCGCCGCTTCTTCTGTGACTTATAGTGGCTGAAGACCCACTATCTTGTTCTCCAATCTCTTATACTAATCCGGATCCGGTTTGATCCTTCACAACAATCCAGATAATATTCTAGATTACCGGTTACACAAAGACCCCCTTTACGATCCGCTCATACTACAACGACCTTGACATTAAGTTCTATCCATGCAAAGTAAGGTGGTTACAAGTGTACCCATCCGTTCCAATGATAACTAAAGTCCTTCCGTTCACCAATTAGGGCAGTGAGATCTCATAGGAGGTTGGACACTCAACTGAATTTCCCACCCAGGAGTTCTAGCGCGACTAAGGAATCCCTCCCTATCCGCCTAACCTAACAATGGCTTTTTCACCTGGAATACTACACTTTGGAAACGCTGAGGAATTGGAATTCACTCCCAACTCTTACTACCTACTCTCATGCACATAGATTCAAAACAAGAACACCAAGAGGAGAAATCACTCCCAAAACACCATGTGCACTCCTAACTCCTCACAACATGACTCTACTAAACATTGAAAAGATGCACAAAGAAGAGCAAATAGAATATACAAAAGAATTTCAGAAAAAAGACCATCTCTCCATCTCTCTCGTAGAGAATGGTTTTATATACATTTGAATTTTACAAAGGCAAAAAGGTCCCCCAAAATTCCGCGCAGAACTTTTGGTTTGTTCCTAACTAACCGGTCAAACTAACATCCGGTCCGGTTCTACCTATACTTTATAAAAAAAATGGTTTTTAACTACTCTACAATTCCCGCATTTAGCATGGGGCTTCCGGGTTTTGGCTCCAACTGGTCAAATACCTCCTGTAGGTTCCGGTTCTGCTCTCGAGCTGCAGGGTCCGGACTCTCGGGCAACGCATCCAGATCAATGAGTTGATTTGTTGTTCCGGTCCGTGCCAAACTCTGTTTGTTCTTTTTGGATTGAAGGGTAAAACTCTTTCCCTCCTTTGATTTCGTTCCTTTTGGAAATAACTCCGGTAAGGAAATGTCGGAAAGGTGGATCTCCTTAAATATAGATCCGTTCAACCTCTTGCTGCATTCTTCTATCCGGTCTGCAACCTCCCTTGCTCCCGTCATTGTCATCTCCATTTGCTCAGTGAAGTTGGTTAGGATCCGAACCATCCGGAAACTGGATAGCTTCTTTTCCTAGAGCCATCCCTCATTGAACAGCTTGGCCTTGGCGACCGCTGTTCCGGATTCTCCAAAAGTTGCCTTCACTTGCTTGGCGACCTTCTGCGTCTCTACTACCATCTCCCTAGTGGCGGCCATGTCTTCCTTGAGGGTAAAAATTTCCGCCTTCAAGGTATCGACTTCCTCCTGAAGTCTCCAGATCTCAGCATCTTGCTTCCGGTACTCTTCCGGATTGCTAATGCATTCCACCACCCACCTCAAAAGCATGCTGTCTGGTGGCGCTCCCACCATCTTCGCAATTTGTGCAAGACTAATTTGCTTGCACTCCTAATCCCCTCATATGTTGGAGAGGATGGTGATCATGTTGTTGAATGGATCATCGAAATCCGTCTCTTCGAAGACCGTCTTCTCTACTTCCGGTCCCTTCTTTGGAGCAGACTTGTCTCTAGGAGGCGTCCCTCTCCCGTGTGGAGGTGTTGTCTTCTACCACTTGAATGGCTTTAGAGCCTCCTCCTCGTCCTATTCTTTCGTTTCCGGATCAGATCCGGATCCTTCCTCTTCTTCATCGTCCATTTCCAACTCTCCATACTTCAGGAGAGTTTCCTGCGTCCTCTAGGTCTTCTCTTCCATGTCCGTGAGAAGCTGGTTATGCTGGTAGAGGTGGAACAAGTAGGGGCTCAATGGTGTGGCCCTATTCTTTCCAAGGATTATAGTAACCCTCATTGGTTTCTACAGGTGGAGGATTGGAATCAAGAACTTCAATAAGTTCCGGTTCCGATCGTCTTCGCAATCCTTGACCGCATATTCGTCCTTCGGGTTCACTGCTCCCTAAAACTTCCCTCGGATGAATTCGTCCTTCCGGCTTGCCAATCCCAGGCCTCCATTCCGAAAGTTGTACACTGCCCTCTACATATCCTCCTTCCAGCAAGCCGGACTCCCCCGAATGGTGTTGTCAAATAGATTTGACAACTTTCCAAGCAACTCTCTCACCATTCGCTCCTCCTTGAACCCACAAGGCTTGTCTGCCAACCCTAGGCAGCCCATGATGGTCAGATCCTCAATGAGCTGGCTCTTCTCCGGCTCTGTGGTAGGAATGACCGGAATCACCCTCCAAAGCTTCACCTCATTTGCACCGGTGCTGGAAGGTCTATTTCTACGTAGCTGAGGCATAGGCACGATTTTTAGGACACTCGGAGACCTTTCCAATTCTACCTGACTTTCTCTCCTAGCCGCACGTCCCGTTCCTCACTGTCTCTCTTCTGATCTCAACCGGAACACCTTCAATCTTTGCAGCACATACCAAAAACACACACAATTTTGCACCAACTACACTCTATTCTTTGCCCAAACAAAAACAATAACGACGCTGAGGCAAAAAACGAAGCATGCATGAGGAAACATCTCAACAAGCAAAGTTGTAAATGGAGCTCCATTGGACGGGCCAACCCTTATATAATCTAAGAAACCTAGGTTAGATCATCATGACTCAATCCGTTCTGACCTAATCCGGTCCTAACCTTATCCGTTCTAAACCTAATCCGCTCCGACATCATCCAGACAGACATATTCCGGATAGATTTCGTTTTTGTGTTTGGAGTGAATTAGATCTGGTTTGGTTACTACTTCATTTCCTTGGTTGATTTCCGATTCTCCCTCATTCCCTAAACCGGATTGGAATTCCTAACAAGGATTTTCGATCCAACTTTTGGGTAATTCAAACAAAACCAAAAATTTAGGTTGCGACAGATGGCTGCATGCGTGACCCTTTTGGATAATATATACTATTTTTTGCTATCATTTGGTTCTTACAATTTTGCAACGTCCACAAATCTCATGGCAACTGGAGGTAGCAGTGATGGGTCCCTTCCGGTTTTATCAATGATACGCACTCCTAGTGCAATTAGGAAGGCTGCCAGAGACAAGACTAGAAAACGGAGGGGTAACATTCACAAGAAGCAATGGCATGTGTTGAACAATGATAACCACCTAGCTTTCAAAGGGTGGAACGAAGAGCCAGAGCCATGGAGTATGCAAATGTGCGAAGATTACATTGAATGGTTTCACATCGGGAAGTTCTTTCCGGCATGGTGCCATCATCACAACTGACACACTAACAAGGGAAATTTGAAGTATTGTGAAAATCTAGCTATCACATGAAGGTGTTTAGAATTGTGGCAGGTCCTTTACAAAACCCCTTTTGTAGATAGAAATGAGGCCCCTCTATTGATTGCTAGAGGTGCCTATGCTAAGGTCGCCTTGAACAAATAGGTTGACTAGAGCACGATCAAGGAAAGTACTTACGTGGAATGTCCAGAAGTTGGAATAATTCCTAGAGGGGTTCTGAAATTTCCAAAGGGTGGACTTGGGCCTTTTCGAAGTGATCCACAAAACAAAAAAATTCAAGAAGTGGACACAGAAGAATCAGAAAAGGATAACGATTCAGATGGCACACGGATTCCTAAGCTTGCACAACTGAGGGAGAAAATTATCGCCCCTGTCCAAGTCTCAGCTCCAAATGTTCAAGCCGCTTCATCATCACGGGGAAAGAAGATGAAACATCCTGCCAAGGTGCAACAGTCCACCACGCAAATTAGATTGGCATCAGCCTCAACCACAATTGCGGCTCCAATCTTGCCACTACAAGACGCCAACAAAGTCTTCGACTTTGCTTTAAGTGACAACACGCCCATATGTGCCACAAGTCATATTTCCATTCCACAATTTGAATCTGATGTTGTTCACAATGCGATGACATTGGCAAAGGCTCTCGACCTCTTGAAGACCAAGGATGCACAAATTGCAACCTTAGAAGGTGATGTGAAGAAATGGCAGTCTACTTGTGAACAAAAAAATGCTCTCATTTCTCAACAATCTAAATAATTACAATGCCTTCGAGAAAAAGAACGCCATACTTTCACTTTGTTGGACATGGACAACACCTTTGTTGAATCAGATTCACATCACTTGGACAAGCTTGTTAGGGACCTCACTAGCGATGTCATTCACCTTTCTCCTCCTGCCAAGCGTACGAAGCATTCTTCAATTCTTCCAATGGCACCGCTTCCTATCGTCTCAGGAGATACTATCAATCCACACGTTGATGGTTTGCAAGGGACTCAGGATTTACTTTCGTTTCTTGTAATTCCACATCTACAATCATCAAAAGAACTTGATTTGGCTGAGGAAAATAGAATGCTTCAAGAGAAGTCATTGTTGGTAGCAATATACTATCATTGAAAGGTCGCATGCATTCTCTCCGTGGATTGATCTCAACAAGTTGCAAAAGAACTAGACAAAGATTTGAAGAACTTTGTAGCAAATGCCCCTAAACGAGAGAATGGATTGACATCATGGGCATTGATGGAGGACATGTTTCCGGATAACATGTCCATGCTTAACGTGGCGGAAAAAAAATGTCATAGATTGGGCACAAAATGGTTGGGACCATGGAAATCAAAAGTCTAATCACTTCAACGAAAAAGACCAAAGTCTATTGTGGCCAAAGCTAGCTCATTTCATCTTGGATCATACCAAATGCCCTATATATTTTGAACAATTTGCGCTAGAAGGAGGGTGGGCACTTGGATCATGTACACACATATATCATCCTTAGTATCTCATCACCCAATGTCTGATTAGACGACGATGTGTGATTTGTTCAGTACCATTCCATGATTGCTTGTATACCATGTTCAACTTGGTGACTTACATGCCACCTTCTTGGGAACACAATAGAGACACGACGATAGAGACCCAATTTTGGAGACGAGACTTGCTTTGGAGTTGGCAAGAAGGCTACATGATCAAGAAATGGGAGTTGCTACCTCACAATTGTATTGGAAAACGGACCCGCGTGAAATTCTAAGAGTGGCATTCAACCTTGTGGAAAAAAGAGTTCACAATGCAGGGAAGAGGGCATTCTTTTTTCAATGCCTTGGTGGATATTTTGATAAGACATTCCAAACCTTCAAGTGGGGTGCTCATTCGGAAGGACACCATTGGAATTTTGAAGGTGAACAAGGGGCTAATCGTGATGAAAATGTCACTCTAGAAGACTTGAATAGTATGGCTTACCTTAACTTTACATATGGGCCTTATTACCAAAGTCAAGCACTCGATTATGTGTTGGAGTTATACTCTCTGCAAACTAAAGGACACTTGAAGCTCTAAAGAACTCCTATGTCTTGGAATCTATTTTACAAGAAAATGGACCTACTTCAAGGACTCAGGCTAAGAAGAAACTCGTTGTTGGAGAGTCCAATGATTACAAACAAGGTACAACAAGTGGTTCTCAAAACAATCCAATGGACTTGAACTAAACATTTCTATGAGATACTTACTTC
Source organism: Rhytidiadelphus loreus (assembly GCA_947034895.1). Lineage (NCBI taxonomy): Eukaryota > Viridiplantae > Streptophyta > Bryopsida > Hypnales > Hylocomiaceae > Rhytidiadelphus > Rhytidiadelphus loreus. Next base: position 66,981,647 of record OX344763.1, on the reverse strand, counting down.
AACGGTGGTTCTAGTTAATCGTAGTAGTATACAAAATGTAAGGCTTATAGTATAAGGGCCGTAGCATATCCATACTCGCATAGTGTAGTACTCTAGTAAGGGTTAGGGTTAAGATGTTGGCTTCTAAAACTATACTGCCTTGGCTGTGTATTGTACTACTTTGCTTATCTACAACAACCTTATGTTGCTTTGGTTTTGAAGGTTTAGGCATACTTATACATATGTAGCCTAAAATGCAATTGTTGAAATGCAAATACATTTGTTGTAGTTCCTCGCACAATGATTCTATACACGGTGCCTCAAAACTTGCAATCTTCAAATTTTTTAATGAATTTTTTCCTTTTGGATTTTTGTCTCATAGATTATATTTTTGTTTACATGGAAAAATTTGAATCATTGCATTCAGATTTTTTATGAGAAAGTTATGGACCTTCTTGTTTTGCGGGCAACTAGAGTCTAGAGCTTCTTCTTTAAAAAGTTGCTTGAAGGATTTGTTTCTCCATGCAACTTCTACAATCTAAAAAAGAATTAGTTCCAGTCACATAGTTAACTTTACTTGATAGTATACTCTCACCATTTTCATTCCATTTTAGAGACATTCATTATTTAAATTTTACAACTATTTCTTACCTACTTCTACTCAACAATTTTTTAAAGTCTAAAAACTAATTTTTGAGGAATATTTCCTAGACTCTCAACTCAAAATCTCCACTACAAAAATTTAAAGATGAAGACCTTATAGTGTAAAAAATTAAAGTCAAGAAGAATCAAACTTCAAAGTCAAATATAGTAGTCTCGTAAATCTGTAATGTGCTTAACCCCTAAAGGATAAAGGCCTCTTCTCTGTCAAAACACTCAGAACTGCCATTTCTACAGCAAAGAGTAAAAAAATTTCAAATTGTTTTTTTCCCACATATAACAGTAGGATCTTACACCTTACTAGTATGAGAATGTGTGGAAAAAATTTCAGAATTTTTCACCGTACAGATTACAAGATATTTGCGTTCAAAGTGAAAAAAACAATTTTTTCAGCACATTGCTAGACTAGATTATTTGACTTTGAACATTTTTAACTTAAATTTGTTGCACTACAGAGTTTTGAGCTTTAAATCATTATAGTGGAGAATTGAGATGAGGGTCTAGGAAAAAAAAATGTTTTCAAAAAAACTTAATTTTCATTCTTAAAAAAATTGTAGAATAGAAGTACATATGAGGTTGAATGAAAATCTATTTTCTTTCTAAGATGGAATTAAAATGCACTAATCCCCACAGTGAGATTGTTCTAGCAAGCAAACTAAACCATGTGAAACTTCTTCTTTTTTAAAATTGCCAAAATTGCATTCCGAAATTAATCCTACAAGGTATTTTCTCAAGAAGATGCTCTAATTGCCCAATAAACAAGATTGTCTATAACTTTCTCATAAAAAATCCAAATGAAATGAACAAAATCTTTCTAGATAGACAAAATTATAATCTATCAGGAAAAAAATTTAGAAAAAAAATTCAAATTTTTGCCAATTTTTTTTGCTGCCCAGTCTCCCCTGTTTTGAACTATATGGGCATAACTTTTATTCCCGGGCACCGATTGGAAAAAAAGTTATATTACCACAAAGGTAATCATTTTTTCTGTCTGCCAAAAAAGTTTCAAAAATTCAGTCCAAAATTTCAGCCTGTAGGTACTTGCCCAAAATCCATTCTTGCAAAGACACCAAATTCATTGCCCTCATATTCAAAATCTAATAAAAAACATATGTACTTTTCAAGGACAAAGGGGCAAACTTTTATATTCCACTAAACCTTTGGAAAATCAAAAATTGGAAGGCCAAAATGTTTTGTTTCTACCAAACTAGATCCAACCACTAAGCACTTTTTCCACTACTCACAAAGTCACTTTCTTTGGGCTCTGGTCCCATTCTTTGAAATTCCGCACGGGTGGTACCTATGGCTTTCACATTCCACTTCCGCCATTCCTTAAAAAAACAGATTACGCACTCCAAGTCTAATATGCCCTCATGCAACAAGTCTTGTTTTTTCTCGAGTAGCTTCACCAAATAAAAAAGCGTTGCTCTTTTTTCTGTATTGCTACCATATTCAGGAGCTAAAGCCAACACGCCTTCTTTTTTGGCTTGTTCTAAGGCATCATCATAATATTCCATCTCTAGCTCACATATTTGAAGATTCAAGCTTTTCCTTTCGCTTTGATGGCACCATTTCTCCCGTTGCAAGAGATCAAAGTTATTTTGAAGCACCGCTAAATCATCGGAAATGTGTGAATGCCCCTCTTGACCTCTTCGATCTTCTTCAAATAATTTACTCTACTTTTGTTTAAGTTAGAGTAAATCTTCTCATTTTTAGCAATGGTGTTTTCAGTTGCCTCTAACTCCTTCAACCCATCCACATTCCACAACAATTGGATTCACTGGAAGATGTTGTACTTTTTCTTTCACATTCATAAGATCTGCTATTGTTGCATTCAAAGCTGCTCGTGCACTTTCTATCTTAGTGCCCAACATCTCCAAATTGTCTTCCGAACCATTGTCACTACTTCCACTAGCCCCACTGTCTACACCACAACGGTCCACATCCATCGATACATGAACTTCTAAGCCTTCTTTCTCAATCTTGGACAATGATTGCGGCTCCTCAACCTTTTATTTTCCCTTCTTGTCAACTTGAACATCCTCGGCTTTCTCTTGTTTTTCTTTGCCAATATCTTTGTCGTCACTCTCAAAAGAATATCCATCGTATTCATAAGTGTGCTCATCTGAGCTAGAAGTTGAAGACCACTGAACTTGGTCATCAGCAACAGCCAAGTTCCCAGGCTTCGCCTCTAAAAGCCTCAGATTTGCTTAAACAAGTCCTTCTTCATCTAGCACTATTGGTGTGTTCGGGTGGTCACCGATAGGGAGCTCCTTCAAGGTTGTCCAATCCACCTTTTTCTTCAATTGAACTTCAACATACACCATTTGTACAAGATAGAAAGAGAAGTTGTTGCCATACCTCCAAACACCTTTGTTGGAAGACAACGCTCTTGCAGTAAGTCAAATTCGCCTTATTAGACTTCACGTGCAAAATGTGTCGCCAAAATGGGAACAACTTGTTGATGTGGCACCCATCCACATATTTGTTAACTGTTTCATATGTCCAAGGCTCTGGTTCCGCTCTCCATCCCAAAAAAGCCTTCATCTTTGGATGCAATAAGATGGGTACACGCTTCTTGCGAGGTTTGCCGCTCCTTTTACGATCCTTGTCACAAACCGCCTTTTTTGTGAGCCAAAGTCGATATTTTGACATACCATGTGGCGGTTTAGAGTCCTCACCCTCCATAACAATCACTTCGTCTCGAAAACAGCCTACTGAGTAGTATGCGGATCAATGTTACAAGCCTAAACCTTAGGTGAAAGAAATGCTAAATGTAATCCTATTACATTTAACACTTACAAAAATAGAGAATTTTTGTCAAACACCCTATGTCATCCAAGTGTGAAACAAATGAGCTGTGCAAAGGGACACAAATCCCCCTCACAACTCAAACCCCTAGCTTCTATGCACGCATTCAGCCATGTCAACAGGTGAAAGACAATGCACAGAATGCTAGGGCAAAAGAAAGTGGCGAATGCGGGTGGAGGAGAATGTTGATGTACCCGAGGTCGCCTATAGGGCGCGTGCGGATAGAGAAGAGGGGTGAATGCGGGTTTTGGGAGGTGGTCCAAGGTGACCTCGGGTTTGGGGTGACCTCGGGTTTAGGGCGACCGCGGGTCCAGGGCGACTGCGGGTCCAAGGCGACCTCGGGTCCAGGGAGACAACGGGTCCGTCTATTAATACAAGGACTTTTTTTTCTTTTTTAGTACATGTTTATAGATTGTGAGCTCAATCCCATCTGTGTTGCTAAATTTATGGAACACTAGTATATATTGTATTTGGGGAGCTATTGGGGTTGAGTCGTGTTGTAATACAGATGGATTCCTTATTTATTATTTGAACAAAAGTTAAATCTTTGCAATTGTTTTAAGAGAAGATGTTGTTAACCAATTTTATTTATAGTAATTAATTTCATTGTTAATAACCAATTCTATTGTTAATAGTTTATTTTATTGTTAATAACCAATTCTATTGTTAATAACCATTGCAATTGTAACAATAATGTCTTTGTAATTGTTTTGACATGAGATGTTCATTATTATTTTTTGGTGTAGACTCAAATTACATACTATGTTATAGACACTAATTTTGGTAAATTATATGCCTAATAACAAAATTTCTTGTACGGACACAAATCTATAAATGAAAGTCATTGTTGGACTTATATCACAATCATGCCATCTATGAAAGAATGTGTGTTTTTATCAATTTGGATGACAGATACCAAAAAAAAGAATATATATATATATATGGTAAAACCTTATTTACATTTATTATTGAATTCATTCAAGTTTTCATAATAAAAAATTTTATGCTTTTCTTTAAAATAAAATAAAAATAAAGATTTGAAGAAGAGTTAATAAAATATAAAAATAAATGATTTCTCGAATTGTGTGTTTAATAAATGACAACGATTATGGGGCTACAAATCTTTTTTCAATATCAACTCTTGTTTCATTGTCAAGAAAAAAGAAAATGGTGGCAAGAAGTCAATGAACTTCCTTTTTTCCAAATAGAAAAAATAGGAAGAGAGCGAAAAAGGTTAAAAAAAAGTAAAAACATCTCTCTTCCATTTTGAAATAAGTAAAGTACGAATAAAAAGGAAAAGTCTATAAAAGTCTTAAAACTTTTTTTTCTATATTTGAAATAGAATAAATAGGAAAAAAACCAACTCTCTTTTATTTTTTGATAAAATAGAGAAAATAATAAGAAAAAACAAACAATGCATGACTTAGATTTTTTTAGGGGTTAAAAGCACAACTATTTGAATTCAATCACCATGGAAGTAAACCTCATTTCAATTACATACTAACACATTTTACTCAACAAATAATATAAGTCTACAACATCAATTACCAACAAATTTATTTTCATTTTCTTATTTTCCTTGCGTCCATTATATACTACGGAATCAAAAAGGACCAAGAACATTTGAATTCAAAAGTTGTTACACTTTGCATAATAATGCTTAAAGGCCATATTCAATATACATAACTTTACAAATAGCCCATTGAATAATTGTTTTTCTAAAGACAATGCACGTGGCATAAAATTGCTTCATATATTATAGGAAAATATTTCAAAGTAAGTGTGAGTGTTTCTAACTCCATCCTTAAGTCAGAAAATTGCACTCAGGTTCTAGCAGCATAAGTTAGTAATTTGTGTGGATGACTTTTAAACGTAGTGTTCTTTAGCCTTCCAAGCAATAGACACTTTGTTTGTTATGGTGATAATTTAATTTTATCTGCTTCAAAACAATCTAAACGTTAAATGGTTCAAGACCTAGATAAGTAAGCAAATCCTAATTTAATGTTAAAATCTATCTAAGCTAACTTGTAGCATACGCTTTGCCCTTTCCAGAATGGTAAAGCAAATTGAATTCTGATGTTCCTACTAAAAGATTTTGATGGATGAAATTCGTCCCTAATTTTATCCTAAAAACTTCATCTGTTGACTAAAAATAGAAAATGAATTCTAAATAAATATAAACTTCAGGATTAATTTGTTAATTAATTTAACTAATAAATTCTTGAGAGAAAACCTAGTTTTGACCTATTTTTAGAATTTTCATCCAAATTTAAGTCAAACTTCATCCACACTTAACTCCTTTAAAATCAAAGTAATCCTAAAGTAAAAGTTGGTTTTGGAATCTTCAAAAGATTCCGTAAATGATTCTAGTCTCAAAAGATTCTTTAGTTATTCTTTAAAAATATTCCTAATTATTCTTGTATTAATCCTACTTCTAAGTTATAATTCTAAAATTAGTAATTTCTCGGGGTTTTATTATTTTTGTGAAGAAAATAATAAATTACTGTTTTACAAAGGTAAAAAGCAAGAATTTTGGACTTCTAGGTAAAAACTTATGGATGGATGAAAATACCCTTTAATTAGACAGAATTCGTTCCTTCAATAAGTTTTATAGAGAATAAGGGGATAAATTAGGTTTTGACTTTCTCCAATTATTCTAATATTTCCTAGATTCCTAAATTAAGTTAGATTCCTTTTGAGATGCTTTTGGATGAATTTAATATTTCCTTTCCAAAATAATTCAAAATTCATCCATTTATTAATCCCACAATCTTAATTAGTTTTTTTTTTAATTTTAGCAATGTTCAAACTTTCACGTATCAATTGGGATTCTAAATGTTAAATGTGATTTGAATGAGATATAAATTTAAAGAAAAAACAAAGTTAGAAATCATACCTCAGTATCAAAGACGTCAGTGGATCCGTCGTTGCAAAATACCATCATAATTGTCTCCCTAAAGTCCTCCATTGTCTTTCATGAATTTGCAAAGTTTTTATGAGATTTTGATTAATTGTTGTTGAATTATCGTCCTAAAAACCTATCTAAAAAGTCCAATTTGTTAGTTTTGAAAATAATAATTTTGTTTTAGAGTTTTTATTGTAAATTAGTTCATTCATTTAAATTCTCTAATTCTAATGAATAGTGATATTATTCTTTTGTTAATTGTTTAATAGTTTTTAGTTTAATATTCCAAAGATATTAGTTGTGTTTTGTTTTTATCTATTTGGCTTATTAGCCTAATAAAACAAAACTCTAAACGACAATTTTGGCCAACTAATACAATTGGAATCCCAATTAATAACTACCAAACAACTAAATGAATAGCAAATAGAATAAAATCTAACAACAAGCAAAAAACAAATAGTAAGATTCCTTTTAAAATGAATTTTTTAATATAACATTTCCCACGTTTCGAAACTCCTTTCTATTCCATCCCTTCTTTTTCCTTTTCAACTCTTTTTATTTGTGTTTTGAAGTTTGAAGAGTTTAGTGTTAACCAAGAGAAAAGATGAGTGTGGAATGAGGAAGTTTTGATTTCAAGTGTCAAAGTGCAACTTTGAGCTTTGAAAATTAAAAACTTGGTGTGGCGAGCAACGGCCAACCTTTGGTTGAGTTTAGACCCAACAACCAATGGCAAGATTGGAGACCGAATACCTCCACCACGTGTACAACACGAAAAGGAGAGAAATCAACAGAGTTTGGCCTTAAAACAAGTTTCCAAAGAATCTTATTTTGTTGATTTTTATTTGGTAAGTCAAAGCTTTGCCATGCAGGGACAACCCCAAGAATTAATGTTTTCACAAAGGCAAATTTTGACTGTTATAAGTCAAAGCTTCGCTGTGCGGGAGCAACACTAGTAGAAAATCTGCGTCGAAATCAACAAAAAATAGACAAAAAAGTGTTGATTTTATTAGTTCATTTTCTGTTGATTTGGACGTGTTGACTTGGACACTATGAAACAAGAAAGTGTTGATTTTTTTGTTACTGTTTTTGTTGATTTGGTCAATTTTTTTTTTTTTCTTTTTTTTCTAGCTTCCATATCCAAGTACCAGAATCTGAAAAGACTCTTGGTCATGTACTTTGCTTCTTTTAATGAAGTATTCTTATGTAGAATTGCTGGCCTTTAATTTTTGGATTAAATCATATGTGATTTGATTTTTTCTTGTGGAAATGCCCTCATTATAATCTTTAGTCTTAACAATAATGGATTATGAGCCTAAGACCCCTGTGTCTATAGCTCAACAAACATTTCCGTTTATTAAAACTTCTGCTTACACTAATTACTTGAAGTTGATGGCAGGTTTTTCTAATAACTCCCTGCATTAGCCTCCAAATTTGAAACAACATGGGCTTGGTTTTACTGGTTTGCTCAAAGCCATTGATTAAATTAATCAATTAAGGGCTCTGATGAAAGACGCCACTTTGAGCTGATAAATGACCTTTACTAGCTGTATGACGGGATAGGCTTGGCCACCAGTCCTGTCTTTTTATAGTTTCTTCTTATGCTGTTCCATCTGACGGGTTTGGGACATTTGGTAAACTAGTTGTTCCGTCTTTAAGCAATATTAGCTTGGTGCACAGTCTCTTTAGCTCCTACCAAAGCTTTCTGTTCTGTTGAAGTTTGAGCTACTGTTTGTCCAATTTTCTACTTGCCTCTGAGTATCGGACACTTGGCTTTGAGAGATATGGCATCCTCTTCACAACATTCTACTAATGACCAGGTTTTCCCATTATGTCTTTTGAATGGATTGTGTCTTATGTTTTTTTGCTTTGCATGCTTTTTCTATTTCAAATGAAGGCTATAACACGCGTATGTGAGTTGTAGACACCTCGCATATGGTCACTAACCTCATACTGTGATGTTGGTTTCCATGGATGCAGATGAGGCTCACGACCTCTTGGAATACTTGGAGATTTTTTTGCAAAAGATTGCCCTTCCATTGAGTTGACAAACTCTAACTTGAAGTACTTGTTTGTATACTTATATGGATTATTTTATGCCTTTTTACACTCTTGATCTTATTTTTTGAGCATAGTCTCTCTTTGACATATATTGGATATAACTTTGATCTTTATACTTCCTAGAAAAAGGGAAAAAAATAGGAAATGGTTAGACTTTTGATGAGCCAATCTTGAACATGTGTTGATTATATTTGTACTAGAAACTAGATGGTTGGAAATAGATTAAATACTGCCCTGAAAAGGGATGTTCCAAAACGGAATTTTTTTCAATTTAAAAATTAAAATTTTAAACATGCCACGTGGCAGAGGCAAGTCACTCCACATGGCGGGTTGCCACGTGGCACGACAATGCCACATAGGTGGCCACCACCATGGGGGTTTGAACCTTGGACCTCACGGTTAAGGTCCAAGGCTCTAACCATTGAGCCACCCCATAATCTACATGTTAATAAGGATATTAGAATTATATTTATATTGTTTTCCATTTATTTTGTAAGAACAGAAGACTTTGGTGACCGTTTTGGCATAGTAAAACATTTTTTTTGAAGAAACTATGGACTAAGAAAAGTTAGACAATCAAGCTAACTTTCACCTCCAAAAATCCGTTTGACATTTGAAGTCTCCAATCAAAAGTTATGGACAAAAGTCAGAGCGAGTGTTTAAAAATGTCAACGAAAAAGTCCATTTCAACCCCGCTCTGAATTTTGTTCATAACTTTTTATTGGAGACTTCAAATGTCAAACGGATTTCTGGAGGTGAAAGTTAGCTTGATTGTCTAACTTTTCTTAGTTCATAGTTTCTTCAAAAAAAGTGTTTTACTATGCCAAAACTGTCACCAAAGTCTGCTGTTCTTACAAAAAAAAAAAAAAAATTGCAAAAACATTGATTGTAATTCAAACTCTACAATAGACATCTAGTTCTTGAATTAATAATTTTGTGTTTTTTGAACTCAGAAGACTTTGGTGACCGTTTGGGCATAGTAAAATATATTTTTTGAAGAAACTTTGAACTAATAAAAGTTAGACAGTCAAGCTAAATTTCACCTCCAAAAATCCATTTGACATTTGAAGTCTTCAATCAAAAGTTATAAACAAAATTCAGAGCGGGGTTGAAATGGACCTTTTTGTTAACATTTTTAAACACCCGCTCTGAATTTTGTCTATAACTTTTGATTGGAGACTTTAAATGTCAAACGGATTTTTGGAGGTGAAATTTAGCTTGATTTACTAACTTTTATTAGTTCAAAGTTTCTTCAAAAAATATATTTTACTATGCCCAAACGGTCATCAAAGTCTGTTGAGTCATCAAAGTCTGCTGAGTAATAAAGTGTTAAATTAAATTAAAATTCTAGTTAGAATTGAACCTTAGGAATTTAAAACTTTACCCCAATGACATAAACTTGTTTAAAACTTTTATAAGTATAAATAAATAAAAAAGTGTTGATTGTTTTGTTGATTTAGACGTTGACCTACTAAAAATAACAAAAAAATTTAACCATTTTGTTACCTTGTGCCAAATCTACAAAAACTTGTGAAAATGAACAAAAAAGTGTTTATAGTTTGTTGATTTGGATGTTGTACTACCAAAATTAACAAAAAAATTTACCCATTTTGTTATCTTGTGCCAAATCAACAAAAAATTGTGAAAATGGTCGATACAATGTCCACATTAACAAAAAATTGATGATTTTTTATTGATCTGAACATCATTTTCTACTAGTGCAACCTCAGGAAATAACGAACAATTAAAGTTTCAAGTACCCGTTTCTAAGTTTTTAAAGTCAAAGCTCCGTCGTGCAGGAGCAACCCTAGGAAATAACGAACAATTAAAGTTTCAAGTACCCGTTTCTAGGTTTCTAAAGTCAAAGCTCCGTCGTGCAGGAGCAACCCTAGGAAATAACGAACAATTAAAGTTTCAAGTACCCGTTTCCAGGTTTCCAAAGTTAAAGCTCCACCGTGCGGGAGCAACCCCAGAAATAAACAGTATCCAAAGACCAAACTAGTATTTTGAAAACTTAATTTTTAAAGGAGGTACAAATGACAGTGTTTAACTGAACATTAAAAACTAATTCCCAAAATTTCAAACAAAGTTTTTAGTTTAATCACTAAAGGAGGTACACATGATAATGTTTAATCGAACATTAGCAATTAGTCAAACCAAACACCCATTATACAACGAGTTTTAGCACGTGGTGATGCCCAAAACCTTTTGGTAAAGTTTAGCCTTGCCGCTTTAAAATTTTGAGTTCACAAGCTATTATCAATTCGCACAATAGTTGGTTAGTATCCAAAAGAACAATAAAATCAATTTAGAGTTTGGGAGCTAGTCCCACAACTTTCAAAATACCAAAGTTTTGGAGCTTGAAGCCTCCAAATTCAATAAAGAAGTTAGTTAACTCAAACAACAATAGAGTTAAGAGATTTCCTCCTCCTAAACTCTTGAAAATCAAAGTTTGGAGGCTTGAAGCCTCCAAATTCAAACAAGAAAAAAAAAAGCTTTGAAGGGGCCCTCCGGACCTTCAAAGTACAAGAAAATAGAAAGAAATGGCCAAAATTTGGCTTAAAAAGTACTTCGACAAGTGTCAGTAGCACGACAAGAGCAACAACAAGAATGAAACAAGAGAATGAGGGCCACAAACAACCTCAAGAAAGAGCCTTATATACTCGCTCCCAGCCCCCCCTAGTAAGTTGTTCATAAATATTTTCTTACTTTCAATCTAAATATTTTGTTAAACTAACCTAACGCGTTTCCTAAATAATCTTTGTTTAATGGGAAGGAAGGTCCTTAAGCAAGTTCCTTCTAGGCCCTAAATGGCCTTAGAATCTTCCCCAAATCAAATATTAGATTTTTCCCAAAGATATTTCAAAAATCTACCTAATTAACTAAGATATTTTGCAAATTAATCTAAGGTTATTTCCAAATTGTCTTTCTTTAGTTCAAAAGATGGCTTCTTACGCAAGACAAGTATCTTGAGTAAATCCAATCTTCAATTTTCCAAAAGATATTTTAAAATCAACCTAGATTAATCCAAAATTACCTTAAAAAAGTCAAACTAAGGGCTGACCCTCTCTATCTTTTGAGGGACAACTCGAAACTGAAAACAAACTGCACCATCGTGTTCAGAAGACCCCAAATAGCCTAAAGGATCCCTTACCCCTACCTCTTGAGCCGTTTTAAAGTGCAAATTTGAGTCATGGTAACTCTGAACAAAAGTCAAAAATTTAACTTTTGGAGTTTGCGTTTTTTGATGAAACTATCTAGCTAGGGTAGTTTAGAATATTCATGGGAGTAAGAATTGACCCTTGAATCATTCCATTCGGACACGATTAACTCTTGATACGCCGGTCAACCCGCTGCCAAGTTGTAAATTCTTGTAAAATTCGTTGTCGGTCCTAATTCTGGTATTTTGGAATGTTGGAATGTCTTCAAACTTGACAAGGCTCTTTATTGGCATACAAAACACTATCCTAATTTTTAGTGAGATTTTACCGCGACATTTGTAATTTCTAGGAATTTACGAATGCAATTTTAAGCGGTTGACTTCCCATGGAGTCATTGTGGAGTTTTGTAAAATCCCAAAACTTTTGGGCAATCTTCTACAAGATGTCCATTAACTAAGGGCAAAACCAAATCTCCAATAAAGATGCTATTTTTAGCAATTCCTTAATAATTTCTACCCGGTGGGGAAATTATTTTTGATACTAGGGAATCTTGGATGATCGGACTTCTATTTGACCTCATGGCATGCTTTGACCTAGAAAAACACCTTTTTGTATGATCCAATCATCATTTCCTCTATCTTGGTCTATAAATGATTCGTATTCTCAAAGTTACTTGCAAACAACAAACCCAATTCTTTCGCATTGGATTTTGACTGACTCTAACTAGACTCTAATTTTTAACCAGTTCGTTACATCTATACTTATAGATGTTATACCACATGAACAAGACACTAGAACTAGCTAACTCTCAAATCCTTTCTTCGCTCGGATTACTGACTTAATTACCTAATTATATTAATAAGACCTAAAATTAGTGAAAATGTAAAGTTTTACGTGTTTCACGCATTTAAGGCCATTCTTTACTACTTAGGTAGGTACTTCTACCAAAACTCTCAATAACTTTATTTTTATGTGTTTTTTCATATTTTTATTCTAAAAACTAACTAAAAATCGCAAAAAATAAATTCAGAGTTTCAAGTGCCAACTTGAGGGCTCATAGTTAGCAGCGCATATTTGGCCACCAAGTTCATTGCTTGTAGCACTAAAGTCTTGCACTGGACTATCCTATCACAAAGGTGAGCTTGGAACATTGATTCGAGGGGCATCATGGATCATGGTGGAGACATAAGGGAATTCATGATCTCTATACATGTTGGTTTCTTCTTTGGGTCAGGATTTACGAGTTCATGCAACTTCATTCCAAAGTACATTGATCCCTCACGAGTCTTGAATAAATCCTTGTCCCAGTCAACCATATCACCAATATTAATCCATTCAGTCAACTTCCCAATAGAATACGAATCTGATTGTTGCGTATATTTATACCGTTGTTGCATGATTGGTATGCTTATATTGAAATTTGGAGGTCCATATGCATAAAACAACTCCAGGGCAACCCACCAACGACCTCCTCTGTATTGATTCCTCTCAGCCTCAGATGGCCTTTTATAATGTGAAGGCGCATTTTTGTCAAAACGACTCAATATTCCAAAATCACAAATTCCAATGTTGATTATGTCGTTTGAATAATCGGGAAAATGCAACATGATTTTCATGGGAGACGAGTCATTATGTAGCACCTGGCACTTGTGCATGAGATTTGTCACATATACTAAAGCCCATGCCAACTTTGCCTTGTACCTTCGGAAGAGATCGAGTTCTTTTTGTTTCTCCTCAGGAAGTCTTGTGGCTTTTTGCATTTCATGCCAATCAATGGTTGGTGATACAAAACGATCTAAATGCCTCAACTCATTCAAATGGCCCCCATTCTACCACAAAGTGTACGCTTCATTCGTGCGAGAATGAATGGCAAAAAACTTAATGATGCCATGGTGATTTAAGGGGCAAGCAAGGGCCTCCATAGATCATTGCGCTCTCCCCTCACGCGGGTTTATTGCCTTGGATATTTTCTCTGCAAAAGTGATGTAGTTTGGAATTGTATCCATTCCTTCAATACATACTTTACGCACTTTTGCATACCGCCCTTCACATTCAAAAGCACTAAGGGGCACCACTTTTGCCGTATCGGGGATCCATGTGATACATAATCCACCATCTCGCACAAATGCTGCCTACGCTGCTGTATTTTTCCACTTAAAAATCCTTGCTGAGTGCCTGAGCCTCTTGCCAATTTCTTCACTGCGCTGAACCACCACTCCATCTTCTGGCGGAATTCCTTGACCTCTTCTAATTCCTCTACTAATAGAAGTAATGTTCGATGTTCCTCCATCAATTTCTTGGTATTGAACATCACCGCTTTCAATGTGTTATCAAGCCATTCAAATAGTCTAGAAGAATACGTCAAGTTAATGTCTGCAAAATCATCGGATCCCTTTAACTTGGTTAAAATCCGTGTCTGTAAATCGTTCGGCAAGGCCACTCTACCAGTTGTAGGACACCTCAAGTAGCTTGCCTTCAAGAATTGTAGACTTTTCCTTGTATACCACTGGAGACACACTTTGTATGCATATCGGGTATAACTTGGGGGAGGATAGTTGGAGTCCTTCTCATCTATAGACTTCTACTTCTTGCCCTTCCATCGCCCTTGACTCCCTTCTTCTTCATTTTCATTTACAGCTATCGGAACCTCAAAATGTATTGGATCATCAAGGTCCATATCCCATATAGATTTTCTCCTTCTAGTGTTGCCTTCATGTGGAAAAGACATGTTGTACTTCAAAATAGTTCACAACCCGTGTTCAAAATTTGTAGATTGAAAGGGCAAAAAATTCCCCTCCCAATTGAGACCCTAGCCCACGGGCATGCATTCAGCCACCTCAAGGTAGGTGAAAGACAATACGTAAGGCCAAAGTAAGTGGAGAATCCGAGTGTGGGGCTAACGCTTAAGTACCCACATTCGCCTCAGAGTGCATGTGTATCAAACCCGGGGGGAACACTCACAGTTTTTAGAAAACTACGTGAGTTAAAAGATAGGGTTCATTTAATTCAAAGGGGAAAAATTTTATATAATTTGTAGAACTACTATAGGGTTCATAAAATGCTACACACTCTAATATATATAAATTAGGGTATGTAGAAACATCATATAATAGGAATTTTTATTAATAAGTTAGCCTTGACAAATAGAAGCCGTGCAAATTTTTCATAGTATAATGTATATAGATGTGAACAAATAATTTCATATGGATGATAAAATGGACATAGTCAAGAAAATCTACAATAATGGGTGGTCGACTAAAATTGTGCCATGGTATTTATAGTGTATATATATATATAAATACTATTCTTTAATGTAAATGTAAGACATCAACTAAAAGTGGAAAAATTGTCACATTGTATGAATAGGGAGGTTTACCTTAGTGGGTTCAACAAATTGAAAATTGTACAATATGAGGATAGAATTTATAGTCCATTTAACTCTAATCTTTGAAGCCATATGTGTTGATCACACTCATATTGAATGAGATTTTCATGGGATAGTTTCATTAGGAATTCTAAAGTGTTCAATGTTATTAACCCCTAAAGACTAGAGGGTGTTTTGGAGGAGGAAAAATCCAAAATTGCCAATTTTTGATGCATTGTCTAAAATAAAAAATTATTTAAAATATTCCAATTGCATAAAAGTGTATTATATAATTATGGAAATGTGTGGAAACAATTTCAGCCCATTTGATCAAGTGGATTGAAAAATTATAATGTTTGAAGTGAGAAAAAAAACTTTATTCTCATTCTTGCAAACTAGGATCAACAAACCTCAAGCCCTCTTAGAGTAAAATTTTTGGTCTATACAAAAATGAGGATTTTGACTATTCATAAATATATGATGTTAAGTTCACTCATGAAAAATTTGAATCAACTTGCAATGCAAAGAGCTTAAGTACATTAGCAATACATTAGTATTTTTTTGATGATTTCTTGTGCAATGAGATTTTTTTAATTTGAAATCCAAATGGTTAAAAATTTGAGACAAACATTTAGAATATTTGGAAAAAATTTCAAGAACTTTGACTTCACATATTGCAAGATAATAGGACTTGAGGTTAGAAGAAAAGTTTTTTTTTTAAGCCACCCTAACATAGCTAATAAAGTTTGACTCCTTTGAGGATGTGATTTGAGAACCAAATTATTTTTTATAATTGTATGACATATTTTATTAGTATCATAAATGCCAAATTTCAATAGTTGATGAGAGTTTTTGCAAAGATGCCTCGAAGATGCCCAAATTGCAAGGGCTGCCAAAAAAGTTTATGGTGGAAAAAAATTATATTTCCACTAAGAAGATACATGTTCACATCTTGTGTCAAAACTTTATGAACATTTGACCAAAATTGACTTTATAGGGACCTACCGAAAGTTTCAATTGTTCATCCAATGGACAATTGGCCTTTAGGGGTCAAAAATTGCCACTTGAATTCAATTGATTATTGTTGGTTTCACAATATATACCCCATACATAGATACAATAGATAGAAGACAAAATTTGTGAAGAAGGGTGGGGGGGGGGAGAAAATTGGACACTTAAATTTTATATGCAAGATAGCTACACTTAAAAACTTGCATGAATGAATTTATAAAAATTATAGGGTATTGGAAATATGCCCTTTTTAGCTTTTTATGTAAAAATATGGTCATCTTAAATGCAATGATTAAGGTAAATAGCCTCACATCAAATACCCTCTTAATTCAAGTGTATACCTTAAATTACAAGGAGTGATCCCCCCGAGGTATCAAAAAAGGAGCAACTATGGGTCTAAAGACAGTGGGAATGGGCGACTGCGGATTGTGGGCGACCGCGGGTACCAATAATGCAGAATAGCATCCCAAAACTTGCACGCACGGTCACCTACAAAGGAAGTCTCTTTGACTAGTAGTCGCCCCCTATGCAAAGTCACCTTGATTGTGAGGGGAGTCTGCATTTCCAAATTATTATGAGTCTCCCTCCTTCACCCGCAGTTGCCCTCTACGTGTAGTCGCCCTGATGGAGGGGGG
This sequence comes from Rhytidiadelphus loreus, assembly GCA_947034895.1. Taxonomy (NCBI): domain Eukaryota; kingdom Viridiplantae; phylum Streptophyta; class Bryopsida; order Hypnales; family Hylocomiaceae; genus Rhytidiadelphus; species Rhytidiadelphus loreus. Next base: position 66,965,063 of record OX344763.1, on the reverse strand, counting down.
GAGTTTGCATTTTCAAATTATTTGGTGTCTCCCTCCTTGACCTATAGTCGCCCCCTACGCAAAGTCGCCCTCATTGAGGAGGAACTTCAAATGTGTTTCTTTCTCCCTCGATGACCCACGGTCACCCCTAACCCGAGGTCGCCCTAAACCAACAACCATTTCAAAGAACTAACCCAACACTAATAAGCATTTGGAGCAAATTCTAATTGATTTTTCTTTATTTCACTTACTAAATTTGTAATAAATGTTAGGCGTCAGTTCATATCAAAGACATGGGAAGGCAATGGAAGAATTATTCTCACAATGTGAAAGGGTTCCCAAACCCTAGACCCTAAACCCTAAACTCTAGACCTTAGAAAACAACAAACATTTATCTAGAATCAAATCATAAAACCTACATAAAATACTTGTATATGCTACACAAGATGTAGTGTTTTAGACCTAATGCAGAATCATGTCTTTTTTTTCTTGTTGAAATTGTAAAGGGAATGGAAAAAATAACATATGATCAAAGGGAATTAAAAACAATATAGAAGAGGGTCCACAAAAACACCATCTCGTGAAACATGCCCAAATATATCTAATTACACTTCCCCACTATTTCAACGTACATAAAACATTTATTTGGAAATTAGGTAAAAGGAGTGTTGGAGAGCTAATGCAAAACCATGTCTTTTTTTCTTTTTGAAATTGTAAAGGGAATGGAGAAAATAACATATGATCAAAGGGAATTAAAAACAATATGGGAGAGGTCCACAAAAACACCATCTCGTGAAACATGCCCATACCCGCAGTCGCCCCAAGCATGGTCGCCCTAGAACAAAGGGTCTGATTTTGGAAGTGATCTAGGGACCTACAATCGCCCCCTATACGTAGTCGTCGTGATAGAGGAAGGGGGGGTGTATTTTCAAATTATTTGGTGTCTCCCTCTTTGACCCATAGTCACCTCCTACGCATAGTCGCCTTAATGGAGGGGGGGAAGTTTGAATTTTCAAATTATTTGGTGTCTCTCTTCTTGACCCGCAGTTGCCTCCTATGTGTAGTCGCCCTAATAGAGGGGGGGGTGCATTTTCAAATTATTTGGTGTCTCCCTCCTTGACCCGTAGTCGTCCTGATGGAGGGGAGGGGGATTTTCAAATGGGTTTCTCCCTCTAGGATCTGACGTCGCCCCTAACCCAAGGTCGCCCTTGAAAGACGCGAGGGATTTCTAATTTGTCTTGGAAGTGAAATCCCGGACCTGCAGTCACTCTACACGCAGTTGCCTTAGTTTCCATGATGCAGGGTTTAGGGTTAGCGCATGCGCCCCATGCAAACGCAGGTATTTCACAAGTTGTCCCACCCCGTGGTCCATAATTTCCATGACTGCGCCTTCTACTTCACTTGCCTTGTAGTGGCTGAATGTGGGCCCATGTTGTGGAGGTCTAGTTGGTTTTTCGTTTCCAACAAACCGACAATAGTTTGGTAGACACTTCCTGTATACTTCAATGAACTCAAAATCTTTTTCATTAGTTTAGGATAGTGAGAATATCAAAGCCATTTGATGTAGAGGGCCTTGAAACGGCAATTGCATTCATTGTGGCAAAGTAGTGGAATAATAAGGATTCACATACAAATGGGTGTAAAGCCACCTAAAAAGTTTACACTGAATCTACATTTAAAACAATTAGCAATTCAAATGAAAATGATTCATTTGGCTCTTGATTAACTCTCTTTAATTTTTGGGTGCTATAGGAACGTAGGGGGGCCTCAGTTTTATGTAGCGTATTCAAATTTAATCTTCTTGCATTGCTAATGATTAGTTATGTGGCTCCTTACAGGCTTAATGGTAGGTGCCCAATTTAACAAGTACTTAGAGGAAGTCAGAATTATTCTTGACCATGAATATTTCCGGTGAAAATTTGTTTAGTTTGCCTTTGCCTTCCTTATTGTCGTCTACTTGTATTGTAGACAATGTCTTTTTAATAGGTGGCAGAATCACCATAACGATGGCTATTCTATTGGAATTGATTTGTGATCTTTGAAATAGAATTAAGGACTTCTGAAAAGGCTACAAGTTGTATTACTTTGCTCATTATAGCCAGTGCAATAAGTCCAAAGGGCATTTCTAAGTCAGCAAAATGGGTGAGTAAAATATTGCCCTTCATTTTGTATAGGTGATTTGAATCTTTGAATAATGAAATGAAAGTATATTAATGAACAATTCTAGATGGATAGTTGGTGGTGGACATTTCATCTCACTTTTAGTGCTTATTTGTTGCAGGACGAGTGATGTGTTTGATACAAAACACATGCAATATTGTTTGGGGAGCCAAATTTGATGAGGCCATTAGGGAGGGGTAGGCCATGATGGAAGAATATGTGTGGGTTTGGCAAGGAAAAGATTGCACAAACCTCAGGTTCGGTTGTTCTAGTATAAAGCTTGTATTATTAGATTATATGCTAAAAATACCCATATTTAGTTGTTATGTTCTAATATTCATTGATATGGGGGGCTGGAGGATGCAGGGCTTTATTAGAAGAATTTGAGGATGTCGAGAAACTTTCCAAGTCTAAGAATGGGTGCTTGTTGTTACAACTCATAAAGGTTAGTGCAATGTGTGGATTGCACAACATGAGTAAATATACCTGCTAGGTTAATATTGTTTTTACCCCATTCCGTGAATATCATATGTACTAATGACAATTCCATCTTAGGATGATGAGCACGGGACGGAACGCGCATTTACACAATCTCTCAGCATTCAAATCAACACCACATATATTTTTGACAAACCAATAATAGGTTAAACCAAGTGCGGGCAAACTTGGACAACCTTGTGCCACGGGCGAATCATTCGTGACTGGAGACATTGTTGTGCTGCACCAAATGGCAACCTTGTAACATGGCATAAGTACCAATTTTGATTTTTGAAGAGGGATCATAGAAAAAAATAAGTTATTTATGAAAATAATAGTACTAAAGACATGCTAGACACTTAGAACTTCATTTTACATTTCTATACTATGATTTTGCTAAACAATCCATGGATTGTTTATTTTAGATGGATGATCATATTTTGCTAAACACTCCATGGTATATGAATGTTTAACTAGTTAGAGTCCACTACTTCAATGGTTTACATTTGTGAACCCCCAAAAAATATATATACCCATAAATGTTGTGCCTCGTTGTTCTTGGTTCACAAGTTTGAAACCCCCCAAAATTGAAAATGTAAAATTGTGTGCCCTTGATTTTATCCCTTTGTTTGTAAATATGATGGCTACACTTTGAATGAATATGAAACAAGTTTTATTGTTTGGATACTTATGTATGTATATCATAAATAAAATTTGAACAAAACCATGAAAGCAATTGGGAAATAGCTATTACAATTAATTGTAACAATTAGTTTCCATCTACACATTCACGATGCTTGATGAAGTAGATGATGAAACTTAAATAGGAGCTCATGCTGTCACACCCAATCCTTATGGGATATTTGAACAACCATCTTCCTACACCCATCCTATGCATTGTTTGCTATGGATTGCCATTAAATATTGCAATGCATAATTGATTATATTGAGTTTTGTTTTTCCTACGCAATTTATAATGTGTCAATCACACTTCACCATAAATGAATAGAAGGTATTTACTCCTAAATTCCCCAGCCCCTTCTTTTGGAGCTCTCCAAAAGTAGTCTACATTGATCAAAAATCCCACATTCTTCATAGTTGGATCTTGTTTTATAATGGATTCACCATACAAATTCAAACTAGACATAATAAAGATCGCATGGGAAAATAAAACACAACCATATAAATTATGGATGGTAAATTTCTGATCTTTGATTATTTCCTTATTGAAATTGTAGAAGTGATGTTAGGGTGGAAATTCTCTTTTTGCATGTCAAATCTAATAAGTTGCTTATTGCAACAATAATTAATAAAACAGCTAAAAATGCATAATCTGAATTTTTGAATAGAAGATGGAAAGGTGTACTATATTTTTTTGAAGTGCATTTGTAATTCAAATTTTTGTCTAGAATTTTTTGTAAGAAAACTTCAAAGTCAAAGTCTTAGATGTTTAGAAATTCGAACTACGCCTTGTACCCGCAGTTGCCCCACCCGCAGTCACCCCATTGTTGGGGTCCACAAATTACCCACTAGTTTCCTATGGTCCTACACATGTGGTGATGTGGTCGCCCATCCCCACTGGCCCTAGACTCGCAGTCGTCCCACCTGCGGTCGCCCCACTGTTGGGGTCCACAAATTACCCACTAGTTTTCCATGGTCCTATACATGCGGTTGCCCATCTCCACTGGCCCCAGACCCGCAATCGCCCTACTCGCAGTCGCCTTATCTACAGTCGTCCCATCCTCACTAGCCTTAGACCCGTAGTCGCCCTACCCACAGTCACCCCATTGCAATTGGCCTTAGACCCGCAGTCGCCCTACATACAGTCGGCCCATCCCGATTGGACCTAGACCCACAGTCGCCCTACCCGTAGTCGCCTTTGCCTTCGGCCCTTTTGTAGTACTCTAGTAGCTTTAGACCTGCAGTCACCCTATCCGCATTCGCTCTCAGACCTACATGTGCCCCTTTTCTGAACTCGCCCCAGGGCGATTGCGGGTTCATTAGCTGTCGTCCTACCCGACTTTGCCACTTTCTCTTCCTCTGCGTACTGCCTTTCACCTACTTTACAATGGCTAATTGCGTGCCTGGGAGCTTGGGGTTTGAGTTTCACTTACATAAGGCTCATGTTCTTGAATTCACTCCATCACTCACTAATCGCTAGATAATACGTTGCGGGTGCTTATTAGGTTTTGATTCCTTGCCCCAAATCTTGAGAGCATTCCCAATGGCGGACCACTAGAAGAAGACCAAGGCAAAAGGAGCCATGCACCCTAGGCAACGACGCATCCTTTTGGACCCAGCATGTGTGGCCTATCGAGATTGAGATCAAATTTCAAGAGACTGGACCGCCAAGACTTGTAAGTCCTTTGTGGGGTGGAGCCACATCGACAAGTTATTCCCCTATCATCGGCACTACACGAATCGGCACAACAATACAGCCAATCTGCATCCATGCCGTAATAATGCGTTTGTGCAACGATGTATCAAAATTTATTGATACTTGTATGGCACACATTCAGTGCCCAGGAGCAAATTTCCATATTTCATATGTGCAACGGTGTATGCGGAATTCATTCTGTTTTGAAGCATGGATTGGAGTTTAATCAAGGGAGTGAAGTATGCTCGCCTTCCACCCACAAAAGACATTCTAAGGGCGGCTCTATCTGCCAATCCACGCGAAGGGCTAGGCCAGAAGAAAAATTTGAAGGAAGGAGTGCCTAATGAACAATTTCAATGGACATCATTTGATTCATGTTTTAGAGACAAAGACAACCATAATGAAGACCTTCCAGTGGAGCCTATAAACATGGCGATGGTGGCTTCTACTTCCCAAAATTTACCTTCCCCAAGAGTGGAAGAAGAAGGTGAATGAGCTAGGCAACCATAAGATCTTGATATTTTGCCTCTTATTATGGTGAAACCGATTACAGTCCCTTGCACTGAAGAGGACAAAGTCATGCAGTATGTGCTTGCATGTATGTAAGAAGTTCCAGATGACGTTTTTTGGACAGAGATGGAAATGAAAGAGGATGTTTAGCCTTCTTTGTTCCAATTGGAATGTGTTGAAGACATATTCCCAAGTGAGGAATTTGTTGAAGATGGAACTATCCTTGATACAGTATTGTTGGATAGCAAAGTTGTTTGCAGAGCTCAACTCAAGAAGCTTCCAAAAGAGTTGGATGAAAAGCATGTGGAGTGTGAGAAGCTTCGCAATTAACAAATGCAAACTTTGAGTGGAGATATTGTAAGTAGCTTGCAAGTTTTTTTGTCAACGCAAATAACAAAGATTTTAGACTTGGAAGCATTTTACATTAGATTCTCTTCTCAGCATGCTAGAGGATCTAGTTCTTCTAGTAATGTGTTTGCCAAAGAACGGCTTGCCAAAATTATGGAAGCATGCAAACTGGAGGCAGATCAGGCAGACTTGGAGAAGCGAGGGGTGGAAGAAGCACGATCAAGATTAAATTTCTTGAAAGCATTAAAGGACAAAGCCCCCCTTGACCGTATTGCAGAAATGTGTGGTTGGAAAGACGTGGCTACTAAACAAGCATTGTCTCTTATGGAAGTAGTTGACTTGAAAAAGAAGTTTGGGGCTTCTTTGTCCTTGGATCCAAAATTGGAAAAACATTGGGATACACTAAAGGTGCTTTTGAAGTTTCAGAAATCTTTCAAGAAATATTAGTTGGCAGAGAAGTTGGGGAAGGATGACCAATACCTTAGGGCTTTGATGTTGGAAGGTAGGAGGGCCACATATGAGATTGAACGTGAGGCTCGTGACCGCAAAGAAAAGGGCCCGATGGATGTTGAATGATTTTTCTTTTTAGCACATTTTTGAGGACTATGTATATTCCATATTATGTATATATAAAAGGATATTATCCATTTTGAACATTACAATGCAAGTACATTGAATTCCATATAATTCCTTGATAAGAAAAAATAAGTATAGATATGAATTTTTGGTTATTTATGTTTGCAAAATTGTAAATACTTGAGTACTTTAGGAATTTCTCTCTTTAATTCTATTGTAACTGACAATCTAAGATGATGTATATGAACAAGAACTTCATTCAAAGTTTGAATTTTTGTAGATAAAGAGAATAGAGATTATATAAAGTAATGGTAAAAAAATTCTTATCCAAGTGGAATATGATAGAATTTAAAGAACAAGGGAAAGGTCAAAAGGAAAAAAAATAGGAAGAGAAATCTTTTACAAGTGGAATATGATAGAATTTAAAGAACAAGGGAAAGGTCGAAATGGAAAAAAATAGGAAGAAAAATCTTTTCTTATTGAATTATGACGGAATTTAGAAAACAAAAGAATTCATAGTGAGAAAATATGGGAAAAAAGTACTTATCCACGTGGATAAAGATATAATTCCCAAAACCAGAAATTTCAGTAGGGAATGAATTTGGGAAATCATTCTTATCAAATTGCATTAACCCTAGAAGTCCCATTGTCCCCTCAGCGGATAATTTGGAATTTGGGCAAGTTCCTATGGGCTGAAATTTTACCCTCATATTTGGAAACTTTTTTTGAAGATAGAAAATTTGATAAGCTTTGTGGGAATATAATTTTTATTTCAATCAGTGCCCGGAAGCCAAAGTTATACCACAAAAAGCCTAGAACTGGAGTCTGCAGGCAACACAAAAAATGTTGCAAAAATTCAAAATAATTTTCCTAAATTTTTTTTCTCAACGATTATTTTTTTGTCTACATTTGAAGCTTTGATTCATTCCATTTTGATTAGTGATGTGAAAGTTATCAACAATCTTATTTTTTGGGCAATCTAAGTATCTTTTTGAAAAAACAACTTATATTATTCATTTCCGAATGCAATTTTCAAATTTTTCAAACTCTTTTTTTTTAAAAAGGTTAAGTTTGCTTGCTAGAACAATCTCACCGTTGGGATTATTGTATTTCAATCCCATTTAAGAGCTATTAACAATTTAGTTTTACTTTCAATCTTGGACCTACTTCTACTTGACAATTTTTTGAAGTATGAAAATGAAGTTTTTATTTTTTGAATTTTTTATCTTAGACTCCCAACTCAATTCTTCAACACAATAAATTTTAAATTCAAATTCCATAATGCACATTTTTTCCACAATTAGCAATCAAAGTCATCTAAAATTGCAATCTAGTGTTCAAGAGAACTTGTTTTTTCAACTTTGAATGCTTCTATCTTTCAATATGTATAGTCAAACTTCATGAAATTTTTACCATATAATCTCAAACAAGTAAAGTTCAAGATCCTATGGTTCTATTCCAAAAAAAGTACTTTTTTTGTTTTTTTGGACAAATGCCAAAGAAATGGCAGTTTTGAGTGGTTTTTGGCAGAAAAATTGCCTTGGGACTTTAGGGGTTAAAAGAAAATTAAGAAAAAAGGACAATTCAGAACTTGTCAGATTGGAAAAGAACTTGTTATTGAAATTCAAACCAGTTGTCACCCCAGGCAACACCCAAGTTCGCTTCATACAGGACCTGCGGTCGCCCCCACCTAGACCCACGGTTTCCTTTGGAGAGTTCTGAATTCAGCATATTGTCGACCCACGGTCACCCGTAAGACCCGTAGTCGCCCATTCTTGGATTTGTGGCGCCCACTTCTGGACTCGCAATCATCCATTTTTGGACCCGTTGTTGCGCAATCATGTACCTACGTTCGCCTGACCTCGTTCTCGAGGTTGCCCTAAGAGATACCTCCGGTCGTCCATCACCAGACTTATTTCAGTTTTTTGGATCCGCATTCTTTTATAGGGCGATCACGGGTCCAAGGAGTTGTGTTGTATAAAGCTCTAGAATACCTATTATTTTATTACCTTGGCTCCGTTGATAAAACTCTTGTCTTGGACCTTCGAAAGAGGCTTCATGCGGACGTTTAACTTCTTCGGAGGGCAACGACTGTGTTTAGAAGGATTTACAAGACCATTCTAAACGGGTTGCTTTGTCATTACATCTTCCATAGTATTAGTGTGATTACTATAGTCATTTTCTTTGAAGACCCAGTGTTGATCTACTACATGGCTGGACAAGGTATTAGGAGAGGGGGGACCATGAATGATACGCGGAGGTCCACGAAGGATTGGGACAGTTGGCTAGTACCGTGCACCCCAACTAATAATTCCCCCATGCTCAAAAATGTGTATTTTGTGGGTGGAGCAAAGCATTTGTACGAAAGAGAGCATTGATTCACTTTGGATATGGCGGCTTGACTACATTGGAGCGTTGTAAAGAAATCCCTAAAATTGTACGAGAAAAGTTTAGGACTTGCGAGAGGCAAGTTCCAAGGTTCATGAGTTACGAAGAGATGTATGATGCATCGACCAGACATGATACACTATCTACTGTTGCAGAGTCTCTTGTCGCACCTGCGTTGAATGTCAAAGAAGAAGGGTCTCTCAATTCTTTTGAAACAAATGCAAGACAAATTCCTACGCTTGATTCAATAGATTCTACTGGAACAACACTTGAGAGAAGGAGGAATATGCTATCTGTTTCTCGGCAAAAAAGCATGGATGAGTCATTACAAACGGGCTGCAAACAAGAGTTGGATAGGTTGTGGGCTTCTTTCTTTTACGAGGCAAACATTGCATTCAATGTTGTGCGCCACCTGGCCTTTGTGAATGCTGTTAAACAAACAGTAGCAACAGAATTTGTATACCAACCGCCATTGTATAATGCGGTTTGCACGAAAATGATAGACATTAAAAAGGCATCGGTTTAAGCCATGGTCTCCGAGCAGACGAGGATTTCAATAAGTCAGTATGGAGCGACAATTTGTTCAGATGGTAGGTCCGATACTAATTCGCGGCCATTACTAAATATGATGTTGGTGTGTTCCACCAGGGATGTCTTTTGGGGATCAATGGATAGTACTAGGGAGAAGAAGGATATATCCTACACGACTGAGACAATGGCACGATACATTGAGGAAGTTGGTCCTACCAATGTTGTGCAATTGTGTACGGACAATGCTACAGTCATGACGAGGGCGATGGCAAAGTTGGAAGAAAGGTACCCTCACATTTATAGGCAGGGTTGTGCGGCACACATTTTGAACTTAATCTTAGAAGAGTGGGCAAGGGATTAGAGGATAAAGGAGTTGGTAAAAAAGACTTCGTCAATTGTGAAGTTCATCAAGAAATACCAACATACTTTGGCATTGTTTCGGAGATTTCTACCAATCAAAGTGTTGAGACTTCCAAGCAAAACATGTTTTGCCACAAATTTCTTGGTGATTGATTGTTTGGTAGACTGCAAGCAAGCAGTGCACAACGTGACATTGGTGTATATCTACGCGAACAACAAACTTGAACGTCAGAAACGTGGACACAACCCAGCCATTTTTTACGACCAGATGCTTGCAGATGGAGATGCTGAGGACGAGCGTGATGGGCCTTTGTCTTCATGGGAAGAAGACGAGGTTGTTCACAATTTTATGAAAGAACGCCAAAATCGTAGGGATGAAGAGGATTGGTTGCGCAACAATCCTTGGAATGCAATGGTTCGGCCCCCAACTAGTCCTCTATGACCAATATACAGGAATACATTTGACTTTCATGACGATGGGTATGTTTCTTCTGGAAATTCACCTGTACGTAGTCCACCGCAGAACGTCGTACACACTACGGATGCAATTTCGCCGGCACATGCATCACAAAGGAGAGAAAGCACCCCCGACAACAACAACGAAGGCGTACCTATTCCCATGGCACCGGTAGAACAAGAAGTTAGATCTCCAATACCAACTAGTTCACCTCTGAATATGGCCCACAATTTAAGAAGCATTGCACAAGTTCCAATGAGAAGTGAACATAAAGAAGAGGCCATCGAAGTCAATGAAGTTGTACATGAGGGAATACCAAATCTCATTGTATTGAATGCATCTACACTCCGAACAATTGTTATTACAGATGATGATTCTGATGTGCCATTACTAACTGTTATGAATCGAAGTCGGAATGTGCCGTTGAATCCAGTGACAACTAGAAATGTGGCAACAATGAGGAGGTCTATCCCAACCCTTCCAACAAGGCCACCGGTGCATGGAGGTGCTCTACGGACAATTGATGAAGAGGTCCACGGCTCAGCTCCACAACCCACTCAACCTTCATCCGTTTCTGGCCCTAGCGAATCATCATTAGGAATTCAGAGGTGCAACAGTAGAGGCTAGAAAAGGCGTATTAAGAGGGTTGATGAGAGGGGACCTCGAAACCCTAAACGACCCACTCAAATTGTCCAACGGTGTACCATTGGAGCGGGGTGTTCCACCCAGAATGTTGGACAGTCAAGTGGAGGAGGACGACACCTTGTATCCAACATGGATGGAACTACGGATGCCTTAAGGCTCACGAAATGACTTGTGCAAACTAAAGGCATACGTAGTGTAGATACAAAAGTTCCAAATCTAAACTCAAAGGTAGAGCGTGAGGTACGAATCGAAGTAGTAACAAGGGAAGATGATGAAAACGAGAGCTCGGGCGACAACATGAGCAACGAAAAGTCTTACGAAGATACAGACCCTCACGTTGATGAGGTGCCGAGCAATTCTACATTCACGCCTACTGACTAGAGTACTAGACAAGTAGACAATAATTATCGTTATAAGGTTTTAGCTTATATGTTTGGTAGCGAATCTTTCAGGGTTGTTTTGTCGGACGTGTTTTGGATTTTTGTGTCGAATTGTCTGTCGTATAGAACATGTCGTATAAATCTTGTCAAGTTTGTTGCATAACGTGACACAAAGTCAGCAGAGACAATTTTTGTATCTCATTTTATTTATGCTTTAGAATTTAGAATGTAATTAGTGTTTATTAAAATGAGATCTTTTAATGAAATAAAACATTAATATGTAAAGATCGAAGTTAGAGGATGCTTTATTCAAAAGTTCAATTTTGAGTTGATTTTATTAGACGGACGAGGAGGTCTACTAGACGTATTAGATGTCGTATTCGTCGTATTATCGAGTTGTTCGGGTAGACAACTAGGGAATCTTTGTAGTTCAAACTTTGAGCCTTCATCTTGATGTGTAAGGATTTTGTAGTGCCTCATCAAGCATATGAGCATATAAGAGGGAGGAACAGATTACCAGTTTTAAAATATATGTTGAGTTTTAATTGTTAGGCGGTTAGGTGATGACTGCAACAAGGTTCTAGAAGTGGAATGCAAGTACGACTATATTTGAAGTCCACCTCAAAGCAATATGGATGACTTATTAATATAATTGTTGTTGATATTATTATTGTGGCCTTATATTGGATGACTTTTTGGAATTAGAGAAGTTTTGTCCAATTTACATTTCATGGGCTCTATTATTTGCACTTATAAATTGTAAACCCCAATATAAAGAAGAGGACTATGAAATACTTATTTAGAACCCAATGTAGCACCTAATTCTACGCTTATAGAATTCCTTTGTGATGTATTACTTCAAAGACTGAATATGCCAAACTGACACTAGAAGGAACCCGTGTCAAAGTTGACGGATTTTGTTAGACATCCAATATAACAATCGTTGTTTTTATGTCAACAATGATGTCCACTATAACTTCTTCATGTTATAGTGGACGTCATTGTTGACATAAGAACAAGGGTTGTTACATGGGATGTCTAACAAAATCCGTCAACTTCGACATAAGAATACAAAAGAAAACATGGGATCCTTCTAGTGTGAAATCCTAAACTGAACTTGCACTCGAGGTCGCCCTCTCCCCTCACCTGAGGTTGTCCTATAACCCGCGAACGCCGTCTGCTGCTCCCACATACAGTCGCCCTGTAACCCAAAGTTGCCCCTACTTCTCAGACCCGAGGTCACCCTTAGTACTCAAAACCGCGGTCGCCCCTAAATCTGAAGTTGTCCTAGCGCCCCTGACCTGCTATCGCCCCTTTACCCAAAGTCACCTTCAACCTTCAACCCGCAGTCGCCTCTATTTTTTCCACACAAGGTTGCCTAAGGTAGTCTTGCACGTGCCTTCACCCGCAGTCGCCCACGCTAGTTGTCCACGTTAGTCCCAAAGCCCTACCACGTAGGCAAAATCAATTTATTGTGGGATAAATTTTTTTACCCCTCCGTGATACAATGTCAAGTAAACTCAACACTTAGTGACACGCGACACGCGACGTCAGACTTCATACACGATGCCTAAATCCAAAAATATGTCAAACAAGACAACCTTGCCCTTGACCTCCGCCATCTATTCCTGTCAAAATTGTGGACCTCACGCAGAAGAAGATCTCGAGGCGGATAATCAAAGATCCGGCCGAAGTTATGGAGTCTTAGGAGGAAGAAGCTGTGACAAATTCAATTTTAGAGTCAAAGTATGAAGAGACAGATCCACCTTTTCCTCAGATCCAATCCACAACGAAGACCATGCCAAAGAAATCCCGTCAGAAGCCAGCTGTGCAGGTACCAAAAGCTGGAACCTCAACAAAGACGGCTCGGAAGGGCAAAGTAATTAGTTAGAACTGTTAGTTTGGCTTTTTATTTTCGACGTGGATTTTTTGGATGTGGGGCTTGATGTTCTGGATTATTAGGGTAATAACGACTTTTCAGTTTTTCCGGAATGGTCAATTGGACCGTTGGCTAGGTTTTGTGTTTGACCGTTCGGTTGCTTTTTGTTGGTTTTTAATGGAAGGGTTGGCTTGTGGCCTTCCATTCCTCTTCTTGTCATTCAATCGAAGCATCCAAGAGAGCACCTTGGGAATCATCTTCTTGCGTATTGCATTATGGTTACTTATGTGCGGGTGTTTATGTGAGAGTATGCAAGGGAGGAGTCTGGATATGTGTGAGCCCTCAAGTTGGCACTTGGATCTCTGAATTTTTTTTTGCGATTTTTAGTTAATTTTTGAGTGAAAAATAGGAAAAAACCTATAAAAAATACAATTATTGAGGGTTTTGGTAGAAGTCCCTACCAAAGGGGTATGTAATGGCCTTAAATGCTTGAAACACGTAAGACGTTACATTTTCACTAATTTTAGGTCTTTTTAGTAAAAATAAGTAGTTAAGTCAGTAATTTCGAGCGATGTGAGAATTTGAGAGTTAACCAGTCCTAGTGTCTTGTTCATGTGATACAACATCTATAAGTACGCATGTAACAAACTGGTTAAAAATTAGAGTCAAGTCAAAGGCAATCCAAATCCAATTCGAAAGAGTTAGATTTATTGTTTGCAGGTAATTTTGAGAAATACATTCATTCACAGACCAAGATGGAGGAAATGATGATTGGAACATACAGAGAGGTGCTTTTCTAAGTCAAAGCATGCCAGGAGGTCAAATAGAAGTCCGATCATCCAAGATTCCCCCGGTATCAAGAATAATTTTCCCCCCGAGTGGAAATTATTAAAGAATTGCTAAAAATAGCATTCTTATTGGAGATTTGTTTTTTCCTTTAGTTGATGGACATCTTGTAGAAGATTGCCCAAAAGTTTCGGGATTTTACAAAACTCCACGATGACTCCATGGGAAGTCAACCGCTTAAAATTGCATTCGTAAATTCCTAGAAATTACCAATGTTGCGATAAAATCTCACTAAAAATTAGGATAGTGTTTTGTGTGCCAATAAAGAGCCCTGTCAAGTTTGAAGACATTCCGACATTCCCAAGTACCAGAATTAGAACCGACAGCGAATTTTACAAGAATTTACAACTTGGCGGCGGGTTGATCGGCGAACCAGAAGCTAGTGGTGTCTAAATGGAGCGTTTCAAGGGTCAATTCTTACTCCCACAAATATCCTAAATCATCCAGGACCGACAGTTTCATCAAAAAACGCAAACTCCAAAAGTTAGATTTTTAACTTTTGTTCTGAGTTACCGTAACTCAAATTTGCGCTTTAAAACGGCTGGAGAGGTAGGGGTAAGGGGTCCCTTAGGCTAATTAGGGTCTTCTGAACGCGATGGCGCAGTTTGTTTTCAGTTTCGAGTTGTCCCTCAAAAGATAGAGAGGGTCAGCCCTTAGTTTGACTTTTAAAAGGTAATTTTGGATTAATCTGGGTTGATTTTGCAAATATCTCTTGTAAAATCGAAGATTGGATTTGCCCAAGATACTTGTCTTGCGTAAGAAGCCATCTTTTGGACTAAAGAAAGACAATTTAGAATTAACCCTAGATTAAAATGCAAAATATCTCGGTTAATTAGGTAGGTTTTCAAAATATATTTGGGAAAATCAAATATTTGATTTGGGAAAAGATTCTAAGGCCATTTTGGGCCTAGAAGGAACTCGCTTAAAAACCTTCCTTCCCATTAAACAAAGATTATTTAGAAAACCCGTTTAGGTAGTTTAGCAAAATATTTAGATTGAAAGTAAGAAAATATTTACGAACAACTTACCGGGGGGGGGTTGGGAGCGAGTATATAAGGCCCTTCCTCAAGGTTGTTCGTGGCCCTCATTTTCTTGTTTCATTCTTGTTGTTGCTCTTGTCGTGCTACCAACACTTGTCGGAGCACTTTTTAAGCCAAGTTTTGGCTATTTTCTTCTATTTTCTTCTATTTTCTTCTATTCTCTTGTACTTTGAAAGTCCGGAGGGCCCCTTCAAAGCTTTCTTTTCTTTTCTTGTTTGAATTTGGAGGCTTCAAGCCCCAAAACTTTGCTTTTCAAAAGTTTAGGTGGAAGAAATCCCCTAACTCTAGTGTTGTTTGTGTTAACTAACTTATTTCTTGAATTTGGAGGCTTCAAGCCCCAAAACTTTGATATTTTGGGGGTTGTGGGAATAGTTTCCAAACTCTAGTTGATTTTATTGTTCTTTTGGATACTAACCAACCATTTGTGTGAATTGAGAATAGTCTGTGAACTTAAAACTTTGAAGCGGCAAAGTAAGACTTTGCTGAAAGGTTTTGAGCATCACCACGTGCCAAAACTCGTTGTATAACGGGTGTTTGGTTTGAATAATTGCTAATGTTCGGTTAAACATTGTCATGTGTACCTCCTTTAGTGATTAAACTAGAATTTTGTTTGGAATTTTGGAAATTAGTTTTTAATGTTCGGTTAAACATTGTCATGTGTACCTCCTTTAGTGATTAAACTAGAATTTTGTTTGGAATTTTGGAAATTAGTTTTTAATGTTCGGTTAAACATTGTCATGTGTACCTCTTTTAAGAATTAAGTTTTTAAAATACTAGTTTGGGTCCTCGAATACTTGTTATTTCTTGGGGTTGCTCTCGCACGGCGGAGCTTTGACTTTGAAACTTGGAAAAGGGTATTTGAAAGTTAAATTTGTTTGTTATTTCTTGGGGTTGCTCCCGCACGGCGGAGCTTTGACTTTGAAACCTGGAAACGGGTATTTGAAAGTTAAATTTGTCTGGTATTTCCTGGGTTTGCTCCCGCACGGTGGAGCTTTGACTTTGAAACCTGGAAACGGGTGATTAAAATTTCCAAATACCCTTAATCCATTCGTGTTGCTTGGGGTAGCTTCCACACGGCGAAGCTTTGGTTTTTGAAATTAAAATTTAATTTAAAAGACCATTTAAACTTGGATTTACCCTCGCAGGGCAAAGCTTTTACTTAAACAATAAGAATCAATGGAATAATATTCTTTTGAAACTTATTTAAAGTCTGGGAATCCTTGAATTATTTCTCTTTCGATTGTGCAAGTTGTGGAGGTATTTGGCCTTGCAAGCTTTTGTTGTTCCTTTATTAGATTGTTAGTTTTATCTTCAATTTGGAAATTTACAACCAATTGAGTCAACATAGTTGTTGGTTGTGTCTTTTATTTCCATTGAGGCCATAAAAACTTGTTTTCCATACTATTGTTTTCTTTTTCTTGCTAGTTATTATTTTTGAATCATGTGGGACTTTTAGAATAATTAAAATCAGCTCGTAAGGAAGATTCAGACTTGTTGAAGGGAACTGGACCAGCCAAAGAAATCAGTTCGAAAGAATTAGTACGGGGTCAGGGTCAAGACTGACGAGAAGGGGACGGAGACGGACTGAAGGGGACGGAGCCGACATCAGCCAATCGGAAGGCGACACGTGGCGAGAAGGTGATGGGAGTGGGGGTCTTGAGCAGAGTTCTCCACCAACCTGGCAACAACACGTGGCAGCACAGTAGGTGAGCTTGAAAAAACAGAACCAGTGCTTGGAAAACGAAAACAGAACCAGAGTGCTTGGTAAACGAAAACAGAACTAGAGTGCTTGGTAAACGAAAACAAAACTAGAGTGCTTGGGAAACGAAAACAGAACCAAAGTGCTTGGAAAACGAAAACAAAACCTGTGCTTGGGAAACAAAAACAGAACTAGTGTGTTTGGAACCGATTAGTGAGAAGAGTTGGGAAAAAATATCCATCCAACCTCTGTGAACAAGGGTTAGTATTGATAAGTTGATAATTTAAATACTCTAATCAACAAGGTCTGTTTGAAGGAAACATACACACGTACTTGACATCTAATCAACAAATCTTCAAATTCCATCCTCCTCACCCATCTTACACTTGAATTCCAAAATATGAGAATGAAGTGAAGGGGTTGAGGAAGATGAATAAGAAGAAAAGAAGGAATTAAAACACGTGAAGGAATTAAAAGATTAAACAACTATTAAAGAAAGAATCTAACTATTCATTTGGCTAATTGTTTTGGTTTGTTTATTCAATTTATTCTTTCTACTATTCATCGATAGATTTGTTTTTGATTGTTTTGATTATTTTATTAGAATACTATTCATTCATTTGGTTTTAGTTATTAATTAGGATTCCAAAGCCAAATTAGTTGTTTGTTTGTAGTTTGGAGATTTGTTTTATTTGGCCTAATAAGCCAAAACAATAAAAACAAACAACAACTAATATTTTGGAATATTTAAGAAAATAACTATTAAACAATTGGCAATCGAATAAAACTACTATTCATTGAAAGTTTGGAAAAAATTGAATTAAAATTATCATTTAATTTAAATTTCTACAATCAAAGAATTAGTTTTAAATTGCCAAAACTAACAAATTGGACTTTTTAAGATAGGTTTAGGACAACGATTCAACAAACAATTAATCAATAACTCACTAGAATTGGCGAATTTCATGAAAGATAATGGAGGACTTCGTGGATACAATCATGATGGTATTTTGCGATGACGAATCCACCGACATTCTTGGTACTGAGGTATGATTTCTAAAACTTGTCTTTTGTCTTTTCTTTTGCTTTCATTCTTTAAAAATTAGATTAGAAAACTTAAACTAACAAAATTAACAATTAGGAATCCAATAGCTAGTAGAATTTAAAATCGTTATAAAACCTTTGGAAATTTAATCACAAAAGTAATAATTAGATTAACTTTGAATCAATTGGGACAGCAAATAGTAATTTCATCCAAAAGAATCTCAAAAGGAATCTAATTTAATTTAGGAACTTAGGGAATATTAAAATAATTAGGGGAAGTCAAACCCTAATTTATCTCCTTATTCTCTTAAAAATTATTAAAGGAACAAATTCCATCCAACTAAGGGGAATTTTTTGTCCATTTAAAAGTTTTCACCTAAAAGTCCTAAATTCTTACTTTTTACCTTAATAGGAAGATAATTTATCATTTTAACCATAAAAAACATAAAACCCTAAAGAATCACTAAAATTAGAATAATAATTTAGAATTAAGATTAATTAAAGAACAATTAGGAATATTCTCAAGGCACGACTAGAGAATCTTTTGAAACCATAATCTTTTAGAGAATCTTTTGAAGATTCCAAATTCACCTTTTACAATTAAAAATAACTTTAATTTGGAAGGACAAAAGTGTGGATGAAGATTTGACCTAAATTTGGATGAAAATTCCTAAAATAGGTCAAAATTAGGTTTTTCCTAAAAATTCCATTAGTTAATTTAATTAACCTTTCAACCCTGAAATTTAGAATTATTTCACATTATTTTGCTATTTTTAGTTGACGGATGAAGTTTTTAGGATAGAATTAGGGTCGAATTTCATCCACGCATAACTTTCACTAGGAATATCAGAATCCAACTTGCTTTACCATTTCGGAAAGGAAAAATTGCATTCTTTGATTTAGTTTAGATAGAATTTTAGTTTAGCTAGAAGTTTAATCACATTTAACTAACCCTCAACAACCTTTATTTCTTAACTATTAGAGTGTTTTGAATCACTTAGATTAGGTAAAAATCAACAAAACAAAGTGTCCATTGCTTGGAAGGCCAAAGAACACTAAGTTTACAATTCACCCATTTGAACCATTAACTTATGCCGCTAGAACCTATGTGCAACTTTTTGATTTAAGGGTGGAGTTAGAAACACTCACAATATATTGGCAGTCGGATTTGGTTAAGGGTATTTTACAGATGAGTCTAGATTGCAAGTGAAGAGCTGTGCGTGGTGCCCTTAAATCACTGGAACGGTGATCCGGTGGGGACCCGGGAGTGGTCCGGAAGCTAGTTTGGAATTTAAAGAGCGGTCCTATGCGGAGGTCGGTAGCCACCAGGGGGAATATTTCCAACCACTGGAAAGTTTGCCAACCTCAGAATCGGTCAAAAGCGAGTTCCGGAAGACATCTATCTATCGTTGTAGTATGGAGGATTTTGTGTATCCTTGTGTGACGTACTTTTGGAGTGAATAATCCGGAAAGTTGTAAAGGTGTCATTCTCCTTAGTCATTTAAGTAATTTTATTCGAGTGTGTTTTGTTTGTTTAGAGCAGAGTTTTTATGTGTGAATCTTGAGTGGTGAAGTTCCCTACTCCTCGGAAAGAGCAAGTGAAGACCCTTTGAGGGTAAAACAGAGGTACCAAAAACCGGTGTGTTGGATAGTTGGATTAGAAATCTGGAATAAATTGGATCCGTATTAGAATCCGGAAAAAAATAGTTCAAAAAACTAGTTTATGAGTTAAACGGGTCATACTCCGAAAGGTCAAGTTCTGGATGAATCCAAGCTCTGGAAACCTAACATCAAGACAACATCTGGAATCTTCTGGGACAATATTTTTTGTCATCTTAAAACATTTGTTGTGTTAAGGATACCTATGCCTAGATGATGCGTACGACACTTTTGGCACCGTTGCCGAGGATTCTAATAGCTTGTTTTGAAAATAGGAAAGATTTCGGAGAAAAATTAGAAATTAAAAAGATAATTGTTGTAGATTTGGAGAAAGTGAAAAGGGATAGCTAGTATGGATCCTCACCCTCAAATCAATGAAGTAGATCTCAAAGGAGCACCCAATTTGTACTTCATGAGTAGACCTCAGAGAGGAATTCTAGCCAGAAGACATTCCCCACGATTAGAAGAGGTTGCAAGAAGGCCTTTGGTACACGGATTATAGAAGAAGATTTGGTGCTCATTCATAACTAGAGCACTAGACAAACCCCTAGTCTCCCAAATCCGGAAGCAGTCAAAAATCTGGAAGACACAAGAGTGGCATTGGATAGAGAACCCACGCCAATAGATTCAGAAGAGGACCTCTCCTTTAAAGAAGTAGAAGCAATGGTGACTTCCATTCACCTAAGGTATAGTAAATTTTGGGGTGATGGTAGTAAGGATGTGGATGACTAGATGGGAGAGTTTGAGGCCACTACTATCACCAATCAGGGAGATCTAGCCTCTAGACATCGGGTTTTCCACGAATTTGAAAAAAGTGAGGCACTGAAATGGTATCAGGATGTTCTGGAAGCTATACGGAATGACTGGGAGCATCTTATGGAGGCATTTCTCCAGACATTCCGAGAGGTAGGTGGAGAGGCTAGAGTGGTAGGGAGACTTAGTAAAATATCAGGGAATGTTAGTATGCGAGCTTGGAGCGGGGATCGGTGAGCGGTGAGCGGGAATATGGAAAATTTATTGAAGAGTTTGGGAAAAAAAACGAAGAAACTGATGTAAATTGAAGAGAAAATGGATAAATTTATTGTCATAGTTCATGAAAGCTTTAGAAAATAATGGATGAAAGTTTATTAAAATTTTTTGAAGACAATTACGAGATAGTGGATGGATGTAGTTCATTGAAATGGATCGAATTGGATGAACAAATTGGATGAACAAATTGGATGAACAAAATGGATGAAACAATTGGATGATAAAAAAGGGTTTTCGATCTCAGATGTAATAAACTGTAGAATGCTAAAGAAGAGAAAATGTTAAAACAAACAAACATGTGTAGTATAAAAATCTCAGTCTAAGAAAAAATTTAGGTTGTTGGCCTTATCGAGTAAGATCTAAAAAAAAGATTTTTCCCCTTGCAAGTCCACCTGATGACGGGGCATGCCCATTGGACTCAAAATCGTTGCCCCTCAATGTGTTTGGTAGTGAATGACAAATACTTGAAGTACTCTTTTTTAAAAACAAAGACATAAGTAATCCAGTACAAAAAGTAACTATAAGTTTTTGTAGACAAGTGCATTCAGCGGTCAGAGAGGATAAAGGTTGATTTTATTCATAAGCAAGAAACACTAACAAGGAATGAGCATTCGTTGGTTTTACAAAGAACCCACTTTAGAAAAGGACATTGAATTCCACTAAAGCATAATCAGTGCAACATCTCCAAGAGACCAAATTAAGCGACCAACTAGACTCAACAATTCTAGAAGTCTAGGTCCTAGCACTTACTAGAAAGACTATGGAGATGAAAAACCTTGCGGCAAGGAAGGTGATAATATTGAAGACTCATTTGGTGTCCATGAACGCACCAACTTCTTATCAATCCCCATGCATTACCTTTGCCCCATTGTGTAAACCCCTACTAACACCGTTGATCTAAAAAATTGTTTGTTTGCCGAATCATAATGTCAAAATACAATTTGGAGGTAATGTTTTTTTTTAAGCTTTCAACATTGAATCCGGCCCTCTTTGCATTGTCATTAAGTAGGACGACAGTTTAGTATTTCAAAAGCGGTAGTGGAGAATTTCACAACATGGTTGAAGAAAATGCATGACAATTGACATAGAGTGGGTGGTCCTATAAGGCAATGCAAATATCCATTTTCAGTGATATATTTAAATGTTATTGCACATGGAAGGATGGACAGTGTGAGGATGTTGGATTTTGAAAGAGATCATCCAATTTGCCTCTCTCAGACCTGTTGGACCTCGCCTTCACAAATCAAAATTAAATCAAATCCAAGTATACGCAACTCCAAGAATATCATAAACTTAGAAAAGGAAATTGAACTTATAGAATCGTTCAATGTCTGTGGCACAATTGATCGCTACCTCATCCAAACTCTAGGTGCGGCTCATCCACGTAAGGAAGAACAAGGTAGCTATATATGTAGCCGAAGTAAATGTACAGCCAAAATACTTGGGCTAAATACACTGAATGATGGTCTCAGAGAAATGATGGAAGAAAACATTCTTTGCTATTGTGCAAACCATGATGACACAACCATGGTGCACAACCAAAGGCAACCAACCTCTCCTCAAATTCACGCCCTCACGACCATATTGACTATAGAAACACTACCTCCTACCGCATTGTGATAAGAACCAAATGGTTTAAAATAGAAGAGCTCTTCTCTTTTATTACAATGAAGATTGTCCTTGGGTTGGACACGTTGGCAGTTCAACAAGTGGACCATCTTTGTTTGGGTTGGAGAGGATAAGAGATAGGCTATTGTCGCAATATAGGGCAAACAATTTTCCAGTTATACCCCAAAAATCACTCTAGAGCATAACAAAATGACCCTAAAGATCGAACCCACGAGATTCTGTGAAGTATCTAACCTTACTAAGACTCTAAGCTAAATAAGTACTCAAATTCCTTATTCCGGACCTAGATCTAAAACCGGAAATAACCCAACACACGGAAAATTACAGGCAGACCTACATTCACCTTCCGGTCTATTAGCTATCTGGTTCATAGAACTACCACAATCTAGGATCTTCTAACTTCTGATTTTGGTTATTCCTTCAGACCAATCCGCTCCGGTCTATTCACCCACACCCTTACTCCTATCCGCATTAGTTTTACCTTTATTTCACCATCAGAGGGTTTGCCGCTTGATTTTGAGAATGGCAAGCCCGCCGCTCCTTCCGTGACTTATAGTGGCTGAAGACCCACTATCCTATTCTCCAATCTCCTACACTAATCTGGATTTGGTTTGATCTTTCATAGCAATTTAGATAATATTCCGAATTACCGGGCACACAAAGACCCCCTGTACACTCCGCTCATACTACAATGACCTTGACGTCAAGTTCTATCTGTGCGAAGTCAGGTGATTATAAGTGTACCCGTTCGTTCCAACTTCCAACGTCAACTAAAGTCTTTCCGTTCACCAACTTGGGCAGTGAGATCTCACAAAAGTTTGAACACTCAACCGGATTTCCCACCTAGGAGTTCTAGCGCGACTAAAGAATCCCTCCCTATCCACCTAGCCTAGCAATGACTTTCTCACCCGGAATACTATACCTCAGAAGCGCTAAGGAATTGGAATCCACTTCCAACTCTTACTACCTGCTCACATGCACTTAGATTCAAAACAACAACACCAAGGGAAGAAAGTACCCCCAAAACCACCTAGGCGTTCCTAACTCTTCACCACGCGAATCTGCCAAACACCGAAAAAACGCACAAGGACGAGCAAATATAATACACAAAACAATCTCAGAAAAATGACCATCTCCTCTTCTCCTCCGCAGAGAACGGTTTTATATACATTTGAAAATTCCAAAAAGCAAAAAGGGCCCTAGAAAGTCTGCGCGGAACTTTCGGGCTAATCCTAATTGGCAGACTGGATCATCATCTGGTCCGGTTCCTACTATCCGCTATTTACAAAAAGAAGGATTCTTAACTATTCTGCAATGCCCACGTTCAGTGTGGGACTCGTGAGATTGGGCGGCAGTTGGTCGAAATTCTTCTGCAAGTTCCTGCTCCGCTCTCCGGCATCAGAATTCAAAATCTCTTGCGATGAATCCAATTCAATATACTCAGGAGTTCCGGTCCGCTCCGGCTTCCGCTCATTCTTCTTTGATTGGGGAGTTAAATCCTTCCCCTCCTTCAATTCCGTTCCATCTAGAAACGACTCTAGCAAGGAGATATCTGAAAGACGGATCTCCTTGGAGAGCACTATCCCAGTCAACTTCTCGTTGCTCCTCTCCATCTGGTCCGCAGCTTCTCGAGCTCCCACCATTGTTGTCTTCACTTGCTCGGTGAAGTTAGTCAGGATCCGAACCATCCGGGAATCGGATGGTTTCTTGTCTAGGAGCCATCCCTCATCGAATAGCCTTGCTTTGGCGACTACCATTCCGATTTCATCGAAAGCTTCCTTCACCAGCTTGGCTATCTTCTAAGTCGCATCCGCCATCTTCCTAGTGGCGACCATATCGTCCTTGAAGGTGGCAATCTCTACCTTCAGCATGTCGACTTCCTCCTAAAGCCAACGGATTTTAGCTTTCTGCTTTTGGTTCTTTTTCGGATTACTGATGCAGTCCGCTACTTTTCCTGGCAATAGATTGTCTGGCGGTGCTCCTACCAACCTTCCGATCTGCGCAAGGGTCAACCTCTTGCACTCCCAATCTCCTCGGATGTGAGAGAGAATACCGATCAGGTTGTCAAATGGATCATCCGGATCCATTTCTTCAAAGACCAATTTCTCAACTTCCAGTTAGGTCTCCGGTGCTGATGTGTCTCTAGGAGGCGGTCCCCTTCTATGCGGAGGTGTTGTCTTTTGTCACTTGAACGGCTTCAACGACTCCTCATCCTCGTCCGTCTCCTCCGTTTCCAGATCCGTTCCGGATTCATCCTCTTCTTCCTCAAACGTCTCCGACTCCTTGTACTTTAAGATCACTTCCTAGGCCCGCCATGTCTTCTCCTTCGTGTCCGTGAGGAGCTGATTGTGTTGATACAAATGGAAGAGGTAGGGCGACAAAGGTGTGGCCCTACTCTTCCCACTCGGGTCACTAGACTGGGTACTTGATCAGAGATGATTTGGGCCTAGTCTACGTTCCGTTGTCCGGTCAAAGCGCAAAAGATGGTGTTACCGAGGGTTATCGTCACCCTCAGCGGCTTCTCTGGATAGAGGATCGGAATGAGGAATTTTAATGAGTTCCGGTTCTGGTCGTCCTCACAATCCTCGACCGCGTACCCAACAAATCCTGCAAGTGCGGAAGTCCAATCCCACAGAGCACACAAATCCTTACTATTGACATTGTGCACTTTGCACACTTGAAGAAAATCACAACGCGGAAACATAACACAACGTATGCGCAAGTACGAGTCTCAGCAAACAAAGTTGCAAAAGGGGGAGCAATTGTTCTAGCCATCCTTTATATAGCTCCAAGGTCCCAATTAGGTCACCATGACCTAATCCGATTCAACCTAATCCGCTCTATCCTAATCCGTTCAAACCCAATCCGATTCAGAATGGGTTCCGTGTCCATTTAGTTTTGTTGGACAAATTTGGATTCGGTTAGTACCATAACTCCATTCCTCGGCTTATTTCCGGTTTTTCCTTTATCCCTAAACCGAATATGAGTTCCTTGCAAGGACTTCCGATCCACTTTTTGAGATAATTTAACAAAACCAAAAATTCTTGTTGCGAGAAGTCCAATGATTGAATATTTGAATTCATAAACAATTTGGGAAATGCTTTATTTCATTCCCAAAGATCCAAACCGCTTTGCTATCCCCATACCCAAAATAAACCATTGATCTTGAATTAATAAATCACTTAACTAGTATTTCATTTCAATACCCACCCCTTTTATTTTCCCCATTACAAGAATTTTTTGTTGTAGTCTTCAAGATCTAAATCCATGTAGCCTTTTTTCCTGGAAAAAACCCCTTCAAGCATATTTTAAAATCTTATGATCTGTATTTGATTTAAACCCGAGACCTTATAGCTTCGTATTTAAAAAATGAAGACTTCAACCAAAAGCTTGAGAAATATACGTTGGTAATGGTTTGATTTGTAAACTCCAAATCCAAAATCACAAATAGTTTTTCTTTAGAAGAATAAAATATAAACCCTTGAACTAAAATTTAAACAAATATGTACCTTGACTTTCACTAGGACTCCAAACCCTTTGGGATTTTATTCACACAAATTTTGTCCTCCTTGTTTGGAAGTTCAATTTCATTTTCTAAATTTTTTTTGGTTTACATGGGTCCTACTTCTCAAGTGCTTGATGAAGGCAAAAACTTGAAGTCTGACCTCAAGAAGAGAGTGAAATGCTTCAATACGTTGTCAGAAAGTAGTTGGACCTTTTAATGTAGCCATTGACTTGAAGATATTCCTTGCACTCAAATTAAGGGCTGACTACATTAATTGGTTCTCCTCTCTCTATGGGAAGGAAGAATACCACGACTAAATTCATACCAAAGTCTACCATCTACACAGTGGGACCTCCCCGCCCCGCCGTCCGGGAACGTGATAGTGCCAGGGTGGGGATGTGATGGATTGGGGCGGGGATGCGAACGGGCCTAGGTGGGAACGCGACGGGCTAGGGCAGGGTCGTGTAGGAATGACGTGACGTCTGCGCCCTGTCTAAAACGTCCCCGCCCTGACGAAAACGTCCATGCCCTATCCAAGACGTCCCTGCCCTGACAAAAACGTCCGCGCCTTGATTTCAGTGTTGGAAAATTTCCATGGCTTCAAAAATAAAAGGTGTCCGGTTTGCCCGTCCGTCTATCCCATCCGATCACTCTGACCCGTCCGATATGACATCCCTGACCCTGAACAACAGGCGCACTCAATGAAAAAAATTGGAATACAATACACTGGCCTACAAAAACACTGAAGAAGGCTTCCAGGTCCCCTCAAACCAAATTCCTCGAGCTCAATAACAGTAGCCTTAGACCCCCTCTCGGTATCGAGAGGGCCTTCCTTGGCCCCCCAGGCTTGCACAACTAGTCAATCCGGAACGATAGGCGCACTCAATGAAAAAAATAGGGATACAATATGCTAGCCCATGAAAACATTGAAGAAGGCATCTAGATCCCTTGGCAACCTGAGCTTGCTCAATTGACGCTCTTTGAACAACAAGAATGAAAAAGAAAAAAAAATGGGAGCTTGATGATTTGGCCCCCCAAAACACCTGACAGGGATGCGTTTCCTTTGGGGTCCATTCCTCAAGCTCAAGGTGGCATGCCTCAAACCCCCTCTCGGCACTGAGAAGGCCCTCTTTGGCAGCCCGAGCTTGCTCAACTGACGCTCTTCAAACAACAAAAATGAAAAAGAAAAAAAATGGGAGCTTGATGATCTGGCCCCAAAAAACACCCGACAGGGATGCATTTCCTTTGGGGTCCATTCCTCAAGCTCAAGGTGGCGCGCCTCAAACCTCCTCTTGGCACCAAAAGGGCCCTCCTCGGAAACCCAAGCTTGTTCAAATGAAGCTCTTCGAACGACAAGAATGAAAAAAAATGGAAGCATACCTCTATTTCATCGTTTTGGAATGGTGGCGGTCGTAAATCCATTTCTGGCGCATTAGATTGGTGGCTCCGTGACCTTAGTTTTGGGCCCTGGCGGTCCATCTCGAGTTCCCTATGCCAATACAAATGGAGGAGTTTAGCAATGAGCTAAATTAGAAAACCTAGCATCAAGCAAGAGTATAGAATGCAATCACATCTAACAATGTGTAGAAATATAATAGCAAGGGCGTATAGTACACTGGGTGGAGAAACAACACTGTCACTAGGGACTTGAGCGCCTAAACTTGAAAAGGATGACTCCTGCGGCGTAGAGACCCATATCCATAGATATCGTGGGTTTGAGAGATAGGGCTGGTATTGGGTCGACGGCGGTGGCGATGCTTTGTTCGGAATGAGGATTGGTCTACGGTTGTGCAACCTTCTTTAATATCATGTTTCGGTGTTATGAAGTACTTTATTGTTTAGTCATTATTGTGAGATGTGGGCAACTCATATTGTAGCCAACCTAAAAGGTTGTCAACTCATGAGTTAAATTTCAACTTATGTGATTGGTACTGTGAGTTTGCATTGAGAATGTTACAATGAATATCTTTCTCCCTAACTTATGAATGACCAAGAAATGATTGATGTTCATGTCAGAGTCCACCTTGGAATCCACTTGTGAAATTCTCCACGTTAGAATGGATCCTACGTGTTCCTCCTTGAATTGTATGTGGATGATTCACTCCTTGTATTGATGCCTCTATTCACAATTTTAGTTGGGGATAAGGAATGCAATTTGTAATGCGATTGACCAGTTTTAAATGGTGGAATAATAATCCCACTTGATACTAATATATTTCTATTTCTTAATTTGATATAGCATGTATGATCACCTCCCCTTTGTATATCATTTTCCGGAGTTGTGTTTCATGATATCAATATTCTACTATGAGTCTCAGACTTCCATCCTAAATCCCCATTCCAGTTCTAGTTTGGGATCCTGAATATATTCTAGTCATCAAATTCATTATTTAGTTCAATACTCTCATTCCTATTACTCCTAATGTTGAAATATTCAATCCACTGGATATCTACATGGACTGCATATTGTTAATAATGGAGGAGTATAGTGTCACACCTTCAAGCCGTCACAAACGGATTTCGTTATGATTTGTCAGTGAATTTGGTTAATCAAAATGATAATGTTATTGTGATTAATTTGAAATTTGGACCTATTTGGGTGGATGCCTGGTTGAGGGCTCTCTATTATATTATAATCGTGTCTTCCTTTGATTAGCTGCCACATTGATGTGTACAATGCTAACTATAGCTTTGATTACTGATTTCATCGACTAGTGTGATAATATAATGTGCTTTCCTTCTCTTGATGGTGATTATCTCAATTGGTTATTTCGGCTATATGAGTTAACAAGTCTATAAATGGTGCTTGTCCTAAAATGCAGTAGTTGTTGACATTTTCACTTTGCATTTGTACTAATTTTTCATTGCCATCAACAATATACAAACCATGTACATTTTAGGTGGTGTACCAATTTGGGATCTATGCCATTTGAATTTTGAAATCTCAATACTTATTCCCCCACGCCTCCAATTATCTCAAAAGAATTGGGTAGATGTACATTGCATTTGGTTCACATAATTTGTAAACCCAAAAAAATATATGAATGTTAAATACGTGCATAGGGCCCAAGTGCTACTTGAATGGCTCACCTATCACAATAAAAAAAATATATATATATGTAAATGTTGTACCCAAATTGTTCTTGGTTCAAGAATGTAAACCACCCTTAAAAATATTAATGTAAAAATGTGTGCCCTTCAGTTTTACCATTTGTTTGTAAATAGGGATGTCCAATACACTTCAATGAATGAATACAAAACAAATTTGATTGTGTTCTATTTTCATGTGGGAAAGCCCAATCATTTTAGGAAATTTGAAAGGTCACAATTCTGGAAGAAAAATGGGAAGTTATCAATTTCATTATCCTTGTCAAAGAATAAGATGGAATTGCAACAAATGACAAATAAATTTAACGTACTTTAGACAAAGATCTTAAATCTAAAAAACAGTGATACACAAGTCAACAAATTTTGCACTAAATAAAAAATAGGAACAAATGGGAACCATTGAAGTAGTGGGCTCTAAGTTCTTATTTAGCATTTATATATTTTTTGGGGTTCACAAATTATGTGAACCAAATGTTGAAGTACTGGGCCCTAAGTTCTTATTTAGCATTTATATATTTTTTGGGATTCACAAATTATGTGAACCAAATGTTGAAGTAGTGGGCCCTGAGTTCTTATTTAACATTCATATATTTGTTTGGGTTCACAAATTATGTGAACCAAATGTTGAAGTAGTGGGCCCTAAGTTCTTATTTAACATTCATATATTTGTTTGGGTTCACAAATTATGTTTTCCAAATGTTGAAGTAGTGGGCCCTATGCACATATTTAACATTCATATATTTTTTTGGGTTCACAAATTATATGAACCATTGAAGTAGCACTTGGGCCCTAAGCACATATTTAACATTCATATATTTCTTTGGGATCACAAATTATGTTTTCCAAATGTTGAAGTATTGGGCCCTATGCACGTATTTAACATTCATATATTTCTTTGGGTTCACAAATTATGTTTTCCAAATGTTGAAGTACTGGGCCCTATGCACGTATTTAACATTCATATATTTTTAGAGGTTCACATTCATGAACTGTAAACAACCAAGGCACAATATTCTCATTTATAATTTTTTTTTGTTCACATTTGTGTAACAAGAACCATAAGCACATAAACATCTCTATTTTCTTTTAGGGGAAATGAAGCTAGAAATACTAAAATCACTTTTATATGTTCAATGACTTGGGGGACAAAGAATACAAACCTCTTCCTTTTTTTGGTCTGATGCATTCAACATTTTGTGGCCTTGTGGGCGAATTCTTCAAATTCTTAGCTGGACTTGTACTGTACTTTTGATTTTTGGGTCATTAAATGTCATTAAATCTCTTCAAAATTAATGATAAAGAAGAATTTGGCCCAAATTTCTTGCGCATTTTGGGGGGGAAATTACAATGTTCAAATGTTTAAACGACCTTGTTTTCTAAATGGGATCCAAAGTCTGACGTCTCCTACATGACTGCACCGAACTTTGGAAATAATTGGATGACATCCACATGTCAACCTAAATCTGAAAATTGGAAGCATACATCACAGCTATTTGAACAACTTATATGATGTCATGTTCCTCAAGGGACCAATAAAGTGTTTAACCTTGCATTTAAACAACATAGTACTATAACACCCACAAAATCCCGGAAGGTTCAGCCATCTCTAACCAGATCAAAATATTGCAACAAACAATTGTCCAAGTTTGAATTGTACACTAGAATGTACCAGAATGCATTGAGTCTATTTTAAAATTGGAATGAAAGATCAATCACGGAGGAATTGAACCTCTGAAACTGCCCTTTACAGCATGACTGTCCTACTCTAGCCTACCTAAATAAATATACAAGGAATACTTACTAAAGCATGAATAACTTCAACAACTTGCCAATGCCAACACAGTTTTCCTCATGAACTTCACAAAGAACTTGGGCAGTTACCCCAAAATTGCACCCTCATTTGTATAATGCACAAATAATTTGGATTTCTAAGGTAATGACTTCATCAACAACTCCATCATCACAACAGTTGGACCAGCCTATCTAGATCTTCCAACCCTAAATACCCTTATGCAATCTAAACCTACTTTGCAACATTTCCTAAATATATCACAAATGTCTAAGCTAAAAATCACAGACAAAGGAAGATAATCTAGAAATGCAAAAAGGATCCTAATTGGAGGGCTTTCCTTTCTGGAGTCCATGGTGTGTAGTCCGTGCCATTGAAACTCTTTCTTGCACAGGGTCTTGGACTTCTTTTGCTTTCCTGCCAACTTTCGACTAGAAACATTACCTTTTTCAATCGCACCCCTGATATTTTGGTCACCTACAGGCACTTTCTTGATCTTCCGTATGCCAATTCCTCCACCCGACACATCTGTAGGCTCAGACCCTGTTCCACCTTCGGAAGAACATTCTTGAACTTCTTCTTTGCCTACATGCTCTTCACTTGTAGGGGGGAGCCCTTTCTTTATGCCAAATCGCCTTCTCTTGCCCTCAGCATCTAACTTTTGTGGACTAACCACCTCCTTTTCGGCATCAACTTCTTTCCGCTTCTTTCCGGTGTCAATTGAAGTGATCACTTCGGGTTTCCTTGGCTTTTGCATCTCACTTCCTTTGCTTCCGACCGAAAGGCTCGCTGTACTAGTCATCAAAGGCAATCCTGGCTCCAAGTTTGAGTAAGGCAGACCGGTTTGCTTTGAGTCCAGTGGTAAACCAAATGCAAGGTCAATAAGTAAGTTTGTTACCTCGTAAGTCTTCTACTAAACGATGTAATCAAACAGGCTTCAAGAACAATGAAGTTTACCAAAAAAATGCAAACTTGCGGTAGCTTTAAGATGGTGTAGATGTAATCTCGAAGATCACTCAAACTGAAATTTCCCAAATAGTAATCCAGATTTGATTCCCATACCTCAAGAATTTTGAAGTTTTTTATGGAAGCTTAATTCATAATTTCAGATGCTGTGAGTACCAACAAGTGGAATCAACCAGGCCCATGCTTTGTGCAACTTAAGGAATTCAACCGCAACAAGAATTCAATAACTTCAATTACGAAACATGTCATCAAGCGGGGCCCCAAAACATTCATGTTGAAGAATATGTGATGAAATAACATTTCAGTACCTTCAAGTACCTAGGGATGTAATCCAAAGATCTAAACACCTTTTAAATTCTACAACATGCAATCAAAAGAGACCTCAAAGTACCTAGACAACTTTACAGCTCAATACTTTTGTAATCAAAGTGAGTTTAAATAGCTCCAAGTACCATCATGTAGTAATGACCAAGCTTGAACAACCTTTAACTTCCCAAAATGTCTTGAAATGGGAATTCACTACCTTGAAGTACTAAAAGTATTATGAA
Source organism: Rhytidiadelphus loreus (assembly GCA_947034895.1). Classification (NCBI taxonomy): domain Eukaryota; kingdom Viridiplantae; phylum Streptophyta; class Bryopsida; order Hypnales; family Hylocomiaceae; genus Rhytidiadelphus; species Rhytidiadelphus loreus. Next base: position 66,933,134 of record OX344763.1, on the reverse strand, counting down.
ACAAGACCCTAGAACCTTGAAGACTAGAAACATGTGATGAAACAACATTTTAGTAACTTTAAGTACCCAAGTATGTAATCCAAAGACCTATACAACCTTCAAATTCTACAACATGCAATCAAAAGAGACCTCAAAGTACCTAGACAACCTTACAGCTCAAAACTTTTGTAATGAAAGTGAGTTTGAATAGCTCCAAGTACCAGCATGTAGTAATGACCAAGCTTGAACAACCTTTAACTTCCCAAAATGTCTTGAAATGGTAATTTCCGAATTTACTACCTTGAAGTATTGAAAGTGTCATGAAACAAGACCCTAAAACTTGAATACCGTAAATACGTGATTATAAACAAGATTTCAATACCTTCCAAGTGCCCATAGACGTAATCCAAAGGCTAAATAGCCTTGAAGTCCAGAACTCAGTGATCAAAGAGGATTTCAGTACCTTAACAAAGTTTCAGTTCGCAATTTCCTAAACCAAAGCAATCTTAAGTACCTTGAAGTACAAACAAACAAAATCACATGTGCTTGAAGAACCTTGGAGTTCAAACAATACTACCAAATCCAAACTCAATACCTCCAATTAACAAAGATGTAATTCCCTAAACTTAAACAATCTCCAAGTTCAAAATTGTATAAAGAAAGTAAGAAACAAGATTGCATTAGCAAATTTTAAAAGTTTCAAGTATCCAAACTGAATTGCAGACCCCTACTAACCTTTAAACTTCCAAAATCACCAATCAAAGTGGATTTGATTGCCTCCAATTACAAAACAATGTTACAATGCTTGGGAATAGGGGATTTTGGGACTCACCTTCTTCATTGGAGACAGTGGAAGGAAGTTTCTGTCATTGGTCCTTCCTTGGCTTATAACCAGATTGAATCCTTGAAACAACATTTTTTTGAATTTGAGAAATGGGCATTCGCACACCAAGAATGATAACCATGTCTACAAGATGCAACCTTACAGTCCCACTCAGGTTCAAATGATTTACCACAAAAAGCACAAGGATGAGAGATGATACAACAGTCTTCTACCCCTGTAAGGGTGCCGTTTAGGTTGTCACCCTGTTGCGGGCGTGGGAGCGGAATTTCTAGATCATGGCCATTCTTGAACAAGACCAGTTGGCCCTTCACAGCTTCCCTTTGCCAATGGAGCATCTGAAAAATCTCCTTTGCAGCATTTTCTGCATTGATAGTAGAATTGGCTTTCTCACTGGCCTTCTCGTGCTCCACCTCTCTGTTAGCCAACATCTCCAAAAATGCATCGACCACTCCAAATTGAGCATCCAATTTCCTCATCAAAGAAGCAACACCGGGCAAACTGTCGAATTGGACCTCGGAATCCTCAAGTGTAGAGGCCTTCATCACATTCACTTCAGCTTCTAATTGTTGAAGCTTGGTAGAGGCTGTTCGAAGCATCTGTTGGCCATCTACAAGCTGTGCATTTGCCCATACAAGCTCCGAAGCACCCTGTTCCCTCTTTTGAGTAAGCACCTCCAAAGTCGTTGAAGCGGCAATGACTTCCTTGTCCAATACACTCAGAAATTTGGACCACTCAATAATAAGACACCCAGTATCCAATCGACTGAGTGCGCTTGGAGGAGGCATGTCAACAATGCGGTTGTTCTTCTTACCGCACTCACGCTGAAATTGGTTTCTGCGAATCTTGGGCTTCTCCTCGTCGTTCGTGTTGGAGTCAATGTGCACAGTTGTAGTGAGAGTGGATCCTAACCCTTGACCTTGCTTCCTCGCCAATCTCTCTTCTCTACGAATGCGGTCCCGTATGCACCACTCTCTGAAAACCGCCCCAATTCACAAGTACGGGAGGGTCTTTCTTCATACATGTGAAGCCCTGTGCCTCTGCCTTGTTGATGGTGCGTATCCTTGGTACCACTGTCTTCTGGTGACAAATCATCAAAATCTGTTCAATCTCCTTGCAAACATCTTCATTGTCATGGTGATTGTAGTGATAGGCGTTTTTCCTGTTCACAGGTCCAAACCATCTCTCAACCTCAGCCTCTGTACAATCTTTCCCTATCTTCAATTTCTTTGAAGACTTTCCTCTATTCGACAGACCATACACTGATTCGAACGTTTTCCGAGAAACAGGTAAACGTCCATCGAAAACAAGGTTGGGCTCCTCAGAGTACAGAGGTGGAACCCAAGCACTGACAGCATTCTCAATTTTACTTTGATACCATGCTCCTCAACCGCAACCAGATCATCCTCATAACCCTCACTGCCGCTATCTTCAGACATTGAAAAAGAATGCTAACGTCTCACACTCCAAATTCAAACTTGCAGAAACGAGCAAGAAACCATCAAAACTTCACGTACAGGAGGACGCACAAAATTCACGTACAAGCGCAAAACGTGACGAAGAAGAAGATTAAACCCTAAATCCTCTACGTTCTAGACCCAAGTAGCGATCCCGCTGCACATCTCCCATCCAGGCAACCAATTGGCTCGATCCTGCCGCACATCTCCCATCCAATCGACGGGCAACAACAACCCAACTGTTTGAATAGGCCTTGAACCGCCCATTTTGGCAGGCATTTAATTTTGTACTTGATTGTAGTAATGGCCATCCAACCGCTCATCTCCCTATACATCAATGGCTGACAAAAATTCATTCAAGATTGAGAGTACATTAGATGTACATTAAATTTATGTATTCCACCCATACAAGGTAGTTTAGGAACAATAACTTTTGCCAAAAATGAGCCACTCAACCATGCATTCACCCTTGGGTTCCAGTTGAGATCGGAAGAGAGAAAGTGAGGAACAGGACGTGCAGCTAGGAGAGAAAGTGAGGTAGTCTCAGAGAGGTTTTTGAGTACCTCAAGCCGTGCCCATGCTGCAGTTATGTAGGTCTAGATTTGCTAGCTCCTCCACGATTGAAGTGAACACTAGAAGAAGCCCATGTTTATTTGAATGTTTTAGACGTCAAATTGATGGATTTTGCTAGACATTTTTTATAACAACTTGTGTTTTTATGTCAATAATGACATCTAATGTAATGTCAAGATGTTACATTAGATGTCATTGTTGACATAAAAATATAAGTTGTTACAAACGATGTTTAGCAAAATTTGTCAACTTTGACATCAACAAATTAAAAAAAACACGGGCTTCTTCTAGTGGAAGCTCCAGAAGGTGGTTCCGGTTATCCCATCCTTGGAACCAAAAAAGGCCGAACTAATGGAGGATCTCACTATCATGGGGGGTTCCGGGTTAGTAGAGAAACCTTGGGGGTTTAAGGAGGAGCGGATAGTCCGGGAACTGTTGGGGAAATTGTCAAACTAGTTTGACAATATCGTCCAAGGGAGTCTGACCCACTGGACAGAGGATGCATAGAGAGCAGTTTATGATTTCCGGTTAGAGGGCTTAGGAATGGCAAGCTGGAAGGATGAATACATCAAAGGCAAGTTCTGGGGAAAAGTAAACCCGAAGGACGAATATGCGGTCGAAGATTGTGAGGACAACCGGCATCGGAATCTACTGAAGTTCTTCATTCCGATTCTCCATCCGGAGAAGTCGACGAGGGTGACGATAACCCTTGATAATACTATCTTTGGTGCTTTGACCGGACAATGAAAAGCAGATTGGGCTCGGATCATCTTTGATCTGGTATCCAGTTTGGTGACCCGGGTTGGGAAGAGTAGGGCCACACCTCTGTCGCCCTACCTCTTCCATTTATGTTAGTATAATCAGCTCCTCACGGACATGGAAGAGAAGACCTGGCGAGCCCAAGAAGTGCTCCTAAAGTACAGAGAGTCGGAGACAGATGAGGAAGAAGAGGACGGATCTAGAATGGATCCGAAAACGGAGAAAATATACGAGGATGAGGGGTCGTTGAAGCTGTTGAAGCGACAGAAGACAACACCTCCACACGGAAGGGGACTGCCTCCTGGAGACACGTCAGCACCAGAGACCCGACCGGAAGTTGAGAAACCGGTCTCTGAAGAAATGGATCCGGATGATCCATTTGACAACCTAATTGGTATTCTCTCACATCCGAGGAGATTGGGAGTACAAGAGGTTGACCCTTGCGTAGATTGGAAGGTTGGTAGGAGCGCCGCCAGACAGTTTGTTGCCAGGAAAAATAGCGAAATGCCTCAGTAATTCAGAAGAGAATCAGAAGCAAGAAGTTGAGATTCGTCGACTTCAGGAGGAAGTCGACATGTTGAAGGGGGAGATTGTCACCTTCAAGGAAGATATGGCCGCCACTAGGGAGATGGCGGATGCGACTCAAAAGATAGCCAAGCAGGTAAAGGAAGCTTTCAGTGAGAGTGGAATGGCCATCGCCAAAGCAAAGCTATTCGATGAGGGATGGCTCTTGGACAAGAAGCTATTCGGTTCCCGGATGGTTTGGATCCTGACCGACTTCACCGAGCAGGTGGAGACAACTATGGTAGGAGCTCGAGAGGCTGCGGACCGGATGGAGAAGAACAGCTAGAAGTTAACTGGGACAGTACTCTCCAAGGAGATTCGTCTTTCGGATATCTCCTTGCCGGAGTCGTTTCCGAACGGAACAGAATTGAAGGAGGGGAAGGATTTAACTCCCCAATCGAAGAAGAATGAGCCGAAGCCAAAGCGGACCGGAACTCCTGAGCATATAGAGTTGGATTTGTCGCTAGAGGTTCCGAACCTTGAGACCGAAGAGCGGAGCAAGAACCTGCAGGAGGTTTTCGACTAGCTGCTGCCCGAGCCCACGAGTCCCACACTGAACGTGGGCATTGCAAAATAGTTAGGAATCCTTCTTTTTGTAAATAGCGGATAGTATGAACCGGACCGGATGATAATCTAGTCTGCCAGTTAGGATCAATTCGAAAGTTCCGCGCGGACTTTCTGGGGCCCTTTTTGCTTTTTGGAATTTTCAAATGTATATAAACCTTTCTCTACGAAGGAGAAGAGGAGATGGTCATTTTTCTGAAATTGTTTTGTGTATTCTATTTGTTCTTCCTTGTGCGTTTTTCCAATGTTTGGCAGATTTGCATGGTGAGGAGTTAGGGGCGCATAGGCGGTTTTGGGGGTGCTTTCTACCCTTGGTGTTTTTGTTTTGAATCCAAGTGCATGTGAGCGGATAGTAAGAGTTGGGAGTGGATTTCAGTTCCTCAGCGTTTCTAAGGTGTAGTATTCCGGGTGAGAAAGCCATTGCTAGGCTAGGCGGATAAAGAGGGATTCTGTAGTCGCCCTAGAACTCCTAGGTAGGAAATCCGATTGAGTGTCCGATCTTTTGTGAGATCTCACTGTTCTATTTGGCAAACGAAAGGACTTTAGTTGTCATTGGAATGGACGGGTATACTTGTAATCACTTGACTTTGTATGGACAGAACTTGACGTCAAGGTCGTTGTAGTATGAGCGGATCGTACGGGGGATCTTTGTGTGACCTGTAATCTAGATTAGCATCTGGGCTACTGTGAAGGACGAAACCGGATCCGGATTAGTGTAGGAGATTGGAGGATAGGATAGTGGGTCTTCAGCCACTATAAGTCACGAAAGGAGCGGTGGGCCTGCCACTCTAAAAAGCAAGCAACGAACCCTCTGATGGTAAAACGGAGGCAAAACTAAACCGGATAAGTGTGTGAAAGTATGGATCGGAATGGATTGGTCTACAAGAGTACTTAGGATTAGAAGTGGGAGGATCTTGGGATTGAGGTAGAACTGGATAACTTCTTAGACCGAAAAGTAATTGGGATCCGGTGGTAGTTTTCTGTGTGTGGTGTTGTTTCCAATTTTAGATCTAGGACTGGAATGTGGAATTTGGGTACCTACTTAGTTTAGAGTCTTAATAAGGTTAGATACTTCACAGAATCTTGTGGATTCAATCTTTAGGGTCATTTTGTTATGCTCTAGAGTGATTTTGGGGGTATAACTAGAAAATTGCTTATCCTGTGTTGCGACAACTCTCCTTGTTTGTATGCGAAGATCTTTGATTCAGCCTAGAGATTTTACCAAACTTTGATCAGCACACTTCAATGTAACATAAGATGGATGGATAACTTGTAAATCCAATTTTTTCATCGTAAAAGCTGGCATGATATTGACGCTACTCCCATCATCGACTAATACCTTAGGTATAATTTTGTCAACGATTTCCACATCTATCTCTACATCATCAAATGTTTATTTAGAATTTCTAAGGTCTGGGATAAGCTCCACTTTGTTGATTTGGTCTATTCATTTGAGATTTCGTGGAATCATTACTCCCTCCCTTAATTGTTTGCGTAATGTAGGGGCTAGTTGGATTAACTGCCCAAAAGATATGGCTGCCTTGGCCCTAGATAAATCTTTCCATAGATTGTATGGGTCCGAGGGGTTAGTGGACTTAGGTGCCTTTGTTCAAGCTTTTGTAGTCAGAGGTGGGTAAACATCATTAGCTAGAACAAATTGATACTCATCTTTGTCTAATCCCATTTGGATTGGAAGATTAGAGTCAAATCGTACTTCTTTTGCTGTTTGTTGTAAAGTATCTTGTAAATCCAAAAGTGGGGGTGAATCTCCAGATGAGCTTGAATTACTGTCATCTTTTGGCTTGACCGGTTCAATGTCTTATTTTTCTGATGGTGGGGGATTAGTCTTCACTCCTCTTCTTGTAACCACTAATGCTAGTAAAGTGGTTTGAATTGGTTGGTCTTCGTATAGTTCAATTTCTACCTGAAGTATTGGTTGACCAGCCTCTTAATAGATAGATTGGGAATTTCCAACTTCTAGAAATCGTACATCTTGAATGCTCTATAGGTTGTTCAAGGGAATGATCCCTTGAGCTGTCTGCACTACTTCTGGTGTTGCTTGAGTCTGTTGATTGTTGGTACGATCATAGTACATATTAGGTGGGCCAACTTCTTTTCTTGGTTTTGGAAATTTGGTGTTCCTCTGATTGTCTTGCGCTTATTTGGCGTAGTTAGCCTTTGGAAATTCCAATGTATCATTTTGTCTTGAGTTGTACATCGAGAAGTGGAATGATGTCTTCCACATTTCTTGCATACAATGTTGTTTTCTACCCAACATTGTCCAAGCAACGAAGCTACCATACGAGCGTAGAGTGGAAGCGGGGAATGTAGAGCGTAGAATCTTGAGCGTGGAGCATGGATTTAGTACTTTTTGGAAAGAAAATGAATGAAAGCATTATTAAAAAAGTGAATGAAAGTGGATTAAAAAACCTAAGTTATGAGGATTAAAAAAATGGATGACTATGGATTAAAAAATGGATGATTGTGGATGAAAAAATTGATGATTATGGATGAAAAAAATGGATGACTGTGGATGAAAAAAATGGATGACTATAGATGAAAAAATGGATGACTGTGGATGAAAGTGGATGAAAAAAGTGGATGAAAGTGGATGAAAAAATGGATGAAAGTGGATGAAAAAAATGGATGAATGTGGATTACATATATAGTGGATGTAGTTGCAAAATACATGGACTGTGGATGAAAATAGGGCAACTGTAGATGAAAAATACATGGTTGTTTTGGATGAAAATAGGGCGGATGTGGATGAAAAAATGGACGGCTATACATGCAAATATTGTAGATGTGGATGAAAAATGTTTGTTTGCTAATGAAAGATACTTTGATTGTATATTGTGTGTGAATATCCTTAGACATGTAGTAACACATGAATTTAAACTTATGTACCTAAAAATTGAAATAATAGGTGAATGAACAATTGTCCTTCAAAAGTTTAGACTTGATTTTGTTCAATGTTCTGGGAAGTATAACACAAGAATCCAATGTTTATGTACCTATGGCCGTGGTAGTAGCCCTATCATTGTGCGTCTAGGACCACATACTTTCATTGCAAATATAAGGTATAGATCGTAACCTATGACTATAATCCCAAGATTAGAAATATATCCTTTCACTGTGGATTTAGAGTGTGGACATTAATCTATGACCGTGGTTCGAAGACCAAAATCATATCCTTTCACCATGGGTTTAGGGTGTGATCATAAACCTATAATGTGATAACGTGATAACAAGATACCATAGATCTAATATCATGATATAACTATGGATCTAAAACCTCAAACTTATCCTCTTAGGATTAAACAAGGGCATACAATTAGGAATGTGGTATTCAACATTGTCTATTGACTTTGGTTTGTATTTAATGTACGTCCTTTAAAATTTTTAGAGGTCAAGATTTAAAGTATAGGATTCCGAGTCTAAGCTTCATAGAAACTACTTATCATTGGATGTACATCTTTTTATTCTATTGTACATTGACGTGCTTATACTTAAGTGCTTTAGTGGTCACCTGAACGTTGGAGCTCTAATTACTAAACAATTGTAATTGCAATGCATAGGATTAGCTTAACATTTATATACAATAGAATGCGAATGCATAAGGAAAGCAATCCATTTCTAACAACTTAAGGACTTTAGCATATTAGAAATGCTAATATATTGGTTGAACAAATTTTCACATGCACAAAAACAATATTTAGGGTGATTCCATATTTTCTTTAAATTTTATTTCTAAAAACAAAAGTAATTCTTCTTTTGTACTTGAAGTTTGGATTCAATCCATCGTGGTCATATAGGTGATAGGTTAACGACTAAGGCATGGTTGCAATATTGACAAGCTTGCAGTTAATTAGTATGTGCTACAACAGTGTTGGCAAATATTCTATAGATAATTAATATTCATCTTTAATGCACGGAAAGCTAACCCCCTGTACTGCCAAAATGTGAAAATGAGGTGGTACTCATCTGAAAAGGGTTGTACACCATAGCAAGTTCTAGACAATTCACAAATTTAGAAAACTGTTCAGTGCATAGTTGTTTAACCCCTGAGTTGCCTCTCAGTACTAAGAGGCTATTTTTTAGTTGTCACCTTATGCATCATTTTCTTCCATTGTCCTACCATCTTCATTATAAAAATTGAATATGGGCAAGGTCAATTGAACTAGACAAGGTTCAGCTAAAGCCATTGTTAAACTTTTGGCATTCATTCATTAACAATATTATAGACACTATATGAACTATCACTAGTGAAAGATATACATGAAACATCCTAGAAGGTTAAAGATGAACAATCACACTTGCTAGTACAACATAAATGGGACAAATTGAAATTGAAATTGAGTAGTACCCATTGCAATCTTGACTTCTTGTAGCATTGAGAGCTTATAGAAATGTGCCTCGAAAACACAAGATCTTGGAAAAAAAATCACATTCAAATTTTTTTTTAAATTTAAAAAAAAATATGGAGTATATTTTTAAAAGACATAAATTGATTGGGGTTATACATGTTAGGCAATTTAAACTCATATTTTTTTGGTCTAAAACTTTTTAAATTTTACTTGTGAAAACTGAAAAGAGGATTGGAAGACTTCAAATCATTTTTGTAGTTTTAACACCCTCATGTTCAAACATTATAATCTTTTACTCTATAAGTGATATTGTTGTGTTTTAGCAACCTATGAGATTGCTAACATGTCTTGTTTGAATTTATACGGTTACAATTTTTTTTTAATTGATACACCTAGTCACCTAATCAAAATGTTGACATTTTGTTCAATTTAGAGCAAATTTGTAGAAGCTCAAAAACATGCCTTGGGCATCTAGGATTCTAGGGATTAAAGTTTAATATTGAATTTCTAATTAGAGAAGTTGCTAAATTGATTTTACACTGACTATATGGCAAGAAGTTTAAAAAAATTAATCCATGTAGGCCCTATGCTAATTATTGCCAAAAAAAAATCCAACTTGGCATTTCACCATGTTCATCTTGAAATGAAATGAAAAGAAAAAATTAGAATCTATTCAATTTAAGACTTTCAAGTATAGGATCGCCATTCATAAAGTCATTTATTTCAATTAATTTTCAAATAAATTTCATGTAGCATGACCTTATCAAGTTAGCAATTGCAAGATATTAGACTTTGATCATTTGATTTCCATAATGCCATTTGAGAAAAAATGGAAAATGTTCAATACTTTAATTTGTAAACTTTGGATTTAAAAATAAATATGAGGGAGTAGTCAATCAATAGTCCAACTAAAAAAAGATTAAAACTAATAGAACAAAAGTTACAAAACGTGAATTATTTAGGGTTTAATTCTAAAGACTTAAAGGAGATTTCATCAAATATGAAGCAATAAAATAATTTGTTAATTATTTCTTGCTTTGGTAAAGGTTTTCCATTGTTTTTATTTCTTAGCCCCTAAAGTAACATACTCTCATTGTCCTTGCTGCAAGGGACAAAATGGATTTTTGATAGGCTCCCATGATCTCATTTTTTACTGAAACTTTTGAAAACTTTTTCACAAGAATGATAAAATAGAATGATAGATAAACTTATGAGTTTATTCATAATACAATTTCTATTCCAATCGGTGCCTAGGAGCAAAGGGTATGCCACAATAACCTCAAACAGGGGAGATCGGGACACCGGGCGGTCCAAGACTCCGAGTAGACAAAAAAATCCATAAAAACATGAAATACAAATTTGTATATTTTTTTCTAGTTGGATTATATTTTCTTTTAAATGGGAGGCTTTCATTCATCCCATTTGGATTAGGAATGGAAAAGTTATGGATTTTTTTGTGGAGCGGGCAATCCTAGCAACTTCTTGAAATAAATTTGCTTCTTTCACTTCGAATGCTAATAACTTTCAATCCATACGGTCAAACATCACAAATTTTTTATCACGTCATCTAAGACAAATGTAGAACAAGATCCTTTTTTTTTATTCAAAAAAAAATTGGAAAATTTAATTCATAGGTGAACATAGCAAAAGTGGTGGTTTAGGGTGGTTTGGGCCAAAATATGGACTTCGGACTTTAGGGCTTCACCAAAAATAAAATAGAACACTCTTTTACCTACCATCTAAGCATACAAAGCTTCTTCTATACTATTACAAAAAGGTCCAATAGATTACAAAAATAGACAAAGGCAAAGCAACAATACACGAGGTGGAAAGAAAACGATAAATGTACATATTTTATAAATCCGCTGAAGTACATAGTAAACTAATAAAGGCTGTACATAATTACATATGTTCGCTTTGTACAACTTCCGGTATTTAATTCTATACATCTATCTAGTTATACACAATCTAGTCCAAAACTATCTATTCTACTTCTTCGATTACAACGCCTCGTGCTATGCTACTTTTCAAAAATTGTTGCAATTCTCGTCGCGATTACAAAGTCGTCAGAAGCTGAAATGCGTCGATATTGTATCTATCATGTAAGTGGGAATAAATGGCACTCACGAGCGCTGGCTCATGGAAGGTATTGTCTTCAATGTACGTCACTTGTTCCTCAAAACTCAATTCACCCTCAAATCCGATTGGCGCGCCTTGAGAGTTAAACATGATGCGCTGTGGATGTGGCGCATGTACAAAAATGGAGCGGTCTTGGTCCCAATGTCCACCGGCAATCTGACCAAAATATAGTCGACGCCTTGGATCACCGTCTCCAAACACCCTCCTGATCACCTCTATCACTTGGGCGTCACTTTGCCAATGTATCTCAACAACCGTTCCTCCCGGGAGGTGTCGGTTGTTGTGGCCCGACTTCCAAAGCCATGTCACATCCGACCTCCAATGTACTCTATTACTGAGGCCTGGTAAATTTTCTTCAATGTACTTGTAATGTGCAGGCATGTGGTCTTGAAGGCCAAACATTTTGTACAGTCGTGCATGAAATGGAGCCTTGCATTGCGCACATCTCCTTCTGATGACCATGTGTAGAATGAGACACACGGGGTGGTATAGATGGCCACATGTACCAAAATTCCATCCACCCTCGGGGCCAAACGGTTCTTGGCAAATTATACATGTTGTTCCATCTTGTACAAAAGCTGGAACGGAAGGCCACACTAGTGGCGTAATGCTTTCGGGGTTGGGTGGCCCGTATCGTTGGCGGTCGATATTATATGGAATTCCAAGTTTGGACGGGCATTCCAATCGATGCTTGAATTCTCGATGAACATTGGCAAAATCATCGGTGAACATTTCTTCCACCCGAGGCCACGAGGTCAAGCCAAAATAACGTTGACCGCCATCATTGAATTCCGCAGCCACTCTCCTCACTTCACGCTGCATTTGCTCAGCCTCGTTTAGCGCTAAGCTACATGTCAACTTCATGTTGCACATTTGAAGCAGCATCTGTTCTTTTTGAGGATTTTGGACCAACCGCATATTTTGAGCATTCATTGCGGTCATGGTCTACTCCATGTCTGTTCGCGCTGCAGTCAGCAGCGCCACATCTACCTCAGTGTTGTTGGCACGAAGTTTCAAAGCACGTATGGCGCTTGTTAATTCTTCCATGCTTGTGCGAGTACTTCCAACCTCTACTTCAGCTCGCTCAGCACGTGCACGCATAATATCGAACGTGGCACTTTTTACACTTGGAAAAATGGCCCGTGATCGCACCACAAACTCAGATGTATTGCTCGGGCCTGGTCTCTCTTCATCTGCACCGTATGTAGCACGTTCGAGTAGTGGAACTAAGTTTGTGCTGAACCGCCTGTCGCGCTCTACGAGCTCGGCTTTACGTGCGATGAAGTGCACATTTTCATCTAGAAGGGCCCGCATCCTTGCACTCTAAACTTCCAACTCTGCAGCATGTTGTCGTAGTGCTTCTTCTTTTTCTACTTGCAGTGTTTGTACTAATTGGCGCAAGCGAATTAATTCTTCACCGTCAGCTTGTACTCCACCAATCACATCTTGCTGGTTGACATTTGCACCACTGCCTTGACCAACTTCTACTTCCATCAACTCCATCCTTGGCTGCTCCGCTTGTGGAACCACATTCGTTTGCACATCTTGGACATCAGCCAATGGCACAACAAGATTTGGTGCAATCACTAGAAGAAACCCGTGTTTTTTTTTACATGCAAATTCTGCATGCTTGTGTCTGGAGTGATGTCCGTCCATGTCCAATCAGACATCCAAATTTTTGCGTTCAGTAAGACATGCAAAAAACATCAAAAATCTGCCCAGACATCATATGTCCAAGGCTTGATGTAAAAAAAAAAATCGGTCAACGGGGTTCTGAAATTGTGCCATCTGCCATGCCATGTGAGCGCGGGAAGCCAAGTCGGATTTTTTTCATCCATTACTCGTGAGTGACGTGTCATGTCAACGTGGCTTATTTTTTGGGTGTGACTTGGCACTATTTTGGGGCCTGAAAATAGGTTTAGAAGGAATGCTACTATGTCATAAATAATGACCACACAGACATTATGTCGTCTTCTAGGATGTTTGTGAAGACATCTCAATAGACATTCTATATCCACAATGACATCATGTTGTCATTCTAAACGTTGTTCTCGTCACCTACACTATGAAGAGAGACGTCTACTTTGATTTTCATTGTACCGAATGCGACATGTCCATGACTTTTGTGTTGTCCTTGTGGATGTTGTTTGTGACATGGGGCGTAGCTTTGAAAGCAATAGTGTGTACTATACAGAACACCTGCAACTGATTTTGGACGTTTCTGCTTGCATCCCTACAAAGTAAATTAGACACAACGATGTCACCATGAGAATTTCCTACACTGTTTCTTCAACATCAGAGAAAACATAGAATGTCCAAAACAATATAGTTGATGTACAAAATGATATCAAATTTGACATTCATGTGTTAAGCAAAGTAGTTTATTATCCAACATGATGTCTAGAAAAACAATCATATGTCTTACATAATGTACATGTCCATATCATGATGCCCTCTATATAAACATTGTATAAAATTTCGTACATAATATTCTATACTTGTACCATACTATATACACCATACATAACATAAAGTACATACATACATAATATAAAATACATACATACATCATACATAATATTAAATACATACATACATCATATATTCAGAAATAGTTTACCATACATAATACACAATATTTGATAGTTAGATCAAAATAAAGGCTTTAAATGCACCTTATTATGATTAAAGGGAGGGAAGAAGCCAATATATTTATATAAGAAAGGTGGTGGGAAGAATAACAAACGGTATGGGATATTAAAAATGCAGTCATGATAGAGGATGAAAAGAGGCGATGCTGACGTTGGTGCTAACGTTTGTTTGGACATCGGTGTTGATGTTATTGTTAGACATGACGTCTGTAGCCGATGTCTTTGTAGGCATTCTTTTGTTTAATACAACATCTAATAAGGTAAGGCATGCACATGGATTTTTCTACTTCTGACATGTTTTACCTTTCCTTTTGCAAGATCTCCTAGAACAATACATGTTGGATGTCATGCATTGTGAGAAAAATTTATGCGAAAATATTTTGAAGATGTTGCTTTCAATGAAGGATAGCTAAGCAATTGTGTGGATGCCGAGGATCTAGGAATTTGTGAGGAAATCAGGTTGCAGGCGCCAAGGCAATGCAATGATGATTTCCACATGCCACATGCACCTTACATCTTGACCACGCAGGAACAAGCTGAGTTCATAGCCATAGTGTGCAATATACGCAATTACGCACCCTCACAAACTATATCAGTACAATTCACAAACGCGATAGGGATGACAAACTACAAAACATGTAAGCACATGACTACCACGTACTCATGCAACAAATAAGATACACCAAAATCAATTGCCTTAGAAGTGTTTATTTTATTTCCAATAGTACTAGGTCATGCAAATTCCACAATTGAGAGAATGTACAGGTCCATGGCAAAGGTAGTGCTTCCGATGTTTGTATGTCTCCATCGCCTTTGTCGTTTTTTGTAAAATGAATGTAGTGTCTCCCTACAATTGCGCGTACCATACGCCCTTCTTCAAAGCACAAATTTTTACTGATTTTTAAGTATACTATATATAGTTTGTTGTGAAAGTGCTCGTAGAAACGGGACATGCTATCAAGGACATTAGTGACGACATTGCATTGGCCCGCACTTGATAGTACCGTCTTCTTTGGTGGCAGTGTAATCATATGCCAAGATTTGGCATACACAAGAGTGTCCTATGAAAAACCTTCAGAGGCAGCCAATGCCATTTGCGTAGTGACAAATATCTTTGTCAATGTCTAGGTGCATTTAGAAATGTCTATGTAAATATCAAGATGGATAGTTAACTAATGCTCTTGCATCTGTTTTGTTCTAGATTCTACCGGTGGTGGTTTGAAACATTTTGGATGACAATGTGTAGTTGGCTATCAAAAAAATCAGAAGAGTATTCCAAAGACTTTGTGACAAGGAAGTGAAGGAGATAGAGAAGGACATTGTCATGCAGAATGTCTACATGAGAAGGAGTTTCCCAGGCACGACTTTCTTGAACATTATGACACATTTGCCGGTGCATCTCGTAAAGTAGTTATTTGTTTGTGATCCACTGCATTGTCTGTACATGAAGACATTAAAGGACTATATTTGTATCTGCGCACATCCAAAAGGTAGCATAGCTGAGGGATCTTTTGCACAGAGTACATGAAAGATTATGAAAGAACCAATAAAATATTTGTTGCATTCTTAGTCCTTGCGCACCACATGCACTCTTTTGTTTTCTCGCAATGATTTTGTAGGAAGTACACGCATCTTAATACATTAACGTGGAATATTGGAAATGAACAATTTCTATTTGTCTGTTTGAATTGAATGGTGCATGTCGTTCATTAAATTAGCTTGAACTTAGTCTAGACGTACAATACTACAATGCTTGAAGTGCTCACCGTATGTTAGATAGAAATGCAACGAAGAAGACGATTAAGCATTCCAAAGTAGCCTTAATAGGATAATGTAAACGGATAATGTCATTGTTAGGAAGTACTCTCCTATTCGATCACTTCGTTGTTCAGGCTGCTCACTCTTCAGTAGACTAGTAGAACACATGAACGCCTCCAGAACATCGCTGTGCTAGAAGACAACGATGTCAGAATGAAACCAACGTATCTAAAGACATTCACATGTTACTGTCAACATCAGCATGAGCATTGTAGTGCTTGCTAAGAAGTCCCTAGCTAAGTCAGACATCTCCAGCGACGTCCATACGAACACGCATATGTCATCTGAGACATCTAAAAAGATGTCATGACGTTTCAGTAGGCAGTTTGAGGTTTTTGAAAACATGAAGGTCAACATTGTAGTATTTGTACAAAAGTCTCCAAAAATGTGAAGACATTGCAGTTGACATCTAGATTGAAATTGAGATGTCCTTTGAGACATCTTAACAAGCGTCATGATGTCTCAACAAATACTGTCAGGAGGAACACGGAAGACATTAGGCTCAATGCTTCAAAATCTGTGATGACGTGGCCCGGCCACGTTAGTAAAAAAAATTGCCACATCAGCAAATTTCCCTCGATCTCGCCACATCATCTGCCACGTCAGCATGTCTAGAATTTTTCAAGACTGGGCACTGCCCGGCCTTCCCTTTTTTCATGGCGGGTAAACATTTTAATTAAACAAAAACAAAAAACTAAAATTACAGCCGATGAAAAAAGGTCAACGATGCTAACGTGGCAATTCCGATTTTTACGAACACTATTGCGGACATGCTCATGTCCGCAAGAATGTCTGAAGAAAGGGGTACGTCAGTGGAAACAAGAAGCTGTTATCACCTAAATTTTGGCATGTTCGTTGCAACAGCCACTCAGATCTGTTGGAAATGGCAAACCATCTTCCAAACACGAAGATGTCTCCTTGGACATAGTATGTCTAACCTCGGACACTCTACATTGCGGGCCCGCTGTAAAAAAAAACACGGGTTTCTTATAGTGAATGTAGCGACTTCTATTTAGAAATTCACCATTCCGTTGTCTTCCCCAAAAGGTTCTCCAATCCACGTCCTTGCCAAGAAAAACCTCTGCATATGCCATTTGGTACAATGAAAGTGTCTTGTCTTTCTTGGATCTTGAACCCCAAAGTGTCAATGACACTTCAATCAACCTCTTCTTGAAGTGCGGATGTTGGCACTGGTCAATATTTACCACGCTAGATTTCACGTGCACCTGGTACTGGTCGTGTGGCCAATGGCGGTTGATGTGCGCCCAATCTACATACCACCGACATGTCGCTCTTGTCCATGGTGAATCTGCCTCCATCCACCCAGGGTTTGCCATAATCACTAGGGCATTAAGTGTGCCTCAATCCAAAGTGGCTTTGTTTCCTCTCTTCTTTCTACTTGGGGGTTCACCTCCAGGTCCCGAACCTCCTGCTACATCCTCTACGTCCATTCTTGATACTTGCACAATGACACACACAATACTATATGCGAATACAATGACAATTTGCTTTGCCTTCTGTTGCGTGAAGGCAACTGAAATGTGGCAAAACAATGCCAAATGTATAACACTTCCCCTCAAATTGCAATACGAAGCTTTCTCAAGCTAGGATATTGCAACTCAAAAGAGGAAGCAAGGGCAAATGTGAAAAAAACTTCACTTATACCCCTCAATTACCGACCTGGTTAGCAAGGGTAATTAACACCTAATCAACCCGTCCCCCCTGAATCCAGACCGTCCAGGGCGTAGGACGGCCCTGGAATGGACGGCCGATCCGTCCACAGAGGTTCGGCACAAGGTTGGAACGCCGTCATCGGGTTCGGGGCACCATCTCGAGATTCGGGGTATCATTACACCACCGCCCGAAAGTTCGACGGACGGCCTTTTTGTCCCCTCGACGGGCTGCCCGTCCCCTCGACGGCCTGGATGTGGGAGGGGACGGGCTTTTCGTCCCCATGACGGCTTGCCCATCCCCTCGATGGATTGGATCTGGCCTTGGGTGGGCTTTTCGTCCCCTCGACGGCCTGCCTGTCTCTTGGACGGAAAGGCTGTCCAGGAGGATGGGCTGCCCGTCTCCTTGACGGCCTGTCCCTGGTCGGGAACGACCTGCCGATCCTCTCGACGGCCTGTTCGTGGTCTGGGACGGCCTGCCGAAGGCCTTGGACAACCCTTCATAATTTTTTATTTTTTTTTTGAAAATTGTTTTTTTGTGGAAGTTTTGACAAAATCACATTAAATAGAAAAGTAATTTTCAAATTTTCAAATTTTCAAATTTTCACCATGTGTATATATTACAAGGACAATGACATTAGAATTCATCATAGTGTAATCTTAATTTCCATTTCATGATATATTTAGAATGTACTCAATATAGTAGGGTTTAAAAACACATTCGAAGTTCAAATCGCAATAATAAAATTTCAATTTAGGTTTGTGTTGGGGGATTTTACATAAAATAGGAACTAGAGAAAATGGACTTTTGTTTAATAGTTAGACTCAAACTCCCAAAATATAAATTTTGGGGAGAAATTTCAGATTTAGAGTAAGGAGCAACAACTTCCCAAAATACACTAAAGTAACATATTTTTTGTTTTTTGTTTTTACTAAACTCTAAATTACGTGGAGGCAAATATTGGAAAGAGTACAAAATCAATTGGATACACTTTGTAACTCAACATGGAAGGTCCCCAAAAAATGAAATGAACGCTTCCAAATTCTTTCCATATCATTGAAGTGATTGAACTGCCATCAAATTGGCACTAAATGATGCCGTTGGGCGTTCAAAGGTTGAAGTTTATTGTAAATATCTTGCAATCTACAATTCTACATAGGCAAAATTTGTGAAATTTCTTCCGGTCAACTGAACACTAGTCTAGTACTCTAGTATGAGATCTTACATACTACAAGTAGATGTGCACCTTACATAACCCATATTTAACTATTTATGGACAAATTGACGAATTATGGACAAATTCATAGTCCATAATGACCTTGAAAATAGAATAATATGATTGAAATGATGTAAAAGTGTCGGCTGGCCACCCACACAATGATAAAGAGAATTGCAATACTAACAAAATGTTTTAATGGCAAACAATTCGCTTTGAAAAGAAACAAAAAGTAGTGGATTATTAATTTTGCAAACAAGAGAATGTGATAGCAGAAGAGACGCCTATAACTGTGCAACCCAAGTCTCGGCGAATCCCAATCTAATTCCGATGATTCCATCCCGAACCCAAGACATGTATCGGCATTCAGCCAATAAGAAAAGGTGGTTAACGATCGCAGCCATAAGTAAAGACAACAGTAATCATACATGATCTAAAATTCAAGAATCCTCGAGCGCACTAAAGAAAGTAAGTAGGAAATTCGTCCCCAGAGGAGGTTGATATAAATTTATTAATTGAAAACCGAGACATACATATCCGATGCAACTCCCACATGAAAAGAGTACTTTGAAGGCGAATGACAAAAAATATCGTCTACATAATTGCTGTGCTGACGGAAGTTAATTTTGTTGGCCGGCAGTCGATACATATTGTATATATCAAAGTCTATACCGAATAGATTTCAAAATTGAAGCTACTCCCATCCTTGCCGAAAATGAGAAAAAACAATGTGCAGAACTGTGAAATCATCCCGAAAGAAGATTATCCTATTGATAGAACATAATGATCAGTATGCAGAGTAGTCGGTCGTATCGGCTGGCAGCCGACAACTGCACCGTAGTCCCGTATCCGAGAAGCGGAGTGATGATGCAAGACCACCATGATTCGAAAGTGTCGTATCGGCTGGCAGCCGGTAGGATAGAGAAGCGTGGTGGAGTTAATCATCTCCCTCATCGTCTGCATCTTTGTCCACAATTGCACCTACGGCCTCTAGATTTGCAATCGCAGCAACAACCGAGGCCTCCGGGATAACATGAGACGTGGGAGGTCCTTTCTTTGCATGCGAGGGCATTCTATGTGAGTACAGGACAATGTTGACATGAACCATCTGCGGCAGACAGAGTTCCTTGTGCCACCTCCGAGTCCAGCATTCCCTCGCCACAAGTGCTTTTCCCTCCCTCTTGGCTTTCATTAGAGTCCACCACTCTATCTTGAAATTCCCATACGTTGGCCCTGGAGTCATGTCCACACACTCGAGTGCCCTTCCCAGCCAAACCGGCAGGTAATTGTTTTGACATGGTTGGCAAAGAACAAAGTCTCCTAGCAAGACATCCCTGAATGGATTGAACGTCAACCTTGGTCTGTCCTTGGCAGGACCACAGTATGGAGTTGGCTCAGATTCGTCCTTCGGCGTGGTGTCCACTGGATTATTTGGATCCGCCCCGTCCTGTGTGAAAGCAGTTCCGTGATCCCTTGTCCAGTCAGCGAGCGGCCACAATCCCTCTTGAAGCAATGCTGGAGTTTGTGGCAGCGGCGAATTAATCTCTGATAGAATTCTTTCCAATAAGCAACGCAACCTGCCATCTCCTCTGCGTATCGCTTGTTTCTTGCCATTCCCGATTTCCAGAATTCAATGTACTTAGCGATTCCATTTTTGATGAAGGATTGTTTTTCATTGCATTCAGTAGCCCTGGCGACTTCTTTCTCTACATTTCGTCTTCTAGGATTAATGTCCACATTTCCCTAGAATGCCTTGAATGGCACCGGTTGTGGGTCCCCCTGTGGAATGTTGGGTCTCCCATCTTTGTCCGTGGTCCACATTTTGACGAGCAGCCCTGGAGGCAGCCATGATGAGTCCGTGGTACTTATTTTGTACCTCATGACCGGCCATCCACGATCATCTCCAGCCTCGACGACGTAGAATTTGAAGAGGTGTTTGTCTCCTAGCCCGATGATCTTGTTCACCCCATCATGATGGAAGCCCTTGAGGTATGATTTGAAGTCCGCCACTTCCTGCACGAACTCCGGAATGAAGGCAACAATCTTCTATGAATCCATGAACGCCTTCATGAGATCAGCAAGCACGTAGGTGTTTTTCCTTTTGATTAGTTTCGAGAGATAACTGAAGTGCACGTCGATGTCTTCATGCATGTGCCCGACAATGAGAAACCCGACAGTAACTTCTTTCAATATTCGCTTGGCAGTGAGCAATGAGCAGAAAGCCATGAGGAACCTATTTTTATTGTCTTTTGCGGAGTTGTCAAGTTGCAAGAATAGTTTCCTAGGAAGTGGAACATGAGGTCGTCATGTTTGTGGAGTGTTCGTGACTTTCCCTGCGGCCTCAACAACGGAGGAGTTGCACCTTGATTTCCCATAGAGCAAAGCCTCGAAGAAGCTATTCTACGGCGGAGTGGAGAAGAGTATCTTGGATTCCCAAACAGGTGGCCTCTCGAGAGCTCTGAGTACCCTGTATAGCGACGATATAGTGAAATTGGAATCCCCCGGCCAGAGTGATGTGGAGTAATGAGCATATGCGCCATCTCCATGTCCATGTGTGAGCATGCCAATACATGAGATTGGAATCTGCCCTAGCCCAGCGGTGGCTTTGGTGATGCGTTGCATCCTCAGAATCGCAGTCTTTGTGGTGTCCATTTTGTCATGAATAATGCAGAGGAACTCTGATGGATTTTGCACCGACTGTGTTGTCCATCCACTATATACATTCCTACAAGCGAGTTGGTAATTGAGATGTTTCTCTCTGTCATCGACTAGGGCTTGCCACTCATCGCAACCTCTCGGATACTTTGCAATGAACTCAACTAGGAAGTCACATTCTGTGCATTTCGAGAAATTGCTCCCCACTACCTTGACCTCTACGTTTTTGAAATGTGCTTTCCTGAGGCGGCTGATTGTAGACTGGGAGACCGGCTTCATATTACATATACCATTGACCTATTTGACATAGCTCGTTGAATAAGTTTCCGAGAGTGGCTAAACAGTTGTATCGGCCGGCAGCCGACAGAGTTGCAACGAACAGACGAATTAGAGCAGTGATCTATGACTGAAGCGCATGGTAAAGGAATTCGTAGGCAGAAAATGATTGTATTGGCTGGCATCTGATATGAAGAGCTATGTATTGAATAAGTAGAGGCAAATAATGAATTTACATAATTAACTTGTTCGCGCATGTGATTCCAATTCATAGTAGAGGGGACGACCTTGAGGTTGTCGATGCGTTTATTTCCAACCAGTCTAAACTCGTTGGGCATCTGGTCCACATTTTCGTTGATGATCGTCATGAGAGTTGCTTGAGCCTGAACTGTTTGCGGCCTTGGTCGTCGAGCCCCTGCATTTCCATGCGATCGGCTAACAGATCCTCCAACGGCCGCAGCCTTGTAGACATGATAGGCCGACCTTGAGACCCCGTGAATGATATACCAAGCGTTCTCGCAGACGTCTGTGTTTGCAAGAGTAATGAATTTTTTTCTAGGAATAACACCTGCATGAAGTTGACTCTGCACCGCATATGCCATCTCCTTCCTGGTCTCAAATGTGCAAGCAAAGAACTTCCGTCGTATATTTCTGGTGTCCTCCCACGGAAACGTTTGGCAGCATTTGAGCTTGCAGCACGTTTGCGAGCTGACCTTGCGTATGTCCATGTCCGAGGTCTTCATTTGTAATTTGGACAGGCTTTCGGTATTCCTGGGAATGACCTTTCTACGCACCGACCGGTATGGATTCTTCGGTACTCCCTACATTCCATTGTCGTCGGACACATTCAAGAGAGCAACCTCCGAGCATAGCGTGACAATTTCAGAGAGTAGCCTTCCCCCTTCCAATCTTGCATGTGACAGCCTCCAGTGTATGGTTGTCATTTGCAGTGCCTCATTGTCCGATACGAACATGACTCCGACATCCAAATCTCTGAGGACGTCATCGTCGCAGGCTTCGTTTGGCAGGCAGACTTGGATAATCGCTCTTCCGAATAACGAGAAGTCGTCATTGAGAAGTTCACAATATTGGTTTCTCCATAGAGGTCTATCTGGGATTGGGAGCCCGGACTGCAATCCATCCGAGTTACAGCTGATATTTCCACTTCCCATATTTTCCCTAGACGCGTCCGCATGAACGAAGCTGTCCGCAGCGCTAGTTTCGGAACCGCCCTTGCCGGAGGTACTATGACCATGAACATTGGGAGGGTCATCATCGTACCCGCGGCTGTCATCGTCCGTGGAGTAGAGCCTATCCTCTCGATCGTCCTCGTCTAATGCATTGTCAGGAATGGGTCCTTGAGCCGGCTCTCAAAAATCCTCCGGCGGATCGTTGGAGCTACCTCCACTTTCGCATTTCGCAAGCAGTTGTGGCTGCATCATACGGGTCTCTGGTGAACCTATCGGCTGGCCGCCGACATTCCTGTTGGACGCATTAGAGGTCTTGATCGGTCTGACTTTGTAACCATTCCAGAGTATTTTGTATCCAACAC
The DNA here is from genome assembly GCA_947034895.1 of Rhytidiadelphus loreus. Lineage (NCBI taxonomy): Eukaryota > Viridiplantae > Streptophyta > Bryopsida > Hypnales > Hylocomiaceae > Rhytidiadelphus > Rhytidiadelphus loreus. The sequence continues at coordinate 66,910,052 of OX344763.1, read as the reverse complement.
GGCATTTGAGTGTCATAAATTTCGGAATTTCGCAGTAGGCAATGTAATCCTTGAAGTCGTCGATGACATGCAGAAGTTTGACAACGAGGAAGAAGCTGTGCGGAATGCGGAAGCCTTCCCAGAATCCCTTGGGAGAGCACTCTACAATTGTTCCCACTCCAGCATATACCAGTTCTGGGCCCACAGTTTGCAGGAGGGCAACATCCATATTCACAGTGAGTGATAGGAATTGTTGAATGGGTTTTTCATCTGCGTTGACCTGTATCGGCTGCCGACCGACACGAGCGCATGCAGACCCATTCGCTTCAGCATAGGGATAGATGTTGTCTGCCTCCCAGATGATTGACCTTCCTGGGTAGTGTCTGAGGAAGACCAAGTCTCCCTCAGGAAACGGAATAGGCATGTCCAGATTTTGTGGAACATCTAGGACATGAACGCGCACGAGGTAGGGATCGCGGTTCACCACCCCTTCTACGACCGCCCTTCCAACGTAATAGAGTCCTTCAAGGGTAAGGGCAACCACTACTCCCTTCCCTAATTTTAGTCTCCCGAAGCCACCGTTTTTAGTAAATGCTTCTATAGGACTCACATCCAAACCCATATCATCAGATCCACTCATGACTTAGAATTGGCGACAATGCCTACAATATCTGAGCTAACCCTTCTCTTGGAACCCGAGCCACTTTATCGACTGGCAGCCGATATGTCCGTCTACCACCTGCTAGACGACTTTCTCTATCGTGGAGGATCCTCTAATGAATCCATGTGGATATGGACTCCACTTCCTATCGGTTGGCAGCCGACAAGAAGTCTTGTACGGACAACAGTAGAACCCTAATCCGCGCAGACGAAAACATGTGAATCATGCACGTTGCTAGATTTTAAACTTGTTGATCTAGGTACTCTACATTGAATCCCAATCCAGACCTGGTCATGTATCTGGACCACAGATGCAAGGAGACAGAAAATGCAGAATCACAGCCAGAACAACAATTTCTAGCTATGGCCTTGATTAATTCTTGAACTACTTGTGCAACGCACTGCAAACTACTGCAATCCCCTGGTATGCTTGCATTCTAGAAATCTATTACATTGCTCTACATTCCACTGTACACTACTGCATTGCCAGGCATTCCACTCAGTCCATTGCGAACCATTGCAAACCACTCCAAATCAATCCATAGATGACCAATGCAAGCCCCCAAAACCCACTCCTCCCTAACGGTTCTTGGACGGTCTGAGTGCGTGTAAGTGGCAAATGAAGACGAAAGAATGAAATGCTCTAGAAATTGAACCTAAGAAGGAGGCCAAAGATTGATTTTGGCGCTTGAAATTTGAATGTGGAGGAGGTTGATGCTGTGGTGATTGCAAAAGAGACAGGTACAACCGTTTCGAGATCGTGGTGGGATACGTACGCATCTCTCTGCAATGAGTGTTCGTTACTTGGTTGTCCTCGGTTGCAAGTGGAGTACTTGAATTTGGATGAAAAGCCATGGATGGATGTAATCATTGGATGAATGGTTTAGGTTTGTAATGATGGTTCTCCCGGCTGGCAGCCGTCACTTCAATGGGGGGGGTATACTCCCTAGGCCACTTTCATTTTCTCTCATTTGCAATCTGCTCTCTTACTTTCTCGTTCTCTTCCTCTCCCCCACGTTCTCTTTTTCACCGGCTTGCAGTTGACACTGCGTCACAGCAACTGCCTCGTTGCTTCAGCCGTGGCCAGGGTTGTTCGCTGCGACAGCGCGACACCGCGACAGACGGACGTCGCGCGACGTCACGAAAAGTCAAATTTACCTTTCACTTTATATAAAATTACCCCCCTCCAGTTGGATGCCATGTGGCATCTACATGGCAAACTCAAGGGGCGCATACGGGTACTAGGCGACTGCATGTAGGGGCAACTGGAGGTAGGGGCGACTGGAGGTAGAAGCGAGTGGAGGTAGGGGCGACCTCTTGTAGGAGTGATTTGTAGTGCAATTCAAAACTGCCACTTCTGCTGCAATCATCCAAGAAAATAGAAAAAATATTTTTTGGAGAATCTAACCATAAGATCTTGTACTTAAGTTGTGTAAGATCATGTGGTAAAAATTTCATAAAGTTTGGCCATATAGATTGGAAGATATTAGCATTCAAAGTTGGAAAAAAAAATTGAACTTTGGCTTGCAATTTCAGATGACTTTGACCACCATTTGTGGAAAAAAATTGCACTATAAACTCTAAATTTTAAAAAATTATGTTGAAAAATTGAATTGAAAGTTTAAGCAAAAAATCTCAATAGAAACACACTTGATTTTCATTCTTTAAGAAATTGTTGAATAGAAGTTGGTCTATGATTGAATGAAAAACTAAATTGTTAATAGCTCTAAGTTGGAATTGAAACACAATAAGCACAATGGTGAGATTGTTCTAGTAGACAAACTTAACTATATTAAACAATTTTCCAAAAAGTTGTATAAATTGCATTCAAAAATATATCATATAAGATGTTTTTTCAAAAAATTGTTTAGATTGTCTAAAAGACAAGATTGTCCATAATTTTTTCATTGCTAGTCCAAATGGAATGAATCAAAGCTTCACATGTAGACAAAAATATAATATTTGAGGGAAAAAATTTTAATATTAATTGACTTATTGTAATTTTTTTGTTGCTTGCTGACCTCTATTTTCAGCTTAGGGTGGCATAAATTTTGCTTTTGGACACCAATTGAAGAAAAATTTATATTCTTACAAAGATGATGTACTCTTCTATCCTCCAAAAAAGTTCAAAAAATGAAAATGAAAACTGAGACTATATGCACCTACTTGAACTCTTTAAAGTCCTTCAAAAGGACTCAAGTTGGTCCTTTAGGGGTTAAAACTCAACTTTATTTTTGTACACTTTTACACACATTAGTTTAGAAGCAAATAAATTAAAGTACATTGTTTGGAAAAAATTACAAAATATTTGCACAAAAGAATTCAAATTCAAGATTCAATACATAGACCTTGGCACCTAGCATTTTGAATATTTAATATTTTTTCTAAATGGCACATCATATAAAAAGTGGTTAATATATTTACTTTCCTTTTCAAAATTTAGAAGCATGAAATGTGACTTATGTTTTTATTTGTACTAACATAATAACAACATACCCTATTACAAAACATCAATGCAATAAACAACTTCAGAGGCTTTATCAACCATGAGTAGCTTTACCACCTATCTACATATTAGTTCCTTCTTTGAATCAGGTTCAATGACTATATCCAACTTCCTCACAAAGTACCTCATTACTAATGTGTTTTCAAATATTCCATTGTCATATTTGAGTAGTTGCGTGGATTAATGTCTCTATAGTAGCACCTGTGGCCTTACTATAGGTAACTAAAATCAAAAGAGTCCTTTTATTAATGACCACATCGTCAAATATTTGTTTCTACTAAGGATCTCTCATTAAAAAGCGTATAATCTCTGTCCTCACTTGTTGGTGACCAACTTTGAATTAGAAGCACATGTCATTATGTCACCATATGCTTAGTGATGTCAATTTTAGTTGCCCCTAGAAACCCCCAAATGGCCCAAATTTGCCAATTTTTGGACAAAAGGAGGGCCATTCTTTCCACCTCCACCCGCACTCGCCCCTTACCCAAGGTCGCCCTTAAGCACTCGCCCTGACCCGCGTTCTCCTCCATGAGAGGTCGCCCAAGACCCGAAGTCGCCCCTAGAAACCCCCAAATGGTCCAAATTTGTCAATTTTTGGACAAAAGGAGGGCCATTCTTTCCACCTCCACCCGCACTCGCCCCTTACCCGAGGTCGCCCTTAAGCACTCGCCCTGACTTGTGTTCTCCTCCATGAGAGGTCGCCCTTAAACACTCGCCCTGACCTGCGTTCTCCTCCATGAGAGGTCGCCCTTAAGCACTCGCCCTGACCTGCGTTCTCCTCCATGAGAGGTCGCCCAAGACCCGAAGTCGCCCCTAGAAACCCCCAAATGGTCCAAATTTGTTAATTTTTGGACAAAAGGGAGGCCATTCTTTCCACCTCCACCCGCACTCGCCCCTTACCCGAGGTCGCCCTTAAGCACTCGCCCTGACCCGCGTTCTCCTCCATGAGAGGTCGCCCAAGACTCAAAGTTACTTGAAAAACTCATTAGATTGCAATTTTTGGGTGATGAAAGTAGAAATTGACAACTTCATTATAGTCAATTACTTTTGTTTTAGTTTGCTAGGTACATTAGTGGACGTACCTTGTTAGGTGAGCCAAGTAAATGGACCTTGATGAGATCAGATTTCATAGCTTTGACACCTAATCTCATTTATTAGAAATGAAAGCTCTTCTAAAAATCTAGTTGCTTTGGATTCTCTATAGTACTACTTGTATTTGATAATATCTTGTTTGATCTATTAATTAGCTCTAGTATATAAATTTTATGGCAAGATGTCATCTTCTATTGAACACTCAAGTTTTGCAAATATGCAATTTTGTTAAATATATATCAATGGTTCATTTTCATTTATTCGGTTGGGATTATATGATATGAAATAAATCAAATAAGAAAGATCATACATATCTCTCCATCTATTTTTTTGTATTTTAGAAATCATTTGATAAATTATATACTTATAGAATGACTATTTGAGATTTGTTTAAATCCATAGGGGAAATTTTCATTTAAATCTCTTCCCCATTAATTTAGAAGTGAATATGGTAAATAATTCATAAGTACAAAGATGTTTGGAGAATCAAGAAAATTAAATGGAGAAGGTATTGCAAATATTTTCATGCATTATTTTGTATTTTGAAATACACTTCATAAATTATAGACCCCTTTAGTAGGATAATTTGTTGAAATTTGCATAAATTAACTCAAAAAGGGAAGTTTTCATTTAAATTCCTTCCCACTAATTTTTTAAGTTAGAGATGAAGGTGGTAAATACTTCATAAGTACATAGATGTTTGGAGAATCAAGAAAATTAACTGGAGAAGGTATTGCAAATATCTTCATGCATTATTTTGTATCTTGAAAAACAATTTATAAATAATACACTCATAGGATAAGTCTTTGAGATTTGCATAAATCAAAAGGGGAAGTTTTAATTCAAATCTCTTCCTTCTAATTTTTAAGTTAGAGATGAAGGTGGTAAATACTTCATAAGTACATAGATGTTTGGAGAATCAAGAAAATTAAATGGGGAAGGTATTGCAAATATCTTCATGCATTATTTTGTATCTTGAAAAACAATTTATAAATAATACACCCATAGGATAAGTCTTTGAGATTTGCATAAATCAAAAGGAGAAGTTTTCATTTAAATTCCTTCCCCACTAATTTTTTAAATTAAAGATGAAGGTGGTAAATAATTCATAAGTAGTTGAGTACAAAGAAGCTTGGAGAATCAAGAAAAATAAATGGGGAAGGTATTGCAAATATCTTCATGCATTATTTTGTATCTTGAAAAACAATTTATAAATAATACACCCATAGGATAAGTCTTTGAGATTTGCATTAATCAAAAGGGGAAGTTTTAATTCAAATCTCTTCCTTCTAATTTTTAAGTTAGAGATAAATGTGGTAAATAATTCATAAGTAGTTGAGTACAAGGATGCTTGGAGAATCGAGAAAAATAAATGGGGAAGGTATTGCAAATATCTCCATTCACTATTTTGTATTTTGAAATACATTTGATAAATAATACTCCCATAGGATGATTATTTGAGATTGCATACATTAAATCAAATGGAATAATTCTTATTTAAATCTCTTTCTTCTAATTTTTAAGCTTGAAATTAAAGTGGTAAATAATTCATGAGTATGATGAATTGATGATACTTGGAAGATAGTGAAATTCAAAATGGAAAGCTCTTTCTAAAATCTACATTTTATTATTTTGTATTTTAAAATCTACTTCATAAATAATACCCTGGTAGGATGACTTTTAGAGATTTGCGTAATTCAAGAGGAGAAGCTCTAATTTAAATCTCTTTCCTCTATTTTTAAATTTTAGATGAAGGTGGTAAATTATACATAAGTATGATGATGCATAGAGAATAGAGAAAATCAAATAGGAATGTTTTTATACAAATCTTCAGAGGGTGTTCAAATTTAAAATCCACTTGTTAAATAATACACTGATAGGATGTTAATCTCTAAATTCTCATTGTCTTCACAAGGGGCAAATGGATTTTGGCCAAGTACTTATATGGTCAAATTTTTATGAAAAGATAGGAAAAAAAAATTAGCTTTCTAGGAATGTAATTTTAATTTTAATTGGTGCCTAGGAGCAAGAGTTATACAACAATTAGCTTTGATCTAAATTAAATCATTTGGATGAGCAAAAACAAATCTTGAAAAATTTGAATTAAAAATTAATTTTTTTTCTCATATATTTTATTTTATTTTCATATGGAAAGCTTTTATTCATTTCATTTGGATTTATGATATGAAGAGGTTGCCAAGAAGTTGTAGAGCATCTTGTTTTGCAAGCAATTATAATATTGATTTGTAAAATATAGGTATAGGATTTGTTTTTGAGTTCAATTTTCAGAAAAATTCAAAACAAATAGGTCCACCAAATCAACATTGATTGTTAGAACAATCTCACTATTGGAATTCGTGAGTTTTAATTCCATCTTAGAGCTATTAATGATTTAGTTTTTCCCTCTATGATACCTTCTTCTACTAAATAAATTTTTAAATAATGAAAATTACATTATATTTTAAACTTTTATTTTTTCTATATTTTCAACTCAATTTTGAATGATGAAAAAAAACTAAATTCAAGATCTACAATTCAAACTATTTAAGTTAAGAAGATTTGAAGTCTTAAACTAGTTTGCCATTGTGCCAAAAAAACACAATTTCTTCACTTTGAATGCATTTATCTTGCAATCTATGTGGTCAAAATGTCTGAAATTTTTTCCATGCATTCTCAAACTATTCTATTGCAAGATCCTATAGTAACATGTGGAAAAAAAATACCATTCTAAATTTTTTTTCTCTTTGCAATTTGCACAAAAATGGCAGTTTTGAGTGTTTTTTGACAATTGCAATAAGGAGGTCGCCCCCCTGGACCAGCAGTCGCCCCCTTGGACCAGAGGTCGCCCCTCTGGACCAGTAGTCGCCCCCTTGGACCAGCAGTCGCCCCCTTGGACCAGAGGTCGCCCTAATTTTAGAACCCGTACTCGCCCCATTTGTACTTGCACGCGCCCCCATCCGCGGTCGCCCAAGGCTGAAGTACATGCGCCCCTACCCGCAGTCGCCCAAGTTGGCTTTCCACGTCATTTTGTAAACCTTGCCACGTAGGCAAAATCTATTTACCATGGGGTAAATTTTTTTACCCCTCCGCTACGCGATGTCAAGTAAACTCGACACTTGGTGACACGCGACACGCGACGTCAGATGTCATACACGACGCCTAAACCCAAAAATATGTCAGACAAGACAACCCTACCCGTGGCGACCTTTCCAACCTCAGCCGATAGGATTTCTTCGGTAGTCGACAGAGGAGGAGTGTGGGTGGCACGGGATTCTAAGCAGCCGACAGGATATTCTACCCAACCGATAAGAAGCTCACTCCTGCGGCGATGGTGTCCTCGGATGTGGCGCCCGAGAGGTACTACACATACCTTGTATCGGCTGGCAGCCAATACAATTCTTCTTGCCTGCTATTGCGATTAGAATTTCATTCCGGGTTTTTGCGTAGTAGTAATTTTATCGGCCGGCAGCCGACATAGTCTGTTGTTCACAGGGAGCTCTAGGGTTTCAGAAGACTCGCGGGTAGTGCGCAGACTGTATCAGCTGGCAGCCGATATTGATTTATATTGGCAGAGTGAGGACATTTTAGGTTCTATCAATTAGCAACCGATACAATAGATGATGATTGATTTGGGCGTCCTCGAGCGGATTCAATAGTATTGAGCGCTAAATTGATGTGTACTATTGTGCAGAAAACCGACCCTCTTGGCTAGACTTCTCGGACCTCAAATCCCAAACTCCCAGATATTACGCGACGGGTTCCCACCACGCGCAACGTGGAAAGCAAGCGAGGCCATCCAAGAGTGGGGCCTGTGCTGGAGGGAGTCATCTGACAAACTTGTGGAGATTGCGTGTTCCTTCAAGTTGAAGGGAAACATGACCCCCGGGAAGGGAAATGTTATGTCTTTCATGGCTGTTGGAGTAGACGTACACGTCATGATTTGTCTGCTCCCAGTTGGCAACCCAGATGGCGTGGCCGACTACATCGCGGTGGAGTTGCCTGTCCAGAAGTGCACGGAAGATGTCTGTACAGCGAGGTCTATGGGGCTAGGCATGACTTTTGTCGATAACACACCAGAAGATGCTGATGAACTTGTATTGGGATGGGAATGCCTCAAGCATGAGCGGGATGAACATAATGCCCGCGTCATCCTCGAGATGGAAAAGGGGAAGAAGAAGGTGATGGCCCCTCGGAGGAAGCCATTGACGACAACGGTTGACCTCCCTGAGAATGAGGTTGTGGACACGGGGTCGCCAAGCAAACCAAAGAGGAAAGGGAAGGGGAAGGACGATCCCAACAAGGTGTTGACCAGGGTTACCAAGACGTCCGGACGAAAGGACGTACGTCCGGACGTCCAGTGTCCGCGTCCGAACCCCCCCGAACGTCCAATTTTTCTGTTTTTTTACCTAGGGTAAATAAAAAGTTACCTTGCCCGGGGCTTCCGACGGCCTGGCCGATCGGACGGCCTCTTCCGACGGCTTGATCGGACGGCCAGGTTCGATCCGACGGCCTAATCGAACGGTCCGATCGGGTATACTCTTCCAACGGTTTGATCGGATGGCCACATCCGATCCGACGGCCTGATCGGACGGCCAGATTCGATCCGACGGCCTAATCGAACGGTCCGATCGGGTATACTCTTCCGACGGTCTGATCGGATGGCCACATCCGATCCGACGGCCTTATCGGACGGTCTGATCGGATATCCTCTTCTGACGGTCTGATCGGATGGCCACATCCGATCTGACGGCCTAATCCGACGGCCTGGTTTAATCCAGCCCTTTTCCTTGACAAAAGTATAATGTATGAGTGAAAAAAATTTAGAAAAAAAAAATTTTAATTCTGAAAAATCTTTGTGTTGCCCGGTCTCCCAAGTTTTGAATTACATGGGCATAACTTTTGTAGAGGGGTACCGATTGAGAAAAAAATTATATTTTCACAAAGGTTTTCCATTTTTCTATCTTAAAAAAAAATTTAAGAAAATCAGGAGACAAATTCAGCCCATAGGTATCAACCTGAAATCCATTTGTCAACGGAAGGGACGCTTTGTCCTTTAGGGGTTCAAATGAGCTATGAAAAGAAATAGAACCCATTGTTGAACTTCGGTATACAGTAAGTTTTGTTTAAGGTCCCTATTGACGGTCATGGAAATTATTCTAACAAAAAGAAAAAGAAAAAGGTATAAGGTCTAAATACTAAATAGTGTCGAAATGCATGATGGTACTGTTTTGTTAGGGTTTTATAGAAATGTCATTTTTTTAATTAACAAGGATTTAGGCCCAAAAATTAACCCATTCTTGTACTTTAGGGAGTACTGAAAGAATCCCCATTTGAACTCATGAAAGTAATTTGACTTCGAAAAAAATTAAAATTCTTAAAAATTTTGTATCGTTCCCAACTGTAGAATTCAACACATTTTTATTCTAACCATTTCTTTCTTAAGCCCTAAAGGACCGAGCCATTTTCTGGGTCCAAAATCACTGAAAACTGCCATTCCAATTGCGATCATTCATGATGTTGTGAAAATGTTTTCTTTGAAAATGTAACTGTAAAATCTTGAAGTGAACTTGTATGAGAGGGTGTGGTAAACTTTTTGGGAGTTTTCACCGTACGAATAAAGAGATATTTGCATTCAAAGTCTTTTTTCTTTTTTTTTTCACTATGCCCCAGAATTTCAGATGCCTTTGACCGCCTCATGCTCAATTTTTTTGCACTACACACCATAAAATTAAAAAATTTTCTTGTAGGTATTGAAGTTGGGTATATGCATACCAATTTTCAAAGAAATCCAACACACCTAACACCTCCAAAAAAAATTTGCAATGCCATTATGCCACAATGTCCCAAATATTGACAATGCACTAAGTCATCTTTGAATCAGTTTTCTCACCACATACTTTGAGATTTTGAAAATCCGAACGATGGATAGAAAGGCATATTTATATTTGACAAGCAAGAAATTTTTGTTTGGGAAAATTTCAAAATCTGAGATTCCTATGACCTTCTGAAGTTTGAAGCTGCTTGGACGATGGGGTTTACAAAGCTTAAAATGAAAACAATCTCCACACACACCCTTGCTAATTGCCACCTCAGCATTCAACAACAACAAGTAGTGCCTTTTTCATTCAAGTCATATGTATCTTTCATAGTGTCATGTGACAAAAAATCATAAGCATTACTTAATCAAATACACCGAACTTTCAAAATGTATAATTAATTAATTATCATATTCCACATATATGGTCATACATCGACATTGCATAATTAGGCACTATATACTGTGCACGCGTACATCCTCATTCTATATTTACTACATACCTCTATAGTTCTATGCTATTATAAAGTACGTTGAACTACTAATATGAATGGCGGAAGTGCTCATCCGGCACAGGCCAATTGCATCGACCGGAAAAGAAATTGATGATGTGAGACAAATCACCACGGTAATTCGAACCTTCACTGCAAGGCCGCTCCATGTATGAGTGAAACATAAGGGCCAAAACGTGGTGACTCAACTTCGTCAGTTCAGCTGATTCCCGATGCAACTTGTAGTATTCTTCAGACATGCAATCCTTGTTGATGCGTTGAGCGAGTTTACAAACCGCATATTCTTCTGATGCACGTGATAGATTTGGAATGATTGACCCATCTGCATCTCTTTTGTGCACATACGCAATCTTCGGGTCCACCCACCACCTCTTTCTCAAAGCCTCCTCCATGTCACTCGCACATGTAAACGTGTACAAAGACTTCATTGGTTCAGAAGCTACGGTAGTCATGCCCCAATCGCAGACTCCAATGTACACGCGTGACTCGTCTTCAGGAAAGTGAAACATTATGTTGTCTGGAGAGATGTCATTGTGAAGATGTCCAGAAATGTGCACCGCATTCATGATGTGCAATAATGCCCATGCGAGTTGCGTGCACTTCTTCCTAAATCGTCCGAGACGGTAAGCTTCAATTAACTCTACCTCTGTTGGCCTCGAATAGTGCAACCGAATGGCAATGTTGTCTGGATAATCATTATCCAAGTGCATCATGTGCCGTAGTGTTCCGCCATTCCACCAATACGAATACCCTTCATTTGTTGTTCCATGAACTGCAGCAAACCGTATAACTCCAGGATGTGGAATCCGCACTGCCATTGACTCGTTCTGGTGTTCCAATCTCGCAAGATGAGGCTGTGTGCGGTGTTGATTGGATAGCTTTGCTGCAAACTCCCAAAATGTAGCTATCCCTGGACACCCTTCAATTCGAACCCTACGAATTGTTGCATATCCACCCTTCATGATTTTTTGGTCTTGAGCGATTACTCGTGCTGTGTCGGGAAGCGCTATGAGGTGTTGTCTGCCCCGATCCAGTTCAGCCACTCCATCAGTGCTATTCCACCAACCCAAAGATCCTCGTCTGTTACGGCTCTTTGCAAACGGCTTGCATCGTGCAACAAACAAGTCAGCTTTCAGAATGACTTCACGAAAATCCTCATCATTTTCCCAATATTGAGAGCCATACCTTGCTAGCACCATTGATGCATTCCACAATGCATCGTGGACCCTATTCTCCAAGAATTTTGGAAAGCCTTTCTTCTCCGTCTCGTGGTGCCATTCCGGAACGCTAAGCGCATTCATCATTAGTTGCCACATGTCCGCCTTGAATTTTTGCGAGCACTCCTCGTTGTACCTAACGTATTTGTTGTGTAGTGACATCGTCGTTTCCGACTCATAGAAATTGACGATCAACTTGATCAAAAATCTCTTGCATGCATCAGAGGGAATGTCCCTACTTGCCTCATTGTGTGAACCTCCTTCATGCTCCATTTGTTTCCTCTTTGCAGCCTTCTTTGTTCGTGGCATCGTGATGGACTTCTTGTACGAATGAATATTCGCAAAATGAAATGATAATTTCAATTTCAAGTGAAATTCGAACCAAAACTGAAAAAAATGGCAATAAGGGGCCCCCAAAATCGCACTCTTGCTTTCCCAAGAAGAGGAACCAATGGGGGCATGAACCACCAAGCTCTCCGCTTCACTCTTGTAATATGCAAGGGGGAAAACAAAAGTGAGGATCGGACGGGTCCGTCCGACTCTCTTATACCTTTCCGACGCACGGTCCGCGTCGGAAATCCGACGCCCACGACGCGGCCGACAGATCGGACGGCCGATCGATCAGACGGCCCTCGCGAGGCGGACGGGCTGCCGTGCGACAAATCGGACGGCTCCGATAAATGGTATTTTCACCCCTTAATCCTTTAGGGGGGCCGAGCATGCCAAATTTGGTCGTTTTAAACAGAATTTTGGAAATTAAAACACTTTCCTAACCTCATTTGACTGTGAGGTGTAAATGAGATGTGAGGGCACGGGAATTTTGCTTCCAATGAGCCATTGGCCATCAAATTTGGAGCAATAATGAGTTATCTATGGCAATTTGAAGTTGGGATTTAGAAAGTTTCAAAATACACTGGGGGACATGTTTCTCTATCAAATTTATTTGTATATAACGAAAGGTAGCATGAAAACTTCACCATAATGTTCATTATAATTTTTCCTATTTTCTATAAAAATTTCATTGTAAAGTGAGCTCTTTTGTAATTCCTACGATTTTTCAAAGATAGAAACTCTAGAAAATCTTATAAATTTCATTTTTTTCCCAAAAAATATTAAAAATTCAGATCTGATAGAAGACATGAATGGTTATTTGTGAAAAATAATAACTTAAATTAAATGATAAAATTTTGATATGAAAATTTGATTCCAAAAGAATTCAAGAGTTTGCTTGGGGCTCCTTAGGCCCTAAAGGGTTAATCCTTAACTTCCTAAGAAGCCCATTTTCGGACTCACATTTTTGCAACAATTTCGAAGAGTTTATATGGAGATTTTTATTTATTTTAGTAAAAATATTTCTTTTAAACCAATGCATCCAATATTCTTTTTTTTTTTGCTTGAAACAAATGGACAATTTGCATGCAATATTCTTCACTCAAGTAATGATATAATGAAATTTTTCATTTAGATTATACTTTCCATGATACGAACATTCAAAGTTTGTAACTTAAAATCATGAATTAGCATTCCAAGTGGAAGAAAAGAATTTCTTTCAAGATAATCCTATGATAGCCCACAAAACAAGAAAATCCATAACTTTCGCATCATGAATCCAATTGGAATGAATCAAAGCATCCCATTTAGAAAAATCCAATATAATATACAAGAAAAAAAAATTTCATTTTTGATTCAAATTTCTAGTGGATTTTTTGGGTTGCTCGGTCTCACCCATTTTGAAGTTAATAGGTTATGGTGCAAAAAAATTTGCGCACGGACACCAACAAAAACATAATGGTAAAAGCTGGGCCATTGCTATATTTAACTTCCAAAACACCATGGCTTGATCCATTGCATAGCAATGGCATTCAATAATACCATGAACATGAGAAATCTATCATTCTAATAATATATTTCAATACATTGCAATTGTAGCGGTTTTGCATTGTACGTGACGACGGACGACCACTCATTGACACCATTACACTATGCTTGCTACATTCTATATTGCATCATTGTATGGAAAACAACTAAATCTAAATTTAGAGCCCATATTGTAAGACAAACAATACAATAGTGTATTAGTGTTTGATTCGGCTTCATTCGGAATCTGAATCCGTGTCATCTCTCTGACTTGGGCCTGTAGGACCACCACCATAAACACCGAGATATGGTCCTCCGCCATAGTAGTCGGGAACATATCCGCTTTGCCCACCTCCTGGTCCATAATTTGCGGAGGAATGACCTCCAAAAGTTGGAGGAGGAATTGAATCACCGTGGAGTGATCCTCTTTGAGTTGAACCGCCATAATAAGAGCCTCCAACGTTTTGAGAGCCATGTTGGGGGTCATGGCCATAGTGTGAACCATAGGACCCATGTGGTGGGTCATATGCACCACGGTCACGTTGGTAGAATCCATCATACCCATCTTGTCGACCACGGTCCTCTACGCTTCTACGCATCGCTTCTTGCATTTGTTGTTCGTATTCAATGTCTTCTCGATCTTTTTTACGCTCGTGCTCCTCTCCCAATGTCACTAGTGTTGGAGCTTCACCCTCATCACCGTCACTCGACCATTCATCTTCTCCATGTGGCACCACAACTGCAGGAAATCCAAACTGCCCTCGATTGGACTACTCTGGCTGGCAATCACTTGCAGCAGTCCAGCTAGTATAAATCATTGCATCATTCCGATTCAAACTATCCACATGTTTCCTATAAATGGTACGCCAATCCACATCTTTGTGGAGTACAATCTCTGCCCAAACCATAGCCATGTTAGAATAGTTCATTATATTAGGTTTGGAGTCACGTAAACCCGCTGAACGCGTTACTTCTTCGTAACGGTGAAGAAAGTGTTGGCTCGTACATGTGGACATTTGTCCTTCCCATCGACGAACTTGGCCTTCAGCACGTTCTCGTGACCACATTTTGGAGAGGTGAGTCATCTTGACGTACTTCTTGCATGTGGTGCAGTCCCAAACTTTCTTTGGCTCTTCTTCCCATCCATCTTCAGCTACGCAATTAGGGTTTTCCCAGTCAACCCAATTCATATCTTGAGATTTCCCTTTCTTACTCTTACTTGATGGTTTAGGGCGAGACATGATAACCTTGATTACAATGAAGATAATTGATGTCCGAATTTTCCCAAAATATTGCACCAAGTGCACCAAGTGCTTCTCACTTCAAAATTCAAATGCAATGGAGTGAAACGGTTTTCTAATTCACAATTCCTCGCATACAAGAAATTATTCAAACCACATCACTTAAAACCACCAAGTATCCAAGCACAACCGTTCACACACCAAACCGAAAGGGGCGCGCAGAGCCACAGATTCACATCGGGCACTAGAAAACCCACTTCGGGAGGAAAACAGCTGTGGAAAAATGAGGCGTCGGAAACGCTATTTATGGCTTCCGACGGCGCTTTAGGGTCCGTCCGAATCCGACGGCCTGTTTTCCGACGCCCCCATCGTGCGGCCCGAAACTGTCGCACGATGGATTGCACGGTCACCGAGAAAGTGCGGACGCACCGACATGCGGACGAACAGCTCGGACGGGGCGTCGAAAGCTCAAACGGGGCGTTGGTTTCGGCTTTCGGGACCGTCGGAAGGTCGGACGGGGCGTCGGAAAGTCGGACGGGGCGTCGGAAGGGCGGAGGGGCCGTCTAGCGAGGAGAATTTTGGAAAACAAAGGAAGTTTTGCCCCTTTCGAAATTGGAGGCTTTGCCCTGCAGCAGGGGCAATGAAGGGGGCAATTCAGCGTACCCTTTTGGGGCCCCCCCTGTGAGCACGTAAAAAATTTTGGAACTGAACCGTACGATCTAAAATGTTACTTGTAACACACTAAACCCTTGTATAACATGTAGAAGGAAAATAAGAAGAAGAAAGAAGTATGGAATTTTTGAATTCCCAAATTCATGAGGGTTTTGCTATGCCCTTGAAAAATTAGGATCCCATTGCTTCGAAATGCGTAATTTTTTGGATAAATCATGTACATCCTCTAATTCGCTTTCTTGAAATAATTGTAGAAATTATTGAACTACGGTTATCTCAGGGGGTCATTTAGAGTGTCCATTAGAAACCAAGTGCAAACAAAACTTTGGATCCCCTATATATTTTTTGAATTTTAAATAAAACAAAATTAAAAAAATATGAATAGATTTTCCTACTTTAAAAGTTTATGTTTTGAATTATTGATATTTTTATTTGTTAATAATAATTAGTTACAAATTTTTGAAGTAAAAAGATACACTGTAGAATTGAAAAATAGCTTTCACACCCCTCTATTATATAAGAAAAAATTGTCTAAAAAATGAACAAAAAATTCCTAAAAATAACTCATTATTGAAAGCTCATTTTGAATTGAATATTGACTCAATGGTCATCTAAATGTGTCCTCTATAATTATTTCAATTGAAAAACATGCCATTTTAGTTCATTTTCAAGTTTCAACCTCTTCTAGAAATCATTTCATATTTTATTTGAGTTGGAAATTTTGGCAATAGAAAGCTATAGTCATTATTAAACAATGTTCAAAATTTTAGGTTGAAATTATAGTTATTAGAAACCACTTGTTCACACGTGATTTGTTATAGTAGAACTAAGTGCACCCCCCAAGACGGTTATGGCCTTATGGGGCACTTACAACTGCATTTTCTGAGTAAAGAAAGAGAGATTCCATAATTGTTGACCATGTAAAAGTAGAAAAACTACCTTTCCATAATTTATTTGAAGAAATAATTATTTTTTGCTCAAATGTGCCCACTCTCTTTCAGTTCTACTTAAACATGTAGAACTTCTTTTCTAGTTAATAGTTATCAATCTCACTAGCAATTGCATGCAAAAATGAACTCTAAAGATTTATAGATTTATTTTGGCAACACTCAAGAACATGCTCTAATAGGCTAGAACTTTGAATAAAGAGATTATCCATAATTCTATAATATAATATATTTTTGTGCAATACTGCAAGGTATGAAAGCTTAACATTTCGTCATACATATAATTAATGAAACCTAAATTAATAGATTAATGAATTCAACTTTAGAAAAATTGGTGAAGGCCTTCAAGTTGGCCCCTCTCTCCCCCTTCTCAATGAAATGAAAAAAATATATCAATATAGGGTATATGGTGAAAATTTTTCCATATTACAATGTCATGAATTCATGAATGAGTAGTACATTTTACAAGTAAATAAAAAACTTTCAAATGATCATATGTGACGTTCTCCTTCTATTAATTCTCGTACATGAGTGATCATCATATTCAATTGTCAATTTTGTGGGACAACCTTTCACTTCTGCAATTTCCACGGTGCCATGTAATAATTCATACCCGGAAACATAGAAATGAATAACTAATTAGTCGACAAGGTTCACATGTATAGTACATTTAAATTATCACATGTAGACTACAAGTTCAATGGATCAATTACACAATGGTCTCTATATTGAAATTACATTTCAATTTTCAACCAACATTTCCACATTGACTTTTTAAATCATATCTTAAAATCATAGAAGAAGTCATGTACTTTGTGGATCCAAAAAAATAAATGTCTTCAAATTGCAATGTAATAATGTATCCATGTAACCATGTATAGAGGGCGAGCCAAAATTGCTACTAGTGGATATTGGGATGGTGGGAATACTCGGTGAAATCATAAAAGTGATGCCGCATGCTGCACCAATTTTTTGTTGAGCACGTGAATATTTTATATGGAAATTTAATAATTTGTAGGGTTTAGGGTTTAGGGTCTAGGGTCTAGGGTTTAGCATTAAAAACAATCTCACAATGTAGGGAAGAAAATGAACAATAAGCTTTCACACATTGGATGCTTTCTACATTTCATTGATTATTTTTTACAGTGATTTAACTATTTCAAGGATCCGTTGTTTGAACAGTGCGTACACAGCTGGAGGATGACAGTTCAGCAGGTCCGTGCAGAGGAGACGATGGCCTGATCGAAGACATGAAGACCTAAAATCCATCCGACGGCCTGATCCGACAGCTTGATCCGACGGCCACGGCCTGTTCGGTCCGCCTGATCGGGCACAGGCGACTCCGAAACTTGGTCTTCCGACAGCCCGATCCGACGGGCTGATCCGATGGCCCCGGTGTGTTCGATCCGATGGCCTCATTGGCCGGTGACGTTGGATCCGACGGCCTCTTCCGACGCCCTCATCAAACGGCCTGATCGGACGGCGACGGCCTGTTCGGTCCGCCCGATCGGACGACCAGGTCCGATCGGACAGCCCAAAGTCGGACGGATCGCGGTCCGGAACCGAACCGGTATTAGGATTGGTTTCGGACGGTTATATGATCGGATGGGCCCTTCATTTCTTTTCACTTCTTCTCTCCAAGCTTGCCAAGTCAAATGTGCTACTGTTGCCTCTAGCGCTAGTTGCTCTTACTTGGTGGAGAGAAGGGGTCCAACATATTTTATTACGGTGTGACTTTGGCAGATTTAAATTACCTACACGTATATTTCAATTGACCGAATTTATTTACTTTGAATTGCTCTTCAATTCAAAGTACCAAGCATGGCCGCGGAAGGTGATGGAGGGGCTATTGGGACGACTTCAACACAACCTCCACCGAAGAAAATTAAAACAAGGAGGGCTAGACATGCGTTGCAGTATGACATTTTAGATGATCCGAACATCAAAGCGGAGCCTGACTGGGAGAAAGTGGAGGCCGAATATTGGAGCTCTAAAATGTGCAAACAATTTGTCAAAATGTACCACATTGACAAGTTGTGGTCTCGGGATTGCCACACAGCCCACACAAGATATTTCAATTGTAAGCCGTGGACTTGCAAGGATAGTCATTTTGTACATCGATCAGACGAGGTGTGGAAGGCCCTCTTCGGCAACAAGGCAAGGAGTAAAGGATACATAAATTACAGCATGGCATCTATGGTGTATGCAGAACTCATATTGGGTCGGAAGGTGGATTGGAGCATGTTTCCAACGACATTGCAATTGCTGCTTCAACTTCCGAAAAATCAAAAGGATATTCCCGATTTATACAACTACGGGGCACAAACGGCTGAATCTAAAATAGTATTAAAAAATACTAGAACACCTACAATGAAGGTTTCAGAGGGTGTAGGCAACGCAATACAGTTGGACCCCACACAACTAGGAGCGGAGGCCACCAATGCCTCTTCGGGAGGTGTATTTCGGAAGGTCAATTTCAAGGATCCGGAGACTTGTTTACCCACCTCAGTTCATGTACCAATCACGGGTGAGCAAAGCATTGCTCCAAACAAGCACGACCTCGTGAAAGAAGTTGCCCCCTCTTCCTCGTCGCGAGAAGACATGGATGAAGACAAAGTTGCAAGAGCAAATGCTACAATTGAACGGCTTATAGACAGCAATGCTCTCGATAGTTTGAAGTACGTTCCTCCAAACGTGGACTCGCCAACGCCTCCTAGTCCAATATTGAGCCCGATCCATGAAGTTCAACCGTCAGGTCTATTCGTAGAGCGACTTCAAAACGTGGCAACGACCTCCAATATTGATGGCGAGGAGATTGTGTGCAAGTATCCGCTCTTGTGCACTTTAACTCCAAGAAGATTGCAATATGTGGGTCAAATCCCAAATCCGGAGCATCTTGAAATCATACTTAGGTGCGGAGTTGAGTACCCACCTCAAATGGATGGATCGAGAGAAGGTGAACCCGTGAATGAGGCCGAGTGCTCTACGGCAACCGAAAACAAACTTGGGCTTCACGATTTTGTGACATCCGCTCAAGCAATAACATGTTCTGCTGAAGCTGTAGCGGAAATGGCCCCGTTGACTATGGAATTGGCCAGAAATTTATCCACATTATCGCATCCACTATTGAAGGGTGGATTGGCTTTTCACAAGTTTGCTAGTGGAGCGCTAACACTTCTTGATGAGAAGTACAACTACTTGAAGACAATCGTGGAGCTGGAGCAGAAGAATGACGAGTGGAGTAAAAAGTATGGAAGGGTCGTTGAAAATTGTGAGTCATTGGGAAGGCAATTGGTGGCGTCAAGGAAGAAGTATAGCGAGAAATATTTGAAGGAACGAAATGAAGAAAAGGGCCTCTCTACAGTGGAGATCCAACTACCGAGGTCGCAAGAAACTCAAGAAAGCGATCAACTCTCTCTTCCATTTGAGAAGGCCAAAGCAGTGGAGGAGCTTGAGACCAGAAAGGTGGATGAGGTTCCAACTTGGAGTGAGTTGAATCGAAGATTGAATGAGGTAAACCAAGAAAATGTCCTTCTTCAATCGAGGTTGGACCGGATGAAACGAGTGGAGAACATGGATGAATGTCTACCGGCGAGCGGATCAGAGTGTTGGTGGTTGACATGGATACAACAACTTCAAGACAAACCGTCTTTAGCATCCCGGGCAATGATCGGGGTTCGCACCCTTGCAATGAAGTCGGATGAAGATTGCAATGTCGTTGAGGCTGCTTTGAAGAAATTCAAGAGTGCGGTCGAGCAACATTCTTGGGGGTCTATGCCAATGACATGTTGGGGAGACATGGATGCCATGTACGAGCGGTTGAACCACGCCAAGAAGGAATCGCTAGCCCACAATCGCGACATCAATTGGACTTTTGAAGTAGAGGAAGGATGGACTCCTTACACAACGCTTTCAGCACACATCAAGAAGAACGAGAAGATAGTTGTGCATGGTTCTAATCCAGGCAATGAAATGTTGAAGGGTCATTGTAGCATTTGCCAAGGTCCTTTTGGGCCTAAAGGAGCCTTCACCATGGGCCATTGTCGCCACGTTTTTCATATCAAATGCATTGTGCAAGCATCTCTGTTTCGATCCGCTTGTGCCGAGTGCCATTCTCCTTTGAGTCCGAGGTTCTACGAGATGTTTGGCATCTTGGAAGGTATGCCCCCCGGCCACGAATACAATAGATGGATTCTTCCACTTGACCAAGGGCCATACAAATTTCAGAATTATTCGCATTGGGGGAAACCCCTCATATGGGATCCAAAGGAACAAAAGCATGAATTGTATGATGCATCTATGCAACCGGTGGATTCTTTCATGTGGATGACCCAAAATATGGAAGTGGAGTTGCGGGCTCGTGCCATTGATGATGGCGAGGCTCGTGAATTGTTTTGTCGCAGTATAGGAGGGCATTGGAGCATGCAACACCATAAATTTTTCCGGTTTTCCGAAAAAGAAGTACAAAAAGAGCCAGATGGCAATTGGATAGAGGTGGAGCATCCTCTTGGCTTCAGTGAACAGTACGAGGCATACAATCACGTTCCCATAGGCAGGGCACTATTCTTATCTAAGCTGGAAGAAGCTGCATCAATTCGTGTTCAGGTGGAAACGGATGGAGAATCAAACAAAGGGGATTTGTTCGTGGAGGTGGCCGGGGCATTTGATAGGAGGGTGGCCGACATCATAGGTCAATGGAGGGCGTTCCTATTGGAAGGAATCATCGAAGGGTTTAGGGTAAACAACCCTAGTGATGACCATATGGTGAATGTGTTGGTAAATCGAGTGGATGCTGCTCTGAGAGCCTTAAAGGTGATGGATGTGGATTTGACTCTGAAGCGCAAACAGAAGCGGAAGATTGAAGATGACGATGACTATTCACCGGAAACAATACGACAATTTGTCGTTGTTGACAGGGCAACCAAATCAAATCGGTTCTTAAGCTCAACAAGCCCTGGGGGAATTTCTCGTCGCGGAAGTCCAAGGATTGCCGCTCAAGTGGCGCAACGCAATACAGAGGGGTCCTCTGGCCTGTCTGGTGGTTCGGGAGATGGCAACAATGATAGAATTAAATAGAAATGGACCAATAGGTCTACTGCAATAGAAGAAATAGAACTCTATACTCGATAGACTTTTGTTTTAATGTCACGAGGTGAAAATAGTAATAAATAATTGTAATCACGGCATGTCTTGTTTTGCCTTTAATATCTACGTATGTATGTCTTTTTTATATATACATATATATATAAAAATATATATAAATACATAACTATATTTATTTATTTGTATTCCAATGTTCATGATATGTATGGATCTTTCAATGTATGCTAGTTTGTTGAATCGGTTGGTCAAATGTCGCTTTTTCTTCTTTCGCTATGATATAATGATTTGTTCATAGAATATGTAGTATTTTTTCCATTGTAACATTATTTCATTGCAAAAATATGAACTCCAAAATTTTTTGGCACAAAAGGCTCTAATCAATTCCTACAAACTTGTTAGTATTGCTTTGCACAACTAGTGCTGTGCACCACTCGCATGCTTGAAGGTATTAATCAGAGCCGGGATTTGAACCCGCGACCTCCCCGATTGGAAGAAGGCAAGTTCAAATGTTTGGATAAGCCTTGGACACTTGTGCTGAAAGTGTGAAACAGTTCTATTTGAAACTGAACTACGAGAAGTCCCGAATCCGGATAAAAAGATCGGACGTGCTGATCCGACGGCCAATTCGGACGGGCTGGCCAGATCCGACGGCCTGGTCAGATCGAACGGCCTGTTCCGACGGCCTGTTCCGACGGGCTGGCCCAATCCGACGGAATGTTCGGACGGGATGGTCAAATCAGACGGGCCATTCTGGGGAGAATGAGTCCGTTGGTACTGTTTTTAAAATTCATCTTTCTGAATAACGGTCAGCGCCACCTGTATTCAGCTGCAAAGTATAAGTAGAAGAAACAAGGCGTATGAAGGCACTCCAAATCCACTGAACACTACGATTTCCAAGGGCTAGGAGCTGCAATTTATTTTGTGTCCCTTGCTTGGTAATGCATCGTTTGGTGGAAGGTGGGCCTTGAATTTCAAGGCTTTGTGCACGACCGTAAACCCAATTTTAAACATTGGTTCACTTGTGTTTACATTTTCCAAAACTTGCGAATTTGAAGAAGTTCAAGTTTGGAACTTGTGACTATGAGCAAGGATCTTGCCTCTTGGTATGTCGTCCTTTCGGCGAGTAAAATACAATGCAAGGCTTGCAACAACGTGTTTTCAAAGAAAACGAGCCATATGTTGAGTCACTTAGGATATGAATCGATTCCCGGTTCTCATGATAGGGGAATGAGTTTGTGTCCCAAATTGTCATCGGAAACTCGAAGTCTATTTCTTCGATGCAATGGGGCATTTCCACAAAGACCTGTTTGTGGAAATGTGGATGTCAACAACTTGCCTATGGTTGAAAGCGATATGTCAAATGAGAGGGGCATGCCACGTTCTACGCAAGAAGATTCTTGTACAACACCGGAAGAAGTCGTTGGAGGGGGTTCCGAAGTAACTCCAAGTATGCAAACATGTAGCGGACGTGACATTCGCAGGGCCTCAAGTAGTAGGCCTCCAACACAAAGTAGGCTTTTGGATGGCTTTCAAGAAATTGAAAAACAGAATTTGAATGCAGTGTGGGCCAATTTCTTCTATGCGGCAAATATATCCTTTTCAGTGGCCCGAAACGTAGCTTTCAGAGAAGCGGTGAAAAAACCCTCCGAGTATGGTACGTCCTACACTCCGCCATCATATCATGATCTACGGCATAAATTGCTTGATCAAGCCAAGGCAAATGTCATGGGGAAGGTGCATAGAAGAACCGAAGACAGCGTCAGGAAGTTTGGAGCAACATTGTCCATTGATGGATGGAGCTCAGTTACAAACCGTCCACTGATTAATGCCATGCTTGTATCTTCAGCGGGTGAGCAATTCCTTGGATCGGTGGATACAACGACGTATTCATTAAAATGAGAGTTTTCCAGTGAAATAAGAGCTGGAAGAGCTAAATTTTTTGGGAAACATGTAACCTAAAGGCTTTAAATATTAGGAAAACCAACAAGAAGAAGACTTATAAAAATGAAGGAAAGGTCAATATATGGACAAGAAGCCTGAATTAATTATAAGGAGGTCATGTGTTTATAGTAAACTTCTATTTTCCATACAAAATTTTGAAGTGATTCACTTTTGATCCTCTCATGAAATTGAAGTAAAGTATATATCTACGAAGAGTGTGATTCACTCACAACATTGAGTACTACATTCTATCTACAGAATGCTCTAAAGTACTATTTATAGACACTCCATATACAATATGAACAACCATCATACGTGTGATTTACTTTGAAGTAGATCCATGGCCTTCCAAATCTCTGGACCTTGGTTGTATCCATTATTTATTGTCTTGTACTCTTGAAGCCTCTGATGCAACTGTAATTCTATGAACTTCCGGTCCCACATATCGAGAGATGGCTGAACAGAACGACTAGTTGGTACTGCATCTTGCGTCTTGGACCTCCGTAGACCTCCAGATGAGATACACCGACGTGGGAGCACTCGTCGACGAAATGGGACCCCGTCTTGTTTGTCGCCAGATCGAACCGGGACTGTAGACGTTATAACTGGAAAAGATATTGGATCATCAGCATCTTCGTAAAGCCTTCTCTGGGGGACCTTATCTGAGGCAGACGGCGATAATCGAGTAGCAAAGGGAACCCTTGATTTTAAAGGAGAAGGTGAGCAGGACACCGGTAGACGTGAGACTCCACTTGGCGGACTGTCCACCACCCCATCCTCCAGAGGCATAGAGGAGTAGTCCATTGTCGAATTTGCTGTAGCTACTGAGCAAAGAAAATTCCCTCTGCTCAAGATTTCATATTGGCCATAGTCGGATATGGAATCGACGGATGCAACGCATTGCAGGTGTTCGTTCTCACCATTTATGGTCGAGGTGCCCGTAATCTAAAAACATAAATCATTTAGAACACTTCACAAAACAGCACTTTGAAGAACAAATAAAACTCATTATGAATGAAGTACAATCAAATTAGTTCAAATCGAGCTCAAACGAGAGAGACATTCAGGCAATGCAAGCAATTACTAAACCTGTAAACTGAGAAATTTGTCAACAAATAGACGGAATTTCAGTTCTACAACATATTGCCAAATCAGTTGAACTACAGTTAAAGAGACTAGAACAATATAGTATCTACATATGTAATACTGAAATGGGTCCTATATTATACCCTGAGTGGGATTCTAACGAATATTAGCAGACGCTTTGATGAGCTCCATCAACTTGTCGTATTCCCTACGGTTTCGCTCGTCACAAAGCATTCGACGTCCAATTCTACCCGGGACTTTTCCACGAAACGATTTTAGTCCCTGCTCTTGAGCAGCATATAGGCCCTGAAACCAAGGAAGGAGAACATCGAGGAGAAACGTGTCCTTGGGACCATTTCCCCTATACGACCATGATTCAGGGAGAATGACGTTCTCTGCCTTGTTTAGAATTTGCTTAGCGGGACTGTCGTCGACAATGATGGTATTTTGAGAAGTGAATCTACCCTGGAAGCCACTAAACAAGCTCTCCAAATTCTTAAGGAACAACTCTTTATTCGTGCCTGGCTCTCTATATGTCGAAATTTTTCCAAATCTATCCCGGCACTTCAGTGTCTTGCAGGAGTCCTGCCCAAGAATGACAACTGGAAAGTCAAGTCCATCAAAAAGATAGGCAGCCACTTCCTCAGTAGTGGACTTCTTCATATTGCTCGAGACTGAAATGGAAGCTATCCTGCCTAACTCACGGAGGAACTCAGAGCACCGAGGCCGCACATACACTAGCTTTGGCCCCACGACGGCAGGTTGGATAGCAGAATGCGGCTGAATGGCCTCGGCAACGTGCCTGGACCAACCCTTCGACTTCACATCTTCACAAACACATAATATCCCATTGAGGTCCAGGATGACGTTCATCCACTT
Source organism: Rhytidiadelphus loreus (assembly GCA_947034895.1). Taxonomy (NCBI): domain Eukaryota; kingdom Viridiplantae; phylum Streptophyta; class Bryopsida; order Hypnales; family Hylocomiaceae; genus Rhytidiadelphus; species Rhytidiadelphus loreus. The sequence continues at coordinate 66,884,545 of OX344763.1, read as the reverse complement.
GTCGACCACCCTAGACTGCAATGGAAGTTTGACCTCCCCCGAAATTCCACCAAGATCACATGGAGGACCGGATCCCTGCTAAACAATAGACGAATGTGCAGCTCGTTATTACTGTGCACTGACACATTTGGTGCTTCACGCTAACTGCTATCGTCGCTCACGATCGTTGGAGTAATAAAAAAACCAAGCCACCACAGAACGTAATCAAAGGCTGGCACTACAAATCTATAACAAGCATGGAGTCTTACCTGTTGTTGCGAGGATTCAATGGTGTCCATGGCAACATTCCCCTTCCCCGTTGTTGGCTCTGAATTTGAACCTCCATAAGGTCCGCATCAGGGATCACGACGTCATCAGATTCAAGAGTGGATGTAGGCACATCCGTCGTCACCACGACCATACCATCCATCAAATTGTTTTGATCCTGAGCGACATGATAAATAGAAGGAGACGGAGCAGCGATTACTCTTGCATTAACAGGAGAGGACATCAAAACTACACCAGGGCCTGCAAGCAAGGGATGCACAATAAAATATCCGTAAGAAATCTGACTATAAGAGCCTCATATAATGTGATTTAAAATACAAAAATGAGTTGGAAAACTCTGAACTCCATGGTTTAGTCCAGTACAAGTTCAACATTGTCAAAATTAGTCTATTTCTCTATTATGACGGTACTACATCATACAACCTATGGAACGAATCAGCTCGAGTCGAGCTAGACTACACAATTGACATCGAGTGATTAATGATGAGCACCTGTGCCTGCGTTGAGCCCAAGCAATGCACCAGACTGTAGATCTATTCCGGATGATTGGACACTGGAACCGAGCGGATTTTCACCTTCAATTTGCGGCTGAATGGATGTAGCCTCGACTTCAATTGGAACCCCGTCTGCATTTGTCGTAGAAGGAGGGGGAGATTTCTCTCGGGTTGGGATATGCGAAGGAGTGGCAGGGACTGCAAATTTAGCAGTATCAGCATGACCCAAAAGCAATACATCCGAACTTGCAGGCTCACTGTCAAGCTGAAAATGGGGTTTCTTAGGTAGGGGTCCAATTTCTGCAAGCGGCCTTGCACCCCTCATGAAGTTTATGATGGAGTCTAATTTATTGTTCGCCTGTGCAGAATCCTCGAGCATGAATGTTTGAATCGTATCAAGCCGCTGCTTTGTCTGAGCGTGCATGGCAATGTTGGCGGTTCTCTCTGCAAGTTGTTTCTCTTCGATTTCTACAAGCTTTCTTTCTAAGTACTCCTCGTGCCGGGAAAGTCTCTTTGTCCTCCGGGGAACGACAGAAGAAGGAGTGCCAAAAGGCTGCTCCTCTACTGCCTGACCACTCGAAGCCGAAGAACCACGATTTTCCGTTGGTGTGGGAACAACGGGGGCACTCAAATCCTCTGCGAATTGCTCTTCATAGAAATCCTCGGCGTCCTCCGCGGAGTCGGAGAGAACATCAGGTTCAACAGCTGGGGACTTGCCACGGTGACCAGTTGGTGGCGAATCCCAGGGTGAAGCTTTTCTTTTCCTAGATGATGTCGGCGGCGGCGTCCTAGATACAGGAGGCTTCGCTGTCCTTGGAAGTGAGACCACATAGCCACTTTCGAGGAAATCCGCTCTATCGAGTTTCATTGCAGTGAATGCAATGTCGTTCCAGAACGCTGAATCTCCTTTGACACCCACCGCAAACACGTTCACTGAACTCATCTGCATGCACAAGAGGGCATGAGAACAACATTTTGGAAATGGCACACACTGACAATGAAGTCAGCAATTCAAGGAGAGATGCATTAGCTTGATTCGAGCTGACTAGGAGACGGGAAACCTACCACAGCAGCACATGTTAACTTTCCTCCAGCAAAAACCGAGAAAACGCTTGTGCCAGATTTGCAGAACTTATTCACTACCCACAGGTAGAACTCCATGCGCAGTTCTGTATTGTACAGACGGAATTCCAACTCGTTATATCCTCGAGGTTTCGTGAATACTGGAGTCTCTGGAGCCTCGAATGTGTCCGGCATGTTCCCGATAAGCGAAGATGTTGGTTTTTGTAGGAACGTCAACAACACTTTGTGGTGGGACTTTGCTTTTGCGGAGGCCATGTCTCCCATTCGCTCATACGGTCCCGGCACGTAATCCGCAAAGTGGCATTTGTATGTGTTCAAGATCTCGTGGCCCTGCACGAAAGCTAGTACCTCAGTCTGCTCTATCAAATCCGCACAAATGAATAGCCATGCCGGGACCTCTTCTAGCAATGGTTGGTGTTTCCCTTGCAATGACTGCATGACTGTGCTGAAGTACGGAATGGCAATTGTACCCCTCTTCTTAGATAAAACTCCCGGAATAAAACGGAAGTCTATGACTCCGAGTCTGAAATCTGTCGCCGTGTCAATAGTATATACATTCGAAGGCCAGGCAGTGTGCTGGTCCTTCTCAATATCATAAGGTGCATAGTAAGCCTCAGCGGATGGTGGAACAAATGATTTTCGGTCCCGTAGAAAGACTTTAAAGAAAGCAGCAGCTTTCTCTGAAATCTCAGAAGTGGTCTTATTTTTGGACTTGATCTGCTTCACCTCCGAGAAGTACTCCTCTCCTGGTCGTTCAAGTAGAACATTCATTGTCGCAGAAGTAATACTGTACTTTTGCTTGAAGTCTTTCCATTTTGACGGCACAAGCTCACCAGCAGCGTTGAGAAGACCTAACGTGGGATCGAGTTTGTTCAACTCTTTTTTCACGTATTGCTTTCGTTTCCTCCTTTCCACCCACTCCTTGGCAGTATAACAGCTCTCGAGAACTGAAGAGGTTTGCCTCACTGTCACTTTGGGATGAGCATGATTCCTCTTACTACCAGTTCTATTGAGGATGTGGTTGGCAAGTGTAACCAAGTCATCGTTCGTGAGATTACCGAAAAATTTAAAGAATTCCTTGTTCAGCATTCCGTTCTCTGTCTTCCACGAAGAGCGCACGTTGAATTTCTTCAGCGTATCAACGTCGATGAGCTCACCATGCGATGCACACGATATCACTTCGCTCCACAGGTTGAAAACATTATCCGGGGCTGTGATGATTTTTATTTCATTAGTGATCACCAATGCCCCCTTGGAGTCTTTGGCTTTGGCTTTCTGATGTGATTTAGCCACATTGATCATCGAGAAACGCATTTGCATGGCCTTCGTGAATTCCTGGAAAAAAAACGATTATCGAACGATTAGTATGCTTAGCTCGAATCGAGCTGATCCCATGGATAAGGACCTACTGTTTTTCTATTGAATGGACAAGTAGCTTATTGCAAGCTCAACTCGAACTGAATAACTTACCACCCATTTAAGCTTATTGTCGTGTGCTTCTCGAGTCCGTCTGGAGTTTGACACCGATCCTGCTGGGGCGTCATCCCTTGGATTCCTAGGCTTACCCATCTCTTCCCATACACTCCTGGCTCCTAGAATATTTGTGGCCCATGATGGCTGGATAGCTTGAAAATGGTTCACACGGTTAAAGTAAGCCGAAATTGATCGGAGTATCTCTTCGTCCTCGGTCCACGCAATATAGCAGCTCCAAGAGCTAAAGTCACGTATAATGTCCGCATCGATACCGAATTTGGGGTCTTGCATTAGCCTACTGGCCCAAACACTGTGCTGCCCATTAATGATGTAAAATTCTTCGTCCTTGATGTCGTTCCATGAGTCGTTGCCAAGTCTCGTTGGCTTTTTCTTCGGCATTACGCACAGTGTTTGCCTTGCGCTGTGGTCTGGCATATTCACAAGCCAGTGCATCATGCCTTCAACAATACTGTCCTCTTTACTTCGGATGTTCAGTGTAGCCAGTGCTTGAATGAGCTTTTCAATAGGCAAGTCTTTTTTTTCCATTTTGTACAGAAAAACATCTGCGCAGGTGATCCAGAACTTTTTGTACGCTTTGTTCGATTCTTCGTAGTCTGGATTGCGATTTGTTTTCAATGACTCCGGTATCTTAGTCATGTCCACGCTTATATCCTCAACTACAGATGTGTCTGTAGACTTCTCAAGTGGTACCTGCAGCGATGTCGATGCAAGATTACTCTTTGACCTGACCCTGTTAGATGTCTCCGTCACATTCTTGTTTCGTATCCCCCGCCGTGTCGCGATCACAAGAGCTGATTGTCAGTTGACATTTGTGACGCACCTTGACTATCTTGGTTGAGACTAACGGTTCGGGCCGTTGTACTAGCCTTCTCTATCTGCATTTTTGCTTTCAGAACAGCGAAATCCTGAAAGAGAGCTCTGATTTTCAGGCACAGTCTTCGTCCCGTAAGAGGATCTCCATTTGCCTTCTGAAATAACTTCTCACTCACTTTCTGCTCTAGCTCAAGAAGCTCATCCTGAAACGACGTTGTTTCTAGGGAATTCATGAAGTGGTTTACACGAAACGGAATCTGATCAGAGTTCAGGACTATCGTAAAGTTATATTGACGTGCTGCAACCACATCAGTCTGCGTTGTGACACAATGAATCTTAATTTTTGGTGGGACGTCCTCCACCACGTCTTTGATTCGTTCATCGTATGACAGCGGGATGTACACGTCCATGCCGAAGTATTTCACACAGAAGCAGATGTGTTCGGAACAGGGTATCATGAGCAAACTCCAGGACTCCACTTTTTCTGGATGTATGAATTCCCAGTAGTCCCCGTCGTTGAGAAAGTCATCCCCATCTCCTTCGTCATCGACAGTTCCCGATGAGCATTTGGTAAAATAATGCTCCAGCTTCGTTATCTGGCTCTCCATCCTGAAAAATAGAATTGCATGTTTTAATAGTAGAGGCGTTTAGCTCGATTCGAGCTGTTATGAAGATTAGCTTAATGCGTGTTTTATTTCAATCTTTTTATTTTACTTTCCTGATTTTTGATATTTGTGTATTTTACGATGTCATGGACGTGAGTTTGTTCTCCTTGACTACCTATGCGATTCATTGAGCTCGAATCGAGCTGGTATGTGGATTTATTTCTTTATTAGTCATGTCTTTCTATCATATCTATTAAAACCTGTTTACATTGCATTATATAATTATTATTATCCTTTTAGCCTCGTTTTATTGTCTTTTTTCTTTTCTTTTCTCTCCGGTCTTCTGAATGCGTGATTGGTTTTTTGGAGGCTGTCAGCTCGAATCGAGCTAACTTGTCACTACTTCACCGTTGAAGTCTTTTCCTAGTCGACGTCAGTTCGATTCGAGCTGATTCATTAGGCGCACGATTTCTGTAAAAAACGATACTGTATTTTTGTTACTGTCAACTACTCTATAGGAGCTAAACATTCTTTTGAATTTCCTAGAGTCTTTTTCAAAATTCACTGTGCCCTCTGAGAATAAGCTCGAGTCGAGCTGATTTTCTTCAAACTGGTATTGGTACTAGTATATGTGTCCGGAAAATTATTCAACGTCATTCAGTTCGGGATACGCTAAATTGACATCGAGCTAAATCAAAACTGCGTTCTTTTACCTAATTCGCTTGTGAATGTCCCGGTCCTCAAATGTATTTGTTTTTCCGTTCAATCGACGCGTACTGCCTCAATTTCTGCATGAACAGTTCACGTTCGAATAACATACGATTTAGAACTCAATGACATCAAATTCATACTACCATTTCATCTCCAAGAAATGGTATGGTATTGCAGACATTGAATACATTGCATACCACATGACATTTGCAGTAAAAACTTGTATTGTGCTAAGAGTGCACGTTTACTATGCGGCAACAAATGTTGCCGTATGCCTAAGACTTCTACAGTGAAGTTTACCTGGAAGCATTACAACATTGCCGAACAAGAACTGCACTCTTGACACTGAAATGAATAACAAGTAGCCAGAAAAAACCGAAACAAACAAAGCTTGCACAATGTAGGCGTGATTGTCATACCTGCGATGACTGACAAAGAAATCTTCTACAAACTGGATGACATGAGCTCAATAATAGCGCAATCCTCCTTCCAAGACCTCCCACATTCCTCACGAAGACACTCTTCTACAATCCTGTATCAATTACAATCCCACACCACAATGTCAAGAAAAAAATTGATGGACAGCTAGCAAAAACACAATTGATATTGCAGCTAGCACTAAGTACTTCAAATCACTGTGGCTTCCTCTTCCTAAACCCACACCCTGCAATGCAAAAATCCATCAAATTCAAGTGCAACCCTAACCACGTATAAGCTAACAAATTCAAACAATCAAACAATCTAAAAGCTAAACAATTAAAACAATAAAACCTGCAATCGCAGAAAGAACCCTATAGATATCCAGCTTTGGAAATCCTAATGCTTTTCGAATGCAAGCCTAGAGACCCTAAACCTAAGGTTTTCACCCGAACCCGATGAATCAGCCGAAGAATACTAAAATCTAAACTATCAAATGCAGTGCTATAAATGAAAGGGCAAATAACCTAAAGCTGGAGAATCAAGAACTACGAGGTCAGATTTGCTGCGAGTGGCAACTGTGCACACCTTGAACTTAAGAAACAACGACTGAGAACTGTGCACAGCGAACCTGAAGCACAGATATGAAGAACCCCGAGGCTTTAGTTGCTGCAAAAAACTAACCTAAAGCACAGAAATCAAGAGCGTGGAGGCTTCAATTCCTACCCAAAAAAAACCCTAAACCCAGAAATAAAAAATATACCTAGTTCTGATTTGTTGGGCAGAGCTTCCTTGAACTTAACAAAGCACCTTTAAACTGACAAGCAGAACCCTAAAAGGACGAAGCTGCAATTGCACCCTAAAACTAAGCTGAAGCCCACAAATCAATAACGTCAGAAGCTTGAATTCCTATTGAACGTAAAAACCAAAACTATCAGAAATCAATAACTCCGATGTATGATTTGCTGCTCTAATCTACCCTTGAACTTAACAAACCAGGAGTGACAACTCCTCACAGCGGACCTAAAGCACAGATATGAAGAACCCCGATGCTTCAATTACTGCAAGAAACTAACCTAAAGCACAGAAATCAAGAGCGTGGAGGCTTCAATTCCTGCCCAAAGAAAACCCTAAACCCAGAAATCAAAAACACCGAGGTCTGATTTGTCGGGCAGAGCTACCTTGAACTTAACAAAGCACCTGTAAACGGACAAGCAGAACCCTGAAAGGACGAAGCTTGAATTGCACCCTAAAACTGAGCTGAAGCCTAGAAATCGATAACGACAAAAGCTTGAATTTGATAAAAGTAAAACCAGAACTATCAAAAATCAATAACTCCGATGTATGATTTCCTGCTAAAATCTTACCTTGAACTTAACAAACCAGGAGTGACAACTGTGTATAGCGAACCTGAAGCCTGAAGCCTAGAATTCAAGAACCCCAAACCTCGCACCTGAAATTCATGCTCAAAGAAAACCCTAAAACTAGAAATCTAGAACCCCGATGTCTGATTTGTCGCTCAAAGCTGCTTCGAACTTAACAAACCATTAGTCAGAACTGTAATAACCCTAGAACCCTAAACCGGAAGTGAAGACCGTGACCCGTAAAGCAACAAGCAGAAATGAGCAAGAAGAATTAAAAAAGGTTAGAATGAAACGTACCTCACAGTTCCGTTCTTCGAGGACGCCCCCAATGAACAAAACGCATTGTTGCACCGACCCGTGAATGAAGCAACAAACCGCGATCCCGCGATCCGTCGATGCAGTACCAAACTACGAAGTTGCCTCGCTGGAACCACAGTGAAGAAAACTGTAAAGAACCCTCGCACCGACCCGTAAATGAAGACTCAAACCGCGACCCGTCGATGCAGTAGCAAACCACGAAGTTGCCTCGCTGGAACCACAGTGAAGATAACTATGAAGAACCCTTAACCTAGAAATGTCAACAGAAAAGGAACTAGGAAGTTGTATGCAAGAGCGCTGCAGCACACGCCAAGAAAAGCATGAAACACAACACACGAAAAGAATGCCTGAACCGCCTGAACCACAACACACGAAAAGAATGCCTGAAATTCCGAGGTCACCTTTGCTGACTCCAGTACGCGAAACCCTAGCCCCCGATTACCAAGGTTTTCCAAAAATACCCGGACCCAACAATGTTACCAATGCGATACCCGAATTCCTTAGAGATGCATCACCTCACATATTGATAACCGGTTCAATTCCATGTACGGGCAATATGATTGATACCCAGACATATAGAAAACCAAAAACCTTTGATAATCATATCAAAGCATATTAATAACTACAAATACTTGTAGAATGATTGTGTCATTTCATCCTACATTATTTGGGTTTAAAATAACATTCAATCCACTAAACCTTCAAGCCTAAACCATATAAATCATCCTCTTGGTTACTAACTACTAAGTGATATATCGGCTTCAAAAATTGAAGAAGAATTTGATGTTATTCAAAATACTATAGATTTTATCCGCTTTTGAAAATTAATTGCACTTATGTCCTCATAGAAGGATTCTATAACATGCATTGGACAAAAAATGGACACATCGTTGTCTTTAGGTTATAGAATTAGCTTACGACCTCTACAATTATTCGTAACTTCTATTGTGTTATGAAATCATTCATCTACTTCTAAGAAATCAGAAATTAAAGATCATTAGAGGTCAAAGTACAATGCAAGATTTTCAAAATTTACACATTTGTCCTGTATATGAAGAAATTAGACTTGTATCCTATACATAAACATTCTTTGTCATTAATTAATAGAACAAGGCCACAAATTATATGAAGAAATATAGTACAATAAGGAATCTTTAATAACATTGAAGTACAAAGTAATTAAAAGATAAGTTCAAAAAACAAATTGTAGGATCTTACACCAATTCAAAGTTATATATACATCTACAATTACTGTTATAAGATCCAAGTACGTACGTTGGAAGGCTATTGCATTTAAAGGAAAGCAAAGAACATACCACAACTTTAATTCTTCAAGTATATTTTTTGAAATATCATCATCATCAAATCAATGCTTTGTTAAATTCTTTTATAAATGAAGACAACTTCTTCAATATGTTTCCCTACCTTTGACTTTTGGTTTCTCCTACAGCTTAAAGTTAGGGCATGCCTTATTGCATTTTATTTATTCTTGCTTGGAGTTCCACACAATTGACCATATCCCATTATTTTTTTTTTTTCAAATTGCAAGAGCTTAGGCCATTTGCAACTTGTACATTAAATTCTTTTCACTCTTTTGCGTTCAAATTCCATGACTTGGGGATTCATGCGCTTTAAAGTACAGGCACGAGTAATGCTTTTTAAACCTTACACAATTTTAATGTATGTGAATTATTAGCCAAATGACTAAGGAACTAAGTTTCACTCAATGCATACAGAACTTGTATTTTGTTTGTGGCAGTTCCAAATGTGCTCACCATAATTCTTGTTGTTTTAAGAAGTTTAAGTGCATAATTACTTGTTAGATAATATGAAATCAAGATCAAATAATGGTCAAACCACAAATATGTGATGATATCTAACATGGATTCTGATGGCATTAGTTGAGTTTAACTAAATTTTGTACAAGATGATTAGTATAGGGGTTATTATAACTTCATGTTACTTCATTCTTAGAACAAGTGTTGCATATTAGAAACAATAAACAAGTAGACATAGAAATAATAATCATGCTATATAGTAAAAGAACAGGGTTCAGAATAATATTCATTATACTAACATGAATTTTTTTCTCAACATAAGTCTTTTACATTTGGAATCATACAATTCCCTAAATTATAACTATTGTTTAACATTCTATATTGAAAAATAATGAGCTTTACCTTTGGTCAAAAAAAAATGACCTCCAATGATACAATAGTTGTAAGTAGAAAAACACTACAATGGATTTCATACAAGCATGCACTTGTCATGAGCCTACTAGTTACAACTAAAAGTACACCATGATTATAGTAAACATGTGATAAGGTTCATTAAAAAATAAAAAATAATACTTCATAAATTGTTCACATGCTTGAATAGCACATATTGTATATACATTTAGATGTACCATCTTTCAACAAGATCTATAATTTAGTGTAAAAGTATGTATTTTCTATTATTTTAATGCCAAAAATTTATTGTTCATGATGTTCTACAGGATTTGGTCGCCACATATATTACTCCATAATATTTTTTTAAATGATGAAGGTAGCTGTATGTGTACATTTAGGCTCATTGAATTATTTAAACCATTGTAATGACGATTATCAACCTAGCATCCATCATTAATTTAGGTGTTATAATTTATAAAGCTATAGTCGCAACTATATATTAAAGCAATCAATTTTTAATAATTATGACTCAGGTAAAAGTACAGAAGACAAAGATAAGAAAATGATTTGTCTTATCAATGCAATTTGATTGGTCTAAGATTAGGAATGGTGGCAATAAGGTGGTCCTATTATAAACAATTAGATACATTTATACACACCGTATTGAAGTCATCATTACCTTAAATTAAGTTCTTTGTCTTTTGTGGTTCGTTTTCTTCTTTTGTTTGTTACGTTTAGATCCCTACGATCATGCATACCTTGCTTCAATCTGTGTTTCATACCGTACCCTAAACCTTGGACGTTCAAATGTCTATAATCATGCATCCCTTGCTTTTGTATTTCATAGCATCGAAAAGCCCTTGGCCAAAAGTGGAGAATGCACTTAGTTTTTGGGTGTTCTAACCTAAGGTGAGAAAGCTATTGGATTTAGAATGTTTGTTACATAGATTAAAAAAATAATATACCTAATTTTGTTATTCCTCTGAAAACAGTAGAAGGCACGGTACTCTTCTTCAAAACTATCACTTATCCTAAATTAATGTTTACTATAGTGGCCTATGTCGTTGATACATCCCCCAAAAAGGAAGAGTTTTTTTCTATTTTTCCAATTCAATAAAATCTTCAAAACTCAATAACTCTCACATCCTACATTGAAATGCCATAAAACAAAGCGCATGCACTGCTCCTTGAAGAGGGCTTTCAAATGATACCAAGCATACAATTGGAGGAAAAAATTCATAAATTAGGATAATTTAAGAGTTGAAAATAACACCGAAAACCCAAAATTTATTCACTGTACATCCAAATGCCCCAAAACAAAGTTTGTGCACCAATCATCAGCAACATGTTTTTGAAGGTACCAAGTATGGAATTTAAGGATGCGCAGTTGTAAAGATCCAAAATTTCGGAAAATGTGAGCACAATAGCACTGAACAATCCCTGATTTTTTAATCGTACGTCCGATAGCCATGAAACAAAGCACATGTACAGTGCAAGGTAGTATGCTCTAGAAGCGCCCACCTTCTTCAAATCGCCCCTATTTTGGAGGGAAGAATGGAGACAAGTTTATCCTTAAATGGACCACTCAAGCAATGGAATGCATCGAAAAAAAATTATTTTTCTATTGCAAGAGCCAATCATTGCCTTTCATTTCTGCACAACTGTTTACAAATTGTAAGTGAACAGATTTTGGGAGACCTATGGTCACAAATAGGTGCCTGTGCCTAGAATCTTCGAAAATTTATAGGTAATTCAAAAATGCTTGGAAAAATATAAAACCACTTGTGTTAGTTTCCACATCCATTTTTCTTTCTCCGGAAAATGATCTAAAAATAATTCTGTCCACATAAGCCTATGAAAAAGGCGGACCAGCTCTTAAATGGTCGCTTTTAGAGCATATTACCTTACATTGTTAAGCTTCGTTGGGGTCCCATTTGTTCCCCCCAACTCAGGAAACCCGCACTGTCAAGAATTGCTCAACAGTATAATAATAATAGGAAGAGCATCGTCATGGTAAAATTCGGTACTGTGCGCTGAGTTTTATTTCACTGTAGCAATTATGACATGTATCAAACACTGACAATCCGCCTCATTTGGTATCAAAGAAAAGGATATTCCCCTTATTGAGCAATAAATGAGGGAATCTATGTAGCTCTGATTACCCAGAATTTCAGTGCCACCAATTATTACCTGCTACAGAGAATGCCCTTTCCTAGCTACATAGTTGAAAAGCAGTCCCAAATTATGGCTTTTATAATATTCCGAAATCCTTGAAATCCGAGCGTTCAAAATTATACTTCGTTAATTTAGTTGGCGCCATTTCGATCCCGCCTTGGAGTTCCCGCGAATGAGTTGTGGATACACCATCACGCCGAAGTTCGAAACTCTTCTTTTCTTTTTCATGTCGTCTCAATCGGCTCTGATGCTTTACGTCTTCTTCTCTTGTATACATTTGAACTAGTACTGCAGATGATGTGCGAAGAGTGTACGTGCGGAGAGCGTGTGCGGTTGCATATTCTTGTAGCCGAGTAGTTTTTGTAGAAGGCGTTCGAAGGGACCGCGTTTGTGGTAAATCATTGCAACCTCTTGTCGTGACTTATTTGTGTTCGTTTCGTGATTTGAAAGCTTTCAAAATTAGGTCTCCCAACGTTTGTAGTACTAACAGAAGCCAAAGGTGTAGAGACTACTCTCGCGTGGAGGGGAGTTCCGAAGATTTTGTAGCTGATCTAGTGTATCATTCAGTAATGAATCATGCATCTCTCACGTCATTGTTTCTTGAAAGAGTAGAATGATGAGAAGAGTATCCGATTAAGGCGCCGGAAAATACGGAAGCATATGATACTCAAAAATGCGTCACAGTATAATCAGTTTTCAGGTTCCGTAATTTACGGAGATGTAAACTGATTTGAAACTAAGTATTCATGAAGATGTGAACCTAAAGCATTTTCATTAAGTTAAGCTCGAATCAAGCTAAGTATCCCCCTCTGCTAGCCGAGAAAATTTTGAGTAAGCTCGAATCGAGCTAAGCATTCAGACTTGTGGCATTCTACTGCATTATCACCGACATCGACTGCAGGGATGTATTCACCGCTGTGTGTGACTGAATAACTTGTATTCAGCTCGAATCGAGCTAAGTGTTGAATGGTCTGTCTGTTTAAGAAATTTTAATTCAACTCGGATCAGTCTGTGTTCCAGACTGTGGTCAGTCAAAAATACTGAAATTAAAGTCGACTACATTTTCTGAGTATTGATCTCGATTGAAGATGAACTACCTACAAAACGGTAGTCAGGTATTCAATTGAAGTCATCGAAGTGAAATTTAGCCTTATTGAGGTACAGAGGATTTCGAGTAGATAAAGTGAACGTATCCAACTATGACCAGATATTAATATACTGTTTTTAGTGATTATGTTTAATTTCAAGTTAAAATGTCTAAGGTCATTTGTTAATAAGAACCTCCAGCGTGACCACGTGCATGTAGTTTTAGCTCGAATCGAGCTAGATAATAATACCAGTTTAGAGTCTTCATACCTTCTTGAATATCTCTCAGTTGTATGAAATGCTATTGTGAATAACACTATGTAACTTGAAATTTAATTAGATGAAGTTGAACTGATGAATAACTCATTGAAATTATATTTTTTAATTGTGATGTATTAACTGATTTTTTAATCTTATAAGAAACACTTCATTTAGTATGTTTTCATTCGTTTCTTGAAATGTTATATGACCATTGCGAACCATTCAGCTCGATTCGAGCTTACTGGAATTGAGATGTTTTTTTTAGATTTAAATTATTTTTGTCATGTTCAATAACTTATTTTTCTCTTATCCTTTTACAGAATATTGACATGACTTCCTCTGAGGTTCCAGTCGATAATATGGATTCTTCTGATGACGAATTACAAGTGCTCCATGGCATGAACGTTGACATTCCGGAATGCGAAGGGATTCCACGTCGTCTTTGGAATACGAGATGTGTCACTTTATATAATGCTGATGGTGTACTTGTTGGCGAAGGAACTTGCCACAGCGTCAACTCAGACCTTGTTCTCGGAGCCAATGGTCCTCTTGGTGATACTCATGTAGCAGTGCACATTACAAAGACCTTTTCTGAAGAGGACATCCCGCATGAAAGGATTTACTATTTGATAGCTTGGCCAATTGAACGAGTGCATTGTTCTGGAGCAAGTCTCAGAGACCATGAGGTCCGGGATAATTTCAATTGTCTGCAAGCTCGTCTCCTCAACCCTCCATCTTTAACATCTGCCCGACCGTACACAAGTCTCTTACGGAATCCACCTCGCGTGACTGCCCTCAAATCAAAGGAATTACTCACTCAAGACTCCATCAATGCGGTATCTAGCAAAGTTTGTTGCAGCAAGAATTGTGTTCAACCGTTTCCAAGGGAGAAAATTCGAGCTTTCCGTGAACGCATGTATCAGAGTTCATCGTTCAAATTCAGGTCTCACATGAAGACCGATGTACATAGATCAGTTCATAAAGATGCACGTGGGAGAAAGATGGTGACGGTTGAAAGTATAAGTGTATGCATGCGAGCGTGGATGCATATTTCTGGGGTTCCGGAGGCCACATTCTATCGTTACCTAAAATATTGGAAAGACAGCCGAGAAGCAAGACCCCACGGTAATACGGGATTAGAGAAGCCAAGGAAGCACACTGAACAAGCTACTGCAACGTTGAAGTGCATTCTAGACAAGGAGGCAGATCACATGCCACATCGTACAAGGACTTTGAAGTCAGGAGATAAGGTAGTTTCCATGTGTCTTCCACCGACCTTTCAATGGAAGGGTCAAATGAAAGAAATCAACGAAGTCAATGCAGCCTTTGGATTGCCTGAAGTCTCTACTTCAAACTTGAGCAAGATTAGGTCTTCCAAGTTCCCAGAGTACGAGGTGAAGAAACCAGGAGATAATTTAGCTCGGTGTTCTGTTTGTGACAAATTACAAGAGCTCCGAAAGGATGCTCTTGCAGGATCTCAAAGCGCTCTGAAATGGTCACGGAGGTTGGATAGACATTTGGCTATTGCTCGGGCGCATAGGGAGCTCTATTATGCAAACCGTTACCGGTCGCATTCTTTTCCTCATGAATGCTTGACAATTATGCATGACAAGATGGACCATGCAAAAACTGCGTCTCCTGTTTTTTCCCACAAAACTAAAGAACTTGATGGGTTGATGAAGTTGCCTGTTTCAGTCACTGGCATGATTGCACATGGACATGCAGATGTTCGGTATGCGCATTATGGCTTGGATATGTTTTCTCATGATTCTAACTACACCATTGGTTCCATGGCCAAGTTATTGCGGGATTTGGAATTGCCACCAAAATCTTCTTCTCGGCAATTGTTTATTGGGTCAGGGTCCACGAATTTGTCCAAGGCGGTGCTCAAAGGTGCAGAGATGTGTGAAGCATCGCTACCTCCACCACCTGAGAACTTATGTGCAGCGATGCCCTTGCCACCCATTTTGAATGTGCAAATGGACAATGCCACTGGGGATAATAAGAACAGATATGTTTTCTGCTATTGGTCTCTACTTGTTGCAAACAAAATCTTCCGTGAAGTGTATGTAAATTTCATGATTGTGGGCCACACTCATGATGACATTGATGCCTTGTTCGGTAGATGGAGCATGCTCTTGAAGAAGGAGAACTTTCTTACAATTCCTGCACTTATGAAGTCCTTTATGGATGTGGAATCCATTCCCACTATCCCTCACCTTATAGAAGAGGTCCCAGATTTCAAGGGTTTCGTTGCAGGCAAATATTTGGACGGTGATGATATCATGATTGGACACACGAAGCCACAACAAGTGAAGTTCTATCTTGATTCAACTGGGTGTCCGGTCATGAAGTACAAACTTCTGTGCACTGATTTGGATTGGTTACCCAAAGGCCCTGGTCAAGGAATGAAGCTCTGGAAGGAAGATTCAGAAGGACAAAGTTTGTGGCCGCGTGGAGTGCCATTGGCGGTTATGCCAAGTCTAATGAGAGGCCAAGAGGACATCCTAAAGGGTATAGGCGGATTTATGAAGTATTGCGAGGATTTGTGCAATAAAGACCGCACTGGGGAATACCGGAGACGCTATGAGCATGTACTACACTACTGGCGTGATGTGAAGTTGGCACTACTTGAACCACTAGAGTGCTCTCTAGTTTTGAAGGATGGTTTTTGGCCGACTACTCGGGTTCGAGCAACTGAAGTGGATCAATTAGACGAACACGGCGAGGATCGTGAAGAATTTGGGGAAGATGAAGCGTATGTTGGGCCATTGAGTGGTCGCCCACAACCATCTTTCAGGGTGGGTCGAGATCTTTTTGAAGGCTATTTTGTGGCAGTTAGGCCCGCAGATGGTGATAGTCATCCAGTTTGGATTGCAAGGGCATTGTCTGATCCGAACTCTAATCCAGAGAACCCTAATTGCGTGCTCATTCAATACTTTCGTCCAACATCAAGAGATCGAGATGTACAAGAGCTCTACACTGGCTGGGACAACGAAAGAGGTTTGCGTTGGAAGGTTGATGAAAGCGAACCGCCACTTTGGCAACACACAGATGCCATTATAACAGCGTGGAAGTCCAGGATCCAAAAAGATACAATGGAGTGCATGATCAAGATTCCGGCAACTCAAATTGACGTCATCAACCAAAGTTTGGCTTCATATCCTTTGTCTTAAGTACACTGGTGGTTGGCGAGAAACTCAGTATGTTGTTAACTTTATATGATAGTGTCTTATTTGTCATTTATATGTCTTTTGTTTACTTTAGCGTATATGTGAAGGCCAATATTTTGTGTCCTCATGAATATGGAGTTCTAGATGTAGGTCTTCTAGATGGTTAACTATAAATTTCTATGTATAGGACCTAGAAATATTGATTTCTACTAGAGTATACATGTTCTGGTGACGCATTTGCGATATTAAGATCACAAGTGCAATTTATATACTATATTAATGTATTTGCTTTTGTCATTTTACGTGTACTTTACTTGTGAAACATGTGGATTATATTACATGGAACATAACAATATGACTAAAACTAAGTGCTCATTGTTTGTAGAACTCTCATTTTAATGGAAATTGGTACTTTGGACTAAACAATGAAGTGCTTTCCGAGCTCAACTCTTTTAGATTATTCAATTTAATTGTTGTACCTTCAAATGCTAAAGACTATTTTGAGAGGCCCCGCACCCTCCATTTTAATGAATATTTGGTTTTAAATCTAATTAAAACATATGTATATACATATTCTACATAATGTCTGCACTTGCAACACGACAACGGATTTGCAAATTCGTAGTCCGTTCACATCCAGATTCAATAAGAAATGGTTGAATGTCATTCTCGATCTGAATGGACTACTGTGCTTTTGTGATGATATGAGATATTACATAAAAGAAAAGGAGAGTATGCTCTCTTCATGAGGTAATCTCGAGAGCGGAGAGCTTCATCATGGAAATGGAAAGGGTCACTTTCCGACCTCATATAAGAAGGTTCGTGCGGGAGTTGACCTCCTTCGCAAACGTTGTAATCTGGAGCTCCATGGACCAATCCTATGCCAAGCTCGTTGCTAATTTTCTCTTCCACGGCCTGACGCCCCCCTCCGGTGTCCTCGGCCAAGAACAATGTGTCGTCATGAAATTTAGAGACGGGAATGACATGCTAAAGAACTACAGGTTGAGGGGATTGCGCAAGGACCTCTTTCTCAAGCCATTGGAAAGGTTGTACAAACTAAAGGGGTCCGTCTTCACTAAAGACAACACTATAATAGTGGACGACAACCCCGAGAAATACTTCTTGAATGATCCCACGAATGTAGTGCTTCTAGACTCGTGGTCGTTTGACGGACAAGGGCCAAGAGACAAGGTCCTCATATTTGAACTCCTGCCTTGAATTAGGAAACTGCATGTAGAGAGGCTGTGGAAATTGTTTCCTTTCCGTAGAGACGATGCTGTGGGGAGGATCCACCTCAAGCATGATATCGACCAATCTAAGTACAAGGAACTTCAGAGGGCACTTGCGGTCTCCAATAGACTTCATAGAGAACGGAGAGTGGATGAATTCGGGCGTACCATTCCTTTGGCGAAACCACGCACAACGAAGCGCAAGGAGCTCACCCACGAAGACATCTATTTCCGTCCTTGTTCGCTTTCCGAACAAAATTGTCTATAGGACCTCTAGAAATTTGTAGATGCCGTAGTTGTGTTGAGAGGGTACGCCTTAAAATGTAATTAATATTGTTATATCAAATACAATTCATCATTCATATTCGTAGTGGAATATTTCTGTGTTGTGCCCAGGAATTAAGGAATGCTGTGGCTTTTGTAATTCGGCATGTCATGTACTCAGAGGTCACTGCACATTCGACAATGGATTTTTCAATGATGGACATAGACGATGGCGTTGTTGATAGTCCTCCCAATGGAAGGAAGCGCCCCAAAGTAATGCACTCTCCATCTCCTCTGAAGTCCCGTTCGCAAACTACCCGAGATCTGTTTGTAGTCAATTTGGAAACGTAGAGGAAGCTCTACGATGAAGAAGTGGGTGTGGTGGCCTTTATGGAGGTGTGTTATCAGTGATTGAGTGAAATGTTTCAGCAATTGTGTTTGTCTTTATGTTTCGCTTTGTAGACGTTGTGGGTTATGAATGTCTTATTTTCTTGGTTTTGGTAGGTGGAGGATTCAATGCCTATATTTGTTGCCATGTTGGGCAACACTTCCAAAGGCGTGAAGAGTATACAATTGGAGAAGTGGAATGCAATAGCTGAAGACGCATTGCCTTGTTTGTCTTCTTTGGATATCGTAAAACGAGAATGCAAAAGAAATGATGGATTGCCTCTTCTTTATTGTAGGACTGGTACGTGGGATGCTTGGGAGCGGAGGTCCTTAAAGAAACAACAACGAGAGAATGTGCGACAATTATCCGCTAGGAGTAAAGGATATAGTCGAGGGCCAGAAATATTATAGGCAATAGAAATATTGAAGAGTAGGTCACAGTCATAGCATGTAGAGTTAGCATCATCGTTATCGCATTCATAGTATCTACAGATAGCATCATGTTCAGGCTTCCATAATGCTCAATACATTGCCATTATGATTTTACTTCTCGACATATTGTGTATGTTTGTCTATTAATGTATTCTTCTATTGTGGTGGTGGGCTTGTAATTCTTCTTGCATTGTTAGTTTATGAAGCTCGTAGAACTCCCATTTCATTGGAAAACTCCCATTTTAATGAATATGATGTTACTTTATGAATAATAGCAACTTGCACAACATGTTTCCCATTTCTTTTTATGTGAAGTTCATGAGATTACATTTTGTTGGACATTAAAGTTTTCACCAAGGTTCATTCTTCAATTTCTACTTTCACGTACAAGGTCTTTCAAAGTGACCTGCAAATGCAATTTTTTTGAACTCATGACTTTATGAATAAATGCAACTTGTACAACATGTTTCCCATTTCTTTTAACTTGAATTTCATAAGACTACATTTTGTTAGTCATTAAAGTTTTAACCAAGGTTCATGCTTCAATTTTTACTTTCACGTACAAGGTCATTCAATGAGACCACCAATTGCAATTTTTTTGAATTCATGACTTTATGAATAATTGCAACTTGCACAACGTGTTTTCCATTTTTTTTTATGTGAAGTTTATGAGATTACATTTTGTTGGACATTAAAGTACACGGCTAGGTTCATGCTTCAATTTTTACTTTCACATACAAGGTCATTCAAAGTGACCACCAATTGCAATTTCTTTGAATTCATGACTTTATAAATAATTGCAACATGCACAACATGTTTTCCATTTATTTTTATGTGAAGTTCATGAGATTACATTTTGTTGGACATTAAAGTTTTAATTAAGGTTCATGCTTCAATTTCTACTTTCACGTACAAGGTCATTCAATGTGACCAGCAAATGCAATATTTTTGAATTCATGACTTTATCAATAATTGCAACATGCACAACATGTTTTCCATTTCTTTTTATGTGAAGTTCATGAGATTACATTTTGTTGGACATTAAAGTTTTAATTAAGGTTCATGCTTCAATTTCTACTTTCACGTACAAGGTCATTCATTGTGACCAACAAATGCAATATTTTTGAATTCATGACTTTATCAATAATTGCAACTTGCACAACATGTTTCCCATTTTTTTTTATGTGAATTTCATGAGATTACAGTTTGTTGGACATTAAAGTTTTAATGAAGGTTCATGCTTCAATTTTCACTTTCACGTCACTATAAGAAAATCTTGTTTTTTTGGACGATTAAAAAAACATCGGTACGTGCTAACTTTGACATTAGGCACGTGAACTGTGGATGTCTAGGAAAATCCGTCGAACTTGACGAGGCGAAAACACAAGGAAATCCAAAGAAACATCCCTTGTTTTCACTAGAACAGCACATCAAACATGGTCAATTTTTTGGCGAAATGGACGACAAGTGGCTTACGCGTCAGCGCCATGTGGGCATACACTGCTTCCGAAATTTTTTTGGTCGCAGCCCGCTTATTTCAAGAAAAAATGACGTGGAATTTTCCAGGAAATGATGTAGCAGAAGGAAAAATCAACATGGTGTGCTCTGTTAGCAGTTTTTGGCGGGGGCCTGCGCAGCAGACAACATCGGCGAAGACGTTGGACGTGACAAGAAGACGTTCTAGTATATGGGTAGTTGCAAGAAACACCTGCCGGTTTTCGTTCAAAACGGCCATTTCATTCCTGTTTGTGGATTTTGGAATAATTTTTTTTTAAATAAAATAAAATATGGATAATGTGTAAAGCATTAAAAAAATGATATGTGCAAAAATTCAGACCTAAAAAAATTTATCTCTAAGAGTTATGCACGGTCAAAGAGGGTTGAAAAATGCAAGAAAATAGACAGTTTGAAATTTAATTCTTAAAAAAATTCAAAAAATTCTCAAAAAAAAAGACATTTTTCCTAACTTATAGATACTCCTTTTCACCAATTTTCACTATTGTAAAAATAAAATTGTGTTCTCTACACTTGTGCAAAGGTAGTGCACTTTGAGCACATGTGGAAGATGGAAAATTAACTATTTTTAGAAAATCTTTGGTAATCTTGTGTAACTTTAGTAGAAGTCCTAGTATACCAATTTTAAGCTTCAAATTCGTATTTTTGGGTGAAAAATAGTACTAAAAACCTTCAAAATGGACAAGGTAGACATCCAATTGGGGGCAATTTAAAAATAGTTAAATAATTTTAAAAATATCCAAAAAATTACTCAACATATTAAACTACCACATATACCTTCATTTCAAGTTTCATAGAAGATGGACACACGATGCAAAAGTTATGAGCAAAAAACCACCTGTCTAAGGTCAAGGGGACAAAAAAAACGTGAAGTGTTTCTTGCAATCACCCATGTCATGAGGAACAAAGGATCACTTCACATTCATTTTTTTGGCATGAGGCGTGTCTTATGAGATGTTGGACGACTAAAGTGTATGGTCCGAGATGACATTTCGGTAGGTGTAGTGCATGTCAGTTCGGGACTGCTTCTGTGATTCTAATCACCGTGTCTGACGTTGGCTGTGACACTGAAGTTGAGGTGTACATGTTTCGTAAAAGGCATGCGTTTTGTCATACTCAACAGACGGCCATACATTTCACTTGTTTCAAGAATGCAAAGACATGTTTAACAAAGCATTTCATCTTGCTACTACACATGTGTCACTGGACAACAAGTGAAAGTACGGAGTCATAAAAGTGCACTTAGAAGCGTTGATGTCACCTTCCGTTTCACACTCTTTATGACATGTTGGAGAACTTGTTTAGCAAATGCTTGTTCTACTGTGTTGTGCGTCCATATGAACTCTTGCATGTCAAGTGTCTGGGATTCTGTAGGGACATGTACTAAATGCTATTGTGGTGAGCATGTGGACGCTATACCAGAATTGCAGGCTTCCATGTTCAAGTACGTCTCCTACGAATAGGAAGTGTCGTCTCTAACATAGAACTTCCAAACATACAAAAGAATCTCTTACAAGCATTGCCCTATGAGTACGGCACAACATACGTGCAAGCACTGAAGTACACACTTTCAGTTCTCAAAAAGGAGAAAATTTATTGCAAAAGCTTTATTGCATACATAGTAAATGCTACTACACTTTCAAGAAGAAGTTGTCAAGCACACATTCAATTTCATTGTGAGAAACATGAGAAGAGTTGCTCATTACTTTACATTCATTGTATTTAACATAGGCATGCCTCTGGCGAAGAGTTGAGCAACCTTACAATGCTAACGCACTTCATGTGGCCGTTTCTTGTATATCGTCTGCATGCACAGCTGAGAATATGGAGTCGTCGACAGTGGAAGCGTTGCTGCTGCTTGCATACTATTGGCTTGTTTAATAAAATGGCAGGTGCGACTTCCAAGTGTCTTCATTGAGCGGAAGTATACGACAATGTCATACAACGATTGCGTTTCCAAGTACAAGTCATTGCTAATGTCCTTCAAGTTTGAAGCTGCAGAACTGACAACAGAAGTTACTTACATTTCACATACATTGAAATCGTAGTTGTCGTGACATGTGGCTCATTTTCCTTCTCACATGTTGAATGCCGAGGTGGTCTGCCATGGCATTCGAAGAAGTACAACTACTTCCGGAGATACCGATGGCAACACATTCACTGTCCTGCAGTGAGGCCATTCAGTAAGCGATGCATGCATTGCCTATGAGGAAATTGGAGAAGGTGCTCTTCTAAAGAGTCGGAACTGTAATGAAATGAAGAATTACAATGCAGCGAAGAAGTGACTTACCTATAGAAGTGCTCACAAGAAGTGAGAGGATGTCACACCTACAATTCGGTGTGACCTTCAATGCCATACTCCACTGACATTTGAAGGTCACGTTCACTTCTTCTTGTACATATCTTCATGTCTTCGAAACTCCATGTGAAAGTAGTAGAAATCCGTTCCTTCATCGTCATATTTAGTCATGAAATTGAATTCCATTAGCATAGATTTTACTTCAGTAAGTACGTTTCAGAAGCATGAGGCAAGTGAAGTATTTCTTTTGCTTTATCACTGACATTGGAATGACTACATTGCGTTCCAAGTATAGCACGCTTAGCGTTGGCATTCCAATTAGAGTAGTTGTAGTATAGGTGACATGACTACAGAGCAGCAAAGACCAACAAATGAGATGTGTGCATTTCTGATACAAGGAGTACATGATGAATACCTACATGAACTCAGAATGAAGAGTGCCCGACAACAGACAACGTTCTGACCGTAGAAGAAGAAGATGCCGTTCGAAATGGCTACTTCTTATAGGGGACAAAATTGCTGCGCTTATAAGTTGAGGATGGAGTTACACACTGTGCATCAAAGTACAATATCGCCAATGTCAGACGCCACAAAGTACATGAGGTGAACCGTGCACCAACCGGAATGTCATGTTTCCTCGGCACCAAAACCTTTGTCACGAAAAAATGGAGGAATGGCAACTGCTAAATATATGCATAGAAGATCCGTTGATGAGTTGCTATGCTTCGGCGTTGAATTAAACAGTAAGCGCCTCTTCTATTGCATACATGGCAACAGAAATGGTGGTACGCCACCCTTTCAAATTAGGCATTTCCTTATTCGTTCTCGAATAGAAGACAGAGCTCGTCTTCAGTATATAACAGTCGTCCATGAGGCACGCCCTTCTGTCCTTTCCGAAGGTCCGACTGCCCTCCATAACATCGTGCTCTACAACTTCCTGCATCACAAGTACTCGGCATTCATAGAAAGGTAATGTACCTTTTTGTAATTGACACTTCCGATCCGCTTATTCACAGGAATTATTGACAACATGGGTCCTATTCGACAGCGTTCCTTTGCTGTGCATTGCTGCCTCCACATGAACAGCTCCAACATGGTTCATCTATGAAACGCTGCAAACTGTGTACTCATTAGTAGTTACATGTACATACTACATATAATAATGATGGAAATGAATGCCGTCAGTGAGAGTGGCGTCAGGTATCGTTGAGCATAGCAGTAGGTGTATGTGCTTGTCGTTCCATTCAATGAACATACCGAACATGTGACGAAGTACACATTTTTGAAAACAAATTGAGGTTGCGTGTCATCGCATGGACTATCACACTAACTGTGTGCAACTTTCTTCAGGATTCCGATGTAGCCATTACCATGGACTTTGGTTGCCATAGCACAAATGTACGCCCTGCAAACTGATAGTTTCAGGACGCATTACAAACTTTGCTTTTGCCTGGCAGCTCATGGCCTCACAAAGGTTTTCGCTAGACATCATGTTTGAACCTACTGAGCAGAAAAGCCTGACTGACATGAGAACAATTGCATTACATGATGGAAGTCATGTACTTCAAACTTGCTTCAGTCTTCGACCGACACATGATGTGTATTAGCAGTTCATCGTATTCTACAGAAACAATATTGTTGACATTAAGCCTTGCAAGACACTTATCTAACTACAATGAAATCATTCCACTGATGCTTTCCACTACTTCAGTGACCACAATCATCCATGATAATTCGTGAATTAGGAAGTAACAAGTACATACACATTTGAGACTGAAGGTAGCAGTCACAGGTAGATGCATAAACTGTACATGCATTAGAAGAATCCTTGACGCGTACCTTCTATAGGGCGATGAAATTATGCAGGACCACGTCAAGCGCCAAACCCACTTTCTCTGGAAGTGCACGCACATTTGCGCAATGAATGCTACTGTCAAATAATACAATCATATAGTCCTCGGATCCAGCATCGAACACTTCTACATGATCAATATAGAACTGAACCTTTCAGTTGCCCTGACAATTCCGTACTATTTCCAAAAATATAGCATGCACAACAGAACGCAATATTTTGGCAAGGATGTGTGCTTCGTCATAGCCATGTCCAAGATGAAAATTCTTACAATTGTTGGAAGTATTGTGCTGTATGCAACGTCATATTAGAATGTTGTCGCACATGGCGGCACATACTATTACATTGAACTTCCGTGTGGGCATACGCGGAATACGTACACAATTGACATTTGCCTGCAAGCGAAGACGATTGAAGAAGTTACGCTATGCTGGTAATGCCAAAATTTATAAGCGGCATTACCACGCATGGAAATTAAATAGTTTGCAGTTCTCTATGGCCATAGAAAAATGAAAGGGAACTCAGGTGTACTTCATCCTCTGGATGGCTACTTCTGCAACTCTGCGCGTCAACACTCCCAGCACTGTATATTAGAATCGTCTTATACCTCCTCTATGCAGTTCACAGTCGACATATACAAAGTAAGAGCATGACAACAGTCTTAGTCATGAAGCATGGAGAATGTAGAGCCTATACTGTTCCCTCACATGTGTCTTCTACAATTTATGAATACAGCATACCTTTTCCAGTGAAACAGAACTGACTTGCACCCAATGCATTGCATTAACTGCAATCTACAAAGAAATGAAAAACATCTTACAGCCGTTGGCAACATGGCCATCATTTGTTTTGTTCCCTTCTTTTTGTACAAAGGTTTCATACAGTGGACAATATGAAACATAGTCATGGTCATCATACTTGGAAAAGTTGCCTTCATAACCAAGCATGTCCGCATGCTGTTCAGCAGATTTGACATTGAACTTCATGTCACTAGAAGAAAAGCCTATTAAGGAAAACACCTTCAAAACGCTAAAAACATGTTTGCAGAAATGGTTTTTGCGAACAGGAAACCATCATATGGATTTTGTTGAGAAATGCGTTCAGAACAAGTTGGAATGGCATGTTGTGCCCCTGTACATTGTGTTTGGAAGAGTATTATGCATGTTAAGAAGAACATCTTCTATCCAACGTGTCATTACCCATGTGTAATTGCATTACATTTGAATTCCACATGGAATATGACATGGCGCTTTTGGTGGGCTAGATCTGGCTTCGTTGAAGCAACATCTATCACAATATGAATGGTCATGTGTAGTGTCGTGGATTCCGCTTGGCATGGCACGTGTCTTTATCTTATCATTTTAATATTTCTTGTGGGATTTTTTTTTCTGTTCCGAATGTGTGTTCAATGTTCTGCAATTTAGTAAATTGTTTTAGGGAACATGGGCGTTTAATCCCTGCAATGTCAGAGTGTGTTATAAAATGCTGAAATCAATGTTCACACAACAATAACATATGTTGCGCAACGTATCATTCAACATGTCGTATTACTAAAAGGAAGGCATTTTCAGAAGTGCATGTTTAAAAGAACAGAACATTGTCACAAATAACACCGTAATTGATGAAAATCAATGCCCTTGTTTATTTTTCCTGTTGAAGTAAACATACAATTACAGAACCTTTTGTGCACTTGAAAATATTGTATAGAATAGAACAGAAGCAATTGTTCTATCATATGTGAAGATTTGCTATTGAAGAAAATAATTAGCAGCTATATGTACACTGAAAGAGAACGTCATACAATGGAAAGCCTAAACTGTAACCTGTCATCTAAAGCCATTGAAAGTAATGCTACATTTTTGGACACATAGGGCTTTCTGATTATAACTAATATCCTGAACTGTACAGTTTGTATAACATGAATCATAGGTACACTGTCTCTTCTCACGGAATGTAAAGTCATAGACCTACATCCATGATGTGAGGACATCCAATATGTACGTACAGTTGTATTTGACAAAGTGTACTCCACGTATAAAAGAGAATTACTGAATTATCACATATATATGTATGGGCCCCATTACCTGAGCGTTTGCATTCTGCAAACAGTCGTTTCTTCTAATGTGCAAATGTCTCCTTTTCTTTCGTTGGTGGACATGCCTTGTCTTCCACCTTCATCACAGGATTTGTGAAAGTCATTTACAATGCAATATAGAGTTAGTGAACATGTGTACATAGATAGAGACTTCGTCACTATAGTTCTGCTAAGCAACGATTTCAGGTATAGTACAATACACTTTACAACAAGTACGTAGGAAACAAGTAACTTCATTAACTGGCGTCATTGAAGTTTGTATCGAAGAGTAGTTTTTGCTGAAGAATTTCGGAATGCTTGCTATAGAAAGTGCACTTCTGTACTCATTGCCACTTGCTGAAATCCAAACATGCTAATCCAAACATGACAGAGACTTGGAATCTGAATTCATGTTTTCACATGTACCTTTTTCTGTATGACGAAATTACATTTCGTTTTTTTCGTCCAAGTCTTCCAACTTCTTTGTATCATATGATTCCACAGAACTATATTTCCAACCAACAAAGCTATACATATTCAATGAATGAAACACAAAGTAGGTTCACTACAGTTGAATTCTGCTAATGAAACTCCTGGAACATGTAAAGCAAGGAAGTTCATACTTCCACAAGAACAAGGTTAACGCTTCCTAGTTGTTTCAGACTAGTAGTGCCAAAACAGGGAATCGACGGATGTTTTCCTAATGTTCTAATTTCAAATGTCAGTACTCTATACTAAACGTAAGACTAATAAGTATGTCATTGTGTATGTAGAGAAAGAGAAAATAAGACCGAAGAAGGTACAATTTCAATAGAAATCATTTGAGGTTAAATGGAATTGACCTTATACATTTTATAATAAACAAATGCTAAAGAGCAGAGGAAGAAAACAACACCTTCAACTCAACTTTCCGTTATTTCTTTGAATTCAAAAGACCTCCATTATATGGCAATGGAATTCAATACATCTCATTTGTACGCTTCAAGTCCATGCTAGAACTAGAATTAGTACTAAACGAACACTACGTCATTAACAACCTATAATAGAGACCTTACAATGCATTTAGACAATAACATTATAGAAAATGTTTTACTTCATACAGAAGAGAAGATTGGAACATGATTGTATATGAAGGAAGATAAACACATAAGTTTGTACCATTGCTGCACGCATTTGCCGCTCACTGCAATGACTTTTTCTTCCCAAAATGAGGCGTTCGGCATACATAGCATGTATGACAATGCTGAAGTATGAACAACATTTCATAGTTAGTAAGCATGTATTAAGTATCCTACATGCACTTCTACAAAGATTAATGCGTCCGTGCGCATTTCAGTGACATGCAAGCAAAACACACGTACATGCCTTGCATCAATTCTTGAAATCCCCGTATATGCAATTCATACGTTTTGTTTCATCAGACATGCAATGAAGTTTCAAAACATTGGAACAAGTCCGTTCAGTTGTTCACAGAAACATAGAATGACTTTAGAATTGATCACCTCTGAATGTCCTTTCCATGAGCACATCAATAGCTCAGGAAGACCCCATACAATGCCTAGTCCTTGTATTTATTATGCACATGACGCACTTCAACTGAATGCAAGCCAATTGCATTGAAAGGTACAACATGCTTTCGTTTGTAACGAACTTGAACATTAGGAAGCACACCTTTCGGAATTGGGGAAATATCCGTCATACAAAATGGTAATGTTACAACTTTTTCCCCAGTAGTGCCCTCTGTTTAGCAATGCTGTTAGTAACCTTCATTCCTTTTCCGGTCTTCCAGTCTTGGCATCCTCTACTATGAGCACTTGAAAGTGCATTACTGAATGAAAGTTTATGAGAAGATGTACCTGAATGTTGCTTCACTGCTCGCAACAATTCACGCGCATTTACATTCGTGGCAAGTGTGCCGATAGTTTTCACACATGCAAGTTCCTAAGCATGTGTCATTTCCAAAATACATTATTAGTCACATGCAGAATGCAAAGGACGTAGCTAGCTTCATCCTTTAATACTACTTGCTACATATGCTTCATGCTTTTCACATGTACGTGCATGAAATGCAAGACTGTCATTTTTGGATTTAGAATCGTGTATGTTCTCTTCTCTATGTTCACATAAAATGAGGTTATTGGAGACACTGTACAATATACCGGACACATATTGCTTTGTCTTTTATTGGAAAAAAATGAGATTACACTATTTTCATTGTTGCTTTCCTATTGTCTTCAATGTTTTGCTTGATATGTACACACTTTGGGAGAACTAAAAGAAAACAAATCCACAACAACTCTTCATGAAGGGCATTCAATACTACTACAAATGAAAGGGTGGCATGACATACTGCAAGTCATCCAATTACCTCATGAATAACGTCACCAGAGAGCTTGCAACGTTGCCTAGTCGTACAATGTGTTGAACACCTGACATGACATAAACAATGACTACAATTCAATAGTTCAAGAACATGGAAGCTTCACTACCAAACATGCCGACGGTACTGTCAATTTCTCTAACGGCCATGGAAAAGAGGTTTTCTGTAATTCTGTCGTCTCATTTCACTTGTGTTTCAACAAATAATTTCCAATTCCTTCATTTGCTTCCGCTCATGCTGTCATGCATTGTAGTATTCAATCACTTTTCTGCAATCTATTCAAGTACATTCAATGCTCTCATTTACTAGCCGTTAATCTTCCTTGTTCGTACTTTCAGTCATGCAAGCAAAGGGTGACGTTGGCCACTTGGCCTCCTCACTTGTGAAGCGACATGGCATCCTATTTCTTTGAATGTCAACTGAGAACAACAATATAGATGCATGTTGCCACCTCTGTTGAAAAGAAAGTTACCTTCGATGTTGTTGAAAAGAACCCTCCCGTGTTTCTAGCTTTTGAACTTATGATGGAACAGAATGCAATCGTCCTGACAAACCTACAAAAGCACATGAAAAGAAGTTAATAAGCACTGACATGAGAGCAATGAAAACCACTTACAACATGACTGCAAAACATTTGCATTGTATGATGTACAAATACAAAAAATTGACATTCTTCCTCTATTACTTCAAATAGCAAGTTATTCAATAGTACAAGAGAAACTATTTGTCCCCAGAAGTAGCAAATTAGACTCCAAACATACAAGCCGTACATACAACACAACTAAAAGCTCTCATTTGGGCATGTCTTCATTAGCTTCTTCCACAATGGAACACTAGTCAAAGTAGAGTAACGAAGAGTATAGATGCGCTGAACCTCCATGAAGTGAAAGTAACAATCACTTGTCCAGTAAATTTTGTGTACTGCTGCAGTCCTATCTTAGACTTTTAAAGAGAATGTACAAGACACTAAACTATTTCTATTGTTCATACAAGTCATTTGTACATAAATTATGTAACTTTTGTGTTCCCATGATTGTCACGTCATGCACTCATGCACAACTACTGATGTATATGTTCACTAAAAGAACACAATTATACATGACTTATGAACCATGTTTCATGTGTTGTGCAGTGCAACTTTCTGAATATGAAGTTGTCACCGACTAATAGAACTTGAAAAACGCAATGTACAAAAATACAAGAAAATAAATTTACTACATTAGATGAGTGTGAAGGATGGTACAAAAATAAGGTCCCCCACATTGAAGACTGGCGTTGTCGCTGAAGCACGAATTCGAGCTGTCCAGAAGTATACATGCTACTTTGGATGGCAAAGCCAACATATCAGACTGGACTACGATTGCAGATCACCTTGTCAGCTAGTTTCTACCTCTGTCCAAAACAAGTCATAATTCCAGAAGCTTTATACAATCTCATATTACTGAACATCATTTTCTTGATGGAGAAAATGATAGTCTTCTCTAATAACAATGCATGTTTGCAAGGAAGGCCCTTTCCACGTAGAAATCAAAGTCCCACATGTACATAGGTATTGTACAACCTTTTCTTATACTCTACATACTACAGTTGGATATTGTGCTCACATGACTCGTTTGACTTACTGAAATTGCTATTCCGTCTGTTGTGGAGTTCTTGTATAATGAACGTGCAACATGTGACGTACAAAAAGGCCGGTCTATCTGGAGCCACCATGTCAGTCGGCCTTGTTCTTGTTCTTCATAACATCGTACTGTTGCATATTCCTGTGGACTGCATTCACTTCTTGACAACATTCCGTGAGGTCATATTGAACATGAAAAAAAGCTCAACTTGCATCATAGAAAAAAACAATTCGTACATTAGTTCTTGTCACTATTGTTAGATGGAAGAACATGTACAATCAAGCTGTCATTCTTGCTTTACATATGAAGATGTAAACGTCATAGTCAGGGACTGTGGTGACTGTCTACTACTGCAACAAACTTTAACAACACAGTTCAGGCAACAGTGACTTGAGAAGAAGTTGTTATTCAACATATCGATGTGACCTTCGCCTTCTCAATGATGAGTACCTTCTCGACTTCAACGTGAAAAGTACAAAATGACTGGCAAGTACGGAAGCTATTGTCCAAAGAAACATATGAAATTAGTGATTGAACAAAAATAAAAACAATCCATGTTCACATGAGGATTCATTGACACGGTAACTTCAAAGTTATTACTTCAATTACCCGTGACTCGATTGTGAACATCGTTACTATGTGACCAAAATTGAATACTTGCACATGTAAGTGGTGATGCCCACTACAAGGACAAAAACTAGAAGTGCAAGACACTTGAAGAATTTCTTCACTTACAATACGAACATGGCCACAAAATTCAGAGGGCTTCTTTGAGGACCTTCTTCACAGCAACATGTCAGCAAAGAACATAATCCGCGACAAAAGCAATTGCCAAATGAAACCTCCTGTAAGTCTGAAACAACTTCTTCTGGCATGTGCACCTGCATCAATACATTCTACAGGTCGACAGAAATACCAAGCAAATTGTATGAGAAGCAATAAGTGAGAACTGACTTCTGAATCCCAGAAGCACAATAATAGAACTTCGAATACGCATAATCTGGCCAACATCTGCCCGAACCCTAAACTAGCCAACATCTGCTTAAACCCTAAACCCATACACGTATCTAATTTTCATTTCTTATATGATGTATGCATTGGGCCGTAATGAATGAATTAGTTCGATATCCAAATCATTGGCCATCCATTGCCAACGAGGCAAAATATGTTGCCACTCTGACATCCACGTAGACTATGGCAGGGTGATACCCACTTCTATGTGACACGAGTATTTATTCCTGTTTCACGAAATGTCGTTCACGTTACTCTTAATAGAAACTAAGAATTGTACAACCATAAGGTCATCATTGAAATGACACACTTCGTTTGCTGCAACGCGCTCTCCAATGCAATTACAATTGTCAACCAAGCCAAACATAAAAAAGTGCATGTCTAACACGAAAACATTGGCGGAAACAGTCATTCCAACTCCATTTTCTTCTAGTGATAGTGGGCATATGCACCGTCACCATGACCATGAGCTACCATGCTTGTAACGCTCATCGGAATTTGACCCAGACCTTGAGTCGCCTTCGTAGTCACGCGCATCCGTGGTAAGGCTGTCTTCAAGGTATCCATCTTGTCGTGAATAACACATAAAATGTCCTGCGGATTCCTTTTGGATTCATCACGCCACGAAGCATAGAGGCGACGGCATGAGACTTGGTGATTGAGATGTTCAGTCCGTTGCTTTGAAAATTCCACAAACTCAGGACTACCTTTGACTGACTTCAGAAGAAACTATTGCAACTGGTCACATGAACTACACTTTGCAAATGTACTTCCAACTGGCTTAATAGAAACATTGTTGAAATGCTCTTTCTTGATTCTACTAATCGTAGACTGACTCACAAGCGGAAGGCTATAATCTACATTTAACTGCAAATCCCAACAAAGTAAGCATAAGTTACAACAGAGACAACATGCCCTGTGAACAAAATTGAAAAAGTTAGAAAAGAGGCATATACCTAAAACATAAGCTAAGGATGTAGCAACTAGAGTGATCCAGATGAGACTGAACAAGGATAGGAAATTAGAAAGAGTACCTCATTGGCCTCAGCACGGACACGTTTCCAGTTGTTTCCTGCTGGTAGGAATTTAAGAGTGTCCATTCTTCCGTGACCAATGCCGTGCATTTGGTGGGGCATCTGGTCAACGTTCTCGTCAATGATCAATTTCATTGTTCCAGTGATTTGAACAGTTCCAATCCTAGGCCACTTAACCCCTTTGTTTCCATGCGAGCCTGAAACAACATCGTCTTTGTACTGAACCATATAACTATGAAAAGATGATTTTGAAATCCCGTGAATCAGGTACCAAGCCAGAATGCAAATTTCTGCACCTTCAAGAGTGATTACTTTCCGGTTCCGGTTCCCCTCGAAATTATGAATTTGACCACTGGCAGCAATTCCATATTCGTGTCGGTCCTCAAAGGACTTCAAATAGTATCTCTGCCTTACAATCAACATCTGTTCCTGTGGAAAGAACTGACAGCACCGCATGCTACAGCATATGGAGGCACTAACCTTCCAAATTTCAGACTCTGTAGTTTTGTGGACAGAGAGTGAGTCCTTGACGCAGACACTGGGCTTCCGGTTTATAAATCGGTAAGGCGCTTTCTCTCTTCCTCCAAGATAAGCTAAGGGGTCGCAAGGAACAGGAATGGCAGCAAAGTAGTCGACTGTTTCTCTCAACGACAGGCCACTAGGAAACCAACAGGCTGATAATGGCCAGCGGGAGTGAGTCATTATGGATTCCATATTTCCTAAGAAAACATCTAGTACAGTTACACCCAAATTCTTCTCTCCAAGTACTCCATCTTGAAAATGATCATTTGGACTCCAACAAATGATTCGGCCTGCCGCTTCAACAACGCCCTCGGAATTTCAAAGATGCACCTCCAGACCCAGCCAATCATCTTGTGGAACATATGAAGAAGAATCCCTAGGCGGGTGTGCAGGTGCCTTCTGAACATCTTGTGTTATCCACAGCATTGTCCGGTTGAGAGCATCCAACATTGATGTAAGTCCCCTTTGGATCGGCGTCAAAGGAATAACCTCCGCTCCCTGGACTAAGGCTTGTGGCCGAACCAAGATCAAAACACCCGACTCCAATGGAATGTCAACCCCAAGCCACTGGCCCTGTGGACTAGCATCCACAACCAATCCTCTACCAACCTCACCAAATCCCGTAACAAAAAGCTGAACTTCATCTCCATTGTTAAATGCCTGAGATCCACCTGTTGACTCCTCGGAGCCTTCTCCTGTCGAGAGTCCGGTCGTATACGGGACTACATCGTTGCATTCACTCATGAAATCCATGTATACTTCCTTGCAAATGAGAAAGGAATAATTTCCCAATTAACGAAAATGTGTTTCTAATTCATATAAAGATAGTAATTTGTAATTCACCAAATGCACGGTGATCCGGACACATAAAATTCCACAGCTAAACCAAGTAGATACCGAACGGAAAATTCAACCTACAACTATTTCACATCTGGATCACTCCAGGTGAACAAAACTCATCTGGATCACTCTAGGTGAACGAAATTCATCTGGATCACTCCAACTAAAACCTACTCATCTGGATCACTCCAGTTGAAACCTACTCATCTGGATCACTCCAGCTGAACCCTACTCATTTGGATCACTCTAGGTGAGAAACGATCCAATAACTGATTGATAAGTAGAATGCACATATTTCAAGACACATATCGAACAGCTGGATCACTCCAGATGATGATTCAAGAGAGCAAATGAAGTGACTCTTCATTTACACCTTCTATCAATGCTGTATAATTGATTTCAGTACACTACGAAAGAAATGTACACTGACGTATCATCTACGTGAGCAAGTATTTGTATATGCCACGTGCGTACAAATATTGTGTATGCACACGTGGATTATGCTGACTGACTAATGCTCTAAACTAGACCTACAATTATCTGAACTACCATTGTTACTTCATACTTCAGGTCTATGATCCACTCTTCGGTTCGACCAAATGATTCCATTTTACTGTAACGAGATCAATGTTTATTGACGCAACTAATCATACTCTACGCATTCGTGGTACATTCCCGTGGTCAATCACTCAAATTCTTGTGGACGCACTGGAACTTGCAGAATTGCAAACTAAAATCTAATGATCTCTCACCTTCTACACAATGCGCCGTCGTCAATGAATTCCTGTTCAGGGAACAACCTCACCACACCAAAACGTCGGGCAACCTAAATCGCCCGAACTTGGAGAAGGGAGATGCGCACGAGGATTCAGTGAAAGACGAAAAGAATGAGAATGACAGAGCACGAGATAGTTGGCCTCCGCAGAGAAGGAAAATCTTTTTCAAAAGTGTTGAAGCCCGCCAAAATTGTGCACGGGATACCTTTAGTTGGCGGAGGTCCTTCTTTGTAGACTTTGACTAACGAACGAATAATCAGCAAGTAAATGCATTATTCAGGAGTCGATGGCACATTAAGAGGGATCATGGATTCAGAGTTTGACTTCCACAATTCAATCCCTATTCCACTCTGTTTATGGTGCAGTGGAATCCTATTCATCATAAAGAGAATCTTTGATTTGCATCTACATGAGTACATCCAGTTCGTTACACTACATTGACGTATTTCCTCAGTGACAGTGAGTTCAGAAGATATCCATCAAATGTAATACTCGGATGTGCTCTTTTCAAGCATTCAAAGGTAATTTCGGACACATCCCGAAAATTGGATGCAGTACTCACCGAAATGTTAGGTAACACGGAGTTAATTTAGACAAGATAATTTTAAAAAGGTCACCTTCGTTGTTTTCTAAATCAAGTCTACAAAATTGGAAGGTTTTGAGAATCATTATTTGCCGACTATGCAGGTAGGATTACTCCAGCCTTTTCTACCACTCAGAACTTTTCGAGGCGTCGAAGGATTCTTCACAATGTCTAACAGAGAGTGTATACTTATTCGGTACGAATGGCAAGAAACAAAGTAACAGGATCAATTAACACACTATTGTAAGCAAATAAGATACTATGTGCACACGATGAACCCACGTGACTAACGGAATTTTAGAAGATTTGATCCCCTGACAGATAGTACTGTGAGATTGGAGATCCACTCCACTGACACAGCCACACACGGACTAAGCTTTCAATCCCGTCCACGTTAATTTATGAACTTCTGCGACTTATTCAATTAGGAATGAATGTAGATGCTTCTACCGGATAAATCCACATGGGGCCACCTGAATGGTAAAATCGATCGGAATTAATCCCTACAAATTACACAATGTAATGTGCGCACCTTCAATATTTTGTGTAATCTAGGATTTCGAATTCTACAAACTCCCTTCTTTTGTTTCTATAAAAATTAGATATGACCACGTGGATGCATAGTCGGTTAGCAAATTTGAACTTACAAGTTAATATTTGGAATGTAATAAATTCCAACCATACTAAGCACGTAAGATAGACAATGAAATTGGATACTTTACAAAATACTATGTGTGAGACATCGGGGGATGACATGAGTGAACTCACTTAAATTAATGATTAACCCATTCATTCATTGAATTATATACTAAAACGGTATCTAAAAAAAGATATTATGCTACACATTAGGAGATGTATGCTAGGCACCATGAACGTTTGGAGATGTCGCAAAACGTCTGGAGGTCTACGATGACTACCTGGAGATGTATGCAGAACATGTGTACATGTACTGCATACCATCTGGAAATATATGCAATCCATTTGGAGATGTATGCAATTCATCTGGAGATGTATGCAAAACATCTAGAGATGCACAGAAACCATAGCTAGGGAGATGCATTAGGAGATGTACAAAAGTCAATCATTCATAGTTATGAGGAAAACATTATTTATTAGATCTAACCAGAACACCAAGAGATTTATACAAATGAAAACTTGGAGTCATGATGAACTAAACAATTCATTGCCAGAGCTTGAATTCTACACTTCTTCTACAAAATGTGTCTAAACTTTACTTCAAAATCAACATATGAATATCATTCAACCTGTAAGACCATAATGTGCTTCACTTGTTCGAAGTATTTTGTCCCCACAAATGTAAGTGCTATATGTCCTCATGGTCTTCTCAAAGAAGCGCTCTGGGATACACTTTTCTACTCTAGCAGGGCTGAGCTTTTGAAAGACCAAGTTGTAGCTAACTAACGTAGACGACTTCATTCCAAACACTTGAATTTAGCATAGTTCTAGTATGCATTTGGTGAAGAGAAAAATCTAGCTGGTACAGAAAATAATAGATTTGGGAAGGGCTCCAGAAATGTTTCCTTTTTTCTCCAAAAAAAAAATTTATGAATTCTTTTCGTAAAGAATGATTCCCTTCAACTCATTCTTGTTATATATAGGGCACCGCATTTCCAACCATAGTTTGATTACAAAATTGATCATGCTTCAAAGTAGGTGATAATTGTGGCTTCAAATGTACATTTTGTGATAATAATTGAATGAATTCAATGTACACCTTCCTGACATTTGTATTGTATGAACTGTAACCTAACCACGTAAGCTGTCAAAAGTCATCGGAAACAAAGCAGTCTAAGTAGCAAAAATAGGATAGTGGTCGGAAAGAGGTTGGCTACCTTTAATTCCTAGTTTTAAATCCTTCCCCCAAGTGCAACGCATGAGTGACCTTGAAGTTCATTTTTGTCTTGTTTTTGAAATTAGTGTTGGAGTGCATAAAATGGTCCAAAGGGTTTCAATGTACTCAAAGAGGCTTTTATCAACCCCCAAGCAATTCATGAAAAAAATATAAAGAAAAAAAAAAAAAATATTAATACTATATAGTGACATCCAAATCTTAGGAAGTTCCTTTTGTCTAAAATGAATTCGATAATAATTGCCTTTTCTACAAGCTTCTAGGCTCTAGGAAGGGTGAGTTTATTACGTGGCAACAAACTAGCCCTATCTTATGTAGCTTCATTAAGTTTTTTTAATTCAAATGGAATCACAAATAAAAGCCTTCCATTTAGAATAAAATATAATCATTCTACAAGAAAAAATAAACAAAATAAATTGATATTTCTATTTCATGTGGATTTTTTGGGCTGTCTGATCTCCCCCCAGTTTAAGGTTATTGTAGCATAACTTTTACTCCTAGGCATTGATTGGAATAAAAATCATATTCTTGGGAAGCTCTATCAGAAGTTCATCTATCTTATGAAAAACTTCCAAAAAAATTCAGTAAAAAATGAGATTATATGCATGTTTTCACCAAAACTACTCCAAAACTACCCTTGCATTTATAAGCACCAAATTTTAGATGAATAACATTTCTAGACACATGTAACCGTAGGATCTTGTAACAAAATAGTTTGAGAAGATGTGGAAAAAATTTGACAATTTTCCACCACATACATTGCAAGATATTAATGTTTGAAGTGACAAAAATCCTTTTTTGGACTCAGTCTGTGAAAATATGGGCAACTGCACTTGACAAGGTCAAAGTTGTATGAAAAAATCCCATTGACAGACTTCGAGTTCCCGATGTCCCCGACTACGGGAATGTCATAGAACCAACAGTCCGACGTGGCTGAAAGATTGTGACGTTGGACTACATAAAAATATTATTTCTTAAATTGATTCTTTTAAAAAAATGACATAGACAAAAATTACAACGTGTTTGCCGGTAATTTTTTATTATATTAATATTTATTTTATTTTGTTTATTATTAAATAACCTAAGTGTCTGGCCATAGTTCACAGCATGGGGAACCATGGTCAAACAATCTCTTGGAGACCTCATGTAACATCTACTGCTCCAAATTGGTGGTTACTCTTTGGATTCATTCCTTAAGTCAAGTTTGCTAGTACATGCTTAAAGAACATTAGATCATTTGAAATTGTACTACATATGCAAAAAAAATAGTAAGTACAAAGTAGCATAAAATGATTAAAAATAATAAATTGATAACAATATATTTATAGAATTGAAAAATGCCATTTCCAATGGTTGTAATGTTAGTCGTAATAAACAACATACACTTGATTTTTTTATTTCTTTCCAACAATATTAAAAATTGAGTTAAATAAAGGACTTCAAAGTTTATTTTAGAGTAATCAGAGTAGAGATTCCATAACTACACACTAACTAACCCAAACTAAAATTCCTCATAACTTTCATCTCATTAATGAAAATGGAATGATTCAATTAAAGCTTACCACATAATTATATAAAAATGTAGAGAATCAATTTTATATTTCTTTTTCTTTTAAAAGTGATTTTCAAAGAATTTTTTTTTCCCAAATTGCCCACTGAACATTGAAAATTTCATACCATGCAATAACTTTTGAACCATGTAGTCAAAAGTTAATATGAAAATTGTTGGGCCTTCTAGCTAGTACTCCTCAGGCACACATTGTGTGAAATTTTCAAAGAAGAAAGTAAAAATTATGTCTGTATTGAGCTGCCCAAAATCACTATGTCACCAAAAAATGTTGTTTCTATTTGACGTTTGGAGGTTAATATTACCAAGGCATTAAGGGGTCAAGGTTCAATGCATCCAAATAAGTTTCATTGGTGGTCAGTATTGAACCGCATCAATATGTGAAAATACTAGCGCACCACATGATTATGCCTCCAAAATATTTTTTGGGTCGGATTTATAGTGTATGAAGCACTCATAAATAATAATTTCAATAATAATTTTCAATATTGACATGCTTGAATGCCTAATTAATATGATGAAGGTACAGACTCAATTAATATTCTAAATGCACGGCTTTGATTTGAAACATAGTTACACCTTGAATACTTGATTATCAATGGTATAGGTTTCAAATCAAACCACATGAATGCTTCATACACTATAATGAATACTCGATTGTCAATTATTTACATTTGATTTAAATTAAAATATTAATATATTTCAGGTGCTATTTACCAAATTGAATTGCCTGGTATATAATTGACCCAATAATAATTAAGTAATAACTAAATAATAAGTAAGTAGTGAGCAATCATGTAATTATTGACAATATAAAACTTGAAGCCTTTAATGTCTAAGAACCTCAAAATAATGATTGTTTTGATCTCAGTGATTTAATTAAATTTAATTAATTAATTAATTATTTTTTTATTTTTTTATTTTTTTATTTTTTATTTTTTTGGATGACCTAACCTTGGATGAAGAAAGATTTTCCACACACAATCAAAAGAAAATATAATTGCAAAATTTTCTCCACAAATGGCAAATTTTATTTGCAGAAAAAGTGAATCATCCATGAGCTCATCAAGCTTGGGAAGTTAGAAAATAAAGCTTTTATATAGTTAGATTTGAATTTGCGCTAGGTGGCACCAATTACAACGTGTAATATATCCCATGAGTGCCCGAATTTATCCAATAAATTCAGGCGGGGACACATTCATTCTACATTTTTTTTGAGGCTTAGGATTGAAATAAAAGAGCATCATAATTTGTTCACCAATTAGTTATCCAACAATTGATATCTATTGGTTTGCAAAAGGGAATTATCCACTGAAACGTCAAATTTACTAAATAAATGGAAAAGATTAACCTACCTTCATTTCCGGTCGTGCCACGTGCTACGTATTCAAGCATTTACTACGAGTGCCAAAATTTATCCAATCAAATGGGAGGGCCCCACTATCATTATTAATTTCATTTGGGCCTTTTGTGTTGAAGGAAAAGAAAGCAAATATTTGTTCACCAACTAGGTTTAGGTTAAATGGTATTAATTGGGTGGACCAAGGGAATTTCCCTCTAAGTCATGAAACTCACGAATGTCAAAAGTGTATAGCTTTAACCATGCATAAATAATTTCTTTTACATTACCTACTGGATTAAATTTGTACTATGCCCTGTAGCATATTAGCCCATTTCTTTTGTTGGGTGGAGCCTCTAATTATTTATTATAAAATTTATTCTTGGTGTAAATGCTAATATAGTATGAAAATGAGGGACCAACTTGCAAATCATAAAGTTTTATAATTTGTTGCCTTCAAGAAATTATCATGCCACGTATACCACTATTTTTCCATGTATATGGTGAAGAAAACTTCTAAGTAGCAAAATAGTATTTTTTATGCAAATGAATGGAATTCCGTTTCATTTGTTTCAAAATAAAACAAAACAAAATAACAAAAAAAGGCCATAACCCTGAAAATAGGTGGAAGACTAATTAGGAGTTAACCCACTCCATGAATTCACGTCCCCTCCACTAATTAAATGAGTCAACTTCAGTAATTATGCCTATTAAGTCATAATGGGGGACGGCGCCATGATGAGGGGGTCCTACCGTCGCCTCCAGATGCAGTGTTGGCTCCCCTGATGACCGCTCTCTCTCTCTTCCAGTTTCCACTGCAACCCTCCCGCTCTAGTTCCAAGCTCCAATCTCTAGTTCCAAGTAGTTCTAATCTCCAGTCCCTCTCCGCTAGCAATCAGCCTTCACGACGGAGCGAACAGTGGCGAGGCGCGCGGGTTTGTGAGAGAATGGGACCTAGTTTGAGCAGCAACTGAGTGTGCTACTTCTGTCGTTGAGGAAATGCAAGCTTGTCACACGGCTACGCTGGGGGTAATACCGTGGGTAACGCTGAAGGAGGTGCACACGGGATCGTTGGATATAGCAGCAAACAAGGTTGCCGAAGCCGCGTAGTTCGTGAGAGAGGTCTTGTACGGGAACAAACCGATGTAGCAACAAGGAGCTCGTCGAAGCCGTGCAATGCGTGAGAATGGTAGCAGCAAGGAGTCGTCGAAGTCGCGTAGTTCGTGAGAGAGCTGCGTACGGGATCGGACGGGTGTGGCAGCAAGGAGCTCGCCGAAGCAGTAAGGAGTCGCCAAAGTCGCGCAGTTCGTGAGAGAGCTGCGTACGGGATCGGACGAGTGTGGTAGCAAGGAGCTCGAGAAGGGAGGTGCGCATTTGTAGCTTCCG
This sequence comes from Rhytidiadelphus loreus, assembly GCA_947034895.1. Classification (NCBI taxonomy): domain Eukaryota; kingdom Viridiplantae; phylum Streptophyta; class Bryopsida; order Hypnales; family Hylocomiaceae; genus Rhytidiadelphus; species Rhytidiadelphus loreus. The sequence continues at coordinate 66,843,131 of OX344763.1, read as the reverse complement.
AGTTCCCGTGAACTAGTCGGGGTAAGTTCTAGGGCTGTTTTTTGTGAGTGGGAGCAGTTTTGTGCGGGGCTCCTGCAGCTTGTTAGCGTGGACATGTAGAGCGGTACAGACAGGTTGTTTTCATTGGCTACAATTTTTGTTGTTATGTAAAGCTAAGTTATCGCCTTAGAACTTCTACTCTGTATTTTTCCAAGTTTTACCGTTTTGCCATTGTGTTTCATTTTTGTTCTTTTAAAAAAAAATTGAACAGTGCTTTAGTTGCATCTTCTGAATACCAATAGAATTGTTGTTTCGTAGGCCCAATACTCAATAATTCAGGCTAAGATCATACTTAGGTAGTCGTTCAACAAGTTCAATGTTGTGTCATAATTCTAAGTCGTTTAGGACAGTAGGCTGGGCTTGCCGGGATTATTTTAATTCCCCCTTTCTAGAATTGCAGTGCTCATACTTTTTGGCGCCCAATTATATCAGTCGTAATGCTTAACCACAACCATCTGGAGACTTGTAGGTGTCTCAGTCTTAGTGTTGGAGTCATTGTTTTGAAATTCAATTAAAGATAATTGTGCATTGATTGATTTAAATTGTATCCTGTTATGTTTGGCATCGTATTAGTGTTTAGCCCTAAACCATCTGGATCCATTCCGTAAACACTTGCACATCGTATAAACCGTGCAGTACTGGTTGTATACAGGAATTCAGAGCGTTGAAGCAGGGAAGTAAGAAAGATCATGGGAACTGAGCGAGACAAGTAAACCATGTTGGTGTAGAATAACTCGTAAGTTTTGAAATCCAAACACCTTGTACCGCGTAAATGGACCCTATAACCGCGTAAATGGAGATCTTCAGATGCACGTTCAGGTCGTCGACAGTTCTTATTACATTAAATTGTAAGATCATGTGAAGCACTGCAAGTGACTTCAAGCAGCTACAACAGTCAGCATCTATAAGTCATCTGGAGTGCTCCAGATGTTTGAAGTCACCTAGAATGACCCAGATGTTTGAATTCACCTGGAGTGCTCCAGATGCTTGAATTCACCTGGAGTGCTCCAGATGCATGAATTCACTTGGAGTGCTCCGGTTGATTTAATTCACCTGGAGTTCTCCAGTTGGATGAATTCACCTGGAGCGCTCGAGTTCATTGAATTCAACTGGAGTACTCCTGCTGCACGAAGTCACCTGGAGTGATCTAGATGACCAAAAACTTTAGGAGTAGCTTGTAGACGCGTATAAATCTAACCACACACATTGCTTTCATGTAGTGATGAGTTTCTTCAAGAGGGACCTGAGGACGCGTGCCCAATTAAACTCCGCCCCTTCTGTGACGGGTGGGTTCATCAGTTCCATTACGAAGGACAAATACACTTAGAGGCAGTCTATCGTTGCTTGAAGAAAGTCACTGAATGGGGGGTGCAGTGGAAGAAAGCGGAAGATGGCCAAGTGCGAGTCATTCCGAAACTCATGAATGGTACAAAGTCGCACCGTGACGCTGGGCTTGACATCTTGGAAATGCAGGGCTTGAACAACGAAACCGTGCTCCTGGTCATTGAAGAGAAAGTACCCGGATCCGAAGGAACAAGGATATACAAGATAATACTCGACTATTCTACAATGCAACTCAGTCATTGCGAATCACTACTGAATGAATCATTATTAGAACCGAAAGGGGACGTCCCTCAATGGTCTCCGAGAGAAATGAAAGTTGCGTGGGGGCTCATTCAGGAGGCACGTCAGGATACCAACCCAAGCAACCCTTCCCAAGCAATAGTACCAACGAAAGTGGCAACACCGTCACCCCCCAAAAAGGAAAGAAATGAAGGACAGTTGTAGGGGCGCCGGGAGACAAAAGTGATTCGGACGTCCATGCCAAGAAGCTAACCATTTCTGCATGCGTTGCAATGAAGGAGACTGAGATTAAGAAGCTTGATCTGAAATAATTGAAGGTCATGAAGTCACTATACAAAACACACTTCGACTGTATGTACAAGTGGAAGAAGACCCCGTTCGTCGACGCAGCTGGTAAAGCCCTTCAGGTGCATTTTGATTATCTTCATAGGGCACCAGAAGGGAGGATAGTGTACAGAGGCTTTGAGGAGACATGACTACCTGGAATCATAAATAAGGCACGCTTGGAAACCGATTATGATGCCGATTGGAGAATAATTACAGTGCTTCCTGTGAAACTCGGGCCTTATGGTGCTGATGGAAAGGCCACATATTTTGATACCTGCCCCAAAATAGATGAAATAACAAATCAGACTAACTACTATATTATTGGGGGCCAACACACAGTCGAGGCCTACAAGAGGCTAATTGCAAAAGGAGAAATTCCGGAAGCAGATGTGTAGGAGGCCTCGTGCTTCAAAATCATACCAATCTATGCACCGTGAAGCAAGTTTACAGACGTCATGCACCTCTCTCGATCTCTGAATCACTCCAGATGGGCATGTCGTTGGGTCCACTATAATGATCGGTTATAAATTGGTATTTATTTCATCTGGATGATCCAGTTAGTTTTCTTTGCTTTTTGTTGTGGACTTCAATCCCTTGTTCGTTTAGGTCATCTGGATCACTCCAGCTGCTTTTGCTGATCACAAACAAGTATTTGACACTATCACTTAATCACTTTTCTTTTAGGAGTTCTTTCCGTTGATTTCAACCATCTTCACCTCAATGAAGGGCACCGAAGGCCATGAAACGAAAATCCCACTCCTCTTTCTAGAGGATGATGTTGATGCAGAGAAGTGGATAAAAATCGAACAAGATTACTTGCAGTACGTATTGCCAGGCAAGGAAGATAGACTTCCCGATCCATCGAAGGGAGTTCGAAAGCCCCTGGCACTCAATGACTTCAAGACTCTCTATAGACTGAGAGTAGAGGATATTAACTTTCTTGCAGAAAAGGTGCAGGCACATGAGATATGCGTGAAGAGCTCGAAGGCTAAACGGAAAGGTGGTGGCCCTTTATTGGTGAATTTAGCCGAGGCGGGGGCGAGTGAACGATACATCCGCGCAATGAAGAACGAAATGATGCTCCACTACTGGGGTTATTGCCTTCCAAGCAAGAGACCTAAATACATTCAATACCCGGAGTCTGAATGGGTTGACTTCGCAACTGAGATGAAAATCGGCTGTCCAAATTTACAGCTATGGGTAGACAGAGCCATGGCAACAAAAACAGGAAAAAATTGGCTCGATGGTCGGTCTAAGGAATTAAACAAGACTTGGGACCCCGCGGACTGTCCCAAAGGCGTGCATGAAATGTGGGAGGCATTCATCACGGCAAAAGCCCAAGTGGTAGTTGCGGAAGCAATGGAGAAAGGTTTCACTGAGATTTATCTGTCAAAGGTAATGGACGAAAATATGTGGATCATCAACGGAATAGTGATGCAACCAGACGTCGTGGTGTGGTGTGGCCAGGGGAAGAGGCACTTGTACATTTGGTACTTATTCGAGGCCACAGCTAGCGGACCACAAGCTAAGATTTTGGAGGACCGAAATCTCCGACGTGTTTTTGATGCACTGGAGAGCGTGGATAAGAAAAGCACTTTAGTTCAGGCTCCAGCCATCCTGATGACTGACGCCAAGGGATTTCACGAAGTTGTGGCTCACTTGTACAAAAGGAAGTTGGAGTTGGCACACCAACTCTGGGACTGGCATGTTTTACACTACTTTGCGGGACTCGATGATGGATTCCCTGAAAATGCAAGTGGAACCCAATTCGATGTTTTCGTCATTTTCTGCTTCGGGTTTAATGAGGGGGAGAGCGCACGGAGCTGCTTTGATTACTACTTTCCCTGTCGCAATTTAGCGTTCAAGACTATGTACAATACTAGTGTAATGCCAAATGACATCAATAGTGCCTGGAAGCGTCCTAGGTTGCCATATCTCACGGCAAATTCTGCACTTGAGATATTTGGAGAGTTAATGCGGAATGACGTGGTGCTAGTTAACGTCAATGGGGGTCCTGAGATTACTCACCTTGGATTGGTAAGATCTATGATAGAATACTTATTGCTGAATGGTGTGGTTCTAATCATTATCAATATTAACATTTGCTTGTCATTTTGAACCAGTGGGGCGGTGTGAAGGTGCTGGAAGTTTTTAATTTGCTGGAGGCGCAAAAAATTGGGCAATTTGCTGCAAAGTAGATCCAGGATAATTTTGCTGTGAATATACTTCAATCAAGGAATTCCCGAAATGTCGTCAACGAAATGATGAATCCCCATGTTGATGAAGAGTCGGCGGATGATGATGAAACTCTGGAGAATTCACAAGACACTTACTCCGAAAAGAGCGACGAGTGTCCTGAAAAGCGCCGTTTACCAGAGGTGAGTGTCACATGACACTAAGGCATCTAGAGTGCTCACGCTGCCATTTTTAGCATTTTCTCTTCATGGACGAAGACTGATACTCCATTTGTCGGTGCTGCAGGTTAATTCTCCACCACCCAACTTGCCGCCTAAGAAGTTGAAGAATCCAACTCCTAGTAAAAATCGTTCCAACCATGCAGTGCCTACAATCCCGAGCGAGAAAACAGGTGCACAGAAGAAGAGGAAAATTTCAGAGGTGGGCGATGATACTTCACTAATTTCTCAGTCGGAGGACGGGAACAAGGAGTTAGAGGTTACCCCACTACTGAAGAAACGTAAAAAGGTAGGTGGCCCAAAAAAGAATACATGTACTCCACCGCATAGGTTTAAGTAGAACTTGGCTTCCAGGTTTAAAGAATCTGAGATACGAGCGGAAGGGATCACTGTGTCTTTAGAGAAGCCACTGGATTGTGATGAAATAACGCAAGAAAGAGTTGCAGCTTCCACTTTACTATCATTCCCGTCGGGTGGTGAGGGATCTCACCCTAATGTGTCTTTTGTACCTAAATCTCGGGAACCGGAGGTCGTTGCCGCTGAAGTTAGAACGGATGGAGGTGGCCTTCCTGCAGTTGGAGCACCCCAGATGATCAAAAGTGAAGTCGTTGCTCAGGAGATGTGTGATACTATTCGTGGCAACACTCTAGGAGACTTGGGCCCACTGAGTCTTGATTCAATCCCTCCAAGCAAAGAAAATATTGTAGAGAAGGTTCGACTTAGTGGCTAGGCTTATGACGTTGTATTATTATTACTCTATGAATAAAGTGGACATTTGTTTCTGCATTCCTAAAAGGTAATTTTGTGTGTGATCACTTGTCTCCTAGGATATTCCCATTGGAGTGATTGACGATGGTGTGGTAGGATTGTTGAAAGTTCTGCCACTAGTTGTAAAGGAGGTTATTGTGGTGGACGTGGTGAAGAACGCGACATTAGTGGAAGAGGAAAAGTTGGATGATTTGGTGGAGGGAACTGAGGCGATGGTAGGGAAGGCGAGTGTGGTTGAAGTGGAGAAGGAGGCCAATGTGATGAACATTGAGAAGGGGGATGATTTGGTGGAGGAAACTAAGGCGATGGTAGAGAAGGCCAGTGTGGTTGAAGTGGAGAAGGAGGCCAACATGGTGATCAATGAGATGGGGTCCGATTTGATGGAGGAGAGTGGGACGATGGTCCAAAAGCCCATTGTGATTGAAGAGGAGAAGGTGGCCAGTCCGATACCATATCAGGTACCTACAAAGTGATATGTTGTGGTTTTGGACTTGAACGGACTTTTTATACACCGTACTCGTCTGAACGAGAAGCCTGGATTTAAATGGAGACTAGGTCTCAGAAAATTCCTTGACTGGCTCTATTCTAAGGCAAAAATAGTATTCTGGAGTAGTATGAAAGTACACAACATGTTGCCTATACTAGACAAGTTGCTGGCGGTTACTACTTTTGGTGCGGATGATGTCCCGTATCTTTCCCAGTTAGCGTGCACTCAGTCCTTGTATAGAAGCCTAGCAAATCCATATAAGCCAATATATTTGAAGGATTTGACAACTTTGATTTAGATGGGCAAAGCTACGTCTATTGAAGATGATCTCTTGGTTGACGATAGTCCTCTTAAGAACTTATTGAACCATGTAAACAACGTTATTCACCCATCGACCTATTTTGGTCAGAACGGCGACAACTTCTTGTCGGAATGTCTGCGGCCTTGGCTTGAAGGTCTTTTTACGTCAAATACTGTTGTCACGGATTATGTTAAGGCCAACCCACTTTGCGGGGGCCAGGAGCCCATGGATCCGCTTAGTAGTGAAGTGTTTCAGATTCTGAAGGGTGTAAAGTGTTAAGCCTATGTTCAAGAACTTTACTTGGAGCACTCCAAATGCTTCATATTGAGCCGGAACCCTTAATTTTGTCCAAATTAGTATTGTACATAGGATAGGGTGTAGTCATACAGCGACTTTGACACGTTGTATCAATGTAATTTTTGTAAATGTACTTTTGTAAAAACTATCCTTTGTAAATACACTATAATTACACAAGGTGTTATTGTGATACTTGTGTTAATTTTGTTTAATTTTGCAATTGAAGCATACATTGTTTAGTTGTATGGGTGGAATTCGAAATATTAGACAAGACTGATGATGTATATTAATCTATAATATCGCAATATCTGATATTGGGTGACAATAGTAAAGGAACTGTACTGGTTTTAGGTCAGCATTGCAAGTGGATATTTCAGTTTTTGTTTTGCGAAGTGCTACATTTTTGGAGTAAGTGCCATATTCTCTGTAAAATGAATCCTTCTGATCAATTGCAATGGATAATCCACAGCTGGAGCGCTCTGGTTGATTGAAGGTCGTCCGTTTACATTTGACTGTGTGGACGTGGGTCTTTGCAGAGGGTGGTGATCTTGGTCCTGACAAGTGTCTTGTGCACTGAGGATGCAAATGTCGATTTTTGACAGAACAAACACATTGAGGCTTTCCAGGATTTTATGGCGATTATACTATCTAAGACTTCCGTTGGCGTCTGCTCGAAAATGAACACTTCAAAATTGGAGGAGCTCCTTAGACAGATACATCCACCAAAATCTTTTGCAATGCTATTTTTCATTAAAGGGACTGAATTATCGGGTACTTCGGAGAAGTACCCCAATAGAAAGGATCTCTTCTCGTATCTCTTTAGTAAAATGGCAGTGCGTAACTTGGTCAGGAATCGCTATATTGTGTTCATTGATGTGGACCCCCTAAACCGAGAGCAAAATTCAATAATAGACCCGGTTGTACGGGTTAGGGATAGCCAGCCAGTAGATCTAAAGTAGACTACTTTAGATCTTGCAAACAATGCTTTTTTAGTGCCTGTTAAGGTAGTATTCTCTAAAAGCGACCATTTCAGAGCCGGTCTGCCTTTTCCATAGGCTTACATGGATAAAATTATTTTTACATCATTTTTCACACAAAGAAAAATGAATGTTGAAACTAACACAATTAGTTTTGTATTTTTCCATGTGTTCCATTGTTGGATCACCTTGTCTCCATTGTTCACCCCAAAATAGGGGCAGTTTGATGAAGGCGGTCGCTTTTAAGGCATACTACCTTATTTCATGTTTCTAAATGAATGAATGATTTTGCCCTCACCTTTTTTTATTACCCAGATGTCAGTGTGTGTGATGTTGAGGGATTGACATCAGAGCGTCTCTAGATCTCCAATTTCCAAGTTCAATGTTGGAATTGTCTACTAAATGTGATGTTGAGGGGTTGACATTAGAGCGTCTCCAGATCTCCAATTTCCAAGTTTAGTGTTTTAGTTGTCTACTGAATGTGTGATGTTCAGGAGTTGACATCAGAGCGTCTCCAGATCTCCAATTTCTAAGTTCAGTGTTGGAATTGTCTATTGAATGTGTGATGTTGAAGGGATGACATCAGAACGTCTCCAGATCTCCAATTTCTAAGTTCAGTGTTGGAATTGTCTACTGAATGTGTGATGTTAAGGAGATGACATCAGAACGTCTCCAGATCTTGAATTTCTAAGTTCAATGTTGGAATTATGCGGTTCATGATGAATGTGGAGAACTTAGCCAATTGCGTGGAGATGTAAGAATATGAAGTGTCATTGCTTACACAAAACTAAGGACTTCCTCTGCAATCATCACGGAAGTTCCAACTGTTTACTTGCTAATTGTATGCAATTAAACTTTGTCCTCATGTTTCATTGCCAAATATGAAATATTTGCCTTCATGCTTTCATTGTTGTAGTGCATTGAACTCATCCAATGTAGGTAGTATTCATCTGGAGTGATCTTCCAAAAAAGTCCAAAATTCCTCCCAAAGTCCAAATATAGTTAAATGCGGCATAAATAGATGAGAGATGTTTTTATTTATTTATTTAACCTTTTTCACTCTCTTCCTATTTTTTCTATTTGGAAAAAAGGAAGTTCATTGACTTCTTGCCACCATTTTGTTTTTTTTGACAATGAAACAAGAGTTGATATTGCAAAGAAGGTATGTAGCCCTTTAATCTTTGTCATTTATTAAACACGCAATTCGAGAAAACTTGAATGAATTCAATAATAAATGTAAATCTGATTTTACCATATATATTATTTCTAGTAGCATAATGTTTCCCTACCATATTCTTTTTTTTGGTATATGTCATCCAAATTGATAAAAACACACATTCTTTCATAGATGGTTGGAGTATGATATAAGTCCAACAATGACTTTCATTTATAGATTTGTGTCCGTACAAGAAATTTTGCTATTAGGCATGTAATTTACCAAAATTAGTGTCTGTAACATAGTATGTAATTTGAGTCTACATCCAAAAATACATAATGAACATCTCATGTCAAAACAATTACAAGGACATTATTGTTACAATTGCAATGGTTAATAATCATAACATTGGTTATTAACAATTGAATTAGTTATTAACAATAAAATTAGTCATTAACAATGAAATTAGTCATTTACAATAAAATTAATAATTAACAATGAAATTAATTAATAACAATAAAATTGGTTAACAACAACTTCTTTTAAAACAATTGCAAAGATTTAACTTCTGTTCAGATAATCAATAAGGAATCCATTTGTACCACAACCCACCTCAACCCTAATGGCTCCCCAAATATAGTATAAAGTATAAACTAGTATTCCATAAATTTTGCAACACAAATGGGATTGAGCTCACAATCCATTTTTTTCCCCTGGCGATTTGGTATTCAAAAGCAACAAAAAATATAGGCCAGCTACAAGCTATAGGAATTTTTTAGGAAAATTTGGAATGAAATTGCCAGAAAAACTTCAAGTTCTAGAAAAATCTTCGATGAAATCGCCACAATGTAAATGAAAATAGAATTATAGATACATAGTATCACATTTTCTATCCAGTACGTGGATGAATGTTGAAGCTTGGAGTACCCCCCTAATATTTAACATCACCACTTTCCCAACGCAAGGAAAAATGGAAAAAAAATATATCACAATCTATAAACATGTATTAAGAAAGAAAAGAAAAGTCCATGCACTAATAGACGGACCCACGGTCGCCTTCACAAAGTGGACCGGAAGTCGCCTAGGACCCGCACTCGCCCCACTTCTGGACTCGCATGCGCCCCAGGGGCGACCTCGAGTACATCAGCGTTCTCCTCCACCCGCAGTTGCCACTTTCATTTTCCCTGGCATTCTACGCATTGCCTTTCACTTGCTGACGTGGTTGAATGCGTGCACAGAAGCTAGGGGTTTGAGTTGTGAGGGGGATTTTTGTCCCTTTGCACGGCTCATTTTATTCACACTTGGATGACATAGGGTGTTTCACGAGAACATTGTATTTTTGTAAATGTTAAATGTGATAGGATTACATTTAGCATTTCTTACACCTACGGTTTAGGCTTGCAACCCTAAACCGCATAATACTTAGTTGGCTATTTTTGAGACGAAGTGATCGTTATGGAGGGCGAGGACTCTCAACCGCCACATGGTATGTCAAGATACCAACTTCAGCTGACCAAAAAGGCGGTTCGTGACAAGGATCGTAAAAGGAGTGACAAACCTCGCAAGAAGCGTGTACCCATCTTGTTGCATCCAAAGATGAAGGCTTTTTTCGGATGGGAAGCAGAACTAGAGCCTTGGACATATGAAACTGTAAACAAATATGTGGATTGGTGCCACATCAATAAGTTCCCGTTTTGGCAACACACTTTGCACGTGAAGTCTAATAAGGCAAATTTGGCTTATTGCAAGAGTGTTGTCTTCCAGCGAAGGTGTTTGGAGGTATAGCAGCAACTCTATTTGGAGTCCCGGCCTTATCAAAATGATAACTTCTCTTTCTATCTTGTGCAAATGGTGTACGTTGACGTTCAATTGAAGAAGAAGGTAGATTGGACAACCTTCAAGGAGCTTCCTATCGGTGACCGCCCGAACACACCGATAGTGCTGGATGAAGGACTTCTTCAAGCAAATCAGAAGCTTTTAGAGGCGAAGCCTGGCAAGTTGGCTATTAGTGATGACCAAGTTCAATGGTCTTCAACTTCTAGCTCAGATGAGCACACTCAGGAATACGATGGATATTCTTTTGAGAATGACGACGAAGACATTAGCAAAGAAAAACAAGAGGCGGCCGAGGACGTTCAAGTTGACAAGAAGGGAAAGAGGAAGCTTGAGGAGCCGCAATCATTGTCCAAGATTCAAAAAGAAGGCTTAGATGTTCATGTACTGATGAATGTGGACTGTTCTGGTGCAGACAGTGGGTCTAGGGGAAGCAGTGACAATGGTTCGGAAGACAATTTGGAGATGTTGGGCACTAAGATCGAAAGTGCACGAGCAGCTTTGATTTCAACAGTAGCGGATCTTCTGAATTTGAAAGAGAAAGTACAACATCTTCTAGTGAATCCAACTGTTGTGGATGGGTTGAAGAAGGAGTTAGAGGCGACTGAAAACGCCATTGCTGAAAATGAGAAGATTTACTCTAAGTTAAACAAAAGTAGAGTAAATTATTTCAAGAAGATCGAAGAGGGGCGTGCACACATTTCCAACGACGCTAGCGTGCGAGCGGGGAGCGGGGAGCTTGTGAGCTGTGAGCGGGAAGCTTGTGAGTGGGGAGCCTTGAAATTTATTTTTTTCAACTTTTTTACCAAAAAGTATTTTTTTTGGAAAAATAATTTTAATGGAGAAGAAAATATACTATTTTTAGTAAATTTTAGGACCTATGACCGTTATTCCTATAACCGTGGATTTCAATATTTTTTTTCAAAAATTGTCACTATTCATTTCTAGCAAAAAACAACTTTATATTGTGGTACACAATTCAGTATTCAATTCAACTACTACAATTTTTATGTCGAGGTACTCACAAGTTATTTTGAGAACACAATAGAATATATTAGGCTAATGTGACTCACAAACACAATAATAAGTATAACCTAGCATTCACTAATGCTACTCTACATCAACGCTTTGCTTGCAGCTCATTATAGATATTGTATGCACCAGTATAATTTGGGGCCTCATAGGATTCAAACCTCAGTCACCACATTCAAGTCTCATGAACCTCTCACAAATGTATTTCAATCTAATGTAGTGACCATTATTTAAGAAAAAATATATATAAATGGAAAAAGGCATCTTTCTCAAAAAATAGAAAAAAATTGGAATACAAATAATAGACTAATAAAAAAAATAATGACTAAGCAGTGGATTGTAAGATCTGAATCATTATTAAAAATAATTATGTCTCATAAATTGGAAAATGAAGGGAAAAAATGAGAGCATAGTAAAAAAAAATGAAAAATAATGATTTTTAAAGGAATACAAGAAAAAGAATAGAAACAAACAAGGATGCATAGGATTGTTGCATTCTATACACTTTAAATCATTTCAATCGTACTAAATTTTAATACAATACAAAAGAAGTACATAAAAAAATATGGCCAAGATTACTCTAAAATTGTGATGATTCCTACTTTAACTAAAAGAAACTTCACCTTGTTGAAGCTATAATTTGGTGCATGAATGAATTTATCTTCATAGATGTCCATTTTGCAGAAGTACCAGTATAGGTAGTATAAGTGCTTGCAATTAATGTATTTTTGACGACCTCTAATGGCTAAAATTGTCATGTTTGTAAAGTTTGAGCATTTGCATGAGAATTATGTACACACTGTAATTCAATACACATTTTTATTAAGGTCAAATCCAATCTCTAGTTAAACAATTGTACCTAGTCCTAGGAAAGGCAACAATGTTATTCCTAGTATTTTTTTTTTGACATAGCTAGCACTCTCCCACTTGTTATGTTGTTTTGTAGTTGGTGCATTTGCAATTTGCCATATGGTTCGATTATTTCAGACCGTTAGATACACATTTGCATCATGTAGAGGTGGTTGAATATACAACACATTCTTGAATATGTTAATCATATTGAAAACTCGATATGGGGACAGTAAGGTATTCTTGCAGACATAAGCCAACATGTTGCAATAGTAATGTACTAATGTCTCATCTCAACTAAGATTTGTCCCAATCAATGTGAAGAAGAGATTGCCTTTCACAGCGCACAAACAAAGAGGTTTTTAAAAAAAAAGGGGGGGCTACAATAGGTAGTAGATCACGTTTGCTATTTTGTGAACCTAGGGAGCTTGAGTCCATGAATATAGAAGCCTAGACTCCTATGTTTTAAGCATCTTTCATAGTTATAGGATGTTTATATTATAGGTGTCAATGTTGTAGGTACTTATGTTATAAGCACCTTTTATGGTTATAGAATATTTACATTATAGATGCCTAATTATATTATAGGTGTCTATGTTATACGCACTTTCTATAGTTTAAGGATGTTTATATTATAAATATGTATGTTATAGACATCTCCAATAGTTGTAGAGTACCTATGTGTCTAGACCCAAGGCTTATAAGCTCACATACTAGCACCATTGAGTAGTAATGAACCTAATCCTACGTTTGCTAAAAATATTGCTTTCATCAATAACACAAATATTGAGGACGTGTTTGGAAAGTGCTCCAAACCAAGCACAACCTATACATTGTTGAATCCCAATGCAAATTTTGTTTTCATATAGTTGTACTCTTGTACTGTTATACTCTAAAATTTATGGATCTAAGTAGGTTACCAATGATGAATTTGTTGTTTGGTTGGTGAAGGGCTACATTACAAATGTGAAAAGAAGAAGAAGGTTAATTAGACATTGAGAGCTTGGACAACCACTTTAGAAAAAACTTATCAAGTGCAACAACTCATATTTCGGCATTCAAATCTACTAATGGGGATATAACAACTTTGGGTGGCAACCATAGTTGTTGTAAGATAACTCAACCTCTGACAAGCCAATTTTTGATCACCTTATTGCAGGTCCAAAAATTCTTTAGCTATACATGTATCTTCTGAAATTTACTTCACAAATTTTTTTCACCTACATTAGGTTGGTCCAAAGTTGGCCTATCATAGGCTAAATTACCTAATATTCCAACGATGCGGAATTAGCTTTTGTAATATGAAAGCAATGGTAATAAAAAAGTCATAAAGGTTATGCCAAGTAGCGCTAGGTCTTGTGATTTTTTTAACAACCTTTTTCATTACTAGGTATTGCAAAGTGATTTACATCTAGTTTGGAATGTTGCTGAAATTGAAAATGAGATTCTTGTGATTGCTATAAGTAAAGTTAAATGTATAGAGCCATAGAAGTAGAGTATAAAAATCACAAACAATTTACTTGAATTAAAATTTAACATGGTTGATTGTTGTACGAATACAATAATTAAAAGAAAATGCAAATAAGGTAGTACAACTCCAAATAGAATTCTAGAGAGTTGCAAAGGCAATACTGGAATAAATGATGAAGGTAGGTTTTCGTATTTACTTGTTATAGTTTTCCATGTGTGTAAATTTGGATTCTTTCTATTGTTTGAATTCTGTAATGGGTTAACAATATTTTTCTGCAAATCACTATTGCATTGTTGATTCATAAATAAGCTATTGAAATTTCTAAAGGCTATGATGAGCACGAAAAGTCGGAGGCAACATACAATATCTTGAAAGAAAGTTGGATGGTTCTCAATGAGTACTAAAGTTAAATTGAGAGAGGGCAATCAAACTTAAGGTGAAGACTTATATCAAGACATTGAAATACAATAGCTCAAAGTAGAATGAAATATTCAAATTTTGAGAAGTGAGATTATGAAGATTAAAAGATATAGCACTATTGTTCACACACAATCTGTAGAGATGGGAAAAGGTTGTAGTTTGTCATTCTACACAAAACAAACAACCCATTTAGCATTGACAAACAAACTTGATTTAAACATTGCTACCTTACATTCGACTGAGTTTTTTGAGCTCCCAGCAGGACCCCCTATTTTTTGTTAAAAAAATTAAATATATATATATAAAATAATTATTATTATTATTATTTTCCAATCTTTTTTTTAATTTTTTTTTCGAATACCATAAACGGGGGTAGCACCAAGTAGCTCGAAGAACCCCGTCGGGTCCGACTGAGGTTTTCGAGCTACCAACCGGACCCCCTATTTTCGGTCGAAAAAAAAAAAAAAAAAAAAAAATTTTCTTTTTTTTTTTAATTTTTTTTTTTCGAGTACCAAAAACGGGGGTAGCATCAGGTAGCTCGAAGAACCCCGTCGGGTCCGACTGAGGTTTCCGAGCTACCAGCCGGACCCCCTATTTTCGGTCAAAAAAAAAAAAAAAAAAAAAAAATTTTTTTTTAATTTTTTTTTTAATTTTTTTTTTTCGAGTACCAAAAACGGGGGTAGCACCAGGTAGCTCGAAGAACCCCGTCGGGTCCGACTGAGGTTTTCGAGCTACCAGCCGGACCCCCTATTTTCGGTCAAAAAAAAAAAAAAAAAAAAAAAAAAATTTTTTTATTTTAAATTTTTTTTTTTTTTCGAGTATCAAAAACGGGGGTAGCACTAGGTAGCTCGAAGAACCCCGTCGGGTCCGACTGAGGTTTTTGAGCTACTAGCTGGACCCCCTATTTTTGGTCAAAAAAAGAAAGAAATGCCTCTTTGTTTTGCTTCAAGGCTAGTGGAATTTGAATTACTAGTTTTAAATTTTAGTTCAAATTAGTGATTGTGGTTTGGATTGAAGAGTATGAAGTTTAGTAACTTTGGATTAAAGTTTAATATGTTTTTGAAAATGAAATGTAATGGATGGATGAAATTTAAATAAAAACCAATTAGTTACCGATTCTTAGGGGGGCTTTGTAGTCTCTTCTTAGGTCAATCGCCTCCGACTAATTTTGGACAAGCCTTTGCTAAATCTCCTAGAATTGATTCCTATTTCAAGAATTTAGGAATTTTCAATGTTGGAATCAATTGGCAAGACATGGCGGGGGGGCTATAAGCATGGTACATCACACATGTGGTGTGTCATGCTTTTGAATTTGAATTTAGTTTTTTTTGGGCCATTACTATTTAGTGATACTTTTGTGGGCCAAGGATGGTTTCATTCATTAATTTTTTCTAGTTATATGCAAATTTGAGAAGTTTCTGGTACTAAGATAATTTTTGTTGACATTGATTAATTCTCGGATTTTCTTAAATTCATTTAATGTGACATCTTTGCATATATTATTGATGATCTTTATAGTGACTGTATATTAAACCAAGATTATTTGATGAGAAACATAGCTTAGAGATTTTGTTTTATAAATTATTTTAATTTTCTTCTTAAAAATTATACATTTCATTTTGTACTTTGTAAGAATTTTTATTTTCTTGTCTAGAATTCAATTGTTAACATTGTTTTGTTGTCTCGTGTAGATTCAATTGTTCAAGTGCAATGAGGAGATGTGGGTCAAGCTTCAACCTCAAAGGTGCATCATAACATAGTTCTTGCTGCGGATGTGGCAAGTCCATTATAACAATGACTTCGACAAATGCAAACATCGAGATATCTAGTAACAAGTCAACTAAGAAAGCTACTGAAGTCATGCTCCATTCTATTCTTTGAAGAAGTCGAAGTTCTTTGTATGGAACAAAATTCATTGTCTATTGGCGTGAATGAGTCATATTTCTAGGCTTCATCCAACAAAGATGTCTTGGCCTATTACAGTGAATTGTATTGTTCTCAATACCAAAGACAAGATCAAATTGATCATGCAGGTTATGCATGGCATAAACAAGTGAGTGACTTCTTTTGCAAACCCATTTGGATTTTACTTGTCTACAATTTATTTGTTATTCAAGGTATATAAAAAGATTTTCATCACCACATTGAAATTCAAATCCATTGAGGACTTCCATATAAAGACCAAATTGGTTCACATATTATATTGAGTGCAAAGGTACAATCTTCTATCCTTGTTCAAGTTTATAAAGATGTTGACGACATTAGATGTGAAGAAATATGTTTTCCATACATCTAGAAAAACTTGACACTGGATGCCAATTGATATTTTTCTAACTTTCATGTTCCAGGTGAGATTTAGATTATGTAGGATTGTTGTTTTTCAAATTATTATTTTGTATTTTGTGGTTTGATTAATTTATATTATTTTCTAATTGAAAAGTCACTTGAATCGTGCAACAACATATTGTACTTGCAACGGATGTTACAAAATGAAAGTGTAATGAGACAATCCCGTTTCAAAAAGAACCCTAAACTCATCATTGCAAATGCCATGAGATTGGGAGCTAAGCAAAAGTCCACCAAGTTGTACTTGAAGATGATCAAGTTAGTCATGGTGGGTAACTTTGCTCACGGTCTTGAGTTCTTAGAAGAGGCTCACACACACTTTAGAATTTTAGACTGCATCGCAACTATAGGTGACTATTGAATTCAATTATTATGGATTCTAAGTCTAATTCGCAAAGTGAATCTTTGAACTAATGTATATAATATTAATTTCAAGTGTATCTATTATTGTTTGTTATGGCATAGGCTACCACTTTGTAGCATTGGAAGAGGACAAGGACCTTTTTTATGCCATTGTCAAACGCATGAAGAAATGCACCTCAGTTGTAGCAATAACATGACCGCCACTATTAGTTGTGATATTCCAAGATCTAGACACTATGACTATGGCACCTCTTAAGTTTGCTTAGAAGTCAAAATTTTGCAAGTAAGCTAGCAATTTTTCATATCCTTTTTCTTCAAATCAAGTTTTAAGCTTGTAAGTTTAACATTGTTTTACATCTGTTTTTAGCCATATGGAATTGACATTAGTAGATAGGATGATAAAGTCACAAAGTCTTTTCTTCAGTCTAGAGAAGAATTTTCACCTTCTTGTGTCTATCGAGCAAATGGCATCAACATTTGCGGACTTTGGCTGTTCTAAACCAAAACGCCATAAAGATACTTATGCTTTGAAAATTTTGGATTTATAGATGGCAGTGCCTCCAAGGGTAGAGAGACTTTAAAGCCATCAACAATTAAAGGTTCTATAACCAAATCCACTGCGACTTAGACTCTTGAGATTGACATATTTCTTGAGTCAAACTATAATGTGTGGATTTTAGAATTATGAGTGGATTTGTGTATTTTAAGGCTACATTTTGGACATTTGCTATTTTCATTTGGATTTTTTTCATCATAATGTCTATAAAAAATAACTGCATTTGCTTGTGGCAAAAAATATCTTCAAAATACATTTGCAAGTGCGTCAAATTTCATTAAAATGACTTCACATTTCCTGAAATTTATAATGTAATAAACCCACGGTCATAGGTCCCAACTTGTTTATACTACAAAAAAAAATTCCCGCTCACAAGCTCACAAGCTCACAGGCTCATGCTCACAGGCTCACACGCTAGCAACCCTGCACACATTTCCGATGATTTAGCGGTGCTTCAAAATAAACTTGATCTTTTGCAGCGTGATAAATGGTCCCATCAAAGCGAAAGGAGAAGCTTGAATCTTCAAATACGTGAGCTAGAGATGGAATATTATGATGATGCCTTAAAAGAAGCCAAAAAAGAGGGCATGTTGGCTTTAGCTCCAGATTATGGTAGTAATACAGAAGAAAGAGCAACACTTTTTTATTTGGTGAAGCTACTGGAGAAGAAACAAGAGTTGTTGCACGAGGGCATATTGAACTTGGAGTGCCACATCCGGGTTTTTAAGGAATGGCGCAAGTGGAATGTGAAAGCCATAGGTGCCACCCGTGTGGAACTTCAAAGAATGGGACCGGAGCCCAAAGAAAGTGACTTTGTGAATAGTGGAAAAAGTGCTTAGTGGTTGGATCTAGTGTGGTGGAAACAAAACATTTTGGCCTTCCAATTTTTGATTTTCTAAAGGTTTTGTGGAATAAAAAAATTCACACCTTTGTCTTTGAAATGTACATATGTTTTTTATTATATTTTGAATACGAGGGCTATGAATTTGGTGTCTTTGCAAGAATGAATGTCAGAGATGGTACCTACAGGCTGAAATTTTGGACTGAATTTTTGAAACTTTATTTGAAGATAGAAAAAATGATTACCTTTGTGGTAATATAACTTTTTTTCCAATTGGTGCCTAGGAACAAAAGTTATGCCCATATAGTCCAAACTCCAAAGCAGGGGAGAACGGGCAGCAAAAAAATGTGACAAGCATTTGAATTTTTTTTTCTAAATTTTTTTTCCTCATAGATTATAATTTTGTCTATCTGGAAAGCTTTCTTTCATTTCATTTGGATTTTTTATGAGAAAGTTATGGACAATCTTGTTTATTGGGCAATTAGAGCTTTTGGTGGAAAAAATACCTTGTAAGATTAATTTAGGAACGCAATTTTGGCAATTGTTCAAGAAAAGAAGTTTCACATGGTTTAGTTTGCTTTCTAGAACAATCTGATTGTGGGGATTAGTGCATTTTAATTCTATCTTAGAAAGAAAATAGATTTTCATTCAACCTCGTATGTACTTCTATTCTACAATTTTTCTAATAATGAAAATTAAGTTTTTTTGAAAACCTTTTTTGTATTTACACTCTCAATTCAATTCTCCACTATATTCGTTTAAAGCTCAAAACTCTCTAGTGCAAGAGATTAAAGTGAAAAATGTTCAAAGTCAAATAATCTAGTCGAGCAATGTGCTGAAAAAATTATTTTTTTTACTTTAAATGCAGATATCTTGCAATCTGTAAGATGAAAAATTCTGAAATTTTTTCCACACATTCTCATACTAGTAAGGTGTAAGATCCTATGGTTATATGTGGGAAAAAAACAATTTTCAAAAAATGTTTGGATACTTTAAAAAATTGTTGAGTAGAAGTAGGTAAGATCTAGTTGTAAAATTTAAATAATGAACGTCTCTAAAATGGAATGAAAATGGTGAGAGTGTGCTATCAAGTGAAGTTAACTATGTGACTAGAACTAATTTTTTTTTAGATTGTAGAAATTGCATGGAGAAATAAATCCTACAAGCAACTTTTAAAAGAAGAAGCTGTAGACTCAAGTTGCCCGCCAAACAAAATGGTCCATAACTTTCTCATAAAAAATCTGAATGGAATTTATCAAATTCTTCCATGTAAACAAAAAATTAATGTATGAGAAAAAAATCCAAAAGGAAAAAATTCATTAAAAGATTTGAAGATTGCAATTTTGTGGCGACCATGTATGGAATCATTGTGCAAGGCACTACAACAAATGTATTTGCATTTCACCAATTACATTTTGGGCTACATATGTATAAGTATGCCTAAACCTTCAAAACCAAAGCAATAGAAGGTTGTTGTTGATAAGCACAGTAGTACAATACACAGCCAAGGCAGTATAGTTTTAGAAGCCAACATCTTAACCCTAATTCTTGCTAGAATACTACATTGTGCGAGTATGGATATGCTACGGCCCTTATACTATGGGCCTTACATCTTGTATACTACTACGATTAACTAGAACCACCGTTGAAGTAAGTATCTCATAGAAATGTTTAGTTCAAGTCCATTGGATTGTTCTGAGAACCACTTGTTGCACCTTGTTCGTAATCATTGGATTCTCCAACAACGAGTTTCTTCTTAGCACGAGTCCTTGAAGCAGGTCCATCTGCTTGTAAAATAGATTCCAAGACATTGGAGTTCTTGAGAGCTTCAAGTGTCCTTTTAGTTTGCGGAGAGTGTAACTCCAACAAATAATCGAGTGTTTGACTTTGGTAATAAGGCCCGTATGTTGAGTCGAGGTAAGCCATACTATTTAAGTCTTCTGGAGTGGCATTTTCATCACGATTAGCCCCTTGTTCACCTTCAAAATTCCAATGGTGTCCTTCCGGATGAGCACCCCACTTGAAGGTTTGGGATGTCTTATCAAAATATCCACCAAGGCATTGAAAAAAGAACGCCCTCTTCCTTGCATTGTGAGCTCCTTTTCCCATAAGGTTGAACGCCACTCTTAGAATTTCACGCAGGTCCGTTTCCCAATTCAATTGTGAGGCAGCAGCTCCCATTTCTTGATCATGTAGGCCTTCTCGCCAACTCCAAAGCAAGTCTCGTCCCCAAAATCGGGTCTCTGCCGTCGTGTCTCTATTGTGTTCCCAAGAAGGTGGCATGTAAGTCATCAAGTTGAACATGGTATACAAGCGATCATGGAATGGTGCTGAACAAATCACACATCGTCGTCTAATCAGACATTGGGTGATGAGACACTGAGGATGGTATACATGTGTACATGATCCAAGTGCCCATCCTCCTTCTGGCCCAAATTGTTCTAGACATATGGGGCATTTGGTATGATCCAAGACAAAATGAGCTGGCTTTGGCCACAATAGACTTTGGTCTTTTTCGTTGAAGTGACTAGATATCTGATTTCCATGGTCCCAACCATTTTGTGCCCAATCTATGACATTTTTTTCCGCCACGTCAAGCATGGATATGGTATCCGGAAACATGTCTTCCATCAATGCCCATGATGTCAATCCATTCTTTCGTTTAGGGGGATTTGCTACAAAGTTCTTCGAAACTTTGTTTAGCTCTTTTGCAACTTGTTGAGATCGATCCACGGAGAGAATGCATGCGACCTTCCAATGATAGTATGTCGCTACCAACACTACCAACTTCTCTCGAAGCATTCTATTTTCCTCAGCCAAATCAAGTTCCTTTGATGATTGTAGATGTGGAATGACAGGAAACGAAAGTGAATCTTGAGTCCCTTGCAAACCATCAACGTGCGGATTGATAGTATCTCTTGAGACAAACGGAAGCGGTGCCATTGGAAGAATTGAACAACGCTTCATACGCTTGGCAGGAAGAGAAAGGTGAATGACATCGCTGGCGAGGTCCCCAACAACCTTGTCCAAGTGATGTGGATCCTGCTCAACAAAGGTTTCGTCCATTTCCAACAATGTGAAAGTCTGACGCTCTTTTTCTTGAAGGCCTTGTAATTCTTTGGATTGTTGAGAAATGAGAGCATTTTTTTGTTCACATGTTGACCGCCATTTCTTCACATCACCTTCTAAGGTTGCAATTTGTGCATCCTTGGTCTTCAAGAGGTCGAGAGCCTTCGCCAACGTCATCGCATTGTGAACAACATCAGATTCAAACTGTAGAATGGGAATATGACTTGTGGCACATACGGGCGAGTCGTCACTTAAAGCAAAGTCGAAGACGTTGTTGGCGTCTTGTGGTGGCAAGATTGGAGTCGCAATTGTGGTTGAGGCCAATGCCAATCTAATTTTTGTGGTGGACCATCGCACCTTGGCAGGATGTTTCATCTTCTTTCCCCGCGATGATGAAGCGGCTTGAACATTTGGATCTGGAACTGGAACTGGAACTTGGACGGGGGTAATAATCTGCTCCTTCACTCGTACAAGCTTAGGAATCCGTGTGCCATCTGAATCATTATCCTCTTTTGATTCTTCCGTGTCCACCTCTTGAGTTTCTTTGTTTTGTGGATCACTTCGAAAAGGCCCAAGTCCACCCTCTGGAAATTTCAGAACCCCTCTTGGAATTATTCCAACTTCTGGACGCTCCACGTAGGTACTTTCCTTGATGGTGGTCCAGTCAACCTGTTTGTTCAAGGCGACCTCAGCATAGGCATTTCTAGCAATGAACAAAGGGGTCTCATTCCTATTTACAAAAGGGGTTTTGTAGAGGACCTGGACCTACCACAATTCTAAACACCTTCGTATGAAAGCTAGATTTTCACAATACTTCAAATTTGCCTTGTTATTGTGTCGGTTGTGATGATGGCGCCATGCCGGAAAGAACTTCCTGATGTGACACCATTCAATGTAATCTTCGTACACCTGCATACTCCATGGCTCTGGCTCTTCGTTCCACCCTTTGAAAGCTAGGTGGTTATCATTGTGCAACACATGCCATCGCTTCTTGTGAATGTTACCCCTCCATTTTCTAGTCTTGTCTTTGGCAGCCTTTCTAATTGCACCAGGAGTGCGTACAGTGGAAAAAACCGGAAGGGACCCATCACTGCCACCTCCAGTCGCCATGAGATTTGCGAACGTTGCAAAATTGTAAGAACCAAATGATAGCAAAAAATAGTATATATATTATCCAAAAGGGTCACACATGCAGCCAACAAAGGTTGCAAGACAGAAAGCCTCAATGGAAAATGAAGGTGATAGCATGATGATGGGCTAGTGGATATATAAGGCGAGTGACTTCGGTTTAGGGGGGCAAGTACGGATAGGGCAACTGCGTATCCAGCGACTGCGAATTTGGGTTGGGCGACTACGGGTCCAACGTGGGCGACTTCGGGTACAGGTCGGGCGACAACGGGTCTCGAGTGGGCGACAGCAGGTCCAAATTGGGCGACTTCAGGTCCACCACCGGGTCTAGGTACCTTTTGCGCACCCGCGGTCGCCCACCCAAGACCACTTCCTGAACCCGCGGTCTCCCTCCGAAACCCGCAGTCGCCCACCCGCGGTCTCCCTCCTAAAACAGCAATCGCCCATCCGCTGTCGCCCTCCTCCACCCGCCCTCCTCCACCCACAATCTCCGTCCTCCACCCGCAGTCGCCTATACTCTGTCGCCCTCCTCCACCCAAAGTCGCCCACCCGTAGTCGCCCTCGCCCACCCGAAGTCGCCCCTACCCGCACTCTCCTACCCGTACGCGCCCTCCAGTTTGCCAAGTGGATGCCATGTGGCATCCACCTAGAGGGGGGTAATTTCCTGTAAAGTCAAAGGTAAATTTGACTTTTCGTGACGTCGCACGTGCTCTACTAGACGTCGTGCGACGTCTGTCTGTCGCGCTGTCGCAGCGAACAACCCTGGTCTTGCCCTGTACTTTAATGTCCAAAAAAATATAATGTCACAAAATTCACATAAAAAGAAATGGAAAAACATGTTGTGCAAGTTGCAATTATTCCTAAACTCATGAATTCAAAAGAATATGCACGTCTTGGTGGTCACTTTCAATGATTTTGTATGTGAAACTAAAAATTGGGGCAACGATCTTGCCCTGTACTTTAATGTCCAATAAAATACAATGTCACAAAAATTCACTGAAAAAGAAATGGAAAAACATGTTGTACAATGTACAAGTTGCAATTATTCCTAAACTCATGAATTCAAAAGAATATGCATGTCTTGGTGGTCACTTTCAATGATTTTGTATATGAAACTAAAAATTGGGGCAAAGGTCTTGCCCTGTACTTTAATGTCCAAAAACATATAATGTCACGAAATTCATGTAAAAAGAAATGGAAAAACATGTTGTGCAAGTTGCAATTATTCCTAAACTCATGAATTCAAAAGAATATGCATGTCTTGGTGGTCACTTTCAATGATTTTGTATATGAAACTAAAAATTGGGGCAAAGGTCTTGCCCTGTACTTTAATGTCCAAAAACATATAATGTCACGAAATTCATGTAAAAAGAAATGGAAAAACATGTTGTGCAAGTTGCAATTATTCCTAAACTCATGAATTCAAAAGAATATGCACGTCTTGGTGGTCACTTTCAATGATTTTGTACGTGAAACTAAAAATTGGGGCCACGGTTTTGCCCTGTACTTTAATGTCCAAAAATTATAATGTCACGAAAATTCACGTAAAAAAAATGGAAAAACATGTTGTGCAAGTTGCAATTATTCCTAAACTCATGAATGCAAAAGAATATGCACTTGGTGGTCACTTTCAATGACCTTGTACACAAAAATAAATGAATAGTTTGGGCAAGAACCTGGGCGTCTATTTCAATGACCCAAATAATATAATGTCACGAAATTCACTTAAAAAAAGATGGAAGAACATGATGTGCAAGTTGCAATTATTTATAAACTCATGGATTCAATGTGCGATTTATTTCATTGGTGGTTATTTTGACCCTGTATGTTAAATTATAATTTATAGGTATGAATCGGTCATTGTACATTATATCCTAAACCCTTAACCCTGAAACAACCTCAAATCTAAATATGAAATTCATGTGAAACGCTACTACGTGAAAACTAAGTGGCTTGACTACTAAAACCGTGTACTAGTTGCAATGATGCCAAATGAATGATGTTTGTTAAATGACATTATTTAATGTTATACAAAACCCTAAACCCAAAATTGATTTATGAAGTCTCGAACCAATGAACTTTTTAATTGTGTCATAATAACGTGGTTGCCTCCGTCACACGAAAGTTAAATATCGACCAACTGCTTTTCTAATTTGTGAAATCTCATTGTGTACAAACAATAGTGAAGTTAGTCATTAAACCTCCCAGCCTCGTGCAGTGCATCTTTACAGTAAAACATACAAAGCATGTAGAGAATGATTTTCGGTTCATGAAAGATTGACAAAAAAACAATCCATGCAAGAGAGAAGTGCAACTATGCGTCTTACTTCCAAATTTGGTGTAAGAAGTAAATGATTAATACAATATTATGACATTCAACCAATGTTTAATGTTTTAGGATCATAAGGTTAACTAAAGAAAAAGGATTCAGTGACCCAAAATTTTATGCTTCAAGCTATGCATTGTACTATTACTTGCTTGCATTAAAGTTTTTTTGTATCTTCTAGAAGGTCAGTGTAGGTATTGAACAAAGGGTATTCGCGAAGGTGGTCCACAAATATCACTTCGGGTATACCCAGGTACGGAGTAGCCAATTGAAGTCTAGGTTTAGGACTGGACAGGTCCGGGTATGCCAGACAGGTCTAGGTATACGCAGCTCCAGCATGTCCGGGCACCTGCATTTCAATGACGGAGCTAGGGTTTCGTGATCTTGTGTTTTTCTCTTTCTGATTTGTCACGCATTGTTTTGACGCGGTTGTATGTTTTCTCTTTCCCCTGTGTTGCTGTAAACCGTCGTGCATGCTTGCGAGCGTTAGGGTTTGGTTTCTTGGGGGGCTTTTGCTGTAGGGGGGCTTCTATTGCGACCGTTCGGGTTCGTGACAGGGAGCACGTTGGAGGGGGACTTCTGCTGCGCGTGATCGGGTTTGTAACATTCAGGAGGGCTTCTGCTGCGACAGTTAGGGTTTGTGCGATTGAGGAGCATCTTCTTCTACTGCTACGTTCTGTTTTGAGGGATTGGGGAGAAGCTTCTAGAAGCATTAGGGTTTAGGGTGAAATTGAGGGGGAGCTCGCGAGGAGCTTGTCCACGGTGTTGTCTTCACGGAGCGAGATTGAGGCGGTGATTGAGGCTCGCCCGACTTCAGGAATTCGTAGGTTTGGTTTCCTTTGCTGGGCGAATGGCGTTGATGCTCGCTTGGTTTCCTTTGCGTGTTTGGTTTCCTTCTTAGGTACTAGGCGTTGATGCTCGCTTGGTTTCCTTTGCTGGGCGTTGGCTGTGACCTTAGGGTTTAGATTGATGCTCGTGCATATTTGGTTTCCTTGCTGGGCGAATGGCGTTGATGCTCGCTTGGTTTCCTTTGCTGGGCTCTGGGCGCTGACGCTCGCTTAGTTTCCTTTGTTGGGCGCTAGCTGTGACCTTAGGGTTTAGATTGATGCTCGTGCGGGCTTCTACTGCGAGTATTCGGGTTCGTGACATTGAAGAGGTTTTCTGCTGCGACAGTTAGGGTTTGTGCAATTGAGGAGCATCTTCTTTTGCTACTACATTCTGTTTTGAGGGATTGAGGAAAAGTGTCTGGAAGTGTTAGGGTTTAGGGTGAGATTGAGGCGGAGCTCGCGAAGAGCTTGCCCACGGTGTTGTCTTCACGGAGCGAGATTGAGGCAGTGATTGAGGCTCGGCCGACTTCAGGAGTTCTCAGGAACATTTGAGGAAGGTTAGTTTTTTCGTTGGACTCTTTCCTTCAATTATTGGGTGTTGGGGTTTGTTGCACTTGCTGCATGTTTGGTTTCCTTCCTAGGTGTTGGGCGCTGATGCTCGCTTGGTTTCCTTTGCTGGGCGTTGGCTGTGACCTTAGGGTTTAGATTGATGCTCGTGCGTGTTTGGTTTCCTTGCTAGGCGAATGGCGCTGATGCTTACTTAGTTTCCTTTGCTGGGCGCTAATGCTCGCTTGGTTTCCTTTGTTGGGCGTTGGCTGTTACCTTAGGGTTTACATTGATGCTGCTCGCTTGGTTTCCTTGTTGGGCGTTGGGCGCTGATGCTCGCTTGGTTTCCTTGTTGGGCGCTGGGCGCTGATGCTCGCTTGGTTTCCTTTACTGGGCGTTGGCTGTGACCTTAGGGTTTAGATTGATACTCACTTGGTTTCATTTGCTTTGCTAAACCGCTGTGACCTTTTTCTACAATTTGGGATTGCTTTTGATTTCTTAGGGTTTAGATTGAGGCTCTAGTTTTCAGTGTGACCATGTTCTGCAATGTGGAGTTGCTTTGAAGCTTATAGTGACTTTGTAATTTCTAGTGAGTGCCAATTTCGTGGTTTTGAAATTTTTGTGACTTAGTGAATGTGTGAGTTTAGGAATTCGTGGTTTTGAAATTTCTATGAGTTCGTGAATGTGTGTTTTTTGCAAGTGTATGAGTTTCTTTGTGAATTTAAAGCTGTTATTTGCAAATGTTGTGCGTACTTTGCAATTGCGCAAGTGCTCATGTGAGCTTGTGTCTGTTTTAATTTAGCAATTTCTTGCAAATGTTGAGTGATGAATTTGTTGAGGATCTTGAAAATGTTGCAGGATTTGGAGCTCCATTTGTCTTGTGCGTATTAGGATTTTGACAATCAAGGTTTTCACTTCTGAAATTTGCAAGTGAGTTTCAATTCTCAATTCTCTAGTAAATGTATAGGTTTTCACTTTGGGTATTGGACTTGGGGTTCAATGTCCACGGTTCAGCTTGCCATTTAGGGTCTCCAACTCAAGACTTCGGGTTTAGGGTTTAGGATTTAGCGATTAGGGTCCCCAATTAAAAATCAAAACCCTAATTAAATCAGATAACTCAATGCAAGAGTCACTCCATAATTCACATACACTCATATTCAGATATGAAGAGTCACTCCATAACCCAACCAAAAAACCACCGCCAAATGAACTCATACACCAGTAATTGCAGATTAGCTTCATTCAAGTTGATCTGCAACGACAATTCAGTTCTCATTTTCTCCTAAATACTAATGCCCAAAGTTCAAAATAGATAAAAAAAAATTAAACCACGTGGATCAACTCGAGTCGAGCTCACCCACAGCAACAAGTCAGTGCTAATTTTCTCGAAAATATTAATGCACGAAAGTCTAATATTTACTAACAAAAATGGGTAAAAATTTAACCATGCAAATCAGCTCGATTCGAGATGATCCGCAAACCTACACCTTCTACTTCCAACATATCTACGTCCACCTGTCTTACTGAACCTGGATCATGTGGTTTTTAGATATGAGAGTAACAGTAAGTGACAAAAAAAAATAAAACACTTCATTAGGAAATTATGTCGTCCTAACCTTACAGAAATTAAGAGATGCCTAAAACGAACAGATCAGCTCGAATTGAGCTGAATCACAATATTCACTAATTATTTACAATTGATTATGCAGGATGGAAGATCAACTTGAGAGCTTGAACATGTACTTCCAGAAATCGGAAGTTCAGTTTTCCGAAGAATGTGAAGGACTTGACGAAATCCTAATCGAAGGCGAATACTGGGAATTTAAAGAACCCGAAAGGGTGGAATCCTGGAGTCTATCTATGATGCCTTTTACAAATTTGATCATCTTCTCCTACAAGTTCAAGAACGCCCAAGTCTTCATCCAATTGTCGTTTGAGGAGAAAGTCAAAGACGTAGAAGTAGATGCCCATCCTATAATAAAAATTAAATGTGTCACTGTTAAACCTGGGATCCCAAGTGCCGAGCAATACCACTTCACAATTTGTGTGAATTCTCTCGTTCCATTTTTCATGACCCCCTTCCTTCGGAGCCTTGAGTCTACTCCATTTTGTGACAAAATAAAGGAGCTTGAAAAGAAAATAGACAGAAGGGAATATCAGAACGGTGACGGGACCCCCCTCAACGAAAAAAGACTCTGCTCCAAAATTTGAGCCCTATTCAATGACTTCAACACTCTCAAGGGGAAGCTCGAAATGCAAACAACTATGAATAAACTGCGGTCAGTATCAATTGACATAGTCAGCGGAGGTGGTAGTGAAGCCTCCTGCAGGAACACTCCTCAAGCATCTGGTTCAAGTCGCGGTAAGAGGAAATCCTTGGCACAAGAGAGGCCACCACCGCGAAAAAGCGGCAAGAGAAATGAGGTGTCCCCGTCAACGAACAAGCCATTGGAGAGAGCTTCAGATCAATCTGGACTGGCTGAGGGAAGTTATGTAGAGGAAATGATGAAAGTCCCCCACTCTCGAGCCACAGATAGGAAACCAGATTATAAGCTTGTGAGCGAAGCGTACAAGCGCTTCTAGACGACTTGTGAGGACGCATATGTCTTCAAGGTGGACGACAAGAAGGAAATACCGATCAAACAGCTTATTGGAGCTCTGGCCATGTTCAATATTCGATCGAAGGAGAACCGACTTGTCGAGGATATGGTAACATTCTTGGTCAACATGCTAGACATGTCGTCAAAGCAAACACTATGTGTTATGCCAGTAGGCGTCAGCATTAAGCCAACTAGTTGGGATGAAATCAAGAACAAAAAGTTCTACATAATAAATGGACAACACAGTGTAGATGCGAGCAAAGAAATTGTCTCTAAAAAAAGTGAATTTCCTGATGACATCAAAGATCAATTTCGGAAATGGAACTGCTTCATTGTCTGGTCCACCGACAGGGAGAAACTACGAAATATCTCGGCCTACTACAACCGGGTAAACCATTTTGTCGCAGCTAAACTGTCATGGGCAACTAACATATTGAGCGTGCGCACAATGTGGATGGAGATGGGGTGTCCCAAGAATTCCCTGCAAGCTCAGTCTGTAGGGACAGTTACAACCACGAGGCGGACTATTGAAAACTCTCGTAACGCAACAAAATTCCATGTATGTATATGAGCTCGACTCGAACTGAATTGCTTTCCTTAATTCTTCTTGAGTTGGCAGAATTAAAAACATCCTCCTTGAATGCAAATCAGATCGACTCAAGCTAATATGCAATTGTTGATTCCTTTCGGTCCTTATTGTTTGCAGGAGTTTGAAAAGGCTGTATACGTTCGGTTCTCCATGATCGACGTCAACAAGAGCTTAAAAATGTCCAAGAAGAAAGACAAGGAGGAGAAGCTAAAACTCACAAATGAATTAAAGTTGATAATAGCTCCAGAAGACGTCTATAAACTCTGGAGCAATGTTATTACAAATGCTGCGCATGGGGAGCTCATCAACACGGACACAGAGAAGCAGTTCAATGCAAGGACAGATTGGAATCCCGAGAACTGTATGTTGACGAGAGAATTCTTTAAGTTTCTCGGGAATTTAAGTTATGATGATCTTGGGAAGCTCGCAATGCATATTCTTAACCAATCTGGTGGGAAGTGCAATCTGCCATATCCGAAGGTGACTATCAAGGCGATCTCATTGGTTCTTGATAGTTGCTATACAACAAAAGAGTGGGTAGAATGGCGGAAACATAAGCATTTGGTCAAGAAGGAGTTGCATACAATCAACTCGGATCTCGGTCTATTGAACGCCAGAAATGAAATTATAACAGAAAATTGGAAGGTGTTCAAGAAGGAGTGGTATGTTACGAAGGCCACCATGGATGTTCTTCTCAACCGGCTTGGAGAGGCGTACTTTGCTCAAGCAAAGCAAGTCAGATCGAAGAACAAGAGCTGTGCAGAACTATCGGAGCATGCCTATGAGTTTTTCAAGGTCTTCCTAGAGCACAGGAAAAACTTTGTGAAGCCTACAGTGGTAGGATACTACCACACGTACGAAACCAAGAAGAATACTCACTCGGAATGGATGAAGTACGTCTGGGTGTTGGATACATCGAGGAGAATGGACCTCGGTGTGATTGATTTTCGGAACTTGCCGGAGATTGAGAAGAAGGAGAAATCAACAGTCGATAATCCTTTCTTCATCGAAGTTATTACATCTTTGTGCAAAGCAAAGAAACCGACATTTGAGGAAGTTCCGTCATGGCTCTTCATCTGCGCAGATGAAAAAGAGCAGGCTCAAGTACTTAGCTTCGTAGAATCGAACGAGGTCTTGAGCTCGTATACTGCTGATTTTGCAATGTATAGCGCAGGCAAGCACGATAGATTGTGCAATCTTCTAGTGTCAAAGACGCCAAAGAAAGTGTTGCTTCTGTTTTTACAATGCCCAAGCAATACGAATCCTATTGAAATTCTAGAAGAATTTGGCTACCCTAAAACAGCTCTGTACATGAAGGCAAGGGCATACAACGAGCTTGAGTACCGTATTTACAATACGGAATTACGGATGGAATTTTATCTATGGCTCATTAAGAAGATCTGCGATTCAGGCATGTGCATATTCTCAGGATTTGCAGGCGGCAAATTGACATGCGCTGCTATGGTACGAACTAGTTTTGAAATAATGGTCTGTCATGGTGATTGTATTGACTTATGATCATTGTTGTTGTTTCATATGTATGATCAGCTCGAGTTGAGCTGATTCAGTACGTGATTCTACCCTTCGTCTCACATTTGGTATTCTATTGTGCAGATGAGTTCGGTTGATATTTACGCATCAGGTACATCAAAGCTCGGACCCATCATTCCTCCAGGATCCCAGACCCCTTCATCATCACGGTGTATATTGCGATCCAGTTAGGAGTCGCCTCGCACTCACATGAGGAGGCTCCCTACTCCAGTAGTCGACGATGTTGAGGAGTTATCCTTGGACGATGCAGAGTAATGGGGAAGACATTGATTTGATGGAAGTCGAGCGGTTGGATGATATGCCGACGCCTACGAGTCACATGTTCGGCGATGTCCCCAGATCCTCTGATTCGTCGATGCTGCCGCCCTTGTCACAGACTCCATCTGGGGCTGTGCAAAAGAGACGAAAACGAGATACCATGGCAAGCGTCGTATAGCAGATGGCGGATATGAACCAGAGAAATACCGAAGCCATCCCTAGAATGGAGGAGCAGAATGAATTGTCGCAAAAGCGAACTGAGCTCGCTCTTGCGACATTGCGAGCCAAACAAGCGAACAGCGGGAACTCAACATGCAGATGCATAAGAATACGCAACAATGGATGCATAACAAGTCTCAGATGAATAGGGACTTCTTTCAGGCCCTATTGACAAGGAATGTGATTCCACCGATAGCATCAATTGCACCGCCGAAGTTGTCACCACAGTTGTTGCTTGGGGAACATCTGACTACGTCCAACGTTAGCGGAGCATCAAGCCATCCGGAGCCGCTGAGCCAATCAAGGCCTTATTCGTTAAAATGAGACAAGTTGCAGTCTCATTTTAATTCATTTCTATATTTAGGATCAAGAAATCTTTCATTAAATTGAGACTCTTCATTAAATTGAGACTTAGAAATGTCAAAATATGTATTTGATTAATTTTCTAACATTAAAAAATGTAGCAAAAATTTGAAATCACATTTGGATTTACAAACTTATTTGTAAAAAGGGAAAAAAAATACTCAAAGACATTATAAAGTGAGACATTTCTTTAAATTGAGACTTACAAATGTCAAAGCACTAATCTACATATTGGAGATATGAAACTTTGATATGAAACACATGAAAAATAAACAAAATATATCAAAAAATTAGATAAATATAAAGCTTGAAGATGCAATAGTATGAAATAAGTTTACTATTAATAGAAATAGGATTTCCTTACTTACATAGCCACACTATCATAATAAAACCAATACATATATCAATGAAACATCTCAAAACATATTAATAGTTGCAATGATCATTCTAATTGTAATTGAACTACAAAAACAATAGTCTACTAGTAATTACAACTATAAACTAATCAATCTTCTTCCATAGAGTCATCACTAGTTGCAGTTGTCGTAAAGGCCGCCACTGATGCCTTTATGATATCAATTTGCAAACTTGGAATTGTCACTTTCGGATGTTTAGTTGTTTCACGAAAACGTGGCTTCCAAGCTGTCATGATACAATCTGTATTTGCCCAATCTGAAGGTATTACACGATCCTCACGCCACACATTCCCTTCTTTGGTGTCCCATCCGGCATAGTTCTCCATATTAATGTGCCGATCCGAAGTAGGTGTCCAATATTGGATTTTGATCTTATGCATATGACCCGGATCAGGGCTGGGAGCCGTAATGGCCCTGGCAAGCCAAAATGGCTTTGGGTCATGATCTGCAGGACGCACCACAACAAAAGAACCTGCGTGCGTATCACGATTAACACGAAAGGAAGGACGTGGACGATCACGTCTACGTCCAACAAAGGGTGCATCTTTTGCATCTTCTTCACGCATTGTGCCATCTCTTTGCATTCGATCTGTCTTGTCAGGGGCGATCCTCGAAGCCGGCCAAAATCCATCAAGTAACGCTTCACGAACCTGAAGAGGAGCATCCAAAGCACTTCTGACGCCTTTCCAATAATCTTGTAGTGGGCCATTCTTCCGCCTAAACTCTCCAGTGTAATCGTCATTTGCCATTTTGTTCCAATGTCCAACATAACCATTCAAGCCCTTCTTTATGTCATCAAGAGTTTTCATCAGCTGAGGAGCCAAAGGTAGAGGACTACCACTTGGCACTATAGGAAGTCCATCCTCACTCTCAATCCACAACCTAATTCCTTTGCCATGCTCTGGCAACCACTTATCGTCCGTACACAAATTCTTATACTCCATCAAAGGCCATCCTGAAGAATCCATAAAAAACTTAAATTGTTGGGACTTTGAATGTCCTTCAAGGTAGTCTCTGCGAGAGCCCAAGTAACCCTCCACAAATTTCTTGAAATCAGGAAGCTCCTCGATGAGATGAGGAATCACGGGATGCGTTTCACAATCCATGAAGGATTTCATGAGCAAAGGAAGTGTTGGGTAGTTATTTGTCTTCAATCTCGAGCTCCATCGACCAAAAAGAGCATCAATGTCTTTGTGAGTGTGTCCCACAATGAGGAAGTTGATGTACACCTCACGGAAAATGCCTTTATATACAAGTAAAGAGCAAAAAGCAAAAACATATCGATTCTTATTGTCCCCTGAAGCATTATCCAATTGCAATACTAATACTGGTGGGAGAGGTTGAGCCGGAATTGGTTCTTGTAGAGGTGGAAGGAGGGAGTCCAAGCAATTCTCTGCTCCATTTAAAAGTGACTTCGTCAAGGTGGATTGGTCTCTCTCGATAGAGAATAACGTGCGCGATGAATTCTTTGGCGGTCCTTCCAAATCACGCAACAACCTTGCAATGGATCCAATGGTATGATTTGAATCAAATGGAAAAATGCCCAAATCGTAGTGTGCATATCGCACATCTCCATGACCATGAGCAATCATACCTGTAACAGCAACAGGCATTTTCATGAAGGACTCTGTCACTTTGGTCTTGTGAGAAAAGTGTGGAGAAGACGTCTTTGAATGATCCATTTTATCATGAATGATGCACAACATCTTCTCTGGGTATGTCTCGGAAAAATACCGATTTCCGTAGTAGTATTCCCTATGGGCCTTCTGCCCGGCAACGTGGATATTCAGAAGATTAGTCCACTTATTTTGTGTCTCCAAACACACACAGGCACTCCTCAATTGCTTGTATGTATCACAGAGGCCACACCTAGTGAAAGTGTCTCCACGAGCCTTTGCAGCAAATTCTGGGAAAGAAGCACGGCGAATGTTGCTCAAGCCACTAGAAGAAATTGGTTGCAAATCAAGTGATGCATTACACTCATTGATTTTTGGTAATTGCTCACTCCAACGAAATGCAGATGGTAGAACCATTGATGGGACTTTCTCCCCAGACTCTAATGTTCTTGTCTTGTGTGGCATTTTATCTAAATTAGACTCAATAAGTTGTCGAAGTGTGGCAGTAGCTTGAAGAGTATGCATGCGGGGCTTCTTGGATCCCACATTTCCATGGACCTCAGATTGCTTTCCAACTCTGGCCTTTTCTTTATACCTATAGTAGGTAGCTTTCGCAATCCCATGAATGATCCACCACGCGGTGGGACACACTTCCCTACCTTTCAAAGTTATCCACTCCTTGCCATCACCATCTTTGTGGATCTGCCTATGCACCTCTAAAAGTGTCTTGTTGCGAGCCTTGAAGTCATAACCGCCATAGAGGTCAGTCCGAATTACTTGAATTTGCTCACGAGGAAAAGGCTGCACACAATTTCTAGTGCAACATGTTTTTGTGGAAACTGCTGTGATGGATTCCATAGTGAGGAGAAGTTCTCTCTTAGGAGGCATAACAAGATCAACCTTCTCACGAGTTGTTTCATATGATCGAACCCCTTTACGAACTCTTCTGTTTGAGGCGTTTGCAGCCATGTTGTATATATAGGTCTGGTTATGGTCATACAAATTTACACCATCATGGAGAAACACTCGTTTAATGTGCCAAGAATGCAGTGACCACATATTTGCAGATGAGAACAACTCTTCATTCAAAGACTCTACAATTTGAATGGCAACTCGATCATCACCGAGAGGCTTCTTATCCATGTCAATGACCAAGTTCGGGTCAACATTTTGACAAACACCCCTTGCGACGTCCAACCCCTCTTCATCTCTTAGAGTGACGGGCAATGACACCCATTTTGCACGAGGAATTCCTTCGCAAGCCTGAACACCATCTAGAAGTGATGGAACTGGATTTACAAACTCATGAGGTCTATGAAAATCCATTCTGAAAATACCAAAACCAATAGTTAGAATTATCGTCGACTCGAGGATGACAAATTTCAATGCAGAAAGTCAATATACAGGAAAAGTAAATCCCTCAGTACATGGCAAATGCAAAGTAAGAGAAACTGATACAGATGTTTCAGCATATCGTGTAAAGGACAGAGGTCAATACTACATCGTCGACTCGATGACAAAGTATACCCACGTTTCTAGGGTTTAGGGTAGTATTCTAATTTATCATCGACTCGACGATAAATTATTATTTCACAGTGAATCATACAAGTACTGTGACTGATAATTGAGAATTCCGATAGTGATCTCGAATTTCTCGACAGTAATAATCTCCCCTACAAGTGGGAAATTATCGTTGACTCGAGGATAATTTCTTGAGTCTGAACCTTGCATATATTATGTAACTTCAATGTCAATTAGGGTAATATACTCCGTTGGTCTGTCCTGAGGACGGGGTCATTCTCATATCGTCGACTCGATGATAATATTTTCTCATTCATAATCTCTGTACTTTTGTCATTTTGTTATCCTCGAGTCGATGATCCCGAGAAATGCGGCTAAATATTTGGAAGCTTCAATGTTCATACACTCTTCACATTTACGTCATGAAAAATTGATTGCACCTCTGAGATTGAACTACGAAAATGTTTCCATACTCCCATCCTATACAGTAATACAGTACTTCGAAAACCAATGACATAGTGAACACTATCAATTTCCACATCTCTCTACATTCACTACGAGATTATCATGTCAATCCACTACATCGCAAATAATAACACAACCTATTACATAATGACTTCGTCAATGCCAACTGGAGAAACCTATAATACATCACATACAAACAAAACAACATCAAGTAGGAACCGTAAATGAGCAACACCACTCGTTTAGTGCAGAAAATCATATCCACATTTAGAGGAAACACAATCACTCCACGACAACATGCACTACTCTTCACTCCAAACGACATAAAATGTTGCGCATCAGTTGGTGGTGCTGAACCTGCTTCCAAATACGGAGGTAGAGAAAGAAAGAGAGGGCGGGAGTGAGATATGGCGGGATGTATGAGGCGGGAAACACAAATTCAAACGGATGTTTCCAAGTTTAGATTTAGATCCACTTTCAACTTTGGTCGACAATCCCGTCTCTAAAGGTGCTTCCAGTCACGATGTCACCTAATTTTGGACACGAAGAAGTCCTTCCAAAAAGGCTGCTCCATACCACGAATTCCACACTTGGAGGAAATTCCGTCGTTGCCAACCTGCGAGCGGGAAAAAAATTCTAAAGAAGTAGAAGATAGGAACCTATGACCGTGGATTTAATTAATTTTTTAGTAACACAGATGTTACTTAATTTTCCTAAATTTCGAATCAATTACAAACCTTTGAGAATTAAAAAAATTGTAGTAAGCAAATGTTCTAGATTTCTATAAAAAAGAGTAAACAAAAATGAATTCTCATTGAAGAACATGTAGCCATAAAACATTCAATCTAATTCTTGTTGGTTTGTTTTGTTTGTTATGTGTAGACCTCCGAAATCGAAGGATCCCCCGATTGCGTGTTGCGTACCGTTGGAAAGCCCTCGGCGAGGAAGGGTGCACGGACATGGTTTTTTGACATTTAGACACATAGTGCAAAAATACTTTAATTTTGAAGATATTTTTGGCTTAAAAAAAATTAAATTTCTTTTTTATTCTTGATTTCTAGGTGCTTGCTACCATTAGAAAACCCTCGGCAAGGAGGCCGGGGTGCATAGTTACACTTTCTTTCTTGATGTTTGGACTCATGGTGCAAGCGTGGGTGCAAGAATTAAAATTGAACTTTGAAGTCATTTATAAGTTAAAAAATTTAGAAAATTACTTTTAAGTTTGTTTTCGTTGTGGCAAAGACACACGACCCTATAGTAATATTTAAAATCAATACAAAATCAATTGGCTTATAAGATTTGTCAATCTCACAAGTCGAATTTGCACATGAAAAAATTTGGGAAACATGTGTACAAGTTGCAAATACACTTTAGATTTGTAATCCATAAAAATCTTTCCCTCTTGGCCATTTTCTAAAAACATATACAAGAATGAAAATACATAAACATACAGCACGCGCTGTACTTTAAATTCCGACACTCATAAACTCATGAGTTTTGCACGTGAAAACATTTGGAAAGCATATGTACAAGTTGCAAAAACATTTTAGATTTGTAATCCATAAAAATCTTTCGCTCTTGGCCATTTTCTAAAAACATATACAAGAATGAAAATACATAAAAATACAACACGCGCTGTACTTTAAATTCCGACACTCATAAACTCATGAGTTTTGCGCGTGAAAACATTTGGAAAGCATATGTACAAGTTCCAAATACAATTTAGATTTGTAATCCATAAAATTCTTTCGCTCTTGGCCATTTTCTAAAAACATATACAAGAATGAAAATACATAAAAATACAACACGCGCTGTACTTTAAATTCCGACACTCATAAACTCATGAGTTTTGCGCGTGAAAACATTTGGAAAGCATATGTACAAGTTCCAAATACAATTTAGATTTGTAATCCATATAAATCTTTCGCTCTTGGCCATTTTCTAAAAACATATACAAGAATGAAAATACATAAAAATACAACACGCGTTGTACTTTAAATTCCGACACTCATAAACTCATGAGTTTTGCGCGTGAAAACATTTAGAAAGCATATGTACAAGTTGCAAAAACAATTTAGATTTGTAATCCATAAAAATCTTTCGCTCTTGGCCATTTTCTAAAAACATATACAAGAATGAAAATACATAAAAAAAAAACACACGCTCTATTTTAAATTCTAACACGCACTAACTCATGAGTTTTGCGCGTGAAAACATTTGGAAAGCATATGTACAAGTTCCAAATACAATTTAGATTTGTAATCCATAAAAATCTTTCGCTCTTGGCCATTTTCTAAAAACATATACAAGAATGAAAATACATAAAAATACAACAAGCGCTATACTTTAAATTCCGACACTTATAAACTCATGAGTTTTGCACGTGAAAACATTTAGAAAGCATATGTACAAGTTGCAAAAACAATTTAGATTTGTAATACTTCAGAATATATTGAACTTGCCATTTTCTAAAAACATATACAACATATACAAGAATGAAAATACATAAAATCATATGACAGATATAAAATATAAGTGACCAAGAAATTATGTGGTCATGAAGGCAACATTCTTTTTTGCAAGTATCAAAATTGGATAATAAACAATAGTGGCCCTTTTTCCACGCAAAAGACCTTTTACTATTTTCGTTAAGCCATGTGTAGCTGTTGTAGTTTAAAAAACAAAAGGCATAAAAAATAAAGAGGAATTAAAAACAAGAAAATAAAAGAAATATGTCAATGTTGTAAAGTACAAAATAATTAAAATTTGATGAGGAAACTAATTTTCTAGTAATTGACGTATGCAATCTTCAATCCGCCAAAGAATTCTACTTTCATATGCCATAGGCTATTGTTTAGAAATCGTAAATTTTAATTGAAATAAAATAAATTAAATGATATATATATATACACCTGATGGCTTTTAATTAGGGCTTCAAGTCTTATAAACTACAGTGCCTGGTTCAGCTGTGACAAAAATGCATGAAAGTACCATAAATTAATTATTTCCATGAATTCAACCTGTTCAACTCATTCTAAACTTTTACATATTTTTTGGGTTCCAATTACTTAATTTATCCCATGGCTTTTGGGCTTTAGTATTTGTTAACTACAGCGCCTGGTTCATTTAAAGAAAAGTTTTTTGGTGTACAAAAAACCGTAGAAGTAGTTTGATTTATTTATTTTAAATATTTATTAAGGTACGTATAATTTCCCAAACTATAAAAACTTATTTAAGGTTTGGGGTTGTAAATGTTGAAGTTCAAAGTTTATTTAGAAAATAATCCTAAATTGAATACATTGAGTGCAAGCTATTTTTTTTATACATTATATATACCAAAATTGGTACAGTCCATTGTATTTTGGGTGTTTGAAATATCAAATGTCATGAAGCGTGTAGATTTTAAATAATCAAAGTTTTGAAAACTTAGAGCACTGAAAGAGACGATGAGAGCACTATCAATTATGCCAATCATTAGTCACAAATATCTAGTACAATCATGAATGACAATTTTAAGAATTGGGTTTAGGGTGACTAATGATTGGCAATGTCTCAATGTCTATTTATGGTGACTAATGATTGGCAATGAGTAGTGAAACGGAACAAGTTAATTTAACTTACGTTTGATTTTGAATTTGAATTATTTGTTACAATAAGTAACTATAATTATACTTTAAATCCAAAAATGCAAACTCTATATTTTTTTAATAATCCTCAAACACCTAATAATTTGTTTTTCTCCAACCTCACCTCCACATTCTATGATTTCTTGGTTAAAAATTGAAATCACTCTAACTCCTAATTATTTGGGCTTTCATGCTGAAGATAGCTAAATTGTGTAACTTCAATTTCAAGAAGGTACTAGCATTGTTTATATGTGCTTAGAATTATATTTTAAAGTATTTTCATTCTTGTATAATTATCTGAAGGCCCTTTTTGAACAATAAAATCTATGATTCTAAAAAGTTGTAGTTTCTGAAATTTTTTATAATCAATTCATTCTAATTTCTTTAGAACAACGTCTTACTTATTTGGAAATAGTCAATTTCATTGGTTTATATTTTTCAATTGAGACTTTGAGACTAATTAATTGTAGAATGTAGAGTAGAAAAAATAAAAACATTTAGGATTCACAATGAAAGATAATTAAGAGCCAAAATCCCTCTAAAAAATAAAAATAGTGTATAATCAAATTTTGTTTATGTGGAGGGCTAAAGTTTATTTGGTAGAATTATGGACTAACATTTTGTTTATGTGGAGGGCTAAAGTTTATTTGGTAGAATTATGGACTAACATTTGATCTTGCCTTTACATTCCCTAATTTTCTTAAATACACGCCTAACTTGGATTCTTTTTTTAACATTTTTTGAGAACATCATGCACTTTAAAGTACAACAAATTCAAACGTTCTTTATCTTATTTTGGTACTTTATAAATTTTCAATGTGTTTTTTCCCGCAAGACACAAAATCATGCTCTATTATGAAGTGGGCCAATAGAGTAATTTGAGGGTTTATTGGAGTAAAATTAAAATTAAAGCAATATTCAAAAATTATAAATATCAACTATAGGTTTTGACTAGCTATCGTCTTCAAATACTCTAAGTAATGGCAATTGTAGAAATAAAATAGTTACATAAAAATGAAATGTTTCCAATGACAATCTTTTTAATACGTGACTGGTTCAAAAATTTCATACTTCATACACAGAAATTCATGCGCAGATTGCTTAACTTTAGAAAGAGATTGAAGGCGTTTTTTTAAAGAAATCACTATTGTGGAATCAATTGTTTTAATAAATAGAAAAGTATTATTTTAAAGTAAAAATACTGTACAAGATTTTCCCTTTTCTTAATAGAATTCTGAGGATAAATAATTGCATATCTATTCTATATAGAAAAATTCATTGTCAACCATTGGACATTTAGTGTCCACGGTAGCGTAACAGGGCTAAGTGGTTCGCAATCAAAGGTTAAAACATACATGAACCCTTAAGTGCTTTTACGTTTATATTTTGGATGATGAACGTCTTACATGCGTTGTTTCATCCAACTGCACTGTCATTCATCCAATGTAATACTTGAATCTTCAAAAGACAACCTTCTTTTATGTCCAATTTTATATAATTTTGGTAAATGGTGTTACTGTACAAAGGTATAAACAAAACTGTGTTCAAATTTCAAAAATAATCTATTTGTTAAGGGGTTAAATATCAATGAAGAAGTTAGACCTTTGTATTAAGGAGGGTTCGATTGAAAGCGAACATTGTGTGTCGTACAGAAGAGGAGGTTTTCATGTACATGGTCTTCAATATCAACATGGTCGGGGTAGGTTTTCATATACATGGTCTTGAATATCAACATGGTCGGGGTAGGTTTTCATGTACATGGTCTTCAATATCAACATGGCCGGGGTATCTACCTCGGGCGGGTATGAATCAAGGGTCAACCGGGCGGGCAACAGTTTCATCACGTCGGGTATCAACGGGTATCAATTTCATCAGGTCGGGTATCAGTGTCGGGCACAGGCAGTGTCGGGCGTCGGGCGCGTTAGGGTTTGGTGCTCCGTCCATTTTCTTCGACGTTTCTTTGCTGCGCTCCGTCGTCTTCATCAGTTTCTTCTGCGTTTTTTTCCTGCTCCTCGTTCGTGTTGTTCTGGCGCTCCGTCTTGTTGTTTTGGCTTGGCGCTCCGTCTTGTTGGCCAGTGCAGTGCAGCTTCAACGTTGATTTCTCAGGTCAGTGCAGCTTGGAAGACTCAACGGAGCTTGAGCATAGCGCGGCTTCAACGTTGATTTCTCAGGTCAGTGCAGCTTGGAAGACTCAACGGAGCTTGAGCATAGCGCGGCTTCAACGTTGATTTCTCAGGTATGTCTTTTTGCCGTTTGATTTGCGTGGAAATTTCATGTTTCCGCAGCGAGTTAAAGTTTCTGCAGCGAGTTCATGGGGAGTTCATGTTTCCGCAGCGAAGTAGGGAGTTCATTTGTCCGCATTTTTTGGGGAGTTCATGTTCTTAGGGTGAAGCTTGAATGTCGTTAGCTCGTGCCATGAGGTGATGGGTTCAGTCCCGCAACGAGCGCGACTGCCGGTGTAGGTCGGAGGAAGGTGAGGAGTTTCTTACCGGAAGCTCAAGCAGGCTGTGAATTTCAAGCAAGTTTCAAGTCCATCGGTGGTGGTGGTGGCGACGAATTTGTTTTCATTTTCTGTTGTGTTGACTGCTTTTTCAAGAATTTGTATCCATTGTCTGCGCAATGATTCACAATGGAGAAATTGAATGGATTTGGTACTTTATTTGCTGCCGGTTCACTAGTTTCCTCCCTAGCATGCAACCACAGTTTTTTTCTTGAATGTTTTGAACCAGTGTTCCAATGTGTAGAAGAAATTGTACGTTCAAGTTTTCAAATTTGCTGTGAACGTGAAGATCTTGTTTCTGAGCGCTCAATTTTGATTTAGTTCTTCATTTCGTGTAAACGTCGAGATCTTCTATATGAGCACTCAATTTTATTTTCCGTTTTGTGTAGTACGTGAAGCTGGGAGGTCTTCTGAGGATTTTCAGGACATTGAGGAGCTCCGCACACCAGCTTGGACCAGCTTGCCACACCAGCTTTGACAAGCTTCGACAAACTGCTCTGTGAGGTATTTGCTGGAATACGAATTAGGGTTTAGACAACCAAATTAGGGTTTAGAATTTCCAAAAAGCGACAACATTAACATACAGGGATCTACAAATATATCCCCGATGCGACGATAAAACCCACCCATCAAACGCATGCTGTAGTCACACGAGAGCAAACTGAGACAGCGATGAAGAAAACACGATAACAATACTCTGTAAATTATCCCCGACTCGAGGATAACTTGCAAACCGATACCTTTTACACTCATTCAACAAATAAAATCATTATCCAATAAAAAAAAATATAATAGTACAAAAGAAAATAATCCGAAAAGTATAGGTACCAAAACATAATAAAATAATACAAATTCAACATGACAACAACCAACATAAACATTAGGGTGACACCTGAATACTAAAACGAATCCAATGAATCCTCAGTAAAATCTCTGAAAATGGGAATAACGGTATCCTCGAGTCGGTGATAATAGAACTACAAAACTACGAATGAAAGAATATTGATATCCTCGAGTCGGGGATAAAGAAACTGACGAGGAGTAGAATAACTACGACCAATAGAATTCAATATCCTCGCATCGACGATAATATCTGAAAATGACAGATCAACATGTACTCTGATTGCAGGTAACTAACGATGGAAGCAACAGATGGGTACGACTACTCGGCAAGTGGGCACCATCTACTTCCCTTTCAGAATCCTGTCAAGGACGAACCCTTCATTGCCGAGATGGAGGACACTTATGGCACACTGTGGGAGTTCAAAGATTACATCTCGACGTGGTCATTCGGGGTAAATAGATTCAAGAATTACGTGTTCCTACGTTACCATGTCCGAGGGACTACTACCTACATGCCTTGGAACATCAAGGAGAAGGTCACCTTAATTGAAGAGCACAATCAAGACTACGTTGTCCTCGTGCTCCGTGAATGCGACGACAAAGGGAATCCTGGGGATCATTCCCATTCCATTGTAATCGACGTCAATTCCAACCACGCAAAGTTCGATCTCAATAACCTAATGGAATTCCTAAAGGGATCACAAATGGAGTCCCTCAACGACCAATTTGTGAAATCATGATACGTTCCATGGTTGAACACTACGGCGAAGTCAATTGCCACTAGACTGCGCATTATCTTTCAGACGCTAGACCGCTACGCACTAGAGAACGTAGAGCCGGAGCCGGCAATAGGTCGCGGCACTGCTACGGGTAGACGGAAGGAGGCCGAGTCACGCACCCCATCAACATCTGTCGGGGGGGCGTCACGAGGGAGAGCTATTAGGCCAGGACAAACCAGATCCGAGCCTCAAAAACGAGACTCAGCACCCTCAGAGGAAGCAGGGCCATCCAAGAAACGGAGGAAAAGTCTTCCGGGTGGGCCTGCAGGTGTAGGTAGTTCGGGATCAGCATTGACGACAGTGTCGGCCGGTCCAACCACATCGTCAACTCCAGTGCTTGAGTATGAGAAGTTTGCAGAGATTCAAAAGAACTTCTGGGCGGA
This sequence comes from Rhytidiadelphus loreus, assembly GCA_947034895.1. Taxonomy (NCBI): domain Eukaryota; kingdom Viridiplantae; phylum Streptophyta; class Bryopsida; order Hypnales; family Hylocomiaceae; genus Rhytidiadelphus; species Rhytidiadelphus loreus. Next base: position 66,799,445 of record OX344763.1, on the reverse strand, counting down.
GCACAAGAACTGCTTCCTATTCAATGATCAATCCTTGCAGGTTGACATCGACCAATGCATACTGGCTCTTCCCCAGTATGTCATTCGGATCCTACAACGGGACATTGTCGATGCCAACAAGAAAGAACTCATTTAGTACATTGACATCAAGCAACGGCAGAAGCTCTGCCTCACACCAGTTGACGGCAGGAATAGATTACTGAAACAAAAACCTGAGAAGTGGGATGATATAAAGAATGGTCGATTCATGATTATCAACGGCCAGCACAGTATTACAGCTTCCCAAGAACTCCAGGAAGGAGGATGTGGAGAGGCCAGGAAGGTAGAGCTTCAGAGATGGGATGCTTACATTGTCTGGACTCTCGATCCTGCTAAGCTCAGGGGTATATCAAAGTTCTACAACATCACTAATCATTTGAACCACGCCCAACCAACATGGGGGAACCAAATGATCAGCTGCAGGCAAATATGGATGGCCTACAAGCGTCCAACAGACACCCGCAGCGAAGCTCAGACACGGAAGAATGAAGCAGTGTTTCACCTGAGCAATTTCAAGGTACAGCCACATTATCACCGACTCGGTGATCACAAGTACCGTCAATTCGAATAATCAATCGAATAATCAATTTCATTGATCATTCAACAAGAAATAAATAGGCTTTAGCAAGTAGAAAATCCTAATACCAAATAACAATTGTTAAAGTGTCTTTTTCAGTTAGCAAGTGATAATTTGCTGACTCCAATTAGTTAGACCTCATCCTCGAGTCGAGGATAACCTGTTCAGGACATTCAGTATAATTTACTCATTCTAACAATCTCTGTTATCGGATGTTGCAGAGTTTTACTGACGCGGTAATCGAGAGGTTTCAGAATATAAATCCCGAGCGGGATGGTGCCTTAATTAATGGAACCGCGGATTTGAAACCTGAAATCTAGATCATTACGTTGCCTAATGATCTTTGGGCAATGTGGGAGATGTTTCTCACGAAGCACTTCGAGGGCGAATTGATTGATCCATTCTACCTAACAATGCACAAGGACGTGAAGGGATTCAAGCTCAAGAATCACTCTCTGAAAAGAGAGTTCTTCAAACATTTTGGGCACTTCACTGACAAAGACTACGGGGTCAATGCTCAGCACCTGATCGGTCAAACCCCTGGGCGGAAGGCTTTGTACCCAAAAGTTTCCGTTGGGATTCCCAAATTTATTGTTCCTGACAATATGACGCACAAAGACTGGGTGGATAGGAGGAAGCGCAAGAAAGTTGTGCTTCAGGACTTGATGGCAATCAAACCCGCCTTAAAACTTTTTAATAGTGCAGGTGATGTTGTCCATGAGACGTGGCACTCTTGGAAGGCAAGGCACAGGTTCACTTCAGCCTCGTGGGATTTCCTGCTCACGCACCCGAAGGCAGAGTACTTCAAGCGGCGTTTGCGCAACGATGCATGGCTGAAGCGGGCGAAGGATCTCGAGAAGCAGTTCCCCGAGGTCCTTCACATGTTTGTCCGGTTCATGAAGCTCAAGTATCAACTCCCTGAACCAACAGGAGGTGTTAAGATCAGGGGGATAGATTACAATGCCAAGGCATTGATGACGAGCTCCAGTTACCAATACCACCCCTTGGAAATCAACCTTGCTGTCGTGGATATGAGAGAGATCCCTATCCCCAAACAAGGAGGAAATCCCATGGAGCCCTTCCTCCACTTCCTGAAGGATAAACTCGAGCCAGAAATGACAATGCCAAACGTGTGGCTATTCATTTTGAAGCGAAGAGACGATATCAAGACTGCATCAGTTTTTGTAGGTCTGCACCTTAACGAGTATGAGTGTGCACTGTCGAAGTACGTGCCGAGCAGAGTAGAGTTGCTAGACAACATCTCAACGCGCGCGACCGCTCCAGACGTGCCACTCCTTTTCCTTTTCAAAAAAGGAAACAAATTTGCGGAAGCGGCTCGAACTTTGTTCAAGACGAGGTACGTGACGTCCGACCACAACGTGTACTACTACGAATTTGGTAGGAACACGGAGGACAAGTGGAGATTCGAAGCCTCCGAACTCCGAATGGAATTCTACCTTGATATCTTGCAGCTATTTGTGTCGGAATCCATAATAGCTTAGTACGGACCTTAATAGACTAAGAAAAATTAAAATAGATAAAAATTGAAAAAAATTAGTTTAGGCATAGACTAGCGGAAACAAATAAATACTTAGAATTAGTTTAGACTTCGTTCCGGAACCAGTACGGAAGGATGACGGAACTTGACATCCGGGTGGACGGATTCAGGAGCCGGAACACAGGAACCCGGAACGCAGGCATTAAATTCAGTAGCTTGCGATGGTAGACTAGGGATACGTTACGGCGTTCCGTAGCCTGCGTTCCCGTTACAGTGAACGTTGGGCGCAGGAATTCTATATAAACCGAGTTCCTCCTCATTTCTCGCCCTCTTTCAATTGCTCCGCATCTGGCTGATAGTGAGAGAAAGTGTGGTGAGTTAGGGTTACCGCGATAGGAGAGGTGAGACGGATGGCAGGGGTTAATACTTGGTATACGGTACCAGCCCGGAAGATTAGTCCAGTATATCCGGAAGATCTGCTGCACTTGCGGCATTTAGAGGACGATTTGGTTGTGTTAGGTTGTGCAGGTCTGCTGAAGAAACCCTGGAACATCTAGAGCGACCAGGTACTCCGGGAGTTGGCGGCAGGTGCTCCGAACTAGTACGACCAGACCGTACGTGGGCATCCGGACCAGTGGACGGAGGAACTGTGGGCGGAAGTGTACGGGTTCTCCCAAACCGGAAGCGGATTCGCTGCCCGGACGGACCAGTACCACCAGCACAAGTTCGTGAACCCACCACACGCAAAGGAGGGCTACGCGATCAAGGACTGCCGGGACGAGAGGCACAGGCGACTGCTGCGGTTCCTGCTTCCGATTCTGTACCCGGAGAAGAGTTCCCGGGTTACGGTAACCATGGCCAACACGATCTTCGGGGCGTTTCAAGACCGGGTCGTGAACTGGGGCCGGATCGTGGCGAGCGTGGTGGGGCGCTGCACCGGAAACTTGGCGAAGAACAAGCCGAATCCGCTCAGCACGTACCTACTCCACCTGTACCAGCACCGGGAACTCTTGACGGAAGACGAGGCGACGGATTACGAGACCGGGCTCATCATGCTCCAATGCCACTGCTCTGACGACGAGGAGCAGGAAACGCAGGAGTCTGAGGATGAGGAGGAAGAAGCCAAGCCGGAAGTCAAGCCGGAGATCAAAGAAGAGAAGCCGGAACCGGAACCGAAGCAAAGGGAGAAGGAGGAACGGGAGCAGGCGTCGGGAAGCAAAAGACGGAAGTCGACACTTCCGGCTTCCAGAGGTAAACTCCCGGGTCCCTTTCTCATCCAGGATAAACAACAGTGGGAAGGACCCCGCTTCTTCGAGTGCGGAGAAGACTGGATCCGGACCGCCAAGGATTACCACGACAGGCTCACGGAGATCGTACTCCGGTCCGCGGAAGTGGTGAAGTGCGAACCGGAGAACCTGGTGGACGCGTTGAAGGCGTTACCGGCCGAGTCGGAATGGAACGAGATGAGGACGGAAATCTGGAACCTGAAGACGGAACGGGACGCGCTCAAGGGGAAGCTGATCTGGACGGAAGAAGAGCTGCACCAGTCTCAAGGGGCGACGCAGAAGGCGTACCAAGCGTTCCAGACCTTCCAGAAATGGATGGTCAGTCCGGCGGATCTCTACCACAAGGCGGCGCTGTATGACGAAATGCAGAAGACGTCCGCGGCCCTCACCAACACGAAGATAGTCCGGGTGATGGTGGAGATGTCCGGAAGGATGGAGGCATCGTTGAAGGAGTTCCGGTCCATGATGACGAACATGGATCCGAACAAGCCTCTCGACTTCGGGGGATTTCCGGAAGTTCCGGATGTCATCGCAACTCCGGCAACGCAACCTCCCATCTCGCCCATCAAACGGACAGGTCAGTTTGGGTCACTGATAAACATCGTCACTCAAGGGGGGCCTTCATCCGGATTTCTGGGACAGGATATGCCGGTCCGGAGCAGTTTGGATGCCCGGATCGACCTTGTCCAGAATCCGGCACGGACGTATCCGGAGCAGTTCGAGGATATCGAACCTACTCCACCGATGCCCTTACCTACACCGGATCCCATCAAGATATCGGAGGAGGCGGAAGCGAAGGAACCGGAAGCAGAAGAAGCAGAAGTGGCGGAAGATCCGAAGTCGTTGGAGAAGGCGGACCGGTCTCTCGTCCATACGGACGAGACGGATTCTGACAGTCCTCCGGTCTGGAAGACGTCGATCATCACCCGAGCGTCCCTCCGTAGACCCCAAGGCAAGACCAGCACCCGGGGGCAGTTAGGGTTTGACAGTAGTTCAAAGAAACAGCAGAAGGGAAAGTAGATAGTTAGACTGATAGTGTTTTTAGTTATCTTTTTGTTAGACTTAGAGTTCCGGGTCTTAGTCAGAACCCGGATTCCGGATTTTCAGGGATAAGTTTTAGTTAACTTATCCACCCGGATTTTTAGGGCAGTTTAGGATGGTGTTTAGTGGCACTTTCCGCGGGTTTTACGGCATGTTGTTTTGCTTATAAAAGGAAGGGACCGCTTGTGGTCTTGGATTCCTTTTCTTGCTATTCCTTATTTTGAGCAGTAAATATATGTGTGCATTTTTTTATTGTCTTTTTACTCATTGCCTTAGTTTTCTTTGTGGGTCCTTGGTTTCCTGTTCTTTGGGAGTTTGAAGGTTGCTTGGGCGCTTGCTTGAAGGTTTTGGCTATAGAGTAGAGAGGTGGTAAGGAGGAGTCCGGATTCAGGGTTTCCCGGGTCTGTGAACTGTGTGTTGTCCAGGGAAGCAGTTCTAGCGTGTGTAGGAAGTTGTGCGGAGTCCGGCGTTGGTGGTGTGGGTGCGAGTCCGGAAGGCCAGGGAGGGTTCCGTGCGGAGATAAGCAACCGTCTGTGGAAAACCCCCGCTCACCCGGAAAGTTCCGTCCATCTGCAAAACACAAGTTGAAGTGCTAGTACCGGACCCCATCTCAGTTTCCGGGTAAGTCTTGTATTTGTCGTTGTAGCAAGGGGAGTCGGGTTGTATTCTGAGTGACCTGCTTCTGGAGAAATCCGAAGTTGTGAGGGTCAGCTAGTCTGTTCCTTGTTTGTGACAGAAAGATCTTTGGGTACGTGTCATTAGGAAGTTAGAGTTAGTGAAATACAAGGAGTGGTGTTGTCCTTACCCCTCCGGAAAAGACAGTGAGGACCCTCTGAAGGTAAAACAGAGGTATCGAAAACCGTGTGTTAAAGCTACGGATCTGGTGTTTGTGATAATCTGGATCCGGTTGAGAGTCCGGATAGAGATAGAATCCGGTTGGGGAGTGAAAATTGAAGTAGTTACAATAAACCGGATTAGACGGAATTTAGAACACCCTCTGGGGTTCCCTGGGACGATATTCCGTGTCATCTTGCCACGTTTTTGTGGTTAAGAGCGCTTACTACAGTATTACGCGTACGACAATTTGCGCAGCCCAAAGAAAACGTTTTGGGCATCTAGATTGGAGCCAAGTTCATGCTGGCCGCGAAGGTATAAGTCATTGCCACATTGGCTTCTGTTATCACCGAATCGAGAATATGCCCCTCAAAATTTTCACTCCAAATGTCCTTGTGGTTTGTCTTTTCATCTATCTCGTGTGCTTCACATATTGGAATTATCCTCGAATCGGGGATACCCCTTGTTCTACTTGTTAAACCGAAGTTGATGTCCTATCTTGTATGTGACAGATGTTCGGAGCGTTCTTCTACGGATTTGTAGATAAAGAGGACGTCAAGACCTACCTCAGCGTCTCATATTTGGCTAATAAGATGGACAAAAATGATTTCATGATGTCCAATTCACCTTATTCGATGCTGTATGAGAAGCCACCTACGCGTGAACCTGTCGCAGATGACTCGAGCCCCCTCGCATCGCCACCGATGAGTCTCGTGTCTCTGGCGGTTCATAGTGACAGGGAGACTGATGGACCGGAACCCAGATCTGACCCCGTCGTCGAGGGTATCGACGAGTATGGAACAAACACATTCCAGATTTTCACGTGGATGGCCTCTCCTGGAGTCACACCCACTGATAGAACCGATCCTGCGGTTGAGGAAACGGCGACGGAGCCGGCTGCCCCTCCTAGGTCCACTCGGCGTGCAAGGACCACTACAACTATAGAAACCACAACGCCTGCGAGTTCTTCTGCACCTGTAGGGTCCAATGTACCGGCTGCACCTGTCAATGAGTTTCCGGTTGATGAGGGCATGGAGATGGACTCCGAGTTCGATCGGCAGCGTGCAGCGAGCGGAGGAGGGGGGGAAAGGCAAACTCAAGGTCAGGACGATGCCGACGCTCTTGACGACGAACCCCTTATCACCCAAGAGGGAACCCAGGAGGAAGCGCGTGAAATCATCGATCTGGGCGATGACGATGACGAATTAGATCACCCTCGAGAGTCGGACGAGGACGAGGAAGATCTAGACGGCCCTCCCAAGGTGACGGAAGTTAAGCCTCTCGTTTTACCGTTTGGATCCGTTGTGAAGGTGGAAAAGGACTTCTGGAAAAATGAGGAGGAGAGGAGGGAGAGGAGGATCGACCGTTTCAAGCAAAGAGAGGCCGAGAAATTGGAAAAGGAGGCGAAGGACAGAGCATTGGCGGAAGCAAATGCAAAGATTGTTCAAATGCAATTGGATTCCAGAAGGGAGATGGAGAGTATCACTTCTCAGCTTGCAGAGCTGAAAAAAATGATAAGTTCCCAAGGGAGTCAAGGAGTGCCAGTTTCCTCTGCTGCATCTCAGGGGCCACCGCCACCACCTCCTCCTTCATTCCCTGCTCCGTTTGGGCATGGTGAGGTTATCAAGTCAACATCGGTATCTCAAATGCCAAACGTGTCCTCCCAAGACCACAGCAAGGTCGAAGCCTTCCCCCAACTCCACAACGTCGTTAAGGCTCCAGTGGAGTATCCTCGACTCGGTAATACTGCCCAAGTGCTTCCTGGGACATCGGGTGGCAAGGTTTCACAGCTCCCATGTCAAGTATCGGAGCAGGTCATGCCGGAAATCCAACCGCCTTCTGATCTTGACGATGAGGAGAGAGTGGACTACGGAGAAGACGAGAAGGATCCAGAGGACGATATCCCGATGGAATCCGGGGGTGGCTCGTTGGAGGTCCCCGTAGAAGGGAGGACTGATTCTCGACCGACCGATACTACATAGGTACAGACCTCTAACCCTTATAAATTCGATTAATTGAAGGAATTCTTCTGGTCCAGTGTGTTCGTAGTTTCCCGAACTTAATTGTACTCTCGCTTCGTGACATGAATGCGAGCCCTGTCCTTGATAACCTGGCGCAGACGGCGCTGACGGAGATTCCGTCTGTACAATAGTGTAGCATAGTGTTGACTGTGCATTTTTGGCGGCTTAGTAGAAAGACGAGTTTTCAACATGTATTATATAATCTATGTAAATAAAATACGCGCGTTTATTTATATAAGGTGCAAGTCCATCTAATTGTATCCCACTGTCCATGTTTTTTTGGCTCAGCTTCAAAAACATGAAAGCGTACACCGTCCACTACAAATGAAAGCACTTCTTCTTGGGAGCCCCCGGTCGATTAGTGGAATTAAATGCATCTCTCAGCTTTCTGGCTCTACAACTTCTGCATTTAACCAGGTACCTCCCATTCTTCGTTGTTTTGTTTTGATCAGGTAGAATCGGAGGGGTCGAAAGAGGTGGAGGCCAGGATTGAACGTCCTATGATGCCTCCACCGCAAAGGAAATGGCTGAACATTGTCTTCGACCTGAACGGCGTGTTGTGCCAGACGGCGCAAAAATCCTACGGCGAGAAAATGAAGCCCTACAGGCTCGAAGACAATGTTCTCTGTCATCGGAACCCCACGATCATCGGGCCCAAGGCGGTATTCGCTCGGCAGAATCTCGGCGAATTCCTCCGGCAGGCTTTGGAGATTGCACATAGGGTCATTGTGTGGACCATCATGTTGAAGCGCAACGCTGAACCGATTGTGGGGCACTTGTTCTCGGGCTGCAGAACCCCTTACGATATCCTAGGTCAAGAGCAGAGCACGAAAATAGAAATCGCTAAGGGAAAATACTTCCATTTGAATAAACAAGTGCATTTCATGAAAGTGCTTTCGGACAGTTTGTTCACGAGTAATGGTGGGGGGCCGAGCATTGACTCGTCCAACACCCTTCTCATTGACGATAGTCCTCACAAGAGTATCTGCAATGAGAATGGGAACGCGATATTCCTCAAGTCCTGGGATCATACCTACCAGAGGGACGACGTTCTCTTGGGCATCCTCCTTCCTTGTCTTCGGCGGTTGCATTCATCTTGTCCGGACGGCGGATTGTTGAAATATGTCAATGAAAACCGAATCGGTTTAAACCCGCTCGAACGTGATGACTATAACATGAAGGAGGTCATAGAGGGCATGATGGAGTCGGCCGAGGTCATGGGTTCGCGATTTGATCTCCGGGGTATAGGCCTAGTGATAGAAAAGAAACGCAGCCGGAAAAAATAGACTTCCGTAAAGACGCGCATTCAGGGGCCCAGGCATATCGTATTTTGTATTTTGTATTCTATATTCATGTATTCAACATTTATAAATTGTAAATAATATATATTGAGTTCTTTTTCATCTTTCATTGTATTCTTCGCTTTTTCTTGGACTCTGCGATGTATTCCATGTTTCCTTCCTTTAACAACTGGAGGAAAATGTGTGTGGGTTTGCACAATCCACACATTCACCTATTGCAGGTTGAAGGTCTCTATTTTGTTAAAACAGTGAAAAGGCAGAAGCTCTCGAGGAGTCTCCTTTCCGATTCCATGAAGTCGGTGTCCACCAAGTCCGAATCGGAAGGCGGGAGCTGCGATACGGTTCCCCTGTCTAAGCCCTACATGTTGCGTTCAGCCACAGACGCCGCCTCGGCCGCCATAGACTATTCCAAGGGGAACGTCGAGGACGGGGTTGTAGACAGCCCCCCAAGTCGCGGACCCGGCAGGACACCCATCTGCTCCCCTTCGTCGTTGAAGCGGGCATCCTCGAGTCGTGGGCCGTCGTTGTCGCCAGGTTTGCGGACGGACGGAGGGACGAGCCGCAAACTGCAACTTCCTCTCGAAGACACACTCGATCATCCTCGAGGCGAGGATGTCGTCTCCGATCCGTCTGCACTGCCTAATGTCCTCAAGGTTGGAGTGATGTCAACGGATGGGGTTGAGGACGAGATGACGATTCCAAGTCCCGGGCCGTGTGCTGCGAGACGCTTACCTCGACTCGACGATAACTGGACTTCCTCGTCCAAGTTGACGATCCCCAGACGGTTACCGTCCGCCGACAGTCTTTTCCGTCATCGAAATCTTAGAGAACTTCGACGGTCTCTGGGCTCTAAATCAACTAGTACTGGATTTCCGTACGGAAACAATGCAAAAGTATCGCTGCCAACGGTGCCTCCGCGAGGATCAAAGTCTCATTCAGCTTCGGAAGTTCCTCATGCCACATACAATTCGAAAAGGAAAGTCAATGGATCTCATAGTCTAGGGCTATGTGATGCTGTGGATAGTGCAAGCAGGCTGCAATATCATTCTCAACTCGAGGATATCTTGAGAGGTCGCGCAATGCTGAAGGCAAAAGAGATTGAGAAGAGCAATTGTACATCCAAGAGGAATACTTAGGATAGCGAGTCTGATTTTTGAAGCCTCCTGCTTCTATGATTTTTTACTATAAATACCGTGGTAAATACACATTGAAAGTGCTTATAAAAGTGCAAAACTTCATGTAATACAACCATCCGATTCTAAGCCTTGCTTACTATAAATAGAATGTAAATTTTGGACATAAAAAAAATAATATGATTCTTCAATTGTACTTAGATTCTACAAAATTGTATATCTTCATCATCGGTATCGTAGACTTCAATGCATTTTGGGAGCAAAAGTCACTTACTCTATGTATTTTCTAAGGACCAAGTGAATTGAATATATTGAACTTGCCACTACAAGTTACTTCCCTTTTACTCGAGCATATCGTTTGAATGTATGTCTTCTCGTGTGATTGTGCAAATCCACACCTTTGCTTTAAGGCATTTAAGGATACAAGTCAAAGTTTATAATTCTTGTCGATGATAGGCTCAATTTATCATGGGGTTCAACAACTCTATGCTCTATACAACAACGCTTCTCGTTTTCAAAGTCTCAAAATGACCATTTCGTCTCATTTTAACGAATAAGGCCTTAATGCCCTCTTCTACCTGCCGATGCACCACATTCTCCACCTCTTCCTCCTATGGATGATCCGTCAGCGTCGGCTACTATACATGACTCACCGTCAGATGAGCCCCTAGGTGGATTGGAAGTGGCGTCATCGTCCGCGGAAGTTGCTGTGGTTGGGCACAACCTGACCTTGGATGCTTCCGACGTGGAAGTCAGAAGTGGTGTGCAACCTGCCGGTGATCCACAGCAGGTTGTGCCCAATGATCACCTGTTCATTGTTTTGTAGTTTCAGGTCGAATCGAGCTGATTTGAGTGGTTGTGCGACACGTGTAGATTTTTGTAGATATAGCATTCATTTTTGGCGGACCACCATGTCCAAGGGGTGTGGGTCCTAGAGTTTAGATGTTTTGATCTCAGTTTTGTATCCTGAAACTCATTTTAAGAGCATGTAATATATGATTTTCTCACGGACCGTTATGTACTTTATGTTCAATGGCAGGCCCTCTGAATCTTCCAATTGTGAATGATATTTGTCAATCCCCCTGCATTCACACTTGTATGCAAGCCCCACCAATTATCAATGACATCTCTGCACCCACTAACTGCTCCAATGAACATATCGCCCAAGCCTCTGATTTGGGTACTACACCTACTAGACTTGTAGATGCGGATCACTCATCGGGTGCCACAAAGAGAAAGGTACAATAACTCTCGTACAATTATATCTGCTCCTAAGATATTTTGGCATCACGTTATGTTGTCGTTCACCATTGATTTCTTGAATGATATGTTTGTCCTGGACGTAATAAGCCAATATTTTGATTATAACTGGTTCTACAATTCGTCCGTTTCCTAGCAGGAATGTGATCCTATCGTAGCTCTTGAGGGAACCTCTGAGACCATCCATCGTCCATTGAGGTCCGGGGTGGTGGAGAAGTGGGTCAACGTCGTCCTGGACCTCAATGGGATTCTATATGTAGCCGAAGATTGGAAGTCGAAGGGGCCAGTGGTACATTTCAACCGCTACTCTAAGCCGCATTCTGCGACTGTTGCCGTGATTGTGGGGCCGAAGGCGGTGTACGTCCAGCCCAATTGCTCAACGTTCTTAATTGAATTAGAGAAGATTGCATTTATTTCAGTGTGGAGCTCCATGAAGAAATCCACCACTGATGAGGTTTCCAAGTACCTATTTAGTGACGGAGTTTTGCCCATTCATATTTTGGGACAGGACTCTTGCAAAACTGTTAAGGTCAAGGATAGGACGGGAAGATTGACGTCCTATAAGGAACCGGGGACGCAAAAGGCTTTGTTTCTTAAGAATATGGATTCGCTCCTCTCTGGGTTTCGGAGATGGTTTACTTGCAAGAATACCATTATAGTGGACGATAGTCCTCGGAAGCATATCATGAACAAGCCGGAGAATGTAATACTTCTGGATTCATGGTCAAATCGGGGAAATGGGGACAAGGACTCATTTCTCATGAATGTACTATTACCCTAGTTCGAACGATTACATGTCAGTTGCAGCGAGGCGCTAAGTTCGTTTTGGTCAAACGGCCTAGGGAGAATCGGGCGTAGAATGCTCTACAATGAGAGGGGGCGGCAGGAGTATGACAGGCTCTTGGACGTAGTTTAGGGATCAGTTAGTGTTAGTTAGTGCTACGCCGAGAGGTATGTAGTTCAGCTCGGGTCGAGCTGATGTGTGATACATTTTTGGACCTCGAAGTATTTTCATTGTTCTTCTGCGGATGGGTCGAATGTGTATTTATGAATTTGAATTTGTTGCAATACAGAGGGCCAACACTTCCACGTCCCTAGCATCAGATGGTCGCCTCCAATGCCAAGTGTCAGCCGACTCTATTTTTGACTATGGTCAATATGTCATCCTCAATACCGGGAACTTCTTGTGCTCCGCGCCCACTGTCAACTCGTCTATGGACTTTTCTATGATGCCTATTGAAGACGGGGTCGTGGATAGTCCTCCTAATCAGAAGCAACACTTGGTAGTGTCTTGTTCACCATCGCCACTACGCTCTACAGACCCTAATATGTTGTCCAATTTGCCGTCCGCATCAAACAGATTGACCCAAAGAAGATCCTACGAAGACGCCAACTATCCAATGTTTATCCCAGAGTTGAATCTACAAGTCCCCTCTCATGGGAGCGGAGGTCTTTGCAAGCACAGTGAAGGCAACAATTTTGCGATGAGGGAAGATCTAACAAAACTTATAGTCGAGGACCAGAGATTCTGAAGGCCATGGAGAAGTTGAGGACTAGCTCGAATTGTTGACAATCAACTGTACTATAATCCCGATTGTTTGTCTTTTATAGACATTGCATACAGGTGTGTCCATGAACTTTGTCCACAATAGATCTTATATATATCAATCCTAGTCTTTGTTGAGAACTCATCTTCCTTAATACATGATATGTATTAATATTTCAAGATTATTTCCACGTCATTGTCATTTGCATCGCAATTGTTGTTTGTTGTGCTATATTTTCGCTTTCATTTACATGTTTTGTATGTCACTACATTGCATTTCTATTTCCATAAGAGAAATTCATATGTAAGTTTAAAATTTATGTGATTGCTACGACTCTCATTTCCCTGGAAAACTCTCATTTTAATGAATATAGTGTTATAATTAAAGGTCTCTCTGAAAGACGTAGCAAGTAGAATTAAAAATTGGATCACGAACGTTGCCCTCTAGTTTAGTGTCCAGAGAAATGGAAAGTCATGAAATTCACATAAAACAAAATGAGAAACATTTTGAACAATTTGCAATTATTCATGGACTCAAGGATTCAAAAAAATATGTAATTAATGGTCTCTTTGAATGACGTACTATGTGGAATTAAAACTCGGGTCACAAATCTTGCCTTGCATTTTAGTATCCAAAGAAATGGAATCTCATGAAATTCACGTAAAACAAAATGAGAAACATGTTGTACAAGTTCCAATTATTTATAGACTCAAGGACTCAAAAAAATATGTCATTAATGGTCTCTTTAAATGACGTCGTGTATGAAATTAAAAACCGGGTCACGAACCTTGCCATGTACTTTATTGTGCAAAGAAATGGAATCTCATGAAATTCACGTAAAATAAAATGAGAAACATGTTGTGCAAATTGCAATTATTCATAGACTCAAGGATTTAAGAAAATATATAATTAAAGGTCTCTTTGAAAGACGTACTCCGTGGAATTAAAAATCGGGACACGAACGCTGCCCTCTAGGTTAGTGTCTACAGAAATGGAATCTCATGAAATTCACGTAAAACAAAATGAGAATCATGTTTTGCAATTTTCAATTATTCATAGACTCGAGGATTCAAAAAAATATATAATTAAAGGTCTCTCTGAGAGACGTACCACGTGGAATTAAAACTCGGGTCACGAATCTTGCTTTGTATTTTAGTTTCCAAAGAAATGGAATCTCATGAAATTCACGTAAAACAAAATGAGAAACATTTTGTGCGATTTAAAATTATTGATGGACTCAAGGATCAAAAAAATATGTAACTAATGGTCTCTTTGAAAGATGTATTCCATGGAATTAAAACTCAAGTCACAAATCTTGCCTTGTATTTAAACGTCAACCAAAATGGAATCTCATGAAATTCACGTAAACCAAAATGAGAAACATGTTGTGCAAGTTCCAATTATTTATAGACTCAAGGACTCAAAAAAATATGTAATTAATAGTCTCTTTCAAAGACGTACTGCGAAGAATTAAAAATCAGGACACGAAAGTTGCCCTCTAGTTTAGTGTCCAAAGAAATGGAAACTCATGAATTTCACATAAAACAAAATCAGAAATTTTTTGTGCAATTTGCAATTATTCATGGACTCAAGGACTCAAAAAATATGTAATTAATGGTCTCTTAGAATGACCTTGTACAATTAAATTATAAATTGAGGTAGAAATCATGCCTAGTTCCTTGGTATCCAAAGAAATGTAATCTCATGAAATTCACGTAAAACAAAATGAGGAACATGTTGTGCAAGTTGCAATTATTCATAGACTCAAGGATTCAAAAAAATATGCAACTAATGTCTCTTTGAAAGATGTATACCATGGAATTAAAACTCAAGTCACAAATCTTGCCTTGTATTTAAACGTCAACCAAAACGGAATCTCATGAAATTCACGTAAAACAAAATGAGAAACATGTTGTTCAACTTCGAATTATGTTTAGGCTCAAGGACTCAAAAAAATATGTGATTAATGGTCTCTTTAAATGACGTCGTGTATGAAATTAAAAACCAGGTCACGAACCTTGCCATGTACTTTATTGTGCAAAGAAATGGAATCTCATCAAATTCACGTAAAACAAAATGAGAAACATGTTGTGCAAGTTCCAATTATTTATAGACTCAAGGACTCAAAAAAATATGTAACTAATGGTCTCTTTGAAAGATGTATTCCATGGAATTAAAACTCAAGTCACAAATCTTGCCTTCTATTTAAACGTCAACCAAAACGGAATCTCATGAAATTTACGTAAAATAAAATGAGAAACATGTTGTGCAAATTGAAATTATTCATAGACTCAAGGATTTTAAAAAAATGTCATTAATGGTCTCTTTCAAAGACGTACTGCATAGAATTAAAAATCTGGACACGAAAATTGCCCTCAAGTTTAGTGTCCAGTGAAATGGAAACTCATGAATTTCACATAAAACAAAATGAGAATTTTTTTGAGCAATTTGCAATTATTCATGGACTCAAGGACCTAATAAATATGTAATTAATGGTCTCTTAGAATGACCTTGTACAATTAAATTATATATCTTGGTAGAAATCATGCCTAGTTCCTTGGTATCCAAAGAAATGGAATCTCATGAAATTCACGTAAAACAAAATGAGAAACATGTTGTGGAAGTTCCAATTATTTATAGACTCAAGGACTCAAAAAAATATGTAACTAATGGTCTCTTTGAAAGACGTATTTCGTGGAATTAAAACTCGGGTCATGAATCTTGCCTTGTACCTAAGCGTCCAACAAAATGGAATCTCATGAAATTCACGTAAAACAAAATGAGAAACATGTTGTGCAATTTGCAATTATTTATGGACTGAAGGATTCAAACAAATAGGTAACTAATGGTCTCTTTGAATGACCTTGTACATGGAATTATAAATCGGGGTACGAATCTTGCCTTGTACCTTGGTGTCCAAAGAAATGGAAACTCATGAAATTCACGTAAAACTAGATAAGAAACATGTTGTGCAAGTTGCAATTATTCATAGATTCAAGGATTCAAAAAAATATATAATTAAAGGTCTCTCTAAAAGATGTACTACGTGGAATTAAAAATCGGGACATGAATCTTGCCTTCTAGTTTAGTGTCCAATGAAATGGAATCTCATGAAATTCACTTAAAACAAAATGAGAAACATGTTGTGCAAGTTGCAATTATTCATAGACTCAAGGATTCAAAAGAATATGTAATTAATGGTCTCTTTGAAAGATGTACTACATGGAATTAAAAATTGGGACATGAAGCTTGCTCTATAGTTTAGTGTCCAAAGAAATGGAATCTCATGAAATTCATGTAAAACAAAATGAGAATCATGTTTTGCAATTTGCAATTATTCATAGCATCAAGGACTCAAAAAAATAAATAATTAAAGGTCTCTCTAAAAGATGTACTATGTGGAATCAAAAATCGGGATACAAGTGTTGGTCTTTAGTTTAATATCCAGAGAAATGGAAACTCATGAAATTCATGTAAAACAAATTGAGAAACATGTTCTGCAATTTGCAATTCTTCCTAGATTCAAGGATTCAAAAAAATATGTACTAATGGTCTCTTTGAATGTCTTCGTATATGAAATTAAAAATCGGGTCACAAAACTTTGCCCTATAGTTTATGGACCAAATAAATGTAATCTCTTGAAATTCACGTAAAACAAAATGGGAAACATTTTGTGCAATTTGCAATTATTGATGGATTCAAGTATTGAAAGAAATATGTAATTAATGGTCACTTTGAATGACCTTGTACAAATATTTTATAAATTAGGGTACGAATCTTGCCTAGTTCCTCGGTGTCCAAAGAAATGGAATCTCATGAAATTCACGTAAAACAAAATGAGAAACATGATGTGCAAGTTGCAATTATTCATAGATACAAGGATTCAGAAAAATCTGTAATTATTGGTCTCTTTGAATGATGTACTGTGAGGAAGTGTAAATCGGGGCCCGAATCTTACCTTCTACTTGAGTGTCCAAAGAAATGGAATCTCATGAAATTCACATACAATAGAATGAAAAACATGTTGTGCAAGTTGCAATTATTCATAGGCTCAAGGATTCAAAAAAATATGTAAGTAATGGTCTCTTTCACGGTCGTACTATGTGAAATTAAAAATTGGGTCAGGAATCTTGCCTTGTACTTTAAAGTCCAAAGAAATAGAATCTCATGAAATTCATGTAAAATAAAATGAGAAACATGTTGTGCAGGTTGCAATTATTCATAGACTCAAGGATTCAAAAAAATATGTAAGTAATGGTCTCTTTCCAGGTCGTACTACGTGGAATTTAAAATCGAGTCACAAATCTTGCCTTGTACTTTATTGTCCCAAAAAATGGAATCTCATGAAATTCACGTAAAACAAATTGGGAAACATATTGTGCAAGTTGCAATTATTCATAGACTCAAGGATTCAAAAAAATATGTAAGTAATGGTCTCTTTCAAGGTTGTACTATGTGGAATTAAAAATCGGGGTTCCAATCTTGCCTTGTTCTTTAGCGTCCCAAGAAATGGAATCTCATGAAATTCACGAAAAACAAAATGGAACACTATATTCAATATTTTGAGAGGTTTAGAGTCTCTCAAAATAATATTTAAAACTTAGATGCTAAAAAATGTATGTAGTTTTAGCTAATTCAAGTTGGCAAACACTAAATACATTAGTTACACTAGTGCAATTTCCATTAAAATGAGAGCCTTTACGACTGACCATATGTTTGAATAAATTTATTATCGTGTAAAATAAATGTTCTGATTCAAATAAATGAAGATTATGTCATTTGTTGAACACCAAGTCAAGAACTCCGTTGTTGGTTGTAAGGGGTTTGTTATCTCATTCAAGTGGTCCGGGTTCGATTCCCATTGAATTTGTATGAGTACATGGGGGATAAATCTGACTTAGTACTGCTAAGTGAGCTTTGCAGGCAGGAAAATTGTAACAACCAACTGTTCCTACCTAAATTGTGACAAATACTTTACACATTCTCAAAATAAAAAGTGGATATGTCCACTCCACTTTTCCCCAAGTAATTACGAATATAATTTCAAATGAAATATATTCAGTGATAAAGGAACAAGAAAAAAAATTTAAAAACAATAATAAATCAAACACGACAATATAATAGCAAATATGTAAATATGATATGTACATTTCATTGTCTTCTAGAAACAAAACATATACTTCAAAACATCTATGTAGGAGCAAAGAATAAATTAGTGAAAATCAAATGAAATCTATACCAAATAATTTAATATATAAATTCAATCTAATATATTAATGAAGAAGATGGTAAAAACAAAATTAAACCAACTTCACACCATAAATTCATATAGAACTTTACACATCAAGTGTAGTAGTGTACGATGCAAGACTTTGGTTGATGACTTCAATTTGAGCCACTGGAATCTTAATCATGCACTACACGGTATTTCTTCTGATCTGAGACTTCCATGCTGTCATCAAAGCGTTAGTTTCCTCCCAAACCGGTGGTTCAGATTCATCGACCTTCCAACGCAAACCTCTTTCACTGTCCCACCCACTGTAGTTGTTTTGAACGTCATCATCTCGGGATGTAGGACGAAAATATTGAATGAGTACGCAATTTGGTTTCTCTAGATTACAGAAAGGGTCAGACAAAGCCCTTGCGATCCAAACTGGTCGAGTTTCACCATCTGCGGGTCGAATTGCAACAAAGTAGCCTTCGAAGAGATCTCGAGCGACCCTAAAGGATGGCTCTGGGTGACCTTGTAAAGGTCCGACGTAGGCGTCATCTTCCCCGAACTCTTCACGAACTTCACCATCTTCATTTAATTTGTCAACAACAGTTGCTTCAACACAAGTAGTCGGCCAAAAACCATCCTTCAAAACCAAGGAAGGAGGTACTGGTTCTAGCAATGCTACCTTCACACCACGCCAATAGTGTATCAAATGCTCATATCGTCTTCGATACTCTCCACTTACATCTAAATCGCACAAATTCTGCCAATATCTCATGAATCCAGATATCCCTTTGATGATGTCCTCCATGCCTCTCATTGCCCTCTGTGGAATTGGCAAAGGTACCCCACGAGGCCACAAACTTCGCCCTTCAACATCTTCTTTCCACAACTTAATGCCTCTACCTTCTTCCCCTAGCCATTCTACGTTAGTGCACAACAATTTGTACTTCTTGATTGGACACCCAGTTGAATCTAGGTAGAACTTGACTTGTTGTGGCTTCGTGTGTCCAATGAGCCTGTCATCACCATCAAGAAATGATCCTTCAATAAATCCCTTGAAATCAGGCACCTCTTCTATAAGATGAGGGATAGTGGGAATGGATTCCACATCCATGAAGGACTTCATGAGAGTAGGGATTGTTGGAAACTCTCCTTCTTCAATAGCATGCTCCATCTTCCAAACAACGCATCAATGTCATCATGTATGTGGCCAACAATCATAAAATTTACATAAACTTCACGAAAGATTTTGTTTGCCACAAGTAGAGACCAAAAACCAAAAACGAATATGTTTTTGTTGTTCCCAGTGGCATTATCCATTTGCACATTGAGAATGGGTGGCAATGGTGTTGCAGGAACCAATGTGTCTACTTCTGGGGGTAGCGAGGCTTCACACATTTTTGCGCCTTTCAAGACCGCATCAAACAAAGAGGTAGACCTCGAATTCATGAACAATTGCCGAGAAGAAGACTTTGGTGGTTGTTCGAGGTCCCGCAACAACTTCACCATTGAACCAATGGTGTAATTTGAATCATGGGGGAAAAGGTCTAAGCCATAATGTGCATACCGCACATCAGCATGACCGTGTGCAATCATGCCAGTCACAGACAAAGGCAACTTCATGAGGCTATCCAACTCTTTACTCTTATGAGAGAGAGAAGACCGGAAAAGCTGTTTTGGCATGATCCATCTTGTCATGCATAATTGTCAAACACTCGTGTGGAAAATTATGCGATTGATACCGATTTGCATAGTACAACTCCCTATGTGCTCGAGCTATAGCCAGATGTTTGTCAAGTAACATCTGCCACTTCAAACAAGTTTGTGATCCAGATAAAGTACCCTTAATAAGCTCTCATAGTTTGTCACACTTTGCACAACGGGAAAAATTATCTCCAGGCTTCTTTACATCGTACTCTAGGAACCTAGAAGATCTAATCTTGCTCAAGTTCGATGAAGAGACCTCCTTTAGTCCGAAAGCAACATTGATTTCGTTAATTTTTGCCATTTGTCCTTTCCATTGAAAAATTGCTGGGAGAATCATGGAGACGACCTTGTCTCCTGACTTGAGAGTTGGAATACGATGTGGCATGTGATCCGCCTCTTTCTCAAGAATGCACTTCAACGTAGCTGTAGCTTGTTGAGTATGCATCCTAGTCTTCACGAGCCCAGTATTGCCATAAACCGTTGCTTCACGACCGTCCTTCTTATATGCTTGGTAGCGGTAGAAGGTAGACTCTGGGACCCCAGAAATAAACATCCACGCTCGCATGCAAACATCTATCCCATCAATAGTCACCATCCTTTTCCTTGTAAAGTCACGATGCATTTGTCTATGCACATCAATCTTCATGAAAGCTCTGTGCTTGAATGTAGAATTCTAGTACATGCGTTCACTAAAGGCTCGAATTTTCTCTTTCGGAAACGGCTGCACGCAATTTCTGCTACAGCAAACCTTGCTTGAAACTGCATTGATAGGGTCTTGAGTAAGTAGGCCTCTCGTTTTTATGCATGTCTCACGAGGCGGGTTCCGAATGTTACTTGCATACGGTCGAATACATGTTCTCGATGAAGGTTCAAAAGACTCGCTTGCAAACAATTATAATTATCCCGGGCTTCATGGTCATGCAGACTTGCTCCTCGGCAGTGCACTAGTGTGATTGGCCAGACAATCAATGAGTAAACTTGCTCTTTGGGGATGTCAGCCTCAAAAAATGATTTACAAAGATGAACAGCCACGTTTGCATCCCCAAGCGAACCATTCGCTCCAAGCACCAAGTCCGAGTTCACGCTATGACAGGTACCTTCACCAACAAGTACTCTTCCAGGTTGTATAGAGTTATACACTTTGTGTTCCACAGATGACGAGGAAGACCTTCGCATTCGGGAACGTTCACAACTACTACATGAGGCACTTGTACCTCAGCGTCCAAGAAGTCCATGTCACTGAAATCCTCAGCCGTGGAATTCATGATGTCAGTATATTACAATGTCAGAATGAATAATGATAAGAATTAATTTCGTATACAAATTTACAAAATAGTAGTATAAAGAATTCAGTTTCAATAAAACAGGCCACAACATTGAGACAAATCAGCTCGAGTCGAGCTGATCTGTAGATCTCCCAAATTATCAAGCCTTCTTATGAAATTAGAAATGAACATATTATAGTTTACTTCTGATCATATCCCAGAACACCTTACTCAATTACATATAAGTTCATGATTGGATATTTAAGCAAAAGGAAAATAGATATGCAACCAAGACACGTGGAAACGTAATGAAAATATAAAGGCGTATCAGACAAATTAAAGTATGATGTTCAGAATTGATTTGTGTATCAGATAGACTCGATCTGATTTACACCTTCTCATTCAAGTTCATTGTATATAAGATTTCAATGTATTCAAGTTCAATGTATTCAGGTTCATTGTATTCAGGTTCAATATTCACACAAAGACTCTTAAGTTCAGATGAATCATGAGTCGATTGAGATGATACATAATGTCTTGCCAATGTATTAAGATTTGCAAATCAGCTCGAGTCGAGCTGATTAGCAATTTCAATTATTATTCTCGACCTTTGTTATTCCTTCCTCATGGGATTCACATATGAATAATGTGTACATCAGCTCGAATAGAGCTGATATGTTGGCCCATTAGAACATGATTCTATTAATAGTATCTGTGGTTTGCGGCACAATTTTTGGAGTTGAGTTCACACTACAATTATTCGATTCTAGAGAAGTATGCTTGGAGAGACAACCTGCTGAACTTGAAATCAAAATGACTTGCACCCTGAATACAACATCATTATTGTTTTTGAAATGCACAGATTGAATAGAAGTATACACATCAATATGAATACAAAATCAACGAACAAAAATCTCAAAAATAAGTCTGTGAATTCTATGAACGTAGACCAGCACAGTGGCTGAGGAATTGCGTCTCACTTATAGTAATCGAAGTGCGCTGAAACACCTCCTCTTAGAATGTAATGGTACACAAAGCAACGTCCTCCTAACGACCTCCTTCTAGCCTCCCCAAGCATGCACAAAACTAATCATTACATGATGAATACAATCCAGAAAGAAGAAATGCGCACAGAGGTTCATACAATTGAAGAAGAAGTGGGAAATGAGGTTTGGAATTAGGGTGACGACGTACACCTCAATGTATGGCGGGAAGAAAAGAGCGCCATCTTCAGGAACGTTTTGAAATGAGAATTTCCGAAAGTCAGGAATCCCTGAATACCGTGGGCCTGCCCACCTTTACCCCAGGAAATGACACAAAATGTTTAATACAGTAGTTGACCCCACGAAAATTGTGGTGTCAGCAAGGTTGATGAGATTCCTTTTAAAAGGAAATGTTGACTTTCCTAACTATCGTGGCCCTACTTCGGGTCCGCGGCCTCTCGGTTATCTACAATGTCAATATCACGGGATCTTCACATTACATGTATTAAAAGTAATATTGCAGTTGCCTAGGAGGACCTTTTCAATTTTTAGTAAGTTGGAATATCTTTGTGTCTAGTTTTTAAAAAATGAGTAACTTTCGGGATACCCCCCTCAAAAAAAGGCAATTTAAATCTTCCACGAATAAATTGATAATGAAGGATTCACAATACTTTTACTAGTTGTTGGATTAGGGTATAGGGTTGGGGGTTTAGGGTTTAGAGGTACGGCTTCTCATTGTTTAGGGTTGGCTCTAGGAATCATCAAGACACTTGCATAATCCAATAAAAAACAATTTACGGGTTTAAAAAAAAATTAGTATTTGAGTGAAATGCTTTGAAACAAATGAATGCAAAAATTACTCCTTGTTTTCAATAGTCAAACTTCATTTTTACTTCTATCATTACATTCAGTTTATCAATAAAGCATTGCAGAAAATTACAGTGCTCATGCATCGAAAACATTTGCATTTATTAGAAATTTCAATTGGGAAGCCATTTCATTTTCGCTTCTCTTTATCCAATGATTTCCTGCACATGAAATTCCACAAATATTGATCATAGATAGAGAAGAAGATTCAATACTCATTTCATATGTAGCTAACACTAATGACCAAGCCTCCTCTAAAACAAATAAGTGTTTCCATTATTGATTATATTCCTCTAATCTAATGTAAAAATATAAACCAACAAACTTATCAAAGAAAAACTTAAGCAACCAAATTACTCAAGAACTCCAAAAAATATGCACTTCGTAGTCACTCACTTTAAATGATTTTGTACATGAAACTAAAAATTGGGGCAACGGTCTTGCCCTGTACTTTAATGTCCAAAAAAATATAATGTCACGAAATTCACTTTAAAAAAATGACAAAACATGTTGTGCAAGTTGCAATTATTCCTAAACTCATAAATTCAAAAGAATATGCACGTCTTGGTGGTCACTCTCAATGATTTTGTACGTGAAACTAAAAATTGGGGCAACGGTGTTGCCATGTACTTTAATGTCCAAAAAAATATAATGTCACGAAAATTCACGTAAAAAAAAATGGTAAAACATGTTGTGCAAGTTGCAATTATTCCTAAACTCATGAATTCAAAAGAATATGCATGTCTTGGTGGTCACTTTCAATGATTTTGTACATGAAACTAAAAATTGGGGCAACGGTGTTGCCTTGTACTTTAATGTCCAAAAGAATATAATGTCACGAAAATTCACGTAAAAAAAAATGGTAAAACATGTTGTGCAAGTTGCAATTATTCCTAAACTCATGAATTCAAAAGAATATGCACGTCTTGGTGGTCACTTTCAATGATTTTGTACGTGAAACTAAACTGAATGACCTTGGTCGTGAAATCAAATATTGGGGCAAGGACCGTGCCAGGTACTGTAATGTCCAAAAAATTATAAAGTCATGTAACTTAAAATGATGTACAAGTTGCAATTTATTATTATTAAAGTATAGGGCAAGGTACTGTCTTTCATTTTCTACCATATGTGTACTAACTAATTGGACTTTACACTTATTTGAAATTTAGAATTAAAATTGTGCCATCTTTTCATTACTTTGATTGAATGCATGCAAATTTAGTTTTAAAATTAAAATTGAGTAATCTTTTTAGTTTTCTTGAGATGTAATTGTTTTCCAACATACATAGTCTGTTGAATCTTATGAGATTAATTTTGTATACATATGTATATATAATCCCGTGGTGTAAGATTCAACGGTTCGATTTAAATTTTTAGTATTTTACACTATCTTGTTATTAAAGATATAAAGTCATTATTATTTTATATAATATATGGCCCTTTTCTATTAATTAATGTCAAAGAATGTTTATGTACAGAACATAAGTGCAATTCGATGATACGTTGGACAAATTTGGAAATTCTACACTTTACTTCGGCCTCCAATGAACTTCTCTAGTTATGTAGAATTAGATCAATCATGGTACAGAACACTGGAAGTTAAGAATAATTCCAATGGTCAATAATTTTAATCATGGTCGTAAGCCATTCGAAGAGAACGTTGAGTCTAACTCTTTTGAATTGTACTTCCTAGAATTCTTGTATAATTTCAAAAGTGCAATTAAATGTAAAATGCAATTCAATAACATTTAGTACCTTTGCAATTTTTAATCCAATAAATCACAAAATGATTTGTATAGTTTAGCCTTGAGGGGTTTAGGGTGTTCAAGTTTGTCTTAATCAATATAATTTTAGAATCATATGACATTTTATACAAGTATTTATACATAATAATTTGGTTGGGTTTCAATAAAAAAGCCTATGTGGTTATAAATAGAATAAGTCCCTATAGCATGTGTTCTTTGCAACACTAACGGGGTCCAGGTATGTTTATATTTGCAAAATGGATCAAGGTGGATGGACCCCCTCGCTTTGGCTTACCAGGGGTGCATGTAAAAGAGAAGCCCATTGTTTTAGGCCGTTTTAGGATATAAGGTAGGTGGTTCAAAATCCGCCCCTGTTCTTCAGATCATCTTGTAGGTAGCTGTAGAATGGATGTAAAGTAAACCTTGAATGGACCTCTTTACTCAGTTAATGAATTCAAGAAGATTTTTTTTTATAGTAAGAACCAATCATTGGTTATCATTTTGCACATTTCTTTATAAGTCACAAGGGGATGGATTTTGGGACACCAATGGTCATAAATAGGTGCCTATGACCCATATCTTTGAAAATTTAGAATTAATTTATAAATGCTTGGATAAATATGAAACTACTTGTATTGGCTTTTGCATCTATTTTTCTTTCTCTGAAGAATGAGCTAAGAATCATTTTGTCCCTAGAAACTTGTGAAAAAGGCGAATCAACCCTGAAAGTGACGATTTATGAGCACACTACCTTACTCTTGACTCACCTTAACAAACTTGGGGGAAAAATGAATTAAAATTTTTGTCCAAAAACTAAATAATTCGAGGGTTTGCCCGTAGGAGGGGGTCAGTTCACCCTCGCCTGCAGAATCGAGGTAGGGTTTGGTGCGCACTACGTTTTTGCTTCTGCCTTGCAATTTCCTGGTTTTACTCCTGTGTTGGATTTCCTTGCTTCGACCTTGCAATTTCTTGGATTCTACTCTTGCGTTTCCTTGTTTTGTGCTTCTCCCAATGTGTGTAGGGAATATGCAGAATTGAGGGCTAGGGTTTGGCGCGTAGGAGTTTAGTTGCTTGGAAGTTGGAATTTCCGGCCATCTTCTCGTGCGATAGGTTTCTTGATTTTTTGCTTCTCTCTCCCGTCTGTTGTAGCGCTTTCGAGGCAATTTCCAAGTCCCTTTTCCGAGGACTTTCTAGGTTCACGCAATTTTCTTCTGTCGGAGGTCTGCTGGCGATGCAGCCTGGTGGTGGCGGTGCGAGCATGTGCGAGCAACCCTGAGGTACGTTTACTTCACATGTGATTTCGGTTCTTCCTTCTTGCTGTTCATGGGTTCTCTTGGTTGGTTTGTAAAGTTCAAGCCAAGGAAGAATCGAAAAATTTCAACGTCATGCTTCTTGGTTACTGGGTTTAGGGTTTGCTACAGGAATGATGGCGTTGCATTTTTGGTTTAGGGTGATGGTTCGTGGGGACTTGCTGGTTCACGATTATGGCGTTGCATTTTCGCTTTAGGGTGCTGGTTGGTGGGGACTTGCTGGTTAACGATAGCGCTTGTTGGTTTCCGATTCTTGTTGGACTCGTTCCACTTCTTCTTCGTTTTCTGTTCCTTTTAGGAGTCGCTGTGTTTCTTTCTCATTTTGGACTGGTTAACAATTGCACTTGCTGGTTTCCGATTCTTGTTGGACTCGTTCCGCTTCTTCTTCGTTTTCTGTTCCTTTTAGGAGTCGATGTGTTTCTTTCTCGTTTTAGGTATGCTTTGTTGTTTTTTTGGTATGCTTTGTTTTAGATTTAGGCTGTCCTTTGTACCAATCCCCTAGCTGGTTTTCGGTTTAGGGTTACAGATTTTGCCTGCTGGTTTTTTGTTTGCGCTGTTGGTGTCTCAAGATCAAGCTAGAAATTCAACAGTATAAGCTTAGAGCTTCGTGCATTTTGCTTTGTTGGTTTCTGATTCTTGTTGGTTTTGGGGTCTATAAGTTGGTTTGAGGTTTTTGGCTTTACTATTCATAATTGTGCTTGCGGTAGCTCTGGGTTTACTCTTCACGATTGTGCCCGCTAGTTTTAGGGTTCCGGTGTTGCTTTCTCAAGTTCAAGCTAAAGAGGGTTTATGCTTTAGTGTTCACGATTGTGCCTGTTTGTGTTAGGTTTATGGTTCACAGTTTGCCTGCTGCTTTTAGGGTTCGGGTGCTGGTTCATTAATTTAAGCTAGAAATTCAAGAATTAAAGCTTTCAGCTTCTTGATTTTTCCTCAGTTTGGTTTGTGCGATTCAGGAGATTCTGGGCTTCTGCTGCTAGTGTTACGTTTTGAGAGGTTGAAGAGATCATGGCTTCTGCTGGAGGCATTAGGGTTTGATTGCAAGCTTGTGAGGAGCTTGCCCACGTTGTCGACTTTACGGAGTGAGATTATGGTGGAGATTGAGGCTCGCCGAACTTTAGGAGCTCGTAGGAACATTTAAGGAAGGTTAGTTTTGCTGGGCTATTTCCTTCAATTCTTGGACGTTGGGATTCTATTTCAGTTGTTGCTCGCTTGGTTTCATTTGCTGGGCGCTGCCTGTGACCGTTTTCTACAATTTTGGAATTTTTTTGATTCCTTAGGGTTTAAAGTGCAGCTCTAGTTTGTTAGGTGTGAGTGTGTGAGATCCTTTGTACATTGATGGTTTCCTGTTTTCTGTGTTGTTGGTTTGTTTGCTGATATTTTTTGTTTGGGTTGGGTTTTTTTTATGAATTGCTTACTATTCTGGCTTTTTAGGTTTAGGGTTTAGGTATTTTTTTCTGAATTGTTTACTACTATCACTTCAGAAATTTGCAAGTGAGTTTGAATTTTCATTTCTCCAACAAATGTATAGGTTTTCACTTCGGGTACTGGACTTGGGGTTCAATGTCCAAGATTCAGCTTGCCATTTAGGGTCTCCATTTAGGTTCTCACTTCGGATTTAGGGTTTAGGGTTCAGCAATTAGGGTCTGGGGTTCAGCGATTAGGGTATAGGATTTATCGATTAGGGTTTAGGGTTTAAAACCAAAACCCTAATTAAAACAAAGAAACTCAATGCAAGAGTCACTCCATAACTCATATAAACTCATATTCAGATGTGAAGAGTCACTGCAAAACCCAAGCAAAAAAACGCCACCAGTAACTACAGTTCAGCTCGATTCGAGTTGATCTGCTGCGACAATTCAGTACTCACATTCTCTTTAATACTAATGACCAAGTCTAAAATAGATAAAAAAATTAAACCAAGCAGATCAGCTTGAGTCGAGCTCACCCGCAGCAACAAGTCAGCATTAGTTTTCTCAAAAATATTAATGCACAAAAGTATAATGATTTCATATAGAAATAGCAAAACATTCACCATGCGAATCTGCTCGAATCGAGCTGATCCACTAACCAACACATTCTAAGTCCAACATACAAATGACCAAACCATACACATTATAATGAAATTATACAGTACTACTCTTACGGAAATTAAGAGATGCTTACAACGAACGGATCAGCTCGATTTGAGCTGAATCACAATTGTTACTAATTATTTACAACTGAACATGCAGGATGGAAGATCAGCTTGAGAGCTTGAACATGTACTTCCAGAAATCGGAAGTCCAGTTCTCTGAAGAATGCGAAGGACTGGATGAAATCCTTATCGAAGGCAAATACTGGGAATTTAAAGAACCCAAAAGAGTTGAATCTTGGAGTCTTTCAATGGTGCCTTTCACAAATTTGATAATCTTCTCCTACAAGTTCAAGAACGCCCAGGTCTTCATTCAGTTGTCGTTCGAGGAGAAAGTCAAAGACGTTGAAGTTGACGCACATCCAATAATAAAAATTAAGTGTGTCACTGCTAAACCAGGGATCCCAAGTGCCGAGCAGTACCACTTCACAATTTGTGTGAATTCTCTCCTCGTTCCATTTTCCATGACCCCCTTCCTTTAGAGCCTTGAGCCCACTCCATTTCGTGACAAAATAAAGGAGCTCGAAAAAAAAATAGATAGAAGGGAATATTAGAACGGCGACGGGACCCTCCTCAACGGAAAAAGACTCTGCTCCAAAATTCGAGCCCTATTCAATGACTTTAACACTCTCAAGGGGAAGCTCGAAATGCAAACAACTCTGAATAAACCGCGGTCAGTATCAATTGACATAGTGAGCGGAGGTGGTAGTGAGGCCTCTCGCAGGAATGCTCTACAAGCATCCGGTTCTGGTCGCGGTAAGAAGAAATCGTTGGTGCAAGAGAGGCCACCACCGCGAAAAAGCGGCAAGAGAAATGAGGCATCCCCGTCAACAAACAAGCCATTGGAGAGAGCTTCAGATCAATCTGGACTAACTGAGGGAAGTTATGTAGAGGAAATGATGAAAGTCCCCCACTCTCGAGCCACAAACAGAAAACCAGATTATAAGCTTGTGAGCGAAGCGTACAAGCGCTTCTGGACGACTTGTGAGGACGCATATGTCTTCAAGGTGGACGACAAGAAGGAAATACCGATCGAACAACTTATTGGAGCTCCGGCCACGTTCAATATTCGATCGAAGGAGAACCGACTTGTCGAGGATATGGTAACATTCTTGGTCAACATGCCAGACATGTCGTCAAAGCAAACACTATATGTTATGCCAGTAGGTGTCAACATTAAACCAACTAGTTGGGATGAAATCAAGAACAAAAAGTTCTACATAATAAATGGACAATACAGTGTAGATGCGAGCAAACAAATTGTCTCTAAGAATAGTGAATTTCCAGATGACATCAAAGATCAATTTCGGAAATGGAACTGCTTCATTGTCTGGTCTAGCGACGGGGAGAAACTACGAAATATCTCGGCCTACTACAACCGGGTCAACCATTTCATGGCAGCTAAGCCGTCGTGGGCAACTAACATACTGGGCGCGCGCACAATGTGGATGGAGATGGGGTGTCCAAAAAATCCCCTGCAAGCTCAGTCCGTGGCGACGGTCACAGCCACGAGGCGGACTGTTGAAAACACTCGTAACGCAGCAAAATTCCATGTATGTATATGAGCTCGACTCGAACTGAATTGGTTTCCTTAATTCTTCTTGAGTTGGCAGAATTAAAAACATCCTCCTTGAATGCAAATCAGATCGACTTGAGCTAATATACAATTGCTGATTCCTTTCGGTCCTTATTGTTCGCAGGAGTTTGAAAAGGCTGTATACGTTCGGTTCTCCATGATTGACGTCAACAAGAGCTTAAAAATGTCCAAGAAGAAAGACAAGGAGGAGAAGCTAAAACTCACAAATGAATTAAAGTTGATAACAGCTCTAGAAGACGTCTATAAACTCTGGAGCGATGTTATTACAAATGCCGCGCATGGGGAGCTCATCAACGCGGACACAGAGAAGCAGTTCAATGCAAGGACAGATTGGAATCCCGAGAACTGTATGTTGACGAGAGAATTCTTTAAGTTTCTCGGGAATTTAAAATATGATGAACTTGGGAAGCTCGCAATGCATATTCTTAACCAATCTGGTGGGAAGCGCAATTTGCCATATCCGAAGGTGACTATCAAGGCGATCTCATCGGTTCTAGATAGTTGCTATACAACAAAAGAGTGGGCAGAGTGGCGGAAACGCAAGCATTTAGTCAAGAAGGAGTTGCATACAATCAACCCGGATCTCGGTCTACTCAACGCCAGAAATGAAATAATAACTGAAAATTGGAAGGCGTTCAAGAAGGACTGGTGCATTACAAAGGCCACCATGGATGTTCTTCTTGACCGGCCTGGAGAGGCGTACTTTGCTCAAGCAAAGCAAGTCAGATCGAAGAACAAGAGCTGTGCAGAACTATCAGAGCATGCCTATGAGTTCTTCAAGGTCTTCCTAGAGCACAAGAAGAACTTTGTGAAGCCCACGGTGGCAGGATACTACCGCACGTACGAGACTGAGAAGAATACTCACTTGGATTGGATGAAGTACGCCTGGGTATTGGATACACCGAGGAGAATGGCCCTCGGTGTGATTGATTTTAGGAACTTGCCTGGGATTGAGAAGAAGGAGAAATCAACAGTCAATAATCCTTTCTTCATCAAAATTATTACATCTTTGTGCAAAGCAAAGAAACCGACCTTCGAGGAAGTTTCGTCATGGCTCTTCATCTACGCAGATGAAAAAGAGCAGGCTCAAGTACTTAGCTTCGTAGAATCGAATGAGGTCTTGAGCTCGTATACTACTGATTTTGCAATGTATAGCGCGAGTAAGCACGATAGATTATGTAATCTTCTAGTGTCAAAGACACCGAAGAGAGTGTTGCTCCTGTTTTTGCAATGCACAAGCAATACAAATCATGTTGCAATTCCAGAAGAGTTTGGATGCCCTAATACAACTTGGTACATGAAGGCACGAGCATACAGCGAGATTGAGTACCGTATTTACAATACGGAATTACGGATGGAATTTTATTTATGGCTCATTAAGAAGTTTTGCAATCTGGGCATGTGCGTATTCTCTGGATTTGCAGGTGGCAAATTTACATGCGCTGCTATGGTACGAACTATTACCGAAATAATGGTCGCAACCAATTCTGTCAGGGTGATTGTATTGACTTGTCATCATTGTTGTTCATTCATATGTATGATCAGCTCGACTCGAGCTGATTCGGTACGTGATTCTACCCTTCGTCTCACATTTTGTGTTCGGTTGTGCAGATGAGTTCGGTTGATATTTACGCATCAGGTCCATCAGAGCTTGGACCCTGGTGGCAAGATATCTATACCAAGGCCTTGACTTTAGACAAGTTGGATTTCTTGGAGAGTGGATATCTTGTGAAATCATCAATTGTTCCTCCAGGATCACAGATCCCTTCATCGTCACAGCGTATATTGCGATCCAGTCAGGAGTCGCCTCGCACTCATCTGAGGAGGCCCCCTACTCCAGTAGTCGACGATGTTGAGGAGTTATCCTCGGACGACGTAGACGATGGGGAAGACATTGATTTGACGGATGTCGAGCGGCTAGATGATATGCCGACGCCAACAAGTCACATGTTCGGCGATGTCCCCGGATCCTCTGGTTCGTCAATGCTGCCGCCCTCGTCCCAGATTCCATCTGGGACTGCGCAAAAGAGACAGAAACGAGATACCATGGCAAGCGTCGTACAGCAGATGGCGGATATGAACTAGAGAAATAACGAAACCATCGCAAGAATGCAGGAGCAGAATGAGTTGTCGTAGAAGCGAACTGAGCTCGCTATTGCGACATTGCGAGCCGAACAAGCCAAACAACGGGAACTCAATATGCAGATGCATAAGAATACGCAACAGTGGATGTAGAACGAGTCTTAGACGAATAGAGATTTCTTTTAGGCCCTATTAACAGGGAACGTGATTCCACTGTTAGCGTCAATTGCACCGCCGGAGTCGTCACCAAAGTTGTTGCTTAGGGGACATCCGACTACATCCAATGTCAGCGGAGCATCAAGCCATCAGGTGCCGCTAAGCCAACGTCCTCCTCTACCTGCCGATGCACCACATTCTCCACTTCTTCCTCCATCAGATGATCCGTCGGCGTCGGCTGCTATATGTCGGAATCCGTAATACCTTAGTACGGACCTTAATAGACTAAGAAAAATTAAAATAGATCAAATTTGAAAAAAATTAGTTTAGGCATAGACTAGCAGAAACAAATAAATACTTAGAATTAGTTTAGACTTCGTTCCGGAACCAGTACGGGAGCATGACGGAACTTGACATCCGGGTGGACGGATTCAGGAGCTGGAACGCAGGAAACCGGAACCCAGTCATTAAATTCAGTAGCTTGCGGCGGTAGACTAGGGATACGTTACGGCGTTCCGTAGCCTGCGTTCCTGTTACAGTGAACATTGGGAGCAGGAATTCTATATAAACCTAGCTCCTCCTCATTTCTCGCCCTCTTTCAATTGCTCCGCATCTGGTTGATAGTGAGAGAAAGTGTGGTGAGTTAGGGTTACGGCGATAGGAGAGGTGAGACGGATGGTAGGGGTTAGTACTTGGTATATAGTACCGGCCCGGAAGATTAGTCTGGTAATTCCGGAAGATCAGCTGCACTTGCGGCAGTTAGAGGACGACTTGATCGTCTTAGGGTGTGCAGGTCTGTTGAAGAAACCCTGGAATGTCCAGAGTGACCAGGCAGGGTTGTCATACCGGACGGACGTCCGGTTCGCCCGTCCGATAGAGGTCTCGCCCGTCCGATGTAGTCAACACTAAAGTTGACTTTTTTTAACCCTTAAAGGACCGTCACTATGTTTTCACCAAAAACTCTCTAAAACTGTCATTTCTAGTACAACTACCAAAATTTTGATAAAAACTTTTTTTGACATATCTAACCGTAGGATGTTGTATTATATAGTATCAAAAACTTGTAGTAAAAATTTCAGACATTTCCACCGGGTGGATTGCAAGATATAAGCATTCAAAATTTCAAATTAACTAAAATCATTTTTTTGACCCTGCGAAAAGCAGGGCAGCTGCACTTCACAAGCTCACATTTCTATGAAAAAATGACCTAAATGGTGGTGCTTCTTTGGATTTGTTTTCCTAGACAAGTTGGCCACATGCTTGAAAAATTTCAGATCATTTGGAATAGTACAACATATAGGAAAAAAATAGTAAGTAGGTAGTACTAGAGAATGATTAAAAATACTAAATTATTTACAATTTAAATATGGAATTGAAAATTTACAATTCCAATGGTCGAAATGTTGTAATAATGTATGTACATCCTATAATTTTATTTCTGTCCAAAAATATTGAAAATTGGATAAGATAAAGGATGTCAGTTTATTTTAGAGCAAGAAATCCAAAACTGCCCGCAAACAGAAAATCCTCATAATCCTCATAATTTTTTACTCATTGATCAAACCGAATGATTCTAAGCTTTTTGCCTTTTTCTGTATATCAAACTCTAAAAAATCAATTTCAAATCTAATTAGTTGTTTGCTACTTTGTTTACTATACATTCACAAATTCACAGAAGTCATACAACTGTCTTGATGGAAGAAAGACCAAATTGCATATTACAAGATTTTCACCATATGTCCGTATCTTTATGTATGAAATGTGTAGCAACCATGAAATACACATGCTTGATGCTCGTCTAACCAAAAATGTGTGGTCTGCCTATAAAACTATCACATACTAGAGCTCAAAAAGTGAAAACAATATATTATGTCCGATAACAACAGTCGGGCATAGTCCAACAGTGAGGTGCCTTCCTCAAAGTGTCTAGAACATCAGACACAGATGCCCTCTCGCCTACATCTATTTTTTGGAGGCTCAGTAGTTGAATCCTCAAATGCTGATACTGCTCTGGGTTTTTGGTCGTAAAATACTTTGGATCCCACTCTTCTTTCCAAATTTGATATGCTATCCATCCAGTG
Source organism: Rhytidiadelphus loreus (assembly GCA_947034895.1). Lineage (NCBI taxonomy): Eukaryota > Viridiplantae > Streptophyta > Bryopsida > Hypnales > Hylocomiaceae > Rhytidiadelphus > Rhytidiadelphus loreus. The sequence continues at coordinate 66,765,766 of OX344763.1, read as the reverse complement.
GCATATGCATCAGCAGCCATGGAGTAGAAGTGTTTTTTCTGCATGACTTCAAGTGAGGTCTCTGACCCCTTCTCTCCATACATGTAGAACAACTCAGGGGCTGCATGTTTTCGTTGTTTTTTCTCCCGTTGGAGCTCCTCCATGGTTCAATAACCATACCTTGATGGCTCCTTCTCTACAACTCGACCAGAAAGCCCCTAATCGCAAATCCCAATGTACATTGTGTTTTCTTTCCATTCATCAAAATGGAGCAAAACGTTGGATGGAGTAATGTCATTGTGTAAATATTTTGCTTCATGGCATTTTCCCACTATGACAAGCAATGATAAAGCCAAATTCACGCGGTTTCGGCGATAAGTTGCAACCCAACCGAGTTCTTCCTGCGTCAACCCTACATCATGTTGTCTCGTGATGTCATCCACATCCAACGATTCACTCACTTTTGAGTTGTACTTGGCCAAGAAAGAAATCAAAGACCCTCCATTCCACCATAGCGTATAGCCTTCCATTGTTTTTGGATGGATGTACGCAAGTCTTACGATACCAGGATGTATCACTGGACACCCCCCCCGCCTCGCTTACAATAGCTTGGCGCTTCTCCTTCTCATTCGAGGTCTTCAAAGTCTTCCCGGCAAAGCAAATCCAACTGGGAATGCTTTGTAGTCTCGTGAGCACCACCTTCCTCACAGTCCCATATGATCCAGTCATAGTTTGATTCGGCATGGGATTCACTTTCACGCAACTTTCCAACCACTTGAATGTTCCGCTCACACAATGAGCTCGTATTTGGTCTTCAAGCGTCGCTTTCCATGGTGCTTGTTTCTTTCTACGCGAGGAAGAAAATTGTTGGGAGAACTTCTGAATTTGGTACAATCTTGAACCAAATTCCTTGTCATGCGTGTCCCAATCACTACCATCATCTTTCTTCTTCGTGTGATAACACCAATTCGCCACAATATTGGTGGTCAGCTGCGACACTTGTTTATCCAACCACTCAGAGTGCAACCAGTAATCTTGATAGTTGTTGAATCGTTCGGATGCTCTAAATTTGGTCTCCAACTCTCGCCGCACCTCAACATTCAACTTGTGGTACCCTTCTTCGTTGAAATTCACGTATTCTCTACACATCATTCCCACACTTCGTCGCGTGTAAAAATTGACCGCTATTGCTCTAGCCTCGAGCACATATTCGTGAGGGGGCATGTCAGGATTGGGTTGGTTTTTACGCTTCGACCTGCTAGATGATGAGGGATTGGATGACCCTGAAGCCCCTGCCACATTCGTGGCTGGAGGCACCACCTCAAAAATTGCATCCAAGTCTTCAAACACCGAGCGGTGACCCGATGACCCACTCCCTTGTCCTGCCATTGTACAATATTTCGAAACCGCCAAAGTTTCGGAGAAAATCAAAAAACCGGGTGCTATATTTGGGCCAAGCCCAATCACCCACCAAACTCACTTCCAAGGGTTGCTTGCGCAAACAAAGGTGTGAGGCGTAGGGCGTGGACTTGGCAAAGGAAAAATGAGGGAGCACATGGGATTTATAGTCCCCGCCCCTCCCACGTCCGCGCCCTGGCCGCCACACGTCCCCGCCCCGCCCGAGACGTCCCCGCCCTGGCCTGAGCCGTCCCTGCCCCGGCCCGACACGTCCCCGCCCTGGCCTGACACGTCCCCGTCTTGGCTCGTACATGTCCCCGCCCCGGCCCGACACGTCCCCGCCCTGGCTCATACACGTCCGCGCCCTAGTCCCAGACGTCCCCGCCCTGACAGGCAGATTTGAGGACTATAAAAGTCCGTCCCCGCCCCATTAGTCCCCGCCCTGTGTATTCCAAATCCTCCACCTCTTCATTGAGCTGGTCGTTGGCGTTGTGTAGGGCCCTTTACAGTATACAGGTTTTTGCCAAAAAAATTCACGATGGCGACACCACCAAGAACCAACAAAGCTGAACGAGACAGGACTCGACTAAGGCAGGGTAACAAACATCGGAAGAGGTTACACGTACTTCGAAACCCCGAAAAACTGGCATTTAGGGGCTGGAATGACGTGCCAGAACCGTGGAGTTTCGAAACTTGCATCACTTACATAGAATGGTGCCACATTGACAAGGCCTTCCCTGAAGAGCGACACAACTACCACCGCCGATTTTATAAAGCGAATTTGAAACACTACATCGATGAGGCCTTTAAACAAAGATGCATCGAAGTATACCAAGTGTTATACGAAAAACCCACTGTGAAAAGGAATGAAATTCACCTTTTCATTGCACGAGGTGTACATGCGGAGGTGAGATTGAACAAGCGGGTGGATTGGTCCACTTTGAAGGGCACGCCAACCACAGCAAATGGTATCAAGATACCAACACCAGCAAATGGAATGATTCCAAGGGGGGTTATGAGATATCCCGAAGGAGGGCTGGGTAGGGTCAACACACGTATTGAGCCGCCTGACACATACGAGACGGCGGATTCTACTACTGACGATGACTCTGATGGATCTCATGTTGTGGTGGAATTAACCCCCAGAGGACAACAACGTGCACAAAGGAGAAGGGCACAATGTGTACCTCGTGAACAACTTCCAGAACAAAATATTCGTATAGAGGTCCAGGGCCCCGTTGAACCAGTACTTGGAGTTGCTCAGGTGCAATTCCAAGCACCTAATGAACCAACTCTTGGAGTTGTTGATGTCATGGCTGCTGCAGACACCATACAAAGCTTGAGGGTGCAGTTACAAGACCGAGGTGATGAACTACATTCTCTATATGAAGATGTGGGCAAGTTACGAGAAGACATCACGCTCAAAGACAAAGTAATTGCTCAACAAGCACGTGACATAGAGGAGCTTTGGCAAGCTCTACAAGCAGCACAAATGATGAACGAAGGTCAAGATCCACGAGGACATGCACAAGGACCTCCTCGGGATTCTCAAATTCTGAGGCAAAATGCTCCAGGTGATGCTGCCATGTCTACACAAGAAGATTCATTGGCCTTTCCCGAAATAATGGCCACCGGCAACGTACCAATGCAGACTGAAGTTCGGGGCATGGGTATGGACAACAACCTTGAGCTCAACAACTTGCGAGGCGAAAATCAAACATTACAAAATCGTTTGCAAGCCTTGGTGGAGCAGTACTACCAGTGGAAGTTGGCATGCGTGTTCACCGTTGACAAGACATGACAACTGGTAGCAGAATTCAAGAAATTGGACCACTACTACAGTGAGCACAATCAAGAAAGGGTGTTTGGCTTGACTTCATGAGCCCTTGTGGATGATCTTTTCAGTCCCAACATGGCAATCATTGAGCTTGATGGTGGAAAAACAATCATTGATTGGTCCAAACACAATTGGGATTTCAAAAACTAACTTGGGTCGAAGGTCGACTACAAAGGCAACTCGTTGTTGGAGTGGCCAAATCCTTCAAGTTTTGTGCACGACAGGACCACATGTCCCATTTGTATGAATCCATTTGGCCCTGAAGGTGGAATGCAGTTGGGCACGTGCAACCATGTATACCACCCATTTTGCCTCATCAGTTTCATGATTGTTCGTCGTCGGTGCGCAATGTGCAAGGCTCCCTTCCACGAGCGCTTGTACGAGTTGTTTGGCTTGGTCCCATACATGCCACCACATTGGGAATACAATGCCACGAATGCCCCAGATCACCGTAGAATGTGGGGAACAGACTTGGTGTGGAGTTGGAAATTACAAATGACATCGTTGGACAAGACACAAGTCGCTGCTGAATGTGGTTGGGAGACTGACCCCGATCAAATTGTCCAAGTCTGCCACCATTTGATTCCGATGAAAGACAAGCATAGCCAAGGACGGCGGAATTTTTTCTTTCAATGCTTCAATGGACATTGGGACGAGGTTGGACTCAAGTTTCAATTTGGACCTCACCCTCGGCGATGGTTATGGGGCGTTGATGGAGTTCGAGTCACCGATGACAATGGAATTTGTATTGGGGAGGACCCTGACATGCCCGACCCCGCGGAGCTTGCTCAATTATCGGAATCTGAGTGGAGGGAAACTTTCAGAAACGAAGGACTGGATTTTTTGCTTGAACAACATAGCCCGGATACACGCCGAGCTCTGGAGAGTCTCAAGCAATCACAAATCATGAGGGCCATTCTAGAAGAAGACGGACCAGCGAGGAGAACTCGGTCTGCGGTTCGTAGACTTCAACTAGGCTCCAATGAAGATTTTCCAATGCAACGCGGCGCACACGACGACGAGGCTGGACCTAGTGGCACTGCAAACAGTCCAATGAACATCGACTGAGTGCATTTTTTAGTGTGCTAAACTAGTAATTACTAATTAACAAAGCATGTTTTGCATATACAGTTATAGACTTTGGCACTTATCATTACTAAGGCTTATAGAATTGCTACTTTGGTAGTTCAGTACTACAAACAGTATTAGACAAAGACTTGTGGATATGCATATTTTCTCGTGGAAAAAGTATTGTATAATGTATACTTTTCAATTTTTGTACTACATGATGCATATGAAATACATATATTCAATTGTTGAATTCCTTTGCATGATATGGCATGTGTGATATGTGGATATAATAATGTACTCATGGCCTAAGAATAAGTGCATTTCGGATTTTGAGTGTATGAAGGTATATATTCATGTAAATATATATGTATTAATATTATTGTATGTGTATAAAAATTAAAAAAATATTAACAATTTAACATTAATGTATATTTTGTTACAAATATATTGATGTTAATGTATGAAGGGATACATTAACCTTTGAATGACTTGATCCATCCAAAAATGGTAAAATTTCTTATTTTAGCTTGAATAACAATCAGATATTTTTATTGCTTAAAACTTTGAATTCTATATCATTTACAAAAATTGCAATTTTGTTCGCGAATGTTTCTAATTGTTATCATTTCTAACTTTCTATTGCAGAAAATCAGCATATAATCATATATGAGGAAAAAGAGGAAAACAATTCAATCACCCCCCTAATGACATTTTTTCTGTCTAAAAACAATAAAAACTGCCATTTCTACTACGTTGTCCAAGATTCCAACAAAATTGTATTTTTGAAACTGAACCGTAGGATCTTTAAATTTACTTGCTTGAAATTATGTGGTTAAAATTTCATGAAGTTAGACCGTACAGATTGAAAGATGTGACTATATGAGCATTCAAAGTTTAAAAAACAAGGTTTCTTCAACACTAAATTGCAATTTTAGATGACTTTTATTGCTATTTGTAGAAAAAATGTGTACTATGGAATTTGAATTAAAAATTTATTGTGTTGAAGACTTGAGTTGGGAGTCTATGAAAAAAAATTCAAAAAATAACAACTTCATTTTCATACTTCAAGAAATTGTCAAGTACAAGTGTAGAACTGTAGAAGCACGTTTAAAATTGAAAGAAAAAATAAACAATTAATAGCTCTTAGATGGGATTGAAATACAATAATCCCAATGGTGAGATTTTTCTAGCAAACAAACATAACCTTTTAAAAAACCAAAAATCTGAAAATTGCATTCTAAAGATTCAATTTCTTTTGTTGCCCACCGAATTCAATTCTACGCATCTTGTGGTATAACTTTGGCTTCCAGGCACCGATTGAAATAAAAATTATATTCCCACAAAGCTTATTACATTTTCTATCTTCAAAAAAAGTTTTGCAAAATTAGGATAAAATTTCAGCCCATAGAAACCTGCCCGAATTCTAAAGTGTCCCCTCAGGGGACAATGGGACTTTAGGGGTTAATTTGAAATTTTGGGGGGAGGTGCAAGTAGTAATGGAGGTGAACCAAAAAAAATCCAATTGCTTATTTTATTTTTCACACAAAAGAAAGCCACATCAAAGTATCAAATAAGTGAAACAACTTGAAGTCGAATTCCCTCTTGAGTCTTGACGAGTTGACGTCCTAAACTTGAAGTTGAAACCAAATGAATCCTTTTATGTAATTGATATACAAAATTTATATACATTTTGCTAATTCCTCTAATATTTTTTCTTCTTATTTTTATTTTTTACAATAATTTAGGAATAAAAGTAAAATTATTCTGATTTCTTAAAGGTAAAGGTGGAAATAAAATTATAGGAATTACAAAATATATATTAGAGTGGAATTGTTTTGGGAAAGTTGTATTGTTGTAAAAATGTTGAAGCATGTAGTCATGTACTCATTTAGCCAACTTGCCATGAAGAATGAATTCATAGAATAACCACAATTTTCTGCCTCCACCATTCATCATCCGAAATTCTTATAAGCTAAAATTTGAACAGTCAATATTTGTTATAATTAATTACACACATCCTACTATCCTAAATATAGTAGGATTTTTTTTGGTATGCTTCTATAAAGAAATTCAAATACATTCCATACTTGCTCAAATTTTCTGAAATTGTTATCATTGAATATCCCAAATTTCCATACTTGCTCAAATTCTCTTAAATTTCGTTGAAACATTTCTAAAACCCTTTTTTTTGGAATTCCAAACCCTTTTAGCTTCTATTTTGGAGAACTATAACATTCATCCTTTAAGTCTTCAACTTGAATTTTCAAAAACGAGTACCTTGTTTACCATTACAAATCCTAAAACTTCTAGCATCTTATTATATTTGTTTTCTTGAAAGTGTGCAACTTAGTTTTAATTCTCTAGAAATCCCATTTTTGGGGTGTGGGGACTATTTCTCAAGTCCTTGGAGAAGCGAAGAAGACCAAGGGCGATACATGAAGGAGACACATCTTTCCATGAATTCTCTTTCAACTCAAAAAGTAGTTGGACTTCTTAATACAGCCATTGACTTCAAGAAATTCCCCGAGCTCAAATTAATGGCTGACTGCATTAATTGGGTTCCCTCTTTCCCTCTCTCCATGGGAAGGAAGAATCCCATGCTAATTTCAAATCTCAAGGTCAATTCCATTCCCCCTCGTCGTTGGTGAAGAGAGTTCTTGCATCCGAGATCAGGGCGTGAGGGCGGGGACGTCAAGGCGGGGACGTCCCGTCAGGGCGGGGACGTCCGGCCGCGGATTCCAATTCCAATTCCAATTGCAATTTTGAACTCCTTCCTTGAACTCCCTCCTTGAACTCCCTCCAAGCCAATTTTGAACTCCCTCCAAGGGTTTGCTATCCCCATACCGAAAATAATGAAATGAACCGTTGCCCTTGAATTAAAAAATCACTTAACTAGTATTTCATTTCAATACCCACCCCTCCTAAGTCCTAGACTTGCTTTAGAATTTAGAACTCTAGGATCCCATTACACAAATTAGAGGGTGGAGTCTAATGATTGAATATTTGAAATCATAAACAATTTTGCTTCATTTCATTCCCAAAGACCCAAACCACTTTGCTATCCCCATACCGAAAATAATGAAATGGACCGTTGCCCTTGAATTAAAAAATCACTTAACTAGTATTTCATTTCAATACCCACCCCTCCTATTTTACCCATTACAAGAAATTTTGGTTAAAGTCTTTAAGCCCTAAATCCTTGTACCCTTTTTCACGGAAAAAACCCCTTCAAGCATATTCTAAAGCATTATGATTTGTATTTGATTTAAATCCAAAACCTTGTAGCTTTGTATTTAAAAAATGAAGACTTAAACCAAAAGCTTGAGAAGTATATGTTGGTAATAGTTTGATTTGTAAACTTCAAATCCAAAATCACAAACACCTTTTCTTAATAAGAATGAAATATAAACTTTGAACTTGAATTTAAACAATTATGTACCTTGACTTTCATAGTTTCATTAGGACTCGAAATCCTTTGGGATTTTAGTTACACAAATTTATTCTTTCTTGTTTGGAAGTTCAATTTCATTTTCTATTTTTATTTTGGGTTCCAACTTTACATGGGTCCTACTTCTCAAGTGCTTGATGAAGGCAAGAACTTGAAATTTGGCCTCAAGAAGGGAGTGACATGCTTTAATACGTTGTCATTAAACTCAAAAAGTAGTTGGACCTCTTAATGCAGCCATTGACTTCAAGATATTCCCCGTGCTCAAATTAAGAGCTGACTACATTAGTGGATTCTCCTCTCTCTATGGGAAGGAAGAATCCCACCACGGAATTCGTACCAAAGTCTATGGTAGAACCTCCCCCTCTTGCCGTCCGTGGAGGCATCGCGCCGGGGCGTGGACGCGTCGGAATTGTGTGACGTCCGCGCCCCTGACATCCCTGCCCCTGCAGAAGAGGTCCGCGCCCCTACACTCCCAGGCTATAAAGCCAAGCTTGTCGGATTGACTTCTTTACATTTGTCATCTTGGCCTCATCATCTTGGACTTCAATTCACTTTGAGCTCCTTGGGAGTCTACTTGGGTGACAAATGGCCCTAGTTAGCTGTTGAGGTGATGTAAAAGTCAGTTCAAGCAGTTGATTGGCGCTAACTACTATTTTGTCCTTTTCATTTGGTGTAATAGCCTCTTCTACAGTTCTACCTCCTCCAAGAAAACGTTTGCATTCGTCGTGAACGCAATGGGAAGTCAACGAAAGCAAACAAAAGAATGAGAACCGTGGTATAATTTCTCTGAGAATGGGGGGAAAGTGAGTTGTGTATTTTGCAATGCAACATTCACCTATAAACGCGAGCGCGCTTTTGCTCACTTTGGATATGGAGCGAAGTCCGAGAGGTCAATTTGTCGTAATGCAACGCGAGCCGTACGCCACCGATTTGCAAATTGTGCAAACTTTGTTCCTCAACGATTGAGCCCCGAGGACATGTATGAAGGAGAATCAATTCCCACTGGTCCATCAAGAGCAACTCCAATTTCAAGTTCAAGCCAATCCTTTCAAAACGAAGTGACGGGAGGGGGTTCAGGTGACGCCCAAGCTGAAGGGGTTACTCTCCCTGAAGGGAATGATGCAATACAGAGGTCCCAAAGTCTCGCTGCATCAAATTCCACAAGATCTGGGTCATTACTTCAGCAACGTATGAAGGATGCTTTTAATGTTGCGAAGAGGAAGGAGTTGGATGACAAGTGGGCATCATTTTTTTACGAGGCGAACGTGCCATTTAATGTGGCAAGAAATCCAGCCTTTATTGAGGCAGTGAGGGCAACCTCAATGGCAAGGTTTGAATACAGTCCACCTTCTTACCATCAGTTCAGGACGAAATTGATTGAACCGAAGAGGTTGCAGATCGAGAAGCAAATTGAAACCAAAATTGGTTTTGCAGTGAAACATTATGGGGTGACAATATGCACTGATGGCTGGGATGACGTGAACCGGAGGCCTCTAATGAATTTAATGATGTCGTGCCCTACCGGTGATGTATTTTTGGGGGCCATTGACACCACCGGGCAAAAGAAGTCCATGTGCTACATAGTGGACCAGATGAAGGTATTCATTGAGAAAGTGGGTTCAAAGTACGTGACACAGGTTTGTACGGATAATGCAGCGAATATGCTTGGAGCATTGGATGATATCGTTCGCACGTATCCACACATTTTCAAGCAGGGGTGCATGGCACATGCTTTGGATCTCATGTTGGAAGATTGGGCCAAAGTACCAGAATTCAAAGATTTAATTCAGAGGGCAAGAAGATTGTGCCAGTACATTCGGAACCATCACGCGACCATGTCGGTATTCCGGGAGTTGAGTCCAACCCTTCAGTTAGTAGTGCCCAGCGAAACCCGCTTTGCTTGTAATTTTCTCATGTTGCAACGATTGGAGAAACTTCGCGGAGTACTGCTGCGGTTAAAAGACCATGCGCACGTTCAAAATTACTTTGATGGTCTGCGAGACAGACAAAATGCGGAGCAAGCAGCTACAACTTCACGTAATGTGGTGTCAACTATTGAAGACGTGGGCTTCTGGCAACGATGTGCAAATTACGTGCACATGACTGAAGACGTGTTGAAGGCATTGCGCATATTTGATGGCCGAGAACCAGCTATGGGTCGGGCGTGGCTCGTAATGCACAATTTGAGGGCGCATGTGTTTTCTTTAAGAGGGCCACCCTTCAACCTACGAGATGACATAGCCACCACCATGGAGGAGTCTTTCACATCCAGGTGGGACATGGTGTTTACGGATGTTCACTATGCTGGGGCCCTTCTAAATCCGTATCTCTTGGATAACGTGGCACTTAGGGTTGATGGAGTTGCACTCCGTGCATTGTATCGAGTCATCCGCAAAATGGAAAATGTAGTGGGTGTGGAGTTTAACAACGTGTTGGCAGAATTAACAGAATTCGAGGAGGGCACGGGGCCATATAGTGCAGCAGAGACACCTGACATCCGAGCGACACAGATGCTTCCTCACCAATGGTGGCACAGGGTTGGAGATCGAGCACTATCTAAGATTGCCGTTCGTATCTTGTCATTGACGTGTTCAGCATGTTCATGTGAAAGGAATTGGAGTATGTATTCCTTCGTCCACAACAAGGTCCGGAATCGGTTAGCCCCCGAGAAGGCTGAGTCATTGGTATATATTTATACCAATAGCCGTGTACTTCAGCAAAGACTAGGGGCCGATCCTGTTCGTTGGTATGATGCTAATATCCTCTCGGAGGATTCTGATCCAGATGCCCTTGGCCCCGTTCCAGTGGCTGAACGCAATCGTGAATTTGACGCGATGGTAGCTGAGGAAGAAGAGGAGGCTGATGTGGAAGCTAACCGAGCACCCCGAGAATACCGACCAAATCCAGAGTTGTGGAGGGCGGGGGCTGATCACCTTGCAGAAGCTAGAAATTACTACGGAGATGGTCATGAAGTGGAAGAGGAAGTCCTCCCTGGTCGCTGGGGCCCTTGGGGAGCCGATCCTCGCCGAAGTCCTACACCCATTGGCGATGAAAATGTAGTTGTTTCTGAAGTGCAACCTTTGTCATCGTCTTCCGAGAGTGATCACCCGGCCGCAGTGGACGCCGATGATGATAATGTTATCTCGAACAATGACGACAACCTCCCTTTGGAAAACGAAGGGGGAAATGAAAATGGCAGTGAGAATCTGAGGAACAATGCAACTCAGAATACTGAAGGATCCGTTTGTGATCGTGATGGCAATAGGGGGCCTAGAGGAGTGGGGGGCCGTGATAGCAACAGAGTTGTTGGAAGACGCCATGGCCAAAACATTGGAAATACAAGGATGGCACGACCGATCACAAGACATGTTGTGGAGGTTAATGCAGTGGAAAGAACGCGTTTTGACCCTGAACATTTAGATCACAATGATGTTTTTGCGTTTACTGACCCGCTTGAAGACGAAGCCCATATACCACCACCAGTTGTAGTGCATACTATTATTTCTAATCCTTCATCTCCCGCAACTTCGAGTGCTCCTTGTCGACCTTCCGAAGAAGTGCTAGGCTCAGTGGGAAATGTTGCAATGACGACTCAAAGCATTTCAAATGTTACAACGGGTGGTAGACACCGTACCGCCTTTCAACCCGCAATTCACCACACTATGGGTGAATATCAACAAGGACGTGGAAGGAGTTTCGTCCGTGGAAGAGCAAGAGGTCGTGCAACGATTGGAGGCCGTGATATTAGAGGTGGACGAAACAATAACAAAGCGTCGTCATCGAGGCCCCCTAAACGCCCTCTTCTAGGAATTGGGGTCCAAGACCCGAACGTGGTGATAGAGCCATTTTTGAATACGTATGTCCCAGGACCAACTTTGTCCACTCCAGCGTATGTCGTTCCTCGAGTACAAGGAGGCCCCATTATAAATTCTGACGCGGAGGACCCTAGAGCTCAACGGCACAAGAAGTTTAAACGTAGTCGTAGGCATGGTCAAACAGCTGTGGAGCTTCGAAATGAGAACTCGGAAGTGGAAAACCAGTGGACCACAGACGGTGACGATGGAGAAGATGAACGTGGAACTAGTGAAGTTGGTGATGATGAAGACGACCCTGATTGTGATGAGGCACCAGCAGATGATGATGTGGTCATTCGAGATGTTGCATTACCAGATCCGGGCACACAAGAAGTTCGCAGATCAAGTCGTTTCAACAATTGAGGGGCACCTGATAGCATCTGTGTTCTGTAGACCTTCAGTCATCATGAGTTCAAGACAGTTGCACTAATTGAAACATGAAGTAATGAAGATCTACAAGAAGAAGAAGGAGAATCTTAGATAACCAGTAGAAGAGGAGGTGTATCTTGAGAGCAGTATATTCATTATGTTGTGAACTTGTTATTGTACTGAACAACGCTTGAAATATAAAAATGTTTTTGGTTATCTAAAATAAAAAAGTTTCCAATTGTGTTTGTAGAATTATCGCATTTGCCATGCATGAAAATGACATTCATGAGTGTAGTTATATTGTATAGTTTGAATGTTGTAAGTAAGGTGTACTAAATTTATTACTATCCTTGCATTCACGTAGAAAAAAACATTCACTACTATCATCTTTGATGCCTTCTGAAGGGCTGAAAATTTGTTATTTAAACATGAAATTCTTTTCACAAAATGATCTCTTTGCTAATAACATGTGTGCTAAATTTCAAGGCCAGAAGATTTACACATAAAAAGATATTCACAATGTACCAACATGTGTACTTCTGTGGTTCAGAGAAACAATTTCAATGCTACCAAGTACCAACTCCCAAAAATTGAGAAATCAAAATTCGGCCATGAATTTTTTGGCATGAGATCATGTCTATGTTGATAATATGTGGGTCAAATTTGAAGTTCAAAGGATTTGCCTATAAAAAGATACTGGAAATGTTTTTCACCCTATGAAAGCAAGAATTCGTAAATGAAGTACAAAAATTCTCCAAAAATTCGGATTAAACTGATGCGTCCCCGCCCTGTCCAAGACGTCCCCGCCGTGACGGAAACGTCCGTGCCCTGATTTCAGTGTTGGAAAATTTCAAAAATGAAAGGTGTCCGAAGCGTCCGACCCGTCCGCCTGTCCGGTCCGGTTCGCCCGTCCGTCCGTCCCGTCCGATCACTCCGACCCGTCCGGTATGACAACCCTGTGACCAGGTGCTCCGGGAGTTGGCGGCAGGTGCTCCGAATCAGTACAACCAGACCGTACGTGGACATCCGGACCAGTGGACGGAGGAATTGTGGGCGAAGGTGTACGGGTTCTCGCTAACCGGAAGCGGATTCGCTGCCCGGACGGACCAGTACCACCAACACAAGTTTGTGAATCCACCACACGCGAAGGAAGGCTACGCGATCAAGGACTGCCGGGACGAGAAGCACAAGCGACTGCTCCGGTTCCTGCTTCCGATTTTGTACCCGGACAAGAGTTCCCAGGTTACGGTAACCATGGCCAACACGATCTTTGGAGCGTTTCAGGACCGGGTCGTTAACTAGGGCCGGATCGTGGCGAGCGTAGTGGGGCGCTGCACCGGAAACTTGGCAAAGAACAAGCCGAACCCGCTGAGTATGTACCTCCTTCACCTGTACTAGCACCGGGAACTATTGACAGAAGACGAGGCGACGGATTATGAGACCGGGCTCATCATGCTCCAGTGCAACTGCTCTGATGACGAGGAGTCGGAGACGCAGGAGTTTGAGAACGAGGAGGAGGAAGCCAAGCCGGAAGTCAAGGAAGAAAAGCTGGATCCGAAACCGAAGCAGACACAGAGGGAGAAGGAGGAATGGGAGCAGGCATCGGGAAGCAAAAGACGGAAGTCTACGGTTCCGGCAGCCAGAGGTAAATTTCCGGGTCCCTTTCTCACCCAGGATAAACAAGAGTGGGAAGGACCACGTTTCTTCGAGTGCGGAGAAGAGTGGATCCGGACCGCGAAGGATTACCATGACAGGCTCACGGAGATCGTACTCCGCTCCGCGGAAGTCGTGAATTGCGAACCGGAAAACCTTCTGGACGTGCTGAAGACGTTACCGGCCGAGTCGGAATGGAACGAGATGAGGACGGAAATCCGGAACTTGAAGATGGAACAGGATGAGCTAAAGGGGAAGCTGAGCTGGACGGAAGGAGAGCTGCACCAGTCTCAAGGGGCGACGCAGAAGGCATACCAAGCATTCCAGACCTTCCAGAAATGGATGGTGAGTCCGGCCGACCTCTATCACAAGGCGGCCCTTTACGACGAGATGCAGAAGACGTCCGCGGCCCTCACCAACACGAAGATAGTCCGGGTGATGGTGGAAATGTTGGGCAGAATGGAGGCGTCGCTGAAGGAGTTCCGGTCCATGATGGCGAACATGGATCCGAACAAGCCTCTCGACTTCGGGGGATTTCCGGATGTACCGAATGTCATCACAACTCCGGCTTCGCAACCTCCCATCTCACCCATCAAACGGACAGGTCAATTTGGGTCACTGATAAACATTGTCACTTCAGGGGGGCAGGCCTCCGGATTTCTGGGTCAGGATATGCCGGTCCGGAGTAGTTTGGATGCCCGGATCGAGCTTGTGCAGAATCCGGCGCGTACGCATCCGAAGCAGTTCGAGGATATCGAACCACCTCCACCGGTCCCTATGCCTACACCGGATCCCATTGAGATATCGGAGGAGGCAGAAGTTGAGGAGGATCCGAAGTCGTTGGAGGAGGCGGACCGATCTCTAGTCCATACGGACGAGACGGATTCTGACAGTTCCCCTGTCCGGAAGACGTCCATCATCACCCGGGCATCCCTCCGTACACCCCAAGGTAAGACTAGCACCCAAGGACAGTTAGGGTTTGACAGTAGTTCGAAGAAACAGTGGAAGGAAAAGTAGTTAGTTTGACTGATAGTTTTTCAGTTATGTTTTAGTTAGACTAGCAGTTCCGGGTCTTAGTTAGAACTCGGATTCCGGATTTTCAGGGGTAAGTTTTAGTTAAACTTATCCGCCCGGACTTTTAGGGCAGTTTAGGATTGGGCTTAGTGGCACTTTCCGCGGATTTTACGGCATGTTGTTTTTCTTATAAAGGAAGGGACCGCTTGTGGTCCCTCATTCCTTTTCTTGCTATTCCTTATTTTGAGCAGTAAATATATGTTTGCATTTTTATTGTCTTTTTATTCATTGCCTTAGTTTTCTTTGTGGGTCCTTGGTTTCCTTTTCCTTGGGAGTTTTAAGGTTGCTTGGGCGCTTACTTGACGGTTGTGGCTAAAGAGTAGAGAGGTGGTAAGGAAGAGTCCGGATTCAGGGTTTCCCGGGTCTGTAAACTGTGTGTTGTCCAGGGAAGCGGTTTTAGCGTGTGTAGGAAGTTGTGCGGAGTCCAGCGTTGGTGGTGTGGGTGCGAGTCCGGAAGGCCAGGGAGGGTTCCGTGCGGAGATAAGCAACCGTCTGTGGAAAAACCCCGCTCACTCGGAAAGTTCCGCCAGTCTGCAAACACAAGTTGGAGTGCTAGTACCGGACCCCGTCTCAGTTTCCAGGTAAGTCTTGTATTTGTCGTTGTAGCAAGGGGAGTCTGGTTGTATTCTGAGTGACCTGCTTCTGGAAAAATCCGAAGTTGTGAGGGTCAGCCAGTCTATTTCTTGTTTGTGACGGAAAGATCTTTGGGTACGTGTCATTAGGAAGTTAAAGTTTGTAGGATACAAGGAGTGGTGTTGTCCTTACCCCTCCTAAAAAGTCAGTGAGGACCCTCTGAGGATAAAACAGAGGTATCGAAAACCGTGTGTTGAGTTACGGATCTGGTAACGGTGATGATCCGGATCCGGTAGAGAGTCCGGAAAGAGATAGAATCCGGGTGGGGAGTGATAGTTTCATGTAATCACATTAACCCGATAAATAAGGAATTTAGAACACCCTCTGGGGTTCTCTGGGACGATATTCCGTGTCATCTTGCCACATTGTTGTGGTTAAGAGGGCTTACTACAGTATTACGCGTACAACACTATATCTTCACCTCTTCCTCCTACGGATGATCCGACGGCGTTGGCTGCCACACGTGACTCTCCGTCAGATGAGCCCCTTGGTGGATTGGAAGTGGCGTCATCATCAGCAGAAGCTACCATTGGGCACAACCTGACCTTGAATGCTTCCAACGTGGAAGTCGGAAGTGGTGTGCAACCCGCCGATGATCCACCAGCAGGTTGTACCCAATGATCACCCGTCCATTGTTTTGTAGTTTTAGCTCAAATCAAGCTGATTTGAGTGGTTGTGCGACACGTGTAGATTTTTGTAGATATACCATTGTGGAAGTACGCAACATCTAGATAAACAAAAATAATAGATAATAGTAATTATATAAAGTAGAAATTTTCAAATTTTCCATAATAGGTAGGGAATAGGAAGCCCAAAACCAGAAATAGGAATTAGAGCCTTTACGGAAAACCTTAAACTGTAATTAGGATTACAGTTGGATCCAGAAACTCTATCTGGAAACCCTAACCCTAATCCGGAAACCGGAAAGTTCCGGCCGAGTAGGCCCTAGAGCCTAGTCTGGCTAGGGAACTTACGGGAACGCCAGGCCGAAAACTACTTAACCCCCGCTATCTCCTTCATTCTTCCTCTTTCTCCGCGTGATTATCGCGATGGCGCTTAGTGAGTGAAAGTGTGGTGAGATAGGAACGCGTTAGGGAGAGAAGGGGAGGCCGGTGCTGATCGCACCGGAAAGTAGGATGGAAGTAAGGCGGAACCGGCGACGGAAGATTAGCGGAAACATTAGCGGAAGTGAGTTGAAAGTGAGGATAGAATATGTCAGTAGTTATGGCAAGGCCCAATGTGCAACGGAAGTCAGGGATCACCGCCCGGATGATTAGTCCGGAAATCCCTGAGAATCCGGAACACCACCGGCAACTAGAGGACAACCTGACAGATATGGGATGTCTAGGGTTTCTGAAAAGACCCTGGAACATCCAGAGCGAGGATATGATAGACGAGATAGTTTACGGCGCTCCCAACCAGTACCACCTAATCGTCAGGGGTCGTCCAAAGTCATGGACGGTAGAAATGTGGGTCGGAGTCTACTTCGCGTCCACTAGGGGATCCGGATGGGCTGGCCGGACGGAGAAGTTCGCGGCAGATAGATTCCGGAACCCGGCGGATCCAAAGGAGGGTTACAACGCGTCCGACTGCCGGAACCCTAGGGATCGGAGACTCCTAGAGTTTCTTAGCCCCATCTTGTATCCGGAAAAGCCCAGCCGGATTACAGTTACTCTGGCAAAGACAGTTTTCGGAGCTTTAGGGGAGAGAGGAAAACCGGCCCCTAGACTAGTCAGTTAGGGGCTCATTATCCACTCCATCGTGGAGAAGCTATCCGGAAACCTAGCGGGGAAGAAGTCGAGCCCCATCAGTCCGTACCTCCTCCACTTGTACCACAAGCAGGAGGTACTTAGCAATTCGGAAGATATCATCTACCGGTAGGGAGATAGCCTGATGCGGTATGGTCTTCCCCCGGAACCGGATCCGACGGATGATGAGCCAGAAGAGGAAGAGAAGCCAGAACCAGAGCACGACTCGCCGGATAGGCACGACTCCCGTCAGAAGAGCACGGATCCGGATTCAAGGGGGAAGGGCCAACTTCTGGACCCTGTTCCATTCCAGAACACTGAGTCGGATCTGGACATATTCGAGTCCACAATCTCTTGGTTGCGGAGCCAGAAGGCATCAAACGACCGGATGGCCACTCTGATCTGGAGAGTCTTCACGATGTTGAAGGTCGCGGACGAAACGGAGATTGTCGAGGCGATCAACAACAGACCAAATCCGGAGATGGTTCGCCTGCTGGAGGGCCGGATCTGAACTATGGAAGCGGAACGGGATCATCTTCAAAACCGCGCAACCTGGGCGAAAAGGGAGATGAACACCGCCAACAAACGGGCAACGAATGCAACGGAGCTGGTCCGGAAACTGAGGGACCTCATCGACCCGCCAGCAGATATCATCACCAGATCCGCACTCTGGAACAACCAGATGACTCGGGAAGGTCATATCACCGGAACCAAGGTTGTCAAGATCTTGGTTGAATTCGAGGCACGGATCGAGATTGCGCTGAAGGAGATGCGCCAGTTGGTCGGCCACTTCGATCCGCTCAGCGGATTAGACGCTTCTTTGTTTCCGGAAATACCCGGAGGGGAGTTTGCGGAGACAACTCAACTCAACCTTGGAGCACAATCATCGACCCAGCTAGCACTCGAAAGATCCTCGGTGCAGAAGGAGATTACGGATGGGAGGAGGATTCCGGATCCGGTCCTGATGCCCCAGAACACTTCGGTAAATCTCTTTCCACCTCTTCCGGATTCCTCTGCAGAAGTAACCGCGATGACGGAGATTCCGGTTGGGATTCAAAATCCGGCTCAGACCCATCCGGAGGAGTTTACCCACATGCAGCAACAGACTCCTCCGCGGCCACCACCGACGACCCCTATTGAGGTCATTGATCTGGAGAAGAAGAAGGCCATCAGGCGGAAGGTCCCCAGTGATCCAGAAGAGGTTCTTGAGTCGGAAGAAGAGGAAGCGGTAACCAACTCCTCTTCCGACTCTGAGTATGCGGAGACGGATCCGGGTTCGCCAAGGACTCGATCCGCAGCGAACTCCACCCCACCGAAGCAGATCCGACAGAAAGCGGCAACCCGGATTTCGAAGGGTGGAACGTCAGCGAAGAAGGCCCGGAAGGGCAAATGACTTAGTAGCGCAGTTGGGTTGTTAGTTTTAGTATTTTGTTTCCGACGCAGGTTTTCTGGATGTGGAACCCGTTGATCCAGAATTTTAGGTAGTTCCGGATTTCTAGGAAGTCAACGGCTTTCCGTTTTTCCCAGAACGGTCACTTGGCCGTTGTCTGGATTTTCAGCTGGCCGTTGGCCGCTTTTTCTTTGGACCGTTTTGGTCGTGTTGTTTTGGTTTTTAAGGGCGGGCCGGCTTGTGGCCTGTCATTCCATTTTGTGTCATTCAATCTGAGCACCCAAGAATAAACACCTTGGGAATCATTATCTTGCGTATCGCGTCTTGATTACTTGTGTGTGGGTGTATCCGGAGAGTGTGCAAGGTAGGAATCCGGATTGGTTGGTATCCGGATCTAGGCTAAGGGTGTCTTGTGGATGAGTTTAGAATGTAAATGAGGAACTGTGCGCGGTGCCTTTAAATCGCTGGAACAGTGATCCGGTGGGATCCGATAGTGGTCAGGGAGCTAGTCCGGAACTCTTGAGTTGGTCAGGGAGCTAGTCAGCAACCGCCGAGAGGAACATTCCCAAACCATCGGAAGGTCTGCCAACCTCAGGAGCAGTTGACATCTAGAAAGCAAGTCCCCTAGTTCCGGAATCCAACTATCCGCGGTTGTTGTGCGGTTGAGTATAGTTTACGAGTGAGGAGCTGTGCGCGGTGCCTTTAAATCGCTGGAACGGTGATCCGGTGGGATCCGGTAGTGGTCAGGGAGCTAGTCCGGAATTCTTGAGTAGTTCTGTGCGGAAGTCGGCAACCGCCTAGTAGGAATATTCCCAAACCACCGGAAGGTCTGCCAACCTCAGGAGTAGGTGAAAGCTTGATCCGGAAAATAGCTGAGTGTCGTTGAAGTAAGGGCGGGTGAGGGTGTATCTCTATGTGACCTACCTTCCGGGTGGCCACCCGGAAAGTTGTGAGAGGGACCATCTTTCCTCCTTACCGGACTGAGAACTTTGAGGACGGATAGTTGTTTGTTGTTTAGGAGTTGATACGTGTGTTACTTGAGTGGTGATGTTCTCCACCCCTCGGAAAGAGCAAGTGAGGACCCTCTGAGGGTAAAACAGAGGTACCAAAAACCGGTGTGACGGATAGAAGGAGTAAGAATCCGAATTAATACGGATCCGGATGTGATTCCGAAAGACAGTATTCCCGGAACTTGGTGTTTGTGTTGTACCGGATCCTACAGCGGATTGTCATTTCCGGGTAGATCCGTAGTTCCGGAAACTTATCTATCGCGACAACATCTGGAATTCCCTGGGACGATAACTCGTGTCATCTTAACGCTTTTGTGGTGTTAAAGATACCTACGCCTAGACTGCGCGTACGACAACCATGCCCAAGGGGTGTGGGTCCTAGAGTTCAGATGTTTTGATCTCAGTTTTGTATCCTGAAACTCATTTTAAGAGCATATAATATATGATTTTCTCACGGACCGTTATGTACTCTATGTTCAATGGTAGGCCCTCTGAATCTTCCAATTGTGAATGATATTTGTCAATCCCCCTGCATTCACACTTGTATGCAAGCCCCACCAATCATCAATGACATCTCTGCACCCACTAACTACTCCAATGAACATATTGCCCAAGCCTCTGATTTGGGTACTGCACCTACTAGACTTGTAGATGCGGATCACTTATCGGGTGCCACGAAGAGAAAGGTATGATAACTCTCGTACAATTATATCTGCTCCTAGGATATTTCAGCATCGCGTTATGTTGTCGTTTACCATTGATTTCTTGAATGACCTATTTCTCCTGGACGTAATAAGCCAATATTTTGATTATAACTGGTTCTACAATTCGTCCGTTTCCTAGCAGGAATGTGATCCTATCGTAGCTCTTGAGGGAACCTCTGAGACCATCCATCGTCCATTGAGGTCCGGGGTGGTGGAGAAGTGGGTCAACGTCGTCCTGGACCTCAATGGGATTCTATATGTAGCCGAAGATTGGAAGTCGAAGGGGCCAGTGGTACATTTCAACCGCTACTCTAAGCCGCATTCTGCGACTGTTGCCGCGATTGTGGGGCCGAAGGCGGTGTACGTCCAGTCCAATTGCTCAACGTTCTTAATTGAATTAGAGAAGATTGCATTTATTTCAGTGTGGAGCTCCATGAAGAAATCCACCACTGATGAGGTTTCCAAGTACCTATTTAGTGACGGAGTTTTGCCCATTCATATTTTGGGACAGGACTCTTGCAAAACTGTTAAGGTCAAGGATAGGGCCGGAAGATTGACGTCCTATAAGGAACCCGGGACGCAGAAGGATTTGTTTCTTAAGAATATGGATTCGCTCCTCTCTGGGTTTTGGAGATGGTTTACTTGCGAGAATACCATTATAGTGGACGATAGCCCTCGGAAGCATATGATAAACAAGCCTGAGAATGTAATACTTCTGGATTCATGGTCAAATCGGGGAAATGGGGACAAGGATTCGTTTCTCATGAATGTCCTACTGCCTTGGTTCAAACGATTACATGTCAATCGCAGCAAGGGGCTAAAGTCGTTTCGGTCAAACGGCCCAGGGAGAATTGGGCGTAGAATGCTCTGTGATGAGAGGGGTCGGCGAGAGTATGACAGGCTCTTGGAGGTAGTTCGTGGATCAGCTAGTGTTAGCTAGTGCTATTCCGAGAGGTATGTAGTTCAGCTCGGGTCGAGCTGATGTATGATACAGTTTTGGACGTCAAAGAATTTTCATAGTTCTTCTACGGATGGATCGAATGTGTATTTACGAATTTGAATTTGGTGCAATACAGAGGGCCAACACTTCTACATCCCCAACATCAGATGGTTGCCTCCAATGCCAAGTGTCAGCCGATTGTTTTTGACTATGGTCAATATGTTATCCTCAGTACCGGGAACTTCTTGTGCTCCGCGTCCACTGTCAACTCGTTTATGGACTTCTCTGTGATGCTTATTGAAGACAGGGTCGTAGATAGTCCTCCTGATCGGAAGCAACGTTTGGCAGTGTCCTATTCACCATCGCCACTTCGCTCTAAGGACCCTAATATGTTGTCCAATTCGCCATCCGCATCAAACAGATTGACCCAAAGAAGGCTCTACGAAGACGCGAACTATCTAGTGTCTATCCCAGAGTTGAATCTACAAGTCCCCTCTCATGCATGTCAAGATGTTGTGAGGGTCTCTGTTATTCCACCCACGCTCCCTCGTCAGAGTGCACCGTCTCACGTGAAGAGGTTTAAAAGAAAACATGATGGACCATCATTTAGTCACTCCACTAGTCACAGTTGGGATTCATGGGAACGGAGGTCTTTGCAAGCACAATGAAGGCAACAATTTCGCGATGAGGGAAGATCTAACAAAACTTATAGTAGAGGACCAGAGATTCTAAAGGCCATGGAGAAGTTGAGGTCTACCTCGAATTGTTGACAATCACATGTTCTATAATCCCGATTGTTAGTCTTCTATAGACATTTCGTACAAGTGTGTCCATGAACTTTGTCCACAATAGATCTTATGTATATTATTCCTGGTCTTTGTTAAGAATTCGTCTTTCTTAATACATGCTGTGTATTAGTATTTCAAGATTATTTCCACGTCATTCTCATTTGCATCGCAATTGCTATTGTTGTGCTATATTTTTACTTCCATTTACATGTTTTGTATGCCACTACATTGCATTTCTATTTTCTTGAGAGAAATTCATATGTCAGTTTAAAATTTATGTGGTTGCTAAGACTCTCATTTCCTTGGAAAACTCTCATTTTAATGAATATAGTGTTATGGGAAACATGTTGTGCAAGTTGCAATTATTTATAGACTCAAGGATTCAAAAAAATATGTAAGTAATGGTCTCTTTCAAGGTCGTACTATGTGGAATTTAAAATCGGGGTTTGAATCTTGCCTTGTACTTTAGCGTCCCAAGAAATGGAATCTCATGAAATTCACGTAAAAAACATCATATTCATTATTTTGGGAGATTGAGGACCTCCCAAAATAACATTGTCTATTGTTGGGTCCTTTAAATGAAGTCGAATTGAAATGAACTTGAAATTGTGGAAACTAAAATTTCCAATTGTGTAAGACGATTTCCATTAAAATGATAGTTTCTTGTACTTTGGGAATCTCAAGCATTTATTGGTTGCAGTGATTACAGTCATTTTGGATTTAAATGCAAAAAATGGTCTGCATTGACCACCAAGTCATGAGTTGAATGGTTGGTTGGAAGAAGCTACCTATGTCATCTAGGTGGTCCGAGTTCGAATCTCATTGAACTCGTGTGAGCGGCTATGACACAGACATGACTTGGTGCTGCTAGTGAGCATAGCAAGCAGGAAAGTTGTAACCACCAACTGGCCCCCTACCAGAAATTGTGAAAAGTGCTTTACACATTAACAAAATAAAAAGTGGTCTTAGCCACTATCAATTTTTCAACTCATATTACTTTTTTAAAAACATTGAGTTCCAAAACCAATTAATACTGAAAAGAAACCAACATACATAATGTGCCACAAATAATATAATAAAAAATATATTAAATAAAAGAAATATTAAGTTCACTCACTCTTCAAGTGACTACAAACAAAATATAGAAGTACTTCTAATACAAATCTATGAAATTTAATCATAATATTCCAATCTACACCATCTATTCAACACAACATGTGTTAAATAATTATATAATATCGTCTACACTTATGCAATAGCATTACCATACCATAAAACTAAACATATTGTCTATCAAACTTTAATTCAAACACTATCTTGGTGTCTTCGTAATCCCCCATTAGTCCATTAGAGATCAATCGGAAGTGTATGATGCCAAACTGTCATGGATGACTTCAATTTGAGCAGTAGGAATCTTAAGGACACACTTCACTATGTCCTTCACCTTGGACCTCCATGCAATGACAAGAGAGTTTGTATCCTCCCATATGGGATCTTGCGTCTCATCTACTTTCCAATGTAATCCTCTTACAAAGTCCCAACCAGTGTACAATTCCTGAACACTTCGGTCTCACAAAGTGGGCCGAAAGTATTGAATTTGGATACAATTTGGATGCTCGGGATTAGTGAAAGGGTCAGATAAAGCCCTTGCAATCCATATAGGCTTTGTATCAGCATCTATTGGTCGAAGAGCAACAAAATAATGCTTCTGAACATCACGCCCGACACGGAAAGACGGCAACGATCGGTCGCGGCGTTGCCCTACGAAGGGTCATCCTCGGCAAACTCCTCACAAACCTCACCATCATCATCAAGTTCATCCTCCTCTGCTGCCTCAACTCTAGTATATGGCCAAAAGCCATCCATCAAGGTCTCATTTGGCACGATTGGCTCTACCAAACATGCTTTCACATTCCGCCAATAGAATATCAAATGCTCAAACCATCTTCTATACTCCAAACTCTCGTTGCATAATACTTCCCAATATTTGATGAAACCGGATATGCCCTTAGAGATGTCTTCCACGCCCCGCATTGGAAGGTGGGTGACAGGTAGAGGCTCCCTACGAGGCCATAGACTACTTCCTTCAAAATCTTCTTTCCACAATTTGATCCCCCCTTCTTCAGGGAGCCAATCACTATCCGTGCAATACCTTTTGTACTTCATGATTGGAACACCCAAAGAGTTAAGGTAGAATTTAAATTGTTGAGCCCTTGTGTGGCCAACAAGTGCTTCGTCTCCATCCAGAATTGCACCTTCTATAAAGGCTTTGAAATCTGGTACCTCCTCAATCAAGTGAGGAATCGTAGGCACAGAATCCACATCCATGAAAGACTTCATGAGGGATGGGATGGTAGGAAAGCTTTCTTTCTTCAACTGCATGCTCCATCTCCCAAACAAAGCATCTATGTCATCATGTGTATGGCTGACCAACATGAAACTCACATACACCTCCCGAAAGATTTTCTTTGCAACTAGGAGGGACCAAAATGCAAAGACAAACCGGTTTTTGTTGTCTCCAGTGGCATTGTCCATTTGAACATTGAGAACTGGAGGAAGAGAAGTCGCTGCAACAGGGACATCCGGCGCTAGGCGCAAAGATGACTAACAAATTTCTGATCCTTTCAACACCGCTTCAAAGAGAGGAGCAGAGCATGATCCAACAAACAATTCTCGATAGGAGTACTTTGGAGGGAGTTCTAGATCTTTGTAGTTTGAGTCGTGAAGGAAGATATCGAGTCCATAATGCGCGTAACGCACATCACCATGTCCATGTGCTATCATTCCAGTCACTGACACAAGCAACTTTGTGAGCCCATCAAGTTGCTTGCTCTTGTGGGAGAATATTGGTGATGCTGTCTTGGCATGATCCATTTTATCATGCATGATTGTTAAGCATTCGTGAGGATATGCGCTTGAGCTATATCGATTTGCATAGTACAAATCTCGGTGAGCCTGAGCACATGCAATATGTTTTTCCAGTTGCTTGTCCCACTTCTGTCCAGATCCAACTGGACATGCCCGCCTCATTGCATAAAATCTATCACAAACGGCACATCGAGCGAAATTATCTCTAGGCTTCTTCACGCTGTACTCAGGAAAGTTCAATTTACTGATTTTGCTTATATTAAAAGAGACTTTTCCCAACCCAAACACTGCATTTGCAGCCTTGACATCAGGAATTGTTCCTTTCCAAAGGAATGTGGCTGGCAGAACCTTGGAGACCACCCTCTCCCCAGATGGAAGGGTGTGCATGCGATGTGGCATATGGTCTGCTTCCTTCTCAAGCACACACCTCAATGTTACACGGGCTTGCAGCGTATGCTTTCAAGCCTTCTGAGTCCCTACATTCCCGTGTGGTTGAGCTTGTTCACCTCTAGCTGCATATCCTTGAAACCGGTGGAAGGTGGATTCTGAGACACCTGCAATATGCCTCTACGCCGCTATACAAACATCGATGCCTTCAAGAGTGACCACTCTCTTACCGTGAGCATCACGGTGGACCTATCGATGAACATCTAATTTCATGTGGTAGCGGAACTTGAAGCTCGTCTTATAGTACATTCGTTCACGAAAAGCTCGAATCTTCTTTCTAGGAAAAGGTTGTTCACAATTGTTTGAGCAACAATCTTTGTTGGATACAAAATTGATAGATTCTGGCGTGAGTAATTCGTTGTCTTTCACAGGTGCTTGAGGACAGATGGGTTCCTCACAATGCTTGTGTATTGTCTTGCACCTGATGAAGATAGTCGCAACAATCTCGCTTGACGTTTGTTGTACTCATCCTTGAGCTCATGATCGTGTAGACTTGAACCATTCAAAAACACCTATTTAATGGGCCACGCTCGAAGAGAATACCTCCAGTCCTCCAGAATGTCCTCAATGCTTAGGGACCTAGAGATGTGCACAGCTACAAAGGAATCACCCAGTGGACCATCATCACCTACGACAAGATCAGAATTCACGCTGTGACAAATGCCCTCTCCCACTGCAAGGCCGTTGACATTGTGCAAAGTCACTACTTTCGTACTCCAGGACAACCTAGGGATGCCATCGCAATCTGGAATGTCCATAATTTCTTCGGGAACATTTTCAACCTCATCGAAGTCAGAGAGGTCATCTAGTAAAGGTTGAAGTGCCTCCGCCATGATGCCTGAACATTCATAAAAAATAATTAAAATACATCAGTCTTTTCAATGAATGTGTCCATGTAGTTTAACTCGGATTGAGTTAAATGTTCAGCTAAACTTGTTTTAATTACATTAATTATTTATTAAAAATTGTTGAGAGAGACATCAATTCATTACCTCCGAAAATCTTAACAATTATAAGATATTCAATGTTGACAAGATGTTAGAAATTTAACTTGATTCGAGATGAATATCTGGCAGTTTTATTCAGTCACTACTTCCTTGTACCACGATTGGTGTAATCATTATGCAGCCTCCACTACTGTATATGTAATCCTCTAAGCGAAAAAAATTCACGATTAATAAATAATTTATTAACATGTATTTTTCATCTCTTTATGAGAATCAACAGAATACATTTTATCACCTATTATTATAGTTGAGGAGAATTGGATATGTGGTTTAACTCGAGTTGACATGAATTGAGACTATCTGGGGGTTCCATTTGAACTTTTTCAAATATTAAAAATTATTTTATTCTCGTCATCACTCTGAAACTGATACCATTTCCTTCAATTTAACTCGATGCAAGTTGAATTGCAAGAGAAGAGACCATCCTAAAGTGAAATGAACCAATCTTAACAATTATTCCGTAAATTCCGGCGGTAATTTCGAAGCTATGAAAACCCTGATTCAATTGAAACCATCAACCACAAGAGCTGCAAAAGTTGACATAGATGCAAGGGAAGCTCACTATGATGGGAAAAAGAATTGGTTGCACGACAGCAAAGTACATTACAACGTCTAGGATGATTACAATATGAATCTTCTGGTTGCGCGTGCTTTCAACAAAAAATAGTACGTAAACAAGTGTTTCGGGAAAACATAGCAAAGAAGATAGAAGAGTCTATCTTTGCATACGCAAAACCTGAGAGATATAGAAGTTATCAATCGTAGAGCATGTTACCGTAATCTGTACCTTGAAGTTCTTTAATGCAATAACTGTCAAAGAAAGAACGGAATGCAGACGGACAACAAGCCAAAACGAAGAGCAGAAACTAATGAAATACTTAGGCGAGGAGGAGGCTGGCATGGCAGAGTAGCGCGATGAAAGGCAGGAAGCAAGAAGCGGGAATGCGAGGCTGATTTGGAGGAATTTCAAAATGTTGTCAACCTACTGGTATTCTGGGGAGTGTAGAATATCCGACGCACATGAATACCATGCTATTGTCGACATTGTAGAATTTTCTAGAAAAAGGACACAATCGAACTTGTAGTGAAGGAATTTTTATTTGGCATTAAAAGACAACCTAATTCTGTATTCTCCTTTCTGGGACTTCAGGAAAAGCAAAGATGCCATTATGTCCTTTTTGTGCGTGGCAGCATGATTGATTATAAGGGACTCCCGACCTGCTGTCACCAAATTCTCCAACATGGCAGAAATTAGAAGGGAATATTATTTGCTGTATTGCTTTCCCAATGTTCTCCAATACCTTTCACTGCTTTCCACCAAAAAATGAGGGACTTACGGAATGAATTCCAACGTCTACAAATAGTAATCAGGGTCTCCAATTTAGGGGACCCGGGAGGGTGGGTGGGACATCCTCGTATAAGGCTTTTCCTAACAATACTTAACAACCATTACTAGACAAGTAACATGGCATTCCAAGTAGTAGAGGTAAGAAATGCAAATATATATATCCCATTGTATTGTAATGTAGTGTTTACACAATAAGTAAGTCATTTTGCTCCAAAGTTTAGCAAAATACTAACATAAAAAATACTAAGTTTCTAATGCCTACAAGCTCATATATGGTGATAAAAAACTGCATGTATTCCATGTAATTTTATAGTATCCCCAAATAGATGGTCTTCATGTTCTTAATAAAAGCAAAGGTGGTAAAATATTGACAGAGGTTGTGGACCTCACCTGTCCCCATGGCACACCCAACATTAACAAATGTTAGTATGACGTAGACCAGGTGTCTACAGTCCACAACAACTTGTTATCGCATTTCACAGTTAATACAAAACCAAACAAAGCTTCCAAATCAAAAACAGAACGAACCAATACAGAGTATGAAGATGAAATCATGAAAAAGAAAAAAGAAAAAAGACAGGACCTGTGTTGTTGCCATTACAACTACAATATTAGCACTAAATGATTGACTCCACAGGAGATAACTGTCAGTGCATCTACGACAACTACCTGGCTGGAACGGAGAACCACATTGGCAGTATATGTAGCCTACAGTAGTTTTGACCGAGTTTTGACCAAGTCCCGAGTTTTGAATGCTGGGCCCATTGGCAGTTAAGCATCACCTTGAGCATTTAGCCGAATCAAGCTTCAAAAAAGCTGTAGATCGAGGTTGCCCAACCCAATGTCTAGCACGAACTTCCTAAGGCCACGCATGCCCAAACCGAGCCAGCTCAGGCCGATCCCAAGTATTTCAAGCCGGTCCCACGCTGCCCGGCCAATCCAATGCATGACCAGGCTATGCAGGAGATTGGCGAATCATCAAAAAAATCTTTCTTTTAAAATTCAATCGCACACATCTGAGCTTGACCTAGCCGGTCTTGGGTTGAAACTTGCTGGGCCAGTGCTACATGGAGCATTCTGCAGCCGTTTATTTCCAAGTACAGCAATGGTAGTGGACTAACAAGGTTCCATTACATCATAACTAGGCTATCCTTAATCCAACACATTAAGCTAGTAAGCAAGATTAAGGACTAATCTATCTGTGTAATCATGAAAAAAGTGCAGGAAAAAACTGACATATAAACTGTCAATCTATAACTGATGAGGGTAATAGGAGGGAGGGTGGGAACCAAAGGATCAAATTAAATAGTGTGATAAAACACCACTTAATTATTATCCAAATTATCTAGTACCTAGTAAATATAAGGTACTGATTTAAATAATTTCTATAAAATAGCTCATTAAAACCAAATGGAAAGGATGACCACATTTTTCCAAAGACAAAGATACCTAAAAAACATTAGGTAGCATCCAAAAAAGCTTCCAGCCCTTCCAAAAAAAATACCAATTTTCAAAAACATCAATTTATTCCACCCATACTACTTTTCTTTTTCTATTTTCTATTTTCAACAATATTCTGTTTCAATTTGCTAAGGTTATACATCCTTGAGCAAACACCAATTTGTTACATACTAGTGACAAAAAGGAGGGTTTGGGGTTTAGGGTTTAGGGTACCCGCCTCCACCCTTGGATGGTGTCCCTCAGTAAGAGTACTGGTGTACCCTTTACCAAGGGGCACACCAGACTATACTTTAACAAAACAAAGATTGAAATTCATTTGTTCACAACCCTATCCAATATGAGCAAGTTTTATAGAAACTGAGTAAGTACCTTAAGGTTTCAATCAGGGCATCGATATTCAATCTCGTGCCTGGAAATGTGCTGGTTGTGAGGAATTTGGTCACAACCTCACGTAGCCTATTGCATTGGAATCCATTTCGTACCATCACAGTGAAGAGCAAATGGATTTCATGTGTAGCACTAGCAATATCACTACAAAGATATATAATTGGGACAGTTTGTGAAATGGCAATCCCATATGATTGCCGTACTGGCCTATTGGAACGGAAAACTATATATTGAGCGTAAGAGAACGGAAGATTTCTACCCTTATCAAATTTGCTTAAGTGGAAGTTACCTAGAACTGGGTCCAGATTGGTAATTGAGATGTTCAAGTTCATGAAATGGGCAGCTATACCTCTCGTAAGATCAGACGCAGCAAATTTTGATACTTCTGGCTTAATTTCCAAGACCTGTAGGGGGTATATCCAAAAGGGATTGTCCCTCGTCCGTGGTTGGTCTGGTGAGAGGAACTGTTTAGCAAAACCATTATTTATTAGGCATAGATCATCAATATACCTAAATGAATAACGGAAAGATATCATGAGGTCTGGGCGATTAAGCCTAGCTAGTCTCTGGATGAATTGAGTTTCGTAGTACAACAAATACATATTACACCATAATGGTGAGCAAGCAAAACCCATTGGGATTCCTATGATCTGTTGCCACACCCTGTCACCAAGGTTGACATAACAATCGTGCATGAGCCAACTGTGGAGGTCAATCAATCTCTGCTCGTCCAAGCTAAACCAGTTATTAGCAGGGGCTGTCGTCGCCCATTTCGTGCGAGCAGCTTGCCGGTTGTGATTAGTTCGGACCCAAATTTTTGGGGTAGCCCGAGGGAACACTTTGCTGTGTTGTTTGAAGCCAAGTCGGATTAGATGTGCGATGGCTGTCAAGAGGTTATCCTTGCCTTCTAGAGGGATAGACTTATAACACCTAGTAACGTCTGCTACAAAGATGTGTGATAACGATTGTGGCAAGTTAAGGGCTACTTCAATAGCAGAATTAACTAGCCAGAACATAGACGTATCGACATGCATAAATTGTTTGTAGCACGCAGTCATCTCAGTGGCCCAAAGTTTGATTGATTCTAAGATCAAAGTCGTGGTGATGGTGAGAAGGTGTGCAATGCCCGAATAAGCAGTGCATGACGCATTGGTTAACCATCTGTACTTTCCTTTATGTTGTTTGAACGTGGCCATAAGGTATGGGAGGGCTTCAAATTCAACTAATATTTCCGGTAATATGTCTTGTAAATCATTGCAGACTTTAAGCAAGACATGTGACCTGAGAAGCCAAAGACCATTTTCCCTACAAGGCTGGAAATCTGGCCTTGATAATCTCTCAAAAGCCATGAGTCGTATATGACGAATGCAAATAAAACAACAGTTATTGGCAGCTTTGTCGAGCCCCGAGCAAAAAAGGTTACTGGTAATCCAAGCTAACTCATTTTTGACCGAGTTAATAGCCCATAGGTTGTCACCTGATACCCGAAAGCCATACTTGTTTTGCTGCAATGCTGATTTTAATTAGCTCAGACAGGTAGTCGTCAACCAAGTGCGCGCTTCCTCGATTGGAAAGTCAAGATCGACCAAACCGAGAATAACGATGAGCTGGTCAAATGCTTCCAAAACTGTGGCCAAGCAAGGACCAATCCTAGTAGGCTTTAATGGAATGTGATTAAGTCCCTGAGCTACAACTTTGCGTAATTGGGCATTCTGAATGAGATTTATGTTCATGGACCGAACGTGTACACTAGCTGGTGCATAGCTTGATAGTTTGTTAGTAGTTAAAGGATCCAAGAATGGGAGCAACCTTTTAGCGTTCAAACAAGTACATGCATTATTTACGTCAAGCAAATCCAGAAAGGAGAATAATTTAAAAACAAACGTTGGTTTATAAATCATAGTAGCCACGTTTTCATGGTATCGCCTAGCGAAAACTATCTCTTGAACTGTATCCACAAGGTAAGCAAAATTAAATGCTACTAGCATTTCTATAAGGAGTTTCCGAATATTTACCCACTCAAGGGCCCGCGACTGGTATGTAAGGATAATAAAACTAGCAATTTTACGTCGATCAGCCTTGGACAGGGTCCGTCGTCCTAACAGATCAATTGTGAGAAACCTGTTTTCTAAAACGACATAGTTAACATCATTAGAGTTACCATAAATACTACTGCTAAGTCATAAATTCCAGCAAGCTAACGTTCAAGATATCGTATTCACGGATCGTTTTCAAAGCTCAAGATACGGCCTTTGATCGGAGAGAACTGTGGACGAGTGTGTCGAGGTCCTTCGCTTCCCGATACAATATTGGTCAATGTTTGGCCATTGGGAGTGACTGGGGATGTAGCAACGCTGTAGTTTGGCCGTGAACTACGAGGTGCTGAAGATGATCCACGTCTTCCTCGATTGCTGTAATACCCTCCGTGTCCACGCCCGTTGGACTGCTGACGAGGCGGGGCTGCCTGTTGTGAGTCCGAGGGACAAGCATTGTCGTTAATCCTGGCTCGTTTGTTTGCAGGAGCCGGGCTAGAAGTGGCCTGGTTCGCCAGTGTGTAACTGATCGGCTTCAACAACCTCTCGACTTTACGGAAACCAAGTAAGCTGGGGTATCGAGTCAATAAATTTGCATTCGGAGTAGCTGTGAAAAGTACAGTA
Source organism: Rhytidiadelphus loreus (assembly GCA_947034895.1). Classification (NCBI taxonomy): domain Eukaryota; kingdom Viridiplantae; phylum Streptophyta; class Bryopsida; order Hypnales; family Hylocomiaceae; genus Rhytidiadelphus; species Rhytidiadelphus loreus. Next base: position 66,733,695 of record OX344763.1, on the reverse strand, counting down.
GCTTCAGTCATCCATGCACGACTCTGTAGAAACACTAAATGGCTTTTCGTGGCAATTCGCCCCGTTCCAGCCATCCATACACAAAAGGCAGTGAATTTGGAATCTAGTGTTGGATGCAAATCATCGGAGAAGAAACGCTCCAAGTTATTGATCATGAACCATACGGCATGATCCCACCAAACGTAATATTCAAAATTTTGGGAGTTTTCCAGAGAAATGAGAGTTATATTCTAACACCTTAGAATTTCTCGAAGCTAATCAGAGCAGAAAAAGAAGAGCTAAACGCCAACAAACACATAAAAAGTAGTTCGTGACAATCAAAAGAAGCTCCCTAATGAAAAATTCGAAAATGATATGTCCAAATTTGCACATTGCATCTGTATTAGCAAGGAAATTCATAACATTTACACATATTTGCATTGCTAGGTGTGCAATATATACTCCTCTGTCATTACAAGTGTAGGATCCATGTATAGAATGCGTGATAATAGCAATCCCTTGGACCCACCTAAGTCAACACTGGTCTAAAAACTCAGAGAGAGAGGCATGAAAACCAAAAATGCACAAAAATGTACATATACTTAGTACAACTATCAAGTTCACAACGTACTCTTCATCTTTTCAAGGGCCCTCAAAATTTCAAGCCCACGACTATATCCGCCGCGGACACCTGCACCTTCCTGACGCATGTGCTCTCTTCTTTGTGCTTGTAGCGACCTTCGCTCCCAAGAGTCCCACGTAGAAGTGGAGGACTGAGTACTGGATGACCTCTCTGCTTGTCTCTTTAATTTTGCTGATTGAGACAATGCACGGCAACGTGGAAGCAGAGGTCGAACGAGAGCGGGTTTAGATTTTGTTTCTATATAGAGGTCATTCGGCGTATGGGCTTTCACTTCCGGTGTAAACATCAAATTATTAGCATCTCCGTAGAGCTTCCTTTGCGTCCCTTTCTCCGAAATAGTTGGCGACGTTGACAAATCCTTGGTTGCCCTAGAGCGCAGAGGAGATGGCAAGCAGGAAATTGGCAAGCGCGGCTTCTTGTCAGGGGGATTGTCTACCATCCCGTCCTCGACATGCTTGACAGAGAAGTTCATGGTGGAATTCACAGTCGGCGCCGAGCAAAGGAAATTCTCCGTACTAAGTATGACGTATTGTCCATAGTCGAGAATGGAGTCCTCGGACGCTTGACAAGGGAGAATCCCATCCAGCCTAGATCTTGTAGATGCGATTCTTATCTGATAGAAAACAAGAGCAAAATAAGCCATAGAGCTTTCAACGCACCATAAGAACAAGAGTTTCTGCATGAACTTCAGATACAACAATGAGCCGTTGAATTTTATAAAAAAACATTACCCCGAACTACATTTCAGCGCGAAGGGAGCTAAACTGCAACAAAAAAAAATGCCAAAATCAGCGGTCTATATATGGTACAATTTAGCTACACTCGAGCTGCATACCTCCAAAAACACGTCTAACTAATACTAGCTGACCTACGGAGGACCTCCATAAGATTTTCATACTCTCGACGACCCCGTTCTTCGCACAGCATCTGTCTCCCAATCCTCCATTTTTTATTCTCTCTGAAGGACTTCAGACCATTGCTGCGGTTGACGTGCAATTGTTGGAACCAAGGAAGAAGGACCGTCAGAAGGAACGTGTCTTTGTCACCGTTTCCTCGGTTGCTCCAAGAATCCGCTAATATCACATTCTCAGGCTTGTTCATGATGTGTTTGCGAGGACTGTCGTCCACAATCACTGTATTCTGAGAAGTGAAATTTCCATGGAAGCCTAAGAAGAGAAAATCTAGGTTCTTCAAGAACAAATCTTTATTTGTTCCCGGTTCCTTGTAAGAGGTCAACCTTCCAGCTCTATCCCTACACTTAACTGTCTTGCATGAGTCTTGCCCCAGAACGAGGAAGGGCCACCTTCCTTCTCGAAAGAGGTATACACAAATTTCATCGGTCGTGGTTTTTTTCATGGAGCTCCATATAGTGATTTTAGCTATCCTCCCTATCTCCTTCAAGAACTCAAGGCAATTTGGACGGACATAAACTGCTTTTGGTCCAACAATTGCACCGATCGTGGCAGAGTACGGCTCTGACTCGTTTTGAAAATGCTTGCTTGAACTGTTTGACTTCCAGTCCTCGCTGCGACATAAAATGTCATTGAGGTCTAAGACGACGTTCATCCACTTCTCATCCACCCCAGACCTCAATGGACGATGGACGCCCTCGGAAGTCCCCTCACAAACTACTGTAGGATCGGAGCCCTGCTAACAAACGTAAGAACGTGGAGTAGTTACGATCGGAAAATTGGTTTAATTTGGTCGTCATGCGAAATCATGTCATCACCGAAGGAAAAAAATAGAAAAAAAGTCTAATCCTTCCATAAGAGAACAAGGGATTATACCTTCTCCACTGACGAACTTGAAGGCTGACCAGCAATTTCACAACCGGTTGCCACAGAATCAGGGGCTGAAGTATCTTCATCCAATTCTAGGAATTCAGTTGAACATACTGGTTTCTTATCCTCAGTCAACAGTTGTTTTTGTGTAGGAGGGACAACAGAGACCTCAGGACAACATTCCATATTCACAAGGCCTGCAATTCAAGATTTTGGAAAAAGTTTCTCTGTGAGAAATATATTACATTTTCAGAGATAATTGTCTCTTACAATACAAAATTGAGTTCAAAAATGTCAAAACCAGAATTCATGCCTCTACAATGAACGTTCGATAAAAATTGAGTTCTCCTATTGACAAAACATAAGTTCAATCTCTACCAAATAGTTTAGCTCGAGTCGAGCTAAATCTACATAAGGCAATGCTCACTAAGTGTTTATTGGGCAGAACCTGCAAATTGATCTTCGGTGGGCAGGGCATCACTTCCAGGCTCCACCTCGGAAGCATCTTTGGACAAGTTCTGCCCAATCTCCATCTCCGATGTCAAATCCGTTGCAATCTCGACGCCGAGAAGGGGACTCGTGATTGGCACAGGAGAAGTTGGGTCAGCAACAACATCGTCGACCAGCAGTGGAGCGGGAGACTCCAGTGCGGTAGTGGGAGGTGGCGGAGACACTGGCAAAGCCTGCGTCGGGCTCGAGGCGTTGCTGATGTTTGATCCAGACAGTTGACCCTGGAGCTGCAACACTGGAGACTCGGGGGGAGGGGGCAATGCTGCGATCGGCTCAACTCCCACCTTCTTGATCAAGATCTGCAGCATTTCCCTGTTTTGTTGAGCAAGCTCTCGGTTGGTTTGGGACTCCAACCGCATCCACTCTTGATTATGCCTGTGAAGTTCGAGGTTTTCTGCCCTCTCCTTCGCCTGATCCGCCCTCAATTGAGCTAGTGCAAGCTCGTTTTGCTTCTGCAACAACTGAGTTTGTTGTTGCAGATTTGCTAGGGAGGCGGCATTCTGCGCTGATATCTCCGCCAACTGCTTTGCAATACTTGTAATCGTGTCATGCTCCCTCTTCTTGTGTGGCCGTCCAGTTGGGGCCGGACTCTTTGGAGTTCCAGACAAAGGAGGTAGCATGGAGCTCGCCGATGAACCAGGTATATCAGTAGAAGGACGACTCATCGGAGTCGGCATCTCATCAAGTCCATGAGGCCCGTCGTCTTCAATGTCTTCCTCATCTTCATCGGATTCGGAATCAGATGTCAGAACCTCCCTCCACAGCGGCTCACTGAAATCGGATGTCTGAGACGACCTCAACTTTCTCTTCGAGGATTTCGGCGTGGAACTTGGACCTGCACTGTTGTGAATTGGGTACCCAGTTTCTACGAAGTCGGCTATGTCAAGCGTCATTGCCTTCCTACAAATGTCCTCCCACCAATCTGACTACGTATCTGGCCCAATCGCATAGACGTTTACGTTACTCATCTGCGTAAAGAAATCCATAGTGTCATCACAGTTACAATCTGAGGTCTAATGATTTAACGCGACCAGCGCTAAAACAACAATTAAACGAAATTCACCAACGTTCACGATATTTCAGCGCAATATCTATGGACAGGAATGCAACATTTTAGAGCGAGTCGCGCTAGAATGCAGTCATAGTACTTACCACGGCAGCGCAAGTCAACTTTCCCCCTGCGTATCCCGAGTAGATTGACATTCCAGACTTGCAAAATGTCTTCACCAACCACAGGGAGAATTCCATTCGTAACTCGGTGTTGTGGATGCGGTACTCCAGTTCGTTGTATACGCGCGCCTTCATGTACTGTGCCGTCTCCGGACACTCAAATTCTGTTGGAATGTCAACGTTGTTCTCGTTCTCGGGATCCTGCAGGAAGATCAAGAACACTTTCTTTGGCGTCCTTGCTGCTGAAAGATCTCCGAGGCAGTCGTTTTTTCCGGCGGAGTAAATAGAGTACGAAATCAAGTAGGAATTCAGAGCCTTGTTCGATTCCACAAACTTAAGGGCTTGCGCCTGCTCCTTCTCGTCACCACAAATGAAAAGCCAGGCCAGAAGATCTTCAAGGGCTGGCTTCAGCGTCTTGTCCATTGATGTCAAAACTTCAATGAAGTAGGGCTGGTCCATCGTGGAGCTCCCTTTCTTCTGAATCCCAGGCAGCGACCTAAAGTCAACAACCCCGAGGGCAAGGTAATTTCTGGTATCTGCCGTCTACACCTTCTTTGGCCATTCCTTATGATGATTTGGGAGCCACTCATATGGCCGGTAGTGTGCACATGCTGAAGGTTTCATGAATTTGGACTTATGTTCGAGAAACACCTTGAAGAAATTGTAGGCGTCGGAGGACAGCTCAGTGATCGGCTTGTTTCTTGAAGATTTATTCTTCGCTCTTCCAAAGTATGCTTCTCCAGGTCTATCCAGAAGGACGTCCATTGTGGCGCTGGAAAAATGGCGTTCCTTCTTGAAGGCCTTCCAGTTTTCATTGATGCTCTCGCTTTGAGCATTCATCAACCCAAGTTCTGGCTTGATGCCGTGAAGCTCCTTGATCACGAGGTTCTTGCGCTTCCGACGTTCCACCCACTCCTTTGTGTTGAAGCAGTCATCCAGAACTGACGTGATGCTTTTCACTATTACTTTTGGATAAGCGTGAGTCCGATTTCCACCGGACTGGTTTAGCAAATGTTTTGCAAGTTTGGCTAATTCATTATAGCTCAAATCACCCAAGTGCTTGAAAAATTCCCGATTCAGCATGCAGCTCTTTGGGTTCCAGTCGGCCTTAGCGTTAAACATTTTATCCGTATCAGGATTCACGAGTTCTCCGTGCGCAGTAGCGCTGATCACTTCACTCCACAACTTGTACACATCGTCGGGCGCCGTGATAAGGCGGAATTCATTTGTGAGCTTGAGCTTCTCCTCTTTGGACTTGGATTTTGAGATCTTCAGGTTCTTCACAACGTCAATCATGGAGAACCTGACTTACATCGCCTTCTCGAACACCTATAACAGATAAGTTTTGTTAGAATCACTAGTGTAGCGGAAGGGCATCCAACTACAAACATTTAAAACAATTCGACCATGAACTGAATCCTTGCCCGAGTACAGCAGTTTAGCGTGCCTCGCGCTAATGTGCGAACCTGAAATGCTTCTCGCTTCTGCCGGTTCAAGACTGTCCGTCTGGTAGCCACAAGCGTCCCGACAGAGTTTGTCGGAGTTGGGTTTTCTGGTCTCCCCATGTCCTCCCATACTTTTCTAGCTCCCAAGATATTGGTCGCCCACGATGGCTGAACCGCAACAAAATGATTCGTGTGATTATAGTACGCGGAGATGGATCGCAACTTCTCAGCGTCGTCTGACCAAACGACGAAGTAGTTCCACTTACGGAAATGCTCTCTCTCATCGACCTCTACGTTGTTTTCATCAACAAACATGTATTTGCTGGCTTCAACACTATGCTACCCGTTAATAATGTAAAATTTTCCGTCCTCAATGTCCTCCCACCTTGAGGGCTTTGTGTTGAATCCGACGGGCATAACGCATAGCGTTTGCTTGGTGCTCTTGTCTGGAATATTGAGGAGCCAGTTTACCATGTCTTGAACAATTCGATTCTCCTTGGAATGAATGTTGAATGTTGGGGGCGCCTCAATTAGCTGTAAGATGTCAATCTCCTTCTTTTCGTCAACAACGAAGAGATAGGCATCTTCACAGGTGGTCCAGAACTTCTTGTACACCTAACTTACATGCTCATAGTCAGGTTTCTTGTCAGTAGCCCGAGAATGGGGGACATTTTCCATTTCGTCCACGTAGCTTCCTTCCTCGACTTCTGAATTCTCTGATTCCTTTGCTACCTTGGATTTTATGAGCGGTGGGGTAGCAGGTTGTTTTCCCTTTCGGGGCTGCGCCCTCGACGGTGGTGTAAGAGGGTTTCTCTGACCTCGGCTTGCACTGGACTCCTGCTTCACTTTGATCTTGGAGCTCTGGCTGACGCCTTGAAGCATAGTCTCCTTTGAGACTAATCGCGGTTTGTTATTCTCCTGCTGCATCTCCAGCTTGCCCTTTAGTGTGTGGAAGTCGTTGAATAGCATTCGAATCTTCGTGCATAGTTTTTTCCAGAATAGCGGCGTTCCATTGGCATTATTCCACTCATTGTTGTCGAGCTTCTTCTCAAGCTTTTTGATCTCGTCGTTGTAGGGAGTAGGTTCAAGACTGGAGAGGAACGGGCTCAGGTTAAACGGTATGAGAACAGAGTTTATGCAAATTGCAAAGTGGTATTGCTCTTGTCTACTAGTTCCTGGTATGATCGTCATAAATTTCACTTTGATCATCGGATGTGTATCTACTTCTACATCCTTGATCTTCTTGTAGAATGAGAGTTGTAGGAAGCATTGTGCGTTTCTAAACTTATAGGTGAAACAGAATTGGTTTATGAACGGAATCATAAAAAGACTCCATGATTCTACTCTTTCATGCTCTTTAAACTCCCAGTACTCTCCTTCAATTAGGTGGTCGTCTGCACTTTTGTCGTCTTCAAGAAACTGCACTTCACACCTCTGGAAGTACATCTCCAGAGCGTCAATCTGATTATCCATTCTGCAAAACGATCAAGAGAGGTGAAATGTCAGTTGAGCTTTCGTTGCAATTTAGCGTGCTTTGCTCTAAACAGTCATCTTATTCGTCTATGAAATAATTTTATCTGCTTTCATTGTTCTCATCTGCGGAGTATTTTAGTATTGATTCTTTATTTTTGTATAGCTGTTCGCTCCGGTTGCTGAATGAACGAGGCATTCTTTTAAATGTCTTTTAGTGCGAGTCGCGCTAAGTTGGTTTTTTCTGTAGCTGTTCTGTTGTGAACCAATACAAGCATGTCTGTTTTCTATTAGTATAATCATTATGGACTGCATTTTAGAGCGGCTTGCGCTAAGTTGATTTTTATGTCCTCTGCTTAAGAGTAACTCTCTTCAAGTATGATGTTTACCAAGCTATTCTACAGTTTAAGAAATCGAGAACCTCGGCTGATGGTTTCTTGAAATCCACCCGTCTATTCGCCATGCTCAACCCTTTAGCGCGACTCGCACTATGTTGATATCTATGCCCTGCGTCTTAGCGCGACTCGCGCTAATTTGGTAATTGTCTATGCTGGTCGGCTGTTTACGATACTGAGCTTCTCGACTGGCGATTTTTTCCAAATCTACTCGTTTTTACGACATGCCCTGCCTTTTAGCGCGAGTCGCGCTAAGATGACAACTGAGTTTTTCTGGGAGACGCTGCTTTGAAATTAGGGTTTCATTTTTTGTGCAAAATTCGAATGTCGATCCTTCGTTTGGAAATTTCCCTGTGAATTTAGGGTTTCCAATTGAGCTATAAAATTTTCCTAAAAAATCGATAGCACAACTTGACGATACAAATGTCTACCAGTGCAACGAGTGCAATGAGTGCAACCCAACGTGAAGGGAGATTGCAAAGACTTTCAGTGGGAGATGCATATTAGGTCGGGAGTGATGACATACTTGAAGACAGGAGTATCTAAAGCACTTACGTGAAGAAACATGAAGACTTCCACAAATTTCATCACTAACAAGAGCTGTATAGTACCTCAAAAATCAACTTGTAGAAGCACCTAAAAGCCCTCCAACCTCCCCAAAATGTCCCAGCTTCTCCTAGGCCTCTAGCAGTGCTCCAACGTTGTTGCTCAAATCTAGCAAAAGTACACAGAAGAGGAAAACAATTCAAAACTAAATCTAAATTAAGTGCTAACTAAGCCAAACAAGACATATTAAGCAAGATTCCGCATTCATAGAAGTAACGCATTCACAGCAAGATTCCGCATTCACAGCAAGATTCCGCATTCACAGAAGTTTTCGCAAGTTTCCAAATCATTCACGCGGCCACAATCAGCAGAGCAACCCTAAAACCTGCAGACTGATGCTAAACCCTAGAATTTGGTCGGACATTCTGTGGAGAGAATAGGGACATTGTTGAATTCATTCTAACTTAAAATTCGAAACCCCCCTCAACTTCCCACTAATTTCTGCGACCCCAATTTGCTGAAAATCTTTGTTAACTTACGATTCCCCCCCTTCCAAGTTCCCGCAAAATCACAGGACCCCAATCTGCTAAATCGTTGTTAACTTACGATTCACTCACCCCAAGTTCCCGCAAATTCACGCGACCCCGTCAGCACAACAACAGCAAAACCCCAATGTGCACACAAGCGAGCATCTTGCTAGAAAATCCTTTCTAACTTACAATTCGAAACCCCCCCTCAACTTCCCACTAATTTACGCGACCCCAATCTGCTGAAAATCTTTGTTAACTTATAAAAAAAACCTTCCAAGTTCTTGCAAAATCACGTGACTCCAATCTGCTACCAAATCGTTGTTAACTTACGATTCACTCATCCGAAGTTCCCGCAAATTCACGCGACCCCATCGGCACAACAACAGCAAAATCCCAATGAGCACGGCAACAGCAACATGATTCCCACAAAGTAGCCACGAGATACCCTAAACCACATCACCGAGCTTTCACAACAGGGCGATCAAATCAACGAGCTTTCAAAATCCTGTACCTGTTTCCGGAAATTTTGCGCCGACCTCGTCCAACTTTAGCCAACCTCGTCCAAGTTCTGCAACCTCCTCTCCAGTACTGCAACCTCCTCGAACTACTGGAACAAAGCGCGCCGTCCTCGAAGTATTGCAGCAGAGTGTGCCCAACAAACAAAACTCACGAAATCGCAAAGCCCCGAAGAAAATGAGCACCAAACCCTAACGAATACCACGAAACTCGCTGTCGATGCACATACCCGCCCGATAACCTCCCGACGATCGCCTGATGACCGCCAGATGACCGCCCAACGTCCGCCCGATGCTTATACCCGCGTACTGAACATGCCCGCTCGATGCTTATACCATGCAGGTAAATATACCCTGAATCCAATTGGGTCCCATATATGAAAACCCTCGTACGTGAAAACCACCCCGCTTGTGTACGATGTTCGCTTTCAATCATATAGTCCTTCATATGCAAGCATTCTTCATCAATATTAACCCCTAAACGCATATATCATTTTTTTAACTCTGTCACATTTTTGCTTATGTCTTTGTAAAGTAACACTATTTATTAGAATTTCATAAAAATGGACATAAAAGAAGGTTGTCTTTTCAAGATTAAATATTACATTGGATGAATTAGAAGGTAGTAGGATAAAATAGCGCTTGCAAGGTCTCCGTTCATCAACTACAATATGGACGATGGAGCATTTAATGGTTATTGTAAATTGTAACCTTTAATTGTGGACCACTTAGCCGTGGACATAAAATGTGGAATGGACACAACGCTGCCGCGGACACAAAATGTGGAATGCGTGACAATGAATTCTTCTGTATAGGACAGATATAAAACTATTAATCTTTAGAATTCTTAAAAAAATATATATATCTTAGACAGAATTACTACTTTATATTAATATTTTTCCATTATTTTCTTAAAACAATTGATTCCACAATTTTAGAAAATAATGATTTCTTTAAAAATCACCTTCAATCACTTTATAAAGTAGTATAATGTGTGCATGTATGTTTGCTTTATGATGTATGTAAATTTTGTACCACGTATTAAGAAGATTTACATTGGACAAACTTAATTTTTATGTAACTATTTTATTTGTACAATTGCCATTACTTTGAGTATTTAAAGACGATAGGAAGCCAAAACTTATAGGTGATATTTATAATTTTCGAATGTAGATTGCTCAAGAAGTACTAAAATTTTCACTGAAGACATCTTAGACAGGGCTTTTAATAGAGTGATTTTCCTCTACCCTAAACCCAATGAACTTCCAAATTTCGTTAGTGTCTTGCCAAAAAGCACACATAGGAAAATTAAAAAATAGTAAAAAAAGATTCAGAAGTTTCGAATGGAATGTACTTTCAATTGCATGATGTTCTCCAAAACTGGGGAAAAAAATAGCCAAGTTTGGAAAGTATTTTAGAGAAGTAGTGACTTTAAAGAGAAGATCAAATGGTAGTCCATCATTCTTCCAAACAAACTTGGCCCTTCATATATACAGAATTTGATTCCTTCAAATTTATTTTTTTCAATACAGAATTTTAGTCCACCTTTTTTGTAATTTTCACAGATACTTTGACTCTTAATTTTGCTTAATTTTGAATCCTACATGGGTTTTATTTTTCTACTATATAGTTACTAGAAAGTGTCCATTAAAAAAAATATATGAATCCAACTAACTATTTTCAGATAAATAAGATGTTGTTTTTTCGGAATTAGATACCATTCTTCCAAACTAGAATGAATTGATTAGAAAGAAATACCCAGAACTACGACTTCTTAGAATTTAAGATTATTTTGTTCTACAATGGCCTTCACATATACAAGATTGCACACACTTTAAAATATAATTCTAGACACATTTGAATAATGCATTAGATTGGATAATGTAAATTAATTTGAGGGCTCCAAGTTTCCATGCATTTCTCAAACGTTGGAAACGTTGGAAACTCTATCACACAGAATGCTGATGTGGTTGAAAGAGAATCACATCAGCAATTATTAATAAAAAAATTTAAAAAAAAATTAATCTAAAACATTTTTCTTCTTACTATTTTTTATTTATTTTTTAATACTTCCATTCTTTTATTTTAATAATTAGTCTACATAAATAGTCATTCACGTGCATAATTGTCATTCATGATTGTATTGAATATTGAAAGTGTGCCACCATGCGTAATGATTTATGACTTATGATTAGCAATCCATTCTTAATTTTTAGAGAGGTCTCCTTCAATCATTCACTTGCATAATTGTCATTCATGATTGTACTAAACATTGAAAGTGTGTTACCATGTCTAATGATTTCTAACTTATAATTAGCAATCCATTCTTAATTAGAGTGGTCTTCTAAATTCATGGAATGCTCCTATTTTTGAAAAAATTCTAATTTTTCTAAATAAGTTGAACAATTACAATTCAATCATGGAAATCATACATTTACGTTACTTTTATGCCTTTTTGTACGCAAGAGAACTTTTCGTTACGTGTGCCATGCGCTGTAGTTAACAAATATGAAAGCCCAAAACCCATGGGATAAATGAAAAAAAATGGAATGAAAAAAATATGTAGAAGTTCTAAATAAGGTGAACAATTACAATTCATGGAAATCATACATTTACGTTACTTTTATGCCTTTTTGTACACAAGAGAACTTTTCGTTACGTGTACCATGCACTGTGGTTAACAAATATGAAAGCCCAAAACCCATGGGATAAATGAAAAAAATGGAATGAAAAAAATATGTAGAAGTTCTAAATAAGGTGAACAATTACAATTCATGGAAATCATACATTTACGTTACTTTTATGCCTTTTTGTACACAAGAGAACTTTTCGTTACGTGTACCATGCACTGTGGTTAACAAATATGAAAGCCCAAAACCCATGGGATAAATGAAAAAAATGGAATGAAAAAAATATGTAGAAGTTCTAAATAAGAATTCAATCATATTATAAATATATAGTATTTTCATCCATTTTTGAATGCAAAAGAAAATTTTATTTGCTGAGCCATCTATTATAGTTTATACTTGAAGCCCTAATTAAAATTATCCATCAACTAAATAAATATATGTTCTCTATTAATTTATTTTATTTTATTTAAACTATACGATTTCTAAATAACATCACATGGCATATGAAATTAAAATTTTTTGGGAGATATAGAATTGCATACTAATAGCTTAAAATTAGTTTCCTCACGTAATTTTAAGTTTTTTGTAATTTACAATTCTACCTATTTCTTTTATTTTCTTCTTCTAAATTTCTCTTTCAAACTTAAGTTTTGGCTTTTATTTCTTATTTACTATAGTTATACATGACTTAATGAAAGTAATAAAATTTCTCTAGCATAGGGAAAGGGCCACTTCTGTTTATTATCCAATTTTTATGTCTGCAAAAAAGAATGACTCATGTCCTATATTTAAAAAATCATCATGACACTCTATTTCCCATAAAATGCAATAAGTTCAAAAAGATGCAATTGAAAATGCTTGGAATAAGTTACTTATACTTGAAGGATGTTGCATTCAATACCACATAATTTCTAAGTCAATTATATTTTATATTTCTCACGTCTAAAAAGGGCATGAGTTATTTTTTAAATTTAAAATAACCCAATATGGAAGTTCAGTGTAATTTATAATTTAGTGATTCAAAAGTACAATGAATTCATTTTTAATTCTTAATATGTACGTTTCCTAACGAGTGATGAACTCATAAAACAAGGTTCGGTCATTGCCCGAATGTTTGATTTAATAACATCTTTGGTCATCCGAAGTTACTATTAAATACATATTTTTTTGAATCCTTCAGTTTTTGAATAATTACAACTTGCACAACATATTTTCCATTCACTTTAACGTGAATTTCATGAGATTCCATTTATTTGTACACTAAAGTACAGGACAAGGTTCCTAATCCAAATCTTTAGGTCAACGTAGTACGTCTTTCAAAGAGACCTTTAATAACATATTTTTTTGAATTAGTGACTCAATGAATAATTGGAACTTCCTCAATTTGGTTTCCATTTTTTTTTACGTTAATTTCATCACTTAATATGTTCTTGGACATTAAAATACAGGATTCGGTCCTTGTCCGAATATTTGATTTAATGTCTTTGGTCACTCAAAGTTATTATTAAATACATATTTTTTTGAATTCTTCAGTTTATGAATAATTGCAACTTCCACAACATGTTTCCCATTTTCTTTTACGTGAGATTCCATTTATTTGTACACTAAAGTATAGGACAAGGTTCTTGATCCAAATCTTCAGGTCTACGTAGTACGTCTTTCAAAGAGACCTTTAATTATATATTTTTTATAATCCTGAATTTACATGGTCTTTCGAACTACTAATTTGTTTTTTCTTCCATTTTTAAAAATTAATCTTTTATTTTGTTGTTCTAAATTCTAAACTACAGTACATAGTTTTTTCGATAAAATGCAAGATCTCTTGCTTAGGAAGTTGCCTACAAGTAGTTAAAATGATTGTTTCTTCTGAATTTATCAGTTTAAATGTATTTGCAACTTCTACCTATTTTTTAATTTCATCTTATTAGTTTATTGCATGTATTTAGAGCTTTAAAATTTTTGAACTACAACACATGTTTTATTAAATAAGAACTTCTACATGTGTGCCTTTGAAGTACAACGAAGAATTTCTCCCAATTTATTTCGCACTCGTTATATTTGACTTCTTAAAAAAATTAAAATTATAGTCTTATTGATTTCACCCCAAAAAAAGTTTAGAAATGCATACATGAATTTGTTTTTCCACGTGTTGGCGATTTTATTTCCTACATGTGAAGCTCGGAAGTACGATGAACCATCACTCCTATTTTTTGTTAAAATGTGGTAAATTTAACTTCATTTTTAATAATGTCATGCATTATTAGTATTCTAAACCCTAAACCCTAACCCTAACCCTAAACTTCCCTAAACCTAAAGCTTGAATATCACTATAGTAAAGTGGAATTTCAATAATATTTTTTTTTTAAATTCAGAGTTATATTTTGGACCCTAAAATATGCCTTCCCTATAAAAGGAAAAGGAATTTCCCCAATTGTAAACACTATAAAATCGAAAAAAAAATTGGATTTAGAGAAGATCGGAATGACATTTCGAAAAGGCGAGAATCCTCTTAATATAAACAAAAATATTTTCCCTCTGCTATTTAAGTATTGCCAAAAAGAAGCGCGTAATAGGCGACTAAATAGGATAAGGCTAAAAATTAATATTCTGCCTCGCGTTCGTGACACTTTTCGAATTGCAAGAAGACACGTCCGTGGACGAAAGTCAACAAGCATTAATATAGGGAATCCTCAAAAGCGCCTCACAACATACAACACGGGAGGACAGTGGTTTATTCTAGGATTAGTTGGTGCTTTATAGTTTAAACCTGCCCAAGGCATCAGGAATCTCGGGGTTTCAAAATCATAGAGTGGGTTGGCGCAATTTTGTTCCCGCCAAGAAGCTCGCTCTCCGCCGTCAAGCAAGATGCAGTCATCTCCTTCAACCTTTCTCTTCCACCGAGTTGATTTTTGTGTGCGTTGCTTTCATTGTGTACGTCTTGTACTTGCATTGTTAGTTTCTGTGGAGAATTCAAGAGTCTCTTTTGCGGATCTCAGGTGCACCGAGTAGTTTCAGTCCGCTTCCACTTTGAGGAGGTACTTCATCGCATGTCGTTGCTGTTTCTCTACGTTTACCTTCTCAATGAGTTTTCGAACTTGAATCTCGAACTTGTAGGTAGTCATGTCAATTTATTTCATTAGCTTCACAGGGGAAATTGTTAGCTTCCGTATTCACTTATCAAATATGCATATCATGTCGCGTCTTTGACAATGCAGTACTTAGATTCTCATCACGTAAGGTTGTTACACAAATTCTAATTTCCATTATGTGATACTGCCCTGCAGTGTTGCCTTAATTTTCGGAATTACTAAAAATAGATTTTTTAGTATTGAAAATAGAATACGTTCCGCAAAACACGGGATTGTTAAACACAATAATATTGAGTCACCCAATGTCACTTTAGAGCCAGTCGAGCTAAAGTGCATGTCACCTACATGTAAATCGTTCGATTGCACTTTAGCGGTAGTTGCGCTAATGTGCATGTACGACCTCTAATTATGATTTAGCGTATCTATAGTGGATGTAAACATATTCTCTACAGAGTATCACCCAATTAACTTTAGCGCGATTCGCTCTAAAATGCATTACTGAACTACACTTCAGCGCTTATCGCGCTAAAACACATATCTGGACAACCATACTTTCGCGATATATATGACTACCCATTTCCCTACAGAATAAGTAGAGTACACTTTAGCGCTAGTCGCGCTAAGATACATAGCTTATCTAGATTGAACTATACTTTCACGCTACACTTGACTACCCATTACCTTACAGAATAACCAGACTACGCTTCAACGCTAGTCGCGCTAAGATACATAACTTATCTACTTTGAACTGTACTTTCACGCTATACTTAACTACCCACTTCCCTACAGAATAACTTGACTACACTTTAACTCTAGTTGCGCTAAGATACATAACTTATCTACTTTGAGGAGGTCCTTTCACGCTACACTTGACTACCCATTCCCTTACAGAATGTCTAGACTACACTTTAGAGCTAGGTGCGCTAAGATACATAACTTATCTATATTGAACTATACCTTAGCGCTACACTTGACTACCATTCCCTTACAGAATAACCAGACCATGCTTTAGCGCTAGTCGCACTAAATGCATATGTCCCTTTTCTGTCCATCACTGAAATATAATATTGGAAATCAAATTAAGCCACACTAATGTGTTGTTTATGGATTATGCTGTTCAATAGCCAATGAACTTTATTTGGTGATTGTATTGTACAAGTGCCATGGATTCTCTATCGAACCCAGATATTGACATGGACTTGTCGGACGATGAGATACAAATGATTCAAGAGATGAATGTTCGAATTCCTGAGTGCGAAGGGATTCCGCGTCAGTTGTGGAATAAGAAGTGTGTTAAGTTGTATAATGCTGAAGGCTTACTTGTTGGTGAAGGTACCTGCCACAGCGTCAGCTCTGATCTTATTCTTGGTACCAGTGGTCCTCTCGGAGATACTCATGTATCAGTGCATATTTCAAAGTCCCATTCTGAAGTGGACCTTCCTGAGGAATTGTTTTACTCGTTGATAGCTTGGCCAATTGAACTGGTTCATTATCGTGGAGCAAGTCTTCACGATCATGAAACAAGGAACAATTACAACCGTCTGCAAGCATCTCTTCTAAACCTGCCCTCTGCATCATCTACAAGACCATATGCTAGTGCCATCAGAAACCCGCCTCGGGAGACTGGTGTCAAAACAAAAGAGCTCCTATCGCAAGAGTCAATTAACTTGGTGTCTAGCAAAGTGTGTTGCAGCAAGAATTGTGTCCAACCGTTTCCTAGGGAGAAAATTCGAGCTTTCCAAGAACGCATGTATTGGAATTCAACTTTCAAGCACAGAGCTTTTATGAAAACTGATGTGCATAGACATATTCATGAAGGTTCACGCCGGAGGAAGATGGTGACAATTGAAGAGATAAATGTATGTTTACGTGCATGGATGCATATTAAGGGAGTTTTTGAGTCTACATTCTATCGATACTTGAAATACATGAAGGACGATCGTGAAGCAAGGGATCACGGCAATACTGGATTGTTGAAGCCTAGAGAACATACCCAACAGGCAACGGCTTCATTGAAGTGCATCCTAGACAAGGAGGCTAATCACATGCCTCATCGTACTCGAACTTTGAAGGAAGGTGATAAGGTTGTGTCCAAGATTCTTCCGGCATCCTTCCAATGGAAGGACCAGTTACAGAAACTCAATGAAACCAATGCGGCTTTTGGTTTGAAGGAGATTTCAACTTCAACCTTGAGCAAGATAAGGTCTACAAAGTTTTCAGAGTTTGATGTGAAGAAACCTGGGGATAATTTTGCTCGGTGTGCTACTTGTGACAAATATAATGAGCTCATCAAGGGTGCTATCAACAGCTCTGAAACTGCTATGAAGTGGTCAAGGAGGTTGAATAAGCATTTCACCGTCGCTCGAGCACACAGGGATGTGTATTACATAAACCAAGACTTGTCGTTCAATTCTCCGCATGAGTGTCTTACCATCATACACGACAAGATGGATCGTGAAAAAACCGCTTGTCCTGTCTTCTCTCACAAGAGTAAAGAACTTGATGGTCTCATGAAGCTACCTGTATCTGTGACCAGCATGATTGCACATGGTCATGCGGATGTGCGCTACGCGCATTATGACTTGGATGTGTTCTCGCATGACTCGAACTATACCATTGGTTCAATGGCAAAGTTGTTGCGAGATTTAGAGTTAGCACCAAAGTCGTCTTCTAGGAAGTTGTTCAAAAATGCAAAGTCCACTAATTTTTTTAAGGCCGTGCTAGAGGGTGCAGACATGTGCTATGCGTCGTTACTGCCGCAGCCAAATACCTTAGCTCCAGCCACGCGGCTACCACCCATTTTAAATGTGCAAATGGACAATGCTACTGGAGACAATAAGAATAGATTTGTTTTTTGTTTTTGGTCTTTTCTTGTTGCAAACAAAATCTTCTGAGAAGTTTATGTGAACTTCATGATTGTGGGTCATACGCACGACGACATGGATACGTTATTTGGAAGATGGAGCATGGATTTGAAGAAAGAGAACTTTCCGACCGTACCGGCGCTAATGAAGTCCTTCATGGATGTGGATTCCGTTCCCACCATCCCTCATCTTATTGAAGAAGTACCTGATTTCAAAGGTTTTATAGCTGGGTCGTATGTAGATGGTGATGACATTCTTGTTGGGCACACAAGGCCACGTCAATTGAAGTTCTACCTAGATTCAACGGGGTGTCCTGTCATGAAGTACAAACTTTTCTGCACTGATGCTGATTGGTTAGGGGAAGGAGGAAGAGGCATTAAGTTGTGGAAAGAAGATGCTGAAGGGCAAAGTCTATAGCCACGGGGTTCACCATTGCTTGTTTTGCTGAAGCCTACGAAAGGCTTGGAAGACATTGTCAAGGGTGTGTCGGGGTTTGTGAAGTATTGGGAGTTTTTATGCAATGCAGACGTCACTGGGGATTATCGAAGATGTTACGAACATTTGGTGAAGTATTGGCATGGTGTGAAGGTAGCTTTGATGGAACCTTTACCTACCTTTCATTTTTTGAAGGACGATTTTTGGCCAACTACACGTGTTGAAGCAAGTCAAGTGGATGAATTAGACGATGACGGTGAGGATCGTGAAGAGTTTGGGGAAGATGACCCGTACGTCGGGCCATTGAGTGGTCGTCCAAATCCATCTTTCCGAGTGGCTCAAGATTTATTCGAAGGCTATTTTGTTGCAATTCGGCCCGCAGATGGCAACTCGCACCCAGTTTGGATTGCAAGGGCATTGTCTAATCCAAACTCCAACCCAGAGAATCCAAATTGTGTCCTTATTCAGTACTTCCGTCCAACATCAAGGAATCAAAATGTTCAAGATTTCTACACCGGATGGGATAGCGAAAGAGGTCTTCGTTGGAGGGTTGATGAAACCGAACTTCCAGTTTGGCAACACACGTATGCTCTTATGACACCGTGGAAGTCGAGGATCCAGAAAGACTTTTGTGGAGTGTATGATCAAGATCCCTGCTATACAAATTGAAGTCATCAACCAAAGCTTGACTTCGTATAATTGAGGAGCAATATCCACATAAGTATATATGTGGCATATTTTGTTTTGTATTTAACATCCTCATATTCAATAGATGGCATGGGTTTGAATTTTGTTGGGTTTGATTTATAGTTCGGCATTGCTTGTATGTTTTGAAATATACTTCTTGTTTATATAAATTAGACTATTTAATTTCAATTTTAATGTATTTGTTTTATGAACTTCTCATTTTAATGTGTTTTTTTCCATTGGTTTTTTTAATTTTAAATAGCATTTATGTTGTAAATATCTATGACCAATTAAATTAAAAGTGTGAGGCAATTGAAAAAATGGTAGTGGGTATAACCACTTTGTTTTTGTTAACTGTATTAAGCACTTGTCACATTCCGGATAGGTGTCCAGTTAATTTTTACAACATTCCTGCCTGAATAATTCACTAGCAGTACCAAGTCATGTATGTCTCTCAGCCGCTCATACGAGTTCAACGGGAATCGAACCCGGACCGCCTGAATGAGATAAACAACCCCTTACAACCAACTTCAGAGCTCATGACTTGGTGTTCTATATGGCATGATCTTTTGTATTTTAATAAAAACATTAGTCACTCACAAATCCAAGTCATGTTAATAAAGGACTTTGTAGGTCACTTCACTATCATTTTAATGGAAATTGCACTTGAATAACTAGTAATTCTATTAGTTCTGAACACAAATTATTTCCTGAAAATCATTTGTATTGGTATCAAAATCGACAATATTATTTTGAGAGGGTCCAAAACTCCCAAAATTTTGAATATAACGTTATCACATGATAGCTCCCTGACAACCCTGTGTAGCACGTGGGTTGCAGTGACAGCGCATGTAGGGGCGCATCGAATTCTAGAACTCAGTAAAATACTTCTCCTTCCTATCACGCTCGGTGGACAAGTCTTATTTGATCTGTATTTTTACGAATTGAGTTGCACATTTGTCGTGATCATACATAGACAGGCTAAATGGTTGGGCAAGGTCATGCATTCCACGAAAGATAGATTGGTTGTGCATGGCTGCTTCCATACACGCTTTGAGTTCCTCCGGCTTGAGTTCAACCCATACTCTCCAAACATGTGGTGGAATAGGGGCCAAAAGGTTGATATTGCCGATAGTCCAGACCCGATGACCACGAGTTGCAACCAGGTCCTCAACTGTTCTAGGTGGCATAAATGGTATGGACAGACTTTGTGTACTACTAGACAGGGAAGCTTGTTCTCTTTCGGCCTGAGATACAAGAAATCTGTCGTGTACATCCTCAATGGCAGCCTTGTGAGCTTCATCTAAGCCCAGGTTGCGCAGGAACGGATGGGCGAGGCCCAGGCCATCCTCACTGATATCATTGAGGCCGCAGACATTTTGCGAGCACTCCCCTTCAGTGCTACCATTTGGCTCCGGAGCCTGCGGATTAGACTGCTTCAGATAGAGTTCGACAGCAATTGTTTGACTCTCGGCTTCATCGTATTCAGCAATATCACGGCAGGAGATGTCACGTAGACTTAACTGGAAGTCACGTAGTCGCTACATGCACTAGTAGAAAATCAGGCCCAATCTGTTGTTTTGGTCGCGTTGATCATCAACAAATTTCTGTTGATCAACAGAAATTTGTTGATGATCAACGCGACCAAAACAACAGATTGGGCCTGATTTTCTACTAGTGCATGGCCTTAGGAGTATCCGTGTTTGCGAACTCAAACACCCGCAACCAGTGCCCAAGATCAAGGATACTTAATAGCAATAACGCCTCACCATTCTCTGCAAGCTCGTTCTTGTCCAGGGTCTCCGAATCGTTGCTTTGAATGAAAGTGTGAATCTCCGACGAATTCATGGCTACTAGTGTTGCTTGCACTGCAGGGATCGACGGAGACAAGGGATCCTGATATCCACGAGCTGCAAGGTCCGGGTGCCAGACTAGTACCGACTTGGAATTCTGGACAGAGCAGGAATGCAACAAGTCAATGCGTAATGTTAGAAAAGTAACAGTAGGAAAAGGGGGTTCTCACCAAACCCCATGGATGGATAGGTTTTAGGGGACCTGGGAGGGTGGGTGGGACATCCTCGTATAAGGCTTTTCCTAACAATACTTAACAACCATTACTAGACAAGTAACATGGCATTCCAAGTAGTAGAGGTAAGAAATGCAAATATATATATCCCATTGTATTGTAATGTAGTGTTTACACAATAAGTAAGTCATTTTGCTCCAAAGTTTAGCAAAATACTAACATAAAAAATACTAAGTTTCTAATGCCTACAAGCTCATATATGGTGATAAAAAACTGCATGTATTCCATGTAATTTTATAGTATCCCCAAATAGATGGTCTTCATGTTCTTAATAAAAGCAAAGGTGGTAAAATATTGACAGAGGTTGTGGACCTCACCTGTCCCCATGGCACACCCAACATTAACAAATGTTAGTATGACGTAGACCAGGTGTCTACAGTCCACAACAACTTGTTATCGCATTTCACAGTTAATACAAAACCAAACAAAGCTTCCAAATCAAAAACAGAACGAACCAATACAGAGTATGAAGATGAAATCATGAAAAAGAAAAAAGAAAAAAGACAGGACCTGTGTTGTTGCCATTACAACTACAGTATTAGCACTAAATGATTGACTCCACAGGAGATAACTGTCAGTGCATCTACGACAACTACCTGGCTGGAACGGAGAACCACATTGGCAGTATATGTAGCCTACAGTAGTTTTGACCGAGTTTTGACCAAGTCCCGAGTTTTGAATGCTGGGCCCATTGGCAGTTAAGCATCACCTTGAGCATTTAGCCGAATCAAGCTTCAGAAAAGCTGTAGATCGAGGTTGCCCAACCCAATGTCTAGCACGAACTTCCTAAGGCCACGCATGCCCAAACCGAGCCAGCTCAGGCCGATCCCAAGTATTTCAAGCCGGTCCCACGCTGCCCGGCCAATCCAATGCATGACCAGGCTATGCAGGAGATTGGCGAATCGTCAAAAAAATCTTTCTTTTAAAATTCAATCGCACGCATCTGAGCTTGACCTAGCTGGTCTTGGGTTGAAACTTGCTGGGCCAGTGCTACATGGAGCATTCTGCAGCCGTTTATTTCCAAGTACAGCAATGGTAGTGGACTAGCAAGGTTCCATTACATCATAACTAGGCTATCCTTAATCCAACACATTAAGCTAGTAAGCAAGATTAAGGACTAATCTATCTGTGTAATCATGAAAAAAGTGCAGGAAAAAACTGACATATAAACTGTCAATCTATAACTGATGAGGGTAATAGGAGGGAGGGTGGGAACCAAAGGATCAAATTAAATAGTGTGATAAAACACCACTTAATTATTATCCAAATTATCTAGTACCTAGTAAATATAAGGTACTGATTTAAATAATTTCTATAAAATAGCTCATTAAAACCAAATGGAAAGGATGACCACATTTTTCCAAAGACAAAGATACCTAAAAAACATTAGGTAGCATCCAAAAAAGCTTCCAGCCCTTCCAAAAAAAATACCAATTTTCAAAAACATCAATTTATTCCACCCATACTACTTTTCTTTTTCTATTTTCTATTTTCAACAACATTCTGTTTCAATTTGCTAAGGTTATACATCCTTGAGCAAACACCAATTTGTTACATACTAGTGACAAAAAGGAGGGTTTGGGGTTTAGGGTTTAGGGTTTAGGGTTTAGGTTCCAGATTCAACTGTTTAATGACACTGGCCATAAAGAACTCAATAAACTCCTGAAGTCAAGTTCATATTCTGGCAATTTGTTGATAATTTGGACCTAAGTACTTTGTGGAGGTCTAATCATACAAAAAGAAATGGTTCTAAGCGAGCGCAAATTTGTCGAACAACTTCAAACAAACAAGAAGAAGAAAGAAAATAATAAGTCCAAGTTTTAAATTCTTCCCCGAGTGCCTACTTGACCTAGAAGTTCATTTTTGTCTTATTTTCAAGTTAGTGTTGTAGTGTATAAAATGGCCCAAAGGGTTGTGTCCTCGAGACTTCTATCAACCTTTAAGCAATTCATGAAAAAAATATAAAGTGAAGAAAAAAAAAAAATTTATACTATATTCCTAGTTGTAAATCCATCCCCCAAGTGCAATGCATGACCTTGAAGTTTATTTTTGTCTTGTTTTTGAAATTAGCGTTGGAGAACATAAAATGTTCAACAAGGTTGCAATGTTCTCGAAGAGGCTTCCATCAATTACCAAGCAACACATGAAAAAAATATAAAGTGAAGAAAAAAAAGATATTAATACTATATTCCTAGTTCTAAATCCTTCCCTCAAGTGCAATGCATGACCTTGAAGTTTATTTTTGTCTTGTTTTTGAAATTAGCGTTGGAGAACATAAAATGTTCCAAAGGGTTGCAATGTTCTCGAAGAGGCTTCCATCAATTACCAAGCAACACATGAAAAAAATATAAAGTGAAGAAAAAAAAGATATTAATACTATATTCCTAGTTCTAAATCCTTCCCCCAAGTGCAATGCATGACCTTGAAGTTTATTTTTGTCTTGTTTTTGAAATTAGCGTTGGAGAACATAAAATGTTCCAAAGGGTTGAAATGTTCTCGAAGAGGCTTCCATCAATTACCAAGCAACTCATGAAAAAAATATAAAGTGAAGAAAAAAAAGATATTAATACTATATTCCTAGTTCTAAATCCTTCCCCTAAGTGCAATGCATGACCTTGAAGTTTATTTTTGTCTTGTTTTTGAAATTAGCATTGGAGAACATAAAATGTTCCAAAGGGTTGCAATGTTCTCGAAGAGGCTTCCATCAATTACCAAGCAACTCATGAAAAAAATATAAAGTGAAGAAAAAAAAGATATTAATACTATATTCCTAGTTCTAAATCCTTCCCCCAAGTGCAATGCATGAGTAGTTGACTAAGACTATGCCATGGTACTTGTATTGTATATATTAATAAAAGTTAAATGTAAAATGTAAGACATAAACTAAAAATAAGAAAATTATTACGTTGTATGAATAGGGAGTTTTACCGTAGACGGTTCAACAAATTGAAAATTATACAATACAAGAATAGAATTTATAGTCTTTTGAAATTTAATTTTTATAGCCATATTAGATAATCACACACATATTGAATGAGTGTTTTAGGATAATTATAGTTTCATTATGAATTCTAAAATGTTCAATGTTGTGAACTCCTAAAGAGTAGAGGTTATTGGTGAAGTTAGACCGAAAGTCCAAAATTGCCTAGTACTTTGATGCATTGTCTAAAAAAAAAGTATATTTTATAGTTACGAAAAGATGCCCTACAGATGCTTAGATTTCAAGGGTAGCCAAAAAAATTTTGGGCGGATGAATTTTATATTTTCACTTATAGGATGCATGTTTATATCTTCTGTCCAAATTTTATAAACTTGTGATCAAAATTGACTTTTTACAATAGGAGCCTAGATCCAAAGTGTCAATTTCCATTGAATATACAATTCACCTTTATAGTAGGTGTTCAAAATTGCCACTTGAATTCAATTGATTATTAGGTTTTTTTCGCCCTAAACCCATACATAGAAGCACAATATCAAACAAATATTTGTGAACAAGGTTGGGGGTGGGAGAATATTGAACATTTAAATTCTATATGTAAAATAGGCCTATTTTAGAAGAATTATATACAAGACGATAATGTTTTAATTATTTAAGACATGGATTGTTCAAATTATTTGAAACATGATGGACAAAATTGCTATGGTTACTATTAAATTTTACACATGGGCTTGAAAGAAGCCCTTTTTTGAAGGAAACTTTTATGTAGGAAATATGTAGGAAACTTTTATTTCAATAGACTTTTGCATTAAGCCTTTATTGAATGATTAGTACAGAACTTCAGTTTCAAGAGGATTCTTCAATTATTAATTGAACTTGAAAAAGCCTTTTTTTAAAGGTTCTTCTTAAATTTGTTTTGGTAAAGAGTCTAGGACTTATTAAATGGGCTCCAAAGAGGCCGTTTTTATAGAGAGGTTGGTAACTTTAATTTCAAGAGAGTTTTGCACTTAGTACATGAGTTTGAAGGAAGCCCTTTAAAAAGACAAGTACATAACTTTCATGCCTTTATAAAGACAAGTACATAACTTTCATTTCAAATGAGTTTAGGACTTTCCAAATGGATTTGAAATAGGTGTAAGGTTTAAGGGAAAGTACGAAATTTATTTTCCTAAAGAAACAATATGCTCTTAAATCGCTTAGGGTCCCTTTTATGCTGGGAAAATGTTGTGGGGTCTAATTTACGGTCCCCAACACGTACGGGTATATCTTTTGGGGTTTAGGGTTCTCAACTGGTCCTGGCTGGGTATCTGTTGGGGCACTTCGTTTCTCTTCTGGAAATCCGTGGAATCAGTCGCTAGGGTTTCGCTGAGCATGTCGAACCTTCCAACTGCGCGGCCATGTGTTTGTGAGTGATTTTGAGTGTTCCTGAGTGCTTCATCGTATTCACGGCTTGTATAGAAAAGTAGTTCCCTTGTTCTTAATACTTCAATTTGTGTGTACAAAGACTTCGTAGAAAATTGGCGTGATCGGAGTTGTGTTTTGCATTTCCATGCTTTCTTGAGTCTTGGGGTGGCATAGGCGGCAGCAGCAGTTAGCGTGGCTCGTTTGAGGATTGGGCTTGCGTCACCATTGGCAGCTGTCGCGAGCTCGCGAGGACTGGAGTTAGAGGATTTCTGCAACAAGCGGCAATTGTAGGGGCAAGTTTTCAGGCATTCTTCTTCCCTTCTTTTCGCAATGTTGTAGGCATGTTTGCTTTCTTTTTAGGATTAGGAATAGAACCCTAAACCGTGGCTTTGCACATTGTGGGCTTAAGTTTTGCATTCGGCTACCAAGAATTGTTTGCGTTCACAGAATACATTTTTGATTGTTTCTGAGCGTTTTGATGTGTGTTGTTTGCCAATTGGCGACCATAACTGCCTGCTTTTGTTTGCCTTCCTGGATTTAGGGTTTGCTTTCTTTCAATGTGTCTTGTTTGCAAATGGGCAACAAGAACTGGCTGCAGTTGTTGCCTTTCTGGATTTAGGGTTTGCTTTCTGTATTAGGATTTTGCAACCTCGTGGGCTTGCATGATTGTAGCCTTTTTTTTGCATTTGGGTTTAGACAACAACCTATCGTTGTCTTGAATCCGTAGAGTTAGCATTTCAAGCTTAGAATTTTGCATTGACTGTCTAAATTGCTATATGAATGGGTTGAATGCTAGGATGTGTTTGTTTTTAGCATTTGGGTTTAGGACTCACCTATTGTTGTCTTAAATCCGTTGAGCTAGCATTTCAGTGTTAGTTGCATGGACTGTCTAAATTGTTGTATGAATGGGTTGAAAAGATTTTGAATGCTATGAATGCACGGATCAATAAGTGCTCATAGATTTTGGTTCCTTCTGATGTAGATAGCAAAATTTTAGGAGTGGACAATCTTCTGCAATTCCATTACGTTGCATGAACACCAAGATTCGTTGCAGGTATGTACAGGAGTGGCCATTGTGTTACCAGTTGATTGCATGAGTAACAAAAATGTCAGTGACATGGTTAGTAGAGGTAGTAATCGTCACTAAACAAATTAACTCGGAGGGAGACAATTTAACTCGAATGGAGTCAATTTAACTCGAAAGAAGCCCTCTTCCGACATATGCAACATAGAATTTCTACCATAGAACCCTTCATTTTAACTCGATTCGAGTTAAATAGCATCCCAGTAGAGAGACTGAAGTCCCTGAAAATGCCAATTTAACTCGATTCGAGTTAAATCTCCTTCACATAAGGAGAAAGAAGTACTTCAAAAGATAATTTAAACTCGATTCGAGTTAAAATGCATCAAATAAAGAGCTAGCACACCCTAGAAGGACCAATTTAACTCGATTCGAGTTAAATTGACGAGCATGGACCATAATAGTAGACAGCCAGATCCCCATATTATCTCAATAAATGTTAAATGAACTGACCAGAAGTAAAAAAGGATCTTCTCTCCAAACCCTACTCAGCAACGCAACAAAGATAGAAAGAGAATCTCAAATCAGTCTATCTCAAATCGAGATAAATTGAATGACCAATTTTAGTAGTAGGAAGAATACAAAGCCAAATATTAAAGATTGTAGAGAGAACCTTCTACTGATAGAATAAAAAAACATTATTTCTAGTGACACAGTTCAACTCGATTCGAGTTAAATTGTAGAATTGAAGAAAGCACTTCATGAAAAATTTCTAAGATATAACCATCAACTGAATTAAAATAAGGTGAACCAAAAGATAAACCACAATATCACAAAACACTTTGAGAAAAAAACATGAACGACTAATTTTCCCTCCAACTTAATGATAATTCGAGTCATACGGTCACGAGATTTAACTCGAGTCGACTTAAATTGATTACAATCTCTATGACATGATCTAACCATTTATGTTTGCCATGTTACAGAAATGGAAGACCAAATTCGACAATTATTGATGTTCTTCAAGCCATTCAACATTGATCCTCAATTGAAGAATGCATACGGAGACGAAAAAGTTTTGGGAGAATGTTGGAAGTTGTTAGAACCTGAGAGAGTAGAGTATTGGACCATTATTTTGGTTCCACTTACCAACCACTTGGCATTTAGGACTAAATACCATAACTCCAATGGCAATCTACCCGTCTCCCTGACAGAATCAATGACAGAGTTTAGTGGAGGTCCTAATGGAGAGATTTTTGTATCTTGCGAGACCCAAGACCCTGATCAGCAAGAGCCCTACATTTTCTCGTACATGGTAGACGCTAACAAGATATGATTCAGCGTATCAGAGTACGCACAAAGCCTCATGGACACGAACTACAAACCACTTCTTCGCAATCTACAGAATCACATTGAGGAGAAACGATGGGAATCCGCAAATGGAGGAGAATTACCCCCTTAGGCTCTTCTTTCAAGGCTAAATCATCAAAAAATGGCCTTCGAGCGCATGCACATAAAACTCGTAGAGAAGAAGAAGGACATGAGACCCCTTACTGTCGGTCAAGACTACAACAGCCAGGGAGATGGACAGTCTTCAATGGTGATTGCCACTCCTGAGACTCGTCGCAGTGTCACAAGGCTAAAGAAGATGCATGAATTCTCAAGAGGAATTCCACGGGACACACCACCATCAAGGTCTAGGGGAAGAGTGAAGAAGGTTTCCGAGTCAATGGAGAAGTCGGCCGGGAGGAATGACAGCCTCGTGACAGACCTGTCAAACATACCTCGTGATGTCGGCAAGGACGTAAAGGACATTGACTACAATGAAGCCATAAAATCATACGAGGCATACTGGTCAGAATGTACAGATTCATATGTCCCAAAAATAGGGTGGAAATTTACATTACCACTAGAGCAATTAGAGACCCCATCTGAAAATTTGAACATTAAAGGTCTGGAAGAGATGGGGATCATGAAATCTCTGAATTTTCTAATAAACATGCCTGACCTAGACAAGAAAATGACCTTGTGCGCCATGCCTAAGGATGTCACGTCAAAGCCAAAAGATTTTGAGGAAATCAAGGACGGGCAATTTTACATAGTGAACGGGCAACACATAGTAGCAGCTGCCAAGAAGATGCAGGAGATGCCTAAACTAAGATCCAAGGCTAAGAAGTTTAAGAAATGGGAGTGCTTTATCATCTGGAACAAAGACGACCGAATCATTCAGAAGATCTCAGCTTATTACAACCGAGTGAACCATTTTCAAAACTTCACACCAACATGGGCAACAAACATCATTGGAGCCAGATAGGTTTGGTAAAAGGCAGGTTGCCCACTTCCTGACAAGAAGCCCAATGAGTTGGGAAGAGTTTTGGAGAAACCCTAGAAATCCATCTCTGAGGCATTGGCTCAAAAGAAGTTCAAGGTAGGCATTCAATTTAACTCGAGTCGACATAAATTGTTTCCAGAATCTCACGGTTTCATTCAATGCAATTTAAGTCGATTCGAGATGAAATGATATGATGGGCATGACTAATTATCGATCTATATATGCAGGATTTTGCGGACCAGGTGAAGCTTCGTTTTACAATGATCGACGTCAAGAAGAACCAGACAACATTAAGTAGAGGGAAAGGGAAGGAGATTGACATTCATAACGAGCTTAAGATTATCACCGCATCTAAGGACGTCTACGAGCTCTAGGCTGAACTTATTTCAGCTCACTCGTAGGGAGAGCTCACCGATCCTGAGACGTTGCTGAAGTTTCGGTAGGTCAAGGGATGGGATCAGGAGAGGGATGGTGTATTGACGCGGGAGTTCTTCAAGCATCTCGGTAATTGTTCCGCGAATGACTTGAAGCGTCTGGCATTGCACATGCTCAATAAGACACCAAAGCGAGGTCATTCCCATCCTAAGGTGACGTTGAAGCAAATCAAATCCGTCCTTCCGGATTGGTACTTAGCGAAGGAGTGTCTGGAGCGGTGCAAGCGGAAGCAGATTATCAAGCTCCAATTCCATAAGCTGAAGAAGGACTTGAACCTGGTCAGCAACACTAGGTACTTCCGGAGGGACAAGTGGAAGGACTTCAAGAAATCCTACAGCGTCACGAAGGCGACGAAGAACACACTCATTAACAGCCCTTTGGATGAATACTTATCGCAGATGAAAATGCCTTCAAACAAAAAGAAGAGCATTTTTGAGCTTTCTCCCTACGCCGCGAAATTCTTCAGTATTTTCCTCACGAGCAAGGGCAAGTTTGTGAGGCCAGATGCCACCGCCTCATACCGCACATACGACATAGAGAAGGACGAAATCGGAATGTGGGGAGATCATATTTGGAAGGACAGCTCGAGCTCAAACTTGAAGCTGGCAGTGCTGGACTTCCGACAAATTCCGGGGGTCATAAACAAGGAGGGATCCAAGGATGGGGATGCGTATTTCGTGAATTTCTTGAAGTACCTTGAGGGCAACGCATATCCAGCAATAACGGATCCTCAGGTATGGCTCTCGATTTGCGGAGAGAAGGAAGTTGAAGTCGATCTCCGCCAGTACATCCGGACGACGTCATTTGGCGAAGCATACGTTGTTCACTACGCGGAGTATCTTCCTGGACCACATGAGAGGATCGAGGATCTGTCCGAGAGGTCCATGTGAGTGTTTCTAACTCCACCCTTAAGTCAGAAAGTTGCACACAGGTTCTAGCGGCATAAGTTAGTGAATTGTAAGGGTGAAATGTAAACGTAGTGTTCTTTGGCCTTCCAAGCAATGGACACTTTGTTATGTTGATTTTTACCTAATTTAAATACTTCAAAACACTCTAATAGTTAAGAAATAAAATTTGTTGAGGGTAGTTAATTGTGATTTAAACTTCTAGCTAAACTAAACTTTTACCTAAACTAAATCAAAGAATACAATTTGCCCTTTCCAAAATGGTAAAGCAAGTTGGATTTTGATATTCCTAATGAAAGTTATGTGTGGATGAAATTCGTACCTAATTCTATTCTAAAAACTTCATCCGTCAACTAGAAATAGCAAAATAATGTAAAATAAATCTAAATTTCAAGGTTGAAAGGTTAATTAAATTAGCTAATGGAATTTTAAGATAAAACCTAATTTTGACCTATTTTAGGACTTTTCATCCAAAATTAGGTCAAATCTTCATCTACCCTTTTATCCTTCCAAATTAAAGTAATTTAAAAAGTAAAAGGTGTATTTAGAATCTTCAAAAGATTCCCTAAAAGATTATGGTTTCAAAAGATTCCCTAGTCGTGCCTTGAGAATATTCCTAATTGTTTTTTAATTAATCCTAATTCTAAGTTATTATTCTAATTTTAGTGAATTTTTAGGGTTTTATGGTTTTTATGAGTAAAGTGATTAATTAACTTCTTGTTAAGATAAAAAGTAAAAATTTAGAACTTTTAGGTAAAAACTTGTAAATGGATGAAAATTCCCCTTGGTTGGATGGAATCCCTTCCTTTAGTAATTTTCAAGAGAATAAGTAGATAAATTAGGTTTTTACTTTCCCTAATTATTCTAACATTCCCTAAGTTCCTAAATTAAATTAGATTCCTTTTGAGATTCTTTTGGATGAGATTACTATTTTGTTTTCCAAATTAATTCAAAGTTAATCTAATTATTACTTTTTACGATTTTGGATAAATTTTCAAAGGTTTTCTAACAATTTAAATTCTACTAGCTATTGGCTTCTTAATGGTTAATTTGTTAGTTTTAATTTTCTAATCTAAATTTTTAAAGAATGAAAGCAAAAGAAAAGACAAAAGATAAAATTTGAAATCATACCTTGGTGTCGAGAATGTCGATCGCCCCATCATCGCAAAACACCATCATAATCGTCTCCTCGAAATTCTCCATTGTCTTTCATGAATTTGAAAGAAATCTTAGTTATTATTGTTTCTAAACCTATCTAAAAAGTCCAAGTTTGTTAGTTTTGGCAATTTAAAACTAATCCTTTGATTTTAGGAATTTAAATTAAATGATAAATTTAATTCATTTTTCCCAAGTTTTCAATGAATAGTAGTTTTATTCGATTGCCAATTTTTTAATAGTTGTTTTGTTAAATATTCCAAAATATTAGTTGTTGTTTGTTTTTATTGTTTTGGCTTATTAGGCCTAATAAAACAAATTCCCCAAACTACAAACAAACAACTAATTTGGCTTTGGAATCCTAATTAATAACTAAAACCAAATGAATGAATAGTAATCTAATAAAATAATCTTAAATAATCTAAAACAAATCTAACCATGAATAGTGAAAAGAATAAACCGAATAAACAATACCAAAATAATTAATTGATGAATAGTTAGATTCTTACCTTAATAGTTTTTTAGTCTTCTAATTTCTTCACGTGTCGAATTCTTTCCTTCTTATTCCCCTTCTTCTTCCAATTGTTGGTTTGTTGTTGTTGTTGTTGTTGAAATTTTGGCTATGGCTTTGGAGTGGATTCAAGAGATTCAAGAATGGAGAGAAAATGTTAGTTTAGTGTTCAAAATTTCTTTTAAACACAAAGTTGAGGTGTGGCAAGCAACGGCCAACCTACAATTAGGTTTGGATTTTCAAGTTTCCACATCAATTTGTATATGGACTCACTTAATAACAATTGGTCGGAGCTTTTGATAGTACTGTCTGGGGTATCCAAGCTGAGAGCTCCCCTCCCTTGCTGCTGCTGCTCGTTGGTCACCTCGTGCTGTTACCGATCGACACGTGGCGAGGCGTGATTGGCGCTCGTCCCGTCGCCCGTTCCGTTGCCCGTTCCGGTCGCCCCGTTCTGGTCGCCCGTCGGCCGTTTTGGTCGTCCGTTCCGTCGCCCATTCTGGTCGCCCCGGTCTGATCGCCCGTTCCGTTGTCCGTTTTGGTCGCCCGTTCCGTCGCCCGTTCTGGTCGGCCCGGTCTGATCGCCCTTACAACTGAATCCCTTAAGGCTG
The DNA here is from genome assembly GCA_947034895.1 of Rhytidiadelphus loreus. Classification (NCBI taxonomy): domain Eukaryota; kingdom Viridiplantae; phylum Streptophyta; class Bryopsida; order Hypnales; family Hylocomiaceae; genus Rhytidiadelphus; species Rhytidiadelphus loreus. The sequence goes on along the minus strand of OX344763.1, from coordinate 66,701,611 downwards.
GCTGAATTTTAATGCCAACTGAAATTTTGGATAAAGAACTAAATGTAATATTCTGAACTTTTACTAATGTGAGAATACTTAATATAAATTAGGCGCACCAAATTAATGATTAAGTAAAAGTGTGAATTTTAATGAGTGAAAAATAAAGACAACCAATTATAATGAAAAAAGGGCAAGAAAAAAAAGGAAGCAAAACCATTCAAATGAACACACCACCAATGACAAGATTAAACCAAATACCTCCTCCACGGTCACCACACGAAAAATGAACAATTATCAACAGTTGGCGCTTTAAATAAGTTCCAAAAGAACCTTATTCCATTGATTCCTCTGGTTCAAAGCTTCACCATGCGGTTTAAAATTACGATTAGATGGTCAGTTTAAAAATAATTTTTAACCTTCAAAGTCAAAGCTCCGCCGTGTGGGAGCAACCCCAGGAATTAACGGTCAAATCAAAGTTTCAAGTACCCGTTTCCAGGTTTCAAAGTCAAAGCTCCGCCGTGTGGGAGCAACCCCAGGAATTAACGGTCAAATCAAAGTTTCAAGTACCCGTTTCTAGGTTTCAAGGTCAAAGCTCCGCCGTGTGGAAGCAACCCCAGGAATAACCGGTATCCAAGGACCCAACTAGTATTTTGAAAACTTAATTCTTAAAGGAGGTACACATGACAGTGTTTAACCGAACATTAAAAACTAATTTCCAAAATTCAAAGCAAAGTTTTAAGTTTAATCACTAAAAGAGATACACATGATAGTGTTTAACCGAACATTAGCAACTATTCAAACCAAACACCCGTTGTACAACGAGTTTTGGCACGTGGTGATGCTCAAAACCTTTTGGCAAAGTCCAGCCTTGCCGCTTTAAAGTTTTAAGTTCACAAACTAGTATCAATTCGCACAAATGGTTGGTTAGTATCCAAAAGAACAATAAAATCAAAGTAGAGTTTGGGAACTACTCCCACAACTCCCAAAATGTCAAAGTTTTGGGGCTTGAAGCTTCCAAATTCAAACAAGAAAAGAAAACAAAGCTTTGAAGGGGCCCTCCGGACCTTCAAAGTACAAGAGAATAGAAGAAAATAGAAGAAAAGAGCCAAAAATTTGGCTTAAAAGTGCTCCGACAAGTGTCGGTAGCACGACAAGAGCAACAACAAGAATGAAACAAAGAATGAGGGCCACGAACAACCTCGAGGAAGGGCCTTATATACTCGCTCCCGGCCCCCCCCCGGTAAGTTGTTCGTAAATTATCTTTTACTTTCAATCTAGATATTTTGCTAAACTACCTAAACGTATTTTCAAAATAATCTTTGTTTAATGGGAAGGAAGGTTCTCAAGCGAGTTCCTTCTAGGCCCTAAATGGCCTTAGAATCTTTTCCCAAATCAAATATTTGATTTTCCCAAAGATATTTTGAAAACCTACCTAATTAACCAAGATATTTTGTGTTTTAATCTAGGGTTAGTTCTAAATTGGCTTTCTTTAGTCCAAAAGATGGCTTCTTACGCAAGACAAGTATCTTGGGCAAATCCAATCTTCGATTTTACAAGAGATATTTGCAAAATCAACCCAGATTAATCAAAAATTACCTTTTAAAAGTCAAACTAAGGGCTGACCCTCTCTATCTTTTGAGGGACAACTCGAAACTGAAAACAAACTGCGCCATCGTGTTCAGAAGATCCCAATTAGCCTAAGGGACCCCTTACCCCTACCTCTCCAGCCGTTTTAAAGCGCAAATTTGAGTCACGGTAACTCAGAACAAAAGTTAAAAAGCTAACTTTTGGAGTTTGCGTCTTTTGATGAAACTGTCGGTCTTGGATGGTTTAGAATATTCGTGGGAGTAAGAATTGACCCTTGAAATGCTCCATTCGGACACTGCTAGCTCCTGGTTCGCTGGTCAACCCACCGCCAAGTTGTAAATTCTTGTAAAATTCGCTGTCGGTCCTAATTCTGGTAGTTGGGAATGTCGGAATGTCTTCAAACTTGACAGGGCTCTTTATTGGCACACAAAACACTATCCTAATTTTTAGTGAGATTTTACCGCAACATTGGTAATTTCTAGGAATTTACGAATGCAGTTTTAAGCGGTTGACTTCCCATGGAGTCATCGTGGAGTTTTGTAAAATCCCGAAACTTTTGGGCAATCTTCTACAAGATGTCCATCAACTAAGGGCAAAACCAAATCTCCAATAAGAATGCTATTTTTAGCAATTCTTTAATAATTTCCACCCGGGGGGGAAATTATTCTTGATACCGGGGGAATCTTGGATGATTGGGCTTCTATTTGACCTCCTGGCATGCTTTGACCTAGAAAAGCACCTCTCTGTATGTTCCAATCATTATTTCCTCCATCTTGGTCTGTGAATGACTGTATTTCTCAAAATTACCTGCAAACAATAAATCTAACTCTTTCGAGTTGGATTTGGACTGACTCTGACTAGACTCTAACTTTTAATCAGTTTGTTACATGTATACTTATAGCTGTTGTATTACATGAACAAGACACTAGGACTGGTTAACTCTCAAATTCTCACATCGCTCGGAATTACTTGACTTAACTACTTATTTCTACTAATAAGACCTAAAATTAGTGAAAATGTAACGTCTTACGTGTTTCACGCATTTAAGGCCATGACACACCTCTTTGGTAGGGACTTCTACCAAAACCCACAATAATTGTATTTTTATATGTTTTTTCCTATTTTTCACTTAAAATTAACTAAAAATCGCGAAAAATAAGTTCAGAGTTTCAAGTGCCAACTTGAGGGCTCACAGTCCACCAAGGCAAAAGAAGCAATTCAGCTTATCTTCCTTATTTGGAAGGGCTTCAGGCCTAAAGCCAAGAAGATCCCTAAACGGTTTGAGATACTAGCTGAGGGTAGATACGCGAAGTCCAAGTCAAGCAACGATGTAGACTTCAGAATCTACAACACTGACTTGCGCATGGACTTCTACATTCAAGTGCTAGATCTCTTTGTCTCGCCAAGGGAGGATGTTGTATCATGCTTTGCAAGAGGAAAGATTATTTGTGCGGCTTGGGTATGTGATTTATGTAAATCTGTAAATTGTAATGATTGGATTGAAAGTATAGTGATGAATGTTTAACTCGGATCGAGTTAAATAATTGCATTTCAAATTAGGGGGATTCAACTCGATGTGAGTTAAATTGCTGACTTTGAACACTCTTGTTTGATTGTAGATGCTATCCCTTAACCATTTCGTCGTCAGTAACGCAAAGTGGAAGGACCGGTTCCAATCTCTGACGCAAGACTCCGAGAAATTGTCCAAGGATGATTTCATGGATGGCAGCTACCTCATCGACTCAAAGGTTCACCTGAGGAGGGCACCCAAGGGTGTGTCCCGATCTGCAAAAGGGAAGAGGAGGATGATGGACGAAGAAGCGGAGGAGGAGGCTCCAATTCATCTGGACGCAGAGGAAGAGGAGAATGACGAGGATGGTGTGTAGGAGTTAGATAGTTGGCAGAATCCTGTTCCCGAGATTATTGACCGGATGGAGAGTTCCGGTGCGGGGACCTCGGGTGCGGGTGCTGCTAGTGAGAGGCCTCTTCCTGAGGGCGCATCGTCAGAGTTTTCGGGAAGAAGTGAACACCGAGAGACCTCCGATGTGTCTGCTCAAGTGCCCCTCACGCCCATGCCAAGTCTGCCTTCTCAAACGCAGCTGAGTTCGCGCTCCTCGCAGAAAAGAAAGAGGGACCCAGTGATTCCTCCGTCGCAGAGGTGGATTGTTGACTTCATCACCGCCTCAAATGCACAGAATGAGAGAAATCGGGAAGCTGATTTCGAGATGCATAGAAGGGCTTAGGAGGCGGACAGGGAGGAAGTCAAAAGGCTTCGATTGGAAGCGAGGAAGGAAAACAATGAGATGATGGTTTCCATCCTGCAAACCATAGTCCCAGACATGGTGGCCAAAGCAGTCCAATTCATCAACACGAAGCCCCTCTCCATTGTCGAGCCTTCATCGATGTCCTCGCAGCTCATGATTAGGCAGCATGCGCATGCATCATCTGACAATATGACGGAGCCGGGATCAGCATCATGCAATCCCTCTCTCAATTTCACCCCCGCTTCCACCCCAGCACAAGCTTCGCACCAATCATCCCCTATTCTAGATACCTCACCATCGCATTTGAGGGACGTCTCAAGTGTTCCATTGGCCGAGGGTAATGTAGTGGGGGAAGTATAGCCCGAGGAGACTGCAGCGGATGAATTTACGGATGAGGAGACTACAACGGGGAAAGTACAGTCCGAGTAGTCACAGGACCTTGTGACTGATCCTCTAGGTTGTTCCCTGTGACTCTCTCAGACTATATTTCAACTCAATTCGAGTTGAATTGCATTCCGTTGCATTCAATTTTTTCCTAGGAGGTAGTTTTGGAGGGGGGAGAGGTCAGGCCAAATATAAGGTTCTTCATATGTAAAACTATATCTCTTTTGAGATAGTGTAATATATCTTTTTCCTTACTGTGTGTTCTGGTGTTCATCGTTTTATTTCGCAGAACACATTGTCGTGGAACCAATCCTTCCCAACATGTCGTTGGATGTTGGTAACTCTGCTTCACAATTCAGTCCCGTGCGTTCTATCTCGTTGTTGCTAGGTACACCGGATCGTTCTTGTTTGGACGTTGTTTTGATTCAAGAGCCTATTCCAAACATGGGCAGGGATGTGGAGGATGTGAGTGTAAAAACAAATACCAAATCCAATGACGAAGCACTACCAGAGTTTGAGAGTCCACGAGAGCCAGAGGTGGAGCGAGATGAGGTAAATTTGAATCCGGAACTGAACGTGGATGAAGAAATTCCTGACAAAGAGGTTTTGGAAGTGAAGGAGCTACGAGAACCTGATGTGGAATGGGAAGGTCCTAGTTTGCCTGATGAAATTGAGGGAGATGTTGATGTCGACAAGTCCACGGAGACACTTTAGAAGAACGAGGATGTATCAACCGATGTTATTCCTGAGAAGACGCCGTCCGATGCTTTGGTGAACTTCCTTACCAACCTAAATTTGTTGTTGAATCCTTGTTTAAGTGTCTTGTGTGTTTGTATCCGCTTCGCCCTATAGTTTTGAACTAGCACGGGCCGCTACACTTAATTAACACTCCAAAAATTTGGCATTATATCATGGTCAGCTTAGCAGTTAGAGAACGAATCTTGTAGGTGGGGAGGGGGACTAGGTTCTTGCACCATTCAAGTCCAAGTCCACAGGAAAGTGGCTTAATGTGATTTTGGATCTGAATGGCCTCCTCTGCTTCTGTGACGATGTGAGATATCACATAGGTGAGAGGAGATTGTGCACTCTCGATGAGAAAGTTCTAGAGAAAAAGGTCTTGCCGTTGGGGAGGGTCGTTGCGCGCTCCCACCTCAAGACTTTTCTGTAAGAGTTAACTTCAATCGCGAACGTCTTAGTGTGGAGCTCTATGAACCGGTCATATGCCCAAATTGTATGTAATTTCCTGTTCTATTGAATGGATCCCTCGGTGTGTATTCTCAGACAAAAACAATGCAATGTCTTGAAACAAAGAGCCAGGAATGGGAGGCTTGTAAACTACAGAGTGAGGGGGCCAACAAAAGACCTATGGGTGAAGCCGTTGGAGAAGTTGTTCAAGATTAAGAAGACCGTCCTCACCAAACATAATACTCTGATAGTCGACGATGTCCCTGAAAAACACTTCATGAATTATCCAAGGAATGTGGTGTTTTTTGAATCGTGGTCGTTTGAAGGATGGGGTGCTAGGGAAGGGCTTCTCATTGACCATCTTCTTCCTTGGATCAAAAAACTGCACTTCAATTATTGTAAGGAATTGTATCGGTTTCGGACAAACAATCCAATGGGACGCTTCCACCTTATGGACGAACTAGATCAGACACAGTACCAAGAACTACGGAAGGCACTAGACGTCTCCAATTCTCTGCGAGCACAGTGGATTAAAGAAATCCGAACTGTCGCGTGAATCCGTGGATGACAGGAGGGTCGAAGCGCAAGGACCTTAAGCAAGAGGATGTTTGGTTCCTTCCATATCCTCCTCCCCCAAAAGAGGATCCCTAGACTTCGGCTGATTTGTAAACAAAAGATGATTTCCAATTAAATCGGATGATCTCTTCTTGTTGTATAAATGGATTCTCTTGTGTGGGCACATCTTTGCTTATAGAGGATCAGATGATGTCATGGTCTAGTCCATTGTGACCTATCAGAGATTGACAATTTTCGTGAACTCTGTTTGTTCCCAGGGTTTGTGTGCTACTACAGTTAGTGAAATTAAGTGTCCCTACACATGTGCTGCCTCTGTTGATTCGTTCTCTAACTATGGACAGTTTGACATATCGGAAGGTGTGTTGGGGCACATCATGTATTCCGCAGCCACAGCCCAATCGACCATGGATTTCTCAGTCATGCATGTTGATCATGGTGTTGTGGATAGTCCGCCGAATGGGGGGAAGTGCTCCGTTCCTGTTAGCTCGCCTTCTCCTTTAAGATGCCGTGTGCATTCCCCTTAATTGCGGATTGTGATGGGATGAACCCTATGACCCAGAGGAAGTTGTATGGTACTGATATGGTGGTGGACGCGGTCGTTCAGGTATGGTATTCTTTCACCAATGTAGCATTTCTTTCGATAGAACTCATATTACGTCATTGGCATGGTAAACTTATGATCTTATGTTGTTGTGTAGGGAGATTGCTAGAACATCGCTAAGTCCGTTATTGATGTCAATGAGACACAACCTACAAAATTTCCTTTTAAAGAGCGACATACGGCATCTAAGGGCTCGTTGCCTCCTCGACCCAAAAACAATGTCCTTGCTGTGGCAAACCGTAAATGCAAGACTCATAATGGACAACTTCATAGTTATTCCCCTCGTCGTCCTTGGGATGTTTCGGAGCAAAGGTCCTTAAAGAAGCAACGGCGAGAGTTTCTACACCAAAGATCCGCTAATAACAATGGATATAGCCAAGGGCCTGAGATATTGAAGGCATTGATGATTTTGAAAAGTAGGTCGCACTCCTAGTACCTAGATTGAAGGCCATGGAGGACATTGGACTCTGAGTGAGGTGGATGACATATAGAGTGATGTACAATTCCGATGTAAAACTCATATACTATTCAATGATATAAAATACAAAACTCATACCACTCTGCTATAATTCTGTGGCAATGATAAGAAGTCAAGTTTTATATAGCACTAGGAATTTCAAATTGTAGATATCATTCTTGCTAAATACATGTAACTACTCATTTTGCAAACTATATGTAATTACTTCGTGTATGGACATTCAGACTTTGTACATGCTTCGGCTGCGATTGTATTGAATTTCGTCTATTTTGATGAATAAATCCATAAATTTTTCAACCTAACCCTTGACCCTAAACTCCCATTTCATTGGAAAACTCCCAAAATAATGAATATGATGTTAAAACAAAATGAGAAATATGTTGTACAAGTTGCAATTATTCATAAAGTCACGAATTCAAAAAAAATTGCAATTGGTGGTCACTTTGAATGACCTTGTACTCGAAAGTAAAATTTGGGGCATGAACCTAGCCGTGTACTTTAATGTCCAACAAATTGTAATCTCATGAAATTCACATAAAAAGAAATGGGAAACATGTTGTGCAAGTTGCAATTATTCATACAATCATAAATTCAAAAAAACTGCAATTGGTGGTCACATCGAATGACCTTGTACGTGAAAGTAAAAATTGAAGCATGAACCTAGGTTAAAACTTTAATGTCCAACAAAATGTAATCTCATGAAATTCACATAAAAAGAAATGGGAAACATGTTGTGTAAGTTGCTATTATTCATAATGTCATGAATTCAAAAATATTGCAATTGGCGGTCACTTTGAATGACCTTGTACTTGAAAGTAGAAATTGGGGCATGAACCTAGCCGTGTACTTTAATGTCCAACGAAATGAAATCTCATAAAATTCACTTAAAAAAACATGGGAAACATGTTGTGCAAATTGCAATTATTGATAAAGTCATGAATTCAAAAAAATTGCAATTGGTGGTCACTTTGAATGACCTTGTACGTGAAAGTAAAAATTGCGGCATGAACCTTGGTTAAAACTTCAATGTCCAAAAAAATGTAATCTCATGAAATTCACGTAAAAAAAAATGGGAATTATGTTGTGCAAGTTGCAATTATACATAATGTCATGAATTCAAAAAACCTGCAATTGGTGGTCACTTTGAATGACCTTGTACGTGAAAGTAGAAATAAGGGGATGAACCTAGCCGTGTACATTAATTTCCAACAGATTGTAATCTCATGAAATTCACATAAAAAAAAATGGGAATTATGTTGTGCAAGTTGCAATTATTCATAAAGTCATAAATTCAAAAAACCCGCAACTGGTGGTCACTTTGAATGACCTTGTACGTAAAACAAAGTAGAAATTGAAGCATGAACCTTGGTGAAAAATTTAATGACCAACAAAATGTAGTCTTATGAAATTCACGTTAAAAGAAATGAGAAACATGTTGTGTAAGTTGCAATTCGTTATAAAGTCATGAATTCAAAAAAAATGCATTTGCTAGTCACTTTGAATGACCTCGTACGTGAAAGTAGAAATTGGGGGATGAACCTAGCCGTGTACTTTAATGTCTTACAAATTGTAATCTCATGAAATTCACATAAAAAACAGGGTTGCTATTGTGCGAGCCTAGGAGCGGGAGCCTGTGAGCCTGTGAGCCCGCGAGCATGAAATTTTTTTGATGGAAAAATTTGTGTTGGAATTTGTATTTGATCAAATAATCTGTGACGAACCCATGACCGTGGACTTTGGGACAACTGAAATTCTATGACCGTGGATTTAGAAAACATTTGAGGTCCGCCAAATTTAGGATCATTTGTGCACATTTAGAGGCAATTCCATTTTTGTTTGAGAACATGTCTAATATAAACTGGCTTTTAGCGTGTTCAGGGATTTAGCTAGTGTTGTAGGAATAGGAAGGTAAAGAAATGACCCCAAGATGTACGCACTCCTTTTCGTACTACTATTGATAATTTACCATTGGAGTTCTTTTTTAATTCTTTTATATTTATATTTTTATCGTTCCACTACTTAGTACTTTGCAAAACCATGAAAACAGCTGGGAAATAACTATGACAATTAATTGTGACAATTAGTCCCCAGTTGCACCTTCACGGTGCTTGATGAAGCACATGATGAAAGTTATATGGGAGCTCATGCTTTCACACCCAATCCTTAGGGATATTTGAACAACCATCTTCCTACACCCATCCCATGCATTGTATATTGCATTAACTGTATCTCGTTTTCTCCAATTTTTTTCCAATACTAAATACTTATCGGTGAAGTTTAAGGTTTAAGGTGTAAGGGTTCATTCTCCACATTTGTCCACTAATTAGTCTGTATCATGGGAGATATTTTTTCATTACATTTTTTTTATGTAAGAGAAATATCAAACATCAAACACATTGCACCGAACTTGTAGCCTTAAAGCACACAAATCAAATCAACATAAAAAGAGTATATACATAGTTCAACTCATAAGATGTGTCAATCTCATGAGTCTACGTCGTTGTGGACTCTATCATAGAAACCTCACCCGAAGATGACTCTGGAGTCTCTTCTCCCTCAGAAGCTGAAACATCTAAAAAATGAACCACATTTGCAGCATATTTGGGTAAGCGAGGTTTTGGTTCTCTACAACCATTTCGTTCATACTGTGATGCCATCTTCTCGGCATACACTGGAAGATCGTAAGACTTTTCCGGACTCAAAATAAGTCTTCGTATCTTCTTCATACGATGTCCGTCCGTCACTCGTTCGTTCCTTCAAATACAAAGATCTCAATGTTAAATCCTTGGAATTCTTGAAATGCAAGACATATTGAATACAAAAACACAAAAGTCAGTATTGAATACAAAACTTACTTACTAGGTCTAATGTTGCGTGTAAACACCATTGGCTCCACGTGCACAGAATCTAAGTCAAGAGCGGCGAAAACTTCTTCTGGAGCTCGTGTCACCCCTTCCATTGGAGTGGCTTTTTTCATCGGCAAGAGAATCCCATTGAAGATATTTTCATCCTTCTCCAAAGCCACGATATGCCGCCCTGTGCCACGACATGCAGTAATCGATGCTCCTGCAACAGAATCATGTGAAGATTAAAACTTCAATATGTGAAGGCAACATGCGAGGTACATGGTAAGGTTGTTCACAAATAAACATTTAACATCAAAACTATCATTTGAAAGCATGAACTAACCTGTAGCTGTGGTGCAATCGAGAACTACATCCTCTTCGTCGGTGCACCCTTCGATGAAGAATTGTAGAAACCTTGCATCCTTCTCTCGTGGTTTGCGCCAAGGCATTTTGGATTCCTTCTTGACCAACATTGTCTCCTCTGTGATATAATTGATGACCATGTCTTTCTTCTGAAGATTCCACTTTGCTTTCGTCATGGCCCTAGTCTGCCTAAACTTGAAATCTGATGGCCCTTTCTCACCTAGGTCCTTCACGAGAAGGGTAACTCCGAACTTCACAGTCTGCAAAAATGAAAACAAAATGTTAAGTACAAAAATGAATGTTTCCAAAACAACTGACATTCACATTGCAAAGTTAAACAAACTTACCGTTTGTCCAGGGTTAATACCCGATGCTAGGTCCAACTGGTTGAATGCCAACCACTCCTTCATCACCAATTTCTTGAATACATTCCTTAATCCTACAAACATACGACGCGACTGAAGGCTGTACGAGTGAAATACAAGAATACAACCATTGTCTTGTAAGTTTTCCTCGGCAAAGTGAAATGCATTTTGCATTCCCGCACAGGTTGGGTCCGAGTTCCATGACGGAACGCGCTTTTCAGAGATGAGTGGCACGGGGAGGTTCTCCTGGCAGTCAAAAATAATGAGATCCACCAAAGGCTCCCGGCTGACCCTACCGTCGAACGAGTGAACTTTTCCTGCATTCATCTACAATCAAGTGATTGTTCATGTTATTAAAAAACTCACACTATAACAACTTGCTTCCAAATAAAAATTGAAGTTATAAATTGAACTTGAAGTTTAGGCATACCTTTTGAATGAAGTCCATGACTTCAATATAGGAATTTGGTGCTGAATTCCCCAAATTGTCCATGATGTCAACAATTGACATGTTCAAAATCAACTCCTTCGATTTCACATCATCATCGTCTAGTACCACGACCTGCGTACCTTGCATGACCATCTCCTCCGTCCACTCTGCAAGAACAGCCTTCCTTTTGATCCCGCTCTGAGTTCCTTCCACCAACTGCGAGCTCTGATCGACCGTCGATGATGTTGGAATGCCGGTATCGCCATCTTCGTTTTTCTTCCCCTTGGCCTTTGCTTTCTCCTCCTTCTCTAGTTGCTTCTCCTTCTCCTTCAGCTTCGCCAAGCGCTTCGTCTCCTTCTTTTGCTTGTTCTCCAAAGCGATTTGGAGTCGTGCCGCTTTCTTTTTGTCAGCTAGGTTCCTCTTGGCAATTGCCTTCTTTCTTTGATCTTCGGTGAGGCCTGCAAACTCGTCCACATCTAGATCTACTGCTCCGATGCCCTCCAAGGAATTTCGGAGTTCTACCTCCGACGGATGTGTGTATGAAATTGGGCAGTCAATGTACCATCCACCGCCATTGAGATGAGCGGTGGTGAACGTTCGAAGTTGATTCGGCGTGTACATGCAACTAGCAGAAGTGCGATCTAGAAAGACCGAAAGGAATGGAGGAAGGTCAGCCCTCTGAATTGCACCTTTTCCTTCAAGCTCGAACTTGAAATATCTGCACCGTCGGTTACCAAAAACATTAAAGAAGAACTAAGAAAATCAAGTAAGTCAAAACAAAATGTCAAACCCATGTACTTCAATCACAAATCAAGAATTTTAACCGATCACGAAATTTGAGGTTAGAAACATTCATTCTATAGCTTTTAGGGGACAAAATGGGGGTCCTTGCAGAACCTCTCAAACATGCCTCGGATCCGAGGGAAGCTTTGTAGACTGTCCACGGACCACCTACACTGCTTCCTTCCTTTACTACTAACTAGTTTTCTTCTTTGAGATTGTCATTCGTAGCCATTCAAAAAGGACATGTTGAATTCATTGTTTCATTTTTAAACCAGTATTAGCATTTTGTGTTTGCTATGCTACGCATAGCACATACTATATAGTATATATATTTGTAAAAAATTGTATATTTGAAAAGAAAAGAAAAGTGGTAATATCAATAAGTCTTCAAACGAAAATATTTTTTTGGATTTTATACTTATATTGTAAACCCTATATACATTGAAATGTACAATATTGATTTTAATGAATGAAGTATATGCAACACGAAATCTTCAAACAAATATTCATACATTGGAATGTAGAACAATCGAATGATTATTAGCAATAATGATAAAAGTTTTATTAAATTGAATTTTTTGATTTTAAGCTTATGAAATCAAAAGAGTTTAATTAAAGGCCAACCAAAATTTAAAACTACACTTCTACAATCTTACTTTGTTTGACCATCATGACATCATTAAACGTTTATAATATTAATTTCTTACACAATTCATCTTATAGTGGGTGAACTCTGTAATATTGCAATATGGAAAAATGAGATACACTAAAGGGTGTTGCAGTGTTTTCAAGTTGAACAATATCTTAGGGTATTAATGACGTACCGGAAAAGAACCCTCTTCACAGCCTGTTGTGAGCCTTCATACGTGTTGAAGTTGTCGCTTTTCTTGAAGTAATTTGCTCCTCTTAGATGTGCAAGGAACCCTTGATCCCATATTTTCCTCCTCCACCCTTCCAAGTATTCTGTTAATGTCTCTGGTTGTAGCGGAACGTTCATTTTGATGATGATGTTGTCCTGTTTGACAACTTCCTCAAAGTATTGCACAACTCCATCTTCGATCTGTGAAAAAGAAAGACATATTATCAATTTTGGCACAAGTAGTGCAATGCAAGAACTTGAAAATTTTATATGTAATTGAATACCAATTTTGATGGCTATCAAAATGAAAAAAAGGACAAAGATATGCACTTACCTCAGCGTACCAAACACAACGGTTCAAGAAAGGACCGAGCAATGTCTCTGATACTAGCCTAGGTGGAAAGCGTCTGGCATCACGAGATGGTGTAGAGGAGTTCCACCACTTGAGGAACTTGATCTTGTGATCTGTTGTGGTATTGCAAGTGGCCACCATTTGAAGCTTTTCCAGAGTCATCTCTGGGACCTCATTGGAGCTCCAATGCTTCTCAATCTTTACAAAAATAACAACGATGTCAATTAATTTTCAAGTCAAAACAATATCAATGGCAATCATTCATGATGAAGGTAATAATTTCACCTCTTCTAGAAAGCCTGACTTGTTAGCCGGATGGGCCACGGCAACCAACTTTGACATTTTGACATTGAGTTTGTTGGTCTTTTCATTTGCTCCACATCTCATTGCATGCGCAAGTTCCTCTGCAGTTTTGTCATCCTCCATTGTCGTCTCATTGTACCTCCGAACTGCTGCATCAGCGGCATGGGCAATCTCTTGCTGCAAAAATAGTATAGAAATTATATTTTTAAATATTGGTAAAACAAGTCCAAAACTAATGAAATTTTTTGAAATGGGAAATGCAATTGAATAGATCCTCACCCGGAAGACAAACAAAGTGAAAACTTGCAATGGCATAGAATACCAAGTCTTCTTAGTTTTATATGCTCCACACAATCGGAGCTCCGAGGGCCTCAACATCTCCTTGAATCGCTCTATAGGGAGGCGGCCATATTTCTGAACCCTGTACAATGTGTGCACCAAATTGGTCTTCACATGCGAGTCTTCATTGGACCTGGAGAATATAGAAACAATTTCAAGTTAATTTTTGACACGAACTTGGTAATATTTATAAATCCGTGAAAACAAATTGAAAGTGATGGTTTTTATGAGTAGAACAATATACTTCCTTGTTTATGTCATGCATGACATGCATGACAAGCTCCGTCTTGCCCTTTGTATCAAGTACAATTGAGTCAACCGCATAATGCCACTCCTTCTCTTTGGAGTGTCTCTTGTTGATGAAGTTCATCCATGAGATGAGTCGGTGATTACCATCACAAACGTAGAACTTGAGGTACTTCAAAAACTTTAGGTCCGATACAGAGTCAACACTAGCATTGAAGGAGTCATTTACTTCCTTCCATAGCGGATTCCACTTCGCCATCTCCTCTTCAGTGAATTGTGAGCTCTCTCCAGCCTCATCCGTAGTGGTGACATAGAAAACTGCTGCTCCGTCTCTATAACCTTTACTAAATTCGTGTTCTAAAAAATCAAGATCACATGAGAGTGTAGGCCTCACCATGGGCATAGGCACCATTCGGCAAAGCGGAATCTGGAGCCGAAAAAGGTGATCTGGCTTCATCCTCAGTGACGCAATAGTGTTCACCGAGTCCACCTTGTGATATTGCCGGAGATTGTCTTCTAGGAAGTCCTTGTCGTCTGCCTCCAACACATCATCGGCCTCGTCTTCTTCCATGATGTCTTCTTCCCCTTCCCCATCCCCTTCCCCTGCAATGGACGGCTGATTTGACTCTTCAGTATTTGGAGTTTCTTGAATGGTCTCTTCAAGCCAAAGATTTGTGGGAGTCCCACCCATCTGCAAGTTGAAATTGTAAAATTAACCAATGTGCATTGACTTGCATCCTCAGATCCAAACTAATACATAAATAAAAATATAACGGTGAACCATATATGAATGAACAAAAAAAGAATCAAATACTCAAAGGCAAAGGTTCAAGTACAAAATAGATATCTTCAATACAAAATGCTCTCAAGCAATATGTCCCCAAAACAACACTTGTATAATGAAATTAGTCAATATCTACATCTTCCTCTGAGTCTGAGCTCAAGTGAATGAAGATGGGTTCTCCTAATCCTTGAGGTGCGCTACGTGCACAATCACAAGTCTCCTCCATCAATGGACCGTCAATGGTAAAGGGCATCTGAGTGTCTGAGGTATACTCCGTGTCTGAACTCTCGGGAGACAAGAACATGACCGGATGGTCTCTAGCTCCACTAAGGGTTAACTGAAGATGTCTACGCTTTAATGTTGGTGTAAAGGAACGTTCACAATTTGTTGCTTGTGTATCACTGACCCGACTCTGCACAGAGCTCTAAAATGCATCAATGGCACGATCAGCAGCATCCATCACATCATCAAAACTTACAAGTACATCTTCGTCAACTTCTTCCTCTTGAGCACCCTTCTCTTCTTCAAAATCTTTAGACACCTCCATGTTTGCATCCAGTGGTGTTAGAGGCTGAGATGGGCCTGCCTCAAGAGTGACTGGGACGGGAGGAGGCCTAGGCGTTGGTGAAGATGCATCTTGACCTCGTCTTGCCCTCTGTATAAATGAAACATTGACAAAGTATAAAATCATTGAGTACGTATATACATTTTGATATTCCTTTAGCTAATGCAAATCCTAAGAGCATTGGCAGCTCCTCCAAGGACCCCTGAAATTTGCAAAAGAAAAATGACTCCACGTTCTGAACTCCAATAAAGTAGATGCCCGGAATTGAAAACGGAATAAGGCACCCTTGGGCCATCCCTGGACTGCCAAATTGAACGTTACTCACTCACAGTCTGATCTGAGGCTGTACGTGTAGGCTCCAGTCACGACCTCGGGACCGTGAGGTCCTCCTCTGGGCAGCCAATGCAACCTTGAATCCGAGACTAAATAAAAAACTCAAGGGCCCCCAGAACTTAAAAAAAAAAGGGAAATTACGCCCAAACTACAGTGATCAAAATGGGATGCCCACTGTCCAAACTATAGTGATCGGAATGGGCCCCCAGAACTTAAAAAAAAAATAAAATCACTTCCACCCTTTTGTCGTGTGAATGGGAAGCCAGCTTCACAGGGGTGGACTGGTTCTCCCATAAGGGAATTCCCCGAGCGTACACAGAAGGCACCCTTGGAGCATCACGTGGCTGCCACCCCGCAAGAGGGGTCGGCTCATTTGAACTAGCTCGAATCGAGGGAGGTCCCCCACCAAGTTGCAAGTGCACCCTCGGATCCGAGAGGGGATCACCAGCTAGTTCGGGGACCCCAAAAATTTAAAATAAAAAAGGAAATCACTTCCAACCTTTTGTCTTGTGAATGGGAGGCCAGCTTCACAGCGGGTGGACTAGTTCTCCCGTAAGCCTCCCGAGCGTACACAGAAGGCACCCTTGGAGCATCACGTGGCTGCCACCCCGCAAGAGGGGTCGGCTCATTTGAACTAGCTCGAATAAAGGGAGGTCCCCCACCGAGCTGCGAGTGCACCCTCGGATCCGAGAGGGGATCACCAGCTAGTTCGGGGACCCCAAAAATTTAAAATAAAAAAGGAAATCACTTCCAACCTTTTGTCTTGTGAATGGGAGGCCAGCTTCACAGCGGGTGGACTGGTTCTCCCGTAAGCCTCCCGAGCGTACACAGGAGGCACCCTTGGAGCATCACGTGGCTGCCACCCCGCAAGAGGGGTCGGCTCATTTGAACTAGCTCGAATCAAGGGAGGTCCCCCACTGAGCTGCGAGTGCACCCTCGGATCCGAGAGGGGATCACCAGCTAGTTCGGGGACCCCAAAAATTTAAAAAAAAAAAGGAAATCACTTCCAACCTTTTGTCTTGTGAATGGGAGGCCAGCTTCACAGCGGGTGGACTAAAAATCTAGACGATGAGGTTGTTGAGGATGTAGAGAATACCTGTGGGATCGGAAGAACGCCTGTTGGCAGCGTAGTGGGATCTTGGGAGCCTCCCCGGACGTGCCTTCTTGTATTCCGGGTCATCGTTCTCTACGCAGAGGGAAGATCAATGTGTAAGTGAGTGGTGCCGTGTGTGAATCTCGCGGTGTGCGTGGTAGCAGATTCGAAAATGTACTAGAAGTAGTGGTCGTAGTGGACACCAAAATTTCAGGTGCGAGGCAACACGATATCCAAGCTGGGATCTTTCCGTTTCGCTCCTAGGTACCACTGAATTCGTCCTACGCTGAGTGATATTCTGAAACTCGGCGGGTAGTCCTTTCTGATTAGTGGGATGATCTTGGACACGTGCCGCGGGGGCTGAGTGGCCTGCATGACCGAATCCACAGGAGCAGCTATGGAAGGTTCCTTGATGCTCTGAAGGCGCCATGAGAGAGAAGGCACTTGGAGCACTAGTTATGTAGCTTTCTAATTTGGTACTGAAGAAATCTGACGTGGGAGTGGCGCATTCAATTCAGGCAGCAAAGCATTCAATTCAAGCAACAAAGCATTCAGTTCAAGGCAGCAAAGCATGTAGTTCGAGGCAGGAACATATTAAGCTCAAGGCAGAAAAGCATTCACTAATGAGGCATTAGCTTCTTTTTTTCAGACGCGAATGCCTCCGTTCGGCTAGGCCCATTCGCGCTGGTGACGTTCATGCTGTAGTTCGCACAGTTGATCCCCACCCGGTCGAGAACGTGTTGACAGAATGATTACATATGGTGATTTAAATTAAAAAATTCTTTCTCACAGTGCATGATCTGCATGCCCCAGAACTCTTGCGGGCTAGCCTTGTGTGCAGGTTGAATAAGTTTTATTTTCCTCATATGATCTACAAGCCCATGAACTCATGCGGGCTAGCCATGTCTATAGGTTTAGTTATTTACATTTTCTTCACGTGTAGTTGATTCTGATATTATTGCCCTTTGCATAGGTGACATGGGCAAATCTAATCCAATGGTGAGTGCCGTATTCAGGAATTGGCCATTTTATATCTTGAACTCATTATTGAGGAGATTAAACTTCGTGAAATGTTTTAGGCTTAATCATCCTTCAAAGTCAAGTGGATTTGGCAGGTTCACCAAATTGTTTCATATTTTCTGATGCTTCTTGACATTAGTTATGAATCTTAAAAGTTCAAGTGAAATGGGAACTAAAATTTCCCACCGCTTGAAACATACAGAAGAAAGATTTTGAATTCTAAGAAAGTTGAATTCTGGAGACCACAAAATTAGATTGGTTTTTCATTTATTCTGAAGGAATTTTACTAGAAACAAAAATAAGGTCTAACTAAGTATTCTATAGGTTACAAGGTTTCCAGTTTCAGTCCTCTTTCAACCCACACAATGTTTTATTGAAAGTTGTCAATGACAAAGAGTAAGCTTATCACATTTGAAGAAGCCATGTACTCAACTGCCACGGTATGCCCTATGCTTAAGCATGGAATGGCTTGTTTTATTCTTCTATGTCAATAATGCACCATAAATTTAAACTATTTGAAAACACCGATCAATGCTCTATGGACCTCTATATATTTGATGCTCAAGATCTATAGACATTTAGTCTAGATGATTTGAAGTCCAGACTAAACTAGTAAAAGAGTTCCTCAAACATCTCTCTGACTCTATTCACAAGTGAATGCAATCCTTATAACCAGACTCCTCAAAGAAAAGAAGAAATGAAATGACTCCATCAACTTTGCTGTGGAAATTAGTGTCTGCAAGGCCCTTCCATGAATATCAAACCATAGGGTTTAGGGATATTTGAAAAGCAACCACAAATTATCTTACATTTGAGACGTCCGCTGCCCTTTTGCCGCGCTGTAAACTTCTATTTTCCGGTGACGCCTCCTCAGTTGCCCCAACACCATCAGCTGGAGCCTCCTCCTCTCCACCAGTACTACCAATTCCATAGCGCAAAACTCTCCGGAGATCTGTAGATGAAGGCTCGGTAGTCTTGGGCGGCATTCTCCCTCCTCTTGTCATCTTGGATCGTTTCAACGCCTTGGCAGACAAAAAATACAATGATCCACGTTTCTTTCCTCTCCTATCTTGCTTCAAACTAATCAAATCAACAACAACACTGTCTACAAGCATGAAGGGAGAAGAGAATGTCTGAACCTTGACACTCTCAACTACAAGATGTAAAAGGAAACGAAACTACAAGAATGAGGACAATGGACACAAATGGCCCTTTGTATGTTTGGCCAAGTACGTCAAGGAAGAGCCGTCACATTTATTCCGCAAGTGATGAAATGCGAGAAAATAATTTCTCATAGTACCTACTTCTGTCAGGTTCATAGAGGCGCCGTCAAAATAATATCCACAAACGAGGCCCTGACATTGGGGGCTATGTCAGTTTTAAGGAATTTACCCTCGGTACTTAGATCAAGAAATAAAAATTCGTCTATTCCGATGTAGGTACAAGTTCCAAGATTCACATATACCAATGCATATTCAAAATGCCGTGTGTTGAAATGACGTAAATGATGTACCTAAATTGAATGTTGCAGTCCTTAATTCATTTGGTTCTATTTAATTCACTATGGTTTCAAGACATAGGAATCATAGATTAAAAAAGTGGGTTCAGGTTAATGATGCTTGTTTGATGATCTATGAAATACAATAATAGTAATTGGAAAAACTTTAAAATTTCAATCTCCTTGCATAGTACCATAAATGAATTTTAAAAATTAATTAGAAGCAAATTTGACGTCATATGCAAAAGTATTGAAGGAACTTGTATGGATGTGTTCCTACCTACTTAGGTCAAGCGTAGTTTTCATTTTCCCCATTAAAAAGCATTCACATTAATTGAAAAAAATGTATATAGATATCCCTAATCCGCCGTAAACATTTATTAAGCATTCACCTCTAAATCACTGATGTTGAGAAAGAGTTGATTATGTTCTATTGTCACGTAGTAAATTCAATTCAGTTTTCAAAAATATATTATTGTTTCCATAATAATATCAGTGCCATTGCAATAAAGATCTACACAACCAAAATATGACGCATAGTATTGATTGAACAATGAATACATAAGAGTAGCCAAATAGAAGGCCATGAGGAACTGCAATCATACAAGACCCAAAGTTTGGTTGTTTACCTCGTCTCTTGTGTTGGATTCAATTGTCAATGTTGTTGAAGTGTCTCTGTAGGGTTTAGCAATGGCTTGGCTTAGAGTTGATGGTCACGACATTCCTCTTGTGTTTCCAATAGTAGACGGTGGATGCGCTAGAGTTCCTTGTCACCTTTTGCACGTCCGTTTTAGATTTGTAGAAACCTCCATCTATATCGAGGAAGAGAAAAATACGGAATCAGGGGAAGGGCTACAATCTATCCCAATTCCGAGGTCAATGGAGGATGGAATGCATTGCTGGTACCTTGGTCCTGGGAACTATAGAGCATATGGACTTCCACTCTCTATGCTAGGTGCATGTACAGAAATCCAGAGTCGCCAATCTAATGGTTCTACGGTCGATATGTTGTGTAGTCCTCATGCCGTGTCACCCAGTACACCTAGAGTTGCTCTGCCAGTCCTACACATGCCTACAATACTTCCTATTGTGAAAGAGGAGAGATTAGATCCAATTATAGAGTTGTCTACCGAATCAGAAGGAGACTCTCCCAATGTCAATGCTGAAAAGCAAAGTTCTTCTTCCCGGATTGCATCTGACGAGACAAATATTGTGAAATCACTATCTTGTAAGGTCCCATATAGAAGTCTCTCTAATTCCTCAAAGTCACTATCCTTACCTCGACAAGATGTAGTAGCGAAAGAAAGCATAATGGATTGTCTAAAGAGACTTGCCACTATGCATCATTCTCGAAACGAATTGTCGTCAATGGATCTAAGCACCGTGAAGCACCAGCGAGTTCCATTTCTTCCACCTGTATTCAACGGGGATGTCATCTTCGAATTGCCTCCTTGTGGGTCATCTTCATCTTCATCGGGGGCCAAGAACTTAGAAGGAATGGACAAGCGCTATGATGGACATCCGTGGTGCAAGCTAATGACCACGAACATTCACAACTCGGACAACCTCAAAATTCGTAAGTCGTACTGTGTTGGCCATCTTGCTTGTTAGAATGACAATTGTGAGTATTTAAAGAGAGCTTCAAAGCGAAACGAAACTGAGTGGAGTGGCTATACTGTGTTTCGTTTTACTGCTGGTGGGTGTCCCCCAAAAGAATGTCCCCTAGTTTGCAAGGTTTGCAAGATGGTACCTACGTGTCTTGACACATGCAAAGCTAGGATATACTTTGTGTACATTGATAACCCAGAAATGACTAGGGCCGCTATTCACTTTAGAGAGCATGGCCACCCAGTTGCTAAAGGCATGTATAGAGATTCTACTGAAATGATTTGCGGACTCATTGCGGAACAAGTGGCCAAAACACCGATGGCCACGAACTCTACAATCACTCTCTCTGCTAGTAAAGACTTCCTGGCAAGCTACCTATTTCACGATGGAGAGGGAGAGAAAGAGATGCTGAAAGCGAAAGAAATGGAGGAGGTCATGGACCGCTTCCAATATTTGAGTAGTCCAAGTATTCGCAACGTGATCTCCACTTTCCGGTCTAACAACCGAGGAGGAATAATCGACAACATTATGACCATGAAAAAGGAGTCAAAGTTTGAGTTCATACATGACAACGTCTTCCCAGGTCAAGGCAAGGAAAAGGTATACATTTTCAAGATGCTTACTGAAGGACCAGGAAGTGGAGTCGACCTTGTAAGGCGAATGCAATCGGAAGGGGATCTGCAGAATGCGTGGTTGATGTTCGACCACGTGAAGTGCGTGAAGGAGTGGACCACAATGGCTTGCCACGTGTATGATACCGAGTACAAGAAGGTAATGACTATTGCATTGTGCGACATGCAATCCGAAGATACCGAAGTTCAAGTACAATTTTGGCAAAGCTTAAACGCGGTCATGCATCGCCACGGAGTGGGAAACCCTAACTTTAAAGGATTTATGGCAGACAGCGCTATGGCCAATTGGAATGCGGTCCGCATTGTCTACGGAAGTGGATCTGCCAATGTTGAAATGGAGAATCGCAAGAGGACCTGTTTGTTGCATTGGAGTACCTCTCTTCACAAGCATACACAGAAATACATCAAGGAAGCATTTCAACAACAACATATTACTTTGTGTAAGCAATACAAAGATTCAAAGAATATGGACCAAACCAAGGTCCGTTACCTTGCTATACAATCTTGGTGGTTTTCATCTGGAGTTGCCAACGAAGAAGCTCTACATCACTTACAACACTGGCTAGCTTTCTGGCATTTCCGGTATCGCCAATGGGGAGGCTTCATGGACATGGTGAGTGAATCTTGAAATTGAATTAGTAAAAGTGTTTAAGGTTGTAAGACTCATATTCTAATTAGAAGTTGAACTTCCTTGATTTTTATCTTTTATTTCTTATTTTTAAAAATTCATTGGGCCCTTTTTATTTCCGTGGTACCAAAAAACGAGGGGTCTTCAGAACGCTATAATAAC
The DNA here is from genome assembly GCA_947034895.1 of Rhytidiadelphus loreus. Classification (NCBI taxonomy): domain Eukaryota; kingdom Viridiplantae; phylum Streptophyta; class Bryopsida; order Hypnales; family Hylocomiaceae; genus Rhytidiadelphus; species Rhytidiadelphus loreus. The sequence goes on along the minus strand of OX344763.1, from coordinate 66,679,345 downwards.
TTGCCTCGACTCCGATGGATGTATTTCTGTTGTCACCATGACCCCCTAATTTTTGTTCTTGGATCAAAAATATCCAATGTTGGTAGTACAGAATGTTAAATGTCACTAATTTTTTGAATAGATAAGGATTTAGGGAGTAGCAATAGCAGTCATTGCTCGTCCTTCTTCTTCTAAAACTATAGAGTGAATGAAGATAAATTATTTATAAGTTGCCAATTACTACTTTTGTGAACGTCCTTTACTAACTATTTTATGGTCCTGTTTGAAATATTTAGAAACTAAATTTGGAAGAGATGTTGGACTTGCCATCGTGCAATTTATCCGAAACGGTGCACAACAAGTGGCTACAAATGTTTGGAAAGCGAGGAAACAACTTGTTTGACGCCACGTGTGATGATAGTATCCGTGCTTGGATGCAAATGACAAACTATCGTGCGTACCTAAAAGGATACGCATCGGGATCAGGGCCGTCAAAAGGGGAGTTGAGACTGAGAGCTGCTAGAAGAAGTGGAGATCCCAAAAAGATTGCAGAGGCGCTAAACACATTGCCTGGAGCAGAGGGGGTGGGAACTAGAGTACCACACTTGGAAGGAGAAGAAATATTTGGCAGTACAAAGAGGAAGTTAGACGTGCCCATTGGTGATGCAGGAGATTCACATAGGCCGAACAAGATCAATTTTTCTCAACCCCGTGTGAGAACAAGGTCCAATACAAGTGTTTCTGAATCTTCTAGAGATAAAGGTAAATACCCTGTTGCAAATACTTCTGGCCATGTTACGGTAGCATTTGAAAGCGATTGTGATACATCAAAATGGCACATTGCGAGAATCAGCCACAGATCTGCCACCAAATGTCAAGCTCAACAACAAAGATCAAACATCAAGTGCACTAGCAAGATTGCAAAAGGGAAGAAAGGAACTCCAGCCCCTACCTACCGCAGTAGAAAAGAAGAGTATGGGAGTAAGCGATAGATGGTGGTAGATTTTTGGTTTTGTTGGGATGACATTGAACGATGCGTGAAAGGTACAAAATGGAAATGGGTTCTCGATTGGCCAGAGGTACCAAAGGTTTGGCCTGTTTTGTCTGGAACTAATCTAAACCGAGAAGAGACATTGTTATTGCAACATGCAGGATTTCGCCTCCAAGAACGACCAATACTGTCGCCACGTCAATTGTTCAACATATCAAAGATTTTCAAACCTACTTTGTATGACCACCCTCCATCGAAGAACACAGATGTGTATCCAACTGTGAGGAACAGCAGAGCCATTCGAAGGATTGCAAACGCACCTACAGCAGAACAACGGAACAAGTGGGAAAGTGCAGGTAATGTGAGAGGGCAAATTTTAGGAGTAACATTGCTCCCTTTCCCAGGCCTTGGTGCAATAGTGGAGTTAGAGACAGGGTTAGAGCCAAACAAAAATGCATATCGAGTTACAGTAGGCCAATTCCCAGCGTGCACATGTCCAGACTTTGTTAATATGGCAATTTCTGCTATTGGAGGTCGGCAGGAGTACATGAATTGCAAACACTTGTACTATTTGTATAGGTATTTTTGCAAGATGGATGTCAACAAAGATAATTTCATTCATGCACCAAGTTATAGCTTCAATGAGTTGAAGCTACTACTAGTTCGAGCTGGAATGATCACACTTCCAGAATAGGCATGGACACATGTTCCAATGTACTTCAATTGTAATGCACTCATTTTTATATATTACAATTGAAATGATTTGATGCATAATTTTTTCATTTAAATTCCATTTCCATTTCTAGTTGGGTATCCATTTTGTCCATTTTCTCCCTAATACTCTCCATTTTAAAGGTCCACTTTTATTCTTCATTATGGCCCTCCATTGCCCTCCTTTTCTTCATTTGTCTTTTGAGATCCAGGCCATGTTTTACATTTTTTTCATTTTTTTTTCTACAAGGTCTCCCAGAATATCAAAATTGGCCAATCCATTACCCTAATGAAACCCATAAAATGCACCTTTTAGTTATTTTTAAATCCAATAAGAAGAGATGAAGGAATGCACTTGAAGATGACAGTAACATGCCTACCACTATGATTTAAAATAATCATGTCACCCTACCAATCTATGCAATAATGATAAACATATGACTGTATTTGTATGATGATGACATTGATTTGAATTCAGTAGCAATTTACCATGTTAAAACTACATGGCCAATGGAAAGCTCCAATCACAATTAATTATAATGGCCCAATGAATGCACTTAATTGTGATAGTCGACTTCCCATTGGTTTTGTAGATGTATGTTGATTTGAACTCAGTCCTTTTATAGCATCTCATGTAGCCAACCCCAACCGGTATGGGATATGTTGCACGCAACAATGCTAGTACGTGACTACGTGAGCGACAAGTGCTTATGAGTGCTAACAATATAGAAGTCCAATGTTCTAAGTCCCTATCCATATGTCCCAAAATGATTGGCATTTTGGAACATGCCACTACAAGACCGTTCAGACCCTAAACCCTCAAACCTTAGCGTCAATGAGAAATGACTCCCACCCTCAACTTGACCCCTCATTTCTTTTTCTATTTTTTTGGACAACACTACGGGCACCAATCCACTTTTCTATTTTTTGGGGACGCTAAGGTTTCCCCTAAACCTTAGCCTCAATTAGAAATGACTTCCAATGTCAAATTGACCCTCATCTTTTTCCTATATTTTTCCCTTAACCGCCGTGGTCACCAACACACTTCTCCATTTTATTGGGAGCTCAAATTACCCTAAATATTAGCCTCCATACAAAATGACTGTCGGTCTCACTATTTGGTGGATTATTTGTACTACAAAGAATTCGAACACCATATAAAATATTTATTGATCCACGGTAATAGGATACACGATTATAGGTCCCAAATTTACCAATAATAGCAAAAAAAATTCAACTTCTTGATTTTTTTGGTGTAAAAATGGGAATTTTTTTGTTCTAGGCTCTAGGCTCACAGGCTCCACACTCCACGCTCACAGGCTCACGGCTCGAAGCTCGCACGCTAGCATCGTTGACATAAAAAAGGAATGGGAAACATGTTGTGCAAGGTGCAATTATTCATAAACTCATCAATTCAAAAATATTGCAATTGGTGGACACATTGAATGTCCTTGTACGTGAAAGTAAAAATTGAAGCATGAACCCTGGTGAAAACTTTAATGACCAACAAAATGTAGTCTTATGATATTCACGTTAAAAGAAATGAGAAACTTGTTGTGCAAGTTGCAATTCATTATAAAGTCATGAATTCAAAAAAATTGCATTTGCTGGTCTCTTTGAATGACCTTATACGTGATAGTAGAAATTGCGGCATGAACCTAGCTGTGTACTTTAATGTCCAACAAAATGAAATCTCATGAAATTCACTAAAAAAAAAAGTAAAACATATTGTGCAAGTTGCAATTATTCATAAAGTCATGAATTCAAAGAAACTGCAATTGGTGGTCACTTTGAAAGACCTTGTACGTGAAAGTAAAAATTGCGGCATGAACCTTACTTAAAACTTTAATGTCCAACAAAATGTAATCTCATGAAATTCACATAAAATGAAATGGGAAACATGTTGTGCATGTTGCAATTATTCATATAGTCATGAATTCAAAAATATTGCACTTAGTGGTCACATTCAATGACCTTGTACGCACTAGTAGAAGTGCTTGTTTTTTTGGATGTTAGGGGTACAACAAGGCAGTTTATTTGAACAGCAAGCCACAGTTGTGTCCCCGGCCATGGGAGTGAAAATTGAGAGTTATGTTGTACAGAACATTTGTATGTCAGAAGAAGAACGAGGAAACGTTAAACGAAACGCAGATGTTGCCGCAAACGCCGCAGAAAATACAAGTAAACTCTCTTGGACATCGAGGAGAAAACGACAGTGCCACGTTGGCTTCTTACTTCTATTGACTGCAGGTAAGTCGAAGTAAAAAAGCTCGAATACAGGTAAAAGTTTGCCTGCCTGTTATTTACGTAGAGGACGTTCCGTTTTCAGACTTGCTAGTAAAAAAGCGTCATATGGATGGATGGAATAGTAGCGTATTTGCCCATTTCTATGTTGAAATTCTTATCTTCAACAACTAGTGTGTACAATTGTTGAATAATATTTGGAACTATATCCATCATATTTTATTTTTATAAATATAATATCTGTTTGTCTCTAACATTGTACGTGGGGTTGACATTCAAGAGCCCTCGTAGAAAATGCTTGATATTAGTGGAAAATACCCTTCCATGAATGTTTTGTTCCATTATTTTGAGAAAGAAGGGACTCATGTCGAGAGAAGTTGTTCATGGTTATAATATGGAAATTGTAAGGAAATAGACACTTTAATAGTGCAACATTATTATTTGAGGGTTCTATGAAAGCGAAGGTGAAATGTACAAGCATATGAAGCTTCTTGAAATCAAAGTTTTTTGCATGTATGAGCATCATAATTTTTGAATACATGTAATATAAATGATAATCAATGAAATCCGAATTTATAAAGAAAATGAGAGTGTTCATTTTGTCATTTAACCCTTAAAGGACTGTCACTATACTTTCACCCAAAACGCTCCAAAACTGTCATTTCTAGTACAAGTACCAAAATTTTGAAAAAAAACTTTTTTTCACATATCTAACCTTAGGATCTTGTATTATATAGTATCAAAAACATGTGGTAAAAATTTCAGACATTTCCGCCGTGTGGATTGCAAGATATAAACATTCAAATTAACTAAAATCATTTTTTGGAACCTGCTAAAAGTAGGGCAGCTGCACTTCACAAGCTCACATTTCTATGAAGAAATGACCTAAATGGTGGTGCTTCTTTGGATTTGATTTCCTAGAGAAGTTGGCCACATGCTTGAAAAATTTCAGATCATTTGGAATAGTACAACATATAGGAAAAAAATAGTAAGTAGGTAGTAGTAGAGAATGATTAAAAATACTAAATTATTTAAAATTTAGATATGGAATTGAAAATTTTCAATCCCAATGGTTAAAATGTTGTAATAATGTATCTACATCCTACAATTTGTTTTTTGTCTAAAAACATTGAAAATTGGGTAACATAAAAGATTTCAAAGTTTATTTTTGAGTAGGAAATCCAAAACTACGTGCAAACAAGAATTTCTCATAACTTTTTACTCATTGATCAAAATGGAATGATTCAAATCTTTTCATGTATATAAAACTCTGGAAAACCAATTCCAAATTTCTTTTTCTGGAAAAAGTGATTTTTTCAGATCTGCCCAAACTGCTCAGCTAGGGTAAAAATGAACATATAAGGCTATAACTTTCTACTCGTATTTCCAAATGTCATGAAATTTGGTGCATATGAAAGATATTCCTTTCCCCCACATTTTATTAAAATTTCAGCCCCAAATATGAAAATCTCCGCTCGTAGGTACCCGCCCAAAATTTCTATACAACCAAAAAACACAATCCGGTCCTTTAGGAGTTAAACAAAAATGACTATCTTTTGTCACAGTTGTCACCAATACATTCCTGCTTGCTTTGTACATGAGTTCAAGGTTTTATTGGTTTATTTAAGTTGTCAATAAACATGGGCAATGCTTGCCAGGAGAGAGGAACAAGTTCACTGAGCTTATTTCTTTCCTTATTGGTTTACATTTTTGAAGATATCCCTTGTGCTAGCGTTTCATTTGATGTACTAAAAATGGAATTCTATAGGGGGCCGTGCCTTAAAAAAAAAACTCTCTAGTATGCTACGTTTTGATTTAACACAAATGAAAGACATGACATGCGGAAGTAGAGTTATGGACATTTTTAAAACAACGTAAAAGTAATGTACGGAATTGTACTATTGTATGGTACAATATGTGAATTGGTCGTTTCATGCTGCTAAACATGTTGGGGACATAAGATTTGTTACATTGCTTTATAGATTTAGAAGTTATGATTAACAAAAATGTAAATAGAGAAATGGTGAAGGCTTCTTCGTGCACTAGCAATGCATAATGCTCATAAAATGAAGGCTCCCGCCATTGGACAGTCATTATAAGAAAGTTTTGTTGTACGTTATATTTTTTAATTTTTTAGAACGGATTGTAGGTGACCTCAATGGCAAAAAATCCATGTTTTTATGTCAACATTCATGTTATGTTGGACACATTATGAATATGAAAACATAGGTTTGTTACTAGTGACATCACCTACAATCCGTTTGAAAAAATAAAAAAACGTAACCTGAAACAAAACTTTCTTGTAGTGGTTCGAAGAGGAGGACATGATTCGAAGGGAATAACATTCAAAAAAGATTAAAATACGTTTTCCATAGAGGTGAACTGTACCCCTTTTATTTGCATCTACAATTTTGTTGTCGTTAGAAGAATACGTTTTATATCAAGAATTCCAAAGCATGTGAGCATGATTATAGAAAAGAGCGTTCCTGTGATGTAGCATTTTGGAACAACGTCATTTATTGCCTTCCCAAGCGTTTGTAGCAGAGGCAAGCACTCTTTGAACACTTTGAATATAATGTTCACTATGTCACTGGAACAGAGGATGCACAAGTGCTACGGCGAGATTCAGGGTGCCGTTCAAGCCACAAGCGTGCCAATCATTACAAGAAAACCGTGTTTCAGGTGACGTTTTGTAATTTTTTTAGCCCTTTGAGAGGCAACATCCGAAAAAAGAACTTGTCTTTTTTTGGCAATAATCATGTCCAATCTAACATCTGCATGTCAGAGTGGACATGATTATTGCCAAAAAAACGGAAGTCGTTTCTGTTGCTGTCACCTACAAACCGGCTCAAAAAATTACAAAATGTCGCCTATAACACGGGTTTCTCATAGTGCAATGAAAATTGAAGACATAGAGCTCCTAAACTATGTGAGTGCCTTCTCAACCATGTTGCTAGTAGCACCCATACATGCGATCTGACATGCCCATCATAGAGTCAGTTGCACTGGTATGCTTACAAAAATGCTATCGTGTTACATATTGGTGAACTGTACAATGTTCATTTGCATCACATGCAAATGGACATTCTTGTCTGTCATACGTTTAGCACACTAAGAATGTGAACGTACGTAGGGCTCATCTTTCCTAGTCATCCACTGCAGTGCCTTCTTCGGTAGCAATACCTTCTACAACTGTAATGTATTGCCCGCCCACTATCGCCGCTTGCCTTGGTGGCTCAACATCTATCATTTGTGGTTGCAGTCCCACAAAGTTCTCATCATCGCCGACATAGATGACGTTTGGGATACTCTCTACACATTGCAGTTCGCCACGTCTACCTTTGACGTCGGTCCTACATATTATTTTCCAACCATGTCTATGTGGATTGTCTGAAAAGAACACTTGTTGGCAATGTAGGGGGAACGCAAAAGAGTCAGCATGCACGTTGCCATCCATGTGGTTGAAATTAGCCAAATTGAAGCCATAACGATCCCATTGAACGGTTGGATATCGAATGTCATGACTTGGCTTCACCCAATTGCAGAGAAGGATTGTGGTGCAATGATTTCGGTAATCCAATTCCAGAATTTCTTCTATGTACCCAACGTAGTCATCCGTACACTCAGCCGGCATGCCATTTACAAGACCCCAACGTAGTTGGCGTGTGATTGTTGCAATGACACAAGAGTCTCTTGTGACAAGGGCATGTTCCGAACTGCATACTCATAAATGCATTCCAAATGCATGCATGTGTCTATGCGACACGGCATACCTCTCCGGAGGTTGTGCATATTGTACTATGTCAGCATGCACGTGTTGACCTGCACGCAAGGCATTTCTAATGAACAAACGCAACCAATCTACAAAGCATGGTAAGTCTCTCAATTCGGGCGGATAACTCACAGCGTGCCTACCACGGCCTCCACGTGATTGTTGACGGAATGTTTCCCGTTCAGCCCATCTACGTCCCTTTTCAATTATGTATTGCCTGCAATTTCATGGAATACCAAGAAATGAATATGCTAAACACGACATGGTCGTCCAACAATGTGTAATTGGCTGTTCTAATGAATGTCAGATACAACAAATCATTACACAATATGCAGACCACATTTAGAGAGATCTTGTGCTACCCGTTCTACAAAGTTTTACAAGCGTGATGTATAATTCAGCTAATTGTTGTTTCCTACAGAGCACACATGCAACTACTATTTTTAATTGGACATTTCAAAATGAGAAAAGCATTGCCTCCTATTCACATATGGTTATGGTGGACAAGACAACATAGACTTGTAGTATATGGAACTCACTGCCGCAAAGGTTCCAGTGTTGCTGCATTGTTAAGAACAAATGCATGTGCGTACTGACGCACGTCGTCGGTCAGTTTGCGCTTCTTTGTTTCATTTGCACGCGATGCCTCATCATTCATAGTTGCGTCTTCTATAGGGTCCTACACGCAGTGTGTTGTTCCCTTGTACTGCTTCAAATACTCCGTACAGAATCCTAGTGCATCCTCCATTCGATAACCTTCCACGATGCTTCCCTCTAGATGTGCTAACATACGAACGTGGTCCTTCAGTGTCTTCATATACCTCTCAGTGGGATACATCCAACGGCAATGAACAGGACCGCATATAAATAATTGCTGAACGAGATGCACAGGAAGATGTGACATAATGTTCAGAAACGTCGGTGGGAATTCCTTCTCCAACATGCACGTTGCGAGAACAACATCTCGCAGCAACTGCTGCTGCTCCGACAGGCGTACCTCTTTCTCACATAGTTTTTGGAAAACTCTGCAGATTTTTATTATTGCCAAACAGACATTCTCGTCTAGAACGTTTCGAACCGCTACTGGAAGTATCTACACAATCACAACATAGGAACAACAGGAATTACTTATTGTGTTTGAACATCAAGAATTCACACAGAACAGTGTCCAGAATGTGTTGTAATGAAGAGGCACACTTTACTGTTCAACACTGTGTCTAGCTATTCATAATCTTGTTTATATTCTTGTTCTACAAAATGCTAGAAGTATGAGTGGACATGCTTGAGCATGGCCAATTTTCCTTCCATGTGTTGTACACAACGCTAAAAATATAGTTATTAAAAGCAATTGTGATAGTCCATCCCACAAACCACAACCCATTATGAATAGGAGTTTTCTCCTATGCACTCGCATAGTTCGTATATAGAGTAAGGAAGCAGCGTTGTCATCCCTGCTGCATTAGTACATGGTAGTCATGGGTTTTCAGGTATTGCAATTTTACATCTTTCAAACGCTTGTGAATGGAGCCAATGTAGTTAGTTGGTGTGCGCATATTGGAAATAATGTCCACAAATTCCCTTCGTTCGTCTGGTTTCAATACATAAGGTGATGGCGGCATGTAAAACTCGTCTCGGTTCCGCCTCGCCGGTTGTAGCCAAATCTCTTCACGCACTTGCAAGTCTTGCGCATCTTGGCGACTTCCAACGCTATCATTCATACCTAGAATTGTTTTCAGAATGTTCTCACACAAATTCTTCTCGCAATGCATGACATCCAGAATGTGTGGGGCTAATAGATGCTGCACCACAGAGTACAGCATGTACATAAGGTTAAACGCACTCTTGTTTCAATACACATTATGAAGGGACATACATTAAGTTCCATAGAACACCTAACAAATATATATTTGGCTTTTTTTTCATTGCACATACAACAATGCAGAAGAATTTGCTTTCCAAGATGTCGTTCTATTATCTCATTTGTACAGTTGCAAAGGTTTTCTGAATGGGACATCCACAGAAGCAGTACATACACAGTAGAGTGTGCACATGCAATGGAAAGTAGTAAGTACTCTTCACTAATCTACCGCACAGCAGTTGTTTGTGAATGCTTAGCATTTGTACTTGCGCTTCCTAAATGCTTCAATAATACATACCTGCTAGTATGGAAGTTCAAATAATGCTGGTAGTAATTTCACGCCTGTGCAATGCACCGAATCATCTTGAGCATTCTCCTTCCCACCAAGGTTGAGGTATGATTGTCTCCATGCAGCATACCTGATCACATCTAAGCCAAACATGGTAGGAGGTTGACAACGATGCTCCACTTTGCCATTGAACCTTTTGTTGCGGCGGTAGGGATGATGTCGTGGTAAGTAACACCGCAATTTGGTAGAACATCACCTGTTTTGGCCATTCGCGAGTCTGTCTCCGGTCCACAAGACACACAAGCCTTATATCCATTACAACATACGCCCGCTATTAGTCCAGATGCAGAAAAATCTGAAATTGTCCACATGAGCATTGGGTGATTGCAAGAAAGACTGGTCCTATTTGGCGTCACAATTGGAGTGACGGAGTTGGTTTTGGCCGTAACTTTTGGAAATTGAAGCCAATGGACTTGAAATTTTTATGGAAGATTGCTAACTCAGAAAACATGAGATTTATTATTTTTCAAAAAATTTGAAAAATAATTTTATAATTAAATATCAATTTAGCTAATTTGTCACACTTTGCGGTTTAGGAATTTTTAGTACTGTGAAGTATCCAAAAAACATGATGTTCATTTGACTTTTTTGTGGCCTATTCCCATACTAGATGGGCATATGCCCACCAAAGGGAATTCAAAAAAACACAACTCTTTGTCTTCAACATGCATGCAAATAGGGGTTCCTTGTGCATAGCACTTCAAACTTTTATGATGGTTTCAACTTTTAGTTTTTGGTGAAATGTAATCACTATCAAGTTGTTATAAATGGACAATTTTTTTTAATTTTTTATTCATGATTTTTTAATTTTTTATTAATTTTTATATAATTTGATTTACTTTTTGTGACAAACTCTCATTTTTTTTAAATAGTACTATTTCAGTAATATGAAGTACTCAAAAGTATTATTGGCCGTTGATTTTTCAGATCAACGGTTGAGATTGTTCCATTTTGTAGTACTCCTAGTACTCCTAGTACTGGGCAAAAAAACGCAGTTTTTTGACCAAACGCTACCAAAATCATTCGGTCTTTCTTGCAATCAGCCCACTGCACGTAGTACAAAACGGCGAGAGCCCTCCAGTTGTGTAAAATCCAATGCTGGTACGCCATCCCACAATTCATTCAACTCCTTTAGCAATGGTTGCAAAAGAACACGAATGCTCTTCGTAGTTGGTGAATGCTTCCTGGAGATGAGAATGCACAACGAAATGAAAATTTCTTCATCACAAACCATGGCTCGAAGTTGTAAATCAAAATGAGCACTAGCCACGTTGACCAATTTGTATTGCTGAGCTTGAAAGGATTGACGCCATCCAATGCTAAAGCGAGGCGCATGTTTCTCTTCTCAACGCCAAAGTTGCCAAATGCGACATCATTATCTACGTGCTTCCATGCAGGGCTGTCCACTACTGACCTCATGACGCCATCTTCGCTGACATGTTTTGTATAACCAGTCAACATCTCAGCGATTTCTGTAGATCGCCACATGCGCTTCAACCGAGGTATGAGTGGAAAGTGCCGAATGACCTTTGCTAGAATTGAGAAGCTGCCTTCCAACCAACGCGACCTCCGACATTGAGGACAACTTTGCAATGATGCGTGTTCACCGTCGTACAATACACATCCATCAGGGCATGTGTGAATATTCCGGTAGTTCAAACCAAATTGTCGGACTGGCTTCTGTGCAGCGTAATGACTAGCGGGAAGCTTGTTGCCAGCGGGCAGCATGTCTTCCGACAAGTAATGCAACAACTCGTCTGTGAATTTTTTGCTGACACGGAATACAAGGCACATGTTCATAATGACGATTGTAGCAGAAATGACACTTGTCTTAGCACCTGGATACAATGGGGTTGTTGCTTATTCGTACAAATCTTCCAAACCGTCCAAACCATTTGTCTCGATATCGTTGTTGTCCTCCACAGTGTATGCTGGCAAACTCTCCCTGTGTAGAGCATCTCCTCAATCGTGGGCCTCCATGACTTGCCTTTGCACGTCGTGGTACTCATCCAATGGAGGCTTTGCAGCACTTGATGGGTCGCCCCCCTCAATGTTTAGAACATCGTCAATTACATGAGCATCTAGTACAGGTAACGCTTCCTCAATGTCAACAACGTCATCATCATATGCTACATCTTCTACCCAAATGCTGCGAGAAGGATATCCCTCGGGTGGGTCTCCTCCTATCATTGACTTTGTCAAAAATTGATCACGTCCAAATGCAGCATGATGCTTTCAAATAATTGCAATACTTTTTCGTAAGCCCCCATGACATTCTTGGCAGGGGCAAAAAAAGGCATGTACATTTTGCTCCGTTGCCACTCGCAGCTCAGTTTATAGAATGAGGTCGCCTGTTGGGATGTGTCGTAGTGTGCGTCCATCGCTGGCAATGCGCACTCTAGTAGCCCGCTTTTGCGATTGGGGAATCATTATGAAATGTGTTGTTCAGAGGCACTTGTATGCACATTGTCGTTGATGATGAACGCCAAGGGATTGCATATGCAATGTCCACATCTAGTACAACAAAACGTTGAAAAGCTTGTCAAAATGCATGCCTCCAATACTATAGACCTTACTTCGTATACGAATTGTACACACATAAATTGTATACCCATAGAACGCATGCAAGAGGTGTAAGTAGCTATAGTTCAATATGGCTGCGCAGTCCGCAGTGCTACTACAGTGTAAAATTGGAACGTGAATCCATTCATGTTGTACACAAGCATTGTATATGGCTCTAACAACTGTAGTAATATGTCCATCATGTACGATAGGCACTACTCATTCTTGGAATAGTAAATCCTAGAATGCTTTCAAACGCTATTCTTGCACGGTGCAGCTGTCCAGTAAATGAGCAACAGTGTGACTGACATGTTCTAGTTTCTGTAACATAATTGTGAAGTACAGAATGTGCTCACAATGCATTTGGGCAAGACGTTTGCTCTGCCACTGCTGTTAGAAACACAGTCCTCTCATATGTTATAGAACAAATATTGTACATGTACGCAGACGTCAATTTCTCTTTGGCTTTGCAATTCGAGAAAACATTAGTATATATTTCGTGTTCGAAATTGTATACGTCTACTATGTGTTAGCACCAACCAGGAATTCACACATAGAGTACTTTGAACTTTTGTTCTCTCCATAGTTCTTCTGAAAAACAGTGCACTGCATCTCTGAATTCAAGGTCCCACTCCATTTGTGCTTCATCATTTCAGATAGAGAAGAAGCCTAAGTGGGCTTCCTAACCAAAACTGCTAACATATTCTTTGCAACATTCCGTCCCTTGGTTCCTCTTCTGTTCGGTGCCACATGCACATCACAGAAGCTACATATTCATCAGAAGTGATGGCACTATTGTCATTGACAGTGACATCAGAGTGATTTGTATCGAATGCCACGCATTTCCCCATCATTGACGGCATTTGGACAGAACGTACAATACCTGTACAAGCTGTATCAATATTCGTATTGCAACCCTCTACTAATATATTCTCAGGAATGAACGTGAGTGGTATAGCATTCACCGCTAATACTAGCACATCCCTCCTTGCAACTTGTCTTCAAGGATAGCGCTTACTTCTATCATGCACAACTCAGCATCGCTTGGAGGACAAAACAAAAAATTCTTGAGGTTTTTAGTACGCTTACTTGAAGACACTGACGTCAATGATGGATGTCATTCACAACGACATCGGACGCAACATTTCCGTGCACTTGTTGCTGAAATATGATGTGGTAATGCTCCTTTCCAATTTCCAACTCTGCTGCAACATGCATCGTATTCACAAGGTCATGGAGTCCGCATACAGAACATGCGTAAAGTATGCACAATATGCAGTCACACACTGTGTGCCAGAAATGCACTTGAAGAAGCACATGCAACAGCCATGGCTTATTTTCTATTGCATATACTATGATTATAAAATCATATGTTGCATTGCAAGGGAACAACAGTTTCTGTAAGTGAGTGGTATCATGTCTGTTGCCACTTCTGTATAGCAAAACACATTTACAATATGTGAAATAAATATTCGTTCACGCATAGACTATTCATGTTAGCCATCATTGCTCACAACACATGTGTACATATCCCACTGGCATTCCATAGTAGTTAGCACGTTTGGTGACTGTGGACATTACTGGTCGTTGGCATTGTGACATCACAAAGGGGGCTACCTTCTATAGAAGCATCACGAAACATGTAGGACATATATCAACAACTTCCCATTCCTGCCTTCTACAATATCTCTTACAGCGAAGCAGCCTCCATATACACATCCTAAACTACGTCTCCTTCCGCCATTGCTGCACACACTCGCTCATATAGCCAGTTCTCGTAGTCTTCCTCCCACTAGTCAAAGGGGTAGCAACCATCATTGAACCACGAAATGCAGTACATGTGCTGCGCGTACATGTCGTCCATGGTGTTTGGTAAAAAATCGTTTCCACCTACGAGACCATGCTCAACGTAGTACATGTGCGTTGTATAATGAGAAACTAGGTTCTCCAGGTACATCTGGAGAACGGCGTCCATATCCTCTAAAAAAATGTCGTCGTCGCCATCTGAACATTCTCCAACGCTGTTGACGACAAAAACATTGTCTGCATCCCCTCCACTAGACATGTGCTGCGAAGGACTTGCAATTCTGCGAAGCGGTGCCTGTCATGTCCTAACGGTCAGTGTGCACGTCCCTGTTGAAGTTCTAGTGGACGTCTTTGCATGCATACAACTGTCCGCAATGTCGTTGCAAACAAGTATACCGCGGACGCTGAACATGACGTCCATTAGAACGTTGTCTAGAACACGTGTACCACTACTATAGTAATACATGTGTCCCACAAGAACTGCGGAAACCGTTGACTTCCAATTGTTCTACTTGTTGCGCACATGTTGGAAACTTCTATGACGATTGGCTATGATAATTTCGCTGTGTATGGTATCCACATTCTTGAGTACATGACGTGTGTCCCTCTTGAAGGACAAGGCAACGTTGCATACGTCACGAAGTTCGCCCAAAATGAACGCACTCAGAACGTACAACACTTATTGTGACTACAGGAGCCAGGAGGAAACAGATGTTAGGAACACCATTCTATATAGGAACACTTTTGTATGTGCAGCATCAGCGCGCTCAGACCTCAAAGTTTGCCTTACAATGTGTATGTTCTATGAGTTTTGTTTGCTTGTCATCAATTCCTTAATGCTCGTCTGCACACAATGTCTCTAGGTCGGCACTTCTTCATTACATCACAGTATATGAGATGCATACCAAAAGGAAAAAACAATTACGACTTCTCCGCTCACTTTGCAGCATGTGCAAGTTAGTGCAGACAGGGCACAGTTTTTATGTCCTCTTCATATACAACCTGTATTGGTTGTACACTTGTTTATGAGCATTGCCATTGTAGAGTATCCTCCAAGCACAGTCGAAGCAAGTGTAGACGAAAACTATGACTACAACATGACGTTCTCATGGCCTAATACTCTGGATAGAGGACAGTAAGAGTAGGATCTAACAAATCGTCATGGAGCGTCCTGCCTGACGTCCACAAGAACATCATCTCAGACAAGCCAATGTTCTTCAGAACGTGAGGATGTTGCGTTGGACATCCCTTGGAACGCAACGACCGACAACCTCGACTACTGTGCTGTCCCCCAGTGCGTTACTTCTCATATGACCACATGTCCAACACTGCACGCACTGAACTAAGAAGGTAGCATTCACATGCCTTTGTGCACTATGAAACATTGCCTTGCCGCGGGGTTTTTCTCAGAGGCGACTGCTAGTAGTAAGCGATGGCTGTGAATTCAACAGTGTAGGACGGCAATCAGTTAGGATGCTCAGAGGACGTAGTACCTCACTGTGCGCCACCTGATATGTGTGTCACGGATGCTGCACTGCGTGTGTTCGACCACTTTGTCCAACACATAGCTCCTTTACATTGCCTACGGCTCAATCGCATAGCAATGCAAGGCTCTCCGGCACTTCAAATCGCGCACAAGCAAGTCTGCTTCTGATGACAGTAGATACCTCCACGTCGTCGAGCAGTAAAGCGCGAAGCACTCAACCTCTGTATAGGGTATGTGAAATTCAGAAACCCTAGCACGCATTCTTCAGTGCTAGCTTTTTTTAAATTTTCTTGAAACTGTGCATTCGTCATTATAAAGTGTGGACTGCACGCATTACTCGGTTGCAATGTTGGCATCCCAATTAAGTCCATTACTGCACCATAGCCCACAATGTGGAGCCATGGACGGTGATAGGGCCGACGGTTATAGGCTGTCCTACAATATAGGGTTCCTACATTACTATATTGCTATAGACCACGTTGGGCCCGCATGTTATGTAGGACAGCATTCCTCATGCCACTGTTGCTTCAATTGTTGTATTCACTTGCATGTAGGACTTCAACGCCTCAAATTGCAGAACGTCGGCCTTCACTTCTTTTCCAAGCCGTCTTGTATTGCCGAAGGTGAGTTTTCCCAGTGTCTGTTGTCCTCCAAATCCATTGTCTCTACAAGTGTGAGCCAGGAATTTGGACTCATCTCTCTAATGTCACATAGTCCATACACTAGAAGAAAATGGAGCTGGAATGACTGTTTCCGCCAATGTTTTCATGTTAGACATGCACTTTTTTATGTTTGGCTTGGTTGACTGTTGTAATTGCATTGGAGAGCGCGTTGCAGCAAACGAAGTGTGTCATTTCAATGATGACCCTATGGTTGTACAATTCCGGCCTTCCTAGTTTCTGTTAAGAGTAACGTGAACGACATTTCGTGAAACATGAATAAATACTCGTGTCACATAGAAGTGGGTATCACCCTGCCATAGTCTACGTGGATGTCGGAGTGGCAACATATTTTGCCTCGTTGGCAATGGATGGCCAATGATTTGGATATCGAACTAATTCATTCGTTACAGCCCAATGCATACATCATATAAGAAATGAAAATTAGACACGTGTATGGGTTTAGGGTTTAAGCAGACGTTGGCCAAGTTTAAGCAAACGTTGGTCAGTTCAGGGTTCAGGCAGACGTTGGCCAGATTATGCGTATTCGAAGTTCTGCTACTATACTTCTAGGATTCATAAGCCAGTTCTCACTTATTGCTTCTCATGCAATTTGCTTGGTATTTTTGTTGACCTGTGGAATGTACTGGTGCAGGTGCACATGCCAGAAGAAGCTGTTTCAGACTTGCAAGAGGTTTCATTTGGCAATTGCTATTGTCGCGGATTATGTTCTTTGCTGACATGTTGCTGTGAAGAAGGTCCTCAAAGAAGCCCTCTGAATTTTGTGGCCATGTTTGTATTGTAAGTGAAGAAATTCTTCAGGTGTCTTGCACTTCCAATTTTCGTCCTTGTAGTGGGCATCACCACTTACATGTGCAAGTATTCAATTTTGGTTACATAGTAACAATGTTCACAATCGAGTTACGGGTAATTGAAGTAATAGCTTTGAAGTTACCGTATCAATGAATCCTCATGTGAACGTGGATTGTTTTTATTTTTGTTCAATTGCTAATTTCATATGTTTCTTTGGACAATAGCTTCCGTACTTGCCAGTCATTTTGTACTTTTCACATTGAAGTCGAGAAGGTACTCATCATTGAGAAGGCGAAGGTCACATCGATATGTTGAATAACAACTTCTTCTCAAGTCACTGCTGCCTGAACTATGTTGTTAAAGTTTGTCATAGTAGTAGGCAGTTACCATAGTCCCTATCTATGACGTTTACATCTTCATATGTAAAGCAAGAATGACAGCATGATTGTACATGCTCTTCCATCTAACAACAGTGACAAGAACTAATGTACGAATTGTTTTTTTCTATGATGCAAGTTGAGCTTTTTTTCATGTTCAATATGACCTCACGGAATGCTGTCAAGAAGTGAATGCAGTCCACGGGAATATGCAACAGTACGATGTTATGAAGAACAAGAACAAGGCCGACTGACATGGTGGCTCCAGATAGACCGGCCTTCTTGTACGTCACATGTTGCACGTTCATTATACAAGAACTCCACAACAGACGGAATAGCAATTTCAGTAAGTCAAACGAGTCATGTGAGCACAATATCCAACTGTAGTATGTAGAGTATAAGAAAAGGTTGTACAATACCTATGTACATGTGGGACTTTGATTTCTACGTGGAAAGGGCCTTCCTTGCAAACATGCATTGTTATTAGAGAAGACTATCATTTTCTCCATCAAGAAAATGATGTTCAGTAATATGAGATTGTATAAAGCTTCTGGAATTATGACTTGTTTTGGACAGAGGTAGAAACTAGCTGACAAGGTGATCTGCAATCGTAGTCCAGTCTGATATGTTGGCTTTGCCATCCAAAGTAGCATGTATACTTCTGGACAGCTCGAATTCGTGCTTCAGCGACAACGCCAGTCTTCAATGTGGGGGACCTTATTTTTGTACCATCCTTCACACTCATCTAATGTAGTAAATTTATTTTCTTGTATTTTTGTACATTGTGTTTTTCAAGTTCTATTAGTCGGTGACAACTTCATATTCAGAAAGTTGCACTGCACAACACATGAAACATGGTTCATAAGTCATGTATAATTGTGTTCTTTTAGTGAACATATACATCAGTAGTTGTGCATGAGTGCATGACGTGACAATCATGGGAACACAAAAGTTACATAATTTATGTACAAATGACTTGTATGAACAATAGAAATAGTTTAGTGTCTTGTACATTCTCTTTAAAAGTCTAAGATAGGACTGCAGCAGTACACAGAATTTACTGGACAAGTGATTGTTACTTTCACTTCATGGAGGTTCAGCGCGTCTATACTCTTCGTTACTCTACTTTGACTAGTGTTCCATTGTGGAAGAAGCTAATGAAGACATGCCCAAATGAGGGCTTTTAGTTGTGTTGTATGTACGGCTTGTATGTCTGGAGTCTAATTTGCTACTTCTGGAGACAAATAGTTTCTTTTGTACTATTGAATAACTTGCTATTTGAAGTAATAGAGGAAGAATATCAATTTTTTGTATTTGTACATCATACAATGCAAATGTTTTGCAGTCATGTTGTAAGTGGTTTTCATTGCTCTCATGTCAGTGCTTATTAACTTCTTTTCATGTGCTTCTGTAGGTTTGTCAGAACGATGGCATTTTATTCCATCGTAAGTTCAAAAGCTAGAAACACGGGAGGGTTCTTTTCAACAACATTGAAGGTAACTTTCTTTTCAATAGAGGTGGCAACATGCATCTGTATTGTTGTTCTCAGTTGACATTCAAAGAAATAGGATGCCATGTTGCTTCACAAGTGAGGAGGCCAAGCGACCAACGTCACCCTTTGCTTGCATGATTGAAAGTACGAACTAGGAAGATTAACGACTAGTAAATGAGAGCATTGAATGTACCTGAATAGATTGCAGAAAAGTGATTGAATACTACAATGCATGACAGCATGAGCGGAAGCAAATGAAGGAATTGGAAATTATTTATTGAAACACAAGTGAAATGAGACGACAGAATTACAGAAAACCTCTTTTCCATGGCCGTTAGAGAAATTGACAGTATCGTTGGCATGCTTGGTAGTGAAGCTTCCATGTTCTTGAACTATTGAATTGTAGTCATTGTTTATGTCATGTCAGATGTTCAACACATTGTACGACTAAGCAACGTTCAAGCTCTCTGGTGACGTTATTCATGAGGTAATTGGATGACTTGCAGTATGTCATGCCACCCTTTCATTTGTAGTAGTATTGAACGCCCTTCATGAAGAGTTGTTGTGGATTTGTTTTCTTTTAGTTCTCCCAAAGTGTGTACATATCAAGCAAAACATTGAAGACAATAGGAAAGCAACAATGAAAATAGTGTAATCTCATTTTTTTCCAATAAAAGACAAAGCAATATGTATCCGGTATATTGTATAGTGTCTCCAATAACCTCATTTTATGTGAACATAGAGAAGAGAACATACACGATTCTAAATCTGAAAATGACAGTCTTGCATTTCATGCACGTACATGTGAAGTGTGAAGCACATGTAGCAAGTAGTATTAAAGGATGAAGCTGGCTATGTCCTTTGCATTTTGCATGTGACTAACAATGTATTTTGGAAATGACACATGCTTAGGAACTTGCATGTGTGAAAACTGTCGGCACACTTGCCACGAATGTAAATGTACGTGAATTGTTGCGAATAGTGAAGCAACATTCAGGTACGTCTTCTCAGAAACTTTCATTCGATAATGCACTTTCAAGTGCTCATAGTAGAGGATGCCAAGACTAGAAGACCGGAAAAGGAATGAAGATTATTAACAGCACTGCTGAACAGAGGGCACTGTTGGGGAAAAAGTTGTAACATTACCATTTTGTATGACGGATATTTTCCCAATTCCGAAAGGTGTGCTTCCTAATGTTCAAGTTTGTTACAAACAAAAGCATGTTGTACCTTTCAATGCAATTGACTTGCATTCAGTTGAAGTGCGTCATGTGCATAATAAATACAAGGACTAGAGGTCTTCCTGAGCTATTGATGTGCTCATGGAAGGGACATTCAGAGGTGATCAATTCTAAAGTCATTCTATGTTTCTGTGAACAACTAAACGGACTTGTTCCAATGTTTTGAAACTTCATTGCATGTCTGATGAAACAAAACGTATGAATTGCATATACAGGGATTTCAAGAATTGATGCAAGGCATGTACGTGTGTTTTGCTTGCATGTCACTGAAATGCGCACGAACGCATTAATCTTTGTAGAAGTGCATGTAGGATACTTAATACATGCTTACTAACTATGAAATGTTGTTCATACTTCAGCATTGTCATACGTGCCATGTATGCCGAACACCTCATTTTGGGAAGAAAAAGTCATTGCAATGAGCAGCAAATGCGTGCAGCAATGGTACAAATTTATGTGTTTATCTTCCTTCATGTACAATCATGTTCCAATCTTCTCTTTTGTATGAAGTAAAACATTTTCTATAATGTTATTGTCTAAATGCATTGTGAGGTCTCTATTATAGGTTGTTAATGACGTAGTGTTCGTTTAGTACTAATTCTATTTCTAGCATGAACTTGAAGCGTACAAATGAGATGTACTGAATTCCATTGTCATATAATGCAGGTCTTTTGAATTCAAAGAAATAACGGAAAGTTGAGTTGAAGGTGTTGTTTTCTTCCTCTGCTCTTTAGCATTTGTTTATCATAAAATGTACAAGGTCAATACCATTTAACCTCAAATGATTTCTATTGAAATTGTACCTTCTTCTGTCTTATTTTCTCTTTCTCTACATACACAATGACATACTTACTAGTCTTGCGTTTAGTATAGAGTACTAATATTTGAAATTAGAACATTAGAAAAACATCCGTCGATTCCCTATTTTGGCACTACTAGTCTGAAACAACTAGGAAGCGTTAACCTTGTTCTTGTGGAAGTATGAACTTCCTTGCTTTACATGTTCCAGGAGTTTCATTAGCAGAATTCAGCTGCAGTGAACCTACTTTGTGTTTCATTCATTGAATATGAATAGCTATATTGGTTGGAAATATAGTTCTGTGGAATCATACGATACAAAGAAGTTGGAAGATTTGGACGAAAAAGACGAAATGTAATTGCGTCATACAGAAAAAGGTACATGATGTGAAAACATGAATTTAGATTCCAAGTCTTTGTCATGTTCGGATTAGCATGTTTGGATTTCAGCAGGTGGCAATGAGTACAGAAGTGCACTTCCTATAGCAAGCATTCCGAAATTCTTCAGCAAAAACTACTCTTCGATACAGACTTCAATGACGCCAGGTAATGAAGTTGCTTGTTTCCTACGTACTTGTTGTAAAGTGTATTGTACTATACCTGAAATCGTTGCTTAGTAGAACTGTAGTGACAAAGTCTCTATCCATGTACACATGTTCACTAACTCTATTGCATTGTAAATGACTTTCACAAATCTTGTAATGAAGGTGGAAGACAAGGCATGTCCACCAACGAAAGAAAAGGAGACATCTGCACATTAGAAGAAACGACTGTTTGCAGAATGCAAATGCTCAGGTAATGGAGCCCATACATATATATGTGATAATTCAGTAATTCTCTTTTGTACGTGGAGTACACTCTGTCAAATACAATTGTACGTACATATTGGATGTCCTCACATCATGGATGTAGGTCTATAACTTTACATTCCGTGAGAAGAGACAGTGTACTTATGATTCATGTTATACAAGCTGTGCAGTTCAGAATATTAGTTATAATTAGAAAGCCCTCTGTGTACAAAAATGTAGATATAGCATTACTTTCAATGGCTTTAGATGACAGGTTACAGTTTAGGCTTTCCATTGTATGACGTTCTCTTTCAGTGTACATATAGCTGCTAATTATTTTTTTCAACAACAAATCTTCACATATGATAGAAAAATTGCTTCTGTTCTATTCTATGCAATATTTTCAAGTGCACAGAAGGTTCTGTAATTGTATGTTCACTTCAACAAGAAAAATAAACAAGGGCATTGATTTTCATCAATTACGGTGTTATTTGTGACAATGTTTTGTTCTTTTAAACATGCATTTCTGAAAATGCCTTCCTTTCAGTAATATGGCATGTTGAATGATACGTTGCGCAACATATGTTATTGTTGTATGAACATTGATTTCAGCATTTTATAACACACTTTGACATTGCAGGGATTAAACGCCCATGTTCCCTAAAACAATTTACTAAATTGCAGAACATTGAACACACATTCGGAACAGAAAAAAAAATCCCACGAGAAATATTAAAATGATAAGATAAAGACACGTGCCATGCCAAGCGGAATCCACGACACTACACATGACCATTCATATTGTGATAGATGTTGCTTCAACGAAGCCAGATCTAGCCCACCAAAAGCGCCATGTCATATTCCATGTGGAATTCAAATGTAATGCAATTACACATGGGTAATGACACGTTGGATAGAAGATGTTCTTCTTAACATGCATAATACTCTTCCAAACACAATGTACAGGGGCACAACGTGCCATTTCCAACTTGTTCTGAACGCATTTCTCAACAAAATCCATATGATGGTTTCCTATTCGCAAAAACCATTTCTGCAAACGTGTTTTTAGCGTTCTGAAGGTGTTTTCCTGAACAGGCTTTTCTTCTAGTGTATGCACCGTCGTGTTGGCCAGAAGACTCGAATTTCACCATTTCGTCGTTGGCCAGATTGCTTCGCCGTCTCGAGGGTCCTCCAATTCGAGAGACAGGGGATTTATTTCCTTACCCACCGGCGAATTCTATGTTTGAAGCATTGCTTAGAAGAAAGTCACGTTGTATGGATTGCTTGACCCTAGTGGAACCATCCGCTAGGCGTGGACCATCCCCTCTTCTTCAAAAGTTATATCTTCAGCTTGACAACTCGGTAAAAGATAACAAGAACCAATACTTTATGGCTTTCTTATCCTTGTTGAGTGCGCGGGGAGTCTTCAAGGAAATTCAAGTTGGTTTTCTACTGGTTGGACATACTCACGAAGACATAGACGCTTATTTCAACCATCTCTCTAAGGCCTTGAAGACGAAGAATACTTTTGTAGTTGCTGACTTGATGAAAGCTTTCATGCAATCGCAAGAGCTATCATTCATGCCAGAGTTCATTCAGGAGGTGGCTGATTTCAAGTCATTTATTAAGGGATACCAAAGTAGTGGGTCGGCTAGATTAATTGGATTGGGGGAGATGCATCTTTTCAAGTTCTAAGTGAATAGTGAAGGGATCCCCGTCATGAAGTATAAAAAGTCTGTAGTTGATTCATAGTGGCTACCATCTGACAAACCTTCTCAACACCTCTGGAAGAAAGATTCACGTGGTCGGCCAAAGCTCCCTCCAGGCAGTCCAAAACCTGTTCCATTCAAGCCCATGTGGGGGAGCGAAGTTCCTAAAGACACGGGAAATTGAGAGAAGGCCGTTGAGATGGCAAGGAAAGCTACCCTTAACAAGGGTTTTATGATGGTAGGACTAGAAAAATACATTCAGTATTGGAAAAACGGAATGTCTAAGTGTGAGGGATTTGCACTTGCCTTCGGTCTGTATGTGGAATATTAGAATCGTATAGTGCGTGAGCTCAAAGAACCACTACCTGACTATCTTCCAGAGTTGGTAGAAGGCTTCTAGCCAAAGCATGATTGGAGAGTGACGCATGATGAAAATCCTCGTCAAACTTTCATGGTCAATCCTCTTGATGTCATTCCTGAGGAAGAGGATCTGGAACCATATTGTGGCCCTGCAAATGAAGCGCCTCTTGAAAGCTTCAATCCTTGGCTTGACATACGTCCTGGTTCATGGGTTCTTTTGAGACCTGATGATCCAATAGTCTGTGCAGTTTGGCAAGGAAGAGCACTATCCACTGTATGTAGAGTAGAAGGAGATGCAAATTACGGGAAGTTCTTGCTTCAATATTGGTGACCAGATAACTCCGAAAGTACCTTGGAATTAAGGTACCGCAATTGTTGGTACGGTAAATGGGTTGTTGAGAATAGTCCTCCCACCTAGTTAGATGTAAATTGCGTAGTGTATTCGAATTGGTCCAAGATCATAGATCCAAAATCGCGAACGATTCCAAAGAAAAGTAGGGAGGTTGCCTTAGTTAATTTGAATAGGGCAAACGAGGTGGACCCTTGACCTCGTTCTAGTTTGGTTTTATAAAGTTTGTCTAGAGTCCTATAGCTGTAATAACTGTCTTTGCACTTTGACAAATTCACCTGGATGTCCCCAGATGCATTGCATGCAATTGCAAACAAGGTTTACATTGTACACTACTTATTTCATTAATTGTGCAAATGCAGAATTCTGGAAATTGATTGGCAAGGCTCTTTTAGAGGGTGGACCATTACATTTGTTCTGTTTGTGGTTTCTGAAGTTCGTCTGCAGCCTGTAGCTGCATTCCTGTTCTTTGCACCTGGGCAAGTTCACCTGGACATCCCCAGATGCATTGTTCCTCGTCGCATTCAAGGACAAGCGACGTTTTCATCATACAGTGTTCATTTCATTTATTAGTGAAAGTGTAAAATTTTGTTGATTGGGCGGCAAGTCTCTGTTGGATGATGTTTACATGTTATATTTCTCCAGATGAAGGAAGTGTTCATGGAGTGGATTTATGCCATACTAGAAACCAAAACTGTCACCCTAAATGGTACCGTGCAATTAATCATGTTGTGCTTAGAGGAGAGCCAGATTTGTTTTTAGCAGTTGTCATCTGGAGACCTCTAAGATGTACAGTGAGCACTCCCTAGAATAATTACAGGTGCACAATATGTAGTGTATGAAACATTTACAGCACTTGGTTTGTAGACATCTCCAGATGCATAGGAAATTGGAGGGCTCCAGTTGCACAAGGGAACAACTGGTTTTTTTTGCAATTTTTGATTTTTGGACTTTCCAAAGTCCAAAAATAGTTAAATGCGGCATATTTTGAAGTAGGTAAAATACGAATAAAAAGGAAAAGTATAAAAAAGTATAAAATTTATTTTTCCTATATTTGAATTAGAATAAATAGGAAAAGAAAAAAAAATGCTTTTATTTTTTGGGAATAGAGAAAATAATAAGAGAATGTAAATGATGTATGACTTACATTTTGGGGGGGATTGAAAGCACAACTATTTGAATTCAATGACCATGGAAGTAAAACTCATTTCAATTGCATACTAGCACATTTTACTCGAGAAATGATACAAGTCTTCAACATCAATTACCAACTAATTTATTTTCATTTTCTTATTTTCCTTGCGTCCATTATATACTACGGAATCAAAAAGGACTAGGAACATTTGAATTCAAAAGTTGTTACACTTTGCATAACAATGTGTAAAAGGCCATATTCAATATATATAATTTGACAAATAGCCTATTGAGTAATTGTTTTTCTAAAGACAATGCGCGTAGCATAAAATTCCTTCATATATTATAGGAAAATATTACAAAGTAAGCAATACATAATTGGCCACCAAGCTCATTGTTTGTAGCACTAAAGTTTTGCTCTAGACTATCCTATTACAAAGGTGAGTCTCGGAACACCAATTCGGGGGGCATCATGGACCATGGTGGAGACAAAGGGAATTTGTGATCTCTATACACGTTGAACATCATATTCAATATTTTGAGACCTAGGGACCCTCTCAAAATAATATTACCTATGGGACTCCCAAAACTTGCATTTTAGTTCCATTAGATTTAGCGCAATTGCGAACCAAATTATCTAATGAACACCAAATTCTCTAATTATGATAACAACAATTTCCATTAAAATGATAGTTTTGCAAAATTTGAAAGTCTTTTTGTAGTTTCAATTTGTTGTAGAAGTAGTGCTCTGATTCATACAAGTAAATTTTGTACCCTTTATTGAAAACCAAGCCATGAGCTGAATGGTTGGTTGTATGAGGCAATTTATCTTCTTCAGGCGGTTAGAGTTCCATTCACATTGAATTCGTATGAGCAACTGAAGAAATACATGACTCGGAGTAGCTAAGTGAGCTTTATCGGTAGGAAAATTGCACCAACCAACCAACCCCCTTTTCTGAAAGGGTGACAAGTGCTCAACACATTAACAAAATTAAAAGTGGTTGTATCTACTAATCATTTTTTTCAAATCTACTAATCATTTTTTTCTAATTACTTGTTATTTCTAAATACAATTTTCACAAACAATAAAAAAAAAATCAAGAATTATAAAGAAACAACACGGAAAAATATAATAGTGAATATATTAAAAATATATAGAGGCATAATATCTCTATAGAACAAAACTACTATCCAAGAAATACATGAAATATTCAATACAAAATACTATAAATTCAAAAACTAAAACAAATTAAATGAATCTCATCCAAAAATATCAAATATATGAAGCGAGGTTGTGGTTGAT
This sequence comes from Rhytidiadelphus loreus, assembly GCA_947034895.1. NCBI lineage: Eukaryota > Viridiplantae > Streptophyta > Bryopsida > Hypnales > Hylocomiaceae > Rhytidiadelphus > Rhytidiadelphus loreus. The sequence continues at coordinate 66,652,564 of OX344763.1, read as the reverse complement.
GATTTCAATTTGTGGAGCCGGGATCTTCAGCAAACATTGTCGAGTATCCTTTCGAATCTAAGACTTCCATGCTGTCATGAGAGCGTTGGTTTCTTCCCAAATAGGTGGATCAGTTATATCAACCTTCCAACATAAACCTCTTTCACTATCCCATCCAATGAAGTAGTCTTGAACATCTTGACTTCTTGATGTTGGGCAAAAGTATTGAATGAGAACACAATTCGGTTTCTCAAGGTTACAATTTGGATTAGACAAAGCCCTTGCAATCCAAACTGGCCGTGTGTCACCATCTGCAGGACGAACTGCGACAAAATATCCTTCAAAGACATCATGACCAACCCTGAAGGATGATTGGGGACGACCCCTCAAAGGCCCGACATACACGTCATCCTCCCCAAATTCTTCACGATTCTCGCCATCTTCTCCTAATCAATCTACCGCATTTGCTTGAATACGGGTAGCGGGCCAAAACCCATCCTTCAGAACATGAGAGGCAGTGATTGGTTCTTGCAAAGCATCCCTCACATCGCACCAATAGTACACCAAATGCTCGTAACGCCTTCGGCACTCTCCTGTGACATCTGCATTGCACAAGTTCTCCCAATACTTTACAAACCCAGATATGCCCTTCATAATGTCTTCAACACCTCTCATTGGCTTTGGAGGAACTGGCAACGGCACTCCACGAGGCCACATACTACGCCCCTTAGAATCCTCCTTCCACAACTTAATACCTTTGCCATCTCCTCCCAACCATTCCACATCAGTGCACAACAATTTGTACTTCATTACCAGAGTTCCATTTGAATCCAAGTAGAACTTCACTTGTTGCGGCTTTGTATGTCCGACAAGGATATCATCACCATCCACAAATGCACCTGCAATGAATCCCTTGAAGTCTGGCACCTCCTCAATGAGGTGAGGGATAGTGGGAATGGACTCTACATCCATAAAGGACTTCATGAGAGCTAGGATTGTTGGAAAGTTCTCCTTCTTCAATAACATACTCCATCTTCCAAACAATGCATCAATATCGTCATGCGTGTGACCTACAATCATGAAGTTCACGTACACTTCACGAAAGATCTTGTTTGCCACAAGTAGAGACTAGAAACAAAAAACATATCTATTCTTGTTGTCCCCAGTGGCATTATCCATTTGCATATTAAGAATGGGCGGCAATTGTGTTGCCGGAACTAATGTTTCCGGGGTGGGGGGTAGCGACGCTTCGCACACCTCTGCACCTTTGAGGACATTGCGAAATAAAGGCGCCAACCCTGACCCACAAACAATTGGCGAGAAGAAGACTTTGGTGGTTCCTCTAAGTCTCGCAACAACTTTGCCATTGACCCTATAGTATAATTCGAATCGTGAGGGAAGATATCCAAGCCATAATGTGCATAACAAACATCTCCATGACCATGCGCAATCATGCCAGTGACAGAAACGGGCAACTTCACTAAGCCATCCGTCTCTTTGCTCTTGTGAGAAAAGACTAGAGAAGCGGTCTTGGCATGATCCATCTTGTCGTGCATAATTGTAAGGCACTCGTGAGGAGAAGTATGCGACATGAAACGGTTTGCATAATACAACTCTCTGTGTGTACGAGCAATTGCAAGATCCTTGTCCAACCTGATCGACCATTTCAAAGCGGTTTGGGAGCCAGCTAGGGCACCCTTCCTAAGCTCTTGCAATTTGTCACAAGTGTTGCACCGAGCAAAATTATCACCTGGTTTCTTGACGTCATACTCTGCGAACTTCGTAGATCTAATCTTGCTCAAGTTGGAAGCGGAGACCTCCTTCAATCCAAATGCAACATTGGCCTCATTGATTTTCGGAATCTGATCCTTCCATTGAAAGGTAGCCGGGAGAATTATGGACACAACTTTGTCTCCTGACTTCAAAGTCCTAGTCTTATGTGGCATGTGATCAGCCTCCTTGTCTAGAATGCACTTCAACATCGCAGCAGCTTGTTCTGTGTGCTTCCTTGGCTTAAGCAATCCTGAATTACCATGCTCCCTGGCTTCTCGTTGATTCTTCACATATGCTTGGTAACGGTAGAACGTCGCTCCAGGGACTCCAGTAATAAGCATCCATGCTCGCATGCAAATATTGATCTCTTCTACCGTAACCATCTTCCTCCCACGCGAGTCATGATGAGTCGACCTATAAACATCTGTCTTTATGTGGGCTCTGAACTTGAAGCTCGATCGTTGGTACATGCGTTCATGGAAGGTACGAATTTTTTCCCTAGGAAATGGCTGAACACAATTCTTGCTGCAGCAGACTTTACTAGACACTGTGTTGATAGAGTCTGGACTGAGGAGTTCTTTTGCCTTCAAGCCAGTATCGCGAGGTGGATTCTGTATGATACTTGTATATGGTCGGGCCGTGACCGCAGAGGGTGGATTCTGCAGACTAGCTTGAATACGATTGAACGTGTCTCGGGCATCATGATCGTATAGACTTGCTCCGCGGCAATGGACTAGTTTAATAGGCCATGCTACTAGCGAGTACACCTGCTCATGGGGGATGTCCTCTTCACAATGTGTCTTAGAAATGTGGATCCCTACGTGCGTGTCTCCGAGTGGACCGTTCGCGCCAAGAACCAAGTTAGAGTTCACACTATGGCATGTACCTTCACCAACGAGTACGCCCTGGTTGTTGTACAAAGTCACGCACTTTGTAATCCATAGTCGACGTGGGAGACCTTCACACTCCGGAACGCCGACATTCATCTCTTCCAAATTTTGGAATTCATCGTCTAATGATAAGATCATGTTGATTGGATCCTCTGTGGAACTCATGGTACCTATTTATTACAAGATTGACATAAAGAATAAGTATAATAGTCAGAAATTAAAGTAGCCGCAAATCAGTTCGACTTGAGCTAAATTTAACGTCGAAAGAATACTGAGATACGGAGAAGTCTTACTAATATCTCTCATGATTTCCTATCGAGATGACTACTAGTATATATAATGTATATAATGATCTAATAAGGCACAACATAAAGTATAGGACAATAGGAAATAGTAAACAAGCAGAAAATGTTACAAGAAAGAATTTCAAAATGTTTGGGTGTTTAATTAGGAATGAGATTTGATTCTGAGAAATGCCAACATCCGACCCAGCACTTCAGCTCGACTCGAGCTAAACTGCTGGGCTGGATGCTTCCATTCTCAGAACCAAATCATCATTTACATTGTTGTATTTTTGTATGTCAAACTCTCTTGATATAATTTTTTATAACGTTCTGGAACAAAACTTGGAGCTCACAATAGTTCTGATATATCACATTATCAATTTAATTCGATTTAGACGTCAAAATAAAATGTGATGATGTGCATCGTATGTCAGTTTAGCTCGAATGGAGCTGAACTGCAATATTAAATATAGGACCTTTGTCCATGTCCAAATCTCATAATAGGATTGACATATCACATTCTTAAAGTACTTTGAGCTAAATCTTAAACAATACTGTTATTTAGGCAAGTGACGAATCTAATATATCATTTTAGCTCAATTTGAGCTAAAATGCAAATATAGATATCCTAATTTCTTAAATGTATATGTCAAATGATATCCAATACAATTCATTTTGAATCACTCATTCATAAAATTATTCCTAGAACTCATTGATCTTCATTCAGGTCGAGTCTTCATTAATTTCCAATAGAGTGAGTCTTAAATAGACTCTCTTGTGTTGATTCAGCTTGAATCGAGTTGAATTGCGATGAAGTCATACTAAACAAATAGTTCAAGCTAAAACGTTCCATGATTTCCGGACTTCAAAAACTTCATAAAGAGTTATTCAATATATCAATATTCAGTGACCCGAAAATTGCGGCGACAAATACGGAATACTCAAATATAGGTACAGTTTCCTTGTACAATAAACTATCGAAATGGAGCTTGACGGAAGTTGTACATTTACAACTGATGATATAATCTAATACACAGAAGATAAGAGAACACATTATAGAAGTCACTGACAATGAAGGAATGATTAGTAATGTGTAAGCCTCGCAATGAGTACATTGTATTCAATGGACAACATTAAAGTGAACGTAGAGGTATGAATGACTAACCACAAACTGTTTGCAACAAATGCTTTCTTGAAGAGGATGGGAGAATACAACAATACAATAAACAAACTCCTCACAGACTTCACACGGCGTAACGACACAAGTCGAATAAGGAGCTGCGCAAGATACAAATGAACGCCAGCGTCGATAGAAATGAGGAGTAAGGTCAGAAGAGGTGTTTGCAAATGGGATGGTCACTTGCACGCAACTCAACTCCTTGCGCGGGAAAAGAAGAGCGCCAATTCATCGCGCGTTTTCAACCACATACCTTTCAATTTTGAAAAAACCCAGGAATCATGATAGTAGTGGAGACTATACGTAAAGTAAACGACATGGAATATTTAATTTAGCCACGGAAATTGTGGCCTCGTCTATTACTGAGGGATTCCTCTCATGATTACTAGTTGACTTTTGAGGACTATCGTGACTGCAGGGCATTCGCAATAGTAACCTTCACCTACTCTTTCCAATTCAGGTATTATGCCCTTTTATCAATAATGCCAGATTCCTAAATCACAAAGTTCAAAGGCTATTTGCACTCTGATTGTTATTTCGTGCGTTTTTCCTGTTTCAACACCAAAAAAGAGATGTAGATTATTTCAAGTAATGATGGAATTTCATTGCCTACGCTATCTTATTTCTAGGGGGCGGGAATGTTTTATCCATCGCCACACTCAATAAAAATGGGCGTGTGCATATAATAATGAAAGGAAGTTCTTCTTTGTATCCAACTTTTGCTAAAGGAAATTTGTATTTACAATAGTAAGTAAGTTCCTTGCTTTTTGTAGGGTTTAGGGTTTAAATAGCCGGATCTAAAGGAAATAAAATCAAACTTTTGCAAATTAGGAGTCCCCTAATTGTTTCTTTTATGATCTAAGCACTATCAAGCTTTCTAAAAAATCCAAATGCCACCCCCCAAAAAATGTATACGTAGTGTGTATATTTTTCACCTAAGAAGAAAATGTGGCATATATTACACTATTTAAATTGGATCAAAGTACTAAATACAGTAGCTACTTCAAATAACTTGTTGTGAATGCTGAGAATGATCTAATTACTTCAATGCTACAATATGAATATGAATTTAACCTCCAAGAAAATAAACAACTTCTGTGTCTATTTTTTCTTAACTAAAACTCTCATGATTGAGTTTTACAAATGATCTGCATACTTGTAGAATTGAGGGGCAATAAGAAATTTTCCTTGACAAATAAAAAAAAGTTTAGTACATGCGTGTTTCCATTAAGTTGTAAAAATTAGTGCTCCAAGCATTAAGTAAAGTCATTAGTTGATGAAATTAGCTTCTGCAAAGTTTCAAATATGATCAAAATACTTCTATGCTTCAATATAAATATAAATTTCATCTATTGTTGAATTCAGAAATTACTTTTCTGTGTATTCTACTTAAAATAAGAAATAAGAAATGAAGAAATTACTTTCATGTGTTCTCTATTTTTACTCCAATTGTTAACTGTAAGGAAATGTGATTTTAGTAGCCATAAAATTAGTGATTATGATGATATACATGAAAAAATGAATGAACATGTTCCACTTGCAAAGGAGTAACTACTAGGGTTTGTAAACATGCTACTATCCTTATTTTCTTTTTGTGCAATTTATTGATAGAACCAAAAAAAAATTCCACTCATTCTTGCTTGTCTTTAATGTAGAGATTCATTTCATGCATTTACAAATGAATAGGTTATTGCTCTTACTACAATTTTATGCATTCATTGCATTTTTTAAATTAAAAGGAATTATTTATTTTTTGGTGGGGGAATACTCTAAATTATGAGATGCTTAAAATGACTTGAAAGATTGAGTGATTCTTCTATTATTTTTCTAACTTTCTCCAACTTCTTTAAGTAATACACTTTCTTGGGTGAGAAAAATAAAGTTGGAAATAAAGTTAAGATTTAAGTTACAATAGAACAGAACTACACATAAGTCATGCTAATTTTTTTTCATACAACGTTAACCATTAGAAAAATATTCAAGCCTAAGCGGGGCCGCAAGTTTATAATAAATGCAGTACACAATAAATGCATTGCCCGCCTGACAAAACCAATGATGACGATGGTTAGATGTGGTCGCAATGCGACCGTTATGTCTCTTGAAGGTTACATGTCTGGTTTTGATTCCTTCAAGGCGCATGGAGGGAAGAAGTTGGGCGGGAAGACTACACTTGCTGGATGAGCGGAAAGTTCGTGCTGGCTTTTGCATGGGAGGATTTTTGGAATTGGAAGCAAATATGAATTCAGTAATTGCAAATTTTATCATGCGTAGGAAATAAAAAAATTTAGGGGTTTTCTTCGAGGACAAAATTCCTCACCCCGGCCCTTGCCACTGTTGCTAGTGACAGCAAGGACACCGAACCAAGACTCCATTGATTTCTGTCAAAAAAACAGGACTTGGCCCTTTACGAGTTAAATTCAATAAAGGTCATATTTTAGAACTTTGTCTATTACTTTCTGCATGCCACAATGCCTATTTTTGGTGAAGCCATATCTTTTTTCAGACTCCGCATGTGTGGGTTTTGTAAGGCCTATGATAAAAAAATATGACCCCCAAGTGGTACATTTGGAGGCCCCAAGTGTCTCAATTGGGACCCCAAGTGCTACATCTGGGGGCCCCAAGTGTCTTAACTGGGGCCCCAAGTGCTACATCTGGGGACCCCGAGTGTCTCAATTGGGACCCCAAGTGCTACACTTGGGGTCCCCAATGTCTTAACTAGGGCCCCAAGTGTCTTAACTGGGACCCCAAGTGCTACACCTGGGGTCCCGAGTGTTTCATTTGGAGCCTTAAGTACTACACATGTGGCTCTGGAGGGTTTCAATTGGGCCCTCAAGAGCTACAAGAATTTCGGAATTTTTTTTACTAGGGAAGCTCCAATGTAGTTTATAAAAGTATAATTCCTATAGTCATTGAAAAAAAATGGGGTGGGAAATAAAATGAAGGACTTCGAAATAATGTTAAAATTAAATAAAAAATAACAAAAGACATAGGGAATAAAATGAAGGACTTAGAAATAATGTAAAGATTAAATAAAAAATAACAAAAGACTTGATCATTTACCCCCTGTACAAAGTAAACCCCCCCAAAATAGCCTGAACCCTTTGTTGTAGTTAATAGAACTATTATTCTAGAAGTCATGAAATATAAAACATTTTTTGATGGGGGAAAAATGTAGAAGTTTGAAAGATGTGAGTTCTAATAGCACATATAGTTTACAATATTTCTTTTTCCCCTAGACAACCACCCAAAATAATAGTGAACCTTGGATTCGTGAAAGATCCCAAAAATCCACATTGTAAAACTCATGAAATGCAAAATGGTTTGGTAGTCATTCTTGGAGGTAGGTTGTGAATAATTTCCAAACTTCGCATTTGTTAGCACCAAAAATTCATAGTGAATTACCTATAATTACCAAAGAATTGAATCTTAAAATGAAACCTTTATTTTTGAATTGTAATTGTGAAAGTCATGAAATGAGGCATGATTTTGGATGAAGCCAAAAAGTATAAGTGGAAAACACTTTGGAAATTGATGTTCAAAAAGTAATGAAGACAAAAGCTCATCTATTTTATAAATGTAGAACCTCATATGAGTTATGACTTAAGTCTGAAATATATAAACTTTCAAAAACCAACATAATTATGATAAGGGTCTTTGTGTATTGCTCTATGTTTGTAGGTGGCTTAATAACAAATCAATGATGGGCTTTAGCATGAAGCCATAATCATTGCATAATAGTGGGACACCTTACATGCACTATTATTACAAATCAATGATGGCCTCTAGCATGAAGCTGTAATCATTGCGTAATAATGGGACACCTTACATGCACTATTATGTTGGAAATTGAACTCTTAGTGGATAGAAACTGTATCATTGAAAGGGAGTAAACCTTTAATGTTTAAAATAATCAAACATTTTTGGTTCATTATTTGAACACAAAAAATTCCTCACTAATGAAAAATTAGTTCCAATATTTTTTATTTTTTTTAAAAACTTTCTCTCTCTATATATATATAATATTCATTAGAATATCACAGAAAGCATCATACAGTGAAATTTCCTCATAATAATTCGAGACTGATTTTAGTGAATGACTGAAACATATTTTGGACTTAATATTGCCTTCGATACATTTGTTCACATCCCATAGAGATATGTACATCAAAATCCTGTATTTTTAAGTGAATAAAATAGTATTTAAAGGCTATTGATCCCAAAAATAATCTAAAAATGATTCGTGTTTTAAAAAGGGTTTCAGTAACCTCAAAGTGTATTCAATACAAGAATTTGGTACCTACGAATATGTAGGGGGGAGGATCCAAAGGCATCAGAAACTTTCATCTAAAACATATGGAAAACATGTAGTCATTTTGCAAATTCTAATTTCATCCAATGAAAGTTGATAGAAAAATATTTCAAGAAGTACAACTCTTCAAAATTAAAAATCAAATCTTTCATTGTTTTTTCCTAAACCTCATACTTTATCTTTTAAATGTAGAGTTTATCCATTTACTTCTAAATGGATTAATATTCTAAACATAAGAAAATGTAAAGTTCTACTATAAAGTAAAATTTAAAATAATTATAATTTCTTTCTACAAAAAGTTGCTAACAAGAACTTTTAAATCACATTCTTATATTCATATGCATCATTATATTTGTATTTACTCCTTTCACCAACATTTGTAGATGAAAAATATGAAGGCAAAAATGAAAACCTCCTTCTATATTACATTTTACATCCAATATTTGTATTTCCCAAAAAATTCTTTTGGCTAATATGTAGATTTCAAAATATATGAATTTAATGCTCTTGATTTTTAATTTTCTAAGATTATTTATTTTTGGAAGTTGTTTTTAGGTATATAGTATACTTCTACTTTAATAAATATATAATATTTGAAAAGGGTTTTTCTTGGGGAATCTATTAAGAGGTAAAGTTTGGATAGTAGCCCAAAACAATGTTCAAGAAACTCAAATCTAATGAAATGTGACCAATGTTTACGATTTAGCAAAGTTTGTGAGAATATTTAGATTTCTACAAATAAAAGGCTTTTAAGAAGTGTAAGATAAACAAAAATGAAGGTAACCATCAACATGGACATTTTTTCATACACAAATGACTAATTGAAGTGTAGTTTCTAGCTTTCTGTACAAGATCATAAGCTAAGAAGTGCCCATTTTTATGGGCAATTCATGACAATTGCTTTTACTACATAGCATGGAAGTGCATTTCTGCTTTTTTTTAATCTAGTCTTGGAGGAACCATTGTATAGAACTGTTTGATCTATAATGTATACTTAGTTTCACTTTCTTAGAAATACATACACTATGTTAAACAATGAAGAAAAGAAATAATTACCATCGTCACTAGCGAAAAAGACAAGGATGTTCTCAATCCAAAGGTTGTTAGAAGATATCTCTACCTAGTGGGGCGAAAGTGCAATGATTAATTATTGTAATTTGTTTTTGTCAAATTGGGAGGTCTTCTCTAGTTCGTCAAAGTTAGTACAGAAATGAATGTTTTCACTATTCCAAAAGTCACAGATTCACATGGTAAAGAGAAGAATTATTTGTATGGCACTAGTGTGTACTTAAAAGAATGAAGAGTAAATGACTCACTTTCAATCCCTCTTCAAAAATTAAGGAATGGAACTATGCATTCAACATGGAATTGCACATGAAGGAGGTTTTGGATATTAAGTGATATCAACCTACAAAATTGACCACAGTTATCAACAAAAACAATTAGTTTAGAAAAGGAAGTTTTGTGGTATTCGTGGTTGCAAACAAACTTCTTTGGTATTTCTTCATCGATAAACAAACATGACAGTAGTAAAGGGTACCAATAATGGGTGAGTATATGATGAGCAAAATTTTTAAATTAGGATAATATGAGTCTTTGGTAAGATGAAAGGATATTCGTATTAGAATGAAGACCCAGGTAAAGGGGAGGGGCCGGGTATCTGGATGAGGATTCTCGGTATGGTGACGAAGTAAACGGGGAGCTAAGGTTTGGAGCGCATCTGTCTTGGATGAGGATTCTCGGTATGGCAACGGAGTAAACGGGGAGCTAGGGTTTAGAGCACATCTGTCTTTCTTTCATGCATTTTCAGCTGCTTCCGCCTGCAAGTTTCCGAGTACAAGGCGTGCGCGATTTCCGTTTGCAGAGACTGTTTTTGTACGTGATTTGGTGCTTCCACCTCATCGGGGCACGTTCTTTGTTTCTGTAGTTTCCGGGTGCGGTTTTGTCTTCAGACGTGATTGGAGCGTCGGGGCATGCTCGTTTCAGCTTCGGACATCATTCCAGCGCGTACTTTTCGGTTGCCTTTAGGTTTGTCACTCTCTCTGCAATCCAGCGTTGATCTTCTAATTCCGTTCATTTCTTGTATTTTTCAATAATTGGATCGGTTTAATTAATTGGTTTGTTAGCGTGTGTGAGGTTTCCCAATCGATGAGTACGTGTGGATTTTGGCGCAATTGTGTGTAGGATTTGCGTTAGGGTTTGGCAGGTTTCTCATCATTTTGGCGAAATTGCCGTAGGGTTCAACTCGTCAGGGTTTGAGTTAGGGTTCAGCTCATTAGGCTTCAACTCGTCAGGGTTTCGTGTTTCAGGGTTTCGCGTTTCAGGGTTTCACTCGTCACTTGTTTGGAGCAATTGGGTGTAGGGTTTGCATTAGGGTTTGGCAAGTTTCTCATCATTTTGGCGAAATTGCCGTAGGGTTCAGCTCGTCAAGGTTTGCGTTAGGGTTCAGCTCGTTAGGCTTCACCTTGTCAGGGTTTCGCGTTTTAGGGTTTCACTCGTCAGTTGTTTGGCGCAATTTCCCGTAGGATTTGGCACAATTAGCTCTGAGTGAAGTCTCCTTGTTTTCGCTACAGTTTTAGGCTACAGTTTTAGGCACTACAGTTTTAGGTGTCAAGAAGTGAAAGCTTCGTGGTGAGCTTCATGGCTTGTTGAACTTCCTGGTCTCTGCTAATTCGTGGTCTGTGCAGATTTTAGGGCGGAAGAAAGTGGAGCTCCCTGGTTTGGGATGATCGTGGCTATCAGTATGCAATTCGAGAAAGTGTGAATTGAACGTTGTAAGTTCTGTTACCTTCTAGTTTCAAGTTTGTGTTACATTGTGAGTATTTACATGTATTGGATGTCATCTCCTTCTTCTCTACACTGCTTTCCTGATATGAATTGTAGGGTTGTTAAACCCCATTGAGAAAAATGTTTGCATAAATTGCCGTGAATTTCTGCTTTGTCCTATGAATTTCTGTAGTGTGCTATACCTACATTGGGGTTTTGGGTTTCATTTATTGATTTGGGATCGCATGTTCTGAAATTTTTTCTTTTGGTATTGCTGGAATTGTCACTTGTGGAATCTATGATTTGGGATCATATGTTCTGCAATTTTTTCTTTAGGGATTGCTGGAATCGTGACTTTGTTGGCGTAAGGATCGTGCTCTGGAATACAATATTCCACGGTTTAGGGATGCAATACGATTATTTGGCTAAACACCAAGAACTGAATGACTTGCAAGTTTAATATACAGGTGAGGAAACTACTAGTTCATTGTTTCACTTAAATTCATTTTCCTCAATGATATGAAGCTTCATGAATTTCATGTACCATCTCTTTAGATTTCAAATTCACGAATCCTGTTACTGTAAATGTAGAACTCTAAAATTTTTTTAGTATTACCTAATCGTCAGCTTCCATATTGTTCTGATTTCTTGCTAGTGCCCAATTACCTACAGATTTTGGATCTAGCTGTGTATATAGAAGGTGTTGAAGATTGTGCACCCTTTTCTCCCCAGGTAAGTGTCATAAATTTGCCAATTGTACATGTTATGTTTTCGTATTCAAAGATACACATGTTTCTATAGTTCAAGGGTTGTAGTAGCAGGTTTTTAGTGAAGAAATAGGGTTTCCGACTGCATCAGAATAAAAGAACTTCGATTTTTTATTCCTTTCCGAAAACCCTAAATTTTCAGGCTTACAAACATAAGTGCTAAGTTCGAATGGAAGTGAATGCTAGTGCACTAACTGAAGACCTAAACATAAAATTTTGAGAAAGTGTAGATCTGAAGACCTAAACTTGAGAATGTTACAAACACACTTCCATGACCTATACGCTCTGAACGTGGCTCTCCCTGCAATTTAGCTCGACCCGAGCTAAACTGCAGAAAAGAACCACGTTCAGAGCGTATAGGATATGTAGAAAATATTAAAAAAAGCCAAAAAATCTAAAACTCAAGAAATAAATATGTAAATAACATATACTCCCATACAGTTTAGCTCGGATCGAGCTAAACTGTATGGAAGAATAAACACTCTTCGATAGAAAAAATCATTAAAATATGAAATCACCCGAGGATATATCCCATGATTTAGCTTGATTCGAGCTGAATTACATACTAGAAAAAATCTTCAATGATTTAGTATAGGATTCAGCTCAAAATCAGCTGAAGTGAAAAAACTAAATTGAAAAAAATTCTTTCTAAATAGAAAGAAACAAACAACCCCAAAAGAAGAGCAAAATATAAACCATATTTAATCAACAATTAATATCTTCAACCTCGGTAGCTTTAGCTCGACCCGAGCTGAATCGACGGCAAACGTTAAAAAACAAGAAACAACATTGAATTGAAGAATTCCTCAAATACTGTCTATTAAGACTACACTTGATTTTCTCAAACAACCATGTTGAATACGCTCAATTGAAGAAAAGAAAAGAAATTTAACGCTGAATAGATTTATACAATGACATAGCTAACATTTGTCATATTAGCTCGATTCGAGTTGAATATACAAATCATCTAACAAGAGATTATCCTGTAGGATGGAAGAGCAAGTTGCCAGCCTCGAGCAATACTTTCAACGGTGCGAGGCCCAAAACCCAGCTGACAACAATGGTGAAGACATGATGCTCAATGACGGAGAGTTTTGGGAGTTTAAAGACCCGGATAAAGTTGAAGGCTGGAGTTTCCAGATCATCCCGTTTGTGAACGACCTGTCATTCTCCTACAAGTTCAAAAACTCAACAGTTTATATTCAACTTTCCTTTGAGGAGAAAGTCAAAGATGTTGAAGCGGATGCTCATCCAGTGATTAAGATCAAATGCATGACAACGGTCCTGGAAATTCCAAAAGACCAATAATATCATTTTACGATAGTTTTGGACTCCGAGCTCATTCCGTTTAGTTTGACTCCCTTCCTCAAAAGCCTTGAGACTTCTGTTTTCGTGGATGAGGTGAAGGAGCTCGAAAAGAAACTAGACAATAAGGAGTGGCACAATAAGGATGGCACACCTATTAATTGCAGGCGCCTTGTTGCTAAGCTTCGATTCATGTTTAGTGATTTGAGCACTCTGAAGGGGAAGCTAGATTTACAAAACGAGTTGAAGAAAGCTTGCTCGGTATCCATGAATACAGGTACTTCTGGTGGGAGTGAGAGCTCCAAACGTAACTCAGTCATTGAATCGGGGTCAGGCAGAGGGAAAAGATCCACTCAAAAGCAAACAAAACCCTCCATTCAGAAGCAAGGAAAGAAGTCTGGTGCTTCCGCATCAAACCGAATGACGCCAACAAAATCAACAGAGGGCTCGGAAGTAGTTGAGGGAAGTTATGTGGACGAAATGCAGAAGGTCCCTCACTCCCGAAAGACCGAGAAAAAATTGGACTTCAAGTCCGTCAGCGAGGTTTATCAAAGATTTTGGACAACATGCGAAGACGCTTATGTGCTTCCGATCGGTCAGAAGAAAGAAATAGACATCTCGAAACTGATTGCTGCCCCTTCAACATTCAACATATGGTCAAAAGATAATCGAATTGTTGAGGACATGGTCACTTGGCTTCTAAGTATTCCAGACAAAACTAATAAACAAACACTTTGCATTATGCCCATCGGTCACACGGAGAAGCCAACTACATGGGATGCAATCGAGGAGGGCCAATTTTACATTATCAAAGGGCAGCATAGTGTGGAAGCCAGCAAGTGGATATTGGACGAGGCAAACGGTATAGACGAAGAAATGAAGAAACATTTCTGCAAGTGGAATTGTTTCATTGTGTGGTCGGCGGATGCTGAGAAGTTGCGCAATATATCCGCCTATTATAACTGCACAAATCACTTCGTGGCAACGCGGCCATCCTGGGCAATGAACATTTTGGGAGCCCAGTCAGTGTGGTCAGCCATGGGTTGGCCCAGAAATCCAAAGGAGGTGTCCTCCGTCGGGACTACATCAAGCACGAGATGAACAGTAGAGAACATTCGCAACAAAGATAAATTCAATGTATGTTTTCCAGGTTGTAAGTTGTTTATGGTCTACTATGTAATTTTAGCTCAATTCGAGCTAAACCGAGTATGTTTAACATTGTGCCATCACTGATGTCTACAGGAATTCGAGAAGGCTGTGTACATATGTTTTTCGATGATCGATGTAAATAAGAACTTAAAGTTGTCCAAAACCAAGGATAAAGAGGAAAAACTGAAGCTGACAAACGAGCTCAAGCTAATCACCGCACTAGACGATGTATATAATCTCTGGAAGGATGTTATCACGGCCACCGCACACGGAGAGCTCTTTAATCCAGACACCAAGAAGTTGTTCAACGCTCGAACGGATTAGAATCCAGAGAATTGTATGCTTCGTCGTGAATTCTTCAAGTTCTTGGGGAATCTGAGCTATGACAAGCTGGCAAAACTTGCCAACCATATTTTAAACCAAACAGGTAAGGGGCAGAAACATTGTTATCCGAAGGTGACAATTAAAGCCATAACGTCCGTGCTTGATAGCTGCTATACAACAAAGGAGTGGGCTGAGAGACGGAAACAGAAACATCTAGTGAAGAAGGAACTTCACCAAATCAATCCTGAATTAGGTTTGTTGAACGCCAAGAACAAGATCATTGTTGAAAATTGGAAGGCGTTCAAGAAAGATAGAATGTTTTCAAGAGCCACCATGGACGTCCTCCTCGATCGGCCAGAGAAGAGATACTTTAGCAAAGCCAAGCTGGTCAGATCGAGGAACAAAACATGCACCCAGCTATCCAATGAAGCGTTCGCTTTCTTTCAGGTCTTCTTGGAACAGAAGACAAAGTTTTTGAAGCCCACGGCAACTGGTCATTACAGGACTTACGATGACAACAAGAATCATCACTTAGACTAGCCCTCGGGTTCATGGAAGGCGGAGAGTGCGAAGCGAATGGGTTTGGGAGTGATAGACTTTCGTATAGTGCCCATAATCAGTAAGAAAGAGAAGTCCACTATAGACAATCCATATTTTGTCGAACTGCTAAGTTCAATGTTTAAGAAGGAGCCCAAAGTTGAAGACCTTTCTACATGGCTCTTCATATGTGTTGATGAAAAGGAACAAGCGCAGGTTTTGAGATACATTGAGAACAATAAGGTTTTGGACACCTACGACATTGCGTACGCAGATTATTATGTGGGGAAGAATGATCGACTCGGTGATCTTGCGGCGGCTAGGACACCAAAAAAGGTTTCTCTCATATTCTTGCAGAATCCGATGAATGCCATGAAGATCGATATTCCAGAAGAGTTCCAATGTCCAGAAACAACTAGATATCTGAAGGCGCGTTCATACAGTGAACTAGAGTACCGGATGAATAATTTGGAGCTGTGGATGGAGTTTTACTTGTGGATTATCAGGACATTCTGTACTCCGGGAATGTCTGTATTCTCGGGATTCGCTGGCGGAAAGCTCACTTGCGCTGCCATAGTAAGTCGCTCTCTATCACTTTAGCTCAATTCGAGATGAATCGTAGTTACGCCCAACTTTATGTATGCATTTTGCTTATATATTTGTTTAAATTTGTCTGCGCATCGTCTTTGAGCTCGGGTCGAGCTAAATAGCATTGTATTCTCTATGAAGTTCTCTAATTGTTGTAGTACTGTCACGCAGATGACTTGTATTAATGTATATGCCACTGGTCCATTAGAGGAATCTAGTTGGTGGGAGGAGATCTGCGCTAAGGCAATGACCCTGGACAAAAGCGACTTCTTTGAGAATGGTTACAAAATTCAATCCTCAGATGCCGCCCCGGAGTCGCAGTCAGAGCCCTCATCGTCCAAAAGGAAGCTCCGATCCAGCCATGATTCTCTAGGAAGTCAAGGAAGGAAGAGGCCAGTGCCCGTCTTTGACGATCTTGAAGATATCTGTGAGCAAGACAAAGAAGAGGAGGACGATGTTGAATTTGACGGCGATGGTGGGTTGGATGACTTTCCAACACCGACAAGTCATCCATTTACTAATATCCTAGGGTCCTCTGCGTCCTCTGTGCTGCCGTCTGCTATCCACACTCCTTTGACACCAACACGTTCGGGTCGGCCGGAGAAAAAACAAAAAATGGAGACTATCACAAGTGTTGTGAAGCAAATTGTCGAGCTGCAGAAAGCGCACATGGAGTCCGTCACCCTAATGCAAGCGCAGACAGCCCTCGCACAACAGAAAAACGATCTCACGTTGGCTCAATTGAGGGCAGACCAGGCACGGGACCGGGAGGCAAATATAGAGATGAACAAGAACACGCGTGAGTGAATGCGGGAGGAGGCAAGGGTGAACCGAGAAGAAGCAAGGGCGAACAGGAAAATTTTAGCCTTGTTGTTGGATAGATCTGGAGTGAAGCCACTCTTATCTCTCGAACCTGCGTCTACCTCTCCACCTCAGATGTTGCTAGGCCAAACATCAGACTCCCACAACAACAATGCATAAAGTCCCCCACTTATCGTCAATGAGTTGCCTCCTCTACCGTTGGAGTCTCCCATTCCAACGCCTCTTCCCCCTTCGGAGGAAATCATCACGGAGACCTCCTTAGACAAGGAACTTGAGAAGGCATTCACGGAGTGCAAGGAAGGAGAAGCAGAAGCGACGTCAGCAACAGAGGATGCCGTAATGATTGGGCACAACCTGACTGTGGATGCTTCCGAGATGGAACTCAGAAGTGGTTCCCTGCCCACCGGAGATCCACCAATTGGTTGTGCCCAATGACAACTCCATTTCTATTTTTCTGTAGTTTTAGCTTGACTCGAGCTAACTTGTATAGCGATCGCTCGGTTGTAGAGTTTTTTTAGACTGACTCAATTTTGGCGGAGCCCCACCATCGATGGGGAGAACCGTAGAGTTTGTCGATTTTAAACTAAATTTTGTGTTTTGACTCTCAGATTCTGAGCTTGTAATATATAATTCTCACAGAGAAGTGATTCACAATATTTTGTACTGCAGGCCCTTCAAATGTTGAGAAATTTCTAGATTTTGTGTGCCATCCCTCTGCTCTTCTTCTTCCATTGCCTCCCAACGGCATTCCATACGTTGACAATGGACTAAAAAGTGACGCCACAACGTTGGAAGCAAAGGCCTGTAGCCTTGTTTGTACACCTACAAATTTAGAAGATGCCGGACAACTCTCTGATTACGCCCAACGGGAGGTACAAATTGATCCTTCTTGCTAGACACATGATGCATACGATTGTCTATTTTTCCCAGTACTCGGTGTGGTGTGTCCTTTGGATTTTGTGTGGCGTCCGCAATGTGCTAGTTTCGCGTTTGATAACTGGTTGCGCTTTCCTCCATTTTTTATCAGGATTCCGGCCCTCCAGTAGCTCGTGGGGGGATGTCGCAGGGCGTCAATCGGCCATTGAGGTCCAGGGTGACGAAGAAGTGGATCAACGTTGTCCTAGATCTCAATGGCATTCTATGTTTGAGTGAAGATTGGAAGTCAAAGGGGTCGATCAAGTAGTTCAACCACCGGTCGAAGCCACACTCTGCCACGATGGCAGCCGTTGTGGGTCCAGAAGCCGTCTATGTGTGGCCCAATTGCTCAACCTTTCTTGCGGAGCTAGAAAAGATAACATTCATCTCATTGTGGAGTTCCATGAAGATATCCACAGTTGAGGATATTTGTGAATATCTTTTTAGGGGTGAGCGAATGCCAATCCTAGTTCTCGGGCAGGACTCCTGCAAGACCGTCAAATGCAGGGATAGATCTGGAAGGCTTACATCCTTCAAGGAACCCGACACGAATAAGGACTTGTTCTTAAAGAACTTAGACGTGTTTTTCGGGCAACCAGGGGGGGCATTCACTACTGAAAATACTGTGATAGTAGACGATAGCCCGCGTAAGCATATAATGAACAAGGCAGAGAACGTAGTGCTTGCAGAGTCTTGGAGTAACCGGGGAAACGGCATCAGGGACAATTTCCTCCTCGCATCACTACTACCTTGGTTTCAGCAATTACACGTCCGTTGCGACGTGGGGCTGAAGTCGTTTCGCGATAATAAGCAAGGGAGAATCGGACAATGAATGCTTTGTGACGAAAGGAATCGTCGCGAGTACGACAAGCTCATGGAGGTTGTACAAGGATCAGCGAATCTATGTTAGTTAGAAAGGCCTGCCGGGTATGTAGTTTAGCTCCAATTGAGCGACTTTAAAGCACTTGTGTCCAACACAATCCAAAATAGTCTATAGTTTTCTGGATTTCAGCTAGGGTTGAGCTGAAATGTCGCATGGGGAGATGGATTGTGACAATGTTGAAAAACCTCTGTTTCGGTAGTTCTTGTTCGAGTTCACCCCTGCTACGGAGAATTGCTTGATTAAATGGGTTCTAATTGTTTCTGGCTGTGTTTCAAATGGTCAGCACTTCGACTTGCCGGACACCAAGTGTTGATCACCTTTGCCGAGCGTCCGAGGACTCCATTCTAGACTACGGACAATACATCATCCTAAGCACAGGGAACTTCTTAGGCTCGGCACCCACGGTGAATTCCTCTATGGATTTCTCTGCCAAATCCATTCATGACGGGGTGGTGGACAGCCCTCTAGACCGGAAACCTCATCCCCCAGTGTCAGCCTCGCCATCGCCTTTACATTCCAGAGAGCCTTCCCAGTCTACTTTGGATCCGTCTACTTCAGACAAGGGGATTCAAAGGAAGCTCTATGGAGACGCCAATTATCCAATGTCTGCACCAAAAACTCTGTCCCCGGTCCTGGAAAATAATCACGAGGAAAACGTTTCCCTTCTGCGACAACAGTTGCCGTCTCGGGGCGGAAGGATCAAGAGGAAGTATGGTGGACCTTCAAGCAGTCAATGCTCAGCTCCTTCATGGGATTCCTGGGAGCGACGGTCCTTGAAAGCATAGCGGCTGGAACATATCCGCGAGGGTGGGAGAATTGCAAAAGGATATAGTCGTGGACCTGAAATTCTCAAGGCCATGGAGAAGATGAAGAGTAAATCGCTCCAATAGTAGTTCCCTATGATAAATGTATATTCTAGAATAGACACGGTCATCTGTTTTCGAATGGTTCTTAGTTGTGACGAACGGCCACTTACATAGTTGGGAAGTATATCTAGAGTGTAATTGATGTAGGTAGCAATTTTGGAGATTGTATTGGTGCCATTTGATGCAAACTGTCCTATTTTGACAGATACGGTAGTGTAAGCTCTTTGTTTTCTTGGATTGTGATGGCCTTGTGAGTAGGAGCTCAAAACAATGAGATCATGGATATATAGGAGAAGGAACTGGACGATGGGCTCCGACGTACATTTGAGCATAAAAATTGTAGAAACCTAAACATCTAGGCGTCACTCTTAAGAGCTCCATGAGCGGGCAATCCGATCTACCATGCGTGAAATTGCCGTTCGAGGAACTCCGAAGTGGTGCCTTGATGTTTTCGGTTCTATGATTTTGTTGCTTACATCTATGTCAGGGATCATCGTCTAGTTCCTTCTCCAATAACCATGGCCCCTTTGTTTGAAGCTTCTACTCACAAGGCCAAACACAGTTGGAGACGATGAGGTCCTTCACTGCTGAAAAAGTGACGCTAGGCATCACTAGTACATATAGTTGTATATAGCGAGTGCATATGACACGTCGGTACTTGAAGTTTGAAGCTATGTTGGAGACTTTGTAGAAAGGATCTTCTTGGGTAGAGGGCATCCAATGATTGAAGGGGACATGTAGGCCTTCAAATGAGCTAATTCTATAGTGAAGTCAAACTGTAGGAAGCAAAAATACGAGAATCCATACAAACAATTCCCGACATGGCCATTGAGAATGACGTTCACTCCTTGCGCTTCACACAACGCAATGTTTGAGGGTCACTCTCAATGGACATGTCAGGGAATTGTTTCTATGGAATCTCGTACTTTTGCTTCCTTCGGTTCGCCTTTGCTATGGAATTAATTGGTTTGGAGACCTTCCATTCTACTTTATGATGTTTGTGGATGTCGTAGACACATCCCACTCATCCATTTCCAATGATGATGAAAACATCTTCAATTCAGATGTCATGTATTTTGACAAGAAATATGTATACATTTTATATTTGTGAATTCAATGATTATATTATATAAAGGAGTTATTATTTCTATAATTTTTGCTTTCAATTTCTAAATATAGCACCTTAATATGTGCTTTATGGGTCATAGCATTGCTGATTTAGTAATAATTAATAGTGACTTCTTTTAAGTTTATAATTTATAGTGAGTGCCAATCTCTCATTTCACTAGAAAACTCCCATTTTAATGAATATGATGTTGTTGGTCTCTTCTTTGGGTCAGTGTTTACGAGTTCACGCAACTTCATTGCGAAGTACATTGATCCTTCGCGGCTCTTGAACAAATCCTTGTCCCAATTGTCCATATCACCAATTCTCATCCATTCGGTCAACTTCCCAATAGAATACGAGTTTGACTGTTGCGTATATTTATACCGTTGTTGCATGATCGGTATGCTTGTATCGGAATTTGGAGGTCCATATGCATAAAACAACTCCGGGGCAACCCACCAACGACCTTCTCGGTATTGATCCCTCTCGGCCTCGGATGGCTTTCCAAAATGTGAAGGCGTGTTTTCGTCAAAACGACTTGATATTCCAAAATCACAAATTCCAATGTTGATTATGTCGTTTGAATAATCCGGAAAATGCAACATGATGTTCATGGGAGACAAGTCATTGTGTAGCGCGCGGCACTTGTGCATGAGATTTGTCACATATACTAAAGCCCATGCCAACTTTGCCTTGTGCCTTCGGAAGAGACCAAGTTCTTTTTGTTTCTCTTCAGGAAGTCTTGTGGCTTTTTGCATTTCATGCTAGTCAATGGTTGGTGATACAGAACGATCTAAATGCCTCAACTCATTCAAATGGCCCCCATTCCACCACAAAGTGTACACTTCATTTGTGTGAGAATGAATGACAAAAAACTTAATGATGTCAGGGTGGTTGAAGGGGCATGCAAGGGCCTCCATGGATCGTTGCGCTCTCCCCTCACGCGGGTTTATTGCCTTTGATACTTTCCCTACAAAAGCGATGTAGCTTGGAATTGTATCCATTCCTTCAATGTGTACTTTACGCACTTTTAAATACCCCCCTTCACGTTCAAAAGCACTAAGGGGCACCACTTTCGCTGTATCGGGAATCCATGTGATACACAATCCACCATCTCGTGCAAATGCTGCCTGCACTGCTGCATTTTTCCACTTAAAACCCCTTGCTGAGCCTCTTGCCAATTTCTTCACTACGGTAGATCACTACTCCATCTTTTGGCGGAATGCCTTGAGGTCTTCTAATTCCTCTACTATTGGAAGTAATGGTCGATGTTCCTCCATCAATTTCTTGGTATTGAACATCACCGCTTTCAATGTGTTATCAAGCCATTCAAATAGTCTCGAAGAATACGTCAAGTCAATGTCTACGAAATCATCGGATCCCTTTAGTTTGGTTAAAATCCGTGCCTGTAAATCGTTTGGCAAGGCCACACTACCAGTTGTAGGACACCTCAAATAGCTTGCCTCCAAGAATTGTACACTTTTCCCTGCGTACCACTAGAGACACGCTTTGTATGCATATCGGGTATAACTCGGGGGAGGATAGTTGGAGTCCTTGTCATGTACTGACTTCTGCTTCTTGCCCTTCCGTCGCTCTTGACTCCCTCCTTCTTCGTTTTCATTTATAGCTATCGGAATCTCGAAAAAAATTGGATCATCGAGGTCCAGATCCCATAAAGACTTTCTCCTTGTAGTGTTGCCTTCATGTGGAAAAGCCATGCTGTACTTCAAAATAATTCAAAATCGTAGTTCAAAATTCGTAAATTGAAAGGGAAAAAATTCCCCCCCCAACTGAGATCCTAGCCCACGGGCACGCATCCAGCCACCTGAAGGTAGGTGAAAGACAGTGCGCAAGGCTAAAGTAAGGTGAGAATGAGAAGTGGGGCTAACGCTTAAGTACCCAAAGTCGCCTCAGGGCGCGTGCGTTTGGGTGACCTCGGGTCAGAAGGGGGCGATTGCGGGACAAAAAAGGGGCGACTACGAATTTGAAGACAACGGGAATGGGCGATTGCGGATCGTGGGCAACCGTGGGTACCAACTAAACCATCCCAAAACTTGCACGCGCGGTTGCCCACAAAGGAAGTCTCCCTGACCCACAATCGCCCCCTACGTGCAGTCGCCACCTACACGCAGTTGCCCTCATTAAGCATTTTCCGCCAAATTGGTGTCTTCCTCTAGGACCCTCAGTTGCCCCTTATGCGCAGTCGCCCTACTGGAGATTGAGTTTGCATTTTCCAAAAAATTGGCATCTCCTTCCTTAACCCGCAATCGCCCTGATTCAAATGTGTTTCTCTCTTCCTCGATGACCTGCAGTCGCCCCTGACTCGAGGTCGCCCTAAACCAACAACCATTTCAAAGAATAGACCCAACACTAATTAGCATCTCGAGGAGATTCTAATTGATTTTTCCTTATCTCACTTACTAAATTGGTAATAAATGTTAGGCGTCAGTTCATATCAAAGACATGGCAAGGCAATGGAAGAATTATTCTCACAATGTGAAGGGGTTCCCAAACCCTAAACCCTAAACCTAGACCCTAGACCTTGGAAAACAATAATAAAACATTTATCTAGAATCAAATCATTAAACCTACATAAAATACTTGCACATCCTACACAAGATATAGTGTTTTAGACCTAAAGCAAAATCATGTCTTTTTGGTCTTGTTGAAATTGTATAGAAAAAGGAGAAAGCAACATATGATCAAAGGGAATTAGAAACAATATGGGAGAGGGGTCCCAAAAAACACCATCTCGTGAAACATGCCCAAATAAATCTAATTACACCTCTCGACTATTTGAACGTACATAAAACTTTCATTTGGAACTTCTTGCAAAAGGAGTGCTAGAAAGCTAATGCAAAACCTAGGATTTTTTTGTCTTGTTGAATTTGTAAAGAAAATGGAGGAAGTAACATATGATTAAAGGAAATTATAAACAATATGGGAGAGGGGTTTCAAAAAAAAAAACATCTCGTGAAACATGCCCAAATAAATCTAATTACACCTCCCCACTGTTTGAATGTACATAAAACTTTCATTTGGAACTTCTTGCAAAAGGGGTGTTGGAGAGCTAATATAAAACCTAGAATTTTTTGGTCTTGTTGAATTTGTAAAGAAAATGGAGGAAGTAACATATGATTAAAGGGAATTATAAACAATATGGGAGAGGGGTCCCAAAAAAAAACCCATCTTGTGAAACATGCCTAAATAAATATAATTACACCTCCCCACTATTAAAACGTACATAAAACTTTCATTTGGAACTTCTTGCCAAAGGAGTGTTGGAGAGCTAATGCAAAACCTAGGATTTGTTTGTCTTGTTGAATTTGTAAAGAAAATGGAGGAAGTAACATATGATTAAAGGGAATTAGAAACAATAAAGGAGAGGGGTCCCAAAAACAAAAAAACATCTCGTAAAACATGCCCATACCTGCAGTCGCCCCAAGCGCGGTTGCCCTAGAACCCCAGGTATGATTTTGGAAGTGATCTGGGGACCCGCAGTCGCCCCCTACGCGCAGTCGCCCTGATGAAAGGGGGGAGATTGCATTTTCAAATAGTTTGATGTCTTCCACCTTGACTCACAGTCGCCCCCTACGCGCAATTGCCCTGATGGAAGGGGGGAGATTGCATTTTCAAATAGTTTGGTATCTCCCACCTTGACCCGCAATCGCCCTCTACGCGCAGTTGCCCTGATTGAAGGCGGAAAATTATTTGGTGTCTCCCTCCCCTCCATGTGGGCGACTGTGCGTAGGGGGCGACTATGGGTCAAGGAGTTTTCATTTTCTCCTTGACCCGCAGTCGCCCCTTATGCGCAGTCGCCCTGATGGAGAGGGGGATTTTGAAATGTGTTTCCCCCTCGAGGACCCGAGGTCGCCCTTGAAAGACATGAGGGATCCTTGGACCGGACCCGCAGTCGCCCCATGCACAGTCTCCCTAGTATCCTTGTTAGGGTTAGCGCATGCGCCCCTGGCGACCGCGGGTATTTCATAGGTTGTTCCAGCCTGTGGTCCATAATTTTCATAACTGCGCCTTGTAGTGGCTGAATGTGGGCCCAATGTTGTGGAGGTCTAGTGGTTTTTTGGGTTTCTAGCAAACAACCAATAATCCAACAAACACTTCTTGTATACTTCAATGAACCCAAAATCTTTTCCATTAGTTTAGGATAGTGAGAATATCAAAGCCATTTGATGTAGAGGGCCTTGAAACGGCAATTGCATTTATTGTGGCAAAGTTGTTGAATAATAAGGATGCACATACAAATGGGTGTAAAGTCACCGAAAAAGTGTACATTGAATTTACATTTAAAAAAATTAGCAATTCAAATGAAAATGATTCATTTGGTTCTTCATTGATTCTCTTTCATTTTAGGGTGCTATAGTAACGTAGGGGGGCCTCAATTGTTATGTAGCCTATTCAAATTTAATCTTCTTGCATTGCTAATGATTAGTTATTTGGCTCCTTACAGACTTCATGGCAGGTGTCCAATTTAGCAAGTGCTCAGAGGAAGTCAGAATTATTCTCGACCATGAATATTTCCGGTGAAAATTTGTTTAGTTTGCCTTTGACTTCCTTATTGTCGTCCACTTGTATTGTAGACAATGTCTTTTTAATAGGTGGGAGAATCACCATGACAATGACTATTCTATTGGAATTGATTTGTGATCTTTGAAATAGGATTAAGGACTTTTGGAAAGGCTACAAATTGTATTGCTTTGCTCATTATAGCCAATGCAATGAGTCCAAAGGCCATTTCCAAGCTAGCAAAATGGGTGAGTAAAATATTGCCCTTCATTTTGTATAGGTGATTTGAATCCTTGAATAATGAAATGAACATGTATTAATGAACAATTCTAGATGGATAGTTGGTGGTGGACATTTCATCTCACTTTTAGTGCTTATTTGTTGTAGGACGAGTGATGTGTTTGATACAAAACACACGCGATATTGTTTGGGGAGCCAAATTAATGAGGCCATTAGGGAGGGGTGGGCCATGATGGAAGAATATGTGTGGGTTCGGCAAGGAAAAGATTGCACAAACCTCAGGTTCGGTTGTTCTAGTACAAAACTTGTATTATAAGATTATATGCTAAAAATACCCATATTTAGTTGTTATATTTTAATATTCATTGATATGGGGGGCCGGGAGATGCAGGGCTTTATTAGAAGAATTTGAGGATGTTGAGAAACTTTCCGAGTCTGAGAATGGATGCTTGTTGTTACAACTCATTAAGTTTAGTGCAATGTGTGGATACCACAATACAAGTAAATATACCTACTAGGTTAATATTGCTTTTACCCCATTCTGTGAATATCATATGTACTAATGACAATTCCACCTTAGGATAATGAGCACGGGACGGAACGCGCATTTACACAATCTCTGAGTGCTCAAATCAACACCACGGATATCTTTGAGTGGACCAATAATAGGTTAAACCAAGCGCGGGCAAACTTGGACAACCTTGTGCCACGGGCAAATCGTTCGTGACTAGAGACATTGTTGTGGTGCATCAAATGGCAACCTTGTACCATGGCATAAGTACCTATTTTGATTTTTGAAGTGGGATCATAGAAAGAAATAAGTTATTTATGAAGATAATAGTACTAAAGTCATGCTAGACATATGAAATAGCAATGTGCTTTACAAATAACTTCATTTTACATTTTTATACTATGATTTTGCTAAACAATGCATGGATTGTTTATCTCAAATGGATGATCATATTTTGCTAAACAGTCCATGGTATATGAATGTTTAATTGGTTAGTGCCCAATACTTTAATGGTTTATATATGTGACCCCCCCAAAAAAATATATACCCATAAATGTGACCTTCCCAATAAAATATATACCCATAAATGTTGTGCCCCGTTATTCTTGGTTCACAAGTTTGAAATCCTCAAATATTGAAAATGTACAAATGTATGCCCTTGATTTAATCCCTTTTTTTGTAAATATGATAGCTACACTTTTAATGAATATGAAACAAGTTTTAATGTTTGAGTACCTATGAATGTACACATAAATAAAATTTGAACAAAACCATGTCTAATGAATATGAAACAAGTTTTATTGTTTGGGTACCTATGAATGTACACATAAATAAAATTTGAACAAAACCATGAAAACAGCTGGGAAATAGTTATGACAATTAATTGTGACAATTAGTTCCCAGCTAGACCTTCACGGTGCTTGATGAAGCACATGATGAAAGTTATATGGGAGCTCATGCTGTCACATCCAATCCTTATGGGATATTTGAACAACCATCTTCCTACACCCATCCTATGCATTGTATATTGCAATACATAATTGATTATATTGAGCTTTGTTTTCCCATACAATTCATAATGTGTCAATCACACTTCACCATAAATGAATAAAAGGTATTTACCCCTCAATTCCCAAACCCCTTCTTTTGGAGCTCTCCGAAAGTGGTCTACATTGATCAAGAATCCCACATTCTTCATAGTTGGATCTTGTTTTATAATGGATTCACCATACAAATTCAAACTAAACATAATAGAGATTGCATTGGAAAATAAAACACAATCATAAGAATTATGGATGGTAAATTTCTTATGTTTGATTATTTTCTTATTGAAATTGCAGAAGTGATGTTAGGGAGGGAATCCTCTTTTTGCATGTCAAATCTAATAAGTTGCAACAATAATTAATAAAATGGCTAAAGATGCATAACCCGAAGTTTTAAATAAAAGATGAAAAGGTGCAATACATTTTTATAAAGTGCATTGGTAACTTAAATTTCTGTCCAGAATTTTGTGTAAGAGAACTTCAAAGTGAAAGTCTTAGAGGTTCAAAAATTCAAGATCCCGCCCTGTACCCGTAGTCGCCCACCCGTGGTCGCCCCTCTGTTGGGGTCCAGAAATTACTCTGTGGCGCCCCACACGCGGTCGCCCATCCCCACTAGCCCCAGACCCGCAGGCGCCCTACCCACAGTCGCCTTCGCCTTTGGCCCCTCCCCAGTACTTCTGTAGCCTTAGACTTGCGGTCGCCCTTCCCGCAGTCGCCTTCGTAGTCGGCCCCTTAGAGCCGCAGTCGCCCTACCTGCGGTCACTCTCAGACTTGCATGCGCCCCTTCCCGAACTCGCCCCAAGGCGATTGCGGGTTCATTAGCTGTCTCCCCACCCGACTTCGTCACTTTCCCTTCTTGCTGCGTACTGCCTTTCACCTACTTTACAGTGGTTGATTGCATGCTTGGGAGCTTGGGTTTTGAGTTTCACTTACATGTGGCTCATGTTCTTGATTTTACTCCATCACTCACTATTCACTAGATAATATTTTGCGGACACTTGTTAGTTTTAGATTCCTTGCCTCAAATCTCGAGAGCATCTCTAATGGCGGACCACAAGAAGAAGACCAAGGCAAAAGGAGCCATGCACCCTAGGCAACGACGCATCTTTTTGGACCCAGCGTGTGTGGCCTACCGAAGTTGGGATCGAATTACGGGCCACTGGACCGCCAAGACTTGTAAGTCCTTCGTGGGGTGGTGACACATCGACAAGTTATTCCCCTATCATCGGCACTACACGAATCGGTGCAACAATACGGCCAATTTGCATCCATGCCGTAATGATGCATTTGTGCAACGTTGTATCGAAATTTATCGATATTTGTATGGCACATATTCAGTGCCCAGGAGCGAAGTCCCGTATTTCAAATGTGCAATGGTGTATGCGGAACTCATTTTGTTTCGAAGAGTGGATTGAAGTTCAATCAAGGGAGTGCTCGCCTTCCACCGACAAAAGACATTCCAAGGGTGGCTCTATTTGCCAATCCACGTGAAGGGCTAGGCCAAAAGAAAACTTGAAGGAGGGAGTGCCCGATGAGCAGTTTCAGTGGACATCATCTGATTCATCTTCCGGAGAGGAAGACAACCTTGGTGAAGACCCTCCAATGGAGCCCCAAAACATGGCAATGGTGGTTTCTACTTCACAAAATTTACCTCCCCCGAGAATGGAAGAAGAGGGTGAACCAGCTAGGCAACCACAAAATCTTGATATTTTGCCTCTTGCTATGGTGAATCTAATTACAGTCCCTTGCACTGAAGAGGACAAAGTTTTGCAGTATGTGCTTGCATGCATGCAAGAAGCTAAAGATGATGTTTTTTGGACAGAAATGGAAACGGAAGAAGATGTGAAGCCTTCTTTGTTCCAATTGGAATGTTTTGATGACATGTACCGAAGTAAGGAATTTGTTGAAGATGGAATTGTCCCTGACACAGTAATGTTGGACAACAAAGCTGTTTATAGAGCTCAACTCAAGAAGCTTCTAAATGAGTTGAATGAAAAGCATCTAGAATGAGAGAAGCTTCACAATCGAGAAACACAAACTTTGAGTGGAGATATTGTGAATAGCTTACGCGTTGAACTTGAAAGTCGTCAAGTTCTTTTGTCAACGCAAATAACAAAGATTTTAGACTTGGAAGCATTTTACCTTAGATTCTCTTCTCGGCATGCTGGAGGATCTAGTTCTTCTAGCAATGAGTTTGCCAAAGAACGGCTTGCCAAAATTATGGAAGCATGCAAGTTGGAGGAAGATCAGGCAGACTTGGAGAAGTGAGGATTGGAAGAAGCACGATCAAGATTAAATTTCTTAAAAGCATTAAAGGACAAAGCCTACCTTGATCGTGTTGCAGAAATGTGTGGTGGAAAGACATTAGAGTTTTCGGACCCTTGGAGGGCCGTTTCAAGCAGCTGCGGGGGAACTGTCCCCCTGCAGTTTTCGGGGAACGGCTGTTCCCGATTAAAAAATTTCAAAAAAAAAAAAAAAAAAAAAAGTTTTACTCTTGAAATGCAAAAAAGAATAGAAAAATAAATTCATTTTTTTTTGGAAAAAAAAAATTATTTTTTTCCGACGTGGAAGTCGCCATTCCACGTCTACAAGCTGCTGCGGCCCCCTACGAACCAGTTCCCACAGTCTGGGAACTCACAGCCCTCCAGGAGGCTGAAATCTCCTCTAATGCGTGGCTACTAAACAGACATTGTCTCTTACGGAAGTAGTTGACTTGAAAAAGAAGCTTGGGGTTTCTTTGTCCTTGGATCCAAAATTGGAAGAACATCAGGATACACTGAAGGCGCTTTTGAAGTTCCAAAAATCTTTCAAGCAATTTTGGTTGGCAGAGAAGTTGGGGAAGGATGACCGATACCTTAGGATTTTGCTATTGGAAGGTAGGAAAGTCTTGTATGAGATGGAACGTGAGGCTCATGACCGCAAAGAAAAGGGCAAAATGGATGTTGAATGATTTTCTTTTTTAGCACATTTTTGAGGACTATGTATATTCCATATTATGTATATATAAAAGGATTTTATCCATTTTGAACATTCCAAAGCAAGCACATTGAATTCTATGTAATTCCTTGACAAAAATACATGAATATAGATATGAATTTTTGGTTATTTATGTTTGCAAAATTGTGAATACTTGAATACTCTAGGAATTTTGGCAGGAAAATGGCCTTGGGAGTTCGGACTTTAGGAATTAAAAGAGAATTAAAAAAAAAGGACAATTCAAAACTTACCGGATTGGAAAAGAACTTGTTATTGAAGTTCAGAGCAATTGTCACGGCTAGGGTGAATTGACCCACTCATTGCCACTCCAGGGCAAACACTAGAATTTTTTATTTTCAAGGCTTAATTTATTTTGGAAATTCTGAATTCATAGTTTCAATTATAGGCCCCAAATTATTCTAGGGAGTTGCAAGAATTATAAAAAAAAATGGCACAACATGGGGGGCTTTTTTGTCAAACCTAAGCTGACCAGGGTAATGAGGGGGTTAATTCTCCACCCCAAGCAAGGCCTCTCTATCGCCTCACAGAGGACCCGCAGTCGCCCTTGTATCCGCGGTCACCCGTAAGACCTACAGTCGCCTGTTCCTGGACCTGCAGTCACCTATTCCAGGACCCGCAGTGGCCAATTCCTGGACTCGTGGCACCCAATTCTGGACCCGCAGTTGCCCATTGCTGGACCCGCTGTCGCCCAATCTTGGACCCGCACTCGCCCATCACCCGCAGTCGCCCTTCACCTGACTTATTTCAGGTTTTTGGACCCGCATTCTCTCATGGGGTGACCGCGGGTCTAAGGAGTTTTGTTGTATAAAGGTCTAAGGGTACCCCTTGTTTTATCACCTTGGCTCCGTTGATAAAACTCTTGTCTTGGACCTTCGAAAGAGGCTTCATGCGGACGTTTAACTTCTTTGGAGGGCAACAACCATGTTTAGAAGGGTTTAGAAGACCACTCTAAGCGGGTTGCTTTGTCATTACATCTTCCATAGTATTAGTGTGATTATTGTAGTCATCACTACAACAAAAGCAGTGTTTTATGATTGCAAAAAACGACAGTCAGTCGTAAAATCAAAAAATATGACTGGCGTAGAAATCACTATAGATGACTAGATATATGACTGTAGCAGTCGTTTAGAAGCAGTCGCTTCAGACATCAATCATATTGGCAGCCATATAAGTTGAAGGGTATAAATACCCATAATTAGCCATAGTATGCCAACAAGGCGTATATTTTGACTTTCTTTGACTTTTTATTGAGCTACTCGGGTAAATGAAAAAATCCTACGTGGAATATGACTACGTTGAGTCATATTTTTTGATGACGTAGAATATGATTGGTCAGTCATATTTTTTGGAATATGACTGCGTTGAGTCATATTTTTTGATAACGTGGAATATGATTGGTTAGTCATATTTTTTGGAATATGACTGCGTTGAGTCATATTTTTTGATGACGTGGAATATGACTACGTTGAGTCATATTTTTTGATGATGTGAAATATGACTGTGGTCAGTCATATTTTGCAGTCATGTGGAATGTAACTGTAGTCAGTCATATTTTGCAGTCATGTAGAATATGACTGTGGTGAATCATATTTTTGATGAATTGTAAAACGACTCTTCTTAGTCATATTTTTCAGTCATATTGAGAGCACCTAGTCATTTTTTGGAAATTATTATAATCATTTTGTGACTCCAAGTAGTCATTTTTTTATTGATATGTATTTTGAACTATGAATTGAACAAATCATACAATGGTTGTAGGATACCTAAGCATATTTGCAATCATACATTAAAATGATTTAACAATTGAATAAAAGATTTCATGTAGTTAAAAACAAATACATATAATTTTAAAGATATACAAGAAACAATTATTTTAGAGAGGGAATATATAAGAAGGAATGTGACTCTTTTCAATGACATTTATAATTTATTAGTCACAAATACAAAATATGTATATCACAATGAATTATTTATACAAGCCAATAGAGACTATATTTCTTACAATAATATGAAGTGAGTTGCAAGTACCCTCCAACGACTTTGTTCCAATTTTGTTGCCTGCATATACAATTAAAGAAATAGGAGGTTAATTTTTAATGAACATACAACAAAGCTCAATTTTCAAAAGTTTACAACAATAGAAAATATGTAATACAAATTTAGGTTAAAAAGAAAAACAATGGTTATACAAGGAACAAGAAGAAAAAAGGCAACAAGTGCTAAAAGATAACAACAAATACAAGTTAAGATGCACAAGAAACAATAAGGAGCAACTACTAAGAGGTAACAAGAAACAACAAAAAAGAATTAAGATGCAACAAAAAGAAATAAGAAACAAAAAGAGAGAATAAAAAGTAAGAAATAAGAAATAAGAAGAATAGAGAATAAAGATGCAAGAAGAAAATAACAAGAAGCAAGAGTGAAGATGCAATAAAAAACAACAACTCTAAGAAGTAAGAGTAACTCAAGATGCAACAAAATACAACAACTAAGAAGCAAGAGTGAATTCAAGATGCAACAAAAGACAACAACTAAGAAGCAAGAGTGAATTCAAAATGCAACAAAACACAACAACTCTAAGAAGTAAGAGTAACTAAAGATGCAACAAAAGACAACAACTAAGAAGCAAGAGTGAATTCAAAATGCAACAAAACACAACAATTAAGAAACAAGAGTGAACTCAAAGAGACAAGAGACAAGAGACAACAAAAGGTAAGGAAGAAGAATAAAAAAAAGTAGTGACTAGGGTTTCAAAACCCTAAAAAGTGGTGGCTAGGGTTTCAAAACCCTTCAAAAGTGGTGATTAGGTTTCAAAATTTTAAACAATGGCTTGTCTATATTTTTTTTGATTGCCCATGTTTTTTTTAGGTTGCCCAAAAACAAAAAAATGTTACTACCATGAAAATATGACCAATAATATAATTCAATGTTCTCAAACGAGTTTCCTACCGTTCCCTATGAAATACTTTGGTGTTCCCAACGGACGTATAATATACGCCCATGAAGTATAAGACCCAAAAACAACTAGTAGTCATATTTTGTAGTGATATTTCTCCCCAAGGTATTGACCTCCAAGAATATGACTGCGAGTAGTCGCTAGTCATTCTTAGTCATATTTTTGCAGTCATAAAACACTATTGTTGTTGTAGTGCATTTTTTTTGAAGACCCAACGTTGATCTACTACATGGCTGGACAAGGTGTTGGGAGGGGGGGGACCATGAATGATACGTGGAGGTCCACAAAGGATTGGGATCCTTGGCTAGTACCGTGCACTTCAACTGATAATTCCCAACATGCTCGAAAATGCGTGTTTTGTGGGTGGAGCAAAGCATTTGTATGGAAAAGAGCATTGATTCACTTTGGCTATGGCGGCTCGACTACATCAGAGCGTTGTAAGGAGATCCCTAGAATTGTATAAGAAAAGTTTAGGACTAGTGAGGGGCAAGTTCCAAGGTCCATGAGTTACGAAGAGATGTATGATGCATCGACCAGACATGATGCACCAGTTATTATTGCAGAGTCTATTGTCGCACCTGCATTGGATGTCGAAGAAGAAGGGTCTCTCAATCCCTTTGAATCAAATGCAAGACCAATTCCTACGCCTGATTCAGTAGATTCTACTATTGAAACAATGCTTGAGAGAAGGAAGAACACGCCATCTGTTTCTCGGCAAAGAAGCATGGATGAATCATTACAGATGGGCCGCAGATAAGAGTTGGATAGGTTGTGGGATTCTTTCTTTTACAAGGCGAACATTTCATTCAACGTTGTGTGCCACTCGGCCTTCGTGAATGCTGTTAAACAAACTGCAGCAGCAGGATTCGTGTACCAACCGCCACCGTATAATGCGATTCGCACAAAAATGATAGATGTTAAGAAGGCATCGGTTCAAGCCATGGTCTCGGAGCGGACGAGGGTTTCAATAAGTCAGTATGGAGCGACAATTTGTTCAGATGGTTGGTCCGATACTAATTCGCGGCCGTTACTGAATATGATGTTGGTGTGTCCCGCCGGGGATGTCTTTTGGGGATCAGTGGATAGTACTGGGGAGAAGAAGGATATATCTTATACGACTGAGACGATGGCACAATACATTGAAGAAGTTGGGCCTACCAACATTGTACAATTGTGTACGGACAATGCTGCAGTCATGACGGGGGCAATGGCAAAGTTGGAAGAAAGGTACCCTCACATTTATAGGCAGGGTTGTGTGGCACACATTTATGACTTACTTTTAGAAGACTAGGGAAAGGATCAGAGCATAAAAGAGTTGGTAAAAAAGGTTTCATCAATTGTGAAGTTCATCAAGAAATACCAACATACTTTGGTGTTGTTTCGGAGATTTTCACCAAATAAAGTGTTGAGACTTCCAAGCAAAACACGTTTTGCCACAAATTTCTTGATGATTGATCGTTTGGTAGACTGCAAGCAAGCAGTGCACAACGTGACACTGGATGAGACATACATGACCTTCGAGTTGAGTTTGCAAAACCGCAGAAATGGACATTTCATTATGGGCAAGGCCAAACTTGCAAGGCAAGATATCCGTTCAGAAGAGTTTTGGGTTCAGTGCGACAATTTCCTCCATATGGTAGAGCCCGTGCTGCT
Organism: Rhytidiadelphus loreus; assembly: GCA_947034895.1. Taxonomy (NCBI): domain Eukaryota; kingdom Viridiplantae; phylum Streptophyta; class Bryopsida; order Hypnales; family Hylocomiaceae; genus Rhytidiadelphus; species Rhytidiadelphus loreus. The sequence goes on along the minus strand of OX344763.1, from coordinate 66,618,201 downwards.
TTGTCTTTGTCATTTTGATGGAAAAGTCCCAGCAATGCCGAAAGCTTTAGTAATGATGACAACCTTGAAGGAGCACGTTTATTCTCTCAAGAATGCTCCATTTTTCCTTGATTCAATGGTGGCAACACGATACGAGAAACAATTTGATGCTCGTTGGAAGTTGATGATTACTGACCTACACTATGCGGGGGTACTACTTAATCCATACTTGAATGACGTGGAGGCTATTCATAACAATGGCTACATGAAGGGAGCTTTGAATCGAGTCATATGAAAATTGAGCGTACCATTGAACGTGTCAGTGGTAGAGGCAATGCAGGAGCTAACTCAATTTGAAGAGAAGACAAGTGCATTCAATCCCTTACATGAGGTTCCCGATATCATTGAATGCCAATTATTGCCTCATCAATGGTGGAATCGTGTGGGGGGCAATGCTCTTCCAAAAATTGCAAAGCGAATTCTTGGTTTGACGTGCTCTACATCTTCGTGTGAAAGGAATTGGAGCATGTATTCCTTTGTGCACAATAAAGTGCAAAACCGCTTGGCCACGACAAAGGCAGAGACATTAGTGTATATCTACGCAAACAACAAACTTGAATGTCAAAAACGTGGATACAACCCAGCCATTTTTTACGACCAGGCGCTTGTAGATGGAAATGATGAGGATGAGCGTGATGGGCCTTTGTCTTCAGGGGAAGAAGACGACGTTGTTCCAGATTTTATGAGAGAACGCGAGAACCACAGGGATGAAGAGGATCGGTTGCGCAACAATCCTTGGAATGCAATGGTTAGGCCGCCACATAGTCCTCCACGACCAATATACAGGAATACATTTGACTTTAGTGACGATGGGTATGTTTCTCCTGGAGATTCACCTGTACGTAGTCCACCGCAGAACATCGTGCACACTATTGATGCAATTTCGCCGGCACATGCATTACAGAGGAGGGAAAGCACCCCCGACAACAACGACGAAGGCGTACCTATTCCCATGACACCCATAGAGGAAGAAGCTAGATCTCCAATGTCAACTAGTTCGCCTCCGAATATGGCCCATAATTTAAGAAGCACTGCACAAGTTCCAATGAGAAGCGAACATGAAGAAGAGGCCATTGAAGTCAATGAAGTTGTATACAAGGGAATACCAAATCCCGTTGTATTGAACACATCTACCCTCGGAACAATTGTTACTACAAATGATGATGATGATGATTTGCTATTGGCATATGTTATGAATCGAAGTCGGAATGTGCCGTTGAATCCAGAGACGACTACAAATGTGGCAACAGTGAGGAGGTCTATCCCAACCCTTCCAACAAGGCCACTGGTGCATGGAGGTGCTCTACGGACGATTGATGAAGAGGTTCACGGCTCAGCTCCACAATCCACTCAACCTTCATCCGTGTCTGGCCCTGGCAAATCATCATTAAGAATCCAAAGGCGCAACAGTAGAGGCCAGAAAAGGCGTATTAGGAGGGTTGACGAGAGAGGACCTCAAAACCCTAAACGACCCACTCAAATTGTCCAACGGTGTACCATTGGAGCGGGATGTTCCACCCAGAATGTTGGACAATCAAGTAGAGGAGGGTGACACCCTACATCCAACATGGATGGAACTACGGATGCATTGAGGTTCACGAAACAACTTCTGCAAATTGAAGGCTTACGTGGTGTAGATACAGAAGTTTGAAATCTGAATTCAGAGGTAGAGCGTGAGGTACATATCGAAGTAGTAACAAGGGAAGATGATGAAATCGAAAGCTCGGGCGACAACAAGAGCAACGAAGAGTCTTACGAAGATACAGACCCTAATGCTGATGAGGTGCCGAGCGATTCCACATTCACGCCTAGTAACTAGATTACTAGAGAAGTAGACAATAATTATAGTTATAAGGTTTTAGCTTATATGTTTGGTAGCGAATCTTTGTAGTTTAAGCTTTGAGCCTTCATCCTGATGTGTAAGGATTTTGTAGTGCTTCATCAAGCATATGAGCATATTAGAGTGAGGGACAGATTACCGGTTTTAAAATATATGTTGAGTTCTAATTGGTAGGTAGTTAGGTGATGACTGCAACGAGGTTATAAAAGTGCAATGCAAGTATGACTACATTTGAAGTCCACCTCAAAGCAATATCGATGACTTATTAATATAATTGTTGTTGACATTATTATTGTGGCCTTATACTGGGTGAATTTTCGGAATTAGAGAAGTTTTGTCCAATTTACATTTCATGGGCTCTATTATTTGCACTTGTAAATTGTAAACCCCAATATAATGTAGCACCTAATTTTGCGCTTATAAAACACCTTTGTGACGTCTTACTTCAAAGACTGAATATGCCAAACTGAAATCCTAAACTGAACCTACAATCGCCCTAGAATCCGCGGTCGCTGTCTGCTTCTCCGACGCGCAGTCGCCCTGTAACCCGAAGTCGCCCCTACCTGTTGGACCTGCGCTCGCCCTCAGTATCCAAAACCGCGGTCGCCCCTAATCCCGAAGTCGCCCTAACGCCCCTAACCCGCAGTCGCCCACTCACCTGCAGTTGCCTTCAACCCTAAACCCGTAGTCGCCTCTTTTTTTTCCACCCGAGGTCGCCCCTTCACCCGCAGTCGCCTTCCACCCTAAACCCGTAGTCACCTCAATTTTTCCACCCGAGGTCACCAAGGCAAACCTGCACGCGCCCACACCCGCAGTCGCCCACGCTAGCTGTCAACGTCAGTTCCGAGGCCCTGCCACGTAGGCAAAATCTATTTACCATGGGGTAAATTTTTTTACCCCTCCGCGACGCGATGTCAAGTAAACTCGACACTTGGTGATACGCGACACGCAACGTCAGACGTCATACACGACGCCTAAACCCAAAAATATGTCAGACAAGACAATCCTGCCTATGATTTAAGGGTCTCCCATTTCAAATTGTAAAAATTTCTATCTGAATCATGTGGAAATAGGAATCATAGAAGTTGAAAATAATCTATAGACCTCGAATGCATGAGAATATGATGAGTATGAAAAAAGAAAAAAGAAAGTGTACAGATGCCCATTGAACGAACTAATTTAAAAAACCATGCCCTATGATTTAAAGGTCTCACATTTCAAATTGTAAAATTTCTATGTAAATCATGTGGGAATAGAAATCGTAGAAGTTGAAAATAATCTATAGACCTCGAATGCATGAGAATATGAAGAGTGTGAAAAAAGAAAATAGGAAGTGTACACATGTCCATTTAATGAACTAATTTATAAATCCATTCCCCGTGGGAATAGAAATTGTAGAAGTTGAAATTAATCTACAGACCTCCAATGCATGAGAATATGATGAGTATGAAGAAATAAAATAGGAAGTGTACACATGCCCATTGAAGGAACTAATTTTAAAAACCATGCCGTGCAATTTAAGAGTCTCTCATTTCAAATCCTAAAAGATTTTTACGTGAATCATGAGGAAATAGAATTTATAGAAGATGGAAATAATCTAAGGACCTTAAATGCATGAGAATATGATGAGTATGAAGAAATAAAATAAGAAGTGTACACATGCCCATTGAATGAAGTAATTTTAAAAACCATGCCCTGTGATTTAAGGGTCTCTTATTTCAAATCCTATAAGATTTTTACGTGAATCATGTAGAAATAGAAATTGTAGAAGTTGGAAATAATCTACAAACCTTGAATGTATAAGAATATGAACAGTATGAATAAACAAAATAGGAATTGTATACATGCGCATTGAATGAAGTAATTTAAAAAACCATGCCCTGTGATTTAAGGGTCTCCCATTTCAAATCCAATGAAATGTTTACGTAAATCATGTGGGAACAGAAATCGCAGAAGTTGAAAATAATCTAAAGACCTCAAATGTATAAGAATATGATGAGTAGGAAGAAATAAAGTAGGAAGTGTACACATGCCCATTGAAAGAACTATTCTAAAAAACCATGCCCTGCGATTTAAGAGTCTCTCATTTCGAATTCTGTATAATTTTTACGTGCGTCATGAGGAAATAAAAATTGTAGACGTTGGAAATTATCTAAGGACCTCGAATGTTTGACAATATGAAGAGTATGAAGAAATAAAGTAGGAAATGTACACAATCATGCCCATTGAATGAAGTAATTCAAGAAACCATGCCCTGTGATTTAAGGGTCTCCCATTTCAAATCCTACACGATTTTTACGTGAATCATGTGGAAATAAAAATTATAGAAGTTGGAAATAATCTATAAACCTCGAATATATAAGAATATGAAGAGTATGAATAAAGAAAATAAGAAGTGTACACATACGCATTGAATGAAGTAATTTAAGAAACCATGCCTTGTGATTTAAGGGTCTCCCATTTCAAATCCTATAAATTTCTATGTGAATCATGTAGGAATAGAAATCGTAGAAGTTGAAAATAATCTAAAGACCTCGAATGCATGAGAATATGAAGACTGTGAACAAATAAAATAGGAGGTGTACACATGCCCATTGAAAGAACTAATTTAAGAATCCATTCCCTGTGATTTAAGGGTCTCTCATTTCAAATCCAATAAAATGTTTACGTGAATCATGTGGGAATAGAAATCGTAGAAGTTGAAAATAATCTAAAACCTCGAATGTATGAGAATATGATGAGTATGAAGAAATAAAGTAGGAAGTGTAGACATGCCCATTGAAAGAAGTAATTTAAAAAACCTTGCCCTGTGATTTAAGGGTCTCTTATTTCAAATCCTACAAGATTTTTACGTGATTCATGTGGAAATAAAAATTGTAGAACTTGGAAATAATCTAAGGACCTCGAATGCTTGAGAATATAAAGACTATGAAGACAAAAAGTAGAAAGTGTACACATGCCTATTGAATGAAGTAATTTAAAAAACCATGCCCTGTGATTTAAGGGTCTCTTATTTCAAATCCTACAAGATTTTTACGTGAATCATGTGGAAATAGAAATTGTAGAAGTTGGAAATAATCTACAAACCTTGAATGTATAAGAATATGAAGAGTATGAATAAAGAAAACAGGAAGTATACACATGCACATTGAATGAAGTAATTTAGAAAACCATGCCCTATGATTTAAGGGTCTCCCATTTCAAATCCTATAAACTTCTATGTAAATCATGTGGGAATAGAAATCGTTGAAGTTGAAAATAATCTAAAGACCTCGAATGCTTGAGAATATGAAGACTATGAACAAATAAAGTAGGAAGTGTACACATGCCCATTGAAAGAACTATTTTAAAAAATCATGCCCCACAATTTAAGAGTCTCTCATTTCAAATCCTATAAGATTTTTACGTGAATCATGTGGAAATAGAAATTCTAGAAGATGGAAATAATCTAAGGACCTCAAATCCATGAGAATATGATGAGTATGAAGATATAAAATTTGAAGTGTACACATGCCCGTTCAATGAAATATTCTAAAATTTAACTATGCCCTATGATTTAAGGGTCTCCCATTTCAAATCCTATGAAATGTTTACGTAAATCATGTGGGAACAAAAATCGTAGAAGTTGAAAATAATCTAAAGACCTCGAATGCATGAGAATATGATGAGTATGAAGAAATAAAGTAGGAAGTGTATACATGCCCATTGAAAGAACTATTTTAGAAAACCATGCCCTGCGATTTAAGAGTTTGTCATTTCAAATCCTATATAATTTTTACGTGTGTCATGAGGAAATAAAAATTGTAGACGTTGGAAATTATCTAAGGACCTCGAATGCTTGAGAATATGAAGAGTATGAATAAATAAAATAGGAAGTGTACACATGCCCATTGAATGAAGTAATTCAAGAAACCATGCCCTGTGATTTAAGGGTCTCCCATTTCAAATCCTATAAAAATTTTACGTGAATCATGAGGAAATAAAAATTATAGATGTTGGAAATAATCTCAAGACCTCAAATGCTTGAGAATATGAAGAGTATGAAGAGATAAAATAGGAAGTGTACACTTGCCCATTTAAAGAATTAATTTTTAAAAAAATGCCCTGTCATTTAAGGGTCTCCTATTTCAAATCCTATATAATTTTTACGTAATTCATGTAGAAATAAAAAATGTAGAAGTTGGAAATAATTTAAGGACCTTGAATGCTTGAGAACATGAAGAGTATTAAAAGATTAAATAGGAAGTGTACACATGCCCATTGAAAGAACTCATTTAAAAAACCATGCCTTGAAATTTCAGGGTCTCCCAATTCAAATCCAATAAATTGTTTACGTGAATCATGTGGGAATAGAAATCGTAGAAATTAAAAATAATCTAAAAACCTCGAATGCATGAGAATATGATGAGTAGGAAGAAATAAAGTAGGAAGTGTACACATGCCCATGGAATGAACTAATTTAAAAAACCATGCCCTGTGATTTAAGGGTCTCCTATTTCAAATCCTATAAATTTCTATGTGAATCATGTGGGAATAGAAATCGTAGAAGTTGAAAATAAACTAAAGACCTCAATTGCATGAGAATATGATGAGTATGAAGAAATAAAATAAGAAGTGTACACATGCCCATTGAAAGAACTAATTTAAGAATCCATTCCTTGTGATATAAAGGGCTCCCATATCAAATCCAATAAAATGTTTACGTGAATCATGTGGGAATAGAAATCGTAGAAGTTGAAAATAATCTAAAGACCTTGAATGCATGAGAATATGATGAGTATGAAGAAATAAAATAAGAAGTTTACACATGCCCAATAATTTAATAGTCTTCCATTTCAAATCCTATTAAAACTTTATGTGAATCATGTGGAAATAAAAATTGTAGAACTTGGATATAATGTACAGACCTCAAATGCATGAGAATATGAAGAGTATGAAACAATAAAATAGGAAGTGTACACATTTCTATTCAATGAACTAATTTTAAAATCCATTCCCTGTGATTTAAGGGTCTTCCATTTCAAATCCTATAAATTTTTTACGTGAATCATGTGGAAAGAAAAATTATAGAAGTTCGATATAATAAATAGACCTCACATACTTGAGAATATGAAGAGTATGAAAAAAGAAAATAGGAAGTATACACATGCCCATTCAATGAACTAAATTAAGAATCCATACCCTGTGATTTAAGGGTCTCCCATTTCAAATCCTATAAAAATTTTATGTGAATCATGTGGTAATAGAAATTTTAGAAGTTGGAAATAATCTGAGGACCTTGAATTCTTGAGAATTTGAAGAGTGTGAAGAAATAAAATAGGAGGTGTACACATACCCATTCAATAGAGTATTTTAAAAAACCATGCCCTGTAAATTAACTGTCTCCCATTTCAAATCCTATAAAAATTTTACGTGAATCATGTGGAAATAGAAATTGTAGAAGTTAAAAAATATCTAAGGACCTCAAATGCTTGAGAATATGAAGAGTATGAAAAAAGAAAATAGGAAGTGTACACATGTCCATTCAATGAACTAATTTAAAAATCCATTCCCCGTTATTTAAGGGTCACTCATTTCAAATCCTATAAAAATTTTACGTGAATCATGAGGAAATAAAAATTGTAGAAGATGGAAATAAGCTAGAGAGCTCGAATGCTTCAAAATTTGAAGAGTGAAAAATTAAAGAGGATGTCTACACATGCCCATTGAAAGAACTAATCTAAAAAATGATGCCTTTTAATTTAAGGGTCTCCCATTTCAAACCCTATAGGAGTTTTAAGTGAATCATGTGGAAATAAAGATCGTAGAAGTTGGAAATAATCTAAAGACCTCGAATGCATGAGAATATGAAGAATATGAAAATAAAGTAGGAGAGTTCAAAAGCCCATTGAAAGAACTAATTTGAAAATCCATTTCCTGTAATTTAAGAGTCTTCTATTTCAAATCCTATTAAATTTTTACGTGAATCATGTGGAAATAAAAATATTTGAAGTTGGAAATAATCTACAGACCTCGAATGTATAAGAATATGCAAAGTATGAATAAAAAAAATAGGGAGTTTATACATGCCCATTGAAAGAACTAATTTAAAAAACCATGCCCTGTGATTTAAGGGTCTCCCATTTCAAATGCTATAAAATTTTTACGTGAATCATGTGCAAATAGAAATTGTAGAAGATGGAAATAATCTAAGGACCTCAAATGCTTGAAAATATAAAGAGTATGAAGAGATAAAATAGGAAGTGTACACATGCCCATTCAATGAAGTAATTTAAGAAATCATACCTTATGATTTAAGGGTCTCCCATTTCAAATCTTATATAATTTTTACGTGCGTCATGAGGAAACAAAAATTGTAGATGTTGGAAATAATCTAAGGACCTCGAATGCTTGAGAATTTGAAGAGTGAAAAATTAAAGAGGAAGTGTATACATGCCCATTGAAAGAACTAATTAAAAAAACCATGCCCTATAATTTAAGGGTCTCCCATTTCAAATCCTAACAGAGTTTTAAGTGAATCATGTGGAAATAGAAATCGTAGAAGTTGGAAAGAATCTAAGGACCTCGAATGCTTGAGAATATGAAGAATATGAATATATAAAATAGGGAGTGTACACATGCTTATTGAATGAACTAATTTAAAAAACGATGCCCTGTAATTTAAGGGTCTTCTATTTCAAATCCTATATAATTTTCCCCTAAATCATGAGGAAATAAAAATCGTAGAAGTTAGAGATAATCTAAGGACCTCAAATGCTTGAGAATATGAAGAGTATGAAGAGACAAAATAGGAAGTGTACACATGCCCATTGAAAGAACTCATTTAAAAAACCATGCCTTGTGATTTAAAGGTCTCTCAATTGAAATCCTATAAATTTTTTACGTGAATCATGTGGAAATAGAAATTGTAGAAGTTGGAAATAATCTACAGACTTGGAATGTGTAGGAGTATGAAGAGTATGAATGAAAGAAATAGGAAGTGTACACATGGCTATTCAAAGAACTAATTTAAAAAACCATGCCATGTGATTTAAGGGTCTTTCATTTCAAATCCTTTAGAAATTTTACGTAAATCATGTGGAAATAAAATTTGTAGAAGTTGGAAATAATCTAAAGACCTCGAATGCATGAGAATAGGAAGAGTATGAAATAAAAATAGGAAGAGTCCACATGCCCATTGAAAGAACTATCCCAAAAAACCATGCCTTGTGATTTAAGGGTCTTTTTTTCAAATCCTTTAGAAATTTTACGTGAATCATGTGGAAATAAAATTTGTAGAAGTTGGAAATTATCTAAAGACCTCGAATGCATGAGAATAGGAAGAGTATGAAATAAAAATAGGAAGAGTGCACATGCCTATTGAATGAACTAATTTAAAATTCCATGCCCTATGATTTAAGGGTCTTCCATTCTAAATCCTATAAATTTTTTACATGAAACATGTAGAAATATTAATTGTAGAAGTTGGAAATAATCTAAAGACTTTGAGGGTGCACACCAGATATCTGTGTATGCGGAGAAGGTAGGTCGAGGAGCACATTAAGTTTAGGTGCATTTAGGACAGGCTGGGTTGGGTTGTCTTGTTCCTGCGAGAGCTCTAAGGGCAGGGGTGGGATTGCTTGGAGAGAGGGTGGGTTTAGTTTGTCTTGGGGACATGAGTGCCGGCTGGATGGATATGCATGTGGGATACAAATTCGGAGTTGTCTTCATGAATAGTTTCATTACAAAGCTAGGTTCGTATTGTGTTTTTTAATTGAGTTATTTACAATTTGACAATTTTATATTTGAGAGGCCTAATGTTATTGTCTACGCACATGTGCAGGTTGATGTCGACGATCCTTCCGCCGTTGCAGAGTCTTCTACGACTGCAATGGAGTATCCACTCAACGATGCAGATGTAAACGTTGAAAATCTAGTACCTCCGGAGATTGCGATAATTTCCATCAATCCAGACATGCTCCCAGACATGCTCCCCTTGGATCCTCCATAGGTCCTTTGTCCATGTCCCATTGTAAGTTTGGATAACCTTCTTAGGGATTTGGAAGAAAACTCTGATGACCTTCGTGATCGTTTTGTAGCGTCACCTAGTCATTCAACTGTGACTTCGTTAGGCAACGAGGACTCTGTGATATTGACTTCCTCGTCTACAAACTCTGACTAGGATGTTCTTATCTATTGTTGTGGTGATTATAGACCCCTTTCAGAGACATGCGACTGTGCCGTTTGAGGCACGTTGTCATCTTTTTGTATTCATTCAGCGTTGGATTTATCCCAACGGTGATTTTGTGTATCCAATCGCTATTGTCCTTCATTCCAAATACAACGTGTTTTTCATTATGTCTACATCCAATGATGTTAGCTCGAGGACATGAATATGAATGTCTAAGGGTGATTGCAAGAAACACTTGTACTATTTCTTGTCCCCTTGCCCTTAAAAATTGGCTTTTTGCTCATAACTTTTGCGTTGTTTGTCCATTTGGCATGAAATTTGGAATGAAGGTAGATGCTAAAGTTACAAACCTTGAGTAATTTTTCAAATTAAAAAAAAATTAGTTTACTATTTTTAATCTGCCCCCGATTGGGTGTCTACCTTAGCCATTTTGGAGGGTTTTAGTCCTATTTTTGACCCAAAAATAAGAATTTGAAGCCACAAATTGGACATGTTGGAGGTCTACTAACACTAAATGGGCTGACGTTGAGTTTTTATGAAAATAGCATCATGTCGATTGCACATATGGGGTCAAAGTGACCTTCCTTTGCGCGAAAGCTATGAAGAGGGAAAAATTTTCTTTCATGAATTTTTTGGTGCAATGCAAGTGCAGTCTTCACTAGCAAAATGAATTTTTTTATGGAATTTTTTTGAATTTTTTTTGAATTACTAAAAATGAAAATCTCTACAGACCCCTTTTCTACTATTTTCTGTTCTCAGTTGCTTTTGCAGTACTTCATAGTAGTCCATAGTATTGCATAGGACAACATAGTACTAAATCAACGGTGTAGATCTGCAGTCGCCTTAATCAATGGTGCAGATTTATCGGGGCGCTTCTAAAACGTAGTATTAGTAGTATTGTATAGTAAGGCCAGTCCTATGGCCAAAAAACGCAATTTTGAATGAAAAACGTGAAGTGTTTCTTGCAACTACCCCTAAGCATATCGACATCGTCCATGTAAATGTGATGTAGAACAGTGAGGAGTTGCGTCTTCTAGAGACGCCTCCGAAATTCGCTGGATCCGCGATGGTGGATGACCGACAACAACCAGAGCTTGTCTCCAACACGGATATGGAAGATGAGTCGAAAGGGACAATTCCAGGAATCCTCGATGACTTCTTGGAAGACAACATCAGACGCACACAGAAGATGGATACCATTTTGGTCATATCGAATTTGAGGTTGTCACCTGCTGAGCTCTCACGCATGAGAATTCCCTTGTGCAAGTTAGTGCCGATGCCTATGGTCCGGCCGACATTGGCATGCGATTTGACTTTCTTCAAAAATAAGTTCACAAACAGATACGATGAAGGAGCAAGGGTCTTCTACGTTTCCATTGCAGATGAGTAAGGCAAAAACGCTCAATTCACTGAATCCGAGAAGGAAGCATGGGGGCCCCTATGGAATATTGTGAATGACTAATTCATCATGCAGTTGAAGAGCAGTCAAGAGCTAGCGCATTTAGGGGACTCTAAGTTCTTTGTCTGTGATGGAAATCATAGACGAATTGCTTGGATGAACCACATTTCTCGCCTTCATTCATTGGATGTGAATTAGCACATATGCATGGATTCAATTGTCTTGGATACAAGAGAAAGAATTGGTGTGGCCATGTAGGCTATGCACGATATTAACAAGTGAGTCTTTCCTACTACTGCTTGAATGACGATCATGTGCTTCTCTGCTGAACTGTTTGGATTTGTATTATTTGATTTCATTTAACTCGATAATGTAATATCGTGACAGGAGCACGAAACATTCTCACGTGAAGACAAAGCTTGTGCATACATTATATAGAGTTCAAGAGTATGGGGTTATGGAGATTGAGAAGTTTAATAAGGTTCTGAGTGTAGAAGAGGTTCGAACATGCCAACAAACTACATGGAAGACTTAGTATAAGATGCCTTTGGAAGTATTCACTTCATTCATTTTCAAGGTATGGGAATTTATTTAAAGAATGAATTTATTACTATTTATTACATTTGTTTGAAGATCTAGATTGACAAACCTACTTAGGACGTCGTAGGTGTTTGATCACTTGTATTATAGTTTCCAACAAGATATTGTAGTTGCTACAGACCTAGCAGTTTGAAAGTACTACGAAGATATTCCAAAGGACGAGGTCAAGCTAGAAGGTGTTGCAGATGCAATGCGATGTTCCATCAAGGACTCCACTAAAAAGTTGTACAAGAAACTATCTAAAATTGTGGCGGAAGCGTTGCCCGCACTTGGAAAGGATTGGTTGCTTGAGGTACATTTGTTATACATCTTCATGATTATCTATGAAGTGACACTTATTTTTTCGTGCACTCAAAATTCATGGTCTTGTTTACTGAGCAGATTGAGAGGCATTGGAGCATATTTTCCACATTGGAACTCACCCTTGAGAAGCTTCAGCTAATTGCCACTGCCAACGTCAGCCCCACTTTTAAGGTGAGATGGCTTAGGTGGATGAATGCATCTGCACCATCTCGGGAGGCACGGAAATTCCCACCCCGTCTAGTCAATGAGGACAAGTTGCAGCTTTTTCTAGCCAAGGCCTGCTGGTATGCTGGGGTATGTACTCAATGCACTCCTAGATGAAATGGAGCCAGTTCATGTGTTAAATTCGAATTTCATATCATTCTATCAATACTAGAAGATTCCAATGTACTGTTATCTTTTAAATCACCTCATTCTTGAACACTGATACCAATACTGTACAGATTGAGGACGGAGCCAATGAGCTTCTCAAATCTATTTTGTGAGTAGACAACATTACAATGGATATGGAGGTGTCCACTAAGCCTCAAACATTGAGCGACTACTTGGAGGGGTGGAGGATGAAACTATAGGATCATGCGTATACGGATATGTTCAAGGGAGCGGATGCATTTAAGAAATCAGACTTATTCAAAGATTACAAAGGTTCTTTACTCGTTGTGGAGAGGCTAATATACAAGTACTAGACTACATTTCAAGCCTCTCCATTTACTTCTGTTACTCTGTATTCTTCCGGATTTTCAAATAGAGATATCTACTTCATTGGTGGTCCCAACCTCTAAACACCGCCTACAACCTTCTTGTATCCGTTTTAGTACGTTGTCAACTTCGTGCCAAATACCATTGTGTTGTTGTGTGGCATTACGGGGTAATGTCATTGAGAGCTCTATGGACATTAGAAACTGATACTGGACTTTGCGTGTAGGTATTTTAAATTCAAAATGTATGCAAAAAAGGCCATCTCAAAGGCAGATTTGCCTCTGTTTTTGATGACGTGGTTAGATCGGACATCGGCCGACTGCATGTTCTCTCCTACACAGATGAAGAATTGGACAAGTTTGCATTTGCAAGCAGAATATAACAATTGTTGTTTTTATGTCAAAAATGATGTTGACTATAACATCTTCATGTTATAGTGGACATCATTGTTGACATAAAAACAACAATTGTTACATGGGATGTCTAACAAAATCTGTCAACTTCAACATAAGAATACAAAAGAAAATATAGGATCCTTCTAGTGAGAGGCACTATTTTAGGCGCTCAAGGAGTGAGTAACTATGGAGCTAGAGTTTGATGAGTTCAAAGGATTGGATCCGGAGGCTAGAGACAAAGCACTAAAGAAACGGGAGGCCTTGGACAAAAGGAAGGTGGAGAGACTAGAAGAAGCCAAGAAGAAGACCAAAGAGAACAAGAGAAAGAAGTTGGAGGCCCAAGCTGAAAAAGAGAAGGAGAAGGCAATAAAAAGGGCTCCAAGAGGAAGGTCAAAACGCCGCTGCAAGATCCCATGCAAGGACCTATGCAAGAACCAACAACAAGCATGGCCAATATGAAGGAAGGGTCATTTGGTTTCTCACTCACGCAAGAGCTCCTAGTACATGGGCTGACGCCGACAGCACATACTAGCGACCATGTTTTGGATACGGACAAGTACATATTGAATCTGTCGCTTGGTATTCTTCCCGGTAATACTAAGGCCTTTGACAACGTGAAGGCCTTCTTGTCCTCGGTAAATGCCTTTTCTGTTTTCAAGCTACAATTATTTCTTTATAGTATTTCAATTGGTCTTTGAATCTGTAATCTATAAATTTTCCCTCCTCTGTACATCGGTGCCATACATTGTTGTAAGATGAGCACAACATTTGTCTTGCATCTGTATACCCTAGTCCAAGTGCTAATCCATGTCTATGGAATTGAATCCTACAGCATTCCAAAGACAAGGAACACTGCTTGAACGGGGTGAGTGGTAACCACAATGCAATAGATTTGATGTTTGCAGATGTGCCTGAGGGTCTCATGTTCCTACTATTTCGGCTCCATTTGGACAACAAGTGGTTGATGCCTATTTTTGACTTTGCGGAAGAATACCTCCACGACAACGGTGGACTTTTGGTCATGTATCCAGCCCCTTCTCAGCTACACCGAAGTCACCTCTTTGAATGTTGCAAAGAATACGATTTCAAGATATTGTTCACTTGGTTTGGCATGAACCATCTCCATTTGATGTCACCTACTGATCCAACGAAGACGGTAATTCCCTAGTGATTTCAATTCTATGCTTGTACATCTTTACAAATTTTGTTTTTTGTAAGCACTAATTCTAATTTTTCTACGTTTATAAACTATGCTATTTTCAATTTCTCTTGTCGTCAAAGAATGTGGACCAAAGACAGAATTAGAGTACGCTTTCCAGTTTGTCCCCTCTCATGATGCAGTTGGGGTCAATGTTGCCCGTGATGACATCCTACAAAATTTATATAATAAAGAGGATGTTACCATGAATGGAAACATACCTTGGCGTGGACCTCATGAAGAGGCCCGCCAATTCATGCAAATGCTTGTTGAACTCAACTTGGGGATGTTGTGGTGGACTACACCGTGGCTATAGGTGACATTGACTTCTCGTAATGCTTTGTTTACATGATTTGTACCAAGACATTTTTGTTGCCAATTCTTTGTCTCACATATATTTTACATGTATGTAGGTGCCTGCATTCAAGCTTGTTGAGCTACACGTTGTCACATTGTGGCATTTGAGGAGGACAAGGCAATATTTGATGCCGTCATCGCTTCAGTAATGTGGAACATAGTAGTGTCGACCGCCGCATCGCCACTTCCTACTACACCAATAGATGTGGACAACGATGATGTCCCGGTTCAGAAGATAGTGAAAACGTCACGATTCAATAAATAAGTTTTCCCTTGATTACCTTGTATTTAATGAAGCTTTGTTAGAGAAATGACTATGATCTAACATAATGTTCACTGCATTTTGTAGAAAAACCCAGGACTTGAGACATGTACCGTCTTTTGCGAACTGTGGATTTTTTCCAAGCCCACCAAAATCATTCGAACTACCCGTGTATGTAGAGGCTTGCTAACAGGATTATATTGCCCCCAACCCCAAGCCATCTTCTAGAGCACATTTCGTAGATCCTCGCGTTCTTCACTTTCTATCCGATTAGGCTGTAGAGTTAGGTTCAAAAGCATTAGATAGTCATGCTAGTTCGACATTAGATAGTGAGGGTAATTCAACGCCAACGAACTTTGGATGACGAATGAAAGGGGTGGGTACTATGGTTCAATTCATGTAGCTTCATGTGGGAGGATGCTCTCTAATTTTCGTGTTTTGTACTCTCTTTGACTTCTATATGATTATAGATATTTTTGTCATCAAATCTCTTGGATACATTAGCAGTTGGGTCTTACACCATTTTAGTGACCCTTGTTTGTCATTGTTTGAATTGCCAAAATGTACTCATGTATTTATGGAAGTGGACACCTATGATGCGTGTCTACTTTTAACCACGTATCCATGATTTTCAAGAATTGGAGTTCATATTTAGATCCAATCTTTCACACTTAAAATTTCTCTAACTGTTACAATGGACATCACATTTGTTGAACATGCTTGTGGTTATGCGGAATTGCCCTAAACCCTTTAATCCAAAATTATTTCCATCCAAATTTCCCATCAGTAGTTTTATTATGGTCCACACAATTCCATCTATTTTGTCATCCCATTTTTAAAATCATACACTGTCAAATCCTGTTTTGGCAAATTTCATCCATTGTTTTCATCCACTGTCATCCATTGTTTTCATCCACTGTCATCCATTTTGTTCATCTACTTTCATCCATATTTTTAGTCCACTACCACCCATTTTTTTCATCTACTTTTATCCTTTTTTCATCTACTTTCATCCATTTTTTTCATCCACTTTCATCCATAATTTTTTGCTACTTCCATCCATTTTGAATCCTCATCCATCCACTTCTGAGTCCACTTCCATCCATTCTTGCCATCCAATATCATCCATTTCTGCCATCCACTTTTATCCATTTCTGCCATTGTCTTTCATTCATTTTTGCCATTCTCTTCCATCTATTTTTTAAACTCGTGTCATATTTTTAACAAGCTAGCCCTTCACTTTTTGTTAGTTTTTCTTCAAATATTGCCGCTCCTCACTCATAAATCCACGCTTCCGCTCTACGCTTGTATACCAGCATTCCCCCATGACGTCTTGGTGTTGAACTTCTTGAGCATGTCTGGATCCACGAGCTTACCATGTGCCACACTAGAGATGACCTCACTCCAAAGGTTGAACACTTGGTCTAGCACTGTGATAATTTTTACCTCGTTCATTATCACCAGACTATTCTTCGCGTCTTTGCTTTTGGCTTTGGTTGACCCTTTGCAACGTCGATAATGGAAAATCGCATTTGCATGGCCTTAAAAAATTCCTGCAAGAAATGCCCACAAATTTTCAAAAGTTAGGCCAAAAGCTTGAATTGAGCTGATCTATTGCGGATAATTGACAGAAATCCTGAATATGTGCAAATTGAGCTCAACCCGAGCTGATCGTTTACCGCGTATTTCATCTTGTTGATGTGCGCTTCTTTGGACCCCCTTGAACTTGTAATAGATCCAGAGTTAGTGTCATCCTTGGGATTGCGCGGTTTACCCATCTCCTTCCAAACATTTCGTGCCCCGAGAATGTTTGTCGCCCACGATGGTTGGATTGCTTGGAAGTGGTTCACACAGTTGTAGTATGCTGAAATGGAACGCAAAATTTTAGCGTCCTCGGTCCACACAATGTAGCAACTCCAAGCTCTGTAGTTGTCGATGATCTTTGGAGCCATATTGTACTTCAAGTCTTGCATTAATTTGCTTGCCCACACACTATGTTGCCCATTTATGATGTAGAAGTCATCATCCTTGATTTCCTCCTAGGACTTATAACCGGCTGTCATGGGCTTGTTCATGGGCATCACGCAAAGGGTCTGGCGATTGTTGTGGTCTGGCATATTCACAAGCCAATGCATCATGTCTTTGACGATGCGGTCCTCCTTGCTTCTGATATTAACTCTGGCCGGTGTTTGAATAAGCTTTTCGATGGGAAGTTGTTTCTTCTCCATTTTGTACAGGAACACATCGATACAAGCAGTCTAGAACCTCTTGTACACCTTGTTGGACTCTTCATAGTTCAGCTTCTTGTTGACCCTCAAGGATTCAGGAATGTCATTGAAGTCACAGGCGATGTCTTCAACGCCGCACTGATCTCCTAATTTTTCTATGGATTCCTGCTGGGAGGACAAAGTGAGGTTACTAGTCTGCCTCGGATTTCTCATTGTATCAGTAGGATTCCTGTTGCGTTGGCTCCACCTCTAGGTATCCGTAGGAGATTGCTTGTCAGTTGAGATCTGACTTCCTTCGTGACTCTCTACATTCAAGGAGACGATGCGGGCAGTCCTATTGTCCCTCTCAATATTTATCTTCGTCTTTAGACAAGCAAAATCCTAGAACATTTGCCTGATCTTCTCGCACAATTTGCGGCATGTTATTGGATTTCCATTTTCCTTCAAGAAGACCCTCTCATCCACCTTCTCTTCAAGTTCCTTGATGTGATCTTGAAACAAGGTAGTTTCAAGACTCTTGATGAGATTTAATTTGTTACTCAGAATGGTATTTTCTCGGAGTTGAAGTGGATAGTGAAGTTATATTGGTCTTTTGTTGGGACACCAAGGTGGGCTGTTTGACAGTGGATTTTTATTGTTGGCGAAATGTCTTCCACCATGTCCTTTACGCATTCATCGTATGATAGCGGGAGGAAACAGCTCATGCCCATGTACTTCACACATAAGGCGATGTGCTCTAAGCACAAAATCATCAATAGGCTCCAACATTCAACTTTCTTTGGGTTAGTGAACTCCTAGTACTCCCCGTCATCCAAAAAGTCATCGCCGTCGTCGGCATTGACCTTAAGGACTTTTGTTTTGGTGAAGTGTTGTTACAACTTCTCGATTTGGCTATCCATCTGCACGCGACTATTTTTCAGTTATGGGAGTTTATACGTTTAGTTCAATTCAAGCTTATTTCTCTAATACATTTGCAATATTACACATTGCGTCACTTGTTATATGGGTAGTTCTTCTGGATTGTTTCTTTCAATTTAAATTTTCATCTGTTTATATATTTGTTTATGCATTAGGCTCCTACAGGTAGTATGTGAATTGCATTTGTACTTACAAGTACCTATAAGACATCAGTGCTGTTGGAGCTCAAATCGAGTTGACCAACTTACTATTATGTCCAACAAAGAGACTCTAACTTGTTATATAAGGGATGATTACATTTTCTTCATCCACTGCAAACGTTTTTTGTGCTAGAAGTTTACAGATTTAGCTCGGTTCAAGCTCTTGGGATGTAAAACTCGATATCAGAGCGCTTTTGTTGTGCTTTCTGCACGTTTATTTCCTATATTGATCCCTCAAAGTATAGTTTTTTGTTATGTACAAAGTTGTATTACAACTCATTGGTTTGTTTTAGCTCGATTTGAGCTGATTGCTTACTTATTTATTATTGATTGTGTTTGTTTTTATCTGGATTGAAGAAAGATTATCTTTTGGATCAACTCAATTCGAGTTGATCTTAGGGGTTGCTCTCATTCATTGCGGAGACTTTTTGTTGAGTTCAAGTGCACTTATTGTGCTTTACTTCTAAGATGCTACCGCTATGATTCTCGAACCAGGAATTGGCTCAAGTCGAGCTAATTGGGAGTTTCTAGTTACTGCACATTCAACTCAAACCCCAACTGATTATGACAATTGTACTTTTGACATTCAGTTGTGTTCAAGCTAAATTTGCATTGAAGTGTCGATGGCGTGATCGTAAAGCAGATCCTAAGCAAAATTTCCTAAAATCCTAAGAAGTCTCAAACAAACCCTAGACAAACCCTAGATAAACCCTAATCAGATCCAAGGAAAACCTTAGAAAAAACCCTGCAAACCAAAGTTCATCCAAGATTAAAAAAAACAGATTCAAGCCCCAGCAAATGTAGAACAAGTGAAACAGAAGTCATAACACTAAAAAACAAGTCGATGAAGAAGACCCACCAAATGCAAAACTCCTACAACAAAATTTGGTTGACGTCTGAGCCCCACCAAATTGTTTCAAATCTGCAATACTGATTGAGATTAGCTGCACCTACATGGACAAATGTGCAAACAACTTTAGGATGCTACATGTGACATCATATGCAATTGAAAGACTTTGGCCATTGCACACGGAAAAATAACACTACGAACCCAAAAACATTTATATTGATTGAACAAAAAAAAAAAACCCACCACAAGTACAACAATTAACCATCAATCTATAGATGCCGTGTACTACCACACGCTAAACACTGCAATTGCAAGGGGAATCTAAAAGTCTCATCATGTGCCACAGGAAATCTAGTTTATCGAGCTTTGGTATGAATTGTCGAAATTGTGATTGTAGTCAAGAGGTGGATACTTTGGATTTAGAGTACCCTACTTATCCAGTGGAGGCAGAAGGTACTGTAACAATAGAGGGATATGTGATATAAATTCAAGTAAAACTAGCCATCGAATAAGTGTGTTGAGGAGCCAAACAAATCTTATCGAGAGTCACAAATCTCATCGAGAGTCCAAGAGATAGCCTCCATTCCAATCCAATAGAGAAGACTCCGCACCAAAATGCACAACATCGAGAGTAACTTACAAAACAAAATGCGATCACTCTTTCGTAGGAAATTGTAAACAAGCTTGAGCACAACATACAAAACTTGGAAGATGGAAACGTGAAACTCATAGGTGGCAACTTCAATCGCGCTTGGAGGAAACTCAATGTTGTTGTGCCAAATCCGCATCCACCAAAACTTGAAGCACCAACGCGCTTATTTTCCACGTTTTGAAGAGATGAGGCGCTCACACAAATCACCTAATAAAGACGAAGTACAGACGAAACACAGACAAAGTACACAAATGAGAAGACAAAGCACAAATAAGACCTCAGAAAAAATGAGAGCCAAACCCTAACCCTCATCCCAACCCCGGTTCCTGCCCCCCCTGCTGATACTTGCCCCCTTCTGTTGATACCCGACTGCTTATACCCGGCCCCGCATTACTGCTTATATTTTTTGAGATGTCACAGGTTTTGGGGATTATATGTTTCTTTTTTCATTTTGATGAAAAAGTTAGGTAATAGTAAATGGAAACTTGTAAAATATTTATATCCAATAGTTGGCAAATATTGTCTATGTCGACATTTAGAAATAGTTACATAATAGTAAATGTAAACTTGTAAAAAATATATACCCAATAGTTGGCAAATATTATGTATGTTGACATTCAGAATTGGTAACATTAATTGGCTTGCTTTGTAATTATTGTTGCCAACACTATATTTCATCCTAGAACTATGAAGAATTGGTGATACCTACATCCGTTCATTTATACACCTCTTCATTGATACGTTTTCATAATATTGTTTGGAGACACAAAAACCATTGTAACCAAAAAGTTAGTAAGCACAAAAAATAGACAAATTCTTTGTATTGATGCCGTAAACTTTACTTACAAGTCAAGATTTCCTTTGGTCCCCTTAGAGTTTACAATTGAGGCAACTATTGTACACTGACCTATCTTCGATAACCTCATAATTATACCCTTTTCAAATATTAGAATTGAAACTCTTCTTTATAGTTCATACCGTGATCGTTCTGCATGCAAAAATTGTTCAGTACTACAAACACAGTATACTATAATTATATTGCCTCAGACTTTAGTTTTTTCAACATCCTTTCCTCTGAGAAAGGCTATTTGTTTTTTCTGTTTTGTTATTTGTTTATTTTGTTTGATTTGTTTGTTTGTTACATTAAGATTTCCTAGATTGTACATCCCCTAGTCTAGTACTTTGTAACATCAAGAAGTCCTCAATGAGGAGGTGTGCATAGATTTGCTTTCGTGAAGTTTGGACCTATATTGGGAAAGTTACTGATTTTAGAAGTATTATTTGAGTTGCAAAATTATTGTAGGATTGCACAATTATATTCTCAAACCACTTTACAAGGGGTTCATGACATTTTTGGGGCCACGTGAAAAAAATTAAATTAATTTTTTTTTTGGTGTGGTGTCCATGGATTATCATTGGAGAACGTGCATTCAACTTCTACCAATTTTTTGTTTAGGATTTGCACTTCCATTGCATGAATTTCTAGACTTTGCAAACTAAAATACAGGTCTGGCCATTTCTTAGTTTATGGTTTTGAAATGGGATTTTAAATTGACGCCCTTATATTTGTTGGGGTATGGCATGACCTAAATTTATACCAAAACCAAAAGTGTTAGATTAGATTGCACGGATTTGAGATCAATTGATCCCTTTTGTGATTTCTTATTTACATAACATGTATCTACACAATTAATGTAAGTTGTGTTGAATTCCATTTTTAAAAGTAAACGTAGCAACTTCTATTGAATTAAGACTGATGGGAAGGAAGATTGTAGAAAAAAATTAATCTACTGTGAGTGTCCTTAAATTTCTTTTCAAAGGAAAAAAAATTATGATCTTGTACTCAAATACAAAAATGGGGAACTAATTTGATGAACTCGTTCTTAAATCATTAAAGAAACTAGAAGTGATTTTTCATCTCATAATGCCAATGAATTTTCAACAAAAGCACGACAACCTCATAAGTAATCTACTACTTGAAATGATTTGTGGTAACCCACCTAAAAGGTTCTTGCACTGATGCATGATGCCTACACATGTCCTTTTATATCAGCATGATTGAGTTGTGAATACCACTTGTTATGGGATGATGAATAGATGCATTTATTAATACAGAATATATAATTGAATTACACTAGAATTGTTATGGTTTTTTCAGCTGTTATTAGTAGATTAAACAGTTTTATTAACATAGGATATATTAAATTAATGAAGCATTCAATTTTTTTTAAATCATGCAAAGGTTTTTTAAAAAGAGGCAAGGTCTGAAGATTTTCATAGATTTATGAATTCAAGAGTATTTTGAACTTGTATATATTTTTTTCCATGATGCTTTTATGTCATAAATCCATGAGTTCATAAGATTGGGGCTATAAAGTGCAAGGCATAGTGCATTTATGTAAAACCCAAATTTACGCATAGATTTTTAAATAAGGACAAGATCTATGGATTTACAAATTGAAGAGTAGTTGCAACTTGTACGTATTCTTTTCCATGATGCTTTTACATCCAAAATCCATGGTTCTCTAAGTTTGGGCTCTAATGTACTACAAAAAAAAATTCGAGCATAGGTTTATTAACAAAGGGCAAGATCTACAAATTTTCATGGATTAAAAATTCAAGAGTATTTTGAACTTGTACAATTTTTTTTCCATAATGCTTTGATTAGTAGTTTTTGAAATGGGAAAAATCGAGAGTTTTTCATGGATTGAAAAATTAAATAGTATTTGCAACTTGTACATATTTTTTCCCATGCTTTTACGTCCTAAATCCATGGGTTTACGACATTTGGGCTTCAAAGTACAGGGTATGGTGAATTCCATTTTTCTTTTAAATCTTGCATAGTAATTATTAAAATGGGCAAAATCGAGAGTTTTTCATGGATTCAAAAATTAAATAGTATTTGCAACTTGTACATATTTTCTCCCATGCTTTTATGTCCTAAATCCATGGGTTCACGACGTTTGGGCTTCAAAATGCAAGGTATGGTGCATTACTTTTAAATAAAAAATTGTCCTCATGATTTTAAAGAATGGGCAAGATCAAGAATATTTCATAGAATTATAATTAGGAATTGAAGAGTATTTGCAACTTATACCCATATTTTTCAATGATTATTTCACGTCCTAAATCCATGGGTTTATAAGTTTTAGGCTTGAAACTAGAGGCCGCGGTGCATTCAATTTTTTTAATATTCTTGTATAGTGTTTTCAAGAAGGGGCAAAATCTAGAGGTCTTTTTATGGATTTAAAAATGAAATATTATTTGCAGACTATACCTATATGTTTCGATGATTATTTCATGTCCTAAATCCATGGGTTTATAAGTTTTTGGCTTCAAACTACAAGCCATGGTGCATTCAATTTTTTTAATAATTATTCTTACATAGTATTTTTAAGAAGGGGCAAAATCTGTAGGTTTTCATGGATTTTTGTGAAATGACAAATTCAGCGAATGCAAAAATAGTGTTATAAAATTTAATTCTATTACTATATGTTTAGTCAAGTAAGGTGTGGTATAACCAATTTGGTTTTCGCACAAGAAATATTGAAACCACTTAAATTTGTCTTTAAATTATAGGAGGATTTTATCTACTACCCTAAACTGCAAAACATTGAATGAATGAAAATGAATGTTTTTATTGGAGACGAACTGGAGCCCCCAAATTTATTCCGTGTTTTGTTATATGAAAAATTTATGTGCAACAAGGAAATGCAAACCCTAAACCATCAAACTTGTACAATTTTACAATGGCAAAAATGAATTCTCCCTTAAGAAAGTAGACCTAAAATCATATCGCTTTCTCACTACTATTTTCAAATTTCTTTGTTGTATTAACTATGGAAGGAGACCCGCGCTGATCCTCAGAATAGGTGGTCAATGCTTTAAATATCCCACTTTTCCGAAGTTGTACAACTGGCGTTACCCAATTGTTTTAGTGAAAGCACTACCGAAGGTACGTCTTGCATTGGATGCCATTTTCTACCTACGCAGTTGTAAAGTGTTCTGGAATCACGGGAAATTGATTAATTCTGGTAAGGCATCGAATATGAACATTCAAAATCATACTTTTGAAGAATGAATTTGCGCCAGTCCATTCCTGCCTAGGAGTTCCTACCAAAGACTCCAGTGTATCGTCACGTAGCAATTTGGAATTGTCTTTCATTCTTTTTTTGTTTTCTGTACGAATGTGTGTGCGCTTCTACGTCTTTACTAAACAATTCAGTTAGTCATGCAAATGTTGCATGTACTATGTGCGTATTGTTGGTAGAAAACTTCTACAGCAGAACAGATTTTCTAGATAGACTCTATCGCACAATGGTATGTGTTCTCTATCTTGCATTTTGACTTCATGGATCTTGTTTTATAGTTACTAGATTCAATGGATTCTTGTTCCTTTTCATTCAGTAGTGACAGAAGACAACTATTAGTGACTTCAACTTCGTAGGAGAAGGAGAGTAATGAGTATCCTACATTTCATAATATAGTGGAACTTATGTGCAAGTAATGAATTAGGCGAGTGTATTGATAGTGCATGATACATCTTCTATTGTTATTGTTGTTTGATTATCACCTTAAACGTAGTATCCATTAGGTGTCCGATTTTCACATAGTGGAATTCGGAACATTTCTTAACATGCAGTACATTATGTGCAGGAAACAAGGCTTATCTGTTCTGAAAACCTTGGAAGAAATGAGCTCAATTCGAGCTGAGTTATAAGTAACTTATGGGTAGAGCCCTATTTAGTTTACCTCGAATTGAGTTGATGTATCTAGATGTATAATATGAACAAGTACGAAGTGATTAGACATTGAGCATGAGTATCATGAGAAATTCAGCTCAATTTGAGCTTATGGAGCATGATGCCTATACAAAACAAATTAATAATGAATTGATTTGTAAGCTCGAATCGAGCTTAGTGACAATACTTGTTCAATTAGGCGTGCTTGTAATTTATACAAGTAACATAATTCTTTAGACATTGTCAAATAATTCTTTAAGCAAACTATTTATTGACCAAAGTTCATTTGGTCCCACCTATACAAGTATATGCGCCATTGTATTCATCATTCTCCACCTAAAATAAGGAAGTTCCAGCTCAAGTTGAGTTCAAATCTCTTGATACAATTCAACTGTAACCAATTTTTGAAAATGAAATGGGTCAGCTCGATTCAAGCTGATGAGTTGATTGATTGGTGGGGGAGATGATGATTCTTCATTTTTCTACAAAGAGGATTGTGATGCACTAATCTTCTTGACTGTATCATTCAGTTTGATTTGAGCTAATGCATAAGAAAATTCTGCAAGATGAAAATGAAAATATTCATTACTGACATTGACATACACTTTATTCTCCATTTGCATTTATAGATACAAGACATGACTTCCTTTGCGATTGTTGACGATTTCATGGAATTCTTAGATGATGAATTCCCAATTCTGGAAGAGATGAATGTGGGCATTCTTGAGTACGAAGGAATTCCACATCGTCTTTGAAATACAAGATGTGTCACTTTTTACAATGAAGAGGGCTTACTTGTTGGCGAAGAGACTTGCCATAGTATCAACTCAAACCTCATGCTTGGAGCCAATAGACCTCTTGGAGATACACATGTAGCAGTGCACATCACCAAGACATTTTTGGAAGTGGATATCCCCTAGGAGCAAATTTACTATTTAGTAGCTTGGCCGATTGAGCGAGTCCACTACGCAGGAGCAAGCCTTCACAACCACGAGGCACGAGATAGATTCAATCAGCTACAAGCCCACCTCTTGAATCCACAACCTTTAGCATCTGCACGGCCATATTCAAGTATCCTCAGGAATCCACCTTGTGAGATATCTTTCAAATCTAAGGAACTCCTCACTCCAGAGTCCATCAATTTGGTGTCTAGCAAAGTCTGCTATAGCCAAATTTGTGTTCAGCCGTTTCCAAGGGAGAAGATTTGAGCCTTCCAAGAGTGAATGTACTCTAGTACATCATTCAAGTTCAGGTCGCACATGAAGACTAATGTACACAGGTCAATGCATCTTGATGCACGTGGGAGGAAGACAGTGACCATTGAAGGCATCAATGTGTGCATGCGAGCGTAGATGCATATTTCTGGGGTCCTGGAGGCCACATTCTACCAATACCTCAAATACTAGAAGGACGAACAAGAGTCAAGAGACCATGGGAATACAGGATTGGAGAAGCCACGAAAGCACACCCAATAAGCAACTGCAACGCCAAAGTGCATCCTAGAGAAGGAGGCGGACCACATGCCTCTTCGTACTCGGACTTTGAAGCCAGGGGACAAGGTTGTATCCATGTGTCTTCCCCCTACTTTTCAGTGGAAGAATAAGATGAAAGAAATCAATGATGTCAATGCAGCCTTTGGAATACCCAAAGTTTCAACTTCGAACTTGAACAAGATCAAGTCTTCTAAGTTCTTGGAGTTTGAGGTGAAGAAACCTGGTGATAATTTCGCTCAGTGTTCAGTGTGACAAATTACAAGAGCTACAAAGGAGTTGTATCGTTGGATCTCAAAGTGCTTTGATATGGTCAAGGAGGCTTGACAAACATTTGGCTATTGCTCGGGCACATAGGGAGCTCTACTACACAAACCGTTACCGCTCGCATGAGTTTCCACACGAATGTTTGATGATCATGCATGACAAGATGGACCACACCAAGACTACTTTTTCGGGGGGGGTTCCACAAGACTAAAGAACTTGATGGGCTAACGAAGTTGCCCATTTCAGTTACTAGCATGATTGCCCATGGTCATGCTAATGTTCAATACGCACATTATGGCTTGGATATGTTTCCTCACGACTCAAACTACACTATTGGCTTCATAGCAAAGTTGCTGCGAGATTTGGAATTGCCACCAAAATCGTCTTCTCGGCAATTGTTTAAGGGGTCAGGATCCACAAATTTGTCTACGGCAATACTCAAGGGTGCCGAAGTATGCGAAGCGTCGCTACCTCCACCACCGGAACCTTGATGTCCAAAGATGCCACTACCTCCAATTCTGAACGTGCAGATGAATAATGCCACCGGAGACAACAAGAACAGATTTGTTTTTTGTTACTGGTCTCTACTTGTTGCAAACAAGATCTTCCATGAAGTGTATGTGAACTTCATGACCGTGGGTCATACTCATGACGACATTGATGCATTCTTTGGAAGATAAAGCATGCTTTTGAAAAAAAAAAACTTCCTTACAATTCTTGCACTTATGAAGTCGTTCATGGATGTTGAATCCATTCCTACAATCCCTCACCTCATAGAAGAGGTGCCAGATTTCAAGGGTTTCATAGCAGGCAAAGTTTTAGACAGCATCGACATCATAGTTGGACACACAAAGCCACAACAAGTGAAGTTCTACCTCGACTCGATTGGGTGTCCAATCATGAAGTACAAAATGTTATGCACTGATATGGATTGGTTATCAATGGGGTTTGGTCATGGAATAAAATTGTGGAAGGAAGACTCTGAAGGACAAAGTTTGTGGCCACATGGAGTGCCAGAAGCAATTTTGTCGAGTCCAATGAAAGGCACAGAGGACATCTTGAAGGGCATATCTGGATTTGTCAGGTATTGGGAGAATTTGTGCAATCAAGATTGCATTGGGGAGTACTGAAGACTCTATGAGCATGTAGTGCACTACTGGTGTGGTGTTAAGATAGCATTGCTAGAACCACTACCTTCATCTTTTGTTTTGAAGGATGGTTTTGGGCCAACTAGCAATATTCAAGCAAGTCGGGTGGATGAATTAGACGAAGACGGCGAGGATCGTGAAGAGTTTGGAGAAGATGACGCGTACGTAGACCCTTTGAGAGGTCGCCCACAACTATCCTTCAGGGTGGGTCGAGATCTCTATAAAGGATATTTTGTTGCAGTTCGACCCGCAGATGGTGACAGTCATCATATTTGGATTGCAAGGGCATTGTCTAATCCAAATTGTAATCCGGAGAAACCTAATTGTGTACTCATTCAGCAGTTTCATCCAACATCAAGAGATCAAGATCACTACTAGAAATTTCGCGTCCAAATCAACAGAATTTTAACAAAAAACAGTTGATTTATTTTGCTGATTTGGACTTGCTGACTTGGACAATGCATAACGAAAATGTGCTGATTGTGTATGTTGATTTGGGTACTTCTATGATGGCCCTAATAGTAGTTATACATGTTTTCCTGTATGAGATAATTCATGACAGAACTATTATGTCTTTTGTACATTATACAACTTTCACTGCATTCATCTCATTCTCCTAGGATTTTCAAATCCTGTACTGCATTGATAAGAAATAATGGATATGTGGACAGTTACAAAAGTATGAAGAGTCCATGGCTTTCACAATGAAATGCCACTCCATTATTTAGCCAATTACCTACATATGCATGTTATAGCATGCATGTATTGCCATGATTGAACAGA
This sequence comes from Rhytidiadelphus loreus, assembly GCA_947034895.1. Classification (NCBI taxonomy): domain Eukaryota; kingdom Viridiplantae; phylum Streptophyta; class Bryopsida; order Hypnales; family Hylocomiaceae; genus Rhytidiadelphus; species Rhytidiadelphus loreus. The sequence goes on along the minus strand of OX344763.1, from coordinate 66,589,661 downwards.
AGAGCACCAAAAAATACTACTTTGTAGTATTCTATTTCATATCCAATGTCTAGCCCTGCTAATATGTGCTTCTTTTGTTTATAAAGCACAACTGCCTTTGGGATTCTTCAATAGTCCTAAAAATATGTCTACTTTGGCTTCCTCATGTGTAGTTCTGGAAACCTGCAATTTACAAACATTCCTGAAAATAAGTCCTCACTCGTTTATCAGAAATGCAGTCTCTGTAGATGTAGTGCACAAAAGCACTTCAATTCCATTTTGTATATATGCTGCCTAGTAAAGACAAGTATTTTGTTAAGGAATATTCAATGTGCAACTACTTGTTCTATGTTAAAAAATAGTTGCAACCTAGCTTGGCTAAAAAGTACTTTTATGCTACTATAGTAGATGAATACAATCATTTTGCTGATGTACAAAAAAATTCCATGAAAACTTCATACATGTACTTGTTGCATTCTGAATGCATTACAACATCAAATGAAAGGGAGCAACGTTCAGAGGCACTGACAATACTAGTGATGCGCCTACCTGTTGAATTTTTATAGATGACTTCCGATTTTGTCAAACATGTGTAGGCAAACTCAAGCACTGCACACACAACATTACACAGCAACTGCAGTTAAACACAAAAAGGTCTTAGAAAAGTACTTTCCATTCATATGAATCGACCTTTGTCCCGTCTTGTTACATAATTCAAATTTGAAAATTGATTACTTCGATGTACCACGTACAAGAAAACATATTACCATCTCAAATCACATCCATTGTCTCTTTGGAACTCTAGAAGACGAAATTGATGAGGATATTGTCACTGCCACATACATACTTCAGTGTAGTGCAACACATTTTGCACTTCTTCTTCACCAGCTGCATGATTTTCCATAGACTCTGTGCATAGTCTTCCAACTTCTACATCGTCTCATTGTCTTCAACTCAATGACATGAGGGTGGGCCCTTTAATCTTTGTCAAGGTTCTTCTCCATTTCATGGCAAATGAAAAACCTCATCAACTATGAAGTTGTCAGTAATCATTTATTCATTATCATTTCAAAGGTTTCCTCTATATTTGTGGACTCATCAAGTTCAGCCACGGATCTGTCTATTATTGACCCATTTTTCATCTTTGTATCTCAGAGGCAGTAATGCTCTGAACGCACAAGTGTTCTAAGATTTCTATCTTGAAAATCCATCTGGGTTACACACAAGCAAGCCATCAAAAGATTGGGTAACACAAATGTACAAGTTCCAGAAGCATTCTTAAAGCACAATAACTCCAGAACAGCTTCAGAGAACCCTCTTTCTCAAGCACAGAAAAAACAAAATTACTGTCATTGAGATTGAGAGGTCAAGAAGTTTGGAAAATGTATGCGCGCTGTAATACATAATCTATGGACAGGTATGATTGTGGAAACCCATATTCTTATGTGAAAGCCACGGGCACACTTTGTGCTCTGAAACTATCCACTGAATATCTCGGATGGCAAAATCTTTTCCCACATCTGAAGGGCAAATGAGGATTCTTAGATAAATTTTTCTTCCAAAGGCAAAGAGGTCATATGTTATCAACTTACACAATCCCTACCTTTACATGTACGCACTGTTATACTGAAGAAGGAGCCAAATCCGGTGCTTCAGGTCAAGCCACTGTCCTCTTCTACAAGTCTGCAATAGAAAACTGAAATTTAGATACAAGAAATGTAGAATAAGACAATTATTGGACCTCTTCCGTTTTATTGTATTGCACGACAATCTCTCGTGCATCCCCCTACGGCAACTTCCAACTGTCAGTCTCCCGATTCAACTTGTAACATTCCAATTAAAAACTGAAATAGAACAAGTACAATGGAGGTTTCCAAAAAAAAATAGCAAATTACAATCTGGAAACCCCAACCACTCAATGACAATCGGTTTCATGTCATTTAATAGTTTACAACTATTAAATCTACTTCTACAAAGGTCGCACATAGTCATGCACATAATCAAAACATTACAAAGTTCTTAAACAACAGACTCTTCAACTGGGATCAGAAGATGACTATCCACTATGCATCTGTATATGACGTGAATGAAGTGTCGTTAAATGAGATGGAGGAGGATTCAATTTCCTTCCCTCCCTACCATCTGCTAAATGCTATGCATGTAAGGATGTGGACAAAGAGTGATTTCTGTAAACTCACATCCACTATTGCCTGCGTGGATGCACCTCAAGAAGAAACAAAATTAATAAGGACACAGAAACTTCAAATATCAGTACATAGCAAGTTAGACAGAAACTAGCTAGAAGAACCAAAAAACCCAAGGAATACTGTCCACATAAAAATAAAGCTTCCAAAAAAACACATTCATAACTTCATATTCTAAAAAGGGCCAAATGTACTACATTTGAATGAATATTCATTGCCTGACATTTTGATTCGAATAATAGAACAGCATACTGCATCAAAAAAATCCTAAGCATAGAAAACCTGACTTACCTTCACTACTAGCTCATAAGCTTGGAGAACTCTTTCCACAAAAAGTTAAATTGCCTTGAACCCTACATCCAATAGTCCATAATTTCAAATGCACTGAGCACACTTCTGGAACAAAACCGTTAATGCTATTACTGTCTCGTAGTAGAATAACTAATTTTTCTACAACAACCATGGAGACAAATGCTTTTGTCATGAGAAGAGCTCAATTCTTCTAAACACACTCTTTGATTGTACTTCCATTTCTTTCATTTCGTTTCTTCTTTTATTTTTCACTAATTCATCTATATTAGAAACTACGTCACTTGTGAAATGTTATTGTCCTCCATTACTTTAAGCATAGCTACGATTATAGTTTGTTACTTTCAGCACCTATAGACATACTAAGTCTTCAATCATACTGCACTAGAATCAGTACTCAACACATGTGAAAATGGCACACTTCAGAAACATGCACTGACTGTGCTTCTATGCAAGACAAACTTGCACTTCAGCTTCATATTTCTTAAATTCTGATTTTATATTTCTTTCTAAAACAAAGACGGGCCACTTCCAGTGAAACACTTTCTTACCGTTGACGCAAACTCACAACTCCAATCCAGTCCTCGACAACTACTTCGGATGCATTGCTAGAAATACAATCGTCCCTAACAGTCTCAACAGTTTCATGGTTGGAACACATGTTCACTAGGCGACTCATCAGTAGCTTGATTACAAAACCAACACCACTTCAAAAGATATTACTGACGGATGTTCTTAAACTCTGGAAAAAAATGATGTACCATATACAGTGAAATTCACAATCTAGCTTAAGCTATTTCGATATGACAAGAACATTAACATCTATTTGGATGCTCTTATGGTGGAACCACGTTCAGTGCATGTTTGGCTTGCATGGAAGCAATCCTCATGGTCTCCATCCACTTTCTAGCATTTATGTTTTACAAAAAATTCAGTGTTCTTCACATCGATACAATTTATTCACGTTTTCATCCAATCATATTGGCATATTAAATAAACATGTAGCAGTCCAGTATAGACAGAATATACATGGTCACAATCCTCTATCATAGTCCAACATCAGAGTATGAGCCCAGAATCCATAAGCCTACAATGAACACAAGAAAACTAACTCAGGAGTTAAAAAATCAGTAGTCAACTTATATAGTATTGTCAATCTCCCAAAAAATGACAACTCTATAGTAAGAGGTTTTCGTCAAAATAAGTTCTGACTCTCTCCACAATTCTATACTAAGGGCTGATTTATAATTCTCTCGACAAGTCTTCTTCTCAAGGAAAACAGTTCAATCCAATTTAGTACTTCATGGCAGGAAAATATCCGAAGAGATTAAAAATAAGTAGACAACATCAGTTATGTCTTTGCCCGTAAGCAGACGACATTGACAAAACTCTACGAAATGGTGAATCGGGGAAAATAACTGACGACATGTATTGCCTTTAAAGCCTACATGCGGACTTACATGCTCTCATAAACTTCATTCACCCTAAACTGTACAAAGTGTCAAGCTTATGGATAATTCTCAGATTACACTGAAATGACTTTATTTAGTATGTACATGTCGGTTTCAATGTCAAGTCATGTCCTGAAATACAAGTAAAGAGACCATAAAAAAAACATGTATATACATGCAATACTCATGATCCTTCGAAATAAACTTGAGACTAGAGCAATATACCTTATGCTGTAGTGATGATTGAGGAGCAGTTGTTGTAGCCAAAGGAATTACTATAAGCAACCCCATCCTCCACAATACTTGTACTGTCGTCCTTGTCATACTCCTGCAAGCCCCACAATCTTCTGAACTTCAGTTCGTAACATACTACAATGCTCCAGCTATTTCCGGAATAGAAGACCTCCTACTTCTCCAACCTCTTCTTGCCAAGCGATCAAACAATGATCTTATCCCTGATTTGTTTGCACATAATTCTCTAGATACCCAAGGTGATTGTAGTTTCTCTAGGTAAACCTCACAGTGGAGCTACTACAGAATGAAGAGATTGACTAGCAAATACTTCCTATTTCCATCACTCGCATATATACCAACAACGTGACTGAAGAATAGTCACTAAAGCCCGACTCAGTTCATTAAAAAATATGTATAACTTCACAACTCAGATATGACTCCCTCTATTCCAACTGAAAAGATCTGCATTGCACGTACTATTTCAATGTAACTCTAAATCGCTCCATTCATGCATTTCTTTCGTTCAAAAAGACATGTACAATTCAAATCCATTCCTGCTCATTTAATTACAGACTCTACACAGTGCGCTCAATTATCAATAATGACAGTTGGTTAATGGAGACTTCTTAGTAGTAAATGCACTACATCCAACTCTGACCTCTTCTACGAGAATGCAAAAGTAGTTCTGAACATCTACGTGGTCAAGTGCTGACACTTGACCATTCCCATATTCATATGACTTGGATTATATCATTTACCAAGCTTAGCAGAGGTCACAGAATGTACCAATTGAGATATGTAAAAACAATCTCAAACTACATTCATTTCCTTTCAAATTAACTGCAATTGACAATGAACTTCCAAATCTCACAATCTAATTTCAGCTTTGCCAACAGGGATTCATCATGCCAATGACATCAAGTGCTTCCTCTGTATTAAAAAAAGGTGTCAAAATCCCAAAACTGTCATACTTGATACCCGTCACTATGAGAACAATATAAAATGGAATAGACACAAAAAACCTATGAAACAGCGTCAGAAGAAAAACAAGCTACTAGAACTACAAACAATATTCATTTGCAACAATTGCATATGAAACCAAAGCTAATCAATGCCATTCAACATCTTACTGTGTATAGGAGGACGCCAAATTATAGGGGACCTCACAACATTGTTATGAAGTTCATAGAAGTTCGCCAACAGGTCCTGTACATGCTGAGAAAACATTACCACCAAAATATCAAGGTGTGAGTACTGGAACATAACGTCCACATTTGGTGCATTTCCAGCAATCCATGACCATCTAGCATCAACAACAATTTTGCAGATTGAATAACTTGCTCAAGTAAGAAAGTTCTGCGTAGGAGTGTAGGACTCCCGCATTCTAGTCGCTGAGTCATTGGCAATGACGAAATTTTCAATATCTCAGAAAGGGTCTGCACTCAAGTTTCTTGTAGCTCCATGCACATCCTCTCATGCGGTAACTAGTAAATATGGTAATTTGTTCAATAGAGAATTCATTGTCAAACTAATGTAATTACTATGATGACTATCATGTATGGATCAATAGAGTACAGAATAACTACTTTAGTGACCGTTTAGAACACACTTGTATGTATTTATATAATTGCAAGGTTTCCATACGAAGTACTAAATTGCAGAATTAACAACACATGTTTAAACACAAAACATCAATAGCATTGGAATAAAATAAATGGACATGACAGTTAAAAATTTCCAAAAAAAATAAAACTCAGTCACGGAATTAAATCAATTGACATGATTCATATATGTTCGTTAGTTACAACAAGACATGTAGCACTTGCGCTTCATAATTATTAGAGAATTTGATGCCATTTTCACAGACAATTCTAGGCGGTTCAAGTATGACTAATGCATTAAATGATTAAAAACTAATTCATTTCAAGCGCAAATGATAAATGCAATAGCAATAACTGGAGCACAAAACATTCAGGTTTCTAGAAACATATAACATATCACTGTATACAAACAACTACACCATCTTCTAAGGGCGTCCAAGATCGAAAAGAACAAAACAAGCGGTACACAATTATGAAGCACACGACAATGTAAACATTGAATAGAGTACACCAAATACTACAATAGCACAACATCCAATTCTGCATCTCGACAGACATAATATTCTATTCACACTATTCTTTTTAGGCACACAATGTCAGTTGTCCATCACTCTCTGGATCATCACGAATCATATGAGTAACAACGACCCTCCTTCTTAAACAATTTTAGAACCGACAAAGAACTGAATTGAAGAGTTCTTAAACAAAAAAATATACAATTATAATCAATCCCATTTCGTCAGTCGCGCAAAAATAGAAAATTATGTCATTGCGTGAACACTTCTTTAAAAACCTGTATTCCAGTTATTGAAAAAATGTAGTCTACAACAACTCTAACAGTGTAAAACAAAACTCACCAACTGTACAAATAAAAATATGACATCCAACAACAATTGTGCGGAAAAAAAAAGATAGGTTTCAAGTTCTAACCGATTAATAGAAAATCCCGCAGAATATATGAGACTCCTCCGCACTTTGAGAACATGCTGATCAGATTATGAATTACTATGTTCGTAGAACAATGTGACGCACCCTAACAGTTTCATGAAGGTGACCGAGGAAAAAAAAAACTTTTTGGCATGTCTTCGTAAACTACTATTTCACAAAACCTGGTGACACATACATCCCAGTTTCCTTATTTGAAAAATTATTATACCAAACTACAAAATTTACATCAATCTTAGACCTTTACAGAATGCAACATAGATCCACTTTCAAAAGTACATGTCCATTCATAGCTTACATAGCGTATTTATAATTCTCTTTTCCACTACTGACATCAGTAAGTAGCATGTGCTCCACGAACAAGTGCTCTTCAGTCAAAGAGTACATAATAACCCAATATATGTAGTCGAACATCGGACCTCCTCAGCTCCACTTTTTATATTCCATAATGTCAACATTACATGTACAGATAGAAACATACCTGCTTCACGCTCTAGGAAGCAAATTCCTCAGGGAAACATTCTTGAAGTTTGTCAATGCACTATCTCTATTTTAGCATGGACCGATCTCACAAGGGATGCCCTGCCATGAAAACATGAGAGTTCCAGCAACTGCAACTTTTACTACATGGATTTAATGAATCTCCATGCAACGGTTGGTATTCAGTCACGGAACACCTTTTATTTTATATATACACAGTACTAGTCACATAGAACACGTACGACTTACTACTGAATATACTGATTTCCACATTCCCAGACTTTAGGCGACGACAGATGCCTACCAAAGCCTGCATTCATTTTCAAACAACAACTTCAATACTATATAAACATCTTATACTTATAAAACAACAAATACTATCATTAGTGACCTTAACATTGTCGGCGTTCAACACCTTAGAATCTTCCTTCGCCAAGGTCCGAAGTCCTACAACTCCATGTTGTCATGTAGAACTACTCCGCGATCTCTTTGGTGCACACTTCTTGACACTGTTGAAACATTTGGTGTGTAACCCCCCTGCATACACATTATGAGATGCCCATCAAACACACTGAATTTCTTAGCAATATAGTGCAATAACGGTTTAATTCCATGCCATACAAATAATGCATAGTCAAACAACTAAACAGTACATGGTATTCCATGAAGTCGTTTCTTACAATAAATCCTTGAATGTGATGACGTGCACTTCTAGTTTTATTTGATTGACATATCATCCTTGACGAAGAGCTTGATCCCACAAAACCTTTCAGTGCTTGAATTTCTGCTTGTAGACGTGCTATGTAATCATCTTTGGAAACATCATTTGGTAGAAAAGAGCCATGATTTCCAGCTTCACTAATGCTTTTTAGTGGATCCGTGTCCATATTTTCACTGTACACGTGAATCACCTGCTCATTCATCTTCTACACCCACACGAGTTCTGTCATCATACGTACTTCCGGAGAACAAACTTCCACACTCACAGTATGACTCAACTCTTACACATATGATCAAATGCCCAGAAAACATCAAATAAGGCTAGGCAGGTATGTAAGAATTCTCCAATAGGGGTATTGAAGATGACAAGAAGTAATATGAAGTGTAGAGTTTTGGAAACTTAACAAACCACCCCAAACTAGCAATGTCATGAAATTCTTATGTTCATTTCTAATTGAATGTACATTCATTTCTAATTGAATTCTTTGCCATAGAACTCCACATCCATGTTTACGTTTCACTATCTCTTCTCTAATTTCAAAAAATAATGCATGCCATACAAAACTGCATGTGAATGGTAGTACTAACATTAATCATTATTTAACTATTGTAGCTTGTAGGTGATTTATGAAATTACTCATATAGAGATCTAAGTGCTTCACTTCCTAATTAATTAAATTAGATTAAGAACTGACATAATTGTGCATATTACAGTAAATTACTGTGTCACGTTAATTTTCGAAATTCAATTCCAAAGCTTCTTCTTTATATAATTTTCTTCTCATGCACTGTGCAGGAAGACAAAATTTAATGAAAACAACTTGAACTCAAGCTCCCAAAATGGTTTGTCAAAAGATGTTCTGCAGTTCGACTACAAACCTGAATACCAACGAAATGCACTCGTTGAACTTGGCCGCCCCCATTTCCTCCCTTGCTCCTTTCATGTAATTCAGTACTCTTTGTCTGGACATGTGCTGATTTGTCCTCCAAGAGCTCTTCAGGGCTTGAATCATCTCTAATTTCCTTCATCATTCGTATTGATATCTCTCTTGATTTTCCAAAGCCTTTATGGCGTTGCATCTCCTCTGCTACCTCCTTGTAGTCGGGTGACCTTCCCCGCAGTTCACGAAGCCTTTCCCTGACACCTTCTTCACCTAGTGGACCAGTTCTTCCAAATGTTTTCCGGCATGCACTTGCATACCGCCCTTGCTGGACTTTGCTTTCCCTCTGCCTACTCTCCGCTAGGTTTTGTAGCCGCTTCCACACTTCTGTATCAAAATATTTGGGTTGACTACCACCACTCTTTATCTTTGCTATTAGCTCTGACCTCTTCCTTGTCACTGCCTTTCCAAGCAAGCCTCGTAAGTAGTCTTCGTTCAAATCTCCGGAATACTCAAAATTATCATTCAATCAGTCTTTCAATATGCACATGTCTTCATGAGTCTGCTTTCGAATGTGGGTGCACGAGGGATCTAGCCCAGAAGCTAACTTGTTGACATGGCCTACCCATGCTTCTCTCCCCGGTCCATAAGGTCTGTCTTGATAATCTAGTGTCAAATAAAAAGCCTTCTTCCCTTCTTTATGTCGTCTCGATACCTCTGCATCGCGGACTGCTTGCTTGTAGCGTCTTGTTCTTCTGTCTATTGATGAAGAAGACACAACAGATTTTGTCTCATTCAAATTTTCCACTTCCATTTCGACTACGCGTTTGCTTGCACATGACTCTTCTCGCACTGAAGGACTGCGCGACTGGGATCTTGAAGGCGTGCGACTAAGTCTGCGCAACCTTCTGATCTGAATTGGTGACAACGATCGATGGTCATTGCGAACTGTGTCACTCCTCCACGACGACTTCTGACGATGGCGATGCCCTCCCTCTCCGCTGTCGTCTTCAGCGTCACTTCCATGAACTGCAAAGCAACTGACTTTGTTAAGGACGATTATATAAAAACAAAACCATAGTGCTTATGCTTTCCTATTGTTTTTAAAGTGAACACTTTCTAACGACTATGAAGATGTTTCTCCTAATTTAATTATACAACTTCTAAATGTTCTTTGTATTTGGTCATGAATAGAAGGATATCCTTCATGTGCGTGAATAAAGAGAAAAAATGTTTCCATTAAGGCAATGGTCCAAAAAAACTAAAGTTCGAGACAAGCACCAGTGTAACGCATGTCTGGATGTTGTAATTTGTCGTGCTCTCTGTTGTACCCCCATGGACTGTTGTATTCTGGTCTTCTACTGTGATATGCAGGACTCCTGGAGCGCACTATTTTGGGACTCCTCGAGGGAAATCTTCCTCTTCGGGATGATCCATGGTCCTGTTGTTCAGTGGAATTGGAGTCCGGAGAGCGTTCACGTACTGACCGCCGTCCACTTGTAGGCGACTTTTGTCGCTCTCCTCTCCTATGATACTACCAAAGAAAACATAAATTAATATTAATAGACTACAATGACAGTAGATGCTTGTTTCCAAGCGTTGCATCTTGGCAATGCATGGTTGCTATCTAGTTCCTTCATCCTCAAATGTATCCAAAAAAAATGTGCAACCAATATACATATACACCTTCTGAGGTATGTTGAAATATGTTCGACTAAATATTAGAAAGAAAAATGTGGGAAACAATCCAAAAAGTAGAAGTACATAATTTTGACAAGTTGTCCATCTGATTTTTCTTTGAGTATAATGAATCAACAACTTAAAAAGGTTTGGTATTAACAACTTCTTCAAAGTAACTTTGAGGATGTCCTTCACTTTGGTTACAAATTACTGCAAATAACATGATTTCTCCATCTGTACTCCATTGTTGACCCCACCGCATTCTATGAAAGACACACAAAACAACTTGACTATTGAGATGCAGAAAACTTGCAGTTCCAAATTAAAGCATTCAAAAAGTGAGGACACTCTTAGCCAAATAACCACCGTAGGTTTACTTTCTCATCTCTGAGTCGTTCATGCTGGAATGAAATGACAGTACAGATACAAATTCCTCTACTTACAAAGACATGCTTACTTTGTCATGGTAGAATTCTGTTGGTGATTTGGTACGCCTGTAACGATCGATGTTGTCACATGGCTCTGTCATTGGCTCCAGCGGCTCTGGATTTGTTTCCTTGAAGATGACTTCATCTATGGTAGTATGGGGAATTCTGCTGTAGGAATTGTTTTGAACAGTGCCGAGCACCTTCCTTGAATGAGTGCCAGTCGAGTTCTTGACAACCGCATGCATAGCAAGAGCTTCTTCAAAGGATCCACATCCTTCCGTGTCCTCAATTTCAACATTATTTGCATGCTCATGAAGCGCTATAGTGAATCAAACAATTCAGAAATCAAAATCAACATTATCAGAGATCACTTACAAATGATGAATGACCTACTAACATAGGCACTCAGTTGCGTACACAAGTGTGAATTGATGTCAAAATATGTTCTGCTTATGCATACACACACAGCAAGTGTTCTTCACTCATCACTCATCATATATTTCACAACACAACAAGTGTTCAAAGAGTACTAAAGGAAGGATGCCACACTTCAAAAAATTCACTTTCACATTCGCTAAGGGAATGGAATTCAATATGAATGTGAAAGGACTTGAAACTCTTGTGCAATTGAAAGAAACAACAGTGCAGAAAATCAAGAAGGCAATGCATAGGTTAGGACACTCACTTGTCGAAACTGGAGCGAAGTTCGGGAGTACTGTACGACTTTCAATATTATCTTCTGTTGTCAGACTTTGCTTGACAGTCTTGTATTTTGAGGCAATCGAGGTCACATGAAGATTGCTTTGACCACTGAGTGCATTTCTTGTTGTTCTCAAAATTCGGCCACATCGTATGGTGTCTTCTTCTCTTTTCCTCCGAAGCTCTTCCACGTCTGCCACAACATTCGTCTTCTTCCCAATCAGCACGTCCTCTATCAATGGACGTAGAGACTTTCCTTTCTTTTTGCCCTTCGACTTCTGACCGGTGATGATTTCAGATTGTCTACGACCACTCGTACCATGCATCATTGTACCGAGGCTGTACAATTCATCACTCCCTTTTTCAGCAACTGATCTTTTTGTTGATCTTGTTTGTCTTCGGATAGTAGCTGCACTTCTCTGCTTCTCTGACCATTGCTGAGGACGCTCATTTTCCTTTTGGGACGCCACCATTTTTTCCTCTGTGGTCTATCACATGAATACAATAGCATCAAGCAGCTGTACATCAATTATGAGGAAAGAAGCTAAGGATCTAAGTTGTATAAGTCTTAAGAAAATCAGAAGTCAATTTCCACATTTCTTAGAATTTTCGTTTCCACGTTAATGATCTTTTTCTTTACATTCTCAATTAAGTACTTGAAGTTTCTAGATTTGTACAAAATGCTTCAACTGAAAATAGCAAACATACTTGCAAACAAAAAAATTTGAAAGACAAGTTCGGCACAGTCAATGCTCTGTAACAGAGGTTGTATAAAGCATTGACTGTGCCGAAATTCTCAAAGACTTTATGCTTACTACATCACAGAGAGAAGGTCCTCTTAATAAGAAATACAAATATGTCGGGCAATATTGACGTGCTTCCATTCCAGTCGGAGAAGATATGGAAACTTGCATGTTCTTTGACTTCTTCAAGTAACAGTCATGCTTTAAATTAATTACTCTTTCAAGAAGACAAGAACAACTAAATTTCTAAATTTCAAAGACAGCATTTACCTTTGCACTGACAAAAACAAGGATGCAAGTCATTTTAAAACCTTCAAGGCATGCACAACCTGGTTGATTTTTTACCAAGCCCTCTCCGGACTCTCAATTTTTAACATGACAGAGATGCGGGTTTATTTGTTCGTCAAATACACATGCCGTCACAATGAAATGAGCTAACGTGCAAGACTGAACTCCCCTATCAACACAACCTGTCGAGGAAAAAAAAATTATTCCTAAACATAGTACATGAAAAGCGTTCGTAAAAACAAGAGTCATTAGTAGATGAATGTTCTAGCAAATAAGAAATGATGTTGCAGTTGGATTGTTGGAGATTAGGATTTGTCAAAGAAGGCTTCATTTTAAAAGCAATAAAGAAAAGCATGATAGGTAGGAAATGCGCTTACCAGTTGCAGAGACGCCTTTGAACTTTGCACTGTGTTCACCTTCTTCTCACTTCCAGAAGTCACCTGACGTTGACGACTCGTCTTCTTAGTGGGCTTTGTCAATAGTACCTCTTCTGCTTCTATGTCCTGTGATGGGGTTTTAGTACTCGTGCTGGAATTGTCTCTGTCCTCTTCATTTACATTGAAGTCAGAGTCGCTACTATGATCACATTCATCTGTAGACATGAGGGATAATTCATCTAGCTTGCACTTCTGGGATTCAGTCGAACATCGGCAGAAATTGTTGTTTGAGTCGCTAGAAATCAGTATAAAATCCTCAGATGAAGGAAATTTGTCACACTGCTCAAGAAGTACAGGAGTACCTTCTACTAGGCGTTCTGGACAGTGCACTTTCTTTTGGGGTTGTATCCTAACCAATTCTGATGCATGTGCATCTGAGGCAGTAGCAGGCGTCACGGATAAAGGTCTCTTCAGTTTCCGTACCTCCTCAGGCAGTTTAGTATTGTCAAGTGCACTGCTGTTCCATTTCTCGCACCTGCAAGACAGAAACCAGTGATGGATTAGAAGCAGACCTACTTGCGGCGCAGTGACAAGTTTTTTCACTGTTCAAGTTGCAACTATACCATTAAATCTGAAGATGTTATCCTAGTTAGAGACACATTACCGGAACTATTTTTACATGGAAGATAAAGGAAGGCCGCCTACATCATGAATACCGGTGACGGAAAATTCATTGCATAGTAACTAAAAAAGGAAATTAAATGAGTTGTGCAAGGAAATTGGCAAACCCTAAAGCATGTACAGCATAAAGCATGCTAATGGTGACAAATGACGTGCTACAAATGTCATCCATATCTCTAAAATTAGGTCAGGACTTAAGGCACACTGTTCAAGGCAGGAGCATGCGGCGCGATATTCTTCCTCTCCCCTAACCGGATTACGCGGCGACCTTCTTCTAATTCAGCGTGTCCTCTACTAATGAACTGAAGATCGTGCGGTGGCGAAATTCCATACCCGGAATGATTTCCCGAGCAACAACAAAGTATTCCTCGTAACGCGTTTGGAAGGTCCACTCCCACTTCCAGGCATTGCGAAACAAGTTGGCAGTTCTGTTGAACAGTTGCAGTGGCCCACAGTTTCCTAAAAATTGTTTCCTATGATATGATGGTTACTAGAGCGACAAGAATAGTGATGAAGTGGGCCAATGGAGTTGCCAAAGAAATTTCGGAGGCGGCGGCTTCCAAAATAACGACAAAGACACAGCAAGTGAAGGTCCATTACCAAATGACATAAACAATGCATTATTAATGGCTTCGCTGCATCGTCCTGTTCATGAACATCATGTGTATTACTGCGCTTGAAGGACTAAATGCAACTTGACCTAGGTCTTACACACTGGTTTTTCAATGAGGAACACGTACCTACAGTTGTTGCAGTGGAGTGTTTCATCAAGGCAACGGTTTTTACTAGAGATCTCACGGAAGTACTGAACTTCGTTGGAGGTAGCTTCGGGCATATTTGCTATTTTGCTTGAGCAGTGTTATAACTCTACGGGGGGGTTCAACATCAGATAACAGAAGAGGGCGTTCGTGAAATGTAGTTCGAAGGGTACAATTAAGCACTTTCAGAAATCTAGCTTCTGTTTGGCTGAACTTTGGCCAACAACTGGAGGGGAATGTACTAACTACATAACCTATACTGTTGTGGAGAAGAAGACACAATTAATACTGTTGTTGTAAGTAATATGTCCACCTCAACCTTCATTTTCCAATGAGTGATTTATTAATTACTTGTGTATGATTGTGATTTCGCAATCCTTTGATGAGGAAAGGTGATGGGACAAGGTGCACTGACTTTGTAGTGTCTCCTCCTTAAATGTGGTTTCCTTCCAAAGCCGCCCTAGGGTCATTCTTCATTGCCATTGACTTCCTAGTTTACTTCCCTATCGCCTCTAGGTGGCTAATAGCGTCGGGCTCCCTTTCATGTTGCTTTTTTTCTTCAATCATGCCTGCTGGCTGGTTTTTATTTCTGCCTTCATCGCCTTCGGGTGTGTTATGCCTTCGCATAGAATTTCAGTAAAGTCTCACCCTTGAACGGGTTTCACCTTTGCAATGTAATTGCGCTACGATCTTGCACTGAGTGCGGGGTGGAGGACCTCTGGTAACAGAACTTCCACATACGTCGTTGCATATTTGTATTTTTAGGGACAGCCAGTGCAGTCATTCCTTTCGTTACCCTTTTTTTTTCCCTCGACAGTACTTCTACATCTGAATAACTCTTGTCCATTTTTTTACAGATCAACTGCCTAGTTGCTCTGTTTTAGAAATGCCAAATGAGAGTTGAATGGAATGTCTTTTAAAAACAAGAGTGAAGATAGTAGGTGCATTTCGTAGAACTCGTCTATATGGATTACGGTATTAGTGAACCTAATTCAATGCTTTCAGCAATAGTAGCAATAGAATTGTAATGAACATCGTACGCACATGAGGAAGTTTTTTTCGCTATTGCGACTTGTAGAAAAAAAAATCCTCTTGAAATTAATCACCTACAGTTGTTGGAGGATTCTAAGCATTCAAATTCCAAATAGGTACTCCAAGAATACATGTCTGAAATTTTGTAAGGCGTCATCGGGCTTTGTCCCATGTCGTCATTGCATAAATGAAAGTAAATTCGAAGACACTCATAAAGAACTTAGACAAAAGAATTTTTGTTGTTGAACCATAAATATTTTGCAAAACACTTGTTCAAACAGGAAGTATTGGAACTGTTTGCTTTTTTCTCGGAAGCGGACAAGTCCGTTTTATCATTTGTATGATTCACGAAATTGCATATAATAATTTCTCCAATGTACTAATGTAGTTGATTATTCAGAAAACCGCAGAAGTCTACAGGAGGTTCTGAAGGTGAGAAGAAAAAAAATTACATTTGTATATAGTCAGTTATAGACAAATTAACGTTGCATGCAATTTCTACTGTTCAAAGGTTGCCATATAAGAAGTAATCAACGCAGAGCATGATTGAAAGTAGGAAGCTTTGAGGATTACCACTAGAACTTGGGCCGCAAATCCCGCAATGCTTTGCTCCGTTATTGGCAATTCCATTGAACATTGCTTTTGTCCTACCTTTTCTTATGGTATAGTGCGTTTGTACTGAGCCCACAGAAGCCTGACAATATTATAGGAGTCTCAGGTGTCCATTCTACAGACTTCTGTAAATTATAATCAATCTTCTCTAGTCGTACAAATGGTACACAGATTCAGGAATGCTATAGTAGCATGATTGTGAATATACAAGTTCAAACTGTGCTACGATTCAGCTATGAAGCATGTGCTTTGCATGTTTTTCTTGACGCTTGGACCGTCACGTTCAGTACATGGTTGAAATTCCATAGATGTTAACATGTTTGTTACCTCTGTTATGTTCAGGTTTACGGTACACTATAGGCATGGACAATTTTTTTTTAACACGCTGATTCTTGTGCACAAGAACAGTGCGCAAGGTATGTTTTTTCTATCATGGCAATGTGTAGCAAACGGAGCTATGACATTTGCTACAGCACCACCTTGTTGTCCAATTTCATGTAGGCAAATCAATCTAAAAATAATTTACTCAAGGCCCATGTAGCTATAAAGGCAGTTCTGTGAGTTTATACTGTCTTTTAAGTTGTTCGTGGTAATTGAATTGTGAATGGAACTTGATGTTGTTCGGATTTGTTCATTATATGAAATGGATGATACAACATTAGAAGCACGGAAAGTAAAAATGACTCCAACGTTACATTTCATACTAGAAAAAAAATAAAGTGTCGTTGATGTAATTGTTTTGCCTTGTAAACATTTTCTCTCTTCTTGGAGAATGTGTTACATGGTGGTTGTTAATAAGGCATGCAAAATGATGCCTTTATTTAGCAGATATGCCAATTAACAATTTCATTGATCCAATGTTGATCAAATAATTCAAGTACTACGGTCTATGAGCGTATCGTTATTGATGTCCAGAAGAAGTTGCAAAATTGAAGTGACAACATGGAAAGTAAAGGTAGCCAGGGGCTATAATTTGAGGAACATTAGATGCATTCACAATGTCCATGTGATTTATTTCTTGCAAAGTTAATGAGAAACTGAAAGTATTGTGATAGTAGTATGCAACATTTTTGCAAATGTATGCTACATCTAAAACATTATTTGATCATAATACTGAGACTCAAGAGACTGAAAGGATTTGTACACAAGATTCTGATACTTACAATTCTGTGAACAAGGTTTACTGTTGTCTCTACCACTGAAGCTTTCTTTGTGTCCAACAATTGTACGTGTTGCACTTCATTTGAATGTGAATTTCCTCTGGAAGGAAAAGTGGGAATTAGCCAAGAAGAAAAGGATATTGATTAATCCATTATTTGAATTGAGTAAGGACTTTTTTTTTCAATTTTCTCTGATACTCTCCAATTCCCAGTGCACTATAACATTGTTGGAATTGTTTAGCAGGATGCGTGGAAGACTATATGCTGCATATCGCATTGAACGGTCTATAGCAAATAGGTTGGGATTATCTCAATACCCCTGCGCTTGCAATCGATGTAGAGGAAGTCGTGTGAGGACAATGGAGACCATCGCAAGGCACCATGTTCGAAATGGGCGAGATCCATACCTCATTTATCCAGTCATGGTTAGTGAAGTATAACTCATGTCCTTCAACAAGCATTCACAATTGTCAATGTGTTTTTCATTTTTTTTTTTTTTAATATTTGAAGAACCGAATAGAATTGCAAGTACAAATTTTTTATTTATTCCTTGAGAAAGTATGTATCTAATTCCTGAGCTTTAATATTTCTAAGAGAACCTTATAGAATAGAAAGTACATGTTATTCTTTTATTTTCACTGCATTTACCATGTCTGTTTCAAGTTCTTAATTCCAAATTCTTCAGTTGTCATATTAAAATACAAGTTCTTAATTCCAAATTCTGTAGTTCTCATATTAAAATATTTGAAAACAGTTTGAAGCTCATAGTACAATTTTTGTGTAGTAGTTCACATGAGTAGCATTTCTGAACTGCAGAATCATTCTGTCATGGAATTGTAGTTAATTAAACAAAAATTTGAATACACATTAAGCATTTTTTAGGTATTCAACACTAGCAAGTAGAATTTTGATTTTATATTAATGAATTCTCCATCACGCCTTGCAGACAGTGGACGAGCAAAATGTGAGGGGTCCAAGTCGACATCCAAAGAGACAACAAGAACCTTATCGTTCCACAACTGCTGACGACATGGATGGTGGATTCACGTGGCCTGATCAAACCAATGTTGATATTGAAAACATGGCACGTGATGCGTTTGCTCGCATTGATCAAATCCATGATGACATTATGAGTCAAGAGAGGCCACCAACAGGTGACGGAGACAATGTCGACTTAGAAGAAGACTGTGACAATGACATTCTGGAGAGTCTACTACAAGAATCTACTGAGAAAGTGTTTGAAGGTAGTCCACTAAACTGTCTTCAGTGCGCTATCATAATATTTTCTCTATGTACCATGTACTCTGTGCCAAATACTTTTGTGGACGCATTGCTGACATGGGTGGCAGGCGACTTGTTGCCTTGACGGCCACATACTTTATGAAGGGGAAAATGAAGATCTTTCTAGTTGTCCTACTTGCAATCAGTCACGATATGTTGAAGGATCTAATACAGTACCTCAACAAGTTGTGCGTTACTTTGATGTAATTAAACATCTTTTGAGGATGTTTAGATGCTCACAAGTAGCAAAACATATGACTTGGTACAGTCGAAACAAATCATGCAATCAAAAAATGTACTCCGTAGTTGACAGTGACCAATGGAGGGCTATAGACGAAGCGTACCCTGACTTCGTTGAGATTTTAACAAATCTACGTCTAGGATTGGTGGGAGATGGCATTATTCCTTATAAGAATAATGCCTTGAAGCACTCAACATGGGTGTTACTCATAAACATTTACAATTTGCCTCCGTGGTTGCTGACAAAGAAATTTTTTATATCTCTTGCTATATTAATTCTTGGTCCAAAGTCACCCACTGCTGAAAACATAGATGTTTTCTTAGCTCCTTTAGTGCGTGATTTATTGAAGTTGTGGGAAGGAGTTCCAGCTGTAAATATGTCAAAGTCAGAAGGAGAAAGAAAATTCACTTTGAGGGCTTTGTTGATGTGGACTGTGAATGATTTCCCAGCATACGGACTCCTATCAGGACACCAAGTCCATGGATATAAAGGTTGTCCGTTATGTGGCCCGGAGACTTGTAGTGAGTACGCATTACTTCTTGGGAAAATGATCTACCTCGGAGGTAGACGTTATTTGCCTGAAAATCATAGGTTCCGTCGAGAGAGGGCAGCATTCAATCAACAACAAGAGTGGCAACTTCAACTTGCAAGACCAACAAGAGAAGAAGTATTCCTTTGGGGTACGCAAAGGTCGAATTTTCTAAGAGATGGTGGTGTCGAAAACTCAAATGATGACCCTGTGAAGCTTCACGGTGTCAAACGCTGCAGTATATTCTTCCTTCTACCCTATTGGAAGGTAAGAATTTGCCATCTCATATGGAATAGTACATTCATATGCCTTATTTTTGGAATGTGGTGAAAGAATGAGGAGGAGTTCTAATAGATTGTCTTGTAAATTTAAGTGTTTGAGTGTTCCTGAAAGTATAATGGAATATTGCAATTAATTAGAAGTTTGTGATTGTCAAAATGTGTTTACAAGTCTGGTTGCTCACTTCCATGTATTTTTAACCTTTGTTTTTTTAAAGAATGATGTAATACATGTCAATGAATTTTACAAATGGAAAGCTTAATGTCAAATTCAGTTTCCATTTTAACCCTTTCAGAAGAGAAAGTACTGTACTGGAGGTAAGTCCCTTAAAGGAACCACATTTAGTTCGAATATATTTGTTTGGTGAGACTTTCTGCTTCCCATAGTTTGCAAATTAATAGCTTTTGTTGAGACCTAAAGTAGGTCTACATCAATGAATTACCCTACAGCTTTCACAAATTTTTTGTGGCTCACTCATCACGGATGAAGTGATGAGATTCATGGTCACAGAATTCGTAATTTCATCTTCAGTGAAAAAGAAATCCAGTATTTACCTATGTATTTATTTTTCTGAACTACATTTCAATGCCTTTTTACCTGAGCCATATCAACATTTGTTGTTCAATATCTGTGAATTCAGAAGGACATCAAATGAATAGAACACTATAAGAATTGACTGGGTAAAATTGATTTCGCGGAAAAATAGCATCTAATTTCCCTTTACACCTGGAAGAGTCAATCACCTCGAATAGGGTAGAAAACATGGAATCATTTTAATTTTATGAGGTGAACATATCATTGTTTTTGAGAATAGTATGTTGTAGGAAACATTATAGAAGATGTAAGCAAATCATTTTCATTTGCTTATACTTTTACATGGTCTAGTAATTGCAGTTCTCAAGTGCATTAGCAATTTAGGAATCTGAAGTGCAATCATTGCATTAGACAATGGAATGTAAAGAACACAGTGATGTTGAAGACAACAGTTTTTTTTGTTTTTTAACAGTGCAAGTCGTCAGATGTATGTTTAATGTATTGTTGATTTAAGTCCAGCAGTAGTAGGTTTCCAGGGAATAAAACATACGCATATTTTAATATCTTAGCAAATTGGGCGTTCAGATGTTGCCAATTCATGTACCATACTTTTTGCTCATGTGCATTACACAACTTACGAAATCATTTCTTTTAGGATTGATTATACTATCCTTAACTGAATTTATAATTTGTGGAAGCTCATTAGACAGGGTTTGGAAAATTTCATGACCTTCAACATGGTTGACTTTAATTTGTGACCTCCAGTATTACTGTATGCTCATTTTATCTTTTCTGAGTATTTAATCCTTACTTGCAAGTTCTAATAATCCATACTCTGAACTTTAGCTTCGTAACTTTTTTGAGGATTAAGTTCATTTTTCATTAATTTTATTTACAGTATTCAATATTGGAATGTCAAAATGTATTAAAATTTCAGTATATGCCATATAGAATTATTTTTTTAATTATTTTTTAACAGATTTGACTCTAGCGTACTACGTACAACAATTATTGGGTAATTTGTCTTCATAAAAAAAAAGAGTAGAGGTCGACTCCATTGCTATGACAATGGATACAATGAAGGGTACTAACATGATTTATATGAAAGACTTTTTTAAAAGGGAATGCAACTCCAAAGATTCATTTAGCGAATGGAAACATGAAGTCTGTTTTCATATTTTCACCTGTGATGTATGTGGAAGTCAGAGTGTTGACATGCTATATGTGACAAGATAATCATGGGATGACAGAGTGAAAAAAATTCCAACATTTGAAAATTATGAATTTTAATTTTTCAAAGAAGTATAATAGAGAAATCTGTAGAGTACTGTTAGTAGATATTTAGGAAGTTTGATCCATAAGTAATAACTGTACATATTTTTAAATGAAGTTGAACAGTAAGGAATTGCTGACATTGGTAATTGAAGCCAATAACAGGCAAATTGTAGTGAAGAGTTTGTACTCTTAATATACTAGTTAGAGAGTCTATGTTTTCCTAGCACTTAGAATACAACAGTTGTCCTCATTAGTACTGTAATTGATAATTGCAATATGAAAATGATGTTAGAATAGGAGTTTTAAGTCTTACTATATTTTTTTCTAATTCTATGAGGGTGCATGCTCAATGTAGTAATAAGAAAGGTATTTGGTTTGAGTGTAAACCATGCATACTGAAAAGAACTTCCGCAAGCATAGTTAAGGAAATTTCTTGCCAAGAAATTTAGAGGGATGTGCATCAAGTTTTTTGCCATTATTTTGTAGTCTATAAAATGAATGCTTGGGTCTGAACATGGCACTTTCATTTCTAAAAACTGTGTCATGTAACATAGTTGGCATTTTTAAAGATACGTGCATCCTAAGAGAAGTAGAAGAAAACATGCGAAAAGAGGACAACAACACTTATTGAGTGTATAGAAATGATTTTTCTTTGGGAAACAAAGGTCTAGGATGCATATTGTTGTTCTAAAAGATGAAGAAGGCGATGATTTCTCCAAGTGGTCATTTCAGTAGCGTTTAATAAAATTCTTGTAGAGAAAGTGTAGTGATTGTTTTGTGTTGCTGCTGAAAGTGAATTGTACATATATTTCTCTTGAAAACCTGGATTCATAGACAAATGGATATAGACTAAGCTTATGCATTGAAAGTAGTCTAACAGTTGTCATCAAAGGTGGACTGGGATGGTTTCCTGGGGAATGCGCACCATCATGTCTGAGTTGGTATAGAACTTTGTAGTGTGTAATGTGTATTGTGCTTCTATTTTTTTTGCCAAGATCTACTAGTACGACATGTTCTTGACGTGATGCATTGTGAGAAGAACTTATCGGAGAACATTTTGAGGACAACGTTTGGTGAGAAAGACACTCCAACAGTTCGAGCAGACATGCAGGCATGTGGAATACGAGAGCACCTTCACCTACAACCTCGAGGACCAAATCATGATCAATTCCACATGCCACATGCATCGTATGTACTTTCTGCTGCAGATAAGGCAAAGGTTATGAGAGTCTTGAAGTCTTTGAGGACACCGACCCACTATGTTTCCGCTTTGCACACCAAGATCAATAAGGGCAAATTAAGTGGTTTGAAGTCACATGATTTTCATGTACTTCTACAACAAATTTTGCCATTATGTTTTAGGAAGGTATCAAACAAGTCTCTCACTGCAACAATCATACGAGTCAGTAGAGTTATTAGAAAGCTATGTGCCAAGACAGTAAATCGGGATGAGAAGGAACAATTCATTGCAGATTCAGCAGAAACAATGTGTATGATGGAGAAAGAAATGCCTCCATCATTTTTTGACATCATGTCACACATGCCAAACCATTTGGTAGAAGAGCTTTTCCTATGCGGCCCTGTTCATATGAGGTGGATGTACCCATATGAATGGTACTACAAAACTTTGAAAGGATATGTTAGAAATTTGGCGAAACCAGAAGGGAGCATTGCACAGGGTTATCAAACAGAAGAAGCGTTGGGGTTCATCACTGAGTATATGTCAAAGTACAATATAACATCAAGAAGAGTTTGGGATGACGAAGAAGAACCCACAATGGTGGACGAGATTTTGGAGGGTAAAGGGAAGCCAAAGCAACTTTCGGAGGAATTAAGGAATTCAATGCATGAATTTATTTTGGACAACTCCTCTCACATCGAGCCTTACCGTCGGTGAGTCCTATTTAATTTGAAAACTCAAGTATGAGCATTGTGTAGTGATTGGTAGGTACATGTTCATAGTTTGTTTAAAGTGTTTAAAAAAAATTAGAAGTAGTAAATATGGCATATGAATTAGGGAAAAAAATTCCAATAAAGTAGAATGGTCTGTCAGCAACCATGTTCCAAATGTGGTCATGACAGAAAAATACATTAGAAGAGGTGTTCAATTCTAGGGACCAATGCGTTTTAAGTTCTTAAATTTTTAACTAATTCCACAGAGGTTTTAAAAAACATAAAAGAACTTCAGTTAGATGTCAATTGCATATATGTACCTAAAAAATGTTCAAAAATTAGTTGAGAAGACTAATTTTCACTGGAAACACAATCACCAATTCAATGGTCACTTGAAGATCAACCTCCCTTAGTCATAACAATAGTTAGTTGGTTACTGAATTAGCAAATGAATGGCAGATAAGTATATGTTGCTATAGGATTAAGGAAGAGTTGTTGACAAAATCTCAGGACAAAGAGAAACAGTGCATTGCAGATGGTAGTTGACTAGTGCATTTAAATTTTTTTAATTCGTAGCTAATTCCATGGAGGTTTGAAGAACATGAAACACAAGGAGGTAGATGCCAATTCCATTTTTCTTCGTCCCAGAAGGTACTGGACATTGTTTTAAGAACTTTAATTCTCCTGAAAATGCAGTGAGCTCTGAAGCATATGATTGAAGAGTACATTACCATAACTGAGGGGACTTTAAAATGAAGGAATTCAGTTGACAATGAAGCACTTCGTCCTAGGAAAAAGAAACTAATTCAAATTGTCTTATCTTGTAGCTATTTACTATGTTAATAAATTTACAATTTCAGTCGATGTGTATGCTTGTACAAAGCAATGTATGCATTTCTTGTGTCCAGTGTACGTCATTTGCTTCATTCAATTCAATAATCTGTTAGAAGGAAACTAATGAATTCTGGATTGCATTGTAGGAGATATGAGGGAATCTGGCAAGAGCGGACAAATGCTCGATCCGAATTTCGTCAAAGACATCCTCACAGAAGGGGCACAAGGGGAGCACCTTATCCTGAAGGAATGGAAGAGATACCACCATTTCCAAAGTGGCTTGAAGAAGATGTTCAGAAGGCTAAAGAAGAAGGGTTGGTGGTTGCAGAGGATGTGGAGGAGTCCTCGAAGCTACCGTCTCTCAAAGCCAGGAGGTTCAAAAGTATGTATGCATATGGATACCACTTTCGGGTAAAGAGTGTGGAGCATAGCAGTACTCGTACTTGTGATTCAAAAGGGGCCGCCATTTTCAGACAACCATGTCGTTCCGGTAGGCGAGACCAGAACATAGTCAATGGAGAATTGGAATATATAGGCCAAATTGAGGAAATTGTTGAGCTCGACTATGGTGGACATTGCGTAGTACTCTTGCTATGTGAGTGGGTCAAAGCAAATTATAGAGGTCGCAATGCAACTGTGAAAAAAGATGAATGGGGGTTCACAATGGCAAACTTTGGAGCATTAGTCCCATTTGGTTATGAGTCATTTGCTTTCCCTATCCATTGTCAACAAGTATTCTTTTCAGATGATGAAGATGAACCAGGGTGGAAAGTTGTTTTACGAACAGAGGTAAGAGGACGTAGAGTCGACTTTGAAGGTGAAGAGGACGAAGAGCCCCAAATGTTTGCAATGGGACGGGATGCAGATTTTGAGGGCCTCCAAGTAGAAACCGAAGTTCCAGAGCCTTATCCAAATACAAGTGTAGGGGGCAGAGACATTGAATTTGATGAATTCGAGAATGAGGTAGTGGAAGAAAATGCCATTATGTTTGACAGAGACATAGGGGAGTCATCGGAAGAAGAGTGATAAAACCAAAGAAAAAGAAGGATCAGGTGATTATGATTTCTGGAAATGAAGGTGGTTCAGTGTGTACTCTATTGAAGTAGGCTCCTTTTTTTTTTAAATGCATCCACAATTTTTGATAGCCTTGTTGTGAAGAGAGAGGGAGTCATTTGAAGACAATTAGTGTTGTCATAGAGCTTTTCTCTTCTAACATAGTCACAGAAAAGATCATTCAATTGAAAAAGCGAAGGAGTCACTGTATAGGAAAATGTACTAGACATTTTTATGGAATATGATACCTGGAGAATGGGGTTTTCAAAATGTCTTTGGTGTTATTTTCTATAGCTCTCTTAATATGAAAATAAGATTTAATTTCTGGGAGTTTCTTCTCTAGTTGTTTTGATTCTTTCCCTTTCAGTAGAGAGTGTCTATTATTTTTTAATGGAAGAAAAAATAATGAAATGATCCGAGGAATGCTGATATGTTCTTGGACATTGTAAGGTGAAACAATTTTTTTGTGTTCAACCCTGGCTATAGTTAAAGTGTGAAATAGTATGTATACATAGTAGGAAGGAGATGTTGAAATGAATGAGTCAATGAACTTCTAAGAAAATCCTGTTAAAAAAAAGGAAGGGTGCACTTATTTCATGTAGGAGATGTTCGTCGAATCATACTATTGTGGTGGTAATGGTAAGCATTATTGGAAAAAGGGGTTCCATCTCTGTTGAAGAGTAAGTCCAGAGGGAGGCTACATTTTTTGGAAGTGTTATACATAATAATGGATTCAGTGTTGTCTTCCACAAGCTTGTGCAAACAATCAGGAGAACGTTTTCAGGAAAGACTTTCCAGTTCTGACAAAAAAGGGGGGCATCCATATAAGGAATTGTACAAGTGAAGTTGTTCAGGTGGGAAGCGTAAACCTTCTGGTGTAAGGTCAAAACACCCATTACCGTTCTGCAGTCCAATTCCATCAAGTAGACCAACCCAATTCCGTCACCAACTTTGGCCCCAATTCCGCCTAAAATCTCCTCCAATTTCCTTCCTTTTATGACAAAATCAAAGAATTCTATGACAGAATCAGGGATTTTTATGACAACAAGGGTTACGTGTAACTCCATTAATAGAGAATATCTAGTACTTGATTAGGCGGTAATGGGTTGTTTATGGGACAATTTTGACCCCACTCTATAAATGGTTTTGTAATTTTAGGACTAACCACTTCAAAAATTCACAGAAATTACAATTTTAATGGGAAAATTATAATTCCACTTGGGTTTGATCCGTGAAACAAAAACACACCTCTGAAAAATATGTGCCCTTCTTGAAGGAAACCCCAAAATAGTCAGATTGCAAATCAGGGGGGTGATAGGTAGTTCTACCTTATGTCCCACTCACTGACTATTCTTTGCCCAAGCCGTTTGCGGCTGTGCTTTGTTTTTCTTCTTCTTGCAGTAAAGGTCCTCCTTTATTTGTGTTCAGAAAAACAAAAAAACTTGTGGTGTACCTTGAAGATAATTTATGGCTATGGTATTTCATTTCTTCTAAATCAACAGTAATGGCATTGTGCATAACGTACTGAATTGGGCATGTGAAGTTCAGGGGAGCTAAATTAGTGTAAGTTGATGTCAGGTAATAACACAAGATATAGGTATAATAAGGAATTCAGTATGGTTCCCAATATTGTATTGAAAAAATTATTGTGTACTCCTGTTGGTAGTGAAAAAAGAGTTCTACATGCTCTTGGCATGCCTTTTTTATAAAACAGAAGAGAGAACTACAAATTATCAAAGTAATGGAAGTGGGGATGAAGGTAGCGAAGCATATACTATCATGAATATTAGAAGTACATGTCAGGTAAGAAAGAAGACTGTGCAGTTGTAGAAAGTGGTTGAAATTATAAACACTTATCTTAATTTCATGTATTCTATGAAAAGAGAAGTTATTGTTTAATATTTGTTACTAAATGATGCGAAGCCTGTCATAAGGAGGAAGAGTAAGAATTACAAGAGTAACTGGAAGCACCCAAACCTACGTATTGTCTGTTTCACAATTTTGGACTTAGTAGAATAAAGAACTAGGAAGATTTTCTGTATAATTAGGAAGTTGTACTTAGCCAGCACTGAAGGTATTTGAATGAGGCAAACCTAATTTCAGAATGAAAGAAGGAGGAGTTCATCTGTAGTGGCTTTTCGAATTTGGAGTAGTAGTAAGGTAGTCGGTTCATGAACTGACCATCTAAGCACTGAAACTGAATTTTGGGCAGGTGAAACTGCTCAAAATATTTTTGAATAAATTTTCCTGGAAAGAGAAGAAGAATTGGCATGTAACCCAAGTTGTTTCATATTGTTTGGATCATTTTTGAATTAGTTATGAATTTTCAAACGAGATTTGTTGTAGGTCCCTATTTGTGATCCTAGGTCTTTCATAAAGTGTTCACTGCGACTTCTAAATAGAAATGGGGAAAAAAAGGAAACGTATTGGCTCTTGCAATAATAAATAGTATTTTTCTTGATTCATTCAATGACAGTGGAGGCCAATTAAAGAACCACCTCCAACCCATTCCAATACCATTTGTAGGGGTGGTTCTGAATGGCCGAATGGAGTTCAAGCCTTCTACCTTACAGTCATGCTCCATTGTACAGAAGTAGTAAGAATATTAGGGTCAGATGGCCACCATGTAGAGGTCTGAACTTCAAAAAGTAAGTTCATATGACAGGTCACAGTCATGTGGGCAATGTCTACAGATAAAACTGACATTCAGTTACCCCATTTCAGTGTCCAATTATTTGTAACAACATAAATATGTAGAATTAATGTAAGTGCAATGCATGTCTTCTTTAATTAGGTGTTGATGTCAAGAATGAGCATCTGAAAGCGACCCTGAAGAGGTGATTGCCATTTCAAGGAAGTTTAATTCCTTGAAACAATTTGCATTAAATTTTGGTAGGAAGAAAAGTGGAATTGGCATGTAATCAAAATCCTTTCATATTTTGTGGACCTTCAAGGAATTACTTGAAAATTTCAGATGTATGAATGCAGTGGTTTCTGGAAGCAAACCTTACCTAAAATGTACAGTACTGGTATGCTGAAGAAAGTAAAATGTTCCTCTATGTTACAAGTTGCATTTAGAGACACCTACCGTAATTGAGAGTCATGGAACTTCATGTCTGCAGATGGGAACATGTATACATATATTAATTATGTTTATAACTTGTCAATTACTATACTTTCTTGAAGGCAAACTTAAAAATGAAGGCAGCTTGTTCTAATGTTTTGGTGTACTTAGGAAGTACAAATCTTTGCTTTATGTGGTTAGGGCCTAAGACATCCCACATTAAAGTCATTGCAGAGTATGATTTTGTTACCAAGTAGGAGCTTATTGAATAGGGAATATGTTTGTATTTATGTTTCCTGCATACATATGCAGTGAAATGTGAGAAATTCATCAGCAATTGTTACATACGAAATATGAAGTGAACCCATGAAAAACGACTTACAGAAATATACTAGAAGAGAATTCTTGTTTTCAAAAACAAATTTTTGGGATGCATCATTGGGGAACAAAATAAATTTAGAGTTACATATAGAAGACAGAGAATGTAATTTCATGTCTGTGGTGAAGAGAAGAATTTGCATGGAATAATACATTGATGCTAAGTTAAAGTATTACATGGTATTCTATGAATAGGGGAGTTCAGTGGAATGTACCAACTTAATTTTATTTTATAGTGATGTGCATTAAAATTGATTCTATACATGGTCAAATATTACAAAGAAGCATGTAACAAAAGATAGGAAAAAGAATTGTATATCAATGACTGTGAAGGTGGATGAAGTACAATGCAATGTGTTTGTATGTGATTTTTTTTTATGTGTGTCCTCTAATTAATAATTGAAGATGTCATACTTAATTCTGTGTTTTCTATGGTGAATAGGATTGCAGAAAGATGCTGATAAATGAAAGAGCATGGTTACAGGAGGTAACTTCTTACTTGTAGAGAATTATGGGTTGTGCATGAGAAGAGTGGCTTCAAGGCAAACAGTACTTTGAAGTAGTTTAATTAGTAGCAGGAGCTCAATAGATTAATGATGGGTGTATGCAGAAAAGGCCTTCTCTTGTGCGTTTGTAGTTAGGAGTTCTTGAAAGTTAATTACTAGGTCTGAATTGGTAGCAGGAATTGTCTATGTATAGAACTGCTAAGTTCAAGACATGTCATTCTTCATGAGTGCTGTCTGTAGAAGAAATGTGTACAGGGAAACTTCTCTTAATCACAGTTCTTATCTTTTGTTCTGCAAACTTGTCATTTCAATCTATGAGAACAGAAGTATGACAAGTTGTTCTCTAAACTAGAAATTGTTTCTGTGCTCTATTTGTATGTCCACTTTTTTGGAACATGAAGACATTGATATGGACTTTGTCATCTGCAAAGCACGGTCTTCAATATTGCACAATCAAATCAGAAATGTAGGAGCTGAACATTGTGCTACATAATTAAGAAAGAGGAGTTGTAATTTTTTTTTTAAAAGGCAAAGACTTCATAAGTGTTCCAGAAATTAATGTGAACTACAGCTTGTTTACCCAAAGTTGGACTGAGGATAAATGCAGTGCTAGAATCAACAGATTTCTGATAGGCTTTCAAGCACTTTTCTCACAGAAATTTATTTTCAGTTAAAATGGACAATGCAGTGCAGAAATCAACAAATAATTGGTCATATTCTGCTGATTTGGTCAAGATTTTCTAGTAGTGGATGTTCAAGACTTGTACATTGGATGGGACAACGAAAGAGGTCTATGTTGGAAAGTCGATGAAATTGAACCATCACTTTGGAAGCATACAAATGCTCTTATGATAGC
Organism: Rhytidiadelphus loreus; assembly: GCA_947034895.1. Lineage (NCBI taxonomy): Eukaryota > Viridiplantae > Streptophyta > Bryopsida > Hypnales > Hylocomiaceae > Rhytidiadelphus > Rhytidiadelphus loreus. Next base: position 66,559,676 of record OX344763.1, on the reverse strand, counting down.
GTGGAAGTCTAGCATTCAAAAAGATACTCTCCAATGTATGATTAAGATTCCAGCTGCTCAAATTGACGTCATCCACCAAAGTCTTGCATCGTACACTTGATTTTTGTAGCTATGTATGCATATATATTGTAGGTTTTATAATTATGTTCTTTCCATCGTCATGTTCTATATAACGAATGGAATTCAAATATTAGATTAGATGGTATACGTTTGAGTTGATTGATTTTATTTTATTGCATGGTATTGCATGAATGTTTTCAAATATATGTTTTGTATTTACAAAACAATGGAATTTAAATATAGTCTTATTATACTTTCGTTTATATTCTTGAGCTTTGTTTTCTGTATTTTTTACTTCATTTTCTTATTTGTTTATCATTGAGTATATTATATTTGAAATTACATTGATATTTGGGAAAAAAGTGTAGTGGATATATCCACTATTTATTTGGTTTATATGTAAAGCACTTGTCACATTCTAGGTAGGGGGCCGGTTGGTTGTTTCTACTTTCTTGCTTGCAAAGCTCACTTAGCAGCACCAAGTCATGTTTTTTCTCTCATGCGTTCATACAAATCCAACAGGAATCGAACCTGGACCGCTTCAATGAGATGACCAACCCCTTACAACCAACCGCAGAGCTCATGATTTGATGCTCAAAAGATAATATTATCTTCACTTATATTAATCAGAACATTTATCTTACACCAAACTACATCTGTTTGAACAATCCATCACTCAAATGACTCTCATTTTAATGGAAATTGCAAATTACATCTAGCAAATTCAGTATTTGCCACCCTAAATTGGCTCAAATTACAATTCATTTCTTAGGATCTAAATGGACAATATTATTTTGAGAGACTCCAAACCTCTCAAAATATTGAATATAGTGTTGTTATAAGCACTTTCCATGGTTATAGGATGTTTATATTATAGGTGTCTATGTTATAAACACCTTCTATGGTTATAGGATGTTTATATTATAAGTATCTATGTTATAAAAACCTATGTTATAAGCACCTTTCATGGTTATAGGGTACTTAAATTATAAGTATATATGTTATAGATACCTTCAATAGTTGTAGAGTATCTATTTACACCTAGGCTCAAGGCTCATAGGCTCACATTTCTAAGCTTACATGTTAGCACCGTTGGCTTGGTGGGTAGCCTAGATAGCTCAAAAAAATTCTTAAAAAAGTTCTTTTTAAGAAAAAACAACTGTGAGAAAGGTTTTATAGATTTATATATACGTGGAAAGCTCAACAACGCTAGCGTATGAGCTTGGAGCGGGGAGCCTTGGAGTTAGGTTTTTTAGACTTTTATACTGAAAACACGTATTGTTTGGAAAAAAAAATCAAAATTTGACAATTTTTTTGTTATATCAAGCAAAGTAGAGGACCTATGACTGCTACCCCTATTATCGTGGATTCTAAGAATTATGACTAGAACCTACCAAGGTCCACTTCTTGTGGGAAAAAATCCTTTAACCTTTGTGTATAATGAAGCATTTATTTCCCCCTAACATTGTTCACATATTTACCCACTTCCAAATTTTGTTGGAGATTTTAATATAAGGTATTAAGCAAATAATACTAACAAAAACAAATGTAGGTATAACCTTGCCTCTACTATTGTTGCTTTTCCACAACTTCATTAGAAATTGAGTATAGGGACCACATTTAATGGAATAATACAAGGAGGCACTGGATTCGTAACCGGGCCACCACATTGAAGGTCAAGAACCTCTCCCACATATAAAGTAGGTACACCCAAATGTGCCATTGACCTTAAAGTGCCATCTTCAATATGTATACATTTCCAAATCAATTCTGAACCTATGTGGAAGAAACTCATTTAGAATCAAACTTTGTTCCTTAATAACTTCTGCATATAGTATCCAAATGCCACATTCTCTGGTGCGTTGGAACCTCCTTTCACTTGCCAACAACATGTGAAAATCTGACTAGTGTAATAACTATAGATAGTCTCAGTAGCAGAAAGTGGTGGTTTAGGGTGTAACCACTTTCATCCATCTTTAAGGAGTTACTAGTACTTGTGAAAAAATAATTGAATGATAGAAGGTATTTAAAAAAAAAGATGGTGAACTAATAGTGAAACAAAAATTTAAAGAAATGATTACTACACAAAAAAAGGAGAAAAAATTGAAATGGAAACCAACTCATCTGAAATTAAGATATAGAGTGATAAAAACAATGAGAACACAATGAACAATCCACGGAAGGAAAGGGAAAGGAAAGGGAAAAAAATGAAATGAAGACAAAAAAAAATGGGAAGAAAGAAAAAAGATGAATAAAAAATAAAAGGGAGAGTGACAAAAACATGGCTAAAAAGGTTTTCATATTCATATGAACACCTTTGGATTATTGGTTTGGGTTCATGGTTTAGCCATTCATAATTTCATTTGCAAAAAGATTTATTTGTAGGACATACTCCCATATTTAAAAAATGCATGGACGTTTTCTAATTCATATGCTTCAAATCATATAAATTGTACGAAATGGTAGTTCATACAATGGTAGCCATTACTACTCTAGAACTATGATGATCCCTGCTTTTACAAAGAGAAGCTTCAATTCATTGAAGCTAAAACTTGGTGCATGAATGAATTTGTCCTCATGGATTTCTATCTTGTAGAATTACTGAAATAGGTAGTACAAGTGCTTGCAATTCACATATTATTGACGACCTCCAATAGCTAAAACACACATGTTGGTAAAGTCTAGGCATGTGCACGAGGGGTACATACCCACTATAATTTGATACACATTTTGGTTATGATCACTCCTGGTCTTTAGAGATACAATTGCACCTAGTCTTGGAAAAAACAACAATGTTACTCCAAGTATTAGTCCTTTGACATTGCCAACACTCTTCCACTTGTTTCGTTGTTCTGTAGTTGGTACTATTAAGATTCGGTGTATGCTTCGACTGTTTCGAACTGTTGGATACATATGTGCATCATGTAGAGGTAGTTGATCATAAAATACGCTTTTGAAAACGTTGGACATATTGAATAGACGACAAGGAGACAACGTAGGACGCTCCTGGAGTCGAAATCCAGCATGTTGTAGGAGTAATATCTCCTCTTGGTTTAAGTCTGTCCCGGTTAGAACAGGTCATACTTCTGGCACATTTGGCCAATCTATTACCCACTTGTGCTTGGTCCCCTTCACACATCATTCAATGTCATCTGCACAGAACCAAAAGTCCGCCAACACTTCGCGCTTACTTTTGTAATCTTCTTTTCTCCCACAATAGGTAGGAGCAGGGGTTCCCTTCTGGCCTTTTGAAAATTTGGCAGTGCACCTAATAGCTAACCCCCGTTGTTGAGCATGACATTTTGCGTTTGATTTGTGGTTGATCCTTGCAATGTGCCACTTCGATGTGTCATAGTCACTTTCAAACGCAATGGACACATGTGGTGAAGTGTTCACTTGAGCCTGTGTATACTTTTCCTTAGCAGAGTTGACAAAAGCGGTTGTAGACCTCGTTCAAATATGAGGTTGAGAGAAATTTACTTTATCTAGTCTATGTGAGTCTCCAGCATCACCAATGGGTACATCTAACTTCCTCTTTGTGCTTCCAAATATTTATTCTCTTTCCAAATGGGATATGCGACTTCCAACACCTTTAGATCCGGGTAGTGTATTCAACGCCTTTGCAATTTTCTTCGGATCTCCGCTTTGTCTTGCAGCTCTTAATTTCAACTCTCCCTTCGATGAACCAGAGCCAGATGCATGTCCCTTCAAGTAAGCGCGATAATTTGTCATTTGCATCCATGCACGGATACTATCGTTGCAAGTGGCATCAAACAAATTGTTACCTCGATTTCCAAACATTTGAAGCCACTTATTATGCATTGTTTCCGACAAGTTGCATGAAGGCATGTCAACCATCTCCTCCAAACTCAATCCCTAAAAATGCGCCCCCCTAAAAAAAAATTCACATTCAATGGAAAAGAGTAGAAGTAAGAACCATTGAGATTTAAAAACCACCGAGTTCATGTACGGGGCACATGAGATGAAGGACACGTAAATAAAATTAAATAAAAAATTAAGCTAGTCCTCTTCACATTTGCAATCCAGGCCTTCATAACTAATTAGAATAAATTCACAGTTATATACTATAAAACACAAAAGACCAAAAAATTCTAACATTTATTTGGCAATGCAAAAACAAGCAAATAATAAGAGTAGTGTAATGAGATTACCATTTGCATGAAGCCTCCCCACTACCTATAACAAAAAATGCCAAAATGCAAGCCAATGGTCCAAGTGATGAAGTGCATCTTCTGTGGTAGCTCCAGAAGATAACCACCATGATCGAATTACTAGGTATTTGGTCTCTGCGTCCTCCATATTCTTTGCATCTTTGTATTGTTTACATAATAAAGTATGTTGATGTTGGAATGCTTGCTTGATATACTTTTGTGTGTGCTTTTGAAGTGAAGAACTCCAATGCGACAAGCAAGTTTGCTCCCAATTTTCCATTTTTTGATTGGCAGAGCCACTACCATAGATGATATAAACCACATTCCAATTGGCCATAGCACTATCGGCCATAAAACCCTTGAAGTTTGGGTGTTCTATTCCGTGTCGTGACATGACAACATTCAAACATTTCCAAAAAAACACTTGAATCTCAGTATCTTCCAATTGCATATCGCATGTGAAAATGATCATTACCTTTTTGTAATCAGGATCATACACATGACAAGCCATCGTGGTCCAGTCCTTCACACGCTTCACGTGGTCAAACATCATCTACGCATTTTGTAGATTCCCTCTGGGTTGCATGCGCTTCATCAGATCCACTCCACTCCCGGGTCCTTCTGTAAGCATCTTGAAAATGTACAACTTCTCCTTCCCTTGTCCAGGGAAAACGTTGTCATGAATGAATTTGAACTTCACCTCCTTCTTTATGGTCATAATGTTGTCGATAACACCTCCGCGGTTGTTTGAGCAGAATGAAGATATGACGTTGCGGATGTTTGGACTGCTTAAGTACTCAAAGCGGTCCATGACCTCTTCTAGTTCCTATCCTTTCAACTTCTTCTTCTCTCCCTCTTCATTGTGAAACAAATCGGTTGTTAGGAAATCTTTGCTAGTAAAGAGAGCAATTGCGGAGTTGGTGGCTAGAGGTGTTTTGGCCACCTGCTCTGCAATGAGTCTACAAATCTTCTTTGCAGAGTCTCTGTACATGCTTTTTGCTACCTGGTGACAATGATCTCCGATATAAATAGCAGCCCTACTTATTTTCAGATTCTCACTACAACAGTAGTAAATTCTAGCACTACATGTGCTCAGACACATAGGTGTTACTTTACAAAGCTTACAAACTAACGTGCAATCTTTCGGAGCAGTATCCCCTATTGCAAAAGGAAAGGTAGTATACCCGGTCCACTCTGTTTCATTGCGTTTTTTAGCCCTGGTCAAGTAATCACACTTTGAATTCACACAAGCAAAATGACTAGTACAATATGACTTACGAAACTTTAGGTTATCACAGTTGTGGGTGTTCGTGGTCAAAACTTTGCACCAAGGATGCCCATCATAGCGCTTGTCCATCCCTTCTAAGTTTTTGGTTGTAGAGGAAGAGGAAGATGACCGGCATGGAGGCAACTCAAAGATAACATCACCATTGAATATTGGTGGAAGAAATTGCACATGATGGTGTTCCACAGCATTTAGATTCATCATAGATAGTTCATTTTGAGATCAATGCATCGAGGCTAGTCTCTTCAAACACTCTACAATGCTTACTCTATCGGTTGGAGATGGATGCAACAGAGGACGTGAGAATAAGGACGGCAACTAACTTTGTGAAGGGGTACTACAAATTGACTTCATAAGAGTCATTTACACTGAGGGAGTGTGGATAGAGCTTGTTTTCTTCTGAAGAATGAAGTCATGAGACTCTCCTTCTGATTCACTAGATAATTCTATGATTGGATCTAATTTCTCAAGTTTCACCTTCCTAAGAACTACGTATTTTGGAAAGACTGGTTGAACTTCACGAGGTGGACTAGGTGAAACGGCGTGTGCAATATAAGGCATGTCTACTGTTGAATTATCGGATTGGCGGCTAAGAATCTTAGTAGAGTAAGCTACAATAGAAAGAGGAAGCCCGTATGCTCTATAGTTTTTGGGAGCAAGGTACTAGTACTGCATTCCATCTTCCATAGTCCTCAAAACATGAACAAACTGTTGTAACTGACCTGATTCCAACATCCTTTCCTCTTTGACATAGATGGAGGCTTCTACAAACCTAAAACGGACATAGAGCAGGTGTGATAGAACTCTAGCACGTCCTCCATCCTCTAATGGAAATACAATAGGGCCCTCATGTCCATCTACTCGAATGCAAGCCATCATGTGAATCCAAAGAGGGAGTACTAGGAAAAAAGGCAATGAATTCTACGTGCGAGAAGAAATACAGAACAACTTCTGGAGTAGTTTGTTCCCCCTCTTGACTTTATAGTTGTTATTCTTATTTGTTCATAAACAAGACTTTTTATTGGGCCACCTTGTCTTAGCCTCTTTTGGTTCTATCATGTAATGATGCAGGAGGAATATCTTCCTCATTCATTTCACGATAATTAAGTTCCTTGATTGACAATTATGTAGGATTATATCAAATTAAATAGAAATAGGTAACTGGACAAGGACACTTATGCACAGAACCTACTGTAAATCAACTTCTAAAGTAGACAAGCCTATTACCATAATTATAAGTCTACATATGTCAAGGAACACTTGAAGAACACAACATATTTTTAAGAGGATTACACATGCATCACAAATAGATCCCAAGTGTAATAATAATTATTGAATTAGAATTGTAATTCACTTGTATTACATATGAGGTGTACCTTGAAAATTCAAATGTATCCATACATTGTGGTAATATTTTTTTCCTAACCACCAGTAATCCGCCCCAGTCCATAATGAGAAAGGTTTAATTTCTGGAACTTTAAAATATCCCATGTCATAGATGATAAGATTTGGTCAGAAAAATGTCATACAACTATAAAATCTTATTGATATTTCGTTGGATTTTGCACCTACAGATTTATAATACAGTCGGGTTTCTTTATTGGCGCAATTCATGAGGTTGCCTACATAATAAACCTCTTGCACCCAAAGATTTTTATTTTCCCTCATGTGAAATCTGCCTCAAGACTTTGGGATTTAGTTGGACCACTTTAATGTCACACTAAAGAAGCAAATGAAAGTGGGCTAGGATTCATTAGTACTTGGGAATTGCAATAAAATTGACGGCGATGTACACATGTCCTTATTGTCCTTTCAAAGGATACAATGATGTCATTCTTCTTGGACGTACTTTGCGTCGACACAATCTCATCAACTATGACAACTAACATTGTTTGGCGGCGATTCTACAATTTGAATTTCAAAGGAGCAACTAGTAACCGTACAATATCTGTCAATTCCCTGACACCTGATTGTCATCCACTCCCACCTAACATACTTGATTCCATTATTTGGAACAATCCTTCCCTAATATTCATCTAATGTCTATAAAATTTTGGATACTGGGATTAGGGTTTAGTATGTATTCATCCCACATCTCCTACTTTTCCTCGCCTTTGCAATAGAGCTAATTTGTGCACCAAGGTAGGGGGATTTCATATAGAGCTTACTCTACAATAGCATACCATCCTAGACATAAATTATTTTGAATACATATTTTCTATAGCCTTCACTAATGTATAGATAGTGTTCAATGTAAGAGGGGAGCCATATTAGAACCTTATGCTATTTAGTCATCAAAATTATGGAACTACTTCAGGAAAACTCCAAACATTATAAAATAAATTAGGCTACATGTCAATTACACTTGTCTTTGGAACCAAATATACATCTTATTACAAAATTATTTTCCAAGTGTTGGTACCAATGTCGAAGCTGGATACAATGATATTTGCTGATGTTGGCGCTGAAGTTGTCCACCAAAGCTGGCGCCGAAGTAAGTTGGGACCGAAGCAAAGTGAACAGGTAGCCAGGTGGTGGGAATGCCGGAGGGAATGCCAGGTGGTGGGAATGGCAGGTGGTAGGGATGGCAGATCGTAGCATCGAGATTTGCTTCTCGTTCCTCGGTGGTTAATGCCTTTGGCAATTGGGGTCTAAATTGGAAATTTCCAAATTAAAGTCTTTATGATTCATGCATGCTGCATGTGGTGGTTAATTCAAGCGAGTTTCTACTAAAGAATTCGCAAGCTTGGCTGCCTCCAATCTTAAACCACAAACTTAGAATATTGAAATCTGAACTGTAGAACTTGATTTGGATTTGGTGCTCTCGTGCTTGCGGCAGAGAAGGATGACGAGGAACATGAGGAGCTACTCGAGACAAGACGAATCCACTTCGCTAGTAGTTCGTGGAAGGCAAACCCCAAGTTGGGGGAATGCACAGGTATACACAGCAAATCCACAAACCTCCATTTGACCATTCTTGTTTTGAGTAGAATACTAGATTCGGTGACACTGTCTATGTTGCTTCGGAGTTGCAAGTGGTTCATAAAATTCTTCTACCGAACTGCCTCTCTCGATCGACTAGTGTTAGTATAATCTAGTGGCCTGATGTTTACATTCGGCCAGCCTTGGATTGAAACAGCCTTAAGTTGGAATTTTCATTGCATAAAGTTTGGATTTTAAATACTTGTAGTCAAGATCTGAATTCGGGATTGTGACCAATTTCTTGATGTCAAGATCTTAATTGCTAGCCTGCTTGGTCTCGGGATCTTGTTTGACTGAACTCGTAACAAGATTTTGATCAATCTGAACACCTTCCCAAGGTTAGCATCGTACTTGAACGGGACAAAGCGGCATCGGTTCAACTGGCATCAAGAGATTCTCCTTGAAATTACAATACTTCTGCACCAACATTAAAAACAACAATTCTTGGACGAGTACCCGTTTCCGGGGGTTAGATTGGCCCTCCCCAAGGTTCAATCAAATTCGACTGATTCCAATGGAGGGTCTGTCAGACCCCCCAAAACAGAACCTTGTTCTTCAAAATATGATCTAGATTTTGTGTTTCCTCGCTGAAAAAAGGTTGAGTTTCTTCTCAAGGCTTCCTCCCGACTAATCTAAGCCCATTTCACCTCTTGCAGCTGCACAACAAGTTTTTGGCTACGAGACATAGACGCACCAATTTTTTTTTCAAACCCACTGTTCGGTGTTGGTTTGATAGAAATTACGATTCAAGATTTGGAATTTGTGTTCTTGTTTGCTTGATCCTGTGTTTGTTTGTGCCTGTGCTTGTTTGTGTTTTTGCTTGATCCTATTTCTCACAACTGAATGACGTGGTCTACGGTACTCTTCGTGGTCTGAGTATACGGAGGTTTCCCAGCAATGGTTCATGAATACTGACGATGCTTGAATCGTTTATAAATCTATTCATCAGTACATTTTGTGCTTGAATCGGAATATAAATCTGTGGAAATGAAGACGCCCTGACTATGTACCGAAATGGGGGGGTATGAAGGACTCTCACTAGAGGTCAGTCGAATCTGATTGATCCCAAAGGTGGATCTATCTAACTCCCCAAAACTGGTACACTAAATTTTGACGGGGTCACTGGTTCATTATTGTCGTTCGTCCTCGTTCGTTGTCGTAGAACATAGTACGTCCTAGGTCGTTGTCAATCGTCTTTGTTTGTCCATGATCGGCCAACATTGTTGGTTTTCATCCATCCTTGGTCCAATTGTCAATTTCATCCATGTCACTTCGTCCAACTTTGTTCATTCAACCTTGTTTGTGTAGCCAAATTTGTTTGGAATTGTTTTAGTCAGTTGAGATATTAATTATACGTGTCAAAAAATTGAATTATGGGATAATTAGGACCAATTTTAGGGGGTCCACTTAACTCTGATCTTTGATCAGTTGGATCCGATTGATCCATTTCGAGGTTTAGCTTGACCCCTTAAAAGAGATACCCCACTTGGACCTTTAAAGTTCTTGTAACAACCTTTCATTGAAAATAGTAAGTTTTTTTGATTGGAAATCTTAACTTGATATTTGTAGTAGCATGAGGGATTTCAGGTATTAATGAGGGTCTAGAAGTATGAGCTAATTTTTCAATGAATTTTTTAAGTATCATGTTCTTCATTTACAAATTAGTTTTTGAAATCTTCAAATATTATTCTCATCTAGATAGACAGAAATTCAGATATTTCCCTACACTTCATTTGATTTACCTAGATTATATCTTATGGTACTAGATTTTGGAGGTCAAGCAGAAGGTCTACTAAGATCAGTCAGATCCGACTGAAGTCATATGGCTTTCTACTGGACCCCCAGAATGTGGTAATTTCCAAATATTGTGCCTTAGACTTGAAGATCGTGGTTCAAAATCTTTGGTGAACCTCTAATTACATCTTCTGGGTTCATGAGTTCCAATAAGAAGTGTAGTTTTGAATTAGAAGCATATTTTATGACCATATTTTGAAATACATAATCAACTCTTGAATTCTCTTTATTGTTTGTATTTTGGACTAAAGAGATTTGTGCAATTCAGTGTTTTACTGATAGGGTGCTTATCAAAGGCATGCATCTTCCTCTATGATATTGCCTACCATTGTACATGTATCTCAAGCGTTAGGCCCTTCACAGCCTTTCATGCCAGTGAACACCCACATAGAGGTCTCTAGCGATTCAAAAGAAGAAGATACTGTAGTGGAAGAATTGGTAAGATTTGATGATATTATGGATGCCACTGACCGTGCTACAGATGTTCTTGAGCATTCTATGCTCAGTCGGGTCAGTGACCATGATGCATTGAGACAACCTGTTAGTGTCAGTAAGCCAATTCTATGGAAATGTAGGATGCCTGTATTATCTCCGGAGAGTTCCAAAACTAAGTATAGCTCAGATAGTGAGATATCTTGCTCGATTGATGGTCCAATGTTTGTAGACACGTGCCAATGTGTTTCTAGCACTAATTAGGGGGCGCATGAAGTAGTGCTTATTCTTCTAAGTTAAAATGAAGATGAAGATGTAGAGATAGATTGAATCCATTTTATTGAACTTTTTTTTGGGCATATACTAGTAGATCCATGCATGTCTAATATACCTTTTATGGTAACGCTTATCTATATCATGAGTCTCTTGATCTTTCAAGTTTGTTGCACTTTCACACTCATAGTGAAATATAGGTTTCATTTTTGACCACATTTTGTGTATTTTGAGTTTCATCCGTTTATTGCTTTTCCATGAATCTTGAACCATCATGTTTTTTTGCTTTCTCAGATGGATGTCTCCCCTGTCAATTTATCGTAAGTGGAGAAAATAATTGAGACTCCAAGGACCAATGACACAACTCAGCTAGAGATTGGAGATGAACGTGAAGGTGATGAAGACTTTGTGGAGGACGAAGAGAACGAGTTGTTCGAGGATGAGCTTCGAAGACTCCCAAAAGTAGATTCGGTGGCTACAATCTCATCTCTAAGAATGAAGCCAAATCAGTTGTTTCGGTTGCAAATCCCTCTTTGCAGGCTTGTGGCAATGCCTATGGTGCGTCCAACCCTCTCTTGTGAACTAGTAAAGCTTGAGCAAGAATTCGTAAACGGGTACCGAGATGGAGCTGCAGTATTCTATGTGACAACTACGAATGAGGCCAGAGAAAGTGTGGAGTTCTCAAAGATAGAAATGGAAGAGTGGGGGCCATTGTGGAAGGAGAAGAATGACATCTTCAATGAGTATGTGGAGTTTGTACCTGAGCTCAAGTTCTTGAAGAACTTAAAATTCTATGTTTGTGATGGGAATCATCGTTGCTTGGCATGGATGAATCACATTTCCAGACTTCATTCTACCAAGCAAGATTGGCATTGTTCAGTTGACTCCATAGTGTTGGACACAAAGGGGAAGATTGAGTTGGTTATGCATGTTATGCATGACATAAATATGTGAGTATTTCATTTTCATTTTTTTTTTCTCTCTTCATTTTTTTAAAAATTAATTTCAATTGTTTTGGTTAATATTGAGTAAGTGTCCTCACATGAATTGTAGATCTACGGAAGACTTCTATGTGAAGACTAATCTTGTACACGTACTATATCAAGTTCAGAAGTATGGTCTTCTACCTATGGAAAGGTTCAACGAGATGTTGAGACCGTTAGAGGTCAAACGATGTGGAGCCCTGAAAGTGAAGAAAACTTGGTACTCAATGCTAGTGGAGGTGTTCACATCCTTTGTTTTTAGGGTGAGAACTAGATTGTGCACTTAACCCTTTTTCAATTTCTTGTTTATATTTTTTACTAACATTATGGAATTGTTTACTCACACTACTTGAATTTGCGCAGCAAGAAATTACCCAAGCAGCAGATGCTATAGTGAGAAGGTACAACGAGGTCACCCCGTTTGAAGAAAAAAGTCATGAAAATGTCGCAAATGCCATGAGAGTCAAAACAAAAGAAAAAAATACCAAGTAGGGCTTTTTTTTTGGACTTGTGTCCCTCCTGCTGGCTTCACTGCATAGGCCAGTTTTTGGAGGGATGAAGCCAAAGAGGTCAGATTTCTGACAGTCTGGCGAAATTTCGCCAAAAAAAAAAGCCCTGATACCAAGCTATATGTGAAAATGATCAAGTTGGTAACCGTGGCTAATCCTGCTCACGGACCTGAGTTCCTAGCTGAACTAAGTGTTGTGCTTCCAAAATGACTTTATGGCACTAGTGTTTGCTGAAGTTCTTATTCTAATTCCAACCTTACAATGATCTTGTATAGGTGAAAAAGCATTGGAGCAGTAATGAGGTTCCAGAGATGACCCTAGAAAAACTCCAAATGGTGGCCACTTGCAACACAACTCCGTTTCATAAGATCAAATTTTTGAAGTGGTGGAACTCGTCATTGCCATCACTAGATGCTAGGTGGTTTTCAGCGCGACCCGTATCTGAGACATTGCTATGGGCCCTTCTTGAACAGATGTGTATGGTACGCAGGGATAAGTACTCACATGTACAGATTCAATCATTTCATAATGGAAGTATTTTTATTTAATGGCATTTCAAATTATTCAAATTCTAGCACTAGGCTCTAATCTAGTGAAATTCTAATTGATCTTGCATTTCTATAGATCGATGATGCAGCTATGGAGTACTTTGAGGACGTCGTAAGGCAAGACAATATTACGGTAAACATAAAAGTTCCACAGCAGCATGAGTTCTTAGCGGATTACATAGAAGGATGGAGGAGGAAGAAATGGGATCAAGGATTTTTTGGAGTTCTTAGGGGAGCCAACTATTTCAAAAAAAGTGACTCCTTCATGACTTATGATGGATCTAAACAGGTAGTTCAAAGAGTTCTTTTCCGGTATTATTCTACCATTCCGTATTTGTCTAATTTCAAACATGTGCAAAGCCTTGAGATTTTAATGAGTGATTTGTTGTTGAAACTTATGATAAATGAATCCAAAAATTTACAATGAAGCAATGAACTTAAATTAGAAGGTTATAAGGGTACTTGGAGAAGTCCAATGGGATCAAACTAAAGGTTTAATGGAGCTTCTTTGCCTCCCTTAAACAAGGTTTGAATGTATTCCAAAACATTGTTTCATCATTTAATTCATTCTATTGGTACTTGAATTCTTTCTTCTTAGTTCTATATGATATTATATTAATCCTTCTACCTCCCTTATTTAATTGAAATGTCTTGTTCAATGACTTCTTGTGTTTATTTTGTAGTTACTTCAAGCATGAGCTCGAAGCAAAAGGAGCTATTGTGCAAAGCGATCTTCCTCCATTCCTTTTCACATGGTTGGACTGTAGTTTTGCGGATTGCATGTACACTACAAACCAACTCCGCACTTATACAATGGTTCATCTTAGTGGTGGAGGCTGGTACATTGACTGTCCTGTCTCCTACACTCATTCGTTGGAAGTTCATTTCTGGGACTCATTGGAGGACATCGGTGCTATTGACATGGAAGTGGATGAGTTTGCAGGACTCACTGATAGACAGAGAAACATGGCCATTTCAAAGAGGGAAGCCAACAATAGGAAGAAAGCGGCTCGGCTCCAAGTTCTTTTGGAATCAAAGGAGAAGAAGGAGAAGGAGAAAGAGGAAAAACTCAAGGCCAAGTTGGCGGAAAAAGAGAAGGAGAAAGAGGAAAAGCTTCTATCCAAAGGCAAGAAGAAGGACGACAATGGTGCGGTCGTTCCAACATCATCGATGGTAAACCAAGGCTTTTAGATGGAAGGCGACACTCAGAGCGGGGTGAAAGGGAAGACAACACTCATGCAACTAATTGAAGACGTCATCACTTAAGGGACACAAGTCATTGTTCTTGGCGATGATGAATTGGACGTATAAGACTGATGACTAAATCCTCAATATTTCAATTGAGGACCTTGTGGAGGACATAGAGACCGAGACGCTAACTTGGTATAGAGAGGTCATGGACTTCTAGAAAAAGGTATCTTTTCAATGACTTTCAAATTGCAAAGTCTCCTATGAAGTCCCGTATGAAGTTTACAAAATGAACATTGTGTACATGGTTAATTGATAGTACAAAGTATCCTATGTTTGCAGTTGTCGGCGGGAAAGCCTCGCATGTTCTACGGAGTGCCAAATGCTAGGCCTAGAGTAGACCTAGTATTTTTTGATTGCTTGGAAAACTTGCATGTGCCAAGACTATCTTCTCCATCGACGAAGGTGCCAATCTGAAACGCAGACTTGGAGAATGAGGGTCTTCAGGCGGCATTTCAGTTTGCATTCAAATATTTGCAGGACCATGGCTACATGAGAATATTTGACTCATGGAGCACCGATGTTTGAGGCAATATTGCAGGATTGTGTGAGACTTATCTTATGGTGAAGAAAAGATAGTGGTGGGGCATGAATCGTCTCCACTTGACCTCGGCATTGGACACTAGTTTTACGGTAAATTTTGCCATAAAGTTCTTGAAGTTGTGAGTGTCCTTTCCTAATGGATAATGTTATATTCGCTTTTCATGTATATTTTGTTTTTATAATTGCAAACATAGAGGTTTGGAATTAGCCTCCTCGTGAAGGACTTTGGCGAGAAAGGGAAATCCAATTTCACTTTCAAACGCACATCAATGATGAAGAAGACTAGTGTGGACATTGGTCGAGATGACATGTTGATGAACTACACGAAGGAGGATGACATGGCAATGAAAGACGGAAAGCCATGGCAGGGGGCTTGTGAAAAGGATCCCCGATTTTATCAACTCCTCATCGAAGCTACAACTGCTGAAGGAGATTTGGTTCTTGATTGTACAGCATCAACAGGTGAATAATGTATTTCATTATTGTCTATTCAAGTTGAAATTTTGTAAATCATCTCTTTCACTAATATTTTATATTCCCTTGACATCAAGTGCATCTATTATAGCTTGTCGTGGCATAGGCCGCCATATAGTGGCTTTGGAGGAGAATATTGACATTTTTGACACACTCTTCAAACTCGTGAAGAAATTTGCTCCAGTCATGGTGAAGGCCCTACCTAAACTACCAACACTTCAAGACTCACATGATTCAGATGAAATACCCGTGGTGCCTCGGAAATTTGCTCGAAGGGGAAAATTCAGTAAGTAAGTTTGCATATATTGAAGTCTTTCTTTCTATAGAAATATTTGTGTCTTAAAATTCTAATATTGTGTCATATTTGTTTGTAGCCATCGAGGATTGATGTCATCAGATGGGATGATGAAGAAACAAAGTCTTTTCTACAGTCCGGAGAAGAGTTCTGATCTTCCACTCTATGCTGGGCACATGGCCACAACCTGTCGTAGCACAGGAAAGTCGAAATGCTTCTCTAAGACCGGAAAAGGCCCTAAAGTGACTCGTTTATCGTTCCTACAGAGATTTGTCACTGATTCTTAATAACCGGAAATACGGACAAGGATTACCACAACAACCCCAAGCAAAACCTACTCAAATCTGGTAGGGAAACTAAGCTAAACTATCCGGATCACCTCTAGATCTAAATCTGAGCTATTTTCTAATCCCTTGCTATCTATAGTCTTCCTACATTAAGGACCGAAACTAGAAATCGGGTAGCTAGTCCAATTTCCGGACTTCTTGTCAACGTAACCGGATTCGAGTTTAACCTCTAAACTAAGAGGGATCTGCGTATTGTGCTTAAGGAAGAAAGTTGATTACCTACCCTCTGCGTTTTATAGTGTCAAGAGTGTCACTTTTAAATAAACCAACAACAATACACACCTATACTACTTAACTGGCTCTCCTTCACAGCTAACCCGAAAGATTCCGGATCAGCAGGTCATGCAAGAAAACCCAGCTAACAACCTAACAAATACTACAACGACGGCCTATTGGATTAGTCTAAAATCCGGTAGAATCCGGGACAAACGAAATGGAGGAATATCACATCCCCTTCAGTTTCCGGTTAACCAAAGAACCTATCAACCATTAAACTAGAGAGTTCCGGTAATTCAACGGTTGCAACTCTAGTCTACTGGAACCGTATTCAACTAATGGAATCTGAACCGATCACGCCATTGGGATCAGGAAAACGCCATCACACACAAACTCACTTAAAGTCCCAGAATCCGGATAAACCCAATATCTGGGCACACTTCCCCTCTACCTATCCCTGCAATCCAAATGAACATACAATGACATAGCATGCCATCCAAGTACGCTCAGACACACAAGGTGAATCAGAAAGCTCTGACTTGTATTGCACGATGCTAGGAAAGCAAGATCCAAAAATACACACTAAACAACTAAAAATCTGAATCCTAAATAGTCTACAACCAAGGGATTTTTACCGCCCAAGGGAATCAAAAGTAAAACCCCAAGGGAATGACACGTGTCATTCTCCTTATCTGCCTCTGTGAGTGTTTCTAACTCCACCCTTAAGTTAGAAAGTTGCACACAGGTTCTAGCGGCATAAGTTAGTAAATTGTACGGGTGAAATGTAAACTTAGTGTTCTTTGGCCTTCCAAGCAATGGACACTTTGTTATGTTGATTTTTACCTAATTTAAGTACTTCAAAACACTCTAATAGTTAAGAAATAAAGGTTGTTGAGGATTAGTTAATTGTGATTTAAACTTCTAGCTAAACTAAAATTCTACCTAAACTAAATCAAAGAATACAATTTGCCCTTTCCAAAATGGTAAAGTAAGTTGGATTCTGATATTCCTAATGAAAGTTATGTATGGATGAAATTTGTACCTAATTCTATCCTAAAAACTTCATCCGTCAACTAAAAATAGCAAAATAATGTAAAATAAATCTAAATTTCAGGGTTGAAAAGTTAATTAAGTTAACTAATGGAATTTTTAGAGAAAACCTAAATTTTGACCTATTTTAGGAATTTTCATCCAAATTTAGGTCAAATCTTCATCCACACTTTTGTCCTTTCAAATTAAAGTAATTTTAAAAGTAAAAGGTGAATTTGGAATCTTCAAAAGATTCTCTAAAAGATTATGGTTTCAAAAGATTCCCTAGTCGTGCCTTGAGAATATTCCTAATTGTTCTTTAATTAATCCTAATTCTAAATTATTATTCTAATTTTAGTGGTTCTTTAGGGTTTTATGGTTTTTATGGTTAAAATGATAAATTATCTTCCTATTAAGGTAAAAAGTAAGAATTTAGGACTTTTGGATGAAAACTTTTAAATGGATGAAAATTCCCCTTAGTTGGATGGAATTCGTTCCTTTAATAATTTTCAAGAGAATAAGGAGATAAATTAGGTTTTGACTTTCCCTAATTATTCTAATATTCCCTAAGTTCCTAAATTAAATTAGATTCCTTTTGAGATTCTTTTGGATGAGATTACTATTTCGTTTTCCAAATTAATTCAAAGTTAATCTAATTATTACCTTCACGATTAGTTAAATTTTCAACGGTTTTCTAACAATTTATAAATTCCAATTAGCTATCGAATTCCTAATTGTTAATTTTGTTAGTTTTAGTTTTCTAGTCTAATTTTATAGAATGCAAGCAAAAGAAAAGACAAAAGACAAGTTTTGAAATTCATACCTAGGTATCGAGAATGTCGATCGTCCCATCATTGCAAAACACCATCATAATCGTCTCCTCAAAATTCTCCATTGTCTTTCATGAATTTGGAAGAAATCTTAGTATTATTGTTTCTAAAACCTATCTAAAAAGTCCAAGTTTGTTAGTTTTGGCAATTTAAAACTAATCCTTTGATTTTAGGAAATTAAATTAAACAATAAATTTAATTCATTTTTTCCAAGTTTCCAATGAATAGTAGTTTTATTCAATTGCCAATTGTTTAATAGTTATTTTGTTAAATATTCCAAAATATTAGTTGTTGTTTGTTTTTATTGTTTTGGCTTATTAGGCCAAATAAAACAAATCTCCAAACTACAAACAAACAACTAATTTGGCTTTGGAATCCTAATTAATAACTAAAACCAAATGTATGAATAGTATTTTAATAAAATAATCAAAACAATCAAAAACAAATCTATTGATGAATAGTAGAAAGAATAAATTGAATAAACAAACCAAAACAATTAGCCAAATGAATAGTTAGATTCTTTCTTTAATAGTTGTTTAATTCTTTAATTCCTTCACGTTTTCTAATTCCTTCCCTTCCATTCCTTGTTATATTCTTCTTTCTTCCCCATTCATTCTTTCATTGTTTTTGAACTTTGAGATCAGCTATGGAGATGATAGTGTGTAGTATTCTTCCGAGAGAAGGCAAGAAATTTCAAAGATTATTGAGAGGAATTTCTATCGAAATCCGAGTGTGGCAAGCAACAACTGATCTTTTTATAGTTTTGATGACGAGTTTTTAAACGATCAAGTAATGAGAGCCTGGTTACTGGACTTCAACTTTTGTTTCTGAATTTCAGTCAAGGGTTGCTGCTGGACTCAGTGTGTATTATTGGGTACGTACCGTATGTTGCTGTTGTTGTGGTTCGCCCCGTTGCTCGGGCCCCCTTTTCCCTCCTTGAGGCCACGTGTTGGCCTTGGATTGGTCGGCAGTCCCGTCCGTTCCCGTCCGTTCCCTCATCTGGTTCCCGTCCGTTCCCGCGTCAATCACTAGCGTCAGCCGCGTTCCGCGTCAGTCATCGTCTCCTTCTATTCCGGCCGGTCTAACCTCCTTTTCGGGCTGGTCTGAGTTCCTTATGGCTGGTCGGGCTGGTCGGGCTGGTCTGAATTCCTTATGGTTGGTCAGGCTGGTTTGAATCCCTTTTACAACCTGAAATTTGGGTTACTCTAACAATCAAACACTTTATTCCGTTAGAAATAACAAAAAAGAAAAACACAACAAATATGGAAAATAATTCTTTAAGCAAGATTTATGTTAAATAAAGTTTTTAAAGAACTTCAAAATACAGGTGCAACACATCAATTTAGCAAAGAAATAACCAAAAAGTTTTAAAGGACCAATACCTTCGCCACTTGTACAAGCGAAAGAGAAATAATTCAAGGGCTCTTGGACTTTAAATAAGTTTCAAAGGAATATTACTTTCTTGATTCTTATTATTAAGGTCAAAGCTTCACCTTGGGGAACAAATCCAAGTATTAGTATTTTCTTATTTCACAAAGACAAATTTTAATTCTAAAAGGTCAAAGTTCCACCGTGCGGGAGCAACCCCAGGAAATAATAGTCAAATTTAAATTTCAAGTACCCGTTTCCAGGTTTCAAAATCAAAACTCCGCCGTGCGGGAGCAACCCTACGAAATAACAGTCAAATTTAAATTTCAAATACCCGTTTCAAAGTTTCAAAGTCAAAGCTCCGCCGTGCGGGAGCAACCCCAGGAATAACCAGTATCCAAGGACCCAAACTAGTATTTTGAAAACTTAATTCTTAAAGGAGGTACACATGACAGTATTTAACTGAACATTAGCAATTATTCAAACCAAACACCTGTTATACAACGAGTTTTGGCACGGAGTGATGTTCAAAACCTTTTGGCAAAGTCTAGCCTTACCGCTTTAAAGTTTTAAGTTCACAGACTATTCTCAATTCACACAAATGGTTGGTTAGTATCCAAAAGAACAATAAAATCAACTAGAGTTTGGGAACTACTCCCACAACTCCCAAAATATCAAAGTTTTGGGGCTTGAAGCCTCCAAATTCAAAAAATAAGTTAGTTAACATAAACAACACTAGAGTTAGGGGATTTCCTCCACCTAAATTTTTGAAAAGCAAAGTTTTGGGGCTTGAAGCCTCCAAATTCAAACAAGAAAGAAAAGAAAGCTTTGAAGGGGTCCTCCGGACTTTCAAAGTACAAGAGAATAGAAGAAAATAGAAGAAAATAGCCAAAACTTGGTTTAAAAAGTGCTCCGACAAGTGTCGGTAGCACGACAAGAGCAACAACAAGAATGAAACAAGAAAATGAGGGCCACGAATAACCTCGAGGAAGGGCCTTATATATTCGCTCCCGACCCCCTCCGGTAAGTTGTTCGTAATTATATCTTTACTTTCAATCTAAATATTTTGCTAAACTACCTAAACGCGTTTTTCAAATAATCTTTGTTTAATGGGAAGGAGGTTCTCAAGCGAGTTCCTTCTAGGCCCTAAATGGCCTTAGAATCTTTTTCCAAATCAAATATTTGATTTTCCCAAAGATATTTTGAAAACCTACCTAATTAACCAAGATATTTTGCATTTTAATCTAGGGTTAGTTCTAAATTGTCTTTCTTTAGTCCAAAAGATGGCTTCTTACACAGGACAAGTATCTTGGGCAAATCCAATCTTCGATTTTACAAGAGATATTTGCAAAATCAACCCAGATTAATCTAAAATTACCTTTTAAAAGTCAAACTAAGGGCTGACCCTCTCTATCTTTTGAGGGACAACTCGAAACTGAAAACAAACTACTCCATCACGTTCAGAAGACCCCAATTAGCCTAAAGGACCCCTTACCTCTACCTCTCCAGCCGTTTTAAAGCACAAATTTGAGTCACGGTAACTCAGAACAAAAGTTAAAAATCTAACTTTTGGAGTTTGCGTTTTTTGATGAAACTGTTGGTCCTGGGTGGTTTAGAATATTCGTGGGAGTAAGAATTGACCCTTGAAACGCTCCATTCGGACACCGCTAGCTCCTAGTTCGCCGGTCAACCCGCCGCCAAGTTGTAAATTCTTGTAAAATTCGCTGTTGGTCCTAATTCTGGTACTTGGAAATGTCGGAATGTCTTCAAACTTGACAGGGCTCTTTATTGGCACACAAATCACTATCCTAATTTTTAGTGAGATTTTACTACAACATTGGTAATTTCTAGGAATTTACGAATGTAATTTTAAGCGGTTGACTTTCCATGGAGTCATCGTGGAGTTTTGTAAAATCCCGAAACTTTTGGGCAATCTTATACAAGATGTCCATCATCTAAGGGCAAAACCAAATCTCCAATAAGAATGCTATTTTTAGCAATTCTTTAATAATTTTCACCTAGGGGTGGAATTATTCTTGATATCGGGGGAATCTTGGATGATCGGGCTTCTATTTGACCTCCTGGCATGCTTTGATCTAGAAAAGCACCTCTCTGTACGTTCCAATCATCATTTCCTCCATCTTGGTCTATGAATGATTATATTTCTCAAAATTACCTGCAAACAATAAATCTAACTCTTTCGAATTGGATTTGGACTGACTCTGATTAGACTCTAACTTTTAACCAGTTTGTTACATGTATACTTATAGATGTTGTATCACATGAACAAGACACTAGGACTGGTTAACTCTCAAATCCTTAATTCGCTCAAAATTACTAACCTAACTACTTAATTTTACTAATAAGACCTAAACTTAGTGAAAATGCAACGTTTTTCATGTTTCACGCATTTAAGGCCATGACACACCTCTTTGGTAGGGACTTCTACCAAAACCCACAATAATTGTATTTTTATATGTTTTTTCCTATTTTTCATTCAAAAATTAACTAAAAATCGCGAAAAATAAGTTCAGAGTTCCAAGTGCCAATTTGAGGGCTCACAGCCTTCTAGTTGACTTACTAACATCCACAATTGCTTGGGAAAAATGGATCTCAGATCCTAAAAATTTAGATCTGGGCAAGTTCCACAGAAATTCCCTACTCACCTAAAAGCTACTTGGAAACTACTTTTCCACCAAAAAATTAGGTTTTCAACCGACCACCTATGGTTCTATCTATCCCTAAAATCACTTCTTCTGCCGCTTAACTGGAGTCTTCACTGAAGTGGCAACCCCCTTCCTTGTTGGCTGTTTTTGGGCAGAACCGGAAACACTCGAAGCCCTGCTCTTCTTCGCCTTCGCCTTCTGTGCCTTTAGTTTGGTCTTTGTTCGCTTTGGAGCCGCCAACTCTTGGTCTGGATCTGAGTACGGCTCAGATTCTTCCCCAGTTCTAGAACCGGATTCTACCTCTTCCTCTTCCGATTTGTCTTCTTCTTCTTCTTCGGATTCCAACTCAATGGGCTTTTTGTGTGATTCCGACCTCCTCTTTGCTGCTTCGCTTGGGGATGGGGAAGCGGCAGATTTCTTGCTCAACAGTGTCTCCTCACTTCCTTCCTTGCCTTTGGTCTGACCGCGAGTCTGAGATCCGGGCGTAGATACACGCTCCCCACCGGATTCCTGCACAACACTCCCCTTAGCAGGTGTGGTGACATCCACACTTCCCGGGGACTTTCCGGTTTTATCCCGACCCAATGGTGACATATGCCGACTATCCGATCTTGGAGGTTTAGCGGAAGTACTTTCCTTTTGTTTTGTGGCTTCCGATTTTAGTTTCGGTCTTGGAGGCTGACTGCTCTCTCCCACTACACTCCTCATCTAAACAAATAACTCTTCTAGTTGTGAATGGAAGGTAACAAGGACATTAATGACTTTGTCCCTTAATCTTCCTTCCCCTTCTAAAACCTTCTCGTCGAAGAGCTTGGCCTTGTTTAATATCTCAGTCGGATGTGTGATAAACTTTGCAATCCGATCAAGCATCTCCTTTAACCGGATAGAGTTTTTCCTCACTTGTTCACTCTCCTGACTTCTCTCACTCAACTCCTTTTTCAAGGCGATTACCTCATCCATCAGTACAGTGATTTTCTCTTTTCCGGCCCTTCCCTCAACATCTTGAATGAGATTCCGGATTTGTTCCTCATACTGACTCACGGGGATGTCGCCTAACAATTTGCACACCCGGACTATGGTACTTCTTTCTTTCTCATGACCCTCCCTGACCTAGTTTAGATCCTTGATGATCTTTTTAAGTGGATCACTCCCCTAGACTGGGTCTCATTCCTCTCTTTTTGACTGTTCCGGTTTATCCTTGCCAGAATCCCCGGAAATCTCTTCCTGTCTCTCCACATTTTCTTCTTCTGAGTCTGCTTTCATCCCGTGTGCTAGTCTTATTTCCTGAACCTTGTACTCACGCCTCTCTTCTACTCTCATGCAGTCATGTGCGTGGTATAGGTGGTAAAGGAAAGGAGAAAGACTAGACGGCTTTGTTTTCCCGACTGCTTTACAAAGTTTTTCCACATGATCCCACAGAACTAACCCCCAATCGACTTTCCGGTCTCCGGACAGAGCGCCGAAAATTGTATTGCCTAGGGTAATAGTTAACCGGGTACCCCTGTCCGGATTGAGGATGGGAACCAAAAATTCTAATACCCTCCTTTCCTGGTCATCCTTGCACTCACTTACGGTATACCCATCTTTAGGGTGAGGAGGGTTTATAAACTTATCCACCGCATACTTGTTTGTCCTTGAAGCGGGCCCTTCTCCTCCTCTAGTAAATCTGTAAACTTCCCGCCATACCGCCTGGGTCCATTTGTCCGGAACTACCCATATAGTTTTCTTCCACTCGTTCGATTGCGGATGCAGCACCTCCCTCACCATCACTTCATTCTTGAAGCTCCAGGGTCGCTCCAGCAATCCAGTACAGCCCAACTGGCTCAAGTCCTCCAACAGATCCGCTCGCTCTACTGTATCTTCCGGAATCACCGAACTGATGTGCTTCAATGATACTTTCACAGTCTCCTCTCCTGACTCACTTCCGGTCATAGTTGTCTCCTCACTTCACACTCTTGCCACAGTCCCTCACAACGCCCACTAATTCAACTAAGGTGCTGAAGCGAACACTATGTTGGGAAACCCCGGAAACTACTACACACAAGAGGAATAGGAAAGCACCAACGGAGAAAGCCGGAAATGTGTACATGAACCCTAACTATCATGTCTTTAAACTTTCCACTCAGGAATTTCCTAATTTCCTACCGTTTGATCCTGCCGTTCCTGCTAATTACCCGTTAATCCGATCGTTCCTCAATTGTCGGGTACCGTTAGTGGTCCTAATTAGCTCCAGCTGGCTCCCGATAGTCTACTCACTGACTCTATTCCTGGTTCCGGTTCTGAGTTTAGATTTCCCGACGTCTTTGGTAGTTCCGGTTCTGGCTAAGATGTAAAAATACTATTTTATTGCTTAACTACTTTATCAATTTATGATTTTCCTATCTTCCGGTTTTAAATACTATGCTATGTATCTGGATAAATCTAAGGAAATTTAGGTTTTATAACAAAAAAAATAAAAAAATAAACTATAATTATATAGTATCTAAACTACAAGGGACATTTTGGGTCACAACACAACCTTTGCGGATTTTGGTTGCCATAAACCAAAATGCCGGAAAGAAAGATATGCTCTAAATGTTTTACAATTTATAGATGGATCAACATTGAAGGGTAGAGAGACTTCAGAATCGTCTCCTAATGAGGATTCTGCAACAGAATCCACTACAACCTAGATTCATGGAATAGACATATCTCATGAGTCAATCTATTATGTTTGGATTTTATTTATGATTGGATTTGTGTGTTTCATGGCTACATATAGAATGTCATTTTTTTTCCTTGTTTTTTTTCATTGCTTGATTTCATTCAAAATTGATCACTATTGCTTATTGCAATGAAGTCTCATAGTAGAAAGTTTTAATTGACTTGAATTTTTTTTAAATGAACTCACATTTTTGAAAAATTACAATTCCCTCGATCCACGGTCATAGGTACCTCATCATTTGTATCGGAAAAGAAAAAGACAGGCTCACAAGCTCATAGGCTCACAGGCTCACATGCTAGCAACCCTAGTGGAAAGCTTTGAAGCATTTCATTTTGATTAATGAGATGAAAGTTATGAGGAATTTTAGTTTGTAACTCTAAAATAAATTGTAAAGTCCTTAATTTAACCCCTAAAAGACCAAGTTGCATTTTGGAGTAAAATAGAAATTTAGGGCAACTCACTAAGAATGGAATTTATATTTTTTTTGGTTTGAAATTGCATAGGACAAGGGGACAAATAATAGGTTTAAGGCCCAACTACATTCATAACTTTTGACTACATGGTTAAAAAGTTATTGTATGATATGTATTTTTTTTCTTTGGGCGAGTAGTTTGGGCTAATTAAATTTTTTTTTTTTTTTAAATTAAAAAAAAAGAATTGTATTCTAGATTTATATATATTTAGAAATCTTTGAATCATTTGATCAATGAGTCAAAAGTTATAAGCAATTTTAGTTTGCAAGCAATTATGGATTCTCTACTTCAAAATAAACTTTGAATTCCTTTATTTAATTCAACTTTCAATATTGGTATATTTCAAATAAAATAAAATCATGGAAATATAGATTGTTTGTTACATCATTAAAACCATTGAAATTGGCATATTTCAATTCCATGACTAAATTCTTCACAAATTAGTATTGTGAATCATTCTCTATTTCTTTCTACTTACTATATTTTTCCAATATGTTGTACAATTCCAAATGATTTGAAAATTTTCAAGCATATAGTCAGCTTGCCTTCAAGAATGAATTCAAAGAAGCACCACCAACATGAACAATTTTCATACAAATGTGACCTTGTGAAGTGTAATTGCCCTATTTTTATAGTGAAGAAGAAAATGATTTTTGTCAATTTAAATGTGAATATGTTGCATTCCACATGGTGGAAATTTCTGAATTTTTTTCTACATCTTTTCAAACCAACTTACTACAAGATCCTATGGTTACATGTGTCCAAAATTGTTTTTTTTCTTCTAAAATGTAGGACTTGTATAAGAAATGGAAGTGTTGGAGTGTTTTTGGTGAAAACATAATCAAAAACCTTTAGGGGTTAAAAACAAGTAATAAAATTTTGTAATTTTTATTTAGTGCATTAAATGTCATTGATATAGTGAGTCAAATATGACAATTTGGCAAGCCATGTGGAAATATCAATCTCTTTTTCAACCATAACAAATTAAAAGATTTTCAATTCAAAGTATATAATTGAAATTAGTCTTTGGGGATGAATCTTTAAATATTGATGTCAAAAAGAGGTATGAGGTGCATGGAAAATTGTGAATTTAGTGATATTGAACATTTGGTTTTGTGGCAATATAATTGTAGTTATGAAACAATTCAATAAAGAATTTGAAATTCAAATTACAACAATTTAATTTCTAGTTGAATTCAAATCAAAATATTAATAATAAAAGTGCATTGCTTGCCAACGATGCTAGTATGTGAGCCTAGAAATGTGAGCCTATGAGCCTTGAGCCTAGGCACATAGATACTCTACAACTAATAATAATATAATATAAACATCCTATAATATATATACTTATAATATAAACATCCTATAACTATAGAAGGTGCTTATAACATAGACACCTATAATATAAATATCCTACAACCATAAAAAGTGCTTATAATTTAGACACCTATAATATAAACATCTTCTAATCATGAAAGGTACTTATAACATAGATACCTACAACATATACACCTTTAATATAGGTGCCTGTAACATAAACATCTATAATATAAATATCCTATAACCATGAAAAGTGCTTATAACATAGACACTTATAATATAATTAGGCACCTATAATATAAACATCCTAATTATAACCATAGAAGGTGCTTATAACATAGG
Organism: Rhytidiadelphus loreus; assembly: GCA_947034895.1. NCBI lineage: Eukaryota > Viridiplantae > Streptophyta > Bryopsida > Hypnales > Hylocomiaceae > Rhytidiadelphus > Rhytidiadelphus loreus. The sequence continues at coordinate 66,532,783 of OX344763.1, read as the reverse complement.
TACCTACAACATAGACATCTTTAATATAAACATCTTATAACTAGGAAAGGTGCCTATAATATAAGAGCCTAGGCTCCTATGCTCATGGGCTCAAGATCCTAGGCTTACATAATAGCAACCGTGCATTGCTTGCAAGCCAATTTTTATATTAAAACAATTCTACAACAATATAACAATGTGTAACAACAAAAGAAATAGCAATAGTACTGCAATAGACTTGAATCATTTAGTAATTGTTATAATGTTAAAACAATGATGTGCACATTGTTTCAATTGCAATTTAGAATTGAAAAACAATAAAAATCTGGACCTGCGGCCTTTTCTGTGGGAGGTTTTCTATTCATCCCCGAATGTATATCTCTGTCACCAGGATTACCATTCTCGTAGCTGTCATCTCTGTCAGCTAGAATCATTCGTTTGCTTCGTGAACCTTTAGGCTTTGTTCGAAAAAAAAGAGAAAATTGTTTTGCTATGCACCGAAAAACAATACTAAGTCAAAAATAAAACAATATCAAAAAAGTCATTCTTTGTTTCAATATTGCAACAAGTTTGCTAACATAAATTGCTACATTCTATACAACTTCAATATAAAAGCAACACTGCAACAGAAGATAATGTTCCAATATATTGCGAACAAACGCGATTGCCACCGCACAGTTGCAGAACTGTTGCAATTCTTTTTATTTTCCTGATGAGGCTCTGCGATTTTGGATCTGTAGATGATCCCGTGGTTCTTTTATTACGTGGATGAACAGAAATCTTGACTCGCGATCTCTACGAGCGGATGAAATGCACACTTTTGTCTACCAGTCTTGAAATTGAGTACGACTCGTTTGTCCATGTATGATGTCGAGAGTTGTGTAACGTATTGCGGCACCTATTTGTTTCGTTGAATGATATTTTTACAACTTAATATGCGTGTTTTTGCTCATTTTATAACGAACTGTGCTTTACAGAAATTTTTTGGGTGTTAACAGATGGAGTTTAGTTTTATTTTGCAGGTTCTAGAGATTCACGCACCACCACCTTTGGTTTGCTGTTTTCGTCGAAAAGGTTTGTGATTTTTTGCTTGAAGGGCTTTCATTCTGGAGTTTCGTGTGGAAATACATTTTACATAATCTGATGCTCGAGTTACATAGTTGGTTTTGAGGAGCTTCACCTGCTACATGAAACTTCTCTAGTGCTAGGTCTTGTTGATAGCACAAGATTTTTCGTTTTATGCTTGCTTTGGGAGGCTTGATTAGAAGGCTCTTTCAAAACAGTTACTGCTATAGAGTGAGAATGAGATTTTTCGATTTGACAGCCGTATGATAGGTGGGATCGATGGGACTAGACTTAGGGCAGTCGGTGATTTATTCTGTAGTGGAGTTGCCAGGTTTGTTGCTGCCATCGAATCTCATCACTGCAACGATGCGCTTCCATGCTTTGTGTCCGCTCCTTATAATTCGTCTTATCTGTACAGATGTGGTGCTGTGCATTATTTATTATACCTCACTTGTACTGTCCCATTGTGCAGTACTAGGATTCGCTTTTCTTTTAGGTTTGAAGGCCACTGGCAATATGCTTTTGCGCGAGCGCTGAGTATTTTTGGGCACCGCAATTCGGCGTATGGCAGATCCACCAGTTTTTGTGTCATCTCCAGAAGTCTCACTATGACTGAGGATATTTGACCACTCCAGGATATGCTTTTCCTCTCTGTTATAGAGGTATTCAACTTGCAGAAGCTATGCATTTGTGACAAAATGTCCTTCCATTTTACTGAATAATTTGGTTAGTTACACTTAATCAACGCATTGGGCCAGAAATGAAAATAAGTGATGTTATCTTGCCTTCTTTGGACTTTTTTCACCATTTGGGAATATTTGCTGCAAATGTTCGTGGAAGTTAAGTACTTATTTACATGTCATGTTTGTTAAAGTTTAGGTTCTCAAAGAGCAACAGAATTAGAGGGTGCGACCGGAGTGGGATCCAGATGTTTTTTTCAAAGGGAGGGATTGTCAGCTCACGAAACCGTCTCTGGATGATCATTGTGTGCCCGTATCCAGTTTCGAATTAATCTCTGGGATTGTATTTGATGCATGTGTGTCTGAGTGAAGACTGGACGGACATGGACAACTTAAGCAGCAGGCTATCTGGTGCACGAAGACCCAGTCAGAGATATGACACGTCACAAAGGGTTGTTTACATCAATAATCCAGACCGAACTAACAAGAGTTTCAGCATGGCGGGGAACATAGTGCGCACGAGCAAATACACTCTTTTATCTTTCATACCGAAGAATCTTTTCGAGCAATTCCATCGCTTTGCATATATATATTTTCTTTTTATTGTCATTTTAAATCAAATTCCACAGCTTGCAGTTTTCGGAAGAACTGCTTCTCTTTTTCCTCTCGTGCTAGTGATCGTAGTCACAGCTGTCAAGGATGGTTATGAAGATTTTGGTCGACGTCGTTCGGATACAAGAGAGAATAATCGAACATCTTTGGTGTTTCATGAGGGGAAGTATCAGGAGAAGAAGTGGAAGGCGATTCAAGTAGGGGAACTGGTTAAAATTCTGGCCAATGAAACTGTTCCGTGTGATGTAGTCTTGCTTGCCACAAGTGATCCATCTGGAGTTTGTTATGTGGAAACTTTGAATCTTGATGGGGAGTCGAACTTGAAGAGCAGGTATGCGAGGATCGAATCCACCAGTGAGCATCCCGAGGGAAGGCCTCTGAAAGGGACCATAGTGTGTGAGCAGCCCAACAGGAATATTTACGAGTTTCAAGCTTACATGGACTTGGGATCCGGCCCCATCGCTCCGTTGGCCGCTAACAATATCATACTGCGGGGTTGTGAACTGAAGAATACCTCCTGGTTGGTTGGTGTTGTTGTTTATGCCGGTAGAGAGACGAAAGCCATGCTGAATAGTGCTGGAGCTCAGTCAAAAAGAAGTCGACTAGAGCGTTATATGAACAGAGAAACGGGTTGGCTTGGAGTGTTCCTGATTGTCATTTGTTTTGTGGGTGGGTTGGGAATGGGGCTTTGGATAGACTCCAATTTTGATATCTTACCATCTCTACCCTATTATAGAAGGGAAAATCTGAGCGGACAGGACTACCGATTTTATGGCATCTGGGGTGAGGGAGTCATTGGTTTCTTGAGTTGTATGATTAGGTTCCAGATAATGATCCCTTTGTCTTTGTATATCTCAATGGAGTTAGTACGGCTTGGTCAATCGTATTTTATGACGCGCGACTCCGAAATGTATCATGAAGATTCGAACTCAAAATTCCAATGTCGAGCATTGAACATCAATGAAGACTTGGGCCAAGTGAAATATCTCTTCTCCGACAAAACGGGGACATTAACGGAGAACAAGATGGAATTTGGCTCGGCATGCATTAATGGTGTAGATTACAGTAACACGAAGATTAGTATCGATCCATTGGCAGTTCCTCCTGACTTCTCCAATAGACTTGAGGATACTCAGGCTGTGGAACGTGGTAAAGCTAATCCAGAATTGGTTAGTCTCTTGGTAGGTTCAGCTCCGTCAGCGACCCTGGAATTAATACGGGATTATTTTCTTGTTCTAGCAGCATGTAATACCGTTGTGCCAACAAGGGTGAAGAAATCCATCTCAGGTCAGTTGGATATGGAGGCAGTGAATAGTAATGAAGAAAGTACAGGTTCTCTGGAGTATCAGGGGGAATCTCCTGATGAGCTTGCTCTAGTCGCAGCAGCTGCGACCTATGGATTTACACTTGTGGAGAGGTCTTCTGCAGGCATTGTCCTTGATGTTCGTGGTGATCGGCGGAGGCAAGACACATTTAAATTTGATCTGTGGCTCTAGTTATCGCGTTTCCTTTCAATTTTTTGTTCGGTGCTTCTTTACATGAATCTTGATTTTCTCGTTTAAACACTTCTGCACTTTGTTGACGAGGGGCACTATTATGCTATGTCTTTTTTGCAGGTATGCAGTATTGGGGGTCCACGAGTTTGATAGTGTACGTAAACGCATGTCAATTTTGGTGGAATGCCCTGACAAATCCATCAAACTCTTAATGAAGGGTGCTGATTCTTCAGTATTGAATATCGTTGATCAATGTGATCGGAATTTGAAAAGTGAAGTGGGTGAAGTACAACCGTACGCTGAGAAATTGAGTGCAACCTTAGAGCATCTGGATTACTATGCACGTGAAGGTTTACGGACGCTTGTGATAGCATCAAAGGACCTCTCGCAGAAGGAGGTATACCATATAATAAGGTGTCAGGTAGTTAGTTTATGTTCAATGAGAAGTGAGCACAAGGTATGCACCTGTGGAGATCCAATAGGTAGAGATGGACAATCTGATCTCTATTGAATGTTTTTCCACTTTAGAATGCTAATTGCAATCGGACCGACAGCTGGCTTTGATAATATTTATTAACTAAGTAGATAGTAGAAGATATTTTTCTTTAGTATTTGTTGTTGCGATTATGCTGACATGATTCATAACCAGATAAGAACGTTTGTCGAAGCTTAACAGTTGTTAGTTATAATCGAGGGTCGTGGCTTGTGACAGGTTGAAGATTGGCATTTTCATTACGTGAAAGCAAGTAGTGCTCTGAATGATAGAATTGGCATGCTGCGCAACGCAGCAGAACTGGTGGAGAACAATCTTAATCTTTTAGGTGCCACCGGAATTGAAGACAAACTTCAGGTACGTGATAATTGATCTTGTTGTATTTATATACCGTATTACTTTTAACTTCTGTTCTTAGTTAAGGTTGAATCGTGATATTTTTGTTGAATTAGTTGCTTGGGTGCACATTTCAGCTGCACCATAGCCATTTGCGATGATGAAGAATACACAAATGTGAATATCGTGTTCATGGTAGTGGAACCGGGAAATACGTCGCAATGCTAGTGTATTATGATATGTGTCAGCCATGACTCACCTTTCAAGCAGAATAGATAAGTCAGTTAACCAGCCCACGTCAATTTGACACTTGAATGTCGTTGTGACAGGGTGGAGTTTCTGAAGTTATACAGTCGCTTAGGGAGGCAGGAGTCAAAATATGGGTCCTGACAGGTGATAAGCAAGAGACGGCCATCTCCATAGGGTTCTCGTGTCTGCTTCTTACTCGCGACATGCAACAAATTATCATCAATGAAAGTACATTCGAGGGTTGTCGCTCCAAGATTGTAGAAGCAAAAACTAGATTTGGTATAAAGCCGACATCCAAAAATAAATGGTTTTCATGGAAACGTCAAAATTGCGTAGATGCTGCTAATATTGAGCACGATGGGAGAACCCTGTTCAGTAGGTCAACTGGAGGTTTGGCAGAAGGACATGGCAGATTTATCCAATCTCTAGCGCTCATCATTGATGGTAACAGTTTGGTACATGCCTTGCAGCCCGCACTTGAGAAAGACGTAAGTGCTTCATAACCATGTTCTGTAAAATTACGGAGATTGATACTTGCAAACCGGCTGGATAAATTGTGGAAATCAAAAACAATTTCATCTTCTCGATTCATCTAAATCAATTACTTTCTTGTAGAGTTCTAGTGATTTCTTTTCTGCAGCTCTCATAGCTGATTTCAGATTTTACTTTTCACTCTAGCACGCTCGTTTTCCAACAGCTTTATGAGTTAGCAACGGCGTGTGAAGTGGTGGTCTGCTGCCGAGTTGCACCATTGCAGAAGGCAGGCGTTGTTTCCCTTGTCAAACGGAGTTCTGGACAGATGACTTTGGCAGTGGGTGATGGTGTGTTTGATTCTCTTCTTGAAATTTATTAGTGCTAGCTTGATTTTTTGAATGGTAGGTGAATTTCTTAAGCAAAGACTGCCGTCCACAAGTACGCTGAATCGATAATTGCAGCATTTAAGGTCTTCAAATCATGTTGTCGGAGTGCAAGTCACCAATGTGTTATTGTATCATAACAGGTGCAAACGACGTATCAATGATACAAATGGCAGATGTTGGAGTGGGCATCAGTGGCCAGGAAGGGAGGCAGGCTGTGATGGCCTCTGACTATGCAATAGGACAATTTCGATTTCTCAAGAAATTGCTCCTTGTTCATGGTCATTGGAATTATGAGCGCCTGGGCTATATGGTTCTCTATAACTTCTATCGCAACGCTGTTTTTGTCCTCATGCTTTTTTGGTAAACACTTACCTTCCTAATACTTCAGCTAGATTGAGTGTGTCTTGAAAGGCAACTTTACATCTGACATCAAGGTGAATTATTAGTGGACTTATACACCAAGAGTTGCGACTCTTACATGAATGTATCAAGTCTCTACATGACCCAAGTCTAACTCCACGTCTTGTGCATTACCAGGTTTATATTTTACGCAGCGTTTTCAGCACAGTCAGCTGTCACTGACTGGAATCTAGTGTTCTTTTCTCTTCTCTATACCTCTGTTCCAACGATAGTGGTTGGCATACTAGACCAGGACGTGAGCCAGAAGACGCTCTACGAATTCCCACCCCTCTATGGATCTGGTCAGCGAGAGGAGGGTTACAACCAATGTCTTTTCTGGGTTACCATGTTGGACACTCTCTGGCAGAGTGTAGTTCTCTTCTATATCCCATACTTCAACTATGAGGTAACGGATGTTGACCTCTACGGCTTGGGATTAGTGTGGACAATGGCAGTCGTTATCCTGGTCAACGTGCATCTGGCGATGGACATCAAGCAATGGACATGGATTGCGCATCTGGCGATTTGGGCGTCAACTCTTGTGGCATACCTATGCCAGCTAGTCATGGACACCATTTTATCTGCTCCGGACCTTCTCCCGAATCATTGGTACCGAAGTGAATTGTTTATTTTGTTCTGTTTTATTGTGTATTCGCATCTGTGTTGATGTGTTGATGCATGTGTGTTCTAGTCATATTCCTTCGTCAGATATGGTGATGAATGACTGACCGCTTTTAACTTGTTTCTTGGCATCGGCTGCCATGTTGTTCTGATCTATCCTCTACAGTGATAGATTTCCACTGTTTCCATTGTAAGCCTTCAGTTTCATTGTTGTGGAATGCGTGTGTGGTTGATTCTCTCCCCAATTCTGCTTATTTCTGTACTCTCTTGTGTGCAGGGTTGTTTTTCATATGAGCGGGTCGAGTAGATTTTGGTTGACACTGCTGTTGACTGTAACACTGGCGTTGTTGCCGCGATTCTGTGTAAAATCATTGTTGTCCTGGTTATGGCCGTCCAATCTTCACATTGCAAGGGAGGCCGACATTCTTCACTGTGACGGTCAAGAAGTCACAAACATGGAGCTGAAAGAAGTTACGCAATCTGGATCAGACTCGATGTCACCAATACCTGTAGGAGTTTGACAGTTGTTTTTATTAGGTTTTCTCTGTGCTGTCCTGATCGCAGGCAAAGTTTATAGCACCGCTTGAGCATCGTGCCATTGTTGCACTGTTAAATTAACCAGAAGTATGGCTTCGACTTAAGAGTTGGACTATGACTGTCTGGAAACTTCCCAAACCGTTTTTCAGTCTTGAGTACCGTTCTTGCTGAAGGCGTTTGACCCTTGGAAAAGACTTCGATACATTTTCTCAATTTTTCTCAGTATGAAGCACAAACGAATTGATATCCCCTTTTACTAGATTTTGGGGTTAAAATATGACTCCACGTTGTTTCTCCATTCTCTTTCTTGATCATGTTCTGGTTTCAAACAGCCCTTTTTTCCATTTTCAAGAAAGCAGCCGTGGATTATGAACCCTTTTCAGGAGGAGACCAGATGTTCAAATTTTAAATAATCTATGAAGACATATCCCAAGCACACCAAAATGCATATTCTTTCTTCCATTGATTTTTTGTAAATTCTTGCATTAGTTCTTGATGTTAACATTTGTATGGTGTAAAATTTAGAGAATTTGCTTTGCAAATATTCTGTAATTCAAAGGATATAGTATGTTTGGCCTCAAAACCTAACTTTTTCAATTCAAAACATGACCCTTCAAAAACAACTTAAATAAAATTGTAAAATAAAAATCTTTTAAAATCACTATGATTAGAAATTAACATTTTGATCCTAGAAGAAAAAATTTCTTTTGAAAATCACAAATATTCTATCTATAGTTGATTTAAAAAAGAATTTTTAATTCTACTTCAAATTTGATTGAAAATATTGGTTAATGTAGTTGATTTAACTATATGAATATGGTTTGTGGATCATAATTTACAATTATTGTTCAAGAGTTCTCATTGAATTATTCTTTTGAATTGCATTTAATAATACATTTGCACAATTTGGAAAATTTGTACTCCTTGTGTCCCTTAATCCTTAAAGGACAAACTAGTGACCATAGAAATCATTCCTTGGAATACCATGGGAATCGTTAACTCAAAAAAATGCAAAAGCATTCATTGGAAGTCAAACTACCATAGAAGACCTCCAATTTTTACAACAAAATTCCAAGGATGAATAGTTGCTTCTCTATCTTATATATCATATACAAAATATTTTAAAAAAATCTGAATATTTCACCCTAGATGTATAACAATGGTATAAACCAAAGGGATCTATCATTCTAAAATCAAAAAATCAAAAATTATGGTTATAGGTCTATAGTTCATATTGCTATAAAATATTGAAATTTATGAATTTTTCAAAATTTCTAATTGGAGTAGAAACTTCACTTCATTGTCTTCATTTCATTAGTTGGACTCAAATTCAAAAATATCATTTTTATGGACAAAATTAATATAAAGAGTAAATAGCAAAAAATGGCCAAAATACAATACAAGAATGATCTATGGATTGACCATCTTCTTCTTCAGAAAAGTCAATAATACCATAATGAAGGAATTTGCTCTCCATTTCCCTAATAATGTATTCAAACAACTTCTAACAAAAATATTGGATGAAAATACATTTTTTCTATCTTACAATCTTAGGTGAAGTCATCCATCAGACACTTAGTAATTGCAATGTCCTTCTAGACTACATGTAGTAGACATTTTATTCACACTCGATGATTTTATAGGCAATTTCGTTAAAATGGAGGTATTCCATATCCCATTTGTACATGAAGAACTGATAAGGTGGTTTAGGGTGTGTTATGTAGTTGGTTGGGTGTGATGGTCGTGTGTGACAAATTGACCTCCAAGCTCGAGTGGATGGATTTTTGCGTATTAAGGTTTGAAGGAAAGACAATGGACGCAAATTTAGTTAGCAAAAGGCTTGCGGGAATAATTAGTAGATTGTATATTTTTGGAATCTTTGGTGTTTGAGGCTTTGTGTCCTTGCTTCCTAAAATGGATGAGGGGGGGGGGGGGGGCATTTCAGTTAGGTGTTATGATGGACGAAAGTTTGGGCGACTGTTTAGATTTGCATCATTCATGAGCACTGTCGCAACAAATTTTTTTGGTTTTGTTAAGTTATCTCAAAAATTGGATCGAAAGTCCTACCAAAGAATTTGTATCCGGTTTAGGAATAAGGTAAAACCGGAAATTAGACGAGGAATGGAGTTAGGATTCTAACTGAATTCTAACCGGATTCAAATCCGTTCCGACGAAACTAACCAGACACGGAATCTTTCCGGAACGGAATTAGTTGGATTAGATTAGTTTTGTCAGGAGCGGATTGGTTCTATCCGGATTAGTTTTGTTAGAACGGATTAGGTCAGAACAGATTCAAATTCATTTGGAGCAGATTAGGTTGGAGCGGATTAGGTCATGATGACCTAAGTGGGACCCTAGGACTATATAAAGGATGGCCACGCCAGTTGGTACCCCTTTTGCATCCTTGTTTGCTGAGACTCGTACTTGCGCCTGCGTTGTGTTATATTTCCGCGTTGTGATTTTTCTTCGAGTTTGTGAAGTAGAGCGTTAGTAGTGAGGATTTTTTGTGCGCTGTGGGGTTGGATTTCCGCAGTTGCAGGTTGTTGCTTTTCGGTCAAGACCAGAGGAGGGAAAGTGAAGAACGGGACGTGCGGCTAGGAGGGAAAGTGAGGTAGTCTCAGGGAGATTTTGAGTACCTTAGAACCGTGCCCATGCCGCAGTTACGAAGATCCAGATTCAGCTCCGCCGCAACTGAAGTGAAGCTCTAGAAGGTGGTTCCGGTTATTCCGTCCACGGAACTGGAAAATGATGCGTTGATGGAGGATCTCATTGCCATGGGATGTTCCGGTTTGGCAGAGAAACCTTGGGGGTTTAAGGAAGAGTGGATAGTCCGCGAGTTGTTGGGGAAATTATCAAATTAGTTTGATAATACTGTTAGAGGGAATCCATCCCGTTGGACGGAAGAGGCATGGAGGTTAGTGTATAACTTCCGGTTGGGTGGTTTAGGGATGGCCAACCGGAAGGATGAGTACATCAAGGACAAGTTTCGAGGAGCGGTGAACTTGAAGGACGGATACGCGATCGAGGATTGTGAGGACGACTAGAACCGAAACTTACTCAAGTTCTTCATTCCAATCCTCCATCCGGAGAAGCCAACAAGGGTGACAATAACCCTCGGCAACACCATCTTCGGCGTGCTAACCGGATAGTGGAAGGCGGATTGGGCCCGGATCATCTGTGATCTGGTGTCCAATCTGGTGTCCCCGGTAGGAAAGAGTAGGGCCACACCTCTGTTGCCCTACCTCTTCTACTTGTATCATCACGACCAAGTCCTCACCGACACAGAAGAGAAGACCTGGCGAGTGAAAGCACACTTTGGTTGTCCGAAATCGTAGTCACGGCGGAATTTCTACACATGATGAAAGTTTGGTGTCAATTTTCTTATAGTTTTCGTGACTTAAAAAAAAAAAAAAATAGACTGGAGTCTTATATCTTGCATACATTGATAATTGCATAACAAAAAGTGAACTTCATCTATTAATTTAATGTATGGAGTACAAACATTAAATGTTTGTACTGTCACAAATTCAACTTGAGCATTGTTGTACTTTTCTTGCATAGCTTAGGGGTTCGTTTTTACAATTCAAAGAGCTAAATCCAATGTTCTTATGTTTAGGTACTTAGACTAGGCATTTAATGAGAGTTTTAGGATCTATATAAGAAAATATCCTAGCAAATGTGTGATTTTAGTATGAGGGCCAAATTTTGATTTTAAATTGTTTTTTTAAAATTTAAAATTTGAGAGTCTATAAAAAGACCTTTTGATTCAGATGGGCCAATATTGAATTTTGGTATAAATGGCATTTTGGCTCCATTTAGTACCAATTAGCATACATTTTGTACCAATATGTGTACATTTTGTACTAGTTTTTACTGGATTGTATATTTGGCAGGGGGACAACCGTAGTGTGCGATCACCCTAGCGGGCCCAAGAGACCATTTTGAAGTACGGGAAGTTGGAAACGGATGAAGAAGAAGAAGGATCCGGAAGAGGAGGACACGGACGAGGGTGAAGAGTCGTTGAAGCGGTTCAAGTGGCAAAAGACGACCCCGCCACACGGAAGAGGACCTCCTCCGAAGGAAATGTCGAAACCGGAAAACCGATCGGAAGCGGAGAAGACGGTCCCCGAAGAAGGTGATCCGACTGTAGGAATGCTGGTATACGAGCGTAGAGCGGGAGCGTGGAGCGTAGAGCGGGAATTTAGGGTTGATGAGCGGCAATATTTGAAGAGAAACTAACGAGAAGTGAAGGCATAGGGTTTCAACTAATATGACATTTGATTAAAAAAAAGATGAAAGAAAATAGATAAAAGAGGATGGCAAGAATGGATGGATGTGGACGTAAAAGTCAATGAATGTGGAAGACAAAGTGGATGAAAGTGGAAAAATGGATGAAAGTTGGTTTTATAATTGGATGAAATTGGATGATAAAGATGAATGAAACTGGATGATTAAAGTGGATGAAAAATGGATGAAAGAGGATGATTAAAGTGGATGAAAAAATGGATGAAAGTGGATGACTGAAGTGGATGATAAAATGGATGAAAGCAGATGTAAAAATTGGATGAAACTGGATGAATCTTTTTTTTTAAGCCGATGACAACATCATAAAATCTGGGTGGACGATAATATGATTGCTGATGGGTGGGAATAATTTGGGATTTAGGTCCTTTAGGGCAATTGCACATAGCCACATGTAGGTTCAAAGAATGTAAGGGCGATTGTAAGAATTAGATATATATTCAGTTTGCAAGAGTGGCTCTAAATGTGAACTTCATTTCTTATAAATAGAGGAAATTCATTGTAGACCTCAAATCAGAATATGGCTTTGAAGGCTTGTTTCATGTGAACTTGCTCGAAGGGTGGACGGTCAGCATTCCAATATGTTTTGGGAGTTTTTGCATATTGTTTGTGAGCTTTCCATTAGGATTTTACTAAGTCATTGGTGACAAGTCATCAGCAAGGATCACCAAATAAGGTGACGTGGTTGAACAATTATAAAGTATGGCTATTAGCAACAATGAGATTGTACAACTAAATGAATATGGAGGATATGTTTGCTTAGCAATTCTTTTTAGAGGCACTAATTTGGCGCTCCTACTACAGACTTGCGTGTCTTCGGATGAATAGGCAACAATGACCTCCAGGTACAAGATAAAGCCCACTAGTGAGTCCCAAACAGAACTTGAAGGGCTAGTGCGAGATACAATTTTTGAGAACCGTGTCTACGTGGTCATAAACTAGACATGCATCGCATGGTTCCAATTGCATAAATACATAAGTATGTTCCAGCAATTCAAACAGTGACAAACAAAGGAATCGATCCAAATGGTACTATGTCTAGGATATTTGATGATAGAAATCATCACGACTCGAGTGTACAACACATGGGAAACGAGAGTACAACACATGGAAAAAAGAGACCAGCCTCCCATACAGAGCTATGTCATTTCAACCACACTGCCTAGCACTTTCATTTGTCATCTAGAGTGGGCTAGTGTCGAACTGCCTTCACTATCTGATGTTGAACTAGCATCACTATCTGATGCATGTGAACCGGACTCTACGACCTCATGTGATACAAACTGAAGAACGCGTGGATCAACTGAACGTGCTCTAGAAGTGAGCTTAGGATTGTTGGCAACATAAGCCCTTGAACAAGCCTCAGCATACACCGGTAGTTTGAATGCTTTTGGCGGGCTTGGAAAAAATCTAGGATTCGCAAAAAAAGGAAGATGGCTCAATTCCTGGGTTTTTCTACACAATGAAGTGGACAATATGTTAGATCATACTCACGTTAGCGTTGAAGCTTCATTCAATACAAGGTAATCAAGGAAAAACTTACTTACTAAATCGTGACGTCTTCACAATCTTCTGAACCGGTACATCATCGTTGTCCAAATCTATTGGTGCATTAGGAAGTGGCAATGCGGTGGTGGACACTACTGCGTTCCGCATTACTGGAGCAATGATGGCGTCGAATATTGCCTTGTCCTCCTCAAATGCCACGATGTGACGACGTGTAGCTCGGCAAGCTTGAATGCAGGCACCTGCACACATGGGGAATCTATGAGCATGGAACTAAAAACAGAAATGTCATGGTACAGAACATGAAAACAAAGCATTACAAAAACGCGAGGTTACCTGTAGACGCGGTACAGTCCACCACAACATCCCCAGGTTGAGAGCATGCTTCAACTAGCATTTGCATGAATGGGCGGGCCTTTTCACGAGGTCCACGCCAAGGTATGTTCCCATTCATTGTGACATCCTCTTTGTTACAGAAATTCTGTAGGATGTCATCACGGGCAACATTGACCCCAACCGCGTCATGAGAGGGGACGAATTGGAAACCAAACTCTAATTCCGTCTTTGGTCCACATTCTCTAACAACCAGAGAAATTGCAAACCGCATAGTCTGTAAACGTTGCAAAGTTAGAATTGCTAACCACAAGAATGGAAACAATAATCGGTGCCAAGAAGTAAATGTAATGGAACAAGATGTACAAGAATAGAATTCAATTGAATGTGAAATTACCGTCTTCGTTGGATCAGAAGGTGATGTCAAATGGAGGTGGTTCATGCCAAACCAAGTGAACAGTATCTTGAAATCGTATTCTTTGCAACATCCAAGGAGGTGGCTTTGGTGTGCTTGGGAAGGGGCTGGGTACATGACCAGAAGTCCACCGTTGTCGTGGAGGTATTCTTCCGCAAAGTCAAAAACAGGCATCAACCATTTGTCGTGAAACTGGTTCCACTTAGGGATCGGTCCAGGTGGAGCTGAAATAGTAGGAACGTGGAGACCCTCAGGCACATCCGCAAACATCAAATCCATTGCACTGTGGTTACCACATACACCGTTGAAGCGCCGTTCCTTGTCTTTTGAATGCTGTACAATACAATTCCGGAGACATGGTTTAGCAATCGGACCACAGCACATAGATGCAAGACTACTGTTGGCTACCCCGTAAAGAATGATAAAGATCCGATGTAGAGAGTAAATAAAAATTAGAGATTGTAGATTCTAGTCCAATTGAAATACTAAGAAGAGAAGATTGGACCATGAAGATAAAGAATGCGTTTACCGAGGACAAAAAGGCCTTCACGTCGTCAAAGGCCTTAGTATTACCGGGAAGAATACCAACCGACAGGTTTAATATGCACTCTTCTGTATCCGGAACAGGGTCAATAGTATGTGTTCTAGGCGTGAACCCATGCACCAACCGCTCCTGCGTGAGAGAGAACCCAGATGATCCTTCCGTCATATTGGCCGTGCTTGTTGCTGGTTCTTACGCAGGTCCTTGCACCGGCGTTTCAACTTTCCTTTTAGAGCCCTTCTTGTTTGCCTTCTCCTTCTCTTTTTCCACTTGGGCCTCCAACTTCTTCCTCTTGTTCTCTTCGGTCTTCTTCTTGGCATCTTCTAGTTTCTCCAACTTCCTCTTGACTGTCCGAGGCCTCTCGTTTCTTCAGTGCTTTGTCTCTGGCCTCCGGATCCAGTCCTTTGAATTCATTGAACTCCGGCTCCACAGTTGTTGACTCTTTCAACGTCTGAAAGAGTGCCTCCTCTTCGGGTGGAGTGATTCCGAAGTTGCATTCAAGGTACCACGGACACGCCTACAAATGTGAACTCATCCAATTCTTCATTTGCGTAGGAGAGAACATGCAATCGACCGATGTCCGATCTAACCATGTCGTAAGAAACGGAGGCAAGTCGGCCTTTGCAATGGCCTTTTTAGCATACAATTCAAATTTGAAGTACCTACATGCAGAGGACAGCATTAGTTAAAAATGACCTCACAACTGTCAACAACATTATGCTATTGTGCTATACAACAACTCCATGGAACCTGGCACGAAGTTCAGAGCGTCATCAAATGGATACAAGAAGTCTGTAGGCAGCTTTAAGAGACTATGACCAACATTAAAGTAAATATTGCTCATTGAAAATCTTGTTCAAGACATAGTACAATAAGTAAATGCAGAGCGTACGTAATTTCATGTAGTACCTGTAAATTAACCTCTTCACAGCGAATAAAGAGCCTCTAAAATCTTTAAACGAGTTCGATTTCTTGAAAGCATCTGCTCCCTTGAATGTACCGGTGTAAGCATGTTCCCATAGTTTCATCCGCCACCCCTCCAAGTAGTTGCTCAATGTTTGAGGCTCAGTGGACACCTCCATGTCCACAGTAATGTTGTCTGCTCGCAAAATAGATTCGAGAAGGTCGTTGGCTCCCTCCTCCATCTGCAGAGTACTAGTATTAGGATTTAAGAATGAAGTGTATAAAAAAAGAACGTTACAGTGGTCGTGTCTAGTATTTATAGATTGAATTCAAATTCAAATATTGCAGAAGAACTTAAATCAGAATTTTCCATGAGTGCATGAAGGACGTACCCTAGCATACCAACAAGCCTTAGCGAGAAAAAGCTGCAACTTGTCCTCATTGACTGGATGTGGAGGAAATTTCGGTGCCTCCCGAGATGATGTAGATGCGTTAATCCACTTCAGCCATCTCACCTTGAAGGTGGGGTTGACATTAGCAGTAGCTATTAGCTGAAGCTTCTCGAGGGTCAGTTCCGGTGTGGAAAACATGCTCCAATGCCTCTCAATCTGCCCAAAAAACAAGATTATGAATTTCCAGTGCGCGAGAAATGAAGTGTGTAACATCATACTTCATCATGAAAATGTATAACGGATTTACCTCAAGCAACCAATCCTTGCCAAGCGCAGGAGACGCTACTGCCACTATTTTAGATAGCTTCTTGTACAACTTTTCAGTGGAGTCCTTGATGGAACATCGCATTGCATCTGCAACACCTTCTGGCTTGACTTCGTCCTTTGGAGTATCTTCGTAGTACTTCCGAACTGTTAGGTCTGTAGAAGCTGCAATATCTTGCTAGAAACCATAACACAAGTGATCAGCCACCTACTGCGTCGTAGGGAGGTTTAAGGTGCTCGATCGTCAATCAAATGAAAGAAATACTAGTATATTCATTCTTAAGATCTATTCCCATACCTTGAAAATAAATGAAGTGAACACCTCCAAAGGCATCTTATACCAAGTCTTCCGTGTAGTTTGTTGGCATGTTCTGACTTCCTCTACACTCAGGAGCTCATTGAACTTCTCAATCTCCATAACCCCATACTTCTGAACTCTGTAAAGTATGTGCACGAGGTTCGTTTTCACGTGAGAATGTTCCGTGCTCCTGTCACAGAATCACATGATCTAGTTAAATGAATTAAAAGTGCACAAATCCAAACACTTCAACAAAGAAGCACATGATCGTCATTAAAGCACTAGTAGGAAAGACTCACTTGTTAATATCGTGCATAGCCTGCATGGCCACACCAATTCTGTGTCTTGTGTCCAAGACAATTGAATCCACGCATATGTGCCAATTCACATCCATTGAATGAAGGCGAGAAATATGATTCATCCAAGCTATTCGTCTGTGATTTCTATCACAGACGAAAAACTTTGAATTCCTTAAATGCTCCAGGTCATGGTTGCTTGACAACTACATGCTGAATTGATCATTCACAGCATTCCATATGGGACCCCACGCTTCTTTCTCAGATGTAGTGAACTGAGCAGTTTTGCCTTGCTCATCTGCAATGGAAACATAGAAGACCCTCGCTCCCTCGTCGTATCCGTTTGTGAACTTATTTTCCAGGAGAGTCAAATCGCATGACAAAGTCGGGCGGACCATAGGCATCGGCACTAACCTACACAACGGAATTCGCATGTGTGAGTGCTCAGAAGGTGCTAGCCTCAAACTCGATAAGATTGAAATGGTATCCATCTTCTGGGCTCGTCGGATGTCGTCCTCTAGGAAATCATCCTGGATTCTCGGGATCGGTCCTTCTAACTCATCCTCCATATCTGTATCCGACTCCATCTCAGGTTGTTGTTGGGCATCCACCATAGCGGATCCAACAGATTTCAGAGGCGTCTCCAGAGGAAGCAATTCCTCATTGTTCTGCTTTACATACAGATGGACGACGTGGCTCACATTAGTCATTCATAATCATGTCCTGCACCAAACATCATTGGAAGTATGCATATCCAAAATTTGGTCGAGAAAAGTATCAAGGACCGTAGCCATCGAATTTACAGAAATAATGAGGGGTAATATTCGACAATAGATGAGTACAATAAGATGACTGCGTACATCAGAGGCCGCAAACGCATGTCTCAGAAAGTAATCGGTAATCACCACAACAAAATATAAGAGTGTCTGTGCTTGAATCTGCAGACGAAGATGTCAATATCTCAGAGTCCCCGGTGTCTACCGAGGTCACTGACGAATGAGTGGAAGACCCTACACTACAATTGTAATGGCCACTACAATTATCATCTAGGTCCTTGAGAAGGTCATCCAAACTTACAACGGGCCATGGACGTGGCACTTGTGGAGGAATCAGGGGAAGCATATCTGGAGTAACAGATGTGGAAATCATCTCTACATTGGCTACATCAGTATCATTGAGCAGGTTCTCAGACTCCATTATATGCGACTCTGGAATGCTAGCTGAGTGCTCCACTGCGACCTGCTGAAGTCCACAGACAAAAATATAAGAGAATAATCCTAGTACTGAGATCCAGTATACATATAAATAGAAGAAACGTACTCAAATCAAATAGCTACAATTATGAAATCCATGAAGACCACCCCCCCTCAACCCAGTCAATCCCACCAATGCACAAGACAACAGACTTGCCCAACTCCCCTCCCCTCATGCATGTGCCTTCGAGCACGCCTCTCCCTCTCGGCACCTGAGACAGACCCCATCACCCCTCCCCACATGCATATGCTTCCCCCTTTCCCCTTCTCTCTCAGCACCGGGACTGACCGTAGTGCCCCGAACCCCATGCATAAGCGACACCCCTCCCTCTACCCTCTCGGCCCCGAGACGGATCCCTGATCCCCGAACCCCATGCATCCCGAGCTGCACCCCACACTAACAAGGCCCCCGACATTCATGACTCCCCGAACCCCTTGCATCCCGAGCTGGCCCCCACACTCACAAGGCCCCGGACATTCGTGACTCCCCGAACCCCTTGCATGCCCTGCCTTCTTGCCTCCCCCCTCTCGGCCCCGAGACTGATCCGAGATCCCCGAACCCCATGCATAACCTCCCCCCTTCCTCCCTCGCTCTCGGCCCCGAGACTATCCCCTGATCCCCACACCCCATGCATAAGCGACACCCCTCCTCCCTCCCTCTCGGCCCCGAGACGGCTCCCTGATCCCCGAACCCCATGCATCCCGAGCTGCACCCAACAGTGACAAGACCCCGGACATTCATGACTCCCCGAACCCCATGTATCCCGAGCTGGCCCCTACACTCACAAGGCCCCGGACATTCGTGACTCTCCGAACCCCTTGCATGCCCTGCCCTCTTGCCTCCCCCTTCTCGGCCCCGAGACTGATCCAAGATCCCTGAACCCCATGCATAATCTCCCCCCTTCCTCCCTCGCTCTCGGCCCCGAGACTATCCCCTGATCCCTACACCCCATGTATAAGCGACACCCCTCCTCCCTCCCTCTCGGCCCCAAGACGGATCCCTGATCCCCGAATCCCGTGCATAACTTCCCCCCTGCCCTCGAACATACAAGACAACGGATAACCCTGACTCCCCGAACCCGCATGCATATGCTGCCTCTACCTCCTTCGCCTTCAGCCCCGAGACTGAAACCATCACACCGAACCCCTTGCTTAAGTTCACAGTCCACCCAGTAATGGGAGCCCCTGACAATCCCAACTCACCTCCCCGAATGCGTTCTCTACCAATGTCCTAGCGCCCGCAGACAGTCACGAGCACCACAATCCAAATGCAACGGAGACAGTTCCCTTCCCGGACAACATCGACTTCCCTTCAACCACTCCCCTCAAACCATTCATCATTACAAACCTCAGTTGTTGCGATTGCGGACGGAAGGCTTGATGCTGTGTTGGTGACTCCCCCGCTAGTTTCACCACCAACTTGTCCGCGCCTTGATCTGAGGTTGCGGTCCATTGCTCCCCAATTCGTTTCTCCAAATCCCCGCGTCCAGTGAACCGTAAAAGCTCGGGAGCGCATATACAGAGAAAAATTCCGGACAGGAGTGAGAGTTCTCAATACGAGTTTCATGAGATTGTAGTGCAGTCGGTGGCCTCGGAGATTCTATCCTCCAGATCCCTCGAGTTAGGGTTTGAATTCACGAGTCGACGAGGAATGTCATCGGGGTGCGGTGAGTAGTCAAAGACCTGTTCCGCTCGGTTTGGGCCTTTTCGATGTCCGGGTTGGATGGGTGCGGGCGGGTTTCTAATCGGTAAGGGTCGGGGATGGAACAGGAGGGTGCGATGTCCGAGTTGGGTGGGTGCGGGCGGGTTTCTAATCGGTAAGGGTCGGGGATGGAACAAAAAGGTGCGATGTCTGGGCTGGGTGGGTGCGGGCGGGTTTCTAATCGGTAAGGGTTGGGGATGGAACAAGAGGGTGCGGGTATGGGGCGGGAGGGATTCTAATCGGGAAGGGACGGGGATCAATCTGGAGGGGGCGAGTATAGTGCGGGTGGGTATCTAATCGTATATGGTCGGTGGATCAATCTGGAGGATGCGGGTGCGTTTCTAATTGGGTATTGACGGGGGATCGAACATGATGAAGCAGGCGGATTTCTTATTGGGTACAGTTCTAGGATCTGAAGGTTGGTTGCAGGTGGATTTCTAATCGGATTGGGTTTAGAAATTGAATTGGAGGTTGAGGGAGGGTTTCCAGTCGGGTATGGATGTGAAGGTGTACTGGGATGGTGAGGCTGGGGGTCCAATCGGGTATGGTCGGGGTTGAACGGGGATGGTGTGGCAGGGGGAGCCAGCCGGCATAGATGGTTTATCGCTTGGGTAGGATGTGGTCTGGGATTTGTACCGGGAGGGTTAGATTTGGATGCCACTCTGTTCGGTATAGGTTTGGGGGGGCTGAGAAAGGACTCATAGGTGTTGTTAATACCTTAACAGAGTTTGAAGGACGTCTAGTGGATTGTAGTCAATTCCTCTATCATGCATTACTAATTGTCACCGTCAAGTTCTTCTCGATATTCCCCCTGATTGTTAAGTTCTGTCAGACAATACATTTTAGATGCACAGGGCATAAATGAATAGTAACTTATATTATTTATCTTATGGATCGCCAACCATAGAATAGGATTTTTTGGTGGTGAAATAAGTCGTAATAAATGAATGTCGTTGTAGTCAGATATTTCCGTCATTAGATGGTAACACCTACATTACTTGTATGATGCACAATTTAAAAATCTAAGAGAGAGAATCATCGAGAATGTTCAGCCATACCTAGGGACTCTGAGGACGGTGTCACCATTCCTTCATTCCATACACTCGGATTATTTGAAATTCTATGGTGTACCAGCAATGTAATAGTTTGGTTTTCGAGAGGCTTGCTTGACCATTAGTATGACGTTTGCTTCGATGGTAGTTGTGAGAGCACTTGGAATAGTGGTCCCGATTTCCTTTCCTGTTGGTGACTTGGGATACGCTGTTGTGAATTCCTCGCGATTGAGTGCTCGATTTCTTCTTTTAGAGAACTCTTTGGATATTGATGAAGAGGTGTTTGATAGTTCTACTGGGGACTTGACGCATACAATAGGTCAAGAGGCCGTTGTTCTTGGACCTATTAAGAAATGGCATTTGCGTGCAGGTCGGTATTTAGCGTATGGTTTACCTCTATCCGTTGCTGGAGATACCACTCCAAGAGGTACAACTAGACTTTCTAGCACTAGCACATTCCAGACACCGTTCTTGAATACTGTGAAGGTTGAGCCTGGGGTTGAGGTCATTGCCCTTGATAGCAATGATTCTGACGACTCATCCTCACCTTCTAAACTTTTGAAATCGAATTCAGCGCGTTCTGTTCAGAGACGTACCTCATCTTCCTCACATTCACCTGCCTTTGTGACAGCTTCATCATCTTCTCATGAACCCTCTATCATTCCATGTCTACGGAGGTTGTGCCAAACAAAGGGCTCTAGGAATGCGTTTAAAAAGGTCGATTGGAACATTATCCGAATTTGTGTTGTCCAATTTCTTCCGCCTCTGTATAACAATGATGTGATATTTGAGTTACCGGCAATCGTAGGTCAGTGTGCGTCTTTCTCTCAAGCGAAACTTCTCGCAAGAATGGAGAAACGCTACGACGGTCACGTGTGGTCTAATTTGCATACGACAAACATAAAAAATGGAGACGCTCTTACATTTAGATTGTCATCATGCGTAGGGCATCTTCGTTGTGACAACTCATCTTGTGACTACCTCACTCGTGAGCACCGTGTAACCCTGATCAATGAGACTGAATGGGATGGTTGTTCCCCTGTTCCATTTGAAGTTGGAGGAATTCCTCCGTTTGGATCGACTATCACGTGCAAGATATGTTGCACTGCTCCATCATGTATTGATAGTTGTCGTGCCAAAATTTATTATGTAGTTGGCTCGGCTGACATGACTCGAGCTTGTGTTCATTTTGGTTCTCACAATCATCCTGTGAGAGCAGGAGACTGCCGAGACTCGAAGGAGAAGATGCGTTCTATGATTTCGGACCAAGTTGAGCGGAATCCATCAGCAACAAATTCAGCTATCGTTCTAGAAGCAAGCAAGGAGTTATTGGGAGGTATGCTTCTCCGAGCAAAGGGAGCTCTGCCCACCCAATTCGGAATACATGAATTGACACCGGTTCTCGAGAAATGCAAATTCATGAGTTCGCCGAGCATTCGAAACGAAGTCACTACATTCAAGTACTTTCGCCGTTTCGGAGTTATGGACAACATCACAAAGCTTCGAGGATGCAGCAATTGGGCATTTGTTCAAGAGAACAAATTCCCGGGGCAGGGATCTGACTCCGACAAAGTGTTTGTGTTCAAAATGTCCGAGGTTGGTCCTGGCAGTGGCGTCGACCTAGTAACTCGCATGCAGCCCGGAGGAGACCTAGAAGATGGTTGGATCATGTTCAACCATGTGAGGCGTGTGAAGCAGTGGACGACTATTGCGTGTCATGTTTATGACACGCGATATTGTCGTGTAATGACTATTGCGGTGTCCGATATGCAATCAGAAGATGCAGTTGCCCAATGTGACTTCTGGAAAAATTTGAACGTTGTCATGGGCAGACATGGAATTCCATTGCCTTATTTTAAGGGTTTCATGGCTGATTCAGCACAAGCAAACTGGAATGCGGTGAGGATTGTCTATGGCAGTGGTGACCCTAGCGTCCCTATGTCCAATAGGGAGCGTACATGTTTATTTCACTGGACTCAATCACTGGAGAAGCACACAAAAGCGGACATTCGTGGTGACCTCCAAGATCAGCACCGAAAATTGTGCAAACAATATAAAGATGCAAACTCTTTAGAGGAGTCCGAGATTAGGTTTCATGCCATTCGAACGTGGTGGCATTCTTCAGGAGCCACAACTGAAGACGGTCTTCGCCGACTAGAGTTGTGGTTGGCCTTCTGGCATTTCAGATACAGACAATGAGGAGCCTTCATGGACACTGTGAGATTCATTATTTTCGAAACCATGTTTATCCGCATTTCCAATTGAGTCCACAGTTCTTTGCGTTAGGTTAGCTTTGTTAGTTGTCCTCTGTCATTGCAGTTGTTGTCGTATATTTCATGAGTACCGCATCCACTCATGTGGAACCGCAAACTCTTATCCTTGATATACATGCCTACTTCTATTTTTGAAAATGACTATGCATGTTTGGCGGTACAAGGGTTGTCTCAAAATGAACTCATCCAGATTCCTACTTGCAACCTTGTTGAGACGGTTCATAATAAATGGATGCAACAATCAGGAAAACGCGGGAATGATTTGTATGTAGCTACTGTGGATGATTATGTTCGAGCATTCATGCAAATGGTTAGATACTACCAGTTCTTAAAAGGTGAGAGACCAGGTAATGGTCCAAGAAAAGAAGAACTACTACTTCATTCAGCACACCGGTATGCCCAACGTACTGGTAATCCGAAGGGATTGAATGATGCCATGGCAACAGTGCCAGGCGTTGGAGAATACTGCAGTAGACAGCCTCATCTGGAAGGCGAAGAAGTTTTTGGATCAGAGCTGCGAATGCCCAATCTTCCTCCTGGTTCTGAGCAAGATTCACACCGGCCTGACAAAGTGAACTATTCCCGACCACGTGTTGGAACGAGGAGCAGGCATGCCCAAGCGTCACTTACTAACTTGGAGACCATTACTGAAGATGCGTTGCCTTTCTCGAATTATGAGGATACGGAATTATTGGAGTCACATGACCCAATGTCAACATGTCAAGCAGTTGGGGCCTCTCGAGTGAGAAGGGTTCAAGAAACGGCCTGTGATGAGTCAAAATGGCATATTGCCCGATTGAGCAAGACGTCGTCGAAGGCGTGTTTTGCATTGCAAGCGATTACACGGAAGAAGTGCGTAGCAAAGATAGTGCAAGGCAATAGGGGAACTACTGCACCTACATACACAGGGAACATGGACAATTATAGGAAGAATAGAATTGAAAGGATGCAATTTTTCTTTTGCAACGACGACATTTCACGATGCGTGAAGGGTTCACGACGGAAGTGGGTTCTCTCGAAACCGGAAGTGCCTGACATTTGGCCAGTGCAGGTTGGAACTAGTCTTACGCCCAAAGAAATTCTAGACTTCCAGAATGCAGGTTTCCGACTTCCACAATGTGTTGAAATCTCTCCCCGCAGGCTATTTGGGCACAATGATCTACCAGCTGATGTTTCCGGAATTCGGGTTCCCGACTCTCCCGCAGAGCATCCGAGTATAAGGTTAGGTAAGAAAATTCGAAGAAACCCAAAGTCACCTACAACTAAACAAGCTAACAACTGCGCTTCAGCACTTATTTTGGAAGCAGTGGTTCGTCAAGTCACTATGGTACCGCATCCTGGCTTTGGATGCATCATCATTATTGACTCAGGTACACCGCCTGCCATTCAACAATACGTGGTCACTGTAGGATCATTCCCTGATTGCACTTGCCCTTATTTTAAGGAGATGTCAACAAAGGCTCTAGGAAAAAGAGGACAGTGGGCAAATTGCAAGCATTTATACTTCCTCTTCGTTGGCGTCTGCCAACTAGATGCAAATGTAGATGTGTTTATTCATACTCCTAGTTTTAGCTTCAACGAGGTGAATCGTCTTCTTCAAAGTGGCATCTTGAGTCTATAAAGCATTCAGTACGTTCCCGAAGACATTGGCCATTGTTGATAGCCTAGCACTAAACACCTATGGGTGATGTTTTCTGAACGTGTTTGATGTATCATTTGTAGTGAGACTAAAAGGGCCACTACTCGATTTGAGTTCTCAATTGTTTTCTAGAAGTTGCACAAGGCCTTCTAATTGATATTGTTTCTACCTCTAGTATCTTGTATTTACATTTTGGAGGGATATGAATGTTCGTAGACAATATCCGATATAATGCCTTTCTAAATAAAGTTTCATTGCCCAAAATTTGAAACTAGAGATTGGAAGAACACTTCCCTAGATTCCAATTCTTCAATGATGATGCTAGGACTACTGGATTAAATTATGCATACCGAGAGCACCGACAAGGTGCCTCTCGGTGCCGAGAATTACATTATTGTTCAAGAAGGTATGCCTAGAACGTGTCTTCCTCAGTTGTACAGTGAGCATAATTAGGTGTGGGAGGCAATGTATTCTTAATTACTCCCACCTTCTTATAGGATAATATAGTGCTTGTTCCGTGCAGCCAGAATGTGTAGTGATGAATTACAACTGTGGTTCCCAACAAAGTTCTAGAGTATTTCCATTAGATAGAAGGAGGCCAATACTAGAAGCATGCCGTAGTATAAGATTAGAGGCCTATATGACCAACGTGGGTTGAACTGCACTTTTAGATATGTAGTGACACATATTTTAGTTTACCTAAGCAAAATCATAAAAAATATATTAGAGGAAATGCAAATGAACTTCAGTCGAATAACTAATTTCTACAAATAAAAATGTGTGTATTTTTGGAACCTGGCATGTTTAAACCCAAGGTATTAGGTCCACAATTATAGGTTTTCAATTACACCCTAAACCGTAGTGCAAGATTATTTTTCTATTCTAAGTCCCGCAATGTCTAAACCGATACCTTCACCCTAAACCGCCAATGATACCTACGTCAATGTTTTCCACCCATGGTGATAGGACTACTCGCATGGTGATATGCCTAGATACAAAAGATTCTTGTATTAAACCACCCCAAACTTTAGTTGAAATCCATTACTAAGTCTTAGTGCAAGATGGTCAATCTTACGATGGATTCTGAATTCTATACCCAAAAGTGTAACTTGGATGTCCCTAGATGTCCTCCATTTTATGGCACGAGATGTAGACGTGTACCTTCTATACCCTAAATCAAATTTTTTTCAAATCTCGAAAGCTTCAGAGAAATTATATTACCTTTCGATCAACATTCCAGGAACTCTACTTCCATAGAGGACTTCCATCCTCCTTAACACATAATCCGAACATGCATACATGATATGATAAGGGGGAAAAAAATAACTCATGCCAAAGCGCAATACCCTAAACCATATGAATCCCATTGTAGGAGGACCTCAATGTTGTTCTCATTGGTGGATTAGGTTGGGTCCAAAAAAAAAAACCCTAAACATAAACATTATAATTGTCGACTGCATGTGGTATGAGCCCGTTGCTTTCTTTTGCATATATTTCAAACCTAATTTGTCCTATATGTACATCCTTTTTATAATTTTTGATCACTCCTATTTCCATCCTGTTTCATGTACTTTTTGAAGTCACATGGGTCTCTATTCCTCATCCATCATCATCCATTTTCTAATCTTCTTTTATTCATTATAACATCTATTTTCATCCACTATTTTCATCCACTATTTTCATCCACTTTTTTCATCCACTTTTTTCATCCACTTTTTTCATCTACTTTTTCATCTACTTCATTCATTTTCCAACGGAATTCATCCAAATCCTAAACCAATTTCATCCATTTCTTGACGTCAAATAGAATGGCCAAAAAAATTATATATTTCTATACATTCTCTAAAATGTATGGATCGACACACTTGCATCAACCTTCATCTCCTTACTGAAATTTCCTTCACCACAGAGCATTTGCAATTCTCCCGGGAGTTCTCCTCTTTTCCTATGAAAATGTAATTAAATGTTTTCATTTACCTCCATCCATTTCTCCAATGTTTTTTCTCATCATCTTTCCAAAAAAAAATCTGAACCCTAAACCCTTTTTCCACCTTCATCCAATTTCTAAATTATTTTTTCCAATCCATCATCCCATTTCATCAATTTTTTCCTTCTTTCCGTTTAATATAGAAGCTCTACGCTCCAAATTCTATGCTCTACGCTCCAAGCTCACGCTCTACGCTCGTATACTAGCTTCGTTGGATCCGACTGCCCCCTTCAACAACCTAATTGGTACCCTCTCTCACATCCGTGGAGATTGGAAGTGCAAAAAGATCACCCTGGAGTAGATTGGAAGGCTTGTAGGAGCACCACTGGACAGTCTGTTGCTTGGAAAAGTAGCAGACTGCATCAACAATCCGAAAGAGAACCGGAAGCTGGAGACTGAGAACCGTCGGCTTCAAGAGGAAGTTGACATATTGAAGGGGGAGATTTCCACCTTCAAGGAAGATATGGCCGCCACTAGGGAGATGGCGGATGCGACCCAAAAGATAGCGAAGCTGGTGAAGGAGGCTTTCGGTGAAACCGGAATGGTGGTCGCCAAAGCCAAGCTATTTGACGAGGGGTGGCTGCTGGACAAGAAGCTATCCGGTTCCCGGATGATTCGGATCTTGGCGGACTTCACCGAGCAGATAGAGACAACAATGGTGGGAACTTGAGAAGTTGCGGACCGGATGGAGAAGAGTAGCCGAAAGTTGACTGGAACAGTGCTCTCCAGGGATATCCGTCTTTCGGATATCTCCTTGCCAAAGTCGTTTCCGGATGGAACGGAACTGAAGGAGGGGAAAGATGTAACTCCCCAATCAAAGAAGGAACGGAAGACGGAGTGGACCGGATCTCCTAAGCACATCAAGTCGGATCCATCAACAGAGCATCTGGATTCTACTGTAGGAGAGCGGAGCAAGAACCTGTAGGAGAGCGGAGCAAGAACCTGTAGGAGACTTTCGATCAGCTTTCGCCCAAGGCCATTTGTATCACACTAAACGTGGGCATGGAAGCTTAGTTTGAGTTCATTTTTGTAAATAGTGGATAGTAGGAATCAGACCAGATGTTGTGTCCGGATTACTAGTTAGGGACCGGACTGGATTAGGACCCGGTTTGTTAGTTAGGAGCCAGACCGGATTAGATCTGGTCTGCTAGTTAGGATTAGCCCGAAAGTTCTGCGCGGACTTTCTGGGGTGCTTTTCACTTTGGGGATCTTCAAATGTATAAAACCATTCTCTGCGGAGGAGAAGGGGAGTTATTCCTTTTGTTGAAATTCTTTTGTGTATTCTATTTGCTCCTTGTATTTGTGTCTCTCCCGTGTTTGGCAAGGTAGCTTGTTGAGGAGTTAGGAGCACACATGAGGATTTAATGAATGATTTCTCCCCTTGGTAGTCTTGTTTAATTCTAAGTGCATGAGAGCGGGTAGTAAGAGTTGGAAGTGTATTCTAGTGCCTCAGTGCTTCTAAGGTTTAGTATTCCGGATGAAAGAGCCGTTGTTAGGCTAGACGAATAGGGAGGGATTCCTTAGCCGTACTAGAACTCCTAGGTGGAAAATCCGGTTGAGTGTCCAAACTCCTGTGAGGTTTCACTACTGTAGTGGCAAACGGAAGAATCTTAGTTGATGTTGGAATGGACGGGTACATTTGCAACCGCCTAACTTTGTACGGTTGGAACTTGGCATCAAGGTCGTTGTAGTATGAGCGGATCGTACGAGGGGTCTTTGTGTGACTTGTAAGCTGCATTACTATTTAGTTTACTGTGAAGGATCAAAGTGGATCCGGATTAGAGTAGGAGATTGGAGGATAGGATAGTGGGTCTTTAGCTACTATAAGTCACAGAAGGAGCGGCGGGCCTGCCACTCTCAAAATCAAGTGGCAAACCTTCTGATGGTGAAACAGAGGTAAAACGAAACCGAATAGGATACTGGAGTGAGCAAAAGTGGAACGGAACGGATCAATCTAAAGGTAGTATTTCAAGACCAGAAGTTAGAGGGTTCTGGAATTATTGTAGTTTTACGGATCGGATTACTTTCTGTTTTAGATAATGTCCTAGACCGGAAGTTGAAGGGAGTCTGGTCATAATTTCTACTGTTTTTGTTGTTTCCGGTTGTAGTACTAGGACCGGGAAGGTAGAATTTGGAGACTAACTGAGCTTAGAATCATAAATAGGGTAGATACTTCACAGAATCTCGTAGGTTCGATCTTTAGAGTCACTTTTGTTATGATCTAGAGTGGTTTAGGGGAGTATAACGGGGAAATTGCTTGCCTTGTGCTGCGACAAGCGTGTGCTCAACAAATAACAAACTCAAATATGGCTCATTGGAATAGACGAGAAATGGAAGCAAAAAACTCATATTTATGCTTGAAGGAAATGGTGGGTACAAATATCACTAAGCATGCAACCTATGCTTCTTAGAGTCTACAAAAGAGCTCAACAATGCAAAGCAAGATTCTTGAACTTGATGAACTATCACCATTGGTTGCGTTATATGTGAAATTCCGTCTTGCAAAACGCATGGTAGCAATGCGTGTATCAAAGATGTTTTTTCCAAGAGCCTTCCCAAGTGAAGTCTATTCAAAAGTGTTGTTCTTCCTCCTCTACAATGTGACGTAAATTGTCCACCGCAAATTGCACTTGTTGATAAGGCGTAGTGAAGCTCTTCCCGTCATTCTTTTTCCAAATGATGCCATAATACTATCCATGGAAACATAGTTGGCCTTGTTAGCCGTCCAATCAATCTTCCATCTGAAATTGGGCTTCGTGTCCCACCCTACGTACAATCGTCGCATGTCTTTTGAGGTGCCGCATAGGTTGTACAATAATTGCATGAGAACTTCACAAAAGTGGAGTGCTACGCGGATTCTCTATTGTTCTACCAAGCCACACGGGATCATTACAATCTAGCTCTGACCTCACAAAGAGGTAGAACCCTTCGCTGAGATCAGTGACCACGTTGTATGTTAGTGGTGGCCTCTCCTCGAGAGTGCCAATGTAGAGGTCTTCTGCCTCATGTTCCTTTCGCGTCCTTCCGTCTTGCATGAAATCCATCATGAAATCCCCAAGTTATTGAGTTCAAGGCCAAAATCCCTATTTCAATTCATTGGATTGTAGAGGTCTTCTTCAGCTCTATCACGCAGGGCATTTCTCACATCACTCCAATATGTGACCAAATAGGAAATGCGGGCCTTGTATTCCGCCAACCCATCTTTGGATATGTCCGTCTAGTGTTGGATGTGTCCATTAAGTCCACATAGAATCTCAGCTTCGTTGGTCATTTTCTTAAGAGTGACGCAAAGGGAATCACTTTGGGGAAGGAGAGGTTTGTGCTCAGGATCTTCCTTCCATAACCTCAAGTCCTCTTCTGGCAACCATGGAATGTTTGTACATACTAGTTTGTATTGCATGATTAGCTAACAATTGTCATCCATGAAGAATTTGTATTGCCTTTTGTAGAAGTGAACCACCAATTGTTGCTTCTACATTCCAATATAAGGTTTTGTCGTACGCGTGGTCTAAGCGTAAATATCCTTACAACACAAATATGTCGTAAGACGACTCAAAATATTGTCCCAGGGGATTTCAAGATGTTGTCACAAACTTTTAGCACTATAACAAAACATGGTAAAAACAAACCACACTCGATTTTGAGTGCGGTTTGTTTTGCCACGATTTTGTGCAAACTGACTACACACACAATCAACTTCTTTTGCAATTTCCGACTACAATTTAAAAAAACTTCAAGGCGTGTAATATACCATTGGAAAGGTATTTTTAAGACCTTTTCAACGGTATATCACATGCTCCAAAATTCCAAAAAATTGCAGTCGGAAATTGCAAGCCCACTACACATGCATGCACAAAAACGTGGCAAAACAAACCGCACTCATTTTTTGAGTGTGGTTTTTTTTACCATGTTTTGTTATAGTGTAGTATCCAGATTTCCTATTTCCACTAGCTAAAACAATCTGTCAACCTCTTCCTCTATCTTCCGGCTCCAACTATTAACTAGATTCCCATCTGAATCCGTCCACATCTGGTTTCTAAATACAATTTGACATTGTGTTGGTTTTAGTTACCTCTGTTTTATCCTCAGAGGATCCACTATTGATCTTTAAAGGGGTAGGGACTCCATTACTCGTGTTTCCCAATTACTTTCTAACTTCTCTACACAAAAATACACAAACAAACCCAAGAATGATCTATACAGCCCAAGGGAAGAAATGACACCCTGACAACTTTCCAGATTAGTAGAAAGCAGGTCACATAGGACGCCCTAAGTCCCCTTTACTACAACAATAGATCTTAAATTATCCGGAATCAAGAAAAGATTGCTTCTAAGGAACTAGAGTGATCCGGAGGTTGACAAACCTTCCGATATTTAGGACTTTTTCTTGAGGCTGCTGCTGAACTCTGCATGAAACCACTTCCGGATTTCGGATTTCGGACCCTCGTCCATAATACTCCTGGGTGCTACCGAATTACCATTCCAATCATTTAAAGGTACCACGCACAAAACCTCCTTCACAACACTAACCCTCTCCACAGAAATATCCTTAAATTAAGCCGTCTGTTGCAGATCTGGATTCCTCTGTAATCATCCCCTCTCACAAACTCACGCTAACACTTATGCGCACAAACAAGCAAGAATAATATAAGAATCTAAACTTAGAAAGTACAAACGGTGACTCGGAATAGGAAATAAAATATGAAAGTCAATTGCACAAGGATGGAATGAGAAGGCAACAAGCCTGCCCTCCTTTTAAAAACAAAATGAAAAGCAAAAACGCCCACCCCAAAACGAGGGTGACTAGATAGTGACTTCCGAAATAATCGGAAAAGCCACAGGGCCGTTGGTCCTTAAAATTTGGAACCCGGGCCTACATCCGGGAAACCCATTCCAAAACCAAAACTTGAAACTAAAACTGTCTAAAACACAAACTAACTACCTAAGTCACTTTCGTGCTTTCTTCAACGAGCTGCCTCCTTGTTTCTTGGGCACCCTAGTAACTGCTTTGGGAGGTGTTACCTTATTAAACGATCAAGTTTGGATACTCCGGGAAGGTGTTGACTGAACCAACGGAAGCAGATCATCCTCATCTTCTTTCGTTTTGGATTTGGTTTGATACTCCTCCTCCTCGTAATCCTCGATCTGCTTCGGCTCCTTTCCTCCGTTGATGGTGACGGATCATCCAAATTAACACTATATTCAATATTTTGGGAGTATTGGACCTTCTCAAAATGAAGTAATCCATTGAGACAGTCACAATCGAGTTGTAGTTGTAGCCAATTTACGTTCATAAATACTTAATTTATTAGTTGTAAATTGTAGTTTCCATTAAAATGAGAGTTTTGTTAGTTAGACATCTATAAAGTATTTTTTGTTTAGAATAATAGCAGTATTTCAATTAATATAAGTAGTAATCATATTATACCTTGAACACCAAGTCATGACCTCTGCGGTTGGTTGTAAGAGGTTGTTTATCTCATTTAGGTGGTCCAGGTTCGATTCCTATTGAATTTGTATGAGCGCATGACGAAAGTACATGACTTGGTACTGCTTAGTGAGCTTTACAAACAAGAAAGTTGTAACAACCAACAAACCCCTACCCAAAATGTGATAAGTATTGAACACAGTAACAAAATAAAAAGTGGTTTCATTCACTAATTTTTTTCAAATTGCAAGAAAATTTCAAACAACATTTTCACAGTGTACAACAAAAAAGAAAATAAACAAAACAATAGAGAAAACAAAGCATGAAAATATAATAGAAAGTATACTAAAACTAGTATATGTAGATTATATTGTTTTTGTAAACACGAAACATACACTTAAAAAAAAAATAGAAGAAAATAATAAAATAAAATCAATAAACTAAAACCTATATCATTTCGTCTAATATATAAATTCCATCCATCTTTTCAAACATGATTAATGATGACAAAACATAATGGAAAAGCTTGCAATATATATGCATATATAACTTCAGATATCAAGTGTATGATGCAAGACTTTGGTTGATGACTTCAATTTGAGCTGCTAGGATCTTAATCATGCATTGGATGGTATCTTTCTTGATTTGAGACTCCCATGCAGTTATTAAAGTATTTATCTCAGGGTTGACGAATTGCAACGTCCAGCCCAAAATCGCGTCCAAAATGCGTATGTCCGGATGTAAGTACGTCTAGATGTGGTGGACGCTGGGGACATTGGGTAAAACGGAGCCGTCTATCCGATATACCTTAAGGGTAAAACCAATCACCTACGTTAGATTTCCGGGGCCGTCGAATTTCGGATGTAGTTTTCTGGTCGTCCAAAATCGGATGCAGTCGCAACTGTCCTCCTGAACTGAAATGCTGGTTGAAACAAATTATAATCCTCTTGCATTTCAAAAGTATTTAAATTACAACAAGCATGAAGTCAAAGTTTTTAATTTATTTAATCATCTTGCAATATGTCATGCTTCATTGAAAAAAAGTAGCACACAAATGACACAATCAATTGATATTTTGTATTGAATTCATCTTTGGTTTAGTGCCCCCTCCAAAAATAATGGTATTACCACCATCAATAAGTTTAGGAGTATTACAATCAAAGTCTCTAACAATCAATTGTCATTACGACAATCTGTGTTTTATGTAATATGAGCACATGAACATCTAAGCCTATGTCCTTTCTATTTCTAAGGATTGTAATCAACATCTCCTTTCACCTTTGCCCCACTATTTTCACACCCATTTTCCAATCCTGCGTCTTCGTCGTCGAATGTGTCTTTCATATCATCTGATGAAGAGCCTAGACATGTCACTCCTCCCTCTTGTACTTGAGTGGATGGAAGGGATCTTGTTTGTGTGTCCTTTTTGAGTTCTTTTTTTACTCTTAATAAGGACTTCCCATTTTGTTCTTTAATGCCAACAACCCTTTTCATTTTCCTCTTTGGAACATGTGTGCATGCATCAAGAGGATTTCCAATGCCTTTTGGTTTTTTCATTGGGGATATTGCAAAAGGTTGCATAACTCTCTTTTTATTGGCTCTAGGTGATCCCCCGCCCTCTAATTTTATTGTTGAGGGCCCTCCACTACCTCCATGAATGATTATCTTTGGTGCGTTTGAGTGATACTAGTCCGCCTTTCTTTTGAAATATTTGCAATCCATTTTCCAAGCCCTAAACTCCCAACGCCATTCCAAGTTTGACTAGAGGTTTTCAATTGTACACATGGAAAGATGCTAGATAATGGTACTTCAAGATTTTGCATGAGTTGCTTTTTGCCTTCTCCATTGTTGCAAGAAATTGGACTTCTAAACCCCACCACACATAGATCAACATTCTTCTCCACTTCATTTGCCTTAGGATTTGGAATACTTGGTTCACCACTATTTGCGCTTGCCAATACAATGGTTGACTTAACACTCATGTTGCCCACGTTCATTTTGACATTCACCTCCCAAGGCTCACATCCTCCCTTGCCAATGTGTTTGTCATTTTCTTCCGCTCGCAACACTCCTCTAAACGGAGACTCAAGAATTTCAAGATCTTCATCCATTCTTTGAGTCCCATCATTAGGAATCATTCTCTCATTGGCCTCTACATAAGCATCTTTTTCTTCCAATAGAACTTTTTCGCTACTCATGAACTTACTTCCATCCACAAATCTAGCTATGGAAGGTACATCTTCATCATACCCATCATTATCCTCATCCAATAGAAAGTCATAGATGTCTTGATCATTGCCTCCAAGATCTTCATTGGGCCAACTTGGGCTATCGAACATTTCATCATCAAAATTGTACCTATTGAAATTCATGGCATCTTCATCATCCCAACTGACCCACCATCCTCCTCGTCTTTTGAGATAGACCCTTCTGAATCTTCCGAATCCACATTGTCATCATATTACTTTTTCTCATCATTTTTCTTGAATGCAGCCAAGACTTTGGAATTGGTGTACACATACACCAAGTCTGCTGCCCTTTGTGTCATCAATTTGTTCCAAGATTTGTTGTGAACAAAAGAATAACTACTCCAATTTCGTTTATATGAAGACAAAGATACAGGTTGGGCCAAAATTCTCTTAGCAATTGGAGCAATGAGCTTCCCACATGCACCTTCAAAATCCCACCAAGCATGCGCCAACAATTGTTGCTCATCAAGGTTCAACATATTGTGAAACGGAAGTTCCCTATGGCGGAAGGCTACAAATTCTTTCACGACTGAGGCGTACTCTCCTTGTTTATAAATTTTCATTCACTAGAAGAAAACTATGTTGATTTCAACAAAAACCAAAATGATGTTTTTCTGCAATTTTCTGTTTCTAGCGCAAAATTCTGAGGTGAAAAACACAAAATTTTGTGCTGAAAACAGAAAATCGCAGAAAAACATCATCTTGGTTCTGTTGAAACCAACACAATTTTCTTCTAGTGATTAGAACACGCTTGCATGCGTCTATTGCATCTTGGTCTTCGGCTAGTTCTTTATCATGCCGAAGGTATGGATTCAAAAGAACTTTTGTATAATGTAGATCTATCTCCTCCATTTCACGGCGTCTGAAAAAGGATTGCTTTAGTGGTTCAGCCAGGTTTGCTACTAAACAAAAAGGATGCCCTTCTAGACTAAAGACATATTTTTCTAAATTCCTCATAATATGCAATAGCTTACCCATGCATGGCATCTTTGCATCTAAATCACGTAGACCATACACAGCGAGGGCCACCAATTCCCACAAATTTGTCCACTAGTCCCAATAATGCTCCTCTAAAATGTACCTCTTCACATCACGAGACTTCGTGCAAGATTTGGCTTTGCTATTGTCGTTTAGTGTATTCACATATGCCACCTACTGTGGGTCCACCACACTTTGTTGCAATGCTCTTTTGACTTCCAACAAACAATCAATCATGATAAACACAAAGGCAAATCTTGTTTCTACCGGCTTCAACAAACTGTACTTTGCCTCATACTTCCGAAATATAGCAAGTGGCATGTGTCTTTTCTTGAAGAAATTCACTATGATTTGGGCTCTCTTTACTGACTCTTCAATCCATTTTTCTTTTCTCCAATCTTTGAGCAACAAGTTCAAGGCATGCACCACGCATCCTTGAAAAAAAATGTGAGGATATTTATTAAATACCAAATTCTATGCTGCCGGATTCACTAGAGCATTGTTTACGCTCACTTGCACCACATTCGTAGGACCCACCTGCTCTATGAATTTTTCTAAAATAGTGGCCAAACATTATACTGTCTTTTCAACCCCACTTGTATCCACCAATTCAAAGAATTGCTCACCCGCTGAAGATACAAGTATGGCATTTATCAGTGGACGATTTGTAACTGAGCTCCATCCATCAATGGACAATGTTGCTCCAAACTTCCTGACGCTATCTTCAGTCCTTCTATGCACCTTCACCACGACATCTGCCTTTGCTTGCTCAAGCAATTTATGTCATAGATCATGATATGATGGCGGAGTGTAGGACGTATTATACTCGGAGGGTTTTTTCACTGCTTCTCTAAAAGCTACGTTTCGGGCCATAGAATATGGTATATTTGCCGCATAGAAGAAATGGGCCCACACTGCAATCAACTTCTGTTTTTTTGCTTCTTGAAAGCCATCCAAAAGCCTACTTTGTGTTGGAGGCCTAATGCTTGAGGCCCTGCAAATCTCACGTGCACTACATGTTTGCATACTTGGGGTTACTTCGGAACCTCCACCAACGACTTCTTCCGGTGTTGTACAAGAATCTTCTTACGTAGAGTGTGGTATGCCCCTTTCATTTGACATATCGCTTTCAACCATAGGCATGTTATTGCCATCTACATTTTCACCAACAAGTCTTTGTGAAAATGCCCCATTGCATCGAAAAAATAGAGTTCCAGTTTGCAATGACGATTTAGAACACAAACTCACTCCTATATCATGAAAACCTATCGCTGATTTATATCCTAAGTGACTCAACATACGGCTCATTTTCTTGGAAAACAAGAAGTTGCAAGCCTTGTACTATACTTTACCCGCTGATAGAACAACATACCAAGTAGAAAAATCCTTACTCATAGTGACAAGTTCCGAACTTCAACTTCTTCAAATTTGAAAGTTTTTGAAAACGTAAACACAAGTGAACCAATGTTTAAAATTGGACAGTAAGCTCGTGTAGAAAGCCTTGAAATTCAAGGCCCCCCTTCCACTGAACGATGCATTACCAAGCAAGGGACACAAAATAAATTGCAGCTTCTAGCCCTTGGAAATCGTAGTATTCAGTGAATTTGGAGTGCTTTCATATGCCTTCTTTCTTCTACTTATACTTTGCAGCTCAATACAGGTGGCGTTGACTGTTATTCATAAATATGAATTAAAAAATCAGTACCAACGGACTGATTATTCTGGATGAGCTCCAAAAAAACGCGGACGGCCCTTTCAACAGCCGGATTGGCCCGTCTAATCTGGCCAACCCATCCGAACAGGCCGTTCAATCAGGCAAGCCCGTCCAATTAGGCCAACCCGTCCGAACAGGCCGTCGGATTTGGCCAACCCGTCCCACGGGTTGGTGCGGATGAGCAGACTTCAAGTAGGTTCAGTTTCAAATACAATTGTTTCACGTCAACAGCACAAGGTTTATCCAAGCATTTGGATATGGCTTCTTCCTTTCGAGGAGGTCACGGGTTCAAATCCCGATTCTAGTCAATTCCTTCAAGTGTGCTAATCAAATTTAAATTAACAAGTTTGTAGGAGTTGATTAGAGCTTTTGTACCACAATTTTTTGGGTTCATAATTTTTGCAACGAAATAATGAATGGATGGAAAAGGACAACATATAATATGAACAAATAAGGCCTTATTCATTATAATTGGACAATCAACAGATTTTGAGACTTTGCCCTCCAACAATTTTATGGAGTTATCCTCGAGTCGAGGATAAGTTGAGATTGCAACCTTTTGGCAGTGAAAGGTTTTTATACATAATAATATTTTAAAGTCTCAAATTTCCAAGTAGTCTCAAAATTGAATAGTTATGACTATTTATCTTCGACTCGAGGATAAAATCAAGACTACCATTTGTCCAAATATAACGAATAAGGCCTTAAATCATTATATCATAGTGAAAGAAGTTGGAGGCAACATTGGACCATGAGGTGTAACTCAAGGACTTGGACTCTGCTTGTTTCTTTCGGGGAGGTCATGGGTTCAAATTCCAGTTCTAGTCAATACTTTCAAGCATGCTAATCGCCCAAAGTTAGATTAACAAGCTTGAAAGTATTAATTAGGGCCTTGGTGTCAAAAAATTTGGAGTTCATATTTTTGCAATGAAATAATGAATGGATGGAAAAGGACTACATATAATATGAATAAATCATTACACTACAAGGAGAAATATGTCCTAATTGACAAAAAGTTGACATAATTTGTCAATTGTCCCATTAATTAGAACTACTTGATTTGGACACTTAGTTGACAAACTTATGTCAATTAGGGCACTTAATTGACAGAGTCTTGACACTTAGTTGACAAACTTATGTCAATTAGGACACTTAATTGATAGAATTTTGTCAACATATCTGTTATCTACACACTTTAGTGCTTAATGAAATATTCTAATCTTCCCATTCCAAGAAACTATAGGAAGGCTCACATTCTTCAAGATCTCAATGGCAACTACATGCAAGGAAGTCTTCATATGACCAAAAAACCCATTAAATGACACCACTCAAGACCAACCAAGTTTGCATTACTTTCTAACATTGCGGATAAATAAAATGAAAAATTTGATCACCTTCAAGCACATATTTTAGTACAAAAAGCTCAAAAAAAACTAACTATGCTAATGCCAAAAATCCAATTGTCCAACTAGTATACTCCTTGGATGCATCTAGGTCTGAATAGCTCTACTTGATGCACTACATAGAACATGATACAATATTATGAAACAATCTACAAATCACTTTTGGCTACAAATTAAAGAATAAACCTCATGTTGTATCAATCTAGCTTAACCTTGGAATGAAGTATGAACATCAATTGACCAACCAAGTCTTCCTTGTGCATTCCATCAAATGCAACAAGTACTATTTTGAACGATAGAGCTCCTCCCCTAGCTCCAATGCCATCCCTAGTAGTGCCTCCATACCCAACCTTGATACCATGGACTGCTAGCACATCAAATCCAGGTTCATATTAAATTTACTATTTCAAGCAAGCTAGAAAATAAGTGCTAAGATTTTGCCTATGCCAAAAAGAGTGGCTTCTAGAACAATTTTAGATACTAACGGCATCTTTTCATCAATTCCTACCAACTTACAGGTCATTCATTGATTCCATATTTTTAAACTTTGAAAATTTGTACATCGTATGAACAAGTATGCACTCTAAGACATTAAGGGAACCAAAGCAACTCTTGACATCTCAAATTCTTCGGAATGTGGTAATTCAAGAAGAAGCTAGAAGGGCTAGTGCCATTGAGTACAAATGCACAAGTAAGGCCGTCTCATCTATGGCATACCTGGTAATGTCATAAACAAGAAAAGCCCCTACAACTCTCCTGTAATACAATCTCGTGATAGATCGGATTGACTCTTGGCCGGCCTAAGCAGCAAAACACCTTCTCATCACTCAATCCAATACTCATGGCCATTGTGGATGTTTGTGATGGTCTGCAAAGGTCACCCTTGGATTTGAAACTTTAAAAACAAAATTAATAATAAATAACACTAAACTAGACCATGCAGACAACAACAATTAGCATAAGAGAAAATTTTGCTACCAGAATTCTTCCCATCACTTCGTTATCAACAGCCCCTAATCTCGGCTACTTGATAAAATAAATAAATAAATGTAGTTAAGTACACAGTTGAATTCTAATTGTTGTACCTAAATAATTGTGTCACCCCCAAATTTTGCACAATGAACAGTAGAATACCTATTGGCTTACAACCATCAATAAAACTTTGAATCCTTATAACTTTTTAATATTGAAAGTGAGTTTAAATTTCAGGCACGATTTTGTTCTAATAAAGAGGACCCCAAATTTAAATGTTTGAAAATAGAGAGAACAATGAATGTTACTAGCATGAATCAAAGAACTCACTTGAAGTTTAGTAAGTTAATCATTGTCGCCCATGATAATACTAGGTTAAATGTTCCGGCTCTTCTAGCTCTGCAACATCAACTTCTTGATCAGAAATGAACTAGGAGATGTCCTCAGCTGCAAGGATACTACGTTTCTCAATAGAAAACTACACATCCAACCAGAGAAGACAAAGTTCAGAATACAAACCATTATGATATGATAACTCCTTATCCCACTCTATTTACATGCGTTCTCAGAATGAATGAGTTATAATCTCAAAGAGCAGCATGAACTGGAAAAAAAAGTGAAAAATATCCAACCCCAAAACATACATACTTTCCAAAAATGAACAAAACATATCTAACCTTGCTAGGATAAAAAGCTATCTTGAAATTGTGCTTGAAACCAACTTGGTCTTCTACCCACTTTTGCACAAAAATCTGATTTGGAGATTCGAATGTCATTTGATTCGGATACACTTGCACTTGATCTATCTTGCATAACCAAGGCAGCAACAAGGTCACATTCTGGTCCATAGATCAAGCCAAGTAGGCAGCCCTAAATAGAGGATTCACAATAGTTCCAATCATTCATGGTAAGCTTGCGATTGTGACAATTGCAATATTTTTGCACAAATCCTCCTTGGTTTGCTAGAGAGTTTGATTCTCATTTCAATACACTTAAGTGTATTGTACCTCAAGGAAGAAACATGGCTCTAAAAAATCAGAATTGTTGCAAACAAGAGGTTTCTTGATTGCTTCCTGATCTTATAAGATATGCTTGTTAGATGCCTATCTTAGAACAATGATTAGATAAAAGACGATGAGGACAACTCTTAGTGGAAATACAATGGATTTCAAGGTGCACAAAGACTCACAAGATTTTTCTTCATGATTTCAAGAAACTAATAAATTCCACAGGCGTTTTGTGGATCGCAGCCGTGGTCTCCAAGGCCTGTAAACAATACTCCATTGTCTTTTTCACCTTTTTTAGAGGCTCATCCCAGTTTTGTGAAACCCTAATCTTCTTCTTGTCTTCCTGCGACTTCAGCACTAGCGACTTCAGAACCAGATCAAAATGGTAGTTAAAGCTAACCAAAACTCCAAGAAAACAACAAATTTACTCTAAACCCTAAAACCTAGTGCAACACTATTCTCCATTCCATACTACAATATGAAATATCTACACTATAGTTTCAGAAAGCCCATAAAGAAGGTCTCCATAATCCTAGATTGTTTGAAATAAATATTGAAAGGAGAAGGGATCTCCAATTTCTGAAATCGAGATTACTACAAACACCATGGAAAACACAAAATCAACATAGTGGCTTCCACTCGAGTGTGAGGCCAGAAACCATCCTTCAATGTCTCGAATGGTACTATAGGTTGCACCAAGCATGCTTTCACTACACGCCAATAGAACAACAAATGCTCGAAGCATCTCTTGTACTCCCCATTGTCGTCTTCATTGCATAATGCCTCCCAATATTTGATGAACCCCGATATTCCTTTAGAGATGTCTTCCACACATCGCATAGGAACGTGGTGAACTGGAAGGGGTTCACCACAAGGCCATAAACTTCATCCTTTAGAGTCTTCTCGCCATAATTTGATTCCCCCCTCTTCTGGAAGCCAATTACTATCCGTGCAATACCTCTTATACTTCATAATTGGAACACCTGCTGAATTGAGGTAGAACTTGAATTGTTGTGCCTTTGTATGGCCAACAAGTGCTTCGTCCCCTTCCAAAATGGAGCCTTCTATGAAGGCTTTGAAATCTGGTACCTCTTCAATCAAGTGTGGAATTATAGGTACAAAATCTACATCCATGAAGGACTTCATGAGAGCTAGGATGGTAGGGAACGTTTCCTTCTTTAATTGCATGCTCCATCTTCCAAACAAAGCGTTAATGTCGTCATGTGTGTGACCAACTAACATGAAACTCACGTAAACCTCTCGGAAGATCTTCTTTGCTACAAGGAGGGACCAAAATGCAAAGACATATCGATTCTTGTTGTCTCCAGTAGCATTATCCATTTGAACGTTTAGAACC
Organism: Rhytidiadelphus loreus; assembly: GCA_947034895.1. NCBI lineage: Eukaryota > Viridiplantae > Streptophyta > Bryopsida > Hypnales > Hylocomiaceae > Rhytidiadelphus > Rhytidiadelphus loreus. The sequence continues at coordinate 66,491,132 of OX344763.1, read as the reverse complement.
GGAGGAAGGGGAGTGGCTGCAATGGGGACTTTGAGCGGTGGCCGAAGTGACAATATGCACATTTCAGACCCTTTCAACACTGCTTCAAATAAAGGAGCCGAGCTCGATCCAACGAACAACTCACGAGAGGAATACTTTGGAGGAAGTTCAAGGTCTCTCAACAGCTTCACTACGACCTCACAATGTAGTTAGAGTCGTGCAAGAAGACATCAAGACCGTAATGAGCATAATGGACGTCACCGTGCCTATGAGCAATCATTCCGGTCACTGATACCGGCAACTTTGTGAGGCCATCAAGTTGTTTGCTTTTGTGTGAGAACACTAGAGATGCTGTTTTGGCATGATCCATTTTATCATGCATGATTGTGAGGCATTCATGAGGGTAGGCGCTTGACCTGTACCGATTGGCATAGTATAAATCTTGATGAGCTTGAGTACAGGCATTGAGTTTCTCCAGGAGGTGGGCCCACTTCCGTTGTAATCCAATAGGGGCTATTCTTCTTTGTTCATGGTATCTATCACAATCTGAAGAACAAGCGAAATTATCTCCAGGTTTCTTCACAGAGTATTTAAGAAAATTCAACTTCCTGATTTTACAGATATTCGATGTAGAAACTTCCTTCAACCCGAATATAGCATTTGTAGCGTTGACTTCGGGTAGCGTATTTTTCCAAGTGAAGGTGTCTGGAAGAATCTTAGAGATGACCTTCTCCCTAGATGCAAGAGTGCGTGCGATGCGGCATATAATTAGTTGACTTCTCAAGCACACACTCGAATGCTTTCGAGCCTCTTGCAGCATATCCTTGGCAACGGTGGAAGGTGGATTCGGAGACACCTACAATATGCCGCCATGCCGCCATACAAACATCAGTCCCCTCGAGAGTGACCACCCCTTTCCCCTGAGCATCACGGTGAACTTGTCGATGAACATCCAACTTCATGTGGTAGCGGAGTTCAAAGGATGTCTTGTGGTACATGCGTTCACGGAAAGCTCGAATCTTTTTTCTTGGAAAAGGTTGGACACAGTTTCCGGGACAACACACCTTGCTCGATACTAAATTGATAGACTCTTGACTGAGTAGATTGGTTGCTTTAACAGAAGCTTGAGGAGGAGGAGGATTCCTCACGGTACTTGTGTATGGTCTTGCACCTGAGGAAGCCCCCTGAGACAATCTTCCTTGTAGACAATTCTATTGGTCCCGAACCTCGTGATCATTGAGGCTGGCCCCATTTAGGAACACGCGGTCAATGGGCCAAGCACGAATTGAGTACTTCCAGTGTTCAGGAACTTCAGTAGGATGCAGTGATTTGGATATCTGAACTACGACAAAGGAGTCTCCAAGGGGACCATTGCTACCCACAATATGTTCGGAATTTACGCTATGACAAATTCCCTCAGCAACCACTTCTCCATCAACATTGTAGAGGAGGACAATTTTCGTGCTCCATAGTCTTCGAGGGACGCCTTCACAATCTGGAATGACGAAGTCTTGTATCGGATCATTTTCAATCTCTCCTTCATCAGAAGAGTATTCCTGAAGGAGTTGGCGGTGAGCAGCCATTGATTCTGTCAATTCCAATAACATTTTATCAGACATGGACATTCTTAACTCGAGGCGAGTTAAATCATCTACAATCGAGAGCTCATGTCACTATCTTCAAGAATAATTTTACTAAACATCCTTCTTAGTTAACTCGACTCGAGTTAAAGTATATCAATGCAAAGATCTTCTACATGTATATGCAATCAAATGCCTAAAAATCCTGGGATCCAAAATTATATAATTATATATCCTCCGGTATTGCAATGTTCTCAGGTCAAGGGACAGTCAACTCGAGTCGAGTTAAACAAGTGACCACATTGTTAACTCGACTCGAGTAAAAATTTCATTGCGATGATTTTTTGCAGGTATATGAAATCAGATGCCAAAATATTCTGGGATCTAGGATTTTATTAATATAAATATCCTCCGGTATTAAAATGTTCTCAAGTCAAGGGACAATCAACTCGATTCGAGTTAAACGAGTGATCACAAGTACATTAGATAGTCCATAATCAAGGTTATTTCAGTGAATAATTCTCAGAATATGATTTAACTCGGGTTGAGTTAAAACGCCTCGTCCAACCCGTTTCGCATTCTTGAACTCGATTCGAGTGGAAATCCATTCCTGCATTTTACAGAGAGTTCATATATTATGGTTTTACATGATAATCTTGAAAATGCGGCGGGTTTTGTAGAATTTCTCTCCCACAGACCACACCATGAACCACGGAATGTCATGCACACAATTGACGGAATCAAGACTATGCGCCCCACACTCGAAATGAAAATACTGAAATATACCTAAACCTATAGAACATTACAAGTAGTGTCTAGAAAGTTTCCAATAGGTCTACACAATCCGTGTATTCTCCAAATTCCAACAACAGGCTAACCGAAAATTAATCGGAAAACACAAGTTCAGAACATGCGCAATATAGATACGGGGATCAAACTATCACGGAGGTCGCATGAGAGATAAAATAACAAATCATGCAACAGAAAACGGAATCATGAATGTTGGAGGAAAATGAAGAGAGATTGAGGGACATGTATTGCGTATCCGAACCCAGAATCTAGTCAAATGAATTGTCTGCTGCAACCCGGCGTACGAAAATTAGAGAAACCTCACTACCGTAGAGACATAATAAAATGGCATTTGCCACAACAGACGTGAAGCATACAACAAAAAGAGATTTAGGATTCTCAGCGCGGACGCCGAAAATGACAATGCGAAGCTGTGAGGGACGGAGGATTCTCAGTGACGACGGTGAAAATGACAATGCAAAGTTGCGCACGCGGGAGGATTCTGAGTGTGGACGGCGGAGATGACAATGGATAGTTCAGCATGAGGAAATGGGGGAGGATCACCTTTGCCGCTAAATGCGTTATACAAAGTTCAAGGAAGGTTATCCCGGGAACAAGGCACGGGATTTTCAAATGTTCCTCATGAACCCCGAATAGAAATAGGGGAACACTATTTTCAACTGTTGACAGATGCATTCATTAAAAGCTGACGGACTTAGAATCTTCCAAAATGAGTTACTTTAGAATAATTAGGTTGATGCCAACAGAGAAGCTTTTCTATCCAAAGAAGGTCCTATTTCCAGAAACTAATATCGATATTAATTAATTGTTTTGTCGGATACAAAAAAAGAATCAAAAGAATCCTATGAACTTTGTGGCCTTCAGGGTAAAGTTCCATTTACGATTGACTGGTTAGGGTTTAGGGTTTAGGGTTCAGAATTCAGGAGTTCTACATTTCAAGGTTTAGGAATATAGACTTTTTTTAAACATTAAGGGTTCTGTGGAACTAAATTTTTTGAGTAGCCCTCCTCATCTTGTCCTATGGACATACTTGTTCAAAAATTTGAATACATATTTCAACCCTACATGTTCAAGGTTTAGGGGTTTTTTTCTAAAGAATTTTCAAGTTCAATAAACCCTTACCTGATTGCTTTTTTTTTAAATTTATATTTTTGGAAGGATGTTTTGGAAGTCTACTTTGACTAGTAATCCGATTTTGAAGGGTTGCAACAGAATCCTTGCCCTACATCTTTAATAGAAAAATTCATTTCACAAAAATGTATAGTACATCTTTAGAAGCCATAAATTGATTGGGCATAAATTGATTGGGCATAAATTGATTGGGCTTTCCAACCTTGTATGATTTAGGTGACGAACTTCAATTTAATTTTAGACTTTACATGCAAAACGAGAATTGAATTGAAAAATTTCCATAGTTTTAATGTTCACCCTAAATACTATAATCTTGAGCAAATACTATAATCTTTGAATCCTCAAATTATGATATTGTTGTGTTTTCTTCTCCTATGTAATCTATAACATTTCTGTTTCAAATTTCTAAGGCTATAATCTTCTTAATCTTCTTAAAAATGATTCAACCTATCAAAATGTTGAAAGAGGACAAGAAATAATATCAAGAGATTCAGTTGTCGTTATTTATTTTTAGTAACATGTGTTTTGACTATGAAAAAAGAGCATGGGCTTATAGTTATCCCCATTGAAGCAAATTGATTTTCTTTCAAAATCTAATTGTATGGATGTTTAAAGAGCTTACTTATTAGTATGCACACCAATTTTAAGTGCAAAATTGCATAAGAGTTGTGAGATTATAACAAGAAAAATGTATGTTTTCTATTTTTAGTATGTTGTCCCTCCCCACAACGTTTCAGAATTTTGCACATAAAAGTTTTTTGGGATTGGAAATGACACAAATAGCTACAAATTGTGTTAGCACATTAAAATGCCCTTTCAAAAAACTTAATATCACTAGAAAAGTTATTAAACTCATTACACAATCCACCTTGCAATTGTTGAGAGAATGAAAACAATGGAAAGATTGTCCGAGGGGAGTGGAAATGCGTGAACTAGGAGTGATTTGAATGTGCTAGGCATAAAATTGGCACATGTATGACCCTATCGTGGCACACTTAATCTCCATTTGTAGAAGATATTCCATTAAAATGGCATGCGGAATACCGCCATTTTAACGAAATTGACCATTTGTATAAATTTTCAATGGTGAAAATCATGAAAATACTTTACTCTTTCAATTAGGACCATTTTCAAAGCAAATGGAAAAGTGGAAGTTTTTAGATCTCAAATCAAGTGAAATTGCTCAAAGTTGAAAAATGAAGTAAAATAAGCAAGCTTTATTCTTCCACTAACGGACATAAATGGCTTTGGAGACCTCTCGACAATCAAATATGTACCTTTTCAGTGAAAAATGAAAGTTTTGAATAGTTAACCCTAAAAACTGCCCCAACAAAATTTAAAAACGGGAAAACAAATTTAACTGCCCACTTCAAAATGAGCTTGAAATTTCAGATCGACCATATATGGTCGATGAGGCATTTAGGGGTTAAGAATACCTACTGAAGTGTATTAATAATGGAAGAGATTAAATCTAAGATTAATAAAAATCTGAATAGTGCTATTCAATTAGACCAAATAATTATTGAATCAAAAGTGTGCATAAAATCACTACTCTTAGAGTGTTACATTTGAACCCATCACAAAACTAGTTGTTTGGTGTTATTCATTTAAAGAAGATTCAAATTATAGCATTTTTAATGGTCAATTTATTATGGTTATTGTATTTGCATATATTATGTGTAACATTTGTATCATGTTTTTATTGCTTTCTTCAATAATAATTATATGTGCATCATATACATGTTCAAAAAGTTTTATTATATATGAATTTATGGCAATTCCAATGTACATTGGTGAGTATTATTTGAATATGTTATAAAAAGATATAGAATGTTAAAAGCTTGTTAATTCACATGTGACTAATGACACTAACTTCAAAAGTAGGAGTTAGTCACATTAGTAAAATGTAAACTATTTTCTTAGAAAGCTTAATCTTATTTAAACATGTAAAGGAAAATGGAAGTGAAACATTTAAAAAAAAGATTGTGCGTACAATATGAATTTATATCAGAGAAATAAATGAACTCATTTCTAAAACTATTAATCCTTAGGTGTCTAAAGACTTTAGGCGATACCGAAAGCTATTATAAATTATGTTTGTGTAACATTTTTGTAGCTTCCATAAAAAGTATATATGTATCATTCTCATTAAAAGACATCCACACAATTGAAATAAAGAGTATATATGTGTCATTCTCATTAAAAGACATCCACACAATTGAAATTCAACTATAATGCGTAGATATTTTTGGGTTTACTTAGGTGTGCTTGAAGTGTGCTTGAGGCCTAGCTCAAGCACACTTTTACTATTGTCATTGCAATGAACTTAGATAACAATGGGAAAAAAGTTTGTTGAAATTCTTTACTCAATTTTTTTTTTTAAAAGTGACCTTGAGGTGTGCTTGAGTTAGACTTCAAGCACACCTCATGCACACCTCTCAGCACACCTCAAGCACACTTGGGGGTTTCTTTTAAAAGAATTTGCTTAAGTTCTTTATTCAAAAGATGGTTTTGCATTAGGACAATAGTGTTGTAACTGCATGTTACATAATTTTGAATAGGTACATATTTTTATTATTACAATGTTGTGTTGGGGTAGATAGTCATTTAGGCATTATGCTTAAAAGTAAATGTCAAGTTTGATTACTGTCATTGACTGCTTAAATAGAAGTCACACTAATCACAATTGATATAATGGAAGAAATAAAATCGCATTAACCCCTCAATTTTTAACTACACTTGATTTTTACATGATAATGAATACAATATTGACAAACTATGTATGAAATTTGTTGTGATGGGTTGAAATGTAACACTCTAAGTATAGTGATTTTATACAAACTTTTTATTAGTTAATTAAATTGCCTAATTGAATAGTACTATTCATATTTTAATCTTAGATTTTATTTCTTCCATTATTTATACACATCAGTAGTATAATTTTATTATAAAATGGAACTATAAAGAATGAGGACATTTGGCATTGTACAATTAAATTTAGTAAGAATCAATAAAAGAAAAGCCAGTCTTGAGATGTGAAGAAAAGAACATTCAAGAAAATTGAAGAGCATTGGAGAAAATCTTCTAAACTGTAGTAGGAATAGAAAGTCTAGTAATGTGTGGATGATAAAGTTTATAATTTATTTAACTATCTTCAAACCTTATTGTGATTTTTGTCATACCTTTTCAATATTGATGACTATCAATGAAATATTATGAATCCTACAATGTGATATATCAAGTATGCAAAATTCATTTTAGACTTCACATTAAGGGGTTTAGAGTTCAGATATTGACAATTTGAGGATGAAATGTACTAAGGTAGGAGGTCCTAAATTGGCATAGTTTCTAAAATTGGCCACCTTCTTAAATGTATACTATTTGTACATGTTGGTTTTTCATTAAATGTATACTATTTGTACATGTTGGTTTTCCATAGCCCTTAGTAATGTATCCAAAGTGTACATTCTAGGAGGTTGTAGATATGTTGAGACCTATTCGGATTTATTCAACTAAAACGTTATATTCAAAATTTTGGGAGTTTTGGACCCTCTCAAAATAATAATGTCGATTTTGATACCAATACAAATGAATTTTCAGGAAATAATTTGTGTTGATAACTAATAGAATTACTAGTTTTTTAAGTGCAATTTCCATTAAAATGAGAGTGAAGTGACATACAAAGTCCTTCATGAACATAACTTAGATTTGTGAGTGACTAATGTTTTTATTAAAATACATAAGATCATGCAATATAGAACACCAAGTCATGAGCTCTATGGTTGGTTGTAAGGGGTTGATTATCTCATTCAGACGGTCCGGTTCGATTCCCGTTGAACTCGTATGAGCGACTAAGAGACATGCATGACTTGGTACTGCTAGTGAATCCAACAGGCAGAAATGTTGTAATCACACTAGAAGAAAATGAGGGGTTTTGCAACTACAGTATGCAACTCATTTTGTAGTTGCATAGGACGTTTGCAACTAGGTGACAATGTAGAGTCCGTAGTTGCAGTGGACAAGTCGCATTAGTTGCAGTCTAGTTGCAAGGTTTTTTGTCATTCGACACCATACAAAGAACTTCATCCTTGTGTGCAACTTGTTTGCAACTTGTTTGCAACTTGCTTGCAACTTGCTTGCAACTTGTAGATTTGTAAATTTTCAAATATAAATCTCAATGATTTGTAGATTTCAAATTTTCAAATCTACCTCCTTTCGAGATTTTAGAATTTCAGAACTACCTTTTTCTTAGATTTTTGAATTTCAAATCTACCTTTTTCTAGATTTCAAAATTTCAAATCTACCCTCTTCCTAGATTTCAAAATTCAATTTCCTAGATTATAAAATTTCTTGAATTTTAATTATTTTTTAAATTCTTATATACAAAATCTACAAATTGTAGAAACCCACAAACTATAGAAATCTTAGAATTCTATCAAAAGAATTCATTACATAAGACTATAATAACTTACAAGTCTTATATGTTCAATCTAATGGTACTCTTTACAATTGATATGGGTCAATTGATATAACATGAATGGGAATGAACTTTGAAAGCAACTAGGAAACAACTAGAGTGCAACTAAGAAACAACTAGCATACAACTAAGAAACAACTATGGTCATTTTACAATTGCATAATAGTTGCATAGGACACTAGTTGTTTCCTAGTCTTTTTTTGCAACTACAGAATGACTACTTTGCAACTAAAACAATGAATGAATGTTGTAAAACAATGATACAAAACAACTACATTAGATTTGGTGCAAATAGAGAGGAAACTAGTTGCATGACAGTTGCATAGGGCACTAGTTGCATAGTAGTTGGTTGTGCCGGACGTGTTTTTCTTCTAGTGTCAACTGGCAGAAATGTTGTTATCAACTGACCCCCTATCCGAAATGTGACAAGTGCTTAACACGATTAACAAAAACAAAGTGGTTATACCCACTACCCATTTTTCTCAATGGCCTCATACTTTCACTTTAACTGGTCATAGATTTTTATATCATAAATGCTATTCAAAATCAAATAAAACGATGGGAAAAACATGTAAGATATTAAACTCAGAAGTACATAAAAAAAATACATTAAAATTGAAATTGAATAGTCTTATTTATATAAATTAAACATATATTCTAAAACATACAAACAACACCAAATTATAAATCAAACCAAACCAAATTTAAACCTATGCAATCTACTGCAATAAACAAATTCCATCCATTACACACAATATAAGGATGTTCAATCCAAAACAGAACATGCCACATATACACATATGTGGATATCGCTTCTCAATTATAAGAAGTCAAGCTTTCGTTGATGACTTCAATTTGTATAGCAGGGATCTTGATCATACACTCCACAGTGTCTTTCTAGATCCTCGACTTCCACGCTGTCATAAGAGCATCCGTGTGTTGCCAAACCGGAAGTTCAGTTTCATCAACCCTCCAACGTAAACCTCTTTCGCTGTCCCATCCGGTGTAGAAATCTTGAACATTCTGATTCCTTGATGTTGGACGGAAGTATTGAAGAAGGACACAATTTGGATACTCTGGATTGGAGTTTGGATCAGACAATGCCCTTGCAATCCAAACTGGGTGCGAGTCACCATCAGCGGGCCGAACTGCAGCAAAATAGCCTTCAAATAAATCTCGAGCCACTCGAAAAGATGGATTCGGGCGACCACTCAATGGCCTGACGTACGGGTCATTCTCCCCAAACTCTTCACGATCCTCACCATCATCGTCTAATTCATCTACTCAACTTGCTTGAACACGTGTAGTTGGCCAAAAACCGTCCTTCAAAACATGAAAGGTAGGTAACGGTTCCATCAACGCTACCTTCACGCCACGCCAATAGTTCACCAAATGTTCGTAATGTCTTCGGTAATCCCGAGTGACGTCTGCATTGCATAAATTCTCCCAATACTTTACAAACCCCGACACACCTTTGACAATGTCTTCCAAGCCTTTCATAGGCTTCAACGGAACAGGCAATGGTGAACCGTGTGGCCACAAACTTTGCCCTTCAGCATCTTCTTTCCACAACTTAATGCCTCCTTCTCCTTCACCTAACCAATCAGCATCAGTGCAGAAAAGTTTGTACTTCATGACAGGGCACCCTGTTGAATCTAGGTAGAACTTCAATTGATGTGGCCTTGTGTGCCCAACAAGAATGTCATCTCCATCTACAAATGATCCTGCTATAAACCCCTTGAAATCGGGTACTTCCTCAATAAGATGAGGGATAGTGGGGACGGAATCCACATCCATGAAGGACTTCATTAGCGCTGGCACTGTTGGGAAATTCTCTTTCTTCAAATCCATGCTCCATCTTCCAAATAAAGCATCAATGTCATCGTGAGTATGACCCACAATCATGAAGTTCACATAAACTTCCCGGAAGATCTTGTTTGCTACAAGAAGAGACCAAAAACAGAAGACAAATCTATTCTTATTGTCTCCAGTAGCATTGTCCATTTGCACATTTAAAATGGGTGGTAGTCGCGTAGTTGGAGCTAAGGTATTTGGCAACGGAGGTAACGACACATGGCACATGTCTGCACCCTCTAGCACAGCCTTAAACAAATTAGTAGACTTTGCATTTTTGAACAACTCTCTAGAAGACGACTTCGGTGCTAACTCTAAATCTCGCAACAACTTTGCCATTGAACCAATGGTATAGTTGGAGTCATGCGAGAAAACATCCAAGCCATAATGCGCGTAGCGCACATCCGCATGACCATGCGCAATCATGCCGGTCACAGATATAGGTAGCTTCATGAGGCCATCAAGTTCTTTACTCTTGTGAGAGAAGACAGGACAAGCGGTTTTTGCATGATCCATCTTGTCGTGTATGATGGTAAGACACTCATGCAGAGAGTTGAACGACAAGTCTTGGTTTATGTAATACACATCCCTGTGTGCTCGAGCGACAGTGAGATGCTTATTCAACCTCCTTGACCACTTCATAGCCGTTTGAGAGCCACTGATAGCACCCTTGATGAGCTCATTATATTTGTCACAAGTAGCACACCGAGCAAAATTATCCCCCGGCTTCTTCACATCAAACTTTGAAAACTTTGTGGAATTTATCTTGCTCAAGATTGAAGTTGAAATCTCCTTCAAACCAAAAGCCGCATTGGTTTCATTGAGCTTCTGTAACTGGTCCTTCCAGAGGAATGATGTCGGAAGAATCTTGGACACAACCTTATCACCTTCCTTCAAAGTTCGGGTACGATGAGGCATGTGATCAGCCTCCTTGTCTAGGATGCACTTCAAGGAAGCCGTGGCTTGTTGAGTATGTTCTCTAGGCTTCAACAATCCAGTATTGTCGTGATCCCTTGCTTCGCGATCATCCTTCATGTATTTCAAGTATTGATAGAATGTAGACTCAGCAACCCCCGCAATATGCATCCATGCGTGTAAACACACATTTATCTCTTCAATTGGCACCATCTTCCTTCGACGTGAACCTTCATGAATCTGTTTGTGCACATCAGTTTTCATGAAAGCTTTGTGTTTGAAAGTTGAATTTCGATACATGCGTTCTCGGAAAGCTCTAATTTTCTCCCTAGGAAAGGGCTGGACACAATTCTTGCTGCAACACACTTTGCTAGACACCAAGTTAATTGACTCCTGCGATAGGAGCTCTTTTGTTTTGACACCAGTTTCTCGAGGCGGGTTTCTGATGGCACTAGCATATGGTCTTGTAGATGATGCAGAGGGCGGGTTTAGAAGAGATGCTTGCAGACGGTTGAAATTGTTCCTAGTTTCATGATCGTGAAGACTTGCTCCACAATAATGAACCAGTTCAATTGGCCAAGCTACCAACGAGTAAAACAATTCCTTAGGAAGGTCCACTTCAGAATGGGACTTTGAAATATGTACGGAAACATGAGTATCACCAAGCGGACCACTAGCACCAAGAACTAGATCAGAGCTCACGCTGTGGCAGGTACCTTCACCAACAAGTAAGCCCTCAACATTATACAACTTAACACACTTCTTATTCCACATCTGACGCGGAATCCCTTCACACTCATGAATGCCAACATTCATTTCCTGAATCAGTTGTATCTCATCGTCCGAGATGTCCATGTCAATATCTGGGTTCAATGCAGAATCCATGGCACCTGCACAATACAATCAAAAAATGAAGTCCTTTGGCTACTAAAGAACATAATCCAAAAACGTCACATTAATTATGCCACATTTGTTACTCAATGTCCCAATTCAATGAAGGACACAATCGATACATATGCATTTTAGCGCGACTAGCGCTAAAGCGTAGTTCATTCTCTAAGGACAAATAGTGCTACACTTCAAACGGGTGAATCAAATAAAAGAGACATGCATTTTAGCGTAACTAGCGCTAAACTGCAGGCGAACGATTCACATAGATGAGACATGCAATTCAGCGCAACTAGCGCTAAATTGTAATTGAACGATTCACATAGATGAGACATGCAGTTCAGCGTGACTAGCGCTAAACTGTAATTGAACGATTCACATTTAGGAGACATGCACTTTAGCGCAACTAGCGCTAAACTGCAATTGAACGATTCACATTTAGGAGACATGCACTTTAGCGCGACCAGTGCTAAACTGCAATTGAACGATTCAAATAGATGAGACATGCACTTGAGCGCGACTAGCACTAAACTGCAATTGAACGATTCACATTTAGGAGACATGCACTTTAGCGCGACCAGCGCTAAACTGCAATTGAACGATTCGCATTTAGGAGACATGCACTTGAGCGCAACTAGCGCTAAACTGCAATTGAACGATTCACATTTAGGAGACATGCACTTTAGCGCGACTAGCGCTAAAGTGACATCATCATAATTTATAATAATTTTCTCATCAATCCCGTGTTTTACGGAACTCTTTTACTTCTCAGGAATGATATTACTATTTATAGTAATTCCAAAAATTAAGGAAAGAATACCAGGCAGTATCGTATAGTGGTCATTACAATTTCTATAACAACGTTACGTGATGGGAATCTAGCGCATTCGTAAAGGCGCGACATGATATGCATATTTCATAAGTGAATACAGACGCTAACAATTGCATCTGTGAAGCTAATGAAATAAATGGACTTGACTTCCTCCAAGTTCCCGCTTCAAGTTCCAGCACTGATTGAAAGGGTACACGTAGAGTAACAGCAACTACATGCGATGAAGTACCTCCTGAAAGAGGAAGCGGACCTAAACACCTACGATCCCCAAAAGAAACTCTTGAATTCTGCAAAAAAACTAACAATGCAAGTACAAGACGCACACAATGAGAGCAACGCGCACAGAAATTGACTCGGTTGAAGAGAAAGATGGAAGGAGATGACTGCATCTTGGTTGACAACGTACATTTGAATTCTTGGCGGGAAGAAAATTGCGGCAACCCATTCCATGATTTTGAAAGACCTCTGTCTAATTTCAGAAACCCCGGAATTCCTTGCGCAGGTTTACACTATGAAGCACCAACTAATCCTAGAAAAAACGACAGTCCTAACGGATTTAATGGGGTGATGTGCTTTTTCAGGATTCCTTATATTAATGCTTGTTGACTTTCATCCACTGACGTGTCGTCTTGCAATTCGAAAACTGTCACGAATGCCAGGCAGAATTTTCATTTTTAGCCTCATCCTCTTTATTCACCTATTATGCGCTTCGTTTCTGGAATACTTAAATAGCATAGGGAAAATAATTCTGTTTCTATTAAGAGGATTCTTGCTTTGATGAAATGACATTCCGATCTTCCAAAAGTCCAGTTTTTATTCGACTACATAGTGTCTACAATTAGGGGAATTCCTTTTCCTTTTATAGGGAAGGCATATTTTATGGTGCTAAATATGACTCTTGAAAATTATTTTTTATAGTACTGAAATTCCACTTTACTGTAGTGATATTCAAGCTTTAGGTTTAGGGGAGTTTAGGGTCACAGTTAGGGTTTAGGGTTTAGGGTTTAGGTAATAATGCATGACATTATTGAAAAAGAGGTCGGATTTATCACATTCTAATGAGAGCTGCGAGTGATGGTTCACTGTACTTCCGAGCTTCATGTGTAGGAAATAAAATCGCTAGTATGTGGAAGAGCAAATTTATGCATGCATTTCTAAAGTTCTTTGGAGGTGAAATCAATAAGATTATTATTGGAATTTTGTTGAGAAGTCAAATATAACGAGTGTGAAATAAATTGGGAGTAATTGTTCGTTGTACTTCAAAGGCACACGTGTAGTACTTATTCTTTAACATGACGTGTATTGTAGTTCAAAAATTTTAAAGCTCTAAACACAAGCAATAAACTAATAACATAAAAATAAAACATATGTAGAAGTTGCAAATACTCTGAACTTGTACATTTAGGAGAAACACTCATTTTTACTACTTGTAGGCAACTTCCTAGTACGCAAGAGAACTTGCATTGTTTTGAAAAAGCTATGTACTGTAGTTTAGAATTTTGAAGAAAAAAATAAAAAATAAATTTAAAAGAATGTAAGAAAAAAAAATAGAAGTTTGGAAGACCATGTAAATTCAGGATTCAAGAAAATATGTAATTAATGATCTATTTGAAGACGTAATAATTGGACTTCAGAATCGGGACACGAACTTTATACTGTACTTTAGTGTCCAAAGAAATGGAATCTCATGAAATTCATGTAAAAGTAAATGGGAAACATGTTGTGCAAGTTGTAATTATTTTGACAGTCAAGGATTCAAAAAAAAATATAAATAATAATAACTTTGAATGACTGCGGACGTGTAATCAAATGCTCGGGCAAGGACCGAACCTTGTATTTTAATGTCCAAAAACATATTAAGTCATGAAATTCACGTAAAACAAATTAAATGGGAAACATGTTGAATGTGCAAGTTGCAATTATTCATACACTCAAGGATTCAAAAAAATATATAAATAATAATAAATTTGAATGATTGCGAACGTGAAATGAAATGCTATGGCATGACAAATATAAAATATAATTGACCAAGAAATTATGTGGACAGGTCATGAATGCAACATCCTACAAGTATTAGTAACTTATTTAAAGCATTTTGCATCTTTTTATAATTATTGTATTTTATGGGAAATACAGTGTCCTGAGGATTTAATATGAAATACAGGGCATGAGTCATTCTTTTTTGTAAACATAAAAAATGGATAATTAACAGGAGTGGTCCTTTCCCTACGCTAAAGGAATTGTACTACGTTTATTAAGCCATTTATAACTATTCTAGTGTCAGAAATGAAAGACAAAAAATAGAAGAGAAATTGAATAGAAGAAAATTTAAAAAAAAGGTAGAAGTTGTAAAGTACAGGAAAATTAAAATTTGGTGAGACAACTAATTTTATGCTACTTGTATGCAATTTTCTATCTCCCAAAAAAACATCATATTCATTAAAATGGGAGTTTTCCAATGAAATAGGAGTTCTACAAGCTTAATAAACTAAGAACGCAAGAAGAATTTTATACACACAAACACAAGATAAGACAAGATAAGAATACATAAACAAACAAATACACATAGTATTTCCAAAAGTAAGATCATAATGGCATATAATTGTGTTATACTCAACATTATGGTAGCTTGAACATGATGCTAACTCTACATACTATGACTACGACCTACTCTTCAAAATCTGCATTGCTTTTAATATTTCCTAAACATCATGCTAACTCTATACACTATTAACTCTATATACTATGACTGTGACCTACTCTTCAAAATTTGCATTGTCTTAAATATTTTAGGCCCTCGACTATATCCAGTACTTTTAGCAGATAATTGGCGCGCATTCTCTTGTCGTTGTTTCTTCAAGGACCTTCACTCCCAAGCATCCCACCTACCACAATAAAGAGGAGGCAATCCATCATCTCTTTTGCATTGTCGTTTTACGATATCCAAAGAAGACAAACAAGGTAGTGTGCCTTCAACTATTGCAGTCCATTTCTCCATTTGAATACTCTTAACGCCCTTTGAAGTGTTGCCCAACATGGTAGACATTGAATCCTGCACCTGCCAAAACCAATAAAATAAGACGTTCATAACCTACAACAACTATAAAGCAAAACATAAAGAAAGATATTTTTGCACACACATTTCACTCAATCAATGATAACACACCTTCTCAACGGCCACCACACCCACTTCTTCATCATAGAGCCTCCTCTGCGTTTCTAGATTCACCATGGACCGATCCCGTGGAGTTTGCAAACGGGATTTCAAAGGAGATGGAGAGTGCACTAATTTGGGGCGCTTCCCTCCGTTGGGAGGGCTATCAACAACGCCATCATCTATGTCCATCATTGAAAAATCCATTGTTGATTGTGCAGTAGCCTCTGAATATATGACATGCCGAATTACAGGAGCCATAGCATTCCGTAACTCCTAGGCACAACACAGAGATATTCCACTCCAAATATGAATTGTATTTGATAAAACAATAATAATTACATTTTAAGGCGTACCCTCTCACCACAATTACGTCGTCTACAAATTTCTAGATTTCCTATAGACATCGTTTCGGAGGCGGACAAGGACGGAAATAGATGTCTTCTTTGGTGAGCTCCTTGCGCGTCATTGCGCGCGTCGTGCGTGGTTCCAGCAAAGGAATGACACGCCCGAAATCATCCACTTTTCGTTTAGTATGAAGTCTATTGGAGACCGCGAGCGCCCTCTGAAGTTCCCTGTACATGGATTGGTCGAGATGATGCTTGAGGTGAATCCCCCCCACAGCATTGTCTCTACGGAAAGAAAAAAATTCCCACGGCCTTTCTACATGCAGTCTCCTAATCCAAGGCAGGAGTTCAAATATGAGAACCCCGTCTCTCGACCACTGTCCGACAAAACACCACGAGTCTAGGAGCACTACGTTCGAGGGATCATTCATGAAGTGTTTCTCTGGGCTGTCGTCCACTATTATAGTATTCTCTGGCGTGAAGATGGACCCCTTTAGTTTGTACAACCTCTCCAATGGCTTGAGAAACAGGTCCTTGCGCGATCCCCTCAACCTGTAGTTCTTTAGCATGCCATTCCCGTCTCTGGATTTCATGACGGTACATTGTTTTTGGCCCAGGACACCGAAGGGGGGCGTCAGGCCGTGGAAGAGAAAATCAACAGCGAGCTGGGCGTACCATTGATCCATGGAGCTCCAGATTATGACGTTCGCGAAGGAGATCAACTCCCGCACGAACCTTCTTACATGGGGTCGGAAAGTGACCCTTTCCATCGGGAAGATGAACCTCTCCGCTCTCGGGACTACTTCATAAAGAGAGCACACCCTCCTTTCTTTTATGTGATATCTCATATCATCACAAAAGCACAGAAGTCCATTCAGATCTAGAACGACATTGAGCCATTTCTTATTGAATCTAGATGTGAACGGACTACGAATTTGAACATCCGCCATTAAATCACCTATGATCCCCTCACTAGCACCCTGCTCATAAGGAACAGAGACAAATCGAAAATTAAACCAAGGCAAAGTCGATAGGGAAGGCGAAAAACAACCAATGTATTCAAACCAATGTCAGACACAGTGACCATGATGACACATACTACTACATACAAGACAAAGTACGTACCGCATCTTCCACCGAGACTTCGGGAGGCGACATTTCTGTATCTTGTTGTTCATCGCAAGGAACATCATCCGTCACCACCTTAGCAACACCCGGAATAACTTCGAGCACCTCAGGTTCATGGGCAATGATTTCCTGCATCTCAAGAACTTCGGGGATGACTTCCATACCCTCCTGGACTTCCTGAATGACTTCAATAACATGAGGGACTTCTGGAATGACTTCGAGCACCTCAGCGTCATGACCTGTAAGGTCATCATCCTTGATTCGCTCTTCCGCAGGACTCATCTCATGTGGCGGATCATCGTTGACATCCACAGACTCGTGAATCACGTGTTGAAGGGATGCCTCTGGCATAGTGTTTGTAGCATCGGAGGAAACATGGAGAGCAACATTTGTGATACACATGGAGGTCCCCACTGCGGAATTCAAGCCAGACAATGATTTGTGAGAAACAAATATATTACAATGTCTCTATGAAAGAGAAAATGGTACAATACTTGCAATGGACTATGAAAACTCAGCCTATTTTGCTAATCACCGTTCTAAATTGTCCATGAAAACTTGGAAGCAATTCAACTCGAATCGAGTTGAAACGGAGGCTCAGGGAGTCACAAAGAACAACCTGGAGATATACTGGTCACAGGGTCCTATGACTCCTCGGGCTCATCCACAAGTCCAGCTTCATCTTGGTCCGGTGCTGCATCGTCGTGGTCTGGTCCAGCTTCGATCTGGTCAGGTCCAGCTTCCACCTGCTCTGGCGCAGAGCTCGACTCGAGTTGATTAGGTGCAGATCCTGGAGACGCTTGCGCCATCAAATTCTCAGATGCAGACGGCACCCCCGTGACATTAAGTGACGGTGTCTGCGCCAACCTTGCACTATCAGTCGATCCCTGCGCCTGATTTGCTATCATGAGCTGCGATGGCACTGCAGTCGGATTGAACATCATCATCGGACGTGCGGCTATCATCTTCATCATGACATCCAGCAACGACCCAATCAATTGGGTGATCATGTCCTTGTTCTCCTGACGGGCCCGCTTGTTCTCCTCCCTTATCTCCTCACGTTCTTCCCTCCGTTTTCTTTCCTCTGCTTCATTGTTCTTTTGGATCACATCCAAGATCCACTGTTGACTGACTGGTGCTTCAGACGGAGGGGGTTGGGCCTTCCTCTTCTGCGAGACCCGAGGCCGTGAGACTGGCGTCTGATACTCTCGTGCCGAAGAACCCGAGGATCCCTTCATCTCACTCGGTTCAAGATTGGGAACCGAAATATTTGGCATTCTAGTGCTCAATCCTAAGGCAGTCTCAACCGGATCCGTCCATTGTGCCGGTCCTTCTTCGGCGGCGTCCGCCAATTCGATCACCTCATCTCCCTGTGATAGATCAGGGATCTGTTTGCGGTATTGCCGAGCAGGCTCCTTCCCCTTCCTTGAGGACGGCGATGGCCTCGCCCTGTTGCCTTCAAAGTCATCCTCATCTAGGAAGTAAACAGAGTCAAGGAAATCATCCTTGTCCATGTTCTCGGACTCGACGCACAAGGCCAGAAACTCGCTTTTCTTTTTGCTATCTGCGACCACGAAATGATCCAGCGACAGCATCTGTAGAAGACAGACAAGATCAAGACATGAGAACAAAAGATTTCACTCAACTCGAGTTAAAGTCCTTTAAGTTCTGACAGAACTTGGGGGGCAAGAGCAGTCTATCAGATAACAAGATCATAGCAATACAATTTCACTCGACTCGAGTTAAAGTTAATTCAAGTCTGACAAGAACTAGTGAAAACTGGAGCAACCGATCTGAACAAAAGATTTCAGGAATTAGTGATAACAGATTCCACTCGACTCGAGTTAAACCAAGTTCATTTAGGACAGACATTGGAACGAACGAGAACAACATATTTGAGAATCAGGTACTAGAAATAATTTTCACTCGACTCGAGATAAAGTGTTGGTAGGGGGATTCACGTAAACATATTCTGGATTTGCTAGCCACTCACCCACGCAGCACAAGTGAATTTGCCTCCAGCAAAATATGACAGCACGACATCCCTTGCACAGACGAAGTGGTCTAGCACTCTCAAATAAAACTCCATTCGGAGTTCCGTGTCGTAGATCCGATACTCGACCTCCACTGTCTACCTTCTAGTGTTGTAGTGCGATTTCGGGGATACGAAAAAAGATCTCGGAATACTGCGATTCTTCATTGTGGCCCCATTCTTGACAAGGAAGAGCAACTGGATAGGATCCCTTGCACGAGTACTCCTTTCTGGGACGTCTCCAATCCTCTCGAAATTGGACGGAATGTAGTCGGCGTAGTGCACCGAGTAGTTCTTCCCGAAAATGGAAGTCCTGACAAATCCGCGGAGTTCCAATTCCACCTCCTTCTCCCCTGCGATCCACAGATACAACTCTGGATCGGTGAGGTCGGTCTCAGGGTCATCTCCAAGAATACCCATGAATTTCTCGAAGTACAAAGACTCAATGTCGTTCGGACCCTTGTTGATGACACTCGGGACGTTTCTGAAGTCAATAATCGCCAGCTTGATCCTCGACTGCACCTCCTCATCCCAGACATTTGCATCCCAGTTTCCGAGCTCGTCATCATTCATTTTGTAGGGTCTGAAAAAAGTGCTGGCCTCTAGCTTCAGGAACCGACCCTTGCTCTGCAAGAAAACTTTGAAGAACTCCTTGGCCATAGGAGACAGCTCATTGATGGTCTTCTTCTTATTGGAAGGCATCTTCATTTGAGTGAAGAAGGTCTCCCTTGGCCTCGTGAGAAGCGTGTTCTTTGTGGCCTTCGTCACGTTATAGTCATGCTTGAAGTCCTTCCATGCTTTCTTCCTGGAGTTCCCATCGTTGTCAAACAACCTGAGCTTCGAGTCCAGGTTGTGAAGCTGAATCCTCACAGTGGCCTTCCTCTTGGTTCGTTCGAGCCAGTCCTTCGCAGTGTAACAGTCAGGGAGGACTGACTTAGGTGCCTTCATGACAACCTTTGGATGCCCGTGCGCTCGATTCTTTGTTCTGAACAAGAGATGCAACGCAAGCCTTCCGAGGTCATTCTCGGTAATGTTCCCGATCCACTTGAAGAACTCCCGCGATATGACTCCATCCTTATCTGTGTCCCAGCCCTTGACGTCCTTGAATGCCATCAAAGTGTCTGGGTCGATGAGCCCCCTTTGCGACTGACTGGAGATTACCTCGGCCCAGAGGTCGTAGACATCCTGAGAAGCTATAATGAGTTTGATCTCATTGTGAATGTCAATTTCTCTCTGGTTCTTCTTGCTCAGATAGCCCTGGTTCTTTTTGATGTCAATCATAGAGAACCTGAGCTTGATGGCGTTCTTGAACTCCTGCAAATTGACGGATCCACGATGTCAGTGGGAATCTTAACTCGATCCGAGTTAAAAATGGAGAGATGCGGACTAGGAAGAACATGAAGGATTTTAACTCGACTCGAGATGAAGGTGATGAACTTACCGCAAACAATCTCTGATTGTTGCCGTCAACTTTCGACTTCCTAGTCGGGGTGACCATCTTTCCAAGCTCTGTGGGTTCCCTTGGCGGTGTTGGACTTCCCATGCTTGTCCAGACAGACCTCGATGCCAAAATGTTGGTCGACCATGTTGACATGAAGTTCTGGAAATGATTGACCCTGTTATAATATGCCGAGATTTTCCTAATGACACTGTCATCCTTGTTCCAGACGACAAAGCAATCCCATTTCTTGAACTTCGCCTTCTTGTCATCAGGAATCTGCTCCATCCCTTGCATTCTTTGGGAGGCTGCCACACAGTGTTGGCCATTCACCATCCAGAACTTTCCATCCTTCACGTCCTCGAACTTTGCAGGCTTGGATCTTTGCCCTTGTGGATAAGCACACAGCGTCATCTTCTTGTCAGGGTCAGGCATATTGATGAAGAAGTTGAGCGAACTCATCACACCCTGCTCTTCCAGCACTCTAATATTGAAATTCTGGGGCGGCTTCTCCAGCTGGTCTATGGAAATCTCAAACTTCTCCCCAATCCCTCCAACGTACGATTCTGTGCATGCTGACCAGTAATCAGAATATGATTTACAGGCCACCTCGTAGTCGATGTCCTTAACCTTTCCGCCAATGTCTTGTGGAATGTCTACAATCTCGGAGAACAGGCTGTTTTCGGGTACCAGGGTATCCTTTCGTTTCGCAACTCCTCGTGGTTTAGGCGCCGTGGATGGAGACCCCGATGGCTCTCCCTGACCAAAACGTTCCGTGTGCTTCAGACGTGTGTGGCTTCGACCAGTCGGGGGTGTTACTAGTACGAGGGATCCATGACTTGGCTGACTGCTGTAATCACGCGTGAGAGAGACTGGCTGCAGTCTGTCGCTTCGGCTAGCCAGTGAGGCCTTCAACTGATCAAATCCGGTGACGAGGGCGTTCACCCTGGATGCCAATGTCACTGACTGCAGTGGGCCTCCGTCTTTTGTTTTCCATCTCTTCTCCTCAAGTTGCTTCTCAATGATCTTCTAAATCGCATGATAGTCGGTGTTCTCTAGCGACCTGTAGTAGGTAGACACGGAGAATGTTGTTTTTCGGTTGTTCACGACGTATGAAAATATGTACTCCTCTTTTTGTTGGGGGTCGACTGTCTTGCAGCAAATGAAGAGAAGTCCATTCGGACCAATCAAAACCTCTCGCACAGCCTCCGTCAGTGTGACAGGGAGGTTGCCTTCGACCTTCTTGTATTTGGTTCGGAAAGAGAGGTGCTAGTTCATGGGAACGAGGACAATTGTCCAGTACTCAACTTCATGAGGTTCCTTCCACTCCCAGCATTCACCAAGCATGTTGGCGTCTCTGTACTCGTCCTGGCTTTCTTCTCGGATGATAAAACGTTTGAGGTACACTTCCAAGCCAGTGACTTGTGCCTCCATTGCTGCACAACCATATAACAACTGACACTGTTAACTCGACTCGAGTTAAACATTGTTTCATAATTCATTGAAGTCATTTTCCTTCTGCTACTCCTTTGATGTCTACTGAGTGCTTCAGTGTTTTAACTCGACTCGAGTTAAAACTCAACTATTTGATTGTTCTTATGATTCAGAGTTTCATGTAATTCGAGGGTTTGAGAATGTGTGTATTACTTTCCATGTGAGGTTCCTCTGTAGTGACTTAGTTATTTAACTCGGTTCGAGTTAAATGCTTGTAGGCGGTTTTCTTTTCGAACTCGGTTCGAGTTAAATTGGTTTCATAAACTGGCTTTTCTTTCATTTAACTCGGCTCGAGTTAAATGTTACGAGCAGAGTTGTCTTTGTCGGCTTTTTAACTCGAGCCGAGTTAAAAATGTCTTTTTGTCTCTTCTTAGTCTTGTAGTATGGTTGATTGCCATGTCCGATTACGTCTGTGACTGAGTTTTCTTAGAATTTTAACTCGAATCGAGTTAAAATTTGACGGCTCTGCGAGTTTTCTTAGAATCTTAACTCGAATCGAGTTAAAATTTGATGGCTCTGCGACTGAAAACCTTCAATAAATACATTATCGAGTTAAACTAGCATCGAGTTAAATTACCATCGAGTTAAATTGCCATGAACAACTGATTTTTGAATACTGTCACACCAATTTCCAACGACTAAACCCTGGACTCTCAGCAGTTCGAAATACAACAAAGCAGGATTCTTAAAAAAAATTGAATCATCAAGGAAATAACTGAATCCAAGGCCACAACAGTATGAGCTTTGAATGGAAGAATTGCACGAAAACTGAGCCAAACTGAGCCACGATTGCACACACAGAAAACAAACTTGCAACCAATTCAGCGCAACAGCAGACAACCAATTCAACGTAGACAATCTCTCATCGATGAAATTGCAATGCTCCAAAACTAACTGACCAAAACCTCGGACCTAAACCCTACACGAACTACAAGCTTCAAAACTGAGAATTCAAGAGATATGCATTGCAATGCACTTACAAACTAACAAAAAATCAACAAAAGTTCCAAATCCGTCGTACCTGCAAACTTCAACTGCGGATGGAGAGAGGGAAGGCGAGGGAAGACGCGGGAACCAAAAACGAGCTTCACACGAAACCAAAAACGAGCTTCATACACAACCTCCCCCAAAATTCGACGAAGCAGCAAACGTTGCGCTCCCCAAAGAATAATCAACAACTGCGTTACCACCCTAAACCCTAACCACACTTCTCAAGCACTCAAAGACACCCTAACATTGCAATCGCCATGAGGAACGGCAGGCGGGGGCGGAGAAGAGCATCGCAGCGGGCGGGCAGGGGAGGCGCGGTGGAGCAACAGGCGCGGCAGGGGAAGGAAGGCGCAGCGGAGAGAGGGAAGGTGCGGTGGAGACAGGAAGGCGCGGTGGACACAGGGAAGGCGTGGGAACACAAATCTCCAGGCACACTCGAGTTTCGGGGAAGGCCGTGCAATCTGGGCCATCCACGGCAATGAAGCGTCCAGATTAACAATTGCTGTCTCCAGCGCATTTAGCCTTCAAGTATGGCTGGACATAAGTTTAATGAGCATGCTGGCATGATGAGTATGGCAGGACATAAGTTTAATGAGCATGCTGGCATGCTCATTTGGGCTTGGGGCACGCTGATTTTTAATTTTTAATTTTTTTAATTTTTCTTTTGACACAAATGGTAGGAGGTCTATACATGGATTTTGTAAGGGGCTAAAGTTGAATTTTGGGTAGGTGAAACATCTTTAAAAAAAAGTCAATAACTTCTTTTCTAAACGACAAGTGGAATTCTCACCTAACCCAGAATGTTTCATATTATTTGGAGCTTTGTGTAATTAGTTCTTAAATTTTGCAATTGAAATGGCATAGGGCCCCAAAATGGCTCACCTCCTACAATGTACACTTTGGATACATTCTTAAGGGCTATGAAAAAACAACATGTACAAATAGTATACATTTTAGAACCTCCTACCTTAGTACATTTCATCCTCAAATTGTCAATACCTTAACTCTAAACCCCTAATGTGAAGTCTAAATGAATTTTGCATACTTGATAATTATATCACATTGTAAGATTCATAATATTTCATTGATAGTCATCAATATTGAAAAGGTATGACAAAAATTACAATAAGGTTTGAAGATAGTTAAATAAATTATAAACTTTACTACACACATCCACACATTACTAGACTTTCTATTCCTACTACAATTTAGAAGAATTTCTCCAATGCTCATAAATTTTCTTCAATGTCAGTTCTTTTCTTCACATCTCAAGACTGGCTTTTCTTTTATTGATTTTTACTTAATTTAATTGTATTAAATTAACAATGCCAAATGTCCTCATTCTTTATAGTTCCATTTTAGAATAAAATTATAGTACTAATGTGTATAAATAATGGAAGAGATAAAATCTAAGATTAAAATATGAATAGTACTATTCAATTAGGCAATTTAATTAACTAATAAAAAGTTTGTATAAAATCACTATACTTAGAGTGTTACATTTCAACCCATCACAACAAATTTCATACATACTTTGTCAATATTGTATTCATTATCATATAAAATCAAGTGTAGTTATAAATTGAGGGGTTTATGTGATTTTATTTCTTCCATTATATTAATTGTGATTAGTGTGACCTCTATTTAAGCAGTCAATGACAGTAATCAAACTTGACATTTACTTTTAAGCATAATGCGTAAATGACTATCTACCCCAACACAACATTGTAATAATAAAAATTTGTACCTATTCAAAATTAAGTAACATGCAATTACAACACTATTGTCCTAATGCAAAATCCTCTTCTAAATAAAGAACTTAAGCAAATTCTTTTAAAGTAAACCCCCAAGTGTGTTTGAGGTGTGCTGAGAGGTGAGCATGAGGTGTGCTTCAAGTCTAACTCAAGCACACCTGGAAGACACTTTAAAAAAAAATTTGAATAAAGAATTTCAAAAAACTTCTTTCCCATTCACAATGTTTTCTAAGTTCATTGTAGTGACAATAGTAAAACTGTGCTTGAGTTTTGCTTGAGCTAGGCCTGAAGCACGCCTGAAGCATACCTGAAGCACACCTGAACCCAAAAATATCTATGCATTATAATTGAATTTCAATCCAATTGTGTGGATGTCTTTTAATGAGAATGACACATATATACTCTTTATGGAAGCTAAAGAAATGTTACACAAACATAGTTTATAATCGCTTTCGATATCACTTGAAGTCTTTAGACACCTACGTATTAATAGTTTTAGAAATGAATTCATTTATTTTGATGATATAAATTCATATTGTATGCTCAATTTTTTTTTTTTAAATGTTTCACTTCTATTTAAACAAGCAATTAAAACATGGTACAAATGTTACACATAATATGTGCAAATATAATAAGCATAATAAATTGACCATTAAAAATGCTATAATTTGAATCTTCATAAAATGAATAACCCCAAACAACTAGTTTTGTGATGGGTTCAAATGTAACACTCTAAGAGTCTGTAGTGATTTATTGCACCCCTTTCATTCAATAATTATTTGGTCTAATTGAATAGCACTATTCAGATTTTTATTAATCTAAGATTTACTCTCTTCCATTATTAATACACTTGAGTAGGTATTCTTAACCCCTAACTGTCTCATCGACCATACCTGGTCGATCTGAAATTTCAAGCTCATTTTGAAGTGGGCAGTTAAATTCGTTTGCTCGTTTTTAAATTTTGTTGGGGCAGTTTTTAGAGTTAACCTTCTCGAAACTTTCATTTTTCACTGAAAAGGTACATATTTGATTGTTGAGAGGTCTCCAAAGCCATTTATGTCCGTTAGTGGAAGAAGCTGGCTTATTTTACTTCATTTTTCAACTTTGAGCAACTTCACTTGATTTGAGATCTTCAAACTTCTACTTTTCCAGTTGCTTTGAAAATGGTCCCAATTGAGAGAGTAAAGTATTTTCATGATTTTCACCATTGAAAATTTATACAAATGGTCAATTTCGTTAAAATGGCGGTATTCTGTATGCCCTTTTAATGGAATATCTTCTACAAATGGAGAATTAAGTGTGCCACGATAGGGTCATACATGAGAAATGGCTATTTCTCACCCTTTTTATTGTGGCTATTTATTGGATTGCCTCGTATTGCACAATCTAACTGCAGCAGGCCCAATTATTATAGTGTGGGTTTACGTGCCATGGTCTGACAACGGCAACCAACGGTTCCTCTGCCCGTGGGTGCTTGCTTAAAAAAATTTCCAATGTTTAGCTGTCACTGTTTTGCTCGCTTGCCATGTAAAATTTAGTGACAGGTTAAAGATCCTAAGTTTCCTATATCCCAGAAGGTTTGTCTCCCCTACTAGTACCACCCCACTGTCTAGTATAAATAGCTTATCTTCTAGTGTAAAAAATAAAAATAAAAGGCTTCTAAAGCCATTCAATTTTATTGATAAATGTGGTGTGTTACAATGTATGGTGTGTTAGAATGTATTGTATATTTTCAGTGTTTTTATGGTGTATTTTCAGTGTTTGTATGGGGGGTTAGGGAGTGTTTTCGCACTCCCTAAGTGGATGGCCCCCTGATAATCGAGGCTGAATTAGTGTTCCTAGCATCATTTCTCCAAAAGAGTTTGGAGTTGAATGGGTCCAGTATACACAATTATACATTTTTTTTGGCTTAGGGAGTGCTTTTGCACTCCCTAACCGGATGGACCCCTGATAATGGAGGCCCAATTAGTGTTTCCTAAAACCATTTCTCCAAAAAGAGTTTGGAGTTGAATGGGTCCGGCACACCAATTATACATTTTTTTGGGCTTAGGGAGTGCTTTTGCACTCTCTAACCGGATGGACCCCTGATAATGGAGGCCCAATTCCTAAACCCTTAAACCATTTGCCCCAAAGAGTTTGGAGTTCAATGGGTTTAAATTTCTTATAATTTTGATGAAGTTCTATATTTTTTTAATGGGTATTTATATTGTTCATCTCCTAAACCATACAATAGAATCTAGTTATTTTCCTTTTATTATTGGTGTTTCATTCCTAGTTCACACATTTCCACATCTAGTTTACGCATTTCCACACCCCTTGGACAATCTTTCCATTGTTTTAATGTGCTAACGTACTGAAAATAGAAAACATACATTTTTCTTGTTATAATATCACAACTCTTAATATGCAATTTTGCACTCAAAATTGGTGTGCATACTAATAAGCAAGCTCTTTAAACATCCATACAATTAGATATTGAAAAAAAATCAATTAGCTTCAACGAGGATAACATAAGCTCATACTTTTTTTTCATAGTCACAACACATGTTACTAAAAATAAGTAACAACAACTGAATCTCTTGATATTATTTTTTGTCGTCTTTCAACATTTTTATAGATTGAATCATTTTTAAGAAGATTTATTTATAGCCTTCAAAATTTGAAATAGAAATGCTATAGATTACATAGGAGAAGAAAACACAACAATATCATAATTTGAGGATTCAAAGATTATAGTATTTACTCAAGATTATAGTATTTAGGGTGAACATTAAAACTATAGAAATTTTTGAATTCAATTCTCGTTTTGCATGTGAAGTCTAAAATTAAATTGAAGTTTGTCACCTAAATCATGCAAGGTTGGAAAGCCCAATCAATTTATGCCCTATCAATTTATGGCTTCTAAAGATGTACTATACATTTTTGTGAAATGAATTTTTCTATTTAAGATGTAGGGCTAGGATTCTATTGCAACCCTTCAAAATGGGATTACTAGTCAAAGTATACTTCCAAAACATCATTCCAAAAATATAAACTTCAAAAAAAAGCAATCACGTAAGGGTTTATTGAACTTGAAAGTTCTTTAGAAAAAACCCCTAAACCATGAATATGTAGGGTTGAAATATGTATTCAAATTTTTGAACAAGTATGTCCATTAAACAAGATGAGGAGGGCTACTCAAAAAAATTAGTTCCACTGAACCCCGAATGTTTAAAAAAAGTTTGTATTCCTAATCCCTGAAATGTAGAACTCCTAAATTCTGAACCCTAAACCCTAAACTCTAAACCCTAACCCGTCAATCGTAAATGGAACTTTACCCAGAAGGCCGCAAAGTTCATAGGATTCTTTCGATTATTTTTTTGTACCCGAGAAAACAATTAATTAATATCAACATTAGTTTCTGGAAATAGGACCTTCTTTGGGTAGAAAAGTTGTTGGCATCAACCTAATTATTCTAAAGTAACTCATTTTGGAAGATTCTAAGGCCGCCAGCTTTTAGTGAATGCATCTGTCAACGGCTGAAAATAGTGTTCCCTTATTTCTATTCGGGGTTCATGAGGAACGTTTGAAAATCCCGCGCCTTGTTCCCGGGATAACCTTCGTTGAACTTTGCCTGACGCGTTCAGCGGCGAAGCTAATCCTCCCCCATTCCCTCATGTTGAACTGTCCATTGTCATTTCCGCCGTCTACACTCATAATCCTCCCGCGTGCGCAACATTGCGTTTTCATTTTGACCATCGTCATTGAGAGTCCTCCCTCACGCAAAGCTTCGCATTGTCATTCTCGGCGTCTGCGCTGAGAATTCTAAAACTCTTTTTGTTGTATGCTTGACGTCTGTTGTGGCGATCGTCATTTTATTACGTCTCTACGGCAGTGAGGTTTCTCAAATTTTTGTACGCCGGGTTGCAGCAGACAAATTATTTGACAAGATTCCGGGTTTGGGTACGCAATATATGTCCCACAATCTCTCTTCAGTTTCCTCCAGCATTCATGATTCCATTTTATGTCGCATGATTTGTTGTTTTATCTCTCATGCGACCTCCGTCATAGTTCGATCCCCGTATCTGTATTGCGCAAGTTCTGAACTTTTGTTTTCCGATTAATTTTCGGTTATCCTGTTGTTGTAATTTGGAAAATACACGGATTGTGTAGACCTATTGAAAGTTTCTGGACAGTACCTGTAATGTTCTGTAGGTTTAGGTATATTTCAGTATTTTCATATCAAGTGCGGGACGCATAGTTGTGATTCCTTCAATTCTGTGTATGACATTCCGTCGCTCATGTGGTGGTCTGTGGGAGAGGAAGTCCACAATGCCCGCCGGATTTTCAGGATTATCATATAAAACCATAATATATGAGCTCTCCGTAAAATACGGGAATTGGAATTCTACTCGAATCGAGTTAAAGAGTGCGAAAAGGGTTGGACGATGCGGTTTAACTCGACCCGAGTTAAATCATACTCAGAGAATTGTTAACTGAAATAATCTTGATCATGAACTATCTAATGTACCTGTGGTCACTCTTTTAACTCGAATCGAGTTAAACATCCCTTGACCTGAGAAAAATTTAATAACCGGAGGATATTTATATTAATAAAATCCTGGATCCCAGAATATTTAGGCATCTGATTATATATACCTGGAAAAAAATCGCAATGAAAGTTTTACTCGAGTCGAGTTAACACTGTGGTCAGTCGTTTAACTCGAATCGAGTGAACTGTCCCTTCACCTGAGAAAACATTTAAATACCGGAGGAAATTAATATTATTAATATCTTGGATCCCAGAATCTTTAGGCAGCTGATTACATATATCTAAAGAAAATCTTCGCAATGATATTTTTACTCGAGTCGAGTTAACAATGTGGTCACTCGTTTAACTCGAATCGAGTTGACTGTCCCTTGAGCTGAGAACATTGCAATACCGGAGAATGTATAATTATATGATTTTGGATCCCAGGATTTTTAGGCATCTGATTACATATACATGCAGAAGAACTTTGCATTGATATACTTTAACTCGAGTCGAGTTAACTAGGAAGGATATTCAGTGAAGGTATTCTTGAAGATAGTGACATGAGCTCTAGATACTAGATTATTTAACTCGCCTCGAGTTAAGAATGTCCATATCTGATAACATGTTTTCTTGCACCCACAGAACCAATGGCTGCTCACCGCCAACCTCTTCAGGAATACTCTTCTGGTGAAGGAGAGATTGAAAATGATACGATACAAGACTTCGTCATTCCAGATTGTGAAGGCGTCCCTCGGAGACTATGGAGCACGAAAATTGTCCTCCTCCACAATGTTGACGGAGATGTGGTTGCTGAGGGAATCTGCCGTAGCGTGAATTCCGAACATGTTGTGGGTAGCACTGGTCCCCTTGGAGACTCCTTTGTTGCCGTTCAGGTATCCAAATCACTGCGGCCTATTGAAGTTCCTGAAGACTGGAAGTACTCACTTCGTGCTTGGCCCATTGACCGCGTGTTTCTAAATGGGGCCAGCCTCAATGATCACGAGGTCCGAGACCAATACAATCGTCTACAAGGAAGATTGTCTCAGGGGTCCTCCTCAGGTGCTAGACCATACACAAGCATCGTGAGGAATGCTCCTCCTCCTCAAGCTTCGGTTAAAGCAACCAATCTACTCAGTCAAGAATCTATCAATTTTGTATCGAGCAAGGTGTGTTGTCCCGGAAACTGCGTCCAACCTTTTCCAAGAGAAAAGATGCGGGCTTTCCGTGAACGTATGTACCACAAGACATCCTTTGAATTCCGCTACCACATGAAGTTGGACATTCATCGACAAGTTCACCGTGATGCTCAGGGGAAAAGGGTGGTCACTCTCGAGGGGACTGATGTTTGTATGGCGGCATGGCGGCATATTGCGGGTGTCTCCGAATCTACCTTCCACCGTTTCCAAGGATATGCTACAAGAGGTGATCAAGCTCAACCACATGGAAATTTGGGAACTCAGAAGGCTCGAAAGCATTCGTTGCAAGCCCTTGCAACATTGAAGTGTGTGCTTGAGAAGTCAGCCGATCATATGCCGCACCGCACGTACACTCTTGCGTCTGGAGAGAAGGTCGTCTCTAAGATTCTCCCAGCCACCTTCACTTGGAAAAATACGCTACTCGAAGTCAACGCTGCAAATGCTGTGTTTGGGTTGAAGGAAGTTTCTACATCGAATATTTGTAAAATCAGGAAGTTGAATTTTCCTGAATACTCTGTGAAGAAACCTAGAGATAATTTTTCTCGTTGTTCAGATTGTGATAGATACCATGAACAAAGAAGAATAGCCCCTATTGGATTACGACAGAAGTGGGACCACCTCTTGGAGAAACACAATGCCTGTGCTCGAGCTCATCGAGATTTATACTATGCCAATCGGTACAGGTCAAGCGCCTACCCTCATGAATGCCTCACAATCATGCATGATAAAATGGATCATGCGAAAACAACGTCTCCAGTGTTCTCACACAAAAGCAAACAACTTGATGGCCTCACAAAGTTGCCGGTATCAGTGACCGGAATGATTGCTCATGGGCACGGTGACGTCCGTTATGCTCATTACGGTCTTGATGTCTTTTTGCACGACTCTAACTACACTGTGGGGTCGTTAGCGAAGTTGTTGAGAGACCTTGAACTTCCTCCAAAGTATTCCTCCCGTGAGTTGTTCGTTGGATCGGGCTCGACTCCTTTATTTGAAGTAGTGTTGAAAGGGTCTGAAATGTGCGTATCGTCACTTCGGCCACCGCCTGAAGTCCCCATTGCAGCCACTCCCCTTCCTCCGGTTCTCAACGTTCAAATGGATAATGCTACTGGAGACAACAAGAATCAATATGTCTTTGCGTTTTGGTCCCTCCTTGTAGCAAAGAAAATCTTCCGAGAGGTTTACGTGAGTTTCATGTTAGTTGGTCACACACATGACGACATTGATGCTTTGTTTGGAAGATGGAGCATGCAATTAAAGAAGGAAACATTCCCCACCATCCCAGCTCTCATGAAGTCCTTCATGGATGTAGATTTTGTACCTATAATTCCACACTTGATTGAAGAGGTACCAGATTTCAAAGCCTTTATAGAAGGCTTCATTTTGGAAGGAGATGAAGCACTTGTTGGCCATACGAAGGCACAACAATTCAAGTTCTACCTCAATTCGGCAGGTGTTCCAATTATGAAGTATAAGAGGTATTGCACGGATAGTGATTGGCTTCCAGAAGAGGGGGGAATCAAATTATGGCGAGAAGACCCTGAAGGACGGAGTCTATGGCCTCGTGGTGAACCCCTTCCAGTTCACCATGTTCCCATGCGGTGTGTGGAAGACATCTCTAAAGGGATATCGGGGTTCATCAAATATTGGGAGGCTTTATGCAACGAAGACGACAGTGGGGAGTACAGGAGATGCTTCGAGCATTTGTTGTTCTATCGGCGTGCAGTAAAAGCATGCTTGGTGCAACCTATAGTACCATTCGAGACGTTGAAGGATGGTTTCTGGCCTCACACTCGAGTGGAAGCCACTGTAGAGGACAAACTTGATGACAATGGCGATGTTCGTGAAGAGTTTGCTGAGGATGATGTTTTGTGGGGCAACGCCGTGATCGGCCATTGCCATCTTTCCGAGTGGGTCGTGATGTTCAAAAAGACTTTTTTGTCGCCCTTCGGCCGGCTGAAGGTGATACAAAACCCGTATGGATTGCTAGAGCTTTATCTGATCCTTTCACAAATCCGGAGCATCCAAATTGTATTCTGATTCAGTATTTTCGACCCACAGCAAGGGGCCAAAATGTTCAAGACTTTTACATTCGTTGGGACTCTGTAAAGGGATTGCGTTGGAAAGTAGACGAGACCCAAGAACCTACTTGGGAAGACACAAATTCCCTCATCACGGCATGGAGGTCGAAGGTCAAGAAAGACACAGTAGAGTGTGTCCTTAGAATCCCTACAGCTCAGGTTCATGTCATCAATGAGAGTTTATCTTCGTATAATTCGGATTGAACATGTACTAATTGTAGTGGACTTATTTTATTGTATTTGAAGTAAAGTTTAGTAGTTAGTATTCCAGAGCAATGGTATTGTATAACCATAGTTAATTTTATATGATTTATTAGCGTGTATTTTAGAGCGTGCCTGGTGTGGATTGGATTTCATAGTTCTGTATTAGAATTACTCTTATACTTTGTGTGTTGTCACTTTTATAGCAAAGTGCACCTAATACTTATAGTATTTAATATATATTTTTTTATCATATTATACATGTGACAATCTATATGATGGCATCATTTGATTATTAATTCACTTTGTATGTCTTTGACTTGAAAAATGAATTGCAAAAATTTGTAGTGGGTAGGACCACTTTTTATTTTGTTAACATGTCAAGCACTTGTCACAATTTTTGATAGGGGGCCAGTTGGTTGTTCTCACATTCCTGCCAGAAAAGTTCACTTAGCAGTACCAAGTCATGTATATCATATAGCTGCTCATACGAGTTCAATGAGAATCAAACTCGGACCACTTGAATGAGATAAATAGCCTCTTACAACCAACCATCCAGCTCATGACTTGGTGTTCAATGAAGACGTTTCATAACATATATATAGAAAGAAATATTATCAAACTAACTAATAATTTGTCAAACACGCGCTAAACAAATGAAACTGTCATTTTAATGGAAATTACAACTACCAAATGGAAAAATTTAATTATGCTTCACTTGAAAACCTTTGAACGCAAATTCAATTCCTCGATCAAAAAATGGACAGTATTATTTTGGGAGGTCCCCAATCTCCCAAAATAATGAATATGATGTTAAAAATTATACTTCCATATGCCATGTCTTGTTCTTTAGAAATCGTAAAGTTTAAATTAAATAAAATAAATTAAAAGAGAACATATATATAATTGTATATATATATATATATACACCTTATGGATTTTAATTAGGGCTTCAAGTATAAACTATAATACATGGCTCAGGAAATGAAAATGTCTTTTGTCTACGAAAATGTATAAAAGTAACGTAAATGTATGATTTCCATGAATTGTAAATTGTTCAACTTGTTTAGAACTTCTACATATATTTTTCATTCCATTTACTTAATTTATCTCATGACTTTTGAGCTAACATTTTGTATTTGTTAACTAGTGCACATGGCGTATGTCTGAAAAGAAAAGTTCCTTGGCGTACAAAGATCCATAGATGAAGTTTGATTTTTTTTTGGAAACATTTAGTAATTTACATATAATTTTCCGAACTATAAAAAAACATTTCTTTAAAGGTTTAGGATTGTAAATGTTGAAGTTCTAAGTTTAGTTACTTAGAAAATAATCATGGATAGAATACATTCAGTGCAAGCTATTTGTTTTATACATTATATATACCAAATTTGGTACAATCCATCGTATTTTGGGTGCATGAAATGTCAAATGTCCTAAAGAAAGATTTAAAGAGCGTGTACATTTTAAATAGTCCAAGTTTGGAAAACTTGGAGCCTTGAAAGAGACAAGGAGAGCACTACTAATTATGCCAATCATAAGTCACAAAATAATCATTGTACCTTGTGGCACACTTACAATATCTAGTAGAATCATGAATGACAATTATGAGATAATGATAATGTCTATTTATGGTGACTAATTATTTTTAATGAGTACTGAAAGGAAACAAGTAAATTTAACTTACGTATGATTTTGAATTTGAGTTATTTGTTACAATAATGAACTATATACTTTAAATCAAAATATGAAAACTTTTTTTTTTTTTTTTTCCTCTAACACCTTGTAATTTGTTTTACTCAAACCTCACATTCATGTTTTATGATTTTTTGGTTAAAAAATGAAATCACTCTTACTTCGAATTATTCGGACTTTGATTTCAATTATAGTTTTCTTACATCCAATGCAATTGTGAGAAGTTTGTGAATTTCATTTAGCACCAAAAGAAATTAACAGAAAATTCATTTGCAATTTTGAAAATACATGCTAAAGATAGCTAAATTGTGGAATTTCTATTTCAAGAAGCTACTACCATAATTTATATGTTATAAGAATTATATTTTAAAGTATTTTCATTCTTGTATATCTGGAGGCTGTTTTTGAACAATGTAATATATGATTCTTAGAAGTTGTAGTTTTTGATAATTTTTATAATCGATTCATTCTAATTTCTGAAGAACAACGTCTTATTTATTTGGAAATAGTCAATTTCATTGGTTTATAATTTTCAATGCACACTTTGTAGTTCATGTACAATAGATAAAAAGAAACCATTTAGAATTCACAATAAAAATAGTGTGGAATCAAATTTTGTTTATGTGGAGGTGTGAATTGATTTCGAAAAATTATGGAGTAACATTTGATCTTGCCTTTGCATTCCCTAATTTTCTTAAAAACGTACCTAATTTGGATTCTTTTTTCACCAATTT
Organism: Rhytidiadelphus loreus; assembly: GCA_947034895.1. Taxonomy (NCBI): domain Eukaryota; kingdom Viridiplantae; phylum Streptophyta; class Bryopsida; order Hypnales; family Hylocomiaceae; genus Rhytidiadelphus; species Rhytidiadelphus loreus. Next base: position 66,455,909 of record OX344763.1, on the reverse strand, counting down.
CTGAGAACATCATGCAATGAAAAGTACAACAAATTCTAACGTTCCTTATCTTTTCCTTTTCCTTTATAATTTTTCAATGTGTTCTTTCTGGAAAGACACTAAATCATGCTTGGTTACAAAGTGTCAAAGTGGGCCAATAGAGTAATTTGGGGGTTCATTGGGTTTAAATTAAAATTAAATTCCCATATTCTAGGGTTCAGGTGTGGTCTCTAGAGTGGAAAATTTAGTACTTCTGCACTAATGGATATTCATAAATTATAAATATTAGCTATAGGTTTCGACTACCTATCGTCTTAGAGTAATCTAGATAATATCAATTGTAGAAATAATATAATTACATAAAAATAAAATGTTTCCAATGAAAATCTTTTTAATTGGAAATATGAAATTTTTATACCTCATACGGCAAAAATACATGCGTAGATTGCTTAAATTTAGAAAGAAATTGAAGGTGTTTTTAAAGAAATCAATATTACAAAATGAATTGTTTTAGTAAATAGAAAAGAATTAATTGACAGTGAAAATACTGTACAAGATGTTCATTTATTTTTACACATTTTCGAGGATGAATATTGCATTTCAATTTTATACTGAAGAATTACAACTATTATGCACTGGACATTTAGTGTCCAGGATAGCGTTACAGGGCAAAGTGGTCCACAATCAACGGTTACAGCATACATTAACCTTTTACGTTTATATTCTGGACAATGAACACAGGTCTTACAAGTGTTGTTTCATCCAAGTGCCTCCTCATTCATGCAATGTAATATTTGAATCTTGAGAAGAGAACCTTCTTTTATGCCTAATTTCATGAAAATTTGGTAAATGGTGTTACTGTACAAAGGTATAAAGAAAAACGTGTTAAAATTTGAAAAAGGATCTATTTGTTAAGGGGTTAAATAAAGCCTACGTATAAAGGAGGGTTCGATTGAAAGTGCACATTGTGTGTCATACGCGGATAAAAGCGTCAAGAGGGTATCAACATAGGTACATTAGTCGGGTATCAAAATCGCCTAAACCGGGCGGGTACCAACAACGCTGCATAGGGCGGGTACCAACAAAAAAAATCGGACAGGTACCAACTGAGCTGAATTGAGCGGGTAAGAACTGCGCTCTTCGATTGTGAACGGGGAGTGCGCGTTAGGGTTTCGTTGCGCAATTGTTGAGTCTGCCTACGATTTCTGGTTTGGCTGAGCGATTCCTGGGTTTGACTGAGCGATTCCTGGGTTTCGTTTACCGATTGTTGGGTTTAGCGATTGTTGGGTTTAGCGATTGTTGGGTTTGCCTGAGCAAATTCAGGTTTGGTTCACCATGCGCTTCGATTTTTTGGCGGAGGTTTGGTTGAGCGTGCCGAACGATTTCTGGTCGTGGCGGTTTGAAGCTGAGCGTGCGTTGCGATTTTTGGTCGTGGCGGAGGTTTGCGAAGTCGCGGCCATCGAGGAACTCGGCGAAGAAATCGGCGCAGTTGGATTGAACGTGAAGGTGCTTTTCTGGTCGTCGTGGAGCTTGGGTGTTCAACCAACATCTGGCTGATTTGTTTCTTTGGCGCAACTGATTTCTGAAGTCAGTTCTGACGTTATCGAATTCCAAGTACTTCGCAAAGTGGCAGTCTTGTGTGTTTTGTTACTTCACGAAAGTGTGTGTTCAATTTTTCTGTGCACGTCGGGTTCTTCTCTTCTAGTGCAGCGCACACTCAGCCAACGAGAAATCGCTCAAATTGAGTGTATGTGCACGTCGGGTTCTTCTCTTCGAGGTGCAACGGACGCTCAGCCAAAACAAAAATCGTTCAAATTCTGTGTTCAGCCAAACTGTGTGTTCAAAGGGTGTGTATTCAGCTCAAATTGTGTGTTCAGCCAAAATAGAAATCGCTCAAACTGTGTGTTCAACGGGTTTAGGGTATTTAGTGTTCTGTGCACATCAGGATCTGGTGTTTGAGATGTTCACGTGCCCTTAATTTCCTGAGCACGTTGCGATTGTGAATTTCCTAAGCACGTCGGGTTTATGGGTTTTCTCAGCACGTCCAACTTGTGATTTTTGGATCACCAAGTCCCTTCCTTTCTGTTCTTACGGGTTTTTAGATCATGTACTGTTTATGCTTTAGTTTGGATATGTTTTTCTTATTTCAGAATTTGTGTGGATATGTTTCTCTTATTTCAGAATCAAAGCTCCAGGGCTTGCTTGTGAAGGTGGCAGGTATTGGAGGACATTTCTGGACTTTGAGGAGCTCGTCACACGAATTTGGAAACTCGTGAGGTACAGCATTTCACTCCTCATTATTTCGTTGCTTTTCTTATTCATACGAGAGTTATTGGTGCTCTCGTGATACGTATTTGAATTTCGGGTTTTTGTAATACGTATGTGAGTTTCGGGTTTCTGGTTGTCTAGTGCATTGTAATCTTGAGTTTCAATTTATGGTTTGTTATTCACTTACATTTCTGATTCAAGAGCTCAGGGTTTGAGATTCAGTCGTGTTTGTCATTTAAGCGCATTAAAATCAATTTCATGAATTCGTTTGAATTATGCCCAATATCATTTGAATTATGCCCAATTTCGTATGAATCAGTCCAAGGAAAACCCTAAAATCATAGATTGAAGTTCCACCTAAACCTACATTTGTAGAAATTTCAGCAGTTCACCCAGAAATCAGTAAACCCTAATCTAAATTGCAAGCCTGCTACCTGAAAAAAATTGCGTATTTTAGCGCGGCTCATGCTAAATGACGCAAACACGCCGACGAGAAGGCACGTCCGACATACAATTAAGCTCCCGTGTGTCTGTTTAGCGTGAGTCGCACTAAATGACACAAACTCCCTGAAGAGAAGAACACGCTAGTCATGAAATCGCCATTCCCATGTGTCTGTTTAGCGCGGCTCGCGCTAAACGGCACATAATACCCGCAAAAAACACGTCAATCCACATATAACGTTACCTCCAATGGGTTTGTTTAGCGCGAGTCGCGCTAAATGACATTTCATACTCCATATAACAAAATACGTCCAACATATATATCCAACTCCTATGTGTCAGTTTAGCGCGAGTCGTGCTAAACACGATTCCTCCTCGTTCAAGAAGATAAACCATGACAAAAAACCTAGCATTTCAACTAAATCCTCTCAACCCATGAAAGCTGCCCACACATCGGTCGAGACCCTTCCAAACCATAGACTCTGAACTCAAAACATACAATGTCTGTCTCCTAAGTGAATTAATATACCGTTCCCGACACACTTTAGCGCGGTTCGCGCTAAACAACAAGAACATCACAACTTACCGAACTTGTCTCTCTTGATATTTCAGAATGGAGAACCAGATCAAGGCTCTGGAAATGTACTTCAAGAAGTGTCACTAGAAGAAAACCAGAAGAAACTGCGTTTTACTTCACAGAAACTACGTTGCATTCAACAAAAAAGTATCGTCTAGATTTTGTTGAGGTCTCCCTTCGTAACACAAAATTTTGCACTCTAATACAAAATTCTGCGTTTTACTTGTCAAAAATCTGCATTTTACTTGTCAAATTCTGTCTTGAACCGTTGGAATGTAGAATTTTGCATTACAAAGGGAGACTTCAACAAAATCCAGATGATACTTTTTTGTTGAGTACAACGCAGTTTTTGTGAAGTACAACGCAATTTCTTCTGGTTTTCTTCTAGTGTGTGAAGTCCAGCTTCTCGAGGACGATAAAAGTGCAGACGACAACCTCATCGAAGGAGAATATTGGGAGTTCAAAGAACCAGAGAGAGTAGAATCATGGAGCTTCTTCATGATTCCTTTCATAAACCAAATATGCTTCTTATACAAGTTCAGAAATGCACAGTGCCACCTACAGCTCTTCTTCCACGAGAAAATTAAGGATGTAGAAGCTGACACGCATTCCATCAAAGTCAAATGTATGACAATCATTCCTGGATCATGCCGGTAGGATCAATATCATTTCGCTATTTGTATTAACTCCGTCCTCATTCCCTTCCATCTTAGCCCGTTCCTCTCGAATCTCGAACCAACTCCCTACCGCGAAGAGATCAAAGAGCTGGAAAAGAAGCTAGACAACAATGAGAGGAAAAATGCCAATGGTACTCCGTTGTCGTGGAAAAAACTATGCAGTAAAATCCGTATGTTCTTCAACGATTTTCACACGCTCAAGGGGAAGATGGAGATGCAGCAAGAAAATAACTGACCTCGATCTGTATCGAAGGAGATCATGAATATTGGAGTCAGCCAGATATCAAAACTGAAGGTTAAGTAAGAGCCCAGTGCCAGTCAAGGCCACAGAAAGCCTGCGACGCCAGCGTCCAAGGCGCAACCGCGAAAGGGAAACAGCCTGCTACGCCGAAGCCTAAGAGGTCCAAGCTAGCAAAGGAATCTGAAACATCCGAAGTCGAGGAAGGCAGCTACGCGGACGAAATGGAGAAAGTGCCACACTCTCAGGCAACTGAGAAAAAACCTGACTACGAGCATGTCAGCCAGGTATACAAGGAATTTTGGAGCACCTGTGACGACGCTTATGTGTTCGCTATCGATGAGAAGAAAGAGATCGACATTTCCCAGCTCATTGAGGCACCTGCAACATATAACATCCGTTCCAAAGAGAACCGCATTGTTGAAGACATGGTCATTTGGCTACTCAACATACCTGACAAGAGTACCAAGCAAACACTATGCGTTATGCCCGTCGGCTTCAGCCACAAGCCAACAAGGTGGGAGGACATTAAAGATGGAATATTTTACATCATTAACGGACAACATAGTGTTGAAGCCAACAAATACATGTTCAATGATGAGAACAACGTGGACGTGGATGAGAGGGAGCATTTCCGTAAATGGAACTGCTTCGTCGTGTGGTCACAGGATGCTGAGAAGTTGCGAGCCATCTCAGCCTATTACAACCGCACAAATCATTTTGTGGCGGTACAACCATCGTGGGCGACCAACATCTTGGGAGCGAGAAAAGTATGGGAGGATATGGGCAGGCTTGCAAATCCAACGCAGACAAAGACTATTGGATCTCTTGCGGCCACGAGAAGGACCGTCGAGAACCGGAACAAGAGAGAAGCTTTCCAGGTGCGTTTTAGCACGAGGCGCGCTAAATTGCAATACTCATGTATGATAATTCTCGTGAACGTTATCTTGATATATGATCGTGTGCTTCCGTTTCTGACTACATTCACCTCAAAATGATTCAGGTGTTCGAGAAGGCAATGTATGTGAGGTTCACCATGATTGACGTCGTAAAGAATTTGAAGATTTCAAAGACGAAGTCTAAGGAGGAGAAGCTAAAGCTCACAAACGAACTGAGACTCATCACGGCGCCCGATGAGGTGTATAAACTTTGGAGTGAGGTGATCACCGCTGCTGCGCACGGAGAGCTCGTCAACCCTGACACGGAGATGATGTTTAATGAAAAGCCGGGCTGGAATCCCGAGAGTTGTATGTTGAATCATGAATTCTTTAAGCACCTCGGCAATTTGAGCTACGACGAAATTGCTAAACTAGCAAATCATCTGCTTAATCAGTCGGGTGGAAAACGCAATCATGCTTACCCCAAGGTCACGGTGAAGAGCATCTCATCTGTCCTGGATGATTGCTTCAACACGAAGGAGTGGGTTGAACGTCGTAAGCGGAAGAACCTCGTGATCAAGGAGCTTCATGAAATCAAACCTCAACTTGGGCTCATGAATGCTCGTAACGAGATCATCAATGAGAACTGGAAGGCCTTCAAAAAGGAACGATTCTTTTCCAGCGCCACGATGGATGTACTCCTCGATAGACCAGGGGAAGCCTACTTTGGCAAAGCGAAGAACAAATCCTCAAAAAACAAGCCGATCACTGAGCTGTCTCAAGACGCCTACGATTTCTTCAAGATGTTTCTGCTACACAAATTGAAATTCAAGAGACCGACAGCAAGTGGTCACTACCGGCCCGATGAGTATGTCGGAAACAGTACCAAGGAATGGCCAAAGAAGGTATGGACTGCGGAGACGAGAAACTATCTTGCGTTGGGGGTGATTGACTTTAGGTGCTTGCCAGGAATTGAGAAGAAGGAGAGCTCTACGGTGGACAAACCGTACTTCGTCGAAGTACTCGCGTCAATGGAGGCGAAAAGGAAACCTGCACTAGAAGATGTTCCGTCTTGGCTTTTCAATTGTGGTGACGAGAAGGAACAAGCGTAGGTCCTTAAATTTATTGAATCCGACGAGGTTCTGGAGTCGTATACAATTTCGTACTCTGTTTACTCCGCTGGGAAGAACGATCGCCTCGGAGATCTTCCTGCAGCGAAGACACCGAAGAAAGTGTTCTTGATCTTCCTACAGGATCCCGAGAACGAGAACACCGTGGAAATTCCAGAGGTATTCGAGTGTCCGGAAACAGCACGATACATGAAAGCGCGCGCATATAGTGAGCTTGAGTATTGGATATACAACACCGAGTTGAGAATGGAATTTTATTTGTGGCTCGTGAAGGCCTTCTGGAAGTCTGGCATGTCAATCTATTCCGCTTACACTCGGGGAAAGCTTACAAGTGCGGCCGTGGTAAGCATTTTGTCTGTACTTTAGCGCGAGTCGCGCTAAAAAGACATGTCAATGTTAACTGACATGAATGTTATTATCGCATTACTCATGTTCTGTGTACGGGTACCGACTGTCGATTTAGCGCGGTCAGCGCTAAAGCGACTGATTTGTCTCGGTAATCGAAATAATGTTGTGATTTTGTCTTGGCAGATGAGTAATGTGAATGTCTTCGCCACTGGAATGGGTATTCAATCATCATGGTGGGAGGACATTTGTAGAAAGGCAATGACGCTAGATATAGCAGACTTTCTTGATAGTGGGTACCCCAGGGTTGCTGCTGCAGCTGGTCCAAGTACTACACCCTCCTCCGCGAAGAGAAAACTGAAATTGTCTCAGGCATCCGATATGAGTGATCTGCTGCGGAGGGAGGTTCCGCGCTATGATGATGTACCATCTGATTCGGAATCCAATGAGGAGGAGAAAGACGTTGATGAAGATGGACCTCAGGGGATCGATGAGATGGCAACTCCTACAAGTCGCCCATCGGCAGATATACCTGGTTCTTCAGCGAGCTCTATGTTACCTCCATTGCCTGGGACGCCGAGGACTGCTACTCCGTCTGGGCGGCCACATAAAAAGAGGAGGCACAATTCAATGTCAAGTATCGCGCAACAGTTGGCGGAGATTTCAGCGCAGAATGCAGTTTCCTTGGCTAATCTGCAGCAACAATCTCAGTTGACATAGCAACAAAACGAGCTTGCTTTGGCGCAGTTGAGGGCGGAACAGTTGAAGGAGAGGGCTAAAAACCTTGAAATGCACAAGCGTAATCAAGAGTGGATGCGGTTGGAGTCTCAAACCAACCGAGAGCTAGCCTTGCAGAATAGAGAGATGATGCAGATCTTGATCAAGAAGGTCGAGGTTGAGCGGATCGCAGCGTTGCCACCTCCTGCCGTGACTCTAGTGTTGGAGCTGCAAGGTCTGCCGTCTGGCTCTAACGTCAACAATGCCTTGAGTCCGTCGCTACCTATGCCGATGTCTCCGCCACTTCTAAGTAGTGCACCGAAGTCTCCAGCACTATTGCCGATCGATGATGATTTGGTTGATCATCCCTCTTCCCCGAAGGCTGTACCGATTTTGTCGCCAAAGACGGACATTGGGCAGAACCTGTCTAGTGATGCTTCCGAGGTGGAGCCTGGAAGTGATGCCCTGCCCACCGAAGATCAACGTGCAGGTTCTGCCCAATAAACACTTAGTGAGCATTGCCTTGTGTAGATATAGCGTGACATGCGCTAAACTGTTTGGTAGAGATTGATCTCAAATTTTGTAAATAGGAGTAGTTCTCGATGTTTATCGGACGATTATTGTAGAGGCGTTAGTTACGGTTTGGTCTTTTATGGACTCAGTTTTGTATTGTAAGAGACAGTTATCTCTGAAAATGTAATATATTTCTCACAGAGAAACTTTTCCAAATCGTGAATTGCAGGCCCTATGAATATGGAAAATTGTCCTGAGGTCTGTGTCCTCCCTTCTACACAAAATGAATTGGTGACGACGACACATTTTGAAACTGAGGATCCTGTCACGTCAACTGAATTTCTAGAACTCGATGATGATACATCACCTCTTGATCCTGTGAATACCGGTTGTGAAAATGATGATCAGCCTTCAAGTTCGATAGTGGAGAAGGTATAATCCCTTGTTTTCTTCCGGCGTGATTAGACTTTTATTTTTCTATTTTTTTCCTCTGGCTGTGACTTGATTTCGCATGATGTCCGAACAAAGCCAATTGCACGATTGTAACTGCTCCACGTTCCTACGTTTGTTAGCAGGGCTCCGATCCTACAGTAGTTCGTGAGGGCACTTCCGAGGGCATCCATCGTCCATTGAGGTCTGGGGTGGCAAAGAAGTGGATGAACGTCGTCCTAGACCTCAATGGCATTTTATGCCGCAGCGAGGACTGGAAGTCAAACAGTTCAACCAGGCATTTTCAAAACGAATCAGAGCTGCACTCTGCCACGGTCGGTGCAATTGTTGGACCAAAAGCAGTATATGTCCATCCAAATTGCCTTGAGTTCTTGAAGGAGATAGGGAGGATAGCTAAAATCACTATATAGAGCTCCATGAAAAAAACCACGACCTATGAGATCTGTGTGTACCTCTTTCAAGAAGGAAGGTGGCCCTTCCTCGTTCTAGGGCAAGACTCCTGCAAGACTATTAAGTGTAGGGATAGAGCCGGAAGGCTGACCTTTTACAAGGAACCGGGAACGAGTAAGGATTTGTTCCTTAAGAACCTAGATTTCCTTTTCTCAGGCTTCTACGGGAATTTCACTTCTCAGAATACAGTGATTGTGGACGACAGTCCGCGCAAATAGGGTTGACAGGGCGTCCGGACATCCAAAGTCCGCGGACGCTGACCCCAGGACGTCTTTTGACATACTTGGCAGTAGATGGCATCCGACCACTGGAAGGGCGGACGGCTGATTCTTCCGACGGAACAAAAGCGGACGGGCCGACGGTACAGGAGCAGACGGCCTGATGGATCAGAAGCGGACGGCCCGACAGGGCAGGAGCGGACAAGCCGACGAGGCAGGAGCAGATGGCCCGACGGAGTAGGAGCGGACAGCCCGACGAAACAGGGGCGGACTGGCGACCGGATGTCCGTCCGCCCGTCGGGGGCCCATTCGCTTTTGACAGTGACCGTGCGATGTGACGGACGTCGATTTTCCGCCACTCGATCTTGCCGTCCGATGCTCACGTACGTGGACTCATGCCATTCGATTGCATAAATAGCGGAGAGCACAGCTTATTTTGCCACAATCGTTTCCCTTGCGGAGTGGGTGATCTAGTGCCTAAGGCTCTATGCGCCTCTTTCGTTTTAGTGTGCAAATGATTGTGATCGAATCCTAAATTTTTTCAAGTGTAAGTGTGAATCATTAATCACTTAAGCAAGCTTACCATGCCTCGCGATAACAAATCGAAGTCCAGTAAGAAGGGCAAATCCCAAGACATAAATTGGGATGATTGGGAAAACCAAATGTGCGTAGCTAAACCGGGATGGGAAGAAGAGCCCAAAAAATCTTGGGACTACACAACGTGCAAGAAGTACATCAAAATGACGCACCTCTCCAAAATATGGTCCAAAGAACGCACAGAGGTGCAAGTTTGTCGTTGGGAAGGACAAATTTCCACATGCCAAAGCAAACACTTTGTTCATCGATACGAAGAAGTAACACGTTCAGCTCAAATACGGGACTCCAAACCGAATTTAATGAACTATTCCAACATGACCATGGTTTGGGTGGAGATTGTACTCCATAAAGATGTAGATTGGCGCACAATTTACGGAAAAGATGTTACCCACTTGAATCGCAGTGATGCGGTATTTTATACCAGTTGGACTGGACCGAGCGATTGCATGCCAGAGTGGTCTAATCGAGGCCAGTTTGGATTTCCACCGGTTGTATTGTCGGATGTAGAAGATGAATGGTCAGGTGATGATGATGAGAAAGACACTCCAACACCCGCGAGGATGGAAGAGCGGCACGAGCGTACAGAAGATTGGGAAGACATTCAATACCAACAAGAAATGCGAGAGGCAATGCAAAGAAGCCTAGAGGACCGTGGTCGACAATATGGCCATCATGGGGTGTACAGACCCGATCGTGGTGCATATGGCTCGCAAGATACACGAAGTATTTCACACTACGATAATGACCCTCAAGGGGGTTATCACAGCTCAAGGACAAGCCACGGAACCACGCATGATTTTGAAGGTAACCAGGGAGGCTCCCAATACAACTTTACATCTACTGGAGGTGGTTCTCATAAACCTCAAGGAGGCCCTTCTTATGGCGGTTCAACTCAAGGAGCATCTACTCACAATGATTCAATTCCTCCTTCAACTTTTGGAGGTCCATACCAAGGAAATTATGGACAAGCAAGTGGGCAAAACAGATATGGAGACGACTACTATGGCGGAGGACCATTTCTCAATGTTTATAGGTCTACTGGTACAGGCCCAAGCCATAAAGATGACACCGAATCAGAATCTGAGTGAAGTAGATTGGACTATTGGACTATTGGACATTTGTAAGATTGTAGTTGTTGTCTCACAATACAATCAAGTGATTGTAAATTTGTAATCTCTTGCCACATAATATAGAAAGTGACAAGCACGATACAAAGATGTTGGCTCTTAACAAATAGTATTTTCCTATTTGTAAATTATGAATAAAATATATTGTAATTAAGCCCTAAAGCCCTATGGATGTTTTTAGAAAAATGGATTTGTTCGGACCACTTCTACTTTATATACCGTAGAAAAACATAAACATCAATTTCTGGGGGGAATTTAAATAAAGTATGTTGTACATAACTTATTTGAGAGCATGGCGCCAAAATTTCAAAAATTTTGACCGCATTGATTGAAAGATATGGCATTCTAAGCACTGCATTTGAAATTGAGAACGCCTTTAATCTCAGACAAAATTTGAGTAAAGAATTTTTTACAAATTAAAATCTGCAATTTTGGTTTAATTTACAAGACCACAACCCAATTATGCTTTGGATTTTTAATTTCACATAGGGTTCTAGAATAATGAACGAAAAATTGATTCAAGGAGTTCGGCACTTAAGCTTCTCCTAAACAAAATCAACTTTGCAAAACAACATATTGTATAATTGTATTATTTCAATACAAATGGTGTTGTTACTTTGTTGCCCCCCAATGAAAATTTGGGGGATTCTCTTGCATGTGCCATGTACATTTACATGATAGATCATACAATTTAGCACACCACCTTGCCAACCTAGGTGGCTAGGTACCCAACAATCCAACATCAATGATACATCAAGAAGAAGAATTCCAAGTCTACATTTCTCATCCACCCGAAAAAGATGTTTTGTATTTAAATAGTTTGTGTTCCAAAAAATACAAAATGTTCAAAACGGAAAGCCAATTTCACATATATTGGCATACATTGATGGTGCATATATAGTCTATAGTTAGCACACATAGTAACGTACATCTTCACTGATACATTTATCGATTACTTCTATAATCTATAGTACTATGTAGCACACTCATATACTAATATGAGTGACGGAAGTAGTCATCTGGAATAGGCCAATTGTAAGAATTAGTAAATCGTTGGATGATTTCGGAAAAACTTCCGCGCTCCGCAATCACTGGATTGCAAAGGCGATCCAAGTAGAGGTGAAATACCCTTGCCAAATCGTGGTGGCTAAACCTCGTATGTCCTTCATTTTCACGATGAAGCGATGTGTAGGCCTCTGACATGCATAGTTTGTTGATCCCTTGAGCTGTTCGTCCAACGGCATATTCCTCCGATTTACGTGACAAAGTTGGAATCATTTCCACATCCGCATCTTTGTGGTGCACGTATGCAATTGAAGGGTCCACCCACCACCTTCAGTTCAAAGCTGCATCCCGATCTGCCGCGGATGTGAACGTATATAAAGACTTCATTGGTTCAGTACGAACCGTAGACATGCCCCAATCGCAAACTCCAATGTAAACACGTGATTCATCCTCAGGAAAGTGAAACATGATATTATTGGGAGAAATATCATTGTGTAGATGACCCGCATTGTGGACCGCATTCATATTATGCACCAATGCCCATGCCAACTCAGTGCGCTTCTTTCTTCATCGAGCAAGACGGAAAGCTTGAATCACCTCTTCGGGCGTTGGTCGTGAATAAGACAATCGAATGGCAATGTTATCTGGATAATCATTATCGAGAATCAACATTTGCCGCAATGTACCACCATTCCACCAATATGCATACCCTTCATTGTTTGTTCCATGGACAGCGGCAAACCGAATAACTCCGTCATGTGGAATCCTCACTGCCATTGATTCGTTTTGGTGCTCCAACTTCGCAAGTTGAGGACGAATCCGTTGTTGATGAGATATCTTTGCAGCAAATTCCCAAAATGTCGGAATCTCATGACATCCTTCAATTCGAACCCTGCGAATTGTTGCATATTCGCCCTTCAAGATTTTGTCATCTTGTAGAATCACCCTTGCTGTGTCTGGTAGTGCTATGAGATGCCGTCGTCCATGTTGCAATTCTACATCTCCCTCATCCGAAGTCCACCAACCCAATGACCCTCGCCGATTCCGTCTCTTTGCAAACGGAGCGCAACAACGAACAAACAAATCAGCTTTGAGAATGACTTGTTCAAAGCTTTCATCACTTGCACGGTATTCCCTCCCGTATTTTTCTAGGATCACCTTCGCATTCTACAATGCGTCTTGCACCCTGTTCTTTAGAAATTGTTAGAAGCCCTTCTTCTCCATTTCATGAATCCATTCTGGAACGTTTAGAGCATCCGTGAACTTCTATGTCATATCCATCTTGAATTTGTCTACACATTCCTCTTGGTATCTCACATATTTAGTGTCAAGAGACACAGTAGTTTCCGCCTCACAAAACTTCACAATGTATTGGAAGGAAGTTCACGTGCTGAGTCAATATCGGGCACCACATTCTTCCCCTTTGCCGCTCTCTTCGGTCTCGGCATCGTAGAAAGTATGAATTTTTGGTCCCAATTTAATTCATAAAAAATTACAGTGCACCAAGTATACATAAACTGGAAAAAACGGGCAAAATATAGGCCCCCAAAACCCAACTCCTACCTTCCCTACGAAAGGAGCCAATGGAGGATAAACCACCAAGCTCTCCGCTCTCTCTTGCAAAGCACAAGAGGGAAGGCAAAAGTGAGAGCGGACGGGCTATCCGCACCGCCTTATATGAGGCGGACGGCCTCGAGGTCCGCACGAGCGGACGGACCCCAAAGCGGACGGCCAACGGTCCGCCTTGCTTCGGCCGTCCGATCAAACGGACGGATCGGCAGTCCGCTTCATCGGATGGCCAGAACAGACCGCCCAGGCGGACGCCGACTCTGCGACGCGGACGGCAGCGCCGAAATAGCGGACAACGATCAACATGCGGACAGCGGCTCCGACGGGTGGACGGCAGCATGGGAACGGAAGACGGCAAGGTCCACCTAAGCGGACGGGGGAGGGATTTTGAAGTGCATCCCGCCCAAATTGGTCATTAGGGCCTTAGGGGTCTTTGAATCCTTGATGTTACCAGTTGGCAGGCCCTCCGATTCAATTTCATTTTTAATGTGGTTCCTTTGTGCCAATGGCGCTGGGATTTCATTTGATCTAGAAATTTAAAAATAAATAGAAAAATGGATGTGTGAATTTAGGAATTATCTAAAAGATTCACATATTTTTGTATGTTGTTTTTACGTGCATGCATTGAGTTTATAATTTTCTCTTATTTTCTAGGGATGGAATTGAGTTTCCTATGAAATAAATTTTTAAATGAAATAAAGAATTGAACACATGGTAATTTAATTCTACTTATTTGAACTTCGAGAAAAAACTTAAAGCTTCTCATTGTCCAAATGAAGCTACGAGGTTTGTTTCTTGTATGTCAACACCTCATAAAATGGTCATTTCAAAACCAAAGACAAAAATTCTTTTAAATGGTATTTTGGGTTTAGGGGATATTAGGGGCTTGCAAAGGTTTTGATACTCTAGCATGAAAATGTGTGGATGTAGATTTCTAGAAGTCTCCCCCCCCTTCCCTTTGAGTTGAATGAATTTATTGATTTCTAATGTATTGATTTCCATTCTTTAAAGAATCATAAGGTGCCAAAATATTAGCGCCAAAAATATCAAGTTAAATTAATTCTAGTATGAAATTGTAACTTGCTCAATCACTAGGGTGGGACAACGTGCTATGAAAATAGTGCATACACTTGTCTTCTTATAACCTCACAAGTCCATGGTCATTTCACTCTCCAAGTTCATGTGCATCCTACTAGGCATTCAAGCAAATTTTTTAAAGTCTAAACATCTACATGGTTAGGGAATGCAAGGACAAATGTTTCTTTCATTGTGGATACTAAAAGGCCATGTTTTTTTTCCATACATACAACACACTTTGAATGGCTTGGGCACTCAAACCCCTAAAAGATTTGATCCATTGGAAAATGAATCAACTTTGAATATTACATGAATTGAACCTTCGGAATTGTTTGCAATTCAATAACTCCTTTCCATTTTGTTATTAGTTCTATTTGGAATTTTGGAGGGCATATTTGTTTATCCAAAATCAAAGACAAAGGATTGTAATTGTCACCCCCATTTTGACAACGAAAGGCCTAAACCCTATACCCTAAACCCTAACAAGGGTTTGGAGGCATTGAATTAGGCAAAATACTACCTTTGAGTTGGTGGATTGCCTTGACATTTATGAAAACCAAGTCAATGCTTCGAACATTGAAACATTCCTTCATCAATGAGCACCCGGTACTAGTACAACATCTCTACATTCCAAAATGAAAGAATCCTATGCTTCTGAAAATTAGGAGAGGACTAGAGGACTCAAGAGGGTGAAAACAAGGCCCAAACTCCCCAAAGTGTGCTTGGGCGGACCTCGGGGAGGGAAGGGCAGACGGTAGTGTCGGAAAGGCGGACGGATCCGTCGGAGCAGGCGGATGGCGGCCTGCAGCACGTGGACGGCGGCTCCGACGGGCGGACAGCCCGTCGGAAATGCGGACGGAAGCGTCGGAATCGCGGATGGGGGGCAGCAGGCGGAAGGCGGCGGCGGGAAGGCGAACAGCAGCGTCGGATTTGGAGACGGATGGGCCATCCGATTGAGCGGACGTTCGGGTCCGCTTCGCGACGTTCGGAGGAGGCTCGGTGGCGGACGATTTTAGGTTTGGTTTCGGACAGCTATAATGGCGGACGGCCTTCTTGGTTTTTTTCACTTCTCTCTCCTTCCTAGGACTCACTACCGTGTTGGATGTGCTACTATTGCTTCATTGTGCCAATTGCTCCTACTTGGTGGAGAGGTGGGGTCATTCATCTTTCATTATTGGTTCACATACAAACATTCATTGAAACTTGGGTGGATTGAAGACACATACTTTTGGTGACTATTTAAATTCAATTGGGGACAAGTTCAAGTTGACAACCATGAGTGTTCAAGGCATTGAAGGTAGTGGTGGGTTGACCGGCGGAGGTGACAATAGTAGGAGGCCTAAACCGAAATCATAATGCATTGGAGGGCATTTTTAGTGGGGGAGAAGAACCAAAGTGGTTTTCCATGAAAAATGATGATGACGTGGTCAACTTTTTGGTAGATAAAGTGGATGCTGCTTTGAGAGCGTTGAAGGCAGAAGACGTGGATTTGACTCCAAAATGGAAGATTGAAGACGAGGATGACTACTCTCTAGATACGAAACGACACTTTTCCGCAGTAGACATGGAAGCTGCATCCAGGGGGCCCATGAGTGGCGGCGGTCTTGGTCTTCAAACACGCCGTGCAAGTGCAAGGCTGAAGGATAAAGAGGGTTCGTCGCGTCATGTGGAGGGAGGTAGCAATGATAATATATAGGGTAGTTACACCTTGTTTGTATTTCGATATGACATTATGGAGTGTTGTTTATGTTGAATCTTGAGAGGATTCAATACTATTAATTTACAACACTCATAGTATGCTATGAGTTGCTTTTCATTAATATAAAAATATGTGGGTTACTCAAATGTTTTTGAATTTACTCTCCTAAGTTTTTGATATTTTATGCGATACTTTTTTGTCAAGTATGATTTTAGACATGCCTATCTCTCAACATAATTTTATCTCATTAATTTCTGAATTCCTAAAATATCACGCATCTCTAAACTAAGTCCCTAAAATTAAAACTTGTAGAATTAGTCAAAATCCAGCAGCCGTCCGCTAGTCCGCCACCCGCCTACAATTTCGACGCTGCCGTCCGCCTGTCGGAGCTCGCCGTCCGCGATTCCGCCGCTGCCGTTCGCTTGTCGAAGCTCGCCGTCCGTGATTCCGCTGCTGCCATCCGCCTGTCGCAGATCGCCGTCCGCGATTCTGTTGCTGCCGTCCGCCTGTCGCAGCTCACGGTTCGCGACTCCGTCGCTGCCGTCCGCCTGTCGCAACTTGCCATCCGCGACTCCGCCGCTGCCGTCCGCCGTCCGCGATTCTGTCGCTGCCGTCCGCCTGTCGGAGGTCGCCGTCCGCTTGTCGTAGGTCACTGTTCGCGCTTCTGACGCTACCGTCCGCCTGTCGCAGGTCGCCGTCCGCGATTCCGTAAATACCGTCCGCATCTTGGTTCTCGGACCCGTTGGGGCTTTAGAAATGTTTTAGTTTTTGCTGCTCAACGGTCATGAGTAATGGGCCTGATCTGAATTCTATAAGTTCTTAGAATTTCAGACTAACAAGCACTCCTGAGAAATTGAACGCTAAGATTTCCAAGGGCTAGGAGCTGCAATTTATTTTGTGTCCCTTGCTTGGTAATGCATAGTTCAGTGGACAGGGGGGGCTTTGGTTTCCAAGGCTTCATTCACACATTGTTTCTAATATTTTTTACAAATCTTATCCAACGGTTACATTTTTAATTTGAATCCAATTTACGGAATCGGAGGTGATCACTATGAGCAAGGATTGGTCTTCTTGGTATGGCTTCCTGGAGGTTGGTAAAGTGCAATGCCGGTTTTGCAACTTGGTGTTTGCCAAGAAAGTAAGCCGGTTGTTTAGCCACTTAGGATACCAAGGCACATCGGGGGCTCGTGACAAAGGAATTAGCCTTTGCGCAAAAATGACATCTCAAGTTCGAGCTTTATTTTTGGGTTGCCAAGGGGCGATCCCACGAAAATCGTCTCTAAACAATGTGGATGGCAGTGGCACACCTATGGCTATGCGGGAATGCAATAATTCAAATGGAAGAAACATGGAACGGTCTACACATTCCGCGTCATGCACTGCACCGGAGGATTTGGATCCATTGTCTTCTGAAGTGAACCTCAGTACACAAAGATCAAGTGAGCGTGGTACTCCGCGGGGATCAAGCAATAGGCCTCTGATTAGTCAGAAGCAAAGTAGTCTGGTGAATGGATTTGAAGAAGCAAATAAACGCAAGTTGAATGCGGTGTGGGCCAATTTCTTTTATGCTGCAAACATACCATTTGCTGTTGCGAGGAACCCAGCATTCAAAGAAGCGGTGAAGAGAACCGCCGAGTTTCAACGGCCTTATATCCCACCGTCTTATCACGACTTACGCCATAAATTGCTTAACCAAGCAAAGGCAGACATTGAGGTCAATCTCCGAAAGCGGACCGAACACAGCATTAGGAAGTTTGGAGCAACATTGTCTATTGATGGATGGACGTCGGTTACGAATTGGCCGTTGATAAATGCCATGCTCGTGTCTTCTGCGGGTGAGCAATTCTTGGGAGCGGTGGATACGATAGGGCACGAAAAAAATGCAACATACTTGTTTGGCATACTTGAGAGCTTCATAGAACAAGTAGGCCCCAACAATGTGGTGCAAGTGAGTACAGATAATGCGTCAGTGAACCCTACAGCATGGAATTTGATATCTAGTAAATATCCCCACATTTTTTTTCAAGGTTGTGTGGTGCACGCCCTCAATTTGTTGCTGAAAGATTGGGGGAATGAACAATGGATTGGAGAGGTCGTGAAAAATGCCCGTATCGTGGTGAAATTCTTCAAGAAGCGGCACATGCCACTTGCAATATTTCGGAAGTACTCACCGGAATATAATTTGTTGATGGCGGTGGAAACAAGGTTTGCCTCTAATTACAACATGATTGGGCGCATGTTGAAGGTCAATGGGAAGTTGCAACAAACAGTGACGAACCCGCAATGGGATGAATACGCAAGGAAGTTTGGGCGGAACTCCAAATCCCGCAATGAATGTCGGATGGTGAAGAAGATAATTTTGAGCAAGCATTTTTGGCGTCATTGTCAAAATTTCAAGGACTTGTCGGCTCCCGTTGTAAATGGTCTACGTGACTTGGATGCAAAGAGGCCATGTATGGGCAAGGTGTTGCATATAATGAGGAAATTAGAGAAACATGTCCTCTCTTTAGATAAACCGCCTTTTCGTTTATCCTCAGACCTTGCCATTCCACTAGTGCAACCATATTATGCCCGACGGGAATTGGTGGAGACCGATCTACATTATGCAGGAGCTTTGTTGAACCCCTACCTTCTTGAAGACCAAGAGCTAGCCAACGACCAAGATGCAATGGATGCATGCAAGCGTGTTCTAATGAAAATTTGCAAACAAGGGGAATACGCCTCGGTCGTGAAAGAATTTGTAGCCTTCCGTCACAAGGAACCTCCATTTCACAACATGTTGAATCCGGATGAGCAACAATTGTCGGCGCACGCTTGGTGGGATTTTGAAGGTGCGTGTGGGAAGCTCATTGCTCCAATTGCTAAGAGGATTTTGGCCCAACCGGTATCTTCGTCTTCATGTGAATGAAATTGGAGTAGCTATTCATTTGTTCACAACAAATTTCGAAACAAGTTGAAGCCACAGAGAGCCCAAGATTTGGTGTATGTGTACACCAATTCCAAAGTCCTTTCTACATCAAAGGAAAACGATGAGAAGAAGTGGTACACCGAGAATGTGGAGTCGGAAGATTCTATGTTAGAGGACGAGCGTGATGAAGATGGTAAAGATGGTGATCCTCTATTCGATGACGAAGATGCTATGAACGATGACATCACCAATTTGGATGATGAGCCGCTTCAGAGCCCAAATCGGAACAATGAAGACGGGGATAGAAATGCGGAAGACATTTACAATTTTCCATTGGATGAGGACAATTGT
This sequence comes from Rhytidiadelphus loreus, assembly GCA_947034895.1. Classification (NCBI taxonomy): domain Eukaryota; kingdom Viridiplantae; phylum Streptophyta; class Bryopsida; order Hypnales; family Hylocomiaceae; genus Rhytidiadelphus; species Rhytidiadelphus loreus. Next base: position 66,436,695 of record OX344763.1, on the reverse strand, counting down.
GAATATGATGAAGGTGGCCCTTCTATAGCTAAATTTGTAGATGGAACCGGGTTGTTGACTAGCGAAAAGATTCTAGCCAATATGGAGGACACTCATGCGCAAATAGTGGAGGAAAATGAGGCAATGTTTGTCAATGATTGCATTCCCCAAACAGATGAAGTGATTCCAATTCTCGAGAGTCTACCCATGACAATGGCACTTGTAGAAGAAAATCCCGAAGTCAATGACATGGGAGAGTGTGGGGTGAAGTCTGACATGAATGTGGATAATACAAGTGTTGAATGTGTGGAAGTACCATCGAATGTAGATGTACGTGTGACGGAGTTTAGTCGCCCAATGCTAGTTCACATCGTCGAAGCCCAGAAGCAAATTGTGCAAGATCTCCAATTACGACCACGTAGCAATCGTCCATCAACACTACATACAAGAGGTAGTACAACTTTGAATGGTCCCGGAGGCTTAAGATTTGGGAAACAAGTTGAACAACATTTGACCAATCCGACCGGAATGCACCTTCGTGTCAATCCAGATCCATTCAATTCATCATGGAGCGATGATGAGAAGGACGAGACATTGGCATCAATGTTTGGTCAACATTCTGGCCAAACAAAACGTGATTCATTCAAATCGTCTAATGGAACATTGCGGTAGATGATTGGAGCAAAGATACCCAATCAAGGAGGATCGCAAGTAAGACCACCAATGGTGAAAGAGTCCCACAAAGCTCGAAATAAAAGATTAATGGAGGCTTTTGCAATTTCCCCATCAAAGAGACAAAGTCTTGGTAAAACCCCTCTTGATGTGTGTCAACCAATTTCTGCGAGGAAATTAAAACCGATTCATGACCTTAAAGAAGGTATAGGAAAGTCTATACTAAGAGCCAAACAAGAGCAGAGGAAGGGCCGACCAACGAGGTCAGTTGCATCCAAGCAAGTACAAGGAGGGGCAATTGTACAATCTTTATCAGAGGATATGGAAAAGTCAGACAACGATGAAGATGAAGATTCAGGATGGGATACTAGAGGTCATAGTAGCGGGGCAGAGGTGAAAGGAGATAGTGATTACCAACCTTCGGGATGAAAGGAATGTATAATTCATTATTCAAGTGTTCATGATGAATTGTTACATGGAAGCATGTAACGGCAATTTATTTTTTGAACCTATCATTGTAATGCAAAAGAACTTAATGATGTTCAAAATATCATCAAGGTTTTTTGGTTTTTCAATAGTCAAGCACTATTGACTGAAATTACATTGTGTGCATCATTTTCTGGATCAAGTATTACCTACAAAAATGTAATAGTATAATGCATCAAATTTGGCTTCATGTACTGTTGTTTTATGGATGTCTGCCCGTCCGCACCGTCTACCGTCCACGCCTTCTGTCCGTCGTCCGCGCCATCCATCCGCCATCCGTGCGGACATGTCCGCCGTCCGCCATCCGTGCCTTCCGTCCGCCCGTCCGCCCGTCCGCCCGTCGATCCGTCCGCCGACCGCGCCGACCGCCTGTCCGCGTCGTCCGAACGGCCGATGGACGCCGTCCACATCGTCTGCACGTTCCGAAAATGTGGACGTCCGGACGTCCAGACGTCCGAAAAATGGACGTGATTTTGCCCCGGACATTGAAATTCGTCAATCCTGCGCGCAAACACATCATGAACAAGCCTGAGAATGTGATTTTAGCGGATTCTTGGAGTAACCGAGGAAACGGTGACAAAGACACATTCCTTTTGACGGTCCTTCTTCCTTGGTTCCAACAATTGCACGTCAACCGCAGCAATGGTCTGAAGTCCTTCAGAGAGAATAAGAAATGGAGGATTGGGAGACGAATGCTGTGCGAAGAACGAGGTCATCGAGAGTATGAAAATCTCATGGAGGTCCTCCGTGGGTCAGCTAGTGTTATTTAGACGTGGTTTTTGAGGTATGCAGGTAGACGTGTTTCTAGAGTCCATGGAAATTGTATCGGATGTAAAACGCTTGTTTTGGCGTATTTGTCTGTTGCATTTTAGCGCCGTCTGCGCTAAAATGTAGTCAGGGTAATGTTTTATGTGAAATTCAACGACTCATTCATGTATACAAAGTTTGTGCAGAACCATCTGTACTTATGATGCGTTGACGATTCTATGGCTAATTCTGTTTTTGTTCTCTATCAGATGAAAAACGGGTCTACCAATTCCAGGATTATTGAGATTCTTCCGTGTCAAGCGTCCGAGGACTCCATTTTCGACTATGGACAATACGTCATACTTAGTACGGGGAATTTCCTTTGCTCGGCGCCAACTGTGAATTCCACCATGGACTTCTCTATCAAGCACGTCGAAGACGGTGTGGTAAACAGCCCCCCTGACAAGAAACCGCGCTTGCCAATTTCGTGCTCACCATCTCCTCTGCGCTCTAGGGCAGCTAGGGATTCGTCAACTTCGCCAACAATTTCGGAGAAAGGGACGCAAAGGAAGCTCTACGGAGATGCAAACTGTTTGATGCCGGCACCAGAAGTGAAAGCCCATATGCCAAGTGACCCGCTCTCGTCCGGAAAAAAAACTAAACCCGCTCTCATTCGACCTCTACTTCCACGTTGCCGTGCATTGTCTCAATCAGCAAAATTAAAGAGAAAAGCGGAGAGGTCATGCAGTACTCAGTCCTCCACTCCTACGTGGGACTCTTGGGAGCAGAGGTCCCTACTAGCACAGAGAAGGGAGAACATGCGTCAAGAAGGTGCAGATGTGCGCAGGGGGTACAGTCGTGGGCCTGAAATTTTGAGGGCCCTTGAGAAGATGAAGAGTACGTCATGTAGTTAATAGTTGTGCTTGGTATATGTACATTTCTGTTACATGATGTTAAGGCTTCTCTCAGTGAGTTCTAAATCACTGGTTACTTAGGTGGAACAATGGGGTTGCTATTAACTAGTCATTACTTGGATACTACGCTTGTAATTGCATAGACGAGTATGTATTGCACACATGGGAAAGCAAATATGTGTACATGATATGAATTTCCTTGCTAATAGAGATGCAATGCGCATAATTTTGAGTATATTATTTCTAAATCTTGTATGTTAAGATAGTTTTTATTGCCATTGATTGATTTCTATGTGTTTGCTGACGTTTAATTTGCTTCACGACATTCCAATGCCTTGAAATTAAACTCTCAATTCTCTGGAAAACTCCCAAAATAGTGAATATAGCGTTCTAATAGTTATGTTCGTTCCAAGGGAGGTAATTCTAATAGGATTGTTCCTAATGTAACCAAGCAAAGCCTACTAGGACATTGCAACTTAAGCACAAAGACAAAAGAAATAAGATTCCTTTATCCTTTATCACTATGTTATTCTCACAAGGTAGCCTAATTACACAATTTGGCACTCCACTCTTAAAGCCACAAAGGTCAATATATCTTCCCAGTTATTTTTCGTTATATCTTTTTATCTTTATTTCTTTAGGCTCCAGCTAGATCTTGATCTCCTTTTCCACCAATCCGACTTGACTTGTCTCCAATTTGGTCTGCACGACACTCATTTCTTCTTCCCACTGTTGTCTGCTGCCTTGCCAGCAACGAAATTATCTTTCACAGATTCTTCTTGCTTCCTCTTAACCTCACAATTTGGTCTCTCAAAACTTTGATTACGACAGAATTTACATCTCCTAATCTCCGACTTGGGATTACTCAATTTACTCTCAAACTTTTCCATAACTTGATACTTATTTTTTTATTTCCCATTCCCAAATTAAACAAGCATAACACAGGAATGCACAATCACAATTTGGAAAATTTAACGAACAACATTCAAGCTTTAAACTTCCGACTTGGACTACATTCACATACCCCAACAGTCACTCTAATCACACACACAAGAAACATTTATCCAATTGTATCGTCACAAACACTCTTGATAATTTCCCAATTAATTCATCCTTCATTATCAACCTGACATTACAACATGCACATCTCAACCCCGACTTGGATCAAGCACGCTGCATGCAATCCAGGCATTCTCAACCAAAACAAATCAGTCTACACATTCACACTCCATCAATTAACATCATCTTTATACTCCGATTTGGTAAACAAATTCACCATTAACACAAAGTTAAGCTCACAGCTTAAATATCTCAAAGTTCCCTCATTATTTCTAAGTCCTCTCTCTTGATTTCCAACAGGGACTTAAATTCTCATCTTAACAACCATCTGAAATCTCTCCGCTTCATTTACTGCGGCTTCAATCTATACTAAGTCCTTTCTTCTAATCTCCAACTAGGACTCAGTTTGTAAACTCTTAATTCTCAACTACTGCTTCTATTTCATTTAAGTCCTAACTCCTAATATTCAACCTGGACTCAAATCCTTTTTGCCACTCATTTCAACAACCATAATTTGGTTTCACCCACTTATCACTTCGGCTTCTCACCCACTCGGTAGATTCTTCAAATTCCTGCAAATACTGCAACAAACATTCTCCATTCATTCTCCGACTTGGACATACTCACAGACACAAATCCTTTTCAATTAGGATTCAAACATCTCCATTCACAGAACCAATTAGACCACAATAAATCTCCATCTCCAATTACTTGACAACAAATTTCCAATCAGCACACTCACATCATACCACATGACACAGACAAGCATTTCCGACTTAATACATACATTCACACACACAAAAACAACCAAACACTAAACCAGAAAATACGCAGTTCGATAGGCTGGGACTTGCACTAGACTCTCCTTTGACAGTGGGTCCAAACAAATGACTGCAAATCAGGACCTAATAGGAATTTCAACAACGGTTATCACAACTACCACCACTCTTCATTTAACCGCCTATTTGGAACCACACCAACTTGCCCAATCGCCTAATCCTTACAAAACTGTGATCTTGACTAGGAAAGCAGTCTTTCGTAAAATTTCCTAATTGACAATCAACCCTGCCAACTACTCAGAACCTTAACTGCAAGTACAGACCACCTCTATTCACACCAACTTGGACTTATGCACAGACCTTCCTTCTCTTCCCAACCACTAAGTACTCACCCTATTCAGCAATTACACGACAATACACCATAAAATCCCATCCAAACATGCAAAACACACACAGAATGCATTCAAAAATACACAAAAAAAATTGACAATATTTAACAAAATAGGCTATCTATAGAGGTGAGCCATTTGGGGGCCCTATGCCATTTCAATTGCAGAATTTTATAACTAATTATACAAAGCTCCAAAAAATATGAAACATTTTGGGTTAGGTGGGAATTCCACTCGTCTTTTAGAAAAAAAAAATTTGGAATTTTTTTAAAGATGTTTCACCTACCCAAAATTCAACTTTAGCCCCTTACAAAATCCATGTATGGACCTCCTACCATTTGTGTCAGAAAAATAAATTAAAAAAATTAAAAATTAAAAATCAGCATGCCCCAAGCCCAAATCAACATGCCAGCATGCTCATTAAACTTATGTCTTGCCATATTGAAGGCTAAATGCGCTGGAGACAGCAATTGTTAATCTGGACGCTTCATTGCTGTGGAGGGCCCAAATTGCACGAGCCCTCCTTGAAACTAGAGTGTGCTTGGAGACTTGGGTTCCCGCGCCTTCCTTCTCTCCGCCGCACCTGCTGTTCATCTCCGCCCCCACCTATTGTTTCCTCTTCTCCGCCTACGCGTTCCTCATTGTGGCGATTGCAACTTCCTTGGAGGAGTAAGAAGTCTCATTAGGATGTCTCTGAGTGCTTGAGAAGTGTGGTTAGGGTTTAGGGTGCTAACGCAGGTGGTGAAGATTTCTTGGGGAGCGCAACGTTCATGATTAGGGATTCGTTTGCTGCTTTGTCAAATTTTGGGGGAGCTTGTGTGTGAAGGTCGTTTTTGGTTTTGGTTTTGTCTCTGAAACATACACAGGTAAAGTTTGCAGGTATGGAGGAATTGAAACTTTTGCTGATTTTTTGTTATTGCATTGCAATGCTTAGCTCTGGAATTCTCAGTTTTGAAGCTTTTAGTTTCTTTAGGGTTTAGGTCTGAGGTTTTGGTCACTTAGTTTTGGAGCATTGCCATTTCATCCATGAGAGATTGTCTACGTTGAATTGCTATTGCGCTGAATTGGTTGCAAGTCTGTTTTCTTTGTGTGCAAGTTCTGGCTCAGTTTTGCAGCATTGCAATTCTTCCTTTCAAAGCTTGTACTTTTTTTGCGTTGAATTGTGAGTTTAGGTTGCATTGCCATTTTTTGTGTGTGCAACTGTTCTGGAGTATTTGCCTTGGATACAATTGATTTTGTGATGATTCAAATGTTTTTTTTTAGTCCTGCTCTACTATATTTTGAACTGTTGAGAGTCCAGGGTTTACTCGTTGGAAATTGGTGTGACAGAGAATTCTAAAATCAGTTGTTGATGGCAATTTAAGTCGATGGTAATTTAACTCGATAATGCATTTTTTGAAGATTTTCAGTCACAGAACCATCAGATTTAAACTCGATTCGAGTTAAAATTCTAAGGAAACTCACTAATAGACATAGTTAGACATGGCAATCATCTAGACTACGAGAGTAGACAAAGACAATAATAAAAAAGAACTTAACTTGAGCTGAATTAAAAGTCTGATAAAGACGACCAACTCAAAATATTTAACTCGAGCCGAGTTAAATGATGAAAAAGCCAATCGATTACAACAATTTAACTTGAACCGAGTTAAATGATGGAAAAGCCAGTCGATTACAATAATTTAACTCGAACCGAGTTAAATGACGGAAAAGCTAGTTGATTACAACAATTTAACTCGAACCGAGTTAAATGATGGAAAAGCCAGTCGATTACAACAATTTAACTCGAACCGAGTTAAATGACAGAAAAGCCAGTCGATTACAACAATTTAACTCGAACTGAGTTAAACAACAAAGTCAATTACAAACATTTAACTCGAACCGAGTTAAATAACAAAGGCATTACAAACATTTAACTCAAACCGAGTTAAATAACAAAGGCATTACAAACATTTAACTCGAACCGTGTTAAAGAACAAAGTAACCTAGCATGACAATTGATACTCAAATCATTTTATTATACCCTCAAATTACATGACAGACTGAAATATAAGAAAAAAGAAATAGATGATATTTAACTTGAGTCGAGTTAAAACATTGAAGCACTTAGTAGATCTATGAAGAGTAGCATAAAGAAAATGACTTCAATGAATTATGAAACAATGTTTAACTCGAGTCGAGATAACAGTGTCAATTGTTTAATGCTTGTGCAACAATGGAGGCACAAGTCAATGGCTTGGAGGTGTACCTGAAACGTTTTATCATCCCAGAAGAAAACCGGGACGAGTACAGAGATGCCGACATGTTTGGTGAATGCTGGGAGTGGCAGGAACCTCATGAAGTTGAATACTGGACAATAGTCCTTGTTCTCATGAACCAGCACCTCTCATTTTGAACCAAATACAAGAAGGTCGAAGACAACCTCCCCGTAACACTAACGGAGGCTATGCGGGAGGTTTTGACTGGTCCAAATGGACTTCTCTTTATTTGCTGCAAGACAGTCAATCCCAAGCAAAAAGAGGAGTACATATTTTCATACGTCGTGAACAGCCGGAAAACAACATTCTCCGTGGTTGCCTACTACAAGTCGCTATAGAACACCGACTACCAGGCTCTTCAAAAGATCATCGAGAAGCAGCTTGAGGAGAAGAGATGGAAAACCAAGGATGGAGGCCCTCTGTAGTCAGTGACATTGGCATCCAGGGTGAACTCCCTTATCAACGGATTTGATCAACTGAAGGCTTCACTAGCTAGCAAAAGCGATAGACTGCAGCCAGTCTCTCTCATGCAAGATTACAGCAATCAGCCAAGTCACGGATCCCTCGTAATAGTAACACCCGAGACTGGCCGAAGCCACACTCGTCTGAAGCACACGGAACGTTTTGGTCATAGAGAACCATTCGGGTCTCCATCTATGGCACCAAAACCATGAGGAGTTGCGAAACATAAGGATTCACTAGTCCCCCAAAACAGCCTGGCGTCAGAAATTGTAGACATTCCGTAGGACATTGTCGGAAAGGTTAAGGACATCGACTACGAGGTGGCTTGTAAATCATATTCTGATTACTGGTCAGCATGCACAGAATCATATGTTGAAGGGATTGGGCAGAAGTTTGAGATTTCCATAGACTAGTTGGAGAAGCCGCCCCGGAATCTCAACATTCGAGAGCTAGAAGAGCAAGGTGTGATGAGGTCGCTCAACTTCTTTCTCAATATGCCTGACCCCGACAAGAAGATGACGCTCTGTGCTTATCCTCAAGGGCTAAGATCCAAGCCTGCAAAGTTCGAGGACGTAAAGGATGGAAAGTTCTGGATGGTGAATGGCCAACACTGTGTGGCAGCCTCACATAGAATGCAAGGAATGGAGCAAATTCCTGATGAGAAGAAAGCGAAGTTCAAGAAATGGGATTGCTTTGTCATCTAGAACAAGGACGACAGCGTCATCAGGAAAATCTCAGCATACTATAACAGGGTCAATCATTTCCAAAACTTCATGCCAACATGGTCGACCAACATTTTGGAATCGAGGTCCATCTGGACAAGCATGGGAAGTCCTGCTCCGCTAAGGGAACCCACAGAGCTTGGCAAGATGGTAACCCCGAGTAGGAAGTCAAAGGCTGACGGCAACAACCAAAGATTGTTTGTGGTAAGTTCATCACCTTCATATCGAGTCGAGTTAAAATCCTATTTGTTCTTCCTAGTCCGTTTCCTACCATTTTTAACTCGAATCGAGTTAAAATTTTCCACTGACATCGTGAATCTGTCAATTTGCAGGAGTTTAAAACCGCCATCAAGCTTAGGTTTCCTATGATTGACATCAAGAAGAACCAGGGCTATCTGAGCAAGAAGAAACAGAGAGAAATTGACATTCACAATGAGATCAAACTCATTACAGCTTCTCAGGATGTCTACGATCTCTAGGCCAAGGTCATTTCCAGTTAGTCACAAGGGCGGCTTATCGACCCAGACACTTTGATGGCATTCAAGGACGTCAAGGGTTGGGACCCAGATAAGGATGGAGTCATATCTCGAGAGTTCTTCAAGTGGATCAAGAACATTACCGAGAATGACCTCAGAAGGCATGCCCTGCATCTCTTGTTTAGAACAAAGAACCGAGTGCACGAGCATCCAAAGGTTGTCATGAGGCACCTAAATCAGTCCTCCTTGACTGCTACACTGTGAAGGACTGGCTCGAACGAACCAAGAAGAAGGCCGTTGTGAAGATTCAGCTTCCCAACTTGGACTCCAAGCTCAGGTTATTTGACAACAATGGGAACTTGAGGAGAAAAGCATGGAAGGACTTCAAGCGTGACTATAACGTGACGAAGGCCACAAAGAATACGTTGCTCACGGGGCTAGGGGAGAACTTCTTCATTCAAATGAAGATGCCTTCCAATAAGAAGAAGACCATCGATGAGCTATCTCCTATGGCCAAGGAGTTTTTCAAAGTTTTCCTGCAGAGCAAGGGTCGGTTCCTGAAGCCGGAGGCGAGCGCTTTTTTCAGGCCCTACGAAATGAAAGACGACGAGCTCGGCAATTGGGATGCAAATGTTTGGGATGAGGAGGTGCAGTTGAGGATCAAGCTGGTGGTCATCGACTTCAAAAATGTCCCGGGTGTCATCAACAAGGGTCCAAACGACAACGAGTCTTTATACTTCAAGAAATTCATGGGAATTCTTAGAGATGACCCTGAGATAGACTTCACCGATCCAGAGGTGTATCTATGGATCGTAGGGGAGAAGGAGGTGGAATTGGAACTCCGTGGATTTGTGAGGACTTCCATTTTCGGGAAGAACTACTCGGTACACTATGCCGACTATATTCCGTCCAATTTCAAGAGGATTGGAGACGTTCCAGAAAGGAGTACTCGTGCAAGGGATCCTATCTAGCTGCTCTTTCTTGTGAAAAATGGGGCAACCATGAAGAATCGCCATATTCCGAGATCTTTTTTCGTATCCCCAAAATCGCACTACAACACCAGAAGGCAGACAATGGAGGTCGAGTACAGGATCTACGACACAGAACTCCGAATGGAGTTTTATTTGAAAGTGCTGGACCACTTTGTCTACCAGAGGGATGTCATGCTGTTGTATTTTGCTAGCGGAAAATTCACATGTGCTGCGTGGGTGAGTGCCTATACATACCAGAATATGTATATGTGAATCCCCCTACCAACACTTCAACTCGAGTCGAGGGAAATCTGTTGTTGGGATCTGTTTATCAGATAGGCTGCTCTCGTTCCCCCCAATTCCTGTCAGAATTGAAATGACTTTAACTCGAGTCGAGTGAAATCTTCTGTTCTGATCTATTGCTCTTGTCCGTCTTCTGCAAATGCTGTCACTGGATCATTTTGTTGTTGCGGACAGCAAAAAGAAAAATGAGTTCCTGGCCTTGTGCATCGAGTCCGAGAACATGGACAAGGATGATTTCCTTGACTCTGTTTACTTCCTAGACAAGGAAGACTTCGAAGGCAACAAAGCGCGGCTATTGTCATCCTCGCAAAAGGGGAAGAAGCCAACGCAACAATACCGCAAGAAGATCCCTGATCAGTCACAGGAAGATGATGTGATCGAATTGGTGGACAACGCTGAAGAAGGCCCGGTACAATGGACAGATCCGGTTGAGACTGCCTTAGGATTGAGCGCTGAAATGCCAAATATTTCGGTTCCCAATCTTGAACCGAGTGAGATGAAGGGATCCTCTGGTTCTTCGGCTCAAGAGCATCGGACGCCAGTGCCGCGGCCTCAGGTCTTGCAGAAGAAGAAGGCCCAACCCCCTCCGTCTAAAGTACCGGTCAGTCAACAGTGGATCCTGGATGAGATCCAGAAGAACAATGAATCAGAGGAGAGGAAACAACGGGAAGAACGTGAGGAGATGAGGGAGGAGAACAAGCGGACCCATCAGGAGAACAAGGACATGATCTCCTAGTTGATTGGGTCGTTGCCGGATGTCATGATGAAGATGATAGCCGCACATCCGATGATGATGTTCGATTTGATTGCAGTTCCATCGCAGCTCATGATAGCAAATCAGGCGCAGGGGTCAACTCATAGTGCAAGGTTGGCGCAGACGCCGTCACTTAACATCACGGGTGTGTCGTCCGCATCCAAAAATTTGATGGCACAAGCGTCTCCAGGATCCGCATCTAATCAAGTCGAGTCGAGCTTTGCGCCAGACTAGGTGGAAGCTGGACCTGACCAGATCGAAGTTGGACCAGACCACGACAATGCTGCACCGGACTAGGACGAAGCTAGACATGTGGATGAGCCTGAGGAGTCACAAGACCCTATAACCGGTATATCTCCAAATTGTTCCCTGTGACTCCTTGAGCCTCCGTTTCAACTTGATTCGAGTTGAATTGCTTCCGAGTTCTCATGGACAGTTTAGAACAGTGATTAGCAAATAGGCTCAACTTTCATAGTCCATTGCAAGTTTTATACCATTTTCTCTTTTAGAGAGACATTGTAATATATTTTTTTCTCACGAATCATTGTCTGGCTTGAATTTCGTAGTGGGGACCTCCATATATGTCACAAATGTTGCTCTCCATGTTGCCTCTGATGCTATAAAGAATATGCCAGAGGCATCCCCTCAACACGTGATTCACAAGTTTGTGGATCTCAACAATGATCCACCACAGGAGACGTGTCCGCCGTGTCCTGCAGAAGAGAAAATTGAGGATGATGGTCTTTCAGGCCACAACGCTGAGGTGCTCAATGTAGTTCTAGAAGTCCCTCATGTTCTCGAAGTCATTCACGAAGTCGAGGAGGCTATTGAAGTCATCCTTGATGTTCCTGACATGCTGGAAATCATTGCCGATGAACTTGAGGTGCTCGAAGTTATTCCCAGTGTTGCTGAGGTGGTGACAGATGATATTCCATGCTATGAACAGGAAGATACAGAAATGTCGCCTCCGAATGTTTCAGTGGAAGATGCGGTATGTACTTTGTCTTGTATGTAGTAGTGTGTATGTTGTGGTCGCTGTATTTGACATTGGTTGAATACATTGGTTGTTTTTTGCCTTCATTATCGACTTTGCCCCGGTTTAATTTTCGATTTGTCTTTGTTCCCTATGAGCAAGGTACCAGTGAGGGGATTGTAGGTGATTTAATGGCGGATGTCCAAATTCGTAGTCCATTCACATCTAGATTCAATAAGAAATGGCTCAATGTCATTCTAGATCTGAATGGACTTTTTTGCTTTTGTAATGATATGAGATATTACATAAAAGAAAGGAGAGTGTGCTCTCTTCGTGAGGTAGTCCCAAGAGCGGAAGACTTCATCATGAAAATGGAAAGGGTCACTTTCCGACCCTATGTAAGAAGGTTCGTGCAGGAGTTGACCTCCTTCGCAAACGTTGTTATCTGGAGCTCCATGGATCAATCTTACGCCAAGCTCATTGCTAATTTTCTCTTCCACGGCCTGACACCCCCCTCCAGTGGCCTCGGCCAAGAACAATGTATCATCATGAAATTTAGAGACGGGAATGGCATGCTAAAGAACTACAGGTTGAGGGGATCGCACAAGGACCTCTTTCTCAAGCCATTGGAAAGGTTGTATAAACTGAAGGGGTCCATCTTCATGAAGGAAAACACTATAATAGTGGACGACAGCCCCGAGAAACACTCCTTGAATGATCCCACGAACGTAGTACTCCTAGACTTGTGGTCGTTTGACGGACAAGGGCCGAGAGATGGGGTTCTCATATTTGAACTCTTGCCTTGGATTAAGAGACTACATGTAGAGAGGCCGTGGGAAATGTTTCCTTTCCGTAGAGACAATGCTATAGGGGGCATCCACCTCATGCATGATGTCGACCAATCCAAGTACAAAGAACTTCAGAGGGCACTTGTGGTCTCCAATAGACTTCATAGAGAATGAAGAGTGGATGAATTCGGGCGTACTATTCCTTTGGCAAAACCACGCGCAAAGAACCGCAAGGAGCTCACCCACGAAGACATCTATTTCCGTCCTTGTCCGCCTCCCGAACAAACTTGTCTATAGGACCTCTAGAAATTTGTAGACGCCGTAGTTGTGTTTGAGAGGGTACGCCTTAAAATGTAATGAATATTGTTTTATCAAATACAACTCATCATTCATATTTGCAATGGAATATCTCTGTGTTGTGCCCAGGAGTTAAGGAATGCTATGGCTCTTGTAATTCGGCATGTCATATATTCAGAGGCTACTGCACAGTCAACAATGGATTTTTCAATGATGGACATAGATGATGGCGTTGTTGATAGTCCTCCCAACGGAGAGAAACAATGCACTCTCCATCTCCTCTAAAATCCTGTTCGCAAACTCCATGGGATCGGTCTATAGTGAATTTGGAAACGTAGAGGAAGCTCTATGATGAAGAAGTGGGTGTGGTGGCCGTTGAGGAGGTGTGTTATCATTGATTGAGTGAAATGTGTGCAAACATATCTTTCTTTATGTTTTGCTTTATAGTCGTTGTAGGTTATGAATGTCTTATTTTATTGGTTTTGGCAGGTGTAGAATTCAATGCCTATATCTACTGCCATGTTGGGCAACACTTCAAAGGGCGTTAAGAGTATACAATTGGAGAAGCAAACTACACTAGTTGAAGGCGCACTACCTCGTTTGTCTTCTTTGGATATCGTAAAACGACAATGCAAAACAAATGATGGATTGCCTCCTCTTTATTGTGGTTCATGGGATGCTTGGGAGCGGAGGTCCTTGAAGAAACAACGACGAGAGAATGCGCGCCAATTATCCGCTAGGAGTAATGGATATAGTCGAGGGCCATAAATATTAAAGGCAATGCAGATTTTGAAAAGTAGGTCGTAGTCATAGTATGTAGAATTAGCATCATGTTTAGAAAATATTAAAGGCAATGCAAATTTTGAAAAGTAGATTGCAGTCATAGTATGTAGAGTTAGCATCATGTTCAGGCTACCATAATGTTGAGTATAATGCGATCATATGCCATTATGATCTTATATTTGGAAATACTATGTACATTTATTTGTTTATGTATTCTTATCTTGTGGTTGTATGTATAAAATTCTTCTTGTGTTCTTAGTTTATAAAGCTCGTAGAACTCCTATTTCATTGGAAAACTCCCATTTTAATGAATATGATGTTAAGGTCTACCGACTAGCTCTAACGTCAGCAATGCCTCGAGTCCGTCGCAATAGTTGCCAGTGTCTCCGCTACTTCCTAGTAGCGAACCCAAGAAATCCGCACCATTGCCATTCGATGATGATGTTGTTGTTGACCCCTCTCCCCTGACAGTTGCAACAAATTTGACATTAGAGACAGAGATTGGGCAGAACTTATCCAGAGATGCTTCCAAGGTGGAGCCTGGAAGTGATGCCCTGCCCACCGAAGATCAATCTACAGGTTCTGCCCAATAAACACTTATTGAGCATTGCCTTACGTAGATTTAGCTCGACTCGCACTAAACTGTTTGGTAGAGATTGAACTCAAGTTTTGTCTATAGATGCAGTACTCGATTTTTACCGGATGTTTTTCGTAGAGGCGTTAGTCTTGGTTTTGACATTGTTGGACTCAGTTTTTTATTGTAAGAGACAATTATCTCTGAAAGTGTAATATATATCTCACAGAGAAACTTTTTCCAAAATCTTGAATTGAAGACCATGTGAATATGGAAAATTGTCCTGAGGTTTGTATTCTCCCTTCTACACAAAATCAACTATTGATGAGCACACATTTTCAAACTGAGGATGATAATCCAATCAATTCAGCTGAATTCCTAGAACTCGATGAAGATACGTCAGTGCCTGATCTTATGGCAACCGGTCGTGAAAATGCTGATCAGCCTTCAAGTTTGACAGTGGAGAAGGTATAATCCTTTGTTTTCTTACGGCATGATTAGACTTTTATTTTTCTATTTTTTTTCCTCCAACAATGACTTGATTTCGCATGACGTCCGAACAAAGCCAATTTCACGATCGTAACTGCTCCACGTTCCTATGTTTGTTAGCAAGGCTCCGATCCTACAGTAGTTCGTGAGGGAACTTCGGAGGGTGTCCATCATCCATTGAGGTCTGAGGTGGCGGAGAAGTGGATGAACGTCATCTTGGACCTCAATGGCATTTTATGTCGCAGCGAGGACTGGAAGTCCAACAGTTCAAACAAGCATTTTCAAAACGAGTCAGAGCCGCACTCTACCACGGTCGGTGCAATTGTTGGACCAAAAGCAGTATATGTTCGTCCAAATTGCATTGAGTCCTTGAAAGAGATAGGGAGAATAGCAAAGATCACTATATGGAGCTCCATGAAAAAAACCATAACCGATGAAATTTGTGTGTACCTCTTTCGAGAAGGAAGGTGGCCCTTCCTCGTTCTTGGGCAAGACTCGTGCAAGACTATTAAGTGCAGGGATAAAGCCGGAAGGCTGAACTCTTACAAGGAACCGGGAACAAATAAAGATTTCTTCGTTAAGAACCTAGATTTCCTTTTCGTAGGCTTCCATGGGAATTTCACATCTCAAAATACAGTGATTGTGGACGACAGTCCACGCAAACACATCATGAACAAGCCTAAGAATGTGATTTTAGCGGATTCTTGGAGCAACCGAGAAAATGGTGACAAAGACACGTTTCTTCTAACGGTTCTACTTCCTTGGTTCCAACAATTGCACGTCAACCGTAGCAATGGTCTGAAGTCCTTCAAAGAGAATAAAAAATGGAGGATTGGGAGACGGATGCTGTACAAAGAATGGGGTCGTCGAGAGTATGACAATCTTATAGAGGTCCTCCGTGGGTTAGCTAGTGTTAATTAGACAAGTTTTTGGAGGTATGTAGCTAGACGTGTTAGACGTGTTTTTGGAGTCTAGCAAAATTGTAGTGTATGTAAACCGCTTGTTTTGGCGTATTTCTCTGTTGCATTTTAGCGCCCTTCGCGCTAACGTGTAGTTTGGAGTAATGTTTTATGTAAAATTCAACGGCTCATTGCAGTGGCTGAAGTTTATGTTGAACCTTCTGTACTTATGATGCGTTGACAGTTCTATGGCTAATTTTTTTTTTGTTCTCTGTTATATGAGAAACACGTCTACAAGATCTCGGTTGGATGGGATTCTACCGTATTAAGCGTCCAAGGACTCCATTCTAGACTATAGACAATACGTCATACTTAGTACGGGGAATTTTTTGCTCAATTCCTAATGTGAATTCTACCATGGACTTCTCTGTCAAGCACGTCGAGGACGGTGTGGTAAACAGCCCCCCTGACAAGAAGCCACGCTTGCCAATTTCTTGCTCGCCATCTCTTCTACACTCTAGGGCAACAAGGGATTCGTCAATGTCGCCAACTATTTCTGAGAAAGGGACGCAAAGGAAGCTCTACGGAGATGCTAATAATTTGATGTCTATACTAGAAGTGAAATCCCATACGCCAAATGACTTGCATGCAGAAAAAAAATCTGAACCGGCTGTCGTTTGACCTTTGCTTTCACGTTGCCGTGCATTGTCTTTATCAGTAAGATTAAAGAAAAAAGCCGATAGGTCATCCAATACTCAGTCCTCAACTCCTACGTGGGACTCTTGGGAGTGGAGGTCGCTACAAGTACAAAAAAAAGAGCACATGCGTCAGGCAGGTGCAGGTGTCCGTGGGGGGTATAGTCGTGCATTAGTAGAAAATCTGCATCCAAATCAACAAAAAATAGACAAGAAAGTGTTGATTTTATTAATTCATTTTCTGTTGATTTGGATATGTTGATTTGGACACTATGAAACAAGAAAGTGTTGATTTTTTTGTTACTGTTTTGTTAATTTGGTCAATTATTTTTTTATTTTTTTATTTTTTCTAAAGGCCACGTGGCAAAGGCAGGTTGCACCACATGGCACACCAATGCCACATAGGCGGCCACCACCATGGGAGTTTGAACCTTGAACCTCACGGTTGGGGTCCAAGACTCTAACCATTAAGCCACCCCGAAATCTACATGTTAATAAGAAAATTAGAATTAGATTTATATTGTTTTCCATTTTTTTTGTAAGAACAATAGACTTTGGTGACTGTTTTGGGTATAGTAAAATACATTTTTTGAAGAAACTTTGAACTAAGAAAAGTTAGATAATCAAGATAAATTTCACCTTCAAAAATCCATTTGACATTTGAAGTCTCCAATCAAAAGTTATAAACAAAATTTAGAGCGGGGTTAAAATGGACCTTTTTGTTGACATTTTTAAACACCCGCTCTGAATTTTGTCCATAACTTTTGATTAGAGACTTCAAATGTCAAACAGATTTTTGGAGGTGAAATTTAGCTTGATTGTCTAACTTTTCGTAGTTCAAAGTTTTAAAAAAAAAAGTGTTTTACTATGCCAAAACGGTCACCAAAGTCTGCTGAATTCAAAAAACACAGAATTGTGAGTAATAAAGTGTTAAATTGTTGATTGTTTTGTTGATTTGGACATTGACCTACCAAAAGTAACAAAAAAATTTAACCATTTTGTTACTTTGTGCCAAATCAACAAAAAATTGTAAAAATGGTCGATACAGTGCCCACATCAACAAAAAATTGATGATTTTTTGTTGATTTGGACATCATTTTCTACTAGTGGTGGGCCTGAAATTTTGAGGGCCCTTGAAAAGATGAAGAGTACGTCGTGTAGTTGATAGTTGTGTTTAGTATATGTACATTTCTGTTACATGATTTTAAGGCTTGTCTCTCTGAGTTTTAGTCCACTATTGACTTAGGTGGGTCCAAGGGGTTGCTATTATCACGCATTCATTACTTGGATCCTACACTTGTAATTGCATAGACGAGTGTGTATTGCACACATAGCAAAGCAAATATGTGTAAATGATATGAATTTCCTTGCTAATAGAGATGCAATGCGCAAAATTTTGAGTATATCATTTCTAAATCTTCAATGGGAAGCTAGTTTTCATTGCCATTGATTGCTTTCTATGTGTTTGCTAACGTTTCATTCTTCTTTTTATATTCTCTCATTTGCTTCGAGACATTCTAATCCCTTAGAATTAAACTCTCATTTCTCTTGAAAGCTCTCAAAATAGTGAATATAGTGTATAGTGCATTCTATGTACCAGGGGCATACCTGCAAATGAGGAGTTGTCCAATTCTTCAACTGCCATGCTGAGAACATGCAATCCGGAGATGTTATGTCCAACCATGTAGTGAGAAACGGTGGCAAGTCGGCCTTGGAGATAGCCTTCTTGGCTTATAATTCAAATTTAAAATACTTGTCCAAGAGAGATAGTTAGATATACATGAAACTGAATTATATAATAGATCGATGGACAAGAAAATGAAATGCGCACTACCATTTTGGGAATCTCAATGAATTGTGTTTAGTTAATAAAATATCATGTCCGTATGAATTTCTGAAGGTGACAACTCACAAACATCTACCTATGCAAATGCATTAGCGCAAAAGCTCATCTAGCTGAATGAGCGTCTCAGGCCCGAGACTGGATAATATAGGGGATCCATCATGCATGCAAATCAATTACAGTATTGTTCATGCGGAAGTTGTCCAATTCATGCGGTATGTCCAGATCATGGATAAATGATAACGACATTTGAGTCACAATTCAATTCATCCTAGAATTAACTCACAGTTGGAAATAATATGAAAAAGAAATGGGACACTGAAACCTAATATACTATTATTTGATCAATCTGGAAAAATTAATACCTGTAAATTAGACGATGTACCGCCAACATCGCCCCTTTGAACTCCTTAAAACTCTTTGATTTCTTGAATGCATCTGCTCCCTTGAACATGCCCGTGTAGGTCGTATCCTAGAGCTTCATTCTCTAGGATTCAATGTATTCCTTCAATGTTTCTGGCTCAATAGGAATGGCCATATTAACTGTAATATTATCCGAGCAGATGATATTGTCAAACAGCTCTGTTGCAGCCTCCTCCAACTGTTCACAAAATTAATAAGGAATTACATGAGCACATGAAAAAAATGACATGCTCCTTTCCAATAGAGATCAAAAGATGATCAAACAAAACACAAGAGAATTCGCAAGATGAAATGCTTATCCCAGCATCCCAGCATGCCTTTGCCAAGAACACCATTAATTTTTCTTCATTTGTAGGGCGGGGAGAAAAGTGACAAGCCTCTCTGGTGGGAGCAAATGCATTCATCCACTTAAGCCAAATAACCTTATATTCTGCGTTGGCATCTGATGTGGCAATCATCTGTAGCTTTTCCAGAGTTAACTCTAGAGATGCAAAAAGATTTCAATGTCTCTGAATCTGCGAGAATACAATTAATATTAATTAGATCACTATCATTCAGGAAATGCAAATAGTAATGAACAACAAAATGATAGTGATGTACCTCAAGTAGTCACTCCCTTTCAAATACAAGATTGGCAACCGAAACAATCTTCGATAGTTTCTTCTTATAATTATCCGTGGAGTCCTTAATGGAACCTCTCATAGACGCTACCACTTCTCTCTCCATGACATCATCAATGGGGGTGTCTTCTTTGTATTTCTGGACGGCAACATCTACGGCAGTAGAAATTTCTTGCTGATGCAATCAACATCGGTCTATAAGAATCTAGAAGTACATGTAATTGGGTAGTTGCAAGAAACACTTCACGTTTTTCATTCAAAATTGTGTTTTTTGGCCATAGGATTGGCAATACTATGCAATACTACTAATACTATGTTTTAGAAGCGCCCCGACAAATCACTAGTAGAAAATCAGGCCCAATTTGTTGTTTTGGTCGCGTTGATCATCAACAAATTTCTGTTGATCAACAGAAATTTGTTGATGATCAACGCGACCAAAACAACAAATTGGGCCTGATTTTCTACTAGTGAATCTGCACTGTTGATTGAAGGCGACTGCACATCTACATTGTTGATTTAGTACTATGTTGTACTATGCAGTACTACGGACTACTACGAAGTATTGCAGAAGCCACTAGGAGCAAAAAATAGCAAAAAAGAGGTCTGTAGAGATTTTCATTTTTAGTAATTCAAAAAAAATTCAAAAAAATTCCATAAAAAAAGTCATTTTGCTAGTGAAGATTATACTTGCATTGCACCAAAAAATTCATAAAAGAAAATTTTTCCCTCTTCATAGCTTTTGCGCAAAGGAAGGTCACTTTGACCCCATGTGTGCAATCGACATGATGCTATTTTCATAAAAACTCAACATAAGCCCTTTTAGTGTTAGTAGACCTCCAACATGTCCAATTTGTGGCTTCAAATTCGCATTTTTGGGTCAAAAATAGGACTAAAAACCTCCAAAATGGCCAAAGTAGACACCCAATTGGGGGCAAATTAAAAATAGTAAACTAATTTTTTTTTAAATTTAAAAAATACTCAAGGTTTGTAACTTCAGCATCTACCTTCATTCCAAATTTCATGCCAAATGGACAAACAATGCAAAAGTTATGAGCAAAAAGCCAATTTTTAAGGACAAGGGGACAAGAAATAGGACAAGTGTTTCTTGCAATCACCCAATTTGAGAAACCAATATTCAAACTATTGTACTACCAATAGTCATGATGAATGTCATACCTTGAAAATGAATGAGGTGAAGACCTCAAGAGGCATGGTGTACCATTTCATTCGATTATTGTTGAGGCATGTCTTCATCTCATCGGGGGATAAAAGTTCTTTGAACTTGTCAAGTTCCATCATCCCATACTTCTGAACTCTATACAATGTGTGCACAAGGTTCGTCTTGATATGATAGTTTTCCGTGTGATGTTCTATAATAAGCACGCATTAGAATAACTGAGAGTGTAGGGTATGTACCATGCAACAAATGAATTGAACACAAGGCAAAATGCAATAGTAAGGGAAGCATTTCTTACTTATTGATATCGTGCATGGCTTGCATCGTGACACCAATTCGATTCTGCGTATCAAGAACAATCGAATCCACTGAGATGTGCCACACCTTCTCTATGGTGTGGAGTCGCATGATATGGTTCATCTATGCAATTCTTCTGTGATTTTCATCAGACAAAGAATTTGTGGTCTACCAGATGCTTGAGCACAACCTGGGACTTCAGTACCTTATTGAAATCGTCATTAATAGAGTTCCAAATCGGTCGCCATTCCTCCTTCTCGGCATCAGTGAAGACTGCGTTATATCCATCCTTGTTACACACTGAAATATAAAATACCTTAGCTCCCTCCTCATAGCCTCCACTGAATTGATGTTTTGGCATAGTCAAATCACATGCCAATGTTGGACGCACCATAGGCATCGGTACCATCCTACACAAAGGAATTTTCATCCATGAATCACCATTAGACGTCAATCTCAGACCATGAAGGATACAGACGGTGTCTAACTTTTGGGACTTCCTAATATCATCTTCCAGGGCATCCTTGGGTACCCCTGGAATTTCAACAACCTTTGTCTCCTTGTCAGATATAATCTCTAGAGCAGGTGTAACGTCCTAAATTGTGGAACTTGTCTTCTATGGGGACCTTACAAATGCTTGAGACGGCGTTAGATTCTACATTAGTACACGAGATCATATAAGACTCATCATTATAGCAATAACTCGATATTAGTTATTACAGATATAGACATTACCAATTGGTAAGTAAATAAGCAACCACAGCACTAGATAGTCTCCTAGTGGATCACATGATTAATTGATTGATGTGTCTGGATTTTTAGAGATGGTCATTGCATCGGTGACAAAGCGACCTGAACTTGTCGCAGCACCAAATGAGAGTTTCTAACACAGATGTCAACTCCTGATCTACTTAGCTACAAGTGTAGTAGTCCACCGAATGCAGATATAAAGTCCTCTCGTCACTCGATCCTATTGAAGTACACAAAGATGGATTAGATGCCATGCTCTCCTCCAAGTTCTCCATGCCCGCATCAAGCTCTTGAATAAGATTGGTAGGTGAAGATACTTCGCTTATTGGTGGATTGCCAACTGCGATTCCCTGGTCCCCTCCATCCTCTAATGCATCCAGCTCTGGCTCCACTGTCGGTGCTAGAGGCAGGTCTTCAACAACCTGCAAGTCTCCCTACATATGAAATGAAAATTTGTGAATTTCCTATTGCTTAGCGACCACCATGGATACCACAATGCAGACAATCCTAAGGAAATGTAAAAGGACAAAGGTGTAGAAAATGCAATGCTACTAAGTGAAAATGACATGTGCTAGAACTATTGGTGTAATCCAACTCATTAGTTTTTAATTTCAGAAACTGACATCTGAACTGAGTATAAATGCAATTCGGTAAAGAGCAAGAGAATGTGACTACGAAATGCCGTCTCGGGGCCGAGATGACTACTGCACCTCTTTCCCCCATGCACATCCACCATGACTAAATGTACTTCCAGTACAATGTCCATTTCAATAAATTCGTAGACAACTAACCAAATTGGATATCATGCACCGGAATTTGCCCTTCATGAGCCACCTATATTTGGCTCCCGATGATATCAAACATCAAAATCATCAATTAAATTCCAAAATGAGTTAGACAGGTAAAATTAGACGTCTTGTCATTATTCCAGGACGATATTTGTCAAATCCCTTCTTAAGCAAAAACACCCTACCGTACTATGACAAGTAGCGACAACAATAATCCAAGAATTCTATAGCAATCTCAATTTAGATGGAATACAATATCAAGTACATGAATCCCAATCTCCATTGTATAACATGTAGCTCAAACATGATTGATCAATGACTAATAATCAGTAATTGGAATTCTAAAAGAGGCAAAATAATTACATATAAGAAATGGCCATAATCAATTTCTGAGAACAGATATAGAACTAGTGTATGAGACTCAATTAAAGGAATGCCGACAATGAGCATGAAGATCCATGAATATTTGTCTCGGTTCCAAGACACAATCTCCTGCAACACTAGTAGAAAATCTGCGTCCAAATCAACAAAAAATAGACTAGAAAGTGTTGATTTTATTAGTTCATTTTCTATTGATTTGGACATGTTGACTTGGACACTATGAAACAAGAAAGTGTTGATTTTTTTGTTACTGTTTTTGTTAATTTGGTCAATAATTTATTTATTTATTTTAAATTTAAAAATTATTTAAAAAAAAATGCCAAGTGGTAGAGGCATGTAGCGCCACGTGACAACCCGCCACGTGGCACACCAATGCCACGTAGGCGGCTACCACCGTGGAGGTTCGAACCTTGGACCTCACGGTTGGGGTCTAAGACTCTAACCATTGAGCCACCCCGAATTCTCAATGTTATAATAAAATTTGAATTACATTTATATTGTTTCCATTTTTTTTTGTAAGAACAGCAGACTTTGGTGACCGTTTTGGCATAGTAAAACACTTTTTTTGAAAAAACTTTAAACTAAGAAAAGTTAGACAATCAAGCTAACTTTCACTTCCAAAAATCCGTTTGACATTTGAAGTCTCCAATCAAAAGTTATGGACAAAATTCAGAGCGGGTGTTTAAAAATGTCAACGAAAAAGTCCATTTCAACCCCGCTCTGAATTTTGTTCATAACTTTTGATTTGAGACTTTAAATGTCAAACGGATTTTTGGAAGTGAAAGTTAGTTTGATTGTCTAACTTTTCTTAGTTCAAAGTTTCTTGAAAAAAACATATTTTACTATGCCAAAACGGTCACCAAAGCCTGCTGTTCTTACAAAAAAATTGCAAAAAAATGCAGAAACAATATAATTGTAATTCAAACTCTACAATAGACATGTAGTTTTTGAATTAATAATTTTGTGTGTTTTGTAAGAACAGCAGACTTTGGTGACCTTTTGGGTATAGTAAAATACATTTTTTGAAGAAACTTTGAACTAAGAAAAGTTAGATAATCAAGATAAATTTCACCTTCAAAAATCCATTTGACATTTGAAGTCTCCAATCAAAAGTTATAAACAAAATTTAGAGCGGGGTTAAAATGGACCTTTTTGTTGACATTTTTAAACACCCGCTCTGAATTTTGTCCATAACTTTTGATTAGAGACTTCAAATGTCAAACAGATTTTTGGAGGTGAAATTTAGCTTGATTGTCTAACTTTTCGTAGTTCAAAGTTTTAAAAAAAAAAGTGTTTTACTATGCCAAAACGGTCACCAAAGTCTGCTGAATTCAAAAAACACAGAATTGTGAGTAATAAAGTGTTAAATTGTTGATTGTTTTGTTGATTTGGACATTGACCTACCAAAAGTAACAAAAAAATTTAATTATTTTGTCACTTTGTGCCAAATCAACAAAAACTTGTGAAAATGAACAAAAAAGTGTTTATAGTTTTGTTGATTTGGACGTTGTACTACCAAAATTAACAAAAAAATTTAACCATTTTGTTACTTTGTGCCAAATCAACAAAAAATGGTAAAAATGGTCGATACAATGCCTACACTAACAAAAAATTGATGATTTTTTGTTGATCTGGACATCATTTTCTACTAGTGTAAGAGGGTGATGCTCAGCTCCAGAATGTGATGTCTCTCAAGAATACGGACAGTCATGGAGGAATCGAGCTTTCGATCTTCAAATTCAATCTAAACCTGGATCGCGACATTCAATCTTCCGAGCCACTATCCACAATCAAGATATCCATGCTCCGGCGGCGAAGTTGGATCTGCAAATATACTGAAATTGGAGATGAGCCGGACTGACTCGCTGTATTCTACCCTCCCACTCGCTGAGCACACGGAAACTAAGGACTACGGGGCGAGGATGACAAATCGTTTGTGGAACACATTCTTCCGAGCCTGGACGGATTGGACCAAGGGTTTCGGGGCCCGAGAACTCTCGAATTTTGTTGACGTCGGACTTTGGTTCATATTAATGTGCATACAATTGGTCTAGCCGAACTGGTCTCAGGCCTAAGAAGAATTTCTCTCTATCCTCCTCTTGCTCGATTGAAATCAACTTTGATCCACAAATCAGAGTGCTTATATTGTACTCGAATTTAAGATGGATTTAATACGTCAAGTTCTGATATGTCTGGTTTGATGGAATTTGCAATAGCCAAATTCTCAATTGTCAAATTTTGAATGGAACATAACCAAGTCCTTCAACAAAAAGTCTCGGGCGGGAGAGGCACTCATCAACTCGACTAGTCATGCCCATCCACTTTCGTCATCGTTGACGATATTGTCAGTTCTCATGCTTACATATATGCACTAGTAGAAAATGACGTCCAAATCAACAGAAAATCAACATATTTTTGTTGATTTGGGTACTGCAATGTCCAATTTCACATTTTTTTGTTAATGGTGACACTTTTTTCTGTTGATTTGGGCAATTAGTGACAAAATCAACAAATTTTTGTTGAACATTTTTTGAACCTTCAAGAATCTTCTGGAATCTTTTGGAATCTTTAGGAATCTCTAAGAATCTCTTGAAACCTTCATTATACAATGTAGTTTTCCAAAAAAAATAAGTATTGTCAATTTGGTGTTCATTAAAGTCAGAAGACTTTGGAGGTCATTTGCTCATAATAAATGAACATTTTTCAAAAAACTTTCAACAGAAGAAAGTTGAAGAATTAAATCAACTTTCATCTCCAACAATCCGTTTGAGATTTTGAATTTCCAATAAAAAGTTATAGACAAAATTCAATGGAGTGTTGGAAATTTTTTTCATATAAATTCAAAGGACTTTGGAGGCCGTTTTGGTATAGCAAAAGGATGTTTTGGAAAAAACTTTAAACTCAAAGGAGTTGTAAATTTAAAAAAAAATTCATCTCCAATCATTTGTTTAGGGTTTACATCCTCTAATCAAAAGTTATGGACAAAAATCTCAAAAATCTCAAAAATCTCAAAAGTAATGTTCTTCCAACCTTCCTTTTAACTTTGTTCACAACTTTTGAGTAAAATCTCAAAACCTCAAACGGGATTCTGGTGATGAAAGTTTGTTTTGAATAAATGACTTTTTTCTATTCAAAATGTTTTCGAATAAATTCTTTTATTATATATGCAAAAACAACCTCCAGTATCACAGTATGCTACATTTACAAAGAAATAATTTCCAAAACTTATCTCCATTTTGTTCATAACTTTTGATTGGAGGATTCACCCCTAAAGTTCCATTGTTCCCTCAGGGGACAAATAGGATTACTGGCATGTCCCTATGACTTCAATTTTTAAACAAACTTTTCCACAAGATAGGAAAATTTATTACTTTTGTGTTAATATAATCTCTATTCCAATTGGAGCCCGAAAGCAAAAGTTATACTACAAAAAGCCTAGAATTGAACTTGACGGGGAACACAAAAAAATTTGTAGAAAGTCAAAATAAATTTTATTTTATTTTTTCCCTAAAATGTTACATTTTTGTCTACATGTGAAGCTTTGATTCATTGTAATTAGAATAATAATGAGAAAGTTATGGACAATCTTACTTTTCGAGCAATCTAAGCATCTTCTTGAAAAAATAACTTGTAGGATTCATTTTCAAATGCAATTTCTACAATTATTCGAATTTTCTTTTTGGAATGTTGTATTTGTTTGCTAAAACAATCTCACCATTGGGATTATTGAATTTCAGTCCCATCTAAGAGTTATTAACAATTTTCAAACTTGGACCTACTTCTACTAAACAGTTTTTTTTAAAATGAAAATCAATTGTATTTTTTCTCAGAAAAAAGTAATAGACTTCCAACTCAGTTCTTCAATATAAATTTTTTTTAATTCAAAGTCTGTAGTGAAAAAAAATTCCACAAATGGCGGTCAAAGTCATCTGAAATTGCAGGACAATGTTCAAAAAATCTTTATTTTTCAACTTAGAATGCTAATATCTTCCAATCTACACGGTCAAACTTCATGAATTCTTTACCACTTGATCTTAGAGAAGTGAAGTACAATATCCTACACTTAGATGCTAAAATAATGTTTTCTTTTGTTTTCTTGAATGAACGCAACAGAATTGGCAATTTTGAGTATTTTTTGACAGAAAAATGGCCTTGGGAGTTTAGGGGTTACCAATTTTGAGGGATTGTTATTATTTGAAGTTCAAAGTTCTTTCAAATTTAGTTATAAAATTTTAAAATGTCAATTCCAATCATGATAAACTCTTTAACACGCTAGTATACACAAAATGAATGCATTTTGGCCAACCTCAATTACAATTCTTAAAATAACTATTTTTGGAATTCAATTTCATCTAGGAAAGCAAAGCTTGACAACTTTTATTCCTATTTCATTTTAAAGCTTTTAGAAATGTCTTAAATTGAAAGAATTATTGAAATTGAAATCCAAATAATACAAAATGGTGTGGTTTTCATTCATCTTTTTTTTAGTATTCTAATATATATATTGTAATTGATATAATTTTATTTCTACCTTTACTTTTGAAAAATCTGAGTAATTTTGTTTTCCTTCAAAATTATTGAATAAACACAAAATAAATAAAAAATATTTTTTTTTACTAGAAAGAAATATATGAAATTTGTACATCAATGAAATAAAAGAATTAATTTGGTTTAATAGTTCGATTTTACTTTAAGGTATTTGATGTGGCTATTTGGGGTGTAAGAAATTAAATAACTAATGGAACATTTTTCAAATATTTTTGAGACTTCCAAGTTTTCAAAAAATTAATGAAAGTCACATATCATGCATAAATTTTTTAATCATATGATCAAAAGTTTTAAGAGTTGTTGTGTCATAAAGCTACTCTTCCGGCACACGACTTGTCAAAATTTGAAAGCAAAAAAATTGAAATTTTGTCCACATTGAGTTATCCAAAATATCTTTATTTCCAAAAATTGCCATTTGGTCAATTAGAGGTTAATTTAGTCGTTATGTTCTATCTTTCAAAGAATTTATTTAAAAAATTGTACGTCAATTCAAAAACTTTCAAGTTTTCATTATATGTTAAGGAAATATGTTGAAAATTTATACTTAATACTTCAAAAGCATATTTCATATTCACATATATATTTTTTTTAAATAACTTCATCATTCAAAAATCGGTATTTTCAGAATTCAGTATACTTCAGGGTCCGTTTTCACATAGTGAATTAACTTTTTTTTTTAAACTTTGAACTAAGAAAAGTTGTAAAATAAAGTTAACTTTCATCTCCAAAAATCCGTTTTCAATTTGGAGTTTTTGATAAGAAGTTATGGACAAAACTCAGAGAGTGCTATTTTTTTTTCACTTTTTAACATCCTTTCTGAAATTTGTCCATTACTTCTTATTTAAAACTCCAAATTGAAAACGGATTTTTGGAGATGAAAGTTAACTTTATTTTACAACTTTTCTTAGTTCAAATTGTCAAGAAAAAAGTTAATTTACTATGCGAAAATCGGCCTTGAAGTCTGCTGACTTCACAAGGCACATGTAAGAAAAACATAGAAGTAGTTAAAAATAAAGTTTTTTTTTCAATGGACATGAAACCATTTAGGTGGTCGAATGGTTCAAGACCTTAGAATGTTAATTCCAAAGTCTTGTGTTCAAATCCCGAGGCCAACTTCCTATAAGGGGGCCTAGGTGGCGCTCGCTTGGTGGCCTGCCTAGGTGGCGTTGCCCACGTGGTGGCTTGCCTTGGTGGTGTTGCCCAGGTGGCGCCGCCCCATAGGACAACTTTTTTTTTAAAAATTCAAATTTTATAAAAAAAATTGTTGAAAATCAACATATTCTTGTTGCCAAATCAACACTTTTGTGTTCATAAATTACACAAAAGTGTTGATTTGGACGTCCAAATCAACACTTTTTTGCTATTTAACGTCCGGGTCAACTCGTCCAAATCAACACAAGAATTAACAACCAAATCAACACTTTTCTGTCACTATGGACACTGAATTTTCTACTAGTGATGTTAAACCTTCTCATGCATGCCACTATGAGAGTGGCTGAGACATTTGAGGGATGGTCACGGGATTAGCGAAAAAAAATTGGTACGATTCTCGTTTGTTTCTATGCTAGCGATTCTCAATGTGTTGGGAATTCTCGAGTTTCTGTGCACACTGATATTGTCACTTTCGGCAATCTCGGTCCCAAGACCAGAAATTAGAACTCAATCCTCTTTCACAATCTTGTGTGGGTAATGGATTATAATTCAAAAATACTTCGGTAAATACTACCACCAGCTCTTTTCTTGAACAGCTACCGAGACCTCTTCGAAAATACAATATGCTAAACCTAATCATCCCAAATTGGAAATGTGAATCCCTCATTCTATATACTACAACTATTTGTTGAAGGAGCGGAAGTTTTCAATTATCCTGAACAGTCATGGAACTGATATACAAGAGTCATGCAAACGATGATATCTGAAGACCAACAAAGAAGGTCTTGAGCCCGATGCAGAATCTGGACACGGCCGGACTATGTTCACATTTGTAGTTGAGGTTCTACGTCTCTACATTCAAAAATGAAGTTCATATTGAACGCAGTCTAGAATCCCTAAACAAGTGCAAGCAAACACAAACAACCGCAAGACACAAATTTGAAACAATTACGAATCGGAGTCACGCTGATAATAAAACGGATTGTACCTCCTTGCTTGGCTGACTGGCAGCCACTCCTACGTCGTCCGTCCCAGCAATGGCATGGCCCTTTCTCGACCGCAATGTCTCCCCTCCATGCTGCCGAAGTAGAATTCCGATATGATTCCTTGTAGTTCATGATACCTTGAGGCACGTAGAAGAATATTGAAATGCTCTCTCACACAGAAGGGAAGGTGGAAAAGAAAGCAACGACCTAATGCTTGCTTGCCGCTGTTGGATTGTGGATTAGGGTTCTACGACTGTCTCCACCTTCCAGACCTCTATCGCAGGTTTGGGCCATCAATTGCAGTATCTACTAAAATCTACAAGTGAATCCATTTTAATTATAATTTTAATCATATTTGCGTTAAATTCGATGTTCCTAGAAAATACTCCCAAGGAATATAAGTAAATTACCTTCTAGACAAAGAATATAAATGTCAAACTCATAGACAATTCGTAGATAATATGAAAATCTAAATTGTTGAGTACATCTCAATCTCATGATGTTTCCATGGCCCATTTCTGAACGAGTTAGTTTAATTGGAAACTAAATTTTTTTCATTGCGATGGGCATTTTTTTTTTGGGACATGCCCATTTAATGTGGTGATGCCTACATGATGTGGGAGGGAGGGAAGTATTTGTATTATGTTGATATTTGAAATAAAGATTGTCAATGTTTGTATTTTGTTATTTCACGTATATAATACTACTCATGGTATTTCCGTTCTATAAAAATCTCTATTTCTTTCGATACAAAAATTTGATTTCAATTGACACAAGACTATAGGAGAGGGCTTTAAAATTATACGGGCATTTTCAACAATCCAGTAGAGGCTAAGAAGAAGGCATGTGAATTGTGGAAAATGGATATGTGAATTACAATGCCGCTTGATGTGATTTGTTTTATCTTCTTCAGTGGATGGTTGAAGAGCCACATGGGGTTCATTCCTTACTAAGTGGTTAGGTGTCTACTAATTTAATTCAAAATTAGATTATGTTATTCAGCTACCTACTTACAGGCACTTAAAAATCATAAATAATGATTAAAGGAAGCATTCATTTCAGATTTAGAAAGGGATACTTTTAGTAACCATTTCAATTGCTTTATACATGTTGCAATGCTAGTTTTTGAACAAGGCTTGATTTTTTTTCCAACTATGCATAGTCAAATTTCTAGGGGCCTCTAAATCACAAGTAGGGACCTATAGCAGATTGTGATGAAAAATTTGTAATTAATTTAATAATACTTCATAAAATATAAAACAACTTCAGTTAGATTCTTCATCTATTTTCTTTTGATTGAGAATTAAACTATAAATACTTCTATCTGAGGAGATACATGAAAAATGCAAATCAACGCTTAGATGGTTGTTGATTGAGGCTCTTACCTTATAGTAACTGAATTATTAAATGTTGTTAGAAATGCTAGTCATTAATGCTAGAGTAATTTGTAAGAGTTAGGATGAATTCTAGGCAAGAGTAATTGTCAGGTTAGTATTTCATTAGAAATCCATCCAGAAGACATCAACTATTTGATTACAATGTTCAAAATTGTTTCTAGAAGGCACTCAACAATGCAATGATTACAAACCTGCCCGTACTTATGTATTTATGGTATACGTACGTTTTGATGAGAAAATATCATATGCAGAATAGTATTTAATGTGCCATTTGGATTGTGTTTGCTATTACTGTTAGTCATTATTGATTGTCACTGTCATCCCACCATGGATATACAAGTTTGATCAGACATGAAATGTATGGTTCTATAATTCATTGACCATAAATGATGACTGTACTTCTACTATTCTTTAATTTTCAAAGTGCCAATTCCAGAGTACGACTTACACATATAATAATGGATAGTAATTAGTGAATTGTATTCTATTCCTTCTGGCAACATGTACAAGGATTACATTCGTTGCATTGTTCATGGTGTCACTTTGGTTCCAAACCATATAGTATGTCTTTGGCATAGTTTAGCACGATATATAGACTTTAAGAACAAAGTCTACTTGATTGAGTTTCTTCTATTCTTTTGGACTATCTTAGCTCAGAATGTGCTTATGTAGAAGAGTGCATTGAGTGTTAGCATGACAATCACTTCGATGGCAATTGTGAGAGCAGGGAAAGCGGGTCCTAATTTCATTTCCAGTTGGACACTTGGGATATGCTGTTGTGAGTTTGTTTCGATTGAGTGCTCTTTTCTTCTTATAGAGAATTTGTTAGATATTGATGAAGAAGTATTTGAGAGTTCAAGTGGTGACTTGACGCATACGGTAGGTCAAGAACCCATTATCTTGAGCACTGTTAGACAATGGCATCTGCGTGTAGGTAGGTATTTAGTGTATGGTTTACTGCAATCAAATGGAGGAACATTCACTCCAAATGGTATTACTAGAGTATCTAGCATTAACACTTTCCAAACAGTATTGCTCAATACCGTAAAAAATGAACCTATTGTAGAGGTCATTGCCATTGAAAGTGATGATTTTGATGGCTCTTCACCACCATACAAACTTTTGAAACCCACTTCATGTCCTCCAATTCAAGGGCCTTCCACATCCTTCTCGCCTTCTCTAGACTTATTAACACTATCCTCGTCCTCTCGCGTGTCTTCTATCATTCCATGTTTACAAGAGTTGTACCATACTAAGGGCTCCAAGGTGAATTCATGGTTGGGTGGCTCACTATGAAACCATAGGAGTTCATATATTGATAGGTTTTTTAGTACAAAAAATGAGTTAGTGGATGTTCATACATTGGCAAGTTCATCCACTCAATTTTCAACATCAAGCCCACCTAGAGATTTTTTAGTAACACGGGTTTCTTGAAACAAAAATAAAAAAACACCTTTTTTTGACCTTTATATGAACTTTGGAAAAAGAAGCTAAAATCAGACACTTTTAAAGACCATAAGTATACTTCTACAAATGATTTTACTAAAAAGGCCTTGAATTCTAGGCTTCTAAACCTAAAATATAACACATGGTAAGTTGATATTCAAATAGTATATTCTTTCTCTTTGCTAAAATACTCAAAACAAGATCTCATTTCCTGTTTGCCAAAGTCCATATGCCAATTTCAAAAGTTCATAACTATTATAATTTAAGATGAACTTTAGAAAATTAAAGCACAATGTCCAACACAATAAAGTTTTCTATGTACATACAAATTTTTACATCCAATGATGTGAGTTTACTATGTGTATCTCATCTTGCAATACAAAGCACTTCCTGAAAATAGTAGTGTGACCAAAAAAGTGAGCCACCCAACCGTACATTCACCCTCCAGAAACCCATTTAAAAAGGCAGACTGGAAGTTGATTAGAATTTGTGTGGTGCAATTTGTTCCACCATCATATAATGGTGACGTGATTTTTGTATTACCTCCTGTCGGAGATCACTTGGTTTCTCATTGTCAAGCTAAGTTTCTTACTGGAATGGAGAAACGCTATGATGGTCACGTCTGGTCAAATCTTCACACAACGAATATCAAGAATGGAGATGGTTTGACATTTCGTTTGTCGTCTTGTGTGGGGCACCTTTGTTGTGACAACCCAACTTATGACTACCTCACTTGTCAACACCGTGTAGCCCTCATCAGCAAGATTGAATGGGATGGATGTTCTCCCATTCCATTTGAGGTTGGTACTATTCCACCATATAGTTCAACTATCGCGTGCAAGATGTGCTCTACTATTCCATCCTATATTAGTAGTTGTTCTACCAAAATCTACTATGTAGTTGGATCAAAGGACATGACTTAGGCTTGCGTTCATTTCGGTACTCACAATCACCCTGTGAAAGATGGAGACTGTAGGGCATCCAAAGAGAAAACTCGGTCTTTGATTGCAGACCAAGTTGAATGGAATCCTTCTGGAATAAATTCTGCTATCGTCTTGGAGGCAAGCAAGGAGTTCATTGGAGAGATACTTCTTCAACCTGAAGGAGTATCGCCTATCCAATTAGGAATACATTAACTTATGCCGGTTCTCAAGAAAGGCAAATTCATGAGCTCACCAAGTATTCGAAATGAAGTGACAAAGTTCAAGTACTTTCGCTGTTTTGGAGTTATGGATAGCATCACAAAGCTCCGTGGTCGTAGAAATTAGGCTTTTGTACATGAAAACAAATTCCCCGAACAGAGATCTAAGTCTAACAAAGTGTTTGTTTTCAAAATGTCGGAGGTTAGTCTTGGTAGTGGCGTGGATTTGGTAAGGCGCATGCAACTTGGTGGTGACTTTGAGGATGGTTGGATCATGTTTGATCATGTTAGACGAGTGAAGCACTGGACAACAATTGTGTGTCATGATTATGACACGAGCTACTGCCGTATTATGACTATTGCGGTATGCAATATGCAATTAGAAGATGTAGTTGCTCAATGCGACTTCTAGAAAAACTTAAACGTTGTGATGATAGATGTGGACTTCCATTGCCTTACCTTAAGGGCTTCATGACTGATTCGGCACAAGCAAACTGGAATGCAATGCGAATGGTTTATGGAAATGGTGACCTAGCCGACCCCATGCCCAATTGAGAACGTACATGTTTATTTCATTGGACATTTGGACTCAATCAATGGAAAAACACACAAAAGTAGACATTCGTGGTGACCTTCAAGATCAACATCGGAAGTTGTGCAAACAGTATAAAGGTGCTAATTCCTTAGCAGAGTCAGAAATCAAATTTCATGCGATTCAAACATGGTGGCATTCTTCTGGAGCTACAACTGAGGAGGGTCTTAGGCGCTTGGAGTTATGGTTAGCATTTTGGCACTTTTGATACAGACAATGGGGAGCATTCATGGTCATTGTAAGATTTTTGAATCCCCTATGTGTAGTTGATACCTTTTTTATCTGAAGTTGCATTTAATGTTCCCGTTGTTTCTTTTGGCATTGTTCATAATGCATTTCATAAATACTTGCTTCCTTCAGTTTGATGAGTTGCTCATGCAGGAACTCTAAGCCTAAACTGTTGACCACTAAATCTTTTGGACTTCTTTTTTTTTAGTAATCCTGATTCGTGTTCTTTGGAAGAGGGACTGTCTGAAGATGAACTCTTGCAGGTTCCTACTTGCAACCTTGCTGAGATGGTCTATAACAAGTGGATGCAGCAGTTTGGAAAGCGAGGGTCTGATTTGTATGTGGCCACTATGGATGATTACATTCGGGCTTTCATACAGATGGTTAGATATTACCAGTTTTTGAAAGGTGCCAACCCAAGAAATGGTCTTGGAAAAGAAGAACTACTGCTTTGTGTAGTACGGATGTATACCCAATGTACAAGTAATCCAAAAGGATTGAACGATGCCATGGCATCTGTACCAAGTCTTAGAGAGTATTGCACTAGGGAGCCTCATTTTGAAGGCGAAGAAGTTTTTGGATCTGAGAAGCAAATGCCCAAACTTCCACTTGGTTCTAAGCTCGATTCACACCGGCCTGATAAAGTAAATTTCTCTCGACCTCATATGGGAACAAGGGGCACCACAGCACCTGCATCAGTTATTTGCTTAGACAAAATTGCCGAAGAAGCATGGCCATCTGTAGATGAAGACAATACAAAGTTGTTGGAGTCATGTAATCCAGTATCAATTGATACAGTAGTTCTAGCCTCTTAAGTGAGAAGCGTCCAAGAAACTGACTGAGACGAGTCTCAATGGCATATTGCTCGGTTGAATAAGACATCTTCCAAGGCGTGTTTTGCATTGCAGGCCATTACAAGGAAGAAATGCGTTGCAAAGATAGTACAAGGCAATAGAGCAACCGTTGCACCTATGTACACTAGAAGCATAGATAATTACAGAAAGAATAGAATTGAGAAGATGCAATTTTTCTTCTGCAACGACGATATTTTGCGTTGCATCAAAGGTTCACGTCGGAAATGGGTTCTCTCTAAACTAGAAGTGCTAGACATTTGGCCAGTGAAAGTTGGAACTAATCTAACGCCAAAAGAGATTTTGGATCTTCAAAATGTTGGGTTCTGTCTTCCACAACATCTTGAAATCTCCCCTCGCAGGCTATGTGGGAACCGTGATCTACCAGCTAATGTTTCAGGGATTCAAATTCTAGAGTCTTCCAAATAGCATCTTTGTATACGGTCGGGCAAAAAGATTTGAAGGAATCCTAAAGCACCTACAACAAAACAAGCTAACAATTGCGCATCAGCCTTAATGTTGAAGGCAACGATTCAATAGGTAACTATGGTACCGCACCCTGACTTTGGATGCATCCTCACGCTTGATTCAAGTACACTACCTGCCATTAAATAATACATGGTCACTGTAGGTTCATTTCTTGCATGCACTTGCCCGTATTTCAAAGAGATGTCAACAAAGGCTCTAGGAAAAAGAGGGTAGTGGACAAATTGCAAGCACTTGTACTTTCTGTTTGTTGGCGTCTTCTAATTAAATGCAGAAGTAGATCTTTTTATTCATGCTCCAAGCTTTAGCTTTAACAAAGTGAAACATCTTCTTCAAAGTGGTATCTTGAAGCTCAAATCCAATTAGGACATGAATATAGCTCTAGACCATAGGCGTTAACATAGAGCTAAACACCTTTGGGTGATGTGTTCCAATAGCATTTTATTTAAGAATTGTAGTGAGACTAAAAGGGCCACTATTCAATTTCAATTTCAATTTGTCCCATTCATGTTGTACTAGCAAATGTGATTGCTCATCTTCAACCTTCTAGGATGTTTGATGTATATCTCTCTCTAGTGAATGTTCATATAGTGCCTATAATATTGTTAATTAATGAATGCCAGAAATTTAACAATTGCTTTAGTTGAACCTTGTCTAGTTCAATTGACCTTGCCCGTATTCAATTTTTATAATGAAGATGGTAGGACAACAGAAGAAAATGATGCATACACTAGTAGAAAATCTGAATTTTCTGTCATTTTGGACGCGTTGTTTTGGACAAAATCTAACAGAAATCAATCTAAAACAACAAATTTTTGTTAGATTTTGTCCAAAACAACGAGTCCAAAATGACAGAAAATTCAGATTTTCTACTAGTGATAAGGTGACAACTAAAAAGTAGCGTCTTGGCATTGAGAGGCAACTTAGGGGTTAAACACACTAGAAGAAACTTACATTTTTTCTAACATGCCAATGAACATGGTTACATGTTTAGTTTCACATCAAGCATGTCTACTGTGGATGTCTAGGAAAATCCGTCAAGATTGACGGGACAAAAACATGAAGAATTTGAAAAAACATGCCGTGTTTTTAAAGCGACGTCACAACAAACATGGTCAAAAAAGGAGACAGAAGTGTGCCATGTGGCAGCCATGTAAGCGCCACGTATGCAGGCGGGCAATGCCCCATGGAATTTCTTAAACCTGACCTATTGATGATGTGGCACCTGACGTCATACTGTTTGAAAAAATTAATATTGTTTTCAACAACGTCAACGTAGATGTCTAAAAGAATTTGAATGTTGTTTTTTGCGATGTCCACTTAGACTTCTAAACATTTTTACAAACGTCAACTTAGACATACACTATACACAATACACCATACAAAAAAAGACATATAAAATACACCATATAGTATACATTGTACATCATACACCATACAAAATAGGCCATACACAATATATTATACACCATATACAATACTTTACATCATACATTATACACCATATATAATACGCAATATACTATACATCATATACAATATGTCATACATTGTACACCATATATAATACACAATGTATTATACAACATACACAATATATCATATTGGCAATTATGTCAAATGGCCTAAAAAGCCACTTATTATAAGTATATTGACATGACAAGATGACCTACTTATACAGGTGTGGTGATAGGAGCAAAGACAAAGCATATGGGATATGCGAAACTTAGAGATTGTATTTTATGAGAAAACATTTGGACATCTCAATTGACGCGTTAGTTGACATTGCAAAAAATATGTAGACAACCTCTAAGACGTTTCAATTGATGTACTAGTTGACATTGCAAAAAACATCTAGATGTTTTAGAAGATGTCTCAGTTGACGTTTTAGTTGATGTCTTCAAAAATAGTGTTAATCTAAATGTTTTTGACTATGCTTTCACCAAAAATGCTCCAGAACTGCCATTTCTAGGACAAGTACTAAAGTTTAGAGAAAAAAATAACATTTGTACAAATGTAACCTTAGGATCTTGCAATACACTAATTTGAGAAGATGTGGAAAAAAATTCAAAAATTTCCATTGTGTAGATTGCAAGATATTAGTGTTTGAATTGACAGAAATTCTTTAATTGGCTTTCCAAAAAAATAGGCAACTACACTTCACAACACCACATTTATATACAAAAATGCCCATATTGATGGTACTTCTTTGGATTCATTCTTCAAGGCAAGTTGGCTACATGCTTGAAAATTTTATAATCCTTTAGAATTGTACAACATATAGAAAAAAAATAGTAAGTACGAAAAAAAAATAATGATTGAAAATACTAAACTGTCAAGAATTTAGTTATAGAATTGAAAAATGTCAATTCCAATGATTGCAATGTTGCAATAAATAATCTACATCCTACAATTTTATTTTGTTTTTAAAAATTGAAAATTGAGTTAAATAAAGGACTTCAAAGTTTATTTTAAAGTAGCAAATCTATAATTGCCCGTAAACTAAAACTCCTCAAAACTTTCATCTCATCGATCAAAATGAAATGACTAAAAGCTTTTTACGCATATATAAATTTAGAAAACCAATTTCAAATTTTTATTTTAGAAATTAAGAATTTTTTAAGAATTTTTGAGTAGCTTGTTAAGCAATGAAAATTACATATTATGTAGTCAAAAGTTATGGAAATTATTGTGCCTTAAAGGTACCCTTTGGCACATGTTGTGTGAAAATTTCAAAGAAAATAAAAATAAAAATTCAATTCAGAGTGAACTGCCCAAAATCACAAAAATAGTGTTTAGGCATTTAGGGGTTAAAATTTTCAAACGGCATCAACATGTACTGAAGTGCCATGCCACTTCAGCTTCATTGGATGCCATATCATTGAAATGCCACGTCAAATACCATTTTTTTTAAAACCATGCCATATAGTTGCCCTTCCCATGTCTTTTTCATATGTAGTCAACATTTCACCTCAGCCCCCAATAATTTTTAGAAACTTATCCATAGTCAAATCGTAAGCCCATGCGGCCATGCAAGTCATTTCTACTCTATAAAATATAAATCTTATGAAAAAAAATATCTATTGTGATTTTTCCTCTAAGATGTATTGTTCTTGATGCTAATTTTGAAGAGCCCTCAACAATAGAAGATGAAGATTTGCAGTGGACTCCCTTGTACAAAATGTTGAATTGGAAAATCATAATCATCCATTATAAAAATCAAATGTCTAATGCTAAAACTACACTTCAAGAAGACATCATTCTTAAGAAAAAATTAATTAGAATAATGAGTAGTTTTAATAAGGATTTCATTCACTCCAAAGTTCTATCAATACCAAAATGTCGTGCCTTCTGCGTTTCTGGTTTAAATGTTGTTAAAGTAATAGTTGAAGGTTAATACATATTTTTACAATACCATTACTTTACTACACTGTCAAGATAAATTTTGATTAACAAAATAATGAAATGGAACAAAATCTCAATTTATAAGAAAAGAGTTGCCTCAGAAAATTCCAAGTTGATAGCAATATTGTTTTTGAATATGTAAACAAGAATTTGCATTGGGAGTATTGAATTTGAGTATTGAACATATAAAGATTGCAATGTCTTCTAATATATTTGCAATCCAATTATTTTGAAGCCTTTAATGGAGAATGGAAAAAGTGCAGCACATAATGGAAGTGAGTGCAAATTCATTGTTTTGTTTCCAATATTCTTTGTTGTTTGGGAGAAAATATGAATAATAACTTTAGCAAAAAAAGAATTTTATTTGCAATGCAATCAAAAAATGAATCTTCAAAAATTGACAACAAAATATGTTATATTATGAAGTATTTGGGAGCATAAAGACAAATATTTACATATAGTATATATACTATAACGCATTATACTAATTTTTTAGGACTTGTTAATACAATTTTTGCTATATTGGAAGTACAATAGAAAATGAAGTCATTCCCGTCCATGCATGTAAGGTTTTTGAGAAAAGATGCCAAAGAGCTTCTCCTTCTTTGTATTTTTCACATGTGGTTAGCGTTTTACCTCAATCCATAGTAAGTTTCAGTAACTTACTTGTAGTCAAACCGAAATCCTTTGCCAACGTGGCAGTTACTTGTTTCTCAAGACGTCAGGAGAAACATGACTATGTTTTTTGTGATGTTCTCTGAAACATGGACATCAGATAGGATAGAAGCTTGTCATGACCCTAACGTTGAAGTGTTTCTTGCAACATCCAAGTGAATTAAGCCTCCCATGGCCAAAGTCCCATTTCTTTGCTCATGTTTTAAGAAACATTCTTGTTTCATGCTAACATCCAAAAAAACAGGGGCTCCTACTAGTGACAACTATGCACTGAACAATTTTCTAAATTTGTGAATTGCCTAGAACTTGCTATGGCGTACAACCCTTTTCAGATTAGCACCACTTCATTTTCACATTTTGGCAGTACAAGGGGTATTAAAGATGAATATTAATTATCTCTAGAATATTTGCCAACACTAGTGTAGCGCATACTGATTAACTGCAAGCTTGTCAATATTGCAACCAAGCCTTAGTCATTAACCAAACACCTATATGACCACAATGGATTGAATCCAATCTTCAAGTACAAAAGAAGAATTACTTTTGTTTTTAGAAACAAAATTTAAAGGAAATATGGAATCACCCTAAACATTGTTTTTGTGCATGTGAAAATTTGTTCAACCAATATATTAGCGTTTTTGATATGCTTCCCTCATGCATTC
Source organism: Rhytidiadelphus loreus (assembly GCA_947034895.1). Lineage (NCBI taxonomy): Eukaryota > Viridiplantae > Streptophyta > Bryopsida > Hypnales > Hylocomiaceae > Rhytidiadelphus > Rhytidiadelphus loreus. The sequence goes on along the minus strand of OX344763.1, from coordinate 66,396,378 downwards.
GCCTTCTATTGTATATAAATGTTAAGGTAATCCTATACATTGCAATTACAATTGTTCAGTAATTAGAGGTCCAATGTTCAGGTGACTACTAAAGCACTTCAGTATAAGCACGTCAATGTACAATAGAATAAAAAGATGTACATCCAATGATAAGTAGTTTCTATGAAGCTTAGACTCGGATTCCTACACTTTAAATCTTGACCTCTAAAAATTTTAAAGGACGTACAGTAAATACAAACCAAAGTCAACAGACAATGTTGAATACCACATTCCTAATTGTATGCCCTTCTTTAACCCTAAAAGGATAAGTTTGAGGTTTTAGATCCATAGTTATATCACGGTATTAGATCCATGGTATCACGTTATCCACGTTATCATGTTATAGATTTATGATCACACTCTAAATCCATGGTGAAAGGATATGATTTTGGTCTTCGCACCACGGTCATAAATTAATGTCCACACTCTAAATCCACAGTCAAAGGATATATTTCTAGTCTTGGGATTACAGTCATAGGTTATCATCTATACCTTATGTTTGCAATGAAAGTCTGTGGTCTTGGGCGCATAGTGATAGGGCTACTACCACGGCCATAGGTACATAAACATTGGATTCTTGTGTTATACTTCCCAGAACATTGAACAAAATCAAGTCTAAACTTTTGGAAGACAATTGTTCATTCAAAAATTATTTCAATTTTTAGGCTCTCCAAGTTCAAACTCATGTGTTACTAGATGTCTAAGGATATTCACACGCAATATATGATTAAAGTATTTTTCATCCACATCTACAATATTTTCATCCAAAAAAACCATGTATTTATCATCCACAATCACCCTATTTTCATCCACAGTCCCTGTACTTCGCAACCACATCCACCATATATGTATTCCACATTCATCCATTTTTTTCATCCATAGTCATCCACTTTTTCATCCATACTCATCCATTTTTTTCATCTTCATAACTTAGGTTTTTTAATCCACTTTCATTCACTTTTATCATAATGCTTTCGTTCATTTTTTTCCCCAAAAGTACTAAATCCATGCTCTACGCTCAAGATTCTACGCTCTACGCTCCCCGCTCCCGCTCTATGCTCGTATGCTAGCTCTGTTGGTGCAAATCCCAATCATTGCCTAAGATGCTAAAGACGGTTTGTCTTAAAGCTGTTGTATCCATGTCAACCACCGAGACTCCAATCCGCTCTCCGGCATACATTCATCCATGTTCTCTACTCGTTTCATCCGGTCCAACCTCAACTAAAGAAGGACGTTTTTTTGGTTTACACTAGTAGAAAATCTGAAATTTCTGTCATTTTGGATGCATTGTTTTGGACAAAATCTAACAGAAATCTGTCCAAAATAACAGAAATTTCAGATTTTCTACTAGTGTTACCTCATTCAATCTTTGATTCAACTTGCTCTAAGTTAGAACCTCATCCACTTTACTGGTCTCAAAGTCCTCCATTGCTTTGGCCTTCTCAAATGGAAGAGAGAGTTGATCGCTCTCTTGAGTTTCTTGCGACCTTGGTAGTTGATTCTCCATTTTGGAGAGGCCCTGTTCTTCGTTTCGTTCCTTTGCATATTTGTCACTATAATTCTTCCTTGATGTCACCAATTGCTTTCCCAAAGATTCAAAGCTTTCAACGACCCTTTTATATTTTTTACTCCACTTGTCATTCTTTTGCTCCAACTCCACAATTTTCTGCAAGTAGTTGTACTTCTCATCAAAAAGTGATAGCGCTCTACTAGCAAACTTGTAAAAAGCCAATCCACCCTATACGATAATGTGGCTAAATTCTTAGCCAATTCCATAGCCAACGGGACCATTTCAGCTACAACTTCAGCAGAACATGTTATTACTTGAGCGGATGTCACAAAATCGTGAAATCCAAGTTTGTTTTTGGTTGCCACATAGCACTCAACCTCGTTCACGGGTTCACCTTCTCTCGACTCATCCATATGTTGCAGCACAGGGCAAGCAATTTCCCCGTATACTCCCAAAAACCACTCTAGTGCATAACAAAAGTGATTCTAAAGATCAAACCCACGAGATTTTGTGAAGTATCTACCCTATTTATGATTCTAAGCTTAGTCAGTCTCCAAACTCCACCTTTCCGGTCCTAGTACTGCAACCGGAAACAACACAACATCAGAAATTATGACTAGACTCCCTTTTCTTTCCGATCCAGGACACTATCCGATTTGTCAAACTCCAACAATACCAAAACCCTCTAACTTTTGGTCCTGAGATACCGCTCTTAGACCAATCCATTCCGGTCTATCCTCACTCAATACAACCTCCTATCGGGTTTAGTTTTGCCTCTGTTTTACCATTAGAGGGTTCGCCGCTTCATTCTGAGAGTGGCAGGCCTACCACTCCTTCTGTGACTTATAGGGCTGAAGACCCACTATCCTATCCTCCAATCTCCTACTCTAATCTAGATCCGGTTTGATCCTTCACAGTAGCCCAGATGACAATCCAGATTACAGGTCACACAAAGATCCCCTATACGATCTGCTCATACTACAACCACCTTGATATTAAGTTCTATCTATGGGTGATTGCAAGAAAGACCGGTCCTATTTGGCGTCACAAATTGAAGTGACTAAGTTGCTATCAATCATAACTTTTGGAAAATGAAGCCGATGGACTTGAAATTTTTATTGAAGATGACTAACTGAGAAATCATGAGATTCATTATTTTTCATAAATTTTGAAAAATAATTTTATAATTAAATATCAATTTAGCTAATTTGTCACACTTTGCGGTTTAGGGGGTTTTAGTACTGTAGAGCATCCAAAAATTATGATGTTCACTTGAATTTTATGTGGGCTATTTCCACACTAGATGAGCATGGGCCTACCAAAGGGCATTCAAAAGAACACAATTCTTTGTCCTCAACATGCATGCGAATAGGGATCCCTTGCGCATAGCACTCTAAACATTTATGATGGTTTCAACTTCTAGTTTTTGGTGAAATGTAATCACTATCAAGTCTTTATAAATGGCCAATTTTTAGTTTTTTTTTATTCATGATTTTCTAATTTTTATTAATTTATACTTAACTTTATCTACTTTCTGTGACAAACTGTCATTTTTTTTAAGTAGTACTGTTTCAATATTATAAAGTACTCAAATGTACTATTGGCCGTTGATTTTTCAGATCAACGGCTGAGATTGCTCCATTTTGTAGTACTCCTAGTACTGGACAGAAAAAACGTAGTTTTTGACCAAATGCTACCAAAATCGTTCGGTCTTTCTTGCAATCACCCCTATATGAAGTTAGGTGATTACAAGTGTACCCGTCCATTCCAACGACAACTAAAGCTTTTCCGTTTGCCAAATAAGATAGTAAGATTTCACAAAAGTTCAGACACTCAACTGGATTTCCCACCTAGGAGTTCTAGTACAACTAAGGAATTCCTCCCTATCAACGCAGCCTAACAACGGCTCTCTCACCCGGAATACTTTACCTTAGAAGTGTTGAGGAACTGGAATCCACTCCTAACTTTTACTATCCACTCACATACACTTAGATTCAAACCACAACACCAAAGGGAGAAGATTACTCTAAAAAATACATGTACACTTCTAACTCCTCACCACGCATCCCTGCCCAAAACTAGAAAGATGCATAAAGAAGAGCAAATAGAATACACAAAGAAATTTCAGAAAAGATCAATCTTCCGTCTCCTTTGCAGAGAATGATTTTATATACATTTGAAAATTGTACAAAGGCAAAAAGTGCCCTCGAAAGTCTGGGCGGAACTTTTGGCTTGTTCCTAACTATCCGGACATCCGGTCCGGTCCTATCTATACTTTACAAAATACAGTGCTTCCTAACTACTCCGCAATTCCTACATTCAGCGTAGGACTTTCGGGTTCTTGCCTCAGTTGATTGAACACCTCAGATAGATTTCGATTCTGTTCTTCCGCTGTAGGATCTGAACTTTCGGGTTCCATCTCCATATCAATCAATTGATCTTTCGTGCCGGTCTGCGCCGTACTTTGTTCGTTCTTCTTAGACTGGGGAGTAAAACTCTTCCCCTCCTTGGTTTCCGTTCCTTCTGGAAACAACTCCGGTAAGGAAATGTTGGAGAGGTGGATCAGAGATCCGGTCAACCTCTAGCTGCACTCCTCCATCCGGTCAGCAGCCTCCCTTGCTCCCGCCATCGCTATCTCTACTTGGTCGGTGAAGTCTATCAAAATCCCTGCCATCCGGGTACTGGATGGTTTCTTGTCCTAGAGCCATCCTTCATTGAACAGCTTGGCCTTGGCAATTGTCGATCTGGTTTCTCCAAAAGTCACCTTCACTTATTTTGCGACCTTCTGTGTTTCCGCCGCCATATCCGATGTGGCAGCAATGTCTTCCTGTCATGACCCAAAAAGTCAAGATTAGCTTTGATACTATATAATAGGGTTTATTTTTTATTTTTTTCTTTATAAATTTTCGATTTCCTTAGACTTAAGCGGGTATATAGCATAGGTTTTGAAACCGGAGGATAGAGAAACCATAAATTGATAAAGTGGTTAAGCAGGAAATTAATTTTCTTGCATTTTAATTGGAACCGGAATTACTGAATGCATCAGGAAATCTAAATCGGAATCGGAACTAGGAATCATTAGAAGCGGAGACTATGAGTAGACTATCAGGAGCCAACTGGAGTTAATTAGGAAACATCAACGATACCTGGCAATTAGGGAACGGTCGGATTAACGGGCAACAAACAGGAACGGTAGGAACACTATATTCAATATTTTGGGAGTTTTCCAGTGAAATGGGAGTCATAGTCTAATGAATTGAGAATGTCTAGAAGCTCCTAAGTGATGAATAGAGCTGATTTTGAGGTTAGAAATCACATAAAACACAATGCGAAGACATCCAAACGAAGTTAGAAAAGGCAAGATTTGAAATGGTTTATAGAATTAACAGTATGTCATTCTATTAATAGAAAAAATTCACCTGATATATACATAATTGATGAATACATTGCAAAATGGTATGTAATTACATCGAACCATAGCCCACTGTTACACTCCTAGTAGCTAAATGTCACATCACCACCACCTGTGTTAGACACTACAAATAGATTGCTTGAGCAAGTAACCACATGATTGAAAACTGAAGTGCATGTTCAATTTTGATATGGTTCTACACACTGAGATTTTAGAAACAAATCAGGCAGCAGCCACCCTACGCTTGCCTTTTTTTGTCCCTATAATATTTGTGCCCAGAACCATGTCAAAATTGAACATGCACTTCATTCTTCAATCACCATGTGATAGCTCGCCCAAGCTTCTAATCGCATGACTATCACTTACAATGAAGATGCGACATTTTGACTACCCGGTTTGTAATACTAAACGGTTTGCTATGCATAGCATGTAGCTAATCTATACTGTGGTATAACGTGACATACAAAACACCATTACCGAGCAGTCCTCAATATATTTCATTCGAACCTCTGGTATTCACACAAGATTATCACTTCTAGAATTCTATCATGTACGTCTCTGAAGACTCCCACTCTACACTATAAACACGTATTATATGTGTGATTTACTTCGCTGTAGCTTCCTTGCCTTCAGAATGTCAGGTCCGCGACTATATCCAGTATTTGGCCACTTGTACTCATTCCACCGTTGATGCATCTGTCGTTGAATGCACTTGAGGTCCCATGCGTCGAGATGACACGCATCGCACTGCTTTGGTTGCACCCCATCATGTGTCCTAGACTTGCGGACACTCCCTGATAGGACATACGTAGGATGGCGCCCTGCACTACTAGAATCAACTCCAACATGTGTATCACGAGATCCAGCAGTATCATGAGATCCACCAGACACCAATGACTTGCTCACATGTGCAGGAATTGGAGTTGCGGCCTCTTCATACAACCTCTTCTTAGGCGCTTTGTCGGGGGCCACCGGTGATAACCGAGAAGCAAGGCCCCCCCCACATCGCAATGGAGAAGGCGAGCAAGACTTCGGCAGACGTGAACCATTATTTGGCGGATCATCCACCACACTGTCATCCACGAGCTTCGTAGAGTAGTCCATTGTGGAGTTTGCTGTAGCCGCCGAGCAGAGGAAATTTCCCCTACTAAGGATTGTATATTGCCCATAGTCCAGTATAGAATCCGCCGACGCACCACACGACATGTGATGATCTCCATCGGGAGAATCCGGTCCGTCCGATCTCTGGCATCAAGTAATATTTAGACCATAACCACCGAGCATAACTGCATTGCTTTGAGAACTTGAAACACCATCCATGAATAACTGCAAAACAAGGATAGCACAAACCAGGAAACAAAAAAGCTCGACTCGAGCTAATTTAAGAGAAGCACACAAAACCCTTCCTATTTTATTGAAGGAATAATGAAAAATATTACAAATCTGTACGCAACAGGCTGAAGTCAATTCGACTCGATCAAAACTGCTCAAGAGCATGAAAATCACCAACCTGTCCCTCTATAGGCCCAGTCCTAACGAATGTTAGGCGAAGCATGGACGACCTCCATCAATCTATCGTAATCCTTCTTCTGTTTTCGATCGTCACATATCATGTGATGGCCAATTCTATTGGCCGCATTCTGACGGAACGACTTAAGCCCTTGTCCACGAGCTGCGTGGAGATTCTGAAACCAGGGAAGGAGGATATCTACGAGGAAAGTGTCCCTCGGTCCGCTACCCTTGTATGACCATGACTCCGACAAAATGACATTTTCAGCACCGTTAAGAATGTGCTTAATGGGACTGTCATCCACTATCACGGTGTTTAGGGACGAGAACCTCCCTCAGTAGCTAGTGAAGAGGCTCTCTAAATTTTTAAGGAAAAGTTCCTTATTTGTGCCAGGCTCCTTGTATGTTGTAATTCGGGAATGTTTGTCCTTGCATTTAAGTGTTTTACAAGAGGTTTGACCTAGAGTGACTACCGGCTGGTCGAGCCCCTTAAAGAGATAGGTCGCCACTTCATTAGTGGTTGAAGTCTTCATACTGCTCCACATTGAAATTGTGGCTATCTGTCCTAACGCATGTAGGAAATCAGAGCACCCTGGACGGACATACACTAACTTTGGTCCAACAACTGCAAGATGGGTAGCAGAGTGTGGTTGGAAGGCGTCCCCAGTCTGCCTGACCCAACCCTTATACTTGTGATCTTCACATGCGCAGAATACCCCATTGAGGTCTAGGATGACGTTGATCCACTTGTCTGCCGCCCTGGACTTCAATGGGGTATTGACCACCTCCGGAAGTCCTCGAGGATCACATGGAGGATCAGATTCCTGATAGACAATGGACGAATGTGGAGCTAGTTATTATCTTGCATTGATAGCCTCACACCATGCTAACAAAAAAGGATGTTCATGATCGTAGAGACCACTACACAAACGATGAATTCGAATTAAAAATCAGAGACATACCTTTTGCTGCGAGGGCTGTATTGTCTCCGCTACGGAATCCTCTGTGGCAGCGGCCGGTTCAGGAATTACGACCTGGAGAAGATTGGCATCAGGTATCAAACTGTCCTCGGGGACTTGATCGGCACTCTTCGAACATTTAGGATTGCCTTTCGTCACCATGACATTCCGGTCCGTCGGCTCAGATACAACATCAGCCACATTCTCCAAAGAGGTTGGTTTAGGAGCGACTACGATTGATGCAATAGGAGGTGGCAATAAATCTACAGCATTGGCAGTGCCTGTAAGTCATGAGTGTACAAAGAAAGTACTGTAAGGAATTCGGATATTACCGCTTTACATAAAAATATTTTGATATACATAAAAGCTTTGTGAAAATTTTGAACTCCATGGTTCGATCCACTAGAAGTCCAGCTATGTCAAAAACGTTGAGTTGTCTATGAGAGAACTCTACAACTACATACAACCCACATCAAAATTAGCTCGAGTCGAGCCAAAACTGCACAACAACACCGAATGATCATTGAGGTGCACCTGAGCCGGACTCCTGGCTAGGCAAAGCTGATGGCTCGTCAGGAGTCTCCACCATGTTGCTACTGTTTGCCTCTGGAAAGGCAGGTGCAGACTGCTCTTCCAGAGGTACCGGAGGTGGAACAGCTGGTGACGATGGAAGAGGCAGTGTCCGTGGCGGGGGATGTGAAGGAGGTGCAGGTACCGCAAATTCCGAAGGCCCCACCTGACCTGGAGGCATTACAGTAGACGACCCTGACGGCTGATTTTCGAGCCTTAGTTGGGGTGTCCCAGGCTGCATCTCAGCAATGGGCTTTGCACCCTTCATCCACATAATCAAGGAGTCCAACTTGTCGTTAGCCGCCTTGGAATCCTGTAGTATGAAGCTCTGCATGGTATCCAGCCTCTTGTTCACCTACTGCTGTTGCAAGAAGATTTCCGTCCGGTCCTAGATCCGCTTCTCCTCTATCTCAGCAAACCTCCTCTTGATGATGTCATCCATCAGCGAGGTCTTCCTTCTCTTCCGTGGATTGGTAGAGGAAGGGGTGGACGACGGTTGCGGCTCCATCGTGTCACCAGTCGAGGCAGAGGACCCGCAATGCTCCGTTGGTATTGCACAAATTGGGGACGAAGGAGCAGTAGGCATTTGATCGTGCGAGAAGTCTTCGGGGTCGTCATCGGAGCTTGAGACCACCTTTGGCTCCTGAGCGATCCCCCTCCCCCGACGAGCAGTCGATGGTGAATCCCACGGTGCCCTCCGCAATGCCTTCGCGGAGGAAGGTGTTGAACGCGACTTGCGTTGTTTACTTGATGCAGCCTTCTGCACTCTGTAGCTTGACTCCAGGAAGTCGGCTCTATCAAGCTTCATGGCCGTGGAGACAATGACGTTCCAGAAGATGGTGTCTTCCTTCACCCCAGCTGCAAAAACATTCACGGAACTCATCTGTAGAGACAGAAACGACCAGTAATAATCAGAAAACCTTCAATCTAAGCGACAATTAAGCTCGATTCGAGCTAAAGCTACAATTACAGCTAAGTTAAAAATATTCAGAATATATGCCAACCATAGAATGGGGACTCACCACCGCAGCGCATGTGAACTTCCCCCCGGCAAAGACCGAGAACACATTGTCTCCAGCTTTGCAAAACGACTTGACCAACCACAAGTAGAACTCCATGCGCAGCTCGACGTTGTAAAGGCGGAATTCAAGTTCGTTGTACCCCCGCGGCGTGTTGAATACGGGTGTGTCAGGAGCCCAAAATGCCTCGGGGATTTTCACATTTGTAGTGTAGTCGGGTCTAATTAGAAACATGAGTAGCACTTTGGCATGCGACTTCGCTTTCGCAGATGACATGTCTCCCATACGCTCGTAGTCCCCGGGCATGTAGTCTACGTACTCACATTTGAATTTGTGCAACTCCTCGTGATTTTGCACAAACGCGGTTACTTGTATCTGGTCCACCGCATCTGCACAAATGAAAAGCCACACTGGGACCTCCTCCAGCAATGGTTGCCGTTTCCCCATCAACGACAACATGACTATGTTAAAGTAGGGAATTGCAATCATTATGGTTCCCTTCTGCTTTGACAACACTCCCGGAATGATTCGGAAGTCAATGACCCCTAGTTTGAGATCAGCTGCGTTGTCCACGGTCCACACACCTTTTGGCCACGCCGTATGCGTGTCTGGTTTGATGGAATACGGTGCATAGTACGCCACAGTTGACGGCGGGACAAAGCACTTTCTGTCCCTTAGAAAGACCTTGAAGAATTTAGCAGCGTCCTTTGAAATTTCCTCTGTCGACTTATTCTTGGACTTCAACTGCTTAATCTCCGAAAAATATTCTTTGCCAGGCCTCTCCAACAGAACATTCATTGTGGCCGAGGTCACAAAATACTTTGACTTGAACTCCTTCCATTTCTCTGGCACGACCTCATTGTCCGCGTTAAGGAGTCCAAGTGTTGGATCAATTTTGTTCAATTCCTTCTTCACGAACTGCTTTCGCTTCCGCCTCTCAATCCAGGCACTTGACGAGTAATTGCTTTCTAGTACAGAGGATGCTTGCTTGATCGTCACTTTCGGATGTGGTTGTTTTCTATCGTTGCCAGACCTGTTGAGGATGTGCTTTGCGAGCTTCTTGAGGTCGTCGTATGATAGATTCCTGAAGAACTTAAAGTACTCCTTATTCAGCATCCCGTTCTTTGTTTTCCATGACGGCTTGGCATTGAACTTCTTCAGAGTGTCAGGATCGACGAGCTCACCATGTGCGACGCTGGAGATGACCTCACTCCAAAGATTGAAGACTTCGTCTGGCGTTGTGATAATTTTCACCTCGTTCGTTATAACCAGACTGCTCTTTGCATCCTTGCCCTTGGCTTTCGTCTGCCCCTTTGCAACGTCAATCATGGAAAATCGCATTTGCATAGCCTTCAAGAATTCCTGCAAGAATGGACTCCACATGCTTCAGATCACAGGCCACGAGCTCGAATTGAGCTGATCTAGTACAGATCATTGAGAAAACAAGAAGAAGTGCAAATTGAGCTCGATTCGAGCTAATCTCTTACCGCGTATTTCATTTTGTTGGTGTGCGCTTCCTTCGACCGCCTTGAACTTGTTACTGATCCAGAGTTAGTGTCATCTTTGGAATTGCGAGGTTTGCCCATCTCCTCCCAGACATTCCGTGCCCCAAGGATGTTTGTCGCCCACGACGGCTGGATAGCTTGAAAGTGGTTCACGCGGTTGTAGTATGCGGAAATGGAGCGTAGAATTTCAGCGTCCTTGGTCCACACAATGTAGCAACTCCATTCTTTGTAATCGTCAACGATGTCGGGGGCAACATTGAATTTCGGATCTTGCATTAATTTGCTCGCCCAAACACTGTGCTGCCCATTGATGATGTAGAAGTCACCGTCCTTGATTTCATCCCACGACTCATATCCTGCGGCCGTAGGCTTGTTGACAGGCATCACACACAGGGTCTGCCGATTGCTGTGGTCTGGCATGTTCACGAGCCAGTGCATCATGTCTTCGACGATGCGGTCCTCCTTGCTTCTGATATTTACCGTGGGCGGTGCCTGAATAAGTTTTTCGATGGGAAGTTGTTTCTTCTCCATCTTGTAGAGGAACACGTCGGCACAGGCAGTCCAGAACCGCTTGTATGCCTTGTTGGACTCTTCATAGTTCGGCTTCTTATTGACCCTCAGTGATTCGAGAATGTTGCTGAAGTCACAGGCAATGTCTTCAATGGTGGACTGATTTCCGGATCTCTCTATGGATTTCTGTTGGGAGGAGGAAGCTAGATTACTAGTCTACCTCGGAGTCCGTATTGTATCTACAGGATTTCGATTGCGTTGACCTCGCCTCGGGGTATCCGCAGGTGCTTGCTTGTCAGTTGAGATCTAACTTCCTCCATGACTGCCTACATTCAATGAGACTGTGTGTGCTGTTCTACTGTCCCTCTCAATATTAATCTTTGTTTTTAGGCAGGCAAAATCCTGGAACATTTGCCTGACCTTTCTGCATAGTTTGCGGCCTGTTATTGGATTTCCATTCTCCTTCAGGAATACACTCTCATTCACCTTCTCTTCGAGTTCCTTGATGTGATCTTGAAACGAGGTAGTTTCTAGACTCTCGATGAGATTTGTCACTTGGAATGGGATTTTCTCGGAGTCGAAGTGGATTGTGAAGTTGTATTGGTCTTTCGCTTCGACACCGAGATGGGCTGTTTGACAATGGATCTTGATTGTGGGCGATATATCTTCCACCACGTCCTTTACGCGCTCCTCATACGAGAGCGGGAGGAAACAGCTCATTCCCTTGTACTTCACGCAGAAGGCGATATGTTCCGAGCACGGAATCATCAGTAGACTCCAGCACTCCACCTTCTCTGGGTGAGTGAACTCCCAATACTCCCCATCATCCAAGAAGTCGTCGCCGTCGTCGTCGCTAACCTTGAGGACTTCAGTTTTTGTGAAGTATAGTTGCAGCTTTTCTACGTGGCTATCCATCTGCAGGCGAACATTTTCTATGGTAAGAGTTTAATCTTTTAGCTCGACTCGAGCTTATTTCACCATGACAAGCACAGCATTTCCCATTTCGTTTCTAGTTAGATGGGCAGTTCATCAGGATATGTTGTTTTTATTTCGTCCATCTGCTCGTTATTGGTCTGTGAGCAAAGCACGTTCATGGTATGTTGTGAATATGAGGCAATCGACTATACCGGAGCTCGATTCGAGCTTACTTGCCGTACGTTCTGCCCGTTGTTCACTCTCGTTCTGCTTGATGTGTTGTTCATTGCACTTTCTACCAATTTAGATTGATTCGAGCTCTTTCAATATTATACCGATTAAGTTAGATTTGAGGTCTTGCAATGTTATACCGATTCGAGTTCTTGCAATGTTATACTGATTTAGCTTCTATAATGTTATATTGGTTCAGCTCGATTCGAGCTCTTACAATGGATTGCTCTAAGGTCTGGTCTTTGTTTTCCGGTCCATAATACAACTCCATGGCTTGTTTTTTCTCGAGTCACTCTAGTTGTCTACTTTTCCCTTAGTCAATTTTGTTTTAGGCTAAGTTTTTGAGGATTATCTTTATTATCAGCTCGAGTCGAGCTCTTACAATGTGATGCTCTAAGGTCTGGTCTTTCTATTCCGGACCTAATACAACTCCATGGCTTGTTTTTTTCTCGAATCGAGCTGGTTCTCTACCTTTTGCTTAGTCGATTTGGTGGTAGGCTTAGTTATGGAGGATTGGCGTTAGATTCAGCTCGATTCGAGCTGAAAGAAGGTGTTGCTGTTAGTCTTCTGCGGAGACTAATTCGTAAGTTCCAATGGCATGATTGTCTTCTACTTCTAATATGTTGCTTATAAGGTTCAGGTTCCTTGGATTTGCTCGATTCGAGCTGATTTCGTTATTCTAGTTTCAGAACATTCAGCTTGAACCGAGCTGAATATGGCGAATTTATTTTTGTGATTCAGCTCAGTTCGAGCTGAATTTGCATTGATGTGTCTCCTTTTAGCAAACCCTACGACAGACTCTAAACTTCATATCCTTAAACCCTATGAAGTCCGAAGCAAACCCTAAGCCCTAAACCCTAAACCCTAAACCCTAAGTCTACTTGCATTTCATTTTTTGAAATATAAAGGTAGGATTTAAATAACTCCTTTATAAGTGATTACAATCATGAAAGTTGTGTGTTTATGGTTGTTATTAGTAAAAGTTTTTTGGTTTTCTATTTTTAAACCATTTAATCTTTCACTGTAAACATTTTTTCTAAACAGACTTGATGGTTCAAAAAACTTTGGATAAAGTTAATCAAGCTCTGGTTGTATGCTTTTATTTGCCCCTCCCTCCCACCCTTCTTTTTCCTCTCAATTGAAATAATGCTTTAGGCAAATGTAGCCACTAATCTTGATGTATTAGAAGGCTTATCTTCAAATAGCTTTGGAGACTAATAGGAATTCCTTTGGAAAAATTCTCTAAATTTATTTAAAAGAATTTGTAACATCACATGTTGTTTCTAGCTTTGGCAGTTACAATAATTAGGAAAAATTTGTTTAAACTTAGTACCAAGTCTAATCATTAGAGGAATGGAACTATGATTGGAGTTTGGTGTCTAAATTAGTACAAGTCTAGGTGGCCTAACTTATCCCCTATACATGTTACTAATGGCCAAAGTGGTGGGCAAACCAACTTTGTTAAAGCTAGTAACTTTTTTGCACCGCTCTGTGATGGCTCATTAATTAGCCATGACGGTGGTGTTTTATGGAATTTCTAGAGGGAAGTTACTAATTCAAGTGGACCTTATTTGAATTTGTTTTTTCCCCCCTCTTTAGTCATAAAAGCATAAATTTGAATCTTCCAAGAAGAGCTGTTTAGCTCAAGTGGGCCTGGATGAAAAAATCTCCCCCTTTTTTTTGGATGCTAAAGCTCATATGGATGCACCATGCCCTAAATGAGAGCTTGCAGTATATAAGTAGCTCAAACCATTGGTGAAAATATTCACTTTGGTTTACAATCTGTTGCTGCTTTGGAGGAAGAAGTGTTAAGGAGTTTTTGGAGTGAGGAAGGCACAGATGGCATCTTCTCAGGTCCTCTGTAATTAGCATGTTTATGTTTTGCTTTGGCAATATGTGGGACTACTCAGGTCCCTTTTGATTTGATTTGTGTTGCTTCTAGATATCATGTCCTGTCTTGTTTGTGGGACTATGATTTGTTTGCTAGTCTTTTATGTGAAGTTTTGAGTTTTTCGCTTGGTATTTGTACTTCTTGTGATTGCTATAACACGATGCTGTGGACTGAAGACACCTGACATACGTTCTCTAACTGACTACTTGTTTGTTGGATTGCATGGGTGCAGGTGAGGTTCACAGCCTCTCGGAGTTTCTTACCTATTGCAAAGCTCTTTCCAAAGTTTTTGGCAGATTGTTATTGGTTAATTGGGTACTGAATCTTGATAGTTAAGGATTTAGATTTTTAGCATTTGGATTATAAAAGTAATCTATAGTGATTTGACATTGCACTTTGCTGGACATTGCATTTTGCACTTTGCTGGATAGTACACTTTGTTGAAAGTTGTACCATCATAGATCTTGATTTGATCTTGATTTGAGAAAGATTATATACTTCTTTTATCTTCTATAAAAGGCTTCTTGATGTGATGTTTTGATTGATGTCTTCAACCTGATATGAGGGGCCTCTATTTTGGTTATGAACTTTACTTGTCTTGTTTAGTCAGGGATTTTTTCATATAAAAAGCTTAGGAAAGGCCCTGTTTAGGGATGTCCCTCCCACCCTCCCGGGTTGCCTAAACCTTAGGAGAATTCTGATCAAATACTAATCAGAAACTAATCAAATACTAATCAAATACTAATCAGACACTAAATCCTTACGAAAAAACTTGCAAAGCGAAGTTCATGCAATTCACAAAACAGATTTAAGCCACAACAAATGTAGAACGAGTGAAATAGAAGTCATACCTTTGAAAAAAAACTTGATGTAGAATACCCTCCAAATGCAGAATTCCTACAACAAACTCCAAGTTCTCCCAAAATGAATCCACAATATTGATCCAGATTAGCTGCACCTGCATTGACAAATGAGCAAACAACTTTAGGATGCTACAGTTCACATCGTCTGCAATTCAAAGACTTCGACCATCGCACACAGAAAAGAAAAATGCAAAACCAAAAAAATTCATAATGAACCAGAAAAACACAACAAGACAAGAACACAACAACGCATGAAGAGCAAGAGATCAGGTCAAGCTATAGCGAGATCAGGTCAAGATCATTTTCTACCACCCACTCCCGACCTAGATTACCCCACGCAGTAGCAGCAACAACCCTAAACCCACCCACGACCGATCTTCATGACACCACGCAGCAGCACCAACAATCCACCCACTCCCGACCTTGATCAGCCCACGCAGCAGCTTAAACCCTAAACCCACCTACTTCCGATCTCGATCACCCCACGCAGCAGCACCAACAATCCACCCACTCCCGACCTCAATCACCCCACGCAGCAACAACAACCCAGCCACTCCCGAATCTCTCATACACAAGCCCCGATCACCCGCACGCAGCAGCAACCCACCCACTCTTGAATCTCTCACACACAACCCTTGATCACCCACTCACAATCGAACCAGAAACTCGCCCACTCTCAAATCGAAACAAAATGCACAACATTCTTTCGTAGGAAGAAATGGGAGATGAGAACGTGAAACTCACAGGTGGGTGGCGGCTTCAGTCGCGCTTGGAGGAAACCGATCCAGTTAGTGTTCTTGCAACAAATCCGCATCCACTGGCTTTGGTGAAGCAGCCGCACGCTTATTTCCCATGTTCTGAAGGCGCTCGCGGAAATCAGTTGACAGCAACAAAGCACACACGAAGTACAAAGCACAAAGCGCACAGAAAAAAACACGATGAAGAGCCAAACCCTAACCCCGATGTTGACCCTGATCTCGGCCCCCCTTGGTACCCGACCAACCCCGTTACCCAACCCCGTCAACTCATAACCGAACGTTTTGGTACCTAACCCGGTTGATACCTGACCCCCTATTCTGATACCCGACCCCCTCTACTGATACCCGAGTACCAATGTGTTTATACCCGGCCCCTCATTACACTAACAATGTTATTTAGTGTTATGGTGCAAATAGTGTTACCTAATTTTTACCAAGTCCATTTAGAATTTTACTTTCCACCTCTTGTGAGCTCATTTCTAATATGAAATTACCTTTAACAATAAATGAAGTCTTGTCAAAAAAATATATCTCAAAAAAATTCAAAGAAGTTGTCAAGTAGTGCCTATATTGACATTTAGTGTTAGTAACAATAGTGAAATAGTTGACATTCAGTGTTGTACTTCATAATTAGTGTCAGTTGCCATTAAGTGTTGTATTTTATATACCATTATTAGTGTACTACTTATATTTACTGAGATGTCACAAGTTTTGGGGATTATATGTTTGTGGGAGAGATTATATGTTTTTTCAACATTGTTTCCTCTAAAAAAGGCTATTTTTCTTTTATGTTTTGTTATTTGTTTATTTTGTTCGTTTCTAACATTAAGATTTTGTAGATTATACATCCCCTAGTCTAGTAATTTCTAACATCAAGAAGTCCTCAATGAGGACGTGTGCATAGATTATTTTGCTTTCGTGAAGGTCGGACCTATATTGCAGAAGTTACATTTTTTATTTACATAACATATACCTACAAAATTAACGTTTATTCTTGAATTCCATTTTCAAAAGTAAACATACCTACTTCTATTGAAAAGTAAGTTCTATTGAATGAAGACAAATAGAGAGGAAGACTGTAGAAAAAAATTAATGTACTATGAGTGTCCTTTAATTTCTTTTCAAATGAAAAAAAATTATGATCTTGTACCCAAATAACAAAATGGTGAACTAATTTGTTGAAGTCGTTCTTAAATCATTAAAAAAAACAGAAGTGATTTTTCATCTAATAATGCCAATGAATTTTAAACAAAAGCACAACATCCTCATAAGTAATGTACTACTTGAAAAGATTTGTGGTAACCCGCTGAAGAGGTTGTAGCACTGATGCCTAATGCCCATACACGTCCCTTTATTTTAGCATGATTGACTTGGGAATACTACTTGAATGTTATGGAATGATGAATAGATGCATTTATTTGACTTCAGCCGAGAATACCACTTCAATGTTATGGGATGATGAATGGATGCATTTATTAATACAGAATATATTGAATTACAATAGAATTGTTATGGTTTTCTCGGCTGTTATTAGTAAATTGAATATTATTATTAACATAGGATATATTAAATTAATGAAGCAATCAATTTTTTTTTGAATCATAAAAAGCTTTTTTAAAAGAGGGCAAGATTTGAAGTTTTTCATAGATTCATGAATTCAAGAATATTTTGAACTTGTACATTTTTTCTTTTATCTTTTATTTCAAAAATCCATGAGTTCTGAAGATTGAGCTATAAAATGCAAGCCACAGATCATTCATTACGAGCATTCATTCCAAACCCAAATTCCCGCAAACTTTTATAAAAAAGGGCAAAATGTAGAGTTTTACAGACTGAAGAGTAATTGCAACTTGTTAGTATTCTTTTACATGATGCTTTTTTTTATTCAGAATCCTTTATTTTTTAAGTTTGGGCTAAAATGTACCTATCAAAAAAAACATTTGTGCATAGGTTTTTTAACAGGAGGCAAGATCTACAAATTTTCCTAGATTAAAAAATTAAAGAGTATTTTGAACTTGTACAAATTCTTTTCCCAAAATCCTTTGATTACTAGTTATTCAAATGGGCCAAAGCGAGAGTTTTGCATGGATTCATAAATGAAATGGTATTTGCAACTTCTACATATTTTTCTCCCATGCTTTTACGTCCTAAATCCATGATTTTATGACGTTTGGGCTAAAAACAACCCTGGTATGGGGCATGATTTTTTAATACAGAATTGTCCATGTGCAACATTCTAAAGAATGAGGAAGATGTGGAGTTTTTCATGAAATTAGGAATTTGTGAGTATTTGCAATTTATACCCATGTTTTCCGATGATTATTTAACGTCCTGAAATCCATGGATTTATTAGTTTTCGCCTTCAAAATACAAACTATGGTGCATTCATTTATTTTTTTAAATTATTCTTGCATTGTATTTTGAAGAATGGGCAAAATATAATTGTATTACTGTATGTTTAGTCAAGTGAGGTGTGGTAAAATCAATTTGGGTTTCGCACAAGCAACATTAAAAACACTGGAATTTGTCTTTCAATTATATGAGGATTTCATATACTTTACTAAACCTCAAAACATTGACTGAATGAAAATGAATGCTTTTATTGGAGACAAACTTTTTGGAGCGTTCACATTTTTTTCGTTATTTATTATATGAGAAATTTATGTGCAACAAATAACTGCAAACCCTAAATTTTGAATTTTGGAACTAGTACAACTGTATAATGGCAAAAATGAATTCTCATTAAAGAAAGTAGAATGATCTAAAATCGTAATTATCGCTTTCTCAATATACAGATAATAGTATTTAGTGTTATGATACTAAATGTGTTACTTAAGTTTCAATTCCACCTACTATAAATTTCAATAGCTTTGAATTTTGTGTTGTGTTCACAATCCTTGAATTCATATATTTAGGTTCATATTTTTTTCATGACAATTTCATGAAATAATATGTAACACTACATTTAATTTTCTAGAAACTTTATATTTAATAGTTTATAAATACTATCTAAATCCACCTTTAGTGTTCACAACATCGGGAGGATTGTAGACATTTAGTGTTGTACTTTGTAATTATTGTTGCATACACAAAATACCATTATTACTGTATTGTTTTAGGGTTTCTTTGCTATACTAGCAGTTGGTGCTTTCTCTCCTACACATTCATCATTACAATTTTATTATACTTTTTGATGTATAAGATAGAATGTAGAACAAAAATTTCAATAAACTTTTCAAAAAAAATTACTAAAATCTTTCTATCATTATTTTATAAGTAAGCATATATGGAAATGTACAATAGAAATTTATTGAATGATAAATGAAAAAAATCCTATGGTGATTGGTGAATACTATAAAAGATACACATAAATTATAATGCATTAGAAATTTGAATCAACTATTACAAACAACGGCACCCCAAATGGAAGAATTGAAAATTAGAACTTCTAAATCTCAAAAACTTCGTGAAAATATTATTGTTGTGAAATCGAAAATCACTTGTGTTCAATGAATTCGTCAAATCATTTGGTAGTAGGAACACAAAATTAAATCATGAAAGCTCGAAGCTCAAAGAAGCACAAAATTATAAAAGTTGAAAGAAGTGCAAAGCCTGGAGAATTGCTACCTCTATAATATCACCCTATGGATCCTCTATAATATCACCTTAATTGCAATAACTACACTATTTCTCTAATATCAACCTTTGTAGAAAGTGATATTAGAAAGGAAATTGCAAATTGCTACTGTATTCCTCGAATATCATTATCGTGTATTTTATTCAAATATATCAAAATTTTACCAAGATGTGGTACAATGAATGCATAGCATAGTAATGATAGCATTTGTGATATTACAGAGGGGTTTATGATTTGAATAGTATGATGAATTGTGGAAGGAGACCCGAATTGATCCTCAAAATACGTGGTTCATGCTTTAAATATCCCACTTCCCCAAAGTTGTACAATTGGCGTTACCAAATTGTATCAATGAAAGCACTACCCAAGGTACGTTCTGCATTGGATGCCATTTTCCACCTACGCAGTTGTAAAGTGTTCTGGAATCACGGGAAATTGATTAATTTTGGTAAGGCACCGAATATGAACATTCAAAATCAGACTTCAGAAGAATGAGTTCGCGCCTGTTGAATCCCGCCCAGCAGTTCCTGCCAACGCCTCGAGTGTGTCGTCACGTAGCAATTTGGAATTGTCTTTCATTTTTTGTTTTGTTTTGAGAATGGACGTGTGTGTGCTTCTACGTCTTCGTTGAACGCTTCAGTTAGTCATGCACATGCTGAGCATACTGTGTGCGTACTGTTGGTAGAGAATTTGTACAGCAAAACAGGTTTTCGAAGACAGCCTCTGCCGTGAAGCGCTTGCAGTATGTGTTCTCGATCTTGCATTTCAACTTCATGGAGTTTGTTTTATAGTTTCTAGATTCAATGGTTTCTGTTCCCTTGCTTTCAGTAGTGACAGAAGAGAGATATTAGTGACTTCATCTTCGTACGAGAATGAGAGTAATGAGTATCCCACATTTTTATAATATAGTGGAACTTATGTGCAAGTCATGAATTAGGTGATTTTATTGATAGTTCAGGACGCATTTTATGTTTTTATTGTTGTTTGCTTATCACTTTGATCGTAGTATCCATAATGTCCCGGTTCTGACGCCGTACATTTCGGAATAGTTATAAACATGCAGAGCAGAATGTGCAGGGAAAAAACACGAATACGTTCCTGAAAACCCGGAAGAAATGAGCTTGAGTCGAGCTGAGTTCTAAGTAACATCGGATTACATCCTTATTGATTTTAGCTCGAATCGAGCTGAGATGTCTACATACATAATAAGAACAACTACGAGTCGATTAGTCAGTGAGCACAAGAATCTTCAGAAATATAGTTCCATTTCCGGTTATGGATCATGGTGACTGTAAAACAAGAAATGAATCTGGAATTGACCCTTCAGCTCGAATCGAGCTTAGAGACTGTACGTATTCAATTACGCGTGCATGTAACTTATGCCAGTAACATAACCCTGAAGACATTACGAATAATTCCCTAAGAAATACTATTTATTGATTAGAGTTAATTGCATTCCATCCTTACTAAGGTGAAGCATAATTACTGGAAACAAGACTAGTCAGCTCGATTCGAGCTGATGAGCTGATAGAGTCACGGAGAGCTAATTATTCTTCATTTTTCTACGGAGAGGATTGATTTTAATTAGTCTTCTTGACTAGTGCAAATAAGCTCGATTCGAGCTGTTTCATAAGAACATGTATCATTTTTTAAATGATAAATGTAATTGCTGACATTGACTTACTCTTTGTTCTCCATCTGCATGTACAGGTAGTGAACATGACTTCCTTTGCAATTGATGAAGATTTCATGGAATTCTTTGATGACGAATTTCCAGTTCTAGAAGAGAGGAATGTGGACATTCTTGAGTGCGAAGGAATCCCGCGTCATCTTTGGAATACAAGATGTATCACTCTTTACAATGAGGAGGGCTTACTTGTTGGCGAAGGGACGTGCATAGTGTGAACTCAGACCTCATTCTTGGAGCCAACGGACCTCTTGGAGATTCCCATGTAGCAGTACACATCACGAAGACATTTTTGGAAGTGGATATTCCGCAGGAGCAAATTTACTATTTGATAGCTTGGCCGATCGAGCGAGTCCATTGCGTAGGAGTAAGTCTTCGCAACCATGAGGCTCGAGATAGATTCAATCAGATACAAGCTAGCCTCTTGGATCCACAGCCTTTAGTATCTACACGGCCATATTCAAATATCTTGAGGAATCCAACACGCGTAATATCTCGCAGATCTAAGGAGCTCCTCACAACAAAGTCCATCAATTTGGTATCTAGCAAAGTTTACTGCAGTCGAAATTGCGTTCAGCCGTTTCCAAGGGAGAAGGTTCGAGCCTTCCGAGAGCGGATGTACTCCAGTACATCATTCAAGTTCAGGTCGCACATGAAGACTGATGTATACAAGTTAGTGCATTTTGACGCGCGTGGGAGGAAGACGGTGACTGTTGAAGGTATAAATGTGTGCATGCGAGCGTGGATGCATATCTCTGGAGTCCTGGAGGCCACATTCTACCGATATCTCAAATACTGGAAGGACGAACGAGAGGCAAGAGACCATGGGAATACAAGATTGGAGAAGCCACGAAAGCACACCCAACAAGCAACTACAACACTAAAGTGCATCCTCAAGAAGGAGGTGGACCACATGCCTCATTGTACTCGGACTTTGAAGTTAGGGGACAAGGTCGTATCCATGTGTCTTCCCTCTACTTTTCAGTGGAAGGGTAAGATGAAAGAAATCAATGATGTCAATGAAGCCTTCGGATTACTTGAAGTATCAACTTCGAACTTGAGCAAGATCAGGTCTTCCAAGTTCTCCGAGTTCGAGGTGAAGAAACCTGGTGATAATTTTGCTCGGTGTTCAATGTGTGACAAATTACAAGAGCTACGAAGGAGTTGTATTGCTGGATCTCAAAGTGCTTTGATATGGTCAAGGAGGCTTGACAAACATTTGGCTATTGCTCGGGCACATAGGGAGTTGTACTATGCAAACCGTTACCGCTCGCATGAGTTTCCACACGAATGTTTGACAATCATGCATGACAAGATGGACCACGCCAAGACTGCTTCTCCTATTTTTTCCCACAAAACGAAAGAACTTGATGGGCTCACAAAGTTGCCTGTTTCAGTCACTGGTATGATTGCTCATGGTCATGTTGATGTTCGATACGCTCATTATGGTTTAAATATGTTTCCTCACGACTCAAACTACACTATTGGCTCTATAGCGAAGTTGCTGCGAGATTTGGAATTACCTCCGAAATCGTCTTCTCGGCAATTGTTTAGGGGATCAGCATCCACAAATTTGTCTATGGCAATACTCAAAGGTGCCAAAGTATGCAAAGCATCGCTACCTCTAGCACTGGAACCTTTATATCTAGGGATGCCACTACCTCCAATTCTGAACGTGCAGATGGATAATGCAACCGGAGACAACAAAAACAGATTTGTTTTCTGTTATTGGTCTCTACTTGTTGCAAACAAGATCTTCCGTGAAGTGTACGTGAACTTCATGATCGTGGGTCATACTCATGACGACGTTGACGCACTCTTTGGAAGGTGGAGCATGCTTTTGAAAAAGGAAAACTTCCTTACAATTCCAGTACTTATGAAGTCGTTCATGGATGTTGAATCCATTCCTACAATCCCTCACCTCATAGAAGAGGTGCCAGATTTTAAGGGTTTCATAGCAGGCAAAGTTTTGGACGGCAACGACATCATGGTTGGACATACAAAGCCACAACAAGTGAAGTTCTACCTAGACTCCACTGGGTGTCCAATCATGAAGTACAAAATGATGTGCACTGATGTGGTTTGGTTACCAAAGGGGGTTGGTCATGGAATGAAATTGTGGAAGGAGGACTCTGAAGGGCAAAGTTTGTGGCCACGTGGAGTGCCAGAAGCAGTTTTGCCAAGTCCAATGAAAGGGGTAGAGGACATCTTGAAGGGCATATCCGGATTTGTGAGGTATTGGGAGAATTTATGCAATCAAGATCGAACTGGGGAGTACTATAGACGATATGAGTACGTAGTGCATTACTGGCGTGGTGTCAAGATAGCATTGCTAGAACCACTACCTTCATCTTCTGTTTTGAGGGATGGATTTTGGCCAACTAGCCGTGTTCAAGCAAGTCGGGTGGATGAATTAGATGAAGACGGCAAGGATCGTGAAGAATTTGGAGAAGATGATGCGTATGTAGGCCCTTTGAGAAGTCACCCACAACCATCCTTCAGGGTGGGTCGAGATCTCTATGAAGGATATTTTATTGCAGTTCGACCCGCAGATGATGACAGTCATCCTGTTTAGATTGTAAGGGCATTGTCTAATCCAAACTGTAATTCGGAGAAACCTAATTGTGTACTCATTCAGTACTTTCGTCCAACATCAAGAGATCAAGGAGTTCAAGACTTCTACATCGGGTGGGATAGCGAAAGAGGTCTACGTTGGAAGGTCGATGAAACCGAACCGCCACTTTGGGAGCATACAAATGCTCTTATGACAGCGTGGAAGTCTAGCATCTGAAAAGATACTCTCCAATGCATGATTAAGATTCCAGCTGCTCAAATTGAGGTCATCCATCAAAGTCTTGCATCGTACACTTGATTTCTGTAGCTATGTATGCATATATATTGTAGGTTCTATAATTATATTCTTTCGATAGTTGTACAAATGGAATTTATATATTAGATTAGGTGGTATAAGTTTGAGTTCATTGATTTGATTTTATTGCTTGGTATTTCATGAATGTTTTGAAAAGTATGTTTTGTATTTACAAAACAATGGAATTTAAGTGTACTCTTAATGTACTTTCTTTTATATTTGAAATTACATTGATATTTGGGAAAAAAGTGTAGTAGATATATCCATTGTTTATTTGGTTAACATGTAAAGCACTTTTCACATTCTGAGTAGGGGGCCGGTTGGTTGTTTCCACTTTTGTGCCTGCAAAGCTCATTTAGCAGCACCAAGTCATGTTTTTTCTCTCATGCGCTCATACAAATCCAACGAGAATCGAACTCGGACTGCTTCAATGAGATGAACAACTCCTTACAACCAACCATGGAGCTCATGACTTGGTGCTCAGAAGATGACATTATCTTCACTTATATGAATCAGAACATTTATTTTACACCAAACTACATCTGTTCGAGCATTCCATCACTCAGAAGACTCTCATTTTAATGGAAATTGCACATTAGAACTAGCAAATTCAGTATTTGCCACCCTAAATTGGCTCAAATTACAATTCATTTTTTAGGAGCTAAATGGACAATATTATTTTGAGAGACGCCAAACCTCTCAAAATATTGAATATAGTGTTTAGGATCAAACGAGAAGAAACAAGAGGAATTCCCGAACGGAGAGTTGAAGTCAGGTCATTTAGGGTTCTTGTGCCCATTTCCGATTTTCACTGTTGGTGTTTTCTATTCCTCTTGCACATAGTAGTTTCCGGGTTTCTCGACATAGTTTCTGTTTTAGTTCAGTTTTAGTGGCAAAACCAGTGGGCACTGTGAGAGACTATTGTAAGGGCTCTTGAAGTAAGGAAAAGAAGCCACTATGACCGGAAGTGAGTCCGAGGAGGAGACTGTGACCACAAAGGTGTCATTGAAGAACGTCAGCTCGATGATTCCGGACGATGTAGAGGAGCGGGCGGATCTGTTAGAAGATTTGAGCCAGCTTGGTTGCACCAGATTGTTGGAGCGACTATGGAACTTCAAAGACGAGGTGATGGTGCGGGAGGTACTGCATCCGCAGTTGAACGAGTGGAAAAAGACCATAAAGGCTGTTCCAGACAAATGGACCCCAACAATTTGGCGGGAAGTTTACGGGTTTACTAAGGGAGGAGAAGGACCAGCTTCAAAGACGGACAAGTATACGGTGGGTAAGTTCTTGAACCCTCCTCATCCTAAGGATGGGTACACAATGAGCAAGTGCATGAACAACTGAGAGAGAAGGGTACTGGAGTTTTTAGTTCCCATTCTCAATTTGGACAGGGGTACCCGGCTCACCATAATCTTGGATAATACGATTTTCGGTGCTCTATCCGGAGACCAGAAAGTCAACTGGGGTCTAGTGCTGCAGGATCACGTAGGAAAACTCTGTAGGTCAGTCAGGAAAACTAAACCGTCTAGTCTTTCCCCATTTCTCTTCCACTTATACCACACATATGATTGTATGAGGGTACAAGAGCGACATGGGTACAAGATTCAGGAAGTAAAACTAGCCCACAGTATGAAACCAGACTCAGAGGGAGATTTCTGTTAAATTTTGTCCAAAACAACGTGACCAAAATGACAGAAATTTCAGATTTTCTACTAGTGAGAAGACGTGGAGAGAAAGGAAGAGTCTTCTGGGGATTTTGGCAAGGCAAAACCGGAACAACAGAAAAGAGAAGAGAGGCATAGAGAGAAAGAGAGGAAAGAGACCTAGTCTGGGAAAGTGATCCTCTTAAGACGGTCATCAAGGATCTCACCCAAGTCAAGGAGAGATACGAGAAAGAGAAGGGTACAATAATACGGATGTGTAGGTTGTTAGGAGACATTCCTATAAGTTAGTGCGAGGAGCAGGTCCAGAATCTCATTCAAGACGCTAAGGGAAGGGCCGGAAAGGCGGAAATTATGAAATTGATGGATGAGGTGATTGCCCTAAAGAAGGAGTTGAGTGAGAAGAAGCAGGAAAGTGAGCAAGAGAGGAAAAACTCTATCCGGTCAAAAGAGATGCTTGACCGGATTGCAGAGTTTATTACGCATCCTGCCGAGATACTGAACAAGGCCAAGCTCTTTGATGAGAAAGTCTTAGAAGGGGAAGGTAAACTAGGAGACAAGGTCATCAACGTCCTAGTTACTTTCCATTCACAATTGGAAGAATTACTTATTCAGATGAGGGGAGTAGTGGGAGAGGTTAGTCAACTTCCAAAACCAGAAACAAAACCGGAACTAACAGAGAGGAAGGAAGGTACTCCCTCTAAACCCCCAAGGTCTGAGAGTCGTCATTTGTCGCCACTAGGTCGGGATAAATCCGAAAAGTCTTCGAGAAGTGTGGATATCACCACACCAACCAAGGATAGTGTTATGCAGGAATTCGGTACTGAGTGTACATCCACACCCAAATCTCTGACTCGAGGTCAAGCTAAAGGCAAGGAAGTGGGATGGGAAACACCACAAAGCAAAACATCCAATGTTTCTTCCTCCCCAAGTGAAGTAACAAAGAGGAGGGTGGAATCCTATAGAAGACCAATTGAGTTAGATATTGAAGAGGAGGAAGAAGAGGAGGAAGAAGAGGAGGATTCCGGTTCCAAAACATGAGAGGAGTCCGAGTCCTATTCGGATCCAGATCCAAAGTTGGCAACTCCAAAACAAACAAAGACAAAATTGAAGGCCCAGAAGACTAAAACGAAGAAGCACTGGGCTTCGAATGTTTCCGGTTCTGTCCAGAAACAACCAGCAAAGAAGGGTGTCGCCACTTTAATAAAAACTCCAGCAAAGCGGCAGAAGAAGTAGCTTTAGAGTTAAGTAGAATAGTTAGGTCGGCGGCTGAAAACCTAAGTTTTTGGTGGAAAGGTAGTTTCCAAGTTGCTTTTAGGTGAGTAGGAAATTTCTTTTGGACTTGTTTGGATCCAGATTTAGCGGATCTGAGATCCATTTTCCCCGGGCAGTTTTTGGACTTTAGTGAAAGTCAACTAGGAGGAAGATAAGGAAAATGACGCGTGTCATTCCCTTGGGTTTTGATTTTGATTCCCTTGGGTTGTAAAGTCCCTTGGGTTGTAGACTATTTAGGATCCAGATTTTTAGTTGTTAGTGTGCATTTTCATACCTTGTTTTCCTAGCATCGTGCAATTCAAATAAGCTTTTATAATTCACATTTGGGTGGCTACGTGTATTTCCATGAGTAATGTTGTTGAAGTATGCTCGGTAGAGTTGCAGGAATAGGGGAGAGGGAGTGTATCCGAATAGTTGGAGTGTGTTTGGTAGAGTTGCAGGAATAGGTAGGGAGGAAGTGTGCCCGGACATTGGGTTTACCCGGATCTTTGGATTGTTGAATCTACGTGTGATGATGAATTCCTGATCCCTTAATGTGATTGGTTTGTGTTTCCCGTGAATGGAGATGGTCCTAGTAGGCTAAAGTTACAACCATTGACTTGCCGGACGACTTCAGTTTTCGGGTGGATAGGTTCTCTAGTAACCAGAAACACGTAGGGAAAGTAACAACTTCCTAACTCGTCCGTCCCGGATTCTGCCAAGGGTTTAGACTAATTCAATAAGCCGTCGTTGTAGTAATCAATTAAATCTCTCGACTAAGGATTCCTTGTGTGACCAACTGAACTAGATTCAAATCCGGTTTCACTGTGAAGAAGTCCTGGTTGGGTTTATTTTAGGTGTTAGTTTGAATGTTGTCCTTTTTAATTCTCAGTGGCACTCTTGATACTTAAAACTCAGAGGGTAGGGTTTAAGCTTCCTTCTTTAATCACAATATGCAGATTCCTCTTGGTTTAGAGGTTAAACTCAATTCCGGTTACGATTGTCAAGAAACCAGGACGACACCTTAGGGTGCAGGGAAGTTGGATTAGCTACTCAGTTTCCGATTTTGGTTTTGACTAAAGATAGATTCCAAGTAGTATAAGATTAGGAGAAAAGAGCTAGAATCAGGATTAGTAAAAATAGAGTAGATAAGCTTAGACTCTTGACTGGATTTGAGTAGGTTTTGCTTGGGGTTGTTGTAGTAATCATTGTTTGGATTTCCGGTTACTAGTAATTGGTGACAAATCTTTGTGGGAATGATAAATGAGTCACTTTAGGACCTTTTCCAGTCTTAGAGAAGGAACTTGGCTTTCTTGTGCTACGACACCTCCTTGAAAGTAAGATTCTCCGCTCTCAAGGCATCGACTTCCTCTTGAAGTCGACGGATCTTTGCCTCTTTTTTCCAGTTCTCCTTCGGATTGGAGATGTAGTCCACGACTCGTCCCGGGAGCATGTTGTCCGGTGTCGCTCCTACCATCTTAGCAATCGTTGCAAGACTGATTTGCTTGCATTTCCAATCCCCTCAAATGTTGGAGAAGATCGAGATAAGGTTGTCCAACGGATCCTTGGATTCCATCTCTTCCGAGTTTGTCTTCCCGACTTTCAATCTCTTCTCCGGAGCGGACTTGTCTTTCGGAGGTGTCCCCCTCCTGTGCGGCGGTGTCCTCTTGTGCATTTTGAACAACCTGGCATCCTCTTCCTCGTCCTCTTCTTCCATCTCTGGATCGGATCTGGATCCTTCTTCTTCCTCCTCGTTAGTCTCCGACTCTTCGTATTTTAGGATAGTTTCCAAAGCCTTCCAGGTCTTCTCCTCCTTGTCCGCCAGGAGCTGATTATATTGGTAGAGGTGGACTAGGTAGGGGTTGATTGGTGTAGCCCTACTCTTTCCCACCCTACCTACCAGTTGGAACACTAGATCAAAAATGATTCGGGCCCAATCCGCTTTCCGGTCTTCGCTTAGAGCACCGAAAATTGTGTTACCAAGGGTGATAGTGACCCTTGTTGGCTTCTCCGGATGGAGGATCGGAATCAAAAACTTTAATAAGTTCCGATTCCACTCATCCTCGCAATCTTCCACTACTTATCCATCTTTCGGGTTTACTGGTCCTCGAAACTTTCCTTTGATGTACTCATCCTTCCAGCTCGCCATCCTCAGGCCTGCCATCTGGAAGTTGTACATTGCCCGAAACATGTCTTCCTTCCAGTGAGACGGACTCCCCCGGACCGTGTTGTCAAACTAGTTTGACAACTTTCCAATCAATTCCCTCACCATCCGATCCTCCTTGAATCCCTATGGTTTGTCTGCCAACCCTAGGCAACCCATGGCGGTGAGATTGTCCATCAACTGGCTCCGTTCCGGTTTTGTGGAGGGAATGACCAAAACTACCTTCCGGAGCTTCACCTCGTTGGCACTAGAAGGTCTGCTTCTTCTCAGTTGAGGCATGGGCACGGCTTGGTCACTCGGATACCTTTCCAATTCTACCTTACTTTTCTCTCCTAGCCGCACGTCTCGTTCCTCACTATCTCTCTTCCAATCTCAACTGGAATACCCTAAAACCCTGCAATGCACAAAAATCACACACAAATCCGCTCCAGTAGGTACTCTGTACTTTGCACACACAAAGATATATAGCACAGTGCTGAAATGGAAAACGTAATACGCGCGAGAGAACGTCTCAGACTCTCAGTGAGCAAGGTGGTAAATGGGATCCCCTGGATTGGCCAACCTTTATATAGCTAAGGGGACCCCTGATTAGGTCATCATGACTCAATCCGTTCTGACCTATTCCGGTTCTCAACCTATCCACCCAAACCCTAATCCACTCATGACAGAATCCGGACATACTTATTCCGATTATAACCTATTCCGACCAGATTCTGTTTCCGTGTTTGAACTAGATTAGATCCAGTTTGGATACTACTTCATTTCCTTGGCTTATTTCCGGTTCTTTCTTATCCCTAAACCGGATTATACTTCCTAGCAAGGAATTCCAATCCAACTTTTGGATAATTCACAGAAAACCAAAAATTTAGGTTGCGACACCATACAAGGTGGGTACTCTAATCCGTACCTAAGTATGATTTCAAGATGCTCCGGATTTGGAATTTGACCCACATATTGTAATTTTGTAGGACTTAAAGTACACAAGAGCGGATACTTGTCACAATCTCATTGCCATCAATATTAGAGGTCGTTGCCACGTTGTGAAGCTGCTCTACATTTTGGCGTGATGGTTGAACTTCATGGATCACGCTCAATATTGGACTATGCGGCATTGGCAAGTCCACGTTTGGAAGAACATACTTCAAACTATCGAGAACATCGCTATCTATAAACCGTGCAATTGTAGAATTTGCTTTTACAACTTTGTCTTCATCCATGTCTTCTCGCGACGAAGAAGAGGGGGCAACTTCTTTCACAAGGTCGTGCTTGTTTGGAGCAATGCTTTGCTCCCCCGTGATTGGTACATTAATTGAGGTGGATAAACAAGTCTCAGGAGCGAAATTGACTTTTCAAAACACACCTCCCAAAGAGGCATTGGTAGCTTCCGTTCCTGGTTTTGTGGGGCACAACTGTACTGCGTCGCCTACGCCCTATGAAACCTTCATTGTAGGCATACTAGTATTTTTTAATACTATTTTAGATTCAACCGTTTGTGCCCTATGGTTGTATAAATTGGGAATATCCTTTTGATTTTTTGGAAGTTGAAGTGGCAATTGCGATGTTATTGGAAACGTGCTCCAATCCACCTTTCGACCCAATATGAGTTTTGCATACACCATGGATGCCGTGCTGTAATTTATATATCCCTTACTCCTTGCCTTGTTGCCGAAGAGGGCCTTCCACACCTTGTTTAATCGATGTACAAAATGCTTATCCTTGCAAGTCCACGGCTTACAATTGAAATATCGTGTGTGGGCTACGTGGGAATCCTATGAGCCCTTAAGTTGGCACTTGGAACTCTGAACTTATTTTTTGCGATTTTGAGTTAGTTTTTAGATCAAAAATATGAAAAAATACATAAAAATAGAGTTATTGAGAGTTTTGGTAAAAGTCCCTACCAAAGTAGCGAGGAATGACCTTAAATGCATGAAACATGTAAAACTTTACATTTTCACTAATTTTAGGTCTTATTAGTAAAATTAGTTAGTTAATTAAGTAATTTTGAGCAAAGAAAGGATTTGAGAGTTAGCCAGTCCTAGTGTCTTGTTCATGTGGTACAACATCTATAAGTACACATGTAACAAACTGGTTAAAAATTAGAGTCTAGTCAGTGTCAATCAAAATCCAATTCCAAATAATTGGATTTGTTGTTTGCAAGAAACTTTGAGATTCCGGATCATTCACAGACCAAGATGGAGGAAATGATGATTGGAGCATACAGAGAGGTGCTTTCTAGGTCAAAGCATGCCAGGAGGTTAAATTGAACTCTGATCATCCAAGATTCCTCCAGTATCAAGAATAATTTCCCCCCAGGTGGAAATTATTAAGGAATTGTTAAAAATAGCATCCTTACTGGAGATTTGGTTTTGCCCTTAGTTGATGGACATCTTGTAGAAGATTGCCCAAAAGTTTTGGGATTTTACAAAACTCCACGATGACAATGACTCCATAGGAAGTCAACCGCTTAAATGTGCATTAGTAAATTCCTAGAAATTACCAATGTTGCGGTAAAATCTCACTAAAAATTAGTATAGTGTTTTGTGTGCCAATAAAGAGCCTTGTTAAGTTTGAAGACATTCTAACATTCCCAAGTACCAGAATTAGGACCGACAGCAAATTTTAAAGGCCTTATTCATTAAATTGAGACAAACGGATCATTTTGAGACTTTCAAATCATGGTTCCAAAGATCCTCTAATGTAATAGTATTTGAACCCAAAGATAAAACGAACCCATTCACAGAAAACGGTATAGGTTTAGGAATATGCGTTCTTGAAATTACGAGGTAGGAGTAGACATTCATTCATACAATAAGTCAAATACTCGAAAAGGAAGAAGTAGTTGAAATTGCACGCATGATGCATCACTTACTTGATTGTTCAATACATGAAGTGTATGTGTCTATTGCTCAAAACCTCACCGGAAGTGAGTGAATCCTAACCAATGAATGTTTGTTGAAATGAAGAGGCTCACTATACATAGAGTTCTTAATTTCTCGAAGTCCTTTTTTCTGTATTTTATTTACCATGATATTAATAGGAGGCACCAAGCTACGAGAAGGAGGCATCAGAAGCCAAGGGCTTCGAAAACTTTGCTTGTATGTTGGCCTAAGCATCGCCATTGGCTGTACAATCGCTCTTGGCTGCTTCTAGTACTTTGAGCTTTGCCAAACCTTTGAATATATCCTCGCGTCGAAAAGGATAGTGGGACCCACTTCCATTACGGATAGAACCGTAGAATCCTGTACTTTGTGATCCACTACCCTTGTGCTTCGACGCGTGGGTGTTTGTAGGAACCTTTGAAGTGGAAAGAAATGTAGACCGATGAAAAGGCGGCCTTGGTAGCAACATATTGACATTGTCTATATACGGAAGTCCAGATCCTGAGGACTTGAACTCCAGGGAGCGTTGATGGTCTCTAGAAATCCTTTGACGGAATAGCAAGTCAGCAGAAGGCGACCTTCTACCTCTCGCAGACAATGAAGGCCGAGGTTCATTACCCTGGAGCCGGAGCAACTGAGGTTCACTTTGGAACTTGCCTTCCTGAAGCTTCATGAAACCCTCAGAGATAGAAGGCTTCTCTGTCTTGCTCACACACACAGGCGAACACGCGAGCGGCGGTACAACAGAATCCTCGGGTCGAGGATCTCCAGACAGGTCTAGTTTACAATTCGTCACAACATCTGTCCTTGGCGCAGGGGAAAACGGTCCTCCTCGAGTCGAAGATGTCCGTTTCAACAGGGATGGGGAGTAGATGGGTGTCCTCACCACTTCACGAATGGGAGGATTGTCGACGACTCCATCCTCCACATTCCCTTTGGAAAAGTTGATGGCCGCAGATGCAGCATCATCAGCGGTGCGCATCAGGTACGGCCCAGTATCTAGAGACGGTTTGGTACTCCCCACAATAGATTTGGACGTCATAAACAGTGATTCTCCTGAACCAGAAAAGAGGCTAGTAGTCAACCGCTGCCTTTTGGGGAGATCCAAAAGGCCATCCCCTTCAACCTGGAAGACATTGCACATCCAAAGAATTGTCCAAAAGTTATAGTAAGTCCCAATACGGAACGAGAAACAAAAACAATGACCATCGGAACAACGCACAACTATTGAAGCCATTAAATGGAAACTCAAAATTTTTATTTACAAATGTATGTACATTTAATATTAGGAAGTACAACATGCCACATTGTCTAAATGTGAAGCCGAGACAGAACATCTATGGTCTACGACAGCGAGGCTCTATAACTAAACCAATCCCTAGAAGATGAAAACGTGTTCGAAGGTTGTCCATGGACTCTCTCATGCCTTCTATCATCTCCTGGAGGAGGTAATCGGAGGCAACCAATGGATTACAACCAATACGATGTGCGTTGATGTATTCCCGCAATTGCCCCGACTGACAATTTGAGTCTACACGTTTTAGCCACGGCAGAAGTTCCCCCATGAGTACATCATCTCTACGTTTACAATGTGTCCATGTATCTAAGAAAATGGCATTTCCGTCCTCATTCCAGACACTCTTCTCTGGAGAGTCGTCAATGAGAATTGTGTTGTTTGCATTGAAGGATGTTTCTCCACTAGGATTTGAGAATAGTGTCTCTGAAAGAACCTTCAAGTAGAACATTTTGGACCCACGGTGAAGGAACTTTCCTGGAGAGAATTCTATCTTTCTGCATGAATCCTGCCTTAGGATATCGAAAGGGGGGCTACAGCTGCTAAAGAGGTGTCCAACAATGGATTCAGCATTGTGCTTCAACATTGTAGTCCACACAACAATCCTGTCAGCAATCTCGGAAACCTATCGGAGGAATTCGCCTAGATTTGGCCGAGCGAAAACCGCCTTGGGTCCGATGATTGTGGGAAATCTATGGCATAGAGCATGCTCTTCGACCCGGTAGGTCTTTAACTTATTGGCATATGACTTGAGCGCAGTCTGACAAAGTACGCCATTCAAGTCGAAGACTATGTTCAACCACTTCCGTCAAGGATCAAGCAACACAGGCAACACATTGCGCGAGACGACCACTCTTCCGCTCTTCAATTCTACCTGATAAAATCAGGACAACATAGAAATAGAGTTACCTGTTTGAATGCAGAATCAGGTGAGCCAGACAATGGGAAGGAGCACTCAAATCCACTAATCATTTGCTTGCTCCTAGGAATTGCTTTCATTGCCAGAGGACGGTGCAAACTTATACCAAATTTGTGCTGAGCAAAAAAAAACATGGACAACATAATTCAATTAGTTCAACATGTATGAACTTTGAATTGTTTTCATTTTATTTACAATGATTACATGTGTACTTGAAAATTGATGATTTCATCAGCAGCCGATATAACTTGATCGTGAGGCCTATGCTATACTATTCTACATGGATCGCAGGCAAAGAAATGTCCATCAACGCCAAACAATCAAGGAGTGGCCACGCCCTCCTATCAAGCAGAATGAATATTATATAAGTGTCTCACTCCGGAAGATTAGTGGCTCAAGCAAGCCACAGAAGACATCCATGATGACAGTCCATGGATTCAAACAAAGTCATACGGACTGGGAGAGTGTACCTTGGCGGATTCTGAAGACTGCGGTTCTTCAACATTTAAAGTCGCCGCCTTACAGGGCTCTCCACCTTCCTCTTCCAAGACATTGTCGAGAGGGTCTTCCTCACCTTCTCCGAAGTCCAGTGGCTCTTCTTCCTCAGGGAGTGGAGCCTCAATGTCCTCTGAGGACGTCCGACATACTCGGGCACCCAAAGATACAGGAGTCCCCTCTTCAACAATAGCCGAATGCATTGGGGGGACAATTGGCATGGAAGCTGGTGCACGAGCATTATCCTCGCATCGAGGATAATCTTGAACACTCCAACCAGGTTCAGTTGACAAAGAGGTTGCTTGAGTCTCAAGAATAACGTTCGTAGTATCATCTTCAATAGGAGGATGCAACCCTGACGTCTGTGAAGTAGTGGATGGCTGAAGGTTACTACTCTCCACAGCTAAATCAACCTTGCGACTTGGATCCTCAACTCGAGGATCCTTCACACTACCAACGACCTGAGGTAACCTACGCATTTCCGTTGGTGCAGAAGATGATGGATTACGAGCATTCTCAACAGACATATCAGGACCCTTTGGCAGCAGAGTGGAAAGAGTCGATATGAACGACGGGTCTGCACGCGCAAAGAAGGCATTCAACTGCGCCTCTAGCCTATCGCATTTATCTTTAGTCGCTTGACTACTTGCGATGGCATGTGCGATCTGCTGGTCTTTCTTGTCTAGCGCTTCCTACTGTGCCTTCTTTTTTATAGCCCTTCTAGCCTTCCTCTCTTCAACTTTTGTCCAGAAGTCAACTTCTTGCTTCACAGAGACCACGGCGCCTACAGGTTCAGCTGAAGGGCTAATGGGGTCATGAAGTGCATCCGTAGAAACACTACAAGGCACAACTGGATGGCTTTCATCTTCACTGTCCTTGTCGTCATCATCAGAGGAATGGGGGAGATCGTCTGTATTGTAGTCCGATAAATCCAGGACCTCAGTTTCCGCAACTTCCTTGGACTTTCTCTTCCATTCTGAAGGAACTGCATCCTCGTCCGATTCATTGCCAGAATTATCGGCTTCTCTTGCAGGATCTGTCCCAGGCGCAACTGGATCCGGATGAGATACACCCTGCTCTTGTAGGCTTGCTTGGTATCGAAGCTCGTCAAATTCCGGGTCCGATTCCACATCCTCAACTAGATCATTTGATGTTCTACCAAGTTGACAAGGAGCAACTTCCCATCGCTCCATATTTGTTGCATTGCTCCCATATTCATCAATCCCTTGCAACCCTTCAGTAGACAATACTTTGTCCCTCACAGGCTCTTCCACACGTGCATGTCTACCAGAGCCCTCACCTACGGGAGTAGTTGGAGAAAGTAAATTCTTGTCACTTGGTAGGGACACGGAGGTCAACAACGGTGGATCCACGTAAAGAGGCCGAAGATAGTTTGCTGAATATGGTGAATTTGAAGGCAGGAAGTCATTCATGTCCATTGTATCCGCGAATGTTGCAACAAACCGATGTTTGTTTGTGAGCCTCTCATCGCACACGCCGTAAAAGAACGCTCCAAACATCTACAGCACACAAGCAAAAACATTGATTTGTGAGGAAGTCATTCATAGTACATATCATCATGTACATGGTCAATTTTGGAGATTAGAAATGAACATTGTTAAGGACACAAAAGCTCAACCAACTGAATAAAAGGTCTAGGATTATCCTCAAGGCGAAGATAGACGTACCTTGGCTGCAAGAATGCACTTTGATCCAACGAAGATTCCAAGGACGTTCTCATTGGCCTTCGCGAAGCATTGGAGGATCTCTAAATAGAACTCCATTCTGAATTCACTAGCATAGAGTCTCCATTTTGCTTCATTATTCTTGTATGGGTCATTGTAATACAAAATGTCAGCTGCATGGTATCCTAACTTCATTCTGTCACGGACAGAATTGGCATGGCTACTTGACTTCTTGAATAGAAAGAGGAGTGGCACTGGAGGCATGTTCCCTCTTGTCGTCGAGTGATTCAATCGCTTAGCCTTACAGGGGAGATAGGAGGATTGCTGACAATCGTACTGTGACATATTGGAAGCTGCGAATGCTATTGCAATTCGCTTGTCTTCGTCCCCACGAAGAATCCACAGCCACACACTTGCATCTGTTGTTGCTGGTTCCAACTGCCTAGCCAAGAAAGTCAAAAATGGCTCCAACGGAAGCACCTCCTGAGAGTCGACAGGTTTCACCATTTCACGGACATCAAGAATAGTGAGGTTTAGAGGTCTCCGTTCATACTTGTAGTGATCACTTTTCACAATTGCCCTCACAACAATATCTAATCTGATTAATGACACTTCTCCATGAGTATCACTTAGTCTATACTTAGACTTCATGAATCTCTGGAAAAATGTCGCTTCGTCTGTGAATTTCTTCCCAAGTTCTTTTGCCCTCTTGTTCTTTGCCTCATTCGTAAGCCGTTTCGTAAATAATGTCAACTTTGGCTGGGAAATAAAGAGATCCCAAGTTGATGACGTGAAGAAGTGCCTCTTCTTCCACGGCCTCCACTTGTCAGTGATGACATTTCCATAGGCATCACGCAACTTGAGGCTCGGCTTAATGTCCATGAGCTCCTCTAGAACGATTTTTTTCTTCTTCCTTCGTTCGACCCACTCAGACGCAACCTGGTTATCGGGCACCAAGTACTTTGCTTTCAGGACGGACACCTTGGGGTAAGCCGCATCACGACCCGGAGTTTGATTTAGCAAGTGCATCGCTAATCTTCCGATGTCTCTATCTGTGAAGTGGCCCATGTGCTTAAAGAACTCTCTTTTCAAGCTCATGTTCTTTGATTTGAAGCCTTTTGCATCCCGGAATTTTTCTTGTGTGACAGGATCGATCAGATCCCCCTGAGCGTGCTTCGTGAGGAACTCCTTCCAATACTTCCACAATGCATCATGCAGGGTTATTATCTTTATCTCACATTTCAAGTCGCTCACAGACTTTATGGTTGCACCTTCTCTCTCAGGATTAATATTTCTAAACCGACTAACAACATGATCTGTGAAGTCCTACAAGACCCAACAGTAGACACATTAGTGGTTTCAATCATCGCTATGTTATTCAGAACTCGAAGGAAATGCATCCCATTCATTAGCAACACCTATTAAAATGGTATAGGTAGTGAGGATCTTCGACTCGAGGATACTTAATACAATTGCACTACGACTTACTTTGTACTGGCGTTCAATTAGGACTACACCATTCCATCGGATCACAAGTTCCTTGGCAATATTTGTAGGTCGCGAGAAGTGGATCCAGACATTTCGTAATCCCAGAATCTGTGTCCCCCAAGTTGGTTGCTGGTGCTCTATATGATTCGTAAGGTTGTAGAATTGCGAAATGTTTCTCAACTTTGTTGGATCCAATGACCACACAATGAAGGCATTCCAAGTTGACAACTCCTGCTTTCGTTTATTACCACAGCCTCCTAGCTGGAGCAACTTTGATGCGGCAATGCTGTGCTGTCCATTTATAATTATAAACAGACCATGCTTTATCTCAGCCCAATCTTTCGGCGGGGATTTCAATAATTGCTTGTTGGCATCCACCGGCGTTAAGCAAATACGTTGCCGTTGCATTACGTCTCCAAGCATTAGCAGTTGCTTCTTTGTGCTCTCTACAGTGCGAGTCTCTAGCTTTCAAATGATGTATTCATCCTTCGCAGCAATGCATTGCTTGATGGTCACTGGGAATGGATCCAAACCCAATATATAGCACGAACCGTGCTTGTCCCAGAATTCTTGTTGTGATAAGGCGTGCACGACATGATCCTCCATGGATTTCTGGGTGGTTGTTGGGGTGGGTTCAACACTTGTTAGAATCGATCCAGAACTTCCTACCGTTGTCACAATAGCAGGCACATTTGATTTTCGCACTCTCTTTGTTGTTGCCCCGGCTCTTCGTTCTTCAGTGTCATCGCGCTTGCGAGATTCTGACTGAATTTGACCTTGGCCAATGCTCCTGCTAATCGACATTGGAGGAGCAGACCCACTGTGACCTCCTTCATTTGCAGGACGGCACTTTTGATTCTTGTTTCGTACTAGAGACGGCACAATGTTCACATGCTTAATAGCATGCCGATCGAGTGATGCCCAGATTCTATTCAATCTTCTGGAGTTCACATTTGCGGTCTTGTCTTCCCAGGGAACATATTGCGCATCCTCAAATTCCTTAATTAGATACTGCGTCTGGGACTCCTCTAGAGATGTTATGAGGAACTGCACGTCAAATTTTGCTCGGTCATCCTTCAAATTCATGACAATTGAATGACAGTGGTTCCCTGGCTTGCCATCCTTATTGACTTCCCGCACAACAATTACAACAAAATCCGAGTGGTGGTGTTCAATCATTGTTACTTTTTCCTGGAGTGTAGGTGTAAGGGAAAGAATGACGGCTGCTCTTTTACTCGGTAGCGAATGAAGACATAGTCTTGGAATCGAGCAATCCCAAACGTCCACGCTACAATGTGCTCCTTGAATTGCCAAAGTCTTCCGTATGAATCTGCCATTTCATCAATAAATGGCTCGACCCCGAGCGGATTCTCAAACGGCTCAAAAAAGGGCTCTACTGTCAAGTAGTCATATCCATCCTCTTGCTCCATTGGCAAATACCTGCACAGTTCAGTTAACCATGTAAGCATAAGCAAGACTTTACTTCGAGTCGAGGATAACCATTGCATATGGCAAGTATGTCAATTACCATGTTCTATGAACTTCACTTCTATTTTTGCGACACAAGTTATCTTCGATGCGAAGATAACTCAAGGGAGCGTAAATAAATAAAGCAACGTGTTTCAATGGTAATGCCAGTCAGTCATGGTTCTTGATCTTCGAGTCGAGGATATTTTTGGGGCATTTACTACCCAGTTTTTTTATATAGTCATGCATGACATCCTTCATTTACTATTGATGTAAGTGGATTCCTAATTTAAATTATTTTCTCCCGTTCACTAAGGAGACGTATATCAATTATTCTAATTTTTATTATTCATTGTTTACAAATTCAATATTATCTTCGCCTCAAAGATAATAGTGTTTGTTCTGTCTATTTTCTTTCTGTGACAGAAAGACAATTAGAGTGATTTTTTTAATCTTCTCTTAACGTGATAACGTGGATGATACATGTTTTGTTGGCTATGTTTTAGAATCCATATTTTTTGGGCCTTTTTATGTTCTTATTTATAATCTGTTGTTTATTTTTAATTTTTTCTACAAGTATTGTTGGATTTCATTTATATTATCTTCGTCTCGAGGATATTGGAACGGATCTATGTTTTCATTATCTTCGCCTCGAGGATATGTACCCTCGCCTCGAGGATATTTATCCTCGCCTCGAGGATATTTATCTTCGAAACGAAGATAGATGGCAGAATGGCTGAAATTCCTTATTGTCTAGAAGCCCTACAATTTTAATTGTTGTTCTAATCCCTAAATTGGTGTCACTAAACCCTAAAATTTGGTCCATAAACCCTAAGATTCTGTCTTTAAACCCTAATTTCAATTGAG
The DNA here is from genome assembly GCA_947034895.1 of Rhytidiadelphus loreus. Lineage (NCBI taxonomy): Eukaryota > Viridiplantae > Streptophyta > Bryopsida > Hypnales > Hylocomiaceae > Rhytidiadelphus > Rhytidiadelphus loreus. The sequence continues at coordinate 66,356,318 of OX344763.1, read as the reverse complement.
GAAGTTATGGACCTCATATTTGATTTCTTTGTACTGGCAACCCGCCTGTAGGTGAAATTTCAAAAGTTCTGCACTTGTATCCTACACCATAGACACAAGAATGCATTGTTAGTACATTTTATCAACAAAACCTTCTTACTAGAAGTCTCACCTAACAATGTAGATCATATATAATGATTTTTTCACTGTATTTGAATACAATTACTTGAATCCTAGATCCTTACACTGAACAAGCAGCTTCTGAATTGTTGAATGAACTTGCAATTTGGTTTACTTACAGTTCAACCAATGTTTTGAACAAGCAGCTTCTAAACTTACATTGGTTTACAACAGTTTGTAAACCAACGGAATTGAACCGTAAAACTAAAAAAACAATGTACAAAAGATTGATAGAAAGCCGGCAAACTAGACATGCAAGCATCCAAGCAATAACAACGTGACAACGTGAACCAGACATGCAAGCATCCAAGCAACGTGACTCCATGAACCACACATGCAAGCATCCAAGCAAGAATACCGTGACTCCATGAGTTGTGAGCACCCTAAACACCAAAGCAAGCTAATCGTAAACATCAAACAAGCATAGAAACAATAATGACTATGACCATCCTAAACACCAAAGGAAGCTAACCCTAAACATCAAAGAAGCACAGAAACTGTAATTACCATATTGCAACAAATAGATTCTAAACAATCCAGCTAGAAAAAAAGAGGTTTTTAATCATACCGCAATTGTCGTTGCCAAATAAAAGATCTCGTATAAGAAAGCAGTGAAAGAATACCTGAACCGAAGAAACCGCACCCGCAGCAACTACTTCCTCCGTCGTTGTACAAGCTTGTCCGCGCGACGACGAATTGAAACCACGAAACCTTTAAACCGTCTCCGCCGCCAAGACTTCAGAAGACCCAGACAAACCCTCTCGAAGACAAATCCTGTGAATTCTGCACCGACGTAGGAAAATGAACAATGAGCGCAATGCTCGGAAACAAAAAGAAAAGCACTCACAAGGAAGAAAACAAGTGCTATGCGAGGGAGAAATGACCTAGGCGACGGGAGAGAATGTGACCGCGCTGCACAGAGGGAGATGTGATTTCGCCGCGGTAGGAAGATGCGAACTTCACACACAAGGACACGCAATCTTGATGAGGGAGGGAGATGCAAGATGAACGCGGGAAAGAAAAAACGCAAGCTCGACGTGGGAGGGAGACGCTTCACCGATGCAGCAAGACGCAAACTCGACATGGGGAGGGAGATGACTGCCGGACCTGTTGCCCAGCCGCCGAAATCAAGGTTGGTTGTCCCAACCCTACGGCTCGGTAACAAAGTAAGTCATACTTAAGTTTGAAATTTTAATTCAAATAGGACGGAAATTAAGTTGAGTAATTATAGACTTCAAGTAGCCATTTAAAGGTTGGTCCGCCTTTTTCATAGGTTTGTATTAACATAATTAGATATTTATATGTTTTTTTCATTGAAAGAAAATTTGATGCCGAATGGAAGATAAGGAGTTGGTTTCATATTTATTGTACTATTATTTGAATTAAAGATGAATTTTTAAAGATTTTTATTTAAGGTAACTTTTGCGATCCTAAATCTCCTAAAATGCATGCTCTTGCAAGTTTGAAAGTGATTTCAAGAAATGAAGGCCAATGATTGGCTCCTTCTTTTAAACTCTCTTTTGTGTGTACATGTGTCATTAAGTGCACTAACATGTATTTGGGGGGTTAGTGCCCTTAGTGACACATGATCTTAGCAAAAAAAGATCATGTGTCACTAAGTACACTAACCCCCCAAATACATGTTAGTGCACTTAATGACACATGATTTTAACAAAAAAAGATCATATGTCACTAGGTGCACTAATCCCCCAAAATACATGTTAGTGCACTTAGTGACACCTGATCTATTTTGGCTAAGATCATGTATCACGAAGTGCACTAACATGTATTTTGGGGATTAGTGCACTTAATGACATGTGATATTAGCAAAAAAAGGAATATTGTTTTCCTCTTATATCATTGTAAGAGAAAGGAGTTTGAGCAATTTTTTTGGTAATCACCCAATTGTCTTCAATCAATAGTATACAAATAATTGAAAGAAGGAATTGCTCTACAATAGGATATTTGGTGCACTTAGTGACACACAAAATAAACAATAATTTTCAATGAACTTTAAAATCAATTTTAATTTTTTAATTTTAATTTTTAATTTTCTTTTAATGTGTGTAACTTTTACAAAAGAAAATTTTCTTTAGATACGAAATGTACAGTTCTAATAGTGGTAACTAATACTATTTTTGCTCATATATCATTGTAAAAATAAGGAGTTTGAGCAATTTTTTTTAATCTCCTAAGTGTCTTGGATCAATAGTATACCAATGTTTGGAAGAAGGAATTCCTCTAGGATATTTGGTACGTGCATTCAATTCATTGGTTGACCTAGTCATTAACCCTTTTTTATTTGTCAATGCAACTCCTAAAGTGTAATTTTCTAATTCATCTCCCATTGTATCAATTTCTAAAGTACCATGTACATACTCTAGACTCCTAAGAAATAAACCTGAACCATTGTTTGTAGAAAATTTGTATAACATTTGAAACAACCCAAATTCTGCTCCTTCCGGATGACCTTCAGTGAACCATGTGATAATTGATGATTCCAAATCATTAAGATCAATGTGGGGCTTGATATAAGAATTTTTGCTAATGTGCATTTGAATGACATTGGTTGGATTCTCTTTATCACCAATACACAAACAGCGAGCAGGACTACTTTGGTTTTCAAAATAATTATTGATTTGTATTCCAAAATGTGGCATAAGACTTTTCCAAATGTTTGATGCGCATTGATCACCCAAATCCTTAAATGCCTTCTCTGTTGCCAATGATATCTTTGAATTGTGGTACAGGACAATATCTCCTACACCCTCTCCTGCATTTGTTGAATAACCGTGGCTTCTATTCTTGTAATTTCCACGCAATGATGTATTTTTATATTTGATTTGACCATATGGTGGTGTTGTTTCATAATATTAATTCACTAGTCTTGATGTCATTTCATATGAACTTGTTATAAATGCATTTGGAATATAAAGAGCTACAATGTAGGATAATTCCAATTGCAAGGTTGATGGAGGAATTTTTGATCCATCAAAAATAGCCAACGCTATCGAAGTAGTCTTCACTAGTTTATCTTGTTTGTATATGTTTTGCCACTTCAACTTGTCGTTGTTAAAATTTTTGTGTTTCCAAAATGGTTCATTACCCGTTGAAGCACTACTATTTGGAATACTCAAATAACTTATGTGAAGTTCTACATTTTTAGGTAAGTTCAATCTTTGCAATGTATTTCTATATAAAATACTAGATTTTGATATAACACATTGGACTATTAAATCACTTTTTGATTTAGTGAATTTTCTACATCCCTGCAATAGTTCGTGAAATTCTAATATACTATCAATTTGGAAATCTGTAAACTAGGTTTTTGCTTCAACCCAAAAACCCAAGAATATAGTATAGGGGTTCTATTTCTAGGGATTGATCAAATAGTCTAATGTATTGTGGCTGAGGTCACTTGTTTTCTAGAATGATGTGGGATTTATGGGTAAATACTACTAAAATACACAAACAAAGGGTAAATACGTAGATTTCACTCTTATTCCCAAGAATCAATTTGGGTGGCAGTCCATTAATAATGCTATTGGACATATGAATGCAATCCCAGTCCTAGACTAGTGTTCTAGGGGTATTTCTGACAAATTGTCAAGATAGACCACAAATTGTCATGCATGATCTAGACCTTTAAGTGCAAATAATATATAGATATGTATAGAGATATATGTTTGTTAATTAAAGTGATCTTTTATCGTGTGAGACAAATTGTCGGGCAGTCACTATTTATTTAGCCTATTTACTAAATTATCATGAGTAGGAAATCCGTCTCAGTCCTACGACAAATTGTCTTTAACTAAATGCAAGGGCATGAGTGTGTGATGCATTACATTTACAACAATAACAACAACACAAGGCAATTCTATTTGACACATCATCACAATACAATTCAATATTTATTCCAATCTCTTCTTTTAATACCTTGAGCCTATTTGCATTCCAAAACTATACATTCATCTATTATACACAATACGCATTTCAATTTATTTACAACAAACAACCAGGACAAATTGTCGTTAACCACATCGAATTCTTTGACAAATTGTCCCTCTCTGTTCACTCAGTACAGTCCCGGTTCATGACAAATTGTCTTACAGTAATCGATTTAATCAGTTCATTAGTCGATAAGAGAGAGAAAACCACAAAGGCAAATTGTCTTCTCAGCTTGGTATCTTTTTGTAATCAGAGACAAATTGTCAATTTAAAGGTCAACCAGGTGTGGTTTGAATACCAAGAGTCAAAACAATTTGTCTTTTCAGTAATCCCTAAATTAATAGTTTCCCTTCCAGAATTGGAATTAATTCAAAACAATTCATACACTATGACAAATTGTTGTTTCCATATCAGTTCCATATCAATCAACTATACTTAAAAGTATACAGATAATTTCAAAGTGATATAAAATCAATAAACATAAATTCACGACAATTTGTCTTACCTTGATTCCAAGTCCAGTTTTCCTTTCCAACGAAACCTATTCGAATAATAATTTGGTTATTCAATGCGTTGCAATTAATGGTAATATAACTGTGTAACTCTTTAGACAATTTGTCGTTACACTATTTCAAATTTTGGAAATTCCTATTCAGACTTCCATATCGATTCTTTCATTGTTCAATAAAACAACTTGACAAAATCAATTTTCATATTCAACACTCGAAACTTATCCTATAAACAATTCTATCTTAGGCAGCAAAAGACTTCAATTCAAGTATCGAAAACAAATTATCACAATTACAACTTGAAGAACTTCTGTACTTATCTGTATCGCTAAAGAATTGTCAAATTGTCTATCAAACGATTTTAACTCCGCGGCAACTTGTCTTTCTTGATTTGAACTCCCATTTCTTGGCAGCAATCGTGATCACTGATGACAATTTGTCTTTCTCTTTCCACCAATTTGTATGCTTCCCATCGAAGTAACCAATATAACAATTTATCTCGATCGTTTCTATTAACAACACAGTCAATTTGTCTACTACAATGATGACCAGTTAACTTGACAAATTGTCCTCACGCAATCACAGCATACTCCGACAAATTGTCTTTAACTGATATCATAACTACAACAATCTACCGAAACTATAAAGCTTGACAAATTGTCTCTGTCCTCGCACATACTCACAGTCATAGCGAGTTGATGTACAAACAATACCAACACACATCAAACAACTCAGCAATTCCAAATCAATTCGTCATACACAGTATTTCAGTTACACACACTTACACAACTACAATTTATCACCCGAATATTTCCAAACAAATTTCCAGACACACTTGCATCCAATCACTGGATCGCAATAACAACTTGACAATTTGTCAAGAAATGTGACCCAATCACTGGTGTCACGGCCCGCAGCTTGGCAAACTCCCAAGCCAAATAAGTATCCAATCACTGGATTTTAAACAATTAACGCACAACAAACAAAATCGGCAAATAGTTAGAAATTACAATTCGATTGCAAGATATATATATATATATAAGTACACGACAATTTGTTCAAGACTTAGAAAGATAAAAATTGGTCAAAGAAAATGACGAATTGTCTGGGCTATATGCACTATAGTAGACAACTATTCACATCTACAACACTACAGGCCAAATCAATCACATCGTTCCAAACCTGCTTTATAAAGACAAATCGTCTATATTGTGCTAACAGTAAGAGTTTAAATTGGCAATTGGTCCTATTTACACTACCAAAGACGAATTGTCAAGAAAAAAGAAAAATCAAGTGACTACAAAATCCCTACAATTCCACAATCCCAATATCTCAACACAATTTCCAGAATATACTATATTCTTTACATTGGGACACTTCTTACATTTACTTCCTTCTTCAAAAAACTTAGGCAAGCAATTTGCACAAACTCTATGGCAACATTGTGATTGATGCCCACGCGTAAATAAACTATTATACTCTCTATAAAATGCATCTACAAAAACATCATGTTGTAGTGTAAATTGGCAAGGAATGATATACATTTTTTTATTTTTATATTGTGTAGCATGTGTACTATATGTACATCCCTTGGCTCCATCTCCATCATAATTTAATTCAATAAGGTTCTCCTCCTTCAGTAAATTCCATGAAGTTAGTTTATTTTTTTCAAAATTTCGGTCTTTGTAATTTCTTCCTTCTTCTCTTTCTCTTTTTCTACCAATTGATTGTGAAGATGCCATGACAATATAATTGAACAGAATAATTGAATAATTTTTGGTGAATATAACTAGAATGCAAATAAAATGCAAATAAAATGATAATATAAGAAGTTATTTGATATAATGCAAGTGAGATGATAATATAAAAAGAAGTTACTTGATAAAGTGCAAGTGAAATGATAATATAAAAAGAAGTTATTTGGAATATGATGCAAGTGAAATGATAATATAAGAAGAAGGTACTTGATGACAATTTATAGTCCAAAAGATCCCTAATTTTAAAAAGTAAAATAACTCTTTTACTTTTATATTAAAGCTAAAGAACTTTAAGTTCAAGTGTTGAACAAGTCCAAATACAAGATGAAGATGTTAATAGATGACTACGAACTTTTACTTGGATCAATTAAAATATCTAGGACTTTAACTTATATTAATAGATAAAAGCAATAATAGATCCTAAAACTGTGACCACAAACTATTATATAAGACAAAGTTTGTGTTAAAATTATAGTTTTCAAATTTAGAACCTTATGGGTTGAAAGTTTTTTTTAGGGCATTTAAAAATGACATCAACAAATGTCAAATTAATATAAATACATGTGAGTTAATGCCTCTCTAAGATGTAGTTCTTCTTGTAGTTAAATATTTAAATCAGTAAAAGTTGTCGTTAATTTTTGGTAATTATTTTAGTACATGATAGAGGTTCAATTATACTTCAATGAAGTGCTAAACCATGTACCTTTCGATGGTTGCCACTTTCTATTTTGAATTTAATTAGAAATGGAGTGGATAGTATAGACAATTTTATTTAAGAAAGCAACTTCATTATCACTCATGAAAAATGTGAGAAGTACAAGTTTACTAGAAAATAAAGGTTATTTTAAGCTATTAATAGGTTTGAAAAAGAATAAAAATACAATAATCACAATAATGACAAAATATATTGTATAATTGCACAAATTGCTATAATGAATTGCGAAAGTGAAATCCAAACTACAGTTGGACATATTGTAGTGCAATTGATGCACTTGTATGAAATAAAGATTCAAAATCACTAAATCCTAGTTTAATTTATATATAATTTCATCATTTCTATTAGTAAATTGTATTTAGATAGCTTTATTTCGTTAGTACAACATGTTTAAATCTAAAAATAATGCAATTCTAGCTTTCAACAATTCACTTCATGCATTCTAAACTAAGTAGTGTTCATTGTAAAACAATTCAAATTAAAGATTCCAATCACATCTATATGAAAGCAAATTTTAAAGTTAACCACCTTGTCCGATTTTTAACTTTTTTTAAAACTTTGTTGGTGCAATGCAAGATACACATTAAGTTAAAAAAAAGGGGACAGAAAGGACTAGAATCAATTAAACATTCCAAGGCTAATTCTTTTATATTTAAAAAGCATTCACCACAATCTAAGGCCTTTGATTATTTTGGACTCATAAATGTTGAGTTGTAATTAAAATTTCATTGATTTCCTTCTTTTATAAAGTTGAGAATTTGTTAATCTTCTTATTTACTTCATAATGTTGAAAAAGTTCAATTAATTGACCATTCAAATTACATTTTCGAAGTGAAACTTTATTTTAACACGAACTTCTTTATTTCAAATGCATTTAAATTAAACTAAGAAGTTATAGTTGTAATGAATTAATGATGTACTTTTTCCACATTATTTTTTCACACATTATCCTTGGGTTTCTTAGTTCCTATAATGTACTTTTTAACACATTTTTATTAATTTTCCAAAAGCCTTAAACCCTTCACTTCTAATCTTTTATAAACTTTGATGAGAGCATTTTGAAGCTTCAAAGTACATCACTTTCAAACTTCTTCTATTAAATATCTTTTCACTTGAGCTCAAGGAAAATTTCACCATCATGTTTATGAATATCATTTGTATTTCTTTGAAAAGTTACATATTTCTTTAGGGACTTTTTTAATTTCAAATTTATTTTTAAAGAAATTTCTTTATAAACCACCATAGAAATGAATTAGAAGCTTTTCAAAATGGAGCTCCAATTCATGATTTCTGTGCATTTCATTGACAATGAAAAAAATTAGTGGTTCATATTTAATTTGGTCATAAATCCAACATTTTCTAAGTATTTTCATATTGTACGAGAAAAAAGTTATCCTTCTTTCACATGCAAATCTTGAGGCATTTGACATGTGATGTTTTAACCTTCACAACATGGCTCATGATTTCTATGCATGAAATTGGAATTGGAAAAAATTAGTCCATGTTTAAAATTTAATTTGGTCATTAAAGAGAGAAATCATGTGAATTTCAAAATACTTTCAAGATGTATATAAATTACAAAACATAAGAAGAAACTGGTTTGAATAAAGAACTTTAAAAAAGAATGGTATTTGTGGATATTGACCTTTTTTTTTTCTTATACTAATACATAGAAGTTCTATACGTCATATTAATACGGCAATGTCTTTAAATCTCAAGAAAGAGTTAATTTAGTTTGTTACTCATCTAATTTTTTTTTAAATGATGATATCAAATAATTCTCAAAACATTTAAAATTTGTTCATAGTTTATGGTTTAGATTTTATGGTGCCAAATTTAAAGGTTTAAGGTTTCCAATTTTCCGTTTAGAATTTAGGGCAAAAGATTCAAAATTTAAGGTGTAGGGTTCAACATATAGGGTTTACAGTTGTTTGTTCCAAATTCAATGTTTATGGTGAAGGGTTCAACATGTAGGATTAGGGTTTAGAAGTAAAGGGTCGCAAGACTTTTAATTTTTTGGATTTCTAAGTTTGAAAATGAACATGTGGTTGAAATGCAAACAACAAAGTATGTGGCATATAAGTCAACTGAATTCATTAATGGTATTAAGTTTAAATTAGTTGAGGAAGGCTTTCTTGGGCTACTTCTTAGTGGTGGGAGAACTTTTTCGCCCCAAACTGTGGGAAAGCATCCGTTGAATGCGACTTTTTTGGATGGAATCTCAGAAAGTATACGGGATGTCTGCGCATGTGCCGTTGATTCCGTTGAAGTTTGAATTTCAAGCTTTTTGCGCTATGTGATTTCCCGCCCCATCATGCACAAGAGTTTCCCTCCTTGTCCACGGCAACTTAGTATTGCAAGTGTGTCCTCTCTGCTCAGTTAGAGAGTCCTTCATTTTTGTCATTCCATTGCTTCTCTATCTCTCCTACACTTTGTTTGCAGGTATTGTCGTCCTTCAATGTTTCGTCCTTTCTTTGCAAGTATGTTACATTGAGAATGCTTGAATAATCTTGAGATTTCTCTTTCTAGTAGCTTTCTGGTGAGTTCTTCTTTGCGTGCAGTAGTTTCCTCAGACGGTTATGTTATCTACTCTTGTTGTGTACCACTGTCTTTCATGAAGTATACGTTACATTTGTAGCATTATTAGGAATTCAATGAAGCATAGAAGCTCTGATATTCACTTGTGCATATCCGAGTGTTGTTATTTGCATTGTTTTAGTAAAGTAGGACTCTCCGATAATGTTGCCGTATTTTTCGGGAACATGATCTTCTTATTGTTCATAAGTAATAGAGTATTGAACCAAGAGTCGGAGGGAATCTATTGTCATCGATGAATTTGATATCATCCTCGACTCGAAGAAAACTAATCCATCTTAAGTAATAACTATTCATTATGCGGCAGTGGAATCATGTACTTCCATGTCGTGTTAGGTAATTAACTGAATATCGTTAGAATAGTTGTGCATTTTTATCTTCGAGACGAAGATACTCTAGAGAGTTCAAGGAGTATTTGTGATGTGCATGTCAACTTTTGAATAAGTATGCTGAACATCATCATTCAATCTAAAAAGGTAGAGAATCTTCGAGTCGAAGATAATATTACAACTCTTGAACAAGTAACCATATCTTTGTGTCTAATATAATATTGAGACTCTTGAACCGTGTAACCACATCTTCGAGTCAAAGATAAGGTTGAGAGACTCTTGAATTGGGAAAATATATCTTCGAGTCAAAGATAACATTTAGACCCATGAACCGGGTAACCATATCTTCGAGTCAATAATAACATTGAGACTCTTGAACTGGGAAACTATATCTTCGAGTCGAAGATAATATTACGACTCCTGAACAAGTAACCATATCTTTGTGTCTAATATAATATTGAGACTCTTGAACCGTGTAACCATATCTTCGAGTCAATAATAACATTGAGACTCTTGAACTGGGAAACTATATCTTCGAGTCGAAGATAATATTACGACTCTTGAACAAGTAACCATATCTTTGTGTCTAATATAATATTGAGACTCTTGAACCGTGTAACCATATCTTCGAGTCCATGATAATATTTAGACCCTTGATCCAGGTAACCATATCTTCGAGCCGAAGATAAAACTTAGATTCATGAACCAAATAACCATATCTTTGAGTCGAGGATAGAATTTAGATTCCTGAACCAAGTAATCATATCTTCGAGTCAAAGATAAAATGTAGACTAATGTACAGGTAATTTGATCATCTAGTAATATAATAATTGGGACTCTTAATCATGTCACCATATCTTCGAGCCGAAGATAAAATTTAGTGTTGTACACACTTATCCATATATTTTGAGTTAAAGGTGAAATTCAGACTCGTTCTCAGTTAACCATATCTTCGAGTCATAGATAATATGTAGACTTCTGAACATATAACCATATTTTTGGGTCGATGATATAATTTATGGTCTTGAACCAAGTGACCATATCTTCGAGTTGATGATAAAATTTAGACTCGAGCATAAGCTACACTTTAGTAGTTTGTACATAATGTCCTGTTCAATTTTTTTGTTTGTTAGTCAATTTGAAACAAATTTTCTTATTTACAAAGTGCTAGACAATTTTTTAATTTCGAATCAATGATATATCATGTCCGTTTCAATTGCCTTCCATTCGAATACTTATTTTTTTCAGTCTGACACTCGCATATAATAGTAATCATTTTATTTTTATTTATTGCTAATATCTGACATTGTTTACTTGTATGATTTGTAGGATGGATATCCATGGCCCAGACGACTTAAGGCCTTATTCATTATAATTGGACAATCGACAGATTTTGAGACTTTTGCCCTAAAACAATTTTATGGAGTTATCCTTGAGTCGAGGATAAGTTGAGACTGCAACCTTTTGGCAGTGAAAGGTTTTTATGCATAGTAATATTTTAAAGTCTCAAATTTCCAGATAGTTTCAGAATTGAATAGTTATGACTATTTATCTTCGACTCGAAGATAAAATTGAGACTACCATTTGTCCAAATATAACGAATAAGGCCTTACTTTGCTATCCCTATACCAGTTCTTCCTGTGGGTGTCGCAAATTGTGATGGTATTCCCCGAGACTCTTGGAATACAAAGTGTGTCATCTTGAGGAATGAAATTGGTGATGACGTTGCCAAAGGAATTTGTAGGAGTGTTGATGTAGATCTTATCATTGACATGGATGGGCAACCACTTGGTGATGACCAAGTTGCAATTCAAATTGCAGTCTTTATGTGAGGCAGAAGTTCCATCGACTTGGATGTGGTCAATGCACTCTTGGCACATTAAGCTAGTGTTTTTGAATGGTGTGAGTCTATACAATCATGACCAAATCCATATTTACAACAGTGCTTTGGCTGCCTCTAGTCGTCGTAATCGAATAGGAGTTCGTTCATATGAAACTTTTCATGAGAAAAGGGATCCTAACCTTCCTCCCCAAAAGGAATCCCTTTTCATAGCACAATCAATCATTGAAGTGTCCACCAAACCATGTTGCCGTAAGAATTGCTTGCAACATTTTCCGCGTGGCGAAATTGAAGCCATACGTTCTCAATTGCATGTAAATGGTGGAGTGTATGTCCGCAAGCTTTGCCTTCTTGAAGCACACAGGCAAACACACAAAGACCCTGACGGGAAGGAATGGATAACTTTGAAGAACAATGATGTGTGTCTCACCGCGTGGTGGACCATCCACGGGATTTCAAAAGCTACCTTCTACAAGTTCAAGCACATGGCCAAAGATGGAAAACAAGCAGAGGAGCATGGGAATTTAGGGTCCAAGAAACCACGTATGCATACTGTGCAAGCTACCGCCACACTTCGGACATTGCTTTCGAGTGCAGTTGACAAAATGCCACACAAATCGAGAACGCTGGAATCAGGAGAGTAAGTTCCCGCAATGGTCTTGCCATCAGCGTTCCGTTGGAGTGATCAATTACCAAAAATCAATGAGGCCAATGCCGCGTTCAATTTGCCACCTCTTTCTTCTAGTGGCTTGAGCAATATTCGGCGAGCTTCTTTTCCTGAATTTGCTCCAAAGTCTCGTGGAGATACTTTTTCAAGGTGTGGATTATGTGATACATACAGGCAATTGAAAAGTGCCTGCACTCCACTTTCTAATGCACAAGACAAGTGGTCCAAGATTTTGAATAGTCACCTTGGAGGACAGAAGGCCCATAGAGAATTGTATTATGCAAATCGATATATTTCTGAAGAATACCCTGAGAAGATGTTGTGCATCATCCATGATAAAATGGATCACTTGAAGACTGCTTCTCCTCACTTCTCTCACAAGACAAAAGCAACGGATTCTTTCATGAAGATGCCTATAGCTGTTACAAGTATGATTGCCCATGGTCATGGCGACATTCGATATGCGCACTATGGGCTAGACATTTTTCCAACTGACTCAAATCATACTATTGGGTCCATTACAAGGTTGTTGCGTGATCTTGAAGGACCAGCGAAGAATTCTTCACATACATTATTTTCAATGGAGGAGGGGCAATCTACATTAACAAAAGCAATGTTGATGGGCTCAGACATTTGCTTGGATTCTCTCCTTCCACTGCCAGAAGAGCCAATCCCTTCTCGCCTTCTACCACCTATCTTGGCTCTACAACTTGACAATGCATCAAGAAACAATAAGAACCGATGGGTTTTTGCTTTTTGTTCTCTACTGGTATTCAAAGGCATTTTCCGCGAGATATACATCAACTTTCTCATTGTTGGCCACACTCATGAAGACATTGATGCTCTTTTTGGTTGATGGAGCACCATGTTGAAGACGAATAACTATCCGACACTTCCAAGACTTATGAAATCCTTCATGGATTGTAAAAGTCATCTGGTAATTCCTCATCTCATCGAAGAAGTGCCTGATTTCAAGAGATTTGTACATGGATACTTGGGTGCAGGTGAGGACTTCTTGGAAGGCCATTCTACATCCCAACAGTTCAAGTTCTACATGGATTCAAGTGGATGGTCCTTGATGGAGTATAAAAATCTATGTACAGATGTGAAGTGGCAACCAGAGCATGGTAGGGGGATTTGGTTGTGGTCTGAGACTGAAGATGGGCGTCCCAAACTACCAAGTGGTAGTCCACCACCTTTGCCTCCACAATAGATGCGTTCATTTGGTGAGATCAAAAAGGGTTTGGATGGTTTCATTGCACACTGGAGTAGAATGGCAAACAACGAAGAGTTAGGAGAATTCAGGCGTTTGAATGATCCTATAAAGGATTATTGGAAAGGTGTGAGAACTGCTTTAGATGAACCTCTAGTGGTGTGTGAGACATTGAAGGATGGATTTTGGCCGGCTTCAAGGATCACCAATGAACCGGAAGATACAATGCAATAGGATGGCACAATGCATGAAGACTTTGCTGAAGATGCACCTTTCGTTGGGCGTAGGCGTGATCGTCCACGTCCTTCGTTTCGTGTTGCTCGTGATGTGTATGCAGGTTATTTTGTCGTGGTGCGTCCCGCTGATGATGATCCAAAGCCGTTTTGGCTTGCTAGGGCACTGACAAACCCAAATCCAGATCCAGGGCACGTTCATTTGATCCAAATCCAATATTGGTCACCTGCTTCAGATCGTCACGTTCATATGGATACATATGTTGGATGGGACACGAAAGCAGGGAATGTGTGGCGCGAAGATCGTGCAATCCCCCCATGTTGGTCAAATACGGACTGTATCATGACAGCTTTTAAGGCACGTGGTAAAATGGAGGTTGAAGATCGACCTCAAATTAACACAAGAGTTAAAATTTCCAAACCACAGATTGCCATCATCAAATCATTAGTGGTTGCCTTTATGTCTATTTCCAACAATGATGCATCCTCGGCAGAAGCAGAAGATTAGTTCATAGTTGTGTTAGTATACCACTCTTGTTATATATAAGTAGAATGCACTTTTGCATTTATAGTTTTTGAGATATTGTAAGTGTATATTGTGTCATTTCTATTATTGATATGTAAGAATATTGATTTCTATTAATAGTAAATTTTATTCTTGTCAATCAATTTGTAAATAATGCAATTGCTATTTTTTTTTTTTTAAATTTGGTTAATATTTCTTTCAAATGAAATTTGGTATCATATGTTTGTAGTTTATTGTTTTGACATATAGAACATTCGATTTCAAAAAATGTCTTTACTTTATAACTTCTTGGTATATTTTATTCCTATGTTTATAATGAAATTAAAATATGAAAATGCTAATTGTAAGGTTTTGCTATTTTGCTTAACTCTAGCAAAATATATAAAATAGTGTTTTGATATTTTGAATCACAAATTATTGAAAAGTCTCAATTTAATGAACACTAATTATGTTCTAAATATAGGAGGTATGAAAATGAGACTCTAACTTGTCTCAATTTAATGAATAAGGCCTTTTTACAAGAATTTATAATTTGGCGGCGGGTTGATCGGCGTACCAAGAGCTAACGGTGTCCGAATGGAGCGATTCAAGGGTCAATTCTTACTCCTATGAATATTCTAAACCACCCAAGCCGGACAATTTCATCAAAAATCGCAAACTCCAAAAGTTAGATTTTTGACTTTTGTTCACAATTACCGTAACTCAAATTTGCGCTTTAAAACGGCTGGGGAGGTATGGGTCTCTTTGGCTAATTGGGATCTTCTGAACGCAATGGCGCAGTTTGTTTTCAGTTTCAAATTGTCCCTCAAAAGATAGAGAGGGTCAGCCCTTAGTTTGACTTTTTTAAGGTAATTTTGGATTAATCTAGGTTGATTTTACAAATATCTTTTGGAAAATCGAAGATTGGATTTGCTCAAGATACTTGTCTTGTGTAAGAAGCCATCTTTTGAACTAAAGAAAGACAATTTGAAACTAACCTTAGATTAATTTGCGAAATATCTCGGTTAATTAAGTAGGTTTTCAAAATATCTTTGAAAAAAATCTAATATTTGATTTGCGGAATATTCAAAGGCCATTTAGGGCCTAGAAGGAACTTGCTTGAGGACCTTCCTTGTCATTAAACAAAGATTATTTAGAAAACGCGTTAGGTTAGTTCAGCAAAATATCTAGATTGAAAGTAAAAAAATATTTACGAACAACTTACTGAGGGGGGCCGGAAGCGAGTATATAAGGCATGTTCTCGAGGTTGTTCGTGGCCCTCATTCTCTTGTTTCATTCTTGTTGTTGCTCTTGTTGTGCTACCGACACTTGTCGGAGCACTTTTTCAGCCGAATTTTGGCCATTTCTTTCTATTTCTTGTACTTTGAAGCTCCGAAGGGCCCCTTCAAAGCTTTGTTTTCTTTTCTTGTTTGAATTTGGAGGCTTCAAGCCCCAAAACTTTAATTTTCAAGAGTTTAAGAGGTGGAAATCCCCTAACTCTATTGTTGTTTGAGTTAACTAACTTCTTTATTGAATTTGAGGCTTCAAGCCTCAAAACTTTGGTATTTTGAGAGTTGTGAGAATAGTTCCCAAACTCTAAATTGATTTTATTGTTCTTTTGGATACCAACCAACTATTGTGCGAATTGATAACAGCTTATGAACTCAAAACTTTAAAGCGGCAAGGCTAGACTTTGCCAAAAGGTTTTGGGCATGATTACATGCCAAAACTCGTTGTATAACGGGTGTTTGGTTTGACTAATTGCTAATGTTTGGTTAAACACTGTCATGTATACCTCCTTTAGTGATTAAACTTAGAACTTTGTTTGAAATTTTGGGAATTAGTTTTTTATATTTGGTTACACACTGTCATGTGTACTTCCTTAAAAAATTAAGTTTTCAAAATACTAGTTTGGTCCTTGGATACCATTTATTCTTGGGGTTGCTCCCACACGATGGAGCTTTGACTTTGGAAACCTGAAAACGGGTACTTGAAACTTTAATTGTTCGTTATTTCTTGGGGTTGCTCGCGCACGGCAAAGCTTTGACTTTGGAAACCTAGAAACGGGTACTTGAAACTTTAATTGTTCATTGTTTCCTGGGGTTGCTCCTGCACAGCGGAGCTTTGACTTTGGAAACCTGGAAACGGGTACTTAAAACTTTAATTGTTTGATATTTGCTGGGGTTGCTCCCGCACGGCGAAGCTTTGACTTACCAAATAAAAATCAACAAAATAAGATTCTTTGGAAACTTATTTGAAGGCCAAACTCTGTTGATATCTCTCATTTTTGAGTTGTACACGTGGTGGAGGTATTTGGTCTCTAATCTTGCCATTAGTTGTTGGGTTTATTTAGATTGTTTTGTTTCTTCCTTTTAAATTTCATCAAAATTGTTTGTTATTATTGCTTTTATCAAATTTATAAAACTAACTCTCTCTTAATTGTTAATTTAGAAGTGCTTAATCTTTTATTAAAAATTGAGTATTTCTAAAATTATTAAAAATTTCAGTCCATCAAGGTTAGTTTTATTTTTTTCAAAATTTCAATGGTTAGTATAAGTTCAGGAAGCCAAAGGCAAAGATAGCTGGGAGTACCCGAAGGCAAGGGAAAACAACAAAACAATGCTGGGATATGACGTTGGAGAACGATTGAACCGCGACTGAGCACAAGGGATGAGGACCAGTAACACCTTGCCACGTGGCAGGCACCGGGGTGCAGCAAGGGCTCCCGAAGGTCCAAGTAGTGTAGCAAAGGGCTCCTGTAAGGTCCAAGCAGTGCAACAACGGTCTCACAGTTCAACAAAATCAAGGGTTCAAACAAATTTCAATAAGCTCATATGCCAATTGATTTAAGAATCACGAAACTAAACTCAACCAAAGGTTGGCCGTTGCTTGCCACACCAAGTTTTTAATTTTCAAAGCTCAAAGTTGCACTTTGACACTTGAAATCAAAACTTCCTCATTCCACACTCATCTTCTCTCTTGGTTAACACTAAACTCTTCAATCTTCAAAACACAAATAAAAAGAGTTGAGAAGAAAGAAGAAGAAGGGATGGAATAGAAAGGAGTTTCAAAACGTGGGAAATGTTATATTAAAAAATTCATTTTAAAAGGAATCTTACTATTTGCTTTTTGCTTGTTGTTAGTTTTTATTTAGGGTTGTCTTGTCTGACAAATTTCGGGTTTTCGCGTCTAATAGATGTCGCATGTCGCATGTCGAATTGTTGAGTTGTCGTACTAGAAGAAAATTGCGTTGATGTCAACAAAATCAATTTGACATTTTTCTGCGATTTCTGTTTTCCAACACAAAATCTGCCTTTTAGAAACGTAGATTTTGCGATGGAAAAACAGAATCGCAGAAAAATGTCAAATTGATTTTGTTGACATCAACGTAGTTTTCTTCTAGTCGTCGAGTATGGGCAGTTTTTGTTGTCGTGTATGGATTTCGGATTTCAAAATTTTTTACCCTTAGGTAAAACGGACTGTCCTATGTGGCTATGACGTGGCGTACTTCTTGAGGGGCAAGCGCGGGTAGGGGCGACTGCGGGTCCGAAATCTAGGGCGACCTGGCTACAAGTCTGGGGCCCCTACAACATTTCATTTCCAATATTTATTCTTCAACCAACACATTCCATGGCAATATATAAGCATTGAATTATGTGCTCGATACGTACCAAAGCAAATGAACTGGCATAATGTAATGACATATCATAGGACAATCAATTCATAACCTAAACATAATAATTATAAAAATAAGCACAATAATCATATTAATTTAAATGGAACTACATACATACATAGGGATGATCTTCACAATTGAGTACGAGGACCAGTCCTATTTGAAATTGCACACTTGTTTGCAAAAACTACGGATACCTTCATTAATCATTATCGTCAACACCAAAGTACCTCTTACAATCTTTCTGACTTTGTGAAGCCAAATGATGGACTACACAAAATTCAAAATCTAGCTATTTCACTACAAGCTTTGGCAACAAATCTTCACTACAAGGTATTGATGTTAAATCCTTATAGTACTATTTGAAGGCCTCCACATCTATAATGCAACGCATTACATTGTGAACCTGGTAGAATTGCTTTTTGCTTCATCTGCATCGGGGTTGGTGTCTTCATGTGGCCCACTACTGTTACTAGCTCCTGAGACCTCGTTTTCATCATCCTCTCTGCTTGTAGGTTGAAGGATCACCTCACGTTCGACCTTAGAGTTCAAATTTCGCACTTGTGTTTCTAAACCGCCAACACCTTCGGCTAGCACTAATCGTTTTGTCGGCCTCGATGCATCAGTGGTTCCATTGATAATAGGGCCAGTCGGCCGCTCAAGCGCCTGCTGCCCAACATGTTGACGCTCCACTCTCGCTGCAGCGCTTGATGGCCAAGGATTTCGAGTGGAATTTCGTTCTCCAATGACAAATGGATGGATAGCATAGTTTTGACGCTTGGTGTTTCGTGTCACTCTATCTTGCGTCTTGCGGGTTCGTTTATTTCTTGATTTGGAGTGTTCACGCAATCGCCTGGATGACTCTCCAGGTTCTGACATCAATGAGACTGGAGTAGGTTGTGGAGCTGAGCCATGCACTCCTTCATCAACGATCTGTTGTAGATCATTATGTGTCGGCGACCTTGTTAGAGGAGTTGGTACAATCCTCGATGTTGTGGCAATGTCTACACTTGCAGGGCGATTGAACCCACGGGTACGGGTCTCGTTGAATACCACTTGCAATGGCGCATCTGAATCGTACACCCTAGTTTCTGCCTCCGCCTCTAAAGAGTTGAATCCATCATCATCACCCAAGAATGTGTTGTGGTATTGTCCTCATGGAGGACTACCTACACGGGACACTATACCAACCCACCTATTTCCACGAAGGCGTTCCTCTACTACCACACGTCTTTGTTCTTCTCTCAAATCTCTAAACCTAACTTCATCTTCGTCCCTTGAAGAATATGGTTCCTCATTCTCTTCATCTATATCTCCATCTACAAGGAACTTTTCGTAAAATAGTGCTGGATTGTGTCCTTGCTTTTCATGTTCCAATTTGCTGTTGGTGTAGATATACACCAACATCTCAACCTTCTTTGTAGTTAGGCAATTACACACTTTATCGTGTACAAACGAATACATGCTCCAATTTCTTTTACAAGATGATGCTGAGCATGTCAGAGACAAAACTCTCCTTGCTATTTTTGGAAGAGCGTTCCCACCCACACGACTCCACCAATGATGAGGCAACAAGTTACATCGAGTAACATCTGGAGCCTCTTGTAATGGATCAAAGGGACCCGACTTCTCTTCAAATTCCGTCAACTCAGCAATTGCTTCATCTTCATCCACATTCAATGGTCCGCTCAATTTTCTGATGACTCGATTCAATGCCCGCTTTGCCTCTCCGTTGTTATGAAGCTCTTCCACATCTGTCAAATACGGGTTCAACAATGCCCCTGCATAATGGAGGTCTGTGCGCATCAACTTCCAACGAGCATCAAATTGTTTTAGGAACTTCGTCGCGGTCTGCTCATCAAGAAAGAACGGAGCCTCCTTTAAAGTGCACACGTGCTGACGAAGGCTACTCATTATTATTCAAGCTTTCGGCATCACCGGTATTTTGCCATTGAACTGGCGCAGAGCAAGAATCATTGGAAGAACCATGTGCTGGAAATTACCACATTCCACCCAAAACACTTCCGAAACTATGTCCTCTCGCGCTTTATGGGCCCACTCTCTTGTAATGAGTCCGTTTGTTCTGCTAACCAAACTATTCTCAAATGGCATATACGTCTCGTTCCCCACCACGAATTGAAGCGCTTGTTTGCACTCTACCAAACGGTCTTTCATGAGAAAATGCACTGCGAAGCGTGTGGCCGCGGGAAGTCTCAATGACTTCTTCGGTGAGTACTTATGGAAGAGACCCAAAGTCAAGTGGTACTTTTTTATAAACTTCACAATTGCCCTGGCCTTATCCACTAGATCTTTGATCCTTTTTTCCTTTCCCCAGTCTTCCAAAAGTAAGTCCAATATATGTGCGGCACATCCTTGCGTATACATGTGGGGATACCTTGCTTGCAACTCGCGCATTGACCCTATCATTATGGAAGCATTGTCTGTACACAATTGGACAATATTTCCTGGTCCCACCTGCTCTATGTAGGTAGCCATTGTATTCACCCTATACGCCATGTCTTTCCTCTCTCCTGTGATGTCAACCGATCCCAGGAAGACATCACCCGCAGGGCAGACGAGCATCATATTCAACAAGGGACGGTGATTCGTATCTGACCATCCATCCGAATAGATAGTGGCTCCATATTGGGCAATAGAACTCTTTATTTGACTACTAACCATTTTCGTAACAGCCTGCTTCTTCACATCAAGTAGTTTAGTGCGCACCGCATTGTACGATGGTGGAGAATATGGAAATCCACATGTCGAAGTTGCTTTCACAGCATTCACAAAGGTTGGGTGCCGCACTACATTGAATGCAATGTTAGCCTCATAAAAGAAAGAAGCTCATAGTCTGTCCAAGTTTTGTCTTTCATTGACCCGGAATGATTCATCCATGCTTTGTTGACGAGAAATCAAAGTTGATTGCATCCTTCTCACCGTCACAAGAGTAGAATTCGTTGAATCTAGATTACGAGGCGGTGCATTAGGTGCTTCTGTCCTGTCGCTTGGGTCCACAGACCCTTCAACTGATGCATCCACAGTATACCCCGCAACGGACTGAGCAACAACATCAACCTCAGGATCTGCTCCATGCATCTCCTCCAAACTCATTTCTTTTGGTACAATCCCTTCACAGTTCCTGAATAATTCGAGGACTGTCGATGGAATACATTTACAACGTTCCACTGTTGATGTATGGGGGTAACCAAAGTGACCAAATGCCCGCTTCCGCACGAAAACTTTGTTCCAACCACAAAAAATACAAGTCCTCATATTTGCGGAACGAGCGGAGTTTGTTTCAATAACCAAGCATGGATCCCACTCCTTTGTGGCTCTTCGAGTATCATTTATGTTTGTCCTCCTCCCCGCACCTCAATTTGCCATATTTTTTTATCTAATGTGTGCTATTCCAATCCGAAACGTGTATCTACCCAAGTGCTTCGAAAAAAGAAGTTATGACAAAACCACCACTTCGAGTAGTTTTCTAACCACTCAAAGCAAGGTTGTTGCCCTTTGAAGAATATAACATTGCATGAAGCCTCTTGAAAAGATCCAAGCCATATGTTCATCAACAAAGCAATGAAAATCTAATATTGTTCCTCTACCTTTATAGTGCTTTCGGTCTTGCCCTCCACACGCTCCAAAGATGGTTTTAGGTCGCTGCTACAAAACTGTATTACACCCAAGGTCGCCCACCCGATCGTTGGTCCACCTCCAGGCATATGGAGGCGCACGCCTTTGCAGGAGTTGACTTCGGGTCACATGGTGCGAACGCGAGTCCGGCAGGCGACTTCGGGTCCGAAATAGGGCAAACGCGGGTCCAGGGAGGGCGACTTCGGGTCCCAGATGGGCGACTTCGGGTTTCATGGGAGACTTCGAGTGCCATGGGCAACCTTGGGGGAAAGAAGGACAACTTCATGTGCATAAAGATTAACTTAACCCCTAAAGGACCATTGTCCCCTCGAGGGACAAAATGGATTTTGGGCAGGTTCCTATGATCTCAATTTTTGATGAATTTTTTGGAAACTTTCTCATAATATACGAGAAGAGATTACCTTTATGGAAATATAAATTTTGTTTCAATTGGTGCCCAAAAACAAAAATTATGGCATCTTTAACATAATTTGTAAGGAACGTCTCCGGGCAGAAAAAAAATCTACAAGAATTTGAAATTAATTTTTTAATTTTTTTCTTCTAAAAGGTCATATTTTTGTCTACATGTGTAGCTTTGATTCATTCCATTTGGATTAGTAATGTGAAAGTTATGAACAATGTTTTTTTTCGAGCAATCAAAATGAAATTATTCAAAGCTTTTCATATAGATATAAATCATAAGAAATTAAGAACCAATTTCAATATCAATTTTATTTTTTGAAATGCTTTGTGATTTGTGAAGAATATCATTAATTTTTTATGGGACCAACTGAATGCCAAGTAGTGAAAACTACTTATCATACAAAAACTTTCGAACCACGTAGTGAGAAGTTCTAAAAATTAGTAGGCTTCAAATTTAATCCTTTAAAAAATGTTGTGCCAAAGGAAATTACTACAAATTCGATTCATGTTTCCCTTCTAAATATCACTATGATGCCAAAACAAACTATTTCACTCCTTACAGATTTAGGAATTAGGAATCTTCAAATCTATAGTAAACTTTATTTATTTTCACATCGTAGGAAGATCTTGCAATTGATGTACATGGCAAACTAGAAATTGTATGAAGTTGTTCAAATATAAATAATTGTTTGGACGTTCGGTATGAATTTCTTAAAAAGACAATTGTATTATAACATTGTTGGTATCTTGTGTAAATTAAAGCACAAAAGTCTATGTAGAAAATTGACCTACAACACATGCAATAAATGTATTTGACATGTGTCTAATCATCAAGAATTAGATCTTCAAAACACATGAAGGTTGATTTAGATAGGAATATATATATCTTTATTGAAGAAAAAAAATATGGACCCCATTGTACAATATGAGGTGGTTCTAAAGGTGAAAGCAACCCTTCTGATACACACAAGTTTAGAAAAACAACTACCTATTAGTCTATTACTAGAAGACTACCTTTAGCCCAAAATCATGCAACATCCATATTGCCCTCCTCTTCACTTTTCTTCTTCATGACTTCAAGCTCATGGGCCGCAATTCTCTGAGCACTCTTCAAAAGGGTTAGGTCATAGTTCCACATCTTGTATTTTATCCAAAAATTCTCGAACATTCTCGCAAAACCGAGGCACTCTATGTGCTCATGAAATTGGTGTTCAAGCTTCTTCAAATAAACTAACTTTTGCTTCAAGGAAGCTACCTCTGATGTCAGCACACAATGCTCTTCATCTACTAACAATGCATCCAAAGCCATTGGAAGGTCAATGAGGCCTACAACCATGGTTTCTTTTAGGTCATTCAACCTTGACTGCACCTCCTCCACAACTTTCCTTTCGGTATTCAATCAGTTTTCTTCTGCCTTGGACTCTTCCATTATTCTAG
Organism: Rhytidiadelphus loreus; assembly: GCA_947034895.1. NCBI lineage: Eukaryota > Viridiplantae > Streptophyta > Bryopsida > Hypnales > Hylocomiaceae > Rhytidiadelphus > Rhytidiadelphus loreus. Next base: position 66,332,676 of record OX344763.1, on the reverse strand, counting down.
CCATTTGTTTGTTCAAGAACGGGTTGGAATTTGAGGTGGAGCCTCCATCTTTGCCTTTATTGAATTTCAAATAAAATTCCTCCAGCTCGTCCATTTCCTTTTGTTGAACTGACAAACGAACTTTCCCGCTTATGATTAGTGCTTCAAGGGTGTGCACATCGTTGGCCTAAATGTCACCACCATTGCATTCACGCTCGCTTTTACATTCCATTTCTATTTCTACTAGTCTAGCAAGAATAGCCTTCAACTAGGCTTTATAAGCTTTTTTTCCTTGCCTCCTCGTGTCTTCAAGATATAATACTTCCCTTCTTGCTTCTTGAAGAGGTAGTTCTTCACATGAATGAAAAATCACCAGTGCTTGTTCAGCATCTTGTTGCAACTCGATCTCGCCATCCTCCTTGTCTTCTTCCATTTCTCGCACGCGTGCATATACATGTTGAAGAACTTCGTCTTCTTCAAGATGACGGAATCGCATTGGCTCCAACGATCTAAGAGGCGTGACATGCAATGCTACTGCCCCTTCTGAGTCTCCAACAAAAGGTACCACCGCTGCCATATTTTCTTCAAGTATTGGATCTTCATTTGGAGGCATAGGGTTTGCAATGTCTTCTTCATCCAAGTCGGTGGAGGTGGACGACTGGCCCCAATCGTAGTCTTCATCTAACACTTCTTCTTTGAAATGTTTTTTGGGCCCTAAATCATCCCTTGGATTATTTGATGGATCTGCCCTTGGAATGTCTTTGGTAGTGGGAACTATGCTATTGGTGGTTTTCTTAATGGTCCTCCAATCCACCGTTCGTCGCAATTGTAGCTTTGCATAGATCATTTGGCATATACCTAATGAAACTTGGCTCCCCTTCATTGTTGATTTTTGATATAATGTCCGGTAAACTTCGATGCATCGTTGCACAAATGCATCATCTCTGCAGTAGTGAAGATTAGCATTGTTTTGGCTAATATGGACATTGTGCCGGAAGTAAGGGAATAGCTTATCGATATGGCACCACCCTACGTATGCCTTGCAAGTGTTGAACGTCCAATCCGATTGCATGTTTTGCTAATTTGGAAATGCCCTTGCTGTTGGGTCCAAAATGATGGCTATATTACGACTATGGTGCTTTCCTTTCTTCTTTGCCTTCTTCAATGGGGGGGCATGGTATATATAGGATGTGTTGGTATCCTCCAAATGCTCAAAAAGTATGGTCTTCTACAATTGGCGACAGAACAAAAAGTGTCTAGACACAAGATTCCAGTGCACGAACACGAATCTAGACGCTTGAAGGCATATGGAAGCTGATGCACAGCACTAGAAAAGAAAGTGGCAGCTCACATCCCTAGCAACTGCATTTGTACCCGAAGTCGCCCTGGGCGCGTGCGCGATCAGGGTTTAGGGGGCGAGTGCGGTAAGTGGGGCAACCACAGGTCCCGGAAATTCATAGGACCGCGAGTCCAGGAAGGGCGCGCATGGCTTCAGGGCGACCGCGGATCCAGGGAAAGGTAGTAGACTCATAAATGCGCAGGGAGAATTGACCCCCTCATTGCCGGCCAAGGTGAATTGACCCCCTCATTGCCATTCCACGGCAAACCCTGGAATTTTCTATTTGCTAGGCTTAATTTTCTTTTGGAATTCTGAATTCATATTTGCAATCAGAGGCCCCAAATTACTCTAAGGAGATGCAAGAATTACCAAAAAATTGGCACAACATAGGGGGCTTTTTTTTCAAACCTAAGTTGACCGGGGCAATGAGGGGGTCAATCCTCCCTGCGCCTCATTGCCCCAATCAACTTAGGTTTGAAAAAAAAGCCCCCTATGTTGTGCCAATTTTTTGGTAATTCTTGCATCTCCCAAAAGTAATTCGGAGCCTTTGATTGCAAATATGAATTCAAAATTTAAAAAAAAAATTAAGCCTTGCAAACAAAAAATTCCACGGCTTGCCTTGGAGGGGCGATGAGCGGGGCAATTAACCCCGGCCCTTAGAAATGGCTCATCTCAGGACTGATCTCCCTTTTTCATGTATTTACTTAAATGAAAATATTTTTAGATCATTTTTCAGACAAAGAATAATAAAAAAGGAATCTAACACAAGTGGTTTCATATTTTTTGAAGTATTTTTTAATTACTTATAAATTTCCAAAGGACTTGTGTCATAGGTCCCTACTTATGCCCCTAGGTCTTCCGTAAAACGTTCACTTGCAACTTCTAAAGAAAAATGGGAAAGTAAAGAGAATGGATTGGCTCTTACAATTGATAATTTTTTGTTCTTGAATCATTTAATGATTATGGAGGTCAATTTATAAACTACAGTTTGTCCATTTCAAAGCCACTTATAGGGACCATTTTTAATGCCCGCTCCATTTCAGAGCCTTCTACTTTATCTTTACTTTCACATCCTCACAAATGGAGAGAGGAACCCTCTTTGAAATCCAATGGACGTTGGATTTGGGGAAACTCCCCAACTAAAAAAATATTTACAATAGTGTTTCCTTGAGTGTCAAATGCTTCAATGCACACTCTTGCTTGAGCAAAAAAATATATGTATCAATGAATAGGTGGTAGTGAAATCGTGGGCCACAAGAATTAAAAATATTTCCAAAGTGTAATGAGTTTAATAGCTTTTCAAGTGATATTAAGTTTTGGAAGAGAACATTTTAGTGTGCCAATATAATTTGTAGTTCTTCATTTCACCTCCAATCCCAATTTTTTTTTATAAGCAATACATTCAAAGTAGAAAATATAGATTTTTTTGGTTATTATCTCACAACTCTTATCCAATTTTGCACTCAAAGGAAACGAGCATACTAATACACAAGCTAATTAAACATTCATATGGTTAGATTTTTGTTTCATAAAACTTGCTTCAATGGAAATAACTATAAGTCCATGCTCTTTTCAGATAGGAAAAATACACTTGGAAAGGCTTAGGCACTTAGGGGTTCATTAGTAATGCATTCTAATTGTTAAGTAAACTTATCTTTTGACTCTAAATAGATTATGCAAACACCTTTCTTGTAAAATCAAATTTCATTCGCAAGTACTTATTCGTCATTGTCCATAATGACGAACAATTCTAATTAAATAAAGATTTAGCACAATTGAATTCTAAAATATCTATATCATTACAAATTAGTTACTTTAAAGTTTTAAAAAATCCCGTGAAGACCTCGGTATAGGCTAGGTGACGTGCTTCGAAGGTTTGACCAAAGACCTCTTCGACATCCGCAGTGAGATGTTTTTTATCTCACTTCGGAGGTCAAAGAGGTCCTTGATTGAACCCATAAGACCAAACCAGAACCTCGTACATCATGTACACCGGGTTGGGAATCAAACCACAGACCTCCCAAACTCCATTTGAGTTCGAAGAAGTCGACCCTTATGTGAGAATCCCTTCCACTACTTCACCTTCCCATTGGTCACACCGGGAATCACCTTTGATGCACTCCTCCTTCTCCATCCCATCTTTATTTTATTTTTTCCTTTGATTCTATGGTGCTTCAAAATACCACCAATCGCCCAATAGAAAATAGTCTCCCCGTTTTGGACCCGCGGTCGCCCCAGCACCGCAGAAAGAAGTCCCAAATTTCCCCTTTCTTTGGACCCATTGTCGCCCCACCTGCGGTCGCCCCTACATCAGTATTTGAAAGAGTCACTTACAGAAGATTGTTGTAATGGTAGGTGAGATCATAGAATATTTTCTAGATAGCTTACAATTATATCACATGATCATTTTATTAAATGGTCCCTAACAAGGCTTCAATATCCACAAGCCCTACAATCACAAACTGAAAACTTTACAAAACCCTCGCAAACTAGAACCCTAGAACCCTAGAACCCAAATCTAAACCCTTAAATGCCCAACGCATTTTTTGATGTTTTATGAATTTGTTGTAACTTGAACAAGAAGTCAACATTTTGAATTATAGAATCAATTTCTTTGTACTTCTTCATTTCAACTCCAATCCCAAAAAACTTTACTTGTGCAAATTTTAAAATTGTTGTAGAGAGGGATAATACACTCGAAGTGAAAAATGTACATTTCTCTTGTTATAAGCTTACAACTCTTATGCAATTTTGCACTCAAAATAAATGTGCCTACTAACAAGCAAGTTGTTTAAACATTCATATGGTTAGATTAAAAAATAAATAGGAAATTTGCTTCAATGGGAATTACTATAAGTCCATGCTCAATTTTCATAGGAAAAATACAAGAGGGAAAGGCTTAGGCACTTAGGACTTAATTAGTAATGCAATCTAAGTGTAATGCACTTCAAGATTTTTTCTAAATGGGAAGCTTTGAATCATTCCATTTGGATCAGTGATGTGAAAGTTATGAAGCTTCTTGTTTTGTGGGCAACTAGTAACTTCTTGAAAGATTTTTTGAGCTTCCACTTTGAATGCTAATATCTTTCAATGTATAGGGTCAAGCATTACCAGAAAATCATTACATCATTTGAAACAAGTGTAGAAAAAGATGCTACATTTAGATTATAAAAATTATTTTAAAAAATTATTTCATAGTTGAAACTCGCCAAAGTGATAGTTTTGAGTGGTTTTGACCCTAAAATGGCCTTCGGATTTCAGGGGTTAAACTCACATCTAAAGAAGCTTTTATTAGTTTTTTATCATGGCTGAAACATATAGATCTTGCAATAACTTTTTGACCATGTACTCAAAAGTAATGAACGTAGAGAAAGCCTTCAAGGTACTCTGTGTAAAAATGTTTTGTGAAACATTAAAAGGAAAATACAAAATTTAATTTTTAATTTGCGGACCAAAATGGTTTTGTCGAGAGAAAACGGAATTTCTACATATAAGGGTTAAATTAATTTCACCTAAAAATGGTGTAACGCATTTAACCCTTCTGTTCCCATTTTTTCTGGCCCATTCAAACCAATTGAGAACTGTCGTTTTTATTGCCAAAAACCTATTAAGATTATAAGAAAGTCATCCTTTTTTCTCGGATGAACCAATACAAGTGCCGATTGTCAATGCTTTTTAGAAGGAAAATGGGCTCCATTATTCCAAGGCTATATATCTTACTATAGGATATCTTACTAGAACATTGAGCCTATTTAATTCATTCATTGCAACAAAATATAGACATTGATATGAGAGATTCAATACAACATACCATGAAGACTAGATCCACAATATTGCCAATTTTGGAAAAATGGCACTTCATATTAAAATTTGATTACATGTACTAGAAGTACTACTCCAAAATGATACTATGGTATTCTTCTATCACACTACAACACGGAGTCCCAAAAAACTAATTCTGGAGGCTTCATATTCCAGGGTCGAATCATGAATGAAGCTACCACCTCAGAACATGTGAGTCTCATCTGTATGTCAGCATCCATAAGCGCACGTAACTTCATTGTAAAGAACTTCCCTAACTCAGGGTTTTTGAATAGTTCCCAATCATATTCACCCATATAACCAATTTTCATGTTCCAAATCAATTTACCAATAGAAAACAAATCAGACTTAACCGTATACTTGTGCATGGCTTACATCTTGTTAAGGCTCGTTTTTGAACCCTTTGGCCCAAACACATAGAACAACTCTAGAGCCACCCACCATCTACCTTTCAACATGTCATCCCTCTCTTTCGTGGTTTTGTATCCAAAATGTGAGGAAGCTCCCTCTTGTATATGACTGGCAATTCTCCAATCGCAAATCCCAATGTTTATAACATCATCCGAGTACAGCAAATAATGGATTAATATGTTGTTGGGAGACAAATCGTTGTGTAGAACACCTTCATTGTGTACAAGACTTGTCACATAAACAAGGGCTCGTGCCAACTTCGCCTTGTGCCTTCGAAAGAGGCTAATTTGCTTCATCTGGTCTTCTCGAAGTTCCTTCACCAACTTGATTTCGTGCCAATTGGCATGTGGCACAATCTTCTCATTCAAGCGAAGAAGTTTGTTCAAATTACCACCATTCCACCACAACGTGTAGGCTTCCATTGTATTGGCGTGGATAGCCACAAATTTAACAATGGCTGGGTGATTTAAAGGACACACCAAGGCCTCAATGGATCGTTCGTATCTCGCATCACGCGTGTTTGTTTGCTTTGACACCTTCCCCGCAAAATGTACATGCTTGGGTATTGTAGACATGCCATCAATGTATACCTTACGCACCTTTCCATACCCCCTTTGTTGGTCATATCCACTAAGCGGAACCACCTTTGCAGTAGAATTGATCCACATGAGAGACGATCCACTGTTTTGAGAAAGAGCAGCCTTCAATGCGTCCAACTGCCACCCCATCGCCCTAGATACAGTCTTCGATAGATGAGAAGCCGCTTTCTGCCACCATGCCATTTTTGTGTGGAATTCAATGGTCTCCTTATTTTCACACCTAGGGACTATAGGTCGGTGCTCTACAATGAATTTTTTGGTATTGAAAATGATTTCCATGAGCACGTTCTCCATCCACTTCTCGTAGTTGCCAAAGTATGTTTCATTCACGTTAGCATATTTTGGGGATTCTTTGCACTTTTTCAGAATAAAAGTGCTCAGATCTCTCTTCAACTTAATGATGCCTGATTCTTTATGCCTCAAGTATATAGACTCCAGGATTTCTATAGTGCGTTCCTCGTACCATTCGAAATACACTCGCTGTGCAAATATTGAATAATCTCGTGGAGGATAAGTTGGGTCCTTATCATGTGCCGTCTTTGACTTCTTCGACTTTGATGATGACTCTCCACTCGTTGACTCATACGAGTCAATAGTCACTTGGAACTCCGCGGGATTGTCAAGGTCGGTGCCCCTTACATATTTCCTTGTAGCATTCTCCCATTCCCGAGGGTCATTGTGGTTAATATCCCATAGGAACGGACGCATTGCAGTACTCCCTTCCCCTGGAGTAGACATAGTTCTTCCTTCAAAAAGTTACCCACAGTCGATGAATAAATAGAGTCGTGGAAAAAAAAGGCAACAAGTCCACCCCTCAATCACCACCTTGGCCCACAAGCTCGCATTCAGCTACTTCAAGGTGGATGAAAGCCGTAGCACAGGACCAAGAGTGGCGAATGCGGGTGAGGGTGACCGCTTAAGTACCCGCGGTCGCCATAGGGGCGCGTGCGGGTGTGGGGCGACCGTGGGTACCAAAGCGACCCTAAAACAATGGACCCGAGGTCACCCTGTACACTCGTGGTCGCCCTGGAACTTGGGATTTCCAGCTTTTGGAGTGCTGGGGCGACATCGGGTAGGCAACATGGGGTAGGCGACTTCAGGTGGCGCAACCGCGGGTCCAGAAACGACAGAAAATTCACGCATTTGTAATTCCCTCTTTGGGGGGGCTTGGGCGACTTTGGGGGGGGCAACTTTGAGACTATTTTGTGTTGGGCAGCTGATGGTATTTTGAAGCCCATAGAATCAAAGAAAAAAAAAGAATAAAGATGGGATGGACAAGGAGTGGTACATCAAAGGTGATTCCCGATGTGACCAACGGGAAGGTGAAGTAGTGAAAGGGATTCTCACACAAGGGTCGACTTCTTCAAACTGAATTGGAGTCTGAGAGGTCTGCGGTTCGATTCCCAACCAAATGTGCATGATGTACGAGGTTCTAGTTTGGTCTTACGGATTTGGTCAAGGACCACTTTGAGTTCAGAAGTGAGATGAAAAACATCTCGGTTCTAAACTCAAAGTTATCCTTGGCCCAATCCTCGGAGCACATCACGTGGCCTATACCGAGGTCTTCACGGAATTTTTTGAAACTTTAAAGTAACTAATTTGTAATGATATAGAGTATTTTAGAATTCAATTGTACTAAATCTTTATTTCATTAAAATTGTTAGTCATTATGGACAATGACGAATAAGTACTTATGAATGAAAGTTGATTTTACAAGAGGGGTGTTTGCGTAATCTATTTAGAGTCAAAAGATAAATTTAACTTAACAATTAGAGTGCATTACTAATTAAGTCCTAAGTGCCTAAGCCTTTCCCTCTTGTATTTTTCCTATGAAAATTGAGCATGGACTTATAGTAATTCCCATTGAAGCAAATTTCCTATTTATTTTTTAATCTAACCATATGAATGTTTAAACAACTTGCTTGTTAGTAGGCACATTTATTTTGAGTGCAAAATTGCATAAGAGTTGTAAGCTTATAACAAGAGAAATGTACATTTTTTACTTCGAGTGTATTATCCCTCTCTACAACAATTTTAAAATTTGCACAAGTAAAGTTTTTTGGGATTGGAGTTGAAATGAAGAAGTACAAAGAAATTGATTCTATAATTCAAAATGTTGACTTCTTGTTCAAGTTACAACAAATTCATAAAACATCAAAAAATGCGTTGGGCATTTAAGGGTTTAGATTTGGGTTCTAGGGTTCTAGGGTTCTAGTTTGCGAGGGTTTTGTAAAGTTTTCAGTTTGTGATTGTAGGGCTTGTGGATATTGAAGCCTTGTTAGGGACCATTTAATAAAATGATCATGTGATATAATTGTAAGCTATCTAGAAAATATTCTATGATCTCACCTACCATTACAACAATCTTCTGTAAGTGACTCTTTCAAATACTGATGTAGGGGCGACCGTAGGTGGGGCGACAATGGGTCCAAAGAAAGGGGAAATTTGGGACTTCTTTCTGCGGTGCTGGGGCGACCGCGGGTCCAAAACGGGGAGACTATTTTCTATTGGGCGATTGGTGGTATTTTGAAGCACCATAGAATCAAAGGAAAAAATAAAATAAAGATGGGATGGAGAAGGAGGAGTGCATCAAAGGTGATTCCCGGTGTGACCAACGGGAAGGTGAAGTAGTGGAAGGGATTCTCACATAAGGGTCGACTTCTTCGAACTCAAATGGAGTTTGGGAGGTCTGTGGTTTGATTCCCAACCCGGTGTACATGATGTACGAGGTTCTGGTTTGGTCTTATGGGTTCAATCAAGGACCTCTTTGACCTCCGAAGTGAGATAAAAAACATCTCACTGCGGATGTCGAAGAGGTCTTTGGTCAAACCTTCGAAGCACGTCACCTAGCCTATACCGAGGTCTTCACGGGATTTTTTAAAACTTTAAAGTAACTAATTTGTAATGATATAGATATTTTAGAATTCAATTGTGCTAAATCTTTATTTAATTAGAATTGTTCGTCATTATGGACAATGACGAATAAGTACTTGCGAATGAAATTTGATTTTACAAGAAAGGTGTTTGCATAATCTATTTAGAGTCAAAAGATAAGTTTACTTAACAATTAGAATGCATTACTAATGAACCCCTAAGTGCCTAAGCCTTTCCAAGTGTATTTTTCCTATCTGAAAAGAGCATGGACTTATAGTTATTTCCATTGAAGCAAGTTTTATGAAACAAAAATCTAACCATATGAATGTTTAATTAGCTTGTGTATTAGTATGCTCGTTTCCTTTGAGTGCAAAATTGGATAAGAGTTGTGAGATAATAACCAAAAAAATCTATATTTTCTACTTTGAATGTATTGCTTATAAAAAAAAATTGGGATTGGAGGTGAAATGAAGAACTACAAATTATATTGGCACACTAAAATGTTCTCTTCCAAAACTTAATATCACTTGAAAAGCTATTAAACTCATTACACTTTGGAAATATTTTTAATTCTTGTGGCCCACGATTTCACTACCACCTATTCATTGATACATATATTTTTTTGCTCAAGCAAGAGTGTGCATTGAAGCATTTGACACTCAAGGAAACACTATTGTAAATATTTTTTTAGTTGGGGAGTTTCCCCAAATCCAACGTCCATTGGATTTCAAAGAGGGTTCCTCTCTCCATTTGTGAGGATGTGAAAGTAAAGATAAAATAGAAGGCTCTGAAATGGAGCGGGCATTAAAAATGGTCCCTATAAGTGGCTTTGAAATGGACAAACTGTAGTTTATAAATTGACCTCCATAATCATTAAATGATTCAAGAACAAAAAATTATCAATTGTAAGAGCCAATCCATTCTCTTTACTTTCCCATTTTTCTTTAGAAGTTGCAAGTGAATGTTTTACGGAAGACCTAGGGGCATAAGTAGGGACCTATGACACAAGTCCTTTGGAAATTTATAAGTAATTAAAAAATACTTCAAAAAATATGTAACCACTTGTGTTAGATTCCTTTTTTATTTTTCTTTGCCTGAAAAATCACCTGAAGTTACCCAGGTACCTGCACCTGAGGTCGCTCATGTACCCGCAGCCGAAGTCGCCCTGTGGACCCATGGTCGCCTGGGTACCTGCACCTGCGGTCGCCCTGTGGACCCATGGTCGCCTAGGTACCTGCACCCACGGTCGCCCTATGGATCTGTGGTCGCTTGGGTACCCGCATCCGCAGTCGCCCGTGTGCGTTTGAGGAGACCCGAAGTCGCCTTGACTCGAGGACCCGCACTCACCCTTGTGCGACCACTAGTCCATGTAGAAATGGGGTGGGGTGGACTTGCAATCGTCAGTCCCTCTGCTTCTGTGCGAAGGCTGTCATCCATCTTCAAGTAGCTGGCTACATGTGTATGAAGCAAGGATTGGGGAATGAAGGGATTCCATTCTTGTCATTCCATGCATGTCTAAATTGCGGTGTTTTGTAAACCTGAAAATATCCGCTACGATCTTTTAATCTTGAACATCTACTTTTGCTTCTATATTTGTAAATGTAACACACGTATGATTACTAGTTTCACTTAGTTAGAGTAAGTATTTTGGCATCAAGACTTTTATATAGTATATATTGCTTAGTTATACATACGTTGTTAAAACATGGAGCATACGACCTCGCCATCTCCTCCTACCATACCTACTCCATTGACTCCACAATAGAAAAGGGCGATGAAGGACAAGGGTCGAAAACGGTCACGCAAAAAGCACAAGAAGCATGTGGCCATATTTCTTCATCCTAAGATTAAGGCTTTTAAGGGTTGGAGGCATGAACCAGAGCCTTGGAGTTACCGGATTATTGCAAAGTATGTGGATTGGTGCCACATCAGCAAGTTATTTTCGTTGTGTTGTCACCCTTTGCATGTACAAAACCAGAAGGTTAACCTTGTGTATGCTACGGACACAAGGTTCATGCGGAGATGCTGCGAAGTATGGACTCTTCTATATTTGGAGACTAAAGTGTACAGAAACAATAAATTCAGTTTCTTTCTTGTACGAATGGTGTATGCTGAAGTTGTTTTGAAGAAGGTAGTGGATTGGACAACACTCCCAGAAATGCCTATCGCAGTCCGTCCGGACAAAAAAAAAAGGGAGGAAGCCTCCAACTTGTGGGCAAAGGATCCTCTTGATATAAGCAAGATGATGACACCAATTAAGCATGGAGCATCATTTGTTGCTGATGAAGAAGTAGTTTGGTCTTCCACATCTTCCTCAGACGAGCACACCCATGAGTACAACGGATATTCCTTCTCTAGCAATGATGAAGATGTTTTCGTCACCGAGTCCAGGAAGTCTTTGGATGTGGGCCTTCACAAGAAGAAAGAACGTGGAAAAGAGCCCATTACCTCAAATCCCCATGAAGAAGTCTTGGAAAAAGTTGACCCCATGGAAGTGGAGGACTTTTCCACAGAGGAGCGTGCGATGCTAGAAGGTGATAGTGATTCATCAGACAATGAGGAGACCTTGATTGCCAAAATCAAGAGTGCACGTTTATCGTTGAGTACAAAGTGTGAGGAATTAAAGAATTTGAAGGAACGCAAAGTGTCTTCTCCCACTGAAGCTTATTTGAAGCAACAATTGAGGTCTCTCAACGAAATACTCAAAGAGAGAGATGACGATTTTGTTGCTTTCAAGAAGAATGGAGACTAGTATTTAGCTAAGCAGAGCACCGGAAAATTGTCGCAAGCTGACCATTGTTTACTCTAGAAATCAAAATTGGAAACCTTACAATGTAGATGTAGGAAAGTAGAGAATGAGCGGTGAGCACTGCATGTGCAAATTACTAAAGAGGAAAAGAAATATTACAATGCGGCCCAAAAACAGGTCAAGGAGGTGGAGGTTTTGGCAATGGCCTCGACATACGGTAATCTTCCAAAGGAGTTAGAAATGCTTCGAAATTTGGTGAAGTTCCATGAGACCAAAGTACAAGTGCTGAAAGACGAGTTTGTGGATATGAGAGCCGAAAGCGAGTATTATACGCAATGGATGAAGTGGAATAAGGATACAATGGGAAAGACAGGTGAAGAATACGAGAAAGTGGATCCTCCTCCTAATATGAGTGACTTCCTAAACCAAAAAGAGGTTTCTAGAAAGTAGTGTAAAGCATTTTGGTGAACACTATTGTAAATTTGTAAATAAGCCCCAATTTTGGATATTGCGGCTCTCTCATGACTTAGTAAAGAAAATGCTACAATTTTTTGGGCTTTCAAAGTTGACATGGTTTTTTAATAATTATAGTACACTTCGTAATGTGTGTTCCAGATCTATGAATTTAGTGTATTCGCAAAATATTTTGTTACATCTTTTCAAATCAATGTAGTACAAGAACACAAGACCTAATGTTGCTCAAATCAATTTTGTTATGTAGTTATATTTTGAATTTGTACTAGAAATGTTTATCTTGGTATTTATTGGGTGAAAAGTGAAAACATAGCCCTAAAGACCTAACCCTATACAGGTTAAATAACCAATTGCTTCTTTTTCTAACTAATTTCCATTGCTACTTGCATAGCTTGGTGAATTTTCAAATAATTCCAATAGGTTTTTTCCATTTTCAGTTTTTTTTTAACCCCTAAAGTCCCAAGGCCATTTTTCTGTGAAGAAAAAATCAAAACTGCCATTTCTATTGCGTTTGTCCAAAGGAAAAACTAAACTTTTGTAGAACTCAAGCATAGGATCTTGAACTTCACTTGTTTAAGATTTTGTGGTTAAAATTGTATGATGTTTGACTGTACAGATTTAGAGATATGAGCATTCAAAGTTCAAGAAGCAAGTTTTTTGCAACACTGGACTACACTTTCAGATGACTTTGATTGCTATTTCTTCCAAAAATGTGCACTATGGAATTTGAATTTAAAATTTATTGTGTTGAAGAATTGAGTTGGGAGTGTAGGAAAAAGAATTCAAAAAATAACAACTTCATTTTCATACTTCAAAAAATTGTCAAGTAGAAGTAGGTCCAAGATTGAAAGAAAAACTAAATTGATAATAGCTCTTACATGGGATTGAAACACAATAATCCGTTAGTCCCAACGGTGAGATTGTTGTAGGAAGCAAACTTCCCCTTTTAAAATAAACAAGTTTGAGAATATTTGAAAGTTGCATTTTCAAATGAATCCTATAAGTTATTTTTTCAAAGATTTGTTTAGATTGCCTTAAAAATAAGAGAGTTCTTAACTTGCACATCACTAATCAAAATGGAATGAATCAAAGTTTTTTATGTAGACAAAAACATAAGGTTAGCAAAAACAAAAACAAAATTAAATCTATTTTGAACTTTTGCAATATTTTTTGTACTGCCTGCCCAGTTTAGTTCTAGGTATTTTGTGGCGTAACTTTTGCTTCTAGACACCATTTGAAATAGAAATTATATTCCCTCAAAGCTTATCAGATTTTCTCTTTTCAAAAAAGTTTCAAAAAATTAGGGTACAATTTCAGCCCATAGAAACGTACCCAAATTCCAAATTGTCTGTAGAAGGTACAATGGGACTTAAGGGGTTCATCATGTTCACTTTTTTTATTTATGCAACTAAAATGATAACAATTACAATCTTCCATGAAATGAATTGAGATAATGGGATTGCTTACAATGATATACAATTTTGAATTCTAATAAATAAAATTTAAGGTTTAGAGTTGAACTAATTTTAGAAGCTTAAATGTCAATGCAAATGACAATGTCAAAGTGAACTTCAACTTCAGCTCTTTGATAATAAGCTTCATACAATCAGTTGTACCACATATTTTATTTTGTTTGAAGATAGTGAAGTATTTGGAGTAGAAAATAATGTAGAATATATTTCAAAAATGAAGGCACTGTAATATTCTCGGTAATATTGCAATACAAATGTGTAGCACACAATCATAGAAGGCTCAAAGTTGGCCTATGAGCAACAAAACAAAAACACTGAGAGCTACACGCTTCTATCATATAAAATATGCTTCTATATACTAGGGGTTTGACATTATATATCCTTGGACGTAAACCAAATAACCAAAGGAGAAATGAAGTCCATCTTTAAATTCTCAGACGTCAAATATATTTGGATTGTTTTTACTTCTTAGAAGAACTTGCTTCACCATGTGAATGTTGAAGTGCCTCCTGAAGGACTATCTTCTTCTTTGCACGAGTTCGTGAAGCTGGTCCTTCCGCATTCAAAATGAATTCCAGAACGTTAGAATCTTGGAGAGCTTGTAGGGTCCTTGTCATTTGTGGAGAATGTGCTTCCAAAAGATAGTCTAATGCTTGACTTTGGTAATAAGGTCCATACGTAGAGTCCATGCAAGCCATGTTAGTCATGTCTTCAAGAGAGGCAAATTGATTGCGATCAAGTCCCCTTTTACCTTCATTATCCCAACGGTGTCCTTCCGGATGAGGACCCCATTTGAATTCTCCCGAGCTCTTCTCGAAGTATCCACCAAGGCATTGGTAGAAGAATGCCCTTTTCCCTTCATTGTGTGGACCTTTTCCCATCAACTTCGGTGCCACTTTGACAATCTCCGCCGGGTCAGTTTCCCAGTTCAATTGAGAGCTACTAGGTGCCTTTTCATCATCATGTAGCCCTTGACGCCAGCTCCAAACGAGGTCACGACCCCACAATGTCGTATTAGTCGTCGTTTCAACGCTATGTTTCCAAGAAGGTGGCATGTACGTCATCAAGTTGAACATGGCATACAAGCGATCATAGAATGGTGCTGAACAAAGTACACAACGTCGTCTAATGAGGCATCCCATAAGGAGGCATTGAGGATGGTACACATGTGCACATGACCCGAGAGCCCAACTACCTTTAGGGCCAAATTGCTCTTGACAAATGGGGCATTTTGTATGGTGGAGTACAAAAGCTGCAGGTTGTGGCCATAGTAGCTTTTGGTTCTTCACCTCCATGTGACTAGACATTTGCTTTGCATGGTCCTAGCCCTGTTGTGCCCAATCTATAATATATGTGTTTGGCAACATTGGCATGTTTTCAAGAAACATGTCATCTAAGAGTGCCCAGGACATGAGTCCATTCTCACGTTTAGGTAAAGCTGCAACAAAATTCTTTGAAACCTTATCTAATTCCTTGGCTATTTGCTGCGATCTGTCCACGGAGAGAATGCACGCCACCTTCCAATGGTAGTTCGTGGCAACTAATTGATCCAACCGTCGTTGAAGCTTTTCGTTTTGCTTTTCAAGGTTTCTTTCTTTGTCACTCTGCTTTGATTGATGAACTGTTGGAAATGAGAGTGAATCTTGGGTCCCATGAATATCGTTCATGTCAGTGGTCGTGTCTCCGCCAATTGTAGTGAGGAACGCACTTCGATTATTTTGTAAAATCTTAGTATGCTTGGAAAGAGGTGGATGGTAAGGAACATCGTCGGTAAGGTCCCCCACAACTTTGTCTAGATGATGTGGATCATGGTCAATAAAAGCCTCATCCATATCCGACAAAGTGAAAGTGCCAGCCTGATTTTCTCGGAGGGCTTGAAGCTCGGTAGATTGTCGTGCAATGAGAGCATCTTTCAGTTTGCACTGTCCTTGCAATTTCTTCAAGTCACTTTCCAATGAAGCAATCTTGTTGTCTTTGATTTGTAAGAGGTTTTGAGCCTTTGCTAGGGTCATAGTGTTGTAACCTACATCCACTCGGGATTGAAGAGCTGGTGCACGAACAATTGTTTCACTAAGCCCTTCATCGTTGCAACTAAATTCGAAGACATCACTTGGGTTTTGTGCAGGCAATGGTGGATTCAAAGCTGATGGAGAAGCCCCTTGTGGTCTAATTTGTGTAGTGGAATGTCGCACTCTTGATGATTGTCCAGATTTACGTCCCCGTGATGTTTCGACACCGTGGACAATTTCATTCTGATTTGGGGGGAGGCCAATAGGTAGTTCCATGGCTCGTTCTACTCGAAGAACCTGCGTACCATCTGAATTGTCATCCTCTTCTGATGACTCTCTGTTAATTTCAACTGGGGCCTGATTCCTAGGAATACTTCGAAAAGGACCCAATCCACCTTCTAGAAAAAGGAGAATTCCTTTTGGTATGCATCCGTCCTCTGGATGTTTTACGTGAGGACTGGATTTGATCGTGCTCCAATCGACCTCTTTCTTCAATGTCACTTCAACATAGGCTCCTCTCACAAGGAAAAGAGGGGCCTCATTCCTTTCTACAAAGGCCGTATTGTAGAGAGCTTGCCACAATTCAATGCATCTGTTCACAAATATTTCAATCTCACAGAACTTCAAGTTTGCCTTGTTGGTGTGTGGATGATGATGATGACGCCATGCTGGAAAAAACTTGCTGATGTGGCACCACTCAATGTAATCTTCGCAAGTTTGTATTGACCATGGCTCAAGCTCCTCGTTCCACCCCTTGAAAGCAATGTGGTCAGCACTATTCAACACATGCAACCGCTTTCAGTGACAAGTACCCCTACGCTTCCGTTCCTTGTCTTTTTGAATCTTTCGCAATCCCAAACCACGACGTGGACCTGGAGCCGATGGAGGGGTTTCAGCAAGAAATTCTCCAATGGTATTGTCTCCACTAGCCATGCTAGATTGTTGAAATGAAGGTGCCAAAAAAATGTAGAGGGATTGTTGAAATCAAACCACCAGAAAAAGAACCTTAGATGAAAGTAGTCAATAGTAAATTTTCAACACCAAATGCTTATGCATGTAGCTAGAAAGGGATACAAGCCAAGAAGCCTTAGTGATGAACATGAGAGAATGAAGATTCGGCGACTTCATATATAGGCGAACCAGGGTGTGGATGCAAAATGGGCGCGTGTGGATCACTTAGGCGACCAACGGTTCTGGAGGGGCGACCAGCGGTCCTGGAGGGCGACCACGGGTCTTGGTGGGGCGACCTCGGGTCCTGGAGAGGCGACCACGGGTTCTAGAGGGGCGACCGCAGGTTTTGGGGGGGGCACATGCAGGTGACGAAGGGCTAGTGCGAGGCTTGGATGAAGGCAAGTGCGACTACGGGTGCGGGTAGGGGCGACCGCGACCTAGTACCCGTGTTTGCTTTAGACCTGTAGTCGCCCCATACCCGAAGTCACCTCCACCCGAAGTCACCCTACATTTGCCACGCAGCTGCCACATGGCAGCTAGATAAGCCTAGGTAAATGGGGGGTAAATTCCAAAAAAGACAAAGGATAAAGTTGACTCTATTAGACGGATGGGATCATCTACTAGACGTCTTTGACGTCGAGTTTGTCGAGTTGTTGAGTTGTCCAAGTAGACAACCCTGTTTTTATTCTATTTGCTATTCATTTAGTTGTTTGGTAGTTATTAATTGGGATTCCAATTGTATTAGTTGGCCAAAATTGTTGTTTAGAGTTTTGTTTTATTAGGCTAATAAGCCAAATAGATAAAAACTAAAAACAACTAATAACTTTGGAATATTAAACTAAAAACTATTAAACAATTGACAAAAGAATAATATCACTATTCATTAGAATTAGAGAATTTAAATGAATTAACTAATTTACAATAAAAACTCTAAAACAAAATTATTATTTTCAAAACTAACAAATTGGACTTTTTAGATAGTTTTTTAGGACGATAATTCAACAACAATTAATCAAAATCTCATTAGAACTTTGCAAATTCATGAAAGACAATGGAGGACTTTAGGGAGACAATTATGATGGTATTTTGCGACAACGGATCCACCAACATCTTTGATACTGAGGTATGATTTCTCACTTTGTTTTTTCTTTAAATTTGTTTCTCATTCCAAGGCTTAGAAGTAGGATTAATACAAGAACAATTAGGAATATTTTTAAAGAATAACTAAGGAATCTTTTGAGACTAGAATCGTTTAGGGAATCTTTTGAAGATTACCAACTTTTACTTTAAAATTACTTTGATTTTAAAGGAGTTAAGTGTGGATGATGTTTGACTTAAATTTGGATGAAAAATCTAAAATTAGGTTAAAACTAGGTTTTCTCTCAAAAATCCATTAGTTAAATTAATTAACAAATTAACCCTAAAATTTAGATTCATTTAGAATTCATGTGCTATTTTTAGTTAATGGATGAAGTTTTTAGGATAGAATTAGGGACAAATTTCAACCATCAATATCTTTTAATAGGAACATTAGAATTCAACTTGCTTTACCATTTTGGAAAGGGCAAAGTGCATTCTACACTTTAATTCAGATAGATTTTTATATTGGATTGGATTTTACTTACTCATCAAGGTCTTGAACCTTTAACATTTAGATTGTTTTAAAATAAATAGAATTAGATTATCACCATAACAAACAAACACTATAAGAAACTCCCGTTTTAGGTGACGAGCCCTAATTTTTTATAACGGATTTTAGGTGATGTCAATGTTGACAACCAAAATTTTTTATGTCAACAAAAATGTCCAATGTAACATCAATATTGACAATCCAATGTTTTTATGTCAACATTGATATTACGTTGGACATTTTTGTTGACATAAAATTTTTGGGTTGTCAACATTGACATCACTTGAAATCCGTTATAAAAAATTAGGGCTCGTCACCTAAAACGGGGGTTTCTTATAGTGAAAGTGTCCATTGCTTGGAAGGCCAAAGAACACTAAGTTTACAATTCACCCATTGGAATCATTAACTTATGCCGCTAGAACCTATGTGCAATTTTCTGACTTAAGGGTGGAGTTAGAAACACTCACAAATCCCAGGGCCACAACTTGTCAATGTGGTACATTTTGATAAATTGTTTGCACAATTTAGAGCTCCAATATTTTGTCTCTTCTTTCTCCCAGTCAAGCTCCGCTTTGATGTTCGGATCATCTAAAATGTTATATTGCAACACATGTCCGGCCCCTCTTGTTTTAATTTTCTTTGGCGGAGGATATGCTAAAGTCATCCTAGTAGCCTCTCTATTACATTCTGTGGCCATGGTTGATACTTTGAATTGAAGAGCAATTCAAAATAAAAAATTTGGTCAATTGAAATATATGTGTATATAAATCTGCCAAAGTCACACCATAATAAAATATGTTGGACCCCTTCTCTCCACCAAGTAAGAACAACTAGCGCTAGAGGCAATAACAACACAACTGACTTAGCAAGCTTGGAGAGAAGAAGTGAATCAAAATGAAAAGCCCGTCCGATCATATAGCCGTTCGAAACCAAACCTAATCCAGATTCAGTCCCGGACCTCAATCCGTCCGCCTTTTGGCCGTCGGATTGGACCTAGTTGTCCGATGAGGCCGTTGGATTGGACGTGGCCGTCCGATGAGGCCATCGGATCAGATCATCCGAAGATGCCATCAGATCGGTTTAACCGTTTGGGTGGATGCATGGTTGAGTGGCTCAAAATCTTGTCACACTATCAAAAACTGCACTCCCCCAATTTTGAAACGCCTTATAGGTATATTGAATAATTGTAAAAAAAAAAAAAAATCCATTGACTTAAAGTAAACCTCATTGTAATTAGAATCATGTTGTTGAATATTACTAAAAACATTTTATGGAAGTGTGGAGGACTTTTAAAAATACATAAGTGTGACAAATCTGTTGGCAACAAATTTTTCAAGGACTTTTTAGAGATGGTTTAATCACCTAAGTGAATATAAAGGACTATAATTCTAGTGGGTGTTTTGGTAAATGTTTAAGAAATTATAATATTAATTTATAAATGTGTATGGAATGTTAGAAAAAGACTTTTGAAATACTTTATTTACCTTGCATCTTATAAGTTCTTTTTCTCCCTTGTCCTTTTTTTTGAACTTGAATAATTTTCTCAGTTCTAGGTCCGCTGGAGCTGCTTTGGACTTTTTTGTACATATTTAGGCTTTTAGGTCCCAATTTGGGAGCAGAGTTTCCTGGACTAACGTTCATAAAGGAGAAAAAGGGAGAGATCTGATTGTCAAAGGAGTGGCTGATCGTTGGTTGGGAGGAAGACCTCGATAACAACTACTTACAACCCTGCAGCGTCAGGGCAAAGCTTAACGATGTTCCTGACATTGTATTCATTTGATGAGCCGTGTGGCTGCGGATTTGGAGTCTATGGATTTCTAGTTGTTGTTCTTTGTGTTTTCAAAGTTTTCTTTGTGGTTTTGCTTGTGCGCGAATCTGACACTTGTGTTTCAAAAATTTTGGTTCAGACTTTCTACTACAACAAAAACAGAGTTTTATGACTCCAAAAAAGGACTGCAGTGATTCATAAAATAAAAAAAATATGACTCGTGCTGAAATCACTATAGATGACTCGGAATATGACTGACTGCAGTTGTTTAGAAGCAATCGCTTCATGTCGTAGCACAGGGCAAGCAATTTCCCTGTTATACTCCCCAAAACCACTCTAAAGCATAACAAAAGTGACTCTAAAGATCGAACCTACAAGATTCTGTGAAGTATCTGCCCTATTTATGATTCTAAGCTCAGTTAGTCTACAAACTCTACCTTTCCGGTCCTAGTACTGCAACCGGAAACAACACAACCAACAAAAATTATGACTAGACCGTCTTCAACTTCCGGTCCAGGACATGATCTGGTCCGTCAAACTGTAGCAATACCAGAACCTTCTAACTTCCGGTCCTGAAATACTACCCTTAGACTGATCTGTTCTAGACTTCTAGTCTACTCTCGCTTACTCCAGTATCCTATCCGGTTTAGTTTTACCTCTGTTTCACCATCAGAGGGTTCGCCGCTTGATTTTGAGAGTGGAAGGCCCGCCATTCCTTCCGTGATTTATAGTTGCTGAAGACCACTATCCTATCCTCCAATCTCCTACTCTAATCCGGATCCGGTTTGATCCTTCACAGTAAACCAGATGGTAATTTAACTTACAGGTCACACAAAGACCCCCCTTACAATCCGCTCATACTACAACGACCTTGATATTAAGTTCTATCCGTACGAAGTCGGGTAATTACAAGTGTACTCATCCGTTCCAATGACAACTAAAGCCTTTCCATTCACCAATTAAGACAGTGAGATCTCACAAAAGTTTGGACATTCAACCGGATTTCCCACCCAGGAGTTCTAGAGCAACTAAAGAATCCCTCCCTATTCGCCTAGCCTAACAACGGCTCTCTCACCTGTAATACTTTACCTTAGAATCGTTGAGGAACTGGAATCCACTCCTAACTCTTACTACCCACTCACGTACACTTAGATTCAAACCACAACACCAAAGGGAGAAGATTACTCCAAAACAAGCATGTACGCTCCTAACTCCTCACCACACATCTCTGCTAACAACCAGAAAGATGCTTAAAGAAGAGCAAATAGAATACACAACGAAATTCCAAAAAAGATCATCTCCTTTCTCCTTTGCAGAGAATGATTTTATATACATTTGAAAACTGTACAAAGGCAAAAGTGCCCCCAAAAGTCTACACAGAACTTTCAGCTAGTTCTTAACTATTTGGCCATCCAGTCCAGTCCTGGTTATATTTTACAAAATATAGTGTTTCCTAACTACTCCGCAATTCCTACATTTAACGTGGGACTTCCGGATTCTTCCCTTAGTTGGTTGAACACCTTAGATAGATCTCGATTCCGCTCTCCCGTTGCATGATCTGAACTTTCAGGTTCCGTCTCTAGATCAATCAATTGATCTATCGGTCCAGTCTGTGCAGTACTCCGTTCATTCTTCTTAGACTGAGGAATAAAACTCTTCTCCTCCTTAGTTTCCGTTCCTTCCAGGAACAATTCCGGTAAAGAAATGTCGGAGAGATGGATTAGAGATCCGGTCAACCACTAGTTGCACTCCTCCATCTGGTTGGTAGCCTCCTGTGCTCTCGCCATCGCTATCTCCACCTGGTCAGTGAAGTCTGTCAAAATCCGTGCCATCCGGGAACCGTATGGTTTCTTGTCCTGGAACCACCCTTCATCGAACAGCTTGGCCTTAGCAATTGTCGATCTGGTTTCTCCAAAAGTCGCCTTCACTTGTTTTGCGACCTTCTAAATTTCCGCCACCATATCCCGTGTGGCGGCTATATCCTCTTTGAAGGTAAGATTCTCCGCTCTCAAGGAATCAGCTTCCTCCTAAAGTCGCCGGATATTTGCCTCCCTTTTCCGGTTCTCCTCCGAATTGGAGATGTAGTCTACAACTCATCTTGGGAGCATGCTGTCCGATGCCGCTCCTACTATCTTTGCAATCATTGCAAGATTGATCTACTTGCATTTCCAATCCCCTCGAATGTTGGAGAGGATGGAGATGAGGTTGTCGAATGGATCCTCGGATTCCATCTCTTCCGAGTCCAGCTTCTTGACTTCCGGTCTCTTCTCCGGAGCGGACTTCTCTATCGGAGGTGTCCCCCTCCCGTGCGGTGGTGGCATCTTGTGCCTCTTGAACAACCTGGCACCCTCCTCCTCGTTTTCTTTTTCCGTCTCCGGATCGGATCCGGATCCTTCTTCTTCCTCCTCGTCAGTCTCGGACTCTTTGTATTTCAAGATAGTTTCTTGCACCTTCCAGGTCCTCTCCTTCGTATCCGTCAAGAGCTGATTATGGTAGTAGAGGTGGAATAGGTAGGGGCTGATTGGTGTAGCCCTACTCTTTCCCACCCTACCTACCAGTTGGAACACCAGATCAAAAATGATTCGGGCCCAATCCGCTTTCCGGTCTCCGCTTAAAGAACCAAAAATCGTGTTGCCAAAGGAGATAGTGACCCTTGTTGGCTTTTCGAGATGCAGGATCAGAATCAAGAACTTTAATAAGTTTCGGTTCCACTCATCCTCGCAATCTTTCACTACTTATCCATCTTTCGGGTTTACTGGTCCTCGAAACTTTCCTTTGATGTACTCATCCTTCCAGCTCGCCATCCTCAGGCCTGCCATTTGGAAGTTGTACATTGCCCGAAACATGTCTTCCTTCCAGCGAGACGGACTCCCCCGGACCGTGTTGTCAAACTAGTTTGACAACTTTCCAATCAATTCCCTCACCATCCGATCCTCCTTGAATTCCCATGGTTTGTCTGCCAACCCTAGGCAACCCATGGCGGTGAGATCGTCTATCAACTGGCTTCATTCCGGTTCTGTGGAGGGAATGACCGGAACTACTTTCCAGAGCTTCACCTCATTGGCACTGGAAGGTTTGCTTTTTCTCAGTTGAGGCATGGACACGGCTTGGTCACTCGGATACCTTTCCAATTCTACCTTACTTTTCTCTTCTAGCCACACGTTTCGTTCTTCACTGTCTCTCTTTCGATTTCAACCGGAACACCCTAAAACCCTACAACGCACAAAAATTACACACACATCCGCGCGAGCAGGTATTCTATACTTTGCACACACAAAGATAGCATAGTGCTGAGACAGAAAACGTAATACACGTGAAAGAACGTCTCAGCAAGCAAGGTGGTAAATGGGATCCCTTGGACTAGCCAACCTTTATATAGCTATGGGGGACCCCTGATTAGGTCATCATGACTCAATCCGTTCTGACCTAATCTGGTCTTCAACGTATCCACTCTAAGCCTAATCCGCTCATGACAGAATCTGGACATACTTATTCCTGTTATAACCTATTCCGGCCAGATTCCGTTTCTGTGTTAGAACTGGATTAGATCCGGTTTGGATACTACTTCACTTCCTTGGCTTATTTTTGGTTGGACCTTATTCCTAAACTGGATTATGATTCCTGGTAAAGAATTTTAATCCAAATTTTGGATAATTCAAACAAAATCAAAAATTTAGGTCGCAACACTTCAGACATCAGTCATATTGGTAGTCATATAAGTTGAGGGGTATAAATACCCATAATTAGCCATAGTATGCCAACAAAGCATATATTTTGACTTTCTTTGACTTTTTCTTCAACTCTTCAGATAAATGAAAAAATCCTACGTGGAATATGACTGCGTTGAGTCATATTTTTTGATGACGTGGAATATAACTGTGGTCAGTCATATTTTGTGGAATATGACTGCATTCAGTCATATTTTTAGATGATGTGGAATATGACTGAGGTTAGTCATTTTTTTATTACTATGGAATATGACTGCATTGAGTCATATTTTTTGATGACGTGGAATATAACTATGGTGAGTCATATTTTACAGTCATGTGGAATATGACTACGGTGAGTCATATTATGCAGTCATGTGAAATATGATTGCGGTGAGTCATATTTTGCAATCATGTGGAATATGACTGCGGAGAGTCATATTTTTTGATGGTTTGTAAAACGACTCTTCTTAGTTATACTTTTCAGTCATATTGAGAGTACCTAGTCATTTTTTGGAAATTATTATAATCATTTTGTGACTCCAAGTAGTCATTTTTTTATTGATATGTATTTTGAACTATAAATTGAACAAATCATACAACGGTTGTAGAATACCTAAGCATATTTTGTGGATTATTGATTTCTATTTGTCATTGCTATCCACTTATACTTTTCTAATAAGAAATCATACATCTTCTTCCATGCAAAATGAACAAGCATGACTCTCCAACATTACATCCTAAACATGATTTTGCAACTCTTCTAATTTTCAAACATGTACAAAAATTCAAAGATGCACTTCAATGACATTTATTACTCAAGTTCAAAACACACATGAAAAACATTCACACTGTGAACACATATACACACACGTCTAACCTTATATTGGAGTGTGCAATCCACTATTTCATGGCTTCATTCATTCGTTTGAAGAAGCCAAGGCTTTTATCGACCACTTTGTCATTGACTTCACAGCATCGCCTACATGCACCATAGGAGGGTTGTCGTTATGGTTTCCCTCATATAGAAGAACCATTTCTGATCCAGTAAGTAACTACAAATGTTATGCTAATAGATACATTTCCCTCTTCAATGAGCCGTCCATGAAGTGAACCTCCTGCAACATTCACAATGACTCCATGTGCAATTACATCTTCTTTGGCCTTCTTGTCATCGTCCACGTCAAACACTTTTACCTTTGATCCTACAATCAAGAGGAGAGGGCTTGGATTCTTTGAGCTCCAAGAACCTTCAAGTGATGTCTTTCCACCTTGTGCATTTTGCATTCACATTTACAATAAATGTAGACATTTAGTACACAAACAATGAAGCTTTAGTTTCACTAGTTTAACTGGAAGACAAACAATATGTTCAAAAATACATACCGTACGTAGTGGATTCTATGCTTGACTGATTGCCTTGTCCAAGAACATCACACAATACTCGATGTCGGAAGGATTGCGACTAAAAACTTCAAAGGGTCCTTTTATAGTTTTTAGGAAGTTATTCTGTGTCGTGAAGCTAAAGGATCCCATGTACTTATGTTTACTACATTCATATTAGGTGAGTCACAAGTAACTGTGGAATCTCAATCCACTTGAAGGACCCTAGCCGAGCCATGGGTTGGATCTGGAATCATGTCAAATAAATCATGCAGGTCTCTCCTTCCACCACCAGTTTCCCTTCTCTACAAAAAACACTACTTCATAGGTGTCCCATGAGTTAGGAATTGAGCCACTACTTGTAGAAGGGCCTCTCCAATCGGAGCCCATATCCCGACATCAAATCGAGAATGTAGCATTGTCACAAAAGTCGCACACTTAGCCCGTTTCTTAATTTTTACTTTAAACTCTCTCTCATAATGGATCATACCATCCTACAACACTCTTTAGTGTCGTCTAGTAGTTAGATGTCACAAAGAAAACCTAGGACATTCAACACAAGTATCTTTCTACGTGAATCATCCAAAACTCTCACCGGTGGAAACTTCAGCTTCCTTGACATATTTTTCTTCTTTGAACCTTTGCCAACCTTAGCGGCCTTCATTGCCCCCCTCCTTCTAATAGGCTCCTCTTCTATGAATTCGGAATCTTTTTTCAAATGTTGTTCCCGTGACCCTTCTACTCCAATCTACATGTATATCAACAAATTAGCATTCATTGCCATGCTATTCACCAATTATAAGGTCAACACATACAACAAAGGTTACTCTAATTACCCATGGTTATACATATTAAAATTTTAGTACCCTTCTTCACAAATACTAAAAAATTATTGGCCCCCATAGTAAGCAATGAAATATACTTGACCACATTCACATAATGAGAAATACGAGTATATTTATACATACTATAATACAAAAGGATCCTCTTAGATCCCCCCCTATACAACATACAAATAATAATGACTTCAGAAAGTTAGATACAAAGACATATGATTGCTACAACTTACATAAACATTAATATGACTCCACATAGTTACATACTACGAATTACAACTTCCATTAGTTATATACTAAAAAATACAATTGACATCTACTATACACTACAAAATATGACTACCATCAGTTATATACTATAGAATATGACTCCCATCAGTCATACACTATAAATTATGACTACCATCAATAATATATTAGAAATTATGACTGCCATTAGTCATATATTATTAATTATGACTGCCATCAGTCATAATCTAGAGAAATTGACTGCCAACAGTCATATACTATATATTATGATTGTCTCTAGTTACATACTCAAAGATATGATTGTCTCTAGTTACATACTCAAAGATATGATTGCCCCTAGTCACATACTAAAAAATATAACTGCCTTTAGTCACATACTCAAAAACAAGATTGCCCCTAATTACATACTAAAAAATATGACTGCCATTAGTTGCATTCTAAGAAATATTAATGCTTTCAGTTATATACACATAAGTATGTTTACGTGTGCTCCTCTAATCCACATACATGTCAAACCCAAATCATAAACATAGACCACATACTCTATAACATTGACCTCCAAACCTTTTCTACAATAGTGTTTCTTCTTGCATTACACAATCACTCAATTGGTACCTCATTTTTTTCCTAAAAGAATCTTACTTTTTTAAACAACTCTCTTTTACATACACAAAATACACTCATGCAAGTCCTACAAACCTTTGGATCCTCTTACACCTCCTTCACCTTCTCACCAACCTTCTCTACAATCAATGCTGCACGGCTGGAGTGAAGACTTTTGTCTACCCACAATTTCTCAGCCTCACCCTTCCTCTTCTTAACAATTCCTTGTTCCTTCTTTCCTTTTGTACCGCCTACTCGTTTCTCAACTGTCTCAACCGTTGGCAAAGTAATCCCAGTTTGCTTTACATTTCCCAACTTATCAATAGCGCCTTTTTCCTTCAAAGTCACAATGACATCCATAATTCAGTTGTTGGGATTTTATACTTAACACCCTCAATTAACATGCAATTCTAAACAAATATAATGGCAAGAAAACCTACTCAATTATGTTGAATGACATTGAAGGGCTTATGATCTTTGCACAAACCTCTATTGCCGCATCTACTACCTCAGCACATTTCAACACATTCACTGCATGTGGTTCTCCGGCTGCTTCTTTCCGTGTTTTTAGAGAGTCAGGGGTGCTCAAAATTACAAATCCCTCCATCATCTCCTCACCACCCGCAACTTCCGGCATTGTGGTGCCTATTTCGGAACTTGAAGGGTGTGTCTTTCTTCCATTCAACTTCTTCACATTGAATAAAAGTTGCTTCATTAGGTTACTCATTTTGCTTAATTCACCCCTCATAGACTCTTTGAACGAATTCAATTTGTTTCGCACTTCTTCTATGCCTTTACCGGCCCTCCTTGAATTACTCACTGCCCCTCTTGAATTTGACGAGCGAGTGTGCACTGATTTGTCCAATGAAGCAAGTTCTACTTCCACTTCCATTTGAGTAGGGGTCTACCTAATTGTGCAACCTGCAATGAAGGCAACCCTACATGTGTAAATTTCAAGACCAAGACATTCAACCCTAGTGAATACACCAAAAAACATTGACAAACAATATACAATTGCATGTTGTCACGTACGTGTCCAATTACAACTATTACTACTAACATAAATTACTGTTTACAAATGTAAGTTGTCATATTAGTGACCAAATATGACTGCACGTAGTAATATGACTAGCTACATCTAACTATACATAGTCACCACTGTATCCAAATATGACTACGTGTAGTCACATGTAGCGCTACATGTGACTACAATTAGTCACAATACAATTGAAATATAATTTCACGTACATCAAAGTTTATGTTCATTATGAATGCAAGTACTCACACCTTCATCCTATTCATCATTCCTTGTTTTCTTGAACATGTCCTACTTGTGGCTAAACATTGTCATATTACCAAAAAATTTTACCTCATATAGATGCTCAATTCAAGATTTCACGGTTATAAAAATAATACTCAATAAAACAATGACTACAAATGTTCATCTACAATCACATGCGTAAACTAAAATGACAAAAGTGCAGACATCTCTTTCACTTACCAAGCGTGATTTCACTTCTCCCTCAGACTGCCCACTATAGGACACATTCTGCACAATCTGCCGGGCAATCTTCATATGTTCAACATATGCTACTTTTTCTATCCTCTTGATGAGCTATTTGAAATTCTTCACGTGGTGTGGCTTCACAGTTGTGGGGATGGGAGCGTCGGCCTCTATCAATTTCTTCATGTTTGCCCTCTTCATCTTCATTTGTGACCTTAGAATGCGGAAGAAGACATTTTCAAGAACATCGCCTTTCCCACCACGATACTCAAACTTTGACACCATTTTCTCCTTGATTGCTAAAAGTAGAGGTCGAGGATGTGAATTGAAGTCATCCACACTCCAATCCAAGTCACGAGAATATCCACGAATCTTTGTCAACTAGTCCGCCCTATGCACTCCTGTGGGACAACCCACAAGGTCTACTTCAATCCAATCTCTGTCATCAACCTTCTGTTGATTCCTCTTGAATTGCTTCAAAGTAGATTGCCGTTGAAGACTTGGACTTCTGTCCACATTGCCAACTTCCTTCCCTTTAGTTCTACTCAACTTTCGCATCTTCTCGCATACTTGCTTTGGGTTTGCTCCACTCTTTGCCATGGGTATGCTCACTTCTCGGAGCTCCAACTCATCCACTACATCGTTGAAAAGCTCTTCACTTAGGCCATCTACATCCTCCTCCGCACTGAAGTGCTTGTCTATGTCTTCTTTTGATTCCTCCCCCATCATTGTCTCGTCTGTGTCATCAAATAACAAATTATCCTCTTCCACTTGTGATGTGACCATCACGTCGCTTGCTGAAGTCATCTTGCTCTTCCTTCTGGCTTCCTTGGGCCACGGCCTAGGGTGATGATGTTGATATTGAAGCACCTGTGAATACAAAATAAAACAACTTATTATATCACTATAAGATGCCCAACAATGCCTTTTATGCCCCTAAAGAATAAAACCAACTACAACTATTGAGAAATGCATATTGAAGGGAACGAAGTTCAACTTCCAAGGCATTTTTTGAAACAAACACTTTGTAATGACGTCATTTGACTAAGAAAAGTGTCGACTTCAAATTTTTTTCTACTGTCAATCATAAATGGTCATTACTGCATATGGTGTTCTCCAATTAGCCTCTTCTAATTGCAAACAGTCATAGAAGATCATTTGTGACTGCAAACAGTCATTAAGGATCATTTGTGACTGGAGATAGTCACAAAAGATCATTTGCGACTGAGACAATCACCAAAGACCATTTGTGACTGCAAACAGTCATTAAGGATCATTTGTGACTGGAGATAGTCACAAAAGATCATTTGCGACTGAGACAATCACCAAAGACCATTTGTGACTCTGCTTTCAGTCGTAAAACATCATTTGCAATTGCAAACAGTCACAATATATCATACATCACTACAAACAATTATAATAGATCAATATTGACTGCCAAAAACTCACAATACATCAACATTGACTACAAACAGTCCAATAACATAATCTTTAAGTCGGAAGTCAACCAAATCTGGTCAATCATGACTAGAGTCACTAACAAATGGTCATTTCTGACTAGAATCTATCTTAATTGGTCCTTCTTACAAGCACTTATTCTTACTTAACTTCCTTTAACTCTCATGAGTCACATGTGCTCATATGAGACTAAAATGACTTAAAACTTTTTTTTCTGGCTTGATTGTCTTAGAAATCCACCTTCAAAACTACATAAAGTCAAAAATGACCAAGACCAAATTCTTCAAGACAAATTATAAGTCTCATACATGACATCATTGTTAAAGAAAAAAATTGTCATGTACAATAATCCATATACATATGGCAATTGCAATAAAGCAATGTTTCAACAATGATGGGAAATTTTTTCGGAACTTCATTACATGCATTTCTATAGTATTATTAATTGCAATTAGAAGGGAATTAAGCTAACCTTCAACTTACAGCACTTCTCCTCCAATGCCTCTTCCTCTATTTCTTTGTCACTACCTCCTGAGTTAGCGTCAGAACTCCCCCCCACCAATGCCCTCCTCTTTGTTGCTTGTGTCTGCCTCTCAAATGCTGGGAAGACAGTGCCAGATCTCTCCTCTGCTTTTCCTTGCTTTAGTGCTTGTGGCTTCTCAAGGGGCACGTTGCGGCTGCTCTCAAAAATCCCCGCAAGTTCATTAGAAGTCATTTCCAATATAGGAAACGTAATTGCTGGAAAACTAGCAATTGTACGAAACAATTCCACTTGCACATCATCTGGCAGATTAGCTATCTGTCTTGTCATATTTGCCAAGATATTCTCCATAGTTCTCAATCCCAAAGCCCTGATGTGACTGATTTAAGTCACAGAATGCAGGCTTATCCATTTGTTACAAAGTAATCACACTTCTCTATAATTAACTTCAACATATTCATTCATTAATCACGACAAGGGACAATAGTTATAACTTCACTAAACTCCTAGAAATCAATCCATTAATTTTTTAAATAGTAGGTATAGCTTAGTGTTGTGGAAGTACGCAACATCTAGATAAATAAAAATAATAGATAATAGTAATTATATAGAGTAGAAATTTTCAAATTTTCCATAACAAGTAGGGAATAGGAAGCCCAAAAACAGAAATAGGAATTAGAGCCTTCACGGAAAACCTTAAACTGTAATTAGGGTTACAGTTGGATCCGGAAACCCTATTCGGAAACCCTAATCCTAATCCGGAAACCAGAAAGTTCCGGCCGAGTAGGCCCTAGAGCCTAGTCCGGCTAGGGAACTTACGGGAACGCCGACCCCGAAAGCTACTTAATCCCCGTTGTCTCCTTCATTCTTCCTCTTCCTCCGCGGGATTATCGCGATGACGCTTAGTGAGTGAAAGTGTGGTGAGATAGGAACACGTTAGGGAGAGAAGGGGAGGCCGGTGTTGATCGCACCGGAAAGTAGGACGGAAGTAAGGCGGAACTGGCGACGGAAGATTAGCGGAAGGTTAGCGGAAAGATTAGCGGAAGTGAGTTGGAAGTGAGGACGGAATATGTCGGTAGTTATGGCAGGGCCGAGTGTGCAACGGAAGTCAGGGATCACCGCCCGGATGATTAGTCCGGAAATCCCTGAGAATCCGGAACACCACCGGCAACTAGAGGACGATTTGATGGATATGGGGTGTCTGGGGTTCCTGAAAAGACCTTGGAACATTCGGAGCGAGGACATGATAGACGAGATAGTATACAGTACTCCCAACCAGTGCCATCTCACCGTCAAGGGTCGTCCAAAGTCTTGGACTGTAGAAATGTGGGCGGGTATTTTCTTCGCGTCCTCTAGGGGATCCGGATGGGCCGGCCGGCCGGAGAAGTTTGTGGCGGATAGATTCCGGAACCCGGCCGATCCGAAGGAGGGTTACACCGCATCCGACTGCCGGAATCCTAGGGATTAGAGACTGTTGGAGTTTCTCAATCCCATCTTGTATCCAGAAAAGCCTAGCCGGATTATAGTCATTGTGGCAAATACAGTTTTCGGAGCCTTAGGGGAGAGAGGAAAATCGGCCCCTTGACCAGTTAGTTGGGGGCTTGTTTTCCACTCCATCGTGGAGAAGCTTTCCGGAAACCTAGCGGGGAAGAAATCGAGCCCCATCAGTCCGTACCTCCTCTACTTGTACCACAAGCAGGAGGTACTTAGTGATCCGGAAGACATCATCTACCGGCAAGGGGATAGCTTGATGCGGTACTGTCTTCCCTCGGAACCAGATCCGGTGGATCATGAATCAAAAGAGGAAGAGAAGCCGGAACCGGAGCACGACTCGCCGGGTAGGCACGACTCCCGCCGAAAGAGTACGGATCCAGATTCAAGGGGGAAGGGCCATCTTTCGGACCCTGTTCCATTCCGGAACATTGAGCCGGACCAAGATATATTCGAGTCCATGATCGCTTGGTTATGGAATCAGAAGGCAACAAACGAACGGATGGCCACTCTGATCCGGAGCGTCTGCGCGACGTTGTAGGTAGCGGACGAGACAGAGATTGTCGAAGCAATCAATAGCAGACCAGATCCAGAGATGGTTCGCCTGCTGGAGGGCCGGATCAAGACTCTGGAGGCTGAGCGGAATCATCTTCAAAACCGCGCGACCTGGGCGGAGGGGGAGATGAACACCGCCAACAAACGGGCAACGGATGCGACGGAGCTTGTCCGAAAACTGAGGGACCTCATCGACCCGCCGGCAGATGTCATCACCAGATCCGCACTCTGGAACAACCAGATGAGCCGGGAAGGTCACATCACCGGAACCAAGGTTGTCAAGATCTTGGTAGACTTCGAGGTACGGATCGAGATTGCGCCAGTTGGTGGGCCACTTCGATCCGCTCATGGGATTAGACGCCTCCATATTTCCGGAAATACCCGGAGGGGAGTTCACGGAGACGACTCAGCTCAACCTTGGAGCGCGGACGTCGACCCAGCCAGCACTCGGAAGATCCTCGGTGCAGAAGGAGGTTACGGATGGGAGGAGGATTCCGGATCCGGTTCTGATGCCACGGAACACTTCGGTAAATCTCTTCCCACCTCTTCCGGTTTCCTCTGCAGAAGTTACTGCGATGACGGAGATTCCCGATGGAATTCAGAATCCGGCTCGGACCCACCCGGAAGAGTTCACCCACATGCAGCAACATACTCCTCCACGGCCTCCTCCGACAACCCCTATTGAGGTCATAGACCTGGAAAAGAAGAAGGCCACTAGGCGAAAAGTTCCTAGTGATCTGGAAGAGGTTCTGGAGTCAGAAGAGGAGGAAGCAGTAACCAACTCCTCTTCCGGATCGAAGTACGCGGAGACGGATCCGGGTCCGCCAAGGACGTGATCCGCGACAAAGACCACCCCAACGAAGCAGATCCGACAGAAAGCGGCAACTCGGGTTTCCAAGGGCGGAACGTCAGCGAAGAAGGCCCGGAAGGACAGGTGACTTAGTAGTGCAGTTGGTTTGTTAGTTTTGGTGTTTTGTTTCCGACGCGGGTTTTTCGGATATGGGACCCGCTGATCCAGAATTTTAGGAAGTTCCGGAATTCTAGGACTTAACGGCTTTCCGTTTTTCCCGGAACAGTCATCTGGTCGTTGTCCGTATTTTCAGCTGGCCATTGGCCGCTTTTTCTTTGGACCGTTTTGGTCGTGTTGTTTTGCTTTTTAAAGGGCAGGCCGGCTTGTAGCCTGTCATTCCATTTTGTGTCATTCAATCTGAGCTAGTGGTCAGGGAGCTAGTCCGGAACTCTTGAATAGTTCTGTGCGAAAGTCAACAACCGCCAAGAGGAACATTCCGAAACCATCGGAAGGTCTGCCAACCTCAGGAGTAGTCGACATCTAGAAAGCAAGTCCTTTAGTTCCGGAATCCAACTATCCGCGGTTGTTTTGCGGTTGAATCTAGTTTACAAGTGAGGAGCTATGCGCAGTGCCTTTAAATTGCTGGAACGGTGATCCGGTGGGATCCGGTAGTGGTTAGGGAGCTAGTCCGGAACTCGAGAGTAGTTCCATGCGGAAGTCGGCAACCACCTAGTGGAATATTCCCAAACCACCGAAAGGTCTGCCAACCTCAGGAGTAGGCGAAAGCTTAATCCGGAAAATAACTGAGTGTCGTTGTAGTAAGGGCGGGTGAGGGTGTATCTCTGTGTGACCTACCTTCCGGGTGGCCACCCGGAAAGTTGTGAGAGGGACCATCTTTTCTCCTTACCAGACTGAGGACTTTGAGGACGGATGTGTGTTTGTTGTTTAGGAGTTGATACGTATGTTACTTGAGTGGTGATGTTCCCCACCCCTCGGAAAGAGCAAGTGAGGACCCTCTGAGGGTAAAACAGAGGTACCAAAAACCGGTGTTACGGATAGGAGAAGTAGAAATCCGGATCAAGGTGGATCCGGATTTGATTCCGGAAAATAGTATATCTGGAACTTGGTGTTTGTTTTGTGCCGGATCATACAGCGGATTGTCATTTCTGGGTAGATCCGTAGTTCCGGAAACATATCTATTGCGACAACATCTGAGATTCCCTGGGACGATAACTCGTGTCATCTTAACGCTTTTGTGGTGTTAAAGATACTTACGCCTAGACTGCGCGTGCGACAAGTGTCTTACCTCGCTTCTCTGAGGTTTGTCAACTGCGCCGCAATGTCCAACAAGCCTAGATCACTCAATTTCTGTGAGTTTCTTTCAATTTTTTCCTTTCTCAACCTCTCGTACTCAGTGATCTCAGAAGCCATGCTATTGTGCTTGTTTATATCAATGAGTCCTACTTGGAAAGAAAAACATTGCATCTTAGTACAATAGTGACATCTCATTTATTAATGCTAACATCTTCTTCATTCATATATATAAATAATAGGACATAAAAAAAGACCACTACGTTATACCTATTAAAATTGTAAACTATAAATATGCAAGGAATTGAATATCATTCTACTAAACAAAAAACTATTAAATTGCAATTCATTTCACAATTCAATGCACATACAACATTGGAATTTTTTTTTAATCTTTTAAAGCCCCTCTATTCTTACTATACTACACTACTCTTTTTAGGCCACATATGATAATGCAAATACAAAAACATATACATAAATTTGTTCCTAATGTCCTATTGTGCAATCAAAAGCTTGCACCTTCCTAAACATCTTTATATGCAACAAGATTGAAACTATGGAAAAAAATTCATTCCCCTATAGACAATTGTTTTCATTTCTTTATGATCCAATGAAGGTACCCAATCAAAACAATTACTAAGGTTTCTTTGAGGGCCTAGTACTCTCTACTACTTAAGAAAAGAAGAATGTTCCATTTGAATTAGAGTCACTCAATCAACAATTTAATATATAATTGTCAAAATATCTTCACCATAATTACATTTATGATTAATAACATATACCTTTTTTTTTGTTAATTACAAGGTATCCTTCATTTATTTTAGCTAAAACATGCTCATGTGCTATTGAATCCCAAAACACTTCGAGTGCTGATAAAGGCACCCATGTAGTTTACAAATAGAACTAACACTAATAAAATTTATGAATCCAATGCTCGGAATCAATTTCATTCATGAAGACATTTGCACTACCTACTTCTTCAATTACAGTACAAGCTTAAGAAGCCCCTAGAAAGTACTAATTTTATTTAAAGTTCTTAGTACATCATGATGTGCACATTTTTTGAGTCAATCACTATTTCATACTTTAATTCTTCTTCTTACAATACATTTTTTAAGAGAAAATTAAAAGAGAAATGCACTACAAAACTACAACTTCATGGGTTCATATATGCATTGTTTGCAATTCTTTCTAAGGTTTGATAAAATTTTCAATATAAGGCACTTCACTCTTCCACACTTCCGTACAACTTTGATAATAAACCTTGCAACACTAGGGACACTTGCAATGATTGCCTCTTACTGAATGTGAGTGCCTTTCCCCTAAAAATGTCAATTCAACAAACAAACAAAAACCAAGATAGCAATAGACATGTCCAATACAAATTGAAAGAAACTCACAGAAATGAACATGTCACAAGTATAAGTGGATTGACCTACTTGTAAGAGAGACGTATGCACTCGATTGCTTACAAAAGGACACACAAACTTCCTCTCCTTTCAACCAAACTACAGATTCAGCAGTATAGGTTGTTCTTTCTTTTGTTGTCAATTAAGCACTACGAGAGTTCTGAAAACCAAAATGACAAAAGTAATTACAATTGAAACAGAGTTTGAAAACGGTTGGAACTTAATACAAGTTGTCCATTTCACTCGAAACTATACAAACAAGGAACAACTGTACTGAAGGTCTACATTTCAAATAAAATTGAAACAACCGGGAGCAGTTGAACGCCACGTATTTCATTGGGAATTCAAGATCTTCCACCAAGAAACTAGCAAGATGTGAGAAGATCACTTAGATGCATAGCAAGAATTGGAGTTGGAATTTGGAAACAGAAAAAATAAGAAACCGCTATGTTCTCAAAAGTGCAGAACCTTCAACAATGAAATATTCCAGTCCGACTCTTATCAGCAGTCATTGACCTCAATACAAAAACAGAAAAAAATAGTTGTAAGTGCTGCAATGTGAGGTCAAGGAAAAGATAATGCCTATGATTGTTAAGACGCTCTCTTTCAACTCGAGGTGGTAATCCACTGTCTGACCACACGCACTCACAACGATCTGATATCTCACACAGCTCTCATCGGTGGTATGTGCAGGCCTAAGAGAGGCGGAACCAAATCGGTGGACAAGCGAGGAGAGGTGCCGCAACAGCTCCAAAGAAAGACCTCCAAATGCGTTGTGAGTCTGTGACTGCTCGGAGAGGTGCTGCAAAAGCTCCAAAAGGAGACAAACCTCCACATGCGCTATGACTACTCGGAGTTCCAAGCGGTGGCCAAAAGATGGCGAGAAGTAAATGCAAGTGCAAATATAGCAGTTTGACTAGGACTTCGAGTATGACCTTCAAAACGTAAACCACTGGCAGTGCTACGCTCGAAAAGTACTCTACATTTAGTAGATTCTATTTCAAAGTTTCAGCGCCGCAACATGTATCCAGTGCTTTTGGGGGGCATTTTAGGGCGTTCTCAGTTTGAGCTGAATCCGAAGTCCCCACCTTCTCATGCAGCCTGACCCCATTTGAAGCTCTTGAGGAGAAAAACTACCGTTTCCACAAAGGAGGGAGAGCAAGTGTCAATCAAGTGTCTCCGCAAAGGAGAAAGATTTGTCCCAAGCTCACGAGCTTTTGCAGAGAAAGGGTGCTGCATGCTCCAGTATGACTATTGTGACTACATGTGGGAAGTAGTACTGCAATGCCCTCTTGTCAAGGATTTCTAGTGCAATTCTGACTTGTTTCTCTACTCGGGTAGTTGGTTTGGAGCCATTTTAAGTTGAGCTCGTGGGAGTGTGATGGAAATTGTAGGATGGAGGTGAGATGCCCGTTGTTGTAGGAGAAACATTGTATTGACCTTCCCTGCTCTTACTACAAGAGAGTGCCGCTTGTTCCTTCGGAGCTTGTGCAATTAGTGTAGTGCAATTCAAATAGGAAGTGAGGCTCTAACTCATCTTGGTTTTCTTGGCTTCGTAGCAAATATGGGAGTTCCATAGACTAAGCAAGAAGAAAGCAAGATGAGCATTTCGCGAACCAAGATTTATGATTCTCCCTTGAGGTAATTTATTCAACTTGGAATTGGGGACTCCTGATATATTGCGGTCCATGACCATCAGCATAGCTTTAAGTTATTCAATACTGATGATTGCGCAATTCCCAGTCCTTTGAACCTAGAAAGGAGCTTAGGCCTGCAAGAGAAGAATTGATTCATGTCTTTCGGGATTAGTACTTATTCCCGGCAAAGTTAAAAAGAACTGTTCAAACTGTGTATTGTATTGTAGATGAGGTGTGAGTTGCAACACAGTTTAGTGAGTTTAGTTGTAGCAGTCTGCATTTAGGGACGATAAGAATGTAAGATGTATAGAACCGATTGAGAACTCATGTTTGTGTTGCAGAGTTGACAACGAGTTTGCGATCAACTTCAATTGCTTCACATTTGAGCGATGTGCTAGAAATGGCCAAAACGTTGGCACATATGCTGATTTTTGTCATATTCACCCAATACAAGATTGGGCAATGCGAACAATAGACTTTTTCTTGTTCTTTGGGTGAGTTTGTTTTTTCTCCTCACGATTATTGAGTTAGGGTGTATTTATTAGGGTTTAGGACATACTAGTTGGTTGAATTTCATGAAGGATTCAAAACTGGTGCATGATGGCCATATCTTGCGAGAATTAGGTTTTTGGTTTTCTGTTTTGTTTTACTTCTGAAGTGGGATTCGGGGGTGAATTTTAGTCTACTGTGTCTGTGATGTTTTTAAAAAGAGACTATTTTCTTTAGTGTCTTGCTTTTTATTTTTGGATGGAGGTGAGGTGCCACCTGTTGAAGGAGAATCTTGACTCGCATATTTGAAGAAACATTGCCAATGGCTAACATCAAGCATCCATGAGTATGTAGACGGGTGTGAATTCTGCCATGAATGGATGCCACCAACATGTGCTTACCGAAGTTTGATTGTTGAATTGAATTTGTCGTAGAGAATGTAATCTTATATCATTCAACTGATCAGCCTGTGATTCTCAACTTTGCGAGAATTTGGTCGAAGGTGATTTTGACCAGGGTTTTGGCTTGTACCTCTTAGGGAAGGAGCATTGAAGAACAGACTATTGAGGAGTTCGAGGATTCTCAAAAACTTTTGCCGGCAGGGAGGGCCTTCCAGAAAACCTGACCTTACAATCCTGCATATTGTAGACTGTAGAGCCACTAGTCATGTGCTTATTGCATATGGTTGTTCATTCATTCATTGACGCAAGGACAACTTCCAACTTACAAAGGACTCTACTGATCGGTTGGTGACTTGGTAGAGGATGGTACGTATGTTATCTTACTTGCAGGTATCTAACAATCTCTATTAACTCCTTAATAACATTATTCTGAACTAGTGCTTTGGGCAAATTCCGTTGCACACCAAGAATTTACAAACTAAATTGAAGCATCTACAAAAAAATTCCGTTTCATTTGTTTCAAAAAACAACAAAAAACAGAATTGAAGCAGAAGATTAAGTTAAGATATAAGTTGAGAGTTAGGAGCTCAAGAATCAATAGAGTGAGCTTACAAGAATTGAATCATCTTATGGTTTAGAGTCTTCTCAGATCTATGAGAAATTTGAGGAAAAGACTGTAATTAGGGTCCATGTTGCTTTAGCGGGCTAGACACCATTTTGAGTGGGGAACAAGATTCCGTAGACTATGAGTTTTTTTCTAAGACTTCCAATTCTGTTGTCTCTCAAGAGATTCTTGGATCATAAAATTGACTTAAGCTTAATTGTCAGCCTTCATCAAAAACAACTATCTTGCACGTGGCTAAACTCCTGAACAAGATTATCATCACCCTAAAACACCATGCGAAGTGCGAGTCAACTACTCATCCGTTCGTTGATTTTCCATTGCCAGATAAACCTTTGCAAGGGAGTAAGAAAAATTCAGAGTACAAGACCTCACATGTGATCCGCTCTCTATAGCATAGTCCAATTTTGAAGCTCTTTACATATGTTGAGAGTTGTAGGTGTTGTGGGTTTTCTCCCTTCTTGGAGGTTTACTTGACTAGGGTTTAGCAATTCGGAGGGAAGCCCAGATAGAGTTTGAATGTGGCTAAAAAACTCAAGGAGAACGATTCATGTATGATAGATTGTGTTTTGGTTGAAGCCAAGGTGGCATTGGCTGTTGATCCTATGGAGCTGCTTTGAGGGAGCTTTTCTTTCTGAAGTTAGAGTTTATCAATTTGGAGCTGGGAATAGATACAGTTGAAAGGTATCTCCAGAACTCGCAGGGATTGATTCGTGTGTGATACATGGAGGGCAGAGTGAAGTTAGGGAACAAAACTTGTTGCATGTGATATATCGGGTGTTGCTTATGTCAAGTTGTAGAGGGTGTTTTAGTCTCTGTAGTTAGGTTTTGGCAACTTGGTGGGTAGAGCTTGCAAGGGGAGCAATAACTTGGAAGAGATCTCACACGAGTCTTAGGAGCAGATATGGGAGTTTCACAGACTGAGTAAGAAGAACTGAGCAGTTTCGCTAACTACAGTTTTTGATTTTCACTTCAGAAAATTTATTCAATGTGGAATTGGGGACTCGTGATATATTGCGTTCCGCAATAATCAACACAGCTATAAGTTATTCCATACTAATGATTGCGTGATTCCCAATCGTTTGAAATTAGAAAAAAGTTTGGGCCTGCAAGAAAAGAACATTGATTCATGTCTTTCCGGATTAGTACTTATTCCCGACAAAGCTAGAAAAATCTGCTCAAAGTGTGTACTGTACTATAGATGTGCTGTGAGTTGCAATGGAGTTCAGAGGCAACAATCTGGATTTAAGACCAGTAAACTGTTTTGAATTTAGTTTGAATCTAAATTTTTGATGACCCTCTTTGAAGCGATTTTAATTTTCAATAATCAAATTAGTTGACTGGAGTTGTATGCTAATCAATGGATGGATGTTGGAATCTTGCCTCAACAATTGAAGAATCTCGTAGACGGAGTTGCTCTTTGTGAAGTTGTAGTGGAGGTTTGCCGTCCTTGGGCAGCTTGTTTTGCTTCATTTGGCCATCAAAGGTAACAGACATCTGCGAGAAGAAGAACAGACCAAAGGAAGCATCAAGCAGGAATGGACATGGTGAGATGGTTGATCCCAAGCTCACGAGCTTTTTGTAGTATATTTTCCGGAATCTAATCTTTATTCAACTAAATCCGAGTTTGAACATCAAGGAATGAACTATATAAGTTTAGCGTAGTGTATTCAAAAGTTACAATGTACTAGTTTATTAAATTAAAAGGTTTATTTACTCTTATTTCCACTAAAACCCAGGATACGACTCATGCTGTCCGTTAATAGATGCTATTGACTGATGTATAACGTCTTAGTCCTATCTAGTGTATTACTGGCTTGGGACAATAGTTCAAGGTGGACTGACTTGTGATGAATGCATGTGCAATGCAGGACTTATCGACTTTAGTACAGCTCACTATAGTACTTTGAAAATAGTACAAATATATGTATTTAATATTTCAAAACAAATTAGAGTTAAGGGTTTGGAAAGGCTTACAATAAGTCACTCCAAGGCTCTAGGACAATATGGCCAAAACACATGCAAATCAGTATGCTCTACCTAAAATCCACACAGAACCCCACTTACAACATGTATATGCAATTTTCAATACAACACTCTAATAACATTGATGCAAAACAAATAACAAAAGCCTAACTCTAATTCTAACTCCCAAATGGATTGATTCCAAACTAGTGGTACGGCCCAAGGGCCATTCGAAAAATTTGACCCTTTATTTTAATTTGTTTTTGGTCGTCACTACCCTATGGCCGTGCGATACCCGGATTGGCCCAATACTCGTATCCGAACCACCAAGTCCCTTACCCATCCTATATCCGGTTTATACCCGCGCCCGATACCCTAGCGGATATCCGTGCGATATTTGGATTGACTGGATCGATGGACTTCAACCCATTAGGCTGCCAGATCTCAGTTTCCGGCCCGACCCGACGTCTGCTCATCACCCCGACTGATTGAACTGCGACTGCCTTTGGCGACAAATTTTTCTGATTTCTTCAAGTCCTTACACAATTTCACCCAATTTCTTACACGCTTGTAATCGTACTAGGTTTTGGATTACAATCTGTAGATTGACACTTCCAATTCCAATTTAATTACAAATTTCGGACAACCTTGCCATTCCGAATCCCAAATTCAATTTACAGCCTACAGGTTGCCGAATTGACAATTTCCACACTGATTTCAACCCAATTTCATATTTTTAGTACTCTGGATCAATCACACACAAGAATTCTCACTAAGGTACACAAAATTGAATTCAAATTTCGATTTGGGCCTGATTCGGTACCACAGGTTCAATTTCCTTCTAATGCCTTTCTTCACCAATTTCCCTCGTTGATTGGCACTGTGGCCGCCAAACTGATTGTTGCGCCTTTGAATTTGCTACCGAATCTGATCTCTCATTTGCTCATTGTCGCTCCACCGACTAGCCCAGGGACAATTCGGAAAATCGGAATCTCACTCACTCAGCTTTTGATTCCCTTCGATTCGCCAATCAGCTTCATCGCACTGCGCTAATTCTCTCCCAATCCACCAACCAGCGTGCACCTTTCCACCCACAGCCTTCACTGATCCGCACCGAAAGTTCACCCAATTTCCCCCAAGACCTCCGGCTTCACAATCAACTCCGAATCCACAATCGGTACCTCCAGAATTCAAACAATTTTGCCACAACTCACAGAAACTCAAATTTCACACAACACAAATACACAATTTTCAATTTTATTGCAATTATACAAATGGTACGCACAAAGATTACAACACTAGGAGAAACTCTACAATCTGCACTATTTTCTACTTTCTGCATGGGTGAGAGAGAATGAGAGAGGAAGAGGGATTTAAGTTCAGGAAGGGGGAGGAGATCGGAAGCGAGGGAAGCAGCAGCAATGCTCCGCGATCGAATCTCTCCAAATCCCTAATTTGATTTTTCTTTATCTTTTTCTTTATCTTTTTTCTTTTTGTCCTTTTAACTACTGTTTTGACTATCTACCAAAATATCTTTTAACTTTTTGGAACTTTTAGTGCACTTTGGACTACTTTAACACTAAATACTCTAAATATATATAAATAATATAGGAAATGTCATAGAAAATCGAAAAAGTTCTATAAAAAACAGATAAGTTAGACTACACTTTTGCAGAGTAAGGGTGTTGCATGCTGCACTCTATTGTAGGTGTACTTATGGCTGTTCTGTTAGGATGACTAAATGTAGAAGTACTGCGATTCTTACTTGTCTTGAATTTGTAGTTGGATTCTAACTTGTTTCTCTGCTGGAGCGTAGCCCAATCACAAGGTGCTGGATGTGACCTAACTTGGCCCATTATTAAATTGAAAACACAAGATTTTGCACAAGAGGGGAATCGGGGAGGGATGCGCAAGTGGAAATTGACGAAACTGGAAGTCGATCAGATGCTTGGTCGACATGCATGAAACAGACGTCCCTGTCTTGGAATTAATTGGTAGAGTGCTCCTTACACTTGCGCAAGTTGGTGAGTGGTTGAAACAACTGTGGGTTGACTTGATTGTGAAAACGTTGGTGCATGGCTGGCTTTGGTATGTGAGGAAATTTGTAGAGAACCTTGAACGAGAAAAAAATATTGGAAGATCGTTTAGTGGATGTTCACCAGGAACAAGTAGGCAATTCAATGCAGTCTCTCATTGACATAATTCTGAGAGCAGGATACCTTATAAACTCCATGAGTTCATTCCATAATACTCCCTTCCTTCAAATAGACTCTATTCAAAAGCTACGCCAACAACTAACATAAACTGGAGTTCATGAAGTCATTGGACTGGGAGCCTTACCAATAGTGCCATATCTTTCTGTTAACCAATGCAGTAACATGTTCTTCCATCAACTGTTCCAACAACGCTATGTCATTTTCTCTTCCTTCACGTCTCCTACAACAACACAAAATTAAAAAGTGCCCCTCACATTAGTCTTACAATGCATGATAATTATTACATTGCACCAATGCTAGTTTTACATTGCATGATTCTAACAAAAAACATCCACAATAAACTTCAGTACTATCTAAGTATACACAGAGAATTCAAAGAACTATAGAACCTATAGACTACTAGAATTGATGACAAACAAGTACTCAGCATCTGTGAATCCCTACAGTGTAGAAAGCCGGAAATTTAATGGGATTCAAAAGGGGATTGTTTTTTCTGTAAAGTGGAAAATAAAATACATACAAAATTATACATATATGAACATGTAGCACAACATCTACGCATGTCGTCGTCACACTATACTCAAATTTGATTAACAAAAGTATGGTCTGTAGGAGTTACTTATAAGTCCTAATGAAAATAGTATACTGCTGACACTGCGCATTAGAAACGCTAAATGGTGCTTACAAAAAACCATGGCCGCTTCTATCAACTATCAAGCAACAAACGAAAACGTATTTGCTTGGGGAACTTTTAAATTTATTGAAATTATTTCCACTTAAACGCTGTCCACAGATTTCAAAATACTTTTCGCCCACCACCTACACTATTACA
This sequence comes from Rhytidiadelphus loreus, assembly GCA_947034895.1. Lineage (NCBI taxonomy): Eukaryota > Viridiplantae > Streptophyta > Bryopsida > Hypnales > Hylocomiaceae > Rhytidiadelphus > Rhytidiadelphus loreus. Next base: position 66,288,660 of record OX344763.1, on the reverse strand, counting down.
TTCTCAGTCAAAGGCTCGCAGATATCAAATCACAACAACGTTGGGATGAAAAAATAGAATTCATTCGGTTCCAGCAATGCTATCAACAAACACAAACAAGCATCACACCTACCTTCAACATGCCCATGCAAATTTCACAATCTCTTCCCCAATGTTTTGCAGATTTTAGAAAAACATCTTGTACAAAGCAATGCAATTAGCCATTTTCACTGAAAAAACCCATAACATATGGAAATTTACCTGTAAATGAGATAATTATACCAACTACGTTGAAGTCTATGTACACCAACACATAACTGACTTCAAAATCTTCAAACCCATCAAATCCTACAAACACTTCTTCCATAATGCTCCATTCACAAAACTGCATTCTAAAACACTTCCGAAACGTAAAAATTCATGTCTAACCTTAAAAACAAAAAACAAATTATGTGCAATCATTAAATCATTAATTTCACTTCACGAACAAAATGCCAAATAGAACATATTACAGACTGTCTAGAACATTAGTAACATTGAAACTGCATTGAATTGCCTACTTGTTCCTCAACAATAATGCTCTAAAATTGGTACAAATACAGCCTCTCCACTAGAAAACATCCTTACTTCCGTGACTGCTACATTGATAGAGAACTCAAGTAAGGATATAGAAAATCACACAGAAACGTCTTTAAAACAAGGGTGACCAAAAAGGATGAATATGAAAATAGGAATGAAGGGAACCTGAATGCATAACAAACATTACTTCATATTAAACATTGTATTTGTTGTCTTCAGATACATTCCTCCTACCTGGTTCTCTTTGACATAACTGCATTTAAGCACTCCAGAAGTGCAAGTTGCCATTCAATGATCGTGTCCACACTGTAAGTTTCAAAGCAACTTCCATAGCCTGTCCTTGTCCAACATGTAACTTGCAGCTCCACAGTTTACTGGACAATGTCACAAACAAGAAACAAAAATCCAAAACGCAATTATTGAGAACTTCCTACCTATAATTTTTTCAAAACAATTATTTGTTTTTGTTATGCTGAAAAACACAATGAAAAAAACCTAACTCATGGAGGCAATCACTGACATTACACATTTTCACAAAAGAGAAAAAAATTTAAGTCATTGGTTCAAAGTAACCAGAATAAAGCATAATAAATATAGCTTCCATAATGATGGAACCTTTCTCTTGAAGTCAGGCCATGCACTCGAATTTCAAGAATGAAAATAACTCATTCAATGGTACTCCACAAACAGAAAACTTTGAAACGAAGTATCCACTCACTATTCGTTCGTTGGATGGAAGAGCTGTTGATGTTGCAGACATACACTCTTTAGCATTTTCTGCATGGCGTGGCAATTACTATACAATACCTGCAATGTCCAAGGATAGAAGAATGAGCACTTTCATTCGTCAAATGGTGCCAAAGAACTAAATAGACAAACATGAAAATGAGGTAGTAGAATATAAAAAAATGACTACATTCACAGGAATAAAAACAGAAGGTGTTCGGTAACCATCCTCCTTCACAAGCTCCCATTACTTTGCAAGCGTCGGCGGTACACAAAATTGGCCTCTCCAAAACATACCACCTGTTGTCATTGTGTTACACATCTCTTTCTCTCAACCCTAGTCGTACACATGCCAAGTAATAGTTATACTATTATATTGTTGTTCACAATAAAACATTGGAAAAAACATGCATTCAAATATATTGGATCACACAATATGTTCTCATTGAAACTCCATCTGCACCTTTAGGTTTCAAAAAAGTACACAGCAACACAAATAATTCAGTTGATTCAATCTCCCATAATTACCCGAAAAAAAGGATACAAATCCTTCAAAGATGCGGCCACAATTATTGAACAACATCACTGAATTTTTGCATTTTCACATAAAAAATTGAAAACCGCTTGTAAAGACGGTATTCATGTAAGGCTTCCCAATCTTTCTTTGACAAAACTATGCATTCATTAAAATGTGGACAACAACAGAAAGACACTCCATGTTGTCATTTTCATGCGAGTGAATTTATCATGATGCTTAATAGTTTAAAAGGAACTTATCGTCCTTCAACTAGTGTTTGACACGTTTCATGTGTTAGTGGACTTCAACACAGTCCTGGACGTTTTTAAACCATATCCAGAAGTGTTTGATGCATTCTTCACGCGTCCCCTTCTAGTCTCTTTCTCGATTACTACTGTCGACTTTAGCTCGCTTTTCTTGCGATTGTCCTCGAAATCAGAGTCCGTTTCAACAGTTCTTGCAGTCAAAGGTCGTCTGAAGTCCCTGAGCAACTTCGTAATTTGCTCTAAGTGTGGAATCTCAATTAGATGACAAATGCACCAGAGCACAGGCATATTTGGCAAACCCTCAGCTTGGTCCAAGTAGCTAACGTGCTTCGGGAATCGAGAGGCTGCGTCATACATAACTGGGGTATTCTTGTAGAGGACTCGTAATACAGAAATCATTTGCTGACCTTCTTTGCATATCTCATTAGCAGAGTCCACACACCTAGACTTCCGATTCACTCCAGCACTCGCCTCTGCTACCACCTTCCCAACATACTTTGGATGCAAAACCCACACCCGGGTTCGAGTCTTTATTGGGTTCTGGAAAATTAAAAGGATATTCAGAACTAGTCACATTTGTGGTGTAAAATTGCAAACTAACAATACATCCTAAAAGCCAACTAAATAAAGAATACTTATAGTCTTCTTCTCTTATTACCACATGACGTCCCTTGAAAAATATACATTTGTTGTCATTTTGTAAAACAAAAACACATTAATTACCTCAACCTGCGCTCCCTAACTAGATGACAGAACTCACCGAATTCTTTGGTTTCTTGTAGAATTCCAATTTCTTCAAAATGGACGCATCTACTTGTGTCACCCTACTCTTCTTCTGTGCTCTAGTACTTCTCTTGGTTATTTTCTCTTTCATGTCTTTGTTGCCACTACTGTAGCCAACATGACCGTCAAGTTTTCGCTTAGAATTCTCCCTCGGCAAAACTGGTGCCTTTTCCTCTTCGCTTGAAGCCTGCACGTCTTCTTGGACCCCGTCTTCCTCGTCATCATCTGCCTCCGACCTGTTGTCAGCGTCGCTACTGAACTCCACCTGATCTTCTGCAGTTGAAAGTCCTGTATCTTTCAATGAAAATGGTTTTGTACTATTCTGTTGCCCACCACAGTCGACAACTTTCTCTTCTTCCACAAACAATTTTTTCTTGGATTGGTCCAAGTACTGTGATTTTGAGGCTGGCATTTAGAGGACTTCCTGACTTTCGATTATGTGTTGTTTGCTTTTCACGACGTCCTCCGTCCTATTCGTACTGGCTCGGCGGAACAACGGAACGTCCTCTCCATCGGATGAAGCATCAGATGACAGTAGCCGCACTTCTTCTGTTTTTGTTACATCAACAGTATTTTGACCTTTGCACTTTGTAACGACTGTACTGCCCCCCAATCCACCCTTACTGTCCCGCAATTGTAGGTGCTGCAAATTCCACAATACCTCGGCCAATGTTCGTTTAACGTCCTTAACGTTCTTCCAGCTTTGACTCCCACATGCATGGAGAGGTGCAATGGGGTCAGCTGTTGCAATATTGGTTGACGACAGCAACTGACTCCGCGTTGAAAAAGAAGCCAGAATATTGTCCACTGCATCGTGTAGTAGATTACTTATATCAGCCATTCACTAGAAGAAAACTGTGTTGAAAATCACAGTTTTGTTTGGGCTGAAATTTGTTGAAACCCACGTTTCCAACGCAGAAATCTGTATTAAAACGCATTCCAACACAGATTTCTGCATTGGAAACATAGGTTTCAACAAATTTCAGCCCACGCAAAACTGCAATTTCCAACGCAATTTTCTTCTAGTGATTGGATTTCTACTTGTTGTTGCAGATGGTGTTCTCGTTTTCATGAAGTCGAATCTCAACAAATCCTGCATGCATACAAAGTAGGAAAAACTCAAATAACTGACACATGCTTTGATTCACCAATATCTTATCATATCCAAAATTCATAAGACCAAGTATGACAGCAATTACTAATCAGTGGATGATGCACTTATCGAATCGCCAGATTGGTCAACGGGTGAACCGGTAGCTTCTACCTCGGCCTCTTCTGTAACACCCAAGAATGTATCCACATCGAACTTTTGCTTCCTTCTTTGGTACAAGTAATCCATCACCAAGCAGTATTCACTTAGTTTTCAAAATTAATTAGTCCACATGCTTCTATACAGAACCTACTAAAATTCACATTCACAATTTGCTTTCTTTTCAAAGGAAAACACATATGAAAATGCCATTTAAGGTAATACACGTACCGAGATTGATTTCTCCTCTGATGCATTTACCCTGTTCTCGCTATTTTGCTTGCACTCCTTTCTCCCGTCTGGAGACTTCCAGAACTCTAATAATTGCAACCAAGCAGCTTGCTTACAATCATCAGGTTTGTTTAAGTCCCCGTGCTCTATCCAATGCTAGTGATATTTTGATCTACACCTTTTGTAATAACTCTTTAGGTACCCCTCCACCATTCCAGAAGGCAATGGTTCAAGCAAGATAAACTGTCTCTTCACCTCTTGCATTATTTGATTCATAGACTCTGGTTCATTCACATTTATGTATGCATCCTGTACTACAACGTGAGCGGCCAGCTTCAGGGCCTGTAAAAATTGTGATTTATAGCGGATAATGTTACCATTCTCATCTTGAACTAGCGTCATTTGTGGTACCCTTCCATCCGAAATGGCTTTTTTGACTTCCTTCATATACAACTTCTCCTCTTCCCTAAGAGCTCTTCGTGGGTTAGAAAATGGAAGAGTTCCTAACTTACTTGAGTTCTGTAAGCTTCCTTGCAAACCAAAAGCGGATTTTGAAGGCGTCCTCAAATGGCTTTCCTCTCTCCGATCCTCGTAAGCTGGGGCAGTTTTGCTACAAACTGGTACTTGCTCAGTTTCAGCCAAATTGTTTTTCTTCTTTTGGCACCCACTTGCAGATAAGTGACCAATTGAAACCCCAACCTCCTCCTCCGTCCTCTCTTCACGTTCTTCCTCGTTGCATCGTTTAGACCTAGGATTTATCCATGGCCCCATATCGCCCACAAGTTGCCTTGTCGATATAGGGTGCGGCTCCAAAGTTTTGGCACATTCAGCCCTCACAGCCGGTGTCTCTTGAATATTCTGCACCGATGTAGCATGAAGAAAATTTTCAGCTGCTCCCCCATGAGGACCTCCTATATACGCTATCGGCATGCTAGGAAAGTCAACAGTTGGGAAGGACGGATACATTCCGCTTCCTAGTAATTGTTGCATGGGATGCACCCCCGCTCCATACCCTGGGCCATAGTTCGGCCAAGCATACTGCTGTCCATAAGAAATTTGTGGCATTGGACGACACCTGCTATCCTGCATGCTCCATAATGCGAATGTTTTTCACTGTCATAATAATATCATTACCAATGAACTGCTTAAGAACTACCAAAAAGAACCTACTATCACTTGCAAATACTTCAACAATATTGTAGAACACCATTACACAATGTCTTGCACTACTGCTTCCAAAGGAAGATGATAGAAGCTCATGCATTGCATGACTTTGTGAACTCGATAGTACAAAGAATTCATAAATTCTCAAAAGGTTCACTAGTGAACAACAGCACTTCCTTAGAAAGGTAAGGCATCTGTACCTCAATGACAGTTATCACAACAAACATTTCTAATTGGCCTCCTTGTTTTCCATAATTATTTTCAAATATTCACGTGGTACTTACAAGAAGAAGATTTTACTAAAAATAATGAAAACGCAAAATAAACTTTATTTTTGGACGGTCATGGCCATGGAGGCTGTCAACTCTCCAGACATACCAATCTATCGATTAGTGTTCTCATAAATGAATTGAAAATATCCAATGAGTAAAAAACTTAAAAACAACAAGTTACAAACTCCTAGTTTCTCACCTGGGAAACATGTGCTAGAGGCGGACGCATACTTGTATACGAACCGTACTGGAAAGAAACAGAAGTCATACGATTAAAACGACTTCACATTTTCCCTCCCAAGTTCCAAATTCATTGAATCTTATTTCCCATAACGCATTTTGCATTGTAGTATCAAAGTAATGTCATTTCTACGATGTACATGTCCAACATCTTACCAAAGATTGATTGTAAGCAACAGGCTGGGACGATCCATATATGAAGCGCGGCTGCTACATTAAAAACACTCAATGTGTTCATTAACATTTGCTGCAATCTTTTGTAAACGTATGACAAAAAAAATGTTATTCAAATCAGGAAAAAACAGAGTAACAACTATAGCTTCCTCACCTAAGCGTGGGATTGACCCTGTGAGGCATTGCAGTCTTCCGAAAAAAATTGTGTGTTCTTCACTACATCTTCATCTCCAAGGTTCATTGCATCTCCGTGGGTGTCCATTGTTTTCTCTCAAGGAAGCTCTACTACAAATCGCTGGGAGGGGCCAACAACATTGGTTTCCTTCACGACTCAAAAACACTTGTGCACCACAATAGTCCCGCAAACAATCAAAGATAGTTACTGCGCCGCCGCATATCCTTTACAAAACAACTACAAACTCCTATTATTTTTGGTGCGATCAGTATTTCAAGAAATCACGGTAATTTCCATTAAATTTTGAGACTGCAAAGTGGGAACATGCAGCTGCCCACCTCCTGCAAAAAGTTCACAAATTTAGAGTTAGGCTTTAATGGCAATGGATACTTTGTTGCCTAAAATCAAGCTCGGAGCGAGAACAATGCGTAATCACTTGAACAAGACAACTTTTAGCCCACCTGCAATCCCTAATTTATTGCCGGAAAAAAATATTGTAGGTACTCTTCTTCAATTCCTGTTGTAAGAAAACAACACTCTTGGTCATTTATGTCTTTTCTATAGAAGGCAAACTCCACCGAACAATGCGTAACAAAATCTCTCTCCACTGTGGATGACTGTAGCAAGACATGTACAGTGCTTTGATAACCTTGGAATTTCATGTAGTTTAGTATTTATAGCGACATGAATCACCTGGAATTTCTCCTTCTTTTCCGGATTTATTGGAATACTTCAGATTAGCTTAATGCTCTTTCATTTTTTCTCTCTTCCTACACATGCCTGTGACTCGTAAAAAAATTGTTTCACACTTCATTGATACATTCACATTCATATTCGAATCCTCACCTCTCACATTCTGTTCCAAAACCATTTCACAGTCATCCAAATTCAGTCAAAACAGACAAGATAATGTAGTCAAAGACCACTAATTCAATATGGTGTGTGTATTTGAAATGGAAATTGTCCATGTGTTTTGAGAGAAAAATTAAAAATTAAAAAATTAAAACAAAAATAAAAATAAAATAGCTTCTTCTTTAAAAAGTTTTGGTCATCCCATGACCATTTGAGTACATATAAATATGGCCCAGAGCATGCTTCCTAGTCCTACTCGAAGAACTCAGATATGAGGTTCAACAAAAATGAAGCTTTACACAAATAGAAATAACATTAAAAAATTCATACAAACAAGCACCCACCTTACCCTAATTTCCTTTTCTACAATCAAGGGAGACAGTAAAAACTAACATGTCTAAACAAATACAGCATCTTCACCCTACAAATTTTCCATGAAGTAATACAAATGCAGTACGGAGCTATCTTATGAGTGGCTCTTCTAAAAAATGCAATAATTCATATAACGTTTTCATAAACTGGAAACCCTAAAGAATTCAAGCCACAACGCAAACCTATAATGAACATAGATTGAAAAAATTATTATGAATAAAATCCAGAAGGAATACCGGCATGATGATACCACACACACTATGACGGCACTTCACTCTGGTGAAAATGGAAAGTCAATTTCCACATTCACCTGCACCGACAACAATCACCAAACACGGAGTGCTCCAATAGACCTATAGAAATTTCAAAAATTAACTAATGTCCATAGAATTATAATATATCGAACTGTGCAAAAAATAAATGAAATATATAATATTAATTAGATTCTTTTAATAAAATTTTAAAAAATTCCTTGAAATTTTGAATAACTACCGTGCATAAAATTATAATATATCCAATTGTATTGAAAATACATTGTTTAAGGACTTTTGGTTTTGATTTTGAAGAACTTCAGTTCAATTCCCAATTTCTTTGTGGTGAAATATGACCAGATATTATTGAAGAATTCTACCTTTCGGATTTAGAAAATGCATTGAAATTGAACACGGTATTTTCTTAGTGGTTGAAAATGACATCAATGATTCCTAAAGGATGGTTTCATCCAGACTTACAAACATGGAATTATAAAACCTATTTTTGGTATAAGGGCAAAACAAGGGGGCGATTCTGATTGAAAGAATTCACCTACTACATTTTGCTTGTGGTTTTACAAATCAGAAAGTAAACACCATAATATTTATGAAAATTACATTCTAAGTTCAATATAGTTTGAACTACTTTAATTTTAAAGACAAAATAATAAATAAATAGCTTGTTTCTAGGATGTCCAGGATAACCATTGCATTCTTTGAAGGACATTACCTTCCGCATTTGACTAGTGCTTTTAGATAACGTTTTCCAACCAACTACTTATTTGGTTGGCAAAAAGTACCAAAATATAGTTTCTAGGAAATTACTTTTTGGGTGCTGCAAACGACAAGTTATATACCCTGTTTTTAGACACTCCATTAGTACTCTGAATTTGAAATGAGAGACACTTATGAATACCCAAACTTCATTATAAATATAAATAGTAATTTGAAAAATGCAAATATGCAAATTAACAAATGGCTTGGAAGAAATTGGAAAGTCCAAATATCATATGTACATAAAGCCACCATAAATATGGGAAGGAAAAAAGTAATGAAGTACATTTAGTCCCACAAAATGGGAAAGACCTATAAAAATTCTACTACCCATATTATGTTGCAATTTCATAATCTTTGCTAAGTGAACACCTTTTGATTCTACCTTGATTGCTTACAAAATAATACTCATCAAAACTTTTATTTCATTATTAGGAATTTATAGCTTCAATTTTTTGGTAGTAGGTATCAAAGTAGCCAAATTTTCAAAAAAAAATTAATTAATTATTTAATTAGTTTGTGCAGAATTGTGTATCATTGAAATAAGAAACCCATTATAACTTTTGTTGTACTCATTCTAATGACATGAAACAAAACTTTTCTAGTAAAGTAAATGTAAGTAGCATTCACCATAATTTGAGAGCGAAGGTTAAATTCCAAAGTTATTTTTGTAGAACTTGTCGAGTTCTCTAATATTTCAAAGTTACATTCTTGTAGAATTTGTCGAGTTCTCTGAAATGCCAAAGTTCCAATCTTGTAGAACTTATCGAGTTATGTAAAATTCCAAAGTTACATTCTTGTATAACTTGTTAAGTTCTCTACAATCTCAAAGTTACATTCTTGTAGAACTTGTTCAATTCTCTAAGATCTTACTTTGGGGTTTTGTCTTTCAAGGGTTAATTAAAGAGATATAGATTTTATAAAATTGAATAATATAAAACCAGAAATTGAAGTCTTCATAAACCATATCTTCGTTAGAGTTTTTGATTTCAATTAACCTTAAAGCGCTTCTAGACGTCCATTTGGTGGACAAGGCACTAATTCAATTTTTTTTTCTCAGTATTATTTGGATGAAAGTCATTTAATTTTTGCAGATCTTTATCAAATTGTTGGTTTCATTGGTGTCATTACAATGCATAATTTTCTTAAATTAGGAATATAAAAGTAAGGCCAGTTGTTGACTAAGCCAAAATATAATCCACATCAGTGAATAAATTCAATTACTTAAATGAGGTCATTCCATTAAAGAACATTATCATTTCAAAAAATCACCATGTCATAAGACCCTAATTTGATATCCTTTTGAACAAAATTTACTCAAAAAAGTGGCAATGCTGAACTTGTAATTGAATTTATAAGGTATTTTTAAATTTTCATTTGAAAATTAAAAAAAAATTGTGGACTCTTTATTTTGGTGAATCTAACCAATAAATAGAATCCACAACTTGAAATCTACAACTTCTATTTGTGTATGACCTTCAAAATATTCTTTTAAATAGCTCTTACAATGATTTTTTTGAAATTGGCAATTTTGGATATGAATCTGTACAACTGTACATTGAGGGGATCAAATTAAAGATGTGCACATTCAAGTTTCCTACAAGCCTATGAATTGAAATTCCTTTTTTTATAATTTTAATGTCTTCACATTGATTATTAGATAAAAACTTTAATTTTCAACAAAAGAATTTCTCCAAAAAATAATTTTGGAGTTTTGGAATTCAAATTTAGTATATTTCATTGAAATCATACAAAAGTATAATATTCTTAAGAAGTGAACACAAAGTTGTTATATGTTTGTGAACTTGTTTCAGAGGAAAGTTTTAGTAATAATAGAACAAAACAAAGAAGTCACCACAGTCAATGTGATGTACGTTTGGGTGCTCTAAGGAATTTGGTTTTATTTTGTTTTTGTGAAACTATCGTTTTAGTCAAAGGAAGGTTTACCTAACAATATAACTCAACAAACAAAGCACCAAATTGAATTAGACCTGAGTTCAAATTTCCAAATAGGTTGGTTATTTGTTTTTGTAGAATTCCTACTCTTTATGTTTCCTTTCAAGTCATGATCCTTATACTACGTATGCTCAATTTATGATTAAATGAAGAAGGATGTTGTGGAAAAGAAATGTTTTGATAAATGAGAACGAATTCTCTTATGTAGTATACAACTACAGAACATCATCATTGGAATTATTTCCGAGGAAGGTGGAGAAAAAAATCTTCAATGTAGGACACAACTACAACTATTCATTGTTCAAATTCAGTATTATTAATTTATTAAATTATGAATTTGTTCTTGAAGAAGTGAACATTTAAAAAAATTGTATAAATTTATTTAGAATTGTAAAAGTAAAAATTCTAACTAGACTTGTTAGGCATCATATAAAAAAAATGTAAATTCTGCATTGCAATATTATAATGTTTGATAATTAAGTTGTTAAAAATATAAAATTGGTTAATTCTTTATCTAAAAGACAACTTCAAGAAAATGGTTACGTAAACAAATAGAAAGCTAAGGCCCTAGAATGCCTAACCACAAAGAACTAATGGCTTTTCATAATCCACTCCATCATGTTATTATATTAATTTGTAATGTGACATTGTATAATATGTTTTTTTTTTTTAATCCCTTAAGTACCATTGTCTCTACAAGGGACAAAATGGATTTTAGGTAGCTTCCTATGATCTCAATTTTTACTGAATTCTTTTATAAATTTATCATAAGATAGATAATCTTTTGAACTTCATGAGAATGTAATTTTTATTCCAATCAGTGCTTGGGAGCAAAAGTTATTCCACAATAACCTCAGAATTGAAGAAAATGGACAGCAGAAATAAAAAATTTAATATTTTTTTTCTTTTATATTTTTTTTTCTTCTAAATGGGAAGCTTTGATTCATTCCATTTGGATTAGTGATGTCAAAGTGATGGAGTTTCTTGTTTTGCAGGAAGTCATGGGAACTTCTTGAAAGAAATTTTGTTCTTCTACTTTGAATGATTATATCTTTCAATCTACACAATCAAACATTGCAAATTTTCTATCACCTGATCTAAGAGAATTGTATAATGAGATCCTATGGTTAGTTTTTTTTAAATATTATTAAAATTTATTTCATATGTGAATGTAGCAAAAGTGGTAGTTTTGGGTAGTTTTGGTAGAAGAATGGCCTTCAGGCAGTATGGGTGAAAGCTAATTTCAAAAAGACCTCAACCATATCACTTGTGAAGTTCGAAATGGACAAAATCTTGAAATTAGAAATTAGAATCACTCATTATCGGATTGTTAAAGTTAAAAAAATTCTTAGACAAATTTTTCTACAGAATTAAAACTAATGAAGAATAGTACCTTGGCTACATCTACATAAGTTGAAGGAATTATGTACACCCAAATTTGTAGCGTCTTGCATCAATGGGTTAACATAAAACTTTCATTCTCTCTCAAGAAGTGGCAGACCCACTTTTTTTCCCCCTGGAAACACATAGACTAATTCCATTGATAAGGGAGTGCCAATCACTTTTGGCTAAACTGGTTATTTTAGTACCACTTGTCTGATGCAATGAGCCAATGACCACTCTCTAGTGACTCACTATCAGTGGCCAATCCATTCCTTGCTGCGCAACAATCCATACAAATTGAGTTTTTTTGAATGCATGCATCATTACATCAAAATTAGAATTTGATGAATTTAAGTTACCTATTAACGGTATATGATATCACAGTCGAATGCATGCAATGCATGCCCCTATATGTGGCATGTACTGATTTAATTGTTTTGTGAGCGGTGTTTATTGTGAGGCCTTAACTTAGTTGTGCAACGATAGTTAATTGGGTTGTGGAAGGTACGACGAAGTCTCTACCAACTGAAATTATGGGCCGCCCTAGTAGTCCGTATTAAAGTTTTTGTGCTTCAGTTCTGTGCATAAGAACATACGTGTACAACCTGTTTTTCTTCACTTCTGAAAGGATGGAGGCCCACCTCAGTTTAGTTATGGTCAATACGTCTTTCAAGAATTGCTTTCAATTGTAGTACATCCAGTGGTCGTTCATGTTCACATAGTGACTTCGTTAAATTTCATGCGGAATATCAGATGTTCTACTTCATGAAACATTTAGTGCAAAACAAAGTAGATGGTGCTCGACGCGAAGGAGTTCATACGCTACTTCTGAAACGGCGAACACCGTAGAAGGAAGTTTGGAATAGCAATTTCCAATTTCTCTGGAAATAGGATACGGATCTGAAGTTTAGGGTCTTCACTTCCGGACTGCCACTTCCGTCGTGCCTTCAAGTCTTCAAGCACTTCATGTGTTCAATCTACATTGTCAGTAATTGCCGAAACTTTTACTTCCACAATGCTATAGTGCATGTTATTTTTTCTCTAATCATCAGTAATGGAAGAGAAGGTGTTTTAAGTTTTGATTGAAATTCCAAATGGTTCCATTCTTTGTATGGAACGTTACAAATAGGAATTGTCGTATTTAATTCCTCTACCTTGTTGCATTCCATACTTTTTATCTGAGAAAATTATATAAAGCAATTCAAGGTCGTTACGAACTGCAACAAGGCACAGAAGTTGGGAAGAATCTAACAAACACTCCTCCTGTGGGAACCTATGGACACCTAGGATTAAATGGACTCCATGCGCAAGGCTATTGTTCAGGAAATCAGTAGTACTGGGAATGTAGCAATGCAGGCAGATGTCTACATCGTCGAAGAAGACCTCCATGGAATTGATGGAGGCAATCCACATTCTTTCAACGCGGGATTGAGCGGCAATACTCCAACAAAAGAAGATGTGATTCCAAGAAGGCCCAGACGGTGTACTACTAGTCAAATAAGGAAGTCTCAGAAGAGAAAGCAACTGCAGGACATGCTCGCACTATCTACCTTAATTCTGCAAAAGGCAAACTTACTGAAAGATTGCAGCGTAGTTCTGGTGGAGAAAGACTAACAAGAGAATGAAACGGACGCCTGTAGTAGGGACTCCAAAAGTTCTCTTGTACTGTAACACTGATATGATTTGCAATGCACGTTCAAACTTCATCATCGCCGTGCAAGATTATTGAGCCTTTGGAACTAGTTTGTCTACGTTCATTCTGAAATTGAAAATATTACCGACTATCAACTTCTAATGAATGAGGAGTTCATTCGGTAAGGTTCACAGTGTCTAATTTCAATTTCATTAGCATTTCTATAAGAATATGTGTAATGAAAATGGAACACACAGTGTCTTGTTTTTCTTTGGATTTCTAGTGGAAAAAATGTTCTTATTCTATGAAAAAGTTTTAGTACATATTGAAGTTGGCGTTGCCAGTTGTATTTTCTATCAAACTAATAGCGCTGAAGTAGTTTGACCAATGATACGACTAGAGTTCATGTTTTCCTTCTTCGGATCGTCCGTTGATTTGAAATGGCCGACCATTTTTTCTCACACTCTACTACATGGATTCCAAGAAGTATGCAAAGTCCGGAACCCCACAATACTTACTTCTCAAGATCATTGTAACTGAGACAAACAAATAGTGTTTACTAACACCGGTCATGTATATGGGAATGCAAGGGATTCAAATTCCATACTACCCTGACTGTAAGTTATAGTCATCTACTACTGTAAAGTAAAGTATCTGCGTTGTTTGCTCCTGGCGAACTGTCATTTGAAGTTTCTTTGATCACATGCAGGTCCGTTGACAAAGGTCCTGCATAACGGCAAACGTTCATGCCGTCAAGAAAACTGCTTCCGGTTTTCCCCGTCCACCCATATGGTGTGACAACTGCCTTTTGAGACTACACCGGTTCTACAAAAACAGTGCATCCAGTCCCTCGCTTTAATTTGTTCAAAGTGTCTTCAAAAAAGTGGTTAGGCCTCTTCTCCGTTGGTATAGATGTTTGACACTTCTCAATGTCAGCGTCTATTGTTTCCGTGGACGCGTGCCTCGTTAAACATTGACGTTTCTTCGCAATTGGTTGCCTTACGGTTCTCGTATAAGGAGCCCCACCAGTAATGTCCTCAGCTTCCGCATATCCAGTGAACGTCGAACCACAGACCACCTGAATACCTTCGCTTGCTTTTGCTTTGGTTTGAGTGGATTGAAAAGGTGACGCCTGGAAGACTTCGTCATTAGGGTCCGGACTGAAGTGGCACATGTGTCTCGCTCCAACCGAATCCAGGTTCTCCGTGTTGGAAATTGCCTTGCGTGCTCTCCTCGGCTTCGACGATTCCATTTTCTTCTGAATAAGAGTTTTTGCAAACAAATCAAAGAGAATGACGTCAACCTTGTCTAAAGATGCACGTGCAATTTCAAAGAAGCATGAACTCATGAAACATAGCGATAGTTGGGAGCAGACGATTATGTTATCCAAAGTAAAGAACATATAAGTTATGCGACAAGTTGAAGTGTACTAGCGATTAAAGCAAACCTTCACCGCGGTAGTGTGTTTCGCTGCAGCCTTCACGTAAGAGAACATCCCAGTGTTTGCAATGTTGTCTGTGTTTTTCCACTATCAGATTTCGATCTGTGCCAGGGCATCTTCTAAGAAAATACTTTTAGTAAACAGTACCGAGATTGACGGACGTGTATTCCTTACGTTCTGCCAACTGTACAATTCAAGAGAAAGGGGTGATTTGTTTAAAAAAAAAAAAAAAGGCTGTTTTTAAGATGAGATACACGTACAGAATTGCTGAAATTCGTTCCCTTGTTACTAGAAGGTCATGTTCATATGTGAAATCAGTAAAGTCAAGCTTTGAAATTCTTATTTGTTACTGCAACTGCGGAAAACACCTACTCAGTGGTCACGTCCTAAAGCTCATTCCTTGAAATACGCATTTTTAGTAATATAAAACTTTAGCTTTGCAAATTCTGCTTCATTTCCCTTTTTCTTAATGGAAACTGCATTTTTAGGGCCAGTTCGTTGACAAAGCAAGTTCGTTGTGAGTGACTCCGTAATTAGCACATGAAGAATTGAAGACCTGGGGTTTGGGTAGTTTTGTCATCTTCTTAGTAGAAGAAAATACTGATGGAAGTGCATTTTAGTGTCTGAAATGTAAAATGACTATTTCTTCCTTGTTACACTATACGTCTGACATGAGATGAGATTGTAAGTGATTCCATGAATCATTCTTTTATAGCCTGTAGTTGGTTGGTTCTATGGCGTATTTGGATTAGAAAGTTTTCTCCCTACACAATCCTATAGAAAAGCATTAGGTGAAATTAACCCCTAAAGGACCAGGGCCATTCTTCTGTCAAAAACTACTCAAAACTGCCATTTCTGCTGCATTCATCCAAAGAAACAAAACAAAATAATTTTTTTAGAATCTAACCATAGGATCTTGTACTTTACTAGTCAAGGATCACGTGGTAAAATTTTCATGGAGTTTGACCGTACAGATTGGAAGATATTAGCATTCAAAGTTGAAAAAAGAAAGTTTTTTTGAACATTGGCCTGCAATTTCAGATGACTTTGAATGCCATTTGTTAAATTTTTTTGCACTAAGGACCTTGAATTAAAAAAAAAATGTGTTGAAGAATTGAGTTGAAAGTTTAGAAAAAAAGAAAAAGAAAAAACACGCTTGATTTTAATTCTTTAAAAAATTATTAAGTAGAAGTAGGTTCAAGATTGAAGTAATCCAAATGGGATAAATCAAAGCTTCACAAGTAGACAAAAATATGGTCTTTAAGAAGAAAAAAATTAAAAAATTAATTTCAATTTTTTGTAGATTTCTTTTTCTGCCCGATGACGTGTAAATTATGTTTACGATGCCATAACTTTTGCTCTAGGGCACCAATTGAAATAAAATTTATATTCCCACAAAGCTAATAAGTTTTCCTATCTTATGGGAAATTTTTTTAAAAATTTACTAAAAATTGAGATCATAGTAACCTACCCGAAATCCATTTTGTCCCCCGAGGGGACAATGGTCCTTTAGGGGTTAAAGATTTTTGAATATATATAAGGGAAGAGACTCTAAAGCAACTCAGGCTTCAACAACTTACCACCCTTATAGGTGGTTGTGAAATGGACATGAAATGGACATGATTGAAGTAAAACAAACATTAACCCCTAAATGCTCAACTTGCGTTTTCTGGAATCGTACCAATTTTAGGCAACTTACTACAAATGCACTTTTAATTTTTTTCTATTAAAACTTCCACACAATGATTGTGCGTCCAAGGAGTAGCTTTAATGCCCCAAAATATTCATAACTTCTGACTACATGGTTCAAAACTTATTGCATGATATGTTGTTTTCAATGCTCTGTGGACAATTTTGCAACCAAACAAACCTCTTCAAAAAGCACTTATTTTAAAAATAAAAATTTGGAATTGGTTTCTTAGATTTTATGTACATTTAACACTTTGAATCATTCCATTTTGATATATTAGATGAAGGTTATAGGAGTTTTAGTTTGTGGGTAGTTTGTGGGAAATTATGGAATCTCTACTTTAAAATAAACTTTGAATTCCTTCGTTTAATTCAATTTTTAATATTTTTGGAAAAAAACCAAAAAATTGGGATTTAGATTGTTCATTACAAAATTAAAAACATTGGGATTGTCACTTTTCAATTCCATAAATAAATTAATGATAATTTAATGTTATGAATCATTCTCAACATTTTACTATTTTTTTCCTACATGATGTACAATTCCAAATGATTTGAAAATTTTAAAGCATGTAGGAATTTGATTTTCAAAATAAATCCAAAGAGCTACAACCATTTCGGACATTTTATCATACAAATGTCACCTTCTAAAGGGGGAGCACTATTTCTCATCCTTTTTATTGCGGCTATTTATTATTCTGGCCCCCTGCTGCCGCAACCTGCCATTTGCTGGCCCTACTGGCCCCTCTTCCACGTGCTGGTTGCATTCAATGCCTGGCACATCACATCTTCACATTGTTTTTTCCTACCTGACAGGGTCTGCCCGGGGAAAACTTCAGTGTTTTGTCTGTTGTGTTCCGGCGTGTTCTAGAAAATAAACGGCCTGACTTATCGCATGCATGGACATGGGCCATGTCACGCTGCATGCATGGGTATGTCCCATGCCATGCATGCCTATGTATTCCCCCCTAGTGTTTCGTAGTGGCGGTAGACTTCAGGCCTTCCCCTCTAGGGGTTTAGGGAGTTCACAAGAATTAAACATCGAACACAAGTGACATTTTCTTCAAGTAAACCATAGTTCCCTACCTAAGAAAGGAAATAATATCGTAACCCCCCCAGAAACCGACATTTTCAAATGTTGAAAAAGGTAAAAAGAAAAAGAAATTAGGACTTCAAACAAAGAAGAAGACATACAATGAAACACCAATAATAAAAGGAAAATAACCAGATTTTATTGTATGGTTTAGGGGATGAACAATATAAATCTGAATTAAAAAAATATAGAACTTCATCAAAATTATAAGAAATTTAAACCCATTGAACTCCAAACTCTTTGGGGTGAATGGTTTAAGGGTTTCGGAATTGGGCCTCCATTATTAGGGGTCCATCCGGTTAGGGAGTGCAAAAGCACTCTCTAAGCAAAAAAAATGTATAATTGATGTGCCGGACCCATTCAACTCCAAACTCTTTTGGGGGAAATGGTTTTAGGGAACACTAATTGTGCCTCCATTATCAGGGGTCCATCCGGTTAGGGATTGCTTTCGCACTCCCTAACCCAAAAAAAATGTATAATTGTGTGTGCCGGATCCATTCAACTCCAAACTCTTTTGGAGAAATGGTGCTAGGAACACTAATTCGGCCTCTATTATCAGGGGTCCATCCGCTCAAGGAGTGCGAAAACACTCCCTAACCCCCCATACAAACACTGAAAATACACCATACATTGTAACACAACATACATTGTAATACACTACATTTATCAATAAAATTGAATGGCTTTAGAAGCCTTTCATTTTTATTTTTTACACTAGAAGATAAGCTATTTATACTAGTGGGGTGGTAGTAGGGGAGACAAACCTTATGGGATATAGAAAACTTAGGATCTTTAACCTGTTACTAAATTTTACATTGCAGGCGAGCAAAACAGTGGCAGCAAAACACTGGAATTTTTTTTGGACATGCACCTACGAGCAGAGGAACCGTTGGCTGCCGTTGTCAGACCATGACACGTAAACCCACACTATTGGGTGCAGTTATATTGTGCAATACAAGGCAGTCCAATAAATAGCCGCAATAAAAAGGGTGAGAAATAGCCATTTCCCTTCTAAAGTGCAGCACTACAAGAGAAAGGGGTGTTTTAAGTAGTGTCCTAGACATCATGTCTTTTAAATAACGTCTTTTAAGAAAGTTTTTAAGTAAAATTTTACTAAAAAGACAATATTACTAACAAGTGATTTCATAATATCCAAAATGAGCATCAAATGACATCATAATGTGCTAACTGTCAAGTGGGAGGAACAGAACAACATGCAGACAATAGAAGATGCCGCTTGACATGTGGAATTTTCGATAAAAGTAACCAATGAGTGGCAAGAGGTTTCAACATTACAAAGTGTCAAACTTTCAAGCCATAAAATCTAGTACTAAAAGACTAAAAAGCAATCATTTAGAAGATTACTTTAAGGCATGTCCTAGACACAACATATTAAGGAACTTTTATTTAAAACACAAGGGCTTCCAGTATGTTTTTTTGGCCTTAAAATCGCCCTTACAAACCCCCATCCTCTTGTAGTGTGTAATTTCTGAATAAACCAAGAGCAATGACCTTTATTCATTTGGTGAGCTTGAATTTCTACCATCAATCATGCAGTGGAAGTGGATCAGTGGATTAGTTAAATTTTGCACCACTCCTATAAAAGTGGTTGTCTATATGAGAAGTCCCACATGTAAATTGCATTATAAATGGAAAATCAATAATTGAATTGTTTCACATAAGGGTCCAACCTAAACCCAATCACCTCGACGTTTACACTTTGGTGGAATTGAACAAAGTGGTGTACTTTTGAAGTCGGCATGTGTAACTTACATGCTGGTTGCTGAGCCATAATAGCAAGTGCCACCAAACTATACAATACCTGGAAACAATGATATGGAAATGCCATTTTTATATCATAAAGAATTTGGCATAATTTAAAATAAAATTAATACTTTCTGTCTTCCATGATAGACCAATAATTTTTTACACAATTCCCAATTTCCAATGAAGCATACCAAATTTGGGTTTAAGAAAAATAAAACTTTATTTCAGGTGAATTGTATTGTGTAAGAATTCATGATGTTACCACTACAAGAGATGTGTTTGTTTCAAGGAAGAGAGATTAGTATGAAAGTGCTGAAATTTGGTCCATGGTGCTAGAAGGTCACGTCTCATACTAAAAATCAATAAAGTAAAGCGCATATAACTAATCGATCATGGTAGGTCTCTTCAACAAGTTTTTATCGGTCGGAATTCCAACCCGGTTGCTTGCAGTATGAAAATTTTCATACTATTAGGGGAAAAGGAAGAGCCTCCCACTGTTTGGTATCCTTCATGCAAGTGTACTGGAAGAACATTTCTACTGTGTGTCTCATCGTGACACTCAAGAATCTCAACTACATGACCTTCACCAACAACGCCTGCAATTATAGGGCTAGAAGTAGACAAATTAGCAACTATCTGCCTCCCTTGACACCGGGACCTTTGGTGACTAAATAGACCAGCCATTGTTGAAAACCTAAAAAGGCCACACCTTGTACAACCCAATGTGTTATCCATATTCACCAAAATGCTCGAACTCCAACAATTCCTAATGGTTACAACACTACAACTTTGTATAAGTTCTAGTAAGTAAGTCACCTGCATTTAGAATTTGAACACGAACCAGCTATCTTACATTGAACTTAGTGAAACCCTTGTTCAAGCCCTTGTTTGATTGTTTGTTTGTTCTATATTGCTAGTATGAAATCTATTGAGCTTAAATTAGACCCTCAAATTCTACAGCAACAATACGAATGTAGTAGTAATGAAGTAGACCCTTGTCTATAGCAAGAGATTTGAATGAAGGCCTTCAAAGAAAATATACCCTAAAATCTCTAAATTGTAATTGGTAGAATAGAAAACTTCGACAAACAAAACCGCACAACAATTATAACTGCACACAATCTAGGCCTAGTTCCTATTGCTCACATCATTGAATCCACTAGCTTTGTACAATGATGTCGAAGCAAAAATTAACAACCCCAATAGGATTGTCAATTTTATTGTAGTATAGTAGCAAAGGTTCGTTCACAGGGAATTTTGCCATAGATTGGGAAAGATTATGAATAAAATACAAATTATATAAACCAATCACACAATAAGTCAAGATAGCCAATAAACACCAAATCCAATCACTGGATTTAACAAAACAACCAAAAATCACACCAAGTATCACACACACACAGAGCAACAAAGACAATTAGTCATCAAAACTAGATTGATATTACTTGAAGGAATTCATAATATAGTAATAGACACAAAATCTACACACTAAGAGAAAAAAAACTAAGTACATGGGGTCTGGTGAAAAATGACAAATTGTCCAAATATATGAAGAAGAAGATCAACCGCCTGAATTGATCCTAAGACAAATTGCCACCCTTCTAATCTTGTCAAATTGACCTTGTTCGAATCTAATTTGTAAGCCCTTTTCATATTAGTGTGAACTATTTGACAACTTGTCTCTTCAAAACTAAATGAAAATGATTTGACCCTTACAAAAAACATTAAAAAGAACAAAATGACTAATTATGTAAAATTGTTTTGACTACAAATGACATGAAAATGCCGCTCACTCTAAAATGTTGAAGGTGCTACACACAAAGAATTTTAAAGTAATGAAAACATCCTTCACAGATCCGAGTGGACAATTGAACAAGATACAAGTAATGCCACAAATATACTCACTCCGTCTCTCTTTGAAAATGTTTTGTGGATGTACGCCATTCCCCTCAATGTTCATATAAAGTTGTCTTTTACTTTCAACATGTTCTCTCCAGTTCTATAAAGTCATCTTCTACTCTCAATTTGTTGTCTTATATAACGGCCATATAAAGTGGTCTCTTTTCCCAAATTTACTCTCATATAAAGTTGTCTTTTACTCACAAAAGTATAAAAGGTTTGCAAGTGTTCTCAATTTTGAGTGGATTCCAAACAAAAAATGAATTGAACAAATAAATAAAAGTCTTAAAAAACTATTGTGATTTAGAACTTAACATTTTGAGCTCAAAGGAAAAGAAATCATTATAAAAATCACAAATATTAAATCTACAATCAATTCTAGAAGGGATTTTCAATTATTGGCTTCAAATTTGATGGAAAAATATTAGTTATTGTAGTAGGTGATCTTATCAAATGTTTATGATGTGTAGATCATATTTTATAATTGTTGTTGAAGACTCTTAGACTATACCAAGTTGGTCCTTAAAATATTAAGAAATTGATCAAATTCTTATATTTTCTTGTTGGAAAATAAAAGGATGTTCCAACAGTTCAAAGAATGCAACATTTGGATATTGTATGGAAAAATTATAAAGGGTCAAAATATTTTTGGTAGATCTTCAAAAGTTGTTTCTTCAAAATGAGATACATTAATATTTAATTTGGAATATGTTTACAAATTGAGGTTGTGTTCAATTGGTACTTTTATATATAGAGGAATTTTGAGTGTGCTTACTTTAGACAATCAACAATCAAGCATTTTGAGATGAATGTCATAGTGTGGATGTTTGGCAAACTTGCAATTAATCCCTAAAGGTCCCCTTGTCCCCTTGGAGGACAATTGGAATTTGGGAAGGTTTCAATGATCTCAGTTTTTAATGAAACTTTTTTAAACTTTTTCATATGATAGGGTTAATGATAAGCTCCATGGGAATACAATTTTTATTTCAATTGGTGCCCAAATGCAAAAGTTATACCACAATAAACCCAAATTCTAAGTAGGCGGGCAAAAAAATAAATCCACAAAAAGTTTTAAATTAAATTTTTTGTTTTTTTTCCTTGTAGATCATATTTTTGTCTACATATGAAGCTTCCTTCCGTTTGATTCATTCCATTTGGATTAGTAATGTGAAAGTTATGAATAATCTTATATTTCGGGCAGTCGGAGCATCTTTTTGAAAAAATAACTTATAAGATTAAATTGTGAATGCAATTTTCACAATTTTTCAAATATATTTTCTAAATATTACATTTTCTAGCTAGAATAATCTCACCATTGGGATTTTTGTTTTTAAATTCAATCCCATCTAAGTGCTATCAACAATCTATTTTTATTTTTTCAATCTTGGACTACTTCTACTTAACAATTTTTTAAAGTATGAAAATCAAGTTTTTGTTTTTTGAACTTTTTTTCCTAGACTCCCAACTCAATTCTCTAACATAATAAATTTTAAATTCAAAGTGTATAGTTAAATTTTTTTCCACAAATGACGGTCAAAGTCACCTGAAATTGCAGGCTAGTGTTATAAATTTTTTTGCCAACTTTGAATGTTCATATCTCTGAATCTGTACGGTCAAACTTCATGAAATTTTTAACACATGATCTCAAACAAGTAAAGTACAAGATCCTACGGTTAAGTTAAAAAAAAAGTTTTTTTGGTCTTTTTTGACAAACGCAGTAGAAATGGTAGTTTTCAGTGTTTTTTGTTAGAAAAATGGC
This sequence comes from Rhytidiadelphus loreus, assembly GCA_947034895.1. Lineage (NCBI taxonomy): Eukaryota > Viridiplantae > Streptophyta > Bryopsida > Hypnales > Hylocomiaceae > Rhytidiadelphus > Rhytidiadelphus loreus. Next base: position 66,265,436 of record OX344763.1, on the reverse strand, counting down.
CTTGGACCTTTAGAAATTAAATGACAATTGGGATTTTTGTAACATTTGATGCAAAATATGATATTGTTCCATGATGGAAGTTATTAACCTAAAGGTCTATGCTTTCACACAAAAAAAGCTCCAAAACTGTCATTTTTAGGGCAAGTTAAAAAAGACTTTAAAAGCATTTTTGGACAAATCCAACCATAGGATCTTGTATTACACTAGTTTTAGAATATGTGGAAAAAATTTCATAAATTTCCACCTAGTAGATTGAAAATTATAAGCATTTGAATTGACAAAGAGCCTTTTTTCGGCCCTTGGAAAAACAGGGCAGCTGCACTTCACAATGTCACATTTTTATGAAAAAATGTCCAAAATGGTTGCAACTCTTTGGATTCATTCTTCAAGGCAAGTTTGTTGCATGCTTGAAAATTTTCATATCATTTGGAATTGTAGAACAAATAGGAAAAAAGTAATAGAATAGTAGAAGAAGTAGAAAGAGGTGTAGAACAAATCAAAATACTAAATTGTTAATAAATTCTCAAGCTCACAGTAGGAAATTGCTTATGTACGAAATTGCCTTGGTTTTAACCTTGAGTAATCTCTTTAACATATTTACCATCAAATATTTTGTTTGATTTGAACCAAACACTTTTCACAAAGTATTTTTCTCTTCTTAAGGTTTACTTTTGAACAAATATCACTACCATGTATCAGATATCAAATCCAAATGTCAAATGTCACATTACACATTATGGATGCCAGATATCACATTACACATTACAGCATCGAAGTGCTAGTTCAAGAACAGTTGAGTTGAATTGAAACACAGAGGTAGAATTCATTACTATAGCATCAGTCGAAGTGCTAGTTCAAGAATATGACTACCAACTGAAACACAGAGGTAGAATTAACCCCTAAAGGACCAAACACCGTTTTTTGACAACATACTGATTTTGGGCAGCTCGCTACGAATGCAATTTTTATTTTTTTTTTCCCTAAAATTTTCACACAAGAAGTGCCCGAGGAGTAGCTTTAAGGCCCAATAATTTTCATGACTTTTGACTACACGGTTCAAAAGTTATTGCATGGTATGTCATTTTCAATGCTCAACGGGCAGCCTGGGCAGCAAAAAAAAATTCTTTGAAAATCACTTTTAAAAAAAATTAAAATTTGAAATTAGTTCTTTAGATTTATATGTACGTGGAAATCTTTGAATCATTCCATTTGGATTAATGAGTCAAAAGTTATGCGGATTATTAGTTTGGGGGTAGTTATGGATTCTCTACTCTAGAATAAACTTTGAAGTCCTTTATTTAACTCAATTTTTAATATTTTTGAAAAAAACAAAAACAAAAAGCCCCCTATTTTGGGCCGTTCTAGGGCATATTCTTGACCTCTCCAATCTAATTTGGAGTCTCTAATCGCAAAAATGAATTAAAATTTTGCAAAAAAACTAATGTGTGGAAAATAAATAATTCCAAGGTTTGCCCGCAGGGCTGAGCAAGGGGATCAGTCCACCCGGATCTTCCAATGGCTAGAGGTCCAAGGCCTCAATGGCAACTGGCTCTCCAAGAGACTTTCAAGTTTCACTACACGGTCATAGGGTGAGTACCGATCGAGGAAGCTTCAACAGAACTCCTCCAATGGTCTACCCAAGTCAAATCAATGCACCTGATCAATTGGAAAGCACTTCCAAAGTTACATCACCTTTTTCCAAAGAAAAAGAAGAAGAAGTGATCTTCCTATCTTTAGAGTTTGAGCTTTCAGTCAGTCCTTCGTTCGGGGTTTCCCCAGCAACTGAACCTGTCTGTTTGTTCCGGCCCCTTCCGCCCCATTTCCTCCGCAGCGCAGACTCAGCCTTCCGGTCACTGCCTCGAAACAGTACAATAAAGTAAGTTAATGGTGTCGAAGATCGATGTGCACGTTTCGTGTCAGGAATGAACGGGAGCCATGACGGCAGCTTCCGGCAGGCAGGTAGTGATGAGGTGTTATCCGTTGGCCCCGCCGCCTGATTTTATTTTCTGAGTTGCTTTGCTGAGTTGTTGTGGGGTTGCTCTTTTAGGTGTGACAGTTAAGTGTGGTTTCCTTGACACATCGAGATTAGGGTTTTGCAACTACGTTTTCCTTTATCTTTCTTTTCTTAGGGTTGTGATTGATATGTTTGCAGGTATACAAAGGTGAGGACTATTTGAACACTGTTCAGATCAGTGCATTGCTTATGCTTGACAAGAATTGCTAATAGGAATTGGTGAAAATACAAAGATCAGGTATTGTTGCTCTTAAAATGGCCAAATCTAATTTGTGTGCTTTGAAATTTAGGCATTGTATTAGAAATTGACTATAGTGTAGAGCTCTACTAAGTCATTACAACTAGAGGACAATGCCTAGGATTGTTATATCACTCTTTAGACTTTTTGTCTATGGATGCTGCTCTTTCGAAGCAATGGCTATGTACATTTGTAGAGACCTTGGCTGTGTGGTGCTGTGACTTAGTCTTGCAACATCACAGGATGCTTTGAGGATCTTTATGAATGATGCCATTGCTCAAGTGTATAAAGGGGTAACTGTGTTGGCTGTGTGGTGTTGTGACTTAGTCTTACAGCATCACAAGATGCTTTGATGCACTCCCTTTTCTACACTTTTAAAACTTGAGCCTTCCATCCAACATGTATTGAAAGTTTTGAATTTTGTTATTTTATTGGTTTTTGTTTGAATCATATTTTAATTAATTTAAGTGTTTGCTTGTGTTGTACAGTATGGGAAAAAATAGGCCCAAAGCCAAAAAAAAAATGAGGCTCAAGGGCGAAGAGAGGCTGGTGAAGACGATCCAAATAGGTACAATTGTCCATTTTGTAAGATCTTTGTGTCAAATTCAGAGGAGTCCTTAACTGAGCATTATACTGGAAAAAAGCACAAGCATTTAGAGAAGCTACATATATTTTCTCAATTCTTTGAAAAACATGGTATGTTTCCTTCCATCAATGGAAAGACTTATGATTGTAGGGAGTGTGGCAAAGGTGGATTTCCAGTTGATGTTAAAAAGCTAAAATCTCACCTTTACAACGTCCACTCCATTGGCCCCAACAAACAGCATCCAAACCTTTCTACAGATTCAAAGGTTTGGTATTTTGGAGGTGAAAATCCTATAATTATGCTTAGGGTACAAAGAGTGAGGCCCAAGATCTATTGGACTAAGGAGTATGAGCTCTTGGAGGAATGTCATACTTTTGACAAAGCTAGCCCTCCAATGCTATGCATTGACTCAACAGGGTGTACCTTCCATTTTTTATTGGTAAATGGGTTGTTTGATAACACCATGCTTATAGAGATGGTGGAACATGCTACATTTCTTGAGACATATGGAAACCTTACTAAACGTGGAGAAATGAAGAGAGCAGAACATGATTCTCGGATTGTAACTTTCGGTTTTCGATATGCATATGGCGAGATTGGAAGGTGAGTTCATTTACTTTAATCTTGAAATATATATTTTTGTATTCTATGCTTTTCTATTTGTCAAATAATTGAAGTTTGTTCTATTTAATATTCTTCTATGTTTCTTCAAGATTTTATACTCAATACTTATCTGGTGTTATTTTTTCAGGTTTAAACACAGCATCTGTGGTTGCTACAGTCGTGCTGATCGTTTATGCACAATGATAAGCGATCATTTGAAAGTTCAATTTCTTGGAATATTTAAGCATTTGGAGGAGATTTTGTTGGAGGAGGGAATTGGTGAAGATGATAATGTTACACTTGGAAATACACCATTTACAACAATGTATGTTACAAAGAATTACCATTGTAACATTCACACAGATTCAGATGATGTGTCTTATGGCTTTTTTATTTGGTTTGGCTCAAATGGTACGTATTTTTTTTTTAAATTTGCATATTATGTTCTTTTGTATTATATTTCAAATTTTTTGAATTGTATTTGATTTATTAAGTTTTTTTACAGGTACTAAAGACAGGCATGGCAATGAGGTAAACTTTTATTTGCCAGGGGTGAGATTATTTACAATTCCACACATTGGTGATGTTTTGCTTTGCAAAGCATCTGAGCTATGGCATTGCACAAGAACCATTGGGGACAGAGGGCAGTTTGGCATTGCTCTTTATCAGAAGGCATCTTTTTTTAGATGGTATTCTATTCTGAAAAGTGATATGTTTGGTGAAGTTTATAATAAACTCACCTTGAGCTGGATAAACAGTTGCAATGAAGAATATGATTAGGATTATATAGTCTAATAGTATAGTATTTCTACTTTGATGTATTTTGAATTTATGCAATAGACTTTATTATTATATTATGATATTTGTGATTTTTACATCTTATGATCATTTCTGGTGGACTTTATTTTATATAAATTTATATAAGGCTATTTTTGGAGCTCAATTGAAATTATGAATGTGGTGTTTTTACTTTGAATATGGTAAAGAAAACTAATTTTTTTGGCACTTTGCATGACTTCATTATTTGATTTTCAACTGTTTTAGTTGAACTTAAAACTTTTGTACTAAAAAATTCTAAAGGTTGGAAATTAGAATGATATTAGAAATCTTTAGGATACGAAATTAAATTGAAAACATTAGGAAAAGAACATCACAGAAGCTTAATTTTCATTGCATAAAAAATTATTATACAAAAGTAACTATACTACATAACAATGTTAACCCCTAAAGGACCAGCCTTCGTTTTTTGGCTGTATAGATTTTTTGGGCAGGTCATTGTGACCAGAAATTTCCATATTTTAGGCTGAAATTTTAATAGAAGTTGTGGACAAGGAATATCTTTCATATGCAACAAATCTCATGACATTTGGAAATAGGAGTCAAAAGTTATAGCCTAATATGTTACTTTTTTTCGTAACTGGGCAGTTTGGGCAGAATTGAAAAAATCTTTTTTTTCAGAAACCTAAATTTGAAATTGGTTTTCTAGACTTAAATATACAAGGAAAGCTTTGAATCATTCCATTTTGATCAACAAGTCAAAAGTTATGAGGATTTTTAGTTTGCGGGCAGTTATGGATTCTCTATTGTAAAATAAACTTTGAAATCCTTTATCTTACCCAATTTTCAATATTTTTGAAAAAAAATAAAATCCTCGGATGTGAACTGTTTATCACAGCATTTCCACCAATAGGATTGTCATTTTTCAATTCCATATTTTAATTCTTAATAATTTAGTATTTTGATTCATTGTCTACTACTACCCACTTACTATTTTTTTCCTATATGTTGTACAATTTCAAATGATTTAAAAATTTTCAAGCATGTAGACAACTTGCTTACAATAGGAAGAAGAATCCAAAGAGGAACCATCATTTTAGTCATTTTTTCATAGGAAAACGAGCTTGTGAAGTGCAGCTGCCCAGCTTTTCGCAGAGAAAAAAAATGATTTTAGTGAATTTGAATGCTGATATCTTGCAATCCACGCGGTGGAAATGTCTGAAATTTTTACCACATGTTAATGATACTACATAGTACAAGATCCTACTGTTACATGTGTCAAAAAAAGTTTTTTTTCAAAATTTTGCTACTTGTACTAAAAATTGCAGTTTTTGAGCTTTTTCGGTTAAAACATAGTCAAAGAACTTTAGGGGTTAATCTAAATGAAAAAGATGGATATAAATAATAATAATTCCACTGGCAGCATTATTCAAGTTAGTAAATTGAACTTTGTGGATTTTTAATTTTGAAAATTATAAAAATAGATTTCAAAAGCAAATTCAACAGATTGCATTCTTTTTAAAGTTGTAACAAGTGTAAGAAAAAGTACACTCTTGAAAACTTTCACATTTTTTATCCAAATGACATGAATATAGTATTTTATATAGTTATATTTCAAAAATAGAATCAATAAAAAAACACAATATTTTTACGAATTTCTATAAATTTCTTTTGCTACATGAGTTTCCTTATTTTAAGCCTATTTAAGCACATTAAACTTTATTTCTAAGCATTAATTGAAAAAAAATTACATCCCCCAAAAGTTAATTAGTTCCTATGTCTTCAAAGAATAAAAATAATTTTTTTGATACAATATATACATGTCCAAATTTGATTTGTTTTATAAGTGTACAATTGATGGTCTTTTAGGGATTAAATACAATTACAACTGAATTTTCAATTAGTATTTTCAAATGAGCATTTTATTATTGAAAAAACATGTGTTGAATTATTTATTATAGAGATCCTACAATTCAAAATTTAATAAGAATATAGTTTACTTTTTAATCTTTGTTTTGTAGTCCTCTTATAATAATAAACTAATAAAAAAATTTGTATGCATTAAATAATATTGTAATATTATTATGTAGAGTTTTATAATTTCCTTTAGAGGTTAGAATTTGAAATTACAAGTCTTCCAATGTATATTATAAATGTAATTTCTTAGATGGTTATTATAGAGGTAGTCATTCAAATCCAATACATATACAATACTTCTTGTATTGATATAATATTTTCTATATATAAGATATTTAACATGAAGTATCATGAAGTAAAATCGTAAAATCCATTTACATATGTTGACATTGTGATTTTAAAAGATACGCTTCAAGTGTGTTGAAAAGACGTTTCCTGGGACTTTAGGAAAGTATTTTTATGTATGTCCTAGACACAAGATTTTCAGGACATGTTACTGAAAATACTTGGTCTTCCAGTATGCATTTTTTGCCTTAAAATTGATCTTAAAGAACCCCTTTCCCTTGTAGTGTACATAATAATTGATTGACAAACATGGGTGATTAATTTTTTTACCTTTGATTGTATAGATATGTAGAAAACATCCATATGCACATTTTTAATATTCAAATACACCCCATCAAAAAATTTAAATATGATCTATAAAGAATTGAATGTCAAATATGGTATTCTAGTATGACCAAGTATAGTAAAATATATATTTTTAAAATGTAACTAGTTTTTTGCTATTTAACCCTCACAACACAACTATTTGTGTAAGTATGATGGTTGAATTTCTTTTCAAAATACATAGTTATTTTAAATAAATATCTATTTTACAAAGTTTGTTTCTAAATAAATATCTCTTTTACAAAGATTGTTTCTACATAAAAATCTATTTTTCAAAGTTTGTTTCAAGGCTTTGACAAGAAGCATTTCTTTAGTCTCTAGTAACAAATAAATATATACAATTGAGAAAATGTAAGAATTAATGACATTCCATTGTAAACATTGAAAACTAATTAATAAATAATAAAGCTTAATTTCTCTAATACTTTTAGCATTCTAATAGAAATTACAGTAAACAATGAATGGAAATATTTGAACCGCTTCCTCTAGTGCTTTTAACATAAGATAATTCTTTGTTTTTCCGATTTATTCTTTTACTTCCAATTGAGAAAACGTCAAGTGAATTTCAATTGAACTACTTGAAGTATTTAACTTATTTTTCATTCATCTCTTCTTTGGCACTTCTTTTCATTGAAATAATTTTTTTTAAATGTACTCACTAATTTTTTTTTGGGATGTGAAGTGACAAAATCCAAATGATGAAATGTATAATCTAAAATGACGTTTTTTTTAGATGTGAAGTGACAAAATCCAAATGATGAAATGTATAATCTAAAACGATGATTTTTTTAGATGTGAAGTGACAAAATCTGAATGATAACTTGTATAATCTAAAATGACGATTTTTTTTAGATGTTAAGTGACAAAATCCAAATGATAACATGTATAATCTGAAATGAGAACCAGCTAATCATGCTCTAATAGTACTTGTCATTCATTTGATATAAAAAAAAGAAATATGGACCGCTTGAAGGAAAATCAAAATTCATTTTTTTAGGACATGTGCAGAGTTCCAGTTCTGTTGGCCTTGTTATTTTTTTCCATAACTTCGAATTCGAACATGTTATGGTCAATTCATCTCTTATTCAATTGTACCTTTCACTTGTAGGAATTCTCGTTGTCATGCACTGATTGTAATTCTATGTAACATTGTGCATTTTTATTCTTAATTTTAGACAGCATACACGGTTTGACTCATTCGAGATTGCTTCTACATCTTTTTTCCAAAATATACACTGACCTCATAGCGTACCATTGGCAAATCCTGATTCCTTGTTTTCTTTCTTTGTACGTGTCCTTGCACAAAAGCAGTTTCCAGTGATTACAAATGGACATTGTCGGAGGAAAATCTTCACATATTTTTATAGACTGATAGAATTGGCAGCGACGATTGTCTGAACATGTGAAACGCTAGGACTATGAACTCCGGGTTTTTTAAAATTAAATATGGCTTCACGTTTTGTGGTCACAAAAATGCAGGTTGGTTACTTTTTTTGCATTCCCAGTCACTAAGATGCACAACATCATGTCATGAAGTCATAAATTCCGCTATCTTCAAAGTTCAAAAACGTCCTGTCCGCAATCCCCTAACTGCACACAATGCATGAATAATGAATTTAACATACAATCTGATTTGGAACATTATGTTTTATCATACATAATCAAACATCATTAAGCCTTTGTCAACTCCCAAAGTCCTAGCCATGACATCCAGAAGATTTTATAAAATCTTCCGCAGCAAAATGCAATTATGGTTTCATCTTCTCTTCTGTGATGGACTAAATACTTATGCTCTTTCAAACATGAGATTGTGCCTCATTCTCGCCTGCGGACTTGCACATTTTCTACACTTGCACGGCAATTCTCCTTCTTTGTGGACTTGCTCCCTCTGTTGATCTGCCTTTCCAGTGTTGCATGAAAGCTGAAATGGCGAATGATCGACCACGTTTTCCTCGCTCTCCTGCAATGTCTGAGAGGATATTCAGCAGAACAGGTCCTTCGAGAAAATCATGGTGGCATCATCGCCAAAGATGATGGTGCGTTTCAAAATGCATGTAGACTCTTTCCTCGTCTCTGCTTTTACTGTTTCTTGAATCACGTGTTTTGGAAAATGGTGTATTTGTTCTGTGAACTTTGTGCTACGTTATTCTCTCTTTGAAATTTACGATGCCTCTCCTCCCAACTGCACTGATAAGTAGACAACAGTAGTCCTCTTTTTTTCACGTCAAACTTTATGCAATTCTGTGTTCAATTAGATTAGTGAAATGTCTTCACGTCTACCCGTACTTCTTCCACTTCCAAGCTCTACAGATTGAATTGTAGTTTCCTTGTGAAGCCCTATAGTTGGGAGATGTCATTCCAGTTAGTTGCGCAATAGTATGTATGTGCTACTTGTAATTTTCCTTCTGCCTGTGAAACATGGACGCAGACAATTCCTGCGCCGTTTGTGCGCTCCTTTGGAGCATATATACATGAACGAGTGGGGCTGAAGATGGCGGGCGATGTCTACTTGTGGTACGTGTCAGTCAACGTGCATGACATGAAGAATCGGCCAAATGTGTCCTTCGGTGCTGGGTATAAGGCCTTCATGCGCAGCAATAACCTTGTGGTAGGATAGCGCCTGCGATTCGAACTCATACAGACCTCGCTGTTTGAAGTGACTGCTCTTTGAAGCAGCTCTTTGCTCTTTGAAGCAGCTTTTTGAAGGAGGAACTTGGTTGGAAGTGTCTTAAACAACTCCTTCCGTAATCCCACTAAGTCCATAGAACATGAATGGAAGTAAGCTTAGTAGATGTATCGTGCACAGACAGCGACTACGATGGAATCGGCAGTGAAGCTCCTATGTACTAGCTTCCATACTTAGTGAACCACTTATTCCACTTGTGGAGACCTCTGAATTTTTCAACAGAATCACTTATAAGTGTGAACTGTGTTCGTGGTTTGGCTAACGTTGTAGCCTTCATCAGAATAATTGTGAATATAGCAACAGAGAAACAAACACAGAAACTTACACATCAAGTTCTGAACTGGGTCCACGTTCTCTTCATGTAGTGTATGTTGTGTTACCGGTCTTCTGAGATAGTGAATACCATAGTTATAAGAGAGACTTTGATGACTGTTGAACGCTAATTACTTTTACAAAAATAAACTGTGTAATGGATAAGTTTAACCATTTCCTTGTTTCTCTATATAGCATTCCAGTTCTTCATTCATAATTTTTTGTAATGTGGTAGCAGTTGTCCACGTTGTTGTAGTGATGGAGTGAAATGTTGACAACTCATTGACAGAACACATTGTAGGCATGTGCTTGTTTAACCCCTGAAGTCCCAACACATTTTCTAAGATTTTCTGCCTCAAAAAACACTGAAAACATGCCATTTCTAATGCATTGATAAAAAATAAAAAAAGATGATTTTTTTTCAAAATGTAACCGTAGGATCTTGTACTAAACATATATGAGATTGTGTGGGAAAAATTTCGTGCAATTTGACCATACGGATCAAAAGATAATTCATTTCAAAGTGACAAGTTTTAATTTTTTGGGCCTCACTTATGGAATTTCAGATGGCTTTGACCGACTCTTGTAGTATATTTTTACACTGTGAACTTCAAATTTAATTTTTTATCATAATCAATATCATGTTAGGCTTATGTCAACCAATTTTCAAGTCAATCCAAGACACAGAGAATTTCCAAAAAAATACTGCAATGAGACTATGTCTCAAGATTTGACAATACACAGACCAATTTCTACACACATTTAATAATCTTATATTTCAGAAACATAGTAATCCAAACGGTAGATTGAAGTAGGTAATTATAATGAACAAATCAAAAAAGAAAAAATTTAAAAATTTGAAAATCTCTAATTCCTATGTCAATTTCTAGCTCAATGTGAGCTCGAAGACATGGTGCAGCTCTTGCATAATGGTATTCCACTGCTCCCGGAATGTTCCCTTGAGTTCCCAATATGTTCTCTTGTTCTCAATGTTTCCCAACGTACTCAGCCCATCCATCCAGTCCGTTCCCAATGTTCCCCCGCCCATCACCAATGTTCCCCTGCTAAAGTCCGTATAGGCAATTCCCCGCCCCCCCTTACAAACCCGCTGCCCCTGCCTTTTGAAGCCAAAAGGCCTGCAACTTCAATTTTTGAAAGTGAATGCAAAACCCCCAGCTCTGTTCCCCCCTATCCCCCATTTTTTTGAAAAAAAAACATAACTTGTAAACCGTAGCTTTGCTTTATTAGAAAATTGTATGTGCTCGAAGCTCTTCCTAAACTACATGTGTGAACAGAATTTTAGAAATATATGGTTTAAATCGACACTAAATGAGGCTACCCGAAATGAATTTTGTCCTCCGTAGGGACAATGGGACTGTAGGGGTTAACATGTGAAAGACAGGCAGATGTAGAATGTCATAGTTATTTTTGAAATTAGTAACTGGCATAGACATGACAAATGTTTAGTGAAGCTTCATAGTCCTCCTACATTTGAATATCCAAGTTATCTTTTCATTTTTCATTTTATTTTATTAATACATGAACTCAATTTTTTATTTAACAATCAACACAATAAACTAAAATATTACATGAACTCAAAGAATAGTAATTATGCATGTTAATCTTGAAGCGACTTTGCACATAGTAATTAATGGAATTGTTACCGTACTAAAGATTGTATAATGAGAAATTATGTGTCTTAAATTTATCCTTAGAAATTGTAATCGAATTGGTGGACATCGAAATTGGGCGTTCCTACAATCAGGTTTTTTAAATAACTAGGAAGTCCCTACAGATTAGGGTAAATGAATTTTTTCGCAATAAATTTTTTGAAATTGGTTTTATAGAATTAAATATACATGGAAAGTTTTGAATCATGCCGTATTGATCAAAGAGTAAAAATAATAGGGAGTTGAAGATTGCGGGTAGTAATGGATTCTCTGCTCTAAAATAATGTTTAAAGTCCTTTACCTTATTCAATTTTAAATAATTGTTGGGAAAAATTAAACTCATATGATGTACATTGTTTATTACAACAGTACAACCATTTTTTTTTTCCCATTTTTCATTGTTACAATTGTATTCTTAACAATTTTGTATTTTGAATGATTATCCATTTTTTTCATTTTACTTTTTTTTTCCAAAATGTTGTACAATTCCAAATGATTTTTAATTTTTTCAAGAATGAAGATTGCTTGCCTTGCAAAATTAATTCGAAGAGTAACCTCCAGTATTGACATATTTTCATACAAATGTAACCTTGTGAAGTGCACCTCTTTGTTTTTTGTATGGCCAGATAAAGGGGTTTTGTGAATTGAATTGCTACTATCTTGCAATCTACATGGTGGTGTTTGTATTGAAATTTTGGCCCCAACTTTATTAACAAATGTAAAATGAAAACCTACGGACATAGGTGTCCAATTATTAATTATTTAAAATTTAATAATTATACTAAAAATGGTAGTTTTTTAGTGTTTTCGCGAAACACATAATTGTAGAACTTTTTTGGTTCATATATTTCTATTGTTCAAATTCATTCGCTTTTTGTGAAACATTTAATCATGATTTTAGCATGAACTAATCAATGTATTTGCTATTCTTCAACCACAATTATAACAGTGACAAGTGTTTGATTTACTATTGACTAAGCTTTTATTCATTAAAACATGTTGAATGACTATGTCTCCAATGTGAAACTACAACAGTTTAATGTGTCAACAACAAAGAAATGAAGAAGGATATATCAAAATTGTTTCATTTTTTGTCTTTTAAGTATTTAGGATGTAATATTATAACTTCTTTGTGAATTTATCATCAAATTGATGTAAATTAAAAATATCTAGTTTCTAGCACACATTGAATAAATAAATAAAAAATAGTATTCTAGGATTACACTCCTTTCAATGTTTAATCTATCTTACCAAATAACCAATTTTATTTTTTGGTATATTATTATTTTCTGTTGTATTCTTCTTAAAATTACGTGCTAGTGACCTATGAATGTATTAGTGAGTCATGAGTGAGAGTGCAATTGCACTTTTCAATATGATAAATATAAAGCACTTGAAGTTCCTAAAAGGAAATAGTAGTGAATAAGTGGGAAAAGAAGTGAAATTGAAGTTACTAAAATTAATGTGCTAGTGAGAGGAAGTTACAACTTCCTGTTGTCTTTATATTTAGTAATGCTCCTTCTAAAGAGCTATTATTTTGTCGTTTAGGTCTTGTACTTGAAGCAATTTTTTTGTCTTTCTTATAACAAGTTGTACGTGTAGGCTTTGGAAGGTGAATTATCAAGAGAATTCTTGCGTTGTAACACTTGTGATTATTTCAATGTTGCAGCATTTTTTTTTTTGAATATTTAGGATTCAGGATTAGACATCTAGGTACTTGGATATAATAATTGTAAAGTTGTTTTATGTATTATAAAGAATTTGTTTAGTAAGGTTTGAATGAAAATAATTTTTTGATGTTGTAGATAGGTGGAGGTAAACAAGTTGGATAGTTCAAGAAGTAGTAATTGTTATTATTTGTTTGTAAGGTTGTGGTTTATTTCCTAATTGCACATAAAGTTATATTATATATTACGAAATATAACCAAAGAATTCCTTAGTATCCACAATTGTATTTCTTATATGTCTAATATTATTTTGATGTGGTTGTATTGGTGTAGGAATTACATTGTAAACCTAATTCTACAAATGGACAAGTATAAAAGTGTAAGGTAAGTAGACGGCAATTTTTTTGGTAGTATAATAGTGATTACATTTATTGGTATGAATTGTTATAGACATTTTTTATTTTAGGAGATTTTCAAGTAGGATAAGATATTTGATAAATGAGTAGAAAAGCAATAATGCAATTGGCATTTAAGCTTCTCTATCCTTTCCAACATTTTAGGTTTATTAATTAAATGAAATATGTAAGGAAGGAGTAGAAGAGCAATAATGCAATTGGCATTTAAGCTTGTCTATCCTTTCCAACATTTTAGGTTTATTAATTAAATGAAATATGTAAGGAAGGAGTACAAAAACAATAATGCAATTGGCATTTAAGCTTGTCTATCCTTTCCAACATTTTAGGTTTATTAATTAAATGAAATATGTAAGGAAGGAATAGAAAAGCAATAATGCAATTGGCATTTAAGCTTGTCTATCCTTTCCAAAATTTTAGGTGTACTAATTAAATGAAATATGTAAGGAACTAGTAGAAGAGCAATAATGCAATTGGCATTTAAGCATATCTATTTTTGTATTTAATTAAAGAAGAAAGATAATTGATAGTGAATACAAATATATGGATATTTAGAAAATGAACAATTCAAAATATGTATGTTAAGGATTTTTAGTAAAATGACTTGGATGTTCAGGAAAATAAGTGATCCCACTAGAAACAAGATGAGTCAAAAAGAATATGTTAAAGCTCGTATAAAGGAAAAAAAGACTAAAGAAGTTGACGGTGTTAAATCAAAAGTGCAAGGTATTTTTTAGAAAATATAAATTTGATTTGATTCATTTTCAATTGAAGTATTTAACATCTTCCCAAATTAACCCCTAAAAGATGAAGTTATTTTCTAACTCCAAAACCACTAGAAACCGTCATTTTTGCTGTGATCACCCAATAAATCCAAAAAAAGCTTTTTTTAAGAATCTAATCGTAGGATCTTATTCTTAACTTGTCTTGAATGAAGTGGTAAAATTTTCATGAAGTTGACCGTACAGATTAGAAGATATTCGCATATGCAGTTACAAAAATAACATTTTCTGAATGCTGGCCTGCAATTTCAGATGATTTTGACTGCCATGCGTGGATTATTTTTTCACTCCATTTCATAAAGTTAAATTTTGGTTTGTTGAATATTTGAGTTTAGAGTTGAGGATAAGAATGTAGAAAAATAAAAATTGATTTTCATTCACTACATTGTTAATAGCTCTAAGATGGAATTGAAACATTATAATACAAACAATGAGACTCTTCTAACAAGAACTTAACCCTATAAAAAAAGAAAAAATGGAAAAAAAAAAAAATGGAATTTACAAATGAATTCCATAAGTGATTTTCTTAAAAGATGAATACTTTGCCTGAAAAATGAGATTGTCCATAACTTTTTCATTATTAGTCCAAATAGAACGAATGAAAGCTTCAAATGTAGGAAAAAACACAATTTTTCAGAAAAAAATTTAAAATTTAAGAAAAATAATCCTTTTATTTTTATTTTTAAGGCGAACGAACTAATTTTTAAACTTTGGAGGCATAACTTTTGCTCCCAAGCACCAATTGGGAAAAAAATAGTAGTTTTAGAAAGCTACTGTGATTCCCTATCTTTTAAAAAAAAAATTCAAAGATAAGGTCAAATTTTGAGGTCACATGAGCCTCCCCAAAATCCCAAGCGTCCCCCAAGAGGACTGTGGTACTTCAGGGGTTAAGAATGCATATTAAATTTTTTTTTTCCCGTCTCTTTATAAATTTTGTTATTCAATTGTATAGTTATTTGTCTTTTATATTCTATATATGTATTGATGTTACTTTTCACTTGTATTTTTTTGTAAAATTTATTGGGTTTTAAAAAAAATTGAAATATGAATTAAATTATTTTATATATTGTTTTTGTTTTTAATTATATAGAAGTAAAAGTATTTTAAACTCTTTCTTATGACATTGTCTAATTAAATGTATAAAACATAGGTGCGTATGTTTATTTCAAGGAGCGGAATTTCGAGAATCTTGACAAACTATACATACAGTGTGTTCCACAAAAGTATCTTTATATTCATCATGGATTAGTGGCCATACAAGACAAGTCTACAAAAGAAATTGTACTTGTTGTAAGATGTTTGCCTTTTAGTAATATGACTGTTAATGAATATAATGAATATGAGAAAGTTACAACAACACTTGTAACCATGGCGGAAGGCGCTAATAAGATCAAAACTAATGCGGCTCAAAGGACGGGACACATGTATGCTGTTGGATGGAGAGGAGGTGTGCTACAAATTCCAAAATTATATTTATATCTTTGTTATGTTATTTAAATTATTTGTAGTTTTAATTCTAGAATATTTATATTCTATAACCATTATTTATCTATTATACTTTTGAACAATGTAGGTTCAGATCCAAATTGAACTTTAGGCCATTATGTTCCGGGCAAGAAAATTCAGAGTGATCCTTCAAAACTTGAAAATTGGAAGCATCAACAAGAATTATTTCCAGAAATTTCAACCATTTTTGGTAATAAGTTTTGCAATTTGGCCCCAACTTTATTTAATCAAACAAGAATGGAAGTACTAGAGACCCAAGTGCCTACTTTGGATGAAACAGAGTTTGATATTTTACATGCAAAGGGGGTTGCTTTTAGTAGCAATTTGACCTATACTATGAAAGATTTTAGTAATTGTTTTCATAGAGATAGGGATTCTAATTCTTATTCTTTTGGTATGTGGGCTCCTACATGTTCTCAAACTGGTAAACTAGCAAGTAAAGAAAATGGTTTTGCTAGTGTGGGAGGTCAATTTCTATTAGGTAGTTATAAAGTGGGTGACTGCAAGAAAGACCGAACGATTTTGGTAGCGTTTGGTCAAAAACTGCGTTTTTTCTGCCAAGTACTAGGAGTACTAGGAGTACTACAAATGAAGCAATCTCAACCGTTGATCTGGAAAATCAACGGCCAATAATACTTTTGAGTACATTATAATACTGAAACAGTACTACTTAAAAAAAATGACAGTTTGTCACAGAAAGTAGATAAAACTAAGTATAAATTAATAAAAATTAGAAAAACATGAATAAGAAAAACTAAAAATTGGCCATTTATAAAGACTTGATAGTGATTACATTTCACCAAAAACTAGAAGTTGGAACCATCATAAATGTTTGGAGTGCTATGCACAAGGGACCCCTATTTGCATGCATGTTGAGGACAAAAAATTGTGTTTTTTTGAATGCCCTTTGGTGGGCACATGCTCATCTAGTGTAGGAATAGCCCACAAAAAATTCAAGTGAACATCATAATTTTTGGATGCTCCACAGTACTAAAAACCCCTAAACTGCAAAGTGTGACAAATTAGCTAAATTGACATTTAATTATAGAATTATTTTTCAAAATTTATGAAAAATAATGAATCTCGTGATTTCTCAGTTAGCCATCTTCAATAAAAATTTCAAGTCCATCGGCTTCATTTTCCAAAAGTTATGATTGATGGCAACTTAGTCACTTCAATTTGTGACGCCAAATAGGACCGGTCTTTCTTGCAATCACCCAAGTATGCATTGATTTTAATGCTTGTGATGGGATAGTGGAAATTATATGGCGTGGTCGAACTGATTATCATAGCACTATTCCATGTATAAGTAGTCCAAATCATACAAGGGTAGGAACATCCGTACAAGTGAATGATAGTTTAGTTCAACGGGTGAAGATATTACGTGAGATGCATGAAAAGGGAGATGATATTAGCAAAAGAGTTTGAGGCATCAATGAAATTGTGGAGTTCAAATTGAAGAATTTGAAGTAGTGTTATAAAATACAATAAGGTATTTTCGTTAAATTAAGTTATAGTAATTCATTCCACATTATATTCCCTCTACATTTTAAATATTTTTTTTATTTAAATGTTTAATTTCATGAAGATTTTGTTCAAATACTACAAAGCATATAAATGTCCTCTCCATTATAGCAATGTTGATATTAAAGGGTGAAAATCTACTTACAACAAAGTATACTTTATGTGCATTTACCACTTTTGCCGTGGCTTATTGATGTCTTTTATGAAGAGAAAAAAAGTTTTAATTCACTTCATAAATCATGTAAAAAAAAAACATGTGTTAAAATAGAAACATACATAAATGAAAACCAATGCTTTGTAAGAAGCATCAATATGACAACTAAATTCTTCAAATCATTATAGTTCTACATGTATGATAAATTTATATGTTAAATGAATTACACGTAAATTGTAACATGAGTGCATATAAAATGTACTACGTTTTTGTTTTCTTCTTTTGTTTTCTATTTTTTTTTTTTTTTTAATGAAGTTGATATCGATAAGGAAATTATAATTTTCAAGGCAGTTTTCTACCTAAAAACAATATTTACATTGTATTGAAAACTTTTCTCCATCAATTGTAGTAAGATTGTTTGGTTTGATATGTTTCTTTTAATTTTGATGATGCACTAAATAAGAAAACAACTGAGCCTCTTCTTCAAAAAATGGAGTGTTTTTTGCCATGGATGAAGGCACTATGTGCCACCCTAAGCACTCATATAATCATACATTTGATATATAATTTGAATCTTATGGTATGAATAATGTACTAAAATATGGTAAGACATTTCACTACAAAAAAACCATGTCCTAAATGACTGCGCAAGTGACTACAAAATGACTGCGTAGGAGTCATTTAGGACATTTTTGACTAGGAAATGACTGCAGGGCTCTTAGTCATTGTGGCCATCAAATGACTCAAAAATGACTCTGGTTATTATCACCATCTCTCACAGTACTTGGATGAAAAAGTTTGTGTTAGTGTCTGAAGTGTTAGAGGGGATTTCTGGGCAATGGGGGGAGAAATTGTGGACAGTTGCCCATTCTAGGCCAAAATTTTGGAGCCATAGCATGACGTCAGCAATTTTAGAGTCACGTTCTAGTCATCATGGAGTCATTGGCAAGTTCGAGTATTACTAACGTGGACATCCGTACATTGCTGACGTCAGAGTCACTGTAAAGTCATTATTTAGTCATTTTGCAATTGTAATGTAGTTTGAGTGTTGCTGATGTGGACATCCACATAAGAGTCACATAGAAGTCATTGTGAAGTGATTATATGGGAAGTAGTCACTCAATAGTCATATATGAATACATTCAAAATTTTACAATGATACACCATACACAATAATTTTGTATTGCACAATACACCACATACAATACACCATATATAATTCATCATGTACAATACACCATAAACAATTCACCATATAGAATATACCATTCACCATATAGAGTATACCATACACCATATGCCATGCATCATTCCAAAGCAACTTGATGTGTGAGTATGAATAGAAGAAATGGTAAGCATTTTATAGAAGGAGGATAGTAGTTGGCAAGACAATGCTTGTGGGATATGTAAAACGCAGGAATTGCATTACAAATAATATTTTAAACCTCATTGAGGCATAGCATATGAATTTTTTTTCAAAAAACTTTGAACTAATGAAGGTTAGAAAATCATTGTCACTTTCACCTTCAAAAATCTGTTTCAGATTTTGAGCCTTAAATCAAAAGTTATAGACAAATTTGTTGAAAGATTTGAAAAGGATTGACATAGGAAGAGTACTAGACTTTTGAGTAGTTGTTTTGCAGTCACACAAAGTCATTTTGTAGTAGAACCAGAGTGGTAATGTTGTCATTTTGTAGTAGAACCAGAGTGAAAAAATGGAACTTAATAATTACTATTGGGTCTTTTCTAAATACCTTAGTATATATTTATTGAAATTCTTAATATTTCAAATGTAAATCATATGAAGTGTTCAAAACTACACTAAAAAGGATATTTAGTGTTGGATTACATTTAGTGTAATTACCACCCTACTTGACCCTACACTAAATGTCAATTTTAGAACGATTAGTGTAGTGCTAAACTTCAATTCATACCATAGAGTACATTTAGATTTACCAGATTCCAGATTTGTCATAGAGTACAGATTTCAGATTTACCATAGAGTACATTTAGTGTTAGAAATTAGATTTAATGTTACTTACTTTAGTAGGGTTAATGATATTTAGTGTCAAGGTTCGTAAATAGTGTTGCTAACACTAAATATCCTTTTTAGTGTAGTGCAATAATAATGGCACACATTTCCAGAAGTATTGGTGGCATATTTATTGGAATTTAAATAAATCTTAGAAATGGACTCTAAAGAAAAAAATAGTGTACACGAACAAAGAAAAAGACCAACAACAATGCATCATTTTACAATAAAATTAAAAAAACAAAAGAAGTCTTGTATTCTAGAAGAAGATGTTTAAGAATAAATGAATAAGATAAACCTAGGGGAAGCACTCCATGTATTTATATTGTTAGCAAACCACATGCAATAAAGACTTTGGATCCTCTACTTTTTGAATATTGATGCAATGGTCAACAAAAAGTATTTTCAATAAGTATTTGAGTTAAACTACATGTCAATATGAGTCATTTCCCTTCATTTTTCAATCTTTCTGAAAGTCATATTATATATTATTTGAGGTGAAAGTCATATCATATGTCCAGTTGGCAGTGGAAATCCACCCTACTTGGCGTTCTGTCGTGACGTAGTCATTTCTGAGTCTCATGCAAGTTACCGGAAGCCACGTCTTCAAAGTCCTAAACTACATATGTGCTCTAAATTTTTTAATTTCTACCCAAAGTCCGCCACAACGGACAGCATTATCCAACCAAAATCCTAAAGTCTTTGCTAAGTCATTCTGTAGACACGGGGAGTAGTATTTCGTGACTTCGAGTCACTCTTTAATGGCTGACACTTCTGCCGCTGCCTTCACGCAGTTTCCAATGTAATGTTGTTACCAGAGAGAACTGAAAACCGTGGATGAAAGTCTACGAAGGGTGCACCCTCATTTGCGGTTCTAAAAAATGACTTGCAAATGACTGTTCCGATGTCTCTGGTGCAATTATGGAATTCCAAGTCATTTTTCAGCTGTTCCGGCCACATAGTCACGTTTTAGTCATTTCCCCCAGTCATTTAGGACAAGTTTTTTTTGTAGTGTTTGCATTAGACTGATAATTCAATCATTAGCAATTTTTCATACAGATGTCATTTTAAAATCTATACATGATCATCCTCAAATATGACACCACACAAATAGAAGGCTTAACCATTTTGTAGCTCCAAAGACATGCAAGTGGTACAATAATGATCCAAATTGGAAGTACCAGATGTCACTGGATCCAGTTCAATATGAAGACAAATTTTCATCACTAATGTATACCTCATTTCATACACCTTTTACATCTAATATACACCATACACCATGTTGCAACTATAATTGGTCTTCCTATAACCTTTTGGGATTAAACAAAGAAAGTACATCATTGCAAAATAATAGACATCCAAGCAAAAGAATAACAAAACATCAACAAAAAATCAAGTAATCAAGATTTAGAGATTGAAGAAAGAACATACACTACTTTAGAAGGTAGGAGGATCAAAATTTGCTTAGGCATTTTGAATTCCCCATATAATAAGCTTTGAAATAGATATGAAATGGTCCTTAAATTGATCACTGTAGTCATTCAATGGATTGAGAAAAAAGATTATTCATTACAAGAGCCAATCATTCTCCTTGCTTTCCCCATTTTTCCTTACAAGTTGCAAGTGAATAGTTAATGGAATACCTAAGGTCATAAATAGGTGTCTACGACACAACACATTTGAAAATTCATAAGTAATTCAATAGTGCTTCCAAAAATATAAAAACACTTGTGTTACATTCCGCATCTCATTTTTCTTTGTCTGGAAAATGAGCTAAAAATTTCCATTAAAGGAAATACATAAAAGAAATTGAACCAACCCTTCAATGAGTGGTTTTAGAACCTCATACCTTATAATCTGTTGATTTTCCAGTCCAATCCAACTACTTTTTTGAAGTCTAGTTTGAAATTTGAAATTGACCCAATTTTTTTTACTATTGGTTTCTTATTGTGACCACTTTCTGGATGCTCAATTGGTCCTCTTCTAAAATCAATCAATTTGATAATGAGGCCAAAACGAGGCCAATTTGATAATCAAGCTAAAATCAATTGGTCAATTGGACCATTGCAAAGTGCAAGTGCCAAGTTCCAATCCAGAGTGACAAAGTTCTCACAACTGAAGCAACTTTGAATTCAAATTTAGCATTCCAGACTACAGGGAGAGAAGACAGTACATCACTTTAAAGTAATTGACCTACTTTGGCATATCTAAGAATGAGTCCTCACGGCAAACGTGGGGATCCTCTTAGTCAGATGGAATGACAGACTAGGGAAGGTGAACAACAAAGGAAAGCCGAGAGTTGTGAACCATGAAGCAAACGGACCATTCTTTCCCTACAAAGTTCCAGATGAACCGGGAAATAATTATGAGGTTTGTCTTTACATTCTGGCGCTGAAAAGAAGACCTTGGAATCTAGGAATAACGGTGATGGCTAACAATAAATGAAGGTTGACTTTGGGCTCATGCAAATGTATCGGAATTTCCGGATCTTCAGTAATGGAACGTTTTTGGCTGTCAATGTTCTCTCTCCTCATACTCTCAGTGTGCTCGTCTTGGGACTCCAACTTCTATTCTCTACCTTCTTCCGTTTGCATCGTACACGGTCGTAGATAGGTTGGGCATGGCAGTTATAGAGATGAGGTTGCACAGAGCAATTTGATTACTCACTTCTGGAGAACTACGTTTGTATTGAAGGTACTTCTAGCATCAACTTCTTTTACTTGCACTCACATTATACAAACTTGGTCACGTTGGTATCGACGTATGCATTTGCGTAGGTTGCGGGAAGATGAAATGTCCTACCACCAGTGGATATTGAGAACGTCCTCAAGACGTTCTGATTTCATTTTATCTAGCCAGGAGTCTGTAGGTGAGAGCAATCAAAATGTTGGAAGAATTGATTCTAATGACCACATTAGCGAGTGTCTGATTGATTTGAGTTTTTTAGAGTTCCAGAACTCAGAAGACCATTATTTAGAACAGCTTGCTCTAAAACATGACGAGCATGTGCGGTTATGCAGCGCAGGCTTCATTGGTGGCATTGAATTCTGGGCGGAGACGGTAGATGACGTCTACAGTAGAAACACTTAATTATACCATGTCTTGTTTCTACCACGGTGATTATCCTTTTGACACCTTCGAGGAAGAATACGATTACTATCTCTACGTGCAAGTATGTAGAGCAGTTGAAGAAGAAGAACTAGAGTGTTCAGTGTACTGTCGCTTGGAATGAAACCTTATTGAATTTTAGAGGCTGGAGGTAGTTCTGAAGTAAAAATGGAATCGTCCTGTTGCCTTCTTCGTGTGCCGGTCAGGCAGGAAATGTTTAGGCTCACAGAGAAGCCGTAAAAATACATATTACACAATATAGCATCTTTTTTTAACACAGAACCACCTCAAGGTGCATTGCTGAGTCCTAATATTCCATGAGAGTGTAGATAGTGAACGTACTATGTTTTTTCCCTAAACCAAATTTTATGGAAAGCAGTGAATGTGGTTGTGGTTTCTTTTCCTAAAGAAATAGTGCTTGAGGAACCCATGTTTTCCGTCCATTTCTAAGTGATGCATGTAGGATTTCTTCTGCAGTTGTTCCTGACTACAAATTACAGTAGTTCCCACTTTAGTGCCTCTTTATTGAATGAATTACCAATATTATTGGAAGGAACAAAGTTACTATTCTACCTTGTCGAATAGGAGTATGGAAGAGTGTTTAAAGTTCCGACACTGTGAATTGCAGGAGTTCTGTGAACGTTGAAGTGTAGCTAGGATTGTTGATTATGCAGGATGTACATTGATCACATTATTGATCGTCATTAGCAAATCATTGTTCCACAAATTTGCCAATATCTACATATTTTTTAGAGTTACATCCTAAACCCCTCCCAAAATGTGGACCACATATTAATGCTTCGTAGTAAGTTTTTGTTGAGGCCCATGTTTGACCAGATGCTCGTATGATTCATAATTATGTTAATGGCCCATGATAGTGTCCTGTAAAGCAAGTTTGTCTAGCATGTGGTCTTGTCCTGAATACAGTATTTCAAGAAGCATTGGGTTCTTGTATGATGTAAATCTTGCAAACTGATATAAAATGAATTAGTTTGATAATTTTTCAATTGTGTACCGTCATTTTTGTGGAAGTATGCCAAGGAATAGTGTTCAATAATTCTTTAGTGGATTGGTATATTCTTAGTGTTGAAGCTTGGTCTGAAGAACTGACTGAGTTGGATCATTGAATATAAAAAGCCTTTTTATAAATTATAAGTAGTGCTAGCCAAGGAAATAATGACTGTGACATTATAAGCATGAATGTGATTCACAGAGATTGAAATTGATTAGCATATCTATGATAGTGAGGACATGAAGTTCCACAGTAATTTTTATCATGATAATTTGAGTCCTGTAAACATAAGAAATACCACATTGCAGTTTCAATCTGTCATTGTTTCTAATGCAATGGAGAGTGTACTTTTGATTGTGCAGAAGTGTGTGTACATTATGTGGGTTGTCAAATTTGGAAAAACCACTACGGCATGGAAGGGGAGGGTCAACCAAGATGCCATTGAATCACCGCGACCGCATACAAGCAAGAGACTTGAAGTTGTATAGGAGAGATGAAGAGAGAGCAGAAAGGAGTGGAATGAGGAACTACAGATGTCCATGCAATTTGTGTGGCGGTCGTAGGTGACCATGCAATAGGATAACTATTTAGAGACACATTCAAAGTCAAGGACGGCATGGCTCTCTACGGGGTTGGACGGAGGTCAATTATTTATTCTTTTCTAGCAATGTCTACATTCGAATGTAATTATGAATTACAAATCATGAAGTTTTATAGGCATGGGATTTGTACTTGAAAGCCTCATGTGCAATCTTCTTGATTCCGTTCAAACCATTGTTAACTCAAAACATTTCACCATTGAAACAAGTAGAAATATAGTCAATTTTGTTAAAATGGCGGCATTTTTTTTGCCATTTTTGATACACATTTTGCCATTTTATCGGAATGTAGTGTTATTTTCTAACAAATTTAGTGCCATTTTAGTGGAATGTGGTGCCATTATATTGGAATACTGCCATTTTAACGAAATTGACTATAAATGAACAATCTTATATTGCCACCTTAAGAAACACCTAAATTCCTAAATCACAATGCTTCCAGATTTTGCCATGCCCTACAAATTTTACTAGTATATTAATATACTTAAACATTCTTAGTTTCTTGTCGTTTCAATATATCATATATAGTATTATGAGCAAATTCAGCATGTGAAGGAGTTAATGAATCCTTGATGTTAATGATTATTACCAGAGGAAATGCTTTATATTGGAAAATGAAAGATTATGTTTTATTTGTCATTATATTGCACACATTTTGATGTATTGTCTATACTATGTAACATCTAATCTTCCCAACATTGTTGAAAATTACAACTTGTATTTAATGCTACTTTAAAAAAACGAATTTTCAAAATTGTTGTAGAGATACTTAATTCAATACCACTTCAATTTTTTGTATGATTTATTGCTTCTTCTTCACAACAATTCCAAAAAATATTTGACTATCTTCTAGAGGTTCTCTATGCTACGGTAGATAGTGTATAAAGGAGATCCATTTTGTTGTATGATTTTAAATAATTTAGTTTGCATTTGTTATGAAGTTCAAGTGTTATTAATTGTGATTTCAATAGAATTTTGCAATTTCAAAATTGGTTCATTTTTTGAGGAAATTGTAAATGATGTAGACCTCATTGTACATAGTTGTTTAGATATTCTTGGTCATTTAAGATTTTAAATATGTAGCATTTGAATTTAATGTATTATTGAAAAAAATGCATGGATAATTCCACAAATTCATAGAAAATTGCATTACAATTATGTATATATTTGTGTAAATAGGCTATGATATACAGATGTGAATGAATTTCTGTGTTTTTCAATTCATGTGAGCCTCAACAAATATTAAATTTCATTTTAAGGATAATGTTTTTGATATGTTTTACTAAATGTTTTGGACAGGGTGATGACCATGATTCATCAGATGACGAGTGGGAAGCCCACATTGGCCAAAATGCAAGGGCTTTTCTGGGATTGGAGGAGCCTATTCAAGAAATTCCATTGGATGGCGGAGTTGGAATTGACCGAATGGTTAGAGATGTTTTGCAAAGTTCAGACGAGATCCATAATGCTGCAATGGATGTTGGAAACAGTGCTTCATTGAGCCCAAATAGGGCAAGTGTAATTTCTGATGGAGAAGAATCAGTTCATGAAATGGATCCGATGGAGTTGTCAAGGGATTCTATATCAACATCATCAGAAGACAGTCATAAAGATTATTTTGAGGATGCACCATACGATTTCGAATTTGGAGAAAGTGAGACTTTATCATCGGAAAGTGGAGGCTCGCATGCTGGTTCTGACTCTGACAATGATGAGGATGATTGGGAAGAACTTTTGGGTCAAATTCCAAATGGAAGCATAGGAGATAATCTTGTAGTGGACCTTGCTGCAACGCTTCCTGTCTTTGAGGGAGCATCCTTGTCTATGCTCAGTGCCACTCTACTCATAATGAATTGTTGTCGGACACATAATGTTTCAAATGCATTTGTGAATGAAATGCTCATGCTTTTATGCATGAGCATACTTCCATTAGGGAACGTTTTGTCGAAGTCAGAATATGAAGCAAGCAAGATGTTAAAGAACTTTGGATTAGCATATGACATAATACACGCCTGTCCCAAGGGTTGTGTATTATTCCAAGGAGATTTGGAAGCAAAGGACAATTGCCCTGAATGTGGAAGTAGAAGGTACCAACAGTGTGGCAGATCTTCCATTCCAGCTTTGGTACTACGGCATTTTCCATTGATTCCAAGGTTGCAAAGGATGTTTAGTTCAAAGAAGCTTTCAGAATTAAATATATGGCACCATACAAATTGCAGTGCAGATGGGAAGATGCGACACACTGCAGATTTACCTCAATGGAAATTTGTAGCCACAGAATTAGAAGCAGAAACAATTGAGGATAGATTTGGATCAGATCCTCGACACATACACTTGGGTATGGCAACAGATGGCTTCAACCCATGGTCTGAAAAAAGAAGTACAGATAGTATGTGGCCAATGATGTTTTTGAACTATAACCTACCACTTTGGTTAGTAACCAAGAAATATTTTATTATGTTGTGTTTATTCATTCCCACAAAAGTCAGCGTGACATCACAAAACTTCGATGTTTTCTTGCAACCAGCAATTGATGAGCTGCAAGAATTGTGGATGCCACAAGGCGTAGAAACAAAAGATGCAAGATGTCCAGGAGGCATACGGAACTTTAGTCTTCGAGCATGTCTTATGTGGACAATACATGACTTCCCTGGTTATAGACTAGTAGCAGGTTTGACCACAAAGGGTTTCAAAGCATGTACTGTATGTGGTCCAAATACAGTGTCATGTTATTCAAAAGTACTGCGAAAAAATGTTTTTTGCAATTGCCACCGCCGTTACCTACACGATGATTACTATTTTCGAGGAGATTTTGCTGCTTTTGATTATGGGGCTAAGCGGAATGTAGAAATGGATCCTCTATCAGGGAATGAGACAATACGTGGCGGTAGACAAAGTGAGCAATTTCTTCAAAACGAAGGATCAAATAGACATGAAAATTTTCCAGCAAAACTGCATGGGGTGAAACGGGTTTCTGCCTTGTTTCAACTTCCTTATTGGCGAGTGAGTTGCCGAAATTTTATATTATTGCAAAATGTGACAAGGAATTTGAGTTTACAAGGATTTTTCTAATTATAGAGTGACAATGAATTTCAGATGATACCATGATGTTTGTCATTGTAATGTACAGGAATGGTGAAATTTCCAAGTTGTTTAAAATAATTTTATTTTTGAGTTCTTTAAAAAAAAAATTCTTCAATAATTTTCCAAAAAATCAATTTGTTACACAGAAATCTAAATTTGTGGTCAAGTGCAGAGAACATGTAATTTCATCTTTTAAAAAATGAATATAAATTTTTTCATACCTATGTCATTGCGAAATGGTCACATATTGGATGATGTACAGTTAGGCTAGAATCGGCGGTCATGGATCCATCATTTAGGGATTAAATCACTTGAACTGAACATGTAATTAACAAGTGGAACACTTATTATGTCTGTTGTTTTTCTGTAATGCAGAAACTTCCTTTTCGTAATTTGTTGGATGTCATGTACATTGAGAAGAACATCTGCGAAAGTTTGTTGAAGCTATTGAATGGGATTACAGACACAACTGCCAGTCGTCGAGATATGGAAGAAGAACGAATAAAACCACATCTATGGGTATGTAGAAATGTGGGAGGAGGTAACTTTGTGAAGCCACCTGCTTCATTTGTTTTAACAAAAGACGAGCAAAGGATTTTGTTTCAACAAATTGAAGGAATTTTTGTTCCAACTGGATACTGTGGGGACCTAAAGAAACACATTCTGAAGAACAAGTTGGGGAATATGAAGTCGCATGACTTTCACATCCTGTTACAATTCATTTTGCCAGTATGCTTGAGGCACTTGATGCATCTAGGACCACGCACAGCTATAATCAAATTGGGACGGTTGTTTACTATGTTGTGCAAAAAGGTCCTTAGTATTGAAGAACTCCACAGTTTAGAGGTGTATGCAGCAGAAACCCTGTGTTTATTGGAAATATGGTTTCCCCCTTCTGCTTTTGATATCATGTGGCACTTGCCTATTCATCTAGTAAAGCAAGTGAAACAATGTGGTCATGTGGCAAATACATGGTGCTATCCTATAGAAAGACACATGGGTTTCTTTAAACGGTATATTCGGAAAAGATCAAAGCCAAAAGCATGCATAGCAAATGCATATATGTACGAGGAAGCTTTGGGCTTCTGTACCAAGTATTTCAAGTTGTATACACATACAAAAAGGAGAGTATGGGACGATGATGAAGAACCGGGAGACTGTGGCGAAGTTGTAATGGGAAATGCAAAGGAAAAGGTATTGTCTCCAGAAGAACATCGGGCAATTCATTCGTGGATCATAAGGAATTCAGCGGCGACCGCAGAACCGTGGAGGTATTTTTACTTATTATGGTGTTTATAATTTGATAATTGAGCAAAAAATTCAAATGAAAAGAAATAAATAGTTATACAAGTTGACTTCATTCATAATGAGCTTGAAAAAAAAGAGTCACTATGTTGTAGTTATGAAATCCAGTGCACTACTAAATGTTTAATTAGTTCTGTTGACATTGTTCAAGATTGCTTTGAATATTGAATGTAGTGGACATGTAATCTTTTTTTATTCATTTCAATAATTTGTTAAGTATAAGAAATTGAAGTGAAATTTTAACAAAACCTACAAAATTTGAAGAACAGAATTCAATGTATTTTCAAATTATGGGTTTCTTAAAAAAAGTGTCCAACGTCAAGTAATTCAAAATTTGTAGCATGTATAATTTACATGAAAAGAATAGTGTTGAACTTATGAAATTGTTTATGATGACGTTGGTCCTTGAGCAGATTATATAGTGAAGAACAAGAGAACCTTCGTATGCAGAGGCAGCAGTATCAAAGGCAAGCAACAATAAGGGGGATGTCCAGAAGGTAGCAGTACAATTACCCCCCTGAAATTCGGGATGATCTTCCAAATTTTGTTGAGTGGATTAGTGATTACAAAGCATCTTTAATTCAGAGGCACGGATTGGAGAATGTAGATGTTGAACTATGTAGACTATCTGAATTGCCAAGTGTGGAGGCCCAATCTTACAAGCACATGTGGGCATATGGAAATCACTACCGAGTGCACGAAGAGGGTGTCGAACCTGGATATGTAACTCAAGATTATGGCATCGCATGTGTGTTTGGAGCTGAACTGGGACGGAGTGCTGGTGTGAGCATGGTTGGGGTGTTGAAGGACATTATAGTGGTTTGATATTCCGCCAGAAGAAAGGTAGTAATGCAAGGCTCTTGGATTCGAAACAACAGAGGGGAAAGGTCCTCTACTAGGGTAGATGGATATGGATTCACTAATGTTCGATTCAACGACAGAATTGCAACAGGTTGTGAACCTTACGTTTTACCTGCAACAGTTCGTCAGGTACAATTTGAGTGGAAGAATGTTAGCATTCAACCATTATTATTTGTAACACGAAATATGTAATAGTTGTCATTAGAGAGACAAGTGTATTTTTTCTTTTCTTTTCATTCATTGAATGTAAATCCCTAAATTGTTCTGTTAAGACTGACGTAGAAAATCCTTCTATTTGGACTAACGTAGTGGGAGACTGCAATATTGTAGTCGTTGTTTGTTTTAGGTTGGAAATCCTAGAACAAGTATACAGGGGATACAAAAGGATGGAGTTATATACCAAAAAATTGATTGTTTAATTCAAAACATCCGGCAGAATTGTGAACCAATGTTTTAAACAGGGTTAGAAGAAGAGGGCACTAAGACTATGTTTTTGCTTCATTTGAACAGGTTTTTTTCATTGACGATTGGCGGCAACCAGGATGGAAGGTAGTACTGCAAAAGGAACCCCGGTCCAGACAGGTGGTGGATACCGAGGACGAACAAATCCTAGGCATTTCAGGTGATTATGGAGGTTTGAACTTGCCGCTAGACCTCAATGCTGCTAAATTTAGACCCGGAATCCAATTAGACGGAGAGGTTGTTCCAAAAGCTGAAGTTACTCGCTTGAATGCCTTGGTAAATGGAGAGCGAGCACCAGTCATATAGGGTCGTCGCAGACGTAGGCGCGGTAGAGAACGCAGAAGAGCTACACAGGACAGGGAGTGACGTCCTTCATGTGGTGAGTTCATGTCTCAGCCATAAAATTTTCATCAGTTGTGGAAAGGATTACGGTTCATTTTGTTTTCAGTCTTGGTAATTGAACCAGGCACAACTCGATCGAAAACACTTTATGCTGTTGGAAACGTATGAGTGACAAAAGTAGGGGACAATGCAATTGTAGCTGTAAATGAAAATGTACCAATCAAGGACAAAGAATTTGAATGCTAGAGATAATGTGGGAGACCCTAAGATGGTTTCCTTGCAATCGTGTATGTACTTAATGATTTTTTTTACTAAATTCCAGTGTGATGTTTTTATGATGATGGTTTCTGGAAATTGACGACAAGAGGTTGATATCTACTTAGTCGATTTCCATTAATCGAAGGACAGATGTGAAGTCCAATTTTGATAATGTTGCGGAGACATGTCATAGTTAGGTAACTTCTTGAACCACGATAGTATGGTTTTCAAAAACCGTTCTAGGATTAGGAGGTTTTAGGTGTCATCGCACGTGCTTGTTGAAGAGAAGTGTTCGTCGACATGTTGCTGAAGATAAGTGTAGGTCATAAAGTAAAGTTGTCGATTGTTGACTGATCAGGAGACTCTTTCCCTGCACAACTGACTGGAACGAGAGACGAAAAAATTTGAATGAGCCCGATGTTTTTTTTTTTTTTTCTTGTTCCTGTTAATTGAAACTATGACTGCACCTGTCTTCGTGTAAGTATGTAAAGGTAAGTCTGCTTTTACTGAAGCGACCATTTAAATGCCAATTCTCTCTTTTCAGGGAAACTAAACTCCTTGAAAGAAGCGATAGTGATGGCAGGACTCCTTTGTTGCTCTCCACCCCAAACGGCACAATCGGCAGCAGGACACATTGTTTCTTGGCATTTGAATTCACATCTCGTTGAGTGTCTTCACTTCGTCTCATTTGAGCCTTTTCTGTGATTGAAAGTGGCTGCGATTTGAGTCCGGGATGGTCGTGAATGTGGAGCGTCTGGCGAGGAGCCATTTTGTAGGTTTATAAGGCTCGGACGAGGACGTTTGAAAATCAATGGAAAACTTGACGACTTCCATACACCAAAAGCGGTGGATCCTTATTCCGCATGATCTGGTATATTCTCGTCGTCGCGTTTGATCTATGCAGTTGAATGCATTGGGAGTCTAGCACGGTTCGGATGGGATTGCTGTGAAGAAATTTGATGCAGGACTTCAGGGTAGGAAAGCTTATAATCAGGATTTCACTGCGGTATGGAATTTTTTTTCTGGTTGTTGCTATATTGCTAAACTTACTTTTGCATGAATTCAGCTTTGGAATGGTTTTGGAACGTGATGGGACGTATTTAGGAGTTGTAATGATTCGATTCATATTATCAATGTGCTTTAATTTTGCATTTTTTGTCTTGCTAGCTGAGGTTGGGAGGAACGGGATGGAAGAGGTGGACTAAGAGGTCTGGAAGCACGTTGCTGGCTCCCATTGGTATTGACTGGTTACCACCTGCACTTGCTAGTGCGTACTTGCTTAGTAATTTAAGAAGGGTAGTAGTAGTCGCGACAGACTTCATTGAAGTTTTGCAATGAGCACTTCATTTGGACTATTTTATTGCTATTATGTATCGACAACCCTGGGTTTTAATGGATGTTGTAAGGGCGCTTGATTGGTTGATTGAAGATTTGGCATTGTGATTTGGAGTATCAATGGTTTTTGAAGCTTCTTCTGAGAGCCATTCATGATGGAAGTTCGAAAATTGGCTGGAGTTTTTTTTTTGCTGTATCCGAACATGGGAGTTTTTTGTACTGAATCAACTTGCTGTTATAATTTGCAGAACACAAGGTACCAAGAAGCAAATCAGCAAGCAGTCGATGCTCTATAGAATGTAAATTGCATTCTGTCAAGATTCCTTAACTGGATATTGTTTTTTGGATTGTTTTTTGTTCTTCTTCTATCTTATGCAGTTTGTAGCGAAATTGTGAAGTGTAGGTTATTCATGTGGCCAAGTCTTCCAACGTGAGCAACTGTGCCACCACGAGCATAGGCACATGAACGTAGTTGACCTTGGGTTCATTCGAACTTGCAATAACAGTTGCACTGTTGAAATGGCAAAGACATTTAGGTGTATATTTATGTAAATGTCTACATGCTTTGTCAAAGATTGTGCACATGCAAATGTTGGTATAAGAGTGTAGTGGCATTGTGTTGACAGGTAGGATGAGAGAGTGTAGTAGATTTGATATCTCACAGGGAATATTGGGAATGCAGTGCACCCCAATACGTACTCAGTGAATTAGTGAGGTACGGACATGTATGTAGACTTCAAGAAGTATTCAATTATTCAAAAAATATAGATGAATAGTAGTTTCTGCAGATTAATGGAGGTCAGTGAATTTACTATAATGAATGTTTGTAGACATTTCCACACTTCACGTGATTAACGTCCTCCCTTTGCAGTTCAGTTTGTTCAAATTGTGTTAGTCCAAGTCACTGCATGTTTTGCACACACACTTCGCATTTGAATTTGGCAGTTGTAGAGTAAAGATTAGGAACTCAATACATTTGTGAGTACATGCATGCAGTGGTACATGCTACTTGTCATGCAATATTGCCATCTAGTACTTTAATGTGCATCACATGTGTAAATGACTACATGTGCGTGCGTGTAGTACTCTAGTACATGTACGCACACATGCATTATGTATGTGTAAATGACTGTGTGCGTGTGGAGCAGTATGAAAAACTAAATGAATGCAAAAAATTGAGTGCCAAGAAATTGGCAGATAGTCAATGGAAAAATCCGTACTTGACAATTTTTTGCACTCAAAATTCATGTACAGAAACATGGTTAAAAAATCGTAATGGAAAATTGACTATGATTACCAAAAAAACGTCCGACTGTCACTCAATTTATTAAAAATCAACTGCGAATTGTAGAGAAAAAATGCGCAATCAAACATGACCAAAAGAACCACACTAAAAAATTGAGTGGGTTTTTTTTTTACCATGTTTTCTTATAGTGGACGCGTCACAGCCCGTCGCAAATACTGACGGGACCATCCGCGGTGCGGATGAAGACTGTCCAGTCTGCGACGGCGTCGGGCCATCTCTTGGACGGTCATTCCGTCGTCGAATGGACATCCGTCTCTTGGACGGAGAGCCCATCTGTGGTCAAAGAGGCCGTCCCCTGGACGGTAAGCCGTCCCTTGGACAAAGAGGGCGTCTCCTGGACAGAATTCTCGTCTCCAAGACAGTAATCCGTCCCCTTGACGCGAATCCGTCCTCTGAACGGGAAACCATCCACTGGACGGGAATCCGTCCCGTCCCCTAGACTGGAATATCGTTGGACGGGACAGTCGCCACTTGGACGGTTTCGTTGGCAAGGCTGCGGGTTTAGGGTCCACCCCATCAGCCATCACTCTGTCTAGCTGGGTTTAGGGTTTAGGGTTTTAGGGAGGGCTTCAAGGTGTATATTAAGGACTTCCGCCTATTCAAGATTACTTTCCCTTGCTGATTTTGCCTTTTATGACTTGGTTGGAGTACAACCATTGCGGTAGAGTGAAGTCCAAGAAGAGTGTGTTGTGGTGGCACTTGTTGTGAGAGCAACAAGTGTTGTTTCCACATCACATTTCAAACAGAATACTAATCTTTCTTTTGGTGCAGGGGTAGGTAGAGGAGGACAGATAAGAGCAATGGATGGAGGAAGATCACAGTGGGAACCTTGGTACACACTACAGCCAGATGGAAAAGTTGCTTGCAAGTTTTGCGAAACTTTGCTACGCTATCGAAAGGATCGGTTGCTTTTCCATTTGGGATATAGACGAAATGGCACCGTCCAAGGAGTGAGAGCGTGCACTAAAGTCAATGCAGCCGTGAAGGTAATGTTTTGGAATTGTGGAGGACATATACCTACGGACACTTCGCATGGACCTCGATGCAACGTGGAAGTGACATCACCATCAACGATACTACCAAGTGTAGTACGTGGTGAGCAACAAGTTGATGCTTCAATCTCAGCAAATGATGGAGGAGAAAACACTGGGGGGCAAAGCTCTCAAGTACGATCATTGGAGGCGCCCATTCCTAATTTGACCCACAGTCAATCGATGAGGCAATTGTCTGTACAAGAAGGAATGAACGCATCAAACAAGCAAGTACTAGACAAGAAGTGGGCTAAGTTTTTCTATGAAGCCAATATACCATTCAATGTAGTGAGGCATCCTGCTTTTCTGGATGCAGTGAAATCAACATCGGAATCGAGAGTTGGCTACAAACCTCCAGCGTACCATGCACTTCGTACAAAGCTCATAAAATCTACAAAAGATGAAGTGGCAGCAATTGTAGCAGAGAAGACAAGGGCACCAATCCACAAGTATGGTGTTACATATGCTCTGATATATGGGACAATGTGACACATCGACCATTGATGAATGTCATGTTGGCATGTACAAGTGGAGAGGTATTTCTTGGATCGATAGACACAACAGGCGAATGCAAAGATGCTACTTACGTGGCTAATTGCATGGGTGATTACATTGACGGGGTAGGGGCACAGAACGTGGTACAAGTTTGTACAGACAATGCAGCAAACATGTTGGCCGCTGGCGCTCTGTTAATGCGTAGATTTCCACACATATATTTTCAAGGGTGTTCAGCACATGCACTTGACCTTCTACTTGAAGATTGGGGAAAACAAGATTGGATTACAAGTATGGTCAAGAAAGCCAAGTCAATTGTGAAATACATTCGAACGCATCACATGCCACTTGCAATCTTTCGACGACATTCTCCTAATCACGTTTTGAAAAATCCCGTTCAAACACGCTTTGCAACCATGTTCCTCATGATCGAACGTTTGGTGGAGGTGAGGAAAGCGGTAGAGTCAATAGTCCACGATCCGCAGTGGAATGAGTACACGCGGAGATTGGCATCCAGTCAAAAGCAAAGAAAAGCTAACGATGTGCGACGATATGTGCGAACGGATGAATTTTGGAGGGGATGTTTAAACTTTGTGCACATAGTGCAGCCCGTGTTGATGGCTCTTCGAGAGTTTGATGGAAAGCACCCGTGCTTGGACAAGGCATGGCTTGTAATGAAAAAGGTGGAAAAGCATGTTTTATCTTTGAGGGATCCACCATTTTCATTAGAGCCACGGTATGCAATTTCCGCCATCGATGATTTCTACAAGCGCTGGGACATGCTCAGGACGGATTTGCATTATGTTGGGGCTCTATTGAATCCCTTTTTACTTGACGAAGTCTTGCTAATGGATGATGATGAGGCAAGAGAAGCCATATTGAGAGTTTTGTGCAAATTGGCGGTTGGAGATCAAGCATTTGCGTCAGCTTTGTCTGAGTACCAAGCATTTAGAGATCGGTGAGGCATTTTCAGTGGACTCCCTGATGTAAACACCTTGAATTTGCAGCCTCACGAATGGTGGGACCTTCTCGGAGCCGGTGCTCGTACACTTGCACCAATTGCCAAAAAGATCCTCGCGCAAGTGTGTTCTGCATCGTCCTGTGAACGCAATTGGAGCATGTATTCGTTTGTCGACAACAAATCACGCAATAGATTGACATCAGAGCGTGTTGAGGAATTGGTTTACATTTATACCAATTCCAAGACTCTAAGAGAAAAGGCTGGAGCAAATCCGACAAGGTGGTACACTGAAAACATGATGTCAGAGGATTCCATGACAGATGAATTTGATGGTCTAGACCGTGGTTCGGTTCGCTCTGATCCAGATGATGACGATTCAGATGATAGTTCCAATGACGATGATGAGCCACCGTTTGATAGATTTCGTGGGGCGGGAGGAGTGCGTCCTCTAATTGATGCATCCGTATTTGACTTTGAAGAGGGGGATAATAACAACAATGACTCCGAGGGACATCAAGCAAGTCCACCACGAATGCCACAAACGTGGAATGTTGGGCCAAGTGGGGGCAATACATATGAGGACATTGTGGCACCGAGACCACTAAGTCCAGACCCTATGGATGTACAAATTGATGCCACAATAGAAAGAGATGGGGTTGATGTTGAAAGAGGACGTGAAGAAGAAGTAGTAGTACCACCGTCCTTGCCCATGAGGACCACCCATAGAGAAGGGCCCCCTTAAGGTGGAGAAGCACATATGCCCCCTCCAAATCGAGTCTCGGTTGCACAACGGTAAATGCCAGTATTGGAAAATCTACAAATCCAAAGTTCATCAAGGCCGTCTAGTTCCGAAGTTTGTCGACACGAACCAACTTCGTCAATAGGTACACGATTGGCTGGTATGGTGTCACATCGTGACTAGAAATACGAATTCATTGCGGCCACCTGTACATGCCAATAATCGAGGGAAGCATCCATGACCACAAGGTACTACCAGTGAACGTGTGAGTAGTAGAACACGTAGAAGGCTGAGGAGGGAAGAAGCGGCTTCCCAACCATTTTTAAGAGAAGTTCAAACGGGAGGGCCCAATACAGATGGCATTATGGACGCAACGGGCCAACGACCTCTTCGGACGTTGTCTTCTATAGCTCGACCACAACGAAACCGCAATTTTGAGGCCTTCAGCGAAAGTGATAGTGCACCATCCAATCATTCCAATGATGATGGTGCATCCATCGGTGGTACTATAGGTGAAGATGGTGAGGTTCCAGGAGATAGTGATTACAGGGGGCCGGTGCCTCGCCAAGGTCCACTCGAAGAAATTGGTGGTAATGAACCAATAGTACAAGAAGCAAATGCAAATACTTCTGTGCGCATTCTTAGGCATGGAAGACGTTGAATGTTTTTGAAAAGACAATAGGGTCTTCATGTTTTCAAATGCAATGGTTTTAGAGGCTCAATACCTTGCATATTGAAATCAGCATTAATATGAAATATGACTTTTGTTCCTTTCATTCTCATGGAACTATTTACCCCTAAAGTCCCAAAGTCATTACACAAAAAACAACGCAAAACTGTTTTTTCTCTTGCATTTGCCTCAACATGTGGAAAAAAATGTTTTTTACAACATCTAACCGTAAGATCTTATACTTCATATGTTTTTTATCACTTGGAAAAAATTTCATGAAGTTTGACCGAATAGATTGAAAGATCAAAGCATTCAAACTTGGAAGAACTAGTTTTCTGAATGCGGGCTTTGCAATTTCAAATTAACTTTCACTATGATTTATGGAAAATTAGGCCTTTGGAGTTTGGAGCACTATTGTTTCTGAATTATTTTTTTTTAATATGAAAGAATCGAGGTCAAAATTTGAAAGAGTTATTGCAATTGAAAACTCCATGTGTGAAAGTCCAAATAACACAGTCTTGTGTTTTTTTCATGTATGTTTTCTTTTTTTCAAATTTAATTTAAATTAAAATTATAAAACTATGTTTTTCATTCATTCCTTCATTTATGGTAAGAGTTTCAAATTATTTTGATACATATTATAATTGATAAAATTTGATTTCCACATTTAGCTTTATAAAATCACAATAAATTCATTTTTCCATTAAATTTTCTGAAAAAAAAAAAAAAATTGAAAATGAATTCTCAAGTGTGTTCTGAAAAAATATTAAAATATTATGCTGATTTTCAATAAAAATATAAATTTGGTTTGATAGTCAAATTTGACTTCAAGCCCTTCTTTGTGGTTGTTTATTAGTTTCAGGTGTGAAAACTAAAATAACCAATTGAAAATTGTTTTGACTAGATATCTCTATTGATATTTGTACCTCTCGTAAAAAACTAAAAATTTAGAATCTCTTGAGTTGTTTTTTCTATTTTTACTTATTTATGGCATGAAGTGCAACAAAAATGATGACAATTACAATTTTTCACAAAACTAATTGAAATTTCTTGTAATGATATACAATTCAAAATTTTTAGTACTAAAGATATAAGATTTTTGTTTAAACTCAATTTAAATGATAAAGTTAGGGAAGACAATAAGTTTTTTACAACTCAATGTTTAGGTAAAATACGTTTATAACTTTATATAAACCAAAATGAGTACAAAATGCATTGAAGCCACAAAGTGTGCTACATTGCTATGGATGTCCTCAAGCCTACACTATAATAACCACATGTGCTAAGTAAACACTAATTTTGCAATTATATGGTAATACACAATAATCTAATCTTCACAGCGCGCCTGCTCTTCTTGAAGGTCTTGTTCTTTGCGGGCCTCGCGATAGCAATCCACGGGTGGTGTCCAAAACGTTGGAGCACCACTTAGATGTTGCACGACATATGTCACTCAGCGTCGTTGTAGTGGCTCCACCTTGCACAATTCACCCAACATGGTCTAAAATGCACCAAATGCCGTATGGTTCGGAATCATCTCTAGATTTCCACGATCTTTTTTCCATACCTTCATAGCCAATTTCCCTATGGAGTATCCATCTGTGTGTATACTAACACACGGTGGCTTAACCCTGCGAGTAGGAGATGATGAAGTTCCTGTCTCTCCAGTCAAGTACATCAACTCAGGAGCCACCGACCAACGTTGCGCTCGGGTTGCCTGCAACTTCCTTGGACAATTGAATTGGTAAAGAGAAGGGGTTTCTTCGTTGATGCAGCTACCCATTCCCCAATCACATAGACCAATCCACACGGTTCTGCCATCATCATTCGGAAAATGAAGCATAATGTTCTCCGGTGTGATGTCATTGTGCAATACAGAGCACTGTTGCACTACATCCACAATGCAAATCATTGTCCATGCAAGTTCAGTGCGCTTGCGTCTATATGCCATGAGTCGTTTCATGGCTTGCATTGTTTGTGGAGTTGCATCGTAAGCCACCTCTCCAATTTCATCTGGATCTCGGTTCTTCTCATCCAGTGTAAACATGGTGCCGAGAGTACCGCCATTCCACCACTGCGAATAACACTCTATGGTCATATCATTTATAGCAAAGAATTTGATGACCCCTGGATGCTCGCATGGACATACCAATGCCTCGATGGACAACTTCTCCCTGGACTTCTTCAATTCATCCACGCGCAAAGCTGACTTCCTAGCTAATTCCATATTCTCCGGAATATGTTTTGAATTTTGAACACATACTTTGCGAACCCTCCCATGCCCCCCTTGTTTGCTATGGCTAGATAAAGGAACCACCACCACTCCGCGTTCAAGAAAAACCACTCCTCCTGCAGCTTGTTGACCAAAGGCCAAATTTTGACTTCGTTGAAACCACGGAGCGGAACGGATGTTGTTTGAAGACAGTCCACGCATTGCTTCATGCCACCAATACACCTTCTTGTGCAACAAATTCAATGCTTGTTGTCTGGGCACTACACTCTTCTAAAAGCCTTTTATTTTTTCCGCAACTTGGGCAAGATTGAAGACACACGTTTGCACTTGTGACTCCAACCAATGATCGAAGCATTCTTTCGTGTGGTCTTCATGCCACTCATCCGCGCTCATTGTTGTCCAAAACATGTGGTGGAACTTCTGTTTAATGACATCCACTCCCTGTAATCCGCGTGAGACGTATGTTGTGTTCAACTGCGGAATCGAATACTGCTCAAAAAAATCCAACGCCACTTCATGCAATTTTTGCGTTGCACCCTTGCTTGGCCACTTCTCCGGATTTGTAGCCTTGTGCCTCCTTCATTTTTTTTTCCCCTTCAAAGACTCTCCGCCCCCCCTGCAACTATGGCCCCTTCTGCAGCTACGGACCCTTCTGCAACTACGGCCTCTGAAACGGGCTCTGGTGATTCCGCATCCGGGTCCATCCTCGGTGCATTTCCAACACCTGTCCACCAATCATCAACTTTTCTCTTTGAGAAATCGCGACCAGCCATCGTGATAGTAACAAGTAACAAATAATCAAAATGAAAGGAATTAGGAATTCGGCTTCCACAAAGTGAAAAACCGCCCCCCTTATTCCTCAAACTAGCCTCTACCTAGCACCCGCGCTCGCAAGCAAGGACTGCAACCAATCCAAGACAAGAGAGCACCGTCAGAGCAGGAGAGACTGTGGCGAAAGTACCCTAAAAACAGTCTTATATACCCATTTCACGTCGATGGAGAGGCCGTGGAGAGGATGGACAGAGCGTCCAGGGCCATCCAAGGCGTCTAGGGCCGTCCAGGGTGTCTAGAGGACGGGAAGGCTGTCTAGGGGGCCAAGCCGTCTAGCCCACGAACTGGCCGTCGAGAGGACAGGACGGCCGTGCAGGGGCTGAGACCGTCCAGCCTAAACCCAGGGCGTCCAGAGGACGGGAAGGCCGTCCCCCTTGCGGACTAGTCGTCCAGGGGGCCAGGCCGTCCAGCTTGCGGACTAGCCGTCGAGAGGACGGTCAAGCCGTCCAGGGGCGGAGACCGTCCAGCCTGCGAACTGGCCATCCAGAGGACGGGAAGACTTTCGAGAGACGGCAAGGTCGTCGAGAGGACGGGAATATTTTCGAGAGACGGGAAGGTTGTCGAGCGGGACGTTCAAAACAAGTGTAATTCATTTCTAATCCTTGTTTGGAGAATTTTTCATTTATGTGGTTCGGCACTCTCGGACTTGTCAAGATAGGTGTCTTTCCTCTCAATCGGGCATTAGTCTACGGGGGCGGGTAGTTTAGGAGTGCTAACTTAATGTATTTATTTGTTTCAATTAGAGGACAAATAAGTACCAGGGATGACATTCAAATGTTGAAAACGAGGTTTACTGCTCATTTAGAATGGAATTCTATTTTGTTGCACGTAAATAATGGGAGATACATAGAAAAAAATCATAGAAGGTCAAATTGAAAACTTCTTAATGTCAGTCCTAGAATGTTCTATTTGGATGTTCATGTTAACATTTGATTCATTCTATTGATTCTAATTGCACCCATTTTCACAAAAGTTGTTGGCATTGGGCAATGTTTTTATTCCCAAAATCTCAGAATCTTGCAATCCTTTAAAATGATTTATAATCTATAGGGCTCAAATTTGAATTCAAATGAATTTTATCAATTATACGTAGAACAATTTCACCCTTGGGATTATTGTATTTTGATTCCATCCTTCCTTGCATGTAAGTGCACTTGACAATTTAGTATTTTGTTGAATTTTAAACCCTGCCTACACTAGTATACTCAATTCAAAGTCTCAAACGTACAAACATTCAATAACTTACTGCGCCCAGATCAAATATACAAAGACCAAGACAAAAACCACCCTCTAAATGCTCCAGTTAAAGGTAGTAAGATTAATACTCTAAAATGGTTAATTATGAAATAAGTGAAAGACCTCCTAAACAACATATGTCATATGCATATCATTGATTCATGTAAAACATTCTTTCTTCTCTCCATTCATACATTACATAAAAAAAATGTAGCCCTATACATCTATACTTAAGAATGTTTTACCTTTTACAGATATTGTTATGCCATTTTTTGTTGTCTTCAATATGTTTTCTAAAACTTTGAATTTAAATCATTAATCTATTTTTTTCCAATTCAAACTTCAAAGACTACATCTTGATTGAGTTTTGCACTTGTAATGCCAACTACCGAAATGAAGGACATGTTCCGTAGTTTCCGGTCCAACCTAGGTTTTGAAGTAAACCCTATAGGCCTATACCCTAAACCCTAAACCCTAAACCCCAAACCCTCCTTTTTGTCACTAGTGTGTAACAAAATGGTATTTGCTCAAGGATGTATAAACCTTAGCAAGTAAAAACAAAATGTTGATGATAATAGAAATTAGAAAAAGAAAATTAGAATGAGAAGAATAAATTGATGGTTTGGAAAATAAATAAAAATTGGTATAATTCCATGTTTATTTTTTGGAAGGGTTAGAAGCTTTTTTGATGCCACCTAATGGTTTTTAGGTATCTTTTTCTTTGGGGAAACTTGTTCATCCTTTCCATTTTGTTTTCGTGATCGACTTTATGGAAATTATTTAAATTAGTACCTTGTAATTACTAGGTACTAGATAAGTGGGATAATAATCAGTGGTGTATTATCACACTGGTTAATGTGATCCTTTGTCTCCCACCCTCATCAGTTATGGATTGACACTTTAGAGGTCAGTTTTATTCTGCACTTTTTTCATGAGTACATAGACAGATTAGTCCTTAATCTAGCTCACTGGCTTAATATGATGGATTAAGGATAGTGTCGTACGCGTAATACTGTAGTAAGCGCTCTTAACCACAAAAACGTGGCAAGATGACACGGAATATCGTCCCAGGGAACCCCCAGAGGGTGTTCGAAATTCCGTCTAATCCGGTTTATTGTAACTACTTCAATTTTCACTCCCCAACCGGATTCTATCTCTATCTGGACTCTCTACCGGATCCGGATTATCACAAACACCAGATCCGTAACTTAACACACGGTTTTCGATACCTCTGTTTTACCTTCAGAGGGTCCTCACTGTCTTTTCCGGAGGGGTAAGGACA
The DNA here is from genome assembly GCA_947034895.1 of Rhytidiadelphus loreus. Taxonomy (NCBI): domain Eukaryota; kingdom Viridiplantae; phylum Streptophyta; class Bryopsida; order Hypnales; family Hylocomiaceae; genus Rhytidiadelphus; species Rhytidiadelphus loreus. Next base: position 66,222,739 of record OX344763.1, on the reverse strand, counting down.
ACACCACTCCTTGTATTTCACTAACTCTAACTTCCTAATGACACGTACCCAAAGATCTTTCCGTCACAAACAAGGAACACACTGGCTGACCCTCACAACTTCGGATTTCTCCAGAAGCAGGTCACTCAGAATACAACCCGACTCCCCTTGCTACAACGACAAATACAAGACTTACCCGGAAACTGAGACGGGGTCCGGTACTAGCACTCCAACTTGTGTTTTGCAGACGGACAGAACTTTCCGGGTGAGCGGGGTTTTTCCACAGACGGTTGCTTATCTCCGCACGGAACCCTCCCTGGCCTTCTGGACTCGCACCCACACCACCAACGCCAGACACCGCACAACTTCCTACACACGCTAAAACTGCTTCCCTGGACAACACATAGTTCACAGACCCGGGAAACCCTGAATCCGGACTCCTCCTTACCACCTCTCTACTCTATAGCCAAAACCTTCAAGCAAGCGCCCAAGCAACCTTCAACCTCCCAAAGAATAGGAAACCAAGGACCCACAAAGAAAACTAAGGCAATAAGTAAAAAGACAATAAAAATGCACACATATATTTACTGCTCAAAATAAGGAATAGCAAGAAAAGGAATCCAAGACCACAAGCGGTCCCTTCCTTTTATAAGCAAAACAACATGCCGTAAAACCCGCGGAAAGTGCCACTAAACACCATCCTAAACTGCCCTAAAAGTCCGGGTGGATAAGTTAACTGAAACTTACCCCTAAAAATCCGGAATCCGGGTTCTGACTAAGACCCGGAACTCTAAGTCTAACAAAAAGATAACTAAAAACACTATCAGTCTAACTAACTACTTTCCCTTCCGCTGTTTTTTCGAACTACTGTCAAACCCTAACTGCCCCCGGGTGATGGTCTTGCCTTGGGGTGTACGGAGGGACGCCCGGGTGATGATCGACGTCTTCCGGACCGGAGGACTGTCAGAATCCGTCTCGTCCATATGGACGAGAGACCGGTCCGCCTTCTCCAACGACTTCGGATCTTCCACCACTTCTGCTTCTTCTGCTTCCGGTTCCTCCGCTTCCGCCTCCTCCGATATCTCGATGGGATCCGGTGTAGGTAAGGGCATCGGTGGAGGGGGTTCGATATCCTCGAACTGCTCCGGATGCGTCCGTGCCGGATTCTGGACAAGGTCGATCCGGGCATCCAAACTGCTCCGGACCGGCATATCCTGCCCCAGAAATCCGGATGAAGGCCCCCCTTGAGTGACTATGTGGATTAGTGACCCAAACTAACCTGGTCGTTTGATGGGCGAGGGGGAAGGTTGAGTTGCCGGAGTTGCGATGACATCCGGAACTTCCGGAAATCCCCCGAAGTCGAGTGGCTTGTTCGGATCCATGTTCGTCATCATGGACCGGAACTCCTTCAACGATGCCTCCATCCTTCCGGACATCTCCACCATCACCCGGACTATCTTCGTGTTGGTGAGGGCCGCGGACGTCTTCTGCATCTCGTCATACAGCGCCGCCTTGTGGTAGAGATCCGCCGGACTGACCATCCATTTCTGGAAGGTCTGGAACGCTTGGTACGCCTTCTGCGTCGCCCCTTGAGACTGGTGCAGCTCTTCTTCCGTCCAGATCAGCTTCCCCTTGAGCGCGTCCCGTTCCGTCTTCAGGTTCCGGATTTCCGTCCTCATCTCGTTCCATTCCGACTCGGCCGGTAACGCCTTCAACGCGTCCACCAAGCTTTCCGGTTCGCACTTTACCACTTCCGCGGACCGGAGTACGATCTCCGTGAGCCTGTCGTGGTAATCCTTCGCGGTCCGGATCCAGTCTTCTCCGCACTCGAAGAAGCGGGGTCCTTCCCACTCTTGTTTATCCTGGATGAGAAAGGGACTCGGGAATTTACCTCTGGAAGCCGGAAGTGTAGACTTCCGTCTTTTGCTTCCCGACGCCTGCTCCCGTTCCTCCTTCTCCCTCTGCTTCGGTTCCGGTTCCGGCTTCTCTTCCTTGATCTCCGGCTTGACTCCTGCGTTTCCTGCTCCTCGTCGTCAGAACAGTGGCATTGGAGCATGATGAGCCCGGTCTCGTAATCTGTCGCCTCGTCTTCCGTCAAGAGTTCCCGGTGCTGGTACAGGTGGAGCAGGTACGTGCTAAGCGGGTTCGGCTTGTTCTTCGCCAAGTTCCCGGTGCAGCGCCCCACCACGCTCGCCACGATCCGGCCCCAGTTCACGACCCGGTCCTGAAACGCCCCGAAGATCGTGTTGGCCATGGTTACCGTAACCCGGGAACTCTTGTCCGGGTACAGAATCGGAAGCAGGAACCGCAGCAGTCGCCTGTGCCTCTCGTCCCGACAGTCCTTGATCGCGTAGCCCTCCTTCGCGTGCGGTGGGTTTACGAACTTGTGCTGGTGGTACTGGTCCGTCCGGGCAGCGAATCCGCTTCCGGTTTGGGAGAACCCGTACACTTCCGCCCACAGCTCCTCCGTCCACTGGTCCGGATGCCCACGTACGGTCTGGTCGTACTGGTTCGGAGCACCTGCCGCCAACTCCCGGAGTACCTGGTCGCTCTGGATGTTCCAGGGTTTCTTCAGCAGACCTGCACAACCTAACACAACCAAATCGTCCTCTAAATGCCGCAAGTGCAGCGGATCTTCCGGATATACCGGACTGATCTTCCGGGCCGGTACTATATACCACGTACTAACCCCTGCCATCCGTCTCACCTCTCCTATCGCGGTAACCCTAACTCACCACACTTTCTCTCACTATCAGCCAGATGCGGAGCAACTGAAAGAGGGCGAGAAATGAGGAGGAACTAGGTTTATATAGAAATCCTGCGCCCAACGTTCACTGTAACGGGAACGCAGGCTACGGAACGCCGTAACGTATCCCTAGTCTACCGTCGCAAGCTACTGAATTTAATGCCTGCGTTCCGGGTTCCTGTGTTCCGGCTCCTGAATCCGTCCACCCGGATGTCAAGTTCCGTCATGCTTGCGTACTGGTTCCAGAACGAAGTCTAAACTAATTCTAAGTATTTATTTGTTTCCGCTAGTCTATGCCTAAACTAATTTTTTTCAATTTTGATCTATTTTAATTTTTCTTAGTCTATTAAGGTCCGTACTAAGCTATTATGGATTCCGACAGATAGCCTAGCTATGATGTAATGGAACTCTGGTAGTTTACTGCCGTTGCTGTACTTGGAAATAAACGGCTGTAGAATACTCCTTGAAGCACTGGCCCTGCGAGTTTCAGCCTAAGACTAGCCAGGTCATACTCTGGAGCGTGCGATTGAATGCTGCTAAATCTGCCAGCTCGTTTACACAAGTCTGGGCGGGTGTAGGACCGGCCGGGCAGCATGGACCGGCTTGAACTAGCCTTAGCTCGGCCTGAGTTGGCTTGGCTTCAGCCACACGGGTCTGTACACCGGGTTGATACGCCGGGTCTGGGCTCCGCCACTTGCAGTTACTCGTTCTGATCATCGATCAGGGCTGCCTAACTGCCGATGGGCCCAATTTCCAAGCTTTACCTTGGTCAATTTTTCAATTTTTCGGTCAAACCATTGGGCCATACATATACTGCCGACGAGGTTCTCCGTTCCAACTAGGTGGTGTCGCAGAAGCACTGACAGTTACTCCTGTTGATTCAATCATTTAGTGCTAATACTGTAGTTGTCATGGCAACAATATAGGTCCTTTCTTCTTTTTTCTTTTGTAATTATGTCTTTCATCCTCATCCTCTGCATTGGTGCATTCAGTTTTTGATTTGGAGCTTTGTTTGGTTTGTATTAATTGTAAAATGCAATAACAAGCTGTTGTGGACTGTAGACACCTGGTCTACGTCATACTAACATTTGTCAATGTTGGGTGAGCCATGGGGACAGGTGAGGTCTACAACCTCTGTCAATATTCTACCAACTCTGCTTTTATCAAGAACATGAAGATCATCTATTTAGGGGTTACCATAAAAACTATGGGATGCATGTAGTGTTACTATCACCATGCAGGAGCTTTTAGTCATTAGAAACTTAAGCATCTCTTACAGTTTGTTAATATTTTGCCAACCTTGAAGCAAAATTACAACTTGTGTTTGTTAAAAATTTTGCCATACTTTGAAGCAAAAATTACAACTTTTGTAAACACTGCGTTGCAATACAGTGGGTGATATATATATATTCCTTACCTCTACTACGTGGAATGACTTACTGCTTGTCTAGTAATGTTTGTTAAAGTTTTGTCAAGAAAAGCCTCGATATGAGGATGTCCCACCCACCCTCCCGGGTCCCCTAAACATTGTTGCTATTTTAAGAGAATTTGATGTTCAAGTTTATGTAACTATGACAAATAAGAGAGGATTGGTGTAAGTCCGTAAGATAAAGGGAAAAAAGGGACGAATGGATTCTAATGTTCCATGTAGTCTTCCACAGAAAGGAAAACTCTAAAATAGTAACATAATAACATATGGCATTTGCCTTTTATTTTTGTTCTCAAAATCAAAATGCAACATTGAGTACATGAACTTGACATTTTTGTGGTCTCTATATTTTTTTTATGGCTTCTAAATTATAATGCAACTAGCAATGAATTACTATATTTTTTCTTATGGATTGTTTATTAATTGCTTATGTAGTACCCTATGTTTGCCACTGAACTAACTAAAGTCCCAAGGCCTCTTTTCCATCCTAAATCTGAAATAAATTGCCATTTCTATAGCAAATAAAAAAAATAAAAAAATGAATGTGTTTAGTCCTGTAAGGTGCACATCTACTTGTAGTATGTAAGATCTCATACTAGAGTACTAGACTAGTGTTCAATTGACTGGAAGAAATTCCACAAACTTTGCCTATGTAGAATTGTAGATTGCAAGATATTTACAATAAACTTCAACCTTTGAACGCCCAATGGCATCATTTAGTGCAAATTTGATGGCAGTTCAATCACTTCAATGACATGGAAAGAATTTGGAAGCGTTCATTTCATGTTTTTGGGACCTTCCATGTTGAGTTACAAAGTGTATCCAATTGATTTTGTAGTCTTTCCAATAGTTGCCTCCACGTAATTTAGAGTTTAGTAAAAAAAAAAAAAAAAAAATATGCTACTTTAGTGTATTTTGGGAAGTTGTTGCTCCTTACTCTAAATCTGAAATTTCACCCCAAAATATAAATTTTGGGAGTTTGAGTCTAATTATCAAACAAAGGTCCATTTTCTCTAGTTCCTATTTTATGTAAAATCCCCCAACACAAACCTAAATTGAAATTTTATCATTGCTTCATGAACTTCGAATGTGTTTTTAAACCCTACTACATTGAGTACATTCTAAATATATCATGAAATGGAAATTAAGTTTAGACTATGATGAATTCTAATGTCCTTGTCCTTGTGATATATACACATGGTGAAAATTTGAAAATTTGAAAATTACTTTTATATTTAACGTGATTTTGTCAAAACTTCCACCCTAAACCAATTTTAAAATTTTTTTTTATATATATTGTGAAGGGCCATTCAAGGCCTTCGGCACGCTATCCAGAGGACGGAAAGGCCGTCCCAGACCACGAACAAGCCGTCGAGAGGATGGGCAGGTCGTTCCCGACCAGGGACACACTGTCGAGGAGACGAGCAGCCCGTCCTCCTGAACGGCCTTTCCGTCCAAGAGACGGACACATAGCAATGGTAGTACTCTTTTGATAGCACAACATCCGGGATGCGCCGCTGCCACATAATTTGAATTCATTAGTGAACATGCGCACTTGTGACACACAGTGGAACGCAACATTGCCGGTGTACATGTAGCAGGTAATTCAGTGATGTCGGAAGACTGTAATTGTCATGGTGAAAGCAGTCTTCAATGTCCACATACATCGTAGCAGAGTCCAGAAGGTGAACTATTGAGGATACCATCAGAGGAACTCACATTCTTATCACAATCTTTGCACTGCGTAGGATTAGCACAGACAGCAGGGTTGTCCCCGTCACGTCTCGTCCGTCCGTCAGGATGTCCGGACGGACGTCAGGATTCAACCTCGGCGTCCGTCAGGATGTAATCTGAACGAGAACCGTTCACAGAGGATGAAAACTACGGAAATGGATGGACGTTCTTCGTCGACAGGCGCGCCGGACGGGCGAGCTTCCGTCGACGGGCACGGAACGGGCGTGATGGACGGGTATCTGGACGGTTTGGATGGACGGGTATGTGGACGGAAAACTGGACAGGCGGGTGGACGGGCATGTGGACGGGAGGGTGGGCGGTTGTGTGGACGGGTATCTGGACGGGCGGGATGGACGAGTATGTGGACGGGCATTTGGACGGGCATGTGGATGGAAGGGTGGGCGGTTGTGTGGACGGGTATCTGGACGGAAGGGTGGGCGGAAGGGTGGGTGGTATCTGGACGGGCATGTGGACGGAAGGGTGGGCGGTTGTGTGGACGGAAGGGTGGGCGGTTGTGTGGAAGGGTGGGCGGTTGTGTGGACGGTTGTGTGGACGGAAGGGTGGGCGGTTGGGTGGGCGGGATGGACGGGTATTTGGACGGAAAACTGGACAGGCGGGTGGACGGGCGGGTGGACGGGCATGTGGACGAGCATCTGGACGGGTAAGTGGACGGTTCTCTGGACGGGCATGTGGACGGAAGGATGGACGGAAGGGTGGACGGAAGGATGGACGGAAGGGTGTGGACGGGTATCTGGACGGAAGGGTGGGCGGAAGGGTGGGTGGTATCTGGACGGGCATGTGGACGGAAGGGTGGGCGGTTGTGTGGACGGAAGGGTGGGCGGTTGTGTGGAAGGGTGGGCGGTTGTGTGGAAGGGTGGGCGGTTGTGTGGACAGTTGTGTGGACGGAAGGGTGGGCGGTTGGGTGGGCGGGATGGACGGGTATTTGGACGGAAAACTGGACAGGCGGGTGGACGGGCGGGTGGACGGGCATGTGGACGAGCATCTAGACGGGTAAGTGGACGGTTCTCTGGACGGGCATGTGGACGGAAGGGTGGACGGTTGTGTGGACGGGCATGTGGACGGAAGGGTGGGCGGTTGTGTGGACGGGTATCTGGACGGGCGGGATGGACGGGTCTTTGGACGGAAAACTGGACGGGCGGGTGGACGGGCATGTGGACGGGCATCTGGACGGTTCTCTGGACGGGTGGGATTGGATTTTTTGCCTAAATGCCCGAAGCACCCAAATTTGGTGTTGGCAAAACTTCAAAGTCAAATAAAACCTAACCAAATTGCTATTTTTAGTAGTATCCAAGTTGCTATTTTTAGGAAGTTCTTCTTGAAGTCTAGTTTTAGCATCAATAGTCTATTCTTAAAAATAAATGATAGTGATTTATCGTTCCAAGACTTTGTGCAAGGGTACCCATTGCAATCTTAACTTCTTGTAGCATTGAGAGCTTTTGGAAATGTGCCTCGAAAACACAACAAGATCTTGGAGAAAACATCACATTCAAATTTGAAATTTAATTAAAAGAAAAATATGGAGTATACTTTTAAAAGCCATAAATTGTTTGGGGTTATACATGTTAGGCAATTTAACCTCATGTTTTTTGGGTCTAAATTTTTTTAAATTTTACTTGTGAAAACTGAAAAGAAGATTGGAAGACTTCACATCATTTTTGTAGTTTTAACACCCTCATGTTCAAACATTATAATCTTTTACTCTATAAGTGATATTGTTGTGTTTTAGCAACCTATGAGATTGCTAACATGTCTTGTTTGAATTTATACGGTTACAATTTTTTGCAAATTGATACACCTAGTCTCCTAATCAAAAATGTTGACATTTTGTTCAATAATGCCATAATGCCATTTGAGAGAAAATGGAAAATGTTAAATACTTTAATTTGTAAACTTTGGAGTTAAAAAAAAAATGAGGGAGTAGTCAATCATGTGTCCAACTAAAAAAAGATTCAAACTAAATAACTAATAGAAAAGAAGTTACAAAACGTGAATTATTTAGGGTTTAATTCTAAAGACTTAGAGGAGATTTCATCAATTATGAAGCAATAGAGATTTTTTTTTATTATTTTAGGCTTTGGGGAAGAATTTCCATTGTTTTTATTTCTTAGACCCTAAAGTAACATACTCTCATTGTCCTTACTGCAAGGGACAAAATGGATTTTCGATAGGCGCCCATGATCTAATTTTTTACTCAAACTTTTGAAAACTTTTTCATAAGAATGATAAAATAGAATTATAGAATGATAGATAAACTTATGAGTTTATTCATAATACAATTTCTATTCCAATCAGTGCTTAGGAGCAAGGGGTTAGGGATAGGCCACAAGAACAGAATAACCTCAAACAGGGGAGATCGGGACACTGGGCGGTCCAGGACTCCGGGTAGACAAAAAAATCCACAATAAAATGAAATACAAATTTGTATATTTTTTTCTAGTTGCATTATATTTTCTTTTAAATGGGAGGCTTTCATTCATCCCATTTGGATTAGGAATGGAAAAGTTATGGATTTTTCTATGGAGCGGGCAATCCTAGCCTCTTCTTTAAATAGATTTGGAGCTTTCACTTCGAATGCTAATAACTTTCAATCCATACGGTCAAACATCACAAATTTATGGTCACGTCATCTAAGACAAGTGCAGAACAAGATCCTTTGGTTCGATTCAAAAAAAAATTGGAAAATTTAATTCATAGGTGAACATAGCAAAAGGGGTGGTTTAGGCCAAAAAATGGACTTCGGACTTTAGGGCAACACCCAAAATAAAGATAGAACACTCTTTTACCTACCATCTAAGCATACAAGCTTCTTCTATACTATTACAAAAAGGTACAATAGATTACAAAAATAGACAAAGGCGAAGCAACAATACACAAGGTGGAAAGAAAACGATAAATGTACATACTTTATAAATCCGCTGAAGTACATAGTAAACTAATAAAGACTTTATATAATTACATATGTTTGCTTTGTATAACTTCCGGTATTTAATTCTATACATCTATCTAGTTATACACAATCTAGTCCAAAACTATCTATTCTACTTCTTCGATTACAACGCCTCGTGCTATGCTGTTTCTCAAAAATTGTTGCAATTCTCGTCGCGATTGCAAAGTCGTCAATAGCTGAAATGCGTCGATGTCGTATCTATTATGTAAGTGGGAATAAATGGCACTCACGAGAGCTGGCTCATGGAAGGTATTGTCTTCAATGTACGTCATTTGTTCCTCAAAACTCAGTTCACCCTCAAATCCGACTAGCGCGCCTTGAGAGTTAAACATGATGCGCTGTGGATGTGGCGCACGCACAAAAATGGAGCGGTCTTGGTCCCAATGTCCACCCGCAATCTGACCAAAATATAGTCGACGCCCTGGATCACCCTCTCCCAAAACCCTTCTGATCACCTCTGTCACTTGGGCATCACTCTGCCAATGTATCTCAGCGACCGTTCCTGCCGGGAGGTGTCGGTTGTCGTGGCCCCACTTCCAAAGCCATGTCACGTCTGAACCCCAATGTACTCTATTACCGAGGCCCGGTAAATTTTCTTCATTGTACTCGTACGCTGCAGGCATGTGGTCTTGAAGGCCAAACGTTTTGTACAGTCGTGCATGAAATGGAGCTCTACATTGCGCACATCTCTTTCTGGTGACCATGTGAGGAATGAGACACCCGGGGTGGTATAGATGGCCACATGTACCAAGATTCCATCCACCTTCTGGGCCAAACGGTTTTTGGCAAATTATACATGTTGTTCCATCTTGTACAAAAGCTGGAACGGACGGCCACACTAGTGGTGTAATGCCATCGCGGTTGGGTGGCCCGTACCGTTGGCGCTCGATATTGTATTGGAATTCCAAGTCTGCACGGGAATTCCAATCGATGCTTGAATTCTCGGCGAACACTGGCAAATCGTCGGTGAACATTTCTGCCACCCGAGGCCATGAGGTCAAGCCAAAATAACGTTGACCGCCATCATTGAATTCCGCAGCCACTCTCCTCACTTCACGCTGCATTTGCTCAGCCTCGTTTAGCACCATGCTGCATGTCAACTTCATGTTGCACATTTGAAGCAGCATCTGTTCCTTCTGAGGATTGTGGACCAACCGCATGTTTTGAGCACTCATTGCGGTCATGGTCTGTTCCATGTCAGTTCGAGCTGCAGTCAACACCGCCACATCTGCCTCAGCGTTGTTGGCACGGAGTTTCCAAAGCACGCATGGCGCTTGTTAATTCTTCCATGCTTGTGCGAGTACTTCCAACCTCTGCTTCAGCCCGCTCAGCACGTGCACGCATAATATCCAACGAGGCACTTTCTGCACTTGGAAAAATGGCCCGTGGTCGTACCACAAACTTAGGTGTATTGCTCGGGCCTGCTCTGTCTTCGTCTGCCCCGTATGTAGCACGTTCCACTACAACATCGAGTGGTGGAACTGAGTCTGTGCTGAACCGCCTGTTGCGCTCTACAAGCTCTGCTTCACGTGCGATGAGGCGCACGTTTTCATCTACAAGGGCCCGCATCCTTGCACTTTGAACTTCAAACTCTGTTGCATGAAGTCGTAGCGCTTCTTCTTTTTCCGCTTGCAGTGTTTGTACTAATTGGCGCAAGCGAATTAGTTCTTCACTGTCAGCTTGGGCTCCACCAATCACATTTTGTTGGTTGACATTTGCACCGCTGCTCTGACCAACTTCTACTTCCATCAACTCCGTCCTTGGCTGCTCCACGGGTGGAACCACATCCATTTGCACATTTTGAATACCAAGCAATGGCACGGCAGGAATTTGTGCATTGTCCAGTGGCACGGCAGGATTTGTTGGAATGTGGCGAGTTCTATTTGGAAACTTGTTGTCCCGCTGTCTGCCCAAAAAGCTTCTCCAATCCACATCCTTGCCAAGAAAAACCTCCGCATATGCCATTTGGCACAATGAAAGTGTCCCGTCCTTCTTCGATCTTGAACCCCAAAGTGCCAATGACACTTCAATCATCCTCTTCTTGAAGTGCGGATGGGTGCACTGGTCAATATTCACCACACCAGATTTCACGTGCACCTCGTACCGGTCGTGTGGCCAATGGCGGTTGATGTGGGCCCAATCTACAAACCGCCGACATGTCGCTCTTGTCCATGGTGATTCTGCCTCCAACCACCCAGGCTGTGCCATAATCCCTGGGGCATTAAGTGTGCCCCAATCCAAAGTTGCTCTATTTCCTCTCTTCTTTCTACCACTTCCCTCACCTTCAGGTCCCTCACCTCCTGCTACATCCTCTGCATCCATTCTTGATACCTGCACAATGACACACACGATACTGTATGCGAATACAATGACAATTTGCTTTGCCTTCTGTTGCGTGAAGGCAACTGAAATGTGGCAAAACAATGTCAAATGTATAACACTTCCCCTCAAATTGCAATGCGAAGCTTTCTCAAGCTAGGACAGTGCAATTCAAAAGAGGAAGCAAGGGCAAATGTGAAAAAATGTCACTTATACCCCCCAGTTACCGACCCGGTTAGCAAGGGTAATTAACACCTAATCAGCCCGTCCCCCCCCAAATCCAGACCGTCCACGGCGGGGGACAGCCCTGGAATGGACGGCCGATCCGTCCACGGACGTCCGGCCTTGGGTCGGAACGCCGTCAACGGGTTCGGGGCGCCGTCTCTAGGTTCGGGGAATGATTACACCGCCGCCCGAGAGTTCGACGGATGGCCTTTCCGTCCTCTAGACGGGCTGCCCGTCCCCTCGACGGCCTTTCCGTGGAAGGGGACGGGCTTTCCGTCCCCTCGACAGCCTGGGTGTGGGAGGGGACGGGCATTCCGTCCCCTCGACGGCCTGGGTGTGGGAGGGGACGGGCATTCCGTCCCCTGGACGGCCTGCCCGTCCCCTCGACGGCCTGGATGTGGGAGGGGACAGGATTTCCGTCCCCTGGATGGCCTGGATGTGGTCCTGGACGGGCTTTCTGTCCCCTGGACGGCCTGCCCGTCCCCTCGACGGCCTGGATGTGGTCCTAGACGGGCTTTCCGTCCCCTAGACGGCTTGCCCGTCTCTTCGACGGAAAGCCCGTCCAGGAGGACGGTCTGCCCGTATCCTCGACGGCCTGTCTCTGGTCGGGAACGACCTGCCCATCCTCGCGACGGCCTGTTCGTGGTCTGGGACGGCCCTTCACAATATATAATTTTTTTTTTTTTTTTAAATTGGTTCAGGGTGGAAGTTTTGACAAAATCACGTTAAATAGAAAAGTAATTTTCAGATTTTCAATTTTTCACCATGTGTATATATCACAAGGACAATGACATTAGAATTCATCATAGTGTAAACTTAATTTCCATTTCATGATATATTTGTTTTGTACTCAATGTAGTAGACATTAAAAACACATTCGAAGTTCAAATCGCAATAATGAAATTTCAATTTAGGGTTGTGTTGGGGGATTTTACATAAAATAGGAACTAGAGAAAAGGACCTTTTGTTTGATAGTTAGACTCAAACTCACAAAATATCAATTTTGGGGAGAAATCTTAGATTTAGAGTAAGGAGCAACAACTTCCTAAAATACAGTAAAGGAGCATATTTTTATTTTTTTTATTTTTTCTAAACTCGGAATTACTTGGAGGCAAATATTAGAAAGACTACAAAATCAATTGGATACACTTTGTAACTCAACATGGTAGGTCCCAAGAAAATGAAATGAACGCTTCCAACTTCTTTCCATGTCATTGAAGTGATTGAACTGCCATTAAATTGGCACTAAATGATGCCGTTGGGTGTTCAGAGGGTGAAGTTTATTGTAAATATCTTGCAATCTACAATTCTACATAGGTCAAGTTTGTGAAATTTCTTCCGATCAATTGAACACTAGTCTAGTACTCTAGTATGAGATCCTACATGCTACAAGCAAAGGTGCACCTTAGAGGCCTAAACACATTTTTTTTTTTTTTTAATTCTTTGCTATAGAAAATTAGAAATGGCAATTTATTCAGATTTAGTATGGAAAAGACTCAAAAGAGGCCTTGCGACTTCAGTCAGTTTAGTGGCTAACATACGATACTACATAAGCAATTAATAAACAATCCATAAGAAAAACTATAGTAATTCACCGCTAGTTGCATTATAATTTAGAAGCCATAAAAAAAATATAGGCACCACAAAAATGTCAAGTTCATGTACTCAATGTTGCATTTTGATTTTGAGAATAAAAATAAAAGGCAAATGCCATATGTTATTATGTTACTATTTTAGAGTTTTCCTTTCTGTGGAAGACTACATGGAACATTAGAATCCATTCGTCCTTTTTTTTCCTTTATCTTACGGACTTACACCAATCCTCTCTTATTTGTCATAGTTACATAAACTTGAACATCAAATTCTCTTAAAATTGCAACAACGTCTAGGGTTTAGGGTTTAGGGTTTAGGGTATAAGCCTATAGGATTTACTTCAAAACCTAGGTTGGACTGGATACTACGAAACATGTCCTTCATTTCGGTAGTTGGCATTACAAGTGCAAAACTCAATCAAGATGTAGTCTTTGAAGTTTGAATTGGAAAAAAATAGATTAATGATTTAAATTCAAAGTTTTAGAAAACATATTGAAGACAACAAAAAATGGCATAACAATATCTGTAAAAGGTAAAACATTCTTAAGTATAGATGTATAGGGCTACATTTTTTTTATGTAATGTATGAATGGAAAGAAGAAACAATGTTTTACATGAATCAATGATATGCATATGACATATGTTGTTTAGGAGGTCTTTCACTTATTTCATAATTAACCATTTTAGAGTATTAATCTTACTACCTTTAACTAGAGCATTTAGAGGGTTGTTTTTGTCTTGGTCTTTGTATATTTGATCCGTTCTCAGTAAGTTATTGAATGTTTGTACGATTGAGACTTTGAATTGAGTATACTAGTATAGACAGGGTTTAAAATTCAACAAAATACTAAATTGTCATGTGCACTTACATGCAAGGAAGGATGGAATCAAAATACAATAATCCCAAGGGTGAAATTGTTCTACGTATAATTGATAAAATTCATTTGAATTCAAATTTGAGCCCTACAGATTATAAATTATTTTAAGGGATTGCGAGATTTTGAGGTTTTGGGAATAAAAACATTGTCCAATGCCAACGACTTTCGTGAAAATGGGTGCAATTAGAATCAATAGAATGAATCAAATGTTAACATGAACATCCAAATAGAACATTAAAGGACCGACATTAAGAAGTTTTCAATTTGACCTTTGGTGATTTTTTTCTATGTATCTCCCATTATTTACGTGCAACAAAATAGAATTCCATTCTAAATGAGCAGTAAACCTCGTTTTCAGCATTTGAATGTCATCCCTGGTATTTATTTGTCCTCTAATTGAAACAAATAAATACATTAAGTTAGCACTCCTAAACTACCCGCCCCTGTAGACTAATGCCCGATTGAGAGGAAGGACACCTGTCCTGACAAGTCCGAGAGTGCCGAACCACATAAATGAAAAATTCGTGGAACAAGGATTAGAAATGAATTCCACTTGTTCGAACGTCCCGCTCGACGACCTTCCCGCCCTCTCGACGGCCTTCCCTTCCTCTCGACGGCCTGTCCGTCCTCTCGACGGGCTTTCTGTCTCTCGAGATTCAGATTGTCCTCTCGACGACCTGTGCCGTCTCTCGAAAGTCTTCATGTCCTCTGGACGGCCTGGCCCGCTGGACGGCTGGTCCGTGGGGGGGACGGCCTTCTCGTCCTCTGGATGCCCAGGATTTAGGCTGGACGGTCTCAGCCCCTGCATGGCCGTCCGCCCTCTCGACGGCTGGTCCGCGGGCTGGACGGCTTGTCCCCCTGGACGGCCTTCCCGTCCTCTGGACGCCTTGGACGGCCCTGGACGCCCTGTTCGTCCTCTCGACGGCCTCTCCATCGACATGAAATGGGTATATAAGACTGTTTTTAGGGTACTTTCGCCACAGTCTCTCCTGCTCTGACGGTGCTCTCTTGTCTTGGATTGGTTGCAGTCCTTGCTTGCGAGCGCGGGTGCTGGGTAGAGGCTGGTTTGAGGAATAAGGGGGGCGGTTTTTCACTTTGTGAAAGCCGAATTCCTAATTCCTATCATTTTGATTATTTGTTACTTGTTACTATCACGATGGCTGGTCGAGATTTCTCAAAGAGAAAAGTTGATGATTGGTACACAAGTATTGGAAATGCACCGATGATGGACCCGGATGCAGAATCACCAGAGCCCGTTTCAGAGGCCGTAGTTGCTGAAGGGTCCGTAGTTGCAGAAGGGGCCACAACTGCTGGGGGGGGGCGGAGAGTCTTCGAAGGGGAAAAAAAAAAAACGAAGGAGGCACAAGGCTACAAATCCGGAGAAGTGGCCAAGCAAGGGTGCAACGCAAAAATTGCATGAAGTGGCGTTGGATTTTTTTGAGCAGTATTCGATTTCGCAGTTGAACACAACATACGTCTCGCGCAGATTACAGGGAGTGGATGTCATAAAACAGAAGTTCCACCACATGTTTTGGACAACAATGAGCGCGGATGAGTGGCATGAAGACCACACGAAAGAATGCTTCGATCATTGGTTGGAGTCACAAGTGCAAACGTGTATCTTCAACCTTGCCCAAGTTGCGGGAAAAATAAAAGGCTTTTAGAAGAGTGTAGTGCCCAGACAACAAGCATTGAATTTGTTGCACAAGAAGGTGTATTGGTGGCATGAAGCAATGCGTGGACTGTCTTCAAACAACATCCGTTCCGCTCCGTGGTTTCAACGAAGTCAAAATTTGGCCTTTGGTCAACAAGCTGCAGGAGGAGTGGTTTTTCTTGAACGCGGAGTGGTGGTGGTTCCTTTATCTAGCCATAGCAAACAAGGGGGGCATGGGAGGGTGCGCAAAGTATGTGTTCAAAATTCAAAACATATTCCGGAGAATATGGAATTAGCTGGGAAGTCAGCTTTGCGCGTGGATGAATTGAAGAAGTCCAGGGAGAAGTTGTCCATCGAGGCATTGGTATGTCCATGCGAGCATCCAGGGGTCATCAAATTCTTTGCTATAAATGATATGACCATAGAGTGTTATTCGCAGTGGTGGAATGGCGGTACTCTCGGCACCATGTTTACACTGGATGAGAAGAACCGAGATCCAGATGAAATTGGAGAGGTGGCTTACGATGCAACTCCACAAACAATGCAAGCCATGAAACGACTCATGGCATATAGACGCAAGCGCACTGAACTTGCGTGGGCAATGATTTGCATTGTGGATGCAGTGCAACAATGCTCTGTATTGCACAACGACATCACACCGGAGAACATTATGCTTCATTTTCCGAATGATGATGGCAGAACCGTGTGGATTGGTCTATGTGATTGGGGAATGGGTAGCCGCATCAACGAAGAAACCCCTTCTCTTTACCAATTCAATTGTCCAAGGAAGTTGCAGGCAACCCGAGCGCAATGTTGGTGGGTGGCTCCTGAGTTGATGTACTTGACTGGAGAGACAGGAACTTCATCATCTCCTACTCGCAGGGTTAAGCCACCGTGTGTTAGTATACACACAGATGGATACTCCATAGGCAAATTGGCTATGAAGGTATGGAAAAAAGATCGTGGAAATCTAGAGATGATTCCGGACCATACGGCATTTGGTGCATTTCAAACCATGTTGGGTGAATTGTGCAAGGTGGAGCCACTACAACGACGCTCGGTGACATACGTTGTGCAGCGTCTAAGTGGTGCTCCAACGTTTTGGACACCAGCTGTGGATTGCTATTGCGAGGCTCGCAAAGAACAAGACCTTTAAGAAGAGCAGGCGCGCAATGAAGATTAGATAATAGTGTATTACCATATAGTTGCAAAGTTAGTGTTTACTTAGCACATGCGGTTATTATAATGTAGGCTTGAGGACATACGTAGCAATGTAGCACACTTTGTGGCTTCAATGCATTTTGTACTCATTTTGGTTTATATAAAGATATAAAAGTATTTTACCAAAACATTGAGTTGTAAAGAACTTATTGTCTTTCCTAACTTTATCATTTAAATTGAGTTTAAACAAAAATCTTATATCTTTAGTACTAAAAACTCTGAATTGTACATCATTATAAGAAATTCCAATTAGTTTTGTGCACAATTGTAATTGTCATCATTTTTTTTGCACTTCGTGCCATAAATAAGTAAAAATAGAAAAAACAACTCACGAGATTCTAAATTTTTAGTTTTTTACAAGAGGTCCAAATATCAATAGAGATTTCTAGTCGAACCAATTTTCAATTGGTTATTTTAGTTTTCACACCCGAAACTAATAAACAACCACAAAGACGGGCTTGAAGTCAAATTTCACTATCAAACCAAATTTATATTTTTATTGAAAATCAGCATAATATTTTAATATTTTTTCAGAACACACTTGAGAATTTATTTTAAATTTATTTTATTTTTTTCAGCAAAATTAATGGAAAAATGAATTTATTGTGATTTTATAAAGCTAAACGTGGAAATCAAATTTTATCAATTAGAATATGTATCAGAATAACCGGAAACTCTTACCATAAAGTCATAAACGACGGAATGAATGAAAAACATAGTTTTATAATTTTAATTTAAATTAAATTTGAAATAAAGAAAACATACATGAAAAAAACACCAGACTGTCAGATTGTGTTATTTGGATTTTAACACATGGAGTTTTCAATTGCAATAACTCTTTCAAATTTAGACATCGATTCTTTCGTATTCACAAAAAAAAATTCAAAAACAATATTGCTCCAAACTCCAGAGGCCTAATTTTCCATAAATTGTAGTGAAAGTTAATTTGAAATTGCAAAGACCGCATTCAGAAAACTAGTTCTTCCAAGTTTGAATGCTAATATCTTTCAATCTATTCGGTCAAACTTCATGAAATTTTTTCTACGTGATAAAAAACATGTGAAGTACAAGATCTTACGGTTAGATATGGTAAAAAACATTTTTTCCACATGTTGAGGCAAATGCAAGAGAAAAAACAGTTTTGCATCCCTTTTTCTGTAATGACTTTGGGACTTTAGGGGTAAATAGTTCCATGAGAATGAAAGGAACCTGAGTCATATTTAATATTAATGCTGATTTCAATATGCAAGGTATTGAGCCTCTAAAACCATTGCATTTGAAAACATGAAGACCCTATTGTCATTTCAAAAACATTCAACGTCTTCCATGCCTAAGAATGCGCACAGAAGTATTTGCATTTGCTTCTTGTACTATTGGTTCATTACCACCAATTTCTTCGAGTGGACCTTGGCGAGGCACCGGCCCCCTGTAATCACTATCTCCTGGAACCTCACCATCTTCACCTATAGTACCACCGATGGATGCACCATCATCATTGGAATGATTGAATGGTGCACTATCACTTTCGCTGGAGGCCTCATCATTGCGGTTTCGTTGTGGTCGAGCTATAGAAGACAACGTCCGAAGAGGTCGTTGGCCCGTTGCGTCCATAATGCCATCTGTATTGGGCCCTCCCGTTTGAACTTCTCTTAAAAATGGTTGGGAAGCCGCTTCTTCCCTCCTTAGCCTTCTACGTGCTCTAGTATTCACACGTTTACTGGTAGTACCTTGTGGTCGGGGACGCTTCCCTCGATTATTGGCATGTACAGGTGGCCGCAATGAATTCGTATTTCTAGTCACACGTTGTGACACCATACCAGCCAATCGTGTACCTACCAACGAAGTTGGTTCGTGTGGACGAACTTCGGAACTAGACGGCCTTGATGAACTTTGGATTTGTAGATTTTCCAATACTGGCATTTACTGTTGTGCAACCGAGACTCGATTTGGAGGGGGCATATGTGCTTCTCCACCTTAAGGGGGCCCTTCTCTATGGGTGGTCCTCATGGGCAAGGACGGTGGTACTACTACTTCTTCTTCACGTCCTCTTTCAACGTCAACCCCATCTCTTTCTATTGTGGCATCAATTTGTACATCCATAGGGTCTGGATTTAGTGGTCTCGGTGCCACAATGTCCTCATATGTATTGCCCCCACTTGGCCCAACATTCCACGTTTGTGGCATTCGTGGTGGACTTGCTTGATGTCCCTCGGAGGCATTGTCGTTATTATCCCCCTCTTCAAAGTCAAATACGGATGCATCAATTAGAGGACGCACTCCTCCAAACCCACCAAATCTATCAAATGGTGGCTCGTCATCGTCATTGGAACTATCATCTGAATCGTCATCATCTGGATTAGAGCGAACCGAACCACGGTCTAGACCATCAGATTCATCTGTCATGGAATCCTCTGACATCATGTTTTCAATGTACCACCTTGTCGGATTTGCTGCAGCCCTTTCTCTTAGAGTCTTGGAATTGGTATAAATGTAAACCAATTCCTCAGCACGCTCAGATGTCAATCTATTGCATGATTTGTTGTGGACAAACGAATACATGCTCCAATTGCGTTTACATGATGATGCAGAACACACTTGTGTGAGGATCTTTTTGGCAATCGGTGCAAGTGTACGAGCACCGGCTCCGAGAAGGTCCCACTATTCGTGAGGCTGCAAATTCAAGGTGTTTACATCAGGGAGTCCACTAAAAATGCCTCGCCGATCTCTAAATGCTTGGTACTCAGACAAAGCTGACGCAAATGCTTGATCTCCAACCGCCAATTTGCACAAAACTCTCAATATGGCTTCTCTTGCCTCATCATCATCCATTAGCAAGACTTCGTCAAGTAAAAAGGGATTCAATAGAGCCCCAGCGTAATGCAAATCCGTCCTGAGCATGTCCCAGCGCTTGTAGAAATCATCGATGGCGGAAATTGCATACCGTGGCTCTAATGAAAATGGTGGATCCCTCAAAGATAAAACATGCTTTTTCACCTTTTTCATCACAAGCCATGCCTTGTCCAAGCACGGGTGCTTTCCATCAAACTCTCGAAGAGCAATCAACACGGGCTCCACTATGTGTACAAAGTTTAAACATCTCCTCCAAAATTCATCCGTTCGCACATATCGTTGCACATCATTAGCTTTTCTTTGCTTTTCACTGGATGCCAATCTCCGCGTGTACTCATTCCACTGCGGATCGTGGACTATTGATTCTACCGCTTTCCTCACCTCCACCAAACGTTCGATCATGAGGAACATGGTTGCAAAGCGTGTTTGAACGGGATTTTTCAAAACGTGATTAGGAGAATGTCGTCGAAAGATTGCAAGTGGCATGTGATGCGTTCAAATGTATTTCACAATTGACTTGGCTTTCTTGACCATACTTGTAATCCAATCTTGTTTTCCCCAATCTTCAAGTAGAAGGTCAAGTGCATGTACTGAACACCCTTGAAAATATATGTGTGGAAATCTACGCATTAACAGAGCGCCAGCGGCCAACATGTTTGCTGCATTGTCTGCACAAACTTGTACCACGTTCTGTGCCCCTACCCCGTCAATGTAATCACCCATGCAATTAGCCACGTAAGTAGCATCTTTGCATTCGCCTGTTGTGTCTATCGATCCAAGAAATACCTCTCCACTTGTACATGCCAACATGACATTCATCAATGGTCAATGTGTCACATTATCCCATCTATCAGAGCATATTGTAACGCCATACTTGTGGATTGGTGCCCTTGTCTTCTCTGCTACAATTGCTGCCACTTCATCTTTTGTAGATTTTATAAGCTTTGTACGAAGTGCATGGTACGCTGGAGGTTTGTAGCCAACTCTCGATTCCGATGTTGATTTCACTGCATCCAGAAAAGCAGGATGCCTCACTACATTGAATGGTATATTGGCTTCATAGAAAAACTTAGCGCACTTCTTGTCTAGTACTTGCTTGTTTGATGCGTTCATTCCATCTTGTACAGACAATTGCCTCATCGATCGACTGTGGGTCAAATTAGGAATGGGCGCCTCCAATGATCGTACTTGAGAGCTTTGCCCCCAGTGTTTTCTCCTCCATCATTTGCTGAGATTGAAGCATCAACTTGTTGCTCGCCACGTACTACACTTGGTAGTATCGTTGATGGTGATGTCACTTCCACGTCGCGTCCAGGTCCATGCGAAGTGTCCGTAGGTATATGTCCTCCACAATTCCAAAACATTACCTTCACGGCTGCATTGACTTTAGTGCACGCCCTCACTCCCTAGACGGTGTCGTTTCGTCTGTATCCCAAATGAAAAAGCAACCGATCCTTTCGGTAGCTTAGCAAAGTTTCGCAAAACTTGCAAGCAACTTTTCCATCTGGCCGTAGTGTGTACCAAGGTTCCCATTGTGATCTTCCTCCACCCATTGCTCTTATCTGTCCTCCTCTACCTGTCCCTGCACCAAAAAAAAGATAAGTATTCTGTTTGAAATGTGATGTGGCAACAACACTTGTTGCTCTCACAACAAGTGCCACCACAACACACTCTTCTTGGACTTCGCTCTACCGCAATGGTTGTACTCCAACCAAGACATGAAAGGCAAAATCAGCAAGGGAAAGTAATCTTGAATAGGCGGAAGTCCTTAATATACACCTTGAAGCCCTCCCTAAAACCCTAAAACCCTAAACCCTAAACCCAGCTAGACGGACATCTGGCTGATGGGGTGGACCCTAAACCCGCAGCCCCGCACCCTAAACCGTCCAAGCGACGACTGTCCCGTCCAGCGATATTCCGGTCCAGGGGATGGGACGGATTCGCGTCCAGGGGACGGATTTTCGTCCTGGAGACGACCTCTTCGTCTAGAGACGGGCTCTCCGTCCAGGGGATGGATGGGCTCTTCGTCCAAGAGACGGATGTCTATTCGGCGACGGAATGACCGTCCAGGAGACGGCCCGACGCCGTCGCAGACTGGACAGATTTCATCCGCGCCGCGGATGGTCCCGTCAGTATCGGCGACGGGCTCTGACGCATCATGACGCGTCCGGACGGACGCGTCATGACATCCGGACGTAAAAAGCCAACGTCACGTCCGGATAGACAACCCTGACAGACAGACATGACCATCTACTGAAGGACTTCCGAAAATTGAAGCAATGGCAAGAAATAGATAAGGGTCCTTCATAACACAAAAACTGTTAGAATGAAGTTCAACAGCGTCGTCGTCGCAAATTCAAGAGAAATTCCGAAATGATGCATGCAAGGCTGCGACATCTTACACAGTGATGTCCACCAAAAATAAGGGAGTTCAAACTTTGAAAGTGATGGCCGGTAAAATGGAATTTCAATTCTATACAAATAAGGCGTGACTGATATGAAGTTCAGAGAACATCCTTCTGAATTACCAACGGTCAGCAAGTGCGCAGCACTTACCTGTGAAAAAAGTCCACAAATAGGTCATCATTGCAATGGTGCTTCAAGTGCCCCTTCGTCATCAACTTCCTCATTCATCCTACCACACAATAATTGCAGTCTTGTTATCTGTTGTGTAGTTGCAACACTGAATTGGAAACTTCCTACAACTATAACAGTGTCCAAGTTCGGGACGCAGTGTTCATCAATTACAACCAAGTCGAAAACTTACAATTTCGGTACTTCGGAAGAAGTTCATGGTAGACGTGCACTTCTATAAACAACTTTCCAATGGTACAGCGTTCATGCTTTCAAATAAATTATGAAGTGCTCGGCAAACAAGCATAAACACAACACTTCATTATACATTTTTCATTGAAATGCATGTGCATCTTCAGTACCGTCTTCTTCTTCTGCACTGACACATTTGCCGTCTACGTAATTCAAATTTGCACACATGCACTAGAAGAAAACTGTGTTGAAAATTGCAGTTTTGCATGGGCTGAAATTCATTGAAACCTACGTTTCCAATGCAGAAATCTGTGTTGGAATGTGTTTTAATACAGATTAATAAGTTGGAAATGTGGGTTTCAACAAATTTCAGCCTACACAAAACTGTAATTTCCAACACAGTTTTCTTCTAGTGATGGCACTAGTCGTGAAAAATGAAGAGTCATTCACGTTGTCATTTGTGCTATTCTCCTGTGACTTTTGTATGTACTTTTGGCTTGTGAATGTCATACCCTAACAAAAATGCATGCCCTGTTATAAATTCATGACAGAATGCAACTTGCCCTGCAGAAATACGGAGAAGACGTACGAAGAACAATCGTGCTAGCCACTTTCATGAAACAATTTACGTTACTTGCAACGCACTTGCCTTACAAACTCGAATGCTCTGGGTTGCACGTTCAAATACTCGAACAAGTTGACAGCAATGAAACTTCTGTGGACCTGAAATATCAATTCAATGCTGACAATTCCTGTGGGCGAGCACTGTTCAGTCTGTCCTTCAACGACAACAAATCACGACATTAGCATTTCCGAAAAGAATACAACGATCTATGCATACACAATGAAGCAACGGGATATGACGCATGCATTATCGAAAACCGACAATGCTAACACAGAGTCCTTTCAGGCATTGCCGCATTGGTACCACTTTACACAAATTAAAGCTGCCTCTATGAAGGCATACATATATTTATGAAAGTCCTTACAGAAGTTTGCTTTTGTTTTTAGTTTCCGCATGAAATACTTCCCAAAAAAATACTATGCATACTTCGGCTTCCGCTAAGTCACATAAAACTTCAAGTCTGCATTTTCCAAAAAAACACTGTACACCAAAAAGGGACTTTATGCGGCACTGTTCGCTTCGGCTTGCCTTGTCCAACCTTCCCCCTACAGTTCTTTGTACAGGAGAAGTTTTCCAGCAACTACGCTTTGAAAAGCCTTCGTAGGAGATTATACAATTACCTACACAAGCCCACAACAAAATACGTTCACAATATGGAATACACACTGACGTTCATGCTTAACTAACGACAATGATTTCCATCTTCAACTCAGACACAGGAGCGTTTGAAAATGGCAATGTCCCATGTCTTTTGGCCTTCTGTTGGAATGCTACATTCTCATAATGTTGCATACTTCACCGTATTGCATCTTCATTCTACTGTAGTACTAAAGGGTCATTGAAAAGTACAAGCGCTTTCATTGTAGGATTTGTAGGGCCACTGGCATTTAGTCACGACGGTTGACTGCTCACCATGAGTCATTTCTTCCAACTGGCCTCGCCACGTTTCGCATTCACCAGCTGCAATTACAGTCCACATTTGTCAACTGAAGATGTTGCTCTGCTACAAATGCTATAGTCGTTCTGCCCTACTTCTAGTACTGCACTTACGCACACGCAAAAGCAAAGGTCCTACCATCCTTGCAATAGTGCAAATGCACTGGCTAATGCTGCAGTATACACTTCCTCGCATGCAACGACTGTGCAACGTCTTCTGTACTGTACCTTAGCACTGGGTAAGGAAGGCTTCACGACAGCCGAAGATTTCTCATTAATTCCTTTACCGGGCTTGGATGGAACAGTTTTCTTTGGAGCACCAGCTGTCTACATGCTCTTCATCTGCCGATGAGGGCGTTTTCCGGTCTCCCTATTCGCCTCCTGCTCATCCTGCATCACGAACAAAATGACATGCCACTGATTACATACAGGTTCAATTCAAAGTTTCATGGAACCATTTGTTGTTTGCGTACATCCACATGTCTTCATTATATGCCCACATGAAGCGTTTTTCTAGAGGGTGTACACCATAACTTATACAATACTACAAAGATTACCCCTCTCTACTTATCATTGCATTCATATTAAATGGGCATTTCATTTTAACATGTTTTATGGAGTACTAATACAGTAGCAATGACGAAGAAGCAGCTGCAGAGTCCCATGGATAACCATTCACAGAGTGCCTTCAAATGAAGGTGGATAATAATTAATGCCACCTACTTCAGAATTTGTCATACTACATGTTCATTACACTTGTGTAATGCAACTCAAAGTAGCAGTTCCTCTAATTCGCCAAAATTATTTTCAAGACATTGCAAAGGATAAGAGACTTGCAGAAAGTACTTGCTGCAGACGGTCGGAGTCTTCATCGACCAATCCGTCGCCAAGCCCAAGTTTGTCAACAGACATTTTCTTCAACACGCACTCAGTGCCGTCTTTCGTTACGTCCTCTCCTGCAAGTGCAGTCGGAACAGGCTTTAGCGGTATTGTTTCTTCTTGCATGTTCTGTACTACGAAAGCATCCTCCATGTACAGGCGGACCACATCCTCCCGGTCGCTGCCTTCCACTTCGACTTCATTTGGGACTTGGCCATCAAATTGTACAAGTAGGCCACCGTCTTCAGGAACTTCATCGGGTGACGACTGTGGCAAACACAAGGTGTCCATAGAGCTAGAAAGGGGAATTGTTGGACCTGATGCTGAAGGTCCCACCTCAGTTGACAGCGGTTGCAATGGCAATGTGTTCAACTCTTCGCAAGGACTCCACAAGTTCCGTCCGTGATTGCCCACAATATCCCGGAGCATGTCCTCGAAACGCGAATGTGATGAATCAATTTTCTACTGGAGTCCAGTGAGAGACCCCTCTATGTCAGCAACTCGCGTGTGCATTTCTTCCATATCCTTAGCACGGTCCCCCAGCGATGCCCTCTTCGCTTCTTCTTGTCGGTTGTATTCTCTTGCGACCTCCGCGCTGACTTCGTCCGGTTTTGGTTTACGGCCAAACCTGATGCTCTGGCAAAATAGGAGAGGACATGCCCTTGTCCTTGAGACTCTTATCAAACTACGAACATGGGTTACTAGTACATTACATATTCCATGCACAAAGTCCCCCTACTTCTCTTTTATTCAAATTGAGCACTATGTATTCATGAGTTCATAGAAACTTGACCTACAACATGCACTGTTTCAGCAGGACCTGCACTTTCACATTCTGAGCTGAATTGACGAAGCTCATATACTACGGCGGACTTTGAATAAAAGTACCACTATAAGAAATGGTAATACTCATGAAGGATGAAATGGCACTCACCAGACTGCTGATGGCATCACTCTTTATTGCCCTGAGTAGTGCCAGCTTCGACCTTTTCCCGACTGAGATGGCACGCATGTGCTCCGACATCTTGCGGGAGGCAGGTGATTGGCGATTTCGAACAAGTGTGTCCTAGTGCTCTGCAATGACCTCAGCCGGTTTTGGTTTGCCTGCATCAATCATGCCATTCAATCTCCATCGCGTATTGATCAATATCTTCGTCACGATGGGGGAAATCCACTTTTCACTTATTTTGGAGCTCCCCTCCTTGAGCTCCCAATCTGCAAGCACAAATAATTAATCACTACATATTTATTTTCACGTGTACAACAATGCAATGGATGTGCAATGCAAATAGAGGAAGATTGCACACCACTATATAAGCGCTTGAAGAAACGCTTCTTCTGTTGGGATGGTTGCGCTTCCCAATTACATGTGGGGTCCAAGTCCTTGGCATAGTGCTTCATGTCCTCTGCCAATACATGCATCATTCGTCCGTTGGGGAAGCCAAGGACATCCACCTTGATGGGTTTTTTCTCATCTTCTATGCCCTTCCCTTTGCGAATTGCAGGGGGGTTGCAGTCTTCGTCCTCGCTGCTGTCGGTACTCTCGTCACCCTCCAATTGCGTGCCTGAAGAATCACTGTTTCCAAGAAGGCATTGCCAGTATTTCACAGTGCAGCATTAGAAATGAAGCATGTGAAGCATACAACAATCCAAACACATGATTGTCGAAATAGTGACACCGCTCCTAAGACGACTCTGTGAACACGATATGAAGCTCTCCACACTGTAGTCCATTTCTCTGAACGCTTGAAGTACACTCTTCAAACAAAGCCGACATCTATAGAACACAGGTCCAAAAATGAGGCCTGCCGACGACCTACAGATTTCCTTCATGTTCATTTTTTTCGTTTTTCTAAAATTGACTTCTTGTCCATTGCTCTTGTATGCATAGTTACAACTACATAAAGCATGTATTTCGCAACTGAGGCCCACGGACTGCACAGTAGAAGACAATCAATAGAGGTGGAACCGCATGCCATGTCTAAAAAAACATACCGCCGTTTCGAAAAATACAAACATGTTTTCAAAAACGTGTAGAAAACGTCGGTGTTTTCCTGTGCAACATCTAAGTTGGCGGCCTGTTAGAAGCAACCGTATGCAAAACACAGAGGAACGGACCAGCATTCCAATACATGTTTCAACAACCATGGACCCCGACAAAATTTTCATGGAAGACAAGTCCATCACTAAATCGCACTATTGCTGCTCCTGTCCAACATGAAGGATAATAACAAAACACAAAAAAAGAAACACACCTGTCGACTTCAAGGTCTTTCTCTGAGTCTTCCATGTTCGTCCTCAGAGGACAAGTGCATTTGCATTGGAAGTGCTTTCCTTTTTTTGGACGGGGCTCCATCCGAAACCACCGGTGCCTTCCTTTTGAGAGCACGCATGTCTTCCTTCATTTTAGATCGACGCTCGTCTGCGCCTCGCATGCGAAACTCTACTGTCTTCGGAACTGGAACGTCATCGCCGCGACTGGTCCGTCCTGGAGACGGCTTCCTCTTCGACAATTTCACACGACCTCCTGCCATCTTCTGTCTTGCACTCCGCCAACGACCAAAACAGTCACTCAAGACCTGCACAGAGAAATGCAGGTGCAGTATACAGTCGTGAATCACTACGTTAATGACAAACAAAAAGTAGTAGCAGCATCCAAGTACAAGAAAACATCACTTGTGAAACATTTGTGTGCTTGCATACACGGACCACAGACAGTCTGTCCACGGACTACGTGAAGAAGCTCCTGTGGATGTCATGTCTTCACTCTGTACTCAATGCTGTTAAGAATACTCATTACAGAGAAGCGGCAATGAGGAGCCCTGGCAAACCATTACAAGAAGCAAAAAGCGGATGACAATTGCGCTTGTCAATGGCCCAATGCAGTACACCCAGTCTGAAGTCATGCCTGCAATACGTCTATCAATTCAGCATGCAATGGTTGGGCAAACGGACTCTTACCAGCACGTCAGCAACAGCACTCCTCTCAAGTAGTAACCACAGAACTACCAGCTGACAAATACAACAAAGGTGCACTTTCAACTCTGAGTGCGCACGATGAATCAAGTAGAGAGTGCAGAATTACAATGTGCCTGATGCGTCTCACTATGTGTCTGGCACTTCTTTTTAAGCGTGTAGTGTGTCATTGAAAACGAAAGAGAAGGCAACATACCTGCAGACAGAGAGACCTACTTCCAAGGGCAATTCGACACGGTCGTACACATCACATGCCCCCGTGGACAAAGGCCACCTGTGACCGCGAAAAAGACACTGTGTGGCCGTGTCCTCAGCAATTGTCGAAGGACAGGGGGCGGCGGTGGCAGGCGCCTACCAACTTCATGGTCTAATGGTTGCGTGTGCAGTTTTTAAACATTCATGCGTGTGATACGGTATTTCGCAATTAGAAAACAAAGATAATTGCAATCAGTTAGGGGTTCACCTGATTGGCGGCTGAGTTTTTGTCGACGGAAAGCAACGCAGTGTAACTAGAGGTAGAATTAGGTCTATCCAACTTTCTCCACCGTGTGCTACGCCTGGATCCAGGCCTCTGTAAATGAGTAATGTCATTTTGATTCTGCAAACTCTCTCCAGCATTGCCTCCGACGAGCTTCAAGAACTCAGTGAAGACGACGACGGCGGAGTCTGTGACACCAGCATCAACTTCCACGAAACTAGGTAAACTTGCAGTCTCTGTCAAAATACGTCCATCCCTTTGCAATTCACTGTGCACGTCCATTTCGGTCTTTGTAAACGGCTAGAGATACACGACGGGGCAGAAATGTCCGCTGCGCTTGAAGTACACAGAGTGCTCGCTTTTCCAAGGTTTAACGACTTCCTCCTGCGTAGTTGGAAGACACGTGAGACTTGCTTCAGGAGAGTACGGCAATTGCTTACTGGCCTGTCAGTACTTTCATGTGCTGTTCGCTCGGACGTTTTTTCAAACGGAGTTCTGTTCTCTACGACGACCATGTGCACATGATAACGTGCAAACGAACTATGGAAGAACCTTCCATGTACATGTACGTCAACATGACTTCAATTCTTACTTTTTCAGAAGAGCAGTCGTCGTTCCATGGACAGTATGTAGTCGACTTTCTTTATCAGTGCCAGAAATGTGGAAGCGGTATACCGTTTATGAACATGTGAAGCAGGAAAGCACTTCTGAACTGCGTTCTATCAGCCCTTCCTTTGAATGTTTGTTTCTGTGGTCCTTGCTATTCCCAAAATAATGTGGTGCATGCAATGCATGTACTGGTTGGACTGAATATGTGTGAATTAGTTGGTGCTGGTGAAGCGTACTTGCTGCCTGAAGACTACAGTTAGTAATGGACGTGCAAAATCTGTAGTGCTCACGATTATGTTTTCTGCCTTCCTTTGTCGTAGCTTCACTGAATATTGTCATTTGTAGAATAGAGAAGTTCATGTGTTCGGGGCATGCATTGAATGCCACTACTCTTCTGTCTATTGCGAATGTTGTGTTCATGTAGGCATTTTAGGTAGGACAGAATGAACAACCACACGAATGACAGGATGCATGAATGTTGTTACGAGCACTATTTTTCTTTGAATGCAAGATACTTTATGTGTACATAATTCACAGGATCTCGTGGAAGCTTGTACAGGGAAAAGCGGATGCGCAGCTCATCAACCACATTGACGAAAACTAGACGAAGTTGTCTGTAGAAGCCAAAGTGATGCAAGACAATTCTATTATGTCTATAAGGTAACATCACTGCACTTGCAGCATGTTTCTGTGCTTTGAGACCTTCTTCCACGCTTAGCCCAATTCTGAATGGACCTCTCAGGCCAAGTACTAGTGATTGCAGCATATCGTGCTTGAAAAGGACCAGCCGGGCTGAGAATACAGTAGGACTGGTTCTATGCTTGTCGACCGTGCTTCATGTAGAGGTAGAACTGCGCTTTAGTCAAGTCTCTTAAGAAAAATGTCAAGTATGCAAGGCCAAATCGAATTGTATGCTCTTTCGCCACCTGAATCCATGGGAGAATGCGGCAATTTCATGGACGTATAGTCCAGAGCAGACTATGGCGACACAGATGACAGTTCTCTACTTGGACAGCATGAAACTTCTTTGGCCGCACACCTAGAGTGCATGGTTTTCTTACACAAAGAGCATATGCATTGGTATGACTTAGGATTTGTTGGCACTGAGAACTTCATGCCGGAGACCATGGACGATGTGTACCATAGCAATACTTACACTATGTCTTGGTTCTATAATGGGGTTTATCCTTTCGAAAGTATAGGGGGAATATGACTCCTGGTTGGGTGAACAAGTGCGATTAGCGATGACTGACTGAAATTTTGTTGTAAATACTAGAAGTCGTTAGTAGTCCTCGGTGGTCTGACATTGTGTCAACCAATCCCAATATGTATGAATGGCCATAACTAGTGCACTATATCGGAACTGTATACTTTCTGATATTGTACACTTGATAAGGATTGGATGACTTCGTTGACATGCAACACCATCCCTATATATTTGTGATCTTCGCTCAATTTTGTGGTCAACTATGTTACACAGGCGGAACTACATGTACGTCACTAAGTCTCTTCATCTTCAATGGCTTGGAACACATACAAGGACATAGGAAGTATGTCACCTTTAGTGGCAACTTCTGGATTTCCGTGTAGCCTTGCTGAACTCACAACAAATGCTTGCAGACGGTGACTATGATGGAAATGATATGTCACTTATATGCTCATGACTTGTCAGTACATTGTGTGCAACAGGGGCTGCGAACGCTACTTCAGGAATGAATTCTCAAAATGTAGAATTGTTGTATCGTTAGGCGAGTTCCGATGGTGATATGCACGTCGACCTACAACGTCACAAAACTGCTATGCACTACAATATCGTGACCAAGAGCTTCAGAAGACAGTACGGTTGAAAACGGAAGTAAAGGTAGGTATTCTAGAACATCATGAGAGTCACTTGTATATTTTTATTCTGAACTCTCGAAGACACTATTGTACAGTCTTCATTTAATTATTCCAGGCATCCATTTTGAAAATTAAGATGCAGGATGTCCAAGTGAACATCGTGATGAATATGTCCGTCAAGAATTGCAGCTTCGATATCTGCGATGTATGCATACATAGTGTAGGACTTTTAATGTTTACTTTCTTTCAATTTACTTTTATTCCAAAAGCATCCAACTCTAACGTAGCAGTTTCGGTGCTGACATAAATGAACATAAATAATCCTTTTGCTTACATGTGCTGAGTGAGTTAGCGATATTAGGTTCCTAGAAATGAATAGAGCACTATCATTTCTGAGAATGTTTCACATGCGCCCGTTATTGCAATTAGTGTTTACCTGTTTCGTTATAAGACTATCAGAATTTTTGTTGTTTCTGGTTTAATGAGGTACTTGCACATGTGAATACTTCAGAATTCGCTGCCAAAAGGAACATCATTGGAATAGTAGCAGAAGGCTCGGTAGGAACTGTATTATACTAGATGGTTCACTTTCGGTAAGACTATCACTTTCTAAACATAGTGATTAGGTGACATTCTTTGGACAGCAGCAAACAATAATTGCTCTGCTTATGTTAATGAAGTCATTCACCAAACTTGAAAATGATGAAATGTACACTTACTGTACATGTGCACTTATGCACCAATTTCTTTGGAACTTCTGAAAATATTTTTCACACAAGGGTATGAATTGCTTCAAATTTGAACGTGGAGGCACCATAGTGCACGATTTCTTAAATTTTATTGATATAATTATTTATTTTAAAGAAAAACCTAGTGAACAAAAATAATGTTCACTAATGAAGTAGAGAAAAACTAGGATCATTTTCCAACTCCTTCATTTTGAGGATTCGAAGTACAGGAAGTGTCATTTCTAATTTCGAAAACAACATTACTGAAAGATTATATAGAAGGTCTATTGCTTACAGAAATTATTTCCTTCATACATAATAAGTGTGCACACTTGAAAGTCCAAGTGCGGAAGTCGTACTTCATTCTCAAGACAAGAGGAACTTGTAATTCACACCAACGCCAAGGGAACTTGTTGTAGGCATAGTTCTTCACTGTCCATAATCGAAATCATCATAAGAATTGTAGATGACCTTGTTCTTGAACTCTGTCATAGAAGAGAACTATTAAAATCATGTTTATGAACTCTGTTTTCTTGAATCTGTATGAAATGGTTAAATATGTACAATGCTTATTTTGATGGATTCTATCATACTTGTATTGAATACATAGTGTACAGTTCTAGCATACCACAGTTGAATTGGAGAATTTGACAAGTGAACACTTATAGAAAAAATAGCAAATGCACTTCGCTTTATTCATTGGTAAGAAATGAAAAGCTTCCACATTTTTTTCTGTACTAGTAAAAAAGCACTATCCAACTGAAAATTAGAACAAGAGTTTTTGAGAGTCTTACAATACTAGAAGGTGTACTGCACATCTGTTTGGGTTCAGCATGTTTGAAGGAACGCGGTTTTGATGGTCTAATGACCTATATGTGCTATAGTTTTTGCCTTTCGCGGTCAGTTACGTAAGGTCTACAACGCAGTGACGCACTATTTTAAATCCAATGAAAACTACAGAGTCCAACAGTATAGGAACTGCTTTCATATAGCAACAAGTCCTGCATTGTTTGAAAGGCGCGTGAACCACATATAAGAAGGGAAATGTACATGACTGAAGTCTTTGGCTTCCTTGCTTTGACAATTCTAAATGATGCCGAGCATGTAGGCTTCGCATATTTGCAACAATTGAAGACATCTACGAAGTACTATGAGCATGCCAATATGTTCAGTACAACAAGACGCCACAGTTCGCATTTGTAGTGATGGACGTACACTACGTCACATTCCAGTGGGGGACTTGATCTTGGAAACAGAGTTGCGAGTTGCAACAGAACAAAACATAAGAGCATTCTGATGCCCATGTAGAGATTGCCATGGGGGACAACGTAAGAGTATACATATAATCAGAAAGCACCATACAGCTGTGGGGCGAGACCCATTTCTTATGAAGTCCATGATAGGTGGTGATCCGCCTAACGGATATCCTCATCGAGGATTGTGGATAGAAGATGACATTTTCGACGATGACGTTGTACAAAGTGATGCACAGGTGGAAGCAATGTTGAATGACAATGATGACCATGTGAACACGGAGGTACCGAACATGCCCGAACAACAGTCTGAGCACCGTGACAACAACGCACTCGATGAATTACATGAGGTGCAGAGGCAAGTCATGGAGGTCTTGGATAGAAATGGCGCATTACATCGTGATGCGGTGGAAGTTGTAGATGTCGAAGACAATGAGGACAATGGTGCAGATACATTGGATGGCTTGGAAGAGTTGTATGATCAAGCTACAACACCAGTGTATGCAGGGTCGAAAACAAGCGTGGTGTCCACAACAATCATCATAATGAATATGTGTGTAGTGTTTCGTGTCAGCAATAAGTTTACTGATGAGCTACTCCGTTACTTATCGCAAGATTTGTTGCCATCGGACAACAAATTGCCAGGTACTCACTATGTAGCTCGTAGAAACATTCGGAGGTTGGGCTTAAATTATAAGAGCATCCATGCATGCCCAGATGGATGTGTGCTTTTTGACAACAAGTACACAGATTTGAACAGTTGTCCAAAGTGTTTCAAATCGTGTTGGGTGGAAGGCACGGATGCGATTCCCATTAAGATTGTTAGACATTTTCCCCTCATTCCTCGACTGAAGCGCATGTGGAGGTCATCGGAAATTGCACACATGTTGACGGGTTACACGAAACATGTAAGTGAAGACGGCATCATGCGCTCAGTGGTCGACAGTCCAGCGTGGAAGCATGTTGACATGGATGCTACTTTCAACAACTTCGGATTGGAGAAAAGGAATATGCGCTTGGCATTAGCGTTGGATGGTGTGAATCCATTCAAATTCAGCAATACAAATTGGTCCACATGGCCCGTGCTGATATTGATATATAATTTTGAGCCTTGGTTTGTTACGAAGAAGTTTTTTATTTCGTTGTGCATTCTCATATCAGGAAAGTTATCGCCGACATCCAAGAACATTGATGTTTATTTGCGCCTATTACTGAAAGAGTTGCAGGATCTATGGATTGGTGTCCCAGCAATAGATTTCTCTCAACCGGAAGGCTCTCGCGGATTCACAGTCCGTGGTTTGCTCATGTGGACTATTTCTGATTATCCAACGTACGGCCTAAT
Source organism: Rhytidiadelphus loreus (assembly GCA_947034895.1). Taxonomy (NCBI): domain Eukaryota; kingdom Viridiplantae; phylum Streptophyta; class Bryopsida; order Hypnales; family Hylocomiaceae; genus Rhytidiadelphus; species Rhytidiadelphus loreus. Next base: position 66,188,712 of record OX344763.1, on the reverse strand, counting down.
ATCAGGCTTGTGCTGTAAGGGTTAGAAGGGGTGTCCTTGTTGTGGACCAGAAACGGAGTCTCGAATGGCAAAAACGGGAGATATTTTAGCGAATGGATGCATTCGTGGTTCGAAGATTGTATACGGAGGAATGAGACGGTATTTGAATCGACAACATCCATACAGACGCAACAAAAGATTCAACAGGCAAGTGGAGCGACGTTGTGCACCACCGATAATGCCTGCTGTAGACATCATAAGGTACGTAGAGTGGCGACAATCATACCTTGATCTAGGCGGCAAGGAAAATGCAAAGGCAGATCCTGTACATTGCATGGGTGTCAAACGATTGAGTGCACTATACGAACTTCCATACTGGCAGATTAGTGTGTACTACACATTTTTTTGCACTACAGCATAAGCTTTCAAGAATTAAAGAACAGAACGAAATCTTATTTTTCGTAATTGCAGTGTTACACTGTACATTCAATTTCCATAAGAAGAAAATGATTGTTGCTTGTACTAGTACAAGCGGTGAATGAGAAGATGAGGATATGTTGTACGAACATGGATTTTTTTTTTTTTTTCTTGTACTATAATCGTGTGTTTCATTATGTTTTTAGGTTGTAGCCATACTAGTGTTATATATATGTGCATGCAATGAGAAACTTTTATATGCAACATGCATGTAGTAAATGATGTCTGCCGAGGAAAAAAAAAACGTGCAAATGCATGAAAGACAAATGACATCATTGTGTACAGCATCTGTTGGAGCGCCATCTTCTGGATCCTATGCATTGCGAGAAGAATTTGTATGAAAACATTTTGAAGACCATCATGGGCCTTCAAGACAACGCAGGAAGTCGTCAAGATGCTCAGGATTTAGAAATCCGTGAAGAGATTTGGTTGCAAGCTGGAGCACGGGGGCAACAGGAGTACTACATGCCGCACGCACCATATGTACTGAAAGCTGAAGAACGAAAGGAGTTTATAGACATTATCACGAACATTTGCACGCCGTCTAACTACGTGGGCTCCATCCACAAAAGATTCATGGACGGGAAACTACAATACATGAAAACACATGACTACCATGTCCTCATGCAGCAGGTACAATCCAAAACCAAAAATGTATGTATGTCACTATAATACTAGGGCGCAAGGTGGAAACTGTACATGTTCAAATGAATCCTTCTTGTCATAAAGAATGTAAAGAGTCTTCAGAACTGCGTATGTGCATTGTTCTCATAGTAGCGTACCTACATGTATTCAGTTCCTCAGTGAGCATCAGGTAGTTATATGGTGTACATATGGTTCCGGTGCGTTCTTGGAGTCAATTGAAATGTCAAGAATAATAGTTCATGAATAACGACGTTTCAACAGATGCATGCAATACCATGTATATACAAGCAGGCATGCATGCTTGCCTACAGAAGACGATGTACTAGTTTATAAAACTAGATTCTGTGCTGTTGCAGATTCTTCCAGTGGCTGTACGAAACGTGCTCCCTGAAAATGTACGGAGTGCAATAATTCGAACTTCCCGAGTTTTCCAAAAGTTGTGTGCGAAAGAGGTGCATCATTCCGAGAAAGAAGAACTCATGCACAATGTCATTATGGCAACATGCGAGTTGGAAAAAGAGTTTCCACCTACATTTTTGAACATCATGTCGCATCTTCCAGTGCATCTAGTGCAACAACTATTAGTGTGCGGACCAGTGCACTGCCGATGGATGTATCCTATTGAGAGGTACATGAAGACATTGAAGGATTATGTCCGAATGTATGCACATCCGGAGGGAAGCATAGCTGAAGGCTACCGTATGGACGATACTCTTGGCTTCTGTACTGAGTACATAAAGCAGTACAGAGGAACAACACATCGTGTATGGGATGCTGATGAAGATGCAACCATGAACGATGAGGTCCTACGCTCGAGTGAACATGCAAAACGTAAAATGTCGGACGAGGTGTGGAACTTTGCACATGCTTTTGTTCTCGACAATGCAGCGAGCTTGGAAGTGTGGCGCCAGTAAGTACTTGTACCATACGATGCAATGTTTATTGAATGCATACTTACAAATGCAATGAAGATACATGTATTACTAACAGTGGAGCTAACTAACTCATAATTGAAGTCCAAGTGCTTCTTCATGTTTTGCACATACCATAATAGCAATATTTGTAGTGATTGTGTATTGTTTGTTCAATAACAGTAAGTGCAGAATATGTATAGCAACATATGAAAGTGTCATCTGATGTGCAGAGATTATATCATTCAGAAGGGCAGACGTTGGGAAGAACGAGAGGCGTACCGTTTGGACTGTCGCCGTCGTCGTCTTGCACAGCAATTAAGATATCCCCCAGAGCTTAATGAATTTCCAAATTTCAGCGATTGGTTGAGGGAAAAAGTAGATGCTGCAGAGCTTGCTAGTGAGGAACTTGAAAACGACATTTTACAATACGCCCATCCACCTGAACGGTATGCAACCTCCCATCGCCATATATACGCTTGTGGCATGCATCTACGCGTCCGCAGTTCAGAAGTTGGCCTTGTAACCCGTGATTCGTGTGTTGTGGCATCATTCACAAGCCAACTTCGATGGGGAGTTCAGAACGGACGCCCCGCTGAGAGGACTAATGATTACGTTGGGTACGTGGAAGAGATTTTGGAGTTGGATTATCGCAACCACTGCACAACAGTGCTAGTGTGTGATTGGGTTCGAAATTCTCAAGACGCACGGTATCCAAGTGTACAGAGGGACAAATATGGATTCACTGTTGCTAACTTTAACCACATGGATGGAAAGGTACACGCCGATTCCTTTGCATTTCCCTTGCATTGCCAACAAGTGTTTTTTTCAGATGACCCCAACAGACGGGGCTGGAAGGTAGTTTGTCGAACTGATGTTCGTGGTAGACGTGGACAACTACAACTTCCTGATTCACAGAACAACATCACAAATGTTGGGAACGACTAAAACTTTGTAGGCTTACAACCACTAGCGCTGGCAAACGAGCCTCTACGGCAACCAGCAACGGTAGGGGGAACGTACATCACAGTACCTTCAGGAGCAGCAACAGAAGAAGATGCACGCATGCAAGAGTAGAAGAGAAGTAGCACTCCAGAGACGGAGGTCACATTTACAAAAAACTGCAGTCCAAACTACAGTGTTGTAGAAATCATAGGTGCTACATTAGAGTGTTTGTAAATAAGTTTTTATGAAATAGGGTGTTAGCAAACACGTTAGCACTTTAAGAGGATGTTCTTTATGATAGACAAAGATGTATCATGCTCATTACTGCAAGAGAAGTATCCGTGTAATACAATATGGAATCTTCTCAATTGTTTTGATATTACACCTACTATAGGGGTGACGATGTGCAGATTCTAATGCTTCCTGTCATACTACCATCCAATGAACTTGTATCTAAATAATTATGTAATACATTACAATGAACAGAACAACAACTCTGTTGTCATGGAATAGATAAATAATATGCGAGCACGTCATATCATGCTAACGAAGAGGTCAAAAAGTGAACCACAATGAATTGTAGCTATACTGTTGAAAATTGAGTGCGGCACTGGTGCCTTTCAACATGTCAAATTGCCTTACAATGAAACAGGAAACTGCTCTATTGTCAAAAATTGTTGAAACCAAAAAAATTATTTGCATCCCTCAATATCAATTGTCCCCTCCATGGACAATTCGGCCATTTGGCACATTCTTGTGGGTGGAAAATGTACCCGAATGTATGGAAACTTTTTGACAAGATAAACACTCTGGTGACCGGATTGCGAATATAATTTGTATTCCAACCGCTGTTAAGTAGCAAAAATTATACCACAGAAATGCTGGAACTAGATTTGGCGTGCATCACATAAAATTTAGTAAAAATACAAAATACTTTTTGCAAGACTTTGTTCTCAAAAATGACGATGTCCTCCATAGCTGAAGCTTTTCTTCATTCTATATTGATACATGATGGAAAAGTCATGAACGAGCTTATCTTTTGGGCAATCTGAATACCTTAATAAAAAAATGACTTGTAGGATACAATTCGAAATGCAGATCTTCAATTTCAAAGAAAAAGACATATATTCCTAAAAGGTTAAGTGCTTTTGCTAAAATAATCTCACAGTTGCGATTATTGTATTCAATCTCATGTAAGAGCTTTGAACAATGTAGTTCTTCTTTCTCCTGTACACCAACTTCTAGTTCAAAATTTTATGAAGTTTGAAAATACAGTTTTTAAGTGTCGATGTGTGATCAGTGTACAAATTTGTAACGCATTCTGCATTCAAATTCCATTTCAAGACATATGCAACACCAACAAATAAAATGTACTTACCAAAATGCATGTACAGTCAGGTCCAACTCATTTACAAATTGCCCATAGGAGGCTTTCAAATTTTTGTGTTCAATGTGTAGTGTAATTGCTAGATTTTGGTTGATATAATTATCATTGCATGCTTATGCAATTGCACTGAAGTCTACCAAATTTCAGCTTCAACAGACATGTGAGATCATTTATGTTGAATTTTTAAATTCAATTTTTATGCTTTTACAAGATATTTTTTTGCTAGTAATTGGTGTTGAATTTCTGAAGCTGTGCGTATGGATGTATGTAGAGAACATCCATACGCACAGCTTTTCCTAAGCAAGTTTCTTCAAAGAAGTTTGACAATTCTTTCTATAGAGTTTTCATTGTTATGATGACAATGTCCAAATGCTGTAAAACAAATATTTCTTTATTATAATTATATTTCTCTATTTTTCAATCATGTTGTCAGTAATTTGGCACATTTGAGCACAGTGGTACGATTTTGTGGGAAAAATTTAATTCAAAATATAGAGATATGTAACAAAGTTTGGTCATATGATGCCTCAATTGAGCCCTTACTGGGAGTTTATATTTTTGTTACTTAATGGGGTGTTTCTTAATATGGAACATGTGCGTATGGATGTGAACTACATGTCCATACAATCAAATTACATAAATTCATAACCAATGTTTTCTATAAAATATTATGCAAAACCATGGAAAATGACTTCACAAATTCAACAAAATAGAAAATTTCATATTGTGAACACGTTTGTTAACCTAGAATTTGGTAGACTTTAGTGGGATTCTTTAAGAATTGAGTGTAAACAATTTAAGAAGAAAAATTTCAATTATCTTCCATACTATGCAAGAAAATGCACACAGTACAAATGGGCAATTCGTAAATGAGCTAGGCCTGACTGTACATCGTACGTCAATTTTTGGACTAACCATTTTTTTTAAAGAACTTCGGTGTTGAAGAATGCTACGAAGTCATGCACTTCCAGTCCACATTCATTAATGAAAGGAAATTGTGAGAGTATGCAAAGTACCTACCTATGGACATTTTTTTTTAACAGTGGGCAGCTTTTACCTTGAACACATAGTAAGTCCTGAACACTTCACTGTAGTGAATCCGAACCCAGCTGCTGACGTGGCAGTACCATGTACTGCACTGCGTTTTGACGAACGTCCACATGTTTCTGTCGATGTCCACAAAAACGTACACGTCTCAGAAAACATAAGCATGTTGGACCTACAACATTCGCATGTCTATCAAAACATGCACCCCAAATGACCCTCCAAAATCAGAAAACCCTCTAACGAAGGGATGTCACAGAAAACAATACCCGTTTTTCCCAAACACCACTAAAAATACGGGTTTCTTATAGTGTATGGAGATTGTGAAAATTGTGGTGTCGATTACTTGCCAGTGTGTCCTGTTGAGGAAGCTAGTTCCTCTCCTCTCATGGTTTCCTGGAAGAGATATGAAATGAAAGAAATTGTAACTAAAAAGGGACTTGAAAGGAAGAAGCTTTGTCTCATTTATAAGACCACATCATCTGCTGAATTTTTAGAGTACTTGAAGCCTAAATTGCAAGGTTTTATTAAACATAACTTTGTAGCCAAGTGGGAAGATGTGCAGTTCAAGAAGAGCTTGGAAAACATACCGGCAGATGGTATTGTCTCTGTGATTGATTTTGCAGAGAATTACAATTTTGAGGTGCAAAATGAAATACAATCAATGCATTGGCACTGCTACCAGGTTTCCATCCTAGTCCAAATTTCGTGGACTAGAAACCCAAATCCAGACCCTATGGATCCTAGTACGAATACAGTGATGAGGTACAATTTTTACATTTCAGATGACAAAAGTCATGATAGCTATTACGTACAGCATTGCTTGAACTTACATTGGAAGAGTTTGCATGAATCTGGCTTCTATCCAAAGGAGCATTGGATTTGGTCAAATGGCTGCTCTAATCAATTCAAAAGTAAAGTGCCCTGGTACTATGTTAGTCGGTACCCTGTCCTTACTGGTGGTTGTGTGTGTGTTTGGAGTTTTTTTGGTTCCAGCCATATTAAAGGTCCTCACGACGGGGCTGGAGTTGTGGTGAAGAGGTACATTCGCATTGCTCAATTAGATCTAGATGTGACAGAGTTAGCATATGTAGAGCAAGTGGTGAATTTATTGACGGAGAAGCTCTCAAGTAGGCCTGAAACTTCGTATTCAGGGACTAATAAATCTGTTGTTTTCAGACGTTTTTGGCATGTGACCAAAGCAACACTAGAAACAGAGAGGAAGACCCCATATATGTGTATGCGTATTGCAAGTACAAGGGACTTGCATCAAATTCGGTCAGTGGGTGCAATGGAAACTAATCAATTGCTTACTAAGAGCCTAGTTTACTTCTGTTTTTTTTGCCTTGATTGTAAGTGGAACCATTGTAAGAACCTTCAATGGACTCGTGGGTGGAAAGTAGAAGCCTTGATTCCAGATAATGCAGCTCATGTCCGCGAAACAATTGCCTAGACCTATGATGGTGTGCAATGGACTAATTACAGAGCAAACGGGGGTCACTTGGCATCTTGTGTAGAGCTTGGTCAAAATTTTGCCACTAATGCTGCTGACGAGAATGATGCAGGTGCTGATTTTGAGGTGCTCATGTGCACAAAGGTGGCCTACACTATCAAGAAAGCTTTCACATGCGCTTGACGCCAAGAATTTGAGGTGGATGATTTGTGTATAGCTGGGCTATACTATCATCAATACGGTACTGATGAACGGAACTATATACTACTTCGGAACTCACAAGTTGCCCACATTCATGCTTGGCAAGTTCGAGCACTAAAATTTCCTATGGAACCGCAAGACCACAAAGTGTCGGGAAATGATGTGGTATACAGACTTGGTAGCCATGCTGAAACTGGAATCCGCAGTGCATTGGCTTCATTGAGCTAAGTTGTTCCACATCGTAATTGGGTGGGTTGGGGAGGGGGGCAATCACATTGTTGTGGGCAGTTTTAGAGGTTCAACTCCTCCGTGATTGACTTGCATGTGAATTTTTCAGGAGACACGGAATAGACAGGAGCATGTAGGGATATCTTACAGATTTTTTGTAGAGACATGGAAGCATGCAAGGCTATTGTAGTTCAGGTATCGACAAGGCTTTTACAGATTTTTTGTGGGGACATGGAAGCTTGCAGGGCTATCGTAGTTCAGGTATCGACAAGGCTTTTGAAGGATGGTTTTGGATTTGCCTAGAGGCCATTCAAGGATTAATGTAGACCTTGCTTGAAGCGGTACTTTGGATTGTCTAGATTTTGCATTGGCAAGAAGCCATGGCCGTGTACACTTAAGCAACATTACTGCAAGTTTTTTTTGCAATAAAAGGAAATGAACTTGATGGGCAGGTTGATTATTTGTTAAGTGACTTCATTTTATTAAATTTTATGAGTCTTTGTCATGGGTACACTTGCAAATGAAATGCCCCAATGCAAGAATGCCTTGATTGAAAACAAATGACTGAATGACTACTTGCAATGTTCAAGAGAGTTTTGGCTTCCCTCTTTTATGTTTTTTAATGCACAGCATCTTTCAAGTTCAAAAAAGGAAAAATTAGTATAGTTGTAGACATTACATCTGTAGTGACACAAGAATCTGCAGTGAAGGTAGCTGCAAATCCTGTCAGTAGAATGAAATGAATGGGGTTGGTAGGCTGATTTTACTTTTATGAGGATGCATTTGGGTGTTGTGACAGAATCCAATGTTCTTTGAACTGAATGGCTTGGGCCGGCAGCCACACGGCAAAGTTTTCTTAAAATTTTCAGTTAAGTGGCTTGCTACTATTGCTTTCAAAATGTGCAAATTACAGCTTCTCTTCTTGTAAAAAATAGGTTTGAGCCTCCTCCCACTATTTAATGGCTTCCCCATTTTCTGGAGTAACAAGCCTCAATCTCCGTGACTAGATGAGAAATATTAATAAATGTGTTCATGAACTAGTGACTTTGTAGACGGTCATATTGGTGAATTCATTTTTAAATCCTTCAAAGGGAGTATCCACAAGAATTCTGTAAACATTGGTAATTTGTCAAGGCCAATAAAGCTTGATGTGGATACAAGTACTTAACAAAATTTGGCCACAAAGGCAACCATTCAAATTCCCTCATAATTTGGCTAGACGCATTTGATTCGTCTATATTTGGGGGGTACATATGAATGGGGAATTATTTGGCTAAGGGCATTTAAGTCTTTTATATATTTTAGGTTTAGAATGGAAGGAAGTAATTGTGCCCCCTTGAATAAATTAATAAATTGCAGAGTGCATGATTTGGTGGCCTAAATGTCATGTGATAACTACATCAAAGGTCATTCACTCTTTTACCTTACATGGAATTTACTTGTCATTGAAGTAATGGTAATCCATATTAGTGTATATACATATGAGTGATCATTTCTCTGAGTGATTTTGAAATTTGTGTTTAAACACAATTGTTTCTTCCTTTGTTACACAAATATTTAATGAGGCCTAAAAAATGGTCATGCACTTGGTTTCATGCACAATATTACTTTACATTTATATTACTTCTTGCCATCCCCATATGTAGCAAAATTCACCAATGTGGCCAAATTTCTTTAGATTCTAACAAGGGTGCCCGGGCTCCCATGGAGCCCAAACCCAAAAAATCAAAGAATTAAAATTAACAAAAGGGGGCTTCCATGGATCTTTGATTCAAAAAATCAAAGAATTAAAATTAACAAGGGGGGGGGGGTCTCCCATGGAGCCCAAATTCAAAAAATCAAAGAATTAAAATTACCTATTATGGTATTCTACTTTAGATTTCAACAAAAAGGGGGGGGAATCCCCCATGTGGCCACTAGGGCTATCCCTCATGAGGATTAGCATGATTGGTATGTCCTAACTGGCCCTTGGGGGACATGTAAGCCATGTAAATTATGCCTTCTTATAGTACCTAATCATCCCACAACCAAAGATTATGGGATATGTAAATGGATTTAAGACCTCTGAGCACATATTGACCTCTTATGTTATATACTCTACATACATAGTTATTAATTATTATGTGACTTAGTATTTTCTTTTTCTTTTGGTACTTTTTAAATCTTAAATTGTCTTTAATTAGTCCAACTTGACATTCCATTTTAAAAGTCAAGTTTAGGATTTAGGTTTTGGTAAATATATCTTCAACCAGTATTATTATCCTTGTATGTCAAAGAGCTATTTATTTTTCTTTTGGCATCACTGGAGCATGAAATTAAAATGTTATAATGTCTAATTAGTCATGTGAAATGGCCAATTAATTTTATTTAGTTATTTAGTTGGAGAGGTCAATGGTCATGCTAGGGAATTTGAATGGTTGCCTTTGTGGCCAAATTTTGTTAAGTACTTGTATCCACATCAAGCTTTATTGGCCTTGACAAATTACCAATGTTTACAGAATTCTTGTGGATACTCCCTTTGAAGGATTTAAAAATGAATTCACCAATATGACCGTCTACAAAGTCACTAGTTCATGAACACATTTATTAATATTTCTCATCTAGTCACGGAGATTGAGGCTTGTTACTCCAGAAAATGGGGAAGCCATTAAATAGTGGGAGGAGGCTCAAACCTATTTTTTACAAGAAGAGAAGCTGTAATTTGCACATTTTGAAAGCAATAGTAGCAAGCCACTTAACTGAAAATTTTAAGAAAACTTTGCCGTGTGGCTGCCGGCCCAAGCCATTCAGTTCAAAGAACATTGGATTCTGTCACAACACCCAAATGCATCCTCATAAAAGTAAAATCAGCCTACCAACCCCATTCATTTCATTCTACTGACAGGATTTGCAGCTACCTTCACTGCAGATTCTTGTGTCACTACAGATGTAATGTCTACAACTATACTAATTTTTCCTTTTTTGAACTTGAAAGATGCTGTGCATTAAAAAACATAAAAGAGGGAAGCCAAAACTCTCTTGAACATTGCAAGTAGTCATTCAGTCATTTGTTTTCAATCAAGGCATTCTTGCATTGGGGCATTTCATTTGCAAGTGTACCCATGACAAAGACTCATAAAATTTAATAAAATGAAGTCACTTAACAAATAATCAACCTGCCCATCAAGTTCATTTCCTTTTATTGCAAAAAAAACTTGCAGTAATGTTGCTTAAGTGTACACGGCCATGGCTTCTTGCCAATGCAAAATCTAGACAATCCAAAGTACCGCTTCAAGCAAGGTCTACATTAATCCTTGAATGGCCTCTAGGCAAATCCAAAACCATCCTTCAAAAGCCTTGTCGATACCTGAACTACGATAGCCCTGCAAGCTTCCATGTCCCCACAAAAAATCTGTAAAAGCCTTGTCGATACCTGAACTACAATAGCCTTGCATGCTTCCATGTCTCTACAAAAAATCTGTAAGATATCCCTACATGCTCCTGTCTATTCCGTGTCTCCTGAAAAATTCACATGCAAGTCAATCACGGAGGAGTTGAACCTCTAAAACTGCCCACAGCAACGTGACTGTACTATTGCATGACCATAACCAAACATTGATGTTCAATAAAGCAAAATTGTAATCAACGAAGTGAACTTCCAACCGCAAATGAACAACAAAATCCACTCGGTTGAATCATAGTGTGCACAGTATGATTCAACATTATTAGTCACTTAACAAACATTTGATCATCAATTACAGCTTTGAAAACTTAGTAAAGAGTGCTCAACTTAGGAAGCATGTGCAATATACATCTTCCAATTTGCAAAGAACTATACATTTGCAGCTGCAATGTAAGCTTACACTTACTGGAAGGTCCAAGTTAAATAAATTTTTTGCAGTTCTAGCATACATAAAAAAAGAAAATACGTTAAACAGTAAAGCAGGAATATAACTACAGTGCTTACAAAATACTAAACTTTCGATTTAGTGGCCGCCCTTCTTGTTGTCCTGGACACAGACACCAACTTTGAAACTAAAGTCATGGTGGCCCCTCTTGTTGTCCTTGCCATGGACACACGCTCAGAAACATGAGTCTTTCCTTTCTTTTTGCTCTTGCCTGCCTTATCGGCACCTTCATCAGATACTCCTGCGCCACTCAATTCTTGTCTGTGATTGGAGGTGCCTGTTTTTTGGCTTGAGGTGCCTATCTTTTAGTTGGAGGTTCCTGCTCTTGGTTCCAACAAAGAAAGTGTCGTATGCGTAGTATGGTAGTAAGCGCTCTTAACCACAACAACGTGGCAAGATGACACGGAATATCATCCCAGGGAACCCTAGAGGGTGTTCTAAATTCCGTCTAATCCGGTTTAATGTGACTACTTCAAAATATCACTCCCCACCCGGATTCTATCTCTTTCCGGACTCTCCACCGGATCCGGATCGTTTCCGTCACCAGATCCGTAACTCAAACACACGGTTTTTGATACCTCTGTTTTACCCTCAGAGGGTCCTTTCTTACTTTTTAAGAGGGATAAGGACAACACCACTCCTTGTATCTCACAAAATCTAACTTCCTAATGACACGGACTCAAAGAACTTTCCGTTACAAACAAGGTATGGACTGGCTAACCCTCACAACTACGGATTTCTCAAGAAGCAGGTCACTCAGAATACAACCCGACCCCCCTTGCTACAACGACAAATACAAGACTTACCCGGAAACTGAGACAAGGTCCGGTACTAAAACTCCAATTTGTGTTTGCAAACTGGCGGAACTTTCCGGGTGAGCGGGGGTTTTCCACAGACGGTTGCTTATCTCCGCACGGAACCCTCCCTGGCCTTCCGGACTCGCACCCACACCACCAACGCCGGACTTCGCACAACTTCCTGCACAACGCTAAAACCCCTTTCCAGGACAAACACACAGTTCACAGACCCGGGAAACCCTGAATCCGGACTCCTCCTTACCACCTCTCTACTCTTTAGCCACAACCATCAAGCAAGCACCCAAGCAACCTTAAAACTCCCAAGGAAAAGGAAAACAAGGACCCACAAGAAAACTAAGGCAATGAGTAAAAAGACAATAAAATGCAAACATATATTTACTGCTCAAAAATAAGGAATAGCAAGAAAAGGAATGAGGGACCATAAGCGGTCCCTTCCTTTTATAAGAAAAACAACATGCCGGAAAACCCGCGGAAAGTGCCACTAAGCCCAATCCTAAACTGCCTTAAAGGTCCGGGCGGATAAGGTTAACTGAAACTTAACCCTGAAAATCCGGAATCCGGGTTCTGTACGAGACCCGGAACTCCTAGTCTAACAAAATGTTAACTGAAAACACTACCAGTCTAACAAGAACATCATATTCATTAAAATGGGAGATTGGGAGCCTCCCAAAATAATGTTGTCTATTTTTAGGCTTCACAATTCATGTTGAGTTAAGTTGATGGGAACTCAATTCTTTAGTTGTAAGTTGTAATTTTCATTAAAATGGGAGTTTACAGTGTCACAATACAATGTATAGTAGAAAGAGAGGAAAGTGATTTTCCATATAAGAGCCTACTATTTCTAGAGTTGAACACCAAGACATGAGCCGAACGGTTGGTTGGAAGGGGCTGTTTATCTCATTCAGGTGGTTCGAGTTCGATTCTCATTGAACTCATATGAGCGACTTGAAGAAATACATGACTTGGTACTGCTAAGTGAGCTTTGCAGGCAGGAAAGTTGTAACAACCAACCAGCCTCCTATCCGAAATTGTGACAAGTGCTTCACACGTTAACAAAATAAAAAGTGGTCTTATCCACTACCACCTTTTCTCAATTCTAATTCTTTTTCAAATGACATTTACAAAGTCAATAAATATGGAAATTGAATTGAAACATAAAGAGTAGAGACAACTTTATTAATAAAGTAATAAAAGATATATTGAATAGAATGTAAAAAGACACTTGTTGCACAAGTGACTTCATACTACAAAATCAAATCATAAAACTGCAATCTATATATCTAATCTAAATCAAGTACAATCGATTATTTAAAATCCTTCTTAGTTAAACAAAACAATAGCACATGTAATAAGAATAGTAAATATAATATATAAAAACTTCAATGCCATCTATGCCAAGTCGTCTATCTTCAATCGGAATTGTACGCAGACAAACTACCATTGATAACGTCGATCTGAGCAGACGGTATTTTAAGGACACACTCAATTGTGTCCTTCTTCACCTTCGACTTCCAGGCCGTCACCAGTGAATTTGTTTCTTCCCAAATTGGGTTCTGGGTCTCGTCCACTTTCCAACGCAATCCTTTAGTGGAATCCCATCCAGTATAGTATTCTTTAACACTTCGCTCACGTGATGTAGGCCGGAAGTATTGAATCAATACACAGTTAGGATGTTCTGGGTTCGCAAAAGGATCAGACAAGGCTCGTGCAATCCATATCGGCTTTGCATCTCCATCCGCTGGCCGAACGGCCACGAAGTACCCTTCGAAAACATCACGGGCCACATGAAAAGATGGTAATGGACGATTGTGGAGTTGCCCTACAAAAGCATCATCTTCAGCAAACTCCTCACGCACCTCACCATCGTCATCAAGTTCATCCCCCTCTGACGTCTCCACGCGAGTAGAAGGCCAAAAGCCGTCCTTCAACACAGCTGATGGTTCAATTGGGTCCTTCAAGGCTGCATTCACCGCCCACCAATAGAACACTAAGTGTTCAAACCTTCTCCGGTATTCTCCACTGCCATCCTCATTGCACAATGCCTCCCAATACTTGATGAAGCCCAATAACCCTTTGTAGATCTCATCCAAACTTCGCATTGGGAGATGGACTACAGGCACTGGCTCCCCTCGAGGCCAAAGACTACGTCCTTTAGTGTCTTCTCGCCATAATTTGATCCCTCCACCTTCCTCAGGGAGCCAATCACTATCAGTGCAATAGTGCTTGTACTTCATAACTGGAACACCTGCTGAGTTTAGATAAAACTTGAATTGTTGTGCCTTCGTATGGCCAACAAGTGCCTCCTCTCCATCCAAAATGGAACCTTCTATGAAGGCTTTAAAATCTGGCACCTCCTCAATAAGGTGAGGAATTGTAGGTACGGAATCCACATCCATGAAGGACTTCATGAGAGATGGAATGGTAGGGAAGTTCTCTTTTTTCAACTGCATACTCCACCTCCCAAACAAGGCGTCTATGTCATCATGCGTGTGCCCAACCAACATGAAACTAACGTAGACCTCACGGAAGACCTTTTTAGCAACAAGAAGGGACCAGAACGCAAACACAAATCTATTCTTGTTGTCTCCCGTGGCATTGTCCATTTGCACATTCAGAACCGGAGGAAGAGAAGTGGGAAGAATAGCAACTTCGGGTTGTGGACGAAGCGAAGATTTGCAAACATCTGATCCTTGTAGCATAGCATGAAATAGAGGAGCGGAGCCGGATCCAGCAAACAATTCCCGTGAGGAATACTTGGGTGGAAGCTCAAGATCTCGAAAGAGTTTTGCTAACGACCCCACCATGTAATTTGAGTCGTGAAGGAATATGTCTAAACCATAATGAGCATAACGCACATCACCGTGTCCATGGGCAATCATACCTGTCACAGAAACCGGTAACTTCATGAGCCCGTCCAGTTGTTTACTTTTGTGAGAGAACACAGGGGATGCCGTTTTTGCATGATCCATTTTGTCATGCATGATTGTCAAGCATTCGTGAGGATACGCGCTGGACTTGTAGCGATCTGCATAATACTGATCTCGATGTGCTCGAGCCTTTGCCAGATGCTTGTCTAATAGATGAGTCCACTTCCTCTGTAAACCATGAATGGCGGTCCTCCTCAAAGTTTGTAGTTGATCACACTTTGAGCACCTAGCAAAATTGTCCCCCGGCTTTTTGGCACTGAATTCAGGGAAATTCAATTTCCTAATCTTACTCACATTAGAAGCTGAAACTTCTTTAAGTCCGAACGTAGCATTTGCTGCATTCACCTCATGAACAGTTTCCTTCCATATGAAAGTAGCCGGCAAGATCATGGACACCTTCTTTTCTCCAGATGGAAGAGTGA
Organism: Rhytidiadelphus loreus; assembly: GCA_947034895.1. Taxonomy (NCBI): domain Eukaryota; kingdom Viridiplantae; phylum Streptophyta; class Bryopsida; order Hypnales; family Hylocomiaceae; genus Rhytidiadelphus; species Rhytidiadelphus loreus. The sequence continues at coordinate 66,173,388 of OX344763.1, read as the reverse complement.
ACGTGCGATGTGGCATGTGATCCGCCGACTTATCAAGTAGGCACTTCAACGTCGCGGTGGATTGCACAATATGTCTCCTAGGCTTCTGTGTACCGAAGTTTCCATGAGGTTGAGCTTGATCACCTCTCGCAGCGAATCCTTGGAAACAATGGAATGTTGTCTCTCCGAGACACCAGCAATATGTCGCCATGCCGCCAGGCAAACATCAACTCCTTCGATAGTGACCACTCTCTTCCCCTGGGCATCACGATGGACTTGACGATGAACATCTAGTTTAATGTGGTACCGGAACTCGAACGTTGAGTTGTGGTACATGCGTTCACGGAACGCACGAATCTTCTCCCTTGGAAAAGGTTGAATGCAATTGCTGGAGCAGTAGGTTTTGCTCGACACCGAATTGATTGACTCCTGAGTGAGCAAGTCCCTGGCCTTCACACACGTTTCGGGACGAGGATTCCTGACAGAGGATGTATATGGTCTGGAGCTTGTAGAAGAAGTTTGTGCACGACTAGCTTCCCGACGATTGTAATCGTCACGAAGTTCATGATCGCGAAGACTTGATCCATTCAAGAACACACGTTCGATAGGCCAAGCGCGGAGAGAATACCTCCAATCCACTGGAACATCTTCAGGACGCAGCGATTTAGATATGTGAACCGCGATATGAGAATCTCCGAGGGGGCCATCAGAACCTAGGACAAGGTCGGAGTTCACACTGTGGCAAAGCCCCTCCGCTACAGGCAAACCATCCACATTGTGAAGGATGACCACCTGCGTCATCCAAAGCCTCCGAGGGATACCCTCACAGTCCGGAATATTGAAAGTTTCCTCTGGATCATTGTGAATCTCGCCTTCATCAGAGGAGTACACTGGCACCACCATCATTCCGTTCTCCATTAAGTCTATAAAAGAACCGCAGACACTCAGTGGACCAGAACAAGACCTAGCAGATATCATTTGGAAGAATGAAGACACCAAAGTATCCATAATTCAACTCGGCCCAAGTTGAATTACCAGAAAATAATGATACCACTCAAATCCGCGAATAATACGAACACAATTTAATGTACCAGAAAAATAAATCATCAAACACCAAAATTCACTGAAAACAGAAAACTAACCTCATCCACAAAAACTTATACTCTAGATTTACAGGTACATAAAAACAATAATATTGTTAAAAATTTAAATTGTATCCATTCATTCCTGTACTCCTGAAGTATGAGTGTCCTCGATGAATATTTTGAAATCTAAAGATATAGAGGAATGAATATGATTTCAGGTTCAACTCGCATAGAGTTAAAAATTCATTAGAATTAAAATCAATCTGAGAGGCACATATCTGAAAACAGTAAAGTTAGAATAGTCACTAACAATCTGACCATGACAGTCACTGATAATAAATTAATTCCCAGGTCTCATAGTTAAATCCGATCAATCATCATTAAATTAAGATTGTAAACAAAAACATATCAACATTGACCATCCATACATCACACTATACAGGACAGCCTTTCAACTCGAGTCGAGTTAAAAGAGGAGATCCATTAACATGTATCAGGATGGGGATTATCACCACCTTTTTCCTCGGAAACAAAATCAGAAGCTCAAAGGTACTTATTCAACTCGACCCGAGTTAAATAGTACGTAAACAGTGGTGTACTTATTTACTTTAATTATAGTTAATATATTAAATTCATTAGGGGAGGCGATATTCAACTCGACTCGAGTTGAACTGGTTACAATGTTATTAATTACTGACAACCTGTGGTTATGTTGTTAACTCGAGTCAAGTTGAATTGTAGACTGAAATTTTTGGATTGAATTTATATGATTCACGATTAATAATCATTCTTCCGGAAAATCCGGAGTAATTATCGGGGACTGAAATCCTCAATACACAGAATGTGAAGGATTGGAAACACATAATGCAAATGCAGTAATATTTCTGTGCAATATACATTACGACGCTTCGTCAGAGTACTCCAAAACCATAGGGTTCATTCAAGCATTGCGAAACCACTGTCCGGTACGATGCATACAATACTGTGAGAGGGATTGAAAGAATGCCATGGGAGTTCTGGAAATTCTATGCTACAATCTCCCATTTCGACACCTGACCAGAGCACTGGAAAACATAAATGTTCAATCACGGAATGCGAAACCTTTGCGTGGTACAATGCCTTCACTTGGAGATCTGAAAACCTACCACAATACCCGAACTGATATTGAGCAGCCGTTCAGTTAAACCCCATACACTAGCGTGTCAATGATAGCTACAGAAATGGACGAAAATCAACAAAATGAAAGGCGAAGTCAGGAGAAAGCAGCGAACCTCGATGAACGGCGTGAAGAAAACTGGCTGGAGACACAAATGCCACACTAAAGAATGGCACGGAAAACTTTCGGTGCTCAGGAGACACAGCATCGCACAGAGGCGGGATATTTTCAGCGGGAAAAGTTGGAAGTCATTTGAAACAGCTTCCGCTGAAAGTCGTGGGTCAAATGTGGAGAGGAATCTCTTTCCCTTATAAGACGCTGATGAATAGTGCCGGAAAGTAAACGCTTTCCAGGTTTTAGGATCCGTACATTTAACGTGGACTGGAATTAGGGAAAGCGACTATTGAGTCCTTTTCAGAATGCAAGTTCAGTCCTTCTGGACCTTATGGAGTGCCCAAAATGCTGGTCCTTTTTTTAATGGATGATCTTAGGGTTTAGGGTTTAGGGTTAGGGTTTAGGGTTTAGGGTTTAGGGTTCTGGTTCTTGTATTCAAGGTCTCCATAATTTAGAATACACATGTTCTTGTTAAAAAAGAATCGTAGCATAGACTTTCTAGCAATTTCTAGATATTCATGCAAATATTTGGAGAATTGAAATGTTCTTGGTAATAAAAAATCGTAACATGGACTTTGTAGCAATTTCTTGATATTCATGCACATATTTTGGAGAATTGAAATGATCTAAGAGACTTAAAAAATGATGAACTTATAGAATTTGTATATGAATGAACGAAAACGATATGGAACAAACAAATATCCTAAGGATTTAAAATTGTTGGAATCATTTAGTTGTGGGTCGTATACGTACGTGACAATACATAAATAGTGAATTATAAGTATTCCACAGTCCATATAGGCTTCACATTTTTTTCATTATCAACAAATTTATAAGTACAACAAATCTTCATATTACTTCAAAAGAGCCATCATCCTCTATATTTTTCCTTCTTTTTCATATTAATATGATACAATGTAGAATACTTGGAACATAAGTGATGGCTTTCTGAAATCATGTTTGATTTCTATGTAGGCTTCAAATTTTAATGCACAATCCAATCCTAAAAGTATCATATACCAAATGTCTTTAGATGGTTTAGGACTTCTACAAATTGTATTTTTTCTTCTTTCCCATATTCATTTGTTTGAAATTAAAATTCAGGCACTTCAAAAAAACAGAGGATCATAGGTCTTTTAAAAAAAAGATTTTGTATGTGAGTCTAGTATCCCTACACTCCTTATTTAGGTATGTGAGTCTAGTATTTTTACGTTATAGAATGCAAAAAAAAAATGTAAAAGTTAGAAGTATTCCAAATACTTTAATCACTACATTAATCTATAATACCGAATTAAAATATTTGAGGTTCATGGAAGAATCATAAGTCTGTACATGTACTTTTAACATGTAGAACAACAACAATATACTATAAAATGAATCATTGCGGTATATGAAATGCATTTAAAAAAAAAATCATGTTGTGAAATTTATGTTCTTTCATGGCAATCCCATTATTGGAACACTAAAAAGAATGGAAGCACTAATACAAAATTTATATCATTGCTCATGAATACCTACTGGTAGTTACTTGGAATACAATACTAGGCCATACTTTCAAATAGTCCTCATTTGGCTTTCACTAACATAAATGTAGCACTTGAGTTAAATGAGTGTTTTTAAAACCCCATAAATGTAGCACTTGAGTTCACTGAGTGTTTGGAAAACCTCATTATGATGTACCCCATGTGTCATTTACATTGAGGCACACTTCAATTCCTTGTACTAAGGGATACAATGAAAATCAATCAAAAGGTTGAATGTGAAACCTTTAAAGAGTCTACGGATTTATATTTCCATGAAATGTAGGATTCTTAATATTTCACATATAGTCATGACTATTGTGAAGGTATGACAAAAATCAATTTTTAAATTTCTTGATTATGACGTTGCCTATCCATAAACCTTCCCTATCCCTATCATAGTGTACAAGATTTACTTTATTGCTTTTGAATACTTTTGAATGTTCATTTCTTTACTTCTTAAGAGTACCTAGTACTACAATGTATTAATAATGGAAGTTAGAGATAAAATCTAAGATTAAAAATGCGAATAGTGCTATTCAATTACACTAAGTAATTATTGAATAAAAAGTGTGCATAAAATCAGTAATCTTAGAGTGCTACATTGTAAACCATCACAGAACTAGTTGTTTGGTGTAATTCATTTAACAAATATTTAAATTCTAGCGTTTTTGATGGTGAATTTATTATGGTTATGGTATTAGCATATATTATGTGTAACATTAATTATTTTAGAGAACACTAACTGCGCCTCAATTATCAGGGGTGCCTCCGGTTAGGGAGTGTTTTTGCACCCCCTAACTCCAAAAAAATGTATAATTGTATGTGCCGGACCCATTCAACTCCAAACTCTTTTGGACAAATGGTGCTAGGAAACACTAATTCGGCCTCCATTATCAGGGGTCCATCTGGTAAGGGAGTGCAAAAACTCTCCCTAACCCCAAAAAAATGTATAATTGTATGTTGGGACCCATTCAACTCCTATTATTCAAAAAGTCAAGAATCCCAAAAAATTACTTAATCAATTGAATGACGTTGCACGTGAAATTAAAAATTAGAACTCAAAGCTGGCCATGTACTTCAATAGTGTTGTTTGATTGTGAATTTATTTTGGTTATGATATAAGCATATACTATGTGTAACATTAATTATTTTGTATCATGTTTTTATTGTTTGCTTTAATACTATATGAACATCATATACAAGTTCAAAAAGTTTAGGTACATATGGGTTTGTGGCAATTCCAATGTACATTAATGAGTATTATTTGAATATGTTATAAAAAGTTTTATAATGTAGAAAGTTTGTTAATTCACATGATACTAATGACCCTAACCTCAGAAGTAGGGGTTTGTCACATTAATAAAATATAAAGTTTTTCTTTACAAACCTTAAGCTTATTTGAACTTGTAATAAAAGGAAAATGGAAGTGAAACATTTAAAGAAAAAAGATTCAAAGTTAAATATGAATGTATATGGTAAAAGTTAATTAATCCGTAGGTGTTTCTAGTCTGTAGGCCTAAAACTATTGTAAACATTAATCCGTACTAGGTGTCTAAAGAGTGAAGACTTTAGGCGATACCGAAAGCTATTATAAACTATCAATGTTTGTATAACATTTTTGTACCTTCAACTCTAATGAGTAAAATTATGTGTGTCATCTTCTTTAGAAGACATCCATACAATTGAAATTCAAATAAAATGCATACATATTTCAAGTTTTATCTGTGCTTTAGGTATGGTTCAGGGCTAGCTCAAGTACACTTGAAGCACATTGTTACTATTGTGACTGCAATGAATTTAGATAACAATGGAAATAAAGTTTCTGACATTCTTTACTAATTTCTTTAAAAAAGTGAACTTCAGGTGTGCTTCAGCTAGACTTCACGCACATGCACATTTCAAGCACTTCACGCACTTCACGCACTCCTCATGCACACCTAAAGCACACCTGAAGTTTCTTTAAATTCTTTATTCTTTATATAAAACATGGTCATTGATTGCTTAAATAGAAGTCAGAGTAATCACAATTGATATAATGGAAGAAATAAAATTTCATTAACCCTTCAAATTTTAATTGCATTTGATTTTTACATGATAATGAATACAATATTGACAAACTAAGTATAGTGATTTCATACAAATTTTGTATTAATTCATTAAATTGTCTAATTGAATAGTACTATTCATATTTTAATATTAGATTTTACATCTTCCATTATTTATATAGATCAGTAGTATATATTTTTTATAATAAGAATCAATTAAAAAAAAATTCCTTGATGCATTCAATTGCTAAAGTGGTCCATGTCGGAATCCATAATAGCTTAGTACGGACCTTAATAGACTAAGAAAAATTAAAATAGATCAAAATTGGAAAAAATTAGTTTAGGCATAGATTAGCGGAAACAAATAAATACTTAGAATTAGTTTAGACTTCGTTTCGGAACCAGTACGGAAGCATGACGGAACTTGACATCCGGGTGGACGGATTCAGGAGCCGGAACACAGGAACCCGGAACGCAGGCATTAAATTCAGTAGCTTGCGGCGGTAGACTAGGGATACGTTACGGTGTTCCGTAGCCTGCGTTCCCGTTACAGTGAACGTTGGGCGCAGGATTTCTATATAAACCTAGTTCCTCCTCATTTCTCGCCCTCTTTCAGTTGCTCCGCATCTGGTTGATAGTGAGAGAAAGTGTGGTGAGTTAGGGTTTCGGCGATAGGAGAGGTGAGACGGATGGCAGGGGTTAGTACTTGGTATATAGTACCGGCCCGGAAGATTAGTCCGGTATATCCAGAAGATCCGCTGCACTTGCGGCATTTAGAGGACGATTTGGTTGTGTTAGGTTGTGCAGGTCTGCTGAAGAAACCCTGGAACGTCCAGAGTGACCAGGTGCTCTGGGAGTTGGCGGCAGGTGCTCCGAACCAGTACGACCAGACCGTACGTGGGCATCCGGACCAGTGGACGGAGGAGCTGTGGGCGGAAGTGTACGGGTTCTCCCAAACCGGAAGCGGATTCGCTGCCCGGACGGACCAGTACCACCAGCACAAGTTCGTGAACCCACCACACGCGAAGGAGGGCTACGCGATCAAGGACTGCCGGGACGAGAGGCACAGGCGACTGCTCCGGTTTCTACTACCAATCCTATATCCGGATAAGAGTTCCCGGGTTACGGTAACCATGGCCAACACGATCTTTGAGGCGTTTCAGGACCGGGTCGTAAACTGGGGCCGGATCGTGGCGAGCGTAGTGGGGCGCTGCACCGGAAACTTGGCGAAGAACAAGCCGAACCCGCTCAGCACGTACCTGCTCCACCTGTACCAGCACCGGGAACTCTTGACGGAAGACGAGGCGACGGATTACGAGACCGGGCTCATCATGCTCCAATGCCACTGCTCTGACGACGAGGAGCAGGAAACGCAGGAGTCTGAGGATGAGGAGGAAGAAGCCAAGCCGGAAGTCAAGCCGGAGATCAAGGAAGAGAAGCCGGAACCGGAACCGAAGCAGAGGGAGAAGGAGGAACGGGAGCAGGCGTCGGGAAGCAAAAGACGGAAGTCTACACTTCCGGCTTCCAGAGGTAAATTCCCGGGTCCCCTTCTCATCCAGGATAAACAGGAGTGGGAAGGACCCCGCTTCTTCGAGTGCGGAGAAGACTGGATCCGGACCGCGAAGGATTACCACGACAGGCTCACGGAGATCGTACTCCGGTCCGCGGAAGTGGTGAAGTGCGAACCGGAGAACCTGGTGGACGCGTTGAAGGCGTTACCGGCCGAGTCGGAATGGAACGAGATGAGGACGGAAATCCGGAACCTGAAGACGGAACGGGACGCGCTCAAGGGGAAGTTGATCTGGACGGAAGAAGAGCTGCACCAGTCTCAAGGGGTGACGCAGAAGGCGTACCAAGCGTTCCAGACCTTCCAGAAATGGATGGTCAGCTCGGCGGATCTCTACCACAAGGCGGCGCTGTATGACGAGATGCAGAAGACGTCCGCGGCCCTCACCAACACGAAGATAGTCCGGGTGATGGTGGAGATGTCCGGAAGGATGGAGGCATCGTTGAAGGAGTTCCGGTCCATGATGACGAACATGGATCCGAACAAGCCTCTCGACTTCGGGGGATTTCCGGAAGTTCCGGATGTCATCGCAACTCCGGCAACGCAACCTCCCATCTCGCCCATCAAACGGACAGGTCAGTTTGGGTCACTGATAAACATCGTCACTCAAGGGGGGCACTCTTCCGGATTTCTGGGACAGGATATGCCGGTCCGGAGCAGTTTGGATGCCCGGATCGACCTTGTCCAGAATCCGGCACGGACGCATCCGGAGTAGTTCGAGCATATCGAACCACCTCCATCGATGCCCTTACCTACACCGGATCCCATCGAGATATCGGAGGAGGCGGAAGCGGAGGAACCGGAAGCAGAAGAAGCAGAAGTGGTGGAAGATCCGAAGTCGTTGGAGAAGGCGGACCGGTCTCTCGTCCATATGGACGAGACGGATTCTGACAGTCCTCCGGTCCGGAAGACGTCGATCATCACCCGGGCGTCCCTCCGTACACCCCAAGGCAAGACCATCACCCGGGGGCAGTTAGGGTTTGACAGTAGTTCGAAAAAACAGCGGAAGGGAAAGTAGTTAGTTAGACTGATAGTGTTTTTAGTTATCTTTTTGTTAGACTTAGAGTTCCGGGTCTTAGTCAGAACCCGGATTCCGGATTTTCAGGGGTAAGTTTCAGTTAACTTATCCACCCGGACTTTTAGGGCAGTTTAGGATGGTGTTTAGTGGCACTTTCCGCGGGTTTTACGGCATGTTGTTTTGCTTATAAAAGGAAGGGACCGCTTGTGGTCTTGGATTCCTTTTCTTGCTATTCCTTATTTTGAGCAGTAAATATATGTGTGCATTTTTATTGTCTTTTTACTTATTGCCTTAGTTTTCTTTGTGGGTCCTTGGTTTCCTATTCTTTGGGAGGTTGAAGGTTGCTTGGGCGCTTGCTTGAAGGTTTTGGCTATAGAGTAGAGAGGTGGTAAGGAGGAGTCCGGATTCAGGGTTTCCCGGGTCTGTGAACTATGTGTTGTCCAGGGAAGCAGTTCTAGCGTGTGTAGGAAGTTGTGCGGTGTCTGGCGTTGGTGGTGTGGGTGCGAGTCCGGAAGGCCAGGGAGGGTTCCGTGCGGAGATAAGCAACCGTCTGTGGAAAACCCCCGCTCACCCGGAAAGTTCTGTCCGTCTGCAAAACACAAGTTGGAGTGCTAGTACCGGACCCCGTCTCAGTTTCCGGGTAAGTCTTGTATTTGTCGTTGTAGCAAGGGGAGTCGGGTTGTATTCTGAGTGACCTGCTTCTGGAGAAATCCGAAGTTGTGAGGGTCAGCCAGTGTGTTCCTTGTTTGTGACGGAAAGATCTTTGGGTACGTGTCATTAGGAAGTTAGAGTTAGTGAAATACAAGGAGTGGTGTTGTCCTTACCCCTCCGGAAAAGACAGTGAGGACCCTCTGAAGGTAAAACAGAGGTATCGAAAACCGTGTGTTAAAGCTACGGATCTAGTGTTTGTGATAATCCGGATCCGGTAGAGAGTCCGGATAGAGATAGAATCCGGTTGGGGAGTGAAAATTGAAGTAGTTACACTAAACCGGATTGGACGGAATTTAGAACACCCTCTGGGGTTCCCTGGGACGATATTTCGTGTCATCTTGCCACGTTTTTGTGGTTAAGAGCGCTTACTACAGTATTACGCGTACGACAGTCCATTTAACCTTGAAGCGTTCCGACGTCCATATTCAAGACGATGAACATATTCAAAACCTTGTAAGTTCCTCTCTCATTCTTGTTTGGCTGAAAGTCATCTTAATTTTTGGTGATACTTCATGGAGGTCATGATCCTCATTTTTTTTCCTATCCATCGGTTGGATTTGGTGTTATTAGAATATATACGTTATTGAAATTAAAAATGTGGAAGTATGTCAAGTGGTCAATTTGCATTGACTTTATTTCAAAAGTAGATGTGCAAAAACAAAGTCAAAGATGTGAAGGTCAAAAAATCAAACCATGAACAAAACCTTATTTAAAATCCATTTGAACAAATTTTACCCATAAAATGATAAAATTTTACTTGTAATTCAATTTAAAAGGAATTTTGAAATTTCCTTTTCAAAATTTATAGGAAAAAATTGGAGATAGCATTAGTAGATGTAACTATACGCAGTTGAATTTTAAAATCAAAATCTACAGCTTCCATTTGTATACAAATTCCAAAATATTCTTCCAAATTGTAGTTCACAATGTTTTCTATTCAAATTGTCAATTTTGGAGATGAATCCAAATGTTTTGGGCTTAGGATCACCCCATCTCCATTTCCCCTCTAATTAAAAATAGGGGTGGTTTAAAGAAGTTGGGCACATTTAGAGTATCTTACCTTATGTCCTGGCTAAATGGAGGCTAAAGAAGGCTAAAGAAGGCTAAATGCGCTGGAGACAGCAATCTTCAATTCGGACGGTCCATTGCCATGGAGGGCCCAGATTGCACGACCCCTACCCAGAACTCGAGTCTATCAGGATTTCGCGAATTGCGATCTAGGGTTCTGTGCTTTTTTTTGAAGTTTCCTGTCGTCTTCTGCAAAGTTCTGCGACGTGTTGGCTTCGGAGTTGTGCGACGGATTTTGTTGGAAGGAGTTGTGCGACGGAGTTTGCGGCTTGTTGGCTTCAGGGTTTGCGGCGTCTTGGCGGGTTCTTGTTTTTCGGGTTCTCGGTTCTTTCTTCTTCCGGGTTTGTGCTGGTTCTTGTTTCTTGTGTGTTTTCGTCATTTGCTGTCTCTCTTCTTGTTCTCTAGTTTAGGGTTTGTTGTGATTACGTTTCTTGCGGTTTCTTTTCTTCCGGGTCCGTTTCATGTGATTCCGTTTCTTGCAATTCCGTTTTTGGTGATTCCGCGGGTTTCTTGTGATTCCGGTTTCATGTGATTTCTTCCGGTTTCTTGTGATTCCGCGGGTTTCATGTGATTTCTTCCGGTTTGATTGATTTGGTTTTTGTTTTAGGTTCTTCTTCTGTGATTCTTGTTCTGGGTTCTTGTTCTTCAGGGTTCAGGGTTCTTCTCTGTTTAGGGTTTAAAGTCTTCGTTTCGGGGAGTGACCTTCAGTGCGGTGTTGTGAGTTTTCCTCGTTTTCTGCATTTCGGGATTCATTGGCATCCACCTTCTTTCTGCGAGTGTTTCCGTCACTTTATTGCTCGGGTGACATTGTTTTTGGTCGGTGTTGCCGCTGCTGCCGTCCGAGCTTTGTGCCGTAGCCGCATTTCAAGAATCCAGGTTTGCTTCTTAAAATTCTTTGATTTCTGATTTCAATATGCAGTTGTTGCATTTCTTGCATTCTTTGTTGCTGCATTTGTTGCATTTGATATTGCACTTGTTGCATTCTTTGTTGCATACTGCAATAGCAATTGTGCGCTTTAGGTGAATTCTGCAGTATATGCTGCATTCTTTGTTGCATTCTATGTATGAAAGAAGTAAGGGTTGCATTTGTAAGAGTGAAATGAATGACTCGTGATTTCAATGAATTCTACTAAAATTTCAGCTTGAGGCAGATGTAAGTTCATCTCGACGTAAGTTCAACTCGATGTCAATTCAACTCGATGGAATGCTAAATTAACGAACGCGAACTACTAAACCCAGACCCTAGCACTGAAAATCAACTCGAGCCAAGTTGAATTGCACGTTTTTTTGGATAGACGGCCATAAAAACGTCAGTAATGGAAAATCATCGCCTTCAGATTATCAGAACCCAACAAAAATGAAACATATAAGAAAACTCAAACCGAACAATGAAGACATTTAGGGCGCAATTCAACTCGGATCGAGTTAAATCACAGGAAATATAGAATAAACAAGCCAAGAACTCATAATTATATGTTAATTCATCTCGAGTCGAGATGATCAGCCCGAACCTCATATTCAAATGAATACATAACAAAAGAAATGAGACTAATCACATAAAATATTTAAATAAACACAGTGGTGTTCAACTCGACTCGAGTTAACACTACAATATAGACACAAATAATGAGAACAGGGCTATACTGCGGAAGAAAGAAAATAAATATCTATCCTATGATACAAATGTTTAACTCGACTCGAGATAAATTACTGAACTTGATGTTTGTTTTCCTGCAAATATTGCAGATATGGAGGACCAAAGATCAAAGCTTCAAGCAACATACAAGAAGTATGATATCCCCCCGGAACAAGTCGATGATCTCATCGATGACACGATTCTGGGAGAGTGTTGGGAGTGGCAGGATCCCCATGAAGTGGAGTACTGGACCGTGGTCCTAGTGCCCATGACTAATCATTTGGCTTTCAGGACAAAGTTCAGAAGGTCCGAGGCCACCCTATCCGTATCTCTCACAGAGTCCATAACGGAGTTCAGTAGTGGACCAGGTAGAGTGATATTCGTATCCTGCGAGACACTGGACCCCGACCAGGAGAAACCATACATATTCTCCTACAAGGTCGATGCGCGGAAGACAATTTTCAGCATCTCCGAGTATCTCCGGAGTCTGATGGACACAGACTATGAGGACCTCATAGCACCAATCCAAACCGCCATCGACCAGAAGAAGTGGGTGGCAACTAACGGTGCACCTCTAGTACCCAAAACTCTTCTGTCCCGGCTGAACCATCTGAAGCTGGACTTCGAGAGGGGTCACGTACTTCTAATGCAGAAGAAGAAGGACATGAGACCAACCTCTGTGGTCAGAGACTACAACAGTCAAAACCCCAGTACCAGTTCTCTAGCAATCGGGACACCAGGGACGGGGCGAAGTCACACGAGGCTTAAGCAAACTGAGAAGTTTGCCAGAGGTAACCCATCACTGACCCCTCCATCTGGAAGCAAGAAAGTAGCCACAAAGGGCACACCCAAGGCCGGAACATCTCATCAACGTGATGAGAGTATGGTGTCGGACCTCATAGACATTCCGAAGGACCTGAGTGGGGATGTCAAGGAAATAGACTTTGAAGACTCTAACCGGACATACGAGGCCTACTGGAAAGAGTGCACTGACTCGTACGTGCCGGCAATCGGAATGAAGTTCGTCATTCCGCTTGAGCAGTTGGAGACTCCACCCGAGAACTTGAACATCCGGAGCCTTGAGGAGCAGGGAATTATGAGGTCTCTCAACTTCTTGTTGAACATGCCTGACCCTGACAAGAAGATGACGTTGTGCGTCATGCCCCAGAACCTGAGGAGCAAGCCGCAGACCTTTGAAGAAATCAAAGATATGCACTTCTGGATGGTGAATGGGCAACACACCGTAGCGGCATCGAAACGCATGCAGCGGATGCCCGCAATAAAAACGAAGGCAGAGAAGTTTAAGTCGTGGGAGTGTTTCGTGGTGTGGAACAAGGACGATCACGTCATCAGGAAAATATCCGTGTACTACAATCGCGTGAATCATTTTCAAAACTTCATGCCGACGTGGGCCACAAACATCATGGGAGCCAGATTTGTCTGGGAGAAGATGGGTTGCCCTCCTCCGGACAAAGAGCCCAGGGAGTTGGGCAGGGCCGCAGATAGGCCTCGTAAGTCTATTAAGGACATGAACAACCAGAAGCGGTTCAGGGTAAGCAATGCAATTCAACTCGGGTCGAGTTGAACTTCTCTCCAGTTCATAATAGTTCAATTATTTACCTCCTATATCATTGAATTTGTCGTACTGGATACCTCTTGAATTGAAGTTGAAATCCCTATCTGATGAATCTATTTAATATATTATCCTTGTGCTAGCATTCAACTCGGCTCGAGTTGATTGAACCCTGACTGTTGGAATTTCTTTGGATGAACGTGTAGGATTTCACGGACGCAGTGAGACTCAGGTTCGCTATGATAGATGTGAAGAAGTCCCAAGGAGCATTGAGCAGGAAGAAGGAGAAGGACCTCGACATCCATAACGAACTCAAGATTATCACTACCTCAAAGGAAGTGTATGATCTTTGGAGCGAGGTCATATCCATGAATTCGCAGGGGCAGCTCACAGATCCCGACACCTTGCTGAAGTTCAGGCAGACCAAGGGATGGGATCAAGAACGAGATGGGGTCATGTCCCGGGAGTTTTTCAAGTGGCTCGGGAATTGCAGTGAGGGGGATCTCAAAAGATTGGCTTTGCATCTACTCGGCAGGACCCCAAACAGAGATTTGGCGCACCCGAAGGTGACGATGAAGAAGTCAACCGGGGTTCTGGAGGACTGTTACACAGCCAAGGAGTGGCTCGAGCGGTGCAAGAGGAAGCAGATCATCCGAAGGCAGATCTTCTTCCTGAGGAAAAGTTTGAGCCTATACAATAACGAAGGCAGTTTTCGTAGAGACAAGTGGAAGGATTTCAAGCGGGTATACAATGTCACGAAGTCCACGAAGAACACGCTGATTTCAGGCCCGCTGGATGAATTCTACTCCCTGGCGAAAATGCCTTGTAACAAAAATAAGAGCATTGAAGAGCTCTCCCCGATGGCCGCTCAGTTTTTCAAGATTTTCATGGGAAGCAAGGGCAAGTTCGTCAAGCCCGAGGGGAGAGCCTTCTATCGGCCTTATAACATGAAGGACAACGAGCTGGTGGGCTGGGATACAAATGTGTGGGAGGAGGAAGTCGGCCAAAGTCTGAAGTTGGCAGTGATGGACTTTCGCAACATCCCTGGAACCATCAATAGGGAGAGGACAAAGGACAAAGATCTCTACTTCGAGCCCTTTATGGATATTCTCTCGACGATGGACCAGCCCACGGTCAAGGACCCGAATGTATGGTTGTGGATTTGCGGAGAGATGGACCTTCAAGTTGATCTCAGGTCGCATATCCGGACCTCAACGTACGGCGAAGTGTACACTATACATTTTGCTGAGTACGTTCCTTCCGTCTGGGAGCGGATTCGCGATGCCCCCGAAAAATCAAATAAGGTGAAGGAGTCCGTGCACATGATCTTCTTGATCAAGAAAGGGGTAAGATTGAGCAAGAAGATTCCCAAGAAATTTGAGGCCCTCCCAGACGGACGGTACTCCAGGTCAAGAGCCACAAACGCCTTGGATTACAGAATCTACAACACCGAATTGCGCATGGATTTTTATTTGCAGGTGTTGAGTCTGTTTGCTGGGCCTCAGGAGAATGTTCTCTCCATTTTCACTAGGGGGAAAATAATATGCGCGGGATTGGTAAGTTTCCTATGTACAGTTTGGTCATTTAACTCGATGCGAGTTGAATTCCGTAGTTGCTGTGTAAATCCCTTTCATCTCGAGTCGAGTTGAAAGTTCTCTGACCTCATTGTTACCCGATAATTACCAGATGTTGTCCCTGGAGCACTACATCATTGGAGACTCCAAGTACAATCTGAAGTTCCTGCAGTTGGCGTTAGCATCCGAGTACCTTGACAAGGATGACTTCCTTGATTCAAGTTACCTCGTGGATCAAAGACTTCATCCAAGGAGATTTAGCAAGGGTGCTTCCAGTTCTGCAAAAGGAAAGGAGAGGATAACGGATGCCGAGGAAGCTGCCATCCAGGGATCTCGAAGAGATGTCGCCATCAACCTTGGTGAGGATGAAGGCGACGACATGGAGAGGGAAGAGGAATGGAAGGACCCGGCAGCCGAAATCATTGGGGACTTGCTTCCCTAGGGGACAGGGTTGTCTGAGGGGGTCCCCGCCTCTAGCGACCAGGGTTGTACACTGCGACACCGTGACAGACAGACGTTGCGCGACGTCTAGTAGAGCCCGCGCAACGTCAAGTTGACCAAACGTCAAGTTGACTTTAAAAAAAATCCTCCTTTGTTTATGATTTTGACATATTCAAGTCTTATTCTTATATAGTGTCTCAATTTAATAAATACACATAACATTTTAAATTCAAGTTCATAATTATAGTGAGATTTCAAAGTTTTTTTGGCTGTGAAAATGGCCCTACTCGACAACATGTCTAGTAAACTCGACACTTCGTGACACGCGACATGCGACGTCAGACGTCATACACGACGCCAAAACTCAAAAATATGTCAGACATGACAACCCTGCTAGCGACATGAGAGGTTCATCGGACACCTCGGCGCAGAGGCATGCCACCCCTCTTTCCTCTTAGCCTGAGGGGACCCTGGTTTCCAGTAGGTGCACTTCCAAGAAGAGGAAGAATCCCGAGCCTGCATCAGTCACAGATAACCAAAAATCCATGTAGATGAGATACGGGAGGAAAACCGTATTGCGAGGGAGGAGATGCGGGAGGAAAACAGAAGGGCCAGAGAGGATAACATGCAGTTCTTTAAGGACATCGTCGCCACCCTCCCACAGTTGATGGTTTCAACCGTCAGGCAGATCCATCCGGAGCTTCTGCTGGCGGTTGTGCCATTGCAACAAATGTCTCCGGCTGAGACATCTTCCCGGCTCATGCTCGGCAACCGGCCTCACAATTCAGCCGATAGTGCAAGGCAGCAGCCGACGTTGTCACCGAATCCGTCACATAATACGACGGCTTCCGAGGGTTTGCTGACAGCGCCAACTCCATCCTCCGCCGCCACAGACGCAGAAGATGATGCGGCAGAGCAGGATCAAGAGGTCGAGGATGAAGGTCAGCCGGACATGGCAGAGGACTCAGCCGACATCCCCTTCGATCCTGAGACAGAGGATGTAGTGGACAGGACCCCGGCGGAAGGGATACATGCGGAGCAGTCACAGGACCCTGTGATTGATGCTTCTCCAGGTTGTTCCTCATGACTCTCTTAGCATGTATTTCAACTCGACTCGAGTTGAAGCTCCTTCTGCTGTGCGTATATTAGTATCGCTAGCACTGACAGTTTTAGTTAGTACTAGGATAGGCCGACTCACGCATTTTGTATCATTTTCTCCCCTCGTGAGACATTGTAATATATTTTTTTTCTTACCGCAGTATTGTTGTGTTCAATTTCCACAGTCGCAGGGTCTGATTGTATCGACTATGTTGCTCCATGTCTTGGGCCTGTTGTGGATGATTCTCCACCAAAGGTGTCTCCATTGCGTCCTGCGGCAGATCAGGTTCTCGATGATCCTTTACCTCAGCACGATGCAGAGGTTCTCGAAGTCATCCCCGATGTCGTGGAGGTTGTCGAAGTCATCCCCGATGTCGTGGAGGTTCTCGAAGTCATTCACAAAGTCGCGGAGGTGGTGATAGATGATGTTCCTTGGGGTGAACAAGAACATCCTCAAATATCTCCTCGAAATGCTTCACTAGACGATGCGGTAAGTACTTTGCCATGTTTGTAGTGCTGTGCGTGTTGTGGTGGCTGACCTAGGCTCGAACTTCAGAATATTGATTTTTTGTTCACCTCATCGATGTGTTCTCTAGTCTGTCGTGCCCCACTTCGGTGTACCCTTCGAAATTGAGTTTGACCCGGTGTAATTTTCGATGTGTCTATGTTCCTTATGAGCAAGGGACCAGTGAGGGAGTCGTAGGTGATATTGGTGCGGATATGCACATTCGTAGTCCGTTCACATCCAGATTCAATAAGAAGTGGCTCAATGTCATTCTAGATCTGAATGGACTTCTTTGCTTTTGTGATGATATGAGATATCACATAAAAGAAAGGAGAGTATGCTCTCTTTATGAGGTAGTCCCGAGAGCGGAGAGGTTCATCTTCCCGATGGAAAGGGTTACTTTCCGACCCCATGTGAGAAGGTTCGTGCGGGAGTTGACCTCCTTCGCGAACGTCGTAATCTGGAGCTCCATGGATCAATGGTACGCCGAGCTCGCTGTTGATTTTCTCTTCCACGGCCTGACGCCCCCCTTCGGTGTCCTCGGCCAAGAACAATGTACCGTTATGAAATCCAGAGACGGGAATGGCATGCTAATGAACTACAGGTTGAGGGGATCGCGCAAGGACCTGTTTCTCAAGCCATTGGAGAGGTTGTACAAACTAAAGGGGTCCATCTTCACGCCAGAGAATACTATAATAGTGGACAACAGCCCAGAGAAACACTTCATGAATGATCCCTCGAACGTAGTGCTCCTAGACTCGTGGTGTTTTGTTGGAAAGGGGTCGAGAGACGGGGTTCTCATATTTGAACTCCTGCCTTGGATTAGGAGACTGCATGTAGAGAGGCCGTGGGAATTTTTTTCTTTCCGTAGAGACAATGCTTTTGGGGGGATTCACCTCAAGCATCATCTCGACCAATCCATGTACAAGGAACTTCAGAGGGCGCTCGCGGTCTCCAATAGACTTCATACTAAATGGAAAGTGGATGATTTCGGGTGTGTCATTCCTTTGCTGGAACCACGCACGACGCGCGCAACGAAGCGCAAGGAGCTCACCATAGAAGACATCTACTTCCGTCCTTGTCCGCCTCCCGAACGATGTCTATAGGAAATCTAGAAATTTGTAGGCGACGTAGTTGTATTGAGAGGGTACGACTTAAAATGTAATTATTATTGTCAAATAAAATAAAATGAAATTCATCATTCATATTTGCACTGGATTATTTTTGTGTTGTGCCCAGGAGTTGAGGAATGCTGTGGCTCTAGTAATTCCGCATGTCATGTACTCCGAGGCCACTGCACAGTCGACAATGGATTTTTCAATGATGGACATTGATGATGGCGTTGTTGATAGTCCTCCCAATGGAGGGAAGCGCCCCAAAGTAATGCACTCTCCATCTCCTCTAAAATCTCGTTCACAAACAAACCGGGATCGGCCTGTTGTCAATTTGGAAACGCAGAGGAAGCTCTACGATGAAGATGCGGTTGTGGTGGCCTTTATGGAGGTGTGTTATTTGTGATTGAGTGGAATGTTTCAACAATTGTGTCTGTCTTCATGGTTTGCATTGTAGTCATTGTGGGTAATGAATGTCTTATTTTCTTGGTTTTGGTAGGTGGAGGATTCAATGCCTATATCCGTTGCCATGTTGGACAACACCTCCAAAGGCGTCAAGAGTATACCATTGGAGAAGCGGTATGCAATAGTTGAAGTGGAGAATTCAATGCCTAAATCTATTGCCATCACGGGTAACACTTCCAAAGGCATAAAGAGTATAGAATTGGAGAAGTGGAATGCAACAGCTGAAGACGCACTGCCTCGTCTGTCATCTTTGGATATCGTAAAACGGCAATGCAAAAGAAATGATGGATTGCCTCCTCTTCATTATAGGACTCCTACGTGGGATGCTTGGGAGCTGAGGTCATTAAAGAAACAACGGCGAGAGATTGCGCAACAATTATCCGCTAGGAGTACAGGATATAGTCGAGGCCCAGAAATAATAAAGGCAATGCAAATATTGAGGAGTAGGTCACAGTCATAGCGTGTGGAGTTAGCATCATCGTATCGATTCATAGTATATATAGATAGCATCATGTTCAGGCCTCCATAATTCTAAATACATTGCTATTATAATTTTACTTCTGCACATATTGTCTATGTTTGTCTATTAATGTATTTTGTTCTTGTGGTGGTGGCTTGAAATTCTTATTGTATACTTAGTTTTTGAAGCTCATAGAACTCCCATTTCATTGGAAAACTCCCATTTTAATGAATATGATGTTCAAGCTACTTTCCTTTCCTTGGTTTCTTCGAACTACTATCAAACCCTAACTGCCCTTGAGTGCTGGTCTTGCCTTGGGGTGTTCGGAGAGATGTCCGGGTGATAATGGATGTCTTCCGGACAGGGGGACTGTTAGAATCCGTGTCGTCCGTATGGACTAAAGACCAATCCGCCTTCTCCAACGACTTCGGATCCTCCTCAACTTCTGCCTCCTCCGAGATCTCAATGGGAGCCGGATCCGGTGTAGGCATAGGGGCCGGTGGAGGCGGCTCGATATCCTCAAACTGCTCCGGATGCGTACGCGCCGGATTCTGCACAAGCTCGATCCGGGCATCCAGACTACTCCAGACTGGCATATCCGGACCCAGAAGTCCGGGACCCTGCCCCCTTGAAGTGACGATGTTGATCAGTGACCCAAACTGACCTGTCCGTTTGATGGGCGAGATGGGCGGTTGTGTAGCCGGAGTTGCGATGACATCCGGAACTTCCGGAAATCCCCCGAAGTCGAGAGGATTGTTCGGATCCATGTTCGCCATCATGGACCGGAATTCCTTCAACGACGCCTCCATTCTACCCGACATCTCTACCATCACTCGGACTATCTTCGTGTTGGAGGGCCGTGGACGTCTTTTGTATCTCATCGTAAAGGGCCGCCTTATGGTAGAGGTCGGCCGGACTCACCATCCACTTCTAGAAGGTCTGGAATGCCTGGTAAGCCTTCTGCGTCGCCTCTTGAGACTGGTGCAGCTCCCCTTCCGTCTAGGCCAACTTCCCCTTCAGCTCGTCCCGTTCCGTCTTCAGGTTCTGGATTTCCGTCCTCATCTCGTTCCACTCCGACTCGGCCGGTAACGCCTTCAACACGTCCAGAAGGTTTTTCGGTTCGCAGTGTACCACTTCCGCGGACCGAAGTACGATCTCCATGAGCCTGTCATGGTAATCCTTCGCGGTCCGGATCCACTCTTCTCCACACTCGAAGAACCGTGGTCCTTCCCATTCCTGTTTATCCTGGGTGAGGAAGGGACCCGGAAATTTACCTCTGGCTGCCGGATTCGTAGACTTCCGTCTTTTGCTTGCCGATGCCTGCTCCCGTTCCTCCTTCTCCCTTTGTGTCTGCTTCGGTTCTGGATCCGGCTTTTCGTCCTTGGCTTCTAGCTTGGCTTCCTCCTCCTCGTTCTCAGACTCCTGCGTCTCCGGCTCCTCCTCATCAGAGTAGTTGCACTGGAGCATGATGAGCCCGGTCTCATAATCCGTCACCTCGTCTTCCATCAGCAGTTCCCGGTGCTGGTATAGGTGGAGGAGGTACGTGCTGAGCGGGTTCGGCTTGTTCTTCGCCAAGTTTCCGATGCAGCGCCCCACTATGCTCGCCACGATCCGGCACCAGTTAACGACCCGCTCCTGAAACGCTCCAAAGATCGTATTGGCCATGGTTACCGTAACCCGGGAACTCTTGTCCGGATATAGGATTGGTAGGAGAAACCGGAGTAGTCGCTTGTGTCGCTCGTCCCGGCAGTCCTTGATGGCGTAGCCTTCCTTCGGGTGCGGCGAATTGATGAACTTGTGTTGATGATACTGCTCTGTCCGGGCGGCGAATCCGGTTCCGGTTCGCGGGAACCCGTACACCTCCGCCCACAACTCCTTCGTCCACTGGTCCAGATGCCCTCGTACGGTCTGGTCGTACTGATTCAGAGCACCTACCGCCAACTCCCGGAGGACCTGGTCACTCTAGACGTTCCAGGGTTTCTTCAGCAGACCTGCACACCCTAAGACGATCAAGTCATCCTCTAACTGCCGCAAGTGCAGCTGATCTTCCGGATATACCGGACTAATCTTCCGGGCCGGTACTATATACCAAGTACTAACCCCTGCCATCCGTCTCACCTCTCCTATCGCCGAAACCCTAACTCACCACACTTTCTCTCACTATCAACCAGATGCGGAGCAACTGAAAGAGGGCGAGAAATGAGGAGGAGCTAGGTTTATATAGAATTCCTGCACCCAATGTTCACTGCAATGGGAACGCAGGCTACAAAACACCGTAACGTATCCCTAGTCTACCGTTGCAAGCTACTGAATTTAATGACTGCGTTCCGATTTCCTGCGTTCCGGCTCTTGAATCCGTCCACCCGGATGTCAAGTTCCGTCCAACTTCCGTATTGGTTCCGGAACGAAGTCTAAACTAATTCTAAGTATTTATTTGTTTCCGTTAGTCTATGTCTAAACTAATTTTTTTCAAATTTGACCTATTTTAATTTCTCCTAGTCTAATAGGGTCCGTACTAAGCTATTACGGATTCCGATAGAAAACAGGCTTTTCTTTTTCTTTGTACCTCTCCGAGTCTCATGCCCATCAAACCCACCGGAAGACTTGCATTTCCCCGATGTTGGGTCTTCGGTGTTTGGCGATCGCTGTTCCTGCTCTTCTTCAGACGAGTCCTCCTCGGAGCCCCCCTCGACGTAACCGTACTCCAATTCTTCTACAACAACCTCTATTGTCAGTGAAAGACATTTCTTTACAGCCCCTTTTTTTTACTTCTCACTTGACGCAAGCAATGCGGCTACAAGATCTGATTTGCCTTGCACTTGCCCACCGTCTTTGCGCTTCTTATTCGGCGATGTGGAATTTACGGGACCAAATGAGGTGGTGTTCACATCCAACACCCTATTGCCCACCGATGGACTCATCGTGACAGATCGTGCCTACCTCAATGTTTGCTGTATGGACATAGATGTAGACGGCGTCTTGGTCTGAACATGCATACAAACCACCCAAGACACCTTCATCAGAAGAAATGAAATTCAAGAATATAAGAGCAACGCTCATTGGAAGGGATACATGTAAGTCAAAAGGAAGTGGAAGCCCAAGAATGACACCTAAACAAACATACACTATCTGAAAGTCATCTAAAAAAATGACAAGGTCTCTCAAATTCACAAATTGTCACATGTACTCTCCGATACCCATCAAACAAACTTGAATGTTCATGTAATTATGTGCACATAACCCCACACCCTCAAAGTCACTTGAACACATTAGACAGTCCCTTTGAGTCAACGTTAAAATGCAAGTAGCACACATTTAGAGTCACTTGAATTGAATAGAGTCACTTAAACCCAGTGGGAAGTCTCTTGTAGTCATCTGAAATGAAACCAACAAGCGTCAAGTTAGTTCAATCCATTAGATAATCCCTAGCATCATCCAAAATGTTACTAGAACACCCTTGCAGTCAGCTAAACCCATTAGAAAATCCCTTATAGTCACCCGTAATTCTCACAAATCATCCAGCGTGGCCTCGGTAGTCATCCGTAATTCTCACGTCACCCATAATTCTCACAAGTCATCCAGCGTGGCCTCGGTAGTCACCCGTAATTCTCACAAATCATCCAACGTGGCCTCGGTAGTCACCCGTAATTCTCACAAGTCACCCAGCGTAGCCTCAGTATTCACTCGTAATTCTTACAAGTCACCTAGCGTGGCTTGAATTCTAACACAATCACCCCTAAATGCATTTTACTCCTAGGAGTAACAGAATACCATTAGAAAGATCCCGGTTGCCTAGCAGTGACAATAAGCCATTACAAAGATCATGATTACCCATGAAGTGCTTGGTGTTCCTAAAAATCACTAGCAACCTACGCATTAGTCCATGTCAATAAACTGAAAGTGCCTAGTTGCCCAAAACGAGTCGTGTACCAGTTTCAAGCAACTTTTGCCACCATTGGCAAGTTCCTAAACTACTAATGTACTCTCACCGTACAGATGGTACTTCAAGGCCCAACACCCTAAACTCAAGTCACTCCCTAGGAAAGTTCTACATCATTCATGAACTTCAACTATAATTGTAGGTAGTGAAGGAAATTTAAAGAGTGCCTAAACACTTCAACCCATCCCTAAGTGACCAGAACCAAACTCACCATGACCAAAGCAGCAGAGAAGGAAATTCAAGGCATTGTAACTGTAAAGCAGGGCATCAAGATTCTTTTGCGTTAATTGTAATTGTGACCCTAAACCCGGAATTATAAACCTAGACAATATGAGGCAAGTGAAATAACTCACCCTATCCAACGAAACTCATCGTGACCAAAGTAGCAGAGAAGGAAATTCAAGGCACTCACTATAACTGTAAGAAAGGGCATCAAGATTCAAACGCTTCTATTGTAATTGTGACTCAAAACCTAGAATTATAAACCTAGACAATATGCGGAAGTGAGAAAACTCACCTTGTCCAACGAAGGTTCCTTCACGTTGTTTGCTTTCTCCTTCAGCTGAAGGAGCCATCGGAAGTCCAAAAAGTGCCCACTAACTAGGGTGCATTTCCTCCTCACAACCCGGAAAACAACACTTTCTGTTGTTTGCAAACCAAGCTTTTGCACACCAAGAATGGTAACCATGCCTACATGAAGCAATTGAACAATTCCATGCAGGTGCAAAAGGGCATGAGCAGTAAGAACAAGGGTGGGAAATCACGCAACAATCATCGCAGTTGACACTCCCTAATTTTGCAAAACGTAGTGGCCGTGGATGCAACGCTGGTAGGTCATATCCCAACTTCAACAATTGCAATTAAGGCCATATTCATTAAATTGAGACAATGTGGATTCTCATTTTAATCATCTTCCTAAATTTAGTATGTAGAAGAGTCCATTAAATTGAGACAATTCAAAAAATTGAGACCATAAACTGCTTGAAGAATAAAGAATTTGTACAAGTATAAGAAATTGGAGGAAAAAAATAGTAGTGAAGGACGTTGAAAGGAGGGATTTTGGATGGGAAACTAGAACCATTTATAATAAGTGCTTAACTAAAATATCTAAGTAAATAGTTTGACATATAGTGAGGTAGAGATTTTTGAAATCATCCATGATAGAATACATTTGTACACCTAGCCTGATCAAAAACTACAATGTCAAAGTAAAGAATTTGACATATGCTTAGATAGAGAAGTTCATAATTACTTTGTATAGAAAACATTAGTACTCATCGTGTTCCAAAACAAATGTCATAGACAATAGAATTCCAATGAAGAACTTACAAAATACACAGTACCATACAAGAAATATAAATAAAAATATATTATATTATACAACATCTATAACATCAAATTCTAAAATAATTTAAAAAAGAACAAAACAATGAACTAAAAGAATAAAAAAACTAAATCTATTTCATCTTCTCCAATCTCCACCTATTTTTCTCTAACAACTTTTTATTATATTTCTTTGTACCCTAATCAAAGAAATTATCCATATTTACAACTCTTTATAATTTATTTTTTTCCATATTTTTTTGTCATCCTTCCTACAGTTAAGAAAATAACGTACAAACTCGCAAAACTCCTAATGATTTCCTATGCCTACAAACAATTCATCTTCACTCCGAAGATACATTATTGCTTTCACCAGATACATATGCATCCACCGATGTCTGGATGATAGCAATTTGTGTTTTGGGAATTCTAACTCTTGGATCAGAAGTGCCTTCTTTGAAGCGTGGCTTCCAAGCAGTCATAATGCAGTCAGTATGCGTCCAACTCGGAGAGATAGCCTTATCCTCGCACCAAGAATTCCCTTGTTTTGTGTCCCACCCAACATATGTTTCTTCATTGGTGTGGTGAAAAGACGTAGGTGTCCAATATTGAAGTTGAATCGAATTGACATGACCTGGATTTGGATTTGGATTTGTTAGAGCCCGAGCAAGCCAAAATGGACGGAGGTCACCGTCAGCGGGGCGCACAACAACTAAGTAACCTGCATATACATCACGGCCAACACGAAATGAAGGAGGTGGACGATCACGCCTACGACCAACAAAAGGTGCATCTTCCGCAAACTCCTCACGTATTGTGCCATCAGCTAGGTATTGGTCTTCCACCTCATCGGCAATTCGAGAATTTGGCCAAAATCCATCACGCAATGTCTCACGCACCACAAGTGGAGCATTGAGAGCACTTCTCACACCCTCCCAATATTTCCGCACCGGCTCATTCTTCCTCCTAAATTCTCCAGATAAGTCTTGATTGCCCATTGCCCCCCACAATGCAATGTACCCATCTAAACCCTTGCAAATTTCATCAAAGCAACGCATTTGTTGCGGTGCCAAAGGTAGAGGACTATCCCTCGGTACTTTAGGGTGCCCATCTATTGTCTCCTTCCATAAGCGAATTCCCCCACCCTCTTTCGGCAACCAATCGACATCGGTACAAAGGATCTTGTACTGCATCAATGGCCACCCATTGGAATCCTTATAAAACTTGAATTGCTGCGCTTGAGAATGACCCTGTAGAGAATCATCGCCTGTATGCAAGTACCCTTCCACAAATCTCTTAAAATCTGGAACCTCCTCGATGAGATGAGGAATCACGGGTTGAGTTTCACAATCCATGAAGGACTTCATCAACCTTGGAAGCGTGGGGTAGTCATTTGTCTTCAATTTGGTGCTCCAACGACCAAATAGAGCATCAATGTCTTCATGAGTGTGTCCAACAATGAGGAAATTAATGTATATCTCTCGAAAAATAGCTCTATAGACAAGGAGAGAACAGAACGCAAAAACCCACCGATTCTTGTTGTCGCCAAAGGCATTGTCAAGCTGAAGAGTCAATGTTGGAGGAAGAGGTTGAGCTTCCACCAACACTTCAGGGGGGGACCCGAGGGAGTCCGTACAAATCTTTGAGCCTATTAACAAAGCTTCTGTTAGTTCTGAACGCTCTCCTCCTACAAACAATTGACGAGATGAATGCTTCGGTTGTGACTCTAGATCTCGCAATAATTTTGCAATGGACCCAATAGTATGATTGGAGTTTGTTGGGAAGATGTCCAAGCCATAGTGTGCATATCGCACATCTCCATGACCATGAGCAATCATTCCTGTAACAGCGACAGGCATCTTCATGAAAGAATCATTTCCCTTACTTTTATGAGAGTAATGAGGAGAAGCAGTCTTGGAGTGATCCATCTTGTCATGGATTATAGTCAGAACCTTGTCAGGATACATCTCAGACATTGAACGGTTTCCATAGTACAAGTCCCTATGCGCCTTCTGTCCCGATAGGTGCACTCTCAATTTGTTAGACTACACGTCTTGCGCTCGTGAACGTGGAGTGCAAGCACTCTTGAGTTGCCTATATCTATCGCAGGTTCTACAACGAGAAAAACTATCTCCTCTAGCCTTTGGAGCATACTCTGGAAAAGATTGACAACGTATGTTGCTCAATCCACTAGTCGAAATATGTTGCAATTGAAGTGAAGAATTGACATTGTTGATCTGTGGCAACTTATCCTTCCAACGAAATGCAGACGGTAGGACTATGGAGGGGACTTTCTCTCCAGACTCAAGGGCCCTCGATTTGTGGGGCATTGTGTCCGCTTCATTTTCCACTAATAATCGAAGAGTTGCAGTGGCTTGCAAAGTATGTGTTCGAGGCTTCTTCATTCCAAGGTTGCCATGATGCTCCAGTTTTTGGTCATCTTTTGCCATATTCTTGTATCTATTAAAGGTAGCCTTCGATACTCCATGGATGGCGCACCAAGCAACCGAACAAATTTCATGGTTTGCCAAGGTGATCATGTCCCTTCCATTGGAATCAATGTGGGTTTGCTTGTGCACGTCAAGCAGACGTGACTTGCGCCAGAACACTCCACCATCAATATGAAGTAGAGACCGAACGGCTTGAATCTGACCATGTGGAAATGGTTGCAAGCAATTCTTCTGACAACATTTCATACTAGAAACATCAACAATTGCTTGCTCTGTAAGGAGGGCTTCTTTCTTCGGGAGATTAGTAGGCTCAGTCCTCTCACATGAGCTTTCATAGGAACGAACTCCAGTCCGAACACGCCGCCTCGAACTACTTAGAGAGACAACAATATTGAAGAGATGCATTTGCTCGTAATCATATAAGCTGGCACCATTAAGGTAGACTCTGGAAATGTGCCAGGAGTGCATGGACCACATCCACTCCGACGGAACTTCTGCCTCACACAAAGACTCTGCAATTTGAATTGCAACCCGGTCATCACCAAGTGGCTGTCCGTCCATGTCAATAACGAGATCTGCATCAACACTATGACAAATTCCTTTTGCCACCTCTACCCCCTCTTCATTTCTGAGTGTGACGCATTTGGTATACCAAGAAGGTCGAGGAAATCCCTCGCAGGCTGCGACACCTGGTGGCAAAGTTGGCACTGGAACGGTAAACTCGTTGGCATCTGAAGTATCCATTCTA
The DNA here is from genome assembly GCA_947034895.1 of Rhytidiadelphus loreus. NCBI lineage: Eukaryota > Viridiplantae > Streptophyta > Bryopsida > Hypnales > Hylocomiaceae > Rhytidiadelphus > Rhytidiadelphus loreus. The sequence continues at coordinate 66,145,797 of OX344763.1, read as the reverse complement.
CGCGAGAAAGAACACCAATTAATTAATACTATTGTGAGTATCCTCGAGTCGAGGATAATAAATAAGTAGGACATATTGACAAAACTAGAAGCAAAGACAACTCCAGTGGAGGGTAAATTTGTAAACCATTTTCTGATAATTTATAATAATCCATCCACCTAGACCAAAGAAGTGGATTTGCAACTAATTAGAGCACCAGAAACAGAAAACAGAATTTAATTAATTAATTTACCAAATTCTCTAGAGAGATATTATGCATTCCCACACACATCATTAGAGTGTCACAGTGATTATGTATATTGAACTGTGTATATCATCACAAATGTCAATGAATGTCTACGTTGTCTATGGTTATCATTCACATTCTATGTATGTGTGCGATTATCCTCGGCTCGAGGATAATCACACACGCGCATGGGTATTATCCTCGGCTCGAGGATAATCACACACGCGCATGGGTATTATCCTCGGATCGAGGATAGTCACATGCGCGTGTGTGATTATCTATGCATGTTTGTGATTATCCATGCATGTTTGTGATTATCCATGCATGTTTGTGATTATCCTCGAGACGAGGATAATTTCCTTGTATGTATGTGATAGACAAATATATAGTTCCAATATTTATGGCGCGAAAGTCGGTTGTTCATTCTCGAACATAACATACGAAGGACAACATTTTAGTTGTGACACCAGAATTCTCAATACTCCAAGAATCGCAGGACTACATAATACTACATGTACCTTTGCTTTACACTGAGGAGCAAGAGCAGGAATCTAGCATTCAGTGAGAAGGGAAGACGAGAAATAGAACAACTTACGACAATCCGTGCGAAACTGAGCCACCTAGTCACATATACTTGTAAATGAAATGCAAAAACATAAGTTCAAAGCCCGTGCGGTAGCAATGTCTGCACGAGGACGAGGAGGAGGGAAAACTGGAAAACACGAGAGTGGAAATGAGGTGCTCGAGGAAGAGAAAAGATGCACACACTGGCGGGAGAATATGAGCGGGAAATACAACGGCATTTGAATTCTTCATGGTTTTCAGGACGTAGGGGAGAAGTACCTCCTCGGATTTGGGGGCCGTTGACATTCTCATCCCCCAAATAATGACAATGATCTGGAATGAGAAGGAGATTTTCATGAATAGAAATGGGATCTCATATAGGCGATCTTTTTATGATTCTCATAGGGGCATTTTTAGTTTGTGGAATTTTGGCAATCCCCTTTTCTCGTAAAATGTGGAAATATTCTTTGAAATTACAGCGGAATTTTGGATTTGGCAAATATGGCAATTCTACATCAGCCACCAACCAACCTTTTTGTTTAAATAGTTAATTCTAATGTCTGATTTAGATGAATGTTTACGGGAGGTAACCACACTAATTTGGCACATGCTGGGTCCAATGTGTATTGGCTATAAACAGAATTGTACATAATGTAAGCTTTCAATAGGGAATGAAGTTGGGACTTTAGGGTTTAGGGTTTAGGGTTTAGGCTTCAGGGTTTAGGGTTCAGGGTTTAGGCTTCACTGTTGACGCTTTAGGGTTTAAGGTTTAGGAGCAACAACAAAGTCTTTAACAAATGTAAATTATATGTTCACGAATTCAGTGTTCATTAGAAGAAAATTCGGGTCTCCAGATGCCTAAGTTGGCAACGCAATTTTCGTGCTTGGAAATTGCTGAAAATGCCACCTTGCACGTTGCCAACGTGGAGTATAAGGTGATGACGAGGGATTTAGCACCCGTTGCTACCAATGGGAGTGACGCGTTGGAAACAATATTTTATTGGCGTACCGTTGTCCCCTGTCCTGTGTGTAGGGTTATAAAATGAATTTCCAATTGGGCGTACCAAACGCAGGGACTAGTCCCGCATGCGGACCGGTAGTGGAGCCGCGCATCGTTGTCAATGATGCGATGTGTTTGACAACTTGGAGGGAATTTCAAACTTGGCACGGAATTGGCTGAGCTCCAATTTCAGAATGGGTCCAAACGCGACACTCGTTCAATGTCACAGTTCTATGCATTGTAGTTCCATGAATTGTGTGGATGCCAGTGTTGTCGAGTGCTGCCCAAATTGTGTGATCACTGGCAACTCGTTTCCAACAAGTGTTAGGTGATCAATTGTGCGTTGGCAACGTCATCAGGAATGGAGAATCGCAGACCGCGTTCGGAGGTGGCAGCAGTGACGCTCCACAACACACACAATGACCAGGGAGAGTGGATTCCAACGAGATACGAGAGGTTGTCGTGGGTGAGGTTGAACCCTGGTAGAAATGGAACTTGGGCTCGAGAGGCTCGTCGGCATGGAGGTGAGAGCATGAGGGGATCTTACAAGGCTCAAATCATGGACTTCCGGTTCAAGTTTGATGGGCGCAAGACCGTTTCCAACAAGCCGGAATTGGAGTCCGTGTTGGTTAGACATGCTTACCACCGACATCAAGTGCTCTTAGATCCAGAGATTCGCCACGATCGGGTTCCATGCAATTGTGAGAATAGATGGCGCTTTGTTTCCACCTTTGATGCCATGTTGTTCTTGAAAGTTTGATGGCCATCAAAGTAAACGTGGCTGGGGCTTTACACTGCTTTGCTAATTTGGTTTGTGGTATTGTCTGTTGGAAACAGTTCTGTACCAATCCTTTTTTGAAGACTGGGTGGACCCACTTTCTATCCTTGGAGTCATCGTTGTTGTGCACAGCGAAATTGGTGAAGCCACTCGGAATGGGAGGTCCTACAATGAGCTTCTGGAGAATGGGATATTTTTTTCTAACCTTGTCTATGTGCCACCTACACCAGGGCTTCTATATGGATCAGTTGAGCCACTGTCGTTGCCACCTTTCACTGATCCCGAATGGCCTCTCCCCGACATGCACACCAGTGAAGCGTTTCGGTTCAAGCTTCGGGCCGATTTCCAAGCTGTCACCAAGGCCACCACTGGAAGCCGCATGGGCCACCTCCAGTGGTTTATGCCCTTGCATGTATTTGTAGATCTTTTTGCGTGTGAGGAGGAGAGGATGAGACGCACTGCCGTCCTGTACGTTGTCAACAGCCCCTCCGACGAGTTGTTCACGAGCCTCATGGACGCAGGTTGGCATCAGAAAGTAGTCTTCGGCAAGGACATTGTCAGGTGCACAATCTCAATGGACACTGTAGCCTTCAGGTAAGGAGACTTTTGTTGCCAACAGACTGTTGCATGTGCCATTGAGAGTGTTTTAGGGTGTAGGGTGCTTGTGAATTGTTGCGAACGTTGAAAACAACCTTTCTTAGACGTGTCGGGTGTGCTGTAGATACCATGTTGGGCGAGCAACGTTGTACACAAATTTCAAGTACGGCCGAGAGCGTCTGGCGCCAGATGGTGTTAGTTGGCAACAGATAGACGAAGTGCAGGAGGAGGACATGGTGGTCCTCCCATGTTTGTTTGAAGGTGTGACGGTGGCAAGGTTCCAGGTGGGTCGAACATGGCCGTTGGCACACATTCGCAGAGAGGTGGATATCACCTTGGGAGGTGTGGTTCCAGAAGACTTCCGCTTCTCTGTCCGTCAGCAAGGGTTTGCAGACATCCTTGTAAACCGGAGGCAGGAGGGTGCCAACAGGGTAGCAGATGTCCTTCCTCCGTGGACGTTGGAGATAGTGGCAATTACCAACTAAGTGGTAGAGCATGGTTAGTTTAGAGAACTATCAATGTCAGTTTTGAGACATTTTAGCACTTACATTCCTACAGGTGCCTCTTTCAACGTCACGTTGGAAACAAGTCGGTTTAGGATGATATAGAGTTAGATAAGGACTTATGTGTAAGCAACAACCGTCATAGGAAACACTGTAAGGCTGAATTTTGATAATCAAAAAAAAAATTGGACGTTGATAGTTACCTTCGTGTTTGGGACGTGTTTCAGACTTGGTTGCCACTCGGTTCATGATGAGAAATGACTGTGTTGGAAACAAAAGAACTCCTCATGTTTGGGACGTGTTTCAGACTTGGTTGCCACTCGGTTTATGGTGTTTGTGACTGTGTTGGAAACAAGAGGAGTTCCATTACATCACGGTGATTGTACATTTGACAAAATGAGGCAACAACTTCACAATGACTGCGTTGGAAACAAGATGACTCTCATTTCCTCTAACTCTATCATGACTCGTGACTTCCTGTTCCAACAATGCTTTCTTTTGTACACGTCCATCTAAGTCATATGGCGTGTGTAAACAAGGGCAAATCACAGAAGGGAACTGCATTCATACAAAACATGTTGACAACAGAGATGGGTACCGAAAACTTGCGAGAGAGTTGAAGAACTAATGAATGCAAAATCACAATGAAAATATGCGGAAATGCAGAATTTTCATATTCGTGAAAGGCAGGTGAACAAAAATGATGGAAAGAAGTTTCTGCTTCCTATGACTGTCCTCAAAAACCCATCAGTGCCATTTCAAGTGTAGGCCTGCTAAACATCCACTGTTTCCAACGTCTACTACTGCCTACACTAGCTTGATGTACAGAAGGCGCTTCTAAACACGACAAAAAATCAAATTTGGTCTACAAGCGCATCCAAAACTTCTGCATCCGCCGAATCTATGGATGACGAACCCGCTGCCTGAGGCCTGCCAGCAGATCCACCCTCAGATGAAAGATCGACGTGCACTGGTGCGGCAGGCGGGCCCACTGCGGGAGGTTCACGCGACGTTGCCAACTCCGCCTCCGCCCCATCTGTCGGTGCCAACGGGGTCGCGTTGGCAGCAGCCCCCGAATCTGAAGGCATGGGAGCTTTGCTTTTGTTGTTGTCCTCGAGCGGCAAAGGTGGTCTTCTTTCGGGCTTCGTCTCCCCTTTGCTTGCAGCTACTGCTTCATTTGCTGTTGGAAACAGAGCACATCCCACATGAATATTACCACAACATTGTAAAGAAAAGACAGAATTCCAACAATACAAAAGAGAAGAGCAAAGGTTTGAACTACAGATGTTGTGTTATAAATTTGAGTGACAATTACCAACTAAGTGCATATAGTACATTACGCTACCAGAAACGTACTGTGAAAGGCTAAGTCTCGCACGGCTGCGTCAACCGCTTCTGTATAAGGAGATCCTTTTCGCCTGAATGCAAAACAAGGAAGTGCCCAAACGTATTCTCTAGGAGCAACAGGAGAGAGCACTGAATGCTGGGCCTTACCAGCCAAGGGTGATGCACCTAGCGGTGTCTTTAACAACTTCGGAGCTATTTCACCTTCAGGGATCACAGAGGCTTCCCTCTTCCGAATGCTGACACCATAAGAAGCCCCCTCACGCGGAACCTCATTCTCGCCAACACAAGTCGGGATCTGTGTTTCCAACGCGTCAAAGCCCCATGCTTCCAGCCACTGACGGTCACCTCCTTTCTTGCACCTTGGACACACCCGACTCCCCGAAAGAAGTTCAGACCACAAACACCATGGGTGAAACAGGCAACCACATGAGAAGGGCACAGCACCGTTGGAAACAAACAGTTGAGAGCACAAGCCGCAGGGTGAATCCACTTCAAGAACTGGCTTGACACCCGTTTCCAACGCCTTGTCGTCAGCCAACTTCTTCGGCTTGATGGAATACTGGCTTGCTCTCTCTGTTGCCAACTGCTTCTGGAGATCCCCCAGTCCTTCCTCGCTCAACCTGAAGGCTTCCTCCAGTTCCTTAAGGCATTTGGACTTCTCAAGGACCGAATCTTGAACTTCCTCCAACTTGTCGTTGTTGGCAGTGATGTCCTTGCACACCTCCCGCTGCTCCTTGTCCACCGTTGCCTTGTCATACAGGTTCCCTGCTGCCGCAAGCTCTCTACTCCGCCTCCGCAAGCAATCCTTCACAGAGTTGAGGCGTTCGTCTTCTGCTTCCAACGTGAAGATTGTGCCTTCCAGTCCCTTTAAGGTACCTCGCAATCGGGAAATGCACTTGGATTTGCCCTTGACGTCTTCCGACTTCTCTTTCACCTGCTTCTCCAGCGCGGCCACCTTGTTCCCAACATTGTCAACGCCGTCAGTGTTGCCAACGGCCTCAACTTCTCGCTGCTCTTGCTCCTCGCGCCCAACTTCGCTTCCAGCGGGCCGAAGTCCAACTTCCTTCTGGAAATACAGCCGGAACTCCTTCAGAATGGACCACATCTGCTCCCTCAATGTTGGAGGGCCCAATTTCAGGGGATTCAGGCCCGGATGAGCGAGTCGTTCTTCAGTCAATTGGGCCGCAGCCGCTGCCCAATTCACCTTGTTCCTGCGCCCCTCCTTGTAGAAGTACACACACGCGCGCAAGAATGTTTGGCTGAAGGCTTTGTTGTCAGGTGCATCGCCATAAACCCTCATGTACATCCGAAGGTATAGATCCCGCGAATTGAGGTCTCTGCACTTGTCCAAGCAGTACCGTGTCCTGTTCAACCCCTCGCCAGGAACCCAGATGGACTCGTACATGTAGGAGGGAACCATAGCCTCCGTCACCTCCTTGGGCATGATCCCTTCTTTGCACAATCCGTAAACCCTGTGGAAGAACTCTGCGTCATACACCGCCTTGTGCCTCCCCAACAAGCACGGTGCCAACGTCACCAGCCTCTTCTGCAACGCTGGTGGAAGCCCGCTTAAATCCGCTGGAACCTCCCACGTTCCCCATCCCGGATCGGTGGGGAGAAGCACTTGGTGCTTCTAGGGAGGAGCAGACTCTGCCAACACTGCCGCCATGAGAGCTTTGCCTTTGACAAGGCTTTTCGAACGAGCTTTCCTGCTTGACGCGCTCATGGTGAGACCTACAATTGACCTGCTGCAAAGACAACAGGAGAGAAGAAGTGCAATTGGAATGTGTAACCAACAGCGCGAAACTCGCACAAGAGAGAGAGAGAGAGAGCAATGGCAACGTAGAAGTACTTTGAAGTTTCACTTGTGCCTGAGGCTGGGGGTTTATGGGGCAAGTGCCTTGCTTATGACGCCAGTAACTCCCAACGTGCTCCATGATGGCACAACCGCCTCCTGTTGCCAACGAGCCAATGAGCTTAATGATTAGATGTCGCTTTAGGCCCTAATTGAGTGTTTGGGACGTTACATTATGGTCAGTATCTTATGATTCCCTCATCCACTGATGGCAACTTGTTTCCATCATGGCCTAATTTTGTGGAGTGGGCACATCACCTCATAGTGTCTCCTGTTGGCACATCATGGACCCCAGCAAGAGAAGCTGGTACTTCTCTAGGAACCCAGTCATTTTATTTTATAAGCACGGTGCCAACAGGAGATCACAAATTTCTAGGGTCGTGGGTTTAGGGGTTAGAATCTTGGTTTAGGGTTTTCGGTTTAGGGTCCCTCTTAAGCATTAAAATTGCCTAGGTCTGTGGGATCAAAATGGGTACATTTGACAATTTGTTGGCAACAAGATTTGGGCAGTACAAACTTTACATTTCTGATGTGGAAATTTTTCCGCTTGCTGTGAAAATTGGTGGTTTATAGTGATTTTATCCGAAAAAGTAAATGATACCTAAAAAAACTTGCAGAATCCTTCCATGAGTGGATATTGTAGTAAAAAAACACTATGGTGTAAATTCAAAGGCTTGTTTCTAACTTCTACACATGGAAGCGCCACTAAGTACATTGGTATGTGGCCTCGTTAAATAAACCTCAGCCACCGTCGTTGCCAACGGCCTAAACTCTGTTGCTATGGAAATGGTGCCGCTGTTTGCTACACCCTCCATTTCAAGACGTCGCCACCCAAGCACGGCCTACTCGTGATCTACCTTCCCTCCAGATTCTAGCTGCATCCATTGCATTTGACGTGTTGTAGGCCGTCCTCTTTCTTGTTGTCGCTGCCGTTCTTTGGGCATCATCTTCCATCGATGTCGCGTTGGCAACGTCCTTCAGTCGTTCCTGCTTGGCAAACCTGTGTTGTATGTTTCTGTACCAATGTTGGTATTGCTGAACAATGGAGCTTGTTCTCTCTTTAGTGCCTCCATGTTGAGTGTGATGCTGATTAGCAGCCTTAGTTGCGTGATGAGATTTTTCCATGCCCTGGTTGTTCCAAACAGCGAGACTTCCATACGTTTCCACATACCAAGGACCATGGCGCACCAGATTATGCTAGCAAATCACAGCATTCAAGGAATTAGTAGAAGTACGTGTAAAAATGTTGCACTGCGTGAAACGAGATGCCATGAAATGTGTCAAGTTCACATACCATCACACCCTGGACCCCCTAAGCTTGTCAAATGAACTTCCCACATGACGGCAAACATTGACTTTGAACTGCAGATGTACGTTGGCAATAGACGGTACTCACCATATAATGAGTCACATGGTCTTCCCCGAAGCATTTCAAGTAGAGGCTCCCCCATCTCTCAATTTTACCTTTGAAAGTCTCCCTTTGCTCTTGATCCAAGGAAAGGCCAACCAAATAAGGGAACACTGTTTCCAACGCCTGCCACATTTCCACCCTGTCTAGATATTGCCTCCCTTGTTGAAGAGTGTTATTTTCTGAGCGCAAGACATCCTTCCATACTCGATCTTGCCCTGACCAAGTCGATGGTTGGAACATCCTAGTTGCAGTCACACCACTGAGGGAGGGTTTGATGGGGACACTGTTGGAAGCGCCACTGAGTACTGGGTCCTTCATGATGCGGACGTTTCCACCGTGAAGACCAGCTGCTGACAGAGTCTTCTCCATATTCTCTATGGCTTGTTGCTGACGCTCCTCATTCTTCATGTTCCAAATGAACATGAAATGGAGGTGAAGAATTTTCTCCATCATTCGAGTTAACGCATGTAAGGTACAAATATGTACCCTCTCAAGTGGAATGGGTAGAATAGGCTTCCACCGTGATTCTCTGTCAGTGGCGAGCGGTTTACATTGCACGTTGCCAGCAAATAAACCTCCATGCCATGTATGTTTTCTCCGCCTAGCCTCTGTAGCAGCAGACGCGGCTGTTCCCAGCACTGGTTTTGTCCGCTGTTGGTTACAGTAAATGCATGAGTGTATCGCGTTGGCTCCATGCTTCAGCCCATACAAACACTTAATTGTCTTCATGTCAGCTGACAAATGCCACTCTACTTTGAAGTCTCCAACACCCTCAACTCTTAACAGTTGACCCTCATCTTGCGCTTTGATGAGTGTAGGGAACTGAGTTTGTTGGAACACCCAGTGGAGAACTTCATACGACTCCTTGGCCACCTCAAAGCATGCGATAGGCCAGATTTCGGTTTCCGATTGGACTGAAAAATATCTATCATCTGTTTTTTGTATGCTGGTGTCTAATGCACGATTCATGAGCGTCAAACTCACCCTTTCGAATTTTCTCCCATGTACAATCTCTGCTTCGTCCATCTTCAAGACGAAAATTAAAGGCTTGTTTCCAACTTCTGGACATGCAGGTTCAGTTTCCAACGTCAGAGCACCCTACACCGCTTGATGTACAGAAGTCAATAAGAAATCACGTTGGAAACAAGTACCGTTTGAACAGGAATGTTTTGAAAAGAAGGATATTCACCTTCGGTCGTGAATTGGTATAGCTTCACCATAGTCCTCTGCACCACTTCGATGTCAACAAACAAAGAATTCTTGGGCGTTAGAACCACCCTTGATATGTCTGATTTCTTCTTTCTTCCTTTTCCAGTGGTAACTGAAGGTTGCACCACCAACTCTAGCGTACTGTCAATATGGTAATAGTTGCCAACAAGATCCGTCAACTTTGAATTGAGTTCTATTCGCAACAAACTGACCTGTTCAACATAGTCCATATTGTGAGAACACCACGTAAGCCTAAACCCACCACTAACATGCCGTTGGAAACAAGATTTTCCTTATTGAAGTTATGTAAATCGCCCAGAACCCTGAACCCTAAACCAGGTTTTGCGACTGCAAACACGTTACCACCCTCCCTCTAGCAGCGTTTATGGGGCCCCTGCTATAATTCTGTTTTCCAATGCTCCGATCGACTAGGCTAATGCAAGAACCCTCCAGTATGTCCTATATTGAAATTTTCCATCGTTTCCAACAAGGCATAGCAATACGCTCTACTTTGAATGTAAGCCCAACTCGTTTCCAACAATGCATAGCCAAAATTCATGGAATGGGAATAATAACTTCAAACCTTGTGCGGGTTTGGCAAGAATGTTGGCTTCAAGCGTTTGTCAACGAGCTGCACTCGCCCTTTGATCGTCTTGTAGATCTCACCATATCCTTTCTGTGACACTCCAGTCATATCGCACGCTGCTAGTATTGCTTCTGTTCCCAACTCCGTCCCAATTTTCTCAAGGTAGTGGTTCGTCATGCTGGTTGCAGCATGACTATGTTGCGAACTTGATATCAACGCCAACGTCTCTCCCTTTGACATCAATAGTCCAATCGCCTGCCCGGTCTCATCTTGGGTATCCTTGTCGCCACACAGACGTTTCCTTCTGTTAGACGTCCTGTTGCCAGCGTGTATAGCTTGAACTACCTGCGGTTGCAACAAACTTCGAATTTTGGCTATACGAGCCCTCGACGCGCCACCACTCTTCGCTAATTCAACGAGGCCCTTCGATGGTCTTAGTTGTGGTCCTGCTGGAGTCCTGACCATTCTTTCCATTTTCCTTTGGAATTTCACTATGGACTTTCTTGCTTCCATGAGTTCATGCTCCAACTGCAAGACCTTCTGATGCGCACCTTGTCGTCCTTGTTCGTTCGCCAACTGCAAGTTGTTGTTGTGTTGGTCCTCATTCCTGTGCAACTCTTCTTCGACTGCTATACATCGAGCCCTAAAGAAGTCTAAACCGCTCTTCAAAGTGTCAATCTCCTCTTTACTTCTTGCAACAAGTTCCTCTGAACGTTGTGCCCAGCTACTGTTGGCAACGTCCAGATCCTGCGTTAGTAACGCAATGGAATTTTGCAAGGCTTCCCTCTTCCGAATTGCATCAGCTTGTGTCTCCTGTAATTGCCTTTCCAAGCCTTTTATTGAGTCACAGGTGCTAACAAGGTTTCTAGAATATCCTAGGAGTCCAGAGTCACCGTGACACACAAATTCTAAGCAACTCTTGATTGTTTGAAACGGTGGTGGCTTCCCTGTGACAGGATCTGTTGGGTACAAATTGCCATCCAACCATAAATCAATGTTGGTGGCTCCAGAATCTCTCAACGCTGGAAACTCTGCTTTTGAGGCTTGCTGATCAATTCGAACCCCTTTCCTCACAATAGGGGCGAATTTACTATCCAATATAACAGCTGCTGTATACGAACTACCCTTTCCAACATTGGTAATGTCCTGAAGTGCCATCCTAAACCGAAATCTCTCAAATCGTGTGCCAAAGCCACCCCAAAACCAGTTGAGGGATGCCAATGAGCCTGTTGGCAACGGCAATGAGGCCAGCTCATTTGGCGGGAAGCAATTCCAACAATTGAGAACTTGCGAGCATCTCCACGTTGACATTCCCCACATCCCCCAATTCACACGCTCGTCAACTGGATTGTACATGTTGAGTACACTAATTGGAAATAGTGGCTTCCAAATCAGAATTCCAAATCGTGGATTAAAAGATTATAATCCACAATTTGGTACTCGCAGTCAACATTAAAATAGTCACCGAACTATATTAATCTATGTGCCAAACTCATTGCCCCAAGTGTTGAGTTGCCAACATGGCAAATGTTTGTACAGAGTCCTGGTGCACGGCTGTTGACAACAAGGCGCCACTTGAGTGCTTCAGTGACAACTCGACCTGTACCGTCCACAGCTCATTGGCGTGCAGGTTTGATGGCAACAAGCGCCAAGTACCCATGATGTTGGAATTGACCATTTTCTAAAAAGCAAAAAATTATTTTTCAAGCCCAAAGTACCGGCCATCCAGAGACCCGAATTTTCTTCTAATGAATTGAATTTAGTCATGAATATGTTCACGATTGTATGTTTACAAATATTCATACGAATTCATTTTCATTTTGCAAATTATATGACAATTCATATTTTTTTCTTCAATTCCAATATCCAAAAACTGAAGGATGTTTCTTATTTAAAATTTATTTTGAACTTCAAATTTTTGAAATTAAAGCGTGACGATTAAACATAATGCTCCTTATTTTAAATGTTATTAGTTTCAGTTAACCCTTCAACGTCAAAGGGGTCATACTCAAAATCATCCTTTTGTATTACCGTGTGAATCATTGGTCAAAAAAATAGCAAAACCACCTATTGAAAGTCAAAGTACAGTAGGAGATCTTTTCTTTCCAAACCCAATTCCAAGGATTAATAGTTGCACTTTCGTCATACACCCAAAGATTCCTTGTCATCCATGCAATGACTCCCTAAATTGTAAAAAAATACTATACTCTACAAGTTCTAGAAATTCTTTTATTACATCTTGTGTACTTAAAACACATAATTATTCAAAAAGTGCAAGTTACGTTGAATGAAAGGCATATTTTCTAACTACTATAAACAATTTTGAGTGCTATACTTTTATAATTTTGTCATTATAACTTTTCAATAAACAAAATATTATATTGAAGTAATTCTTAATAATTTTAACATTGAATGAAGAAGTAAAACAAGCGAAGCGTACGTTGTACTTTAAAAACTAAAATCAATGCCCAACAATCATAAACTTTTAATGAAGAGGGTCAAGTGCAAAAAATGGAGAAGTTTATTTTTTTCTTCATTCCACCCTAAACCCTATTCCATGAATTCAAAAATAATAGTTCTTTAAACTACAAAACATGAATATTTAATTTTAATGTTTTGCTGTGAAGTACCAAACAAATGGCACCAAATTTATTCACACTAGAATCATAAATTCAACTTCAAAATATTTTCAAATTCTACATTTTATTTCTTGTCTCATTTAATGATTGTTCCATACCTTTTTAAATGTTAAATCTTTAAAAAATGGTGTTTGGACCTTTATGGGTAAGAATCATATGAACAGTAACAGTTCTTTATAATTTAAAAAAAAGCAAATTGTAAAAAGCAAATAGTTTATTACTTTATTATTCTTTTATTCGTGACAATACTTTAGAAGTCTAGCAAAATCTACTAAACTTTGTATTTCATATAAAATTTTAGTATATCGAATGTTCCAAATGTAACGTAAGCTTGGAATAAGGTATGGAATTTCGGAATTGCGTTCCAATGTATAAGTTCTAAAGATGCACGATTCATTTGAAACTTAAAGTGACTTCCAAGAAGCTCAAAAAACACGTTGGTCATTTAGAGGCTTAGATATACAACAAATTAGAAATACTATTGATTAAATTCTAGTCAAATTTGTTTAAATTAGAAAATATGGAAAACCTCAATGGATATGAAATTTTTTATAGATTCTTATGGTAAGAAAAATTATTCCTTAAATGAAGAAGTCTAAAAGGAATGAATTATCCCATCATGTGGTTTCTTTACCTTCCTTAATTCCTAAACTACTCAATGAATGACAAAAAATCTTGCCGTATAGGACACAAATGTAATTATTCATCATCCAAAATTTAGGGTGACAAGGAAAGATCATCTACAGTAGTTTGTCTTTCAATTAGTATTTTTCCATTTTTATATGCCAACAATTCACATGGTGACAAAACAAATGATTTCCATGATAATCGGCCTTGCATTCAAGGGTTTATTTTTTTTAATAGCAACATTTAGAGAGCCCAAATGTCATGGGGTATAATTTTGTGGTTGAATTTTCAATTCTTCCAAATCAAATGCTACTTCTTTGAAAAATAGGAACCTACAAAAACTTAATTGGATGAAGTTCTCTTACATTCCCTACACCATACATAACGCCAAGGCCATTTTCTGGTCGATGAATGACAAAAATCTCTCTGTGTAGGACAGAAATGCAACTATTTATCCTCCAAAATTTGAGTGGAAAGGAAAGATCATCTAGAATAGTTCGTCTTCTAATAAGAACATTACCTTTTTTTTAAGCCAACAATTCACGCGGTGACAAAATGGATGATTTCCACGTTGACCCACCCATCATTTGTTCAAGGGTTCAAAACACATAATTATGTGTATAGGACTTGAAGCTTAGAAGAAGCAAGTTTTGGGGAGGTAGGGTTGGCGACATACATTCGGCAAAGTAGATTCCGGGAAGTTACGAAGCTTGGTGATGTAGGTTCGAAGAGGCTGGAAGTTTGGGAAAGTAGGTTCGGGGAGGCAAAAAGGTTGGGGAAGTAGGTTCAGAAAGGCCCACGACAATTGGGAAGTAGGTTCGGCAAGGCACAAAGCTTCGGAAGTAGGTTTGGAGAGGCCCAAAGCTGGGGAAGTAGGTTCGGGCGAGGCCCAAAGCTCAATAGTAGGTTCGGAGAGGCCCAAAGCTGGGGAAGTAGGTTCGGGCGAGGCCCAAAGCTGGGGAAGTAGGTTCGGGCGAGGCCCAAAGCTGGGGAAGTAGGTTCGGTCCGTCGTCCCTCCCCACCAACGCGAGGCTTCCGACTGTTGCACGCGTTTTTGTTTTTCCAATCTTCTTTGTTTTTCCAATTTCTGTGTGCGTGTTTTTTCTCCAGCTTCAGCGCTAGTGTGTTCTCAGCGCGGGTGTTTGCGGGGTTTGGTTGTAGAGCAAGTGTGTGTAGGGGGTTGATTGCAGCGCGAGTGGGGTTTTCGTTGCAGCGCAAGTGTGTGTGTGGGGTTTGCAGTGCGGTTGCAGCGCAAGTGTGTGTGGGGGGGGGGGTTTGTAGTGCGAGTGGGGGGTTGATTGCAGCGCGAGTGGGGGGTGCTTCGTTGCAGCGCGAGTGGGGGTGCTTGGTTGCAGCGCGGGTGTGTGCGGGTTTGGTTGCAACGCGGGGTGCGTGCATCGTTGCTGCGCGGGGTGGCGGAGCGCGGGGTGGTTGCAGCTCGGGTGTGGAGCGCGGGGTGGTTGCAACGCGGGTGTGGTTGAAGGCTACTTTTTTTATTTGTTGTAAGTAGCATTCAATCTTTGAATTGCAAGTTTTCAACTCTGCATTGTTGAGCTGTGCACACTTGCTTGCTTTGTAGTGCTGCAAGTGTCAGTGGCATAGTTTCTAGAATTTCGGTTTGAAATTTTCGTTCATTTGTTCTTGAATTAGGGTTTCTGCACGATCTACTACATGTAGAAGTGTTGAATTTTTCTTGAGGCAATCAATAATCTCCTGCAGGAAATGTGCAGGATGTGAGGAAGTCTTTAGTTCGTCTGTCTTTTTGATTCTACCATTGCTGTTTGTTTGAATGCGTGATATCATATTTGTTTGTGAGCATGTTCTAATTGAATCTGCACTGTATTCTATGTTTGTATTTTGCATGTACACAGCTGATTAGTATTAGAAATAGGGTTTTTGTCGAAAAGCTCTTCAATTATTACTCTGTGAACAACAAAAAATCATCTTCAACCCGAAGATAACCTACAGGCTAAAACAAGCAAAGAAATCCCATAACCAATGAAATACACAAATTGACAGATAACAATTATCCTCGTCCCGAGGATAAATATCAACGAAAAACACACACACAATCTGACTAAATGAAATAAGGATCATTTATCCTCGGGTCGAGGATAAACAAAAGCACAAAACTAAAAAACAAGGAAACAATTAAAAAATATGAGGACAAGATTATCCTTGTCCCGAGGATAAATAGTGACGAAAACAACTAACATAGGATACTACTAAATGAAATATGAACCATTTATCCTCGGGTCGAGGATAAACAGAACCACAGAACCACAGAACCAAAAAACAAAAGAAAAGGAGTACACCTTAATTAAATAAGGATAAATTATCTTCGATACGAAGATAAATAGCAACTAAGAAAAAACAAATAAAACAAACTGAATTAAATGCAGAATCGTTTATCCTCGGGTCGAGGATAAATAGTAATGAAAGAAATCACGTAAACAACACTATCTAAATTGAAATAGAGACTAATACGAATAGAACAAGAAACTATATCCTTGTCTCGAAGATAAGAAAATGTATCGATATGTAATATCTTCGGGTCGAAGTTATCGTATACTAATATAGTTTGTACATTTCTCATTGCTCCCGATATGATGTGTACCCAGCATTGACAACGATTCACTCGACTTGCATTAGTCAGCAAGTATCTATTACATTATCTTCGCCTTGAAGATAAATATAAATTTACAATTCTAACCATATTCGTTTACTATGTACAGATCCATATCAACATGGTAGATGCGGATGAATACGACTACTCAGCTACTCTCCCTTTCCTTGAGCCTTTCAGCAAATGGGTGGAAGAGGAGCCCTTCATATTGGAGATGCCAGAGCTCTACGGCAAGCTCTGGCAATTCAAAGCCATCGTCGAGTCATGGACATTCGGTGTGAACCAGTCCAAGGACTACGTCTACCTGCGTCACCGAGTGCAAGACAGTGGTTTATACGTGAACTGGAACTTCAATGAGAAGGTCGCACTGATAGAGAACCATCAGGACAAATACATTGTCATCACTCTCCACGCCCTCGACAATGCAGGAAACGAGACCAAACATACTCATTCAATCGTCTGCCATGAAGACAACCGCATGGGTGTTTTTGACTTCGACAACCTCATTGTCCATTTGCACTCGGGAAACCTCAATGCCTTGGCATCAGACTTTCATACAAGATACCACCCATGGCTTAAAAAGAACGCCAGGGTCACGTCGAGGAAAGTCGGATACATGTTTCATAAGTTGACAGAGGAAGCCAAGAAACATGTACAAAAAGGGCCTGCTCGAGCGAATCAAGGTCGTGGTCAGCAAAGGCCGGACACTGCCGATGAGACCAGATCAGCGGCTGGTATGCACAGCCGGACAGGCAGTAGAGGAAGTGGGAGAGGAACGACCCGCGCGCAGGCCCAAAAGAGAAAGAACCCGGACACGAGTACCGGTGAGCCCAATGAGAAGCGCAGGAAACCCGTGACGGACAGTCGTCCTACAACCGCCGGTAGTTCAGGTTCGATACTCACGAACGTGAATACCCGGAAGCCAACCGGAACGCAGCCAATCGAGAAACACGAAGTTGCTGCTTCAACAAGGCGGATGCTGCGAGACTCATAAGGTCGAGTTGCAAACGTGGGAGGCTGTGATTGTCTGGACTAAAGACCCCACACAACTCATAGATATTTCAAAGTGGTACAACGCCTCAAATCACCTCGTTCACAGTCAGCCAACATGGAGAAATCAAATATCCGCATGTAGGCAGGTCTAGAAAGCACTGAAGCGGCCTACCAACACAGATAGCGAGGGGCTGGTGAGAGGGAATAAATCAGTTTACAACGTCTCAGCGTATAAGGTAACCCTCTTTTATCTTCGAGTCGAAGATAAAATTCTTGACCATGCTCCAATTGCATTTACGTATTTCTTATAGAAGTGTTGCAATTTCTGTGATCTCCTTACTAGTTATCCTTGGCCTGAGGATAATTGTCTGATAATCTGTGAATCTTCTGAGTGCACTCATATGCGTGCTGATATCGTGAATATGTGTTTGAGCAGGAATTTGTGGACGGTGTCATGATCCGTTATGGCAGCATCAACCCGGACAAGGAGGGTGCTCAAGTCAAATTGGCGTCCGATGTGAAGAACGAAATTCGCATAATAACCTTGGCCGATGAGACCTATTAGATGTGGGAGGAGTTTCTCACGAAGCACACTGATGGGTCGCTGATTGATCCTGTGACGCGGAAACCATACAATAGCGCGAAGACATTCAACGCGAAGAACTTCTTGCTGAAACGGGAGTTCTTCAAGCACATGGGACATTTCACGGACAAAGATCTAAAGGATTATGTCCTCCATCTGCTTCGGAGAACAGAGGGACGCACACGAGACTATCCGAAGGTCTCTGTGGGGGCGGCAAAGATCCTGTGCGAGGACAACTACAAAGCCGAGCACTAGGTAGAGCGCAGGAAGCGTAAGAAGGTCATCGTGGAGGAGTTCATGGCCCTCGACAAGTCCTTGAAATTCAAGGACAGAAATGGGGATGTCATCGATGTGAAATGGAGGCAATGGAAGCTCGACAACTTCTTTTCCTCGGCATCATGGGATTTCCTCTTCACGGCAACGCCCAACCAATTCTTCGTAAAACGCCTTACCAACGAGGCGAAGAAGAAGACGGCCATAGACTACAAGGACAATCAAAAATTGTCAATGGTCTATCCCATGTTCAAGACCTTCTTGAAGATGAAGAAGCGAGTGGAGCCATCGGGAGGAGATGTGTTTATCCGAGGACACCAATGCTATCCCCAAGGTTTGGTGACGACCCACATATGGCCCTACATCCTTAGGGAACTTGGCCTTGCTGTGATTGACTTCCGAATCCTCCCAAGGCCAAATCCGGGATCCGGTGACAGTCCACCCTGCTTGCCATTACTAAATTTTCTAGATGATCACCTGAGGCCGGTGTTGTCTACTCGAGACGTCTGGTTATGGATTGTGGGGAGTTCATATGACATGGACGTGGCAAAGAAATTTGCGGCATCGAAGATGTCAGGGTACGAGGTCAAGGTGTCCACCTACCTGCCAAGTAAGGCTGAGAGGTTGGACAACTTGACCAACTGAGCAGTGCCACCCCCTGTGAAGCTCCTATTCGTCATGAAGAAACGCGATGACGGGGAGCCAAAAAATAAGGAGGCAGTGAAGAAGGTATACTACACCGATGACATACCTTACTACACTGATTTCCAGAAGAACACGGAGGCAAAATATAGGGTCCATCCCAGTGAGCTGAGGATGGAGTTCTATATTGACATTCTCCAGAGTTTCGCTGTGACGGGAGAGAACGTCATCGGCGTTTACACAGGCTCGAAGTTTGTGATTGCTGCTAAGGTGCGGCTCTTTGATTTATCTTCGGCTCGAAGATAAATGCTTAGGATCTCTTTCTGGTTTATTATTATGTTTGGTTGTTCTGTTGCGTGCATCTTCATCCGTTGTTATCTTCAGGTCGATGATGATCTCCTAGGATGGATAACTATATCTGGAAAAAAGTATTAACAGATGCTTCTTGTATTGTAGATGTATGGCCTCTATTATTATGGCCTAATTGAGAGACATGCGTCCCAAAAGCTTTGAGATATGGCGACTTATGGCAGTAAATTAGACATGAACGATTTCTGCCATGAGAACTCGCCATATCTTCCAGGTTACATGCGTCCTCGTAACCTTGAAACTCCAAACCTTGACTTGAATTCCACACCCTCCATCGATCGCAACGTGGAAGCCCAACAACAATTTCCTATTGATGAAGGGGCTGCCAACCTTGGGATCGATGAATTTGGGACAAACACCAATGTTGTCCAAGGAGGAAATGTGGAAATCAACGCAGAGGACTTCCATGTAGAGAACCGTGGCCCCAAATCTGCGTCGAAGGAGAAGGAAGAGTCAGGTGCAGTCACTCGTAAGAAGAAGAGGACGGCGAGGAAGCCCGTGGAGGGCTTTATACCGGACATCATCATCAGCGACGTGGAGGACACGTATTCGGATTTGGAAGACTTCGACTACGCTAGTCCGAATGAGGATGGCGCGGGAACCTCTAGGGGAACCCAAGGTGCAGCGTCACTTGTTGAGCTACAACCTCCTCGTCATTCCACGGTCGGAGATGCTGCAGATCCAATTGAAGTTCCTCTTCGTCTAGTGAAGCAGGAACTTAAGGATTTTTGGAGGCAGAGAGAGGAGAGGAAGGCCTTCAAGAGGGTAGAGGAGGCAAGGAGAAGGACTGACGAGTTGGCGGAGAAGGAAGTGTTGAAGAAGGAACTTGAGAAATTGCGTGAAGAGAATGTTTCTCTCAGAACGCGATCACAGGAGCCCTCTGCTTCTCAACCTAGCCAACTTGATGCGCATGACACTGGTGGTGCTTCAGAAGCCACAGATCATGTGGCAACTGATCTGAGCACTGAGGGTTATCTTCGAGGCGAAGATGATCCTCTACCTCCCGCCCAAGAGGATATTGCTCCCCCTTCTCCTCCTCCAATGGAACACGAGCAGGGTTCCTGTCTTCCAGTTGGATCTGATCAACAGATCCAGGAAGAGATTGCTCCCTCTGGAACCGGGACAGTGGGAGTTGATAATGCTGTGGATTATCCTCGAGGCGAGGATAATTTGAGCCAGCCCCCTACATTGGAGGCGCAAGCAGAGACGGTCCCGGAGACGCAAGAAGAGGGTGATGTTATACCGGATCCTGTCCCGCCTCCGACTGAGCCGCGTGCACCGGAGACGGAGATAGAATTCGAAAATCCTCCAAACGACGACGAGGAGACTGTCGACTATGAGGATTATTTGGATGATGAGTTCGGCCAGGTACACTCTCGTCCATCCTCAGACCCCTACGATATTTCATGATTGAGTCTGTCGAATGTGATGTGATGGATGTTTGTTTTGGCTTCCATCATGTTCATGTTCCCAGTGAGAGACTCTCATGTCCATTCCTTCTGTCTGACAGGAGAGAGTGTACAGTTTCTGATTGTGAAGCGTGGAAGAACTGCCACTCTGTGACTGCGTTGTAGCATAGTGTAGATACCGCAACGGGCTGTAGTTGGTACTTGTATACAATCGGCTAGAGATCAACAAAACCGTTAGACCGGGTGTATCATAAATTATTTTGAAATAAATATATGTCAAACTTCTCTTCAATGCGTGTAGTGTCTAATGAATTGATATTGCCCATGTTTGTGCCCAGTGCGGACAACTTAGAAGTGTGCACCGCCCATTGGCACTCAAACAATCACTTAACGGAGGGGTTCTGCAGTCGCTTAGTGGGGTTCCATGCTTTTCTCCATTTTATGGGTCGCCTAATTCTGCCTTTCATCAGGTAACTACATCTCTTTCGTGTTGTGTTTGATCAGGTAGTAACGGTAGGTCGAAAAAAGAGAGTGCCGCGGAGTATGTCCTCGTTAGTGGTCCAACCGCGACAAAAGTGGTTGGATATCGTGTATTCGTGTTCGACTTGAACGGAGTACTGTGTGAGAGCCAGGGTCAAGGGCCCTATAAGAAGAAAAAACATTACATAATCCAAGATAATATATTCTCCCATCGAACCCCAACCCTCATTGGGACGAAGGTTGTCTTCGTTCGTCCCAATGTGCACGAGTTCTTAGACGAGGTTTCTAAGATTTCGAACCGCGTCGTAGTTTGGAGCTCCATGTTCAAGAAGACGGTGGAGCCCGTTGCGAGTTTCCTATTCCAGAATTGCAAGGCTCCCTACCACATCCTAGGTCAGGACAACTGTAGGAGGGTAGAAACCTCGGAAGGGAAATTTCTTCATCAGGCTGGGAGTCCGTGGAAGACTCTGCTCTTCAAAGTGCTTGATGAGGAATTGTTCCTGGACCCTCAGGATCCCAACTCCTTCAACAAGGACAATACCATTCTCATCGATGATTCTCCGCGAAAGGGCATCCTCAATGAGAACGGGAATTGCATATACCTTGAGAGTTGGAATCCGTACATGCGTGGAGACAATGTGCTCGTCGGCACTCTCATTCCGTGGCTAAAGAAACTACACGCGAAGTGTCCACTCGGACGCCTTCGTGAGTTCGTAGATCGGAACCGCATAGGTGTGGCGCCCTTGGTTGTAGCAGACGATCAAGCCAATTATATATTCGATGGGATGAGAATGTCCACCAAGGCATTCGAGTCTCGATTCGTGTTGCGGGGGATGAATCTAGTGATTGAATAAGAGAGACGAAGGAAGAAATAGACTTCTCAGTGTCTCAATCAATCATAGAACTCGTTGTACATTATTTTTGTGAATACGGATTTTTATGTACATTTCATTCTTGTGAAATAGTAAAATTTTGAAATTTAATCAAGATTTCTGGCTTCTTTTGGGGGTACTATTTTGTTCCACATGTGTTTGTCTTCTATGTTGAGTTATCTTTGGGTCGAGGATAGTTGTAGAAGATGTGTATTATCTTTGGGTCGAGGATAATTGTGGAAGATGTGTGTTATCTTTGGGTCAAGGATAATTGTGGAGGATGTGTGTTATCTTTGGGTCGAGGATAATTGTGAAAGATGTGTTTTATCTTTGGGTCGAGGATAATTGTAAAAGATATTTGTTCACTACCATTGATGTAGGTCGGAGGATCCATTCTACACTTTCTCCAACAGAGGGAACCACTGACAAGGAGCTTGCTGTCTGGATCGGACGTGTCACTTTCAATGAGGTCCGGCTCGATTGGAGGGAGCTTCGTGCCGTCCTCCTACTCTAAGCCTTACCTCCTGGGCTCGGCCACCGATGCAGCTTCAGCGGCCATCGACTTCTCAAAGGGGAATGTGGAGGAAGGCGTGGTAGATAGCCCACCTAGTCGGGGTCCCGTGAGGACACCGATTTGCTCACCGTCGCCGATGAAGAGGGCCAGCTCCACCCCAAGTCGATTGCATTCATAGTCGCCGACTTTGCGAACGCCAAACATGCCGCACAAGAAATTGTATGCGGATGACGAAGACCGGGGTATGAATCCTCATCTCGAGGATGGAGTGCTGTTGCCGGTGTCGATCACACATGACGCTGCCCAGAGCGAGGAGCTGAATGTGGATCCCAAAGTTGGGGAACGGATCAATGAGGTACCATTGGGTGCATGCAGTACACAGCAGGTTCCACGCCTCGTAGAAATTCCTATCTCGTTCCCCTCAAAATCCATGGGCGGAGTATCTTTGCCTTCCGCTGTACCTATTTTCCGTCGAACAACTCTTCGAGACATACGGCGGACAAATTACACACGATCGACAACAACTGCCGATCCGTACATAAGCACTGTGAATAGATCAATACCACGGCCGCCTCCTCGAGGTTCTAGGTCTCTTTCCAATACGGAAATTCCGCGACGTGAACGAAAGCGAAAGAGAGAGGCCAAGGATTTAATGATGATGGGGATGTTCAGTACTTTCAGTAAAGATAGTTGATCGCCCAAGCCTTCTCGACGCGAGGATATCTTCAGAGGATTGGCCAAGTTGAAAGCCTTGGAGGCAGCCAAGGAGGCAACAAATAGCAGTTCTTAATCCAAGAACGATGGTTTGCCAAGTGATCCTCGTTCATAGTGGTCTTTTTTTTGTGGAAGGATCATTACTATTAATAGAATAGTCATTCATATACAAAAACCAATTTTTAGTAAGGGTGAGTGCTCTCTGTGCACATAGCCTCTACATTTTTCACAAGACATTCAATCATTAGAATTAGCAAGATTAGATATACCGGGAAGTGAAGTATATAGAGAAGTGAGAGAAGTTGATTCAAGTAAATTCATGTTCTTCAATGTAAAGGGACCCGCTTTTATAAATATTACATCTTATTACACAACTCATGTAGAGTTGCATTTTGCACATTCACATTTCTTAATTGTTTTGGTGTAGGATTGCTCTATGCCTTCTATCCATTTGACTTTTTTTATCTTTGCCTTCAACAATTTATCTTTGAATGGAGGAGCCTTAAGTTCTCAAAATGACCATATTGTCTCAATTTAATGAATATGGCCTTAATTGTGATCAAACTTCTTCCGCCTGCTTAGCAAAAACTCTGTTTTGTCTTGCAAAACCATCCCATTCCATCTCCGTTGTCTCGTGTACATCTATTGCTAAGGTGTGGTCCCGTTCACCTTTCTGTAACATCTCCGTGAAGGTTTGCACTATATCCACATGCGAGTTCAAGCTTCGCAACAACGGGCCAGCGCTTAGCACAGCGCTTGACAATGTCTTGTCCAAAACTTCTGGAGTATTGCCGGACCCACCTTCAAGCACTTTCAAATCTGCTTCAATTTTTGTCAATCTTGTTGCGGCACCTTCAAGCAGTTGCTTCCGATCCGACAACTGGACACTGCACCGCAATAGCTCCTGAGCGCACTGCTCTTTTATCTTGGAGAGAGACTTCATCCCAACATTAGAAGCGGCCAACTCATTTTCCATTGCCAACAACAACTCAGTCCACTCTAAAATCATGTCCCAAGAAGTACCTCTATCTTGTCTTGTTATCGGAGCAGTGGGTATTTCGGCGCCCCCCTCGAGCGGAACATTGCCATTCTCATTCTTCCTTCCTTGCTTCGATGCGCAAGGAACGGTTTTGTCTGTTTTGTCAACAGGGGACTCTCCTCTTCCACCTTCACTAACCCTAAACCCTAACAATTTTGTGGCTTCTTTTCTCTGTAATTGCCTAGTGCAATCCCTTACAGTCCACTCATCAAAAACGCACCAATTCACTGGCACGCTCGGTTCCCTCTTCCACAATGCAAACCCACGCACCTCAGCCTTGTTGATGCTGCGATTGTATGGCAGCACCGTTCGTAGGTGGCAAATCATCCACAAACGCTCCACCTCTTTGATAACTGCCTCGTCCTCACGGTAGTTGTAGCGATAAGAATTTTTGTCGTTGCAAGGCCCAAAAAGCTTCTCTACCTCCGCCTCGGTAACATCTCGACCTATCTTCAGCCTCTTCAAGGATGGACCTTTATTGCAGAGGTCGTAGAAGTCCTCGAAGCTCTTGTGAGTAATGGGGACTGCATTCTCTAAGTCGAGCAGCAACGTGGGTTTTTCCGCATACAATGGTGCGGCCCACTGAGTGTCTATTTTCTTAAACTTCACCCTCACACCCTCTTCTTTCACGTCGTCCCACTCCCCACAGTTGTCCTTGCTAACACTCATAGTTGACATTACAATGCAAACTGTACTAAGACTGCAGCTCCAATGACAAATCTCACACACGAATCCGTGACAAGTAGGCAAGACAAGAAAGGCAAAGACGAGAGAGACAGCAAGCTCTTCAAACCATTGCGAGATCTCAGCTGCCAATTGCCCGTGGACCAGAGATGATCAATGGCTGGGGTGAGGCGCTGGGAACATCCCGCCCATCTTTGAACTCAGCAGTCAACCATCCATACGTCGACCAGTTTTCATTCCCACACAGGCCATCATGAGGACTTTGTGGACTTGGACTTTTGCCAAAAATGAGCCACCCATTTGTGCATTCACCCAATTACACAATAAACTTATATGTGTATGTGGTACATATGGGCCAATGCAGGATGACTATGCTCCAATGGACCTTCAATTGCAAAAACGAAGAAGTTTTCAAGGAGAACCTGTTCAACGAGAGCCTTCTCCAAATGTTGGAGAAGTGGATGTGCTTAGTATGGTGACTGAGTGCTTTAACAAGTATGACAATTTACATATTAGTGGAGAAGGAACAAAGAATATTATAACTGATCCAGTTCAGGATATAGTAGCTGAAGATGGTGTAAGGATGAATGGGTTACTAAGTTCGTACACTAACAATTTTGATGATGGAGTAGATGCCAACAATGATTGGATGGAAAGAGAGGGGACCTCAACCAATGTGGAGGATGTTGCTGGCATAGACATGAATGTCCTCTTGCGAGAAGTACAAACTCCGCTTTATGTAGGAAGCAATTTGAACCGTTTGATGTCCACACTCATGTTGCTAGTGAGTTGCACTACTCATGGCGTCCCTTACAGCTTTGTTGATGAATTGTTGAAGTTGTTGACGGAGACGATATTACCAAAAGACAATTCACTTCCCAAATCTTGTTATGAAGCCAAAAGTCTTTTGATGAAGTTGGGATTGCCCTACAATTCCATACATGCTTGTAGAGATGGATGTTGTTTGTTCCAGAATGAACTGCAAGATGCAACAGAGGGCCCTACTTGTCACAAATCTCGATATGTAGAGAACTCCAACATCGTATCAGTGAAAGTATTGAGGCACTTTCCTTTGATTCCACGATTACAAAGAATGTATAGCAATATGCAATTGGCGGAGCTCATGAAGTGGCACGTAGGTGGGAAAAGCAAAGACAAAGTGATGAGATCTGTAGTGGTTCCAAGGCTTGGGATCACGTGAACAATTAAGACTAGCGGCAATGGTTTGCAAAAGAAGAACGCATTATCAGGCTTGGCCTTGCATTAAATGGTGTGAATCCATTTCAGAACCAAAGCCTAAGCCATTCAACTTGGCCTGTGATCATGCTAAAGTACAATCTCCCCCCTTGGTTGGTGACCAAAAATTCCTTTATGATGCTCACATTAATCATACCAAGGAAAAAAAGTATGACAGAAAAGAACATAGATGTTTATCTTGCACCATTAATTGAGGAGCTTCAAGAATTATGGAAAGGGGTTGATTTCTTGGACATATCTTGCAAGAACTCAGAAGTAAAATCATTCAAGTTACATGGCATTCTCATGTGGACAGTGAATGACTTTCCAGCATACGGATTAATATCCGGTCAAGTAACAAAAGGATATAGGGCATGCCATGTATGTGGGCCAAACATAGTGACTCAGCGTTCTAAAGCACTGAAGAAAACGTGTATATGGGGCATCAACGGTACTTGCCAATGACTCATCAATGGAGATGGCAAAGGGGTAGATTTGACGGTGAAGTGGATGTAAGACCTCTACCAAGAGGAGACATGGTGAAGGAGGAGAATCAATCCGAATCCGAATCCGGGTGTGAGACCGGATTTGAATCCGATTCCGAAGGGGATTCAGATCCAATGACCATTTCTCCTTTCAGTTTCAAAGAGAAGACTCAGACTCCCTCAAAAGGCAAAAACGTGGCCAAGGGAAAGCCACCAACCAGCAGGAAGCAACTACCAAGGAAAGGGGTCGTGAAAATTGAGGAACCTTCTCCAAAGTGGGCAAAGAAGTAGTAGTTAGCTTTAGTCAATCTGAGGTAGTTAGGGAAAGTTTCTTAGGTTAACCCTAGCTTGGTTAGACGAAAATCTAAGTTTTTTTATAGAAAGTAAACACTTAGTTCAGTGTTTTTAGAAACATGCACTTGTAACTGCAATTAGACTACAATCTTCCGGATTTTCCGGATAGGATCCACATTTTGCGGATCAGATCGGATGGTAGGCAAGTCAGCTTAGAAGGATAAGGAAGACACCTGTCAGTCTCTTGTCCTCTACTTTTTGATCCTTGGGGCCTTTTAGGGTTCCTAGGAGTTAGTATTTAGGGGCTGAAATTAGTTGGAAGCCCTGGGCGTTCTTACTTATGTTTTCTTCATCTTTTGCAAATTGAATTACAAAATTCCATCTCATGAATGTTGGTCTGAAAAGTCTTGGCTTTGAGGTTGGTATGCCTTATAGTGCTAGTATTGCATGTGTGGATAGCTAGTCTTTGCAGAGTGTTGATAAGAGAAGGAATCCCCCGGATTCTGTCTGGATCCAATTTCAAGAGTATTAGAATTTGGTTGGTAAATCTTTGTGTATTAGGAGGAAGTTCTAGCTGCTGAAGTTTTTCCAATGTCTTTTGAGCAGGATAGCCATTTTTAGGTTGGGTAAATCTTTCGGGAGTGAAGGGTGAATGCTAGCCAACGTCTGAGAGGTTCTGCTGAATCTAGGAGAGGGACAGGAAGATAGTTGGGATCCCCTAGTTATCAAGATACCAGATTTGGCTCTTGGGGTTTTGTCCGGATAGGTCCGTCGTTGTAGTAAGAGAGGATTGTGGGGGTTTCCTGAATGACCTACTAGTCTGGACTAATTTCCGGGTTGGTTGTGAGGAAGAATCCGCATCCCAGTTCTTGTATGTATGTTTATGTGTTGTTTAGTGAAACTTTAGTCACTTTAATCTATTGAAGGGTAGGGTATACGTTCCCTTCCTCAACCCCAAGAGCGAAACCCTCTGATATAGACGTTAAACTATTGTCATTGGTTACTTTGGTTACCAGGATCACCAGATCCGGATCCGGGAAAGGTACAGGATAACGACACTCCTCCCAAATCTGCCTCCACGTGATGGGATAAAGAGTTTATAATTGTATATGAGGATGATACAGACCTGTTAGACTTTTTAGTCTGTAAAAGTTGCAATATGGTGGTTGATTGACTTAGGAAGAGAAGGAAGTTTAGGAGGAGTAGGATAAGGAAGTGCAATTCCTAGTTTGAAAATCCGGATTCTTTTGCCTTGAGTTATTTTGTGTTTTTTCTGTATTTTTATATCCGAAATTTTGAGGAAACTACAAGCGAGATCCTTTGGGAACGATACACGAGTCATTTAAGGTGTTTTATGTCAATTTAACACCTAAAAGTGGGATTTGTGCTTTCTTGTGCTATGACAGTATCCCATTGAAAGGTATTTGAAGACACTAAAAGGATATGTCCAAAATTGGGCTCGACCAAAGGGTAGCATGGCTGAAGGCTATGCTATGGTAGAAGCACTAGGTTTTTGTACTAAATACATGCAGGAGTATATAATGACCAACCAAAGAGTGTGGGATGACAAAGAAGATCCATCAATGTATGACGAAAGCTTAGAAGGCAAAGGATGAATATGCCACCTATCAAATGAGCTACGACAATGGATTCACGAGTTTGTATTGAACAATGCGGGAGCGTTGGAGGAGTGGAGGAGGTAAGGTCCTATGAAAGAAACAATGTTTGTACTACATAAGCATAGGAAGAATCAAATGTATACACTTCAAGTACTCCTGTCTGCAATTTTGACTATACATAGTGATGTCAAAACCTTTATGACAATCAACATCACTGTAATTGCATTTTTGACAATACCTAGTCACCTGGTGATGTGATTGCATTATTTTGTGACTGGACCTAGTGATCTAAGTTCATTTATGACTGCACCTAGTGACCTAATTGCATTTATGATTGCACCTAGTGAACTAATTGCAATTATGACTGCACCTAGTGATCTAATTGCATTTATAACTGCACGTAGTGATCTATTTGTATTTATGACTGCAACAAGTCTTGTAGTGCGTATATGATTGAACGTAGTGTTGAATTTGCACATGAAAATGAACTCATATGTTTAATTATTGAATGATGTAGGAGGCATGAGGATGATATGTGTTATCGCGAAAGAGAGCGACAACAATATAGGCGTAAAAAACATCAGAGCCAAGTAGTGTACTCGACTGAAATGCGCGATGAAAAGTTCCATGTTTGGTTTCCAAAGGCGGTGCTACGGGCTATAGAAGTCGGTACAGAAGAAGTGGACGAAGATGTGAGGACTTTAATGTTACCTCCATCAGATCGAGCCAAGTCACATTGTTCCATGTATGCATTTGGAAACCACATTCGTGTTCAAAGCGTTGAGAAGCAATTGACACAATGGACTCGGGAATAGCAACAACCTTTCAACAACTCTGCCAAGCAGGCGTAAAGGATAGAAACATAAAGGCCTCAAAGGTGGAGTATGTAGGGTGGGTGGAGGAAATCCTATCTGTAGATTACGGGTAGTTTGAGGTAGTGGTACTTTATTGCAATTAGGTGGTTACAAACACAAAAGGTGATGGGGCCACCATGAAGCATGATGAATATGGATTCACTAGTGTGAACTTTGATAGATTGATTCCTTACTCAGCACAGTCGTTTGCCTTTCCTCTCTACATTGAACAAGTCTTTTTTGCTTCGGACAAGGCTAGATGTGGATGGGAAGTTGTACTCCGTAGGGAACCGAGAGGTGTTCGGTTATTCTCCAGACATGAAGCAACAATTGAAGTGGAGTGTATATCCCTTGGAAAGACAACAGAGTTTCACGGACTTGAAGCCACAGACTTGAATGAAGACCTCATACCAAAGACACCCATCTTGTGTGATGCAGTGGAAGTAGAAGCCGATGTGGTTACGATTGCATTGCAACGTCTACGACAAGACGACATACAGGTAGATGACCTACAGTACAATGATGGAGATTGTGATTGAGTTCTAGACCATGCCAAAAAATATAATGCATAAATTTTTATTTCATATTTCAAATTGAATATTTTGAAAAACATTGTATTCAATATGTAACACACAAATATAGTACAAAATCATACTTGTCTTCGGAGGAAGATGCCATACAAGGGATAGTATATGTTATACAGTAGATTGGACAATGAATGTGCCTGTGCAGAATTTGGATTGGAGATCATGTCGTATCGATGAAATTCAATTGTAAAATTGAAAATGTCATTTGCGATTAACATTATATTCATTATTTTGAGAGGTTGGGAACCTCTCAAAATAATATTTTTCATTTACATGTCTACAATCCGAATGTTAATCCTAGACAATTTAGGTTGAGAATCACTACATTTGTTAGTTGTAACATTGTAATTTCCATTAAAATGAGAGTTTTGTCACCAAATACATTTAGATTCGGGTTATGTTGTGTTTATAGTCATATAAATGAATATTGAATCCTTTGTTGATCACCAAGTCATGAGCTGAACGGTTGGTTGTAAGAAGCATTTCATCTCCTTCAAGCGGTCTAAGTTCGATTCCCATTGAATTCATATGAGCGACTGGAAGAGATACATAACTTGATACTGCTATGTGAACTTTGCAGGCAAGAAAGTTGTAACAACCAACCGGGCCTCTATCCAAAATTGTGACAAGTGCTTAACATATTAACATAATAAAGAGTGGTTATACCCACTACCCTTTTTTTCAATCGTATTACATTTCCAAATTGACTTTAGACTGATATTAAGCAAGTAAAATAATATAAAATATTGAGAAAAGAATACGTGCAAACATATAATAGTAAGTGTATTTACATAAATTTGAAGATTAAAAAATAATCAATATCCACTGTATGAAGCTAACATACTATATGCTAATTTGAGGATAACATTCCACAAAATCAAGTATACGAAGCCAAGTTTTGGTTGATGACTTCAATTTGAGCTGTAGGAATCTTGATCCTGCATTCGCGGGTACCTCTTCTGTTCTGGGACTTCCATGCTGTCATCAAAGCGTATGTTTCTTCCCATAGCGGTGGTTCGGTTTCATCAACCTTCCAACATAGACTTCTTTTGCTGTCCCATCCTGTATAGAAGTCACGAACATCTTGATTTCTTGATGTTGGACAAAAGTATTGAATAAGTACGCAATTCAGCTTCTCAGGATTACAGTTCGGATAAGACAACGCCCTTGCAATCCAAACCGGTCGACTGTCACCATCTGCGGGTTGGATTGCAACAAAATAGCCTTCAAAGAGATCCCGATCGACCCTAAAGGATGGTTGTGGGCGTCCACGCAAAGGCCCCACATAGGCCTCATCTTCTCCAAACTCTTCACGATCTTCGCCATCATCTTGTAACTGATTCTCTAGAGTTTCTTGAATTCCAGTAGTTGGCCAAAAAACATCCTTTAAATTAGTAGAAGCAGGTAATGGTTCTTGCAACGCCACCTTCACATCATGCCAGTAGTGTACCAAATGCTCATAGCGTCTTCGATATTCTCCAGTAACGTCTACATTGCACAACTTCTCCCAATACTTTACAAAGCCAGATATACCTTTCAAAATGTCATCCACTCCTCTCATTTCCTTCAACAAAATTGGCAACGGTTCTCTACGGGGCCACAAACTATGCCCCTTGGAATCTTCTTTCTACAACTTAATCCCTCTACCATCCTCCCCTAACCAATCCACGTCACTGTACAACAATTTGTACTTCATGACCGGACATCCTGTTGAATCTAGGTAGAACTTCACTTATTGTGGTTTTGTGTGTTCAACAAGGGTCTCATCACCGTCCACAAATGCACCTGCAATGAATCCTTTGAAATCGGGTACCTCTTATATGAGGTGAGGGATAGTAGGAATGGACTCCATGTCCATGAACGACTTCATCAACATTGGGATTGTTGGAAAATTCTCCTTCTTCAATAGCATGCTCCATCTTCCGAACAACGCATCAATGTTGTCGTGTGTATGACCCACAATCATGAAGTTCACATACACCTCACGAAAGATCTTGTTCGCAACAAATAGAGACCCAAAATAGAAAATATATCTATTTTTATTGTCTTTAGTAGCATTGTCCATTTGCACATTGAGAATAGTTGGCAAAGGTGTCGTTGGAACCAAGTTCTCTAGTGGTGGAGGTAGAGATGAGTTGCACATCTCTGCACCCTTGAGCACAGCTACATATAATTTTATCAACCCCGACCCTACAAACAACTGTCAAGAAGACGACTTTGGTGGCAATTCAAGATCCCGCAACAGCTTTGCCATAGAGCCTATGGTATAGTTTGAATCATGGGGAAAGAGGTCCAATCCGTAATGAGCATAACGGACATCAGCATGACTATGTGCAATCATGCCAGTGACAGACAAAGGCAACTTCATGAGGCCATCAAGGTCTTTACTTTTGTGGGAGAAGACCGGGGAAGTAGTTTTGGCATGATCCATCTTGTTGTGTATGATTGTAAGGCATTCATGCGGAAAATTATGCGATTGGTAGCGATTTGCGTAGTACAACTCCCTGTGAGCTCGAGCAGTAGTAAGATGTTTGTCCAACCTAATGGACCACTTCATAGTAGTTTGAGATCCAGCAAGAGCATCCTTCCTGAGCGCTTTCAATTTGTCACAAGTAGCGCATCAAGCAAAATTGTCTCCTGGCTTCTTCACTTCATACTCTGAGAACCTTGAAGATCGAATCTTGCTCAAGCTTGAAATTGAGACCTCCTTCAATCCAAAAGCAGCATTAGTTTCATTGATTGCTTTCATCTGACCCTTCCATTGGAATGTAGCTGGTAGAATCCTAGACACGACTTTTTCTCCTGACTTCAAAGTTTGTGTACAATGTGGCATGTGATCCGCTTCCTTGTCAAGGATGCACTTCAAAGTAGCAATAGCTTATTCAGTGTGTTTCCTAGGCTTCACCAATCCCGTATTGCCATGTGTTGTTGCCCCCCGACCATCCTTCATGTATGTTTGGTAGCGATAGAACGTGGCCTCTGGGACCCCAGAAATATGCATCCATGCTTGCATGCATACAGGTATCTCTTCAATCATCACCATCCTTCTGCCACGTGAGTCTCGATGAACTTGTCTATGTACTTTAGATTTCATAAAGGCTCTGTGCTTGAACGTTGAATTATGATACATTCGTTTCCGAAAGGCTCGAATCTTGTCCCTTGGGAATGGTTGAATACAATTTTGGCTGCAACAGACTTTACTAGACACCAAGTTGATAGAGTCTTGAGTGAATAAGTCATTTGATTTGATGGCAGTCTTGCGAGGAGGATTTCTTATGGTACTTGTGTATGGTCTAGCAGATGTTGAAGATGGCGGGTTCAAGAGAAATGCTTGCAATTGGTTGAAATTATCTCGGGCCTCATGGTCATGCAAGCTTGTCCCACGACAATGGACAAGATTTATAGGCCAAGCAACTAAGAAGTACACCCGCTCTTGTGAGATATCCAATTCTGAATGAGTTTTGGAAACGAAGACAATTACATGAGTGTCTCCAAGAGGGTCGTTGCTACCAAGCACAAGGTCAGAATCCACACTATGGTGAGTACCTTCTCCAACAAGGATGCCTTCATTGTTGTATAGAGTGACGCACTTCGTATTCCAGAGACGATGTGGAAGTCCTTCACACAGAGGAATGTTGACATTCACTTCCTCGGGAATTTGGTATTCATCATCAGAGAAGTCCATATTGTCGTCCGCTAACAAATCGGAATCCATGATAACTACAAATCAAAGAAGATATTACTCAATTAGAGAAGAGGCAAATATCGAGTTCCACAAGGTGCTTGAAAAAAAAGAATAAGTGAACTTAGGTTTACAAAAGCTAATCTAGAAGATCAAACTAAAGAAATGTTTCTCCATCTGCAATTTAGGTCGGAAAGAGCTGAATTGTAAAGGTGCTAATTATGTCACTACAATCATACTACGTGATGGTTATGGACATTTAGTAAATCCAATCATAATTTGATCAGGGTTCTTGCAGGACAGTTAGTGCTAAACTAGAAGTAAAAGAAATTCACTGGAGATCAATTGCAACTGAGATCCAAGTGAAATTTATATGAGGAAAATGTTTTGATTTACTAAAAAAGGTATAACCTATAATATGTGTAGTCAATTCTTCATTAGTAGGTTGTGCATTTCAGGCCAATACCACCTGAACTGCACATGAAGAATTTCACTAATTCTGACAGTTCAAGACAAATAGATAAAAGATTACAACTTACTTAGAATACAATGCTAAATAAAACTCTTGGCATTTTGACCTGATTATCAAGATTAAAACAAAAGTCATCCTTATGCCTAATATTTGTGAAATCGATCTACAACTCTAAGGACTCAACATTCTCTCATTGACATTTGCAATTCAGGTAGTAGCGACTTGAATTACACAGTCCACCATTAAACTTGTGACAAAAATAATCCGCTGAATCATCAATTTAACTCGGTTACATCTATGATGTACGCAGGGTTGGCAAATTTCAATGTTCGGGGCAAAATCACGTTCATTTTTCGGACATCCAGATTTTCGGGACGCGCGGACGATGTGGACGGCGTCCATTGGACGGCATTCGTCGGACGTTCGGACGACGCGGACGAGCAGTCGGCGCAGTCAGCGTGGTCGGCGGACGAATCGACGGGCGGAAGGCGCGGACATCGCGGACGGGCGGTTGGGCGGACGGGCGGATGTAAGGCGCGCACAGCGGACGCGTCCGCGCGGACAGCGAACGGGACCGCGTGGACGGCGGACGGAAGGCACGGGCGGCGCGGACTAGCGGACGGGCGGACATCCATAAAAAAACAGTACATAAAGCCAAATTTGATGCATTATACTATTACATTTCTGTAGGTAATACTTGATGTAGAAAATGATGCACACAATGTAATTTCAGTCAATAGTGCTTGACTATTGAAAAACAAAAAAACCTTGATGATAGTTTGAACATCATTAAGTTCATGTGCATTACAATGATAGGCTCAAAAAACAAATTGCCATTACATGCTTCCATGTAACAATTCATCATGAATACTTCAATAATGAATTATACATCCCTTTCATCCCGAAGGCTGATAATCACTATCTCCTTTCACCTCTGCCCCACTACTATGACCTCTAGTATCCCATCCTGAATCTTCATCTTCATCGTTGTCTGACTTTTCCATATCCTCTGATAAAGATTGTACAATTGCCCCTCCTTGTACTTGCTTGGATGCAACTGACCTCGTTGGTCGGCCCTTCCTCTTCTCTTGTTTGGCTCTTAGTATAGACTTTCCTATGCCTTCTTTAAGGCCATGAATCGGTTTTAATTTCCTCGCTGAAATTGGTTGACATACATCAAGAGGGGTTTTACCAAGACTTTGTCTCTTTGATGGGGAGATTGCAAAAGCCTCCATTAATCTTTTATTTCGAGCTTTGTGGGACTCTTTCACCATTGGTGGTCTTACTTGCGATCCTCCTTGATTGGGTATCTTTGCTCCATTCATCTACTGCAATGTTCCATCAGACAATTTGAATGAATCACGTTTTGTTTGGCCAAAACGTTGACCAAACATTGATGCCAATGTCTCGTCCTTCTCATCATCGCTACATGATAAATTGAATGGATCTGGATTGACACGAAGGTGCATTCCGGTCGGATTGCTCAAATGTTGTTCAACTTGTTTCCCGAATCTTGAGCTTCTGGGACCATTCAAAGTTGTACTACCTCTTGTATGTAGTGCTGATGGACGATCGCTACGTGGTCGTAATTGGAGATCTTGCACAATCTGCTTCTAGGCTTCGACGTTGTGAACTAGCATTGGGCGACCAAACTCCATCACACGTGCATCTATATTCGATGGTACTTCCACACATTCAACACTTGTATTATCTACATTCATGTCAGACTTCACCCCACACTCTCCCATGTCATTGACTTCAGGATTTTCTTCTACAAGTGCCATTGTCATGGGTAGACTCTCGAGAATTGGAATCACTTCATCTGTTTGGGGGATGCAATCATTGACAAACATTGCCTCATTTTCCTCCACTATTTGTGCATGAGTGTCCTTCGTATTTGCTAGAATCCTTTCGCTAGTCAACAACCCGGTTCCATTTACAAATTTAGCTATAGAAGGGCCACCTTCATCATATTCACAATTGTCCTCATCCAATAGAAAGTTGTAAATGTCTTCCACATTTCTATCCTCGTCTTCATTGTTCCGATTTGGGCTCCGAAGCGGCTCATCATCCAAATTGGTGATGTCATCGTTCATAGCATCTTCGTCATCGAATAGAGGATCACCATCTTCACCATCTTCATCACGCTCGTCCTCCGACATAGAATCTTCCGACTCCACGTTCTCGGTGTACCACTTCTTCTCATCGTTTTCCTTTGATGCAAAAAGGAATTTGGAATTGGTGTACACATACACCAAATCTTGGGCTCTCTATGGCTTCAACTTGTTTCGAAATTTGTTGTGAACAAATGAATAGCTACTCCAATTTCATTCACATGAAGACGAAGATACCGGTTGGGCCAAAATCCTCTTAGCAATTGGAGCAATGAGCTTCCCACACGCACCTTCAAAATCCCACCAAGCGTGCGCCGACAATTGTTACTCATCCAGGTTCAACATGTTGTGAAATGGAGGGTCCCTATGGCAGAAGGCTACAAATTCTTACATGACCGAGGCGTACTCCCCTTGTTTGCAAATTTTCATTAGAACACGCTTGCATGCATCCATTGCATCTTGGTCGTCGGCTAGTTCTTGATCTTCAAGAAGGTAGGGGTTCAACAAAGCTCCTGCATAATGTAGATCGGTCTTCACCAATTCCCGTCGGGCATAATACGATTGCACTAGTGGAATGGCAAGGTTTGCGGATAAACAAAAAGGCTGTTTATCTAAAGACAGGACATGTTTCTCTAATTTCTTCATTATATGCAATACCTTGTCCATGCATGGCCTCTTTGCATCCAAGTCACGTAGACCATTTACAACTGGAGTTGACAAGTCCTTGAAATTTTGACAACGGCGCCAAAAATGCTCGCTTAAAATTATCTTCTTCACCATCCGACATTCATTGCGGGATTTGGAGTTCCGCCCAAACTTCCTTGCATATACATCCCATTGCGGGTTCGTCATCGTTTGTTGCAACTTCCCATTGACCTTCAACATACGCCCAATCATGTTGTAATTAGAGGCAAACCTTATTTCCACCACCATCAACAAATTATACTCCGGTGAGTACTTCCGAAATATTGCAAGTGGCATGTGCCGCTTCTTGAAGAATTTCACCACGATACGGGCATTTTCCACGACCTCTCCAATCCATTGTTCATTCCCCCAATCTTTCAGCAACAAATTGAGGGCGTGCACCACACAACCTTGAAAAAAAATGTGGGGATATTTACTAGATATCAATATCCATGCTGCAGGGTTCACTGACGCATTATCTGTACTCACTTGCACCACATTGTTGGGGCCTACTTGTTCTATGAATCTCTCAAGTATGCCAGCCAAGTATGTTGCATTTTTTTCGTGCCTTGTTGTATCCACCGATTCCAAAAACTGCTCACCTGTAGAAGACACAAGCATGGCATTTATCAACGGCCGATTCGTAACCGACGTCCATCCATCAATAGACAATGTTGCTCCAAACTTCCTAATGTTGTGTTCGGTCCGCTTTCGGAGATTGACCTCAATGTCTGTAGGGTTGACAGGGCGTCCGGACGTCCAGAGTCCGCGGACGCTGACCCCAAGACGTCTTTTGACATACCTAGTGGTGACTACCGTCCGACCACTGGACGGGTGGACGGACAAAACTTCCGACGGCATCGAGCGGACAAGTAGATCGCAGACGGGCCGACCGAAGCTTCCAACGGATAGCGAAGAGCGGACGGGCCGACCGGGATTTTCGACGGACTAACGCTCATGCGGTCGACTGGGCGAAGTAGCGGACGGCCATGAAGTCGACAGGGCGGACGACCAAGCGGACGGCCATGAAGTCGACAGGGCGGACGGCCAAGCGGACGGCCATAAAGTCGACAGGGCGGACGGCCAAGCGGTTGACCGGACATGCTGACAGCCACGAGGTCGGCCTTGCAGTCGGTGCAGACGGACGAGCGGACGGCAAAACAAATGAATCCATACCGTTCGCTCATCTAGTCGAACGCCTGACCATCAAATGTTCTGTCCACATTCATGTGCACCATAATATACCATTGGAAAGATATCATTCACAGCTTTCCAATGGTATATAATACATTCAATTTGGACAAAAACTCCAACTATGGGACATCTCCAAAGATTGCAGTCTTCTTAGTCCTCCGTCCGACCGCAGTAAAAAGACATAAAACATGAATTTCAGATCACATTTATGCATAGTACAATGTCTTTTTTCACAAAACTTTGAACTACAAAAATGTTGGAAATAAAGCCAAGTTTTACCTCCAGAAATCCATTTCAAGTTTTAAGCTTCCAAAAAGAAGTTATAAACAGTTTTCTAAGGCTGTTTTTGAAAATGACCAAAAAATTGCCGTCCGCTCCTCCGACCCGCCGACCGCTCTTGCGACCCGCCGTCCGCCCTTCCAACGGCCCATCCGACCCTCTGCCGACCGCAGTAAAATGTCTTAAAACATGATTTTTAGACCTCTTTTACGCATAGTAAAATGTCTTTTGTCAAAAAACTTTGAACTACAAAAACGTTGGAAATGAAGCCAAGTTCCACCTCCAAGAATCCGTTTTAAGTTTCAACCTTCCAGCAAAAAGTTATAGACCATTTTCTAAGTCTGTTTTTGATAATGGCCAAAAAAACGTTGTCTTCTACTCCTCTCCTCCAACCCCCGGTTCGCCATCTAACCACTCGTCCGCCTATTGTACCCTCCATCCAGTTGTATTGTATTGATGAATTTTTAAAAGTACAGATTCGCTTTTCAAGACTTCTATTTAATACTACAAAGTACAAACATTGTATATAGCATTTATGTATACAAAGGAAGGATAATCCAAGTTAAACTTTCACACATTGAAATATGCACTATAATTGTTATACCCTAAACCCTAAATCTTAAACCCTAAATCCTAGATCCTAGACCCTAAACCTTGAATTTTACATTAGTGAACAAACACATTGCTTTAATGTGCAAAATATGTTTGACTTCTAATTCCCTTAAAATGTGATTATCATGATGTACTACATATGGATTTTTGCATAGTTCATAAGTTTATTCATATATGTTGTCAACATGTTCTTGGTATTTTCTACATCAATTATGATGTGCCAATTTACAAATATCAAACATACAATTATAATTTGAAGTTTTTTTTTCTTTAAGTTTTGTTGTAAAATGCATTAATAGTTTGAAACATCAAAGTATACATAGTACAAGCAATTATATTATTTTATAATTGTATTACAAGATGCTACAAAAAATGCTTTAAATATTTTAATGTAATTTAATGTTGTTCAAGATTAAATATTGCATTTATACAACAAAAATATTATTGAAGTTGTTTTCCTACACCCTTATACCTATAAATTGTAAATCGTCAACTATATATCTCGTATGAAAAATATTGGTGCTTGAATAGTTTAAAACATAATCAACCTTCAAATGTGATGATTTTTTGTATATGACTATGATGACCCTCATTAATATATATTTGTAATGTATTTATACATCAATAATGATGTTTTCAATTCATCTTGTTGTAAATGTGACATGTGCAATTGTGATTTAATAATTTATATTATTAGTTTAGTTTTATATCTCATCTTGAAAAAATTTGGAATCATTTTAATATATATTTTGTTCTTTATCACACTAGATTCTATTATTTTTTAAATTGCTAAGAATAAACACTAAAAACAGAGTTCAAAGGGCTATTTGTTTATATAAAGTAAAGACTAGAAATGTCATGGAAAATGTTTCTTTTCATCTCTATTATTTCTTTCATTTGAAAAACATTATGTTTGCCAAATTTTTTTATTAAAATACATTTGATAAATAAGTTTTTTAAATATTTTTGACATTCAAATTTTGACAATCAGATAATGTAACAAATATATAAACTCCTAATCCTACAAAATCCTAATTTACAAACTACTGAGTTTTATTTCACCATACCAAGAATTTGCCATTAAAAATTTAGAAAAGTATCTCAGTATCTTTACAAATATTAGACATCATCTGAAAAAATAGTCTTTTAACTTTTCCCAAAAAAATTCAATACTACTATCATTATAAATTAACAAAACCGAAGACATAAGTACAAATAGAAATATAAATGTATACCACAAACTTATAACCAAAGAATTGAAGAAACACTATAAAATAATGCATTTACAAATGATTTTACAGAAAATTCCGTAATTTAAAACCTTGAAGAATACAATATCGATTGGATTAAGACAAAAAACTA
The DNA here is from genome assembly GCA_947034895.1 of Rhytidiadelphus loreus. Taxonomy (NCBI): domain Eukaryota; kingdom Viridiplantae; phylum Streptophyta; class Bryopsida; order Hypnales; family Hylocomiaceae; genus Rhytidiadelphus; species Rhytidiadelphus loreus. The sequence continues at coordinate 66,105,783 of OX344763.1, read as the reverse complement.
TATAGTTTGACTTTTAGTAATATATATAATTAACCAAGCATGCTAGATCTTCCACAATATAATTGCAATAAAATCTCTTGTCTAATTAAATAATGATCAATTCAATCTTCTTAAGTAAAAATAAAGAACCCAAAAGTGTTGAAGGGATCATATGAGGGGCCATCATGTATTCATGTTCGACAAAGGTCGGTTATGTTTTAAACTATTCAAGCACCAATATTTTTCATATGAGATATATAGTTGACGATTTACAATTTATAGGTTTAAGGGTGTAGGAAAACAACTTCAATAATATTTTTGGTGTATAAATGCAATATTTAATCTTGAACAACATTAAATTACATTAAAATATTTAAAGCATTTTTTGTAGCATCTTGTAATACAATTATAAAATAATATAATTGCTTGTACTATGTATACTTTGATGTTTCAAACTATTAATGCATTTTACAACAAAACTTAAAGAAAAAAAAACTTCAAATTATAATTGTATGTTTGATATTTGTAAATTGGCACATCATAATTGATGTAGAAAATACCAAGAACATGTTGACAACATATATGAATAAGCTTATGAACTATGCAAAAATCCATATGTAGTACATCATGATAATCACATTTTAAGGGAATTAGAAGTCAAACATATTTTGCACATTAAAGCAATGTGTTTGTTCACTAATGTAAAATTCAAGGTTTAGGGTCTAGGATCTAGGATTTAGGGTTTAAGATTTAGGGTTTAGGGTATAACAATTATAGTGCATATTTCAATGTGTGAAAGTTTAACTTGGATTATCCTTCCTTTGTATACATAAATGCTATATACAATGTTTGTACTTTGTAGTATTAAATAGAAGTCTTGAAAAGCGAATCTGTACTTTTAAAAATTCATCAATACAATACAACTGGATGGAGGGTACAATAGGCGGACGAGTGGTTAGATGGCGAACGGGGGGTCGGAGGAGAGGAGTAGAAGACAACGTTTTTTTGGCCATTATCAAAAACAGCCTTAGAAAATGGTCTATAACTTTTGCTGGAAGGTTGAAACTTAAAACGGATTCTTGGAGGTGGAACTTGGCTTCATTTCCAACGTTTTTGTAATTCAAAGTTTTTTGACAAAAGACATTTAACTATGTTTAAAAGAGGTCTAAAAATCATGTTTTATGGCATTTTACTACGGTCAGCAGAGGGTCAAACGGGCCTTCCGAAAGGGCAGACGGCGGGTCGGAGGAGCGGACAACAATTTTTTGACCATTTTCAAGCACAGCCTTAGAAAATGATTCATATCTTTTTGTTAGAAGGTTGAAACTTGGAACGAATTGTTGGAGGTGAAACTTGGCTTCATTTTCAACCTTTTTGTAGTTAAAAGTTTTTTGAAGAAAGTCATTTGACCCTGCGTAAAAGAAGTCTGAAAATCATGTCTTATGGCATTTTACTGTGGTCGGGCCGTCCGCCCGTCTGCGATGGCCGTTCGTGCCGACCGGGTCGTCCTCCCGTCTACGATGGCCGTCCGCCCGTCTGTGCCTACTACGCCGACCGCCCATCTACGATGGCCGTCCACTTGCCCGTGCCGATCGCCTGTCCGCATTGTCTGAACGTCCAACAGGTGCCGTCCGATGGTCGCCGTCCACATCGTCCGCGCGTCCGGAAAATCTGGACGTCCGGATGTCCGAAAAATGGACGTGATTTTGCCCTGGACGTTGCAATTCGTCAACCCTGAATGTCTACCTTCGCTTGGTCAAGCAATTTATGGCGTAAGTCGTGATATGACGGTGGGATATAAGGCCGTTGAAACTTGGCTGTTCTCTTCACCGCTTCTTTGAATGCTAGGTTCCTAGCAACAGCAAATGGTATGTTTGCAGCATAAAAGAAACTGGCCCACACCGCATTCAACTTGCGTTTATTTGCTTCTTCAAATCCATTCACCAGACTACTTTGCTTCTGACTAATCAGAGGCCTACTGCTTGATCCCCGCGGAGTACCACGCTCACTTGATCTTTGTGTACTGAGGTTCACTTCAGAAGACAATGGATCCAAATCCTCCGGTGCAGTGCATGAGTCGGAATGAATAGACCGTGCCATGTTTCTTCCATTTGAATTATCGCATTCCCACATAGCCATAGGTGTGCCACTGCCATCCACATTGTTTAGAGACGATCTTCGTGGGATCGCCCCTTGGCAACCCAAAAATAAAGCTTGAACTTGAGATGTCATTTTTGAACAAAGGTTAATTCCTTTGTCACGAGACCCCGATGTGCCTTGGTATCCTAAATGGCTGAACATCCGGCTTACTTTCTTGGCAAACAAGTTGCAAAATCGGCATTGCACTTAACCAACCTCCGGGAAGCCATACCAAGAAGACCAATCCTTGCTCATAGTGATCACCTCCGATTCCGTATATTGGATTCAAATTAAAAATGTAACCGTTGGATAAGATTTGTAAAAAATATTACAAACAATGTGTGAATGAAGCCTTGGAAACCAAACCCCCCTTGTCCACTGAACTATGCATTACCAAGCAAGGGACACAAAATAAATTGCAGCTCCTAACCCTTGGAAATCTTAGCGTTCAGTTTCTCAGTAGTGCTTGTTAGTCTGAAATTCTAAGAACTTATAGAATTCAAATCAGGCCCATTCCTCATGACCGTTGAGTAGCAAAAACTAAAACATTTCTAAAGCCCCAATGGTTCCGAGAACAGAAATGCGGACGGCAACGTCGGAATCATGGACGGTGATTGGCGACAAGCAGACGGCAACAACGGAATTGCGGACGGCAACCTACGACAAGCGGACGGCAACGTCGAAATCGCGGACGGCGACTTGCGACAGGCGGACAGCAGCGACGGAATCGCGGACAGCGACCTCCGATAAGCGGACGGTAGCGACAGAATAGCGGACGGCAGCCAGTAACGACAGAATCACGGACGGCGAGTTGCGACAGACGGACGGCAATGACGGAGTTGCGGACGGTAGTGTCGGAATCGTGGACGGCGAGCTTCGACAAGTGGACGGCAACGTCGAAATTGTAGGCGAGTGGCAGACTAGTGGACGGCTGCTGGATTTTGACTAATTCTACAAGTTTTAATTTTAGGGATTTAGTTTACAGATGCATGATATTTTAGGGATTATGATTTTAATAAGATAAAATTATGTTGAGAGATAGGCATGTCCAAAAACATACTTGACAAAAAAGTATTGCATAAAATATCATGAACTTAGGTGAGTAAATTGAAAATCATTTAAGTAACCCACATATTTTTATATTAATGAAAAACAACTCATAGCATACTATGAGTGTTGTGAATTAATAGTATTGAATCCTCTCGAGATTCAAAATAAACAACACTCCGTAATGTCATATCGAAATACAAACAAGGTGTAATTCCCTTATATATTATCATTGCTATCTCCCTCAGAAAGACGTGACGAACCCTCTTTATTCTTGAGCCACGCACTTGCGCGGCGTGTCTGAGGACCAAGACCTCCGCCACTCATGGGCCCCCTGGACGCAGCTTCCATGTCTACTACGGAAAAGTGTCGTTTGGTATCTAGAAAATAGTCATCCTCGTCTTCAATCTTCCATTTATTCTTCCGTTTTGGAGTCAAATCCACGTCTTCTGCCTTCAATGCTCTCAAAGCAGCATCCACTTTATCTACCAAAAAGTTGACCACGTCGTCATCATTTTTTATGGAAAACCACTTTGGTTCTTCTCCCCCCACTAAAAATGCCCTCCAATGCATTATGATTTCGCCCATCCTCTTATCAAATGCCCCTGCCACCTCCACCATTGAATTTTCTGTGCTTGATTGCCCATCTAGTTCCACAAAGGCACGAACTTGTGCAGCTTCCTCCAACTTTGATAAAAAGAGGGCCCTCCCTAGCAAAGTGCGATTGTAATCCCCGTACCACTCATTAAACTCTTGTGCAGGCTCCACGTCTATCCAATTGCCATCTAGTCCTTTCTTCACTTCCTTTTCGGGAAATCGAAAGAATTTGTGGTGTTGCATGCTCCAATGGCCCCCCATACTATGACAAAACACTTCTCGATCCTCTTCGTGGGCAATACCTCTAGCTTGCAACTCCACCTCTTGATCGTGGGTCATCCACACCAAGGAATCTATCGGCACCTCCAAGAATTCGTATAGCCCATGTGTAGAATTTACCGAATCCCACGTTAGACTTTTTCCCCAATGTGTATAATTTTGAAATTTGAATGGCGCTTGGTCTAATGGAAGGGTCCATCGATTGTATTCGTGGCCGGGGGGCATAGCTTCTAAGATCCCGAGCATTTCGTAGAACCTAGGAGGCAAGGAAGAACAACACTCGGTGCACACCGAACGAACAAGGGATGCTCTGACTATACATGTAACGTGGAAAGTGTGGGGACACTGGCCCATGGTGAGGGCTCTCTCATGGCCAAAATGAACTCGACAAAGGCTACAATGACCCTCCAATATTAAGGCCGAAGGATCACAAACATGCACCATTGTCTTGTCATTCTTCTTGATGTGTGCCGAAAGCATGGGATAAGGGACCCAACCTTCTTCTAGTTCCAAGGCCCAATTAATGGGGGCCACCTCTTCCTTCTTTGTGTGGTTCAAACGCTCGAACATTGCATCCATGTCTCCCCAATATGTGATTTTGGCTAGGGGAGGACACTCTCACTACATTTGGGGTACCTACGTGCGGCGGTGGAAAAAGTAATTCATGTAATTCACCTTGAATAAACTATAATTTCATTCTAAAATTTTGAGCTTTGTTTAACAATGACTAAAGGTTTCTATTGACAAAAATTTCAATTCCAAATAACATAAGATATATTGTCTAGAAAGGGTTGAAAAATGAACTAAAATGGCATGTTCTCCAACTAAAATATTTATAGAGCTCACATGAAGATGACTATTGCATCAATATTCAACCAAAATAAACTTTCAATAGAAAGCTATTCTATATAAATTTTTTTTCATTTTTTTCATTTTTTTTCTTATATAATATAGAGGTGTGAAAGTTATTTTCAGCTTTACAGTGTATCTTTTTTCTTCAAAAATTTATAACTAATTACTATTAGCACAAAAAAATACCAATAATTCAAAACATAAACTTATAAAGTAGTAAAATCTATCCATAATTTTTTTTTTGAAAAAGAAATTAAATTTTAAGGTGTATTACTTGTTTTACTTTTTCCGCCGCACGTAGTTTGCTAAAACATAGGGAGTGTCCTCCCCGGGGATTTTGGTGGACCCCGTTGGATGTAAATCAAACATCTTCTTCAAACGCCAAAGAGAGGACTCCACGCTATCGCGTTCTTCATCCAACTTCATTGTCAATTTGAATAGCCCTTTCATTGCTCGTGATACTACAGACGGTTTGTCTTCGAGTTTTAGCACCCATGCCAACCATCGAGAGTCCAAAGTGCTCTTTGGCATACATTCATCCAATTGCACTATCCGTTGCAGTCATTTCAACTCGGACTCCAAACGCGTGTTTTCTTCGGTGACCGCGTTCAATTTTTGCTTCAATTCTTCGACCTCATTACTTTCCGTTTGCATAGAAGCATCGTGGAATGTGGAATTAGTATTACCGATGGGGGTCAAATATAACAAATCCGGATTGTTGTTTACCTCAATGCCATCTAGTATGTCCTCCACTTTCTCCTTTCCCTTCTCAACATCCACTTCACCTTCTCGGATTTTCTTCTTCAACGCTACAATTTCGTACTCCAAGTCTTCAATAAACTTCCTTTGGAAAAGCAATGTATTATGTCTACATTCTGATTGAGCCTCCAATGTCTCTAGCTTCTCTTTCAATTTTGAAGCATCCGCCACCAACTTGAGATTCTCAACATCTATACCCTTATACTTCTTGATCTCCTCTTGGTATTCACTCAAAACCTTCAAGTCTGTAACCCGCTCGTCAAGAAATGGTGTCATAGATTGGCTGAACTTTACGAAGTCTAAGGCAGCACTCAACAATTCAGGCGCTAATTTGGAAAAGTCCGTTGCAACTTCTTGCAGCCTTGGAGTGACTTCAACTACAAATTGAGCCGTAACTACCAATTTTGATGCGGTCAAAACAAAATCAGTCCATTGGCTCTCGGAAGGCTCATATTGGGTTTCCGCGCCTCCGTTACTCGTGCCATCCTCATTGGTGGGCTCCATGTTCTTTAAACGTTCTTCGTGTGACCGCCACAAATGTGAACCTTTACACAAAGATTTTAATAATGCAACCAAGGGCATCCGACGAACAATTTGCCATTTTGATGTCCTCAAAGATGACAAATGTGGATACTTGGAATCAATAAAACCACCAAGAATGGTCTCATTTGGTAGCACGCCATCCGATTGTTCTCCATGATGAGGTGAAGGATGCACCTCAACTCCTAGATTCAATGTCGGGCTCGGTGGCTTCGGCAAACTTTGCTTCGAAGTACTTGCCAAATGATTTAAAGCATTGCTGTCTATAAGATTCTGAATGGCAATACTAGCGTTAGCAACTTCTCCCTCAATGACCTCATCTTGACATTCATGTGGTGCGGATGGGGCTACGTGCTCCACCATTGTTGTTCCATATGGTATGCATATCAAATCCGTTGGAGGAGTTAAAAATATGTCTCCCTCCACATGCTCGCCTTTGAAATCAATCATTGCCGTATGGTTTTGTGTTGAAGCCAATTGCATTGCCAAACTTGTGACCTCCACGTCCTTGGTCATAGTCATTGTCATTGATTTGACCTCTCTTTTGAATTTAAATGCCTCACTTGGCCCTGTTTGTAGATTGTACAAATCGGGAATATATTTCCAATTACATTCAAGCACACGTGGAGCATTTGTTGTCGTTGGAAACGTGCTCCAATCCACCTTGCGTGCCAATATCAATTTTGCATACACCATAGAAGCCAAGTTGTAGTTTATATACCCCTTGGACATTGCTTTATCCCCAAAGAGGGCCTGCCAAACTTCATGTGCTCGATGAATGAAATGCGCATTGTTGCAATTCCCTGGCTTGCAACAAAAACCACGAGTGTGGATGATGTGGACATCCCTAGGCCACAACTTGTCGATGTGGTACATCTTGACATACTTCTTGCACATTTTGGAGGACCCCCCTCTGCTTTGATGTTGGGATCATCTAAAATCTCATAGTGGAGCTCATGGGCGGTCCCCTTTGGTTTAGGCCTCCTACTATTGTCACCTCCGCCGGTCAACCCACCACTACCTTCAACGCCTTGACCACTCATAGTTGCCAACTTGAACTTGTTCCCAATTGAATTTAAATAGTCACCACAAGTACATGTCTTCAATCCACCCAAGTTTCAATGAATGTTTGTATATGAACCAATAATGAAAGATGAATGACCCCACCTCTCCACCATGTAGGAGCAATTGGTACAATGAAGCAATAGTAGCACATCCAACACGGTTGTGAGTCCTAGGAAGGAGAGGGAAGTGAGAAAAAACAAGAAGGCCGTCCGCCCTTATAACCGTCCGAAATCAAACCTAAAATCGTCCACCACCGAACCTCCCCCGAACGTCGCAAAGCGGACCCAAACATCTGCTCAATCGGACGGCCCATCCATCTCCAAATCCAACGCTGCCGTCTGCCTTCCCAATGCCGCCGTCCACCTGCTGCAGTCCGCCGTTCGCGATTCCGACGCTGTCGTCCGCCTTTCCCTCCCCGAGGTCCGCCCAAGCACACCTTGGGGAGTTTGGGCTTTGTTTTCACCCTCTTGAGTCCTCTAGTCCTCTTCTGATTTTTAGAAGCATAGGATTCTTTCATTTGGGAATGTAGAGATGTTGTACTAGTACCGGGCACTCATTGATGAAGGAATGTTTCAATGTTTGAAGCATTGACTTGGTTTTAATGAATGTCAAGGCAATCCATCGACTCAAAGGTAGTATTTTGACTAATTCAATACCTCCGAACCCTTGTTAGGGTTTAGGTTATAGGGTTTAGGCCTTTCGGGGTCAAAATGGGGGTGACTGTTGGAATCCGTAATAGCTTAAGACGGATCCTAATAAACTAGAAGAAATTAAAATAGGACAAATTCGAAAAAAATTAGTTTAGGCATAGAGTAATGGAAACAAATAAATACTTAAAACTACTTTAGACTTAATTCCGGAACCAGTACGGGAACATGACGGAACTTGACATCTGGGTGGACGGATTCAAGAGCCGGAACACAGTCACCGGAACATAGTCATTAAGACAATAGCTTGCGACGCTAGACTAGGGATACGTTATGGCGTTCCGTAGCCAGCGTTCCTGATGAAGTGAACGTTGGGTGCTAGAATGGTATATATATACCAAGCTCCTCCTCATTTCTCACCCTCTTTCAGTTGCTCCGCATCTGGCTGTTAGTGAGAGAAAGTGTGGTGAGTTAGGGTTACGACGTTAGGAGAGGTGAGACGGATGGCAGGGGTTAGTACGTGGTATACAGTCCTAGCCCGGAAACTCAGTCCGGTGATCCCGACGGATCTGCTCCACTTGCACCAGTTCGAGGACAATTTGAAGGTCTTGGGCTGTGCAGGTTTTCTGAAGAAACCCTAGAGCGTCCAGAGTGACCAGGTCCTCCGGGAGTTGGCGGTAGGCGCACCAAATCAGTACAATCAGACTGTGCGCGGGCATCCGAACCAATGGACAGAGGAGTTGTAGGCGGAGGTTTATGGATTCCTGAAAACCGGAAATGGATTCGCCACCCGAACGGACCAGTATCACCAACACAAGTTCGTCAATCCACCGCACGCGAAGGAGGGGTACGCCATCAAGGACTATCGGGACGAGAGGCACAAGCGACTGCTGCGCTTCCTCCTTCCGATCCTGTACCTAGACAAGAGTTCCCAAGTTACGGTCACGATGGCCAACACCATCTTCGCGGCATTCCAGGACCGGGTCGTTCACTAGGGACGGGTCATGGCAAGTGTTGTGGGGAGGTGTACCGCAAACCTGGCAAAGAACAAACCGAATCCACTCAACACCTATCTCCTCCACATGTACCAGCATTGGGAGCTACTGACGGAAGATGAGGCGATGGATTACGAAACCGGGTTGATCATGCTCCAGTGTAACTTCTCGGATGATGAGGAGCTGGAGACACAGGAGTCGGAGAACAACGAAGAGGACGTCAAACTGGAAGGGAAGGACAATCCGGTGGAGCCGGAAGAGAAGGTACCCGAGAAGGAGAAGGAAGACCGGGAGGAGACATCTGCAAGCTGGAGACGGAAGTCTACAGATCCGGCAGCTAGAGGTAAATTTCCGGGTCCCTCCCTTACGCAGCATGTGAAGACCTGGGAAGGACCACGCTTCTTTGAGTGCGGAGAAGAGTGGATCCGGACCGCAAAGTTGTACCACGACAGGCTCACGGACATCGTACTGCGGTCCGCGGAGGTGATGCACTACGAACTGGAGAATCTCTTGGACGTCCTGAAGACGCTACCGCGAGAGTTAGAAAGGAACGAGATGAGGACGGAGATCCGGAAACTCAAGACGGAACGAGAGGAGATCAAGGCCAAACTGAACTAGACAGAAGGGAAGCTGCACCACTCTCAGGAGGCAACGCAGAAGGCCTACCAAGCTTTCCAGACCTTCTAGAAGTGGATGGTGAGTCCAGCCGACCTTTTCAACAAGGTAGCACTCTATGACGAGATGCAGAAGACTTCCGTGGCCCTCACCAATAACAAAATCGTCCGGGTTATGGTGGAGATAGCTGGCAGAATGGAGGTGTCGCTGAAGGAGTTCCAATCCATGATGGCAAACATGGATCCGAACAAGCCCCTCGACTTCGGTGGTTTTCCGGAAGTCCCGGATGTCATCGCAACTCCGTCAACGCAACCCCCATCTCACCCGTTAAACAGACAAGTCAGTTTGGGTCACTGATCAACATCGTCACCGCAGGAAGACAGAGTCCCATATTTCCGGATCCGGGGATTCCGGTCCGGAGTAGCTTGGATGCCCGGATCGAACTCGTACAGAATTCAGCGCGCATGCATCCAGAGCAATTCGAAGATATCGAACCTCCTTCGCCCGCACCAATGCCTACACCGGATCCTATTCCCATAGAGATCTCGGAAGATAGGTGGAGGTAGAAGAGGATCCACAATCTTTGGTGAAGATGGAGGTAGAAGAGGATCCGCAATCTTTGGAGAAAGCGGACCGGACTCCGGTCCACACGGACAACACGGACTCGGACAGTCCTCATGTTCGAAAGACCTCAATCATCACCTGGGCATCCCTTCGGACACCACAAGGCAAGACTAGCACCCGGGGACAGTTAGGGTTCGACAGCTGCTCGAAGAAACAGCGGAAGGGAAAGTTGGTAGTTAAACTAGCTGTTTAGGCAGTTGTCATTTTGTTAGACTGCAGTTTCGGGTCTTCATGCAAAACCCGAATCCCGGATTTTGAGGCTTTATTTTCAGTTACCTTATCCATCCGGATTTTTAGGGCAGTTTAGGATTAGGTGGAGCGGTGCTTTCCGCGGGATTTCCGGCTTGTAGTTTTCTTTTAAAAGGGAGGGCCCGCTTGTGGTCCCTCATTCCTTTTCTTGCTAGTCCTTGTTTTGAGCAGTAAATATATGTTTGCATTTATTGTCTTTTTATTCATTGCCTTTGTTTTTCATATGGGTCCTTGCTTTTCTTTTTCCTTGTGTGTTTAAGATGGTTGGGTGCCTATTTGAAGGTTTTGGCTAAAGGGTAGAGAGGTGGTAAGGAGGAATCCGGATTCAAGGTTTCCCGGCTTTGTGAACTATGTATTTGTCTAGGGAAGGGATTTAGAGCTATGAAGGAGTTGTGCGGAATCCAGAGTTGGTGGTGTGGGTGCGAGTCCAGAAGGCCGGGGAAGGTTCCGTGCGGAGATAAGCAACCGCCTGTGGAAAACCCCCACTCACCCGGAAGGTCTGCCGCTTACAAATCCTGTTGAAGTTCTGGTACCAGACCCCGTCTTAGTTTTCGGGTAAGTTCTAAATCTGTCGTTGTAGTAAGGAGGGTCGGGTTATATTCTGAGTGACCTACTTTTGGAGGAATCCGGAGTTGTGAGGGTGAGCCAGTCCGTACTTTGTTTATGACGGAAATTACTTTGGGTCCGTGTCATTAGGAAGTTAGAGTTAAAGTGAGATAAGAAGGAGTAGTGATGTCCCTACCCCTTGTAAAAGAGCAAGTGACGACACTCTGAGGGTAAAATAGAGGTAAAACAAAGAGGTTTGGAGTTACGGATCTGGTGACAAGAAGAATCCGGATCCGGTAGAGAGTCCGGAAAGTTGTAGAATCCGGATAAGGATTGGGATTTGAATAGATTTACGTTGAAACCGGATTAGAAGGAGTTTAGAACACCCTCTGGGTTCCCTGGGACGATATTCCGTGTCATCTTACCACGTAGTTGTGGCTAAGAGCGCTTACTATCGTACTGTGCGTACAACAGTGACAATCACAATCCTTTGTCTCTAATTTTTGATAAACAAATATGCCATCGAAAATTCCAAATAAAACTAATAACAAAATGGAAAAGGAGTTAGTCAATTGCAAACAATTCTGAAGGTCCAATTCATGTAATATTCAAAGTTGATTCATTTTTCAATGGATCAAATCTTTTAGGGGTTTGAGTGCCCAAGCCATTCAAAGTGTATTGTACGTATGAAAAAAGAACATGGGCTTTTAGTATCCACAATGAAAGAAACATTTGTCCTTGCAACACCTAACCATGTAGATGTTTAGACTTTAAAAAATTTGCTTGAATGCCTAGTAGATTCACATGAACTTGGAGAGTGAAATGACCATGGACTTGTGAGGTTATAAGAAGACAAGTGTATGCACTATTTTCATAGCATGTTGTCCCACCCTAGTGATTGAGCAAGTTACAATTTCATACTAGAATTAATTTAACTTGATATTTTTGGCGCTAATATTTTGGCACCTTATAATTCTTTAAAGAATGGAAATCAATACATTTGAAATCAATAAATTCATTCAACTCAAAGTGGGGGAGGTAGACTTCTAGAAATCTACTTCCACACATTTTCATGCTAGAGTATCAAAACCTTTGCGAGCCCCTAATATCACATGCGCCCAAAATACCATTTAAAAGATTTTTTCTCTTTTCTTTTGAAATGACCATTTTATGAGGTGTTGACATACAAGAAAAAGACCTCGTAGCCTCATTTGGACAATGAAAAGCTTTAAGTTATTTCTCGAAATTTGAATAAGTAGAATTAAATCAGGGTTGCTAGCGTGTGAGCCTGTGAGCTTGAGCTTGTGAGCCTGTGAGCCTGTGAGCCTCCTTTTTTTTTTGGAGAGAAAAGTGTGAGGAGCCTATGACCGTGGGTTTACGAAATTTGGATAATCCAGAGAAGTGAGCTCATTTATTCAAATTTACTTATTTTTGATAAGAGACTTTATGTTGAATAAGTAAGAGTGGTCCATTTTCAATGAGATGATGTCATTAAAAAATGCAAAAGAAAATAAATGACACTCCATATGTAGCCATAAAACACACAAAATCCAATCATAATGGAAATCCATACATAGTAGTTGACATATGAGACATATCTATCTCATTAGTCTAAGCTGCAGTGGACTCAGTCGCTGAATCTTCATTGGTAGAAGATTCTGAAGTCTCTCTAGCCTCAGATGCTGATCCATCTATGAATTGTAACACATTCAGAGCATATGTATCTTTACGGCGTTTTGGTTGTTGACAACCAAAATCCGCGAAGGCTGATGCCATGTGCTCTGCATAGGGTGGAAGATGAAAAGTCTTTTCCGGACTGTAGAAAAGACTTTGTTTGTTGAGCATCATATCTGCTGACGTCAATCCTCGATGGCTGCAATTGGATATGATAGAATGTTAGATTTGTAAAACACAAAGATTTCGATAAAATTTAAAACTTATAAAAAATGCAAACTTACTTACTGAATTTTCCCCTTCGAGCAAATTTGCGAGGCACCACGGGCATTTCATCCGAATCATGTGAGTCTTGAAGTGTTGGTGGTTTAGGTGGGGCCTTCACCACGATTGGAGCAGACTTCCTCATGGGTTTGAGGAGGGCATCAAAAATATCAATGTTCTCCTCCAAAGCCACAATGTGGCGGCCTGTGCCCCGACAAGCTGTAATTGATGCACCTGAAGTCTAGTGAATATAAAATATGAGTGAAATGAATGATTTACTGAATTTCTACTTGAATAGAGAAGAAAAAAATTGAATATTTACCTGTTGATGCGGTGCAATCCAGAACCAAGTCTCCCTCAACAGTTGTAGCTTCAATGAGTAGTTGGAAAAATCGGGGATCTTTTTCACTAGCACCTCGCCATGGCTTCCCATCTTTCATTGCCATGTCATCCTCCTTCGTGTAGTTCATCAACATGTCATCTCGACCAATGTCAACACCAGCATTCTTCATCATCGAGGTGCGCTTGAAAGTGAAATTGGATTTCCCTTTCTCTCCAAAGTCCTTCACAAGGAGGCTAATTCCAAACCTCTGCGTCTGCAATTAGAAAAATAAAATATATATGAGAAACGAATATAACATGATCCAAAGGAAAGGATTCTACCAACTTCAAGAACTTCATGTTGCTGGTTTACCGTAGCCCTAGTATCCAATGCCGAGGTCAAGTGTAGACGATTCATTCCCCACCACTCCTTCTTCTTCACCATGCGGTAAGCCTCACACAATCCTGCAATATCGCCCCTGACATCGGCGCTCCATGAATAAAATACTATCATGCATCCATGGTCTTGCAAATGTTTGAATGCGAATTGAAATGCCGCTTGAAGAGCCTCATTCTCCAAATCTGCGTTCCAAGTCGGCACCTTGGTGGATGGAGACGATAGTCCCGGCACAGGCAAGTTCTCAGGGCAATCAAAAAATACTAGGTCCGCTACAGGCCTAGCATTCGGCACTCCGTAAAACATGCGAGGCTTCCCCCCTGACAACTGCACACATTGGATTTTATGTACCATCAATTCATCATCTACACAATGTTCAAGTTGGTAACTTGATATATGACTTAGTAATTTCAAAGTAATCCAGAAATTACCTTTTTCCAGAAGTCCATGACCTCTCTATAACAAGTTGGCGACTCAGTATCCATGTCCTCTACAAGGTCCTCAATTGAAATATTCAGGATTAAATCCTCAGTCTTCTCCAATTCATCATCGCCAAGAACAATGGCTTGTGTCCCTTGAGTAATGACGTCTTCCGTTAGTTGCATGAGTGTCGCCTTCCTCTTCACCCCGCTTTGAGTTCCACCTTCCAACTGAGAGCTCTGGTCTACTGTAGATGATGCTGGAACAACACCACCATCGACAATCTTCTTTCCTTTGGCCAAGAGCTTTTCCTCTTTCTCCTTCTCCTTTTCTGCCAACTTGGCCTTCATCTTTTCTTCTTTTTCCTTCTCCTTCTTGTCTTTTGTTTCCAAAAGAACTTGGAGCCGAGCCGCTTTTTTCCTATCGTTTGCTTCCCTCTTCGAAATGGCACTGCTTCTCTGCCTATCTGTGAGTCCTGCAAACTCATCCACCTCCATGTCAATTGCACCGATGCCCTCCAAAGAGTTCCGGAAATGAACTTCCGACGGATGAGTGTATGAGACGGGACAGTCAATGTACCACCCTCCACCACTGAGATGAGCCGTCGTATAAGTGCGGAGTTGGTTCGGAGTGTACATGCAATCCGCAGAACTACGGTCGAGCCAAGTGAAAAGAAATGGAGGAAGATCGTTCCTTGAAATTGCTCCCTTTGCCTCCAACTCATGTTTGAAGTAACTACAACAATACCCCAAAATAGTCATTCAGTAAGACAATTCAATTAAATAAGTGAGTTACGTGGATTAAAAATATATTTTGTACAATGAAGGAAAAAGAACTAAAGAATCCCAAAGCAACGAATTGAATGGTGAGATGATTATTTGGAATACATGAAACCTCTAAATTTGGAAGGAAGTATTTATGAAATGGATCTGAGTTACGGCCCCTTGGACTTATACCTACATGTGTTGCATAAGACATTCAATCTTTAGTTCATTTTTTCATTGTAGACTTTTGGCGTCATTAATCATGACCATCAAGTAAGACTCACTCATTAGAATCTCAATGATTTGCACATATTTGAATTCAAAGAAGTAAACAAATGGTTCAGTAATAGTTACCGGAAAAGAACTCTTCTAACCGCCTGTCTGGATCCATCGTAAGTCATGAAACAATCACTTTTCTTGAAATAGTTGGCTCCCCTGAGTACCGCCAGGAACCCTTGATCCCAAATCTTCCTCCTCCACCCCTCGATATAATCCGACAAGAACTCAGGCTGCAGCGGAACTTCCATGTTCACCGTGATGTTGTCTTGCCTTACTACGTCCTCAAAGTACTCCACAGCTGCATCTTCAATCTATAGAAATGCAAGATCAATTAATATTTCAGTAGTAAAGACCTTATAGATAGAATTTGAAAAATTTGAAATCCAATTTGAAAAAAATAAGTAGTATCAAATTATTTTATGTGATCAAATGAGTACTTACCCCAGCATACCATACACATCTGTTCAAGAACGGTCCGAGCAAGGTCTCAGACACGGGTTGCGTTGGAAACCGCCGGGCATCACGTGATGGCAATGAAGAGTTCCACCACTTCAAGAATTTCACCTTGTGGAACGGAGTTGTGTTGCAAGTGGCCACCATTTGGAGCTTCTCTAGAGTCATCTCTGGAACTTCATTAGTGCTCCAATGCTTTTCGACCTATACAGAAACAGCCAAGTCTGAATTAGAATTACCACTTCAACATACAGTAAGGCTGTAAGGCTACTTGAAAATATGTTGGAAATGAAACACTTACTTCTGCTAGGAAGTCAGGCCCATGAGCAGGATTGGCTACGGTTACCAACTTGATCATTTTCACATTCAGCTTGGAATTCTTTTCTTTTGCTCCGATTCTCATAGCGTTTGCGACACCTTCATGACTCTTCTCTTCAAACGGGGTGACCTCGTTGTACCTTCTCACTACAGCATCTGCTGCTTGGGCGATCTCTTGCTGTGGAAGACCACGGTTTAAATAAATAATGACAAAACAATCTCATTAAAGAAAGGAAGAGATATTATACAAAAAATAAAATTCCGATAAGTGAAAGAGGCAGTTCTCACCCGAAAAACAAAGGCTGTGAAGACCTCTACTGGCATTGAGTACCAAGTTTTCTTCACCTTCAAGGCTCCACACCGTTTGACCTCTGATGGTCTCAACATCTCATTGAACCTATCCATGGGTAGAAGACCATACTTCTGAACTCGATATAAGGTGTGTACAAGATTAGTCTTCACATGTGAGTCCTCTGTCGATCTGCAATTTGAACAATCACACTTAGCTATTGTTCACCAACGCAATTAAAACCTATACAAACAAGAATTAAGAGTTGCAGTAAAAGAAAATAGAATTTAAAAGAGCAATGCTTACTTATTTATGTCATGCATGACATGCATGACAAGCTCAATCTTCCCCTTCGTGTCCAACACAATAGAGTCAACGCTACAATGCCAATCTCGTTTGGTTGGATGAAGCCTGGAAATGTGGTTCATCCATGCCAAGCGACGGTGATTGCCATCACAAACATAAAATTTTAAGTTCTTCAAGAATTGTAACTCAGCCACTGACTCCACGTACTCATTGAAGATCTCATTCTTCTCTTTCCACAATGGCCCCCACTCTTCCATTTCTACCTCCGAAAACTCTGAGCTTTCTCCAGCCTCATTCGTCGTTGTTACGTAGAATACAGCCGCTCCATCTCGATACCCATTTACAAATTCTTGCTCCAGCTTGACTAAGTCACAAGAGAGAGTTGGGCGTACCATGGGCATTGCAACAAGTCTGCAGAGTGGGATTTGGAGCCGAAACAACCGGTCCGGCTTCATTCGAAGTGAAGCAATTGTAGCCACAGAGTCTACCTTTTGGAGTCTCCGGAGCTCATCCTCCATTAACTCCTTCTCTTCATCCTCCTCGAAGTCCTCATCCCCTCCAATATCGGGTTGAGCTGTGTCATCGGTTCCTGGAGTTTCGACTATTTTCTCCACATGTGATAAATCTACTAGTGACACATCCATCTGAGAAAGCATAAATGACGATGGATCAAAAAGATTACATTTGAAAAAGACGATGAATCTTGAACTCAAAGCATGTGAAGTATAAAGAGACCAAAATTTTACTATAAGTGTGTACGTGAACAAACATTTTAGGATAAATATACTTATAACTTAAACTATAAATGGTATGTTAGACATAATGAAGTCTAACATGGAGCAACCAAAAAGCATATCCAATGAAATGGAATCAATCAATGTCTACATCATCATCTTCGTCTGAGCTCAGAAGAATGAGGACAACTTCACGGGTTCCCTGAGCAGTGCTACTAACACATTGGCACATGTCTAGAAACATAGGACCATCAATGGAGCAAGATAGCTCGCTATCTGAACTATACTCGGTTTCCGAACTCTCAGGTGAGAACACAGGCATCCTGCGCTTCCGCAAGTTTAGCTGAGGTTCACTAACGTGATGTTTCGTTGCCTCGAGGTCACTAACCCAACTATGCATGGAGTGCTCAAAAGCATCTGCAGCACGGTCAGCCGCATCCATAACATCATCGAAGCTTACCAAGTCTTCTAGGACAGTATCTTCATCCTTTGAATCACTTGAGACCTCCATGTTGTTGTTGGCGGGAGTGAAAGGCTGTGAAGGACCTGGTGCTTGAGACACAGGAACTGTAGTAGGCAATACCGTAGATCCATGCCTTCCATCCGCGACCTGTCAGTAAAACAAACAATTGCACAAATACAAATGGTAAGGTACGTATACCATGTCAGAAGTTGATTCCAATTTTGAAATGAAAGAATAAATGCCTTCTGGGTTGGGATAATGTACTAGAAGAAGACGCTTCTACCTATGTTGGAAATTAGTGAAGTACCATCTTCTGGGGATCCAAGAGAAGACGATTGGGGTTCAGTCGGATCCGACTGACCCCAATAGACATTCTGCTTGACCTCCTAATATTGGTACTAGAACTAAACGTATTGATTCAACAAATGAGGTACAGGCACAAGATGTTATTATTCAAATGACCTCTCATCAATATAATTTGCAATTATCCAGAACATGAAGAGAATCTATAATGCATCATGTTTCTACAAGCACTAAATGAATCATCAAAAAATTATAGATTAATATAATATTTCAGCTTATATAAATGAGTTACCACTTCTAAGGGGTCAAGCAAAGAATAGAAATTCTTAAGTCAGATCCAACTCACACACTTAAAGTGCAAATGTGTACTCCCTTAGAAATATAATTGATTTCTCAATAAGCAAGGTTTAGGGAATAAGAATGATCAATGTCTATTGGATGAAAACTATTGGATGAAGGATGTCTAATTAAATACGGAAAACTAGGACGAGACATGAGGTTCCAAAACCCCACAAAGTCCAACGACGTAGGTGAAAAAAAAAAAAAAAAGGAAAAACTAGGACAATAAAGACCAATAAATAGATAATTGGATAATGACGAAAAATAAAGGACAATAAATAGATAATTGGATAAGGCACCTAAAATATAATCAAAAAATGAATACAAGTACCATATTCTGGGGGTTGGCCTGATCCGACTTTTGGTTCAGTCGGATCCGACTGACCACCAGGATGAGTTCCGTTGACCCCCTCAATTTAGTACTCGGAGGTCACTTTTATAATGCATTTTTTTTTGGTAGACTAATTCCTGAATCACTCTATTTCTGTCAAATGGGAATGTCAAAATGCCAGGGAAAGAACATTTCTCTTCCACTTCGTAGGTGTTCCAAAAACATCTTACCGTTTAAAAAAACAAACCACAGACGTTACCGAATCCAGACGGTCACCAGTTTTGGGGGGTCCGACTGAACCTCGCCAGGGATCAGTCGGATCCGACGGTACCTCAGGGAGGACCAGTCCGACCCCCCAATACAGGTGATCGTCAAAGTTCGAGGATACTTAAAAAATTTCTAGAAGCCAGCGTTCGGGTAATCGGGCTGTACTTGATCGGTGAACATCCCAAAGAATGTGATCGACAAGGTTACCCTGAACTTCAAAAATCTCCAAATCCCAACGATTGGTTCATCGGTGATCGGTGATCACTCCCGTACACTGATACAGGTCAACATAAAAGTTAACCTGAACTTCAAAACATTTCAGAACGTCGCGATCGGGTGATCGGTGATCAGGACTCGGAAAACCACCGAAGATCACAGGACTGGATTCCCTTGTCCATGAGATTACTAGTTAAATGTATTACTCGAAAAATGCAACTAGAAAAATGCAACTAGAAAAATGTATTACTTGTTTGTGGGGGTCCGGCTGACCCTCTCCAGGGATCAGTCGGATCCGACTGACCTTTGCGGAGGTCCGGTCCGACCCCCCAAAAAACGTATAACTCACAGGTTGGCACGACCAAAGCATGGACCTGATCCATGAACTCACAGGTCCCTCATCCACGAACCAAATCCGCGACCGAAGGACCCTGATCCACGACCTCGCGGATCGTCACGACCGGAGCATGGAGAAGAATCGGACGAGTAAAATACAGAAGATGGACCCTGAAATTTCAAGCTCCCGACCTCAGCACTCAGCGACTGAACACGACCGAAGCATCGCCGGGAGACGAATCGGACGAGTAGAAACAAGAAGATTCGATGGCCCCTGAATTTCGAAGCTCGAGTCCGTAGTACTAAGCGACTGAACTTGGAAACCAAAATGCAGTAGTGGCATTCTTCAACGTCGCCGACATTCTTCAGTCACCTTCCGGAGATCAGTTGAAGAAGATCAACGTGAACCAGTTGTCGATGACGTGAACCAATGGCCGAATCATAAACTGTTTCTAGAACGTGAACGACTTTCGAGACCTGCAAACAAGCTTGCAAAAGCTCAGGTGCTGCATCGAGAAAGAATATTTCTTACCTGGTTGCGTGGTCGAGTTGGAGTTGATCTCCCCCCACGAGCTTGCGGATTCGGGTCCTCTTGTCCAGCGCGGCTCCTTGTGCTGCGAGTCATCCTCCCCTGCTGCAAAGGAACAGTCAAAACAACTGAGGTTTGCACTTCTGAAAATGAAAACGGACGTGCTGGAGACTTTGCAGGAGGAATGGATCAAGTGGAAGAATCGAGAGCTCATGTGGAGGGACGGCGAGACCCTTCCCCCGAAAAGTAGTGTACCAGCCGACGCCAACTGTCATAGCCAGCACCGAAATGCGGGAAAGTCAGCGAGGAACCAGCGGCGCCTTCAAACTATTTTGGACAAGGGTTATCCAGCTGCTCCCCCCATTCCTCTTGATTCGAACAAGGGTTTCCAAACCAGAATCTAGATTAACGGATTTTCTTCCTACTGCGTCACCAGCTCTGGTAGCAGATTATCTAAATTTTAGGTTGGGGGCCATTCAAGTGAACTTTTAATAGTTGATTTTTATTTCTGGGAAGCTAAACTGATACAAAGAATTTGCAGTACATTTTAGTTGTATGAAAAATGAAATTGAAATTGAACCCAAGTAGTTTCATATTTTTTGGACCATTGTAGTATTAGTTACAAATTTTTTATGTTTAAGTAAAAGTGTTTTCTATAAGCGCCCCCCCCCCCCTCACAAATGTACACCTCCTAAACATGTAAGAGGCAAAATGTACTGGAGTTCTTTGAGAGAGAAGTCGCTCAAAGGTGCATGATATTTTCTTAAAATCAAAAGTGTAATGAACATCTAGGGTGAATGATATTATTATTATCTAAGCTTTCAAACAATAGTAACATATCTCTATAGTTAGGATAGCCTAAACTCTGCCTACGGTAAACCTCGCTTCTAGGTTTATATTCAAGAATTGGTAACGGCTATAGAAAATAATATTCCTATAATATAATACGCTTCATACCAAAGGCCTTTTCACAGCTAACTCTTCTTCAAGAGACCCTAGTTTTGCACAAAGCCTGGTACAATTGCAATGGTGAGCACAAGTAGTAGGTGCACAAAGAACACGTTGTAAAGACAATTTCGCCCTAAATCCAAGGACTCTCGCAAATAATAAGAATTAGAATGAAGGAGTCTTACATTTACTGTGTCCAAGTCTCTTGCTCCATGTTGTGCACTATTACCCTCCCCGGAGATCTCTTGAACCGCATCATCATTGTTCACTCCCACATCGTGGTCACCACTTATTCCAGCTCCAAACGTAAGAACTTTTCGAGAATCCCCTCCTGTTCCCTGAGCTGTCCTCGAAACCACTCTTTTACCTCTTGTCATCCTAGATCTTTTCAAGGCTTTTCTAGATGAAAAATAAAATGAACTATGCCTCTTTCGCCTCTTCCGGTGCTGGTGACTAAGGGTATGAGCTACTTGGACCTCTACACGCATGTGGTAAACTACATGGAATCAAATCATCTGAACTACAAGCGGTAGCGGGATTTAAACCTAAAACAATGGGTCTGTCTTAGAACAACCGAAACCACCATTATGTAGTTATAAGAATTGGAGTGTGTGATGGTGGGAGAAGATGAGAATTGCCAGTGAAGGAAATGACGCTTACTGTACGTTTCAAAGCTGCCATTTGAAATTCAAGTGTTGGAATCTCTCCCAAACAAGGTTGGCATTCATTGGTCACTCCATCGTGCCGGCGCAAGGTACGTACTACACATTAATCAAATCATTTAGTACTTCGAAAATGACTACAGGGTCTTAAATACTAGTAAGTACTTTGTCCGGACGTTAATGAAAATTCTCAAGTAATAAAGAATCGTAGCCCACTAATAGTTGTGTGTATAGTGTCTCGAGAATGTTGCCCAACTGAATCCTAAGTGATCAGCTGGATTTCCATTTATGAAAAAATAATATCTATTCTTGAAAGGCCTTCATGAGGTACCGTACCTCAGAATTCTTTGATTCCAAATCGTACTGGTCAGTGAACCGCCCGATTCTGTCAGAAATCTGTAGGAAAATCCATAGAAGAATTAATAAGATTTGGTAGTTGTAAGAGAGGTGTATGACCAAATCATATCTTCTATGACAAGGTATTCTCTTAAAGATCCGTTAAGCAACCCTTACTCATTAGAAACTTCAACGGAATGGTGGTGGTTAGCCCAAAAAAATGTCCAGAATGAATGGGTACATTAGAATTTCCCCGATATAGCTCTTATGAATATCTGACGACCTTCAATTCTCATCCAGTCATTATTAATACACTTGGGATCCATTTGCAATGCTAGTGTAGTTCTTAACACCAAAAAAATAGTGCAGTACTGTCCTTTCCCAAACAACGACTTTCATTTTCATATAATACAACATAATTATCAATCAAGAAAGTATATTATCTTAAAATGAATGAGGAAGATATTCCTCTTGCAACATTACGTTATGAACCCAAAAGAGGCTAAGACGAGGCGGCCCAATAAATTGGCTTCATCATGGAAAAAAAAAAATAGCAAGTATAAAGTGAAGAAGTGTAACCAACTACTTCGAGGCAAGTTGGTTTGTACCTCATCTCCCACGTCCAAATTAGTGTCGTTTTTGCTAGTACTCCCTCTGCAGATTCACATGATGGCATGCATTCGAGTTGTTGGACATGAGGTCCCTATTGTGTTTCCGTTAGAGGATGGAGGACGTGCTAAAGTTCTATCACACCTTCTCCATGTCCGTTTTAGGTTTGTAGAAGCCTCCATATATGTCGAAGAAGAAAGGATGTCAGAAGCAGGTCAAGTTCAACAATCTGTTCCTATGTTGAGAACCGTGGAAGATGGAACGCATTGCTGGTATCTTGCTCCCGGAAACTATAGAGCATACGGGCTTCCTCTTTCTATTATAGATGCCTCTACTGAGATTCTTAGCCGCCAATCCGATAATTCTACAGTAGACATGCCTTATATTGCACACACCGGTTCACCTAATCCACCTCGTGAAGTGAAGCCAGTCTTTCCAGAACATGTAGTATTGAGGAAGGTGAAACTTGAGAAACTAGATCCAATCATAGAATTATCTAGTGAATCAGAAGGTGAGTCTCCTGACTATATTTTTCAGAAGACAACAAGCTCTATCCACACTCCCTCGGTGGAAACGACTCTCATGAAGTCAAGATGTAGTACCCCTTCACAAAGTCAATCGCCGTCCTTATTCTCACGTCCTCCGTTCCATCCATCTCCTACTGATAGAGTAAGCATTATGGAGTGTTTGAAGAGATTAGGCAGAATGCATCGATCTAGGAATGAACTGTCTATGATGGATCTAAATGCTGTAGAACACCATCATGTACAATTCCTTCCACCAGTATTCAATGGTGATGTTATCTTCGAGTTGCCTCCATGCCGGTCATCTTCCTCTGTAGCCAAGAACCTAGAAGGGATGGATAAGCGCTATGATGGTCACCCTTGGTGCAAGGTCTTGACTAACAAAAATTCCACAACTGCGATAACCTAAAGTTCCGTAAGTCATACTGCGTTGGTCATCTTGCTTGTTTGAATCCAGAGTGCGATTATCTGACTAGAGCTAAAAACCGCAATGAAACAGAGTGGACCGGGTATACTACCTTTCCTTTTGTAGTAGGGGATACTGGTCCCAAAGATTGCACGTTAGTTTGTAAGCTTTGCAAAGTTACACCTACGTGTGTGAACACATGCAGTGCTAGAATTTACTACTGTTGTAGTGACAATCCGAAAATGAGTAGGGCAGCTATTCATATCGGAGATCATTGTCACCCGGTAGCGAAAGGCATGTACAGAGACTCTGCAGAAAAGATTTGTGGACTCATTGCGGAGCAGGTCGCGAAAACACCTCTGGCCACCAACTCCGCAATTGCTCTCTCTGCTAGCAAAGACTTCCTAACAACCTATCTTTTTCACAATGAGAAGGGAGAGAAGAAGATGTTGAAAGGACAGGAACTAGAAGAGGTCATGGACCGCTTTGAGTACTTAAGTAGTCCAAACATCCGCAACGTCATATCTTCATTCCGCTCAAACAATCGCAGAGGCGTTATCGACAATATTATGACCATGAAGAAGGAGGCTAAGTTCGAATTCATTCACGACAGCGTTTTCCCTGGACAAGGGAAGGAGAAGGTGTACATTTTCAAGATGCTGTCAGAAGGACCCGGCAGTGGAGTAGATCTGGTGAAACGCATGCAACCAGGAGGGAATCTAGAAAATGCGTGGATGATGTTTGACCACGTGAAGCGTGTGAAGGACTGGACCACGATGGCTTGCCATGTGTATGACCCTGAGTACAAAAAGGTGATGACCATTTCTACATGCGATATACAATTGGAAGATACAGAGATTCAAGTGATTTTTTGGAAATGCTTGAATGCTGTCATGTCCCGACACAGAATAGAACACCCAAACTCCAAGGGGTTTATGGCCGATAGTGCTATGGCCAATTGGAATGCGGTTCGTATCATCTATGGGAGTGGCTCTGCCAATCAGAAAATGGAAAATCAGGAACGTACTTGCTTGTTGCATTGGAATTCTTCACTTCAAAAGCACACACAAAAGTATATCAAGCAAGCATTCCAACATCAACACACTTTATTATGTAAGCAATACAAAGATTCAAAGAACATGGAGGACGCAAAGACCAAATACCTAGCAATTCGGTCATGGTGGTTATCTTCTGGAGCTACCACGGAAGATGCACTTCATCACTTGGACCATTGGCTTGCATTCTGGCATTTTTGTTATAGGCAGTGGGGAGGCTTCATGCAAATGGTAAGGTCATTGCAATACTTATCTGATTTGGTTGTTCCTGCATTGTCAAATAAATCTTAGAATTTATTGTTCTTTTTTGTTTTATGGTATATAACTATGAGTATTTTCTAATTACTTCATGAAGGGCTAGGATTGCAAATTCGAAGAGGACTACCTTATTTTTTATTTCAGTTTCTTTACGTGTTTTTCATCTTATGTGCCACGTACATGAACTCATTGGTTTTCAATTTTCAATGTTTATTGCTTTTTGTCCTTTCCATTGAATGTGAATTTCTTGGGGGGGGGTAGGGATTGAGTTTGGAGGAGATGGCTGACATGCCTTCATGCAACTTGTCGGAAACAGTGCATAACAAGTGGCTTCAAATGTCGAGAAATCGAGGTAACAACTTATTTGATGCCACTTGCGACGATAGTATCCGTGCTTGGATGCAGATGACAAATTATCGCGCTTACTTGAAGGGACATGCATCTGGCTCTGGTCCCTCGAAGGGGGAGTTGAAATTGAGAGCTGCAAGACGGAGCGGAGATCCCAAGAAAATTGCAGAGGCACTAAATACACTATCCGGATCTGAAGGTATCGGGAGTCGCATACCTCATTTGGAAGGAGAAGAAATATTTGGAAGCACCATTTGTATTGAAATAATACAATTATACAATATGTTGTTTTGAGAAGTTGATTTTGTTTAGGAGAAGCTTAAGTGCTGAACTCCTTGAATCAATTTTCAATTAATTATTCTAGAAACCTAAATGAAATTAAAAATCCAAAGTGAAATTGGGTTGTGGTCTTGTAAATTAAACCAAAATTACAGATTTTAATTTGTAAAAAATTATTTAAGCAAATTTTGTCTGAGATTAAAGGTGTTCAAATGCAGTGCTTTGAATGCCATATCTTCCAATCCATACGGTCAAAATTCTTGAAATTTTTGTACCATACTCTCAAATAAGTTATGTACAACATACTATGTTTAAATTCCAAAAAAAATTGATGTTTATGTTTTTCTACGGTAAATAAAGTAGAAGTGGTCTGAACAAATCCATTTTTCTAAAAACATCCATAGGGCTTTAGGGCTTAATTACAATATATTTTATTCATAATTTACAAATAGAAAAGTACTATTTGTTAAGAGCCGACATCTTTGTATCGTGCTTGTCACTTTCTATATCATGTGGCAAGAGATTACAATGACTTGATTGTATTGTGAGACAACAACTACAATCTTACAAATGTCCAATAGTCCAATAGTCCAATCTACTTCACGCAGATTCTAATTCGGTGTCATATTTTTGACTTGGGCCTGTATTAGTAGACCTATAAACACTGAGAAATGGTCCTCCACCATAGTAGTCGTCTCCATATCTATTTTGCCCACTTGCTTGTCCATAATGTCCTTGGTATGGACCTCCAAAAGTTGGAGGAGGAATTGAATCATTGTGAGTAGATGCTCCTTGAGTTGAACCGCCATAAGAAGGGCCTCCTTGAGGTTTATGAGAACCACCTCCAGTAGACGTAAAGTTGTATTGGGAGCCTCCCTGGTTACCTTCAAAATGATGCGTGGTTCCGTGGCTTGTCCTTGAGCTGTGATACCCCCCTTGAGGGTCATTATCATAGTGTGAAATACTTCGTGTATCTTGCGAGCCATATGCACCACGATCGGGTTTGTACACCCCATGATGGCCATATTGTCGACCACGGTCCTCTAGGCTTCTTTGCATTGCCTCTCGCATTTCTTGTTGGTATTGAATGTCTTCCTGATCTTCTGTACGCTCGTGCCTCTCTTCCATCCTCGCGGGTGTTGGAGTATCTTTCTCATCATCATCACCTGACCATTCATCTTCTACATCCGACAATACAACCGGTGGAAATCCAAACTGGCCTCAATTAGACCACTCTGGCATGCAATCGCTCGGTCCAGTCCAACTGGTATAAAGTACCGCATCCCTGCGATTCAAGTGGGTAACATCTTTTCCCTAAATTGTGCGCCAATCTACATCTTTGTGGAGTACAATCTCCGCCCAAACCATGGTCATGTTGGAATAGTTCATTAAATTCGATTTGGAGTCCCATATTTGAGCTGAACGTGTTACTTCCTCGTATCGATGAACAAAGTGTTTGCTTTGGCATGTGGAAATTTGTCCTTCCCAACGGCAAACTTGCACCTTTGCGCGTTCTCTTGACCACATTTTGGAGAGGTGCGTCATTTTGATGTACTTCTTGCACGTTGTGTAGTCTCAAGATTTTTTGGGCTCTTCTTCCCATCCCGGTTTAGCTACGCACATTTGGTTTTCCCAATCATCCCAATCTATGTCTTGGGATTTGCCCTTCTTACTGGACTTCGATTTGTTATCGCGAGGCATGGTAAGCTTGCTTAAGTGATTAATGATTCACACTTACACTTGAAAAAATTTAGGATTCGATCACAATCATTTGCACACTAAAACGGAAGAGGCGCATAGAGCCTTAGGCACTAGATCACCCACTCCGCAAGGGAAACGATTGTGGCAAAATAAGCCGTGCTCTCCACTATTTATGCAATCAAATGGCATGAGTCCACGTACGGGAGCATCGAACGGCACACAAGCGGACGGCAAGATCTAGCGGTGGAAAATCAGCGTCCGTCACATTGCATGGTCACCGTCAAAAGCGGATGGGCCCCCGACGGGCGGACGGAGATCTGGTCGCCAGTCTACTCCTGCTCCGTCGGTCCGTCCACTTCTGATCCGTCGGGCTGTCTGCTCTTGTTCCGTCAGAAAAATCGGCCGTCCGCCCGTCTAGCGGACGAACACCATTAATCGCCAGGTATGTCATAATACGTCCTAGGGTTAGCGCCCGCGGACGTCCGGACGTCCAGCGTCACGTTCGGACACCCTATCAACCGTGGCCACAACTTGTAGCTTTCGTACTCGACCATACAAAATGTCCCATTTGTCAAGAGCAATTTGGCCCTAAAGGTGGTTGGGCTCTCGGGTCATGTGTACATGTGTACCATCCTCAATGCCTCCTTATGGGATGCCTTATTAGATGACATTGTATACTTTGTTCAGCACCATTCCATGATCGCTTGTATTCCATGTTCAACTTGATGACATACATGCCACCTTCTTGGGAACATAGCGTTGAAACGACGACTAATATGACATTGTGGGGTCGTGACCTCGTTTGGAGTTGGCGTCAAGGCCTACATGATGATGAAAAGGCACTTAGTAGCTCTCAATTAAACAGGGAAACTGAACCGGCTGAGATTGTCAAAGTGGCACCAAAGTTGATGGGAAAAGGTCCACACAATGAAGGGAGAAGGGCATTCTTCTACCAATGCCTTGGTGGATACTTCGAGAAGAGCTCTGGAGAATTCAAATGGGGTCCTCATCCGGAAGGACACCGTTGGGATAATGAAGGTAAAAGGGGACTTGATTGCAATCAATTTGCCTCTCTTGAAGACATGACTAACATGGCTTGCATGGACTCTACATATGGACCTTATTACCAAAGTCAAGCATTAGACTATCTTTTGGAAGCACATTCTCCACAAACGACAAGGACCCTACAAGCTCTCCAAGATTCCAACGTCGTGGAATTTATTTTGAATGCAGAAGGACCAACTTCACGAACTCGTACAAAGAAGAAGATAGTCCTTCAAGGGGCACTTCAACCTTCACATGGTGAAGCAAGTTCTTCTAAGTAAAAACAATCCAAATGGATTTGACGTCTAAGAATTTGAAGATGGACTTCATTTCTCCTTTGGTTATTTGGTTTACGTCCAAGGATATATAATGTCAAACCCCTAGTATATAGAAGCGTATTTTATATGATAGAAGCATGTAGCTCTCAATGTTTTAGTTTTGTTGCACATAGGCCAACTTCGAGCCTTCTATGATTGTGTGCTACACATTTGTATTGCAATATTACCGAGAATATTATAGTGCCTTCATTTTTGAAATATATTCTACATTATTTTCTACTCCAAATTCTTCACTATCTTCAAACAAAATCAAATATGTGGTACAACTGATTGTATGAAGCTTATTATCAAAGAGCTAAAGTTGAAGTTCACTTTGACATTGTCATTTGCATTGACATTTAAGCTTCTAAAATTAGTTCAACTCTAAACCTTAAATTTTATTACTTGGAATTCAAAATTGTATATCATTGTAGGCAATCCCATTATCTCAATTCATTTCATGGAAGATTGTAATTGTTATCATTTTAGTTGCAGAAATAGAAAAAGTGAATATGATGAACCCCTTAAGTCCCATTGTCCCCTCTAGAGACAATTTGGAATTTGGGCACGTGTCTTTGGGCTCAAATTGTACCCTAATTTTTTGAAACTTTTTTGAAAAGAGAAAATTTGATAAGCTTTGAGGGAATATAATTTTTATTTCAATTGGTGTCCGGAAGCAAAAGTTACGCCACAAAATACCTAGAACTAAACTCGGCAGGCAGTACAAAAAATATTGCAAAAATTCAAAATAGATTTAATTTTGTTTTTGTTTTTGCTAACCTTATGTTTTTGTCTACATAAAAAGCTTTGATTCATTCCATTTTGATTAGTGATGTGCAAGTTAAGAACTCTCTCATTTTTAAGGCAATGTAAACAAATCTTTGAAAAAATAACTTATAGGATTCATTTGAAAATGCAATTTTCAAATTTTCTCAAATTTGTTTATTTTAAAAGGGGAAGTTTGCTTCCCCCAACAATCTCACCGTTGGGACTAACGGATTATTGTGTTTCAATCCCATGTAAGAGCTATTATCAATTTAGTTTTTCTTTCAATCTTGGACCTACTTCTACTTGACAATTTTTTGAAGTATGAAAATGAAGTTGTTATTCTTTGAATTCTTTTTCCTACACTCCCAACTCAATTCTTCAACACAATAAATTTTAAATTCAAATTCCATTGTGCACATTTTTGGAAGAAATTATAGGCAATTTTGTTAAAATGGCGGTATTCCATGTGCCATTTGTACATGAAAGTTGGGGGAAGTGCGATTTTTGAACAGAAGGGGATGGATTTCTCTGTAGGACTTGTAAGGAAGAAAGTGCCTTGAATTTTATATAGTTGTCAGAGTTTTGCATGAATACTTCCTAGTGTGGGCACGGGAGATGTTGACCTCTAGAATGGAAGGAAAGCAGACATTGGATTACATTTTGGTTAGGAGTCATGATGTACAGAAGTTTTAGAAAATCTTTAGATTTTCATTGTTTCGGATCGTGAGGACCGCAAAGATTGAATTTGGATTAGGGCCTGGAGGAATAAACGAGGCATGTGAGGGAACTTGATTTTTTCACTTTAAAAACATTAGAGTGTACAAATGTCGATGAACATGCAAATGAGCAAAATTTCTTGCATCTTCTGCCACTCTACTGACTTCTACAATGCACGGGAGCATTTCAAGCAACAAATAAGTTTTTTCCAAGAACCCTCCACACCAAAAAAAATTCAAGAGCTTCATTGTTCGTCCTCTACAATTCGACGTAAATGATCCACTGCAAATTGCACTTGCTGACGGGGGGCAATGAAACTGTTCCCATCATTCTTCTTTGATTTCCACGATGCCATTATACTGTCCGTAGAAATGTAGTCAGCCTTCTTGGCCGTATGATCAACCCTCCATTTGAAGTTGGTCTTTGTGTTCCACCCTACGTACAATCATTGAGGGTCCTTTGATGCTCTGCATGGGGTGTGCCATTGCACCAGAACTTCACGAAAGTGCTCCGCCGTTGGATCAAATTGTTGATTTTCAACTGCCCTAGCAAGCCACACGGGCTCTTCACAATCCAATCCGGGCCTCACAAAGAAGTAGAACCCCTCGCGGACATTGGTGACCACGTTGTACGCTAGTGGTGGCCTCCCCTCTAGAGTGCCAATGTAAGGATCATCCATGTCAACCTCCTCCCGCGTCCTTCCATCTTGCATGAAATCCATCGTAAGATCCCCGGGTTGTCGAGTTCGAGGCCAAAATCCGTGCCTCAATTCAGTGGATTGTTGAAGATCTTCTTCAGCGCCATTGCCCAAGGCATTTCTCACTCCAATCCAGTACATGATCAAGTGTGAAAGTCGGGCCTTGTACTCCAGTGGAGCGTCATCTTGAGATATGTCCGTCCAATGTTGGATGTATCCATCGAGTCCACACAAAATCTTTGCTTCGTTGGTCATTTTCTTTGGAGCTACGCATGGCAGATCACCTTGGGGAAGGATCGGGTTGTGCTCTGCATCTTCCTTCCTTAGCTTCAAGCCTGCCTTGGGCAACCACGAGATGTCTGCACATGCCAGTTTGTATTGCATGATTGGCCAACCCTTGTCATCCATGAAGAATTTGTATTGCCTTCCATTGGAGTGGCCCACGAGTTACTGCTTCCTCATCCCAATAAATAGTTTGACGTAGGCTTTGAAATCAGGCACTTCTTCTACTAGGTGGGGAATGAAAGGACATTGCTCCATTTTCATGTATGACTCCATCAACGACGGCAAAGTAGGATGGTCCTTTTCGCGGAGTTGTTGGCTCCACCGGCCGAATGACGCATCCATGTCATCGTGCGTGTGTCCCACTATCATGAAGGATACCACCACTTCTTTCACAATCCGCCTTGCCACCAAGAGGGACCAAAAACAAAAGACGTATCTGTTCTTGTTTTCCCTCCAAGAGTTGTCCATTTGAATGTGTAGCACCAGTGGCAATGGTGTAGCTGCAACAGGTGGCAACGGAATCTCTCCCAACGCATCCACACAGATATTGCTACCATTCAGCAATGCCCGATACAACTGCGTGCTACTAGATCCTCGAAACAAAGATCGTGAAGACTTTGCAGGGGGGTCCTCCAAATCTCGCAACAACTTCGCCACCAATCCCACTGTGAAGTTGCTATCGCTTTTAAACACATCCAGAATGTAGTGTGCGTACTTGCCATCCTCGTGCCCATGTGCAAAAATTCCCGACACCTTCATGGGTAACTTCATGAATCCATCTAGTGCCTTTGTTTTCCTTGCCAATGTGGGACATGTTGTTTTTGAATGGTCCATCTTGTCATGCATGATGGATAGTAGTTGCGTCAGTCGTAATCTGGACAACTAGCTACTGCAGTAGTAGGCATGCCAACACGCTTCCTACAAGAACAAGTGCTTCTCAAAACGCCTTTGGATGCAATCATAGTCCTCTGACCCAGGTGCGAAAGATGCCCTCAATTGTTTCAAGTTGTCGCAAATGCTACATCTCGCAAACGAGTCACCTCTTCCTTTGATGACGTATTCCGGAAAATACTTTGTACGTATTTTACTAAAGCATGATTGTGACAAAGGAGACAAATGAATCCGAGTTCCTCGTTCGCCTGCAAACAAAGCCAACCAAACAACCACTAAGGTAAGTGACTCGTGCCTGAAATATGTTCCCACATTATTCCCTTTCAAAGAAATAGATGGAAAATGTAACACAGGGAGTCACATATTTTCCAAAGTCTCTATGAATTACTTCAGGATTTCTTTACACTTCGACGGTACTAGGCCCCTACTCTTGATTTGTAAGCCTTATAAAACCCATTATTGACAAATCGGGAAAAAAATATGGATTCGCCCAAAACAAACACTACTGCATCCAAAAAGTAGTTGAATGCCTTCTCGAGTGCAACCTTCAGTAGACATCGACGGACCATACATTCTTCTACCATTTGACCGATAACAAGTGGGCCGAGAGCTGGCATTCATACTCAATTGAAACCCATGTGTGATTCCGAATGCATGTCCAAGTCCTACCTCGTTCACACTCGCCAAGAACTACTTCCATTCGATACATGTGGTCGGCCGCTGCCTCCAATAATGAGCGCAAAGTCTCGATGCCCTGAACAGTTGCACTCCTCAATTTTGTCCTCTTCAGGTTGCTATGAGGAGCGCCTCTGACGCCGAACATAGCCCTGGCCTTGTATCTTTCAAACGTGCGGAGAGGGATGTTGTGAAGAATCCGCCAAGCACGTAGACAGATGTCTATGTCCTCCACGGTGACAAGCTTCTTCCCCCTTCCAACTTCTTTATGAAACGCTCTGTGCACATCCAGATTTTTGCTAGACTTGACATGAAATGATTGCATGTGCATTTCCGTGCGAAGCATATGGATGGACGAAGGAGGAAATTTCCGAATGCACTCCATGTCGCAGTAGAGTTCTGTGAAAACCTCTACGATAGATTCATAGAACACCATCTGTGTCCTTCAATCCACCAATGCGGTAGCACGGGTTCTTCTATCGTAGCGGTACTTCCGAACGCCTGTCCTTTTCCGATTTCCCTGTAGCTCTTCATCCATAGCAAGTCGTTTACAAGCATGGTCGTACATACTGACATACCCATTTTGGCCGTGATAAAACACTTGGCGCATAGGCCAGCGCAGACACATGTCTCCAATGTTGGGGTCCCCATTCCGAACTTCCAGTACAACAATGCCCACGTCATCCTTACCCAACCTGTTCCTCCCATCAATGCATACATTTGGGTCGGCAGTGATGATGATTACTTCCGCGAAGTCCGAGCCGTCTGCGTGCCTTGCGACTAGGGCCTTACTAGACCATTCGTCGCGGGCAATGCCTTTGCAATCGGGGATGGGACTAGTGTTCTCGTCCTTCGCGACAACTGCCTCCAAGTCCACATCCTCCTCTTCACATTCTTCGAAACCCTGAGCATCGAAGGATTCAGCAATGGCATTTGCACGATGTAAGACAAATGAAACGCAGACCAGCGAACGATAGGAACATCAAGATGGGCTCGATAGAAAATGCAGCACCTCATCGCCGTCAGATTCGCTTGAAGAAGACATACGCCACAACGAGGACTTTTGCGGTGGAATCACGTAGAAAATATACTCAGGGCTGTAGACAGGATGGTCGCGGTGCTACAATGAAATGTCAAAGAATTGGCAGGAGCCCACAGCTTGCGCGAAGTAATTGCCGACGCGTGGCTGCCAGACGCAAAGGCAAATCAGAATTGCACAATCACGAATCAAGTCTTTTAAAGAAACAATTCAAATCTCGGTATTCCAGAAAGACAAAGATAAAAAAAAAAAGTTTCATGTTCTAAACTAGAGAATGATATGTTAGGCAGTCGAGGGTACCGTCTCAAAAAAGTATTGTGCCTACCCATGCAAGAAGAAATAAACCGTTTCGACAGATCAGAGCGCTCGCCCTGAATACAACTAGACTCGGTTGTGTCAGACAATTTCAAAAGGATCCAAGCTTGGGGTGCCTACTCATAATTGATTCCAAGAAAACTGTCGGGTCTTTGGTCTCAACAATTCAGTTCAGAGTGCCCGCTCTGAACCGAGTCCTTACAGATTGGCGAGTCCTTGGCTATGACAATCCACATCAGGGCGGGCGCTCTGAACTGAATCGGACCAAAAAATGACTAAGTCCACGTCTGCTAAAAATAAGTTTAGGGCGCCCGCTCTGAACTCATTGCCGACATAGTGTGGACCTCCCGATTCAGCTCAGGCCGCGGGCTCTGAACTGAAAAACGCACCAATCATGACAGCGACTCTGGATGCATTAAAAAGGTTTAGAGCGGGCGCTCTGATCCATTCTGACACCCCGAGTGGAAGACAATACTAATATTGAAACCTGTCAGGGCACCCCCTCTGAACTATGCGGGGCCCAATCACTACGGTCATTCATACATGTGCAGCTTCGGGATAAATAACAAGTGAATAAACTATACTATCAATAATGTCATTGGATTTTGAAACACCATCTTTACACATCGATGCTGCACGCTCCAATGAAGCTAATACACCATTTCGGGGGAACTTCACAATTTCTATGCTTGAATTCAACTACTGTGAATGCAAGAATCCACTTCTTCGACTCCATAGGCTACACTGATTACGAGTTCAATGGAAGCACGAAAATGAATTGCGCTCATTACATGAAATCGGATTCCAAGAATTCAGAATTGGCAAAAGGAAATCTCAACTGTCCACTAAATAGCCATTTGCGATTCAATCACTCGGGAATTGCAGTTCGCGAAGAGGCTATAGGCAAGCGCAAACAAGAAAACATTCTAAGCATGGACCTCTAAATGAACGACTTCTACGCATGTACCAAGACTTAACCCTAATTGGTTTCTCAATGAAAGAACGGGACATGAAATGCATGGAATGAAGAACAATGCAAGCATACCTTCAATGATCGCGGTCCGATTCGGTGGAGGTCCACCGGAAGCACAAATTGAATCTTCCCAAGTTCAAATACACAAAGCTGCAAGACAACCAATTGACCACAATAAAGCGCAAATAGACAAAGGCGATGAAAATGGGAAATCAAACAGTCAGCCTGTAAAGAGGAAAACAATCAAAATGAAAAGGACCCTAAACTACTAGGATGATGAAGTAAGCTATTCAAACCGAATGGAGAGGTTGGTGGTTCAATCCCTGGTTGAGAAATCCCCATACACTTCACTTGAAAACTGCCACAGGTTACTTCGCAACTTCTGTGTGTCTCGAAAAAAAGAGGAGGAATACACTTTAGACACCGCAAAACCTAAAATGGCCGAAAATGCGCGAAGATAAGGAAAGAGGAAGCGAACCTCACACTGGAAGTGAAGGGTAGTTAATGAGATGCAGTAATTTTTAATTGTAAGTTGGAACTAATAAGGTGGAAGCACCCCAAATCGTCAGTTTAAAGAATTCAGCATATTTGGAAGCACCATTTCAAGAAATTAATATTTTCTTGGTGTTAGCGAGAGAAAATCATAAATTTTCAAAAAAATGAAGAGGTTTTTTGGACTTGGACCGGATTTTCTATGAATTTTCATAGTTTCAGTCCCCTAGACCACTGGGACCGTCCTGTATGTGGACCCAAATCTGAATTCTGACAAATTCAGCACTTACCCAATCACAGTGAAGAGAGGAGAAAACTTTATGACACTTGTCAAGGACCATTCAATAAAAGCCCAGGGACAGTTTGATGTCCATCTAGAAACAAGGATTAGGTATAGGTGTCATATTGGGTGCTTCCACCTTAAATTGAATTAAGATGTAATTTGCATGATTTAGAAAGTGTCATGAACACTTGAAGTTGTCATTTGATCCATTCACTGTTGTTTTTATATTCTTTACAGCTACAGTCTATGTGCGTAATGAGCGATTGATGCACTTTTGCCTTATAAAAATTGCCAAAATTTCATTTTCACTACGAAAATTCTGAAAAAAAATGGAATAAGAGCTCCTCTTCTTTCTCTAGCTATGAAAAAAAAATTACATACTTTTGGTTTCACTGGCTTCTCAAAACACGCCTATCTTTCCTTACATGTACCATTACAGAGCCTTCTACCTTCATGGGTAGTTCTACCTTACATATTAGCATGAGCGGACAATTAAGAATTCTGCAAAACTCGTAGCAATTATTTGATTTCCTTTGGAAGAAAAGGTACAAACTCCAAAAATACGAGCAGGTGCTTCTTTGGTACAATTTTTGGATTCAGAGATCTTCTCACACAATTTAATGAATACAGGCAATTTCATTTCCGATGGCAAGTGGACTATATTGTGGTCCTATAACTAATAATCAATGTAAGAAATAGGATTAGCATAAATTAGTAGATTCTTGTATATGAACGCTATATATTCAAATAGTGTCAAAAGTCAAGATTTTAGCACAAAGCCACCTCATTTCATTAATTAGTATAGTACTAACTAAGTTTACTAAAATTCGTTCTAAAACTTGACCTCATTTAGACATGACAAAGGCGGTAGACAAATACAATGACAAACCTCGAATTTTTCCAATGGGATTTGATTTTGCAACCGCGAGCACATGTTGTCAGTCCTTATTTTAGGCAAAAGGAATTAAGGATGTCACTTGCCAGGGACTCATGCTTCCGCAACTACTGCAGAAATATATAATAATTGAGATAATTGTGATAGATTCCTTTGAAAAGTGACATGGGTCTGTCAACCGGCGTTTTTGGAGGATCGTATTTGATGGAAATTTGAGAAATTTAGATGGATTTGCGAATGGAACTTTACATTGTACTTTACAGCTAATACGGGTTTTGAATTGGATTAAGGGTGCTTTTACATTCCTTCTTAAAGTAGAGCTTCCACCATAAAACTTGTAGTAGACAAATTTGTTAATATATTGTTGTACTACCTTTAATTACAGGTTATAGGTTGATATAGGTTGTGTACTATGGGGTTAAGGGCTGAGAGTTCGGTGCAACTGTAAGGTCTACGCTTAAGGATGTAAGGTTGTTCAAGGAAATTAAGTTTAAAATTTAAATCTAGTTATAGAGTACTAGAAATACAATCACTTTGTAGATTAGCAAAGCACAAAATTGAAGTGCAACTTGAAAATATTATTCACCAAAGTCCCAGGATCATTTGTCCAGCCCAAAAACCCTATATAATGCAATTTCTATAACAAGGACCAATATCAATTCAAAATTGTATCTTACGCATATCTATCCGTGGGAACTTATATTAGACTACTATAAGATTGTGTGGAAGAGATTTCACAATCATTCTGTAAATGCAATGACTGCAATTCAATAAGCTTACTAAAACGAAGTTGACGATTTGTTTTCACCTTGTTCAATTTCCACAGAACTTAACTTATAACCTTTGCTCTATTGGTTTTGACTTTATAATCTTTTATAATCTTTTGTGGTTTTCGTACTTGTACTAGAAATGGCAGTTTTGGGGCGTTTCTGGTGAAAATATAGTAAATGTCCTTTAAGGGTTAATGAGCATCTTAAATCTTGGTAATTTTTTTAGACCTTTCAATAAAAATAATTATGACGAGGAACTAAATATAATTAAATCCGAAAAGATGAGGGGGGAGCAACATAATTTGGAGAAGATGTTAATATATAGGACATGTAGAATTTATGATCAAATTAAATTATGAACCACTATAATAATCAATTTTAAGGTGGTGCACAAAAATCATGTTCAGTTAAAACCCCGTACTTAATTTAGACCACTGCACTTCCCAAAACCGTATAAATGGCCGTGACAATGAAGAGGAAAATAATACCTATGTCATGATCTTTTCAAAGATGTATAATCCAAGAAGAAATTTTATTTAATACCTTCTTATTTTTTGTTTTGGACATACAACTTGAAAACCATGAGTCAAACTCTATAGTTTACAGTTTGAAAACCATGAGTCAAACTCTATAGTTTACAGCTTGAAAACCATGAGTCAAACTCTATAGAATTCCTTAAAGCGTGTGACTATAGGATGACTATCAATGCTCCATTGCTTTTACATCATGAATCCTATTGATAGAATGGTACCAATGAATGCTGTCAATCATTGGAATGTACAACAACAAATGAATGCTCTTATTTGAAGCCATTCATGCTTCTAATCATGCCTTAGGATGCTGAAAATGTGGATTATGTGAATTTTCAGGCCTCAAAAACACCGTTTCCTCCCATTCCTATAAAGACTGTTCTGCTGCCCAGAATATTTAATAATTTTAAAAATTAATAATTTTTTTTTTTAATTTAAAGAAATTTTAAATTTTTAAATTTTTTTAAAGAAATTTTAAAAAATTAAAGAAATTTTAAAAAATTAAAGAAATTTTAAAAAATTAAAGAAATTTTAAAAATTTGAAGAAATTTTAAAAATTTAAAGAAAGTTTAAAAAGTTTAAAAATTTAATTTTAAAAATTTAAATTTTTTTAAAATTCAAACATTCAAAAATTAAATTATATATATATATTTTTTAATTTATATGTTTTTATTTCAAAATAATAATTAAAATATATGCTACGGATGAGGTCGTCTCCTGACCACATCAGCATGTTGATTTGGCAGCATGGGAGTGGTTGGGAACGCTGTAATAACTCAGTGTCTTCTATAGGGCTAAAATCTCTTCTAATGGACAATGTCATGATGTCTATCTAGTACAAATTTCTTAGGATTGCACTTTTTCCAAATGACGATGTAATACCTATAGTTAGAATGAATGAGTGAGTGTTGTGTGAAGCCGTATTCAAAACCATTCATTAAATGGATACAAATTTAAGTCCATGGAAAAAACTATGGAAAAAGGTTGAATGTAATCAGTGGTATTCAAAAAATTGAACCTAGATGTACTTGTGATAACACTATGTTTTATGCAATTCAATAGCTTTTCCAATTGAAATGGCTGATTATATTTAATTTTTCTATTTTTAAACTAGTTTAAACTATCTTTTGAGAATTCGAATTTTTTTTGGGTATCCATGTATTGTATGAAAATAAAGAGCCATGTTTGATATTTCAAAAAACCCAAATCTACAACGTCTCACAATTTGTGGGACAATGAACAAGAAAATAATATATATAATTTGTAAATGCATGTTTAGAACAATCATGTAGACTTCATGACCAAATGAAATGTAACCACCTATTATTTATTTCTTTGGAAATATTCATTAAAACTTATGGCAGATCATGTTTTGTTTTGTTTTTCTAAAATGGGCAGTGTAGGTAGATTAAAAAAAATCTCTTTATTCCAAAACATAAATTTAAAAATTATTTTTTATATTTTTATATTTTTGGAGAGTATTGAATCATTTCATTTTTATGATTGAGTCAAAATTTATGAGGATTTTTTTGTTTGCGGTGGTTTTGCATTCAATAGTCTAAAGTAAACTTTGAAGTCTTTTATCTTACTCAATTATTTTTTGGTACTTGTCTTTTTGGTACTTGTTATTATAAAAATGACAGTGTTTTAGAGGTCAATAGGGTCAATAGAAGACAAAGTAAAAATTCCCATGGACTACTAATGCATGCTTCCAAAAAATTTGAATTGATTGTGATTTCTTTTGCCATGTGAAAGCATTCTCTTCCAATGATGTTTCACTTCAACTTCATAGGCAACTTTATTGACTAAAGCCCGAGTTCTTTTTAATTACCGCCAAGCTAGATTCTTGAAATTGTATCATTAATGTAATTTTTTCTTCATTAGTTATTACATCTTCTTTTTCTGGGTGAATTGGAGTGAAACTTCCTCCCACATGTATTGCATTCGTATACAGTTTAGCTTGAGTCAAAGATTAAAAATATAATAATGGACAAGCTTATTTTTTGGGCACTTTGAACATCTACTTGAAAGAAATAACTATTGGGATTCATTTCTAAGCGGAATTTTATGATTAAAAAATAAAAAGTTCCACGAGGTTTATTTTTTTTCCTAGAACGATGTGACCACTGAGATTGTAGCATTTTCATTCCATATAAAAGATATTCATAATTATATTTGATTTCTTTTCCAATTTGTGTTGAGAAACAAAAGGTATGCCCAATAAGCTCAAATTATGAGACAAGGGGTAACCAAAACAAAATTCAAAATTTCATTTAAGTTTTTATTTTTTATTTTTTTCAAAGAGATTGTATAATTCTCTGTAGGGAAAGCTTTGATTTATTCCATTTAGATTTGCAAGGAGAACCTTAGGGAAAATCTTGGTTTTTGGGTAGTTAGAGCATCATCATTTAATAAAAAACTTTTGGAATTTAGTTTCATACCCCCCCTCATGAGCTTTCCATTGCTCTTGAGGGCTAGTATATAGTTGGGGCTGGATTGAAGGCTGGTCGGACCTCTCCAAGTTTGAACCAATGGGATCATTCTATTTTTCCAAATCCGGCCCAAGAGCTTTATATTAGGGCCGGATTGATACCAGCACTCATCCTACGTGTTGCCTTACATGGCATGGTTTTGATACCAAACCATCCAGCCCCAAGGGAGCGATCGTGCTGAGGTTTTTGGTGGCCCGATTTTCCATCTGGGGTGGAATTGGGGTCGGATTTGGCTCTCCTGTTGGATTGTACAAAATAGCATATAGTTAAAGCTGACCCAACTCATAATTGGAGTAATTGCAGGTTTAACTCGTGTTGGATGCATTCATAAAATTATAATTTTAAAAATAAAAACATATAAATTATGAATCTATTAGTAAATAAAAAATTATTAATAAAGAATCAATATTAATAAAAACGTAGTGCACATAATATAATTTCTTTTTGTTACAATTAGTTGAATAGTACAAATTCATTAATTTTAATTTTACTAAGACATATAAAATATTTTGAAACAAAAGGGAGAAAAGGTTAAAAGGAAGTCTAAACACTATCTTTTTTATATTTGTCATATAATAAATAGAAAGGAAAAAAATATATATACATAAAATATCAAAAAAACAAAAAAACTTTTTTTAATTCTTTTGAAATAGAAAAAATAGGAAGAGAAAGGAAAAGATGTGTATTTTATAATTTTTTTTATTGAGTAATCCAGAAATCCAAGTGCATATTAATCAAGAATTCAGCCTTAGAATCGGGCCTCAACACTTTACATTACCTAGGGCCTAAGTGATGAATTGGAATTTGACCCCATAATTCAACCTCAACCCTGTACATAATCTAGGGCTGGAGTGGTGATTCGGGGTCGAATTGCAAGCAAATCAGGCCGGCCTTCCATCCAGCCCCAGGCCGTGTGGAAATTGGCCCTAAGAATCAGAAGTTTTGTAGGGGCTCAAACGTACCAATACATGTGTGCATTTAAAGATAAAAATATACTAAATTTCATTTAGAGAAGTACACAATTTTTATTTAGAATAAAAAAGGCATTATTCATCTCCTTATCATGATTCTTCTATCTAAATGTCATTTGCATCCTATAGAGTTGATCATCCACAATTGTTATAATCTAAAAATCCAACGTTTGAATTTATTATTATTTATTTTGATTCATATTAAACAAAGTAGCGTTTACATTTGTACGTTTTAAAATAATAATTTTAGACGCAAATATGTGGAAGACAATAAGAAACGAAGGTATGACAATTCATTGAAAAATGCTACTGTGAACAAGTTCTTGTGGCTACCACTATGTTATACAAAATAAATCATAGTAGTGTATGAATAACATGTATCACAATTATGCCTATAATAAACTATAGTTTAATAGTTCTAAGGCTAAATATGGGTCGTACGAATGGACCATGAGGGCTTTTCTAGGGTTAAGGAGTTAATTACTACACTTTTATTTAGAATGTCATGTTTTAAGAAATTAGTAAATGAAAAAGACAATAGAATTTTAAGTGTAGTTTGAATATGTATGATAGACAGAGTAAGTGACTTGAGTGGTAGGCTTGGGGGCAGGTTTGGGAATAGTGTGGAGCCTCGGAGAAGGTTTTTGGCAGATTCGATTGTCGTGGAGGTTCGGATCAGGTTTGGATGAGGGTTGGTGTACCTTCGGTTCGGTTCATCGTCAATGAGGTCTGGTTGGTCGTCTCTCCATGGGCAGTTTCCTGACTTTCTTCTTTCCTTTCACTCCCCCGCCAAGTTGTTCCTTGTTTTTGTTGCTAGTTTTCTGTAGCTTGTGCAGTGGAAGTTTTCGGCCGTGGGTTTCGGATTTGCAAAAGGTGTCTCTTGCAGGGGAAGTTATGGTCGGTGGGATTTGAAATTGGTGGTGCGTGCGTTGAATTTCTTGTTGGGAGGGCGTTTTTATTGATGTTGGGAAATTAGAGTGTACAGTTTCTTTTGGTGGTGTGTGAACTAGCAGCATTGAAGCAATTTTTGTTTCATTTTGGTGCGATTTAGAGTTATTGGAGGACGGTGCAATCTAGGAGGTAGTGACTTCAGTTGGCAGCGTTGGCGTGACTTCGGGTGGGAGTTCAGCGCCTCAGTCTGAGAGTTTGTGTGTGCGTTTTAGTTTGTGTGTGCGCCTTGTGTTTCGAAGAACTAGCGACGTCTCCGCTGAAGAACAAGTTTCGATTTCTGCACGCGGCGAGTTCTGTTCAGTAGCGGTGTCTGGGTTTCAGCAAGGAGCGACTTGTTTTTTCACCCAAAATGAGCTACGCATTACAGGTATTTCCAACTGTCATGTTTTTTTCGTTCCATCAACATGTTTAGTTCTCTCTTCTGCTGGTGCCTTCTTCCGATTTCACAATCTTGTTTCTAGCTGTCAAGCGGATTCATCACGCGAGGATTTAGGGATTAGATCTTCTGCTGGTGCCTTCTTCCAATTTCACGCGCTTGTTTCGTGCTATCAAGTAGATTCATGACGCGAGGATTTAGGGTTTAGATCATTAGTAGTGTTGGTTTTCGAGTTCTAGATTTTGTGACTGGTGACTTTGTTGATTTGTTGTCATTGCATTGCATTGACAACCAATATTTCTACCATTTGAGCATGAGCGGTGGAAATTTGCTATCATTGCATTGCATTCCATTCGTCATTGTGATTACATTGCATTGCAAACATCATTGTGATTGCATTGCATTGCAGTCGTCATTGTGATTGCATTGCATTGAAATTGTCATTGCTATAGTTCTGGTGCATAGGAAAATAGATAGGAGATTAGCTAGGTAATGGATATAAAAGATAAGGTCCTTGTAATCGCGCACCCTCAGAGGCACTTCAAATGGTTTAGAGCGCCCACCCTAAACCATCGCCGCCCTTCCAGGTCTTGGGAAGGATCAAAGCGGGCGCTCTGAACCATTTTGAGCCGTGGAGGTTCAGAGCGCCCGCTCTGATCCTCCAAATAGCCCACAATATTCCGGTAGGTTAAGAGCGGGCGGTATGAACATTCCGAGTTGTGGAGGTTTAGAGCGCCCACTCTGATCCTACCAAAATGCTGTGGGCTGTTTGGAAGATCAGAGCGGGCGCTCTGAACCTACACGACTTGTTTGGTCCAGAGCTCCCGCTATGACCCACACAGAATGCTTGTGGGTGATTCGAGGATCAGGGCGGGCGCTCTGATCTTCCTTGACATAGAAAGGTTCAGAGCGCCCGCTTTGATCATCCAAACACCCAACAGCTCTCTAAATGGTTCAGAGCGGGCGCTCTGAACCAAATAATTCGAGTAGAATCAACACAGGTTCAGAGCGGGCGCTCTGAACATCCCCAATGCAAAAGTAAAATGGGAAGGATTAGGGCGGGCGCTCTGAACCAAATAATTCAAGTAGAATCAACACAAGTTCAGAGCAGGCGCTTTGAACACCCCCAATGCAAAAGTAAAAT
Organism: Rhytidiadelphus loreus; assembly: GCA_947034895.1. Taxonomy (NCBI): domain Eukaryota; kingdom Viridiplantae; phylum Streptophyta; class Bryopsida; order Hypnales; family Hylocomiaceae; genus Rhytidiadelphus; species Rhytidiadelphus loreus. The sequence goes on along the minus strand of OX344763.1, from coordinate 66,062,096 downwards.
GGGAAGGACTAGGACGGGCGCTCTGTTCCTGCCAAAGACAAATTTCTGACCGGTTGGTTCAGAGAGCCCACATTGAATATAGAGAAGTGCTCCTGTTGTTGGTACGCGACAAAGGGTATCTCACATCCTAATTTGAATCCGATAGACTCTAGGAGGATCAGAGCGCTCGCCCTAATCTTCTTTAGTAGAGTATAGCTATACAACACTCCAAGTAGTGGGTTACACCTAGGGTAATCAAGTCTAGATGAATTAGAAATAGAACATTGTGAATGAGATTATTCTGTGGATGGCTCTAGTCTCCAACTCAGTTCAATGAATTGTAGCTAGTATTAATTAATTCATCACCCATGTAGGATATACTTGAGAGAGATTCAGAGCGCCCGCTCTAATCCAACCCATGAATACATAAATAGAAGTTCCGCTACATGAACAAATTCATATTTACCTCCGGATTAGAGCACACGGTCTGATCTGTACCAGTGTCTGTGCACAGTGCAATGGAGTCCTTTCTCGAGAGCACGCCGCACCTCACCGGGTATATCAAACCAATTGCGTCAGAGAGAGTACCCGAGTCCTGAACGGCACTTGTCAAAGGGAAAACTCTGTTGGAGTTTGTCGCATCCAAGGCCCTGTGGATTATGGAGATGAGCTACCTCGAGGGCTCCCCGGTCTTTAGTTTAGAACTAGGATTCACGACTAACGGAGACCCCAGATGGAAAACATTCAGAGAACTCGTGGTCATCAATGTGAATGTGCTGCGCGAGGCCATTCTGGTAGACGTAGTGAACACTTCAAATAACGCATTCTGAGTACTAGCCATTAGGGTAGAAGATGAGATGACGTTCTGCCACGAACACATCCTAAAAAATTACGATCATGTTCCCGACATTTTCCAAACCTTGATGCTTGATATCAAAGGCAGAATAGAAGCTCATTTAGATGATTTTGTAGCAATTGGTCAGGTAGTGAAGACTTTTCTCACCAATGCAAACAACCTCCAGGCTGCGGTAACAATTGAACTCCAGTCCAAGCAGAAGAAAATCAATCAAATGGAATCGCAAGGTTGCCTACAGAAGAAATCCAAGAGGGGAGGAGCATCAAGCTCAGGCGCAACCATGCGGGCCAGATTGCCGGCCGCATTGGCCCTAGATGGAGCCTCTAATGTGGCGCCATCTCGACCCCGTGCTTTTCTTGTGTCGGAGGTAACTGAGACGGGGGCGAACATCCCAACGCCACCGGCAGCTCGAACTGGGGACACACCGACCATCATGGAGACAGAGAGGGAACCAACCATCCCTCCGCAACCTACCGAAGTACCTGCCGAGCGTTCTGGACCGAGGTCACGAGAGAAGAAAAAGACCACCAAAAGGAGGAATCCTCACCCCGAGGTTGAGGCCGGGTCATCGCAAGAAGTGGTGAGGATGGTTAGGCAACGGCGGGCAGAGGGTGAGTCGCCGGCCTCCTGCACGTCACCCAGCTCCTCACAACAGAGCGATTTGCCGGACCCCTCCGACGTCTCCGAGGAGGTCGCACAAAGGCAGGCCATCAAGAAGGTCAATGGGAAATGGGAGGAGAATCCTAGATACCGTGCCTTACGATCCCGCAGCCATTCCGGATAAGTTGGTCGTGGATCTCGTCTTCAAGAGGGAGGCCAAGCACTCGGAGGAAGAAGAAGCCAGGAAGCGTCTGAAGGCCGAGGCTGTGGCAAATAAGAAGTTCAAGGAACTGTCCAAGTACATGTACATATTTGGGCGGGGGACATTCTTTGAGCTCGAAGTCAACGACATGATTCAGGCTGACGAGAAGTCGGGTATAATCTTCCGACCTTTGGAGAAGAAAGGTGTCATGGCCGTACTTGATCAAATGGTGAAGGTGAACTTCACCAAGCAAATCCTGACCGTGATGCCGGACACGGAGGCTAGGCCAACATGCTGGGTGGACTGCGTCAAATCCATCCTACTGAAGATTATCAACGGCCAGCATACCTGAAAAGCGGCCAAGGAAATTATTTCGGGGGTGGCATCGGTCAACGACGAGGCACTGAAGAAGAAGGTGCACAAGTGGACCTGCGAAGTCGTATGGTCCGACAACAAGAATCACCTGCACGTGCTGTCGTGCAAGTGTAACAACGAAAACGTGACAGGTCCATACTTGTCGTCGCTTCCGGCTACTATCCAACACTGCCGCTATCTGTGGGATAATGCCCAAAGGCCTGCGCAACAGCGAAAGAACCTGAGGAAGGAAGAACAAGGCGAAGAATTCACTCGCTACGAGGTAGGCATTTTAGTCGATCCTTCGTTCTCATTAATTTCATATCTATTGGCGCGGGCTTCATAACATGCCCAATTTTTGTCTGGGATTCCGAAGATCAGAGCGGGCGCTCTGAATTGATTTTTTATGGTTATCGTTCATGCGTTGGAAATTGCCCTTCCCTAGTTGGAGGAATCAGGCTACACAGGATCAGAGCGCCCGCTCTGATCCTTCGAACAGTAGTCGGTCTACTTGGATCCCACCTCCATGTCCGCTATTCCGACTCAATTGTATTCACTTTTGTGCAGGAATTTCGAGTCAAAGCCGAGCAGAGTTTTGAATCGACTGGACTTTTGAAGCCATCGGGCAACTCGCAATGAATCTACGACCTGGACCGGATGGGGGAGTGGAAGGTGATCATGGCATCCGAGGAGACATGGGCCGCATGGCTGAAGGTTTTTCAGGGTCATGAATCGGGGTTGCTTCAAGACATTGATTCTAGGGGTCCCTTCAACGAAGCGACAACCAAGGAGGGGAATGCAAAGTTGTACAAGTTCCTCCCCATAACGAGCAACATGATGAAGAACCTGCACGGCCTCGACAACGCGGCGGTCGGTGAGCTAGCGCAGAAAATCCTCGATGTGCCACCGAAGGTTTACCTCAACAAGAAGCCAATTCGTGGACAACGGCCATTCCAATCGCTATGTGGTGCACAAATGGGGAATTTCGTTAAAATGGCGGTATTTCGAATGCCATTTGTACATGAAGGCCCGGAAAGGTGGTTTAGAATGTGTGCTATGTAGCCAGTTGGATGTGATGGTGGGGGGCGACAAAGTGACCCCAAGGCACGAGAAGATGCATTTTTGTGTACTAGGAGATGAAGGAAAGACAATGGGCAAAATCTAGTTCGTAAAAGGCGTGCAAAACGAACACGGAGATGGTGGAATATGCTTGGAATCTTTGGAACTCCAGGCTTTCTGTCTTCGCCTCCTCAAATGGCGGAGGGGGGCATCAAGGGTAGGGGTCAGGAACTCACGATGGACAATTCGGCGTGATCATTCATGAACGCGAGATCAACAAATATTGCACAAAGAGAACTCAAAATAGGCTCCTTCAAATGGACGAGACCCCCCCAAAACAAAACGCATCATTTAATATTTCTCCTCGAAGAAAATAGTTGGTACAAAAATCGGCCAGCATGCACGCTACGCTTCCTAGAGTCTACCAAGAACCTCAACAATGCAATCTCAAGCACGATTCCAAAACTACATGGATTGCCATTGACTGCTCACCGTTGGCTACATTATATGCCAAACGCCGTCACTAGGTCAAAACACATGGTAGCAAAGTGCGCATCAAAGATAAAGCTTCCAACATCCCTCCCCAGCAAAGTCGATCATAATTATTCTTCAGAAGTTAGTGTACCTCCTCCTTTGCAATGCGACGCAAATTGTCCACCGCAAATTGCACTTGTTGACGGGGCGCAATGAAGTTCTTCCCGTCATTCTTCTTTGGTTTCCACGAGGCCATAATACTGTCCGTGGATACGTAGTCCGCCTGGCTCGCCCTCCGGTCAATCTTCCATCTGAAATTGGACTTCCTGTCCCATCCGGCGTACAACCGGCTGATGTCATTCGAGGTGCCGCACGAGATGTACCATTGCACCAAAACTTCACGGAAGTGGACTGCCGCGGGATCAAATTGAGGATTCTTCACGACCCTACGAAGCCACACTGGATCCTCACAATCCAAGCCTGGCCTCACAAACACGTAGAAGCCTTTGCGCAGATCAGTGGCTACGTTGTAGGCTGGCGGGGGCCTCCCCTCCAGAGTGCCGATGTAAGGGTCTTCCGCCTCGTGCTCCTCCCGCGTCCGGCCGTCTTGCATGAAGTTCGTTGTGAAATCCCTAGGTTGTCGAGTCTGAGGCCAAAACCCCTGCTGCAACTCATCAGAGTCGGGAGGGTCTTCTTTCGCTCCGTTACGTAGCGCATTTCTCACGCCACTCCAATACGTGACCAAATAGGACATGCGCGCCTTGTACTCCGCCGTCCCATCTCTGGATACGTCCGTCCAATGTTGGATGTATCCGTTCAATCCGCGCACGATCTCGGCTTCGCTGGTCATTTTCTTGGGAGACACGTGGAGAGGATCCCCTTGGGGAAGCAGAGGCTTGTGCTCAGCATCTTCCGTCCATAACCTCAAGCCCGCTTCCGACAACCAAGGAATGTCTGTACAAGCCAATTTGTATTGCATGATCGGCCAACCGTTGTCGTCCATGAAGAACTTGTATTGCCAGCCGTGCGAGTGACCCACTAGTTGTTGCTTCTGCATCCCGATGTAAGGTTTGACGTAAGCCTTGAAATCCGGAACTTCTTCGACCAGGTGGGGAATGAAGGGGCCTTGTTCCATTTCCATGTACGACTGCATCAACAACGGTAAAGTGGGATGGTCTTTTTCGTGGAGTTGCATGCTCCAATGCTCGAATGATGCATCCATGTCGTCGTGCGTGTGTCCCACGATCATGAAGGATACGATCACCTCTTTCACGATCCGCCTTGCCACCAAAAGCGACCAAAAACAAAAGACGTACCGGTTTTTGTTTTCCCTCCAAGAGTTGTCCATTTGAACATGGAGCACCGGGGGCAATGGTTGGGCTTCGATGGGTTATGGAGGAACGTCTCCCAAAGAAGCCACACAAATCTCGCTACCCGACAGCAATGCTCGATACAACTCTGTGCTGCCGGCTCCAACAAACAAAGATCGAGAAGACTTGCTGGGAGGGGCTTCCAAATCTCGCAACAGCTTGGCGATGGATCCCACGGTGAAGTTGCTGTCGCTCCGAAACACGTCCAAATTGTAATGTGCGTATTTGCCATCCCCGTGCCCGTGTGCAAAGATTCCCGTCACTTTCATGGGCAATTTCATGAGTCCATTGAGTACCTTTGTTTTTCTCGCCAATGCAAGACACGCTGTTTTGGAATGGTCCATCTTGTCGTGCATGATGGATAACAATTGCATGGGTTGCAATTTGGACAACCATCTACTCCAGTAGTAGGCATGCCGACATGCTTCTTGCAGAAACAAGTGCTTTTCAAAACGCTTCTGGATTCGTTCGTAGTCCTCGCACCCAGGTGCAAAAGAAGCACGTAATTGCTTCAAGATGTCGCAAATGCTACATCTTGCAAAGGAATCTCCTCTTCCCTTGATGACGTACTCGGAAAAATGTTTTGTCCGGATCTTACTGAAACAAGATTGCGAAAGGGCGGACAACCCGAGTCTGGAGTTGGCCTGCAAATAGTGCAAAGCACATGGTTGTTGGATGAGTGATCACAATGGGCAAGGACTTTGGATCATTATCATGTGTAATGCGCAGTGGAGCGAGTGCTTCATTCTCTGAATCTCAAGTGATGCTCTAGGTATGTGGGAAGCTTACCTCGTTCACGGTGGCCAACAATTGCCCCCATTCGGTTCCGATGGGGAGCACTTAGACGCCCACTTTCTCGCCCGTGCGCAAGGTGTGAGACAAATGGGGCATGTGGTCGGGCCTTGCCTCCAATAATGAACGCAAAGTCTCGATGGCTTGTACAATTGCATCCCTTGCTTTTGTATGGTGGTGGTTTCCGTGCGGAGCGCCTTTGACGCCGACCTTGGCCTTGGCTTTGTACCTCTCGAACGTGCGGCGAGTAATGTTGTGCAGAACCCTCCAGGCATGCGGACAGATGTCTATGCCTTCTACGGTGACCATTTTCCTCCTTCCGCTTCCTTATGCTTCGTGTAGCGCCCTATGTACGTCCAAATTTCGGGTGCTCCTGATTTGAAATGACTGCATGTGCATTTCTATCCGAAGCGCGTGAATGGTGGAAAGAGAGAATTTGCGAGTGCATTCCTTGTCGCAACAAAGTTGCATGTAGACCTCGGCGATGGACTCATGTGATAGCATCTTGGTCCTTTTGTTCAATGTTGCGGCAGCTCGAGTTCTCCTGTCATAGCGATATTGTTGTCCGCTCGTTCTCTTTCGGTTTTCCTGCAATTCTTCCTCGATAGCCCGTTGTTTGCGAGCGTGATCATAAACACTGACATACCCGTGTTCACCGTGATAAAAGACGAGTCGCATAGGCCATCGCAAGCACATGTCGTTGACGCTCTGGTCCCCATTGAGGACCTCGAGCACAACAATGCCGACATCATCCACGCCCAGTTTGTTGTTACCATCAATGCATGCGTTCAGACTAGCATTGATGATGATGACTTCTGCGAAATCGTTGCCGTTGACATGCCTCGCGAGTAGTGCTTTCCCAAATCATCCATCCCGACCAATGCCCTCACAATTTGGAATGGGAGTGGCGTCCACATCTGCCTGGCCAGGTGCCTCTAAGTTGATGTCTTCCTCTTCACATTCTTGGAACCCCTGCGCATGCCGCGGTCAAGAATGAACTTGGGACGCAAAGCAGAAGGCCGAGAGGTGACGCAGGGTCGATGAGTAAGTGGGGTACCTCGTCGCCGTCGGATTCGCTGCCAAAAGCCATACTGGCCCCTCGGAAGTTGTTTCCGGAAACGAAGTCTTCCACTCCACGGAGGACCCGCACGGGAGCTCCCTAAGCTGTCGCAGGAAGTGGTAAGTGCTTCCCCGACGAATTCGATCCGATAGCGCAGTCTGGAAGACAGGATATGCAAATCATTTAGACATCCCGTCTCCATGTATGACAAGATACTCATCCGACGGACTGCATCCATTGTCTAGAAAATGTCATTCATAATTGCCAAGTGCTCTCCACGATCAGACTGCGCGGTCTTATTATGAGTCACGGGAGGTCGACTAGAGAAAGAAATGAACCTACATCAACCGGTACTACTCAATTTGACGGCCTCAAACTCACGACTAGCCTCCATACGTGTAGAGGACGATATCTTTGGCAGTGATCGTGTCGTTTGTTTAGACCGCGCGGTCTAATTCGAGAGGTCTGTGGATTCCTAGAAATAAGACCATGAATGTTTCGGAATCCGATGAGCAGAACCTCCCGGAGCACTAGCTTGCTCGAAACAATTTAGACCGCGCGGTTTGAACTGTTGTCCGAACTACTCGGAGCCAGTCCTTCCAAGTAGAGGTAACATGGAGCATTTCAGAGCGCAAGGTCTGGAATGAGAATCCAGAATTTCGAATAATGCTGTACGAGCAGGAAACAGTTGACACCGCGCGGACAGAAATGAAAATCCGATGTTGGAACACGAGGTGAGGTATCAAAAATTTCAGACCGCGCGGTCGGAAATGGGAAATCCGATGGATCACCAAAATGGACTCTCCGTTGTCGGAGCTCTGAATATGGTCGCAAAACATTTCGGACCGCGCGGTCTGGAATGAGGGGGGTGCAATTTCCGGATATCAAATCATCCGTCTCAGAACGTTTCAATCCGCGCGGTCAGAAACAACAAAGGCCTCACTTTTATGGTGACTACCAACCTGAATGTGTTCACACCGTGCAACGTGAACAAGTCGGTGTACAGACGTCCCTATTAAAACGGAGCATCTAAGTAACTAATGTGCATTGTCAGGGAGGTAACACGAATGACGATGAATTGCTGTCCAGTATGCCAACCAATCGAAAGGCAATACCAGAGGGGAAGAGTGGATATATAACGATGATAGCCAAGCAAAATTGCAATTCCAGAAATCCAGAATGGTATTCATAGTTGAAATGCCGGTATTCCAGTGTAATGGCACCACATTCCATTAAAATGGCATTGAATTCGTGAGAAAATAACACTACATTCCGGAGAAATGGCAAAAGCAAGCCGCCATTCTAACAAAATGGACTCAGTGAGCGGCATGAAGCAAAATTCACAAGTTCTAGACAACACAATTGAACACAGTGCAATTCCTGAATGAGCATAATTCAACAATCGATCGCAATTCATGAAATCGGGGTACTCCCGAAACTGAAAATGTTGTAAGCTACAAATTAAATGCGTGGACGCGGAGAATGACTTACATTTGAAATGGACAATATAACATTCAATTGAATGAAATCAAGCATTCATTTGGCATTTGAAAGCAGATCAAACATCCCTGAAATTGCAAGTACTTGATTTGAAGTCGGAAAACACCTTTGCATCCATCTCATCGGAAATCAGTAGGATTCGATGAGACCGAGCCTCCAATTCCGACCACGCAAGTCACACTACACAAAGGAAACTACGAGAGGAACTAATTGCGACAAGAACGAACCCTACATTCTCCGACGAGGAAAAGAAATCAAACAAGGAGACCTCTGTGTACCTGAAAGGGAGGCGGTCCGTCGTGATCTTCTGACTCAGGGCACCGACGCCAAATGCGTCCACGAGCGACAATGCGGCGATTAAAATTCGCCCAAAAGAGCAGCCGATGGAGCTCACACGAGAACGACGACGGGAGGAAGACATGCAGCCGAGGGACCCCGCGACCTAAACTTGCTTCATTTAATGCAGCCGGCGGCCAGCACATAAAAGCCCGTAGGGCCCACTTGGAAGCCCGTTCGTTGTGTTTCTTTTTCTACCTATGTTGTAAGTAGGTGATGACATAGAATTCGGAATTTCCGAATGATAAGAAAAGATGTTGGTGATAAGCAAATCAAATAACACAAGACGAACAAAGTTCACACTATGAAAAAATGAACATGTGTGCAAACATTGACATATAAATTATATATATTGTGACCACACATTATACTCTAATTTCAATTTCAGTTTGGGGGTATTAGTTCTGAATTGTCGAATGGAGGGAAGAGGGGGAAAAAATAGAATAATCCTATTCCGATTTCTTTTATTTCCGAGGCATTCAAAACTGGATAGGGCACGAAAAAAGAAGGATCACAATTAAAAGGAGAACTGAACACGTCCATGGATAGACTTGTTCTAAATTGGAATTGAAATATGTGAATCCCAACGGGGACCTGGTTCTACGACCGATTCGAACAATGTCCACTGGGATATTGGAACAACTGCATTCAAAACTCAATCTCGAAAGTCATTTCCCAAAAACATGCTCACAGAACCAGAAAGTGAACACCTGCAGTTCAAACCGCGCGGTCTGAACTATAAAAACGGCAGAACTTGAGAAATTCCTGCACGAGAGGGACTAGACGTTTTCACAAAAATCCAGTCATAGAAATCTGTCATCCTCCAGACGAAGCCTTCTGCCTGACCTCGGAGTGTCCTTTCATATCGACAGGTTTGCATTTCAAACCGCGCGGTCTGAACTATGAAAGTCACGGACCTCGCGGAAAACGAACGGACGAGGTGAAGGCGTACTGAAATTCAATCTAATAGGCACTCTACATGTCATTGAATAATCACAACTCAGAATTACGAACTCAAATAGAAAAGGAATGATCCCTTTGGAAGCTCCAAGGGGAACAATAATTTGATTTCATGTAAATTATTGGAAACACTCGACCACGGCAATGCATTCAATTTGATTTCATATAAATTTTAAAGAAAATTTCTTTGAAAATCAGGAATTAGTCAGAGTGGGATGGAACAAGAATTACTAATATTACAACACATTCATTTGTCCATCAAGCTTTGTCATTGGCTCGGGCTTCAAAATAGGAGGGAAGCGACAAATACAAGAGAATCATGGGACGTACAATAGGGTCATCTACAGAAAACTCGTGTGATACTCTCACATTTACTATAGTTTAAGGGAAACTCGTGTAAGTGGCAGCGCATTGCAAACGGATGCACGCCTTGTACCTTCGAGGATACTTCACTTGGGATTCTCGGGCGAACTTTAAGGTGGCGTCCAAAGTAGTTGGGCGCAACAAGGTAGTAGCGTTCATTTCAACTTGCGGTGCATTTCGCAACATCAACACAAGGGAGGTGGACGGCCGGGTGGGAAGAAGGCGGCACAAACTCAAGCACGGTGGACGGTGGGAAGAAGGCAAACATCCAAACGGGAAAGAGGAGGGCAGTTTTGCGACACTCTTCACAAGGTAATACCTATTTGTTTCCATTGTTGCTTTCTTGGGATTGCGCTAGTCAAAACCGATCAACTCAAGAAATGGACATTGTCAATGGATTGATTTCAGTCAAGATGACAGTCACGCAAATGCATGCAAGTCTCAAGAGTTCTATTTCCATCCACTACACAATGTTATAGAGAACATGTTTTTGGTTTAGGAATTATGGGAGTCATAGACTGCGCAAAGAGAGAATGCTTTCTCCTAGTACGCGCTTGCTCAAGCCAGCGCTTTCATATAGCCTATTGTAGGAAATAAATTATACACTTCATGTTTCATTCGCTGGTTAGTAACTAGTACGTTTATGGTCAATTTCGTTAAACTTTGAACTTTGAACTTTGGAGATGTCAATGGATCACGGCTCCAGTCCCTACTGTCTTGCAATGCTTCTCATTTCCTCAGTGGGATTCAAAAGGTACCTCCCTTTGCTCCAAATTGTACAACTGAAGTATACAAGTTTCTTGGATTTGGGGGTAGGTGCACATTCGACGAGGCTCAATGGTAGATTCACGTTTCAGCAAGTGCTCCCACAACCTCAGAACTATACTTGACCATCAGAACTTCGGGTACGTTTAACTGACTTCAAGTTGTTGCTTTCCGAGCCTTGTGTTAATTGAAAGCCATCACGGCCATTATTCCATTCGACTGGTGAGGTTTAGCAACGAGGTTTCGCAACTCTACAAGTTTCTGCAGCTCAGACCGCGCGGTCTGAAATCCACAACTGTCCAAGATTTTGGAAAACTGGATCAGAAGTAGATGGTAGAAAGTTACAATTGACACAGACGGAACTGTCACACTTCAAACCGCGCGGTCTAAAGTTCGTCAAAGTCCACGACTTAGGAAATCCAAGCCACTGTAGGGCCTCTGAGTCACTTTTACGATTCACCCATACTGTCCTAGATTTAGGAAAACGAGATGAGATGCTTCCTAGAAATCCGAAAACTACAATTGACATGGACGGGACTTACGGACTTCAAACTGCGCGGTCTGAAGTGTGACTTCAGACCACGCGGTCTGAAGTCCGAGACTGCGGAATTCCAAGACGATAGTGACCTTCCCTTTGTCGCTTCACGCCAACTGTCAAAGATTTCAGAAAGCTATCCAAAAACTGAAACTTTCAATGACGCAAGAAATGACGGAACCTCTACAGTTCAAACCGCGCGGTTTGAACTCGGTATAGCTCACGTAGGAAGCCGAACACTATTCGAAATGCAGACTTCAGAAATGGTCCACAAAACCCCGCCATTTTCACGAAATTAAAGTAGAATTTGATGCTCGTGTGTTTGCCCATGTATTTTGGAAATGACCATTATTGCTTACATCAATCTTTGGGAATTCTAATTGGAATGATTTCCCAAACAGAGCTCAAGATTTCTGGGAAGGATACAAATTGTACTTCTTTGCCCATTATTCTCACTATGATACATCCAAGGGGCTGTTCCAAGACAACAAGATGGATGAGTGCTATATGGACCATGTTGGGCTTCATGCATTTGTATGTTGCATTCAATTCAAATCATTTATTTTTTAGATGACGCGCTCGTGAATACCACTTTGGACAACATTGATGGCTTCCTTTCTGTAGGTCAAGTTATATGTGCGTTGCAAAACACAATGGAAGTGGCATGGGGAGCACTATTTGATGCAGCGATTCGGGATGTGTGGGTCATGATGGAGGAGTATGTCCACATTCGCCATGGTAAGGACTGCAAGAACCTCAGGTCACCACTCCATGTCAATCATATCAGGGCCCATTTGGAGCAACTAGCATTACATATTGGTTCTGCGTTTTTGTGCTCCAAGGTAGCTGCTCTTGTCATTCATTTGTCAAAAGCAGGCTTGGGCTTCCAAACATCTCAGTGGGTTTGTACGATGCAATCATGTTCTTCACTTCACAATTTCTTTCGTCCTAATGATGCTCAAGTAAGGACTGCGGCGTGACATACAGAGCTCTCATGGAAGAATTCGACGATGCCAACAAGCTATCAACCTCCAATAAGGGTTCCTTATTACTACAACTCATTCAGGTTAGTAGTAAACACTCGTCTCTACCTACGAATAGCATCTACTAGGAAATAGACAAAGATTAATATGTCCAATGCTACCTTATCATCGAAGGGACTCCAGTCTCAAATCCATGTCAAAGTTCGGAAGGGACACAACAATCTTCACCCACTTGGAAAGAAGTCATCCATGATATGCAATGATGTCGGTTAAGTTGGTAAACGAATGTTCTAAATAAATCGAGGTTCAATTGCCAAATACCTGATACCAATATTGACTCATTGGAATACGTGTTTCCACCACTACTCTCTCATGATGATGAGCACGGAACCGAACATCTCCACAGAAAGTCGCAAGCCGTTCATGTTGACCTAGATATTTTTGAGCAAGTGCGGGCTCGGTTGAATCAAGCACAAGTGAATCTAGCAAACCTCTCGCCTCAACCTCGCGGGGCTCGACGTCACAACCGTTGATCGCACTTTTTTGCTAACTCATTGTATCTATGAGGAATCAGCTCTTGCTGAGTAGCATTGCATGGGGAACAGGTTTTATAGAAAAAAGACATTGCCCTTGTAATATTGCTTCATATTCCGTTCGTAGTCTCTTGTTTTTCTAGAACGAAAGATATATGCTGTGAATTCCTACTCATGGCAATCATCTATATTGCTTGGTCTTTCACTTCTGGCTTCAAATCCAGATCCTTCCAATGTCAGTTATTTTGGGACTTTATGAATATAAGATCTGTTATGGTGGTCTATATTTGCATCCGGGGTTTCAACTACCTAGGGGTGTGGTTCTCATATTTCAATACTTAGAATGGGTTGCCTCTGAATGATCCAAAAAAACAAGCCTCTAACTACACACAGTCATTCATTCAGCAACGTTGAATCTTGAGTTTCTTTAAGCTTTAGAATTTTCAAATAATTCTACCTTTTCTTCAGCAATAGTATTGGACTTACAAATGGTGTGTTTCAACAAGCCTCTCAATGAATTGGTCTAATTATATACGAATACAAAGAAAAGGCAACTTCAACAAATGTGAGCATATTAGCACCGATCTTCTCAAGCCATAGTTGGGTGGGCCGCAAATGCTCTACATCTATATTTTCCACTTACCAGGATATCTCATAGAATAAATGTATACTTTTAAATTGGAAATTCAACACATTTTATGTTGTATATTTAATATAATTATGCTTCTTTGCTATATCTCGTTTCCATGGAACTCATCATAGAGTGAAGCTCTCAATCATTTTGTAGTATTTGAACAGTCATGATTACATCGAATTTGTAAATCATCCAAGTTAGATAAGGTTGGAGTTTACTTGCAACTCTGGGAAAACTTCAACTTCATAGGTCTGAAATATAACACTCAGTTTCTCAAGTTGTGAGTGAGCTTTAGAGAAGGTACAGTAAGCTTTGAACTTCACGCACAAAGATGAGCAAGAAACTTGCATTTAAAAAGCATCGGATGAGACATCTTCCTATGAGATACATGATCAAGTTCATATGTGTGAGAATCATTTAAAAAGCCATGATTTTTTAAATGACAATTGAGTTTGATCATTGAGTGATTGACCTTAGGTGTACCTATTTTTTTTTTTTTTTTTGGTAGTATATATGCTATTCGAAATATCATGGTTATGAATCAATTGTTTCATTTTCACATAATTAGAAGCAAAATGAACAAGATTTTTGATATAGGGTGATTGCAAGAAACACTTCACGTTTTTTTGGTCCCCTTGACCTTAGAGAGCTGGGTTTTTGCTCATAACTTTTGCATCGTGTGTCCATCTTCTATGAAACTTGAAATGAAGGTACATGTGGTAGTTTCAGATGCTGAGTACTTTTTAAAGTTTTTTTATAGTTATTCTACTATTTTTAAACTACCCCCGATTGGATGTCTACCTTGGCCATTTTGAAGGGTTTTAGCACTATTTTCCACCCAAAAATACGAATTTGAAGCTCAAAATTGGTATACTACAACTTCTACTAAAGTTACACAAGCTTACCAAAGATTTTCTAAAAATAGTTCATTTTCCATTTGCCACATGTGCTTAAAGTGCTCTACCTTTGCGCAAGTGTAGAGAACACAATTTCATTTTTCCAAAAGTGAAAATTGGTGAAAAGGAGTATCTATAAGTTAGAAAAAATAGATTTTTTTTTAGAATTTTTAGAATTTTTTTACTATTTCTTAAGAATTAAAATTCAAACTGTCGCTTTTTTTGCATTTTTCAACCCTCTTTGACCGTGCATAACTCTTAGAGAAAAAAAAATTTAGGTCTGAATTTCTGCACATATCATTTTTTTTATGTTGTACACATTATCCATATTTTATTTTATTTAAAAAATTTTATTCCAAAATCCACAAGCAGGAGTGAAATGGCCGTTTTGAACGCAAACCGGCAGGTGTTTCTTGCAACTACCCTATAATTCTTATACGTCAATAATATTTATGGGTTCTCTATGTTAAAAAGGACGTATTTTGTGTACCATTTTCAAAGTACCTAATTCGAACCACAAAAGTGACATCTAGGACAAGTATAGATTTCAAAAATCTTGAATTTATATAGATTTCAAAAATCTAGGATCTCTATAGATTTCAAGCGGTGTATTTTGAACTACAGAAGTGCCATCTATGACTCATGTAGATTTTAGACATTTAAAAATAATGAAGTTTTAAGAAATCTAGGTGCGAATCTAGGACATTTGAACATTTTAGACTACCCGGTCAAAATTGAAAAAATTGCCAAAGTCAGCGGTGCTAGTTTGTGAGCCTGCGAGCATGATGAGCCCAGGAGCGGTGAGCAGGATTTTGCGAGCGTTAAGTTCAAAAATTTAAAGAAGTACTAAAAATTAAGAATATTGCTAAAATTAAAAATCCATCTGAAATTTTTGATCAAAATCTTCTATTTTTAGTGAATTATTGTATCTATTATTATAGACCGATTGCCGTGAACCTATTACTGTGGTTTTGTAGAATTCAGATGAAAATGAAAATTTTCAATGTTTCTTAAAATATTAGAAGTAGAAATTATAAAAATCATGAACTCAATTGATGTGAAAGATGAATGGAGATGGAAATAAGTTCATATAGAATAATGATTGATTACGATCTTATAGCAACAAGGGTCCTCTTAGGGTTGAATGGTTGATGGGAGAGTACTAATAATTTTCTCTTAATGCATTGTTGTTAGACTTGTTTGGATTTTAGAAAAAAAAAATGGTTGATAATAATTATTTTTACATCTAATGATCTTTATCACATTGAATTTTATTTTAGTTGAACATTGTCTTATAGCATCATGGATCTTCTCAAAGTCAATGAAAGGGTATCAATACTTCCGTCTTGATTTGTAAGTCTGTAGACTTGTTTAGATTTTCGAAACAAAAATTTGTTCATAATAAATCATTCATTATTTGTAGAAATAGCTTAGGTGAACCAAATTTCATTTTTGTTGGTCACTATTTTGTAGTAGCATGGATCTTCTTAGGGCTCATGGAAGGTATCTGTACGTTTGTCTTAATGAGCGTATAATTGAGCTTGTTCAAAATTTGAAAGAAAATTTTTGGTTTATTGTTGTATGTGCTATTTAAAATATCATAGTTATAAATCAATTGTTTAGCGTTCACATAAAAGCACAATATTCAAAATTCCTAGGTGTCAATAATATTTGAGCTACTAACAATGTCATGAACCCCTATAAGGTCTTAGTTAGTATAGATCCATTTTTCAAATCGTCAAGGTGTGATATAAATTGCAATTTTTTCTTTTCTATGATGGAATCTCATTGTGTGTAGAATTTGTTCATGTAAGAGTCTAAGTCTGTGATGATTTGAAATTATTGTGACATCTTCAAGAGATAGACTAAGTGAAGAAATTAATATCGAATATAAAATATGATTCAAATGTCTACTTCAGCCTACATTTCATTATTGAAATAGGATTATATATCAAATAGGGTATTGGAAAATTTCTTGATTTAAAAAAAATAGGAGATATGAATGCAATGGTGAATAAAATCGAAGAAGAGAAGAAATTAATTTTTGGATCATGGTACATTAATAGAATTGTGTAAGTTTCAATTTTCATAAATGAAAGAATAGTGACAAGTTTAGAGAGCAAGCCATGTTGCATTCTTTGATATCCCAAATAGACTCACATAATTGTTGTGAAGTGTAGGAGGAACAACAACTTGGCCAGGTACAATTTCGGACACAGTTTTAGATGTTGGAAATTGAAAAGAGTTGGTACATTGATCTAGATTAAAATACCTACACTTCTAGAATAGCAACAACAAAACACTATAATTCAAACAAACAAATCAAGATAACAGAATCCCAAATTTAATAAACCATCCTAGTAAGTTCGTTATATTTCTAAGTACCCAGTATTGTGTTTTCAAATTATATGACAAGTATTTTTGGATTTAGTTCACAATAAATATGATTGTTACAAAATTCTAAATTCTTTTTTTTTCGTTTTATAATGGTGTGTTATGAGTGGAAAAATATGTAACTATTTATGAACAAGATTGAGTACCAATTCTTCACGGTCGCATTTTGTGTTCTTTTTATCGCGGACGCTGAAGTGATTATAACGTGGTTGCTTGACTATTAAATGGGATTATACAATACATGGAGGAAATGAAGCTCTAATCCCGCTAGCACCAAGCATTAGTTGGCAGATGGACAATTCAGTGGTGTAATATATGCTTTCATTGACCAAATCCCCCAACCTGTTGCTTTATCGGGGTAAGTATCCAAACACTCAAAGTTCGGGATTTTTTTTTTACATAAAAGCTAGTTATGTAAATCCAATTGTACAGAAAGATGACCAAATGAATTTGATTCTCCAAAGGATCCCTGGAAGTGCCATATCATCTGAATATTGCGAATAATTGAATAAGTACTTTAGAAATCAAAGTGACCATGTTTTTGTCACTAAGGAAGTTAACCCTTTAGTGACCGTGGTTGATTTGGGAGGCGGGCCTAGTTTTTCTAGAAAATGAATTTTGTGTCCATTCTAAAGATGCAATCTTAGATCAAACCGTACAAGGTGTTTCCATAAGGGAGATTCTTCAACCTAACAAAATATGAAACTCATCCAACAGTACAAATTGCTATAAATGAGGTAGGAGGTTCACAAATCAACCAATTCAAGGCTAAAATTGAAATTTGGGAAGTGAAACATTTTTAAATATTTTGTAGTAAATTTCCCTCAACAGACAAGTAGAATAGACATCTAACCGAAGTCACTTCCTATTTTTTCAAGCTTTGTAAAATTAGTTACAAATTCTTGAAGTTCACAAAAAATGGTCATCAAAACAAAACTCCTTCTAAAACGGGTACATTGAAATGTACCTCTAAATCATGTTTGCTTCTAGAGCCTTGCTGGAGTTTGAGTTGCTTTCCTTAATTCTCAAAAATCAATGACTTAAATGACCCTTTACAATTTATGCTACATAAATACCAAAGCATTTATGAGGTTACAAAGCAACCCTTATGCCTTTTGTATTATGCCTTTTGTATTTTTTGTAGTTTGGTTGAAGATTTCCCATGTGAATTGGTAAATACCTTGATCTTATGAAGTACATTTTAAATGATTGAGTAAGAATAAGTAGGACTCATAATCCTCTCCAATTAAGCAAATTCTTCGCCCTTCCAGAACTAAGCATAATATACATGTTGTAATCGTTGATTTAATTTGTAGGGAGTGCACGAGTGCATAGGAGTTGTGAGATTTGAATAAGAGTTAATGTACATATGGCCTATTTTGAGTATGTTGCCAGTCCCTTTCATGTTTGTCCATCAGTGCCAAGTGCACATGATCCAAATATTTTGGAAGTTCATTTTAGCATTCGAAATCCAATTTTGGAAATGATTGATTATGATTTTTATGTTCCTAATTTTTTTCCATGCCCATCCCAAATCTTTATTTTCTAGGATTGAGGATTCATAGAAACGTGCCTCAAATATCCTAGAGCTTGTTCAATATTGTACAACTTCCAAGAATTTAGGAAAAAGGGCTTTGGGTGAATTGATTGAAAAAACTAGGGTTGACTTAAAGTCGACAATGTGTGTTCTAAAAGCACCCCTCTTCTTCAAACCACCCCTATTTTTAAGTGCAAAATAGAGATGGGGTGATCCTTCAACGAAGCACCGAGCTTTAACAATTGAATTCATCGCCTGGAGGAAAAATTATTTTTGTATTGTAAGAGTGAATCATTGTCTTTGATTTCCGCAGATTTCTTTACAAGTTGCAAATGGACGTATTTTGGGAGACCTATGTCTACGAGTAGGTGCTTATATCTTCTATCTTTGCAAATTTATAAGTAATTCAAAAACGCTTAGAAAAATACGAAACTACTTGTGTTAGGTTGCACATGTATTTTTCTTTTTGTAAAGAGCTCCCTTTTTTTTTTCCTTTCCAGGAAAACCTATGAAAAAGGCAGAGCCGCCCTTCACTAGTCCCTTCTAAGCTCGCTTTTAAGTCCCATTGTTTTAACCCTAAACTGACCCTTAATCATGATTACTTTGGGGCAGCTTCGTGTGGTGTGCGCAAGTTCGTGGGAGGCTCGGGACTGCTTTGGGATGCACGTGCAGGCTTGGAGGAGCTCCGTACCAACTTGGAGGCTCGATGCAAGTTCGGTATTTGGGAGGCTCGGTCGGTCGTCTTCTCCGTAGGTCAGGGTTTCACTGCAGTCTTTTGTTTTTCTTCGCGTTCCTCGCTGTTGCTCCGCGTTTCATGAATTGTTGTCGCTGATACTCCTTTCTATTGTTACTCATTTCTGTTGTTCCTCCTTCCTCTGTCTTGCTTGTTTGTCATTTGTGACGTTGGTTTCATATGCTGTGGAGGAGACTGGTTTGACTGATCGGCGGCGCGTTCCAATTGGATTTCTTGAGCGTTCGGCTTTCTCGATCGACGGAGCGTTCGGCTTTTTGGAGCGTTGTTTTTCTGCTAGGGCGGTGTTCTTCTGCTGGAGCTGCGTAGGTATGCTTGTGGACCCTTTTTTCTGGCTTTCCGCTTGCTTCTCTCATGCCGTGTGCCTAGCTGATCTTCTTGTGACTGGTACCGTAGAAGTAGACCCAATCGTTTCAAAATTCTGAGCACTGTGTTTTCATAGTATAATATTCTATCATGGTAGGCATTGTATGGGTTTGTGCTCTAGTGATTGCATTGTTTGTACTCTAGTGATTGCATTGTTTGTATTCTCGTGATTGCATTGTTTGTGTTCTCGTGATTGCATTCATTCATTTGTTTGTTTGTACCATTGACGAATTGTTAAGAATCTGCTATCATTGGTGTCATGGAATTAATGAAAATTTGCTTTCATTGGCTTTCAGTATAATTGGCGTCATCGAATTGCTGAGAATCTGGTTTCATTGGCATTCAGTGGCATTTGAACATTGTCGTGTTTCCGCTGTCATTGGAGTCACGACATTGAAGTTGGATCTGCCATCGTGCTTCCACAACAATCCGAGCTGCCCAATTCAGGTAAGCTGCCTGCAAATTCTGTGCCAAGCTCGTGAATTCTGCGGAAATTTAGAAGAGGCCCCTGTAACCGTGCAGTGCATATGGCCACAGCCATGGTTCAGATTGTGCGGTCTGAAGTGTTCCGACGTCTCTGAAATGGCCCGGAGTTGTCGATGTAGTAATTTTTGAGAACATTAGGCAAAATAGATTTAGAACGTGCGGTCTGAAGTGAATTAGTGGAGCATTGTCCGCAAAATGTCGTGAATGAATTCTTGACCTGTCCAACTCATTTCATGTATTTCAAGTAGAAGTAGTTTCAGACCGCGCGGTCTGAAGTGAATCAGTGACGCATTTCCCGCAAAATGTCGTGAACGAATTCTTGACCTGTCCAACTCATTTCATGTAATTCAAGTAGAAGTAGTTTCAGACCGCGCGGTCTGAAGAGATGCAACGTCCCCAAAATGTTCTAGACAAATTGCTGATCAATTTTTTATGGTATTCTAGAGATTTGTCCAGACCGCGCGGTCTGAAGTGATGCAACGTCTTAAATTTCCAGGACAAATTGCTGAACTATTCGTGTCATGTTACTCTAGATATGGGTTCAGACCGCGCGGTCTGAATTGATCCCCCGTCCATAAAAAAGATGAGAATGGTTTGTTCAGTGGTAACTGAGTGCATGTGCGGGACGCTATGAATGATCCATTCTCGACGTCTAAAATAATGTAGACCCAGCGTCAAGTCCGCAAATAGATTTGATCGGGTAGCCTGAACTATATCATTGTGCACACGATGCGTGAATAATAACCAAATGCTGGCACAGATTCGGACCGCGCGGTCTAAACCATACAAAAACATGCATCACAAATTGAGGACCTGCGCACGTTCATCTAATCACGCACCAGTAATGAGCATTACACATGGATCACACCGCGCAGTCCGATTGAGTACTCATAGTATTGCAGGATCGATCCGTGAGTGTTTCATAGGAAATAAAGTATACGAACTAGACGCCATGATGACTCGTAACATTAAGCCCTACCTCCAGAGTAGGCAGGGACGGGGTAGATTAGACCGTGCGGTTTGATCCTCGACGGATAATGTATATAGTACCTACATCAATCCGTGCACAATATAACAGAAGTAATGCTTCTAGATGCTGCGATCAGTATCAATTCATTATTGCCGAAAATGGAGTAGACTAAGGAATGTTAGGATCAGACTGCGCGGTTTGATCTAGTAGCTGAAGGATGGTTCCAAGCGATAGGCGGGACAAGAATACTATTGTTTGCATGGTCTTATTCGTAGGATAATCGTAATCAACCAAATGGAAAGGTAAGGCGTTTCAGACCGTGCGGTCAAAACCTCGTGCGCAGAAGTCAATGTAGAAATAGCGTGATGCTAGCCTGTTCTGTCTAGGCTATGAATCGTGTTCCTGGTCTTGACCGTGCGGTCAAAACAATGCCATCGACTCAGAATTGCTTGAAGGAATCCACGGAATATCAACCTATCAGTACGCTAGAATGCAATAGATCCGGTCGCTTGTCCCGCGTGAGATGAGGTAGGAATACCGACGATCGTAGGAAATGAACCCTCAACTCGTTAGTACATCGCATGACCGCACGGTCGAGCATTGCATGTTGGGCGTGTAGCAATCTCCTGAGTTGTCCAGTTTAGACCACGCGGTCTGATTTGAAGTAGTGCTTGTGGACAGTGGCATGGAGTCATTCCTGGAGAGCAGTCTACCGCTTGCGGGCTATTTGAGGCCCATCTCACCTGACCGAATCCACGAGTCCTGGAAGCTGCACATCGAAAAGAAATTCCCGATGGAGTTCGTCGCATCCAATTCATTGTGGACGATCGAACTGAATTTCCTGCTGGGCTCCCCCATCTTCAATCTGGAGCTGGGATTCACAAAGACGGGGGATTCTCGATGGAAATCCTTCTCCACTTTGGTACTCGTAAATGTCCATGTGATGAAGGAGGCCATTCTCGTCGACGTGGTCAATGCCAGTAACAATGCATTCGGGGTCAACGCCATCCATGTAGAAAATGAGATGACCTTCTGTAGCAAATGCCTCATAAAGAATTACGCGGCCGTCCCTCGTGCATATCAGTTGTTGATGGCCGAAACCCAATCCCATTGCGAAGCCGTCTCTGGTGACTTCCAAGAGACCGGAAAGGCAGCCAACTTGTACGTCACCAAAGCATTTGCCATTCACACCAGATTACTGACAATGTCGCCTTTGAACGTCTGCCAGGGTGAAGGAAGTCGACCAATGGCTTCGCCAGAGGGATCGGCCAAGAATGTCGCGTCGGCGTCGGGAGCGGGCACGCGCAGCTGGGCCCCCCCTACATCGGCCCTTGCTGGTGCGTCCGAGCGTACCGACACACTCCCACAGGCGCGTGGACCCATCCAACGACCGCCACTAGCGACGCAGTTGGCTGCGCGAGCCACCACAGCGCCGACTTCTCGGTCTAAACAGAAGGCCGTGAAACGGAAGTCAGCGGGCCCGCCCATGGCGACGCAAGCATCCTTGGACGAAGATGCGGGGCGCTGGGTCCGGACGAGACGCGTGGCAGAGGAATTGCATGGCACTCCTAGCTCATCGACCCACGAACACTATATTCAATATTTTGAGAGGTTTGGAGTCTCTCAAAATAATATTGTCCATTTAGACCTTATACAATGAATTATAATGTTAGCCAGTTTAGGCGGGCAAACACTAAATTTGTTAGTTGTAATGTGCAATTTCCATTAAAATGAGAGTCTCTTGGTTGATGGAATGTTCAATTAGATGTATATGCTTTAAGAGAAATGTTCTAATTAATATAAATAAAGAATTTGCAATCTTCTGAACACCAAGTCATGAGCTCCGCGGTTGGTTGTAAGGGGTTGTTCATCTCATTGAAGCGGTCCGGGTTCGATTCCCGTGGAATTCGTATGAGCGCATGAGAGAAAAAACATGACTTGGTGTTGCTAAGTGAGCTTTGCAGGCAGGAAAATTGTAACAACCAACCGGCCCCCTACCCAAACTTGTGACAAGTGCTTAACACGTTAACATAATAAAGAGTGGTTATACCCACTACCCTTTTCTTCAATCATATTACATTTCCAAATTGACTTTAGACTGATATTAAGCAAGTAAAATAATATAAAATATTGAGAAAAGAGTACGTGCAAACATGTAATATTAAATATATTAATAAAAATTTGAAGATTAAAACATAATCAATATCTAGTATATCAATTTAACATACTATAACTAATTTCACGATAAAATTCCACAAAATCAAGTATACGAAGCCAAGCTTTGGTTGATGACTTCAATTTGAGCCGTAGGAATCTTGATCCTGCATTCACGGGTACCTCTTCTGTTCTGGGACTTCCACGCTGTCATCAAAGCGTTTGTTTCTTCCCATAGCGGTGGTTCGGTTTCATCAACCTTCCAACGTAGACCTCTTTCACTGTCCCATCCTGTATAGAAGTCACAAACATCTTGATTCCTTGATGTTGGACAAAAGTATTGAATGAGCACGCAATTCAGCTTCTCAGGATTACAGTTGGGATCAGACAATGCCCTTGTAATCCAAACCGGTCAATTGTCACCATCTACGGGTCGGATTGCAACAAAATAGCCTTCAAAGAGATCCCGACCCACTCTAAAAGATGGTTGTGGGCATCCACGCAAAGGCCCGACATAGGCCTCATCTTGTCCAAACTCTTCACGATCTTCGCCATCATCTTGTAACTGATCCTCTAGAGTTGCTTGAATTCGAGTAGTTGGCCAAAAACCGTCCTTTAAATTAGTAGAAGCAGGTAATGGTTCTTGCAACGCCAACTTCACATCACGCCAGTAGTGTACCAAATGCTCATAGCGTCTTCGATATTCTCCTGTAATGTCTGCATTGCACAACTTCTCCCAATACTTCACAAAGCCAGAAATACCTTTCAAAATATCATCCACTCCTCTCATTTCCTTCAGCAAAATTGGCAATGGCTCTCCACGGGGCCACAAACTACGCCCCTCCGAATCTTCTTTCCACAACTTAATACCTCTACCATCCTCCCCTAACCAATCCACATCAGTGCACAACAATTTGTACTTCATGACCGGACATCCCGTTGAATCTAGGTAGAACTTCACTTGTTGTGGTTTTGTATGTCCAACAAGTGTCTCATCTCCATCTAGAAATGCACCTTCAATGAATCCTTTGAAATCAGGCACCTCTTCTATGAGGTGAGGGATAGTAGGAATGGACTCGACGTCCATGAACGACTTCATCAACATCGGAATTGTTGGAAAGTTCTCCTTCTTCAATAGCATGCTCCATCTTCGAAACAACGCATCAATGTCGTCGTGTGTATGACTCACAATCATGAAGTTCACATACACCTCACGGAAGATCTTGTTTGCAACAAATAGAGACCAAAAACAAAAAACATATCTATTCTTATTATCTCCAGTAGCATTGTCCATTTGCACATTGAGAATAGGTGGCAAAGGTGTCCCTGGAACAAAGATCTCTGGAGGTGGGGTTAGAGAGGAGTTGGACATCTCTGCACCTTTGAGCACCGCTGCAAATAAATTTGCCGACCCCGACCCTACAAACAACTGTCGCGAAGACGACTTTGGTGGCAATTCCAGATCCCGCAGCAGCTTTGCCATAGAGCCTATGGTATAGTTTGAATCATGGGGAAAGAGGTCCAATCCATAATGAGCATAACGGACATCAACATGACCATGTGCAATCATGCCAGTGACAGACAAAGGCAACTTCATGAGGCCATCAAGGTCTTTACTTTTGTGGGAGAAGACTGAGGAAGCAGTTTTGGCATGATCCATCTTGTCGTGCATGATTGTAAGGCACTCATGCGGAAAATTATGCGACTGGTAGCGATTAGCGTAGTACAACTCCCTGTGAGCTCGAGCAGTAGTAAGATGTTTGTCCAACCTAATGGACCACTTCATAGTAGTTTGAGATCCAGCAAGAGCATCCTTCCTGAGCGCTTTCAATTTGTCACAAGTAGCGCATCAAGCAAAATTGTCTCCTGGCTTCTTCACTTCATACTCTGAGAACCTTGAAGATCGAATCTTGCTCAAGCTTGAAATTGAGACCTCCTTCAATCCAAAAGCGGCATTAGTTTCATTGATTGCTTTCATCTGACCCTTCCATTGGAATGTAGCTGGCAATATCCTAGACACGACTTTGTCTCCAGACTTCACAGTCCGTGTACGATGTGGCATGTGATCCGCTTCCTTGTCAAGGATGCATTTCAAAGTAGCAGTAGCTTGTTGAGTGTGTTTTCTAGGCTTCACCAATCCCATATTGCCATGCGCTGATGCCTCCCAACCGTCCTTCATGTATGTTTGGTAGCGATAGAATGTGGCCTCTGGGACCCCAGAAATATGCATCCATGCTTGCATGCACACAAGTATCTCTTCAATCATCACCATCCTTCTGCCACGAGAGTCTCGATGAACTTGTCTATGTACTTCAGTTTTCATGAAGGCCCTGTGTTTGAACGTCGAATTCCGATACATGCGTTCTCGGAAGGCTCGAATCTTGTCCCTTGGAAACGGTTGAACACAATTTTGACTGCAGCACACTTTACTAGATACCAAGTTGATAGAGTCTTGAGTGAATAAGTCATTTGATTTGATGGCAGTCTTGCGAGGAGGATTTCTTACGGTACTTGTGTACGGTCTAGCAAATGCAAAAGATGGCAGGTTCAAGAGAGTCGTTTGCAAACGGTTGAAATTGTCTCGGGCCTCATAGTCATGCAAGCTTGTCCCACGGCAATGGACAAGATTTATAGGCCAAGCAACTAAGGAGTACACCCGCTCTTGGGAGATATCCAATTCGGAATGTGTCTTGGAAACAAAGACAGCTACATGAGTGTCTCCGAGAGGTTCGTTGCTACCAAGCACAAGGTCAGAATCCACACTATGGCAAGTACCTTCCCCAACAAGGATGCCTTCATTGTTGTGTAGAGTGACAAATTTTGTATTCTAGAGACGACGTGGAAGTCCTTCACACAATGGAATGTTGACATTCACTTCTTCTGGAATTTGGTTTTCGTCATCAGAAAAGTCCATATTGTCGACCGCTAACAAATCGGAATCCATAATAACTACAAGTAGAAAAAGATATTACTAAGTTAGTAAAGAAGTAAAGATGGAATTCAATAAGATGTTTCAAAATTAATAATAAAAAAAATAGAGGTGCGTAGGAGGTAATGGACATAGTAAAACTAAGAAGAGGTTTTGCACGTCCATATCATACAATATTATTCTTGACATGTGTGAATCAGGTCGCTATGACTTGATCTGCATAGTCGATTATGCATTCTACGATAGACATATGTCACTGTTATATTAATAGATGTTGGTTTCAACGAAGGTCGACCGGGAAGAGAAATTCCAGAACTTTTACAGATCATGTTGTTGCTTCTTGCTCTACATATGCATATACAAATACACTTCTCAAGTAGTTATCAATTATGGATTACTAGGTAGTGCAGTTCAAGTCATAGCGACCTGAATTGCACATCATGACCATTAAACATCCAAGTCAGTCAAGCGGGTAAGGTGAAAGATGCACAAAAAACCTTCACTGGTAGTCATCAATTATTTTTGATGAGGTTGTGCAGTTCAGGTCGTACCGACCTGAAGTGCATACCAAGACCATTTATCATCCGAGGCAGTTCGGCAGGGAAGGTGAAGGTTAACATCTCATGTATTAGACATTCTTGACTACGTGGTGTTAGACTTCAATTATAGACGACCTCATGTGCACGATCAACCTAGGAAAAATAAAGAATTTTCCATTGTAGACATGAATCATGAACTACTTGGTGGCAACATTTCCACTTAGAGAATTCCAATTAAGGTCATGCCGACCGAAACTGCATAGTCAATTCTGAATTTTGCAGTGGACATATTATGAGATTATTTATATCTATGTCGTCTACTTCGTAGATGAACGGGGAAGATAAATGTCTGAACTTCTACAGTCCATGTCATTCGTCGTCACTTGCTTATTGAGGAAAGCCTGACCATGTTGGTTCATTTACTATTATTCATTATAAGGCTGTGCAGTTCAGGTCGTAGCGACCTGATCTGCACACCAAGACCTCCAATGATCCTAGATTGACAAGCAAAGAAGGTCGACGAGTTCATAGGAGGTCAACCACATTGTTTGATTTAATGGTGGTGCAGATCAGGTCATAACGACCTGATCTGCACGTTTCATTCGAAAATATGAATGTCTTTCAGATTCAATTCAGTGATACAGAATTATGTAGTCTCTGCAATCCTTCAAATACTTGTGCAATTCAGGTCGCTACAACCTGAATTGCACAGGCGTTTCTAAATCATGGTGTCCGTCCGTGATTTCCGGCGACAATTTCGGGGACCTATTCACACGTATAGATCAATGTCATCGAGAATAAAGAATACGTCCATCGACATGAAAACAAATTGCTGGATATACAGAAGATATGTTATAGAGAAACATGCATCTTCTTCACTGATAATACGTACTGCAAGGCTTGCTTTGTAAGCATGAATACACTATGAATGACAGAACTCCACACCGAAATCAGAGAAACTCGAAGTACACTATACACAGTAGGTTCGGTAAATCTCTCACTTGCAAGCACGACACGCCTTGACAAATTACGTTTTCCTCCAAAACATCAACAATGGCGTCCTAGAACTCTCTACAATGGAAACATCAATGAGCGCGAGCAGAGCGTCAACGGAGATTGCAAAATGACAATACGAATTGCGAAGTCGCATGTCCAAGCGAGTGAGAGACCTTTTGGCGAGAGAAAGAAGGCGCCAATTCAGAATTTTGAAATGCGAGCCGTGATTTTGTGGAAGTCATGTCTTCCACTTGACCGAAAAGCAGAGCCGGATTTTTTTGGAAGAATCTTCTTCCGCAGTAAAGACCTTCCCGAAAAAAAATGAATCTTCTTCCGTTGCCAGTGCCTTCACCACAAAACTCTGGAGCCTGGTTATTTTTGAAGGTTGTGCCACCGTCATTTTGGAGAAAAATCTGGAGCCGGGCTTTTTTGGAAGATTCTACTTCCACTTGCTAGCGCCCGCACCCGACAAATTCATGGTATCCAAAGCATGAAGGAACATAAATGTATTATCAAAGTCCTTTCTTCATCACTTTCAATAAAATGTCACCTTAATATTGAACAATGAATTAGCGGATTTATCAAGTTTTAAGCCTATTACATTAGCAGAGCCATATAATGTACAAGGAAATTGTAGACTATACATAACTCCTATGTAGTTTCCTAAAATTTTACAACATACTTAGGTATTTCCAAGTAAAATTGTATGAAATTTCGGCTCTTAAAATAGTTTCCAAAAATATTATTCATAAGATTTAATTTTAAATCTGTAGATCAACAATCTTTCAAAGAGAAAACAACCATACTAATAATTTCCACATCTTAATTTATCATATAGGTACTATCTCACTCAAACCTATAATTCTTTAAAGCCATTACTATACTGTAAAAGTCATAAAGGATTATGAACTAATGAATTCCAATTACTAAGATAGATACTACAAAATACAACTATCAAATCTTCAAACAAACAAACAAATTTGTAATTTGTAATTTTGGTTAGAGACCATGGCTTAAGGGCTTCTAAAGTTTGTACAACATATGACTATTTGAAATTAAAATTCCTTTGCGTATAAAAATGCATAAAAGTACGGTGAGTCCTGTTTTTTCATAATTGAATTTTGAATGTTCATCTAAGTTTGAACTTGTACATATTTCTTAGATTATATTTGTGGTATTTATCCTATACCTTTTGAGCTTTAGTATTTGTGCACATGGACCATTTAAACAAAAATTCATTTGCGTACAAAAATGCATAAAAGTACCATATACTTATTATTTTCATGAATTCTAAATGTTGAACCAATGTTGAACTTGTACATATTTTGAGATTCTATTTTTTGAAATTTATCCCATGACTTATGGGCTTTAGTGTTTATTAAGTAGAACGCATGGTCCATTTATTTAAAAAAAAGTTCATTTGCATACAAAAATGCATAAAAGTACCGTATACTTATTATTTTTAAGAATTCTAAATGTTGAACTAATTTTGAACTTGTACATTATTTTTTATTCCATTTTCTAACATTTAGCCTATGACTTTCGGGATTCGGTATTTAATAACTACAGCACATGGCTCAATAAGAAAGAATTGCTTCACTTGTAGTACATGAATCCCTACAAGTAGTATGTATTTTTTTTTTCAAAATAATTCCTAATTTTCATTTCATTTTGTTAAATCATTTATTTTAAGGTTTAAAATTGTAAATCTTGAAGTTATATATTCATTTCGAAAAGTAATTTGAATATACTAGTGTTCATTCAATTCAACTGAAGCTACTTATTTTTATACATTATATACTCCAAAATCAATACACTCCAGAAATTGTATTGTAAATGGTTGTCATGTCAAATGTCAAAAAGAAACGTGAAAAGAGAGTCGAAGTTACAAAATAACTTCTTAAAAGTTTTGAAAACTTGGAGAGAGCTTCGAAAAAAATGAGTACAACACTCTCAAGTATGCCAATCCTACGTCACAAAATAATCATTGTACCGCATGATTGGCATACTTTCAATACCTATTAGTACAATCATGAATGACAATTATGAGAGTGAATGACTATTTCTAGTGACTAATTATTTTTCATGAGATTACATTTTTTTGGAAATTAAAGTGCAAGACAAGGTTCTTACCCCCATTTCCTTAATTTGATGTACAAGGTCATTCAATGTGACCTTGAATTGCATATTTTTTACTTCTTTATTTCATGAATAATTGGAACTTGCAGAACAAATTCACCATGGTATCATTATGCGAATTTTAGGAAGAATTGCGACTTGCACCATGTGCTTCCCTTTTTTTTTTTACGTGAATTTCATGATTGTATAATATTTAATTTGGACATTAAAGTACAGGACACGGTCCTTGCCCGAATATTTGATTTCACGTACAAGGTCATTCCAAGTGACCAACAATAGCATGTTTTTTTGGATTCGTGAGTTTAAAAAGAATTGCAACTTGCACCATGTGTTTTCCCATTTTTTTTTACGTGAATTTCATGACTTTATATTTTTTTGGACATTAAAATACAGGACACGGTCCTTGCCCGAATATTTGATTTCACGTACAAGGTCATTCCAAGTGACCAACAATAGCATGTTTTTTTGGATTCGTGAGTTTAAAAAGAATTGCAACTTGCACCATGTGTTTCCCCATTTTTTTTTACGTGAATTTCATGACTTTATATTTTTTTGGACATTAAAATACAGGACACAGTCCTTGCCCGAATATTTGATTTCACGTACAAGGTCATTCCAAGTGACCAACAATAGCATGTTTTTTTGGATTCGTGAGTTTAAAAAGAATTGCAACTTGCACCATGTGTTGCTGGTTTATTTTGTACGTGAGTTTCATGACTTCATATTTTTTGGAACGTTAAAGTATAGGACAAGGTTCGAGCTTCTGTTTAAATTTCACGGAAATATAAGGTCATTTAAAGTGACCTCCTATAATTGCATTTTTTAGAAATTTTTAAATTCAATATGAATAATTGCAACTTGTATAACATGTTTTCTATTATTATAATCCCATTGGATTGTTTTACGTAAAAGAAACGCTCATGAAATCAATGAGAAATTTGTGTTTCTGTGTTACTTTGCTCTTCAATATTTTTATTGTAAATGAAGGCGGTAATAGGCTTCTCTATGTCAACATACATATGTTTGACAACATATGTTTCATATAAGTTATTAGTGTAGAAATGTGTACGAACTCAATATTTAGCAAGGGTTGGTTCGGTCAAGGTATTGGAATTACAGTGTTTTTCGTGGGCTTAGCCTTCAAGTGCTGAGATGTTTATATTCTAGACGATGAACAAAGGGATTGCAACCTCTTTCATCCAACTTATTTCTCATTCATCGAATATAACATTTGTATTTTTAAAAGACAACCTTCTTTTAAGGCCAATTTCATTAAATTTTAGTTAGTGTTATTACTATACAAAGATATATGCATAAATGTGTAAGAAATTGAAAAATGATTGTCAAGCATTAAGGAGTTAGTGTAGGGACGATGAGGCT
This sequence comes from Rhytidiadelphus loreus, assembly GCA_947034895.1. NCBI lineage: Eukaryota > Viridiplantae > Streptophyta > Bryopsida > Hypnales > Hylocomiaceae > Rhytidiadelphus > Rhytidiadelphus loreus. Next base: position 66,031,204 of record OX344763.1, on the reverse strand, counting down.
TGGGTTTATTGTTCTTTGTGTTTAGAAGGGTTTATTTTGTGTCTACTATAGGGTTGGAATGTAGTATATTACACAAAGTTTATTTTACTAATTTAAAGGGAATTTAAATTTAAAAAAACATGGCTATATTTGAAGGACACACTCAATCGCAATTCCAATTCACTAGGAATATATTGAATAGGAAGAAAATGCGTATAGTGAAGTTGTAAAGTGCTATTGAATGTGAAATCAATGACTTTTTAGTATAAACATAATTTTTTTTTTAATCCAAATTAGAAGAACCGCATGGCTATATTTGAAGGACCCACATAGGAAGAAAAAAAATATTAAATACATTAGGAAGAAAAGTAAAGGTATTGATCTCTTAAAAATTTACTATAAGAGTGCAAATTTTTTTCTATGCTTTCGGGAAGAAAATCGGTGCAAGTACGTGTGCGCGGTTATGTGTGCATGGGTATGTATGCACGGGTTTCATCTCCATTATCAATCCGGTTATCAAGGAGGATGCACGGGTATCATCTTAGCGTGTGTGTGGGAATGGGTGCACAGGTACTGAAGCATAACTCCACCCGCAAGAACTCAAAATACTCAAAATGACTGTCTTCACCAACCGCTGATGTCTACAGGGGAGTGAAAATCACTGTCTTCACCAAATGCAGCACTCCACCAAGCTTTCAAACCATGAAACTGAATCCCGAAACCAACACAGACTTGGGAGCTAGCATGCTAGCATGAGTATTTTGAGTTCTTGCGTGTGGAGTGATATTGCTACCAAAGGAATTGCACTGGACAAAGATGATTTCCTGGCATCAAGGTACACTGTTGACGAGACACAATATCCGCCGGTACCATCGTCACAGACAACGCCCAAGATGATGAGGCCCCGGTCAGGAGTGGGTTCGCCAAGCAGCCGGACAAGCAAAAGACGCCTGGAAGTTGAGGAGGAAGAGGAAGACGACGAGGAAGACGACGACGATGATGACGATGGTGACGAGGGTGATGATGGTCTTGACACATTTCCCACACCAGGCGCACGTTCATCACAAGAGATGCCGGGCTCGTCAACATCATCGGGTCTGCCGTCGTCAAGGGCAGAGGTCCCGATTATAGTGAATCCCATGACACCTGTTTCTCGAACGCGGCTGGCAAAAAAAAGGAGAGTCACCGCAATGGACTCAATCGCACAAACCTTGGCGATCGTCGCGCAGAACCAAGAGAACATGAGGATTGACCAAGTGTGCGAGCGGGAGGAGAATAGGAAGCAGCATGAGGAGTCAAATAGGAGGATTGATTTCCTCACAAAGAATTTTCTGGAAGAGCAGAAGCAAAATAGAGAGATGTGGCAAACTTATATTTCCAATAGGCAAACTACGCCAATCGCTTCGATGGAACCCGCCTCAACTTCACACCAACTGCTTCTACAGAATCACCCCTTTGTGTCAAGCGACGGCGTAATTTCCATTCCACAAGGCGTGGAAACAGAAGTTCTACCTCTTCCTCATGGAGAACCAGTGCTTGACCCTCCTCTTCCTCCTCCAGTCGAAGTTGTTGTAGGTCCCGAGACTTCAGCAGATGAAATTGCTGCAACCATGGAAGAGAGTGCAGGTACTGACGCGCAAGATGCAACAGGGTCAACTGAGAAGGTCGACATGGGGCACAACCTGCTAGTGGAACCACTTGAGATAGTACAAGAAAGTGAAGGCGTTTCCACCGACGTTCCACAAGCAGGTTGTACCCAATAATTAGTCGATGTCATTTGATTCAGCTCGGGTCAAGCTGATTTGTAGTATACGGTGGTTGTTGTAGATACAGTGTAGATAGTGGAATTGTGCTTTCTCGGATGAACATCTACAGGATTCAAGTACATCATTTCGAGCTTGAGAACTAATTTTTGTATGACCAAACTCATTTTCTTGAGTCAATAATATATTGACTTCTTACAGAATATCATTTGTATTTACTGAATGGCAGGACTTGTGCATTTGCCAAATGTTTCCGATCCCACTTCACCTTCACATCCGCCGTCCCCTCTTCGTTTGTCCAACGATGAAATTCCTCGGATCATTGAAAGCACTTCACTCAAAGCAAAGGAGAATGCCCATGTTACCAAATGTACAACAACATTGCATGATAATTCCTCAACGGCCGGTGAATCTTCACAACGGCAGGTATGGATCCATTTCCATTTCATGTGTCCTGCATATTGTAGGTGCGTTCTGTTGGTTCTACTTGTAATATTCATTAGACTTTCGCTTCTCTGTGATGTCGTTGTGAATCTCCAATGAGGACGTAGAGGATCGTAACCGCTTGCGCATTCCTCCGTTTGATAGCAGGGATCCGGCCTTCCATCTGGTCGTGAAGGATGTTCGGAGGGTGTCAATCGGCCATTCAGGTCCAGGGTCGCGGACAAGTGGGTCAATGTTATCCTGGACCTAAATGGCATTCTATGTGTCTGCGAAGATTGGAAGTCGAAGGGGTTGTCTCACAAAAAACTCAGGAACTTTGCGGATCCGCACTCTGCAATCGAACCCGCTCTAGTGGAACCCAAGGCTGTGTGGGTGCGGCCCAATTGCTCTAATTTTCTTTCGGAGATAGGGAAAATTGCAGTCATCTCAGTGTGAAGCTCCATGAAGAAGTCCACTACTGAATTGATATGCAAGTACCTATTTCGAGACGTAGTAAATCCCTTCCTCATTCTTGGGCAAGATGCATGCGACACAGTTAAACGCAGAGATAAATCGGGAAGGTTGACCACTTTGAAAGAGCCAGGGTCTGATAAAGACTTGTTTCTTAAGAATCTTGATACATTGTTTAAGGGCTCAAGAGGAAGCTTTGCTGTTGACAATACTGTCATAGTAGACGATAGCCCAACAAAACACATAATGAACAAGCCCGATAATGTAGTTCTACTTGAGACATGGAGCTATAGGGGAAACGGTCCAAAAGACACGTATTTGTTTGATGTACTGCTTCCCTGGTTCCAGCACTTGCACGCTTTTGGCAACCATGGATTGAAATCTTTTAGGGAGAATGGTCCTGGAAGACTTGGGCGGCGGATGCTTTGCGACGAGATGAATCGGAAGGAGTATGACAAACTCATGGACGCAATTCGTGCATCCTCTAGTGTTAGTTAGGTTAGAATGTGGACGTGTAGAGTTCTGATGGGGCCATTTTAGCTCGGTACGACCTGATATGTACATGCCTGTTCATAAGTATGAATGAAAATTGTGTTTTTGGTGTACAACTTAAATTGGGCTGCTGGATTCAATTTGAATCAAGTATATTCAGTTTTTCCATGTTTGCAGTCAATGACCTTTCATGTCCACATGAATGTTTTTTCAAATCATGAACAACCATACGACCCATGCTGTACAAGGTGGCCTTGCTTGCGCAGCGTCCGTGGATTCTATTATGGACTATGGGCAGTACGTAATACTAAGCACTGGAAACCTCCTTTGCTCCGCGGCTACGGCTAATTCCACAATGGACTTCTCAACGAAGCCCATCGATGATAATGCGGTGGATAGTCCTCCGAGTGGGAGGCCACGTCCGCCACTTTCTTGCTCCCCGTCTCCACTCAGGTCTACTGGTCATCCTTCTTCTTCGTTACCGTCTGATAGAGTGCCTCAAAGGATGCTTTACGGGGACATTGAATGTACATTCCATCCAACTGCATTGAAGGCAGAGGTACCAGTGCGGACATGCCCGACACTCCCTATTGTACCATTGCTTCCACAACAACGAGCGTTGTTTGAAGGGATTCAAATGAAGTGTTCACATGGTAGTGTCTCCCGTAGTTGTTGCTCTACTCCTACATGGGATGCATGGGAGCGGAGGTCATTGAAATTGCAGCGGCGACAATTCATGCGTGAATACCGAAAGATGGACAATGGATATAGTAGAGGACCGGAAATTTTGAAGGCGCTGGAAAAGCTGAAGAGGAAATCTCACACATGACACTTGTTCATATAGTTCACTAGATTTACGTTGACGACTAATAATGGTATGGAGATATTTGGTAGTTCAAGCACAAAGGTTGCCAATTCACTGAATAGACTGAAAATGGTGGTTGCCAATTTTTTGCGTACTCGTAAACTGGAACACCTTTTTGGTACATTTTTTTGTACAAAGTCACATGTCATTGTGATTGTACATTTATAGATTATATATATGTATATTCATTGGCTCCTTTTAGTATATGGATATTTAAAATGTAATTAATGCATGATATCCAGTCATATTGTTACTATATGCATGTTTTAAATGACATTGCATTGCTTATTTGTATTTACAGCGACAGATTCCTGTTCAATTTTTGGATTGTAGTGTTTTTTAAAACTCTCATTTCAGTGGAAAACTCCCATTTTAATGAATATGATGTTCACGAGGCCATCACGGAACCGGCAAAGGTGTCCGAGGAAGAGGCGTAGAAGATTGCGATCAAGAAGGTGAATGGAAAATGGACCAAGAATCCACAAACCGTGCCCTTCGATGCAGACGCTGTTCCAGAAAGCGTGTCCGTGCCCGCGGAATACAAGCGCAATCCGCGACGCAGCGTCGAGTTGGAAACGCGGTCGTGCCTCAAGGCCGAAGCGGCGGCAACAAGCGGTTCAAGGAACTGTCCTCGTACATGTACATATTCGGTCGGGGACAGTACTTCGAGTTGAACGTGGACGACATGGTGAATGCCTAGGAGGAGTCGGGAATCATCGTGAGTCCACTAGAGAATGATGGCATCTTGGCAGTGCTCGACAGGATGGTGAAGGTGAACTACGCCAAGCAAATCCTCACCGTCATGCCGGATGCGCACACCAGACCGACATGTTGGGCGGATTGCTGGAAGGTGCGACTGCTGCTCATCATCAATGGGCAGCACACCTGGATGGCCGCCAAGGACATCATCTCCGGGAACACTATTGTCGACGATGAGAAGGTCGTCGCCAAAATGCACAGGTGGACGTGTGAAATCGTGTGGTCCTAGAACAAGGACCACCTGCACGCGTTGTCGTCCAAGTGCAACGACGAAAACGTCACGGGCCCGTATCTGTCGTCCTTGCCGGCAACACTCATGCATGTTCGCCACCTTTGGGAAAACGCGGGCAAGCCTGTGCAACACTTGAAGAACGCGAAGATCACGACCGAAGGGGAGGACCCCAAGGTTTATGAGGTACGCACGACTTCCCTACGCATTTCAGACCACGCAGTCTGAATCCTAGTGATGCAATTCTGTCCCATTCCATGTCCTCGGTAGACTCCCGTTGTCCTTGTTAGGCTCGTCACCTTCTTGATTCATGGTCACTTCAGACCATGCGGTCTGATTCCACAAAATTCAATCCTCGACGCCACTTGGTGTCGTGGATTGTTCGGGGACAGTTCAGACCGTGCGATCAGATCACGACACATACTCACCACCCCGATCCGTGTCCAGGATTTCAAAGAGAAGGCGCACCAAAGCTTCGAGGCGGTGGGGAGCGCCAAGCACCGAAGCGGGGGGGGAGGACCTAGGATTTCGACAAGATGGGCGACCGGAAGATCGTCATGGCTTTGAATGCAACCTGGACCAGTTGGCAAGAGGTCTTCCAGAAGCACGAGTCCAGGGCGCTGCACGACATCGACACCGGCGTCTCGTTCAACCAAATTCTGGACGGGAAGGGGGGCTCCAAGATCTACAAGTTCACGGCGATCAATCACAACCAGATGAAGAACCTTCTGGGGATGGATGACGCCGCCGTAGGCGAGTTTGCGAGCAGAATCCTGGAGACGCCGCTCAAGGTCTACCTGAAGAGGCCGACCAGTTGGACGGCGGTCATTCCCTTCGCCCAATGGTGCACCAACAAGAAGCACAATGCCGTGCTCATCTTCAAGATGAAGGAGAAGGCCGATGTCCTGGGCATCGACAAGGCCAAGGAGGTCATTTCCCAGGGGGAGGTCGTCCCTAAAACCTGGCGGGAGTTCAAGGCGCTGCTGTGCATTTGGGGGCACAACATGTGGGCCGCCATGCAGATTGGGCAGAAATGGCTCAGGCACCAATGTGGCTCGGGGAAGAAAACGATGGTTGCTCCCTCGGACGTCGTCGCCATGATCCAGCGACTACTCGCCAACAACGAACGTTGCAACACCATGAAGAGGTGTGTACGGGCCACGGTTTGCCGGTGGGATCGCACCGCGAAGATGTTCGATCCCTTTGTCTACGTGAAGCAGAAGTGCGAATGCGTGGAATACGTGGACGGACCCACCAGCATTCGCTTCTACGAGGTGGGGATTATGGATTTCCGCCTGTTCCCGGCGGTGGGGAAAATGGAGATTCATTACGCATACGAGAAAATCATCAAACAACTCGCGCGGGTCTTCCAAAATACCATGGCCAAGGGGGTCCACACTTGATGCTCATCATGGGCGTTGAGAGGGTGGTGGGAGTGGAACAGGCGCTCGAGAAATTCTTCCCCGACCATAACAGTCGGCGCATCGCAACGTACGTGTATTCCAAGGGCGAGCTGAACTATTACACCAGGAAGAGGGACAAGGACATGTACATTCAGCGGTCCACGAAGCATTTCCAGAACTCCCCACTCGTCAAAGTCGGGGAACCGATTCCACGACTCTCGGCTGCTGAGGACAAGCCTCTGGTGACGGAGGTTGTCAGGTACAAGACCCGGGAGCTCTGTCGCCACGATAACCCCTGGATACTGACGAATCGCGAACTGCGATATGAAGTGTACCTCCGCTTCATTGACAAGTTCTACAGGGACTAGGGAACGGTCATGCTCGTCTTTGCGGGATCCAAGCCCGTCTCCGCGTGCTCGGTAAGCTCTCCACTCTGTCCCTTTCTCGCTTCCAGTATAGAGCTCATCTGACCGTCTATGAATGCGTTATTCGGAGAATTCATGCCGTGTGACTATTGCTTGGCACTACAGATGTTGTGTCAGAGCTCCGTCTCCTTCGTGTGCCCCACCGATAAGTGCTTGCTGCGCCAGAGCGTGCATGCTCAAATCGGTGCACAGATGTGGCCCAACACCCTCGTGCCACAGCCACACACCCTCGACTTCATCCCTGACCCCAAGTCTCAGACACGGAGGCTCTAGGACCACGACCTCATGGAGAGCGAGTCTTCGGATGATGAAAGAGAGGGCAAGGAGGAATTGCGAGAAGACGCCCTCAACCTCCACGATGGAAGCGACTTTGACACGGAAGTGGGGAAGGACAAGGACGAGGATGATGAGGACAAGGACGAAGATGAAGATGTCGATCGCGCGGGAGGCCGACACGGCGAAGGCGACGACGTCGTGGACCACGGGGATGCCTCGGTGTCCGGCGTCTCTTCTGCCCACAGGGAGACGGATCAGACCGCGCAGTCTGATTCGACTCCAACCTCCCCTTGTCGCTCAAGTATGCCGCCGGGGAGGAATCAGACCCCGAGGTCTGATATGCACCCGCACACTCCTCTCTCTCCTTCCAACCCCCCATCTCCCTCCGCAAACCAACCTTTGTCCCCTCCACCTCTACCTCCATTTCCTCGCACTCCCTTTGCTTCCCCCCGACCTGAAGATCCGGCCTTGCAGTCGGATCCCGTCATGCAATCTTCCAGGGATCGCCACGCTCTAGTTCTGACCGCGCGGTCTGAAACAAGGGCACAGGCCTTCTGCGTTCCCACTCCCCGACCTCTGGCAGCTTCAGTGGAGGTGTCTTCCACTCCTGCGAAGGAGTCTTCTCCGCCCCCTCCCCCAAGAATGCTAATCCAGGACCTCCAGGGAGATTTGGTTGAATTGAAGAAGCTATTGTCTTCGGACAGGCAGGTGGAGGTGGCGAGGGTGAGGACCGACCTCGGCGCCTCTCCCGCGAATCCCAGTCGAGACTCCCTAGAAAGTAGGATTCAGGCGTCGTAGGTGATTGTCCAGGAATTGAGGTCCATCCGCGATCCATCCGATCTCGATGGGGATGCAAACATGATGAAGCTGATCGGTGTGTAGGTCAGCGTCGAAATCCTAAAGTCGGAACTGCCTCCCGCCAGGGCGGGCGAGCTTCTGCTCATGGCCCATACGCGCGTTATGCATCGGAAACTCGCCCTCTCGTCCATGAATGCAAAGAGCAACCCAATCGATCTAGACGAGGTGGACGATGAAGACTTGGACAACCAACTGGCCTTGGCAACAACCAGCAGAGACGAGTACAACAAGATGGCCAAGGCTGCGGCGGAAGCAGCAACATCGGACGCGGGGACTGCAACCGAGGCAAGAGGGACTCCAACCGCGGGGGACATGGACGCCAAACCTATCCACATGGACGTCAAGGCAGGGATCAACCTCGCGTACGTGGAGATGATGCTCGAGCGGGAAAGGCAGAGGCACTCGGGGGCGCTTGACAAGCGCAATGACGCCATCGACAACCTCGTGAGGGATTTAAGGGAGAAGGATCTGGAGCTCAAGACGGAGAGGGAGGAGAGGGAGCGGGTAGAGGAGGAGAAGAAGGTCAAGTGGAAGGCCAAGAAAGTGCAGCGGGAGAAGGAACTCGCGGAGGAGCAAAGGCTGCAGGTAGAGAAAGAAATGGAGTACAGGAGGGATCGGGAGACGAATACTTTGCTGCTCAAGCAACTGCAAGAGTAGATTCTGGCGAAGTAGGCCGCGCAAGCAAGTGCCCCTCCGATGGTTGCAACTCCCATTCCTGTGAGCAAGCTCCACAACGTCTCCGGAGTCTCCACGACGAATTCGATTTCCGCCGCCACGGCCACCGCAGCGTCCGGACTTCAACAGCTGGGTTCACGAGAGTCTGCAAATATTTCGGTGAGTGTCGTTGACGATCCAGACAGATTCGATGACCTAGCCCTCAATCAATTTCCGTTTGTGCATGTCGTTGGGCCAGTGCATCGTCCGAGCATCCACGACAATGACCCTTACAACTTGGAAGTCGACTTGGGAGATATGGAGGTCTCCTTCACTAACTTGACCCAGCAGTATGCTCCCTTGCAGGCCCCAATCGCTCCGGCGCAACCCCCTGTAAGGCACGAGGAGCATGCGCCAGTCGACTCACCTTGCGAGGACGTCCAAACTCCCACGGTGGGTAACCCCTCCACATAGCTCCCCATCTTTTGAATTGCGCTTCTAAGTGTAGAAGCTATGTGAGGGTGTTACGTCGGGCCGATCGAAGGTTGTCCTGACGGGTCCACCGTCCATGGAGCGACAAGCCCATAGATGTAGGAGCCCTCTTGGTGAGGCCTGTGACGATTTTAGTTGTACAGACATTTTAGTTGTACAGACGTGATTTTCGGATTGTTCATGAAACACTGTTCGTAAAGTTTGTACAAACATTGTATTCTATTTGTAATATATTGGTTTCATTTTTTGGCAATTCATGTTTTCGGCAATTCATGGCGGTGAGTGATGTGCAATGTAGAGTGTTGTGCGTTGTGCTTTCTATTCTGAGTCCTTTTGGGCAATCTAGTTACGCTCTTGGCAATTGGCATTTGCGGTTTAAGGTGGCCATGCTTTTGGGTTGGACGAAGAGTCTGCACTGGTACTCTGTCGACCGAGTTGCCCTCTTTGTCCGCCACCATCGTGGCACTGGAGGCTCCCGCCATTGCTGAAGTCCCCCCTCCGGTCTCTACGGTGGAACTCCCCCCTACGCAAGCTGCACAGGTCGTCTCTCCCATCGTCGTGGGTGTCCAGACTTGTGCTGCCACCACTCCAGATGTAACAAAGGTGAGGCTCGATCTCCTTGCATCCCTATGCTCATTGCCTCCGTAGCACTTGCCTAGATAGTTTGTAGGGATCGGACGTGGGTCTCGTTTAGAAATAGGATGATAATGGACAAGGGTTCACGTCTTTGTGTTCAAGCCTCCCACGCTTGTTGGGGGGGGGCGCATTTTCAATTGTAGACTCCCGTTTATTCAATTTTCAAATACTACTTTGAACAAGGGATTTCGCATACGCAGGCCTCGTTGTCGTTGCCTGCGCCGCCGCCTCCCGTTGCTTTGCCCTTGTATAGTTATTTTGTTGTCTTGGAGTTGGATGGAGTCCTATGCCAAGTTGAGCACGTCGGGCCTGTCGGTTCCATTCGCTCGCCCGCAACAGACGCACCATCGGAGGACGATTACAATCCCACGAAACGCCACGTCTTCGGCGAGTTCTCCGTCTCGTGTAGTCCCGAAGTGCGCAAATTCCTCAGAGGCTTGGCGAAGAGGTTTCACTTGTCTTTGTGGACGAGGCTGCCGGTTGTCATGGCCAATCCCATGATCGATTTCCTCTTCCGCGGCTTGGAGCGCTCGTCCATGCGCGTGCTCACGCTCGAGGACTGCACCTCCATTGTGGAGAGACGATCATGGCGGTTGTGCAAGTGTAGGCCCCGCCCACACCTCCCCGAGTGGCCTTGTCCGGTGCACCCCGTCCACTCCGAGTGGGATACCGACGTCGAGGAGGACACGTACGTTCAGTTCCCCGACCATCCCGAAGGGAGGCTGAGGCTCAAGGTTTTGCACAAGGCCGTCTGGGACAAAGATAGGTTCAAATCCGGCACATTCAAGGCCAATTCCAGCAACACACTACTCATCGATTCCTCCCCCGAGAGCAGCATCCTCAATCCCGTGCACAATGCCATCTTCCCGTTGTCGTACATTGGCAGCCTGCACGATTCCACCTTGGACAAGACGTTGCGACTCTATCTCAAGGGCCTGCTAGAGTCCGATCTTAGTGTGTTGCAGTACGTGTCTTGGAATCCGTTTTTCGGAAACCTCACGACGCCCCTCAATCCTCAGATAGACGCATTTGGGACTCAAAGTGCGCGTGTTAGCTCCGTTGCAAGACAGGTCTCTCTTGCTGGAGTATCCAGAGTTCGTCGGCATGTACAATAGAGATGGGAACGATCATTTCATCTATCAAAGAGCGAAACACGTGGTGCAAAAGAAAGAAAAGGGTTGATGCACCAAGCGGAATTGGATGGGTGTGCAAGGGCGGCGCCGCGTTCGCGCTATCGGCAGGTACTCCGTCGACAGTGCGCGAAGGGGCCCTCGACGGATGAAGTGACGGCGGACCCAAATGACGGAAGGAGTGGGTTCCTCCGATAGTTGCGAGGCGCCGGGCGAGGCGGGCGAGGACGTGACCTCGACTTCCCTATAAGAAGACATCACTACTGACGAGCACGTGGTGCGATGGTGTACGTATGTGGTAAGGTGGGTTGTTCGCTCCCTTGGATGGTTGAATTGAGGTATGCAGGGGACGACGAATGAGTTTGATGGAGAAACAATTTTTTCCCGCCCTACACAAGGCTATAGTCTAGGATGGGGTGAAATTGTTTGTCCATCGAATACTCCGTTGGTCCTCTTTTCCCACTCTAAACTTTGTCTTTTCGAAGCTCGTCCAAAAAAACGCAATCACGTAAGTACGGTCTTGACCATTGTCTTCGTTGTGTAGGATCCTTCCGAGCAATCACGTCTCCAAGTGGCCGACGCGACAAAGGTTGGAGTGTCAGCGCCTGCAGTTCAGACCGCACGGTCTGAACCGTGGGCAGCATCCTCAACTCGTCTGCAAAGGTTACGACGGAAGGTTGTACAGTCACGTTTCAAGTCCAAAGTCCTGTCTACCCTTCATTGCTTTTAATAATAGCTCCACACTAACATTGCTGAACGTGGACTCATGATGAGCCATGGATGACTTTCCCATACAACATAAATGACATTTACAGATGTATCTCATCAGAGATATTTTAGAAACATTTTCAGAATTTTAGAAACATTTTCAGTTCATCATTCTTGTCAACAATATACTCATTTCCACATTGGATAGACTAATATAGATATCCGCACTTCTTTAACACAAGTCCCCGATCCCATAGAGCGTGGTTCCCTTCGTCATAGCACGTAGAAGAAAGGTCAACGCATCATTTCACCAACGCCAGTAGGCATCTATTTGCCGATCATATCGTTTGGGTGGTCGTTGCACGGCACCCTGAGAAGGTCCAGAAAATATTCGTCCATTGTAGTGCTGACCAATTCGGACGATGTCACCGTGCTGGATGGATCGTTGTTGAACTCGTCTCTTCTGTGGAGCGGATGCGCTTTGCATTCACGGGACTTCCAAGGGCAACAACGGGAGGCGTTGCCATGAACCCCTCCCTCCGTCATCGTTGGAGGTACACCATGAGAGCCACCGGCCTGCGTCGTCCTCCTCCGCGACTTCCTTCGTCTCCGTGGGCTTCGACCGCAGCCAGTCTACCATTGCCGGGATGGGGACCGCTATGGACGGGGCCTATCAACGCACCTGTTGGCTGCTCACAATGAGAGTCCTCAAGTGAGAGTGGAGCAATGATATCCAACTCTGCTCATTCCTCGAAAAATGCACAAAAGCATGTGTTTGATGATTGCGCATTGTTGGATATGAGTGTTCGACTCTCACTTGAGGGCACTTGTTATGAGCAGACAACAGGTGCGTTGATAGGCACCTTTTCACGGCAGTCCCCATCCCGGCAAAGGTTGACCGGTTTCGGTGCCAACCCTCGAAAACAGTGCCCTTGAACAATGCGAGGAGGGCGTCCATGCCAACGCCTCCCGTCGTTGCGCACTGGAAGTCCCGTGAACGCAAGGCGCACTTTGTTACGGGGTGAGTTCCCGTGAACACAAGAGCGGGTTCAGTAATGATCCATCTGGCTATTGGATGACGATAGCATGGGTCTGCACTGCAATGGACGAGCATTTGACCGCGAACCTCGGAGTGCCGTGCGAGGACCTCACGACGATGTGATCGGCGAATAGACTCTTGCTAGTGTTGATCAAGCTGGAGAATCATCACGAAGCGACGATGGTTGGAGCGTCGGCGCCTGCAGTTCAGACCCCATAGTCTGAACCGTGGACAGCATCATCAGCTCGCACGTGGAGAACTTGGAAGGCATTGCTCGGTTGGATGCGCCTTGCGTTCACGGGAATTGCAAGGGCAACGATGGGAGGCGGTACCATGAACCCCTCCCTCCATCATTCGAGGTACACCATGAGAGCCACCGTCATGCATCGTCCTCCTCCGCGACATCCTTTTGTCTCCGTGGGCTTTGACCACAGCCACTCTACCATTGCCGGGATGGGGACTATTGTGGACAGGGGGCCTATCAACGCACCTGTGGGCTGCTCACAATGCGAGCCCTCAAGTGGGAGTGGAGCAATGATATCCAACTCTGCTCATTCCTCGAAAAATGCATAACAGCATGTGTTTGATGATTGCGCATTGTAGGATATGAATGTTCCACTCCCACTCGAGGGTCCTTGTTATGAGCAGCCAACAGGTGCGCTGATAGGCACCCTGTTCACAATAGTCCCTATCCCGGCAATGGTGTCACAATACTTGTCCACCAACCCCTTCTCTTGGAGCCCCGACATTCATCAGAGGCAGACGAAGGTGGGACTCAGAGTGCTCTGGCTCCGGTTGCATGGCCCCAAAGGAGGAAGGCCTAGATATTACCTTGGTGCGATTGCAAAAGAGGTTGTCGAGGACTCTGTATATCATAAGGTGGGCTTATCAGTACCCTACGTGGTCTTTGAGTGCTTTGTCCGGCCTGTCCAAGTCCGGAATTGACCGTTGGCCTTTTTGTGCAGGCTACTTGGTCTCTCTCCAATAGTAAGGCGATCTAGTTTTCGGGTGTCGACCACGTCCCCACGTTGCTTACACCCCCTCAACTGGGCAAAACTGTAGACTCTCAACGGACCACCATTTCACCAACACCAACAGGTGTTTATTTGCTATTCATGTCGCTTGTGAGGACCTTGTAGGGCACTCGGAGATACGCGAACAAATGCTCGTCAAGTGCGGTGTGGATCCATTCAGGCATTGTTATCGTGCTTGCTCATTTATGGTTGAACTTGCTGACTCGGTGTAGAGCAAAAGTAAGGACGCTAGCAGCCCATCTTCTGTCCGAACATAAATATTCATAGGGGATTCATGGCATTGGAATTGATGGCGCTCTTCTTCATAGGGTGTCACCTGCATTCAAGGAGCTCCTCGGTGCAAGGAAGGACGACGTTGTCATGCACATTCTCTTCTTGTTGTTCTAAGGTACTTGGTAGGAGCAACAGCCATCCACCGTCCTTCTCCCGGCATCCGGGGTTTCTGTGGACATGTGCCAGATGCGGTCTACTATTCCCAGGGCGGTGGATCGGTGTGGGGAGGGTGTCCATTGAAGTATCTATTGACTGCTCATACTTCAAGCTGTCGAGTGCATGTGGATCGTTGTAAACCAACTTGGCTCTCGCTATGCACCGTGGTATTCGGACGACGGCACATCCACTTGACGACTTGAGTTATGAGCAGCCAATAGGTACTCCAATGGGCACTCTCTTCACACCAATCCACTTCTCGGGAAAAGTCGACCGTTTCTGGTTCCCACCCTCAGAAGCTCCGAATGCTAGGACATAAACGGTGAATGGCCGTCGCTGCTACCAAGTACACTTGAACAACTTGGGGAGAATGCGCATCACAGTGCTGTCCTTCCTTGCGCCCAGGAGCTTCTTGAATGCAAGTGACGCCTTGTTCGCGAGGTGGGTCTTGGTATGTTTCAGCGATGACCATGCATCAACATCTTTCGAAGAAGAAGTTGACTTCTCCTATGAACGTGGATGGGTTGTGAGTGCTCTTGCTTTTACCTCTCGCGATCGACCGGTTGAACCATGATGTATTCGGCAAAGAGGCGACGCCGGAACTAGTCCATGTTGCAATTGACGAGCATTTGTCTAGGAATCTCCGAATGCCCTGTAAAGGCTTCCCAACGACATGATTGGCAAATAGGCGCTTGCTTTTGTTCATGAAGCTCAAGACCCTTCATTCAAAGTTGACTGCATGCGATTTTGGAGGCGCAATTTGAGAATGTGGCGACCTAGATTCTTAATGTGGACCATGTCCCTTAGTTGCTTACTGCCCCTCTAGTTTGCAAATTGTAGACTGTGAGCGGACCACCATTTCACCAACACCAGCGTGCGTTTCTTTGCTATTCATATCGCTTGTGAGGACCTTGTAGGGCATTCGGAGATACGCGGACAAATGCTCGTCAAGTGCGGTGTAGATCCATTCTGGTGTTGTTATCGTGTTGGCTCGTTCATGGTTGAACTTGCTGACTGTGTAGAGCAAAGGTAGGGACGTTGGCAGCCCATCTTCTGTCCGAACATGAATATTCATAGGGGAAGTCTGCTGATTCAAGACATTGGAATCGAGGGCCCTCTTCTTCGTAGGGCGTCACCGGCATACAAGGTGCTCATCGGCGCAAGGAAGGACGACGTTGTCATGCAGATTTTCCTCTAGCTGTTTGAGTGTACCTGGTGGGAGCAACCACCATCCACCTTCCTTCTCCCGGCATCCGGGTTTTTTGTGGGCATGTGCCAGATGCGGTCTACTATTCTTGGGACGGTGGATCGGTGTGGTGAGGGTGTCGATCGGATTACCTATTCGCTGCTCATAACTCAAGCCGCCGAGTGGATGCACATGGGTCTTTCATATCCAACTTGGCTCTCATTGTGCAAGGTTGGATGCGGATGACCCCACATCCACTCAACGGCTTCAGTTATGAGCAGCGAATAGGTAATCCGATCGACAGCCTCATCACACCACTGCACTTCCCGAGAAAAGTCGACCGTTTCTAGTTCCCACCCTCAAAAACTCTGGATGCTAGGACACGGACGGTGGATGGTGGTCGCTCCCACCAGGTACACTCGAACTACTGGAGGAAAATTTGTATAACAACGTCATCCTTCCTTACGTTGATGAGTTCCTTGTATGCTGGTGACGCCCTGTTCGCGAGGTGGGTCCTATTGTGTTTTAGCGGTGACCATGTGTCAACATCTTTCGAAGAGGAAGTTGACTTCCCCTATGAACGTGGATGGGTTGTCCGTGCTCTTGCTTTTACCCCTCACAGTCGACCGGTTGAACCATGATGTATTCGGCAAAGAGGCAACGCCGGAACTGGTCCATGTCGCAATTGACGAGCATTTGTTTGGGAATCTCCGATTGCCCTGTGAAGACTTCCCAATGACATGATTGGCCAATAAGCGCTTGCTTTTGTTCATGAAGCTCAAGACCCTTCACTCAAAGATGGTTGCATGCGGTTTTGGAGGCGCAATTTGAGAATGTCGAGTGCAGATTCAGCCCTCTGCATCGACAAATGAAAAACGAGTAGTGTGTCTACGCCTGAACTTAGAATGGTATAGTTCAGATTGTACCTTCCTCCATTTTTTCGTTTGTCCTGTAGCACATGGTCCCCAAAAGTTTGGCGTAAATAGTTTCTACATGGACTGCACCTTCTCCTGTAGAAGAAGGCTAGAAATGATGTAAACGGGTTTGGATCCCCATACAAAATCCACTATAATTACCCTATTCAATAAAGAATGTCTTCTTTAAACCGAGGCCGCGATTTCATTTGCGCCGCCCCCTCTTATCCCGTGCATACCTACGCATCCAGATCCGTGAATTGTTTTCCTCTTGGCCACTTTGCCCAAAACCCAAGTGGCAATGTGATGTGTCTTTGTGATCCACCCCAAATTGTAAGAGTCATCCACGCCTCGCACAACAAATGGCGCTTAGAGTTGTTTTGGAACTTTCTTTCAGGTAGCCTGCTCTAAGAAGGCACTAAATGGATATGATTTCATCCTGAAATGGACCTCTTGAACTTTGATTGAATCGAGGAAAAGGTGTTTTTATCACAGGAGCCCATCATTGTTGCAGGATTTCATCCCCCGGCTACCATTTTTGGTCGGATTTCATGTAGACTTGGCAACTCTGAACCGCCATTTTAATGGAATACCGCCATTTTAACGAAATTCCCCATACAAATAGAAAGTACAAGAACATGCTGGTGAGGGAGTTGGTAGACAGGGGGAAGGCGAGCAATATGTTATCAGCAAACGACGTGATCAACGCAGCCGGAGACATTGAACTGCAACCGTGGCAGGACTTCAAGACATAGTTGCGCATCAACGACTTTCACACCTGGTACCTCCAGACCATCGATCCGGAGTACCTGAAGTCAGAGGTGCTGTCAGGAAAGAAGAGTGTTGCCCCGTCTGATGAGCTCCTTGCCGCCTTCGCCCGTGTCATGGTCAACTATGAGCGTTGTGAATATGTACGGAGGTATTTGCGGGCCACAATGTGCTGTTGGATCCGAGCCGATAGCAAGTTCGACCCAAGGCTATACACGTCTACAAGAGGCAGAACTGGATCCCCCAGCGCATTGTAGACGGACCCACGAACCTGAAGTACTACGAGGTGGGCATCATCGATTTTCGCCAATTTCCGGGTGTGGAGACCATGGAGATCATTCTACCAACATGAGAGTCCTCGAGGAGGTGGAGAAGGTTTCGCAGTCTGCCATGTCCTTGTCGGTGCACATGTGGATGATGATCTTCTTTTCGAAGCGAGTGGTTGCCATGGACAAAGTTGTGAAGGAATTGTTTCTTGATCACAACAGTGCGGCGGGAGTGCAACTACGTATGTAGGGCGGGGGAACCTACGTACAAGGAGAAGAACAAGGTCACGGTGATGTACCTGCAGTAGTCCCAGTGGACGTGGGTCAATTCGAATCTAGTGAACAGAAGAGACAAGGTGCCCTCACTATCTGTTGATGAGGATGAGGACCTAACCAATGACAGAACCATCTATATGAATCGAGAGGTCTATCGTCACGACAATCCAAAGATCCTGTCGAAGCATGAGCTCCAATACGAGGTGTACCTGTGGTTCATCGACAAGTTCTGCAGGGATCAAGGGACTGTAATGCTCGTCTTCGCTGGAGCAAAACCAATTTCGGCGTGCACGGTGAGCGCCTGACCATGTTATGTTCTCATAGTTCTGCTAGTGAACATCATGATGTAGAAGGTTCTAGAAATTGTAATATCAGAAATGATTAAATCCTTTGTGTGCTCGTAGATGTTGTCGCGTAACTCTGTCACTCTGATCATCGCCTCGCCAATGGCCCTCCTCCGTCAATCCGTGCATAATCGCAAAGGTGCAGAAATGTGGCCAAATATTCTGGTCCCCGGTTGGACATTGCGTTACGAGTATGTCACCCCGATACCGGCGAAAGCCACCCGGCCGGAGTTGGACGAGGAGCCCAACCCAACCATCGAGGAAGCGATAGCCGACGAGGCCCTCAACATCATGGACGCTAAGCACGTCGACATCAAACACCCCGACATCGACATGGACAAACATGAAGGAGATGAACAAAGTGAGTAGACCGCGAATCGGCAAGACAAGGAGGGCAGCCAAGTAAACAGAAGGGAGACGTCGCTGGATCACGATAACAACAATGCGAGCGAGCAATCAAAGCAGCCTGGTTGGAGCGGGCGTCCGAAGCTGAACTCTCACCATGATGATCCGAAGGATCCAATTCCTCCGGCGTCGCCATGTCACTCCACTCCTTCTGTAGTAGATCAGAGCGGGCGATCTGATCCGATACCACTTGAGGTCCAATCTCAAGTCGGAGCAAATCAGAGCGGGCGGTCTGATCCCATTCCACCTCCGTCTTCTCCTTCTCGAGTAGGAGCAGATCAGAGCGGGCGGACTGATCCCAGTCCACAACAATCATCTCTGCCTGGGATAGATCAGGGCGGGTGGTCTGATCTTGTATCTCATGCCCAACTGCCTCGTCAATCTCATGCACCTGGCGGCGCCCGCTCTGGACTGGTCCGTTCCCGCTTGCCTGCTTCATTCTCCCCGCAGTCCTGGCGTCGACCTCCGCCATCCCAGCAGGTTCAGGGCGGGCGCTCTGATGTGCGTGCTCACTTGTTTCGCATTCCTGCTCCCCGTACTCCATTGTTCGGAGGTGCTGCGGAATTGGAGAGGCCAACCACTCCACCCAGGATGCAGATCGAGGACTTGCAGACGGAGTTGGGCCTGATGAGGTCCCGACTATCTGATGAGCAGCAAAAGGAGTTGGAGAAAGTGAGGGTTGATCTAATTGACACCCCCGCTAGGCCCTCGGAGAAGACAATGGCAGAGAGGATCCAGGAGTCGCGGACCATCGTCAGAGACTTGAAGTCCCTTCGTCCCGTGTCCGCTGTGAGAGAGGAAGCGAGCGTGACGACATTAACGCTTGTGCAGGTCGCTGTCGACGCTCTTGAGTTGGAACTCCCTGAAGCCACCCTTGAAGAAAAAGTGATGTTGGCCCATGCTACAGCGACCGCATGACAACTGTCGATCATTCAGAATTCTATGGATAGCCCGATCAAACTCGACGACATAGATGATTTAGACCTCGAGACGCGCTTGTCCAATTCGGCCAAGTTGAGGCAGGAGTGTCGGAATCCATAATAGCTTAGGACAAATTCTAATAGACTAGAAGAAATTAAAATAATAGAAATTTGAAAAAAAATTAGTTTAGACATAGACTAATGGAAACAAATAAATCCTTAGAACTACTTTAGACTTAATTTCGGAATCAGTACAGGAGCATGACGGAACTTGACAATCCGGGTGGACGGATTCAGGAGCCGGAACACAGTCATTAAATACAGCAGCTTGCGGTGGTAGACTAGGGATACGTTACGGCGTTCTGTAGCCTACGTTCCCATTGTTGTGAATGTTGGGCGTAGGAATAGTATATAAACCCAGCTCCTCTTCATTTCTCGCCCTCTTTCAGTTGCTTTGCATTTGGCTGATAGTGAGAGAAAGTGTGTTGAGTTAGGGTTATGGCGTTAGGAGAGGTGAAACGGATGGCAAGGGTTAGTAGGTGGTATACGATCCCAGCCCGGAAGATTAGTCCGGTAATTCCGACGGATCCATTGCATTTGCATTAGTTAGAGGACGATTTGAAGGTCTTGGGATGTACAGGTTTGCTGAAGAAACCCTGGACCGTCCAGAGTGACCAGGTCCTCCGGGAGTTGGCGGTGGGCGCACCGAATCAGTACGACCAGACCGTATGAGGGCATCCGGACCAATGGACGGAGGAGTTGTGGGCGGAGGTTTACGGATTCCCCAAATCCGGAAACGGATTCATGGCCCGAACGGACCATATCACCAACACAAGTTTGTGAATCCGCTGCACCCGAAGGAAGGCTACGCCATCAAGGATTGCCGGGACCAGTGACACAAGTGACTGCTCCGGTTTCTCCTACCGATCATGTATCCGGACAAGAGTTCCCGGGTTACGGTCACGATGGCCAACACGATATTCGGGGCATTCTAGGACCGGGTCGTTCACTGGGGTCGGATCATGGCGAATGTAGTGGAGCGGTGCACCAAAAACCTGACGAAGAACAAGCCGAACCCGTTCAGCACGTATCTCCTCCACCTGTACCAGCACCAAGAATTGCTGACGGAAGACGAGTCGATGGATTACGAGACCGGGTTGATCATGCTACAATGCAACTACACGGATGACTAGGAGCCGGAGACGCAGGACTCTGAGAACGAGGACGAGGACATCAAGCCGGAAGTGAAGGAAGAGAAGGTGAAGCCGGAATAGAAGTTGACACAGAGGGAGAAGGAGGAACGAGAGGAGGCATCTGCAAGCCGAAGACGGAAGTCTACAGATTCGGCAGCCAGAGGTAAATTTCCGGGTCCCTTCCTCGCACAAGATACAAAGGAATGGGAAGGACCACGCTTCTTCGAGTGCAGAGAAGAGTGGATCCGGACCGCAAAGATGTACCACGACAGGCTCGCGGAGATCATACTCCAGTCTGCGGACGTGATGCACTGTGAACCGGAGAACCTTCTGGACATGCTGAAGGCGCTGCCGCCCGAGTCAAAATGGAACGAGATGAGGACGGAGATCCAGAAACTCAAGACAAAACGGGAGGAGCTCAAGGGGAAGCTGAGTTGGACGGAAGGGAAGTTGCACCACTCTTAGGAGGCAACGCAAAAGGCCTACGAGGCGTTCTAGACCTTCCAGAAGTGGATGGTGAGTCCGGCCGACCTCTACCACAAGGCGACCCTTTCTGACAAAATGCAGAAGACGTCCGCGGCCCTCACCAACACAAAGATTGTCCGGGTAATATTGGAGATGTTGGGCAGGATGGAGGCATCCCTGAAGGAGTTCCGGTCCATGATCGCGAACCTGGATCTGAACAAGCCCCTCGACTTCGGTGGATTTCCGGAAGTCCTAGATGTCATCGCTACACCATCCACGCAACCTCCCATCGCACCCGCAAAACGAACAGGTCAGTTTGGATCTCTGTTGAACATAGTCAGCGCAGGAGGACAAAGTCCCGTATTTCCGGATCTGGGGATGCCGGTCCGAAGTAGTCTGGACGCCCGGATCGAGCTTGTGCAGAATCCAGCGCGTACACATCCGGAGCAGTTTGATGACATCGAATCGCCTCTGCCTGTGCAAATGCCAACGCCGGATCCGGTCCCCATTGAGCTCTCGGAGGAAGTAGAAGCTGAAGTAGAGGAGGATCCGCAGTCTTTGGAGAAAGCGGACCGGACTTTAGTTTACACGGATGAGACGGATTCCGCCAGTCCGCCAGTCCGGAAGACTTCAATTATCACCTGGGTGTCTCTCCGGACACCCCAGGGCAAGACTAGCACTCAGGGACAGTTAGGTTTCGACAGATTTAGGGGGGCCGGGTTGTATTCTGAGTAACCTACTTTTGGAAAAATCCGAAGTTGTGAGGGTTAGCCAGTCTGTACCTTGGTTGTGATGGAAAGTTCTTTGGGTCCGTGTCATTAGGAAGTTAGAGTTAAAGTGAGATACAAGGAGTGGTGTTGTCTTTATCCCTCTTAAAAAGTAAAAAAGGACCCTCTGAGGGTAAAACAGAGGTATCAAAAACCGTGTGTTTGAGTTACGGATCTGGTGACGGAAACGATCCGGATCTGGTAGAGATTCCGAGAAGGTATAGAATTCGAGTGGGGAGTGATATTTTGAAGTATTCACATTAACCAAATAAATAAGGAGTTTAGAACATCCTCTGGGGTTCCCTGGGACGATATTCCGTGTCATCTTGCCACGTTGTTGTAGTTAAGAGCGCTTACTGCAGTACTGCGCGTACGACAAAGAGTATGACAAGACTCTCAGAGTCGCCCAAGCTGCATCATCATCGGATGCGGAGACTGTACCTTGTGTCGGGGGTAGTTCGAATGCGGGGACTGCGGAGACGAAGCCGGACATCAAGGTCGGGATCAACGTCGCATTCGCAGAGAGAATTGCTGAACAGGTAAGGAGGAAGGAATCGGGAAAGATGGACAAGTGCTACAAAGAAATCGATGCATTGAAGAGGGAGAAGGAGGAAGAGAGGAGGCAACAGCAACTGAGAGAGGAGAAAATCGAGCGGGAGAGGCAACAGTGGATGCAGGAGGAGGCGGAGAAGAAGGCGAGACAAAAGGCCAAGAAAGTAGTGAGGGAGAAGGAACTCGCGGAAGAGAGGAGGAAACAGGCCGAGAAGGATGAGCAAAATGCAGCGGCTTGGAGGGAGAACATGGAGTTCATAAGGGAAATGAGGGAAATGAGGGAAATGAAGTCCCAAATCAATACTTCCAAGACAGCGCCTTCTCCCTCTCCTCCTCCTCCCGTCTCTCCAATTCCCACTGTTGCGAGCGAGCTCCACAACGTCTCGAGAGTCTCCACAAACTCGGCTTTGGCGACGGTGTCCGCGGCGTCTGGACTCTGGCACCTGGCCTCCGGAGAGGCAGCGCAAACTGGGGTGAGTGTCACTCACGAGCCAAACGTTGATGACCTGGCCCTTAGTCAATTTCCGTTTGTGCATGTCTATGAACTCTCCCATCGTCCTATCATGCACGATGATGACCCTGACGACCTCGACGTCGACTTGGGAGATATGGAACAATCCTTCACTAATTTGACTAAGCAATATGCCCCGCGTGCAGGCCGCGATTGCCACGCAGCAGAGCCCGGAGACGGAGGAGGAGCAGGCGCCGATCAATGATGACGAGGCTCCCGCGGTGGGTAACCCTTTGACATAGCTCCCATCATTTATATTTGTCGTGAAGTTGTGGATGCTATGTGAGGGCGTTACGCCGGGGCCTTGAGTTTGTCGAGATCCCGGCGAGTCCGCGGGGCCGTGGGTCCGTAGTCATAGGGGCTCTCCTTGTCTTCGCTAGGATTTCAGTGGTCATGTTCATGGAGCGTAGACATGGGCTTAGGATGTGAAATTCTCTTCTATGAGAGCGGGTCTGTCTGTAAAACATTGTTATATTTGTAATATATTGGATGTATTGTTGACAAACATAAATTGCTCAGTCTTTGGTGACTGCATTCCATTTCGCAATACGTTTTTCTTTTCAATTGATTATGTGCAATCTAGTTACATTGTTTTGATTTTGGGTTCAGGGTGACAAAGCTCTTGTACAGGGGGACGCGTCTGCAATGTCCCCACCTGTTTCGGTTGCTCCACGCTGTCGATCGTCATCCCCTCGCCCGAAGGAAACCGTCCCCATGGAAGTCGACACTATCGATGCCACTAGGCAAGCAGTGCCTGCGGTCCAGGTCGCCACCCCCACGGATGTAAGAAAGGTGAGGCTCCATTTCCTTTCAACTCTCTTATCTACCTTGACTAGATCGGGCATGCGTGTCTGATTGATTAGCACGTCGATGAAGAAGAAGGGAGGCACCTCTCAATTAGCACGCATGTCTGTTGTTCTGGATCAATGTCATTCATTCTGAAGTCCACTTTGAGCATGGGGTTTCGCATCCACAGGCCTCGCATCCGGTGTCTGAGACGCCCCCTCCCGTTGCTTTGCCCCCTTTCAATTATTTTGTGATTCTGGAGGTAGAGGGGGTGTTGTGTCGAATCCAGCATGTCCAACAAGTCCTGCACAACCCCGTGCCCTTGGGAGAGGCCCCGTCGGAGGAGGAATACAACCCGAGTAGACGCCACATCTTCGGCAAGTACACCCTCTATTGCTGTCCGCACATGCGCCACTTCCTGAAAAACTTGGACGAGAAGTTCCACTTGTCCGTGTGGACTAGACTACCCGCCACAATCGCCAGACCGGTGGTGGACTTCCTCTTTCGCGGCATGGAGTGCCTGAAATCCTTGTGCGTGCTGGCCCTCGAGGAGTGTATCTCCATAGTCGAAAGAGGGCCGGCGAATCCGTGTAGGTGTAGACCTCCCCTGTACATTCCGGACACACCTTGCCCCGCACACACCATCCACGTCTCGCCCAATCCCGATCTCGAGGAAAACATTTACATTCAGTTCCCCGATCATCCCGAGGGGCAGCTACGGCTGAAAGTTCTGCACAAGGGCGTCTAGGACAAAGATAGGTTCATGGTGCCGAATTTCAGGGCAAATTCCACCAACACCCTACTTGTCGATTGCTCACCCAAGAGCACCATCTTCAATCCGCTCTACAATGCCATTTTTCCCTTGCCCTATGCCGGCAGCGAACACGACAGAATCATGTTGGGGACATTGGCCTCGTATCTCCGCGACTTGCTAGATTCCGGTCTTAGCGTGTCGCAATACCTATCCAGTAACCCCTTCTGTTGGGGCCCCGACGTTCCCATAAGGTAGACGAAGTTGGGACTCAAAGTGCATGCGTGCGCTTCATCGCAAGACGGGTCCCTCTTGCTAGAGTATCCCGATGTCGTGAAAAAGTACACTAGGCACGAGAACGATCATTTCATCCCTCGAAGATCTCCAAGAGAAAATAAAGGGAAGAAAATTACATGATGCCGACTCGTGTACCGATGCTTGTGCAAGGCCGTCACCGCGTTTCCACTCCCGGAGGGCCCTCCGGCAACGGTCTGCGACAGGAGATGAGGCACTCTAAGCGACGACGGACGCGGATGACGGAGGAATTGGGCTCTTGCTCCAGCTCCATCGCCCCAAAGGAGGAAGGCGTCGACGTCACCTCGGCGGGATTGTAAATGATGTTGTCGACAACTACGTGTATCGTAAGGTGGGCTTATTACTACCCTACCCCGCAATCGGCGGTTTGAAATTGATGCTCTAGCGGAATGTCTTTTGAACCCCAATTCCTCTCTACCCGTTCTCTTTGAGTTCGTTGTCCGTCCCTCCCCCAATCCGAAACTCACTATTGGCCTCTTTATGTAGGCTACTTGGTCTCTCTCCAATAGCAAGGGCGATCTAGTTTCCGGGTGTCGGCTCGTCTAGGTGAATGGTTCAGGGCACCCGCCCTAAACCTTGGGCGACGTCCTCGTCCCGTTGCGCCGAACTCTTGTCTTCGATGTTAGGACATCCCTTCAGACAATTAGATTATGTTTTAGGATTTGGGATGTCTAGAAAGTACTTTAGAACTATTACATTGTACAAATGCTTCTCTTTCATTTCAAATATAAATTGTAGTGCATCCCCACATTCTTTATAGACATATACGTACCCACATTGCTTATTGCCCCCTCTAGCTTGCAAAATTATAGATCGTCAACAGACCACCATTTCACCAATGATAGCGGGCGTTTATATGCTATTCATGTCTCTTGTGAAGACCCTACAATATATTCGGAGAAAGGCGGACAAATGCTCGTCAACTCCGGTGTGGATCCATTCTGGCGTTGTTATCGTGCTTGCTCGTTTATGGTTGAACTTGCTGACTGTGTAGAGCAAAAGTAGGGACGCTGGCAGCCCATGTTCTATCCGAACATGAATATTCATAGGGGATTCATGGCACTAGAATCAATGGCCCTGATCTTCGTAGGGTGTCACCTGCATTCAAAGAACTCCTCGGCACAAGGAAAGACGATGTTGTCATGCACATTCTCCTCCTGTTGTTCTAAGGTACTTGGTAGGAGCAACAGCCATCCACCATCCTTCTCCCGGCATCCGGGGTTTCTGTGGGCATGTGCCAGATGCGGTCTACTATTCTCGGGGCGGTAGATCGGTGTGGGGAGGGTGTCCATTGAAGTATCTATTGACTGCTCATAATTCAAGCTGTTGAGTGCATGTGGGTCGTTGTAAACCAACTTGGCTCTCACTATGCACCTTGGTATTCGGACGACGGCACATCCACTTGACGGCTTGAGTTATGAGCAGCCAATAGGTACTCCAATGGGCACTCTCTTCACACCAATCCACATCCCGGGAAAAGTTGACCGTTTCTAGTTCCCACCCTCAGAAGCTCTGAATGCTAGGACATGAACAGTGAATGGCCGTCGCTGCTACCAAGTACACTTGAACAACTTGAGGAGAATGTGTATCACAGCGCCGTCCTACCTTGCGCCTAGGAGTTCCTTGAATGCAAGTGACGCCCTGTTCGCGAGGTGGGTCTTGGTGTGTTTCATGGGTGACCATGTGTCAACATCTTTCGAGGAGGAAGTTGACTCCCCTATGAACTTCTGTCCGGACATGAATATTCACAAGGGATTCATGGCATTGGAATCAATGGCCTTCTTCTTCGTAGGGCGTCACCGACATACAAGGTGCTCATTGGCGCAAGGAAGGACGACGTTGTCATGCAGATTTTCCTCCAGCTATTCGAGGGTACCTGGTGGGAGCGACGGCCATCCACCTTCCTTCTCCTAGCATCCGGGGTTTTTGTGGGCATGCGCCAGATGCGATCTACTATTCTCGAGACGGTGGATCGGTGTGGTGAGGCTGTTGACCGGATTACCTATTTGCTGCTCATAACTCAAGCCGTCGAGTGGATGCACATGGGACTTTCATATCCAACTTGGCTCTCACTGTGCAAGGTTGGATGCGGACGACCCCACATCCGCTTGGCGGCTTGAGTTATGAGCAGCCAATAGGTATTCCGATCAACAGCCTCATCACACCAGTGCACTTCCCGGGAAAAGTCGACCGTTTCTGGTTCCCACCCTCAAAAACTCCGGATGCTAGGACATGGACGGTGGATGGCGATTGTTCCCACCAAGTACACTCGAACCGCTGGAGGAAAATTTGTATAACAACGTCATCCTTCCTTACGCCGATGAGTTCCTTGTATGCTGGTGACGCCCTGTTCGCAAGGTGGATCCTGTTGTGTTTTAGTGGTGACCATGTGTCCACATCTTTCAAAGAGGAAGTTGACTTCCCCTATGAACATGGATGGGTTGTCAGTGCTCTTGCTTTTACTCCTCACAGTCGACCGGTTCAACCATGATGTATTCGGCAAAGAGGCGACGCCGGAACTGGTCCATGGCGGAATTGACGAGCATTTGTCTGCAATTCTCCGAATGCGTTGTAAGACCTCACAAAGACATGATTGGCCAATAGGCGCTTGCTTTTGTTCATGAAGCTCAAGACCCTTCACTCGAAGTTGGTTGGATGCAGTTTTGGAGGCGCAATTTGGGAAAGTGGAGTGAAGATCCAACCCTATGCGGTGGCGAATGAAAAACCAGTAGTGTGTCCCGGCGTGAACTTAGAATGTACTTAGTTAAGATTGTACCTTCCCCCTATACACGGCAACCCGTAGAAGAGAGTACTAGGAATGATGTAAACGGGGTTGGATCCCTATGCAAAATCCACTATGAACCTATTCAATAAAGTATGTCTTCTTTAAACAAAGGTCGCGTTTTCATTTGCCCCCCTCTTATCCTTGTGCATGCATACGCATTCAGATCAATGATTTGGTTTCCTCTTTGCCACTTTGCCAATAACCCAAGTGGCGATGTTATGTGTCTTTGTGATCCACCACAAATTCTAACCGTCATCCTCGCCTCGCACAAAATATGGCGCTTAGAGATGTTTTGGAACTTCCATTGAGGTAGAACGCTCTAAAAGCGCCCGTCCTCTTGAAAGGGCTCCTACAAAAAGGTACTAAATGGATATGATTTCGTCCTTAAATTTACCTCTTCGACTTTTGGTTGACCATGTGGAAAAGGTGTTCTCTATTGTAGGAGCCCATCAACGGCCTAGGTATCCGCATTTTCCTTTCAATGTTGCAAGTGGACGCATTTGGAAAAACTTAATGTGACAAATTGGTGCATACAACAAATTTCTTTGGAAATCCGTAACTAATTCAGAAATGCGTCGAAAACTACGAATCCACTTGTGTTAGGTTCGGCTACTATTTTTCTATCTCTGAGCAATTTCTGATTGTGGAAATCTATGAAAAAGGTGGAGTTGCCCTTCAATGGTCGATTTCAGAGCATATTTCCTGACCGTCTTGTTCTGAGGACAACGTGTTGGCCCTTAGAACACGATGTCAGACATGCCCCATGATGGACATCTACGTCACATGGCGCCCATACGTATGGGCTCGATTCTATCCCACATGCGGAGAAATCAACGGAAATACACATATTTTTCCACCTCCACTCCCATCTCCAAACGGAATTTCAGCCCCCTGCCATCCCCAAAACCGCCATTATAATGGAATACCGCCATTTTAATGAAATTGCCCATAATAGCAATCAAAGTCGTCTGAAAGTGCAATCCAGTGTTGCAAAAAACTTGCTTCTTGAACTTTGAATGCTCATATCTCTAAATCTGTACAGTCAAACATTGTACAATTTTAACCACAAAATCTTAAACAAGTGAAGTTCAAGATTCTATGCTTGAGTTCCACAAAAGTTTAGTTTTTTCTTTGGACAAACACAATTGAAATGGCAGTTTTGATTTTTTCTTCACAGAAAAATGGCCTTGGGACTTTAGGGGTTAAGAAAAAACTGAAAATGGAAAAAACCTATTGGAATTATTTGAAAATTCACCAAGCCATGCAAGTAGCGATGGAAATTAGCTAGAAAAAGAAGCAATTGGTTATTTAACATGTATAGGGTTAGGTCTTTAGGGCTATGTTTTCACTTTTCACCCAATAAATACCAAGATAAACATTTCTAGTACAAATTCAGAATATAATTACATAACAAAATTGATTTGAGCAACATTAGGTCTTGTATTCTTGTACTACATTGGTTTGAAAAGATGTGACAAAATATTTTGCGAATACACTAAGTTCATAAATTTCGAACACACATTACGAAGTGTACAATAATTATTAAAACACCACGTCAACTTCGAATGCCAAAAAAATTGTAGCATTTTCTTTACTAAATCAAGAGAGAGCCGCAATATCCAAAATTGGGCCTTACTTACAAATTTACAATATTGTTCACCAAAATGCTTTACACTACTTTCTAGAAATCTCTTTTTGGTTTAGGAAGTCACTCATATTAGGAAGAGGACCCACTTTCTCGTATTCTTCACCTGTCTTTCCCATTGTATCCTTACTCCACTTCATCCATTGCATATAATACTCGTTTTCGGCTCTCATATCCACAAACTCGTCTTTCAGCACTTGTATTCTGGTCTCATGGAACTTCACCAAATTTCGAAGCATTTCTAACTCCTCTGGAAGATTACCGTATGTCAAGGCCGTTGCCAAAACCTCCACCTTCTTGACATGTTTTTGGGCCGCATTGTAATATTTCTTTTCCTCTTCGGTAATTTGCACACTCAGTGCTCGCCGCTCATTCTCTGCTTTCCTACGTCTACGTTGTAGGGTTTCCAATTTTGATTCCCAGAGTAAACAATGGTTAGCTTGCGACAATTTCCCGGTGCTCTGCTTAGCTAAATATTGGTCTCCATTCTTCTTGAAAGCAGCAAAATCGTCATCTCTCTCTTTGAGTATTTGGTTGAGAGACCTCAATTGTCGCTTCAAATAAGCTTCAGTGGGAGAAGACACTTCGCATTCCTTCAAATTCTTCAAATCCTCACTCTTTGTACTGAACGATAAACGTGCACTCTCGATTTTGGCAATCAATGTCTCCTCATTGTCTGATGAATCACTATCACCTTCTAGCATCGCACACTTCTCTATGGAAAAGTCCTCCACTTCCATGGGGTCAACTTTTTCCAAGACTTCTTCATGGGGGTTTGAGGTAATGGGCTCTTTTCCACGTTCTTTCTTCTTGTGAAGGCCCACATCCAAAGACTTCATGGACTCAGTGACGAAAACATCTTCATCATCGCTAGAGAAGGAATATCCGTTGTACTCATGGGTGTGCTCGTTTGAGGAAGAAGTGGAAGACCAAACTACTTCTTCATCAGCAACAAATGATGCTCCATGCTTAATCGGTGTCATCATCTTACTTATATCAAGAGGATCCTTTGCCTACAAGCTGGAGGCTTCCTCCCACTCTTTTTTGTCTGGTCTATGTGAGTCTCTGGCATCACCAATGGGTACATCTAACTTCCTCTTCGTGCGTCCAAATATTTCTTCTCCTTCTAAATGGGGTATGCGACTTCCAACACCTTCAGATCCGGGTAGTGTATTTAGTGCCTCTGCTATTTTCTTAGGATCTCCGCTCCGTTTTGCAGCTCTCAATTTCAACTCCCCCTTTGATGGACCAGAGCCAGATGCATGTCCCTTCAAGTAAGCGCGATAATTTGTCATCTACATCCATGCACGGATACTATCATCGCAAGTTGCATCAAACAAATTGTTACCTTGATTTCCCGACATTTGAAGCCACTTGTTATGTACTGTTTCAGACAAGTTGCATGAAGGCATGTCAACCATCTCCTCCAAACTGAATCCCTGAAAATGCTCCCTCCCCCCCTCCAAAAGTCACATTCAATGGAAAAGAGTACAAGCAAGAATCATTGTGATTTGAAAA
Source organism: Rhytidiadelphus loreus (assembly GCA_947034895.1). Taxonomy (NCBI): domain Eukaryota; kingdom Viridiplantae; phylum Streptophyta; class Bryopsida; order Hypnales; family Hylocomiaceae; genus Rhytidiadelphus; species Rhytidiadelphus loreus. The sequence goes on along the minus strand of OX344763.1, from coordinate 66,000,772 downwards.
CCATCGAGTTCATGTACGGGGCACATGAGATGACATACATTTAAATTAAATTAAATAAAAAAAGAAGCTAGATCTCTTCAGATTTGCAATCCTAGGCCTTCTTAACTAATTAGAGAAAACTCACATTTACATACCATAAAACATAGAAGACCAACAAAATATAACATTTTTTTCCCAATGCAAAAACAAGAAAACAATTACAATAGTGCATGGACCTTACCATTTGCATGAAGCCTCCCTACTGCCTATAACGGAAATGCCAAAATGCAAGCCAATGGTCCAAGTGATGAAGTGCATCTTCTGTGGTAGCTCTAGAAGATAACCGCCATGATTGAATTGCTAGGTATTTGGTCTCCGCGTCCTTCATATTCTTTGCATCTTTGTACTGTTTACATAATAAAGTGTGTTGTTGTTGGAATGCTTCCTTGATATACTTCTGTGTGTGTTTTTGAAGTGACGAACTCCAATGCAACAAACAAGTCCACTCTCGATTTTCCATTTTCTGATTGGCAGAGCCACTACCATAGATGATACGAACTGCATTCCAATTGGCCATAGCACTATTAGCCATAAACCCCCTGAAGTTTGGGTTTTCTATTCCGTGTCATAACATGACAGCATTCAAGCATATCCAAAAAAGCACTTGAACCTCGGTATCTTCTGATTGCATATCGCATGTGGAAATGGTCATCACCTTTTTGTACTCAGGGTCATACACATGGCAAGCCATCGTGGTCCAGTCCTTCATACACTTCACGTGGTCGAACATCATCCACGCATTTTGTAGATTCCCTCCGGATTGCATGCGCTTCACCAGATCCACTCCACTCCCGGGTCCTTCTGTGAGCATCTTGAAAATGTACACCTTCTCCTTCCCTTGTCCAGGGAAAACGCTGTCATGAATGAATTCGAACTTTGCCTCTTTCTTCATGGTCATAATATTGTCGATAACGCCTCTGCGGTTGTTTAAGCGGAAAGAAGATATGACATTGCAGATGTTTGGACTGCTTAAGTACTTAAAGCAATCCATGACCTCTTCTAGTTCCTGTCCTTTCAACATCTTCTTCTCTCCCTCTTCATTGTGAAACAAATAGGTTGTTAGGAAATCTTTGCTAGTAGAGAGAGCAATTGCGGAGTTGGTGGCCAGAGGTGTTTTGGCCACCTACTCCGCAATGAGTCCACAAATCTTTTCTGCAGAGTCTTTGTACATGCCTTTTGCTACGGGGTGACAATGATCTCCAATATGAATAGCCGCCCTACTCATTTTCGGATTTTCACTACAACAATAGTAAATTCTAGCACTGCATGTGCTCAAACATGTAGGTATAACTTTGCAAAGCTTACAAACTAACGTGCAATCTTTGGGAGCAGTATCCCCTACTGCAAAAGGAAAGGTTGTATACCCGGTCTACTCTGTTTCATTGCGTTTTCTAGCCCTAGTCAAGTAATCGCACTTTGGATTCACATAAGCAAGATGACCAGCGCAGTATGACTTACAAAACTTATGGTTATAAGAGTTGTTGATGTTTGTGGTCACAACTTTGCACCAAGGATGCCCATCATAGTGCTTGTCCATCCCTTCTAAGTTCTTGGCTGCAAAGAAAGAGGAAGATGATCGGCATAGAGGCAACTTGAAGATAACATCACCATTGAATATTGGTGGAAATAATTGCACATGATGGTGTTGCATAGCATTCAGATCCATCATAGACAATTCATTTCGAGATCTATGCATTGTCGCTAGTCTATTCAAACACTCCATGATACTTACTCTATCGACTGGAGGTGGATGCAATGGAGGCTGTGAAGACAAAGACTTCGACTGACTTAGTGAAGAAGTACTACATACTGAATTCACAAGAGTCGTTTTCACAGATGCATTTTGACTAGAGCTTGTTTTCTTATCGAGAATGAAGTCAGGAGACTCTCCTTCCGATTCACTAGACAATTCTATGATTGCATCTAATTTCTCAAGTTTCACTTCACGAAGTACTACATGCTTTGGAATGGCCAGAGAAACGTCACTAGGTGAATTAGGTGAAACGGCATGTGCAATGTAAGGCATGTCTACTGTGGAATTATCGGATTGGCAGTTAGGAATCTTAGTGGATGGAGCTACAATAGAAAGAGGAAGTCCATATGCTCTATAGTTTCCGGCACCAAGGTACCAGCACTGCATTCCAACTTCTAGAGACCTCATAATAGGGATAGATTGTTGCACTTGACCTAATTCAGACATCTTTTCCTCTTCGACATATATGGAGGCTTCTACAAACCTAAAACGGACATGGAGAAGGTGTGATAGAACTCTAGCATGTCCTTCCTCTCCTAGCGGAAACACAATAGGGACCTCATGACCATCTACTCGAATGCAAGCCATTGGGTGAATCTATGAAGAGCGTACTACAAAGGAGAACAATGAATTCTACATGTGAGACCAGGTACCTAAGAGTTTCTCCACTCCTTTATTCCCCCTACTGGCTTATTCTTTCCTATACTTATTAGTTTGAAGTGAAATCATATTTTTAAGTCCCTTTGTATTAGGGTACCTTCATTTAATGCTATGGTTTTTCCCGAACTTCTAAAAGGGTAATAATCGTGATCAAACAATTAAGTTCCCAAACAATATCTGAACCACCAAAGTCCATTATAATGTTTGGTTCATTATTCTAGTAGTAGAGTCACACAGTATCTAGTAGATCCTTCTTTAAGAAGCCGTTTTTTATTATAATTAAGTATTGTTGATGTCCAGTCTTCTTAATGATTTCTTTTGGAATTGGTGTTTTCATTTCGTTGTCAAATTCCAAGTACTACACTTACGCGTTTAAAATCCTAACAATAATGACCTAATCTACCAAGAAACTGTCATTAAACAACAACTATTAATGTTCTCTTGTGGAAGGCAGGGCCTCCAACTGGGTGACATGATTGTAGTATTTCCATGCCGTAGATAGGAAGCTAGAAAAAATGGACAGGTCTACTGCATTCAAAATTGCAGCGTGCAAACCGACGGCGATATTATGGTTTACAAGTCTTTAATGAACATGGAGGTGGCCAATTCACACGTGGTTGAAATAAAGACTGACAAGAGCATTTCCGGAAGCCCTATTGAACCTCCAAAGCCACCATAGTTGGCGCCTAGGGCCTTGGGGTTTTAAACATCATTTTGAATTCAAAGGATGCATCTATAAAATGTACACCCAACTCTCACCGTCAAGTTGCAAATCCGCACACTTGTCATTGATTTCCATATAGTACTCATTGGTGGGTCCTGAAACACATAAAAGGGAGCAAGTGGCACTCTTCGTAGCCATTTTCCTACCATAGTTTCAAAGTGACATTTCTTCCATATATACGTCTCTCACTACATGCTTGTAGAGAACCTAGGAGCTCACATTTATAGTCTAAAGCTTAGAAAGAGGTGGAAGAGACACACCTCACTGTATTTCTCTTCTTCGAAGACATTGAGAAGAGCTAGGATGACATGGGCAAAGAGAGTGATTTCTAGAACATGTCAGTCTCTAGCTGGAGATTCCCGAAAAGTACTCCAATTTGGAGCTAGAGTCAGTGGTGGAGAGGAAGACATGGGAGTCCTCAACAAAGATGCAGTTCAAGAGATGTCTAAGGACGCTAGTAGCGAACAGTGTGAAGGGAGAGAAATTGACACTGCAAATGTGAGAACTTCTAGCATTTTTCAAGTACTTTTGATACATTCTTCTTCTTTGCTAGTCACCTTGGGGCAATAACCTATGGGCTATATGACACTTGTGGTAGTAAGTATTTCTTTCATCTGCATGAATTGAGGCCTAGTGTGATCAATTTTATATGATGCCACCAATATCCAAACCATATTCAATTGAGGAGGTCTTACATTAGGGACCATTAGCATATATTATCTGAAGGTTTAGACTGAATTTCTAGAAGCATCTAAATATATATAACGAGTTGGGAAAAACGTGAAATCTAAGTCCTGTTGCAAGTCATTCAAATAGAAAATTACCATACACACGTTTGTCGCCTGAGACAATATTCCAAGAACTTTGGCGCACTAACGAAGAGGTCAAACCTGAGAATGAAATCTTCATCAATTTTTTACCAAACCACAATGAAGAGGGGCCTTCCTAGATCCCCAAAGTCTAGCCATGTTCACGTATGGGCGGATTCCAATTAAATTGGTTATACACCATTGCACCCAACCCTGGTCCCAATCACGGCTTCATTCGAAGATCATTTGGAGATCATTCGTGACAACAATCGGAGCTCCTGGAGACATTATCGGCTGCATTTGCGCAAATCAACGGTCCACAAGAAGTTGCAGCGTTTTTGCCTGTTTGCTTGTCCTCTTGTCCAGACGTGGCGGCATTTGAGAGTCCAGTCGTGGCGGCATTTGAGTTGAATCCTCTAGTAGTCTAGTCGTGCCGGCACGAGACCCCCCCGCAGAAAGTTCAAGCGGAAGCTGCCATGCTGAACCGCGGTGAACTCGTGAAAGTAGTGTGTTCAAAATTTCATTTTTTTTTAAGCATCGGTGGATCCAGAAGTTCCCGCGCGGGGGTGTTTAACTGTTGGTGGAAGCGTGTCCTCACAAACAAATCCTCTCCTTCCCATAATGTATTTGGACTTGTCAATTGAGCAAGGGTCCATAGTCACAATTTCTGACTTGTTTGTGAAGCAGGGGAGAATGACGCGGGCTACAAGGAGCCGCGGGAGGGAAGATTCAAGTGCGCCGAATGCTCTCGAAAGGGTGACACCACTTCATCGGCAGCTGGAGGTATGGACTTGTTAAAATGAATTTTTGGTTTTCTTTTGTCTTCATGATGTGTTGAGCCTCCAATTAGTTCTCGACCGTAATAGGATCCGAGTGATTCGTGAGAGCTCACCCGTCGCCGACACACCCTAAGCATGCCTGCCGAATGCAATCTCCTTCGAGGTCGACCACGACCATGACCTGTGAGCAAGACTCCCGTTCATGCCCGCAAACAGAACCACCGGGCAACCAACCCAATTTCTGTGACCACACCAAGCCACCAACTTGGCTACTGTAACTACGCCTTCAAGGCCCCCAACCAGTTCGTAAGCAAACGCGCTTAGAGGAAGACACCCCAATGACACCCCCGACCATCTTCGCCAATGCCCCTGAGCTTTCTTGTCGATGCCCCCGAGCATTCTCGCCGAGTCTCCCGCACTAGTTTTGGGGGGTCCCGCTGACTCTCCTTTGCGGTCAGTCGGATCCGACTGATCCCCGAGTAGAGTCGGCATGACCCTCCAAATTTGGTTCTTCTTCCAACCGGTCCCCCTCTTGAATGTGTCTCCGCTTGATTTTCCGCTTGATGAAGCCGCCATAAAAACATGATCGGGGCCCTGTTTGATCGTGTCAAAATCCTTGATCTTATCTTGTGAAAGTCTGTATCTAGCCTAAGGCTCCCTCCCCCACATGCTTTAGCTTCACCGCGTGCTTCAGCTTCACCACGTGCCCCCGAGTTGCAGGTGCGGCGCGCTTCTACTTCACCTCGTTCGGGCTTCATAGAGCGTCCTCAACGCTTGAACGTCACCGCGTCCGGCCACTGCGATGAGCTTCTTTTCTCCGCCTTGCAGCTTCTCGATGAGCAGCCTCTTCTATTTCTGCGATCAACTTCCCCTGCGGTCCCACGATCCGCTTCCCCGTGACCAGCCACAAGTTGAACCATGATGAGTTTACCCGTGTTTGGGAATTGTTGGCTTACGATCCGCTTCCCCGCGACCAGCCACGAGTTGAACCACGATGAGTTTATCGTGTTCAAGAATTGTTGGCTCACGATCGACTTGCCCTCGACCAGCCACGAGTTGAACCACAATGAATTTACCTGTGTTTGGAAACTGTTGGCTCATGATCAGCTTCCCCGCGACTAGCCATGAGTTGAACCACGATGAGTTTATCCGTGTTCGGGAACTGTTGGCTCACGATCAGCTTCCGCGCGTTACCAATTATTGGGGGTCTCGCAGACTCTTCTCCGAGGTCAGTTGGATCCGACTGATCCCCGAGAGGAGTCGGCGTGACCTCCAAAAATTGGTACTTGATTCATACTTACCTCTTGAATTGACTCTTTTGTTCCCATGATCATGTAGGCTCGGGACAAGATTTTGGTAAGGAGCCCAAGATTGTATACCGAGCTTTTGTAACATTGATCCTACATTGTCCCCTTAGTCCCACAATAATACTAGAGTATGTTTCTTGAGATGGGTGGGCTTGTCCAAAAGGCAGCCGGCGGCATTTTCCAAAAGGCAAAGACATTTGGAAAATCAGGATTCTGAGTTTCTACTTGTTGGAGTTACCTTTTTCTTGGGGTCGGGCTGACTTCATCCAGGGAAGAGTCGGATCCGACTGATCCCGGGTCGAAGTTTGCACAAACCCCCCAAAATGGTACATTAACCTTTTTTTTTGTTCAAAAACTCCCTAAAATCATTTAGTCCTTTTCTCTCTGCAATTTGGTAGGCTTTCTTGACATATGTTGACTTGAATCAAGGTATTTTTTAAATCACTTGAGAATACTAGAGTAACCATTCTCAAGTCAGCCCACAGTTCTTGTATCCTCTCTTTATTCCGGAATAGAATTAGTGGTATTTATCTCTAGTTTCAATTTATTAGTGTACCTATTTTAGGGGGTCAGGCTAACTCCTCCTAGGGTTAAGTCGAATCCGACTGATCCCTTGGTGGAGTCAACGGGACCCCTCCAAAATGGTACACAATATATTCTTTTATCTTTCATTCTGTATTCGGAGGGATAAGTCATTAGTACATAAAAGTTAATGTCCACAAGCTGATTGTGAATTTTGTTTCAACCTTAGATGATTATACATTGTATGTGAAGCCCAAGGCTTGTGTACAACTTCATAATTGACTTCTGATTTGAAGAAATGTCATTGTTATGCATAGGTTGGAGTTGGTCAGCATGAATCTGGACCAACTAGACTGCCTATTAGTGCCCCAATGTCTCAAGCGCTAGGCCCATCTCAGCCTTTCACTCCTGCAAATACCACGATGGAGGTCTCTAGCGATTCAAAGGAGGAAGAGCCTACAAATGAAGACTTGGTAAGCTTTGATGATATTATGGATGCTGTTGATCATGCTGCAAATGCTTTTGAGCATTCTGAGCATAGTCGTATCAGTGACCTTGAAGGGCATTCCCGTTCTATTCCTCGGCTTAGGAAATGGCGACGCCAACATAGGACACATGTGTTCTCCCCAAAGAGTTCGGAGACTGAATACAACTCGGATAGTGAGATATCTTCTTTGATTGATGGTCCAATGTTTCTGGACTCTTGTTAGTGCACTTGTAGCACTAGTCAGTGCACACGTGAGGTTGTGCTCATTCTCTTGAGTTCAGATGAAGATGATGATGTAGACATTGATTGATTCCATTTGATTGGAATTAACTTTTAGTCATAATCATGTAGACCCTAGCATGTCTAATGTACCTATGACTATAAATTTTTATTTATAATCATAAATATTTTATTCACAGTATGTTGCTGCACTTTCACGCTCATATTATTGTTTTTTGTTTTATTTTGAAGCAATTTTTATTTATTTTGGATTTGATTCAAATTTTGTAATTTGTTCAATCTTGATGAATCTTCTGTTTTCCCTTTTCAGATGGATGTGTCCCCTGTCAATTTATCACAAGTGGTGCAAATTATAGAGACTCTAGAAACAGATGATACCGAGCAACCGGAGATTGGAGATGAACGTGAAGGTGAAGAAGACTTTGTGGAAGACGAAGAGAAGGAGTTGTTGGAGGATGAGCTTCGAAGACTCCAGAAGGTAGACTCGATGGCTACAATCGCATCCCTTAGAATGAAGCCAGAGAATTTATTTCGGCTGCAAATCCCACTTTGCAAACTCGTGCCAATGCCCATGGTGCGGCCAACCCTCTCTTGCGACCTTATCAAGCTTGAACAAGAATTCGTCAATGGATACCGAGATGGAGTAGCAGTATTCTATGTGACGACTACAAATGAGGCCGGAGAAAGCGCGGAGTTCACAAAGGAGGAAATGGATGCGTGGGGCCCGCTGTGGAAGGAAAATAATGATATCTTCAACAAGTATGTGGAGTCTATGGCTATGCTCAGTTTCTTGAAGAACTTGAAGTTCTACGTTTGTGATGGGAATCACCGACGTTTGGCATGGATGAACCATATTGCCAGACTTCATTCCACCTCACAAGATTGGCATTGTAGTGTTGACTCCATCGTGTTGGATACGAAGGGAAAGATTGAATTGGTCATGCATATCATGCATGACATAAATAAGTGAGTACTACATTTCATTTTTTCCTTTGTCTTTTCAGTCTTCGTTTGTTTTGTATGACTTCCAAATGTATTGTTGAGTTATGACTTAGTGTCCTTGTATGAATTGCAGATCAATAGAAGACTCCCATGTGAAGACTAATCTGGTACACAGATTGTATCGCGTTTAGAAGTATGGTCTTCTCCCCATGGAAAGGTTCAATGAGATGCTCAGACCATCAAAGGTCAAACGCTGTGGAGCTTTAAAAGTGAAGAAAACTTGGTACTCCATGCCGGTGGAGGTCTTCACGTCATTTGTTTTTCGGGTGAGAACAACTTTGTACTCTTTTGCCTTCATCAATTATTCTACTATATTTTCTGTATTCATTACCAAATTTGTTTTGTAATTATTCATGAAACGTTTAATTGTCGTAGCAAGAGATCGCATAGGCAGTAGATGCTGCAGTGAGAAGGTACAACAAGGTCACTCCATTTGAAGAGAAGAGTCATGAAGGTGTCGCGAATGCCATGAGAATTGGAGCCAAAGAAAAGAATACAAAGTTGTATGTGAAGATGATCAAATTAGTAACCGTGGCCAATCCCGCTCACGGACCTGAGTTCCTAGCTAAAGTAAGTGATGTGTTTTGAAATTGACTTCAAGGTACTATTGTATGTTGAAGTCTTAATTCTTATTGCAAATGCAAATTTCATCTTCTACACGTAGAAAAGCATTGGAGCACTAATGAGGTTCCAGAGATGACTCTGGAAAAACTCCAACTGGTGGTCACTTGCAACACAATTCCATTTCACAAGATCAAGTTCCTCAAGTGGTGGAACTCTTCATTGCCATCACGTGATGCTAGGAGGTTTCCGCCACGACCTGTATCTGAGACGTTGCTCGGGCCTTTCTTGAACAGATGTGTATAGTACGCTGGGATAAGTGCTCATTTGTGTGGTGTTCTTCATCCTTCCATGCAGTAATTTTTGTAATTCAATTCCTCACTGTTAAATAATCAAAATTCTAGAACTAGGCTCTGCAACTCTGAAATTCTAATTGCCCTTTTGTTTCCATAGATCGAAGATGCAGTTGTGGAGTACTTTGAAGACGTGGTCAAGCAAGACAATATCATCATCAACATGAAAGTTCCTCAGCAACCTGAGTTCCTGGCAGATTACATAGAAGGATGGAGAAGGAAAATCTGGGATCAAGGATTCTTGGCAGTTCTTAGAGGAGCCAACTATTTCAAGAAAAGTGTCTCTTTCATGAATTTTGATGGATCCAAACAAGCGGTTCGAAGAGTTCTTTTCCGGTAGGTTTCTTGTACTCAGGGTTGTACACTACGACACCGCGACACTGCGACAGACAGACGTTGCGCGATGTCTAGTAGAGCCCACGCGACGTCAAGTTGACCAAACGTCAAGTTGACTTTAAAAAAATCCTCCTTTGTTTACGATTTTGACATATTCAAGTCTTATTCTTATAAAGTGTCTCAATTTAATAAATACACATAACATTTTAAATTCAAGTTCATAATTATAGTGAGATTTCAAAGTTTTTTTGACTGTGAAAATGGCCCTACTCGACAACATGTCTAGTAAACTCGACACTTCGTGACACGCGACATGCGACGTCAGATGTCATACACGACACCAAAACTCAAAAATATGTTAGACAAGACAACCCTGCTTGTACTTGTTTCATGCCAAGTACATGCAAATTCAGTAGATTTGATCACTTGTCTTTTAGTTGGAGGATTTGATGGCTTCAATTCCCTTACTGAATTCGGGTTACATATTGAAGGGCTTATTCATTAATTTGAGACAAGTTGGGGTCTCATTTTAATGCATTCTATATTTAGAATGAAATTAATATTCAATAAATTGAGACTCTTCAATAAATTAAGACTTCAAAATGTTAAAATACTTTTTTATAGATTTTTCTACTTCTACATAAAGTATCTCCAACCAACCATTTACTATTTCATTTCTTGATTTACTGGCTTTGAATCTACATACAATACACCATGAAGTTATAAATTGAGACATTTCTTTAAATTGAGACTACCTTAAATCTAAAAAACTAATCCCCATACTTCTCACACCAAAATTTTTAAATAAAATACACTTCAACCAAATACAAATTGAAGGCACATGTAAATGTATTATATACAGAAGCAATAATAAGGTAAAAATATATTCTATTAATAGCAATAAAAATGTTACATAGCTCATGCATCATGAAAGAAACAATCAAAGAAACAATTGCAAATACTAAAATGTAAAACCACATTGAACCTCAGTTCCTAAATAAAAAAACCACCAATAGACCTATAAACTATTCCTCGCCTTCCGCAGAAGACACTTCATTCTCTGAATTAGAATTAAAGGCTGCCAGGGATGATTTGATGATGTTCATTTGCATCTTGGGAATTGTAACTTTTGTAATAACTTGAGGTTGATCTTCAGCCCCCCTTCTTCCACGTGGCTTGAAAGCCGTCATGATACAATCCATGTTGAACTAGCACGGAGGGATTACACGATCCTCGTGCCACACATTGCCAGCTTTAGTGTCCCATCCAGTATACGTATCCATATTGATGTGATGACTTGAAGCAGGCGTCCAATATTGGATTTGGATCAAATGAACATGTCCAGGATTTGGATTTGGATTTGGATTTGGAAGAGCCCTCGCAAGCCAAAATGGCTTTGGGTCGTCATCTTCTGGGCGCACCGCAACAAAATAACCTGCGAACACATCACGATCAACACAAAATGAAGGACGTGGGTGGTCACGCCTACGTCCAATGAAAGGTGCATCCCGTGCAAACTCTTCACGTATTGTACCATCCCTCTGCATTTGGTCTTCTGGTTCATTAGTGATCCTAGAAGCTGGCCAAAATCCATCTTGTATTGTCTCACGCACCTGTAGAAGGGCATCTAGGGCAGATCTCACACCTTTCCAGTAACTTTTTATGGGGTCAATCTTCCTCCTGAACTCTCCAGATCGGTCGTCATCTGACATTGCACTCCAATGTGCAATAAAACCATTCAAACCCTTTTTGATCTTAGGTAGTGCTTTCATATGTTGTGGAGGCAAAGGTAGCGGACTATCGCTTGGTACTAGGGGACACCCGTCTTCGGTCTCCGACCACAAGCGAATCCCTTTCTTGTGCAGTGGGAGCCAGTCCTTGTCGGTACAAAGATATTTATACTCCATAATGGGCCAGCCACTAGAATCCATGTGGAACTTGAATTGTTGACCTGAGGAATGACCTTCTAAGAAATCCCCACTTGTTCCCAAGTACCCGTGCACAAATCTTTTGAAGTCAGGGACTTCCTCGATGAAATGAGGAATTACTGGGTGGGATTCACAATCCATGAAGGACTTCATGAGCCTTGGAAGTATCTGGTAGTCATTGGTCTTCAACATGGTGCTCCATCGACCAAACAAAACATCAATGTCTTCATGTGTGTGTCCAACTATAAGGAAGTTGATGTATATCTCACGGAAAATACCTTTGAATACAAATAGAGAGCAGAAAGCAAGAACCTATCGGTTCTTATTGTCTCCTGATGCATTGTCCAATTGCAAAGTCAATATAGGCAAGAGGGGCTGAGCGGGGATAGGTTCTTGTGGAGGAATGAGGGAGTCTAAGCAAATTCCCCAGCTAGCTAGCACAGCCTTGGTTAGCATGGATTGGTCATTGTCCTCGGAAAATAAGATCCGTGATGAATTTTTGGGCAATCCCTCAAGATCATGCAACAATCTGGAAATGGAGCCAATGGTGTGATTGGAGTCCATTGGGAAAATATCTAACCCATAGTGTGCATAACGAATGTCACCATGACCATGAGCAATCATGCCGGTCACAACAATGGGCATTTTCATGAAAGAATCTGTCACTTTAGTCTTGTGAGAGGTGAGGAGAAGCAGTCTTCGAGTGATCCATTTTATCATGGATGATGCAAAGCATCCTCTCAAGATACATCACGGAATACTCTCTATTTCCGTAGTAGAGTTCCCTATGTGCCTTCTGCCCTGAAAGGTGTGTGGTCAAAATTCTATCCCATTTGTCTTGCGCAGTAGAGAGAGGAGTACAAGCGGTCTTCAACTGCTTGTATGTATCGCACATACCACACCTCGAAAAAGTATCTCCTTGTGCCTTTGGAGCAAACTCAGGGAAAGACGCATGACGGATGTTACTCAATCTACTAGGAGAAATCGGTGACAAATTAAACGCAGCATTTGCCTCATTGATTTTTGGTAATTGATCACTCCAACGGAAGGCTGACGGCAATACCATAGCAGGGACTCTTTCCCCAGATGCCAAAGTTCTTGTCTTGTGCGGCATTGCTTCAGCTTCACCTACGATCAACATTCGAAGTGTGGCAGTAGCTTGTACGGTTTTTTCAACCCGAAATTCCCATGCGCTTTCACTTGCATCCCAGATTTGGCCTTCTCTTTGTACCGGCAGAATGTAGCTTTTGAAATCCCGTGTATTGTCCACCAAGCAGTGGGACACACTTCAAAGTTCTTCAAGGTAATCCAATCCTTCCCATCCTGGTCCTTGTGCATTTGTCGATGAACTTCAAGAAGGCACTTGTTGCGATTATACACACCATCGATTACATGCAGTTGAGAATGTATGGCCTGAATTTCTCGACGTGGAAATGGCTGCAAGCAATTCTTGGGGCAACATGGCTTTGTAGACATCTTAGTGATCGCCTGTGTTGTGAGAAGCAATTCTTTTTTGGGAGGAACGTCTACCTCCATCCTCACACGAGAACTTTCATACGATCGAATTCCCACACGACCATGGCGGTTCAAAGCATTGACAGCATTGTTATAAATGCTAGTTTGATTGTCGTTGTATAGACTAACACCATTCAAGAACACTCTTTTAATGTGCTAGGAGTGCATGGACCACATCCACCCTGACGGTATTTCATCCTCGCATAAGGACTCCGCAATCTGAATTGCCACATGGTCATCACCAAGAGGTTGACCATCCATGTCAATAACGAGGTCCGCGTCAACGCTTCGACAAATCCCATTAGCGACGTCATCACCAGCATCATTCCTCAAGGTGACGCACTTCGAGATCCATGACGGACGAGGAATACCGTTGCAAGGTGCGACACCCTCAGGAAGAACATGTACCGGAACGGTAAAGTCATGTAGACCATGGATGTCCATTCTACTATACAAAGAAGTTATCCATGTCAGAAGCGAGAGCTAAATGATAAATGAAGTCATCCAACTTATCCTCGACTCGAAGGAAAATTTGGATTAGCAGAACGGACGGCATTCATAAGTAGAACACGAGCATCTCACGAAGGATCTCAAGCGCAAATCAGAGACTGACAAGCAAAATTATCATTGATGCATAGATAATGTCCTGCCTACAACATGAGAATATAAAAACGGAATCCTGCATCGGATAAACCCTGACAGTCGAACATCCTGCTTTCGTCCACATTACCCCGGAGACTAAAACCATTCCAACAGGCTTACTAATACAAAAAATCAACTCTAGGTACATTGAAATAGTGAACTGAAAGCCATCTATGAATAGTCGATCTAGATTTTACCTTCGACTCGAAGGTAAGTCAGAAAACTAGTAAGTTGACATCTGAAGACCTTACCTTCAACTCGAAGATAACTATTTTGGAGTGTCTACATTGAAAATGATAAATAAAGTTGGCTACAGGAACTGATCAGAATAACACTAATTGTGATTAGCAAGGATAGTGACAACAATATTAGTTGTATAGTAAAATTTGGTCATTCTGAAACTTTTACGCCCTCGGCATTCAAACTTCTTGCTGTCGTCTACATTACCTGAGATTAAAACCATCCCAGTAGGCAAACTAATACCAAAATTACACAATACAGGTACATTGAAATATTGAACTCAAAGCCATCGAGGAGTAGTCGATCAAAATTATTCCTTTGACTCGAAGGCAAGTCAAGGAACCTGTAAGATAACATCTCAAGAGCTTACCCTCGACTCAAAGATAATTGGATGGATTGTTTACACTGAAATTGACAAATACTGATAACTATAACACTAATTTTGATTGGAAAGGTTAATGACAACATTATTACTAGTATACGACAGTTTGGTCATTCCATCATTTTTACGAGTGGTAATTTAGTGACAAACGGATACAAAATATAGAAAGTGGAATTAGATACACTAATTATCACCCAACAATATATATCAGTATCATTGTAGTTTAAATTTCCTAATTACCCTCGACTCGAGGATAAAATGGTGTCTCCCTAAGGAAATCAGCTATTGCTAAGTCCACAATTCTGACTGCAAACAAATATTAAAAAATGACATTCTCACATGTGCTGCTACAATAAAAAAATAGGGGTAAACGGTCATGTAACTGAAGTATTCTGATACTATTAAATTCAGGATTGAAACATAGATTGAGCTACTTTATCTTCGAGTCGAAGGTAATTTAGATTATAAAATGGAATGGAAGCAATTAGTGCTTATGACAATACTCAAACAATATCATTTCAAATTTATACTTATCTTCGACACAAAGATAACTGTACGCCTACTTGCGGTACCTCTTTATCTTTGACTCGAAGATAAAGTAGCCAACTCCACGCAGGTTCTTATAATGAAGTCTTATTTTCACGCCTTAATTTTCGGAGGCTTGAATTCGGATTATTAGAAATGGAATTTCAAATCACAATGGAAATGGGACCCTAAACCGACACATCGCCTACATGAACTTGTAATATGTGGTCAGTAATCTGACTAGTTTAACATAACGAAATCAAGGAATACTAAATGGAGAGGGAAAACAGAAGCGACACTCATAAACAGTCTTGCGATATGAAATCGTCTGCAGCTTTACAAACTCCTTGGCTCTTCGCAAAATCATAAGCACAGACCTCGTATTGAATGCAAAACTTCCTACCAAAATAAAGAACTATAGATTCGAAGAAGGAGCGGCATGATACAACTTTGCACGAAATATTCTCAACTTTGCACGAAATATTCTCAACATTGCGGACCTCGGATGAGAGCAGCGGAATGGGGACACTTGCAGCAGTAGGGAAACAAACTGAAGAAAACTAGGCGGGGAACAAATGAGGCGGCAAATTTCAAATTGAGAGGACCTGTCAATGAATCTGACAGTCATTAATTCATAGAAAAAGAAAAAGAAAAAGTCGCAGATTGTGCACTATTTTCCACTCAAAATGCGGGACTCCACAATAATTCGAGTGATTTTGGTGACCTGAGCTGGAAAGAGGCCATACACAAGTCAAATTGGGTTTTTTTGGGAGCAAAATTTATTGGGCTTTACCAAAAATCTGGATGAAACCTGGAATTGAACGTTGAAGACAGATTCTGAATTAAAAACGATCTTTTTTAGGATTGCAGACACTACATTCATTCGTCTAATTTAGGGTTTTCACCAAAGAATGTGGAGAAAGGACTGAATGAGATCCACTTGTAATACCTTCCACAGTTAAATAGGATATAGGGTTTGGGTTTGGGTTTAGGGTTTAGGGTCTAGGGTCTAGGATTTCGGGTTTACGGCGTTAGGGTGTAGGGTTTAGGGCTTGGGGTTAAGTTCTTTTACGATTAAATTTCTCAAAGTTTTAATTCAAAGTGTTTGAAACTTCGATGGCTACATATGTTATTCTGCCTACGCATTCAAAGTGTATTCAATGATCATTGAAAATTAACAACAATTTTGTTTATTCTCATCATTCATACATAAACCTCCTTTCCAATATATTATAGAAGAAAAATGTAACAGTTGAGGTAAATTCTGAAATGTAGACCACATAAATTCATAAATTGAAGCCTTCTTTTAAGATATAAAAATTTTTAACTTCAAACTTTAAGTGAATACAACATCAATAATTTACTTTACATACTTGTACAAAAAATTCTTATTTTCATACAGAAGACTCACGTAAGTGGATATATAGGATAATTCACATTCAAGCATTTTTAAGTGTTAGAACCTCCCTGCCAACTTTGATTATTAATGAAAGATGAAATAATTAATTAAAACATACTATCAATTATAGTCACTTGAAGTGACTATGACTATGATTCAATGCTACCTAATTAAAGAAAAGGTCAATCATGATTTATACATTGCAATGTCATAGAACAATAAAAGTGCAACTTGATACCAATTAAACATCAGACTAATAATGACTATCTTTGAGAGACACAATGAATGATAGACAATCATATTAAATAGTGTGAAAAAAATTCTTATAAATATGTGTTTTTAAAAAAAAAAAAAAGAATTTCAATTGTAATGACCCTAAATCCATTCCGTGTGCAAAATCCATGGTTGCATTTCAATGACACCCATTTTTTCTTCATTCAAATACTAACAAAAAATCGGTGTGACAGTTTTAACATTTGGGTGAACTCAAAATCCATGAGTCATGGAGAACGTACACGTGGGTAAGGAAAAAATATGTAGAATTTGGGAATACCCAAAACATGCTTTCAAAATCCATGGTTGCATTTCAATGACACCCATTTTTTCTTCATTCAAATACTAACAAAAAATCGGTGTGACAGTTTTAACATTTGGGTGAACTCAAAATCCATGAGTCATGGAAAACATACACGTGGGTAAAGAAAAAAATATGTAGAATTTGGGAATACCCAAAACATGCTTTTAAAATCCATGGTTGCATTTCAATGACACCCATTTTTTCTTCATTCAAATACTAACAAAAAATCGGTGTGACAGTTTTAATATTTGGGTGAACTCAAAATCCATGAGCCATGGAAAACATACACGTGGGTATGGAAAAAAATATGTAGAAATTGGGAATACCCAAAATAGGCTATCAACATGCTTTTTTTTCTTGTATATTTATATTAGGAACTATCTAGAACTAAATGCAATCTTTTAACCGTTTTTTTTTTGGCAAAAACAAAATCTTGCAAAGTAGTCAGACGTCTAAAAAGCCAAAATGGTGCCTAGAAGAAATTCAAATTAGTATGGAGTCCTAGTAGTGAAATTTGTTTATTTTCACAATTACGACATTTGACTCCAACAAAGATACATTTACAAGCCATTGAAAAATACTTCAACTCATATAGGTGAGGATGGAAGTATACATGGAGGTGAATAAGTCTAAATTACATGAATATGTAATTCAAAAGTATTGCATTTTTGTATACTAACAATAAATATAATGCCAAATGTCTTCAAATTAGTGTAGGAGAACCTAATAATTATGGGACAATATATCATTATTTCTTTTGTGTAATGGGCCAATGAATGGGTTAAGCATAATAATTGCATTGTCTCGGGCATCATTAGTGAAGACCGGAAATTGGTTTGGCGGGTATCATTGCCAGGAATATGGTCGGGTATCTAGCTGGGAACAAGGTCGGGTATCTTTTGGAACCCGTTGGGTATCTACTTGAACAAGGTCGGGTATTGCGAGATCGGCTGCGCTGTCGGAGGTAGGATTTGGCGCTCCCGCATTCCGCTACAGTTTGTGTTTCTGTGTTTCCGTTTGTTTTGCATCACCTTTTGCCTTCAACTGTATGGGCTTTGTCGGCTACTACAAGATTCAAGCTCTCCAGCATTGCACAGCAAGGATTGGCCTGGTTTTGGCCGCGGGATCGTTGCTTTTTTATTTTGGATCTCAATGTGGCGGAAAGGCGGAAGAGTTCACTGGTTGCGCGATTTTGCGAGAGCTTCCAACCATGAGTATTTCAAATTCCCTCTTTTGATTTTCAACGATTGTGATTGTTTCTGATTTGTTTGAGAGTGCAGGTCTTCTTTCGAAACAAATTTCTTGTGGCAATTATCTTTGTTTGGACTTTTCCTTCCCACCAAACCACGAAAGACACCGGTAGCTTTGCTTAGATTTACTTGTTGTTTAGGGTATTCTTGGTAGTAATAGCTTAAGGGTTTACAGTTCTGTGAATGCCAAGTGCGCTGAAGGTGTTTGGATTTGATTTCAAGAATATTTTGTTTGTATTTGTGCAGTTTTAGTATTTAGTTGCTGTGGATCCAGTCATGGTTACTCTTTGCTTCACTACGATTGGAAGATCGCAATTTCTATCTTGAAGCTGTGAGCAGTTCATGAGCAACTTTGTTTGCCACGACTTGGAGAAGCAGAAACTACTCAAGAACTACTCAGAAAATTGTGAGTTCATTCTCATTTCACTGCATTGGTATTGGTATTGAAGTCTTTGTTGTTTTCATTAGCTTAGGATTTGGGCTGTTGTTGCACAGGTTAAGGGTTTAGACATTCTCTTGCTTTGGATCTTGTTAATTTGTTGCGTTCTTCAATTGCAATTGCTCCACGTTTCAGGCTAAGTTCGGATCAGAGAATTTTTAAGGGTTGAAGTCCGTGAATTGCTTTGGATTTGGATTTGCTCGGATACATGATACTCTGTGTCTCTGCTAAAGTCTAGTTTGAAGCTTGTTGTGTTCATTGGACGTTGCTGTTGTTGAGTTTGGGCTTGCTGACCTAAACTAGAATTTCTCTTCCTACACGCTTTAGAAACCAAGGGAACTCTTGAGTTTAAGCGATTCAAACTTGCTTTAGGATTAGGTTGTTTAGGAATTAGATCTCTAACACAAAAATCTTCTTTTTTATTAGAGCAAGAAGAGGGCTTAGGATTTAGGATTTTTGAAGAAGGTCTCGAAAATAAAGAACGCAGTATTAGAGGATTAGGGTTTAGGGGATTCTATCTTCCCAGAAGTAGAGTCTAGAACTTGATTACTATCGAGTCGAAGATAATAGACAGGCATTATAAACCCCAAGACCACTCACCATATGAATCACTAAAAAAGTGGAACATTACCCTGGTAAACAAAGGGATGACATTCGTTAATTAAAGTAGCAATGCACATCAATTGGGATGATATAAAGCAACAAAGATTTCTAATGAATATTGCTTCTTGCAAATGGCATTATCTTCGAGTCGAAGATAATGCAATAACAATGGTCAGTAGAGGAAATAACACCTACATTAGTCTGTCAACAAAAACATATAATTCTAAGTACATGGAATAATCAAATCAAAGTAATACTCATTGTAGAGATTTTGGGTTCATGAAATTATGGAATGCAAAAGAATTAAACAAATGACATGGTGACATTGTGATATGGTCATTAACGCGTGATAGTGACACAATTAGTTATCTTCGAGTCGAAGATAATTCAGATTTAACTTACTCTGTCAACAAAAACATATAATTCTAAGTAAATAGAATAACCAAGTCAAACTAATACTCATTATAGAGATTCTGGGTTCATGAAATTATGGAACGAAAAGAAATAAACAAATGACATAGTGACATTGTGATATGGTCATTAACGCGTGATAGTGACACAATGAATTAACTTCGAGTCGAAGATAATTCAGATTTAACTTACTACTTCTACTACTACCATTTGTCGGTCAACAAGTACATGAAATACTAAGTTCTTGTAATAACAAAATCCAACTAATACTCATTGTAGAGACAATTCTACTTCGTAAAAGTATTGAACGGAAAAGTAATAAACACGTGATATGGTGATATAGTCTTAAATAAGCGATACTGTGATACAACCAATTATCTTCGAGTCGAAGTTAATTCTAATTTAATTTATTTCTAGCCTTCAGTATTTTATATCCACAGTATTGGCACACCAAACCATGAACACTATCATATTATCCTCGACTCGAAGGTAACTAAGAGTGACCTCATTTATACAGGCTACATAGAAGGATGGAGGAAAGAGCAAATTATGACTACTCCAGCACGCTGCCCTTCATGGAGCCATTCCAAAATCTGCTTGGAGACGAGCCCTTCATTGATGAAATGCTAGAGGCCTTTGGGGACCTTTGGCAGTTCAAGGAGCGTGTTGTTGCGTGGTCATTTGGTCTAAACCGGTTCCAGGATTTCGTGCATCTACGGTATCGGATCCAAAATCAATCGAACTTTTTCCCATGGCATCTTCAAGAAAAGGTCATGAACATTGAATTCGTGCGTGAGAATTTTGTCATGATCGTGCTGCAGGAGGCACGAGAGGATGGCACAGACGAAGAGCACATCCACTCCATTGTAATGGATGTGAATGCCATGCGGGCAAAGTTTGACATGGAGGAGTTAGAGTCGTTCCTCCAGCTTGGTCATAGCCGCAGAAATACACATCGACTCAGTCAATGGTCGGAACGCAAGCAAGGGGCTCCTCTAAGCGACCGAGGGCAACTAGAGCTGCCATAGTAACCGCTGCTGGAAGCTTTGGTTCGGCTCTGACAAATGTTGCCCATCCAGAGGAAACCACAAGTTCCAAAGATGACGTTGACAAGTTCGGCCGCATTCAGCGAGACTTCTGGGCTATGCACAGAGGATGCTACGTACTCGGTCAAGATCCGAAAGTTGTCAACATCAAGCAGTGCATCTTTGCTAGAGACGACTATGTCATCTGGGGTATGGAGGACCGGATCCTAGAATCCGTGAAGAGCAACCTCATTGCGTTAGGCCACATTCGGGAGCGTTAGAGACTATGCTCGACTCTTGTGGACAAACGGAACAATCTCCTGAAGGAGCCTCCCAAGAAGAGGGAGGAGATCAAGGACGGAAAGTTCATGATCATCAATGGTCAACATAGTGTCCAAGCTTCTAAGGATTTTGTCGTACGCGCAATCTAGGCGTAGGTATCTTTAACACCACAAAAGCGTTAAGATGACACGAGTTATCGTCCTAGGGAATTCCAGATGTTGTCGCAATAGATAGGTTTCTGGAACTACGGATCTACCCGGAAATGACAGGCCGCTGTAGGATCCGGCACAACACAAACACCAAGTTCCGGGAATAATGTCTTCCGGAATCACATCCGGATCCGTCTTGAAACAGATTCTTACTCCTTCTATCCGTCACACCGGTTTTTTGTACCTCTGTTTTACCCTCAGAGGGTCCTCACTTGCTCTTTCTGAGGGGTGGAGAACATCACCACTCAAGTAACACACATATCAACTTCCTAAACAACAAACAACTATCCGTCCTCAAGGTTCTCAGTTCGGTACGGAGGAAAGATGGTCACCCTCACAACTTCCCGGGTGGCCACCCGGAAGGTAGGTCACACAGAGATACACCCTCACCCACCCTTACTACAACGACACTCAGCTATTTTCCGGATCAAGCTTTCACCTACTCCTGAGGTTGGCAGACCTTCCGGTGGTTTGGGAATATTCCACTAGGCGGTTGCCGACTTCCGCACGGAACTACTCTCGAGTTCTGGACTAGCTCCCTGACCACTACCGGATCCCACCAGATCACCGTTCCAACAATTTAAAGGCACGGCGCACAGATCCTCACTTGCAAACTGGACTCAACCACAAAACAACTACGGATAGTTAGAATCCGGAACTAAAGGACTTACTTCCTAGCTATCGACCGTTCTTGAGGTTAGCAGACCTTCCGATGGTTTGGTAATGTTCCACTTGGCGGCTGCTGACTTCCGCACGAAACTACTCATGAGTTCCGGGTTAGCTCCCTGACCACTACCGGATCCCACCGGATCACCGTCTAGCAATTTAAAGGCACCGCGCGCAGCTCCTCAAGTTCAATCTAAACTATTCCGCAGAACACCTTCAGCTGAATCCGGATGCCAACCAATCCGGACTCCTTCCTTGCACACTCTCCCTTACACACCCACACACAAGTAACCAAGACGCGATATGCAAGATAATGATTGCCAAGGTGTTTATTCTTGGGTGCTCAGATTGAATGACAAGAAAGGAATGACAGGCCACAAACCGGCCTACCCTTAAAAACCAAAACAATACGACCAAAATGTTCCAAAGCAAAACGCGGCCAACGGCCAACTGAAAATCCGGACAACGACCAAGTGACCGTTCCGGGAAAAATGGAAAGCCGTTGACTTTCTAGAAATCCAGAACTTCCTAAAATTCCGGATCAGTGGGTCCCACATCTAGAAAACCCACGTCGGAAACAAAATACCAAAACTAACAAACCAATTGCGCTACTAAGTCACTTGCCCTTCCGGGCCTTCTTTGCTGACGTTCCACCCTTCGAAATCTGAGTTGCCGCTTTCTGTCGGATCTGCTTCGGAGGGGTGGACTTTGTTGCGGATCGAGTCCTTGGCGGACCCGGATCCGTCTCCGCATACTCAGAGTCGGAAGAGGAGTTGGTTACTGCTTCCTCCTCTTCTGACTCTAGAACCTCTTCCGGATCACTAGGGACCTTCCGCCTGGTGGCCTTCTTCTTCTCCAGATCTATGACCTCAATAGGGGTCGTCGGTGGTGGCCGCGGAGGAGTCTGCTGCTGCATGTGGGTGAACTCCTCCGGGTGGGTCCAAGCCGGATTCTGAATCCCACCCAGAATCTCCGTCATCGCGGTAACTTCTGCAGAGGAAACCGGAAGAGGTGGAAAGAGATTTACCGAGGTGTTCTGGGGCGTCAGGACTGGATCCGGAATCTTCCTCCCATCCGTAATCTCCTTTTGCACCGAGGATCTTCCGGGTGCTGGCTGGGTCGATGTTCGTGGTCCAAGGTTGAGTTGAGTTGTCTCCGCGAACTCCCCTCCAGGTATTTCCGGAAACAAAGAAGCGTCTAATCCGCTGAGCGGATCGAAGTGGCCGACCAACTGGCGCATCTCCTTCAGTGCGATCTCGATCCGCGCCTCAAAGTCTACCAAGATCTTTACAACCTTGGTTCCAGTTATGTGACCTTCTCGGGTCATCTGGTTGTTCCAGAGTGCGGATATGGTGATGATATCTGTTGGCGGGTCAATGAGGTCCCTCAGTTTCCGGACCAGCTCCGTCGCATCCGTTGCCCATTTGTTGGCGGTGATCATCTCTCCTTTCGCCCAAGTTGCGCGGTTTTGAAGATGATCCCGCTCCGCCTCCACAGTCCGGATCCGGCCCTCCAACAGGCGAACCATCTCCGGATCCGGTCTGCTATTGATCGCCTCGACAATCTCCGTCTCATCTGCTACCTTCAAGGTTGCGCAGATGTTCCGGATCAAAGTGGCCATCCGGTCGTTTGATGCCTTCTGCCTTCGTAACCAAGCAATCGTGGATTTGAATATGTCCAAATCCGGCTCAATGTTCCGGAATGGAACAGGGTCCGGAAGCTGGCTCTTCCCCCTTGAATCCGGATCCGTGCTCTTCCGACGGGAGTCGTGCCTACCCGGTGAGTCGTACTCCGGTTCCGGCTTCTCTTCCTCGTCTGATTCATGATCCATCGGATCCGATTCCGGGGGAAGACCATACCGCAGCAAACTGTCTCCCTGCCGGTAGATGATGTCTTCCGGATTGCTAAGTACCTCCTGCTTGTGGTACAAGTGGAGGAGGTACGGACTGATGGGGCTCGACTTCTTCCCCACTAGGTTTCCGGACAGCTTCTCCACTATCGAGTGGATAATGAGCCCCCAGCTGACTGGTCTAGGGGCCGGTTTCCCTCTTTCCCCTAAGGCTCCGAATACCGTGTTTGCCAAGGTTACTATAATCCGGCTGGGCTTTTCCGGATACAAGATGGGGCTGAGAAACTCTAGGAGTCTCTGATCCCTTGAGTTCCGACAATCGGACGCGGTGTAACCCTCTTTTGGATCCGCCGGGTTCCGGAATCTATCCGCCATGAACTTCTCCGGCCGGCCGGCCCATCTGGATCCCCTAGAGGACGCAAAGTAAACTCCCGCCCACATTTCTACAATCCAGGACTTTGGATGACCCCTGACGATTAGGTGGTATTGGTTGGGAGTGCCGTAAACTATCTCGTCTATCATGTCCTCGCTCCGGATGTTCTAGGGTCTTTTTAGAAACCCCAGACACCTCATATCCGTCAGGTCGTCCTCCAGCTGCCGGTGGTGTTCCGGCTTCTCAGGGATTTCCGGACTAATCATCCGGGCGGTAATCCCTGACTTCCGCTGCACACTGGGTCCTGCCATAACTACCGACATCTTCCATCCTCACTTCCGCTAATCTTCCGTCACCAGTTCCGCTAATTTTCCGCTAACTGGTTCTGCTAATCTTCTGTCCTACTTTCCGGTGCGATCGGCACCGGCCTCCCCTTTTCTCCCTAACGCATTCCTATCTCACCACACTTTCACTCACTAAGCGCCATCGCGATAATCCCGCGGAGAAAGAGGAAGAATGAAGGAGACAGCGGGGGTTAAGTAGTTTTCGGCCTAGCGTTCCCGTAAGTTCCCTAGCCGGACTAGGCTCTAGGGCCTACTCGGCCGGAACTTTCCGGTTTCCGGATTAGGGTTAGGGTTTCCGGATAGAGTTTCCGGATCCGACTGTAACCCTAATTACAGTTTAAGGTTTTCCTTAAAGGCTCTAATTCCTATTTCTGGTTTTGGGCTTCCTATTCCCTACCTATTATGGAAAATTTGAAAATTTCTACTTTATATAATTACTATTATCTATTATTTCTATTTATCTAGATGTTGCGTACTTCCACAAATTTGCAGAAAAAGAAGTGTTGTGAGCAACGCCAAGTTCAACTCAAAACCTGGAATACCTACATTGTGTGGACCCTTGATACATCAAAATTGGTGAATATATCCGAATTTGACAATTCGACAAATCACCAAGACTATGCCCATCTAACGTGGAGGAGCCAGATTATAAGCTCCCACAATGTCTGGATAAACTACCTTTGACCGACCTTAATTGCCGACGAGTTAGTGAAGCGGAGAAATGCATTCGTTCTCAGCGAAGGAGAATGGAAGGTGAGTTCTCCTCCTGACCCTTTATCCTCGACTCGAAGATAAATTTCTGATTTGTTCGTGCGACACATAAAGGTTTGATTGCTTGATTTTTCGATCACTACATGTTCGACTATCAATGAATTTGTACATGTGTTACATTATCTTCGAGGCGAGGATAATTGTCAAAGTACTCAGACCTCATACAATGCGTGTCCTATCTATTGCAGAGTTTTACTAATGCAGTGGTCAAACGATTCCAAAATATCAATCTCGAGAAAGAAGGCAAAAATATAAAACATGCCGGAGATCTCAAGCGTGAGATCAAGATTATCACAGTGCGTGATGATATCTGGAGGCTCTGGAAGGAGTTCTTCACCAAGTACCCCAAAGGCTATCTGGTCAAACCTGTTACCCGACAACTCTTTCGGGACTTGGATGACTTCAGTAGAAAGTCATTTTTCTTTAAGAGAGAATTCTTCAAGGACTTGGGTCACTTCACGAACTGCGATCTTGAGACTTTCGCAAAACACCTCCTCAATCTAATCGAAGATCATAGGCTGAAGCACCCAAAGGTGTCCGTCGGCAAGACTAAATATCTTGTGCCGGATAACCAAACAGCACAGGACTGGGTGGGGAGCAGGAAGAAGAAGAAAATCATCCACGAAGAGTTGATGACAATAAAGCCTAGTTTGAAACTACAAGATGAGAACAATGACACTAACTTGGATGTCTGGAGGTCGTGGAAGAAGAGGCACAATTTCTCATCGTTGACGTGGGATTTTCTCCTATCCTACCCAAAGCTGTCATATTTTAGTAGACGGCTTACAAACGATGCAAAGTTGAAGCGGGCCAAAGATCTTGGTGAGAAATTTGCGGACGAGGCAACGATGTTTCAGAGGTTTATGAAGTCAAAATATTGACTCGATAAACAATCTAGAGGGTTCAAGTTTAGGGGCTTAGACGCGAAGTCCAGAGTGTTGGTCACCATTGGAATGTATAATTACATCAGTCGCCAGCTTCGCCTTGCCATACTGGACATCAGATACATGGACCGACCTCGGGGGGATCACTCCTTGTAATTTAAGTTATACACCTGAATTAAGAGGGTATTTTATGTGGGGCTATTTACCTTAATTATTGCATTTAAGATGACCGTATTTTTACATAAAAAGCTAAAAAGGGCATATTTTCAATACCCTATAGTTTTTATAAATTCATTCGTGCAAGTTTTTAAATGGGTGTATCTGACATATAAAATTTAAGTGTCCAATTTTCTCCCACCCCACCTTTCTTCACAAATTTTCTCTTCCATCTACTACATCTATGTATGGGGTAGACATTGTGAAATCAACAATAATCAATTGAATTCAAGTGACAATTTTTAACCCATATAGGCCAATTGTCCATTGAATGAACAATTGAAACTTTGGGTAGGTCCCTATGAAGTCAATTTTGGTCAAATGTTCATAAAATTTTTGACACAAGATGTGAACATGTATCCTCTTAGTGGAAATATAATTTTTTTCTGCCCTAAATTTATTTGGTAGCCCTTGCAATTTGTGCATCTTTGGGGCATCTTTTGCAAAAAATCTAATCAACTATTGAAATTTGGGATTTATGTTACTAATAAAATATGGCATACAATCATCAAAAAAAATTTAGTTCTCATTTTCAAAGGAATCAAACTTTATCAGCTATGTTAGGGTGGCTTCAAGAAAAAAAACTTTTCTTCTAACCTCAAGCCCTATTATCTTGCAATATGTGAAGTCAAAGTTCTTGAATTTTTTTTCAAATATTCTAAATATTTGTCTCTAATTTTTAACCATTTGGATTCCAAATTAAAAAATATCTCATTGCACAAGAAATCATCAAAAAAAGACTAGTGTATTGCCAATGCATTTAACCTCTTTGCATTGCAAGTTGATTCAGATTTTTTATGAGTGAATCCAACGTCATAAATTTATGAATAGTTAAAATTCTCATTTTTGTGTAGACCAAATATTTTACTCTAAGAGGGCTTCAAGTTTATTGGTCCTAGTTTGCAAGAATGAAAATAAAGATTTTTTTCTCACTTCAAATATTATAATCTTTCAATCCACATGGTCAAATTAGCTGAAATTGTTTCTAAACTTTGTTATAACTACATAATACACTTTTATACAGTTGAATTTTTTTTAAATAATTTTTTATTTTAGACAATGCATCAAAGTTAGCAATTTTGGATTCTTCCTCTTCCAAAACACCCTCTAGTCTTTAGGGGTTAATAACATTGAACACTTTAGAATTCCTAATGAAACTATCCCATGAAAATCTCATTCAATATGAGTGTGATTAACACATATGGCTTCAAAGCTTAAAGTTAAATGAACTATAGATTCTATCTTCATATTGTACAATTTTCAGTTTGTTGAATCCACTAAGGTAAACCTTCCTATTCATACAATGTGACAATTTTTCCACTTTTAGTTGATGTCTTACATTTAGTTTGTTTTTATATATACACTACAAGTACCATGGCACAATCTTAGTCGACCACCCTTCATCGTAGATTTTCTTGAATATGTTCATTTTATCATCCATATGAAATTATTTGTCCACATCTATACTCATCATATTATGAAAAATTTACATGGCTTCTATTTGTCAAGGCTAACTTATTAATAAAAATTCCTATTATATGATGTTTTTATATACCCTAATTTATATATATTAGAATGTGTAGCATTTCATGAACCCTAGCTATAGTAGCTTTACAAATTATATAAAATTTGTCCCCATTGAATTAAATGGACCCTATCTTTTAACTCATGTAGTTTTTTAAAAACCATGAGTGTTCTCCCCGGGGGACTGACCCGCCATCCCTGATAACACGTTTAATTTGGACCCGTTTCTCGAGTACGTGGCTACCAGTCTGGAGCCCCAGGCGACAGAGGCAAGCGTGTGGCTCTGGATTCTCGAAGGAGAAGAGGACTTTAACACGGCATACAAGTTCGCGACAGTCGACATGCCGGATTTCGACATCGTGAAGTCTGTATACATTGCGTCCTGCGTGGAGTGGTTGGACAATGTGTCCAATCGGTTTAAAACCGCTCTTGACGTGCGTATGTTGTTCTTCTTCAAGAGAGGTGACAGGCATGCCAACGAAGTGCGGGACAGAGTGAAGGCCAAATACCATCCTGCCGAAATCCTTTATTACCAAAAAAGCAAGTACAACAACGAGGCAAAGTGGAGGATATATGCCTACGAACTCTGAATGGAGTTCTACTTCGAGATGCTCTAATGCTTTGCAGTTCATGAAGAAAACGTCTTGGGAATTTTTGCTAGAGCGAAGATTGCGTTGGCGACCAAGGTGAGTTTATCCTCGACACGAGGATACTGACCGTCCACTTGTCTCCACACACATTTTATTACTCCTGAGGAGGCACTCGGGTGTATTGTTGTCCATTTGATTTGACATTCCTTAGTTTCCTTATTCCAATATTGTCGACCTCGTACTATTTTCGGTCCGTAGTTTACCTTCAAGTCAAAGTTAAATTCTGAATTGCTCTTGAATCTGACATTTGCTTATCAATATGGTTTTTAGATGTTCGGAAAATACTACTACGGCCTAGTCGATACGGACAAGGGCACCCTGCACCGTGCCATGACAAAATCGGTTGAGTTCTTGGATATGAATGACTTTATGCATTCAAATTCATCGTACTCGGTCAAGTACTTGAGGCCCTTGTACATCGAAGCACCAGTACTGACATCTGTCTCTCCGCCCTCGAAAGAGGACCTATAGTCTCCTATCACCAGTAGTGATGAGACTAGTAGTTCATCTGAGGAGGGGAGGACTGGAAGTGGAGACGAGGGGGATAAGTCAGGGAGTGGGGATGGCAACGACACACCTAGTTCAGAACCAGCTGACATATCTAGGGACTTGTCACCTCCTGCAGAAGCTAGGGACGCGAGAAGGGACGATGTCAATCGCCCTCAAGAACATAGGGTCTCTGATGTTGTCATCAAAGGCCTTGACGAGTATGGCACCAACGCTGATGCCATGGTGTGATGGGAAGCTCAGCCTCGATTGGATGGTGAAGTGCCCAACTCTATAGTCGAAGATGTCGAGACAGATACGGAGTTCCAGGAGCAGCAAAGCCTGGAACGATTGCGGGAGAGCCGCAAGTTGGAGAAGAAGTCCACTTCGAAGACCTCTAGAGGTGCCAAGGGCCACAGTCGTCAGGGTCGCGAGGGTGCAAGAAAGCTGAAGTCTAAGGTGGAGCGTGTCGTGGAAAATCTTAGCGATATTGACATAGACACACTTCCCCACTCGTCTGATTTCGATGACAACGATAGCGACGACAACAAAATCCCCGACGTCCCTCCTACTCCCATCCCCGAAAAGATTCAGACCGGGTGGTGGCAAGCGATGGTCGAGTGGAAGGCGAAGAAGGCGGCAAAGAGGATCGCAATCCAGGAAGAGCTGGACAAAAAGGACAAGAAGATCGCAGACACTCTCCTTGCCAGCAAGGAATCAGAGACCAAGAGCCAGGCCACAACGGAACGGTTGGAAGTTCTTGAAAAACAAATGCACGACTTTTTTGCATTAAAGGAATCCCAGTCAATTCCTGTTCCGAGCCTCGAGTCGAGGATAAAATTAAGAAATGTGGGTGAGTCGCTCTTCCGGTCACTTATACTCTATGCATTTTGCTTGACAGGACGGTCCTCTTTGATTGTTTGGCGTTGAAATCATGACGAAGTCGTCTTCACAGTGCCCCGTGTAGACTAGTGTAGCATAGCATTCACTTGTGATGTTTTCCGGCCTCAGATGAAGGTGGTATGGTCGAAATGTACTCTGTAATATTTGTAAATAAATATGTATGCAATTCAGTTTTCATACGCGTCAATCTAATTGGATTTTCTTAACAATGTTATGTTGCTCAGCCAAACATTCCTAGAAGTTTGCACCGCCCGATGGCAATGAAAGTTTTTCCTATGGAGAGCAAGCAGTTGATTAGTGGATTTCAATGCTCCTTCCCATTGTCTGGCTCACCTGATTCTACATTCAAACAAGTAACTCCATTTCTCTGTTGTCTTGATTTAATCAGGTAGGATCTGAGGGACCTGGAGAGCTCCTGCCGCGGAATGTCTCGCCCGTAGTGCCTGACCGGATGAGGTGGCTGAATATAGTATTCGACCTAAACAAAATCCTGTGCCATTGCGAGCCCAAATCATACTTTAGGAGATTTAAGCCGTATAGTGTCGAACAAAATATTCTATGCCACTTGAACCCCACCCTCGTAGGACCCAAGGCAGTATTCGCCAGGCAAAATCTTCGCGACTTCCTGCATGAGGTCTCGCAGATCACAGCGAGGGTCGTTGTGTGGTCTTCCATGAAGCACTCCACTACGGAGATGGTGGTGGAGCACCTATTCAAGGGGAACAGGTCCCCCTTTGAAGTTCTAGGACATGACCATTGCAGGAAGATTGAGACCTTCCGAGGGAATTTCCTCCACTTCAATTTGAAGCTGGACTTCTTGAAGGTCCTGTCCGAGCAGGTGTTCACGATGGTGGGTGGGGATGAGGCCTTCACTAGAGACAACACCCTTCTCATCGACGACTCTTCCAAAAAGAGTGTCTGCAATGAGAAGGGGAATGCCATATTCCTTCGCTCTTAGCGTCATGGTCAACGGTTGGACAACTTCCTCATGGGGGAACTTTTGCCATTGCTTGAGCATTTGGAAACGGAGTGTGAACCCGGTCGCCTGAGGGAATATGTGTAGGTCAACCGGATAGGGGAAAAGCCGTTGGCCTATCTGTCCGAGCATATTCAAGGCATTGTCTCAATGATGACAGATTCCGCACAGAATCTCGGCTTGCGTTTCGAACTACCTGGGTTCGATGTAGTTATAGAGCCCAATGGATATAGGCTCTAGACTAGTCTTTTGCCTCGCAATCCAAGTATAGTGAACATTTTATAATTTGTGATTGTATATTTTGTGCATTTGTATCAGTTGTAAATAAATATGTATCCAGTTTGGAATTTACATTAAAAAGTTGCACGTTTCTATCGTTTTGGATCTGCGCTTGTGTCGTCTGGTTTGGGCATTGGGGGGGAATGTATACAAAACTTGTATAATTTCTATCTTCTTGCAGGTTGGAGCTCAAAATGTCGGAGACTCGCCCAAGAGGCTGAGGATGACAAGGAGCCTCCTCTCTAGATCGGAGAAGTCGCTCTCCATATTATTCGGATCGGAATCGGAATCCAAATCTCATGGAGAGACGTTCGTGCCGTCAATGTTCTCCGGCCCTTTCATGATGCGCATGGCCAAGGACGCTGCTTCTACAACCATTGACTTCTCCAAGGGGGACGTGGAGGACGACGCTGTGGACAACCCTCCAAGCCGAGGACCGGGGCAAACCCCCGTTTATTCCCCATCCCCGTTGAAGCGCGCGTCCGCGAATCGAGGATGCTCGTACTCCCCAACACCACAGAATAAGGCGGGAACCGGTCGAAAACTGCATCTTCCCGATCAAGAAGGCACTCAAGATCCTTCACTTCAGGATCCTATATTCCCGAAGCTTGACCACCCAGGTGTCCCCGTCACAGCCACGAAGTCAACGTCATTTTCGAGAAGGTTTACAAAGAGTGACGAAGTGGGTCCTCCAAGGGCGGCTCGCTTGCCTCGCCTCGGGGGTAATCAGGCAAGCCCTTCACTATCTGGAGGAGGTAGGCGGTCGCCCTCAGCCGACTCCCTATTCCGTCAAAGGATTATAAGAGACCAAAGGCGATGTCCAGACTCCAAATCAACTGGATCTGGACTCCCGTACATAAGCAATGTGAAGTCAATGCTCCCAAGGCCGCGTCCTCATGTGTCAAATATTTGTCCACTTCAGAGGTTCCACGAAGCACCCTCAAGTTGAAGTGGAAGGAGTGTGACTCTCAAAATGTGGGCTTCTCCAGGGCGGTGGACGGTGGAAGTAGGCCCCATTATCACTCTCGACGCGAGGATATATTTAGAGGGTTGGCGAAGCTGAAAGCGTTAGAGGCAGCTAAGAGCAATTGTATAGGCAAATAGCGACTCCTCGGGATGCGAGAATATTTTTGGAAGCCATAGTCTTCAAAGCAACCCTTACTATAAATAGCATGTTAAATACAAAATACAAAAACAAAGTCTAACAATAGTTGAGAGCTTGCATGAACTGTGAATATCTAATTTTGTAGTTCATTTGACATAGTCAGATTTACTTTGTCCATTGGATGAAGGTACTTAGTGAGACAGATATTAACATTAGTGAATGTAAATTCACCCGCATTTTCATCTACTACTCAATTCTTGACACTAAACATGTATATGTCTTACATCATGTCCATCCTTGTAATTCCGCATTGTTGTTTTTGTTGGAGGAATTACACTACAAGTGTTTTCTTTCACACAAGAGTTTGATTACACACTATGTCAG
This sequence comes from Rhytidiadelphus loreus, assembly GCA_947034895.1. Taxonomy (NCBI): domain Eukaryota; kingdom Viridiplantae; phylum Streptophyta; class Bryopsida; order Hypnales; family Hylocomiaceae; genus Rhytidiadelphus; species Rhytidiadelphus loreus. The sequence continues at coordinate 65,968,363 of OX344763.1, read as the reverse complement.
AACCTGCTACCACCAATTATCGAGCCTGCTACCACACCATTAGGTTTAGCCACATTAAGAACATCACCTACCTTATTGTCTCAGGTCTTTGTAAAAAAGTGTTAAATAATTTCTATTTTCCTTTGAGTTTGACAAGTATTACTTCATTAAAGCTTCACAACCTTCTTTTCAAAGTCTCAAAATTGCCAAATTGTCTCAAATTAACGAATAAGGCCTTATTGCTTTTTCTAATGCCTCTACCTCTAATATGGTAACACAAGAAGCCATGTACCTTGCTTCTCCAATATAAATTTGTCTTAAAATATGTGTGTCTGTTTTTCGCTGCAGTTACTTCAAGCATGAACTCGAGGCAAAAGGAGCAATTGGACGGACCGATCTTCCTCCATTCCTTTTCAGTTGGCTGGACTGTAGTTCTGCGGATTGCATGTACAATCCAAACCAACTCCGCACCTACACAACAACTCATCTTAGTGGTGGAGGGTGGTACATTGACTGCCCTGCGTCTTACACTCATCCGTCGGAAGTACAATTCCGAAACTCTTTGGAGGGCATTGGTGCTATTGACATGGAAGTGGATGAGTTCGTAGGCCTGACCGATAGACAGAGAAACAGGGCCATTGCAAAGAGGGAAGCCAACAACAGGAAAAAAGCGGCTCGGCTCCAAGTGCTTTTGGAAACAAAGAATAAGAAGGAAGCGGAACGTTTGGTCAAATTAGCAGAGAAGGAGAAGGAGAAAGAAGAAAAGCTCCTAGCCAAAGGCAAGAAGAAGGACGACGGTGGTGCCATCGTTCCAGCATCATCGACAATGGACCAACCCTCTCATATGGAAGGTGGAGCTCAAAGCGAGGTCAAGAGGAAGGCACTCACGCAGTTGACGGAGGATGTCATTACTCAAGGGACACAAGTCATCGTTCTTAGCGATGATGAGTTGGACAAGAGTGAAGACTTGATCATGAATATTTCAATTGAGGACCTCATCAAAGACATGGAGACTGAGACGCCAACTTGGTAAAGAGAGGTCATGGACTTCTAGAAGAAGGTAAATTCTAGAGGAATTCCAAATTTCAATGTCGTACATGAATTTCAGATCATGAACATTGTTTGCAAGGTTTATTGATTGGATAAAGTATTGCATGTTTGCAGTTGTCGGTGGGGAAGCCTCGCATGTTTTACGGAGTGCCAAATGCTAGGCCTGAAGTGGACCTAATCTTTTTTGACTGCCCGGAAAACTTGCCTGTATCGGGATTGTCTTCTCCAACAACAAAGGTGCCGACTTGGAACGCTGACTTGGAGAATGAGGCTCTTCAAGCGGCATTTAAATTCGCATTCAAGCATCTACAACACCATGGATGCATGATTGTATTTTACTCATGGAGCGTTGATGTTAGGGGCGATATTGCAGGATTGTGTGAAACTTACCGCATGGTGAAGAAGAAGGAGTGGTAGGGCATGAATCGTCTCCACTTGACTTTGGCTTCGGACACTAGTTCTACGGTAAATTCAACCAACATGGCTTTTGAAGTTCTAACTGTCTTTTTCTAATGGTTATGTTACATTTGTTTATAATGTATATTTTGTTTCCATTATTGTAGACACAAAGGTTTGGAATCACCCTCCTTGTTAAGGACTTTGGCAAGAAAGAAAAGTCCAACTTCACTTTCAAACGTACATCGCTAATGAAGAGTGTTGGTGTGGACATCGGTCGAGATGACATGTTGATGAACTACACCAAGGAGGATGACATGGCAATGAATGATGGAAAACCATGGCGGGGGGCACGTGAAAAGGATCCTCGATTTTTTCAACTCCTCATCGAAGCTACAACCGTTGAAGGAGATTTGGTTCTCGATTGCACCGCATCAACAGGTGATTATTCAATTTCATTATTGTCCATTCTTTGTGGTTTTTTGAAAATCATAAACTTCACTAATATTTTATATTACCTTAACTTCAGGTGCATCAATTACTACTTGCCGTGGAATAGGCCGCCACATTGTAGCTTTGGAGGAGAACATTGACATTTTCGATGCTCTTCTCAAACCCATGAGGAAGCCTACTCTAACTTCGATTAAGGCCCCACCTAAACCACTAACACTGAAAGCACATGATTTGGATGAAATGATAGTGGTGCCTCGGAAATTTGCTCGAAGGGGAAAATTCAGTAAGTAAGTTTGTATTTTCTTTTAGTATTTTCTTTTATTTGCATCTTTGTGTTTTACAAATCCAACATTCTGTCATATCCAATTGCAGCCATGGAGGATTGACGTCATCAGATATGATACTAAGCAAACAAAGTCTTTTCTACAGTCTAGAAAAGAGTTTTGATCTTCCACCCTATGCAGAGCACATGGCATCAGCTTTTGCGGATTTGGGTTGTCATAAACCAAAATGCCGTAAAGATACATATGCTCTCAATGTGTTACAATTCATAGATGGATCAGCATCTGAGGGTAGAGAGACTTTAGAATCCTCGACCAATGAAGATTCAGCTACTGGGTCCACTGCAACTTAGACTGATGAGATAGATATATCTCATATGTCGAACTACTATGTATGGATTTTCATTATGATTGGATTTTTTGTTTTTAATGGCTACATATGGAGCTTCATTTATTTTATTTTTTATTTTTTAATGACGTCATTTCATTCTAAATGGACCACTCTTACTTATTGCAATGAAGTCTCTTATCAAAAAACAAGTAAATTTGAATAAATGAGCTCACTTTTTTGGATTATCAAAATTCCATAAATCCAAGGTCATAGGTTCCTCACACTTTTCTTTTCCAAAAAAATGAAAGGTTCACAGGCTCATGCTCACAAGCTTATATGCTAGCAACCCTGGATTTGAAATGGGAGACCCATGAATTACAAGGCAACATTTTTTAAATTGTTTCTTTCAATGGGCATTTGTACAGTTCCTATTTTTTTTTTCCATACTCTTCATATTCTCATGCATTCAAGGTCTTTAGATTATTTCCAACTTCTACAATTTTTATTTCCACATGTTTCACGTAAAAACTTTATTGAATTTCATATGGGAGGCTCTAGAATTACAGTGCATGGTTTTTTTTAATTATTTCATTCAATGGGCATGTGTACACTTCCTATTTTCTTTTTCATACTCTTCATATTCTCATGCATTTGAGGTCTTTAGATTATTTCCTACTTCTACAGTTTTTATTTCCACATGTTTCACGTAATTAATTTATGGGCTTTGAAATGGGAGGCCCTAAAATTACAAGGCATGGTTTTCTAAATTATTTCTTTCAATGGGCATTTGTACACTTCCTATTTCTATTTTCCTACTCTTTATATTCTTATGCATTTGATGTCTTTAGATTATTTCCAACTTCTACAATTTTGATTTCCACATGTTGCACGTAAAGTTTTTATGGAATTTGAATTTGAAAACCCTTGAATTACAGCGCATGATTTTTAAAATTCTTTCTTTCAATGGGCATGTGTACACTTCCTATGTTTTGTTTTTATACTCTTCATATTCCCATGAATTCGAGGTCTTTAGATTATTTCCAACTTCTGTAATTTTGATTTCCACATGTTTCACGTAAATTTTTTATAGGAATTGAAATGGGAGACCCATGAATTACAAGGCATGGTTATTTAAATTGTTTTTTACAATTGGCATGTGTACACTTTCAATTTTTTTTTCCTATTCTTCATCTTCTCATGCATTTGAGGTCTTTAGATTATTTCAATGTTCTACATCTTTTATTTGCACATGTTTCACATAAAACTTTTTTAGGATTGAAAATGGGAGGCCCAAGAATTACGGGGCATTATTTTTTAAATTATTTCTTTCAATGGACATGTGTACACTTCCTATTTTCTTTTTTCATACTCTTCATATTCTCATGCATTTGAGGTCTTTAGATTATTTCCTACTTCTACAGTTTTTATTTCCACATGTTTCACGTAATTAATTTATGGGCTTTGAAATGGGAGGCCCTAAAATTACAAGGCATGGTTTTCTAAATTATTTCTTTCAATGGGCATTTGTACACTTCCTATTTCTATTTTCCTACTCTTTATATTCTTATGCATTTGATGTCTTTAGATTATTTCCAACTTCTACAATTTTGATTTCCACATGTTGCACGTAAGAATTTTATGGGATTTGAAATGGAGGACCCATAAATTACAAGGCATGTTTTTTGAAATTATTTCTTCTAATGGGCATGTATACACTTCCTATTTTTTTTTCCTACTCTTTATATTCTTATGCATTTGATGCCTTTAGATTATTTCCAACTTCTACAATTTTGATTTCCACATGTTTCACGTAAATTTTTTATAGGAATTGCAATGGGAGACCCTTGAATTACAGAGCATGGTTATTTAAATTGATTCTTACAATTGGCATGTGTACACTTTCTATTCTTTTTTTCCTACTCTTCATCTTCTCATGCATTCGATGCCTTTAGATTATAACCAAATTCTACAATTTTGATTTCCACATGTTTCACATAAAACTTTTTTAGGATTTGAAATGGGAGGCCCTAAAATTACAGGGCATGATTTTTTAAATTATTTCTTTCAATGGGCATGTGTACGGTTCCTAATTTTTTTTCATACTCTTCATATTCTCATGCATTCGAGGTCTTTAAATTATTTCCTACTTCTACAATTTCTATTTCCACATGTTTCACTTAAAACTTTTTTAGGATTTGAAATGGGAGACCCATGAATTCCAGGGCATGGTTATTTAAATTGTTTCTTACAATTGGCATGTGTACACTTTCTATTTTTATTTTCCTACTCTTCATCCAGGGTTGCTATTCTGTGAGCGTGTGAGCATGAGCTTGAAAGCTTGTGAGCCTGTGAGCATATAATTTTTTAGAGATTTCATTTCAAAATTTTGGTCAAATTTTATTATTTTTGGTACTTATTATTATGAACCTATTATCGTGGACCTATTACCGTGGTCCCTTGACCAACTTTGATTTGCTACTTATTGGACTTTGTTAGATTTTAAGAAGGAAAAAACTGATAATTAAATAGGATTTGCTTGAAATCAGTTAAAGATGTTCCATTAAGATTTTGATTTTATAACCACTCCCCTCTTATTTTTGGGTACCTCTTGGTGACGAGAGGAACCCCCTGGAGATTGAAAAAAATGAAAATGAAAATGAAAAAAAAAAAAAAAAAAAAGTTTTTTTTTTTTTTTTTTTTTTTTTGTACCCGCGGTTAGGGGTACCTCTTGGTGCCGAGAGGTAACCCAACAAGAAGAGGGGAGTGGTTATAATCTCAATGGAACAACCTCAATCGATTTCAAACGAATTGTAATTAATAGTAATTAATAACCATTTTTTTTTCCTTAAAACCTAGCAAAGTTCAATAACTAGCACATCAACTTGAAGATAAGTACTTGATCCTCCTCTCGGCGCCGAGAGGTATTAAGCAAGAAGAGGGGAGTGATTAACCAAATGACTATCTAATCAAAGATGGAAGAGTTGGATCTCTAGAAGGTCCTACAAGAGAACAATGGTCAACTAATCATCAATTTGGTATAACTAAGCTCACTCTTTACAAAATAATCCCTATCAACCAAATATTGTCTTCTAAAATCATAATAAGTCCAATTACCAACACATCAAGGCAGAAGTATAGGTACCCTTCGTCGGCTTCGAGAGGATCCATGCTACTACAAGATAGTGATCAACAAAAATGAAATTTGGTGCAGCCAAGCTTTTTCCAAATATATTGAATTCCAATTAACAATCTTTCTTTTCTAAAATCTAAACAAGTTCATTGACTTGTATATCCACAAAGAAGTGTTGGTACCTTTTCATTGACCATGAGAAGATCTATGATGCTACAAGACAATGATCAACCAAAATAAAATTTACTATGACAAAGATCATTAGATATAAAAATAATTCCTATTAACAATTTAAAAAAAAATCTAAACAAGTCCAACAATGGCGCATCAAGAGAATATTATTTATACCCTCCTATCAGCCCTGTAAAGACCCACATTGCTATAGAACAATGATCAATCAATATTCTATACAAATTTATTTCCATCTCCATTCATCTTTCATATCAATTAAGTTCATCATTTTCATAATGTATACTTCTAATATTTTAGACAACATTGGAAATTATAATTTTCATCTAAATTCTACATAACCACGGTAATAAGTCCATGGTAATAGATCTATAGTAATAGGTGCAAAATTTTACTAGAAATAGTAAAATTTGACTAAATTTGACTAAATTTTCTAAATGGAATCTATTTTTAGAAATGTTATTAAGTTTTTTAGTACTTCTACAAATTTTTGAACTCAACGCTCACATAATCCTTGCTCACCGCTCACATGCTCATGCTCACACGCTCACAGAATAGCACCGCTACTCTTCATCTTCGCATGCATTCTTATGCATTTGATGTCTTTAGATTATTTCCAACTTCTACAAATTTAATTTCCACATGTTTCATGTAAAATTTTTATAGGAATTGCAATGAGAGACCTTTAAATTACAAGATATGGTTATTTAAATTGTGTCTTACAATAGGCATGTGTACACTTTCTATTTTTTTTTTCATACTCTTCATATTGTCATGCATTCAAGGTCTTTAGATTATTTCCAACTTCTACAATTTTTATTTCCACATGTTTCACGTAAAACCTTTTTAGGATTTGAAATGGAAGACCCTTGAATTACAGGGCATGATTTTTTAAATTATTTCTTTCAATGGGCATGTGTACACTTCCTATTTTTTTTCCTACGCTTCATATTGTCATGCATTCGAGGTCTTTAGATTATTTCCAACTTCTACAATTTTTATTTCCACATGTTTCACGTAAAACTTTTTTAGGATTGGAAATGGGAGACTCTAAAATTATAGGGCATGATTTTTTAAATTATTTCTTTCAATGGGCATGTGTACAATTCCTATTTTTTTTTCCTACGCTTCATATTGTCATGCATTCGAGGTCTTTAGATTATTTCTAACTTATACAACTTTTATTTTGTCATGAATGTGCATACAAGACTCGAGACCAATGTCAATATTTCATTTGAATTTGAATTTTCTTTTAATTGGTGTAGAATTGTATGGTAAGAAAATTAGGTGCATGTTGTAAATACAAGAAACATTTAGGATTCAAGGGAAAATTTAATTGTGAATGTGAAAGCAAATTCTCAATGTGGAACATATGATTTTGAGTAATCGGTCCAAAATGGAATGATCTATATCATGATTTTATAAAATGCAAAAACTAAGATGGAATTTCTTTCGATTGTGTTTCCGGAGACGGAGAAGTTTTTTCCCATAGTTATTTTATTCATGCTATACATGGGCCATGGGCCATAAGGCTTATATGAACTCAAAAACGACACAGAGGACTTTTTTCGGTTAAAATATTGTAGCCAACAATTTACACGGTGACAAACAATTGATTTCCACGTTCACCGACTAACTGGCCTAATTGTCTAGGGTTAAGAGAGTTGAAATGGATCAACACCAAAAGAAACTAAGCTCTAAAGTACTGGGTTCTAGGGTTTGAGATTGGTAGCGCGGGCATCTGGGATGCAGGGTTCATGTTGATTTTAGCAAGAGCAAACACTCCGCAATTGTCGAGCCCTTATCCTCTTCCCCCGCAATTGCTCATGCAGGCTTCATGCTCTTCCCCTGCAATTACTCATGCCCTAGACATTATACTCCTTCTCCCGCAATTGTCAATGCCATTGACTTCGTGCAACTACAATTCTCTCCTCCACAATGGTCGCCTTCTAAAGTTCTGCGATTCTCTTCCAGCTCCTTTGTGTTCCGCGCTGGAACCTCTGCATGCTAGTTGCCTATGATTCTCTCCCTCCGTTGTCATACTCGTCGCTAGAGTCTTCCCTGCAGATTCTTTGATCCGCCCCCTTGTGCACGTTGCAACTGCGTGTAGGTACCGCGTCTAGAGGTAAGAAATCAAGTCTCGTTGTTGTTTAGTCTTAGGGATGTTGCTTTGGTGATTCGGTACCTTGGTTGAGGGTGATGGTGTTCATCGCGAATGTTCGGAGAGGGTGTCCGTAGATTTTGTCCAGGGTATTTGCTAGGATTTTGGTGTTTGCTGGAGAAATTTTATGATGAGGGTGTTTGTGGGGGGGCGATGAGTGTATGAGCAGTTTGGTCGCACGTTGAAGGTTTAGGATTGCTGGCGCCTCACTCTCGCAGCACCTCACTTGTGCAACTCTAGCCGCAATAGTTGGGAGTGGTCCGCCCCTTGTAGGTGTGCGGTGGGAGCATTTTTATTTCATTTCTGTTGGGGATTCTTTGATTCTCGCAATGTCGATCTTCGAAAGTGTCTAATTTTGATTCTTGCAGTTGTAGAAGGATTGAGGAAGAAAACTTTCAGATTGCAAGAATACTTGCAATTGTAGAAGGGCTGCGGAGATTCGCACCAGATTTTGCATTGAAGTTTCAGGTATTTCATCGTAATTCAATTGTAGTCCACTTTCGGTTCTTGCATTTGAGGAACTCATAGTTGGATCTTGGATCGTTGGAAGTGGTCCGCCTCTCGTAGGTGTGCAGTGGGGGTATTCTTATTTCATTTTTGCTAGAGATTCTTTGATTCTTGCAATGTCAATCTTCAAAAGCGTCTAATTTTGATTCTTGCAGTTGCAGAAGGGCTGAAGAAGAAAACTTTCAAATTGCAAGAATACCTGTAGTTGCAGAAGGGCTGCGGAGATTCGCACTAGATTTTTGCATTGAAGTTTCTTGTTTGTGTACATTCAGGTATTTCATCGTAATTCTTGGATTCTTTGTTTTATGAATTCCTTAATTCTCCCGCAATGTCCTTGTCTCAGAGACCAGTGATTTGCATTGAAGTTTCTTGTTCTTGCAATTTGCATTGAAGTTTCTTGCACTTGCGATTTGCATTGAAGTTTCTTGTTGCTCCAGCGATTTGCATTATTGTTTCTTGCAATTGTGGTTTGCATTGCTTTGCATTGCGTTCCGTTGCTTTGCATTGGTTTGAATTGCGTTTGTGGTTTGGATTGGTGGTTGATTCTAGAGTTTCGTTCTTCTCACCTTGAAGTTCTAATTTCACCTGCAATACCTTGCAAATCCATGTGCTAGTAGTCAGTGGTTTTGGTTCAAGTTTAGTGTGATTTGAAGTTGTCATTGCATTTCGTGTATTTGTAATTGCCTAACCTAGTGTTTTTCATTTCCCTTTACTTAATTATATTGATTATACCAATGAGATAGTAAAATCAGGTGTTGCTCTAGGAAGGATTAGGGTTTAGAATAAAATTTAGGGTTTCCAAGGTGTACAATGTATTGTCGATTTGAAGATAGTTATCCTCGACTCAAAGATAACTGTCCAGGAGATAGAGCTCTCTATCACATGAACTATCCTCGAATTGAGGATAATTGTTTTTTATTTCTGGATCAATACCGAAGACATCAACATCACAATATTCGAGACCATGACTACTATCCTCGAGTCGAGGATAACTGGTATCAAGACATAGATATAATCACAGACAAGCATAACCCAACCAGAGTCCATGCCAGTTATCCTCGACTCGAAGATAATCATATCATAGTCCCAAATCCCAGTAATAGACAACAGATTAGAGTTACAAAAAACTACGACTAAGTTCTTCAGATAGAAATTGCAATCATCAAACCCAGATCTTCTTTCTTGTAGTCGGTGTGTGTGTTGTCGACATATAAGACAAGAAAACAAATTTCTACTTGCGTATGTTCTCCAACAGCTAAAAATCTATCCTCGGGTCGAAGATAGACATCCGCGAACAACGCATACTCGGTACTTGAAGAACACCATTAATTATCCTGATATACTTATCCTACGCTAGAATGCGTGTGTATCCTTGAGTTGAGGTTATCAAAGGTAAACTCATATAGCTCTAGCATGCAAACTAACAAATTCCTCTCTTGGCGTAGAATTTATCAAATGACAACATCCAACTATGACTACTCCGCAACAATGCCATTTCTAGAACCATTCAAGAATCCATTCAACGATAAGCCGTTTATTGATCTCGCCTCCAATTATGGAGAATTGTGGCAATTCAACGAGGCTGTCGAGTTCTGGACATTCGGAGTTAATCAACATAAGAACTATGTATTTTTGTGCTGACGGATGCAAGGGACTTCAATGTTCCACAACTGGAATATCAACGAGAAAGTAGCCTTTGTTAATATCCATCACAATGAATACGTGGTCATCTTAATGCAAGAAGTCGACAACCATGGAAATCAACTACCCTCACACACTCCATTGTTACTCGAGTTGGAGGTGAATGCGGACAGTTCAATATGGAGATTTTCCTTGAATTCATCGCCTCAACGCACCTTGAATCAATAGCCTAAGACTTCAAAGATAGATTTTGGCCATGGAACCCAGCCAACGTCAATGTCACGGCCCGCAAAATTGCAACAATCTTCTTGACATTGGACCGATACGTAGTGGAGGCTGTGGAGCTCGTTGAGAAAGAAGGTACCATGGCAATTAGGACATAGCGTCCTCGTTGAAGTGAAGACGCCGTCACTCGATCAAATTCGGCAATGATGCCACCTGCTAGTGAGGGGAGCAAGTAGAGGCAAGGTCGGGGTGCCCCCCAAAAGAGAAAGGATCCTGAACCGGACATTGGTGGACTAAGTTCCAGACCGCACAAGAAATCTACGCACCGAAGTCTGGGAACGGGTGGAAGCTCTAGGTCTATACTCACCAGCATCAATTATAGAGACCAAACAACAAAAGTAATGGATTATGAAAAGTTTGCGGAGGAGCAAAAATCCTACTGGGAAATTCATGGTTCTTACTATTTGTTCGATCAGAGAACATATGAAGTTTCTATTCATCAATGCGTCGTTGCTCATGATCATTACATTATTTGTAAGCTAGAAGCCGAAATTCTACGAACGACAAAAAAAGAACCTCATTCAACTTGGGGACAAGTCGCAAAGGCAGAAGATATGCCTAACTCCAATAGGCGAAGACGGAGAGATCCTGCCAACCCCACCCAACAAATGGGATGATATAAAGAACGGAAAATTTATGATCATTAACGGTCAACATAGCATCATTGCATCACAACAACTTCATAGTAGTGGGTGTGGGGTTACCAGGAGGAAGGAACTCTCTAGGTGGGAAGCAGTCATCGTGTGGTCGTTGAATCCCGTTAAGTTGACGAGGATCTCTGAATTCTACAATAGCACTAATCATCTCAACCACGCCCAACTGACGTGGGGAAATCAAATCATCAGTTGTCAGAACTCATGGACAAACCTCAAGTGTCCAAGTAATATTGTAAATGAGTCAAGAAACACAGAAGAACAACTCATCTGTGAACCTCTCGATGTATGAGGTACAATAGTTCCTTGACTTCTATCCTCAAGTCGAGGATAGACATGCCTGTAGCAATAGTAATCCCATGACATTGTCGCTCACATTTTGAAGTTGAAAGAAGCAATGAAATGATTATGGAAGAGTAGTTTATCCTCGAGTCGAGGATACACTCCGGCACATTCTTTGTGCCTCGAGATGGTTAGGACTAACTGAATCTGTTGTCCTGCAGAAATTTGTGGGCCTCATAATCAAGAGATTTCAGAACATTAATCCGGAGAAGGATGGAGCCAACGTGAAGGGTCCACTAGACATTAAGAACGAGATCAAAATCATTACACTATCAAATCACATCTTCGCACTTTGGAATGAGTTCTTAACCAAGCTCAGAGAAGGCAAGTTGATCGATCCTATGACATGCAAGTCCTTTAGAGAAGGCAAACAATTCAATCCGAAATCTTGTTCTTTGAAGAGGGAATTCTTCAAGTATATAGGTCACTTCACGGATGATGACCTGAAAGCACTTGCTATTCATTTGCTTGGGAAAACTCTAGGGAGAACCTTGTCATACCCGAAGGTGTCGGTAAATAAAATGAAGTATTTGGTTCCTGACAACTAGCTTGCAACCGATTGGGTAGAGTGTTGGAAACGCAAGAAGGTTGTCTTGAATGAACTCCTGGAATTGAAACCAACCCTCAATTTCAAGGACAATGCTGGAGACATTATACAAGACAAGTAGAGCGCTTGGAAGCGGAAGCACTGGTTCTCGTCGACTACATGGGATTTCCTACTCAGTGAGATTCCTGGACAATTCTTCAATAAACGCCTTAGCAATGAAGGGAAGAACAAAATGGCCAAAGATTATTTTGACAAGTACACCAATCTCTTGCCAATGCTTGAGAGATTTCTTGAGGCAAAATATCGGCTACTTGCTCTCACCGGAGGAGTCCAAATTCAAGATCACAAGATGGTTTCCAACTCGCTCACAAAGAATACCATGTTGAAATACAAGTTGCGGACATTGAACTTTGCTCTGATGGATCTTCGTGAGGCCCCGAAAGGAAAATATTCCCCCACAAAGCCTGCACCACGTATTCCATTCCTTGAGGGTATGGTGAAGAATGTGGAACCGACTATAACTACTCCGAGCGTATGGCTCTGGATAGTCGGAGATAACTAGGACACCAAGACAGCTACAGACTTCGTCAACTCTGAATTAAGGGCTACAAGTGCCTGTTGTCATCGTACCTTCCGTCCAAATCTGAACGTCTTAACAATGCAACTAGTTGGGGTAACATCCAGCAGGTACCGCTTCTGTTTCTCTTCAAGAATGGGAACACCTATGCAGACGTGATGTAATGCAAGATGAAGACGAAATATCATATTGCTGATATGCTGGAATATTACAGCTTGAAGATGAACAAGAACAACGAGGCCAAGTGGAGAACCTCCGCCAGTGAACTTCGGATGGAGTTTTACCTCGAAGTGCTTCAAAGCTTTGCCTTAGCCAAAGAGAACGTCATGGGCATATATGCTAGGACGAAGTTCATGCTCGCAGCCAAGGTTTATATCTAATTCAATGAATTGATCTTTATTTGTATTTGATCTCCGCTTCTGCTAAGCTCATTCACTTATCTTCGATTCGAGGATAATTAGATAGCGTACTAACTTCCCGGGTCGATGATGTAGATGTATGGAGTGTACTATTGGGGGATTGCCAATGACATTCAAAGTGGAAGGCACAGGGAGTTTGCGCTCTTAGCTGATAAGCTTGACATAAACGACTTCCTACACGAGAACTCTTTGTACAAGGCCTTGTACATGAGGCCCCAAAACGTCAAGTCTGACTGACCTAACTTGGTGGATAGTCCGACAAGAGGTGAAATGGATATCAATGGAGGATGATCTCCCAACTATTGACAAATTTGGATTGAATCGGTGTCTCCTAGGTCAGGCTTTTGAGGAGGATGGTGAAGTCAACGATGCCCTCAATGACGATGTGCATGCCAGACGACTCAGTCTTGGGCTTCGATCGCACGGTTCCAGTCCAATCAATGACCATTAGAGCCTAGATGGGAATGAGCCGACATCGAGACGTCTGAAGGTGTAGGGCATCATTGACTTCTCTGAGGATTCCTCTGACTCTGACGTGCATCATCTAATTCCACGACAACAGGATGCCCTGGGACTGTCATCTACACCAAATCTTGTGTCCCGGGAGGTCAATAGGTCATAGAGAAAGAAGGGAGACAAGGTCACCGAGAGAGTTGTTAAAGAAAGCCGTTGCCAAGTTGCAAAGCAAGGATGCTGAGATGGATAGGCTGAAGGCTCAACTAGCTCCACTTCAGGCAGAAGTTGTTGCCCAGTCCGATCCTCAATATGAGGATAAAAGTTTGAAAGCCACTTCAACCTTAGAGGCAGATTCTCTTTATAAGTCAATTGTTCGTGTTCATTCTTCGTCTTATTCGGCTCAAGTGAGTGTTCGAGATCCTATTGTGGAGACTCTGTACAAGTCTCCTATGTTTCCCAACACTCAAGAGAATTTGAATCATCCTCGACTCGAGGACGACTCTAACAAGGATTGCACCCCCGAAGCCCTCGACATATTGGATGATCCAATCAATGAGTTCAAGAATCATCCTCGAGATGAGGAGCTTGTAGATTATAAGAAGGAAGAGGGGGAGGATTTGAACATCTTAGATGTGACGGAAATGGAATGCACAACATTGGAGGAGAAGGCCACCGACTCCAATTCGATGGACATGACGAAGGTACTTGCTCGTCAACTCTCTGACCCTTATGAATACTAATGACTGAAGGCTAATCAAATTGATTGGCTTCCATTGAATTGTCATTTCTAGTGAAGTGACTTTTATTCGTATGCATTCTCGTTTGACAGGAGGAATTGACTACTCCATGATTTTGTGGCGTATGCATTCCACAGCTTGTTAACTACAGGAATAGCATAGAGTAGACTATACATTTTGTGTAGTGTTATCTTGTACAGAACGCCGACTTTATCACGGATACAGACTACGAATGTATAATAATTTCTCTACTATATAAAATTTTGTTCTCATAATAATTGTAACGGACCCTAATAGTTTCCTTATTTCAACGTTTTTTGTGACTAGCCCAAAAGTGTTAGAAGTATGTACCGTTCGCTGGCCATGAAATCCCCAGTTATCCGTGGTGTTCTGCATTCAAATAGTGCGATTCATTGCATTCCCCCACTTTATGGATCACGTGGTTTTGCATTCATTCAGGTAACTCCTTTTCTATGGTATTTTCCTATGATCAGGTATTAGCAGGCGGTGGCAGAGACATTTTGCTCAAGGGTGTGTATGCAATAGTGTCTCGTCCGCAACGGAAATGGTTGAACATTGTTTTGGACTTAAACGGAATTCTCTGCCAATGCACGTCTAAGGTGTCCACTAGAGATTTGGTTTCTAAAGGTGTCTCCAGTAGTAGAGGGTCTGCTCGAGCACCTACTATTGTTGGTTCAAAAGCCGTCAGGCCTTGTCTGTGGGTGGATGACTTCATCCGTGAGATTTTCTGCTTCACAGACCACATTGTAGTTTGGTCTTCCATGTTGAAGAGAAATGCGGAGGACGTTGCCAGGCACCTATTTCAGGGATGCAAACCCCTTTACGATATTCTAGGACAAGAGCATTGTAGGAAGGTTGAAATCGCCAAGGAAAAATTCCTACCGCACCCGGATAATCCAAAAAAAAACTCTTTTCCTTAAAGTCTTGGAGGATCAATTGTTCTCCAACCCTACCAGATCAACCTCCTTCAGTGTGGACAATATTCTTTTCATTGATGACTTTTCATCATTAGCCGAGAAGAGTATTTGTTACAATAGAGGGAATGCGATTTTTCTAAGACCTTGGACATCTGTTCAAGCAGAGGACGACTTCCTGATGGATATTGTCGCACCATGGCTTCGTCGGCTATACAAGAGTTGTGATGAAAGAGGATTATGGAAATATGTGAACGAAAACCAGATAGGATATGACCTACTCACTTTGAATTCGAGATTGAATTTTTATATCTTAGACGGAATGTGGGAGTCAGTCGAGAGGATGGGGACACGATTTGTAATTCCATGGATGAATTATGTGATTGGCTGCAAGAATGATAGGTCTTGAAGTTTCACATGTATGTGTCTAGGGGACCGGATCTATGGTTTTTGTACATAGGCTTCAATGGTTTTTGAACATGTATCATACAATTTTCGGATCTTGGATAATAAACTTTGTAAATTCTACGATCTTGTTAATATATAAACCATGTCTTTATGTTTGCGCGGGGAATGTTTTACAACTTCTTTGGCTCGAGTCAAGGATAATGGTTGCACTACCTTGGTGTTATTCCTTTGTTTCAAGTGGGTGCATCTACTCTCTCCTTGCAGTCTCCGGACAAGCGACCGACAAAGAATTTACGTTCTATAACTGAGGCATCACTATCGATGAGGTCTGATTCTGCTGGAGGGAGTTGCTTGCCGACTCATTATTCCTATGTGATGTGCTCCGCCACAGACGCGGCATCGACAGCCATTGATTTTATCTAAAGGCAATGTAGAGAAAGATGTCGTCGACAGTCCCTCAAATTGAGGTCCGCCTAGGACACTGATTTGCTCACCGTCACCTTTGAAACACACAGCCTTCATGCCTTGTCATGAGCATACTGAGGTGACACCACATAGAAAACTGTATGTTAACGTTAACGGACTTGCTTCAATAGCGATGGAACAAGGAATGAAGGTAAAAATGGCTTCATCTATAGATGACCAATTAACTCGTCTCGAGGATAAAAGTGCCATTTCTTTGCAGTCAATGAGAACGGAATCTACCACTTCATATGGGCCTAGTTTTTGGCAGAGGATTTTACGTGGAAGTGGACAATCAGCCAAGTCTTCTCAATTCGGAAATGGACATGTGTACATAAACAATTTGTACAGGATGTAGACGAAGTTCCATCCTCGACGTTCTAAATTCCTTTCAAACTCTGAGATTCTTCCAATATCACGGAAAAAAATGGTGAAGGATAATAAGTCACTCTCAATTGGAGGATGTGGGGCGTTCATTAATACATGTGGGCCACCAAGGCATTCTCGGCGTGAGGATATTTTAAGAGCAATGGCAAATCAGAAAGCAAAGGAGTTAGCAAGGAATGTCAGCTTGGACTCATGCAATGGTTAGGCGATTTACGCATATGAATCAATTCATGGATTTTTTATTCCTATTTTTTCTATAAATAGAAAAGTATTTATTATAAATAGTATGAAGCATATTATTGAGGATGGCAATGTGCTTTGTATACAGTCAACATCTTAGAAAGAGTTCTCAATTGATTTTCATCAATTGAGTTCATCTTCTTTTTTTGTAAATTTCTCATTTTTGTAGAATGGGAAGTACTTTGTAGCCTTTCCATCTAGAAGATAATTTCTCATTATATATTGTATAGGTATATTTGTAATTCACTTATCTATGATTTTGGTCGAGCAAATTTCAATAATTTAAATTAGCAACATTTCTTTGTGTTCATTTATCTTTGCTTTCAACAACTATCTTTGAAATGAAGCCCCCATTGAGGGGCAATTGGATGGTTGTTCATTCATGCCTTGCCATAATGTGGATTTGCTTTGAAGTATATGTGCGTGTGTTTCTAGTATCTATAGTTTATGACATTTCCTATAAGCAATGTAGAGTGATACGGCAGTTGTTACGTTATTTGGTAACGGGTAGTTGATAGGGTCTGTAGGGCTTGTAGGGCTTGGTTGTAACTATAGTATAGCCAAAATAGTCATGTATTGACAATTGGGGGGCTAAACTAGTGTTTACGAACTATTTGAGGTGTGAACGGAGTTGTTTTGGGGCGCCTTTGGGGTGGTTGCCCTTTGCTCATTCATTCTCTTCAAGTCTAACTTACATGTGTTGCGGTTTTTGAGTTGATAGGAATTGGAGCACAGAATGTAATGATGGTTGGTTGTTATACCATTAGAGGAGATTTCAGCCCCCTGGAGGGCTGTGAGTTCCCAGACTGCGGGAACTGGTTCGCAGGGGGCCGCAGCAGCTTGCAGACGTGGAATGGCGACTTCTACGTCGGAAAAAAATAATTTTTTTTTCTGTTTTTTCTTGCATTTCAAGAGTAAAACTTTTTTTTTTTTTTTTTTTTTTTGAAATTCTTTTATCGGGAACAGCCGTTCCCCGAAAACTGCAGGGGGACAGTTCCCCCGCAGCTGCTTGAAACGGCCCTCCAAGGGTCCGAAAACTCCTCTAATGCAATCTTTACTAGTGTTATTCCTTGATTCAAGTTCTTTTGCAAGACTAATCCAATTGAAACAAAGTAGAAGCAATCTAGGAGAGTTAGAGAAGCTTATTATTGGATGGTTGTTCATTCATGCCTTGCCATTGTGTGGATTTGCTTTGAAGCATGTGTGCGCGTGTTCTAGTGTTTGTAGTTTACAACATCTCCTATAAGCAATGTAGAGTGACACAACAAACTTCAAGAATTTGTTGCAATTCCCATCTAGATTAGATAGATTGACCTAGAGAAGGCTTTATGAAGACGCCAACTACCAAATGTCTATCCCGGTGGTGGATTTGCAAGTCCCAATTCATTCATGTGAGGAAGTCGTGAAGTTGTCAATTATTCCACCCGCACCTACTCAACAACGTGCACCAACTCATGTAAAGAGGTTTAAGAGAGAACGTGATGGTCCATCATGTAATTAGTGCTCTAATCCAAGTTGGGATTTTGGGAAACGCAAGTTGTTGCAAGTACAACAGAGGGAGCATTGTCGTACAGATAGAAGTGTTGGCAAAACTTATAGTCGAGGACCAAAAATTTTGAAGGCCATGAAGAAATTGAAGACTATCTTGTATAGTTGATTGTCAAATGTAGTGAATTTACAATTTCTAGCCTTGTATAGATTTTGCGTAGATGTATGTCCTAGAACATTCACGACAAGAGTTTGTGCATATATTTTTTTTTGGTCTTTGTTTTACACTCTATACATGTAATGTGTGTATGGGTCCAAGCACACTAATAGGAGCCAACTTGGATGTCACAACTCCTAATTTTTTGTTAAAACTTTGATTTAAAGTCATATAATTTTAAATTCTCTTAAATTTTTTTGACAAGTGCATTCTAATATAGTACATTTGCCTTGTCCAAAAAAGTGGTGGTGTTCTAGAATGTCTTTAAGTGGAATAAGGTTAAAATATCACGTGTAACCAGCCCTTTTTGTCCTTAGTTGCTATAGAAATTGGATGACAAACTAGATGATTTTCAGTTGATGGGTGCAGTTTGTCATTGTCGTTGTCAAAGGCCCTGAACAACGGATCTAGGTTTAGGATCAAACGGTGAAGTCATGAGTTGATTTGCTCATTAGTGCGCAATATAGGAGATCATGCAAGCATCTGGTCTAAATTTGAACGTTGCCGCTTTCCACATTGTGAACGTTGCTGCTTTCATAATTTCGTGAGATTGCTTCGCCGCTTTCATCATGTTGAACACGGCTGCTTTCAATCTGGTTTAGGGTTTAGGGTTCGTGAACGTTTAGGCCTTCCAAGCAGATCTTATTCTCTTTCAGAGAAAATAGCGGTTTAGGGTGAGCGTTGAGAATCTTTGGAAAATGAACACACATGATCTGTTAGCTGGGTATGGTGGCCCAAATTCGAGGCTTCACTGTAAGGGGTTGCAACGACTGAGCACTTCGGTGTGGAAAAATTTGAGGAGTATTGTCGTTGATGAAGAAGACATAGAAGAAGAAGAAGTTTTTAGAACACCGCCCGAGAGTCCACGAGATTTGTAGGTCGAAGTTGCAGGGATCAATTTCTGTGTTGATTCTAAGTGCATCAGGAAAGCAACACCAAATCTACAAGTTGCAGTTGTAGGGATCGATTTGTGCAGTGATTCTAAGTGCATCAAAAAAGGTACCCGTTTGATTGAAATGCACGATAGAATTATAGATCAGGTGTTTTGGGAACCTCGTGTGCTTCCGGGTCCGGCTGATGTTACGGTTCGTAAGTGTTGTTGGCGGCAGACTACAGTTTGCATCCCGAAGTGATTCCCCCCAAAGTTTTGCACTTCGCTTGAATGCGAAGCCTTGAACTTTCATGAATCACCATCTTTGTTGCGCTTTGCAGGTTTAGGGTGTTTAGAGTTACAAGGGTCAAGTTTTATTACCTGAATACTTGGTTTAGTTTGTAAGGGCTTAAGTTTTGCAATTTTGAGATGTTGCTGAGGTATTTGTAAATCTCTCTTTCTGTACATAAATCTAGTAGTCAAAGATTAGAATGGCAGGGTCGGCCACTGAGTCTGATGATTTCGAATCTAGTACAAGCTTTGGAGATTTACCACTACTTGGGTGCGATTACCATGCTTGGTATGCTGAGAAGCGAAAGGCGTCAAACCAAGAAAGGACTCGCAGATGTCGTGCTCGAAAAGTAGAGTTACAAAGTGCATCAAGTGCGCATGCTTCCAGAATCCTCAATGTTGATCCAAAGTTCGTAGTTTCAGATCCAAAACAGGCTCAGAGAGCTAGTGCCGTGCTTGCTCGGGATATTAGTTTGTTTGCAGCTCAGAGGATGAGGAATCATGATACAGAAGTTCATCACCTTACAATAATGAAAATCTTAGGCCAACTATTACTAAAAAACATGATACCGCCGTGTTTGAAGGATCCTGCTGCGGTGAAATTGAAGCATGAGGTTCTGGGTAGCTTGAAAGATGGTATGCAGACTCGTTTAGTAGGATTGCGTAAAGCCAAAACGGTTGTAGCAAAAAATATTGTTTGCACATTTGCTGTTGCACCAGGAATCAGGAGTGGAAGGGGTGTTGCAGGGATTCTTGGCGTGGACAGGAGGAATATCAAACAAGCACTTGCAAGGAGAATCCTTGTAGACACTAAACAAGATGCATTCTGGCTCCAAGCATGAAATAGAGGCCACTCAGATTCAATCTCAGATGTAATGAAGAATCTCATTAGGAAGTGGTGGGAAGAAGAGACCACTGTTTCGCCAAATAGAAAGGACATTGTGAGGAAATGCATAGCTCCAAAGGTGTACATTGAGCATGCAACTCACTATCTCCAGTTATCCCAAGTGAGTTTTCTCTCTCACAGTGGCCTTACAATGATTGAGTATATGGATTACAGGTATTGTCTTAGCCTCTTTGGTCTTCTAGATTTTGAACTTGTCTCCTTTCTACAAATGCCTTTGTTTTGGTAACAATTTCTATAGTTATCAAATCGGATCAAACTACCGTATGGTTGTTTTGCTGCCCATTATGTTGTTGGAGTCCTTTCGTGGTGCTCGGATAAGACAGTACTTGTTATTGTTTAGGCAAACTATTCATTGTCTAAAGAACTGAAGTGATCCTAAGGGAAAAGCATTTCCAGTTTTGGATTAGGTAGTGATGTGCTTAGTGATTTATGGTTAGTTGATTAGGTGCTCAGTTGTGTAGCGGTTTGGGGGTACGTGATTAGGTGCTGAGTTGCTTAGCGGTCTGTGATAAGTGTTTCAGGTGGTCAGGTGCTTAGCAGTCTGTGATTAGTGTTTCAGGTGCTTAGTGGTGCTCAGACAAGTGCTTAGCAGTGCTCAGGTACTTAGCGGTGCGAGTGGTGCTTAGCGAAGTCATTAAGTGTACTTTCATGTAAGCAACTAAGTAATCGTACATAGCATGCTAGCAAATGGGTGTGTGCTTGGAGTTCTTAAGTCCTTTCTGGCCATTTGCTCTGCTTTCTGTAAGCAGGTCAGCAAGTGTCTTTTCTAATCCTTTGCTGTGGTTATTGTAAGGAACTACCCTTAAGCAGTATTTCCTTAATCCATTGCATTCCTTTACGGTGCTTTCTGCAAGCACCTAAGCACTGATACAGATTTTGTTGGTAGTTGGAGTTCTTCATAGAATTCAAACAAAAGCATGCCGATGTGCCGTGCAATCTGAGGAGCTTCGAGGGATTGAAGTGCTGGTGGGTAAGAAGGTTGAAAATGTGGTATACCTGCTTGTGTAGGGACCACCAAGATTTGACTGATCTCCGGGATGCTCTGAATGCCATGCACTGTGATTTGCAAGGGGTACACAAAGATTGCCAGTGTACTTGCATTGTTTGTGCCATTTTTGACGATTCTGAAACTACTCTGGTTGGATGCGATGCACATAATGAAATATACAAGAGATTAACGCATTTATGGACTTCTGTTCTTTGCCAGAAGGGCGAATTTGACCTGTGGTATCGGCATGACTACCTTCTAGGTGATTGTTTGAACTGTGGAGTTCAAAACCTCAGGATTTGTCCATGTGAAGTTTCTTCAGAGAAGTTGGTGAAGTAGAAACGTACGAGGTACGAGAACATTGGGATTGATGAAGATGGGAAGCCAAAGAAGGCCTTGAAGCTGATATACTGTGAGTCAAAACCGTAGGAATTGATTCATTACTTGAAACCAAAATTGTCACGATTTATTGTGCATAATTTTCTGGCCTCATGGCAAGACCTACAATTTAAGGAGCTTTTCACTTCAATCCCAATGGTACTCTAATATCTTGTATGGATTTTTCTGAGAACTATTCAATGAAAATTCAAAACGAAGTACAGTCTATGCATTGGCGCACTGAGCAACTCTCAATTTTAGTGCATATAACTTTCAGAAGTAACCCTAACTGGACCTTCTCTAATGGAGAGCCTTATTTACTGAAGGAAACTCACTATTATGTTTCAGACGACAAACAGCATGACTCACTTTATGTACAACATTCTTTTATGTTGCATTGGGGTTATCTGATATCGAAGGGATTTCAGCCAAGCTCTCACGTTGTGTGGACTGATGGATGTAGTGGGCAGTTTAAGTCTGCCCGAGCATGGTACTTCATGAGTAGATTCCCGAGTTTGACAATGTCAGACGAGTTGCCCGAAGGCTGCCAAATGTCGTGGAACTTTTTTGCATCCGGGCATGGTAAAGGGGAAGTAGATGGGGCTGGGGCTCTTTTAAAACATGAATTGTTCAAATAGCAGATGAAGCCAAATGGTCGGAAGTTGCAAAATGCTTCTGAGGTGGTTCGATTTTTGCAGGAGCAGAGTAACAAGTACCATGCAGGGTGACATGGTGAACGGCAGAGAATCGCTAAATTTTTTTGGGAGATCAAAGAGGGTGCTATAAATACAGTTGACAAATTGGAGGTTGAAACTATTTGCGGGAGCAGAGCCATGCATCAGTGCCGTTCGTTGTCTTGCAGGGATCCTACTTTGGTTCAGTTCCGACAGCTCACTTGCTTTTGTGTCGCTTGTCTTGATCCAAACTCTAGATTTTCTTGTACACAACAATCCCATGTTCCTGATTGGACGCTATGAAGGATATGCCCCAAGTCAAGGAGCAATGCATGTTTGATATCTGAAGAAGAGGTGGACAACAACAAAGCTGAAGCAGGGCCCGACATTGCTGGAGACTTGGTACGAGTTGGTTTCAACATTGACGTAAGGGCGGACTGTGAGAATGACGAAACTTTCTGGGTGATGCTTGTGACTAAGGGGTCGCATGTCAACAGGGTAGCCTTCACAGATGACTTTGGAAATTCGTTTGTGCCTAGTGAATTGTTAGTTCAAGGCTATTGGTATGAAAGATACCAACGCAATAGTAGAACTTATCTTTTGAGGGATGACCGGCCATTTGCTTATGTACATAGCCATGCCATACTCCTTTCAGATTTTAGCATGCCCCCCACAGCCCATTTTGTAAAGGGAAGTCAGGCTAGTTATGAGCTACGGGTGAATATCTTAGATTCTATAACAGATTCCGTTTTGGATGTTGAGGCAAGAGTCTCTTAGACTTAAAATTGCATACTTAGCATGGATATGCTAGCTCCACTCCATGTATTCATTTTTTGTGTAATTTACAGCAGTATGATATCACATATCAAGATATTGGGCATGTTGTACATCATTGTGTCTCTATTGAATCCAATCAAAACCTGTAATCCAATAGGTAAGCCTAACTACTTGAAGTATAAGGAATTCCATGAGGCGCATCGTTCTGAATTTATATAACCGTTTGTGTTTAGGGTGCCATAATGCAAGCTTCCTCAAATTTTAAGTACTCTTTGGTTGCCTGAAGACGGATTGACAGTATGAGGAACAATGAAAATCGTGTAAGTCAGAGTTATTCACATGTCCTGATAATTGAAGTAGTGCTTTGGATCAATGCAATGTGTATAATTGGTCATGGTGGACTCTGATATTGGAAGCACCAGACTTTGGATCAATGGAAAGCCAAGAGACGTATGTATAGTAAATAACCGCTTAGACTTACAATGCTGTTATTTCTCTCAACTCTGGATTTGTATCCATTCCTTGACTCTTAACTGGATTCTTCTATTTTTTGTGCAGGGTTAAATATTTTTTCCCACATTATAGTGGCTTGGTCCCTTTTCATAAGTATTGTAAAATTTTTGTTAAATTGTGTGATGAATATTCAATTCAGGTGCAATTTCTCTGAAGCATACCAAATTTGGGTTTAAGAAAGGCAAAGTTCCATTTTGGATTAATTGTTTTGTTTAAAATTTAAAGTCTTGTCTAGTAACACCAATGGTTACTGCAACGACGCTAGCGTGCGAGCGGGGAGCGGGGAGCTTGTGAGCTGTGAGCGGGAAGCTTGTGAGCGGGGAGCCTTGAAATTTATTTTTTTCAACTTTTTTACCAAAAAATATTTTTTTTGGAAAAATAATTTTAATGGAGAAGAAAATATACTATTTTTAGTAAATTTTAGGACCTATGACCGTTATTCCTATGATCGTTATTCCTATAACCGTGGATTTCAATATTTTTTTTCAAAAATTGTCACTATTCATTTCTAGCAAAAAACAACTTTATATTGTGGTACACAATTCAGTATTCAATTCAACTACTACAATTTTTATGTCGAGGTACTCACAAGTTATTTTGAGAACACAATAGAATATATTAGGCTAATGTGACTCACAAACACAATAATAAGTATAACCTAGCATTCACTAATGCTACTCTACATCAACGCTTTGCTTGCAGCTCATTATAGATATTGTATGCACCAGTATAATTTGGGGCCTCATAGGATTCAAACCTCAGTCACCACATTTAAGTCTCATGAACCTCTCACAAATGTATTCCAATCTAATGTAGTGACCATTATTTAAGAAAAAATATATATAAATGGAAAAAGGCATCTTTCCCAAAAAATAGAAAAAAATTGGAATACAAATAATAGACTAATAAAAAAAAAATGACTAAGCAGTGGATTGTAAGATCTGAATCATTATTAAAAATAATTATGTCTCCTAAATTGGAGAATGAAGGGAAAAAATGAGAGCACAGTAAAAAAAATGAAAAAAATGAAAAAGAAAATGAAAAATAATGATTTTTAAAGGAATAAAAGAAAAAGAATAGAAACAAACAAGGATGCATAGGATTGTTGCATTCTATACACTTTAAATCATTTCAATCGTACTAAATTTTAATACAATACAAAAGAAGTACATAAAAAAATATGGCCAAGACTACTCTAAAATTGTGATGATTCCTACTTTAACTAAAAGAAACTTCACCTCGTTGAAGCTATAATTTGGTGCATGAATGAATTTATCTTCATAGATGTCCATTTTGCAAAAGTACCAGTATAGGTAGTATGTGTGCTTGCAATTAATGTATTTTTGACGACCTCCAATGGATAAAATTGTCATGTTTGTAAAGTTTGAGCATGTGCATGAGGATTATGTACACACTGTAATTCAATACACGTTTTTATTAAGGTCAAATCCAATCTCTAGTTAAACAATTGTACCTAGTCCTAGGAAAGGCAACAATGTTACTCCTAGTATTTTTTTTTTGACATAGCCAACACTCTCCCACTTGTTATGTTGTTTTGTAGTTGGTGCATTTGCAATTTGCTATATGGTTTAAATGTTTCGGACTGTTAGATACACATTTGCATCATGTAGAGGTGGTTGAATATACAACACATTCTTGAATATGTTAATCATATTGAAAACTCGATATGGGGACAAAGTAAGGTATTCTTGCAGACATAAGCCAACATATTGCAATAGTAATGTACTAATGTCTCATCTCAACTAAGATTTGATCCAATCAATGTGAAGAAGAGATTGCCTTTCACAGCGCACAAACAAAGAGGTTTTAAAAAAAAGGGGGGGGTTACAATAGGTAGTAGATCACGTTTGCTATTTTGTGAACCTAGGGAGCTTGAGTCCATGAATATAGAAGCCTAGACTCCTATGTTTTAAGCATCTTTCATAGTTATGGGATGTTTATATTATAGGTGTCAATGTTGTAGGTACTTATGTTATAAGCACCTTTTATGGTTATAGGATATTTACATTATAGATGCCTAATTATATTATAGGTGTCTATGTTATACACACTTTCTATAGTTTAAGGATGTTTATATTATAAATATGTATGTTATAGACATCTCCAATAGTTGTAGAGTACCTATGTGTCTAAACTCAAGGCTTATAAGCTCACATACTAGCACCATTGAGTAGTAATGAACCTAATCCTACGTTTGCTAAAAATATTGCTTTCATCAGTGACGCAAATATTGAGGACGTGTTTGGAAAGTGCTCCAAACCAAGCACAACCTATACATTGTTGAATCCCAATGCAAATTTTATTTTCATATAGTTGTACTCTTGTACTGTTATACTCTAAAATTTATGAATCTAAATAGGTTACCAATGATGAATTTGTTGTTTTGTTGGTGAAGGGCTACATTACAAATGTGAAAAGAAGAAGAAGGTTAATTAGACATTGAGAGCTTGGACAACCACTTTAGAAAAAACTTATCAAGTGCAACAACTCATATTTCAGCATTCAAATCTACTAATGGGGATATAACAACTTTGGGTGGCAACCATAGTCGTTGTAAGATAACTCAACCTCTAACAAGCCAATTTTTGATCACCTTATTGCAGGTCCAAAAATTCTTTAGCTATACATGTATCTTCTGAAATTTACTTCACAAATTTTTTTTCACCTACATTAGGTTGGTCCAAAGTTGGCCTGTCATAGGCTAAATTACCTAACATTCCAACAATGCGGAATTAGCTTTTGTAATATGAAAGCAATGGTAATAAAAAAGTCATAAAGGTTATGCCAAGTAGCGCTAGGTCTTGTGATTTTTTTAACAACCTTTTTCATTACTAGGTATTGCAAAGTGATTTACATCTAATTTGGAATGTTGCTGAAATTGAAAATGAGATTCTTGTGATTGCTATAAGTAAAGTTAAATGTATAGAGCCATAGAAGTAGAGTATAAAAATCACAAACAATTTACTTGAATTAAAATTTCACATGGTTGATTGTTGTACGAATACAATAATTAAAAGAAAATGCAAATAAGGTAGTACAACTCCAAATAGAGTTCTAGAGAGTTGCAAAGGCAATACTGGAATAAATGATGAAGGTAGGTTTTCGTATTTACTTGTTATAGTTTTCCATGTGTGTAGATTTGGATTCTTTCTATTGTTTGAATTCTGTAATGGGTTATCAATATTTTTCTGCAAATCACTATTGCATTGTTGATTCATAAATAAGCTATTGAAATTTCTAAAGGCTATGATGAGCACGAAAAGTCGGAGGCAACATACAATATCTTGAAAGAAAGTTGGATGGTTCTCAATGAGTACTAAAGTTAAATTGAGAGAGGGCAATCAAACTTAAGGTGAAGACTTATATCAAGACATTGAAATACAATAGCTCAAAGTAGAATGAAATATTCAAATTTTGAGAAGTGAGATTATGAAGATTAAAAGATATAGCACTATTGTTCACACACAATCTGTAGAGATGGAAAAAGGTTGTAGTTTGTCATTCTACCCAAAACAAACAACCCATCTAGCATTGACAAACAAACTTGATTTAAACATTGCTACCTTACACTCGACTGAGTTTTTTGAACTTCCAGCAGGACCCCATATTTTTCGTTAAAAAAAAGTATATATATATATATATTTTTTTATTTTATTTTTTATTTTTTTATTTTTTTTTTCGAGTACCAAAAACGGGGGTAGCACTAGGTAGCTCGAAGAACCCCGTCGGGTCCGACTGAGGTTTTCGAGCTACCAGCCGGACCCCCTATTTTCGGTCAAAAAAAAAAAAAAAAAAAAATTTTTTTGTTTTTGGAATTTTTTTTTTCGAGTACCAAAAACGGGGGTAGCACTAGGTAGCTTGAAGAACCCCATCGGGTCCGACTGAGGTTTTTGAGCTACTAGCCGGACCCCCTATTTTTGGTCAAAAAAAGAAAGAAATGCCTCTTTGTTTTGCTTCAGGGCTAGTGGAATTTGAATTACTAGTTTTAAATTTTAGTTCAAATTAGTGATTGTGGTTTGGATTGAAGAGTATGAAGCTTAGTAACTTTGGATTAAAGTTTAATATGTTTTTGAAAATGAAATGTAATGGATGGATGAAATTTAAATAAAAACCAATTAGTTACCGATTCTTAGGGGGGCTTTGTAGTCTCTTCTTAGGTCAATCGCCTCCGACTAATTTTGGACAAGCCTTTGCTAAATCTCCTAGAATTGATTCCTATTTCAAGAATTTAGGAATTTTCAATGTTGGAGTCAATTGGCAAAACATGGCGGGGGGGCTATAAGCATGGTACATCACACATGTGGTGCGTCGTGCTTTTGAATTTGAATTTAGTTTTTTTTGGGCCATTACTATTTAGTGATACTTTTGTGGGCCAAGGATGGTTTCATTCATTAATTTTTTCTAGTTATATGCAAATTTGAGAAGTTTCTGGTACTAAGATAGTTTTTGTTGACATTGATTAATTCTCGGATTTTCTTTAAATTCATTTAATGTGACATCTTTGCATATATTATTGATGATCTTTATAGTGACTGTATATTAAACCAAGATTATTTGATGAGAAACATAGCTTAGAGATTTTGTTTTATAAATTATTTTAATTTTCTTCTTAAAAATTATACATTTCATTTTGTACTTTGTAAGAATTTTTTTTTTCTTGTCTAGAGTTCAATTGTTAACATTGTCTTGTTGTCTCGTGTAGATTCAATTGTTCAAGTGCAATGAGGAGATGTGGGTCAAGCTTCAACCTCAAAGGTGCATCATAACATAGTTCTTGTTGCGGATGTGGCAAGTCCATTATAACAATGACTTCGACAAATGCAAACATCGAGATATCTAGTAACAAGTCAACTAAGAAAGCTATTGAAGTCATGCTCCATTCTACTCTTTGAAGAAGTCGAAGTTCTTTGTATGGAACAAAATTCATTGTCTATTGGCGTGAATGAGTCATATTTCTAGGCTTCATCTAACAAAGATGTCTTGGCCTATTACAGTGAATTGTATTGTTCTCAATACCAAAGACAAGATCAAATTGATCATGCAGGTTATGCATGGCATAAACAAGTGAGTGACTTCTTTTGCAAACCCATTTGGATTTTACTCGTCTACAATTTATTTGTTATTCAAGGTATATAAAAAGATTTTTCATCACCACATTGAAATTCAAATCCATTGAGGACTCCCATATAAAGACCAAATTGGTTCACATATTATATTGAGTGCAAAGGTACAATCTTCTATCCTTGTCCAAGTTTATAAAGATGTTGAGGACATTAGATGTGAAGAAATATGTTTTCCATACATCTAGAAAAACTTGACATTGGATGCCAATTGATATTTTTCTAACTTTCATGTTCCAAGTGAGATTTAGATTATGTAGGATTGTTGTTTTTCAAATTATTATTTTGTATTTTGTGGTTTGATTAATTTATATTATTTTTTAATTGAAAAGTCACTTGAATCGTGCAACAACATATTGTACTTGCAACGGATGCTACAAAATGAAAGTGTAATGAGACAATCCCGTTTCAAAAAGAACCCTAAACTCATCATTGCAAATGCCATGAGATTGGGAGCTAAGCAAAAGTCCACCAAGTTGTACTTGAAGATGATCAAGTTAGTCATGGTGGGTAACTTTGCTCACGGTCTTGAGTTCTTAGAAGAGGCTCACACACACTTTAGAATTTTAGACTGCATCGCAACTATAGGTGACTATTGAATTCAATTATTATGGATTCTAAGTCTAATTTGCAAAGTGAATCTTTGAACTAATGTATATAATATTAATTTCAAGTGTATCTATTATTGTTTGTTATGGCATAGGCTACCACATTGTAGCATTGGAAAAGGACAAGGACCTTTTTTACGCCATTGTCAAACGCATGAAGAAATGCACCTCAGTTGTAGCAATAACATGACCGCCACTATTAGTTGTGATATTCCAAGATCTAGACACTATGACTATGGCACCTCTTAAGTTTGCTTAGAAGTCAAAATTTTGCAAGTAAGCTAGCAATTTTTCATATCCTTTTTCTTCATGTCAAGTTTTAAGCTTGTAAGTTTAACATTGTTTTACATCTATTTTTAGCCGTATGGAATTGACATCAGTAGATAGGATGATAAAGTCACAAAGTCTTTTCTTCAGTCTAGAGAAGAATTTTCACCTTCTTGTGTCGATCGAGCAGATGGCATCAACATTTGCGGACTCTGGCTGCTCTAAACCAAAACGCCATAAAGATACTTATGCTTTGAAAATTTTGGATTTATAGATGGCAGTGCCTCCAAGGGTAGAGAGACTTTAAAGCCATCAACAATTGAAGGTTCTATAACCAAATCCACTACGACTTAGACTCTTAAGATTGACATATCTCTTGAGTCAAACTATAATGTGTGGATTTTAGAATTATGAGTGGATTTGTGTATTTTATGGCTACATTTTGGACATTTGCTATTTTCATTTGGATTTTTTCCATCATAATGTCTATAAAAAATAACTGCATTTGCTTGTGGCAAAAAATATCTTCAAAATACATTTGCAAGTGCGTCAAATTTCATTAAAATGACTTCACATTTCCTGAAATTTATAATGTAATAAACCCACGGTCATAGGTCCCAACTTGTTTATACTACAAAAAATAATTCCCGCTCACAAGCTCATGCTCACAGGCTCACACGCTAGCAACCCTAATGGTTACTCGGGTGGTTACTGTATTTCAATTATATGTGCCAATTATATGTACCAATTATATGGATTGCATTGATTGGCTATGTAAATGTGAAAAACACAATTACAGTATCAGGTAACTTATGAGCCCTCTAAAATTGACAGTGTAAGTTAGAGCTCACTATGTACTTTCTGATATTATTTCTTGAAGATGGAATGCCTTGTGATTAGACGCGACCTTTCTACTTATCCGATATTGTTTGATACTGAGTTCTAGAGCTCCTATAAGAGGAGTCCTTTCAAAACATTAGAACAGCCCAGGGGCCAAAGAGATCAACCTATTTTGCACAATTTGTGAAAAAGGAGGCTCATTGGTCCTAGGGCACCCCCCCCCCTTTTGTTGAGATTTTATTGTATTTTATATTTTGTTTTCAAAACACTAGACAATTTGCACTTGATGTAGTCTCTACTATTTCAAGAACAGGTTGATGGAAAAAAAACCCTAAAAGAAATCAAGTATAAAATTCTATTAAAAGAACCACATGTGGCTACATATAATTGTTGTCATGGTATATATTTAAGATACAAATCTGAAGCCAATGGAGTTTAAATTTGAAATCAACTATCAATAATTTCTGAAGCCAATGGAGTTTAAATTTGAAATCAACTATCAATAATTTCTAAAGCCAATAGAGTTTAAATTTTAAATCAACTATCAATAATTTGGTAAGTATCTGTGGGTGGCTACACTATAGAGACCCTAAATGTAATCCAAAATCTATTGTATGGTCCCAACATGGGAGCTTATTCATTTTGTTTCAAATACACATGTATGCCATGTCATTATTTTGAAATAATAAGATGAGAATGAAGATAATCATCATTTGTAAGCCTCAAATTAAACTTCAAAAATTATATTATATTAGTTACATTCACAAATCATTGTAGGAATTTAATGATTTATTAACTATGCAACAAATTAATCAAACGTCCAAGAATAGGGTTTAGCACATCATGGTGGGTGTCTCTAGAGAGCAATTGGCTTCTTATTTTATTCAAATTTAATGTATGGTTTTTTGCCTTCTTGCCTTCAATTTGAGGACCGCGGTTTAGGGTTTAGGGTTTAGGGTTTAGGCGAAATTGATATTCTAAGCCAACAAAATGAGACTTCACTTATTAATTGAAGATTAAAATGATTGTCAAACCATTTTCTTCTACAAGTTTAGTTTATGGGGATTTGTGGGATGAAATGCCATGCTTGTAACTATCAATATTCTTTGCATGGATTGGCAAGGTTTTAGGCTATGCTTATTAATATTTAAAATGATTTATCATGGATTAAACAATGTTTTGGACCTAAACTCCTGGTGTATACTTAGATACTTATGAAGCTATAGAAGAAGCAAGGTAATTATTTTTACAAGAAGGATCGTATACTATTTTTTAACTATTAACCCTCAAAGGATAAAATTTCATCCAATCCTGATCAATATTGTATTTTTGGGGACTTCATAGTCAAGGATGGGTTAAAAATAAAAATAAAAATGAACTATAAGTTATATTTGCATGTTTGGTCTAAATCCTATAGACTTATTCCTTAAGATTACGTTTATTGAAACTCTAAACAAATCATATATGATAGAAAAAAATAGAAGAATAAATCATGAAGTTCATACATAAAGAATAATTACAAAATCATTGTCAATTCTAATTGTACCTGAATAACCCTTACAAGTCTTTTCTATGTAAAATAGTAAGATTAATTTTGCAGATTGGCACTAAAACATCGACATTGTTTGAAAGTATTTGCAATACTCTCTCTTTCTATATAAATATATATATATAGAGAGAGAGAAATCATTATTTTCTATAACTCACATGAATTGATCATAGGAAAGGATAAATTTCATAACTGTCTAGTATAATTTGGATTGAATTGTGTAGAATTCACAACATTCATGAATTCCACATATACACAACATGCCGATAGTTTAGTGCTTTGGACTAACCCCTAGCTTAGTGCGGTAT
The DNA here is from genome assembly GCA_947034895.1 of Rhytidiadelphus loreus. Lineage (NCBI taxonomy): Eukaryota > Viridiplantae > Streptophyta > Bryopsida > Hypnales > Hylocomiaceae > Rhytidiadelphus > Rhytidiadelphus loreus. The sequence continues at coordinate 65,935,980 of OX344763.1, read as the reverse complement.
TCTGAGGCCCACGAGAACTTTAAAATAATTTTATCAAAAGCAAGTCTAAAATCTTAATCTTCATTTATTTTCTAACAAACCCAACTGTACATCATCCTTTACTTCACTTATTGAAGTACTTACTTACTTTTCCAATTTGATGATGAATATCTCTGCTAATTCCAAGCGAAGTGACCCTAAACTTCAAAATATTTGCTTCTTCACCTCTTTAAAGATGATAAAGTACTTGTAGTCTTTGAATACCCTATTCCCCCTCAAGATTCATGGGATAGGAATATATATGTGAAATAAGTCTCTTACACTTCTTCATTTCTCACCATTGTTTAGGCTACATCATGGTAACACTAATTCAATTAGGATAGTAGCTTTCATTAGAATTTTTTGTAAGCACGATTTTCAGCCTATCAATTGGCTATAAGGCCCATAATGTTGGCTCTTTTTTGTAAAGGAATTTTTCATTAGAATAGCCTGATTCATATTGTAGGTTAAGACCAATAGGCTAATTTGAACTAGGTATGACCTACTTCTCATTTTGATATCACCAAGTATCTCCAGAATGCCCAAAAAAGAAATGACCCCAATTCACCTCAATGGACTTCAATTCCAAATTTAATATACACCAAGGACCCTCACAGCCACAGGTCCGGCCTTCCAAAATTAACGCTAGTAGCCACAGTCCATCCTTCCAAAATTAACGGCAATAGCCTAGTACGGCCGTGCAGACTGAACGCAAGCCTTCCAAAATTAACACAGAAGGAGGATCCAAGTAGCCAGAGGGCCCTAGCTGTCCACAAATTAATTGAACAAATCAGATTGGCCAACCAGTTTGGCTGAGCATCGGATTCCCCTTCTAACTACCTAGTTCCTATAAGTACTTTTATATTCTCCCCATGCTCCAACTGTCCAACAGAAGGGTGATTGTAGCTGTCAGATAGATCTAAATTAACTTATATTACTTCCTAAAATTCTTAGCATCATGTGCTGCTGCAACTGCTCTGATTTGTGATGCAAATTGTGCAGTTAGTGAATTCATAGAAATATCAACCTAGTTGCACCTTCACAATGACATTCTCGATTTAGCAACTTCCAGGTACTGACACTTAGAAACACTCAGATTAACAAAGAAAAAAGAACAAAACCGCATTACATTTCAATATAGAAGGACGACAATGAAAATGGGAATTGCAATTCAAATTTTTTACAGCATTTGAAGTCTGCTGGAGTGGGTTTAGTAGTTACAATTCTCAACTTTGCAAAATGAGAGCACTATAACAATGCATAGAGACACTAAGTCTCAACACACCAAGGATATAACATTGCATGGGAAAACTAAGTCTCAACACACCAAGGATATAACATTGCATGGGAAAACTAAGTCTCAACACACCAAGGATATAACATTGCATGGGAAAACTAAGTCCCAACACCCCAAGGATCCAAACTTTCTGGCTAACCACAAAGCACTAGACACAAAGTCATAGTTATTCACACATCTGGATAATTCCATCCGCCGTAACTCCTATATCGCCGCTTTGGTCCAGCAGATCTTCTCACCCTATGCCCTCTACAAAACCACCAGTCCTAAATCTGGTGTAAAGTATAACAGTTTCTCCTTTGTCCACTCAAGTTATTCATCGACAAGGTAAAGATTATCTCTGAGACCCGACTTGCACCACGGAAGTGAACCCATGACAACCTAAGCCCATTGTAGAGACCTTGTAAGCATTCACAAGGCTAAACCGCAGCAACAGCCCCGGAGATTGTATCAGCACCAGGAGAGCCCTATCCTATTGAGTAAACTCTATTAAACAGAAATGGATGCATGCCCCCTACTACACACTCAAAATCACCCTAAATCCAAACTGTCGAGTCATTTCTACACATAGAACTTTAGTAGATCAAAACGGTGAATGACGTAAACCTCAGCCTCTGCAGTTTAAGCTTGTTGTCACAGATTAAGCACCAATTCCATCTGCAGTAGTTAAATACTACGGGCATGCAAATTGAAGTTAGCCTAAATCAAAATTTCCTAAACCAAGCAGCTGCATGAAATCCGAACTTCAAAACAAAATACAGTCAAGCAAGGCTACAAAATATTGAACTCACCTTAATAGTTCCACCAACCTTATATCTGAATCAGTTACGGATTCACAGAACTGGAACTTTTGCTGGTAAACTTCAGTGACCAATTGACAATAGAGCCACTTTTTTTGTTATCTTTTCTTTGATCCAGCCCGAGTTGAAACTTTATTCACAGACAACGTAGGAAGCGGTTCACTTGCCTTTGCTCTTGTATTCTTTGCTTTTCCCTTACCCTTCACATGGGCTAAATTGAGAGACCTACTTTGTGGTCTACCTTCTCCATCTGATTCCACATTAGGAACTTTGTCACCTCCCATAATGGCGTTGTCTTCTCCTAAGCTAGTGAGTGCTAGCTTTTTCCTTCTCTCTCCATCGTCAAATCACTACAAGAGAAAGGGATGTTTTAAGTAGGGTTTTAAGTATAGTCCTAGACACAAGATATTAAGTAATGACCTTTAAGTCAAATTTCAGCAAAAAATGACTAAAAAGACATGTGTTTAGGTTATTTTTTGCTGAAATTTGACTTATAGGTCATTACTTAATATCATGTGTCTAGGACTATACTTAAAACCTTGCTTAAAACACCCCTTTTTCTTGTAGTGAATGGAAGATCAGAAGCTCTCTTCAAGAGTGAATGTCTCAGCTTGGGAATGTTAGAATGCTGAGACTCAATGCAAGGTTGTGATTTATCTGTGCAATGACAGCATCACACATATAATCAACCACTGTAGTAACAGTCATTTGAAAAGAACCGCAAAATTTCACTCGAACAGCATTCTTCAATCAGATATCAAGTTGCGAGCACCTTTACTTGATTCAATTCCTTCACCGAACAGTGCAGTACCTGTCAAAGCGAGACATAATCAATAATTTCATACATTAGTGCATTTGTCATTGGCACTTCACAATGCACTCTTCTTTATCCAAAAAATAGCGACACTCTTATTACCAAACTTGTCCTACCAATGCACGTACCAAGATTCATGTTCACTTCTAGTGAATTTACTTCGGCCACATCATGCACTGCCTCTAGCCCAGCAACATTCTGTAGCTTTGCACTAACATTTTGGCATTGAATAGTGCCATAATGCTTCACTTCATCAGGCTTGACGGGTGAATCCACTTCTTGCCCTCATGAGTTCAGAATTGGAGGCCCTAAGTCAAGGGTATTTTGTTCTTGAAGGGGGATGCTACTGGAAACTGTTCGCTGTAGATATACCCCTGTTGTTGTTGTACTCAGTCCTCCACTCACGGGATCACAATTTCGTGGTATGGATCTGGATGACCCCCAATCAGAATGCTTCACACTTGAACGTGACCCTGTAAATATGCAAAGGACAAAGTCAATGAGAAACAGCAAGACCTGTAAGACCCTGTGAAATTCATGACAAGCACAAAGCACCGTGATCCTATGAGAGAAGGACCCTCTAAGTAATTCCCGAATAAGCAGGTAAGCAATAGAACCCTCTAAGCAATTCACAAATAAGTAAGTAAGCAACAGAACCATCTAAGTGATTCATGAATAAGCAAGTAAGCAACAGAACCCTCTAAGCGATTCATGAATAAGCAAGTAAGCAACAGAACCCTCTAAGCGATTCATAAATAAGCAAGTAAGCAACAGAACCCTCTAAGCGATTCATGAATAAGCAAGTAAGCAACAGAACCTTCTAAGTGATTCATGAATAAGCAAGTAAGCAACAGAACCCTCTAAGCGATTCATGAATAAGCAAGTAAGCAACAGAATCCTCTAAGCAATTCATGAATAAGCAAGCAACAAAACCATCTAAGCAATTCACCCTCTAAGTAAATAAGCAACAGAACCCTCTAAGCAATTCATGAATAAGCAAGCAACAAAACCATCTAAGCAATTCACCCTCTAAGTAAATAAGCAACATAACCGTCTAAGCAATAAGACCCTATTAAGCAATACGATCTTATAAGCAACACAACCATCTAAGCAAGACAACCCTGTCAAAAAAGGAACAAGTTGGGGTGGAGCACCATAAACCCTAATTTCAGCACCAATCTCAAAGATTAAGCAATAAGCAATTCAAATGAAGCAGTAACCACCCACCTGCAAGCACTAATGACCCATGTGTTCATACCAAAATACTTAGGCTCTAAGCAACAACCATTGACGGAGGAAGTTCCTATCAATGCAGTCTAAGTATTTGTTGAGAAGCACTAAAGCGCTATATTTGTCTTACCATCTAGCCCTTATGAAAATCTCAAAGCAAATCAAAGGACCAGAATTTCAAGAAATGAGGAGCACAACATGACAATGAAGTTTGAGACTTACAATTAAGCACATGAAGACTGCCATCCTCTTTCAACGATTGCTTGAGCTCTTCGTGCTTTGGCTGATAATTCCAATCTGCCGTTCTCATCTTTGAACTCAACGTACGCACCTCTGAATCCTAAATTCTGCCACCAATGCGGGTGGAACACCTCTACACACCTGGTGTACCTATTGTCTACTTTGGCAAGTGTTGATGCACAAAAAATGTGATAGATGTGATTACATGAAGCAATGACAATATCATAGTATGGGTAACCTCTATTGCAAAAAACACAAGGATGTAGCTGTAAGGTAGGTGAGTATAAATCGAGGTCGTGGGCCATAGCTGGATGGAGCGCTGGCTTCGGCCACAATGACAAACCACTTCCGTTTTTCATCTATACACATTGTTCCTCAACAGCAGCACTATATCTCTTCATCTCTAAAATCTCCCTCCTCAAAATCTAAAGATCTGATTCTGCTTTGAATTGCTCTATTTCAAAGTCATGATACAAGTCCTCCCCTTTAATTGCCCTCTCTCGACTGACCTCTGCTAGAGACCGACAAACATCTAAATTTTTCTGAAGAACATGTTTCTTATCAATAAGGACTCGTAAGTTTTCTTGAAACTGTTCGTGCTCAACAGCACTCACAGAAATGCCGATAGGTTGCTCACATCACAACCAAGGCAATAGTGAGATGAACCCTCAATCCTCTAAGCACTTCTGGAATTCAAACAATGCAGCTTGCTCACATAGCAACTAAGGCAAGAATGAGCTGAATCCTAAATTCTGAATCAATTCTGGAATTCAAACAATGCAGCCTACTCACATAGCAACCGAGGCAAGAATGACCTGAACCCTAAATTTTGAAGCAATTCTGGAATTCAAACAAATGCAGCCTGCCACTATAAGAAACCCGCGTTTTTTGTGATGGCAACAAAAAACACGGCATGTTTTTGCGGACAGGATGGCGTCACAAAGTTTGAACCAATGGGTGGCAAATTCCGATGGACATTGCAAAAAACGTGTACATGTCCATGAAAAAACATGGGCATTATACAAAAAACAAGTATGTTTTGCAAGACATCCAAAAAAATGTTGTCATATTTTTTGTGATATGCAAAACAATATGACAATGCCATGTTGGCAAAGTCAATCAATTTCACTACAAGTAAATTTCTAGGAGTTATTGGACATCCATGTAAAATGTTAACCCAATCTGAAAATCATAGGAGAAGGGTAGCTGCTTGGGAGTCTTTCAAAAAACCCTTTCATGAATGGATGATGAAGCTACTATTCACTATTTTTTAGTTAGAATTTCATGAAGCACAAAATCTGTTGGCATCTCTTCTATAAGCATGTATGTACATAAACATAATTATTGGAAATATGTCTAAATCCTTTAGAATTTCATATGCCAAGTACGATGTACTACGCTTCACTTACAATCTTACGATTCATGTGTATATGTTGTACTGGAAGCTTCAAAGCATGTGCGGACTTTTCAAATTATGTTCATATACATCAACAACTTATAGGAATAAATGAACTCTTATTTTCATTGTATTCAAATTGTTTACAATAATTCCTCTATCCCTAATATAATACTACAATATTGATAGTTCATAAATGTATCATAGAAGTAATTTTTGTAAGAAAATGTGATGCTCATCCAAACAAAAAGTCAACCCCCACCTTCCACAAAAGACATCCATTTACAAAGATGAAAGATTCCACTATATTTTTAATTAGAAAGTGCAAAAAAATAATTCCTAGCATTTGTTTTTATTTCTATTCAATAGGGGGATTTTATTGCACTGCATCTACAAGAAGGGCTTCCATTGTCGTCACTTCTAGTGTTGGTCATTGATTGAATAAAGAACTTTGTTTTGAAAAAGCGACTATGTCATTTTTTCTTTAGAAAAACTATCCACAAATCAAGTTGAATATTAAGTGTGTTTGAGCATAATCAATATCCATTTCATACCACAAGGGGACTATACAATCCATTTCACACCTAGATAAGCAACTCTCATATTATATACCATTCATTATAATTACTTATAATGCATTTTTCTTCAACCTCAATGAATGTAATTTGCTATAATGTAAAAATTGCTCATAGCCCCTCCAACAAAAAATCCAAAATCGTAAATATACATGACATGTATATTCTTCAAAGACAATATTTTTTATTTTTTATATTTATATTTTATTTTAAATATATAAGTCAATTTTTTCTACATTTCATCTTTTTCTAATTGGTCCTCATGTACCTTCTTGATCAATCTAATTTCATATACTTTTCTATAGAAGTTGTCTTGTAATCCGTTCTAATGCCATTGACCCTTGCATATCATACAAGAGTTGCATTTCTAGCACTTTACATTCTTCTGTAAGACAAATTAGAAGTTTTTTCATACATTAAATGTCACAATTTCAGTACATTTTAGGTTCAATTAATTTTGTATAATACTTGCACTATCAATTGACATTGATGACTTCCATTTCATGTGCTCTTGCTATCTTTTAAAAAAATTCAAAGTACACAAAATCTCTTAAAAGAAATACACTTTCTCTCATTTGCTTTGTACACATAGATGGAGTTTGATACATACTACGAACAAAAGTGTAGACAAACTTTGGGGTCATTGCAAGAAAAAAATCCTTATTTTTGTAGCATTTGCACAGTCCTCATAATTTTTGGCTGAAATACTTCTTTATTAGAAAAACAATTTGAAAGAAACATGAGAAATATGTCTAATGTATACACCTTTACAAAAAAGATACCCTAGGAAGGAATAGCATAAAAAAAAATTGTGAGTGGAAAAACTGGAAAAGTACAAAATCTCATGAAGATAGGTACTTTGACATTTTAATTTGTAAAAAGTAGGAAAAACAATTTTCAAGAATACTAAAAATAGGACATTTGAAAATAGTTCATGTTTTAGGGATTTCACAATTCAAATTGTATTAGAATATTTTAAAATCTTCCAAAATCTATCAAATTCATTTGGAGTTTTCTATAGAGTATAAATTCAAAGTTTGAATTTTAATCAATTGAAATTTTTAATAGGTATAATTTGATTTTGAATGTGATTTAAATTCCAATGAAATTCAATAACTATGATGAAAACTTAATATTTCATCAAAATTTTAATAAAATTCAACTCTAATTCAAAGTTAGGTTGAAATAACTTAATCCCTAAAGTTCCTTGACTATGTTATCACCAAAAATGCTCAAAAACTGCCATTTTTTATATAAGTACCAAATTTCTGAAAAAAAAACTTTTTTTGACACATGTAACCATACAATCTTGTAGTATGCTAGTTTGAGAAGATGTGCAAAAAAATTCAAAACTTTCTACCTTGTAGATTGTAAGATACTAGAGTTTGAAGTGACAAAATTCTTTTTTTTGCCCCTGCGAAAATCTGGGCAGATGCACTTCACAAGGTCAGATCATTATGAAAAATTGTCCAAAATGGTTGCAACTCTGTGGAATCATTCTTCAAGTTAAGTTGGCTACATGCTTTAAAAAATTCAGATTTTTTGGAATTGTAAAACATATAGGAAAAAAATAGTAAGTAGAAAGATGTAGGGAATTATTCAAAATACTAAATTGTTAACAATTTACTTATGGAATTGAAAAATGAAAATCCAATGGTTGTAATGTTGTAATTAAAAATCTACAACATTTGAGAATTTATGAAAAAGTTTATATATACTTCTACAACATTTGAGAATTTTTATTCTATTTTTTGAGACATTGACTAAGATGTCTACATGTTTTTTGAGTTGTTTTCTAGGGACATCAAATCAAATGTTTCTAGAGACATTTTTGCAATGTCTATTGAGACATCCAAATGTTTTCATAGACATCAAATGAGGCATTGCCGTGTTCATCTCATGTTCATCTTTGAAATTTTACTTTTAATACAAACTACACGTTCTACATATCCCATATGGTTTGCCATACTTCCTACCACCCCACTTCTATATAAGCTTGTGTTTTCATTTCAATAAACTCACAATAAATTCCCAAATACAGTGTATTTTGTATGGTGTATTGTACTTGTTGTATAATGTATGTTGTGTAAATGATGTATGTTGTATAATGTATGTTATATTTTTAATGTATTCTGTATTGTGCAAGAAATATGGTGTAATGTGTATGAATGTAGTTGGTTATCTCAATTGATGTCTTAGAAAACATGTGGATGTTGTAGTTGTTGTCCCAAAAAACATGTGGATGTCTTGATGGACATCCATTTTGCAAAGGATATGCCATAACATAAGGGACAATGTAAATGATTTAATTGTAAACATCAAAGGAAACATGTGCATATCATAGAAGATGTCTTTTTGGACTTCAGATTGGACACAATACAATGAACTGTATGTCAAAATTCTGAACTACTACAAAGTTGACATGTGGTAGTGATGTCATGGCTAACGTCATCCAAAGAATGGATGAAAAAGTAGCTTATGTGGCATTCACTGCCCCGTCATCGCTGAGGTGGCGCACATGTGGCAGCGACATGGCAACTTCTTAACATTTTAAAAGACCATGTTTTCTAAGACATCCTCCTAAATCTTCTTCAAATCTTATCATGTTTTCTGTAATTTTGCATGTTTTTTGCCTTGTCAATCCTGACGCATTTTATTTTATATCAAAGTTGATGTAGCTAATGTCTACGCAAACATGACTACCACGTTATAGTCATGTCACAAAAATCACGGATTTCTTCTAGTTTGCTTACATAGCAACCAAGGCAAGAATGAGCTGAACCCTAAACAGTGCAGCAATTTTCCAATTCAGACAAAGCATCTACCTTACTCAACATAGTACATGGAAAAAAAACGTAAATCTAAAACGTACCTGCATTTCGTGTTCAACTATCGCCTTTGCAGCTCTTGCTAACTCTACTTCGAGTTCAAGTACCCTATCTCCATCTTCCTTTGTTGTACTCCGACGGTCATCCATGTTGAACTTCAACCCAACTAGCTTCTCTGAAATCTTCTGGTACTCCGCCTTCACAAATGTCACTTTACTGGTGGCAATTACAAGAAGCTCGCTCTCTGTTTCAACAACATCCTAAAGTACGTCGATGTCACTGGGCGATACCCCGTAAGGACACAGCTTGCTCATAGTATCACGAGACCGAGCGCTTCCTAACGAACCCTTGCCTCCCTCGGTTTTCACCATCCCACGAAAGCTAAGTCCTCGCTGGGAGGTGCAACCACTCAGACTAAACCCTAATGCCGTAGCATCATCACTAGCAGGATTGGAGAGCCGAAGCAATAGCCGCTACGCTCGATCGGCTTTCTCTAAAGCAGTTGTGCGGGTTGCTAGTGCCCAGTTCACTTTCCTCTTCTTTGAATTTGCAATGTAGCCCTTTACTAGCCACCCCGCAAATTCATTGTTTGTAACAGACTGAGAGCCATAAATTTTTGAGTACAGCTCCATGAGGTCCTTCCTTGCATCGGGGTTCAAAAAAGTGTTGGTTGTGCGCAATTTTGAGCACTTCCCAAACAAATCCTCCACATCCGCATCCGTGATGAAGGCAATATCAGCAGCACACTTAGGGTTCAGTCCCACACCCACTAAACCCCTCTCTTCTTGAAAGAAATTTTTAGTTTGTGAGTTGTAGAAGGCGATCTCCTCCTCGCATTTCTGTATGCTAACATCAGACTTATTGTAGCCAGGTTTCCTCTCAGAATCCTTTCCTAAACTTTCTTGGTGCAACTGCTTTTCTTCCTTGCAGAAACTCTCCCTACGTGATTTTATCTCTTCCATGGCAGTTTGCAAACATACCCTAAACCCTGAACCCAACAAACCAATACGATGCCACAACAATCCCTCACAATCCAAGGATACAACAATTCCGATCTCTCGGGCCGACAGCAAGTATCCAAAGCGAGACAGGATGAGAAACAAGCGAGAGAGACAACGTCCAGAACGAGTAGAGAGAGATGGTGCGAATTGAGAAACGGGCCGCTGGATTCAAAAATTGCAGTTCAACTCTTCTGTACATACGTCAAGTGTCTTAAACTGGACCCTTTTCCCAATCTGTCCATGAAACTCCCTTCAAATTGCCCATTAAATTGCCAATTAAGCACTAAACCATTTGTCCAAGGAAGTCAATTAACGTCTACAAGTGGCTCCTATTAGTGTGCTTGGACCCGTATATTTCAGGATTATTTTCAATTCATACTGTTTCACATTGCAATTGCAATTGGATGTGCCATATTCCTTCATTTACCCATATATTTTGTATGCCAATGCCTTTCGATTTTGTTTTCACGAATACAAAGTTAATCTATGTTTAGGATTTATGAGCTTGCAAAGACTCTCATTTCCCTGGAAAACTCTCGTTTTAATGAATATAGTGTTCATTCCTTATTATAGTGAGTGGTGGAAAAATACGGAGGGGAAGTACAGGCTCCATAAGAGCAAGCTTTGCATGGAGTTCTTTTTTGACATTCTCCAAAGTTATTGTGTCATAGGAGAGAACGTTATCAGCGTATACTCGGGAGCAAAATTCATGATTGTTGCAAAGGTAAGACTTCATATCTTAGTAATTGTTATTATTACAAGAGGTCAACCCCAAACCATATATTAGCTATTATCTTCACCTCGAAGATATCACATCTATTACAAATGTTCATCATTTAAGTAGAAGTAATCACAAATTGTAACTTACTTCATCTTCGCTACTAGGATATATTTGTAATGCTATTTTGATCAATGAATGACTATTAACTAGGGAAACTTAACCTTGCAGATGTATGGCCTCAACGCTACGCCCTTGCTGGGAGGCATTTGTCACAAAAGTATCGAGAAATGACAGAGATGCACGACAAAAAGACCGATTTAAATGACTTCTTGCACAACAACTCACCATATCTTTCTAGTTACGTTCGTCCTTGTCTTTTGTGAACTCCAAAGTTTGACTCTAAGTCCTCAAGAGATAGTAACCGAAGTGTAGTTGAGGTCTCCGAGGATGTCGCTGATGAGTAGGGAGAGACCAATATTGTTATTAATGAATTTGGTTCAAACCAGAACGTCATTTAAAGGGATGATCTTAACATTTATGTCAACGATTTCCAAATCATTAATTGGGGGACAACCATCTATGTTGAGCTGGAGAAGTCTTTGAAGGCTTGAAGCAGAGACAAGCAGTAGGCAACCGGAAAAGGAGTCTGCAAAAGACATCATTCCAGATTATAATCTTAGTAACATGTCGGACACCTACTTCAACATGAAAAAATTTGATTACGGAAGGGATTTGGAAATGGCTGGTCCCTCACGAGCAAGCAACATTGAGAGCCTATCGAATGAGTTCAACCCTACACAACCTTCAGACCCGGGGGTTCTTCCAGTCCCAATCGATGTTCCACTCCTTCCAGTCAAGGAAGAATATAAGGTTTTTTGGAATGAACGAGAGGAGAAAAAAGACGCGAAGAGGGAAGCTAAGAGGCTTGAAAAAGAGAGGGTGAAAGCACTAAAACAAGATAATGCTAGGTTGAAGGCAATCAAGAAAGAGATCGCCCGGCTCAAGGTAGTGGAGAAAGAAAACACTCGCCTCAAGGCCGTGGAGGCAGAGATGATGGCAATGAAAGCTATATACTCATCGTAGGTTCCACCATCACAATAAAAGACGCCGGTTCAATCCAAGGAAGGCTCTATCCCGGCCTCCGATAAGCAAGTCCCTGCTAGTATTACCTTGGATTATCTTTGACCCAAAGATAATGTCAACCAAATGGCTTGATTAATGGATGATGCCCCTCCGGAACCGGAACCGATACGCAATCTAGGGTCTTCTCCTTCTGACAAAAGAAGACAGCTTCAGCTCCATGAGGAGATTACGTCCTCGATTCCTATACAAAAGGCATTACCAACTGCTTTGACTTAACCTCAACACGAAGATAAGTTAACGGAGCCATCTAGCATAGAGATCCCAGTTGATGCACTTCCAAAGGACAGAGGTGACATGGATCCGCAGATGGATGTGGATTATCCTTGAGACGAGGATAAGTCCGCTGAATTGTCTAGTTTGGAGGTCCCAGCCGATGCCCTACACAAGACAAAGGGGAGTGGAAATGTAGATCCACAAACCGGTGTGACTTATCCTCGAGACAAGGATAAGTCAGCTCAACAATCTATCTTGGAAATCCAAGCAGATTCAATCCCTGAGACATAGGAGGCGGTTGAGGTAGACTTGATTCCTATTTACCCCTCTAAATGCTCTGCCAGTATGTGACATGGTAATCGAGTCGCAAAATTCGTTGGACAACACCAACAACAGAGTTGTAGACTATGGGACGTACTTAGAGGATGAATCCTTGGAATTGGATTTCGAGTAGGTACATTCATCTCCATCTTCAGATCCCTATGATTATACTTGATGTAGTCTCACCAACACTAGAAGAAACCCATGTTTTTTGTGACGAGCCTTGATTTTTTCTGACGGATTTTTTTTATGTCTAAGTCAATATTTAGCTATTTTTATGTTTTTCATGACATCCAAATGATCTAATGAACGTCATTAAAAACATAAAAACAGCTAAATGTCAACTCAGACGTCAAAAAAAATCCATAAAAAAAAATTAGGGCTCGTCACAAGAAACATGGGTTTCTTCTAGTGCAATTTCCAGGTGATGCATATTTATTGTGGCATCCTCCATGTTGAATGTCGATTATTAGAAAGGGACTTTGATGTCCATTCACTCTGTCTAACAAGAGGGAGTGGACAGTCTCTGAGTGTGTAGAGGAACTACCACTCTATGACTACGTTTTGTAGCATTACTAGTATAGTATACATAGCAAAACGGGCTTTAGTGCATACTTGTACAAAACCATACAATGATCACAAAAAACATTAGATCGTATGTATCATAAATTATTTTGAAATAAATACACATGACACTTTTCTTCAATGGATCTACTATCTAATGAACTAATTTTGTCCATATTTGTGCCCGACGCAAAAAACTTAGAAGTATGCACCACCCATTGGCACTCAAATAGTCACTTAGCGAAGGGGTTCTACAGTCGCTTAGTGGGATTCAATGTTTTTTACCGTTTTATGGGTCACCTGATTCTGCATTTCAACAGGTAACTACATCTTCTTTTTTTTTGTTTGATCAAGTAGTATCCAAACACCAAAGAGAGAGTGTGTCGCAAAGTGTATCCTTGTTAATTGTTCAACTACGATAGAAGTGGTTGAATATGGTGTTCGATTTGAATGGAGTACTGTGTGAGAGTGTGGATCAAAGGCCTTATAAGAAAAAACAGCATTACATAGTCAGGGATAATATATTCTCTGATTGAATTCCCACTCTTATTAGGACGAAGGCCGTCTTTGTTTGTCCCAATGGACAGGAATTATTAGATGAGGTTTCCAGGATGTCAAATTGCGTTGTAGTTTGGAGTTCCATGTTGAAGAAGACGGTGGAGCTCGTTTCTAGTTTTATCTTCCAGAACTATAAGGCGCCCTCCGACATCTTAGGTCAGGAAAACTGCAGGAGGGTAGAAATCTCCGAGGGGAAATACCTTCCTCAGGCTAGGAGTCCGTGGAAGGACCTACTTCTCAAAGTGTTGGGAGAGCAATTGTTCCTACCCCCTCATGATCCTAAGTCCTTTAATAAGGACAACACTATTCTCATTGATGACTCTCCGCAAAAGGGCGTTCTTAATAAGAACCGGAATACAATATTCCTAGAGAGTTGGAATTATGAGATGCATAGAGACAAATTCCTCTTAGAGAGCCTCATTCTGTGGTTGAGGCGACTCCATGACGACTGCCCAATTGGCCGCTTGCGCAAGTTTGTAGATTTGAATTGCATTGGCATGCCGCTTGTGCTCCCTTCTTCTAATCGAGTAGAATATCTTATGGATGGAATGAGGATGTCCACTAAAAAATTTGAGTCATGATTTGTCCTACTGGGGATGAATCTAGTGATTGAAAAGGAAAAACGTAGGAAAAAATAGACTTCCCATGTCACCATCTATCTTAGAACTTGTTGTTCATTGTGTGAATACGGATTTCTATATAAATTTAATTCATATATATTAGTAATATTTGGGGGTTTCATCTAAACCTTTGATCTCTTCTAGGTGTATTTTATTTTTTTCCTTGTTCAACAATCGACATTTGTTATTCTTCTATGTTAATTTATCTTTGGTACAAGGATAAATCGTGTAATGATTGTGTTATCTTTGAGTCGAGGATACATTGAGAGAATTTTTTGGACATTCTGGTGTCTTTAGGTCAGAGGGTCCGCTCTTCAGCTACTCCAACAAAGGCAAACACTGACTAGAAGCCTTTTGTCAAGATCAGATGTGTCGCTTTCAAGAATGTCTAGCTCAACTAGAGGGAGCTTTGTGCCTTCTTTTTATTCTAGGCCTAACTTTCTAGGCTCCCCCACAAATGCGGCTTTGGCAACCATCGACTTCTCGAAGGGGAACGTGGAGGAAGGCATGGTGGACAACCCACCTATTTGAGGGCCATTGAACTGACCCCGATTTGCTCGCCATCACCGATGAAGAAGATTGCCTCTACCCCAAGTTGATTGCGTTTGTAGTTGCCAACTTTGCAAATCCCGAGCACCTCGCATAGGAAATTGTATGCAAATGATGAAAGACATGCTATGGATCCTCACCTCAAGGATGGAGTTCCGTTGCCATCCACAATTGTGCATCACCCTATCTAAAGGATCCTTAGTAATACAAATTCCTTAAAAAGGGATTGTAAAAGAAAGGCTCCATTGGGTGCATGTAGTGCAGGTCAGATCCCGCGCCTTGTACACATTGCCAACTCCCTTCCCTCCAAATCTAAGGGAGGTGGATCTTCGTTGTTCGTTGTACTTATTTCTCACCAATCAACTCTTTGAGACTTGCAGCGATCAAATTACATACGATCAACTACAATTATCGATTTTGTACAAAATGCACTATGAATAGACCGATACCAAAGTTGTCTCCTCAAGGTTATAGGTCTCTTTCCAACATGGAAAGTCCGCAACTCGAACAGAAGCGCAAAAGAGAGGTCAAGGAATTAATGATGATGGGAATGTTCTGTACTTCCAGTAATGAAAGAGGATTGCCCAAGCATTCTTGTCACGAGGATATCTTTAGAGAATTGGCGAAATTGAAAGCCTTGGAGGCAACCAATGAAGCAGAAAAGAGTAGTTCTTTCATCAAGAACAATAGTTAGTGGAATGATTCTCATTTAGAATGAAGTCAACTTCTTATAGCGTTAATTATTATTAATAGAGTAGTCATTTTCCATACAATTTCTAGTATACATAAGTGTCCCATGTGCACTTAGCCTCTATATATCTACACTAACACATTCAATCATTACAATTATTGGAATAAAATTTATCGGCATTTCATATGTACATGGGTTCTCATGTGAATTCGTGCCCTTCAATGTAATGAGACCTCTTGTTATAAATGTCACATACATCTTGACTACGCATGTGGAGTTCCATCTCTTTATTATTTCTGACTTTTAAAAAAGAAACACATGTTTATCTCAATGTCCATTTCAGATATTCTTGGAAGAAAACATACCGTAATATTTTTCTAATTAGTGATAGAATTGCCTATATTTATCTTTGCTTTCAACAACTTATTTTTGACAAGAGGGGCCTTACATTCTCAAAATGACCATTTTGTCTCATTTTGATGAATATGGCTTTATATAGGTTATCCCATTACTTATTCAAGTTTCATGCAAAGTTGATAGTATATATATATATGTATATATATATATGTATATATATATATATATATATATATATATATACTCCCTCCGTCCCGCAATAAATCCAAGGTTTCTAAATATACATGTTCCAAATTGAATTCAACATTGGCTCTCCACAACTTGATGGACAAAGATTGAAACTAGTTCAAACACCCTAAAGCAAAAGAATTAGGAGATGTCATGTTCCAGAGATTACATAGAAATGCAACCCCTACAAAAATAAACAAAATACAACTTCTAACCAATCAATGGTGAAGAATTCATCTCAAAACTATACAAAATCTACTACTTACAAATTTTTTATAGAGCATATATGCTACATTAACTACTTTTGGACTTTTGAAAGTCCAGAATTAATAATGGTAATTCAAAGACCCCACGATGGTCATCGGGAGATCTATACAAACACTAGGAGGTCTCACAATGTTATTACCTCGTGATCTTCAAATGTTTAGTCCAAAATTCATTGAACAGTCCAGAAGTAGTTAAATGTGGCATATCTTTGAATTGAATCACAAGACATTGTTGAAATTGAATATGAAGAGCATCAATGAACTTCATTGCATCAATGATGCTCAAAGAATGATCAAAATTAATATCAATGGAGTAGTTTCAAAAAGGGCAAAAAAAATCCACTTTTACTGCCTAATATTGGTATGTGCCAATTCACTATTCACTTCCATTTTTTTACACCTAGTAGAGTTTAGTAGAAGCTATAGTACCTGTGCAATTCCTTGAAAATAAGAGCAACTCACACATTATTCTAGCCATTTCTAAGAAACTCTTGATTTATTACGAGACAAAGGTAGTATATATCTTCTGAATTTTATTTTTAAATTTTTTATGTGGTATAATAAAATACCTTAAGACTCTAGTTGTGAGTTTTTAACAAGTTGGATAGGGAAAATTAACCTCTATGGACAATTTTTATTGGATCTTCTATAAAGGTTTTTTCACATTGATTTAATTAGTGGCATGAACAATTCCATGACCTACTTTGGTTTTTAGAGAAACTACTATAGATGCTTCTAACTCATAGGAAGGACTCTAGGAAAGTTCCAAGGCTTGATTTTAGCCTTGGAAGGACCTTCACATAAATAAATCTAAATAAGGCATGGATGGTGCAACCATCCACCTACCATGATAGGTGGCGCCTTTTTTCAAATTAGTCCATTAATTATCCAATTAGGATTTCTTCCCTCCAATAATTGTGTATATAGTGGCTGTCTCTTGGCTATGTCTCACATCTTTGGCTGTGGTGACTCATTTGTGTAAACTTATATGAGATTAATGTGGATGACGCTTGGGCTTCAATCGTGCTAAGGGAATGGCAAATCTCTTTTGCCTTGGTGATTAGATTGATTGGAAAATACTTCTGACAATTTGAACTTTGCTTCCTACCTTGTGACCTAGCTTTGTGTAAATTTCCTTTGCAAGATGTTTTGGATTTGTGATATAGATGGCAATTGGTGGAAGTTGAAGACATATGTTACAACCTCACTAACATTACATTGATTTCATTTGTGTATTGGGACAGGTACAAGTGAGGCTGCACCTTCAAATTGGATTTCTCCAAATTGGAATTCATGACTTATTTCAAGCACATAGATTTATTTTCCTATCACTGTGCTTAAGCAATGTTGAATAGAGACTTAGTGAGATTATTTTACTTACAAGCATAGTCTCATGTCTCTTGCTATTTAATTTATGATGTTTGGGTGATTTTTACAAAGAACTAATTTGATACAAAATATTGCTTTAAGCAATTTGTAGCAAAAGTTAGAATGTGAAAAGTGAAGCCTTCTTAACTGGTGTTTAATCTTAGTCTCTTCTTCTTCTTCGGCTTTGGAACAATTTACATTTTTTGATGTTATTGTTTTCTATGTATAAAAGCCTTATACATTTTGCCAAAATGGTTATTGGATAATGTATGCCTACCTAATTACATTCCAATTCACAAATTATTAGTTCATTTACTTTGTATACTCCTAGATTTTAGTTGTCCTATAATTATTCTTTAAGGGCATTTAACAAATTAATTTTGTTAAAAATTATTTGTTACAATTTACCTATGTGCTGAAATTATTTTTAAAGTGCTTCCAAGTCCCCTTAATACCATGAGCATACAAATAGGTCATGTCTCATACACTCTATCTTCTTGACCATTTGTGTCACAACACAGGATAAGCAATTTCCCAATTATACCCCAAAAATCACTCTAGAGCATAATAAAATGACCCTAAAGATCGAATCCGCGAGATTCTGTGAAGTATCTAACTTTATTAGGACTCTAAGCTAAGTAGGTACCTAAAGTCTACATTCCGGTCCTAGATCTAAAACCGGAAACAACACAACACACGGAAAACTACCACCGGATCTCTAATCACTTTTTGGTCTATCAAGCTATCCAGTTCGTAAAACTATTTTAACCCTAGGATCCTCCCCATTTCAGTCCTGGGTACTCCTCTAGACCAATCCGATCCGGTCTATAATCTCAGACACCTATCCGGTTTAGTTTTGCCTCTGTTTAACCATTAGAGGGTTCGCCTCTTGATTTTGAGAGTGGCAGGCCCGCCGCTCCTTCCGTGACTTATAGTGGCTGAAGACCCACTATCCTATCCTCAAATATCCTCCACTAATCCGGATCCGATTTGATCCTCCACAACAATCCAGATAAGATTACAGATTACAGGTCACACAAAGATCCCCCGTACGATCCGCTCATACTACAACGATGTTGACATCAAGTTCTATCTATACGAAGTTAGGTGATTACAAGTGCACCCGTCCGTTCCAACTATTACTAAAGTCATTCCATTTTCCCACTAGGGTAGTGAGATCTCACAAGAGATCAGACACTCAACCGTATTTTCCACCCAGGAGTTCTAGCGCGACTAAGGAATCCCTCCCTATCCACCTAGCCTAACAACGGCTTCTTCACTCGGAATACTAGACCTTAGAAATGTAGAGGAATTGGAATCCACTCCCAACTCTCACTACCTACTCACATGCACATGGATTCAAAACAAGAACACCAAGGGGAGAAAGCACCCCCAAAATCTCTGTGCGCTTCTAACTCCTCACTGCACGAATCTACCAAATACCAAAAAGACACACAAGGAAGAGCAAATAGAATACACAAAAGAATTTCAGAAAAAGGACCATCTCCCTTTCTCCTCTGCAGAGAATGGTTTTATATACATTTGAAAATTTACAAAGGCAAAAAGTGGCCCCGAAAGTCGGTGCGGAACTTTCGGTTCGTTCTTAACCGGCCAGACTAACATTCGGTCCGGTCTTGTCTATACTTTATACAACACAATAGTTCCTAATTACTCTGCCATGCCTGCGTTCAGCGTGGGGCTTCCGGGTTCTGGCCTCAATTGGTCGAACACCTCCTATAGATTTTGGTTCCGCTCTCCAGCTACAAGATCCAGACTCTTGGGCAACGTCTCTAGATCGATGAGTTGATCTTCTGTTCCGATCCGTGTCGTACTCCATTCATTCTTCTTAGACTAAGGGGTGAAACTCTTCCCCTCCCTCGGTTCCATTCCTTCCGGAAACAACTCCGGTAAGGAGATGTCGAAAAGGTGGATCATAGATCCGGTGAGCCTTTGGCTGCATTCCTCCATCCGGTCAGCAGCCTTCTTTGCCCTCGTCTTGCTATCTCCACTTGCTCGGTGAGGTCGGTTAGGATCCAAACCATCTGGAAACCGGATAGCTTCTTGTCCTGGAGCCATCCTTCATCGAACAGCTTGGTCTTGGCGATTGTTACTCCGGATTCTCCAAAAGTCGCCTTCACTTGCTTGGTGATCTTCTGCGTTTCCACCGCCATATCCCGTGTGGTGGCCATGTCCTCCTTGAAGGTAAAATTCTCCGCTTTCAAGGCATCAACTTCGTTCTCAAGTTGCCAAATCTTGGCCTCCTGTTTCCGGTTCTCCTTTGGATTGGAGATGCAATCCACAACCCACCCTAGAAGCATACTATCTAGTGGTGCTCCCACCATCTTCGTGATCGTTGCAAGACTAATCCGCTTGCATTCTCAATCTCCTTGTATGTTGGAGAGGATCGAGATGAGATTGTTGAACGGATCCTCGGAATCCGTCTCTCCAAGATCGTCTTCTCCACTTTTGGTCCCTTCTCCGGAGCGGACTTGTCCTTGGGAGGCGTCCTCCGCCCATGCGGAGGTGTTGTCTTATGCCGTTTGAATGATCTCAAACCCTCCTCCTCGTCCTCTTCTTCCATCTTTGGATCGGATCCAGATCCTTTCTCTTCCTCATCATCAATCTTTGACTCTCCATATTTTAGAATAGTTTCCTATGTCTTTCAAGTTTTTTCCTCTATGTTTGTAAGGAGCTGGTTATGGTGGTAGAGGTAGAATAGATAGGGGCTCAATGGTGTGGCCTTACTCTTTCCAACCCTACCAACCAGTTGGAACACCAGATCAAATATGATCAAGACCCAATCCACTTTCCGGTCTCCGCTCAGAGCACTGAAAATCGTGTTGCCGAGGGTGATAGTGACCCAAATTGACTTCTCTGGGTGGAGGATCGGAATCAGGAACTTCAGCAAGTTCCGGTTCCGCTCGTCCTTGCAGTCTTCTACTACGTACCAGTCTTTTGGGTTCACTACTCCTTAAAACTTCCCACGGACATACTCGTCCTTCCGGCTTGCCATTTCCAGGCCTGTTGACCAGAAGTTATAGACTACCCTCCACATGTCTTCCTTCTAGCGAGACAGACTCCCCCGGACGATGTTGTCAAACTGGTTCGACAACTTTCCGAGCAACTCCCTCACCATCCGCTCCTCCTTGAAACCCCAAGGTTTGTCTGCCAACCCTAGGCAACCCATGGTGGTGAGGTCATCCATCAACTAACTCCTTTCCGACTCCATGGAGAGAATAACCAGAACTACCTTCCGAAGTTTCACCTCGTTGGCACTGGAAGGTTTACTTCTTCTTAGTTGAGGCATGGGCATGGCTTGGGCACTCGGAAACCTTTCCGATTCTACCTCACTTTTCTCTTCTAGCCGCACGTCCCATTCCTCACTGTCTCTCTTCCGATCTCAACCAGAATGCCCTTAATCTTTGTAGCACACACAAAAGCACACACACATCTGTGCCAGCAGGTTCTTTGCACTTCATATACATGAAGACAACACAACATTGAAACGGAAAACGGAAAACGGAACACACACAAGGAAACGTCTCAACGAGCAAAGTGGTAAATGGAGCTCCATTGGACTGGCCAACCTTTATATAACTTAAAGGACCCAGATTAGGTCATCATAATCCGTTCTGACCTAATCTAGTCTTGACCTATCCGATCTAAACCTAATCTGCTCTTGATAGAATCCAAACATACTTATTCTGGATTAATATATTCTGGTTAGATTCCGTTTTCGTGTTTGAACTTAATTAGATCTGGTTTGGATACTACTTCATTTCCTTGGCTTATTTTTGGTTCTTCCTCATTCTTTAAACCGGATTATGATCCGTAGCAAGGATTCTCAATCCAACTTTTGGGTAATTCAAACAAAACCAAAAATTTAGGTTGCGACAATTTGCTAATTGCAATGGACCACCATGGAATTATTTTAACTATGTCTATTAAGTGGAAAAACCACCCACCCACCCTCTAAGGGTGTGACATTATTAGACTATTCCATTACCAAAAGTGGGTATTTATTGCTCAATTTGAATTGTTCATGCATCTCTCTGGTTTTTCCCTCCAAAGTTGGTGACTACTTAATTGTTTTCATGTCACCACATATCATCTTTGCTTGGATTTGTGAGGTGCTTGGCAAATGACGGGGGGTTTTCTGTGAGACTTTGTAGAGTTTTGGAATCACTCTTAAGCTTTCAACAAGTTGTTGGTCTGCAAGAATGGCAAAGGTCGTGTGGAGTTTTAGTATGTTTGGATTTGTTTTTAATCACTGCATTTGCTTTATTCATTGATGTGATCTTTTGACCTTTATTTTCTCACCAATCTTTGTTATTTTAGGATCTATGACATAGATAGCAATTGGCTTTCAGTTGTAAACACCTGATGCATCCTCACTCACTTTACATTGTTTTGTTTTGTGTTTGGGACGGGTACAAGTGAGGCTGAGCCTTCGGATCCTGATTTCCCAAGTTTGTGAATTTCATGAAACAAGATTTTCAAGCACATGGACAACTTCTTGCCATTTTATGCTTGCTTTTACAAATAGTTTTGTTAGGATTTGTGACACTTTTTTTTCTTTGATGAAGTATACTTTTATAAGAGACTATCGTTACAATATTTGTACAAACTGTGTTTGAGACTTGATGTGGAATATTTTATTTTAAGGCCATGGTAAATATTTTGCCTTAAAGACAAAAATGTGAAAAGATGAAGCCCTGTTTTGGGATGTTTCAATCTTGTTCCTTTTTGTTCTTTCTTTAGCCTTTGAACATTTCTAGTTCATAAATTACAATGATCATCCTATAGCTAATGTATATAAAGTAGTCCCATTGACTTTATACCTATTGTTGTGAAATTCCACATTTTTATGAGACATTAGGAATTTATTTACATCAATTTGCCTTAAGGTTTATTCCTTTAAATATCCTCCTAATTTTTTGTTTTCCAATGCAAATTTTTAGAGCTCCACTTTGGTCTATGTTCACATGCACAATAACTTTGTGATTTAATCTCACTTTTATGACCACACCAAGATATTTCATTTTAGTAACCTAAATACATAGGCCATCTATAATTATGCCATGGTTTTGTGATTCCTACACATCCACTATGTGATGTGTTTTACCTAATAATACTTGGATCTTCAATAAAACTTTAGCTTTTCGGGTGGAAGGAACTACCCATCTATCCACTAAGGGTGATTTTTTACTTGGTTTAATTACCACTAACCTTAGCTCAATTAAGTTTGGCTTCTACTCATGGCCTCTACTATAGGCTTTCCCTCCCAAATTCAAACTAGTGTGCATATAGTGGCTTCTCTACCCTTGTGTTCTCACCATCAGTGTGACGGTTGAGTTTTGGTGGCATAGTGTATTCTTGTAAGAAACTCTTGAACTTCAAGTGCTTGCACTTCACGGGAATGGCAAAGGTCTTTGGTTTGTCTATACTTTAATTAGGATGTTTTTGTACTTATTCTTTTGTTCACTAATTTGCAATGTTTTGCTCATTTTCTAAGTTTTTGTTGACCTATGACATAGACCACAATTGGCTTTAGCTGAAGACACCTCGTGCATCCTCACTAACATTACATTGGTTTGTTTTGTGATTGGGACGAGTACAAGTGAGGTTGAACCTTCAGGTCTACAAGTGTTTTTTTTGGATCACTTGGAGCATATTCTTTTACAAGCAATGGGACATCTTGTCATCTTTTCATGTTTAGTCATATAGATTTTTGATGCACAAACACTTGAGGAGACATATATAGGATTTGCCTATTGTACCAAAATTCTAAAAGTGTCCTACTTTGATACTGTTTTGGTTTTTCTTGAAAGTAGTATGGTCCATTATATATTTTATTCCACAAATATGTTGCCTTGATTCTATTTTGGCAACAAAGTTAGGTTTTGGAAAGTTGAGGCCTGTTACAAGGATGTTCAATCTTAGTCTCTTCTTTTGATTCAATCCATATAGGTGTGGTGAGCTCCTGTCCTCACCTTTACTTTACCTAATATTTAGCCATGTATGAATCTAATACTGTTTTTTGTCTATTTTTCTACTACTTGTAGGATCTACAAAATGGGGGGTTACAGGATCTTGCATCCTTGAGATACACTAATCTGTTACTAGCCTCCTCTCCTACAGTACAGTCAGTACTTTCAACAATTGCTGAACATGAAATCCACTCTTTTATCCAATCTGTTGATAATATTGCATTCTTCAATTGTAACAAAGATAGTGAGCATGCGCTGCTTCTGCTCATGACTCTCGACTTATCGCATTGGACTACTATTATGATGTCTGCTATCGTTTATAAAGACAAGGATTTGGAGCGCTTGCAAGAAGTACATTAAGCACTAAGGCAACTCCTTGAACGTGACAAGCTGGAATTTGTAGAAGCTATAGAAAATACAAAAAGAGTCGAAAGTGCCTTGTGAGCTACTAATCTTCATGAGGAATGGGCTGATATTGCACTTGCGGTGGACCTCACCATAACAAATTCCACGCCGCTGAACGCACTTCTCTGCTAGTTAAGATTAACATTGCTCCTGCACACAAGGCAACTATCAAAGATCTATCAAACTCTATTTAGGCAACCCAATCTGAGAAAGAGCTATCTACACTTGATGTAGTTGGGAAGGGCCCATCGATACTGTTTCTTCCTTCGTGTGCAATGGAAGATCAGCTCTCTACTAGGACACACCGTACATGGTGCATATCAAACATCAACTTACTTGCTCCAATCATAGTCCATATGTGGAAGCTCTGGTCTGATCTTTCTAATTAGGAAGTGAAAAGCTAAGAGGATAAAGCCCTGAGTTATACTGGCCTTCACAAAAACCAGTCGAACTGGTTAATGCATTTCCTATTGCGTTATATGACCATCATAAGTATACAACAACGGCTATCAATGTTCACGTGAAGTTGGACATTCTCACTTGTGCCCTTTAGAGCCCCAAGTTTACTTCACATATGTGAAACTACTAGCGTCCATATATTCCTTGCAAATGTAATCAGAACGCAAAATTTGGCTACGAAGGTATCATGCTCTGGTTTGATCATAGCATTTGGTTTATGATTAATAACTTGTCTTGGTTTTTCCTTGATACTATTTATTCGTCTCTACCGTCAAAGTATAGAGCCTTTCTTATATGGATGAAGACTACTACAAGGTTTGCAGTGCAAACCCAAATCACATTCATTGCAGTTCGCAGGCTTATAGAAACAACGACTCTTGAGTTTGCTACTGATCCAACACAAAGATAATTGACAAAAAAATTTGAGGCGCCAAGAGCACGAAAGGTTGAAAGGCTTTTTAAACTTGCCTCCTTCTCGGTTGACATTGCTTCTACTCCGCCCCAGAAACAACCCAAGCTAAATATGAATGTAACCGCCAACAAAGCTCTATCAGCCCAACGGACACCTCCAACCTTCCAGAATTGCACTAGTGCACAAGGCTCAGATAGAACCAATGGTGGCCGAAGCAATTACAATCGCAACTACAAATCCCCAGAAAGCTTCTAATTATTTGGAGGAAACACTAGTAGAAAACACAAGAATTTTGACAGAATTCTGTTGATTTGGTCGCGTTGTACTGGTCACTGTTTTGTTGATTTCAACAGAAATCTGTAATTTTCAACAAATTTCTGTTGGAATCAACAAAACAGTGACTAGGACAACGTGACCAAATCAACAGAATTCTGTCAAAATTCCTGCGTTTTCTACTAGTGAAACTAGCGTCTTCAAGATCAGTTCCCTAGTCATTCGAATAGATCTAAGTTCCTTTGGATCAAAAACACCCTGTCATCTACAAATCATGTTGATAGCAGACACAAGCCCCATGTTTCTCCCTTCCAAGGAAGAATCTTGGATTGGGATAACATGTATAGGTCTTACAAGTTGTTTTTGTGTTTCAGAAGAAAACTGATGGTCGTACTCTTACCACAAATAGTTACAGTCGCCGTAAAATCCAGCGGGCTCCCACACAAAGGAAAACCATTTTTGTTAAGCTATGCTATTCCAACCGAGCTTTGGAATGGTTCAATCTTAGGCAGATTTTTCATGACCTCTTGGTCCGTTTTCACTTTGACCATCTTTGTCCCATCTTTGAAGACGTTGTTTTTGCATGGTTATATATTGGGAATATATCCACATTTCTATACAAACTAACTTCAGTGTTTAAACACTTCTATTTTTTTCATTTACTTGATGATTCCATTCACTATGCTTGCACTACCGCTGTATGATTTCACAAGTTTATAGACCCTCTTACCACAAATGAAGTCTCAGACTATGTAAAATCTGCACTGTATGTTAGGACCATGGATCTATCGATCATCTAGCATAAAGGCCTCCAAGAAATAGTTGCATAGGGCTTAAATCACATCCCGTTACAAACCCCCAATATTGCACATGCCATTACTACAGCTCTTGAAGCATATGAGCAACTTATTTCCATCTTGCAATTAGAAGCTACGGACTTTCCTCTCGATGAAGCACGTGTATATCTACACACGGAATGCCTTGAGATCCTTCAATACGCATTGAAAGCCAACAAATATGGCTTCCAAAGTTTTGGTACTCTTGTATTCGATATCCCAACTGTGCGAAATGGAATCCAGTGGCTACTAAAATACATGTACTACTCTGGACTCGATAAAGCTACCAATAACACATGTTTCATGTGCATCAAGCATATTAGACTCCAAGCTTTAGCGAGATTAAGTTGCAAAGATTTCAACCTATGCAAAACAAACAATTTGTGAGTGCTACCCACAAGCATTCTGGATGATCTCAACAATAAACTCAACCAGATCTTATAAAAATGCCCTCTTGTGTTCCAGGCTCTCCTATACCTAATGGCTACTTAAAAACAACATAAAGCCAAATACAGATGGATAACTAATACTTTTCATACCATATTTTCCAACATTGCCACTCTCTTTACCTTAATGTCCAACGCCATGCTTGAATCCATTAAGCAATGGGCAACAGTAACGGAAGATGGATATGCAAATTTCTTACGCTCTAAATCTAGCATCTATTGGAGCATCAACTCAATGCAAGATGCTACGCTAAACCTCCCAGAAAAAATACACAATATATTCGTGGGTTGCATCACTTATTGCTATGAATCGATCCCCTTACAAAGACATTTGTAATGTAGCCCTTCACCAATCAAACAACAAATTCATCATTAGTAACCTATCTAGATCCATAAATTTTAGAGTGTAATAGTACAACAATACAACTATATGGAATCAAACAAAATTTGCATCAAGATTCAACAATGTATAGGTTGTGCTCAATTTGGAGCACTTTCCAAACACGTTGTCAACATTTGCGTCGGTGATGAAGGTAATATTTTCAGCAAACGTAGGATTAAGTCCTCTACTAACCAACAATGCTAGTATGTGAGCCTACGAGCCTTGAACCTAGGCACATAAGTACTCTACAACTATTGGAGATGTCTATAATATACATACTTACAATATAATCATCCTATAACTATAGAAGGTGCCTATAACATAGACACCAATAATATAAATATCCTATAACCATCGAAGGTGCTTATAACATATACAATTATAATATAAACATCCTATAACTATGAAAGGTGCCTAAAACTTAGGAGCCTAGACTTCTATACTATGGGCTTGTGATCTCCAAGCTCACATAATAGCAACCGTACTCTACTACCTATTGTAACCTCTTTTCTTCTTAAAAAGACTTCTTTGTCTATGCGTTGTGAATGGCAATCTCTTCTTCACATTGATTGGGACAAACCTAAGTTGAGATGAGACATTATTAGTGCAACATGTTGGCTTTTGTCTGCAAGAACACTGTACTTTGTCCCCACGTTGAGTGTTCAATATATCTAACATATTCAAGAGTGTATTGTATGATCAACCACCACTATATGATACAAATGTGTACATATCCAACGATTTGATACAATTAAACAAAATAGCAAATTACAAATGCACCAACTACAAAACAACAAAATAAGTGGGAGAGTACTAGCAATATCAAAAGAGAAATACTAGGAGTAACATTTTTGCCTTTCTTAGGACTAGGTACAATTGTTTCACTAGAGATTGAATTTGACCTTAATAAAAATGTGTGCTGAATTATAGTAGGTACATAATCCTCATGCACATGTTCGAACTTTACAAACATGAAACTTTTAGCCATTGGAGGTCGTCAACAATATTTTAATTGCAAGCACTTATACTACTTGTATTGGTACTTCTACAAGATGGACATCCACAAAGATAAATTCATTCATGCACCAAATTAGAGCTTCAACAAGGTGAAGCTTGTTTTAGTTAAAGTAGGGATCATCAAGATTTTAGAGTAGTCTTGGCCACATCTTTTTATGTACTTATTTCATATTGTATTAAAATTTAGTACGATTGAAATGATTTAAAGTATATGGAATGCAACAACCCTATGCATCCTTGAAATGTGGGAGTGTGTTTACAAAGTTAAATGTTTTTAAAGAAGAAGTTATGAATGGCTAAGACCTGTAATTGTAAACCTTAATCTAAAAAAGACACATGAATATATACCCATTTAAAAAAAATAATTCAGACTCTAATTTTTATTTCAAATGTTTTGTTTGTTTTGATTCTATTCTTTTCCTTTTTTCCTTTATCAATCATTATTTTCCATTTTTTTTAATTTTTTATTGTGCTTTCATTTTTTCCCTTCATTCTCCAATTTAAGAGACATAGTTTTTTTAATACTGATTCCTTTACACTCCATTGTCTAGTCATTACTTTTTTATTTATTAGTCTACTACTTGTTTTCCAATTTTTTTCTATTTTTTGAAAAGATGCATTTTTTCATTTATATATAATTTTCTAAAGTAATGGTCACTCTATTAGGTTGGAATACATTTGCGAGAGGTCCATGAGACTTGAATGTGGTGGCCGAAGTTTGAATCCTATGAGGCCCCAAATTATGCCGGTGCACATGATGTCTATAATGAGCTCAGAGCAAAGCACTGATGTAGAGTAGCATTAGTGGATGCTAGATTATACTTATTATTGTGTTTGTGAGTCATATTAGCTTAATATATTCTATTGTGTTCTCAAAATAATTTGTGAGAGCCTTGATATGAAAATTGTAGTGGTTGAATTGAATATTGAATTGTGTACCACAATATGAAGTTATTTTCTACTAGAAATGGATAGTGGCAGTTTCTAAAAAAAAATCTCGAAATCCACAGTTATAGAAAAAATGGTTATAGGTCCTAAAATTTACTAAAAATAATAAATTTTCTTCTCTATCAAAATTATTTTTCCAAAAAAAATATTTTTTGGTAAAAAAGTTGAAAAAAATAAAATTCGAGATTCCTCGCTCACAAACTTCCCGCTCGTAGCTTACTAGTTCCCCACTCTAAGCTTGCACGCTAGCGTCGTTGCAAATGAGGACAATCCTAGACAGACTAGTACTCACCACTAGACTCATGTGTTAGCAATCCAGGAGAGCATTTGTGACGAGATGCGATAGCACATTACTTAATCACCAAAAACATCACCAAAAGAATATTTTGTACTTTAAGCAATTATGAAGAAGCACACAACCTAAATAGTCGAGAACAACATTGCAGCAACAATGCCAATATATACAAGTGTGATGGTGAATTACAAGAAGAATTGGAATGACCGTATGTAGTTTTTCTTTTGTAAGGACAACATTGAATGTTGTGTGAAGGAAACACGGCGAAGGTAGGTGTTATCTATACCACCTATGTCGGCCATTTGGCCTGTGAAAATGGGCACAAATCTCTTGAAGGCCAAGATTTTAGCCCTTGAATTGGTTGGTTTTCTGCTTTTGCAGCATCAAGTGATTTCACTCCAAAGACTATTTGGCGAAGAAGCAAACATAAAACTAGTGCCTGCCTATCCTATCCCATCTTCACCCGATGAGCATCCCAAAATTTGAGCGGGGACCGTCATTCACCGAAATCTAAAAGCACTGACAACAAAATACCAAGACAACTGTATTTCGGTCATGACATTGAATGCACGCATTCTAAGAATGACAATGGTTCTTCATCTAGGATTTGGTTGCATTGTTTTACTAAATCCTTGTGTAGAGCCTCAATTTGAGAATTACATGCTTATGATTTCATCTTTCCTAAAGTAGAATTGCTCGAATTTCAAAGAAATGAAGCTGAAGTGCTTGGGTAAGGGTAGAAGTTGGGCAAATTGTAAGCATCTTTATTATGTTTTCACTATAATTTGCAACCTCTAGTATACAATAGATGGATTCATCCATGCTACTAGTTTCAATTTCAATGAAGTCAAGCAAGTTCTTCTTAGCGGGATACTAAATCATTTGGGATCTAGTTAGGTTTTCATTTGGCAAAAGAAGACTATTTCTTGTTTTTACAAATGTTTATTATACTCATCAATGAAGATATAGTAAGACTAAAAGGGCCACTACTTGCATTACTCTAAACGCACCTACCCTCCAGGAGAAAATGTTTGTTTTGAACCCGTACTAGATGCATTATGTTTTTTTTGTATAAAGTCATTCACACCATATAGTTCATTCCTTTACATTCTGTCTCCATCTTTTGTTGGCAACCATAGACGTAAAATAAGATAATTATGATCTACAATCGAGATTCTCTAGGCTATTGTACAAACATGTAGAATATTCCTTAAAGACACAAACCCTTCCATGGTAATAGGTATAGTTTGGTTCTATCATGATATAGCAACTACCACCCTTGTTTCCATCTCCCACAGGCATAGGACACTCAATTTCCGTAGCCTTAGGTCCCTTGATAATGAAGTTTTAATTTATGCTTGTCATAGAATTCCATTCATCCTATTTTTTTTTTTAGACATTGTCACCAAATTTTGTTTAAACATAAATCAAAAGCCCTATTGAAAATGATATCATTCATTTGTTCATCTACTGCAAGTCAATGTTTCATCTACTATCATCCAAATTATTAACTTACTTTCATCCACCTTTTTCATCTGCTTTCATCCATGTCTTCCTCTACTTTCATCCACTTTTTTCATCTACTTCCATCTAAATCCTTCAAATCCTTCCATCCAAATTTTTATCAAATCCTTCCCAAATTTTCATCAACTTTCAACCAAAACCAAAGCCAATTCAAACCAATTTTAGGTCAACTTTCATCCAATTTTTTTAAGAAATAAACTCTATTTTTCCTTTTCCGTCCAAGATCTATGCTCCTTGCTTACATACTAGCAATTTTGGTCAACGCCCCTCAAATCCGATGAGGTGCATCTCCCCTACATCCTAAAAATCATGAGCGATTCAAATGTCATTGTATTTCCCGTTGATTTTATCCCACCACTTTGTGCATTGTTTCTCTCCCTTGAGCACCTCATTTCCTCTCTTATTTTTTAATTTTTCCTCCTCCACTACCTTTTGCAAACATTGCTACGGTGCTACCTTTGAACTTATGTTTTGCATTTTTTTACATGTTTATGTAATCAGAAGTATCTAGGTGGCTTAATTTTGCTTGGGTTCTCATAAGTTCAAACTTTTTTCTTACCCTTTCTTTGTTTCAATTTTTTTTCTTCTCACTAATTGCAAGTTTTGTGTTCATGCTCGATAGTGTTATACATAGATGCATGCTATATTGCATGTCCTTTGTCTAGACTATTGAGAATTCAAATGTCACATTTCTCATGTTTTCATTCATATGTTGTATGTTAGGTGGATAACTACCGGTTTTTACATCGTAAATATTGGAACTATAGTATAGTCTAACTCAAATGTATTGTAAGATTATCCCCGAGTTGAGAATAATTTAGACCTACAGACGGTGTTCTATTTATCTTTGAGTAGAAGATAAATTTAGTTCAATCATTATAGTTATAACTATAACTACAGAAATCAATAAATTATGGAGTTTAGAATGTCTTTATTTCTAGAGTGTCTCCATTTATCTTCAACTCAAAGATGAATTTTTCTTGTACATGATTTGTAGTAGACAAGGATTGTGCCATACGTTAATTTTATAGTCTTCTATAATTGCTACAAGTCTTTTGTATGTCTTCCCATAGTTAATATCTTCACTTATCTTCAACTCAAAGATAAAATAACCTAGGAAAATAGAGTGTCCATGAGAGCACAATTATTGACAACGTTAGAGATTAATTACTTGTGAATTTATACTACAAAATATTTATCTTCGAGTCGAAGATAGCATAAATAACCTCTGTGTGTATCATAAATACAATTTCTACTACTTATAAATTAAAGTATGTTGTCAAATCCAAAATTATCTTCTTAAAGTTTTCATATTAGTACATCTCATATTTATCTTCGAGTCAGAAATGATTATAACTTGTAAAACAGAGATAGACATATTCTTTAAGTGATTTTCAGATCCATTGGTTCTAATAAAAGATGTATGGGTAATTTCGTTAAAATGGCGGTATTCCATTAAAATGGTAGTTCAAGGGACCAACTAGGACATGAGATCTTGTGGAAAATGATGGTAGGGGCGATGCCATATGTAAACGAGTAGTGATTTGGACATACATGGGACACAATGGATGCTTGATATGAGATGAATAGTTGCCTCAGTACACCTCAATCTTTATTCCTTCATGTACAAATGCCAATGGAATACCACCATTTTAACGAAATTGCCCATATGTCAATTGTTGTCTAGTTATTTGGTCTATCTTTGAGTCAAAGATAGAGAGATGATCTATATAGTTCTTGAGCATCAAACATTCTTTAATGACTTACTCTACCACTTTGCATCTATATGTAGGAATGTATAATATCTCTCAGTCTTTGCCTTCTTTATCTTCGATTCAAAAATAACTTTGTATGTATTAATTCATTACTACTGCGTCAAAGAGTTTAGTACATGAAGTGACTAATTTTTAATTTTTAATTTTTTAGAATATAAAGAAATACATTCAATTCTATTTCATTGTTTTATGGAGCCAATTCTTTGCATGTCCATTACTTTAGTCCAAGTGGATGGATTATTATATGCATTTGTTAATTTGTTTACAATTTTATCCTCAACTTGAGGATAATTTGCTCCTGAATTTTCCGACATGTACTAATTTAGTATCCTCGCCTCAAGGATATATCCCATTGTCAAAATTAATTGGTGTTCTTTTACACATAGAATGGATACTTTAGGTGCCAACAAGTTTATAGTTCGAGTGCCAACTTTGCCGTTAGGTGCCGTAGCCTACAAGGGATTCCCTCATGCTTCTTGGTATACCAAGTGCTTCACCCTCACAAATGAAGAGGGGGTAGAGGTGGCCAAAGGAATTTGTTACAACGTCGATGCAGATCTTGTCATTGACATGGACGGAAAGCTATTCAATAACGACTAGGTTACAATTCAAATTGTGGAGTCCTTGTGTGAAGCTAAAGTTTCGTCAAAGTAGATGTGGTTAGTGCAATCTTAGCACATTTGAAGGGGCTACTTCAATGGTGTCAACTTATATGATCATAAGCAAAGACATCTCTTCAATATTGTAGTCAATGGATCCACGTGGCGTGTTTGAATTGGAATTTGTTCCTACAAAAGCTCATGAGAGAGGATCAAGCCTACCAACCTCCCAATAAAAGAAGTCCTCTTCACATCGCAAACAATTGCTGAAGTGTCTAGTATGCATTGTTGCCACATGAATTGTTTACAACCATTTTTGCATAGGCAAATTCAAGCCATTTGGTTTCTTATTCATGTTGATGGTGGAGTATTCTAGTGCAAGTCACGTCTGCTTGATGTGCACAAGTAAAACCATGATGATCCCAATGGAAGGGATATAATCACCTTGGCAAACCATGAAGTTTGTCCGACTGCTTAGTGTGCCATCTATAGAGTATCAAAGGCTACCTTTTATAGGTACAGAAAGATGGCAAAGGATGATAAAAATCGGAGCATCACGGCAACCTTGGAAAGAAAAAGTCTCGGACACACACTTTGCAAGCCACGACAACTCTCCAATTATTGGTGGAGAATGAAGTAGACACAATGTTGCATAAATCGAGGACCCTTGAGTCCAAGGAGAAAGTCTCCTCCATAGTCCTACCATCTGTATTCCCGTGGAAGGATAAGTTGCCGGAGATAAACAACGTGAATTCTTCACTTCAGTTGCAACATATTTTGACTAGTGAATTGAGCAACAACTATTGTCAATCTTTTCCAAAATTTACTCCAAAGGCTCAAAGTGATAGTTTCGCTTGTTGTAGAACATGTGATAAATATAAGCAACTTAAGAGTGCTTGCACTCTACGTTCGCGGGTGCAAGAAGTGTAGTTTAATAAATTGAAAGTGCACCTACTGGGACAAAAGGCGCATAAGGATTTGTATTATGGAAACTGCTTAATTTCTAAGATGTATCTTGACAAGGTTCAAACTATAAATCACAACAAGATGGATCATTCAAAGACTACTTCTCTCCATTACTCTCATAAGAGTACAAGAAACGATTCTTTCATGAAGATGTCCGTTGCTATTACAGGTATAATTGCTTATGGTCATGGAGACGTGTAATATGCTCAGTACGGCTTGGACATCTTTCCAACAAACTTCTAAAATTGTTGTAAAATTTGGAGTTGCAATCTAAGCATTCATCTCATCAACAGTTTGTAAGAGGTGACCATTCTGAATTGACAAAGGCTTTGTTAACAAGCTTGGATATTTGTATAGAATTCCACAAGTCGCCCTTCAAAGAATTGGTCAAAACTCAATGTCTTCCTCTAGTATTGACTCTTCAACTTGACAATGCTTTAGACAACAACAAGAACCAATGGGGTTTTGCATTCTATTCTTTCCTTGTCTATAGAGCTATTTTTTGAGAAACACACATCAATTTCATCATTGTCGGATACACTCATGAAGACATTGATGCTTTATTTGGGTTGTTGGAGCACCAAATTGAAGACGAATGACTATTCCACACTTCCAAGGTTGATGAAGTCCTTCATGGATTGCAAAACACAACCTATGATTCTTCATCTCTTCGAGGAGGTTTTTAATTTCAAGCAATTTGTTGAAGGACACTTGCATACAAGCGATGGTTTTCTATAGAGTCATTCTCAAGCAGGGTACTTGCATATAAGCGATGGTTTTCTATAGAGTCATTCTCAAGCTAGGTAATTGCAAGAAACACTTGTCCTATTTCGTGTCCCCTTGCCCTTAAAAATTGGCTTTTTGCTCATAACTTTTGCGTTGTTTGTCCATTTGGTATGAAATTTGGAATGAAGGTAGATGCTAAAGTTAAAAACCTTGAGTAATTTTTAAAAAAAATTTAAAATTAGTTTACTATTTTTAATCTGCTCCGATTGGGTGTCTACCTTAGCCATTTTGGAGGATTTTAGTCCTATTTTTGACCCAAAAATGCGAATTTGAAGCCACAAATTAGATATGTTGGAGGTCTATTACCACTAAAAGGGCTGACGATGAGTTTTTATGAAAATAGCATCATGTCAATTGCACACATGGGATCAAAGTGACCTTCCTTTGCGTGAAAGCCATGAAGAAGGAAAAAATTTCCTTCATGAATTTTTTGGTGCAATGCGAGCGCAATCTTTTCTAGCAAAATGGCTTTTTTTCAGGAATTTTTTTGAATTTTTTTTGAATTACTAAAAATGAAAATCTCTACAGACCCCTTTTCTGCTATTTTTTGCTCCTAGTGGCTTCTGTAGTACTTCATAGTAGTCCGCAGTACTACATAGTACAACATAGTACTAAATCAATAGTGTAGATTTGCAGTTGCCTTCAATCAATGGTGCAGATTGGTCAGGGCGCTTCTAAAACGTAGTATTAGTAGTATTGCATAGTACTACTAGTCCTATGGCCAAAAAACGCAATTTTGAACAAAAAATGTGAAGTGTTTTTTGCAACTACCCAGCATTGGAGTTCAAGTTTTACAAGGATTCCAACATGTGACCATTGATGCAGTACAAGATCCTTTCTGCCAATGTGGATTGGTTGTCTAAGGAAGGTAGGGGGATTTTCTTGTGAAAGGAGACAATAGATGGAAGCCTAAAGTACCAAGGGGCAATCCTTCACCTTTGGTGCCACAACAGATGCATTGCTTTGATGAAGTTTGCAAGGATTTAGATGGGTACATTGCATTGTGGGGTGCAATGGATAATCATGATTTGTTAGGAGAGTTCTAGAGGAAAAATGAACTAGTGAGAAAATACTAGGGAGGTGTGAGAAGCGCTTTTAATGCACCACTTATGGTGCATGAGACATTGTAAGATGGATTTTGGCCAAATACTTGAATTG
The DNA here is from genome assembly GCA_947034895.1 of Rhytidiadelphus loreus. Lineage (NCBI taxonomy): Eukaryota > Viridiplantae > Streptophyta > Bryopsida > Hypnales > Hylocomiaceae > Rhytidiadelphus > Rhytidiadelphus loreus. Next base: position 65,899,911 of record OX344763.1, on the reverse strand, counting down.
CCAATGAGGTGCAAGACTAATATCTAAATGATGGCATGATGCATGAGGAGTTTGTAGAAGATGCATCATTTATTGGTCAAAGGTGTAATTGTCCATCTCCTTCATTTCGTATTGGCTGTGATGTGTATGCAAGTTACTGCGTTGTGGTGGGACCCGTTGATGGTGACCTCTATCTATTTTGGCTTGCTCGGGCACTTACAAATTCTAATCCGGATCTAAGGCATGTCAATTCCATTCACTTGCAATATTTGATGCCTACATCTTTTCAACACACTAATAAGGACTCGTACATAGGGTGGAACACAAAAAAAAAAAATTCTTGGTGTGAAGACAAGGCTATTTCCCCAAGTTGGACTCATATGGACTATATCATGATTGTCTGGAAGCCACATGTGAGAGCAAGCACTTCGAAATAGAGGTCTAGAATTCCCAAACATCAAGTTGCTATCATTAAGGCATTGATGGATGCATATGTATCTAGTGAAAGCAATAATGCATCTTTGAAGTGAAGATTAATAGTTTGTAGGCATAAAAAGCCATTAGGAGTTTTAGAAATTTCTAGGTTAGTTTTTTTTTTTTTAAATTAATGGGAAAAAAATAGGAAAAAAATTTTGTAAAGGAATTGTAGCAATGGATAGGTTTTTTCTAAAATACGTTTGAGAGAAAAAAAAGAATGAAAAAAGAATGAAAATTTATTAAAAAAAAATAGTTTTGAAGGAAGAAATAGATTTAGTTTGCAAATTCTTTTAGTTCGTTGTATTGATCTTTTTTATATTATTTTAGAGTTGGATGTTATGAATACATGTTGTGCAATATAATATAATTTTTGTTTTTATTTTTTGTATTGTATTGTGTATTTTGTAGCATCACGTTTGTTTTGTAAGGCTAGGTCACTAGGTGTACTAACGTATTCTATGATGAGTAATTTTGAACTTCTCTACCTAAGCATATGTCAAATTGTTTACTTTGATATTTTAGTTAAATACTTATTATGAATGGTCAAAGTTTGAATCCTAAATCCCTCCTTTCAACGTCCCTTACAACAAAAGTGCCAAACAATTTCTTATACTTGCAAAAATTTATAATTCTCTTGGCATTTTATAGGATCAATTTATTGAATTGTCTCAATTTATTGAATTGTCTCAATTTATTGAATTGTCTCAATTTATTGAATTGTCTCAATTTATTGAATTGTCTCAATTTATTGAATTGTCTCAATTTATTGAATTGTCTCAATTTATTGAATTGTCTCAATTTATTGAATTGTCTCAATTTATTGAATTGTCTCAATTTATTGAATTGTCTCAATTTATTGAATTGTCTCAATTTATTGAATTGTCTCAATTTATTGAATTGTCTCAATTTATTGAATTGTCTCAATTTATTGAATTGTCTCAATTTATTGAATTGTCTCAATTTATTGAATTGTCTCAATTTATTGAATTGTCTCAATTCAATGAACTCTTTTGTATACTAAATTTAGGGTCATGATTAAAATGAAAATCCTCATTGTCTCATTTTGATGAATATGACCTTGTATGAAGTTGTTATAGTGTACTTGAGTACTTAATTGGATGATTGGGGGTTGTAAATGGTACTTTTTGGTATTTTTAGGGTGCTACCTTAGTTTGACTTAGGGCTTTGGGGGCCAATTAGGAGTATTTATATTAGGTGTCCATTGCTTAGAAGGCAACTAAGGTTCCATACACTTTCCACTAGTCAATTCTAGGGGGATGTTTTGCTTTACAATGAAAAAGTCTCATACTACATTCCTTCTCAAAATCATGTGTATGACACAAAACTTCCAAAGTAATCTTTAAAATTTACCTACTAAAAGATTCAAAATCCTCTTTTACAATTTTAAAATTCCACTATTTTAATAATTGCATGTCACAATTCAACATAACATAAGAAACTCTTTCCTTGGAATGATGACCTCAACATCCTAAATGTTCCTTCTAATAAATGTCCCATGATTGTTGGATACCAAGATTTTTGACATTTTCAATCTATTGGCTTTCTTCTTGGTTTAACCCTTACAGTGTATAGTGTTATCCAAAATTAACAATTTGAGAAAAATCATTATAAAGTATTATTTAGAAGAATATTTTGGAATTGATGTACAGTTAAAAGTTGTAAATTTTGAATTATAGACTCCAATCATTTGGTTAGATTCTCCAATGCTATCACCAATATTTTTTTATAAATTTTGAAAGGGAAATTTCAAAATTCCTTCTAAATTTGATTACAAAAAAAATATTTTCATTTTTTGACTAAAATTTGTTAGAATGGATTTGAAATGAGGTTCTCTTGATACAATGATTTTCTCAAATTTTTGTATTCTTTAAATCTATGACCTCATTTTGACAAATCCAATTTTAAAATAGAGGCAATGCAATTTTGACCTGGTCAATTAATTGACATACTTTCACATTTGTAATTTTAGAAAAATGTACGCACTCTAATAACACCAAATCCAACCATTAAGTATAACAACTTTACAAATTAGGATGACTTTCATCCCAACAATAATGACAAGGAAACATGAATTTCAATCTAGTCAATGTCCAAAAATTAGACATCGGAACTCTAAACAAACACTTCTTCTAATTCTACTATTTCAAAGGTCAAATGGCAAAAAGAATTGGAGAATTTATTAGCAACTCAAGATAAATGCAACTCAAGTGGTTTCATAATTTTCTTACATTCTAATAATATTTAAAAAAAAATTCAAAGTTGAATACATAGGAGAGCCTTTACAAAACACTAGACTCACCTTCAATGGACACCCTCAAGGCTCAAAATGTCTCATCTATCATTAATTCCTTCATTAAACTCCTCACCTCTCATTGGTCACTTTTAAAAAGTTGTGGTTTTGAGTCATGAAAATGTTCATTCAAGGGCATTTTTTAGATGTTGAAGAATGAAAAATGTTGCAATTAGGTGTTTCTACCTTAAGCAGACAAAAATGCAGATCTACATGTATGTTAGGTTTCCAATAAAAATTATAGCATCACAATAGCTGCATGTAAAAGTTAAGTTTGCACCCGCCTATAAGTGAATGAAATAAAGGGTTCAGGCAGGGAGGATCTTCACAAGTTGACCGTAACGACCAGTCCCATCTAGCAAAAGAAACCTCAATATATAAGCAAAGCGACTGAAGAAGAAACAACAAAAATCTATGACAAAAATGAGAGGCAAGGTGTAGGTGAGGCAGGGCTGTTACTACACAGAAGTACGGAACAAGCTGAAGAGTAATCTATTTCCATAGAAATACTACACCTGCCAAACCAATCACCTGACTAATCAATCAGAGCTTAAAAGACAATTCTTAAGGCCTCACATTGTCTGTCGATTAGCAGATCCATGAAGAGGCAGCCAAAAGGGGTCTCCCCTGCCACCCAAGTAGGAGGCTTCCCTGATCGCGGGTGACTGTAAACCCTCGTCTCGTAGAAATTTGAGAAACAAGTTTTTCAGCCTGGAAAAGTGAAGCTTCACTTAAAGGGCGGGGGCTGAAACCAGCCGCAAGCATTCGCTTCCTCCACTGTTCTAATCTCTCGTGGCGCTCAACCCGTGCCACACCGTCACAAGCCACAATATTCATGATCTCTGGTGCAAGGAGATGACTCTCAATGCTTGAGTTCACAGATGAGTCTGCACCAGCATCAAGTGAGCTTGTAAGAGAGTCGAACAGAAACATGTAGTACTGCAAAGCCTCCGAGAAGCGCTGCTGGAAGAATGGACCACTGTGGTTTGCCTCCTGCTCCACAACAGTGACAACTCTTGGACGGGCCTTGAACACAGACTTTAAAACAGTTGATAAACCATTCGACGTCTCTCCATCCAAAAGCTCGTGGAGACTGAAGATGAAGTTACCAGCAACTGCTTCATGGTCCCTCAGCCCCAGCATGCAGACATCAAGGCATTCAGGTCTGGTGACAACTGCCTGAAACTCAAGGGCAATGTTCATCATCCGAGCGAAGTGGCCAAGATTTGCTCCAGTTGCAAGAATTTCGTCCGCCCGAGTTCCTACAGCAGTCAACCGTACCGTGGGAACCAATTTTCCAGCAGCCCTTAAACTCGCTATGTCTTGAAGGAAAGACGCCCACTGAGCACCTGCACCCATCTGAAAGTCAATGACATGCAATGCTTCTTCTCCATCTAAAGCCTCCAATATCGCTTGATTGGCAGTGAAGTGTGCAAACTTGGGGTACGGTGAGACTTCGCAGAACTGAACATAAGCTTTGATTTTGAGGAACTCTTCAATCGGCGACAATGTTCGAATCTGTGAAAACTGTACCGCAAAGTTCTCAGAACCCATAAGTCGTGTTACCAAGGCTTGACGAAAGTGATGAGCTACCCGATGGATTGATTTTTCCCTCGTGAGGGAGATGTGCTGATTGAGCCGCGCCAATATCGCTTTAGCCATCTCTGCATTACCAATATCCACAGCCTCAGCTGCCCGCAATAAAAGATTTATGACGGCTAGTCCCCCTTCGCAAATGACCCCCCCGTCTATCTGACCAGTGTCCAGATTCACATCCTCAGGCTTTCGCTGGCTTCTTGCGTGCAGAAAGCTTCCACCAGCCTGCGTAGAGCTCCTTGTGTAGAAAGCTGGTTCAGAAGAAAGTTGTGACAACGAACCACTGGAACAAATTTTCGATGCTTCTGGCTTCCATTCACCAGTTGCAATAGAGCTGCTGTTCTCAGGACCAAATTGGTGACGCTGGAAAGATTTCGTCTCTGTATTCCAGGAACGTTGCCGATAAAGGCGACAGTCAGGAGACATCACTGAAGGGTTTATCATCTGTTGATGTAGAGAATCTCTAGAGAACAACGACGAAAATGACTCTTGTAAGGCACTGCTCTGCCCAAACTCTTTGTCAGCTTCTTGGCGATAATATGTTGAGGAAAGGGATGGCAAATTCACATATGAAGCATGAACAGATGATGGTGAAGATGACAGACTGTCCTCCATGGCAACCAGACCTTCGTCCATCACCGAACTAGATTGACGCACTGAATAAGTGTGTTGCAGAGAAACCTGACCTTCAGGCATCGATGTTCCAACAAGAAGGCATTGACCGAAGTACTCCTCAGTGGCTGACGCATTCGGAGACAATGGCATAGTACCAACAGTGAAATTTGGAGCGGACATCGAATGCCCACGAGTTTCATCTATGCTTGCGATTGGGGTGGCAATCGCAGAAGGAACAAACACCTCAGTGCGCTTGGATGGGGTGAGTAAAATACTTCGCAAGTGAGAAGGAAGAGAGAGAGAAATTGGGAGGGATGAATGAGTATGTAAGAAGTTAGGTTCAGAATTTGGTGAAGAAGGAGAAAAAGAGATACGCGACTGAATAGGTAATGAGAAACTGTTTCCAGCAATGTGATCATGTTGAATCTGTCCATTCAGTGAATTGTGACCAAGAGGGTACTCGGATTGATGTCGGTTAGAACTCCACGAATCTTGCCCAAAGATCAATGTATCCATGGCTGTTGAGCCCTGTACAGATTGTACCGTTCCTTGCCCATACGTCTGACCATCACCCATAAGCCACTTCACAATCGTTGGATCGGCTGCCTGCGAGAGTAACATACTTTCGAGGTCTTCAAGGTGCTGCCTAGGAACTCCAACCTCCACAATTGCACTTAGAACAGTATTCTCCTGCTGGGACAAAGTGGATGGCACTGCAATCGACCCTGCAGGGACGACATCTAACCACCACTGCTCTTCCATGACTTTTATTTGATTATTCCCTGTATTATCCAAGACGCTGCCTCCTCCATCACTACTACTGCAAGCATTGATTACCATACTGCTCTCCGTCGGCAACTTAAGGAGCTCCTCGATCACCCCACTGGCGATTGTGAAGGTACAACCCTGACGTACCTGCATAAAATAATAAACTGAAGGTGTTGATTCAGCCCTCTTCTGTCATCCAGCATATTATCGTCTATGAAGTCTAAAAGAGTCTTGACTTAGCATCACCCGGACTCCTCATGCCTGATGGATATTCTAGCTCATCATTCTGAAGTGGTGCTCTCTACCCTTCGTCCAGCAGGGTCGACGATTGTCTCTACACATTGAAAATTGCAGACCTTGCCAAAACCTCGAAGCTGTTGGATATCTCACGATGCCAGAGGTCACAGCCCTAAACAATCACTGGTAGGTCCCCACTTCACACCCCATAATAACCTAGCCATACTGCTGTCGACGTATTGCTTGTAGTGAGCACGTGCGATTCGAAAACTCACTCCTGACACCATTTGCAGCAGCAGGTCTCCTGTTATTAAAAAGGAATAAACTGCATTATTGCACTGTAGGCATACAGCCATGAGAAAGAACTTGACAAATCGAGTGCGATAGCACTAGAAAGTTCCACAGCAGACACAGGCCGCGATTATTGCAAGTGGATTGCCCTAACTTGAACAACACACTGCCAACGTGACATTTATACCGTCCAGTTCCAAGCATATGTTTCCCAGAATCCGTGGAAGAAGATAAAACCTTCAGCAATGCCATGGTCTGAAGTTTATTCTGGAATAACGCCCGTACTTCATCTTCACCTCCAATTTCTAAAGCGAAGGACCAAGTTCCCGTCCCAAAACCCCTTGAACGATAAGCATGTTCATATTTTTCAACGATAAGAACATGAAAAGCAGGTCTTTCCGTACACACTGGAACTGCAATAGTTGCCTGCGATGTATTAAATCGACACCAAACCTCTGTAGCTTAAAGCAGCTTCGCCCTAAGTAGTCTCTGGCTTCTAAAACTGAAAAGCTTCACTAGAAATTGAGCAGCAATAATATCTCGGAGGTAAAAACTCCCCCAGCAATCTTAAACTCCACCCAAGCGCGAACCTGCCCTAAGAGTTATTAAGAAGGTACTTAACCTCGTAAGCAACACTAACACAGGGATTCTAAAACTCAAGATTAATGGGTCAGCTACGTACATCTCCCATAGTAAACTTCTGTTTGGCATAGAGATGGAAACATATTCCTAAGAGCACGTGAAGATAGAGATTGAGCAGTCGCCCTGTACAATCAGTCAAACGATGGATGCCAACCACTTACCTGAGCATAAAATCATTTCACCTCAAATGATGCGCACACAGAAACATAAACACCAAGAACTTCTGGGCATCAACATGCTCTCGGCAAGGTGCTCCGCAGAGCTCCACAACTCCAACCCTCGCTGCCAAACTCTCGACAAGGTGCTCAAAGGAGAGCCTCATGCCAATGTAACTAATGCGAAGCGAACACCATAGCGTTCTCAAAATAGAAGAAGACTAAAGTGCAAGTGATGCCCACACTTAGCACGATTAGATCCCTAAAGCGAGGCAGCAAGAGTACAAAAGCTTGAGGTATAAGTTACCGCAAAAAAATAAAATAAGGCACACCAGACCTTGACCACACGGATTTCTGATCTGGATACCTTGCAGGCGCTCTAATGTGACCCTCTTAGTTTCAATACAAAGCAAAATAGAGGGTGCTCACTAAAAATTCACCCTTCTTTTTGCGGTTACTTAACCCACAAACAATGTGGAGGATGAATTTCGGTCGATGAATGACAAAAAATCTCTCCTTGTAGACCAAAAATGCAACTATTCATCCTCCAAAATTTGTGTGGAAAGGGAAGATCATCTACAATAGTTTGTCTTCCAATGGATATTTTTTCATTTTTTTAAGTCAACAATTCACATGGTGACAAAACAAATGATTTTCACAATGACCGCCCTGTCGTTCAAGGGTTAATACTCTACTTCCTTCTACCCACTGCTAGCCCTTCTAATCCCCTAGTTACTCGTGATGGTTGCTTTAAATGATTGCCAACCGACATCCACACGCTCTAATTTTTTCCCCCTCGATAGTCCACATAGTAAATGACATTGTTCTTGTTGCACTATTTCGACATGATGCCCATGATGCATGGAGTCAGTCATGACATGACCACTCATGCCCCATGTCCCATCCCTCCCGTGCATGCCCATGCAAGTCCTTGTGTTTTGCAGCAGCGTATATTTGGCCCTGTGTTTTATAGTGGCACTAGGATTTCGGGTGGTTCAAGGTTTAGGTTTAGGTTTTTGCCTTTTTAGATGTAGGATAATAAATTAAAATTTCCTTTCGATGTTATTCTCCAAAAAAAAAGTATATAAAAAGACAAGAAGAGAAATTAAGATTGAAAAAGACAAAAAAATATTTGAAAAATATCTAAGACAAAAAGAATTTCTAAAATTAAAGAAAATTTATAAAATTCACAAAATAGAAACATTGCAAAACATTAAAATACATTAAAAAATTAAAAAGATGAAAAGTGAGTTACAAAAACAAAAAAGATAGTAAAAGACATTAAAAAAAAGATAAATTTTTATTCCAACAAATACACAAATAAAAAATTATTCAAATTTATTTTTCTAATAATAATAATAATAAATTAAAATGAATGAACAAGATAAAAATAATGGAAAAAAATGAAAGAGATAGAAATTTGTGAAAAATTAAGATGACAATGAATATTAAAAAAATTAAAAAAGATCATTTAATAAAAATGATGAATATAGAAAACATTATAAAAATTGTAGAAAGCTTTTTTATTAAATAATTGAGAAGAAAAAAATTTATAATAAATAGAATACATAACAAGATTTTTATAGATGAAGAAACTCTTAAAAAATTAGTAAAATTAGAAAATACAAAAAAAAAATTAATTATTCAAAAAGATAAAAACGTTATTACAATTAGGATAGACAAAAAAATATTGAAAACATTCAAAAGTTAAATAAAACTGGAAAGATGCAAAGAACATTGAGAGGGCTTATGAATGGTCATATTTGTTTTTTTTGGTTTGACAACAATTTTCATCCCATTTATTTCATTGTACACCTTTGTTCATAGTATGTACACACCATTACATTAATTTTAAGCTACATTAGAGTAATTTTTTGTTTGAAATAGGGCATGGTGTGAAAAAACAATATACCTTTTTAGTGTATTTTAACAATTTTGGGTCTTGAACTTCAAAATTGACTTGAACTTTTAAATTTATTTTGGATGCTTCTTCAGTAAGCCAAAGAAAAAGGAACTTCCTAAGGTTAATTTCTAAAAAATTATTATTAAATTAAAAGAATTCTTGCATTTTGAAGCTAAGAGTCTTAAACCAAAAATTCAAATATAATACTATGTAGAATATTGGCTTACAAAGTACAATATGATATTCTAATTTACAATAGACACCTTTGCTAAAAATTATAAATATTATGCAAACTAAAGAAGCATTCATTTTTTTTATAATTAAAAAGACAAAAAATTATAATATATAGAAAAAAACAAAGAACTATAAAAATCAAGGATTTGAAAAACATAATAAAAAATACAATACATAGAAAAAAGATTTAAATTCATTAAAAATATTGAAAGCATATTGAAATTAGAATAAAACTAAGATGATTAAAAAAATGAGAGTGATAAAAAAATTAGGGGACAAAAATAGAATTTAAAAAATTCCTTTCATATCTATGTCTATGTGAAAAGCAACATATTTCTATGAAAATTAAAGCTAAAACCTTATTTTCTAGCAAGCTACAATACAATTTTAGACTTTGTATGTCAGGGTTGCTAGCATGTAATCCTATGAGTGTGAGCCTGTGAGCTTGCCTTTTTTTTCCAATACATATGATGAGGTACCTACAATTGTGGATCGAGAAAATTTGCTAGTAGAAAACAAGGTCAAATGTAACCAATCAAAAAATGACTAGTGACTAAAAGGCTATTGGAAAATGACTAACAGTCATAGAAATGGCGCCAAAGCTTACCTGTCGCAATCCGAAGTCATTTAGAAGTCACTTCCTACAACATTGGATGGCAACCAGATGAAACCAACAACCAAAATTGATGTCATCCATAGTTCAGTCTGTATTTTGTGGCTTTTGTCGTGACCCAAAACGTCAATATTAGCTGAGATACTATATAATAGGGTTTATTTCTTATTTTTTCTTTATAAATTTTTGATTTCCTTAGACTTAAGCGGGTACATAGCATAGTATTCGAAACTGAAAGATAGGAAAACTATAAATTGATAAAGTGGTTAAGCAGGAAATTAATTTTCTTGCATTTTAACCGGAACCGGAATTACTGAATACACCAGGAAATCTAATTCGGAACCGGAACTGAGAATCATTAGAAGTAGGAGCTATGAGTAGACTATCGGGAGCCAACTGGAGTTAATTAGGACACATCAACGGTACCCGACAATTAGGGAACAATCGGATTAACGGGAAATAAACAGAAACGGGAGGATCAAACGGGAGGAAACGGGAGGCATTCCCGAACGAAGAGTTTAAGTCGGGTCAATTAGGGTTCCTGTGCCCATTTCCGATTTTCACTATTGGAATTTTCTATTCCTCTTGCGCGTAGTAGTTTCCGAGTTTCCCGACATAGTTTCCGTTTCAGTTCAGTGGTAGAATCACTGGGCACTGGGAGAGACTGTTGAAAAGGTTTGAAGGAAGGAAAGCCACTATGACCGGAAGTGAATCTGAGGAGGAGACTGCGATCACAAAGGTGTTATTGAAGAACGTCAATCCAGTGATTCCGGATGATGCGGAGGAGAGGGTGGATCTGTTAGAAGATTTGAGTCAGCTTGGCTGCCCTGGATTGCTAAAGCAACCGTGGAACTTCAAAGACGAGGTGATGGTGCGGGAGGTGTTGCATTCGCAATTGAACAAGTGGAAGAAGACCATGAAGGCTGTTCTGGACAAGTGGACCTCGGTAGTTTGGCGGGAAGTTTACGGGTTTACTAAGGGAGGAGAAGGACCTGCTTCAAGGACATACAAGTATACAGTGGGTAAGTTCTTGAATCCTCCTCACCTTAAGGATGCGTACACCGTGAGCGAGTGCAAGAATGACCGAGAGAGAAGGATACTAGACTTTTTGGTTCCCATCCTCAGTCCGGATAGAGGCACCCGGCTAACCATAACCTTGGGTAATACGATTTTCGGTGCTCTGTCAAGAGACCGAAAAGTCGACTAGGGTCTAGTGCTGTGGAATCATGTAGGGAAACTTTGTAGGTCAGTCGGAAAAACTAAACCGTCTAGTCTTTCTCCCTTTCTCTTTCACTTATACCATGCACATGATTGTATAAGGGTACAAGAGCGACATGAATATAAGGTTCAGGAAGTGAAACTAGCCTACGGAATGAAACCAGACTCAAAGGGAGAAGATGTGGAGAGAAAGGAAGAGTCTTCCAGGGATTCCGACAAGGGAAGACTAGAACAGAGGGAAAGAGAAGAGAGACAGAGAGAGAAAAGGGAAGAAAGAGACCCAGTCTAGGAAAGTGATCTTCTTAAGATGGTCATCAAGGATCTCACCCAAGTCAGGGAGAGATACAAAAAAGAAAGAGGTACCATAATATGGGTGTGTAAATTGTGAGGAGACATTCCTGTAAGTCAGTGTGAGGAACAGGTCCGGAATTTCATTCAGAACGTTGAGAGAAGGGCCGGAAAGGCAAAAATTACGAGGCTAATGGATGAAGTGATTGCCCTAAAGAAGGAGTTGAGTGAGAAGAAGTAGGAAAGTGAGCAAGAGAGGAAACACTCTATTCGGTCAAAAGAAATGCTTGACCGGATTGTAGAGTTTATTACGCATCCGATTGAGATATTGAACAAGGCCAAACTCTTTGATGAGAAAGTCTTAGAAGAGGAAGGTAAAGTAGGAGATAAGGTCATCAACGTCCTAGTTACTTTTCATTCACAGATGGAAAAATTACTTGTTCAGATGAGGGGAGTAGTGGGAGAGGGCAGTCAGCATCCAAAACCAGAAACAAGACTGGAACTTACCAAAAAGAAGGAGGGCACCCCTTCTAAACCTCCACGGTTCGAGAGTCGTGATTTGTCGCCCTTAAGTTGGGATAAGTCCGGAAAGTCTCCGGAAAGTGTGGATGTCACCACATCGGCCAAGGATAGTGTATGCAAGAATCCGGTGTTGAATGTACATCTAGACCCAGATCTCTGACTTGAGGTCAAGCCAAAGGCAAGGAAGGGGGACGGAAAACACCACAAAGCAAAACCTCAAATGTTTTCTCATCCCCAAGTGAAGCAACGAAGAGAAGGGCGGAATCCTAGAAAAGACCAATCGAGTTGGATACCGAAGAAGAAGAAGACGAATCGGAGGAAGAAGAGGAAGATTCCGGTTCCAGAACAGGAGAGGAGTCCAAGCCCTACTCAGATCCGGATCAAAAGTTGGCGGCCCCAAAACGGAAGAAGACAAAACTGAAGGCCCAGAAGACCAAAACAAAGAAGCGCTGGGCTTCGAATGTTTCCGATTCTGCCCGGAAACAACCAGCAAAGAAAGGTGCCGCCACTTCAGTAAAGACTCCAGCAAAGCGGTAGAAGAAGTAGCTTTAGAGTTAAGTAGAATAGTAGGATGGTGGCTGAAAATCTAAGTTTTTGGTAGAAAGGTAGTTTCCAAGTTGCTTTTAGGTAGGAAATTTCTTTTGGACTTGCTTGGATCCAGATTTAGCAGATCTGAGATCCAATTTTTTCGAGCAGTTTTTGGACTTTAGTGAAAGTCAACGAGGAGGAGGATAAAGAGAATGACACGCGTCATTCCTTTGGGTTGAAAAGTTCCTTGGATTGTAGACTATTTAGGATCCAGTTTTTTTAGTTGTTGGTGTACATTTTCGTACCTTGTTTTCCTAGCATCGTGTAATTAAAATCAGCTTTTCTGATTCACATTTGGGTGGCTGCGTGTATTTTCATGAGTAATGTTGTTGGAGTATGTTTGGTAGAGTTGCAAGAATAGATAGGGAGGAAGTGTGCCCAGATATTAGGTTTATCCAGATCTTTGGATTGTTAAGTGAGTTTGCGCGTGATGACAATTTCCTGATCCCTTAGCGTGATCGGTTCGTATTTCCTGTGAATGGAAATAGTTTTTGGACGTTGAAGTTACAATTGTTGATTTTCTAGACAACTTCAGTGTCCAAGTTGATAGGTTCTTTAGTAACTGGAAATCCGTAGGGAAGATAACAACTTCCTAACTCGTCCGTCCCGGATTCTGCCAAGGGTTTTGACCAACTCAATAGGCTGTCGTTGTAGTATTAGTTAGCCTCTTGACTGAGGATTCCTTGTGTGACCTACTGAACCGGATTCAAATCCAGTTTAGTTGTGAAGAAGTCCCGGTTGGGTTTATTTTAGTATTAGTTTGTATGTTGTCCTTTTTATTTCTCAATGGCACTTTTGACACTCTAAAACTCAAAGGGTAGGGTTTAAGCTTCCTTCCTTAATCACAATTTGCAGATCCCTCTTGGTTCAGAGGTTAAACTCGATTCCGGTTACGATTGTTAGGAAACCAAGATAACGCCTTAGGGTGTAGGGAAGTTGGATTAGCTATCCAGTTTCTAGTTCTGATTTTGACTAAAGATAGATTCCAGGTAGTGTAAGATTAGGAGGAAAGAGCTAGAATCAGGATTAGTAAAAATAGAGTAGATAAGTTTAGACTCTTGACCGGATTTGAGTAGATTTTGCTTGGGATTGTTGTGGTAATCATTGTCTGTATTTCCGGTTATTAAGTAATTGGTGACAAATCTCTCTGGGAACGATAAACGAGTCACTTTAGGACCTTTTCCGGTCTTAGAGAAAGAACTTGACTTTCATGTGCTACGACAGCTTTGTTGCTGATGTAGTTTTTGTTGAGTCATATTTGAATTGTGTTGTCATAAAATGAGCACATCATATGACTATGATAGAACAAAGGAATGATTAACAATAGGACACCATGGAAATTGAATTTATTAAATTTATTGTCTTCTTCTCTATAAAGGACTAGTTGCGTTGTAGTCATTTTCAAGTCACAAACTAATTTTCACATGGACAGCTGTGAGCGCTTATTTACCCACCTTTGGTAAATACGCGTGCACAACCAGGTTCTAGAAAATCGAGTTAATTCCTACGGGTGCCTAGCGTCGGTCCATTGTGCCTTCCAAGCAATGGATCTTTTCTAAGTTCCTAATGTTCACGGAATTCACGAAAATCTATCCTAAATACAAAGGTCAATTCCAACTTTTACTAAGTCTTCAAGCCACTGTGGTTTCTAGGGAAAACTTGAGAAAGTCTAAATTTAGACACATAAGATGGAAGAACATATCATGCAATTTCTAAAAATATAAAGTTCAACTCCATACGACTTTCCTACTAGGAGTTATTGATGGATGAAGTTTGACCGCTAATCAGTGTTTGAAACTTCATCCATTGATTTCTACCAATCTATAATGCAAAATTCACTTTTGACTTTTGATTTAACTTCTATATTTTAGCTTCTATCCAAGTTTTCATTCTTGTCCTTGTGGGATGAAAGTTACTTACTTTCATCCAAAACCACTACCAAACTTCATCCAATCCTATCTTACTCAATTTAACTCCGATTTCAAAGTGTAATTTAGTTTTGGAAACCTCTAACTAAGATCTACAACTTAGGCTACCTGATTTCTACTAAAGTTCTATCCTAGGCACTCTGACTTAACGTTCCAATTCGGTCCTATGCGAAATTATCTATTTTTGATAATTCAAAATTATGGGTAGAAGCTAGTAACTTACCTCGGAGTTGGCATCCTCATGTAGGTAGTCGTATACCCCTTCAAACTCTCCATCATTTGCCATTAGTTGAATTCGTTTAGTAATTTTGCTCACGGCTTAAAGTAGGGCTGAAAATACAAAAGATAAGGCTTGTTCTATTTCTTTTATTTTAATATCACTTCTTTCCCTTCTACACTATCATCCCTCCATTATTGTATTCAAATGGTTGACTTTAAAATAATAATTGAACCTTGAAGATTTAAAGTCAATTATTATTCTATCTTTTTTTTCTAATGGTCTAAACTCCTTCTCTAAAATTTCCTCATCTTATCAACTTCTAAATGACACCTTAACTTCCCAATGAACTCTTCATCTTCTTCACTTGTTCTTTGAGGTTGTTTGAATTCCTTCTACTTGACTTGAGAGGTTCTAGTTTGGCTCCTATTTCTCTTCTATGTTGGAACTCCCAATTAGTAATGGAAACGTTGCTAATTGAGGGCTCAACGACGCTAGCGTGTGAGCGTGGAGCGGTGAGCTTGTGAGCTGTGAGCGTTGGAGGAGGAATTTTTAAGACTTTTATACTGAAAACACATATTGTTTAAAAAAAAAATCAAAATTTGAAGACAAATTTCCTATTTCAAGCAAATTTAAGGACCTATGACCGCTATCCCTATTACTGTGGATTCTAAGGATTTTTGTCCACAATCTGTCAAGGTTTACTTCATATGAAACTTCTTTCAGCCACCACAAAATATAAGAAACTTATTTTCAAGAAAAAAAAAGAAAAAGAACAAAAATTGAGGGAAAGAAATGGAAAAAAGAATATAAATGAATATAGAAAGTAAAAAAAAATAATCAACATTGAAAAAAAATGAAAATGAAAACGAAAAAAATGTGAAAATAAATAGAAAAGGAAAATAAATAAAGGGAAAATCATATGGTAAAGAGAAAGACCAAAATGGATTCGGGATATAGATTTTAGGGTATGCACTTCAAAGTAAGGGCGCGACTTATATCTCTCAACCATTCATACATTCTATTTGTAAAACATAAGAATCATGACATATATAAGTTGACTTCGTGAACACTTAAGCAAAGTCCTTTCTATAGCCACAAAATTGTTTTGATCGTAATAAGTAAATGAAAACATTCCAAATGAAGTACAAAGTATGCCTATTCCAAAACTATGATGATCCTTGCTCGAACTAGAAGTAACTTCAACTCATTGAAGCTATAACTCGGTACATGAATGAAAACATCGTCATTGATGTCCATCTTGCAAAAGTATCTAAATAAATAGTACAAGTGCTTGCAATTCACGTACTTCTGTCGACCTCCAATTGCAGAAACAACCATATTTTTAAAGTCTGGGCACGTGCACGTGGGGAACATACCCATAGTAATTTGATACACATTTTGGTTGGGGTCTGTCCCTATCTCAAGTGACACTATTGCACCAAGGCCTGGAAATGGAAGCAAGGTCACTCCTACAATTTGCCCTCTTACATTTCCCGCGTTCTCCCACTTGTTCTTGTGTTCTGTAGTAGGTGCATTTCCAATTCGGCGTATGGTTTTGTTGTTCCGAATTGTTGGATACTGAGTTGAATTGGATGGCGATGGCTGATCATAGATCACGCTCTTGAATACTTTTGATATATTGAAAAGTCGACGTGGTGATAATGCAGGTCGTTCTTGGAGGGGGAAGCATGCATGCTGTAGTAACAAAGTCTCATCCCTACTCAAATTAGTTCCAATCAACACAAGCCAAACCTCCGACACCTTTGGCCAATCAATGACCCATTTGTGTTTTGAGCCCTTCACACATCGTTCAATGTCATCCCAACAAAACCAAAAGTCCGCCACCACCTCTCGCTTACTCCCATAATCTTCCTTTCTACCACGATAGGTGGGAGCTGGGGTTCCTAGACGTCCCTTTGCTATTTTCGCCATGCACTTGATGTTTGATCCCTTCTGTTGAGCTTGACATTTTGCACCAGATTTGTGGTTGATTCTTGCAATATGCCACTTTGATGTGTCACAGTCACTTTCAAATGCAATTGTAACATGCTGAAAAGTGTTTCCTGTGGCCTCTTTTCTCTTCCCCTCCGACGACTCCATTGTAGCTGCATTTGACCTTGTTCGAGCACGCGGTTGAGAGAAATTAACTTTGTCTGGTCGATGTGAATCTCCTGCATCACCAATGGATATGTCCAACTTCCTCTTTGTGCTTCCAAAAACTTCCTCCCCTTCCAAATGGGGTACTTGAGTTCCAATATCTTTTGCTCCAAGTAGTGTGTTCAGTGCTTCCGCTATTTTCTTTGGATCTCCACTTCGTCTTGCAGCTCTCAACTTCAATTCCCCCTTTGATGGACCAGATCCGCATGTATACCCTCTCAAATATGCACGTTAGTTTGTCATTTGCATCCATGCTCGAATACTATCATCACAAGTGGCATCAAACAAATTATTGCCTCGGTTTCTGGACATTTGAAGCCACTTGTTATGAACTGTTTCCGACAAATTGCATGAAGGCATGTCGATAGGGTTGATAGGGCGTCCGCCCGTCCAGCTGGATGTTCAGACGCTGACCCCAGGACGTCTTTTGACATACCTGGCGGTGACTACCATCCGACCGCTGGACGGGCGGACGGCCAAAACTTCCGATGGCATCGAGTGGACGGGTAGATCACAGACGGGCCGACCGAAGCTTCCGACGGATAGCGAAGAGCGGACGGGCTGACCGGGATTTCCGACAGACTAACGCTCATGCGGTCGGTTGGGTGGAGCGGCGGACGGCCATGAAGTCGACAGGGCGAACGGCCAAGTGGACGACCATGAAGTCGACAGGGCGGACGGCCAAGTGGACGGCCATGAAGTCGACAAGGCAGACGGCCATGAAATTGACAAGGCGGACGGCCAAGCGGACGACCGGACATGCGGACGGCCACGAGGTCGGCCTTGCAGTCGGTGCTGACAGACAAGCGGACGGCAAAACAGATGAATCAATACCGTTCGCTCATCTAGTCGGACGCCTGACTATTAGACATTCTGTCCACATTCATGTGCACTAAAATATACCATTGGAAAGATATCATTCATAGCTTTCCAATGGTATATAATACATTCAATTTGGACAAAAACTCCAACTATGGGACATCTCCAAAGATTGCAGTCTTCTTAGTCCTCCGTCCGACCGCAGTAAAAAGACATAAAACATGAATTTCAGATCACTTTTACGCATAGTAAAATGTCTTTTTTCACAAAACTTTGAACTACAAAAATGTTGGAAATAAAGCCAAGTTTTACCTCCAGAAATCCATTTCAAGTTTTAAGCTTCCAAAAAAAGTTATAAACAATTTTCTAAGGCTGTTTTTGAAAATGACCAAAAAATTGCCGTCCGCTCCTCCGACCCGCCGACCGCTCTTGCAGCCCGCCGTCCGCCCTTCCGACCCTTTGCCGACCGCAGTAAAATGTCTTAAAACATGATTTTTAGACCTCTTTTACGCATAGTAAAATGTCTTTTTTCAAATAACTTTGAACTACAAAAACGTTGGAAATGAAGCCAAGTTCTACCTCCAAGAATCCGTTTTAAGTTTCAACCTTCCAACAAAAAGTTATAGACCATTTTCTAAGGCTGTTTTTGATAATGGCCAAAAAAACGTTGTCTTCTACTCCTCTCCTCCGACCCCCCATTTGCCATCTAACCACTCGTCCGCCTATTGTACCCTCCATCCAATTGTATTGATGAATTTTAAAAAGTATGGATTCGCTTTTCAAGGCTTCTATTTAATACTACAAAGTACAAAAGGACCCTCCGAGTCTCCAATCCTCCATCCGCCCTTCCCACCCGCCGTCCGCTCCTCCGACCCGCCGTCCGCCCTTCCGAAGGCCCGTCCGACCCTCTACCGACCGCAGTAAAATGTCTTAAAACATGATTTTTAGACCTCTTTTACGCATAGTAAAATGTCTTTTTTCAAAAAACTTTGAACTACAAAAACATTGGAAATGAAGTCAAGTTCCACCTCCAAGAATCCGTTTTAAGTTTCAACCTTCCAACAGAAAGTTATAGACCATTTTCTAAGGTTGTTTTTGATAATGGCCAAAAAAACGTTGTCTTCTACTTCTCTCCTCCGACCCCCCGTTCGCCATCTAACCACTCGTCCGCCTATTGTACCCTCCATCCAGCTGTATTGTATTCATGAATTTTTAAAAGTATAGATTCGCTTTTCAAGACTTCTATTTAATACTACAAAGTACAAACATCGTATATAGCATTTATGTATACAAAGGAAGGATAATCCAAGTTAAACTTTCACACATTGAAATATGCACTATAATTGTTATACCCTAAACCCTAAATCTTAAACCCTAAATCCTAGATCCTAGACCCTAAACCTTTAATTTTACATTAGTGAACAAACACATTGCTTTAATGTGCAAAATATGTTTGACTTCTAATTCCCTTAAAATGTGATTATCATGATGTACTACATATGGATTTTTGCATAGTTCATAAGCTTATTCATATATGTTGTCAACATGTTCTTGGTATTTTCTACATCAATTATGATGTGCCAATTTACAAATATCAAACATACAATTATAATTTGAAGTTTTTTTTTCTTTAAGTTTTGTTGTAAAATGCATTAATAGTTTGAAACATCAAAGTATACATAGTACAAGCAATTATATTATTTTATAATTGTATTACAAGATGCTACAAAAAATGCTTTAAATATTTTAATGTAATTTAATGTTGTTCAAGATTAAATATTGCATTTATACAACAAAAATATTATTGAAGTTGTTTTCCTACACCCTTATACCTATAAATTGTAAATCGTCAACTATATATCTCGTATGAAAAATATTGGTGCTTGAATAGTTTAAAACATAATCAACCTTCAAATGTGATGATTTTTTGTATATGACTATGATGACCCTCATTAATATATATTTGTAATGTATTTATACATCAATAATGATGTTTTCAATTCATCTTGTTGTAAATGTGACATGTGCAATTGTGATTTAATAATTTATATTATTAGTTTAGTTTTATATCTCATCTTGAAAAAATTTGGAATCATTTTAATATATATTTTGTTCTTTATCACACTAGATTCTATTATTTTTTAAATTGCTAAGAATAAACACTAAAAACAGAGTTCAAAGGGCTATTTGTTTATATAAAGTAAAGACTAGAAATGTCATGGAAAATGTTTCTTTTCATCTCTATTATTTCTTTCATTTGAAAAACATTATGTTTGCCAACATTTTTTATTACAATACATTTGATAAATAAGTTTTTTAAATATTTTTGACATTCAAATTTTGACAATCAGATAATGTAACAAATATATAAACTCCTAATCCTACAAAATCCTAGTTTACAAACTATTGAGTTTTATTTCACCATACCAAGAATTTGCCATTAAAAATTTAGAAAAGTATCTCAGTATCTTTACAAATATTAGACATCATCTGAAAAAATAGTCTTTTAACTTTTCCCAAAAAAATTCAATACTACTATCATTATAAATTAACAAAACCGAAGACATAAGTACAAATAGAAATATAAATGTATACCACAAACTTATAACCAAAGAATTGAAGAAACACTATAAAATAATGCATTTACAAATGATTTTATAGAAAATTCCGTAATTTAAAACCTTGAAGAATACAATATCGATTGGATGAAAAGACAAAAAACTATATAGTTTGACTTTTAGTAATATATATAATTAACCAAGCATGCTAGATCTTCCACAATATAATTGCAATAAAATCTCTTGTCTAATTAAAAAATGATCAATTCAATCTTCTTAAATAAAAATAAGGAACCCAAAAGTGTTGAAGGGATCATATGAGGGGCCATCATGTATTCATGTTCGACAAAGGTCGGTTATGTTTTAAACTATTCAAGCACCAATATTTTTCATACGAGA
Source organism: Rhytidiadelphus loreus (assembly GCA_947034895.1). Classification (NCBI taxonomy): domain Eukaryota; kingdom Viridiplantae; phylum Streptophyta; class Bryopsida; order Hypnales; family Hylocomiaceae; genus Rhytidiadelphus; species Rhytidiadelphus loreus. The sequence continues at coordinate 65,879,393 of OX344763.1, read as the reverse complement.
TATATAGTTGACGATTTACAATTTATAGGTATAAGGGTGTAGGAAAACAACTTCAATAATATTTTTGTTGTATAAATGCAATATTTAATCTTGAACAACATTAAATTACATTAAAATATTTAAAGCATTTTTTGTAGCATCTTGTAATACAATTATAAAATAATATAATTGCTTGTACTATGTATACTTTGATGTTTCAAACTATTAATGCATTTTACAACAAAACTTAAAGAAAAAAAAACTTCAAATTATAATTGTATGTTTGATATTTGTAAATTGGCACATCATAATTGATGTAGAAAATACCAAGAACATGTTGACAACATATATGAATAAGCTTATGAACTATGCAAAAATCCATATGTAGTACATCATGATAATCACATTTTAAGGGAATTAGAAGTCAAACATATTTTGCACATTAAAGCAATGTGTTTGTTCACTAATGTAAAATTAAAGGTTTAGGGTCTAGGATCTAGGATTTAGGGTTTAAGATTTAGGGTTTAGGGTATAACAATTATAGTGCATATTTCAATGTGTGAAAGTTTAACTTGGATTATCCTTCCTTTGTATACATAAATGCTATATACGATGTTTGTACTTTGTAGTATTAAATAGAAGTCTTGAAAAGCGAATCTATACTTTTTAAAATTCATGAATACAATACAGCTGGATGGAGGGTACAATAGGCGGACGAGTGGTTAGATGGCGAACGGGGGGTCGGAGGAGAGAAGTAGAAGACAACGTTTTTTTGGCCATTATCAAAAACAACCTTAGAAAATGGTCTATAACTTTCTGTTGGAAGGTTGAAACTTAAAACGGATTCTTGGAGGTGGAACTTGACTTCATTTCCAATGTTTTTGTAGTTCAAAGTTTTTTGAAAAAAGACATTTTACTATGTGTAAAAGAGGTCTAAAAATCATGTTTTATGGCATTTTACTGTGGTCGGGCCGTCCGCGCCGTCCGCCTGTCCGCGATGGCCGTTTGCGCCGACTGTGCCGTCCGCCTATCTGCGATGGCTATCCGCGCCGACCGAGTTGTCTTCCCGTCTCCGATGGCCGTCCGCTCGGCCATGCCGACTGCGCCGACCGCCCATCTATGATGGCCGTCCGCGCCGCCCGCACCGTCCGCCTATCCGCGATGGCCGTCCGCTTGCCCATGCCGACCGCCCGTCCGCACTATCTGAACGTCCAACAGGTGCCGTCCGATGGTCGCCGTCCACATCGTCCGCGCGTCTGGACGTCTGGACCTCTGAAAAATGGACGTAATTTTGCCCTGGACGTTGCAATTCGTCAACCCTGCATGTCGGCCATCTCTTCCAAATTCAAATCCTACAAATCCAAGCAAACAAAAATATAGATTATTATATCAAAGTCCATTTGTCATGCCAAACAATATTTTTTAAAATGAATACAGAGGTGCAGGTAAAATTTACAAAAGAAGAGTCCGGTTACCAAAAAGAGGAGTCCTGTTAGAGACTACTAAAACATTAGTCAGATCCGACTAAGGTCTTGGTGGTATCAGCTGGACCCCCTCTTTTCGGTACCCCTCACTTTCATTTCCTCAATATTTCGAATAATTGAATAAATTAGTTGATTATTACTTATCACAAACCACCCACATGAACCAACAAATACATATGTAGAAGTATACAACACATATAGATATTCAAATTTCAGAGACACTTACCATTTGCATGAAGCCGCCCCATTGTCTGTAACGAAAATGCCAAAATGCTAGCCAGTGGTCTAAGTGGTGAAGTGCGTCTTCACTTGCAGCTCCCGATGATAACCACCATGACCGGATCGCATGATAACGTGTTTCGACTTCCTCCATGGTCTTTGAATCTTTGTATTGTTTGCATATTGTATTGTGTTGATGTTGGAATGGTTCCCTGATATGCTTTTGTGTGTGCTTCTGAAGAGAAGTTGTCCAATGCAACAGACAAGTCCTCTCATGATTCTCCATCTTTTCATTGGTTGAGCCACTGCCGTAGACAATACGAACCGCATTCCAATTGGCCATGGCACTATCTGCCATGAATCCTTTAAAGTTTGGATGGTCCACTCCGTTCCATAACATCACATTGTTCAAGCATCTCCAAAACTATATTTGGATTTCCGTATCTTCAAACTGCATGTCACATGTTGAAATGGTCATTACTTTCTTGTACTCAGGATCATACACGTGGCAAGCCATTGTGGTCCACTCCTTTACATGCTTGACGTAGTCAAACATCATCCACGTGTTTTGAAGATCACCTCCAGGTTGCATACGCTTCACTAGGTCCACCCTACTCCCAGGTCTTTCGGTGAGCATTTTGAAGATAAACACCTTCTCTTTACCTTGTCCTGGGAAGACGCTGTCGTGTATGTACTCAAACTTAGAGTCCTTCATAGTCATAATGTTGTCAATAACCCCTCCTTGGTTGTTTGAGCGAAATGAGGAGATCACATTTCGTATATTTGGACTGCTAAGATATTGGAAGCGATCCATGACCTCCTCTAGTTCCTCACCTCTCAACATTTCCTTCTCCCCCTCTCCATTGTGAAAAAGATAGTCTGTTAAAAAGTCTTTGCTAGCGGATAGAGCAATGGCTGAGTTGGTGGCCATTGGTGTTTTGGCCACCTGTTTGGCAATGAGTCTTCAGATTTGGGCCGTAGAATCTCTATACATCCCTTTTGCCACCGGATGAGTATGATTCCCAAAGTGAACTACGGCCCTTGTCTTCTTCGGATCATTTGTATAGCAATAATAGATTCTAGCATTACATGTGTTTAGACAAGTAGGTGTAACCTTGCAAACCTTACACACTAAAGTACAATCTTTGGGAGGACTATCTCCCAATGCAAATGGAAACACGGTGTATCCAGTCCACTCTGTTTCATTCTTCTTAGAAGCTCTCTTTAAATAATCACAATCCATGTTGAAACAAGCAAGATGGCCAGCGCAGTAGGACTTATGGATCTTCAAGTTGTTAGTGTTCTGGATGTTTGTTGTTAGTACCTTACACCAAGGGTGTCCATTGTATCGCTTGTCCATTCCCTCCAAGTTCTTGGCCGCCGAAGAAGAAGAAGATGAGCGGCACGGAGGTAGCTCGAAGACAACATCTCCATCGTAAATTGTTGGTAGAAATTGCACACGGTGGTGCTTCATGGCATCAGGAAGATCCATTGTTGACAACTCATTACGAGAATGACGAACGGTGGCTAGCCGCTTCAAGCAATCCATTATGCTTACTCGGTCAACAGGCGTTGGGTGCATTGGTGGACGTGAATGTGAAGACAACGTAGGACTACTAGAAGGGATGTCCCATATAGACTTATGAATATCCATCTCCTGTGATCCACTTGGAGTTGCACATGGTTGCTTTTGAAGTGTCAAGTGAGGGGAATCACCTTCTGATTCGCTAGATAACTCTATGATAGGGTCTAATTTCTCAACCTTCACTTTCCGGATGAGTGCACTGTTTTCTAGCACGACAGACACTTCAGAAGGAGCAATAGGTGATATTGAACCAGATATATAAGACATATCTACGGTCAAATTATTTGACTTTCGACTTAATATCTCCGTGGATGCAGCTAGCAAGGATAGAGGGAGACCATACGCCCTATAATTTTCCGATGGTAGATACCAACAATGACCTTCTCTAGAGACAGACCTCACAATAGGGATAGATTGCAATAATTCACCTGATTCAGACTTCTTCTCTTCTTCAACATAGATTGACGACTCTAAGAACCTAAAGCGGACATGAAGGAGGTGACTACATATTGTAGCACATTTTCCATCCTCTACCGGGAAAACAAGTGGGACCTGATGACCATCTACTCGAATGCAAGCCATTGTGTCACTTTGCTATGTGAAGACAAGAAATGGAGACAATCAATCTATGAGTCAGCTTTAACTACAAGTAAGGTTCTTGAAACACTTGACCATGTTTTTTTCTTTTATCCTCATTCTCTAGGGAAGCTAACCTAACAAAAGTTGGTGGCCTACAATTTTCTCCAATCATAATTATTACTTGCCCCGCCACCAAGGTGAAGGCATCCAATACTAACCGGCATCCTATCAACAATCAATACGGTGCCATATATTGATATTTACAAACAATGTTCAATAAATTTTAATTTTTACCACTTGAATGCATCATGCATAGTTGAGTGGCTCAAGGTCCCTGCACACTATTAAATTTAAAAACAAATTATATTAAAATGAACATAGTCCAATTTATATTTTAATAAAAAAAACATAGTAAAAAACTTGCATTATGGACATACATACACCATTTGGAATGGACTTGTTAATGCATGTGTGAAGCCTAAAACTTTCAAAATCCTTTTCACAACTAAACCTGCAAAATTATTCACTTTTTTAATCTTTTTTAATCCACATTTTATTCTAAAGTTCAAGGGGAGCCAATAAACGAAGGAGATTTTGTAGACTGAACATAATTGAACACCTTGGTCCTACATATAATTTAATGTGTATAGGCGTTAGGGGCAGATATAATTGAATGTGTATAGGCGGTTTAGGGTATTTAGTAAGATATAATTGAATAAGTATCCCGAGATATAATTGCATGTATGAAACTTGTTTTGTACAATTTCAAGTCATAATTTACGCAAAAATAGTAATTGTGCAATTCAATTGTAATTATCTTTAATGCAAGAATGCAGACATTAACTACTTATCAATGCAAGGGATGAAGGGCAGTTGGAGGTACTTTGTCATTGACAGCAAGTTTGAAATCTTGGCAACCGGCTCATTTATATTACTGGAGTGAAGGCATGTGTTAACGTAGTTATTAACGTTAGTGAAAGCCGCCACAGCCCAAGCTTTTCAAGCATAAATAGAGGACTATTTCCTATAATCAGTCTTTCTGATGTTCACTATGTCGCTAGTCATTTCCTTTCGGAGACTGGTTGATTCTGATTTCTGAGAGTTTCAGTGTAGTTTGTTGCACCCCATGCTTTCTAGAAATGATAGCTTTTCAGTAGTTTCTCCAGCTATAAAAAAAAAGCATAGAAAGTGTAGGCTGATATATTTCTCGTCTAGTAAGGCCCTTGCGAGATTAAAAATGACTAGAGTGAAGAAGGTAGTGTCTAAAACAACAAATGTAGTGCTCGGTGATCCGCGGAGAATTCTTTGTTTTGGAGGAGGAGAGAATGCCGGTCATGACAATGATGAAGTTCTAAGTCTAGGAACACTTCAAGAGGATTCCCAAGGTACTAATGATGCTTACAACGCAACACTTCACGAGGCCGTTCCAACTGTGAGTCCTTCCATCTTCCATTCTTTTTCTTGAGTCTCGGACAGATTAGGGAGATACTTCACATTTCAAATTTTTGTTTTGCATTTGCAGTAGAGATGTAACCAGACTATGGATTTCAAATCGTGATCAAAGGTAGGATTAGGGTTTATGGATAAGTGTTGGAACATAAAAAAAAATTCTATTTAAGTTCTAATGCTTATAGTGGTATCACCTACCTTTATGGTTTTGACGTTTTAAAATTTTACAATATATATCTTTTGTTTCTAAGAGATTCGTGAGATTTGAAAAAGCCTTTATGTAATTCAATACTAAAAGATCTAAGAGGTTCAATATGCGTGATAGATAATCCTAAACTGAAAGAACCAGCCGTGAATGCGGTTTAGAGTCAGGATAAATTTTGATGGAGTCACTTCATCAGGAAATTGATCAAGCAATGCTCTCAAGTGGAAACTTCTATGCACAGTTTGGGAATCTAACGTAACTTCTAATTTTGGACCGACTGAAGCAACGGAGAATAGAAACATTCCTCCTGTTCCACATGTTCTTGTGGGTGACGTCCGAACCTGCTCCACCTGATTCCTATCCACCCCCACGTCGCAGTGCAGTTGTGCATGTACCTCAAATTTCTGATGAAGGTAAGCGTAAAATCTCACTTCCATTTCTTTGATCTTTGCTGCCTATAGGAGCGTACGAAGATGAACCTCCGAAGTTGCTCCCGCGAGGATACAACTGCGCAGCAACCAAGAGGGTCAACCAAATCTCCCTGGCAAGCAAACTAGGTAAGAACATTGAGGTTTAGGCGGTTGATTTCTTAGTTTTCTAAATCTTTGTGATGCTTGTGTTGCCACACCATAATCTGGAAGTTGATTCCCTAGAAGGCTAAGTCCCTGGACTGCCATCTCCGAGGCCCCGAGATTCAATCTCCGATGCTTTGGACTGGGGTGAGATGACGAAAGTTTGTTGAGACATCTGTGGACCTGATATGGTCTCGGCTCCCGTTGGCCTTGCTGTTGATTCGTGCTCTCGTGGATCTTGAAGTGAGATCTCGTTGCTCTCGCGGTTGAACTAATTGCAGTTGAAAGAGGCTCGCATTGGACTGATTTTGCAATGCACTCGAATCTTCGACTGGTTTCAAACTCATTGTCACGTTCACGGGTACCGATTTTGGTAGGTCTAGTTGGCGTTGTCCATGGCCTAGTCAGATCCGACTAATGCTTGGGCGGCACCAGCTGGACCCAAAAAAATAGGTACCTGTTAACGTGACTGGGGTGACTAAGTCAGATCTTTGGGTGCATTAGTGCGTCAACTAAGATTGCAGAGGTGAATTCTTGAATGATCTAGACAAACAGCGGGAGAATCTTCAGGTGCTTAATCTCATCATCGGGCGCTTGAATGGCCTTCTGGGGCACAATAACCAGATCGTCTTTGGTTGCATTAGAGTCATGGCGGCTTTTTCTAAGGCGGTTGAACTTCCCTTGGGTTGAGAATCCTTTACATCATAGGATAACTTCATCTGTTCAGCTTGTAAATAAAGCTAATCTTGCCTCATTCATTGATCTCGCCGTTCATTTCCTAAATCCAATGCCTTAATTTAACAACCAATGCTTTAATATTGAAAGTGCATGCATCCTATTCAAAAAATACTAGAAGTCACGTTTATGGGTACCGATTTCCACAGGTCTAGTTGGCGCCACCCAAGGCCTAGTCGGATCCGACTAATGGTTGGGAGTCACCTGTTGGACCCACGGGAATTGGTACTTGAGAACGGGACTGAGGTCTTGTGACTGAGATGCGTGATCTGAGCTGCATGAGCTAAGGTGCGTGACTGAGCTGCGTGAGCTAAGGTGCGTGACTGAAGTGCGTGAGTTGAGCTGCGTGAGCTAAGGTGCGTGACTGAGGTGCGTGAGCTAAGGTACGTGATTGAGGTTCGTGACTGAGCTGTTTACAGGTAGTCACGTTCACGGGTACCGATTTCCACAGGTCTAGCTGGCGCCACCCTCGGCCTAGTCAGGTCCAACTAATGGTTGGGAGTCACTTGCTGGACCCACGAGAATTGGTACCTCAGAATGTGACTGAGGTGCGTGATTGAGGTCTTGTGATTGAGGTGCGTGAGCTATGGTGCGTGACTGAGCTGCGTAAGATCGGTGTGTGACTAAGTTGTTTACAGGAAGTCAAGTTTACGGGTACCTATATCCACAGGGCTAGCTGGTGCCGCTCAAGGCCTAGTCGGATCCAACTATTGCGTGGGAGGCACCTACTAGACCCACGAAAAAAGGGACCCACTAATGTGACTTGGGTGTGATAATAAATTTTGGACTACATGAATTAATCCTAGAGTGTAAAATTTTCCCTCTAGTGTGTAAATTCATCACGGAGTGCGTAATGAAATCTTTTACATTTTAATCATATCATTTAAGATTTTATGATTGAATATTTAATAATTATTAATTTTTTATTCTTTTCCATTTTTTTTCCTTATCCAATTTTTTCTTATTATTGTAGAAAACTAAATTTTCCTTCATGCATTTTATGTGTACAGTCCATTTAAAAATATCTCCATGTCCATTTTTCAACCTAAAATAAGGGCGGTTTTAATATTTAGAAGAAAGATAAACTCCTTTGATTTTTTTTAATATTATTAGAATTCTAGATCTTCTAATACATTATAGATTAGGCTCCTATGTAAATGGTCCTTGTCATTGAACGTCTTGACAATCTTCCATGCGCATGCAAATACAAATTTTTTGGAGCTTCAAGTATTAATTTAGTTTGTTTTCTACTTCCAGATACAGTCCAGTACTGGAAATATTGCTCATGCTTCACCAATCATGGTTCAAGATGGCATAGTCCCTATTGGTGATGTGGTGGGACCATCTCAAGTGAAGCTTCCACTAACGAAGGCAAATGCTGACATTGACATTTCCAATGACAAATCGGGTGACGAAGATGATGACCTTGATATGGTAAGCTTCAATGACATCATGGATGCTGCGGATCGCGCGGTTGACCAATTTGAAGAAGAACCCGTAGCTAGTCATATTTCAGCCCCTCAGTCCCGGAAACGGAAGGCACCCGTTTTCTCAGATGAGAGCTCTGAGACAGAGTATAGCTCATCGAGCGAGTCATGTACTTCAGTTGGTGACAATATTAATACCTTTTGTAGTTGTGCGACCAGTGCCCTCGTAGGCAGGCATGAGGTGGTGATCATCCACCTCAGTTCAAATGAGGATGAAGATGTTGATGTTGATTCCTTTGGATTGGAATTGATATCTATTGAGAGCTGGTAGATTACCACAAGTTCATTACAGACCTATTGAGTGATGGTTATTTATACTTAGATCATTGAATCATCTTGTCATTGAACTTTATGCCTTTTACAGTAAAGCATGGTTTTCATGTTTTTATTATATCTCAAACTTTGTACATAGTTCTCTGATTGCATTCATTTCAAAATTTTGAGTCTTTTTAAAAATGATGTTGCAGATGGAATCCTCTCCTATCAATCAAACTCAAGAGGAGCGTATATTGGAGACCCCAGGGATAGATGACACCACTTAGCTAGAAATTGGGGTTCAAGACGAAGGAGATGCAATGGATGATGATGCTGGTGAGGATGAAGAGAAACAACTTCTTGAAGATGAGCTCTGCCTCATTCAAAAGGTGGACTCCATGGCAACACTTGCGTCTTTGTAGATGCAACCTGAGAAACTATTCCGTTTTTCTATCCCTTTGTGTAGGCTAGTGGCAATGTCAATGGTCCGACCGACATTGTCTTGCAACATAAAAAAATTGGAGTAGGAGTTCTATCATGGGTACCGACCTGGAGCTGCCGCCCTCTACGTTTCCACAACGAACGAGGTAGGTGAGAGCATGGATTTCACAGATGAAGAGATGAGCATTTGGGGACTGCTTTGGAAAAAAGCAAATGACGAGTTTATAGAGCACGTCAATTCACATGCGGAACTGCAGTTTCTAAAGAATGCTAAGCTCTTCGTATGTGACGGAAACCATTGTCTACGAGCATGGATGAGTCATATCCTTAGACTACATCAAACAGAGGAGGTATGGCACATAGCAGTGGATTGTATAGTTCTCAACACCAAAAGTAAAGTCGAGCTAGTTATGCAGGTCATGCATGACATAAACAAGTAAGTTGATTTTCATACAAATTAATCACTTATATGTTTTAGTAGATTTGTATTGACTTAACACTTTTTTGCTATGAGATGATCGAAAAGAAAATTCTAATTGAAATTTTGCAAATATAGATCGATTGAGGACTCCCATGTGAAGACCAACTTGGTTCACACATTGTATAGGGTGCAAAAGTACAGCCTTCTACCCTTGCACAAGTTCATGGAGATGTTGAGGCCATCAGAAGTGAAGAAATGTATGGCACCAAGTACTAGGAAAACGTGGTACTCGATGCCAGCTGATGTTTTCACAGCTTTCATGTTTCGAGTAAGATTTTGATGGTAAAACTTTTTCTTGGAAATTATTTTAATGTACAGTAATTTTTTTGGAGGGGGCCTGTTGTTATCTTCTTTAAATTTGGTTAATGAAATAGGGTTCACTGCAGTAAGAGATTTCAGTTGCAGCGGATTTTGCTGGACGAAAATACACTGAGACGACTCCAGTGGACGAGAGAAGCGAAATTGGCATTGCAAATGCCATGAGAATGGGGGCAAAAGAGAAGGCAAACAAGTTGTATATGAAGATGATGAAGTTACTGGCTGTGGCTAACCCCGTGAATGGTCCACAATTCTTAGAAGAGGTAAAATTTTTATTACATAAATCTTTTAGGATAAGCTTGTACCTTGATTTTCAATTTTTTTTTAAGTATAAATGTTGTAATTTTTCAGGTCGAGAGGCACTGGAGTAATAATGAAGCCCCTGAGATGACACTCGAGAAATTGCAGCTAATAGCTACTTGCCACACTACTCTTCATCACAAGACAAAGTTGTTAAAGTGGTGGAATGCATCGCTACCGTCTCGTGAGGCTTGGAAGTTTCCGGCAAAGCTAGTTTCGGAGACACTCCTTGGGCCTTTCTTGAATAAATGCATATGGTGGGTTGGGATAAGTGCTTGGAAATTAGTTTTCATAAGTTTTGATTTAATTCATATTTTTTTTATTAAACAACGTTTTCTTTATTTCATTTACACATACAAGATTTGGTAGAAGATGAATCTAATTTATGTATTATTTCTTGAAGATCGAAGATGCAGTGGTGGAGTACTTCAAAGGGGTGATGAGAGACGATAATATTCCAATCAACATGGACGTTCCACAGCGCCCTGAGCTCCTAGTGGATTACGTGGAAGGATGGAGGAGGAAGATTTGGGAGCAGGGTTTTATGGTACATTTAAAAGGAGCAAACAATTTCAAGAAGGGTGATTCCTTCCTGAATTTCAAGGGCTCTAGCTAGGCAGTTCGCAGAGTTCTTTTCCGGTTTGTCTTTTGAACTTCCCATGAGTCAATTACATAATTAAAGATGAAGGTTGTACATTGCAATTTATGAACTTTAGGTACTAGCGTAATACTGGTTAGAAAAATGACTTGAAATCGAACAGCGTACAAGAAATTAGGAGTCTAGCTAGTACCTTTGAGACCATAGTCGGATCTCACTAAGGTCTTCAAGATACCAGGTTGACCTCCAATTTTTGGTATGAAATGGGTTTCTATTTTATTTTTCTTTATTCCAAATTGTCTTTCTATGTTTTGTGGCATCTTAGTCATAAATTATTTATTGTATTCTTTGCTTGGGTTCACTTTTGAAATGAGTAGTTCCAATGAGGTGTACCAAAAGTAGGGGGTCTAGGTAGTACCTCCAAGACCTTCGTCGGATCCGACTAAGGTCTTAGAGGTACTACCTAGACCTCCTAGTTTTGGTACACAATTTTTGTTTTTTGTTTTTTTTGACATATATTTTATTTTCACATCGTTATTTAACTTTTTATTGAATCCCTATTTCCTTAAGGTATTTCAATTTTTTTTGGCTCACATTTCTATATGCAACAAAACTAATTTGTTTTTGGTAGAGGTTGGAACTTATATGTAATTCCTTTTTTCCCTTGACCTTCAAGTATTTCAAGTTAGAGCTTCTACCAAAGCGTGCAATTTCCCAAAGTGATCTTCCTCCTTTTTTGTCTACATGGCTTGATCGTAGTTCGGTAGATTGCATGTATACTATGAACCAACTTCGAACATTCACTACAGCTCATCTCAGTGGAGGAGGGTGGTATTTGGAATGCCACATCACCTTCACGCCATCGTCGGAAGTAGGGTACTGGAAATCATTTGAGGGACTTGGTGCCATTGATTTGGATGTTGAGAAGTTTGTAGGCCTTAGTGAGAGACAGAAGAGGAGGGCCATCACGAGGAGGGAGCACAATGACAGAAAGAAGGAAGCTCGGGAGAAAGTTATCTTCAATACAAAGGAGAAGAAAGAAGCCGACAGAATTGCAAAGTTGGCAGAGAAGGAGCAAGAGAAGGAAAAGGAAAAGGAAGAGAAGGCAAAGGCGAAAGGCAAGAAGAAGGTGGACTCTAAAGCCCCAATTCTAGCATCTTCTATAGTGGATCAAGTCTCGCAAATGCAAGGCACGTCTCAAGTTGGAGTGAAGAGGAAGGCCCTCTCGCAATTGACTGAAGACGTCATCACTCACGGGACCCAAGCTCTTGTCCTTCTGGAAGATGAGGAGGATGACACAAAGGATTTAATCCTTAACATCTCTGTTGATGACCTTGTGGATGACATGCGGTCTCCTAAGCCGACTTTGTATGCACAGGTTGTGGATTTCTTGAAGAAGGTAATATTTTGTCGTTTTTAATAGCAAATCTATTTTTTGTCTTCAATGACATGAGAATCATGTGAATTCAAAATTCATTTCTTTGAATGCAATTTTATTGTAGGTATCACCAGGGAAGTCTCGATTTTTTGATGGTGTAGTTAATCGAAGGCCAGGGGTGGATCTCATCTTCCTCGATTGTCCAGAGAATCTATCGGTTCCGAGGATTTCCAGTGCAAAAAATGAGGTTCCGGCATGGAACGAAGACATTGAGTACGAGGCTATGCAGTTAGTGTTTGCTTTTGCAGAAAGGCATCTACAGGACCATGGATGTTTGATAATTATCCACTCATTCTCTGTGGCTTCCAAAAGCGCAATTAAAGGATTGTATGAGATTTACCCAATGTTAAAGGAGTGGTTGGGCATGAATCGCTTGCACTTGACTTCGGCATTGGATAACACAACCACGGTAAGTATAATGCCAAATTTTTAGCAAAATGATGTTAGTTTATAATTCATTTTGTAATTTAATTCTTACATTTTGGGGGGGGGATGCTTGCAGACGCAGAAGTTTTCAATTACCCTTTTTGTGAAGGATTTGGGTGCGAAAGGAAAATCCAACTTTTCTTTCAAATACACACAGATGATGAAGAGTGCAGGTCTTAACATTGGACGTGACGATATCTTGATGAACTTCACCAAACACAGCGACTTGGCGATGGATGGCCCTAAGCCATGGCGTGGGGCTCGTGAAAAAGACCCTTGATTTTTTCAACTCCTTCTTGAAGCCACAACCGATGAAGGAGATGTAGTGCTAGATTGCACTGCAGCTATAGGTGCAAATTGAATACTCTAACCACGGATTTGATTTGAAATTTGTAAATGCATCATTCAACTTATTTATTTGGTGTTATTCAATCTGGACAGGTGCATCTATTACCGCTTGTCGTGGTACAGGGCGTCACATTGTGGCGTTAGAAGAGGATAGGAACATTTTTAAAGCCATCCTTGACCCCATGAAGAAGTCTATTTCGGTTGTAGCTCCAACACAACCACTAGTGACAATTGAGGAATCTGAAGATCCGGATGTTATGTCCATTGTAGCTCGCAAGTTCGCCCAGAAGACACCATTGAGTAAGTAGGTTTGCAACTTTTATGTATTTCCTTTTTTCCACATCATGTTTGACGTTTTGCAATCTAAAATTGTTTCACTTCTACTTGCAGTCTTCAACGATTGACATCAATAGGTGGATTGATGAAGACACGAAGACTTCTCTTGAGTCCAGAGAAGCCTTTTCATCTTCCTGTCTATGCCGAGTAGATGGCATCGGCATTTGCAGAGTTTGGTTGTTCTAAACCAAAACGCCGTAAAGATACATATGCTTTGAATGTTTTGCATTTTATAGATGGTAGTGCATGTGAGGGTAGAGAGACTTCAGAGTCATCATCATCTACGACTGACGCTTCTACGACAGCGTCCACTGCCACTTAGACTCTTAAGATTCACATCTCTTGAGTTGAACTATTATGTATGGATTTTTATTATGATTGGATTTGTGTGTTTTATGATTATATCTTGGATGCTTGTTATTTTCATTTGAATTTTTTACACCTACATGACTATTGACAATAATCACAATTTATTCTCTCCTAAAACATCATCCACATACGTTTGCAAGTTCCTCAAATTCCATTATAATGACTCTATATTTGCTGAAATTTAAATATTCTAAATCCACGGTCATAGGTACCAAACTTGTTTTTTCTTTGCAAAAAATTCCCCGCTCACAGGCTCACAGGCTCACACTCACAGGCTCACATGCTAGCAACCCTGATTGAGGGCTCCTCAACTTCTAATTGTTATTCTTCCTAATTCTACTTCTATATGCTCTTGCTCTCGGTTTGACTTTTGACAGATTACTATATTTAGAAGTTTGTTGTTTTTGATGGATAGAGCTTGTTTCTAGCTTTCCAAAACTATAAGACACTTGTAATTTGGACTTTCTTAGTAGAAGTTATGCATGGATGAAGTTTTGGGCATTAATTAGTATTTGAGACTTCATCCGCTTATATCTTACTCATTTTAACTCTAATTTCCTTGTACTTTATGTTGTTGAAAAGCTCTAACCCTCTACTATTAGATTCTTAACTCAAATCTATACTACAACCCCCTTCTAATGGTCTGAATTTGTTTTTAGCCTTGGCTCTACATACACTCTAACTCTCGGTTTGACTTTTGACAGCTTACTATTTTTAGATTTCTAATATGTTTTCCTTGTAGAGGCTAAAACCAGCTTTCTAAGTTGATGCGGAACTTGCAAATCGGACTTTTCTAGTAGAAGTTATGCATGGATGAAGTTTTAAGCACTAATTAGTATTTAAAACTTCATTTGCTTATATCTTACCATTTTAACTCCAATTTCTTTGTATTTTATGTTTTTGGAAAGCTCTTGACCTCTATTATGAGATTATGGACTTCAATCTGTATTGACCTTTCTTCTTATCAATCTGACTACACCCTTGGTCTCGGCCCTAAAGAAAAAAATAATTTTAACAATAACGGCTTGACTAAACTAAGGCCAAAGGCCTAACTACATAGAAATGATCAAAGGAAGGTGGAGGTTCAAAGCTTCGCCGTCTTTTTGATAACACTCTAATTTCTAAGACAATTTCTAATATACAAGTTCAAAGCTTTGTCGTCCCGGATGGGACCTAAATAAAACCAAGTGTATCAAAAGGACATCAAGAAGCTACATACGAATTGCACGATAAAACAAGTGTTAGTACAACCACCAAACTATAAGTTAGTACACGTGTATTAATCGTGGAAATCACTCAAATAAACACTAGAGGTCTCCCCTAAGCGGCATCGCTAGTCATAAGGGAAGGAAACTCTCTAGGATTAGTGCAAGGTTAGTACAAGACACAAAGAAACTTCAACAAAATACAACCTTGAACAAAACAACAACAATAACAACCAAGCTTTAAATACTTCAACAAAACACAAGAAAAAGATAGTTAAGCTTGAAGGGACCCCAAGTCCTTCAAGAGAGCTCCAAAAACAACAACAAAGGAGCTTGAAATGCTAAAAAAACAAGAGAATTTAGCAACGTGGCCTAAATGGCCAAAATCCGACTAAATGAACCCAAATGATAACAAGGTGGTTCAAAAATGAACCTAAGGGGTGGCTTGAGAGAAGAATGAGCCCCCTTATATACTCTTCCAAGGTGGCTCACCCCCTCTCAATTCCTAAGCCGTAATCTTATCAACTAAGATTTTCATCCTAATCTCCAATTTTTGACTTTCTACGTTGGTCCGAAACTCTAACTTTTGTAGAAATGCTCCAAATCACAAACGGATTGTGCCATTGGCTTCAGAAGGCCAATTTTTATTCAAAGGAAGTGCGTGCCCCTTCTTCTTATGCTAAAAACTCAATGAATCCTAGCGCCAATTTAACGACCAAAAAAGGTAAAAAACCAACTTTTGGAGGTTGACTTTTCTATGAAAAGTAACTAGCCTAAGCTCTTAAGTAGGTACAAGGGAGTAAGAAAAGACCTCACTTCGACCTCATTCTAAATTCGTATGCCGCCAGATAGTTGATCAACTCTCCAAATTAACTTAAATTTCACCAATTTTGAAGAATCTTGTTGGTTTACTGTCTTCTAATAATCAGGATGTCTTGAAACTTGTTAGAGCATCTTATTATCATAAAACAACCTATTCTAATTTTTAGTAAGATTTTACCACCACCAAGGTAATTACTAGAAATTTCCCATCGTAAGTTTAGGTAGTTGACCGCTCGGAAAAAGATCCTTCAATGATCAGAAAAAACCGAGACTTTTCATGGAGTCTCTCATGGAACTCCATGACCCAAGTACAAGCACATATTCTCACTCTGCACTTCAGGATAGCAGCAATTAAATCCCCACTCGTCTTGAATTACCGGTAGTCAAGGAATCTTTTACATACAAGGGAATCTTGGTGAATTAACTTCGCTTTTGATTTCCTGGCATGCTTTTAGTCTAAGAACACAATCTGGCAGCCCTAGATTCTTCCGTGAGCCCATTCTGAAAATGTAACTCCTACAGGCTAACTCATTGGGATTTCTACTATTTCGTTGATGAAGTGGGAAAACTGAAACCTTTCTTTGGGAATGAACTTTAGAACCTTTCTGGACTTCCCTCGGACCAATTTAGCCTTGATGAGTCACTTGTTTGGTAAATTTTAGGCTATTTTGGTAATATTCACTCAAATCCCACTATTTACATCAAATTTGGGGATTTTTCCTATTCACATGTGGATTTTGGGTGAACTAAAAGGAAAATATTATAATTATGACCAAATACTATAATGGCATGACACATACCTATTTTGGTTTTACACTCTTTTGGGGGCTTTTTGTACCTAAAACCGAACTTAATTTTGCAAAAATTGAAAAAATAAAATCATGAGTCCTAAATGACGAATTTGGAGCTCACAATGGCTTAGATAGATGGATCAAATAGACGTCTTAGATGAAAAGATGGATGGATCAAATGGATGACTCAGATTGATGGATCAAATGGACAACTCAAATGGATGGATCAGATGATCGGATCAAATGAATGGTTGAGATGGAATGATGGATGGATCAATTGAACGGATTAGATGGTGGGATCAGATGAATAGCTCAAACGAATAGATCAAATGGTCGGTTGAGATGGTGGGGTCAAATGGACAATTGATTGATAGATGGATGTGTCAAATTGTATTTTGATAGCAAATTGACAACTTAGATTTTAGGTCAGCCGCCTTTCTACTTCTATGCAGATTGACATGTGGCATGTTGTAATTGCGTGTTAGTTACTAATCATTTATTGGTTATTGATTAATCATTTATTAGTAATTGATTAGAGTGTAGTCATTGAGTAGTCATTGAGTAGTCATTGATTAGAATATAGTCATTGAGTAGTCATTGATTAGAATATAGTCATTGAGTAGTCATTAATTAATCTTTGTTCTGTCTTTATGTAGTCATTATTTAGTCATAAGAGATGTAACGTGGCAAACACACATTATAGCTGCAGTTATTGAAGATGAACAACACGAATTTTGCCTCTCATTCAGAATTTAGGTTTACATTAGTTACCACCTATTAAATTTGCCTTCTTCTTCAAGTTTCATCTCTTTTCATGTTTTCCTCTTGTTTTTGCCTCCTTCAAGCTTCATCTCTTCTCATGTTTTCCTCTTGCTTTTGCCTCCTCCTTGTTTCTTATTCATCAACCTCTTTTGACTTTTTCTTCTTGTTTTTGTTTCCTTCTTGCTTCTTACTCATCAACCTCTTTTCATTTTTTCGTCTTGCTTCTAAATGAAGGTTTAGGTCAGCCTTCACTTCTTGGATGTAATAGTTTACATTTTCTTAAGTGCTCTCTACTGCTTGTTATTTGTTTGTTGTTATTTGTTGTCTTAGTTGTTTGTTGTTTTCTAATTTAGGTAATTTAGGCAACTCAAGAAACTCAGACAATTTAGGTAGTTCAGACAACCCAAGCAAGTTAGGCAATTCAGACAATTTAGGTAGTTCAAGCAATTCAGGCAGTTCAAATTTTGACATAGTGTAGTTATAGTATAATCATAGTGTAGTAACAATGTAATCATAGTGCAATCATAGTGTAGTTATAATACAAATGTAGTCATTTATTCTTGTATTGCAACCAAACTAGTCATTTTTATAATGAATATTGTATATGACTCCAATGTTATTATTTCTATCATTTTCTAAGTCATATGTTGGAGTCCATGTTGTACTCTTATCCAACTTCACAATGACTGCCTGAGTAGCTATACTAGTCACCATTTCGAAGAATGACTCCTTGAACACACATTCATGACTTTGTTAATTACTACACTCAACTTAGAAATCACTTGGAAATAACTACGGCAACCTACATAATGACTACAACAACCTACAAACAGGATTGACGAATTTCAATGTCCGGGGCAAAATCACGTCCATTTTTCAGACGTCTGGACATCCAGACATCCAGATTTTCGGGACGCGCGGACGATGTGGACGGTGTCCATCGAATGGCATCCGTCGGCCGTTCGGACGACACGGACGAGCAGTCGGCGCGGTCGGCGCGGTCGGCGGACGGATTGATGGGCGGACGAGAGGACGGCGCGGACGGCGGACGGAAGCCGCGAACGGCAGACGCGACCGCGTGGACGGCGGACGAAAGCCGCGGACGGCGCGGACGGGCGGACATCCATAAAACAACAGTATATGAAGCCAAATTTGATGCATTATACTATTACATTTCTGTAGGTAATACTTAATCCAGAAAATGATGCACACAATGTAATTTCAATCAATAGTGCTTGACTATTGAAAAACAAAAAAACCTTGATGATATTTTGAACATCATTAAGTTCATGTGCATTACAATGATAGGTTCAAAAAATAAATTGCCGTTACATGCTTCCATGTAACAATTCATCATGAACACTTGAATAATGAATTATACATCCGTTTCATCCCGAAGGCTGGTAATCACTATCTCCTTTCACCTCTGCCCTGCTACTATGACCTCTAGTATTCCATCCCGAATCTTCATCTTCATCGTTGTCTGACTTTTCCATATCCTCTGATAAAGATTGTATAATTGCCCCTCCTTCTTCTTGTACTTGCTTGGATGCGACTGACCTCGTTGGTCGGTCCTTCCTCTGCTCCTGTTTGGCTCTTAGTGTAGACTTTCCTATGCCTTCTTTAAGGCCATGAATCGGTTTTAATTTCCTCGCTGAAATTGGTTGACATACATCAAGAGGGGTTTTACCAAGACTTTGTCTTTTTAATGGGGAGATTGCAAAAGCCTCCATTAATCTTTTATTTCGAGCTTTGTGGGACTCTTTTACCATTGGTGGTCTTACTTGCGATCCTCTTTGATTGGGTATCTTTGCTCCATTCATCTACTGCAATGTTCCATCAGACGATTTGAATGAATCACGTTTTGTTTGGCCAGAACGTTGACCAAACATTGATGCCAATGTCTCGTCCTTCTCATCATCGCTACATGATAAATTGAATGGATCTAGATTGACACGAAGGTGCATTCCGGTCGGACTGCTCAAATGTTGTTCAACTTGTTTTCCAAATCTTGAGCTTCCGGGACCATTCAAAGTTGTACTACCTCTTGTATGTAGTGCTGATGGATGATCGCTACGTGGTCGTAATTGGAGATCTTGCACAATCTGCTTCTGGGCTTCGACGTTGTGAACTAGCATTGGGTGACCAAACTCCGTCACACGTGCATCTACATTTGATGGTACTTCCACACATTCAACACTTGTATTATCCACATTCATGTCAGACTTCACCCCACACTCTCCCATGTCATTGACTTCGGGATTTTCTTCTACAAGTGCCATTGTCATGGGTAGACTCTCGAGAATTGGAATCACTTCATCTGTTTGGAGGATGCAATCATTGACAAACATTGCCTCATTTTCCTCTACTATTTGCGCATGAGTGTCCTCCGTATTTGCTAGAATCCTTTCGGTAGTCAACAACCCGGTTCCATCTACAAATTTAGCTATAAAAGGACCACCTTCATCATATTCACAATTGTCCTCATCCAATGGAAAATTGTAAATGTCTTCCGCATTTCTATCCCCGTCTTCATTGTTCCGATTTGGGCTCCGGAGCGGCTCATCATCCAAATTGGTGATGTCATCGTTCATAGCATCTTCGTCATCGAATAGAGGATCACCATCTTCACCATCTTCATCACGCTCGTCCTCCAACATAGAATCTTCCGACTCCACGTTCTCGGTGTACCACTTCTTCTCATCGTTTTCCTTTGATGTAGAAAGGACTTTCGAATTGGTGTACACATACACCAAATCTTGGGCTCTCTGTGGCTTTAACTTGTTTCGAAATTTGTTGTGAACAAATGAATAGCTACTCCAATTTCGTTCACATGAAGACGAAGATACCGGTTGGGCCAAAATCCTCTTAACAATTGGAGCAATAAGCTTCCCACACGCACCTTCAAAATCCCACCAAGCGTGCGCCGACAATTGTTGCTCGTCCGGGTTCAACATGTTGTGAAATGGAGGTTCCCTGTGGCGGAAGGCTACAAATTCTTTCACGACTGAGGCGTATTCCCCTTGTTTGCAAATTTTCATCAGAACACGCTTGCATGCATCCATTGCATCTTAGTTGTCGGCTAGCTTTTGATCTTCAAGAAGGTAGGGGTTCAATAAAGTTCCTGCATAATGTAAATCAGTCTCCACCAATTCCCGTCGGGCATAATACGGTTGCACTAGTGGGATGGCGAGGTCTGAGGACAAACGAAAAGGCAATTTATCTAAAGACAGGACATGTTTCTCTAATTTCCTCATTATATGCAACACCTTACCCATGCATGGCCTCTTTGCATCCAAGTCACGTAGACCATTTACAACGGGAGCCGACAAGTCCTTGAAATTTTGACAACGGCGCCAAAAATGCTCGCTCAAAATTATCTTCTTCACCATCCGACATTCATTGCGGGATTTGGAGTTCCGCCCAAATTTCCTTGCGTATTCATCCCATTGCGGGTCCGTCACTGTTTGTTGCAACTTCCCATTGACCTTCAACATGCGTCCAATCATGTTGTAATTAGAGGCAAACCTTGTTTCCACCGCCATCAACAAATTATACTCTGGTGAGTACTTCCGAAATATTGCAAGTGGCATGTGTCGCTTTTTGAAGAATTTCACCACGATACGGGCATTTTCCATGACTTCTTCAATCCATTGTTCATTCCCCCAATCTTTCAGCAATAAATTGAGGGCATGCACCACACAACCTTGAAAAAAAATGTGGGGATATTTACTAGATATCAAATTCCACGTTGCAGGGTTCACTGACGCATTATCTGTATTCACTTGCACCACATTGTTGGGGCCTACTTGTTCTATAAAGCTCTCAAGTATGCTAGCCAAATATGTTGCATTTTTTCGTGCCCTGTTGTATCCATCGCTCCCAAAAACTGCTCACCTGCAGAAGACACAAGCATGGCATTTATCAACGGCTGATTCGTAACCAACGTCCATCCATCAATAGACAATGTTGCTCCAAACTTCCTAATGCTGTGTTCGGTCCGCTTTCGGAGATTGACCTCAATGTCTGCCTTCGCTTAGTCAAGCAATTTATGGCGTAAGTCGTGATATGACGGTGGGATATAAGGCCGTTGAAACTCGGTTGTTCTCTTCACCGCTTCTTTGAATGTTGGGTTTCTGGCAACAACAAATGGTATGTTTGCAGCATAAAAGAAATTGGCCCACACCGCATTCAACTTGCGTTTATTTGCTTCTTCAAATCCATTCACCAGACTACTTTGCTTCTGACTAATCAGAGGCCTACTGCTTGATCCCCGCGGAGTACCACGTTCACTTGATCTTTGTGTACTGAGGTTTACTTCAGAAGACAATGGATCCAAATCCTCCGGTGCAGTGCATGAGTCGGAATGTGTAGACCGTGCCATGTTTCTTCCATTTGAATTATCGCATTCCCGCATAGCCATAGGTGTGCCACTGCCATCCACATTGTTTAGAGCCGATCTTCGTAGGATCACCCTCTGGCAACCCAAAAATAAAGCTCGAACTTGAGATGTCATCGGTGAACAAAGGCTAATTCTTTTGTCACGAGACCCCGATGAGCCTTGGTATCCTAAATGGCTAAACATCCGGCTTACTTTCTTGGCAAACAACAAGTTGCAAAACCGGCATTGCACTTTACCAACCTCCGGGAAGCCATACCAAGAAGACCAATCCTTGCTCATAGTGATCACCTCCAATTCCGTAAATTGGATTCAAATTAAAAATGTAATCGATGGATAAGATTTGTAAAAAATATTAGAAACAATGTGTGAATGAAGCCTTGGAAACCAAAGCCCCCCTGTCCACTGAACTATGCATTACCAAGCAAGGGACACAAAATAAATTGCAGCTCCTAGCCCTTGGAAATCTTAGCGTTCAGTTTCTCAGGAGTGCTTGTTAGTGCGAAATTCTAAGAACTTATAGAATTCAAATCAGGCCCATTCCTCATGACCGTTGAGTAGCAAAAACTAAAACATTTCTAAAGCCCCAACGGTTCCGAGAACGGAAATGCGAATGGCAGCGACGGAATCGCGGACGGCGACCTGCGACAAGCGGACGGCAGCCTCGAAATCATGGACGGTGACTTGCGACACGCGGACGGCGAGCTGCAACAAGCGGACGACAGCGTTGAAATTGTAGGCGGGTGGCGGACTAGCGGACGGCTGTTGCAGCTTGACTAATTCTACAAGTTCTAATTTTAGGGACTTAGTTTAGAGATGCATGATATTTTAGGAATTAAGAAATGAATGAGATTAAATTATGTTGAGAGATAGGCATGTCTAAAATCATGCTTGACAAACAAGTATCACATAAAATATAAAAAATTTAGGAGAGTAAATTCAAAAACATTTAAGTAACCCACATATTTTTATATTAATGAAAAGCAACTCATAGCATACTATGAATGTTGTGAATTAATAGTACTGAATCCTCTCGAGATTCAAAATAAACAACACTCCATAATGTCATATCGAAATACAAACAAGGTGTAACTACCCTATATAATATCATTGCTACCTCCCTCAGAAAGACGCGACGAATCCTCTTTATCTTTGAGCCTTGCACTTGCCCGGCATGTTTGAGGACCAAGACCTCCGCCACTCATGGGCCCCCTGGACGCAGCTTCCATGTCTACTGCAGAAAAGTGTCGTTTGGTATCTGGAGAGTAGTCATCCTCGTCTTCAATCTTCCGTTTATTCTTCCGTTTTAGAGTCAAATCTACGTCTTCTGCCTTCAACGCTCTCAAAGTAGCATCTACTTTATCTACCAAAAAGTTGACCACGTCACCATCATTTTTCATGGAAAACCACTTTGGTTCTTCTCCCCCCACTAAAAATGCCCTCCAATGCATTATGATTTCGCCCATCCTTTTATCAAATGCCCCTGCCACCTTTACCATTGAATTTTTTGTGCTTGATTGCCCATCTAGTTCCACAAAGGCACGAACTTTTGCAGCTTCCTCCAACTTTGATAAAAACAGGGCCCTCCCTAGCAAAGTGTGATTGTAATCCCCGTATTGCTCATTAAACTCTTGTGCAGGCTCTACCTCTATCCAATTGCCATCTAGTCCTTTCTTCACTTCCTTTGTGTGACCGCCACAAATGTGAACCTTTACACAAAGATTCTAATAATGCAACCGAGGGCATCCGACGAACAATTTGCCATTTTGATGTCCTCAATGATGACAAATGTAGATACTTGGAATCGATAAATCCGCCAAGAATGGTCTCATTTGGCAACACGCCATCCGATTGTTCTCCATGATGAGGTGAAGGATGCACCTCAACTCCTAGATTCAATGTCGGGCTTGGTGTCTTCGGCAAACTTTGCTTCGAAGTACTTGCCAAATGATTTAAAGCATTGCTATCTATAAGATTTTGAATGGCAATATTAGCATTAGCAACTTCTCCCTCAATGACATCATCTTGACGTTCATGTGGTGCGGATGGGGCCACGTGCTCCACCATTGTTGTTCCATTTGGTGTGCATATCAAATCCGTTGGAGGAGTTAAAAATATGTCTCCCTCCACATGCTCGCCTTTGAAATCTTGTATTGCCGTACGGTTTTGTGTTGAAGCCAATTGCATTGCCGAACTTGTGACCTCCACGTCCTTGGTCATAGTTATTGTCATTGGTTTTACCTCTCTTTTGGATTTAAATGCCTCACTTGGCCCTACTTGTGGATTGTACAAATCGGGAATATCTTTCCGATTACATTCAAGCACACGTGGAGCGTTCGTTGTCGTTGGAAATGTGCTCCAATCCACCTTGCGTGCCAATATCAATTCTGCATACACCATAGAAGCCAAGCTGTAGTTTATATACCCCTTGGACATTGCTTTATCCCCGAAGAGGGCCCGCCAAACTTCATGCGCTCGGTGAATGAAGTGCGCATTGTTGCAATTCCCTGGTTTGCAACAAAAACCACGAGTATGGATGATGTGGGCCTCCCTAGGCCACAACTTGTCGATGTGGTACATCTTCACATACTTCTTGCACGTTTTGGAGGACCAATATTCCGCTTCCTCCGCTTCCCAACCACCCTCTGCTTTGATGTTGGGATCATCTAAAATCTCATAGTGGAGCTCATGGGCGGTCCCCTTTGGTTTAGGCCTCCTACTATTGTCACCTCCGCCGGTCAACCCACCACTACCTTCAACGCCTTGACCACTCATGGTTGTCAACTTGAACTTGTCCCCAATTGAATTTAAATAGTCACCAAAAGTATGTGTCTTCAATCCACCCAAGTTTCAATGAATGTTTGTATGTGAACCAATAATGAAAGATGAATGATGTCGCAACCGGAATTTTCAATTTTTTTTAGGAATCAAGAGTTTAGGTTTTAAATCCAAAAGAACTAAACCGGAAGAGCTTAAAGTTTAGAACCCGGTTTTGAATTAGGACAATTAGAGAAGTAAAATAAACTGTTGGCCGGAATCAAAGTAGAAGCCAGAAAATATTCTAGTTCCGGACTGAAACCGGAGGACCGGAAGATTAGAAAACCGGAAACCAGAAGGGAAATCCGGACTAAGTTTTCGGGGTATATAAACCCTGACTTAGGGTTTGAGAGCTCATTCTCACTTTGGCGCCTCAACTCTTTTTCTGTCTCTCTCTCTCTCTCAGACTCTCTCCAGCTCTTAGGCGTGTTTGTTTCTCTTTGTGTGTGGTGTTGGAGCTCGGTTTTTTTCTTCTTAGGCGCTGTGTGATTTGAGGAGGCGCTTGGCAGTAGGAAGGCGCGCGGATTGATCGGTAGGCGCAAAACTTTAGATTGGATTTTGGGTGGGATACGAGACGTGCAGCTAGAAGAGAGAAAGCGAGGTGGAAAGTAGAAGTGAGGACGGATGCCTAAGCGTAATGGCGCCGCCACTAAACCAAATGCGCCTCAGGGAGAAGTGAAGTTGAGAGGGGTGGCGCCGGTAGAACCCAAGACGGATCGGGAGCTAGCGGAGCTAATCGACGACCTGACGGCCATGGGCTGTGAGGGGCTTCACGGGAAGCCTTGGGGGTTCAAAAACGAGGAGGTCATCCGGGAGCTGCAACTAGGAGCTCCAAATCAA
This sequence comes from Rhytidiadelphus loreus, assembly GCA_947034895.1. Classification (NCBI taxonomy): domain Eukaryota; kingdom Viridiplantae; phylum Streptophyta; class Bryopsida; order Hypnales; family Hylocomiaceae; genus Rhytidiadelphus; species Rhytidiadelphus loreus. The sequence continues at coordinate 65,854,153 of OX344763.1, read as the reverse complement.
TTTGCAAAAACGATCCGGGCAGCACCGGATAAGTGGACCGAAGAGATCTGGAGGGAAGTCTATAATTTCCGGGAGGGAGGGACGTCAAAGGCCAAATCCCGGGACAATTATATGAAGGGGTTGTTTGCCCAAGGAGCGGATTCCAAGGACGGATTCGTTGTGGCAGACTGCATAAACTCGCGGCATCGGTGTCTGCTGGAGTTTCTACTCCCCATCCTTTATCCGGAAAAACCGACAATATTGACCCACTCGGTGGGCAATACTATTTTTGGAGCTCTGAGCGGGGAGATGCGAGTGGATTGAGCAAAGTACATGTGCCTGCTGGTGGCCGGACTCTGCGCCAATACCAAGAAGAGCAGAGGAACCCCACTCTGCCCCTACCTTTTCCATCTCTACCGGAAACAGGGACTCCTCACGATAACTGAGGAGAGTGAATGGAGGGCCCAGATGGCTCTCGCCAAATTCGGAGTGTCGGACGATGAGAGTTCCGACACCGAACACGACAGTACTCCGCCAGCCGGAACGCCTAAGGAGAATATGCGGAACTGGCAGGAGGAAGATGAGGAGGACGATGGAGTACCGCTCATCCACCGGAAACGCCTGAAGACGACGGTGGGGAATCGAGGGTCTCCGGCTGACAAGAAGTTGGGAGGTCAGCAAGCAGGAAAGCCATCTCAACCGGATGGGAAGGGGATGGCCACCCGGACCAAGACCAGTCCGGAAGGAGGGGCTCTTCCGGCTAAAACCGGAACACCAGTAAAAGGGAGGGAGTCCGGTCTCATAGAAGAAAACCTGGAAGTATTTAGGAAAGTCTGGGTGGGTTCGTTGGTTGCTGATTCAAGGGTATCCGGATTGTAGTCAGTAATAGTGGGACATAGATTCCGAATACGCAATGTAGGAAGGATTTCCGGATCGAAGAATCCGACATCCGATTAGGGAAATCTTTGAAAGAAACCGACTATTGACCTCTAAATTCCTAACAGAGTTTAAACACTTCACAGAATCTCGTGGGTTCGATCTTTAGAGTCACTTTGTTATGCTTTAAAGTGGTTTTTGTGAGCATAATAGGGAATTTACTTACCCTGTGCTGCGACAAATGACCCCACCTCTCCACCATGTAGGAGCAATTGGTACAATGAAGGAACAGTAGCACATCCAACACGGTTGTAAGTCCTAGGAAGGAGAGGGAAGTGAGAAAAAACAAGAAGGCCGTCCGCCCTTATAGCCGTCCGAAACCAAACCTAAAATCATCCGCCACCGAGCCTCCTCCGAACGTTGCAAAGCGGACCCGAACGTCCGCTCAATCGGACGGCCCATCCGTCTCCAAATCCGACGCTACCGTCCGCCTTCCCATCACCGCCATCCACTTGCTGCCCCCCATCCGCAATTCCGACGCTGCCGTCCACCTGCTCCGACGGATCCGTCCGCCTTTCCGACGTTGCCGTCCGCATTTCCGACGGGTCCGTCCGCCCTTCCCTCCCCGAGGTCCGCCCAAGCACACTTTGGGGAGTTTGGACCTTGTTTTCACCCTCTTGAGTCCTCTAGTCCTCTCCTGATTTCAGAAGCATAGGATTCTTTCATTTGGGAATGTAGAGATGTTGTACTAGTACCGGGTGCTCATTGATGAAGGAATGTTTCAATGTTCGAAGCATTGACTTGGTTTTCATAAATGTCAAGGCAATCCACCGACTCAAAGGTAGTATTTTGAGTAATTCAATGCCTCCAAACCCTTGTTAGGGTTTAGGGTATAGGGTTTAGGCCTCTCGTTGTCAAAATGGAGGTGACAATCACAATCCTTTGTCTATGATTTATATAAACAAATATGCCATCCAAATTCCAAATAGAACTAATAACAAAATGGAAAGGAGTTATTCAATTGCAAACAATTCCGAAGGTCCGATTCATGTAATATTCAAAGTTAATTCATTTTCCAATGGATCAAATCTTTTAGGGGTTTGAGTGCCGAAGCCATTCAAAGTGTGTTGTACGTATGAAAAAAGAACATGGGCTTTTAGTATCCACAATGAAAGAAACATTTGTCCTTGTATTCCCTAACCATGTAGATGTTTAGACTTTAAAAAATTTGCTTGAATGCCTAGTAGGGTGCACGTGAACTTGGAGAGCGAAATGACCATGGACTTGTGAGGTTATAAGAAGACAAGTGTATGCACTATTTTCATAGCACGTTGTCCCACCCTAGTGATTGAGCAAGTTATAATTTCATACTAGAATTAATTTAACTTGATATTTTTGGCGCTAATATTTTGGCACCTTACGATTCTTTAAAGAATAGAAATCAATACATTTGAAATCAATAAATTCATTCAACTCAAAGGGGGGAAGGGGGGGGTAGACTTCTAAAAATCTACTTCCACACATTTTCATGTTAGAGTATCGAAACCTTTGCGAGCCCCTAATATCCCCTAAACCCAAAATACCATTTAAAAGATTTTTGGTCTTTGGTCTTGAAATGACCATTTTATGAGGTGTTGACATACAAGAAGAAAACCTCGTAGCTTCATTTGGACAATGAGAAGCTTTAAGTTATTTCTCGAAGTTCAAATAAGTAGAATTAAATTACCATGCGTTAAATTCTTTATTTCATTTAAAAGTTTATTTCATAGGAAATTCAATTCCATCCCTAGAAAATAAGAAAAAAATTATAAACTCAATGCATGCACGTAAAAACAACATACAAAAATATGTGAATTTTTTAGATAATTCCTAAATTTATACATCCATTTTTAATTTATGTTTTAATTTTTAGATCAAAAGAAATCCCAGCACCATTCGCACAAAGGAACCTCATTAAAAATTAAATTGAACCGGAGGGCCTGCCAACTGGTGACATCAAAAATTCAAGGACCCCTAAGGCCCTAATGACCAATTTGGGCAGGATGCACTTCAAAATCCTTCCCCCGTTTGCTTAGGCGGACCCTGCCTCCATCCGCTCGTTGGAGTCCCCGTCTGCCCGTCGGAGCCGCTGTCCGCCTATCGAGGCCCCCGTCTGCCTGCTGCCCCCCCCCCCGTTCGCATGCTGCAGGCCGCCGTCCGCGATTTCGGCGCTGTCGTCCGCGTCGCGGAGTCGGCGTCCACCTTTGCGGTCTGTTCTGGCCATCCGATGAAGCGGACTGCTGATCCGTTCGTTTGATCGGACGGCCAAAGCATGGCGGACCGTTGGCCGTCCGCTTTGGGGTCCATTCGCTCGTGCGGACCTCGAGGCCGTCCGCCTCATATAAGGCGGCGCGGACAGCCCGTCCGCTCTCACTTTTGCATTCCCCCTTGTGCCTTGCAAGAGAGAGCGGAGAGCTTGGTGGTTTATCCTCCATTGGCTCCTTTCGTAGGGAAGGTAGGAGTTGGGTTTTGGGGGCCTATATTTTGCCCGTTTTTTCTAGTTTGTGTGTACTTGGTGCATTGTAATTTTTTATGAATTAAATTGGGACTAAAAATTCATACTTTTTACGATGCCGAGATCGAAGAAAGCGGCGAAGGGGAAGAATGTGGTGCCCAATATTGAGTTAGCACGTGAACTTCCCTCCAATGCTTGCAAAGCATTCTTGATTGAATACATTGTGAAGTTTTATGAGGCGGAAACTACTGTGTCTCTTGACACTAAATATGTGAGATACCAAGAGGAGTGTGTAGACAAATTCAAGATGGATATGACACAGAAGTTCACGGATGCTCTAAACGTTCCAGAATGGATTCATGAAATGGAGAAGAAGGGCTTCCAACAATTTCTGAAGAACAGGGTGCAAGACGCATTGTGGATTGCGAAGGTGATCCTAGAAAAATACGGGAGGAAACACCGTGCAAGTGATGAAAGCTTTGAACAAGTCATTGTCAAAGTTGACTTGTTTGTTCGTCGTTGCATTCCGTTTGCAAAGAGACGGAATCGACGAGGGTCATTGGGTTGGTGGACTTCGGATGAGGGAGATGTAGAATTGCAACATGGACGACGGCATCTCGTAGCACTACCAGACAAAGCAAGGGTGATTCTACAAGATGACAAAATCTTGAAGGGCGGATATGCAACAATTCGCAAAGTTCGAATTGAAGGATGTCATGAGATTCCATCATTTTGGGAATTTGCTGCAAAGATATCTCATCAACAACGGATTCGTCCTCAACTTGCGAAGTTGGAGCACCAAAACGAATCAATAGCAGTGAGGATTCTACATGACGGAGTTATTCGGTTTACCGTTGTCCATGCAACAAACAATGAAGGGTATGCATATTGGTGGAATGGTGGTACATTGTGGCAAATGTTGATCCTCGATAATGATTATCCAGATAACATTGCCATTCGATTGTCTTATTCACAACCAACGCCCGAAGAGGTGATTCAAGCTTTCCGTCTTGGTCGATGGAGAAAGAAGCGCATCGAGTTGGCATGGGCATTGGTGCATATCATGAATGCGGTCCACAATGCTGGTCATCTACACAATGATATATCTCCTGACAATATCATGTTTTACTTTCCTGAGGATGAATCACGTGTTTACATTGGAGTTTGCGATTGGGGCATGTCTACGGTTCGTACTGAACCAATGAAGTCTTTGTATACGTTCACATCTACGCCAGATCGGGATGCAGCTTTGAACCGAAGGTGGTGGGTGGACCCTTCAATTGCATATGTGTACCGCAAAGATGCGGATGTGGAAATGATTCCAACTTTGTCACGTAAATCGGAGGAATATGCCGTTGGTCGAATAGCTCAACGGATCAACAAACTATGCATGTCAGAGGCCTACACATCGCTTCATCATGAAAATGAAGGACATACGAGGTTTAGCCACCACGATTTGGCAAGGGTATTTCACCTCTACTTGGATCGCCTTTGCAATCCAGTGATTGCGGAGCGCAGAAGTTTTTCCGAAATCATCCAACAATTTACTAATTCTTACAATTGGCCTATTCCAGATGACCTCTTCCGTCACTCATATTAGTATATGAGTGTGCTACATAGTACTATAGATTATAGAAGTAAACGATAAATGTATCAGTGAGGATGTACGTTACTAACTTACTATGTGTGCTAACTATAGAATATATATGCACCATCAATGTATGCCAATATATGTGAAATTGGCTTTCCGTTTTGAACATTTTGTATTTTTCGGAACACAAACTATTTATATACAAAACATCTTTTTTGGGTGGATGAGAAATGTAAACTTGGAGTTCTTCTTCTTGATGGAAGTCATTGATGTTGGATTGTTGGGTACCTAGCCACCTAGGTTGGCAAGGTGGTGTGCTAAATTGTATGATCTATCATGTAAATGTACATGGCACATGCAAGAGAATCCCCCAAATTTTCATTGGGGGGCAACAAAGTAACAACACCATTTGTATTGAAATAATACAATTATGCAATATGTTGTTTTGAGAAGTTGATTTTGTTTAGGAGAAGCTTAAGTGCCGAACTCAGTTCATTGTTCTAGAAACCTAAATGAAATTAAAAATCCAAAGCATAATTGGGTTGTGGTCTTGTAAATTAAACCAAAATTGTAGATTTTAATTTGTAAAAAATTCTTTAAGCAAATTTTGTCTAAGATTAAAGGCGTTCTTAGTTTCAAATGTAGTGCTTAGAATGCCATATCTTCCAATCCATGCGGTCAAAATTTTTGAAATTTCTGCGCCATGCTGTCAAATAAGTTATGTACAACATACTTTATTTAAATTCCCCCAAAAAATTGATGTTTATGTTTTTCTACGGTACATAAAGTAGAAGTGGTGCGAACAAATCCATTTTTCTAAAAACATCCATAGGGCTTTAGGGCTTAATTACAATATATTTTATTCATAATTTACAAATAGAAAAATACTATTTGTTAAGAGCCAACATCTTTGTATCGTGCTTGTCACTTTCTATATCATGTGGCAAGAGATTACAAATTTACAATCACTTGATTGTATTGTGAGACAACAACTACAATCTTACAAATGTCCAATAGTCCAATAGTCCAATCTACTTCACTCAGATTCTGATTCGGTGTCATCTTTTTGGCTTGGGCCTGTATCACTAGACCTATAAACATTGAGAATCGGTCCTCCGCCATAGTAGTCGTCTCCATATCTGTTTTGCCCACTTGTTTGTCCATAATTTCCTTGGTATGGACCTCCAAAAGTTGGAGGAGGAATTGAATCATTGTGAGTAGATGCTCCTTAAGTTGAACCGCTATAAGAAGGGCCTCCTTGAGGTCCATGAGAACCACCTCCAGTAGACGTAAAGTTGTATTGGGAGCCTCCTTGGTTACCTTCAAAATGATTCGTGGTTCCATGGCTTGTCCTTGAGCTGTAATAACCCCCTTGAGGGTCATTACTGTAGTGTGAAATACTTCGGGTATCTTGTGAGCCATATGCACCACGATCGGGTTTGTACACCCCATGATGGCCATATTGTCGACCACGGTCCTCTAGGCTTCTTTGCATTGCCTCTCGCATTTCTTGTTGGTATTGAATGTCCTCTCGATCTTCTGTACGCTCGTGCCTCTCTTCCATCCTCGCAAGTGTTGGAGTGTCTTTCTCATCATCATCATCTGACCATTCATCTTCTGCATCCGGCAATACAACCGGTGGAAATCCAAACTAGCCTCGATTAGACCACTCTGGCATGCAATCGCTCGGTCCAGTCCAACTGATATAAAGTACTACATCACTGCAATTCAAGTGGGTAACATCTTTTCCGTAAATTGTGCGCCAATCTACATCTTTGTGGAGTACAATCTCCGCCCAAACCATGCTCATGTTGGAATAGTTCATTAAATTCGGTTTGGAGTCCCGTATTTGAGCTGAACGTGTTACTTCCTCGTATCGATGAACAAAGTGTTTGCTTTGGCATGTGGAAATTTGTCCTTCCCAACGGCGAACTTGCACCTCTGCGCGTTCTCTGGACCACATTTTGGAGAGGTGCGTCATTTTGATGTACTTCTTGCACGTTGTGCAGTCCCAAGATTTTTTGGGTTCTTCTTCCCATCCCGGTTCAGCTACGCACATTTGGTTTTTCCAATCATCCCAATTTATGTCTTGGGATTTGCCCTTCTTACTAGACTTCGATTTGTTATCGCGAGGCATGGTAAGCTTGCTTAAGTGATTAATGATTCGCACTTATACTTGAAAAAATTTAAGATTCAATCACAATCATTTGTACACCAAAACAGAAGAGGCGCATAGAGCCTTAGGCACTAGATCACCCACTCCGCAAGGGAAACGATTGTGGCAAAATAAGCCGTGCTCTTCGCTATTTATGTAGTCGGACGGCATGAATCCACGTACGGGAGCATCGGACGGCACATAAGTGGATGGCAAGATCGAGCGGTGGAAAATCGGCGTCCGTCACATCGCACGGTCACCGTCAAAAGCGGACGGGCCCTCGACGTGCGGACGGAGATCCGGTTGCCAGTCCGCTCCTGTTCCGTCGGGCCGTCCTCTCCTGCCCCGTCGGCCTGTCCACTCCTGCTCCGTCGGGCCGTCCGCTTCTATTCCGTCGGAAGAATCGGCCGTCCGCCCGTCCAACGGTTGGACGCCATCTACCGCCAGGTATGTCAAAAGATGTCCTGGGGTCAGCGCTCGCGGACTCTGGACGTCCGGCGTCACGTCCAGACGCCCTGTCAACCCTGCCTACAAAATGACTACAACAACCTACATAATGACTACAACAGCCTACATAATGACTGGCAAGGAATTGAATATTTCCCAGATTAATTTAAAATTCCATTGACATCAAATAGAATCACTCCAAAACCAACCAATAAAAACCTGCCAAATCAACATGCTAGATCTATAGCCATGTGGCAAGGCACCATTGGAAGTGCCCCATATAATCACACCCTAATGAAGTTCCACATCAGCATAGGATGAATAAGAATGTTCATGGTATAAATGACTAGTTTGTCCGTAATTACTCGTCTTCTATGATTCTAAGCCCAAAATCCAGTTTCAGTCATTCTATGGTCATAAGTGTCCTAAATGACTGGTTACGCAGTCATAAACAATAGTCATTAGTAGTTTGTTTTCTACTAGTGATTGTAATTTTGCAAAAATGTGAGTTCATGTTTAAAAATTTCAAGTCAATTAAAACTTTCTGCTATGAGACTTCATTGCAATAAGCAATAGTGATCAATTTTGAATGAAATCACGCAATGAAAAAAACCAAGGAAAAAAAATGAACACTCTATATGTAGCCTTGAAACACACAAATTCAATCATAAATAAAATCCAAACATAATAGATTGACTCATGAGATATGTCTATTCTATAAATCTAAGTTGCAATGGATTCAATCGCAGAATCCTCATTAGACGATTTTGAAGTCTCTCTACCCTCCGATACTGATCCATCTATAAATTGTAAAACATTTAGAACATATCTTTCTTTCCGGCATTTTGGTTTATGGCAACCAAAATACGCAAAGGCTGTGGCCATGTGCTTAGCATACAATGGAAGATCAAAACTCTTTTTTGGACTGTAGAAAAGACTTCGTTTCTTCATCATCCCATCTAATGACATCAATCCTCAATGGCTACAAACAAATATGACACGATGTTAGAGTTTTAAGACACAAATTTCTATAGAAAAAAAGACTTAAATATATGCAAACTTACTTACTAAATTTTTCCCTTCAAGCAAATTTTTGAGGCACCACGGGTATTTCATCCGAATTATGTGAGTCTTGAAGTGTTGGTGGTTTAGGTAGGGCCTTCACCACGATTGGAGCAGATTTCCTCATGGGTTTGAGGAGGGCATCAAAAATGTCAATGTTCTCCTCCAAAGTCACTATGTGGCGGCTTGTGCCACGACAAGCAGTAATTGATGCACTTGATGTCAAGGGAATATAAAATATTAGTGAAAGAGATGATTTACAAAATTTCTACTTGAATAGACAATAATGAAATAGATTATTCACATGTTGATGCTGTACAATCAAGAACCAAATTTCCTTCAGTAGTTGTAGCTTTGATGAGGAGTTGATAAAATTGGGGATCCTTCTCACAAGCCTCCCGCCATGGCTTTCCGTCTTTCATTGCCATGTCATCTTTCTTTGCTTAGTTCATCAACTTGTCGTCTCGACCAATGTCCATACCAGCCTTCTTCATCATTGAGGTGCGTTTGAAAGTGAAATTGGATTTCTCTTTCTCGCCAAAGTCCTTCACAAGGAGGCTAATTCCAAACCTCTGTGTCTGCAATTATAAAAACAAAATATACATGAGAAGCAAATACAATATTATCCATTAGGAAAGGACATTCACAACTTCAAAAACTTTATGGCAAAATTTACTGTAGAACTAGTGTCCAATGCCGAGGTCAAGTGGAGACGATTCATGCCCCACCACTCTTTTTTCTTCACCATACAATAAGTCTCACACAATCCTGCAATATTGCCTCTAACATCGGCACTCTATGAGTAAAATACTATCATGCAGCCATGGTCCTACAAATGTTTGAATGCAAACTGAAATGCCACTTGAAGACCCTCATTCTCCAAGTCTGCGTGCCAAATTGGCACCTTTGTTGATGAAGAAAATAGTCCCGGCATAGGCAAGTTTTCCGAGCAATCAAAAAATACTAGATCTACTCTAGGCCTAGCATTTGGCACTCCATAAAACATATGAGGCTTCCCCGCCAACAACTGCAAACATAGGATACTTTGTGCTATCAATTAACATGTATACAATGTTCATTTTGTAAACTTCATAGGGGACTTTGCAATTTGAAAGTCATCAAAAAGGTACCTTTTTTCAGAAGTCCATAATTTCTCTATAAGGGCCTTGAGTTTTTCCTCTTTCTCCTTCTCCTTCTTCTCCTTTGATTCCAAAAGAACTTAGAAACGAGCCGCTTTCTTCTAATCATTGGCTTCCCTATTTGAAATGGCCATGTTTATCTGTCTATTAGTGAGTCCTGCAAACTCATTCACCTCCATGTCCATAGCACCAATGTCCTCCAATGAGTTCCGGAAATGTACTTTTGGCGGATGAGTGTAGGAGACAGGACAGTCAATGTACCAGCCTCCACTACTAAGACGAGCCGTTGTATAAGTGCGGAGTTGGTTTGTAGTATACATGCAATCTGCAGAACTACGGTCCAACCAAGTGAAAAGGAATGGAAGAAGATCGCTCCCTACAATTGCTCCTTTTACTTGAGCACCACTATTTCTCACCCTTCACATTACGGCTATCACTACTAGAAATGCAGTGACCGAATCAACAGAAATCTAACAGAAGGTAGTTGTTTACTTTAGTCATTTTGGACGCGTTGTTTCGGACGGAATCAAACTGAAAAGTGTTGTTTCTTTCTGTTAGAATGGTCATGCCACGTAGGGGTACTTTGTCATAGGGTTTGCCAAGTCAACAGATTTTAGCTACACATGTCTTAGCACGTGGCACAATAGTAATGGATAATCACAAGACCCATTCGGAGAAGTTTCTTGTCTTAAAGTAAAACATAATTAGAAAGTGTTCAGTTACGGGAGTGTAACTTTGCTTATTTTTAGTTTATTCTTCCTCAGTCATTTATTGCACTGTAATATTTCTCCAAATTTTTTGATGATGTGGTTTCTATCCTGGATTGTTTCACTTCATTCCCTGTTGGATACATGCATTCCTAATAGTCGACAAGAGATAACTACATTTTCCTTTGCATTCTAGACATCTGTTAAAACATGACTGGTGAGCATTGGCAGTCAACCATACTTGCATTGTTTACATGAGTAGAACTGGATGAGAGGATGCAATTCTGATGAGAAAACAACTGCATGGTTGTCACCTTTTTTCCATTTCAGATTCTTTGTATGGGATACAGAAAACACCACTTCGGTAGAACACATACTCATTGTCTCTGAAACTTAGATCAGAAGCATCTACTTCATGCTCTAACATACATATACTACGTCAATCTGAGCCCTTCTATCATAAATGTGTTTGGCAATTGTGAGACATATATGGCAGCGACTAATACTCTGAAAATATGTAAAAGCAAGAGGGTCTGTGCTTTCCCTTCCTTACTCGCCACTACATTCACTTTGTACACCCTTGTTATTCACTCGTATCGCTCCTTCAATCTTCAGTGCTCCTACATTACAACGTCTCTTTCAATAGCACACTCCGTCTTTGTCCGCAAATTACGAACACATCATACTGCCTTGCACTGTTGAGCATTTCCGAGCTGACGATGACATTCGCTTGACATTTCAGATTTTCCTTCGTTAGAACCACTACACACTTTTATTTTATGAGTATTTGTTACCCTACGTATTTCACTAATTTACTGACAAAAATTTGTTTAACATGCTAATGTACACAACAAATTCCAAAAAGTAATGAACCAGTATTCAGGATTCACATAAGATTCCATTCACTTATACTACATTGTACCAACATGTTCATGTACTAAAAATTAAGTGGCACCACTGAAAATGATAAACATCATCGCACAGGAAATGACAACGGGCAGGGAAGACAATATTCTACCACTGTGGGGTTTTTTAAGGCTACACTACAAAGCATAATTTGTTAGCATTTCCAATCATGTGCAACAAATGCCAAAATGAAAACTACATCTTTCCATTACAGTAGTCGACACTCTCCTCATGGCCTCTTGTCCTATCACTTGCAACATATGAACTTCACTTACTGAAAACCAGAATGCACTCACCATTGTTTTGCTATGTACCAGTGACATCGCCATACACGTACCATTCATTCTCATTTGAGAAGGTTGACAATGAATAGAAAAACTTTTGCAATTCAACTTTTTTCTATTCTTTGTACATTTCATTGGACTCATCTTCATCTTCCAGTTCTTCCTGAAGAAGTCCTTTAAAGTTCTCGTCACTCAAACAAGCTCCTACGTCTCCTCATGACTCCTCACATGCTGCATGACCTGATGTACGCTCACTTTGCTTTTGTGAGTCACTCCTCACGTACAATGGAGAACTCTGCCGTGGAATTCTATTGTCCTTGGAATCTGCGCAACCCAAATGCATCCACAATTTGATCCGTCTTTAGCAACTTTACTGTTCCTGCTAGCAACGAAAGACCCAGTATGCACAGCACTGTTGTTTTCTGAGTACTTTGGAAGACAATTTGCTTCTTCACTTTTGTTGCACCAGAAACAACAAAGGAAAAAATTATGAGAAACCACAATTAGCTATCTGCAACACTGTCTATTGTCAAGAAGAAACTACATACATTTTTTCAACACTAATTAAAAATGTAGTGTACTACTTTTACTTTTCGCTCACTACTTCCGGATAATTACGAATTCATCAGAACATGCTTACTCCTGATTCTGTTCTTATTTCATATTGTGGACCTACAGTGTTCCGTAAGTTCAATGTCCTTCGCAATGTAGATGTTGTCTCTGGAAGACTCAATCCACTTTCCTCCTGAAACGGGACAAATACAAACAAGAGTCACTGTCCAGTTGAATGCAAACATACTATGAGTCATTGCAAGCGTCTCAACAATTTCGTACTATCATAGACTCCATTGTTTACAGTATCAACTTCCAATTTCCAACTTATAAGCTAGCATTCATGGGATGAAAGCTGCCAAACAGCATTTGCACATATTAACTTAACCAATGCAGACAACAATAATTTTTTCACTATAAAATTTCGTTTTATTTATCCCCCCCCAAAAAATGACAGTGACAATGTCCAATTACTGTTATCATTATTGTTGGCGGCCAGACCAATGCTTTCTTCACTGGCAAGTGCACAAGAATGAATTGCAATATGATCACACTGGGTTCAAATGATGTGATGCGGCTTTAACACAGACTCTGCAAAATCTAAGGTAGTCAACATGCGAATGGACGTAATGGAAGAAGAAGCTAAATAAGCTTCATCATAGAATGCAAAATCCAAATTTGTTGTGCCAATTGAACAATTACAGTTTAGCATCACAATTCGTTAAAATGTGAACGGAAAGGTGATAGGTTTAATTTATTGTTGGCTTCAATGTACGGATACTCCATGCAGACCTCAGTCATTAAATGTGAAAGCTTCATCACACCCTATGAATCTCCCGAGAGGCAACTTCTATTAGTAGGACTCTTTAACAAGGCACTTACTTTAGCGTCACTAGTGAATACCTTAGCCACCTCTTGTTACATCTCTGCAAGTGACGGTCTAGTACTATAACATGCATTTACTTACTTTTAGTCGAAACTATGCAATACCTTGTAAGAAAATCACAAATCATTAGAGTTACTGTTTATATTAGAAAATAGAATGTCCTACGAATATTCTCATAATTAATTCCATGATGAATTTCCAATATAATATGCTTCACCATAGACAGTACATCACACCATTCTGTTTTGAAATGCTTAACTTAGACATTAGTAAAATGGTAGAAGTGGTAAGACTACTGGCCTGCAGGATTGAAACGGACATTCTGAATAAACATTTGGAACCCACTGTTTGAATGCATAGCTTCTGTTGGAACTGCATCCCAGTCCTTCAAATTCACCAGAAAGTAAAGGACTTTCATCATTACAGCACTCGACATCAGCAACATTCTGCTCATGCTCTTGGAAGCAGTTCACCCACTGAAAACACGCAGACGCACCATGTTAGTAATAGAGATTTCATCATAAAGTATCATTTACCTAAAAAAAGGTCCCCAAATAAGTATCATTCCTGTTCAGGAATTTGAGCATGCTCATACCTTCCAAAGTCCTAATCAATCTTCAACATGTTGAGGCCAGATTCAACTACAAATGCTTTAAAAACTACTGACTGTTCATGTGCGCATCCGAAATGCTCAGCAAAAGCAATAGCAATATGTACTCCTTGACGTACGACAAAAGATCGTTGAATCAAGAAAAGAATGATTCAAAAAAACACTTATGAACCTAGCATTGTATTTCTACATCTCATACTCGAAGACTTTCATCAGAAGAGCTTGAAGCAAGGAATTTGCTCAATTCAGCGTACTCTTTAACCTGAATTGGTTCCTTTTCAACCTGTCAAGACGTAACATAGCTCATATGCCCTTCTCATTTGATATAGCACATACTGTCTACAACTGTAGAAATTCCTACATCTACAAATATGTAGATGATACCTTCCCTCCAACAAATATTTCATGAAGTTCAGAAAAATAACCTGAAATGAAAAGCAAAATAATTTTGTCCACCTTTTACTTTCACTTCACTTTTGAGTATAGTGATACCTGAAGAAGGAACATACGAGATCAGTCTAAATTGAGGATTCAACATATCACCTCTTCACTCTTACCCAACATAACTTGCAATTTTGGAAAAGAAAAAGACTAAAGAAGACAAGATTACATACCTTGCCCATGCAAAACTGCAAAATAAACATTAAGTACATTGCATTTAACAATATTGACCTTACAGAAAAACCATCATAATATTACAAGAAATTTCTCATAACACACTTGGGCTTCCCACTCCTCCAGGGATGATGTCATACAGAACAACCATTTGTAAGGACTCTAGACTATCACTCTTACGAGTAATAATGTTGGTACTCTAAAAAGCCTTCCTAGTGCGACCCACATGCTCTATACATGCAATTTTCTAGCATCATCACAATTTAACACAAAAGCCCATTGAAAAACACAGAAAACTTCAGAATCACAAAAGTATGACACAGTATGCATGACATCATTACAAATTTTTTCAATCAAAGTAGTACAAAAACTGCAATCCACCTTTTTAATTTTCCAAAATTCCAAAATCAATCAACATCAAAACAGGCTATAAAATGTGCACTTCACACTAACATCACATAGAACTTTCTGGGGACCCTGAATCAACTTCTCCATTTGGTCATGCACTTTCTAGAGGTGTTTTTTTTCCTTCAAAACCAAATGATAATTTCTTTTGCTATATACTTTAGATTCTAGAGTTTTGGCATTCCACAAACACAAGTCAAATGATGAAGCCGCCTTGGTCCTTGTCTTTTTTTCAATACAACACTAATGACTATTCAGCTTTGCTTTACCCAATATCCACAACAAAATTCCTGAGACTTTGCATTGAAAAAGAACATTTACCTTGGTAATTTGAGTCACGAATACATATCACTCTTTCTAATGAAATCGTGAAAACGATGTTCCATATGTTTGCACTACACCTGCCAAAATGATCAAAGATATATGTTTTTGGACATGCTGAAGCTGTTAAATTCAACCACCCCAGTAGGCTTCTGAAGCAAGTACGGAAAAAACTCTTCATCAGTAACATAACAATCTACGCTAACATACATGAAAGTCCCTTTTGCCATGTCTACTACAGGAAAAGCACGAAGCACAAAAAATGAAGAATTGTATCACCTTTTCACTTGAGCATGTTCAGTCCGAAGTATTTCATTTCCACTTTGCCTCCCTGGATTCTAAAGAAACAAAAACACAAATAGCTTATGCAAATCTGCCAAACTTCTTGAACTTAAAACATGAAATTAGTACGGAACTCGAACACAAATAAAACAAACAAGGCCTTATTCGTTAAAATGAGACAAGTTGCAGTCTCATTTTAATTCATTCCTATATTTAGGTTCAAGAAATCTTTCATTAAATTGAGATTGTTCATTAAATTGAGACTTAGAAATGTCAAAATATGTATTTGATTATTTTTCAACCATTAAAAAATAATGGTTAAAATTTGAAATCACATTTGGATTCACAAACTTATTTGTGAAAAGGAGAAAAAAATACTCAAAGACATTATAAAGTGAGACATTTCTTTAAATTGAGACTTAAAAATGTCAAAGAACTAATCTACATATTCGAGGTATGTTCAACTTTGATATGAAACACATGAAAAATAAACAAAATATATCAAAAAATTAGTTAAATATAAAGTTTGAAGATGCAATAGTATGAAATAAGTTTACTATTAATAGAAATAGGATTTCCTTACTTACATAGCCACACTATCATAATAAAACAAATACATATATGATCATTGATCAGTTGCAATGATCATTCTAATTGTAATTGAACTACCAAAACAATAGTCTACTAGTAATAGAACTATGAACTATGAACTAATCAATCTTCTTCCATAGAGTCATCATTAGTTGCAGTTGTCGTAAAGGCCGCCACTGATGCCTTTATGATATCAATTTGCAAACTTGGAATTGTCACTTTTGGATGTTTAGTTGTTTCACGAAAACATGGCTTCCAAGCTGTCATGATACAATCTGTATTTGCCCAATCTGAAGGTATTACGCGATCCTCACGCCACACATTCCCTTCTTTGGTGTCCCATCCGGCATAGTTCACCATATCAATGTGCCGATCCGAAGTAGGTGTCCAATATTGGATTTTGATCTTATGCATATGCCCCGGATCTGGGCTGGGAGCCGTAATGGCCTTGGCAAGCCAAAATGGCTTCGGGTCATGATCTGCGGGACGCACCACAACAAAAGAACCTGCGTGCGTATCACGATTAACACGAAAGGAAGGACATGGACGATCACGTCTACGTCCAACAAAGGGTGCATCCTCTGCATCTTCTTCACGCAATGTGCCATCTCTTTGCATTCGATCTGTCTCGTCAGGGGCGATCCTCGAAGCTGGCCAAAATCCATCAAGTAACACCTCACGCACTTGAAGAGGAGCATCCAAAGCACTTCTGACACCTTTCCAATAATCTTGTAGTGGGCCATTCTTCCGCCTAAACTCTCCAGTGTAATCGTCATTTGCCATTTTGTTCCAATGTCCAACATAACCATTCAAGCCCTTCTTTATGTCATCAAGAGCTTTCATCGGTTGAGGAGCCAAAGGTAGAGGACTACCACTTGGCACTATGGGAAGTCCATCTTCACTCTCAATCCACAACCTAATTCCTTTGCCATGCTCTGGCAACCACTTATCGTCTGTACACAAATTCTTATACTCCATCAAAGGCCATCCTGAAGAATCCATGAAAAACTTAAATTGTTGGGACTTCGAATGTCCTTCAAGGTAGTCCCCGCGAGAGCCCAAGTAACCCTCCACAAATTTTTTGAAATCAGGAAGCTCCTCAATGAGATGAAGAATCACGGGATGCATTTCACAATCCATAAAGGATTTCATGAGCAAAGGAAGTGTTGGGTAGTTATTTGTCTTCAATCTTGAAGACCATCGACCAAAAAGAGCATCAATGTCTTCGTGAGTGTGTCCTACAATGAGGAAGTTGATGTACACCTCACGAAAAATGCCTTTATATACAAGCAAAGAGCAAAAGGCAAAAACATATCGATTCTTGTTGTCCCCTGAAGCATTATCCAATTGCAATACTAATACTGGTGGGAGAGGTTGAGCCGGAATCGGTTCTTGTAGAGGTGGAAGGAGGGAGTCCAAGCAATTCTCTGCTCCAATTAGAAGTGCCTTCGTCAAGGTGGATTGGTCTCTCTTGATAGAAAATAACGTGCGTGATGAATTCTTTGGCGGTCCTTCCAAATCACGCAACAACCTTGCAATGGATCCAATGGTATGATTTGAATCAAATGGGTAAATGCCCAAACCGTAGTGTGCATATCGCACATCTCCATGACCATGAGCAATCATACCTGTAACAGCAACGGGCATTTTCATGAAGGACTCTATCACTTTGGTCTTGTGAGAAAAGTGTGGAGAAGACGTCTTTGAATGATCCATTTTATCATGAATGATGCACAACATCTTCTCTGGGTATGTCTCGGAAAAATACCGATTTCCGTAGTAGTATTCCCTATGGGCCTTCTGCCCGGCAACATGGATATTCAAAAGATTAGTCCACTTATTTTGTATCTCCGAACACACACAAGCACTCCTCAATTGCTTGTATGTATCACAAAGGCCACACCTAGCGAAAGTGTCTCCACGAGCCTTTGCAGCAAATTCTGGGAAAGAAGCACGGTGAATGTTGCTCAAGCCACTAGAAGAAATTGGTTGCAAGTCAAGTGATGCATTACACTCATTGATTTTTGGTAATTGCTCACTCCAACGAAATGCAGAAGGTAGAACCATTGATGGGACTTTCTCCCCAGATTCTAATGTTCTTGTCTTGTGTGGCATTTTATCTGCATCAGACTCAATAAGTTGTCGAAGTGTGGCGGTAGCTTGAAGAGTATGCATGCGGGGCTTCTTTGATCCCACATTTCCATGGACCTCAGATTGCTTTCCAACTCTGGCCTTTTCTTTATACCTATAGTAGGTAGCTTTTGCAATCCCACGAATGATCCACCACGCTGTGGGACACACTTCCCTACCTTTCAAAGTTATCCACTCCTTGCCATCAACGTCTTTGTGGATTTGCCTATGCACCTCTAAAAGTGTCTTGTTGCGAGCCTTGAAGTCATAACCTCCATAGAGGTCAGTCCGAATTGCTTGAATTTGCTCACGAGGAAAAGGCTGCACACAATTTCTACTGCAACATGTTTTCATGGAAACTGTTGTGATGGATTCCATAGTGAGGAGAAACTCTCTCTTAGGAGGCACAACATGATCAACCTTCTCACAAGTTGTTTCATATGATCGAACCCCTTTACGAACTCTTCTGTTTGAGGCGTTTGCAGCCATGTTGTATATATAGGTCTGGTCATGGTCATACAAATTTACACCATTGTGGAGAAACACTCGTTTAATGTGCCAAGAGCGCAACGACCACATATTTGCAGATGAGAACAACTCTTCATTCAAAGACTCTGCAATCTGAATGGCAACTCGATCATCACCAAGAGGCTTCTTATCCATGTCAATGATCAAGTCCGGGTCAACATTTTGACAAACACCCCTTGCGACGTCCAACCCCTCTTCATTTCTTAGAGTGACGGGCAATGACACCCATTTTGCACGAGGAATTCCTTCGCAGGCCTGAACACCAGCTGCAAGTGTAGGAACTGGATTTACAAACTCATGAGGTCTATGAAAATCCATTCTGAAAATACGAAGACAAATAGTTAGAATTATCGTCGACTCGAGGATGACAAATTTCAATGCAGAAAGTCAATATACAGGAAAAGTAAATCCCTTAGTACATGGCAAATGCAAAGTAAGAGAAAATGATACAAATGTTTCAGCATATTGTGTAAAGGACAGAGGTCAATACTACATCGTCGACTCAATGATAAAGTATACCCACGATTCTAGGGTTTATAGTAGGATTCCAATTTATCATCGAATCGATGATAATTTATTATTTCACAATAAACCACACATGTACTATGATTGCTACCAGTTGATTTCGATAATGATGTTGGATTGTTTAGCAATTTCTTGACAATAGTAATCTCTCTGACAAGAGGAAAATTATCGTCGACTCGAGGATAATATACTGACTCTCAACCTAGAAGCTATTCGGTAACTTCACTGTTAATTATGATAATATACTTCTTAAGTTTTTCTAGCAGACGGGGTCTTATCATATCGTCGAGTCGATGATAATTTTTTCTGATTCAAAATCACAGTATTGTTGTCAGTTTGTTATCCTCGAGTCGATGATCCCGAGAAATGCGGCTAAATATTCGGAAGCCTCCATGTTCATACGTTCTTCACATTTTCGTCATGAGGAAATGATTACACCTGAGAGGCTGCACTACAAAAATGTTTCCATACTCCCATCCTATACAGTACTGTCAAAACCAATGACATAGTGCACACTATCAACCTCCACATCTCTCTACATTCACTACAAGGTTATTATGTAAACCCAATGCAGTTCTATAACAACGCAAATGACATAATGACTCCGATGACATAATGACTTTGTCAATGCCAACTGGAGAAACCTATAATACATCACATTCAAACAAAACAACATCAAGTAGGAACCATAAATGAGCAACACCATTCGTTTAGTGCAGAAAATCATACCCAAACACAATCACTCGACGACAACATGCACTACTCTTCACTCCAAACGACTGAAAATGATGCGCATCAGTTGGTGGTGTTGAACTTGCTTCCGAATACGGAGGGAGAGAAAGAGAGAGAGGGCGGGAGTGAGATATGGCGGGATGTATGAGGCGGGAAACACAAATTCAAACGGAAGTTTCTAAGTTTAGATTTAGATCCGCTTTCAACTTTGCCGATATTCCCGTCTCTAAAAGGTGCTTCCATTAACGATGTCACCTAATTTTGGACACGGAGAAGTCCTTCCAAGAAGGCTGCTCTAGTCCACGGATTCTACAATTGGAGGAAATTCCGTGGTTGCCAGCCTGCGAGCGGGAAAAAAATTCTAAAGAAGTAAAAGAAAAAAGAAAAAAAAAAAGATTCATTGGTGTCAAAAAAAGAAAAAGAAAAAGATAGGAACCTATGACCCTGGATTTAGTTAATTTTTTAGTAACATAAATGTTAGTTGATTTTCCTAAATTTCGAATGAATTACAAACCTTTGAAAATAAAGAAAATTGTAGTATGCAAATTTTATAGATTTCTATAAAAAAGTGTAAACAAAAATGAATCCTGAAGCACATGTAGGCACTAAACATTCGAAGCAATCTTTGTTTGTTTGTTTGTTATGTTCAAACCTCCCAAATTGAAGGATCCCCCGATTGCATGTTGCGTACCGTTGGAAAGCCCTCGGCGAGGACATTTTTTTGTGACGTTTTGACACATAGTGCAAAATTCTTTAATTTTGAAGTTATTTATGGATTAAAAAAATTTTAAAATTATTTTTATTCTTGATTTCAATGTGCTTGGTTCCGTTAGAAAACCCTTTGCAAAGAGGCCGTGGTGCATACATTTTGTTTCTTGATGTTTAGACTCATGATACATGAATGAAGTCATTCGTACATTACAAAATTTAGAAAATTACTTTTAAGTTTGTTTTCATTGTGGCAACGACATAGGACCCTTTAGTAATAATTAAAATCAATACAAAATACACTGGCTTATAAGATTTGTCAATCTCACAAGTCCAATTTCTACATGTAAAAGTTTGGAAAGCATATGTACAAGTTTGCAAATACACTTTAGATTTGTAATCTATAAATTTTTTTTGCTCTTGACCATTTTCTAAAAACATATACAAGAATGAAAATATATAAAATTACAACAGGCGCTCTACTTTAAATTCGAACACCTATAAACTCATGAGTTTTTCACGTGAAAGAATTTGGAAAGCATATGTACAAGTTGCAAATAATTTTAGATTTGTAATCCATTAAAATCTTTGATTTGCTCTTGATCATTTTCTAAAAACATATAGAAGAATGAAAATAACTAAATTCATGACAAATATAAAATATAAGTGACGAAGAAATTATGTGGTCATATATGCAACATCCTTCAAGTATTAGTAACTTATTCGAAGCATTTGGCATCTTCTTATATGTGCATTGTATGGGATATAGAGTTTGATTAGTTTTTCTTAAATACAGGGCATGAGTCATTTTCTTTTGCAAGCATCAAAATTGGATAATAAACAATAGTGACCCTTTCCTTGCGCAAAATAACTTTTACTATTTAATTTCATTAGGCCATGTGTAACTGTTGTAGTTTAAGAAACGAAAGGCCAAAAAATAAAAGAGAAATTGAAAACAAGAAAATAAAAGAAATATTTCGATGTTGTAAAGTACAGAATAATTAAAATTTCATGAGGAAACTAATTTTATGCTACTTGTTTGCAATCTTCAATCCGCCAAAGAATTCTACTTTCATATGCCATATGTTATTGTCTAGAAATCGTAACTTCTAATTGAAATAAAATAATTTAGAAGATATATATATACACTTGATGGCTTTTAATTAGGACTTCAAGGCTTATAAACTGCAACGCTTGGTTCATTTGCGTACAAAAATGCATGAAAGTACCATAAATTAATTATTTCCATGAATTCTAAATGTTCAATTAATCTTGAACTTCTACATATTTTTATGATTCCATTTACTTAATTTATCCCATGGCTTGTGGGCTTTATTATTTGTCAACTACAGCGCCTGATTCAATTAATTAAAAGTTCCTTGGCGTACAAAAATGCATGAAAGTACCATAAATTAATTATTTCCATGAATTCTAAATGTTCAATTAATCTTGAACTTCTACATATTTTTATGATTCCATTTACTTAATTTATCCCATGGCTTGTGGGCTTTGGTATTTGTTAACTACAGCGCCTGGTTCAATTAAATAAAAGTTCCTTGGCGTACAAAAATGCATGAAAGTACCATAAATTAATTATTTCCATGAATTCTAAATGTTCAATTAATCTTGAACTTCTACATATTTTTATGATTCCATTCACTTAATTTATCTCATGGCTTGTGGGCTTTGGTATTTGTTAACTACAGCGCCTGGTTCAATTAAATAAAAGTTCCTTGGTGTACAAAAATGCATGAAAGTACCATAAATTAATTATTTCCATGAATTCTAAATGTTCAACTAATTTTGAACTTCTACATATTTTTATGATTCCATTTACTTAATTTATTCCATGGCTTTTAGGCTAACCTTCAGTATTTGTTAACTAGGGTAGAGGGCTCATTGAAAGATATGATTCTTGGAATACAAAAATCCATATAAGTACTTTGATTTTGTATAAATATTTTTTCTAAATATTTCTTAGTGTTTGTATAAATCCCCAAACTATAAAAACTCATTAAAGGTTTGCGGTTGTAAATGTTGTCAGAAGTTGAAAGTTTATTTAGAAAATAATCATAAATTGAATACATTGAGTGCAAGCTATTTTTTTTTATACATTATATATAACAAAAATGGTACAGTCCATCGTATTTTGGGTGCAGGAAATGTCAAATGTCATGAAGAAAGATTGAAAGAGCATGTAGATTTTAAATAATAGAAGTTTTGAAAGAAAACAAGGAGAGCACTATCAATTATGCCAAACATAAGTCACAAATCATTGTACCAAGTGGCACACATTCAATATCTAGTACAATCATGAATGACAATTATAATAGTGAATGTCTATTTATGGTGACTAACTATTTTGAATGAGTGGTGAAACGGAACAAGTTAATTTAAACTACTAGTACGTATGATTGTGAATTTGAATTATTTGTTATATTAATTAACTATATAATTTAAATCCATAAATATTCATTTGCCATCCAATGCAATTCTGATAAGTTTGTGAACTTCATTTAGCACGAAACGAAATCAACAAAATATTCAGTTGCATTTCTGCTACAAAATACATGCTAAAGATATCTGAATTGTAGAACTTCAATTTTAATAAGGTACTAGTACTAGCATTATTTATATGTGTTTAGAATTATATTTTAAAGTATTTTCATTCTTGTAAAATTATTTGAAGGCCATTTTTTAACAATATAATCTATGATTCTAAAAAATCGTAGTTTACTTTTAAAAAAAAATTATAATTGATTCATTCTAATTTCTAAAGAACAAAGTCTTACTTATTTGGAAATAGTCTATTTCATTGGTTTATATTTTTCAATGGACACTTTGTAATTACTGTAGAGTAGAAAAAAAATAAAACCATTTAGGATTCACAATTAAGGATAATTAAGAACCAAAATTCCTCTAAAAAAAAAATAGTATGGAATCAACTTTTGTTTAGGTGGAGGACTAAAGTTTATTTGGAAGAATTTTGGACTAACATTTGATCTTGCCTTTACATTCTCTAATTTTCTTAAATACATACCTAACTTGGATTCTTTTTTCATCAATTTCTCAGAACATCATGCAATTAAAAGTACAACAAATTCTAACGTAAGTTCTTTATCTTTTTTTTGGACTTTATAAATTTTCAATGTGTTCTTTCTCGCAAGACACTAAATCATGCTCTATTATGAAGTGGGCCAATAGAGTAATTTGGGGGTTCATTGGGGTACAATAAAAATTAAATCCTCATATTTTGAGTTCTGGATATGGTCTCTACAGTGTGAAAAGTTTAGTTCTTCTTCAACAATCAATATTCAAAAATTATAAATATAACCTATAGGTTTCAAGTACTTAACGTCTTCAAATACTTTAAGTAATGGCACTTGTAGAACTAAAATAATTACATAGAACTTAATTGTTTTCAATGAAAACCTTTTTAATACGTGGTATACATTTTTATACCTCATACGGCCAAAACACATGCGCAAATTGCTTAACTTTAGAAAAATAAAAATATTGTACAAGATGTTCTTTTTTTTTAAAGAATTTCGAAGATAAATAGTTGCATTTCTATTCTATATAGAAGAATTCACTGTCATGCATTGGACATTTAGTGTCCATGGTAGCGTTACAAGGCTAAGTGGTTCACAATCAAAGGTTACAACATACATAAACTCTTACGCGCTTTTACGTTTATATTCTGGACGATGAACAGAGGTCTTGCAAGCGTTGTTTCATCCAACTACCTTGTCATTAAAACAGATGTAATACTTGAATCTTGAGAAAACAAGCTTCTTTTATGCACAATTTCATGAAATTCTGGTGAATGGTGTTACTTTTCAAAGATATAAGCAATTTGGTAAATGGTGTTACTGTACAAAGGTATAAGCAAAAATGTGTCCAAATTTCAAAAAGAATCTATTTGTTAAGGGGTTAAATATCGATGAAGAAGTTAGACCTTCGTACAAAGGTAGGTTCGCCCCTCAAAGCGAATATACCCTTAGGTCCGGGTAATTATCAACCTCAGGCGGGTATAGATACCGCTACAACGGGCGTGTATGATTGACAGTACGTCGGGTATGCTTAATAGAGGGCGGGTATGAGTGACAGGGGCGGGTATGAGTGGTTTAGTCGGGTATGAGTGAGGGGGTCGGGTATGAGTGAGGGGGGCCGGCCTCGGCCCTATGTCCTAGGGGGATTCGGGGTTCCGCCGAGCAGGCCATGCCCTGCCCGGCCAAGAAATAAAAGGAGCTCCTTGTATTGAACCGATTTTTGGAAATTTCTGCACTACCCTGAAGTAATTTGGGGCCTCTGATTGCAAATATGAGTTCAGAATTTCAAAAAAAAAATTTGTGTAAAAAATAAAAAATTTCAGTGTTTTGCTACGGGTAGGGGCAGGTAAGCGGAACCCCGAATCCCTTTGGGACATAGGGCCGAGGGGGGGCGGGTGTGGTTGAGGGGGGCGGGTATGATTGAGGGGGGCAGGTATGGAAGCGGGTATGGGCGGGTACGGGCGGGAATGAGTGTCAGGCGTTAGGGTTTGGCGCTCCGTGTTGGCGCTGAGGTTTTTGTTTTCTGCCGTGCTGCTTGGTCTTCCTCCGTTCTGATCTTGTGGAGTGAGGTCTTGGCAAAGGTTGGAGTGAGCTCTTGGCGGAGGTTGGAATAGCTTGAAGGATTTGGAGGAGCTCAGCGTTGCTTGGCGGAATCGGCGCAACTTTGAAGCAGCTTGGAAGAGTGCAGATGTGTGAGGTATAGTCTTTCTCGCCTTCGATTTCTGCGTTCGATTTTAGGTGATCTTCCGTGCGTTGTTTGAGGGACGCCTTGTGCAAGCTCAAGCAAGTTGTGTTGTTTTCGATCGCCTTGTGTGATCTTCCGTGAGTATACCTGTGCGACGTGGGTTTCGTTGTTTTGAATCGCTTGTGTGTGATCTTCCGTGAGTAGTGTGTGACAGGCTGTGAGATCTTCCGTGAGCAAGCTCCTGTTCAAATGTTATATGAATGCACAAACCTCAAGCGAGCTGTGAGATCTCCTGTTCAGATGTGTTTTTCCGTGAGTAGTGTGTGACAGGCTGCGAGATCTTCCGTGAGCAAGCTCCTGTTGGAGGGGTTATATGAATGTACAAACCTCAAGCAAGCTGTGAGATCTCATGTTCAGATGGTGCTTGTGAATGTTTGGAACTCTATTTTTTATGTTTTGTTGTGAATTTGTTGTTGGGATACCAGGAAATTTTCCAATGCACGACAAATTTTGTTAAATTTTTTTGACATGCTTGCACGTTTGTAGGTCAGTGTGACAAAAACACAGTTGTGTTGTTGATCAGCGTGTACATACACTTTGTCGATTTCTCGCTCCAGGTAAGTCATTTGCTTGAATAGGAATTAGGGTTTAGGCATCCAAATTAGGGTTTAGAGTTTACCAAACACGACAACAATAACCTGCACGAGAATATATCCCCGATGCGACGATAAAACCCTTTCTTCAAAAGGCAGATATGGTCACAAGAGTGGGAAATGGAGTCATCCACTAATAGAACAGGAACAGAGAACTCCGTCAATTATCCTCGACTCGAGGATAACATATGACCCGATGACACCTACAATTTTCAATCTATAAAACTCACAATTCACTAAAAGAAATTAAATTTATAGTCTAATAAAACTTACAAAGCAAAAAACTAAAACAAAGATTATCCCCGAATCGACGATAATCCGAGTGATTTATAGACTCAAATCACACAAACGAACATAGGATTCTAACTTATAAAAATACCAATGAACAACACTAAAAAACAAATTTTTAAATTTTTAAAATTTAATCATAAATAGTTTAGGCACACCTAAATTGTAAGAGCTTATCCTCGAGTCGGTGATAATAGAACCGATAACATAACAAACAAGAGCTGCAAAGATTAGATTGTTCGTATCGTCGTATGGTGATAAAAACCGACGAAATGATACGCGCCATTATTAAAAAAGGATAAAAAAACTGACAAATAAACAATCTGGCCAAAATAAATAAGAAGGAAATTATCATCGATACGATGATACTCAAACTCATGAGCAACTACCACGACCCACTGTAGAAATTAGAATTAATGCAATCCCAGAAATCACCAAACACAACACAATCACAAGAAAAACCACAGGGACGAAAGCATTCGAAAACTATTGAAACATTTTAAAATAAGTGAAACAAAATACTAAGAATTCATTATCCTCGCATCGACGATAATGAATCACTGAATGACCTACATGTACATTGATTGCAGGTACAACACGATGGAACCAACAGATGGGTATGACTACTCGGCAAGTGGGCACCATCTACTTCCCTTTCAGAATCCAATGAAGGACGAACCCTTCATTGCCGAGATGGAGGACACGTATGGAACACTCTAGGAGTTTAAGGACTACATCTCGACGTGGTCATTCGGAGTGAATCGGTTCAAGAATTACGTCTTCCTCCGTTACCGTGTCTGAGGGACAACTACGTTCATGCCTTGGAACATTAAGGAAAAAATCACGTTAATTGAGGAGCACAATCAAGACTACGTTGTCATAGTGCTCCGTGAGTGCGATGACAAAGGAAATCCTAGAGATCATTCTCACTCAATTGTCATTGACGTAAATTCAGAGCACGCAAAATTTGATCTGGACAGCCTCATGGACTTTCTCAAGGGATCACAAATGGAGTCCCTGAACGACCAATTCGTGAAATCAGGATATGTTCCTTGGCTGAACACCACGGCAAAGTCGATTGCCGCGAGATTGCGCATAATATTCTAGACGCTAGATCGATATGCACTTGAACATGTCGAGGCGGAACCGGCAATAGGTCGCGCCGCTGCTCAAGGACGACGGAAGGAGGCCGAGTCACTAACAACACCAGCAACTGTCGGGGGGGTGTCGGGAGGGAGAGCTTCAAGGCCGGGACAAACCAGATCCGAGCCTCAAAAATGAGACTCAGCACCCTCTGAAGAAGCAGGGCCATCCAAGAAAAGAAGGAAAAGTCATCCAGGTGGACCTGCTGGTGCAGGTAGTTCGGGATCAGCATTGACGACAGTGTCGGCTGGTCCAACAACTTCGTCAGCTCCAGTGCTTGAATATGAGAAGTTTGCAAAGATTCAGAAGAACTTCTGGGCGGAGCACAAAAACTGCTTCCTATTCGATGATCAGTCCTTGCAGGTTGACATCGACCAATGCATATTGGCTCTTCTCCAGTATGTCATTCGGACCCTACAACGGGACATTGTCGATGCGAACAAGAAAGAACTCATTCAGTACATTGACATCAAACAACGGCAGAAGCTGTGTCTCACTCCAGTTGACGGCAGAAATAGATTATTGAAGAAAAAGCCTGAGAACTGGGATGATATTAAGAATGGTCGATTCATGATTATCAATGGCCAGCACAGCATAACAGCTTCCCAAGAACTCCAGGAAGGAGGATGTGGAGAGGCGAGGAAGGTAGAACTTCAGAGATGGGATGCTTATATAGTGTGGACGCTCGATCCCGCTAAGCTCAGGGGTATCTCGAAGTTCTACAACATCACCAATCATTTGGACCACGCCCAACCAACCTGGGGGAACCAAATAATCAGCTGCAGGCAGATATGGATGGCTTACAAGCGGCCAACAGACACCCGTAGCAAAGCTCAGACACGGAAAAATGAAGCCATGTTTCACCTGAGCAATTTCAAGGTACAACCACGTTATCACCGATTCAGTGATAATAAGAACCATCAATTCGAATGAACAATCGATAGAAACATTTCATTGGTCATTCAACAAAAATAGAATACGATTCAACTAGTGTTAATTTCACTTAGCAAGTGTTAATGTGCTTGTTTCAATATGCTAACCTCATCCTCGAGTCGAGGATAACTTGTTCTGGCTATTCAATACGATATGTTCATTCTAACATTATCTACTACCGGATCTTGCAGAGTTTTACTGACGCGGTAATCGAGAGGTTCCAGAATATTAATCCCGAGAGGGATGGTGCCTTAATTAATGGAACCGCGGATCTGAAACCTGAAATCCAGATCATTACGTTGCCTAATGATCTTTGGGCAATGTGGGAGACGTTTCTCACAAAGCACTCCGAGGGCGAATTGATTGATCCATTCTACCTGACAATGCACAAGGACGTGAAGGGATTCAAGCTGAAGAATCACTCTCTGAAAAGAGAGTTCTTCAAACATTTTGGGCACTTCACTGACAAAGACTACGGGGTCAATGCGCAGCACCTAATTGGTCAAACCCCGGGGCGGAAGGCTTTGTACCCGAAAGTATCCGTCGGGGTTCCCAAATTTATTGTTCCTGACAATATGATGCACAAAGACTGGGTGGATCGGAGGAAGCGCAAGAAAGTTGTGCTTTAGGACTTGATGGCAATCAAGCCAGCCTTAAAATTTTTTGATAGTGCGGGTAATGTTGTCCATGAGACGTGGCACTCTTGGAAGGCAAGGCACAGGTTCACTTCAGCCTCGTGGGATTTCCTGCTCACGCACCCGAAGGCAGAGTACTTCAAACGGCGTCTGCGCAACGATGCATGGCTGAAGCGGGCGAAGGACCTCGAGAAGCAGTTTCCCGAGGTCCATCACATGTTCGTGCGGTTCATGAAGCTGAAGTACCAACTTCCTGAACCTGCTGGAGGGGTGCAGATCAGGGGGATAGATTACAGCGCGAAGGCGTTGATGACGAGTTCCAGTTACCAATATCACCCCCTGGAGGTCAACCTGGCTGTCGTGGATATGAGAGAAATCCCTATCCACAAACAGGGAGGCAACCCCATGGAGCCCTTCCTCCACTTCCTGAAGAATAAACTCGAGCCAGAAATGACAACGCCAAACGTGTGGCTATTCATTTTGAAGCGAAGAGACGAAATCAAGACTGCAACAGTTTTTGCAGGTTTGCACCTCAACAAGTACGAGTGTGCGATGTCGAAGTACGTACCGAGCCGAGCCGAGCTGTTAGACAACATCTCAACGCGCGCGACCGCTCCAGACGTGCCACTCCTGTTCCTTTTCAAAAAAGGAAACAAATTTGCGGAAGCGGCTCGTACCTTGTTCAAAACGAGGTACGTGACGTCGGACCACAACGTGTACTACTACGAATTCGGTAGGAACACGGAGGACAAGTGGAGATTCGAGGCCTCCGAACTCCGAATGGAGTTCTACCTCGACATCTTGCAGCTATTTGCGCAGCCCAAGGAAAACGTTTTGGGCATCTACACGGGAGCCAAGTTCATGCTGGCTGCCAAGGTATAAGACATTGCCACAGAGGCTTCTGTTATCACCGTGTCGGGGATAAGCCTCCTAGAATATTCAATTTGAATGTCATTACTACATGTTTTTTCATCTATCTCGTGTGGTTCACAGGCCGGACTTATCCTCGAATCGAGGATACCCCTTGTCCTAGTTAATGATATGTCCTGTGTGTGGCAGATGTTCGGGGCGTTCTTCTACGGATTTGTTGATAAGGAAGACGTCAAGACCTACCTCAGTGTCTCATACTTGGCAAATAAGATGGACAAAAATGATTTCATGATGTCCAATTCACCTTATTCGATGCTGTATGAGAAGCCACCTTCACGTGAACCTGTCGCGGATGACTCGAGCCCCCCCGCATCGCCACCGATGACTCTCGTGTCTCCGGCGGTTCATAGTGACAGGGAGACTGATGGACCGCAGCCAAGATCTGACCCCGTTGTCGAGGGTATTGATGAGTATGGAACAAACACGTTCCAGATTTTCACGTGGATGGCCTCTCCTGGAGTCACACCCACTGATAGAACCGATCCTGCGGTTGAGGAAACGGCGACGGAGCCGGCTGCCCCTCCAAGGTCCACTCGACGTGCAAGGACCAATACACCTGTAGATACCTCAGCGCCTACGAGTTCCTCCGCGCCTGTAGGGTCCGATGTACCGGCTGCACCTATCAATGAGTTTCCGGTTGATGAGGGCATGGAGACGGACTCCGAGTTCGATCGGCAGCGTGCAGCGAGCAGAGGAGGGGGGCAAAGGGAAACTCAAGGGCAGGAGGATGTCGACGCTCTCGGCGACGAACCCCTCATTACGCAAGAAGGCACACAAGAGAAAGCGCCTGAGATCATTGACCTGGGCGATGACGATGACGAATTAGATCACCTTCGAGAGTCGGACGAGGACGAGGAAGATCTAGACGGCCCTCCCAAGGTGACGGAAGTGAAGCCTCTCGTTTTACCTTCTGGCTCTGTTGTGAAGGTGGAGAAGGACTTTTGGAAAAATGAGGAGGAGAGGAGGCAGAGGAGGATCGACCGTTTCAAGCAAAGAGAGGCCGAGAAATTGGAAAAGGAGGCGAAGGACAAAGCACTGGCTGAGGCCAATGCGAAGATTGTTCAAATGCAGTTGGATTCGCGGAGAGAGATGGACAGTATCACTTCTCAGCTTGTAGAGCTGAAGAAAATGATTAGTTCACAAGGGAGTCAAGGGGTGCCAGATTCCTCTCCTGCATCTCAGGCTCCTCCGCCACCACCTCCTCCTTCCTCATTCACTGATCCATCAGGGCATAATGAGGTTATCCAGTCAACGCCGGCATCTCAAATGCCAAACGTCTCCTCCCAAGACCAAAGCAAGGTCGAGGCCCTCCCTAAACTCCGCAACGTCACAAAGGCTGCCAAGGATTATCCTCGACTCGGTGATACTGCCCAAGCGCTTCCTGGGACATCGGGTGGCAAGGTTTCACAGCTCCCATGTCAAGTATCGGAGCAGGTCATGCCGGAAATCCAACCGCCTTCTGATCTTGACGATGAGGAGAGAGTGGACTACGGAGAAGACGAGAAGGATCCAGAGGACGATATCCCGATGGAATCCGGGGGCGGGTCGTTGGAGGTCCCTGTAGAAGGGAGGACTGATTCTCGACCGGCCGATACTACACAGGTACAGACCTCTGACCCTTGTAAATTCGATTAATTGAAGGAATTCTTCTGGTCCAGTGTGTTCGTAGTTTCCCGAACTTAATTGTACTCTCGCTTCGTGATAGGAATGCGAGCCCCGTCCTTGATAACCTGGCGCAGACGGCGCTGACGGAGATTCTGTCTGTACAATAGTGTAGCATAGTGTTGACTCTGCATTTTTGGCGGCTAAGTAGAAAGACGAGTTTTCGACATGTATTATATAATCTATGTAAATAAAATACGCGCGTTTATTTATATAAGGTGCAAGTCCATCTAATTGTATCCCACTGTCCATGTTTTTTTGGCTCAGCTTCAAAAACATGAAAGCGTACACCGTCCACTACAAATGAAAGCACTTCCTCTCGGGAGCCCCCGGTCGATTAGTGGAATTAAATGCATCTCTCAGCTTTCTGGCTCTGCAACTTCTGCATTTAACCAGGTACCTCCCATTCTTCGTTGTTTTGTTTTGATCAGGTAGAATTGGAGGGGTTGAAAGAGGTGGAGGCCAGGATTGAACGTCCTATGATGCCTCCACTGCGGAGGAAATGGCTGAACATTGTCTTCAACCTGAACGGCGTGTTGTGCTAGACGGCGCAAAAATCATATGGCGAGAAAATGAAGCCCTACAGGCTCGAAGACAATGTTCTCTGCCATCGGAACCCCACGATCATCGGCCCCAAGGCGGTTTTCGCTCGGCAGAATCTCGGCGAATTCCTCTGGCAGGCTTCGGAGATTGCACATAGGGTCATTGTGTGGACCACCATGTTGAAGCGCAACGCTGAACCGATCGCGGGGCACTTGTTCTCGGGCTGCAGAACCCCTTACGATATCCTAGGTCAAGAGCAGAGCACGAAAATAGAAATCGCTAAGGGAAAATACTTCCATTTGAATAAACAAGTGCATTTCATGAAAGTGCTTTCGGACAGTTTGTTCACAACTAATGGTGGGGGGCCGAGCATTGACTCGTCCAACACCCTTCTCATTGACGATAGTCCTCACAAGAGTATCTGCAATGAGAATGGGAACGCGATATTCCTCAAGTCCTAGGATCACACCTACTGGAGGGACGACGTTCTCTTGGGCATCCTCCTTCCTTGGCTTCAGCGGTTGCATTCATCTTGTCCGGACGGCGGATTGTTGAAATATGTCAACAAAAACCAAATCGGTTTAAACCCGCTCGAACGTGATGACTATAACATGAAGGAGGTCATAGAGGGCATGATGGAGTCGGCCGAGGTCATGGGTTCGCGATTTGATCTTCGGGGTATAAGTCTAGTGATAGAAAAGAAACGCAGCTGGAAAAAATAGACTTCCGTATAGACGCGCATTCAGGGGCCCAGGCATATCGTATTTTGTATTTTATATTCATGTATTCAACATTTATAAATTGTAAATAATATATATTGAGTTCTTTTTCATCTTTCATTGTATTCTTTGCTTTTTCTTGGACTCTGCGATGTATTCCATGTTTCCTTCCTTTAACAACTAGAGGAAAATGTGTGTGGGTTTGCACAATCCACACATTTACCTATTGCAGGTTGAAGGTCTCTGTTTTGTTAAAACAGCGAAAAGGCAGAAGCTCTCGAGGAGTCTCCTTTCCGGTTCCATGAAGTCGGTGTCCACCAAGTCCGAATCGGAAGGCGGGAGCTGCGATATGGTTCCCCTGTCTAAGCCCTACATGTTGCGTTCAGCCACAGACGCCGCCTCGGCTGCCATAGACTATTCCAAGGGGAACGTCGAGGACGGGGTCGTAGACAGCCCCCCCAGTCGCGGACCGGGCAGGACTCCCATCTGCTCCCCTTCGCCGTTGAAGCGAGCATCCTCGAGTCGTGGGCCGTCGCTGTTGCCAAGTTTGCGGACGGACGGAGGGACGAGCCGCAAACTGCAACTTCCTCTCGAAGACACACTCGGTCATCCTCGAGGCGAGGATGTCGTCTCCGATCCGTCCGCACTGCCTACTGTCCTCAAGGTTGGAGTGATGTCATCGGATGGGGTTGAGGACGAGATGACGATTCCAAGTCCCGGGCCGTGTGCTGTGAGACGCTTACCTCGACTCGACGATAACTGGACTTCCTCGTCCAAGTTGACGATCCCCAGACGGTTACCGTCCGCCGACAGTCTTTTCCGTCATCGAAATCTTAGAGAACTTCGACGGTCTCTGGGCTCTACATCAACTAGTACTGGGTTTCCGTACGGAAACAATGCGAAAGTATCGCTGCCAACCGTGCCTCCGCGAGGATCAAAGTCTCATTCAGCTTTGGAAGTTCCTCATGCCACATACAATTCGAAAAGGAAAGCCAATGGATCTCATAGTCTAGGGCTATGTGATGCTGTGGATAGTGCAAGCAGGCCGCAATATCATTCTCGACTCGAGGATATCTTAAGAGGCCGCGCAATGCTGAAGGCAAAAGAGATTGAGAAGAGCAATTGTACATCCAAGAGCAATACTTAGGATAGCGTGTCTAATTTTTGAAGCCTCCTGCTTCTATGATTTTTTTCTATAATTACCGTGGTAAATACACATTGAAAAGTGCTTATAAAAGTGCAAGACTTCATGTAAGACAACCATACGATTCTAAGCCTTGCTTACTATAAATAGAATGTAAATTTTGGACATAAAAAAATTTTAGAAAAAAAATAATATGCTTCTTCAATTGTACTTCGATTATACAAAATTGTATATCTTGATCATTGGTATCGTAGACTTCAATGCATTTTGGGAGCAAAAGTCACATACTCTATGTATTTTCTAAACACCAAGTGAATTGAATATATTGAACTTGCCACTACAAGTTACTTCTCTTTTACTGGAGCATATCGTTTGAATGTATGACTTCTCGTGTGATTGTGCACATCCGCACCTTTGGTTTAAGACATTTAAGTCAAAGTTCATAATTCTTGTCGACGATCGGCTCAATTTTTCATAGGGTTCAACAACTCTATGCTCTACACAACAGCGCTACTCGTTTTCAAAGTCTCAAAATGACCATTTCGTCTCATTTTAACGAATAAGGCCTTAAACACTGAATACATGCATCCACTTCCGTCTTCTCTTGCTGCACCTCCGACATTATGTGCCTCATTCAGTCACTGATGCATACTTTTTGATGCATACAAACTATTTGTAATTCAAATCCATACTTTTGCAGCATTTCTATTCAATTCCACTAATTCCAAAAGGATTTAATAACTTCAATATCAGATCAATGACCCGCATACAAGTAACGGATTCATCACTCAATTTCTTTAGCAATGCTACTTATTTTATGCAAAACGGAGAAGGACAAATACATCGGGTAGTACCTGCCAATTAATCCTACACACCATGCACTTGAGCAACAAAACCGCTCACCTTCTACTCCTTCATGACTACATGAGCAACGAAAATGCTGTGACAGAGGTCTATACAACACTGTTCTGTATTTTACACAAGTTCTAAGTTCATACCCACAATTGGCATCCACATATTTGTGGTCATTATATACAAACATTCTCTTACCGCGAAGTGGGTGATAGTAATTGCGCACATTTACAATTTCTGTCCATAGTATTAGAAGCATTACAATTTACAATATTATTGCATCCAACAATGTACAATTCTTCCACTTTTACAACATAAGTAAATGGAAAAAATGGAACACGTAATAACAAACATTGTTACTTAGCACTAGGAGACAAATCACATGGGTCTATATACAACACAGAGGTGCC
Organism: Rhytidiadelphus loreus; assembly: GCA_947034895.1. NCBI lineage: Eukaryota > Viridiplantae > Streptophyta > Bryopsida > Hypnales > Hylocomiaceae > Rhytidiadelphus > Rhytidiadelphus loreus. The sequence continues at coordinate 65,818,979 of OX344763.1, read as the reverse complement.
ATTCAAGAACACCTACAAACACTTTAGCTCCATGGACTAATTCCACGTTTAGAGCAAAAACATGACGTCCATAGTATACACAATATTTACTGCTTCTAAGACACAATACACTTGTCATTGTTTTGACGTCAACATAGCAGAACACAAACTACAACCCACATTGTCACTTCAGCTAAACACTTCAAACTGAACTTGGTTTCTAGTAACTTCTCTGTTGAACCCCGTCAACCATGTCTTCAAAATGGAAAAACTGCTTCATAGATACGTCTTCAGAGTCAGAATTTATCATTCATACCCATATTAATACCAAGACCTTCATCCGTAGTCAGTTCCCTGGTTCATTTTTATAATCCACCACTCAAAATATAGCAAGTAAAAAAAATAACTACCTTAAACAGAAAGTGAACACATTATCTGATGTCACTGATTTCAGCATATTTGTCAGCAATACCTACGTCACATACTCTAGTAGTGCTACATCAGTTATTGTGAACAAGAAATGCGAAAGTGGTCACCTGAACTCATTCTCTTACTAGACGATGCATGCACTTTCGAAGTCCACGACTTCCCTCCTTCCTGCATGAGCTTAATTGTAGCTTCCAACTATTCAATATAATCATCTTTCGACATTTCATCATCTTCTATGTCTCTGACATTTTTGTTGGCGATGTCTGAGGCTACTGCAACTATGTCCTCATTCGCACCACCGTATCCAATGCGTCCTTCCTTCTACAACCCACCAACCCACTTTTGAGTAGAATGCCCCAGGAGATCAATTGCTAGAGGCATTACACGCAATTCATATCATTGAGATAGGGCCAATTAATATTTTCTTCACTTCCATCAAAGATAGTGTGAAGTCCACACAGCACACAATAGAGAACACAATGCTTTTTATGAAAAACAATGACCATTACATGCTCTTACCCTTCTGTTCATAGAATTGAAGCTAGGAAGCAGTGACATGTGAGCTTCTATGGCTAACATTAAACAACGAGCATATCTAACATTACACAGACAATCTCAAAAAACATAATTCCCACTTTCCTCATATAGTACCCGATAACTGTGATAGAGAATCCCAAAGACTAGATATAAAAATACATTTACGGAAAGGAAAAGCTGGAATATCCTTAACCTCAATGACGCTGACAGCATGATGATGTGAAGCTTCATCAAAACCGACATCACAATGTTCTGGACTTGAATTTCTCATATTTCTTCGGATACAGGTGTCTCCATGCACTCTTTTCACTTTTGATGAGTTTCTCTCTTCCTTCAAAGTAAAAATTGTTGTTTGTTTTTTCTTATGTCCTCCATACCCTTTGTCTCGCAGCATCTCCTCTTCGACTTCACTTGGATCTGGTGACCTCCCCAATAAGGAGCGCAGCTTCTCCCGCACGCCGTCTATTCCCCTTCTTCCGGTTCTACCAACTACTCGTCGACAAGCGTTGGCATAACGTCCTTGCTCCGATTTCTCCTCCCTTTGCTTACTGGTTGCCAATTTCTCTAGACGGCACCATACTTCGTAGTCTATATTCTTGGGTTGCTTTGCATTGTTTTTTATCATAGATATGAGTTCACCTCTTCTCTTTGTCACCGCTTTCCCCATCAATGCCCTCAAGTAGTCTTGATTCAAGGTCCTAGAGTAATTGAAATTGTCGTCTAGTCTGTCCTTGAATGTTTGCACATCTTCAAAAGTCTGTTTCCGGATGTGTGTACAAGATGGATCGAGACCTATGGCCAACTTGTTGATTTCAGCAATCCATGCTGGCTTCCCCGGGCCATAGGGTTTTCCTTCACGATCCACCATCAAGTAAAAAGGTTTGTTCCCTTCTCTTTGTCTCCTGACTTTCTCTGCCTCCACGGAAGCTTGTTGATGTCGTCGTCGTCTCCTGTCATTGGTTGGAGACAGGTCCACAATGCCCTCCTCCTTCACATCACCGTAATCCATCCAATCCTTCGATCTCGCATCTCTTGACTTCATGGACCTTCTAGGAGGGGACATAGAAGAATATGGTGTTGTTTTCCTTTGCTGAGTAGTTCGACCATGTTCATTTGAACGAGATCTCCTGTGTCAGCGAGAATTCTCAGGTGAAGACAAATCACATTGTTCACGTTGCTGACGCTCCCTACTATAGGATCCACGTGAAGTATGCAAATCTGTAGAGTCGTTCACCCATCATGAGATTTCTTAAAAGTAAACACTTCAACAAACTAATTTTCTTTTTAGACTGCAATATTCTACAAACTTAGCAAATGTCTTATACTTCGTAGTGTACAATGCGAATTGTTTTGCATAGTATACTATACTAAACATGCATCGTAACATGGCATTTGCTGTTTATTAATTTAAATGCCTATTCTTTTACCACTAACAATTATCAACCTTTGAAGAACTGGTGCGCACTTACTTCTAAGTACCTAATATGTCGTACAGCCTCTCCACATACAAAAGGCCACTACGGAAGGAAAGAAAAGTTAACGGACCTTCTCTACTTTGAAGTGCTACCAAAACGAAGATTTTGTGGAGAAACATAATATATGCTTTGGATGTGAAAACTACTGTACCTTCATGAACTTTGTGAGAAAATGGAAATTTAGCATATTCTCCAAAGTGGTGGGCACTCCTGTCTCGATGACCTCTACTCCGTCTTACAGGGCTCCATGATTCACTTTCTGCATCACTTGAAGATCCTATCACCCGTTTGCTCCTAGACTTTCTCTTCACAAGAGATTTGTCAGTGTGTCGTCTACGGTGTGCGCGCTCTTTAACCTCTTCTACATTGTGTACATCACTTCTTTCCACTCGTCTGACTTCACGTAGCTGCACACAAGTTTCCAAAGAATGAGTCAACCACATCTACTTCTCTACATCGTCATAATATACAAATAATGTAGGAGTCTTTCACTACTAGAAAATGATGGATTCATTACGTTTTTCTGCCAAATTTTTGAACATTATAAAAGCAACACCTATTATGAGCATGCAAACTATCGGTACATGTACACAATAAGCGTTGATTTATCATATTTCAAAACCTCTCAGGAAAAAAAACCAAACAAACACTCTTCATAATACTGTTTTGTAATGAATCAAAACATGTACACTAAACTGGGTCAACTGATCTTCTACTGCAATAAAATTTTAAAAAAAAAGAGATACACGATAGTACCTTGGTACTGAATATGCAAAAGGGTTCAATATAACAAACAGATAAAAGTATTACTCACAACAAAAAACCTTCTTCTTAAAAACTTGGGGGGACATGTAATTCGTCTCTTAAGACATTGCAAACCACCGTGCTGTTATCAACACGTAAAAACAGTCCACAGATGGTTAGGTTACAGACATGCTTTTTTTCATAGACAATGCTTTGCAGCAACTCGTGGACGCAAAACACTGCACATTATGCCTGCCGAAATCTTAAACTAACTCTAAAAAGTCAAAACAACAATTACACATCTTTCGTTAGTTATGACTGGAAAGCGGTACTTACGTCTCTTGCCCTTTTCTTTCATGATGAAAGAACAACAGATGTTTGCTGACTTTGATGTCCTCGACTCGTTTGCCCTGAATCACTGTCAGAGTCAGCGGCAATATGGATCCGCAAAGGAAGGCTACATTCTTGCTCAATTTCGTAATGTGGGATGACATCATCTACAAACTCGTCAACTGGCTCATTGCCTGGACGCCGGGCTGGAATTGTTTTCCTTTCCTCCTCCGCTTTTTCCAATATTGCCACACCATTTTCTTTTCCTTCGAAGTTCTCCTCTGACCACAACAAAAATTTCATATCATGAGACCATGGACTTATTAGGTGTACTGTACCCTTCAACTTCACATTATAAAACGACCACAATAACATTCAACTAACTTTTTGTTACACTCTTTGCAGACGGCACTAACAAATACAATATGCCCAACAACAACAACAAAAAAGTCGAATTCGAAGAGCAGTCAAAATGAGTTACGCCCACAACATTTGGTACTACAATATTACCTATCAAAACACTATGTCCAGAGTTCTACAATTTCTAGTTGGAGTGAAAGATTAAAGGTTAACATTTGACTGCAAAAGTAACCTGGCTTGCAGAAAGTATGATCTACTTTCATTGTTGCAACTAATTCTATAGCCATTGTTTGAGCAAATCATTGTACGTTGTCAACATTCGATTATTTATACTATTACACTGCAAATATGCCATCCTCTTCACCAAATGCATGCGCTCCAGGTTCCCAAAGGATTGAACTTCCTAACCTGTAGAATGTACAACTCGTGAGGAATGTGGAGGGGAGACATGACGTAAATAAACCCCTGCTGCTCTTGAACCGTTATCTCCATCCTCAACAGTACAATTTTCCTTCACCAGTGTCGTATTTTTTGTGATTGTTGCATGTGGCGATATAGTACGAACTGTTCTCCCCAAGGCTTGAGCGTCTTCCTTTCTTTTGCGACGAAGTTCCTCTACATCTGCTATAGCAGTTGCAGAAATACCGAGCATGAAGTTGACGGTTGATGTTGTTAACGACTTGGTTTTCTTCATTCCTTTTGGGGCTCCTGCAGTCGCTGCAACTGACTTGCCAAAGGGCCGACCCCTCTTCCTTGGCTCCACTTGCGTGTTCTGTGCATCAAATTGTTCTGTAACAAACACTTTCGACGCTTTCGAAATAATCGACTTCGGCATTGGGATTCTAGCAATTTTTTGAGGGGGAAGATTGCCACGCGTGTGGCAAGTCTTTCATCTTTCGTCGAGTAACCATCTTCTTTCAATTCACCTGCCACACAGCTATGTTATTAGAAAGTTTTTTCAAACATTGTCGAATTTGATAGGGCCATGTACAGTACGTTTATAAAGCTATACTTCACTACCTTTAGTCATGTCTTGCTTACTAGCTTCACTAATTTGCTTCCCCTAAATGAATTCAGAGCAATTTTAGTTGATTGGAACAAAGACACCAATTAGTAAAACTCAAAAAAGGACTTCTAATTGAAGATTTCTGAAATGAACTACTAATAGCATCAACAATTTCAAAGAAGCAAGGATCTAACGGCATTCTCATCATATACAGAATTCGACCTAATTCAACTACGAGGAGTTCAGCACATTCCCAAACTACTTCTACGCGCACTTCAATCCATGCATAAACTGACTATATGCTTTTCTTTTTACAGGGCTTACCCATCGTTTGCCTATAGTGGACTTTTTACTCTAAAGACTGCCTTAGTTTGGAAGAGATTTAATGATTTTATATTAAAAAAAGAAGCTAAACTCATATTGTCTTTGAACAAGAGAATTCTGAGCACACAAAGCTACAGAAAATGAACGCGTCGTCTAATTTAGTACTCACAGTCACCAAATATGATGACGAATTATGTAGCATTTTTTTTAGTAAATTGAAGAGCATGAATGACCCCTGTCTGCAATTGTCAAGTAATGGTTCACTCCCTGTGCAAATATGTTTTCTTTTGCTATGTCAACAATTAATGTTCTGGTACTATGACACAGGACCTCGAACTTATTGGAAAACCTATTTTATCGTCTACACTGAGTATTTTCTTGATGAACGAACTCTATCTTTTCCTTGGAGTAAGAAGTCCTAATCTAAGTTATGCAAGTCGCAAGCATGGACTCTTACTGCTACGTGGCTCTTGAAATTACTGCCAACGTTCAAATGCATATTGTCATGTACAAAACTAGTTTCCGTATATTAAAATTCTTTCTTGCAGAATTCCTTTAAACAACGTGTGAGAGTTCCCTGCTAGGGATGCGATTTCAGTTTTCCGTCTGTACCTAAGTAATTCTGATGCGAAAGTTGTCGAAAACAAAGGAAGCACATCTTGTTGTCAATTGCGCGTTCTTCTGCACAGGTAGACTTCACTAATGTCGTTCTTGACGTTGTCTTCCACCGGTTTCAAGAACAGCAATGCAGGGTTGCAAAAAGAACCTAGATGAAGACTTCCAAGTAGCACCGCTGAATTGTTGAGAAATTCCTCCATTGTCAGAGTTGTTTACCAAAGTGCAGTCTCCTTTAGGGTAGTGTGCTTAAACGTAGCACGACTGCAATTGTACTAAACTGTAGTGAAATGTGAAGAATTTCTTACTTTCCCTACCTGCATTAGTGAGATCCAGTAGTCGTTAATGAAGTTTGGTTGACAAATGTTCCCAACGAATGAATTTCATCCAAAACCACGTTAGGGTTACAATAAGGCACATTTATCGAGACTGATTTACAGGTAGCTCCTCATCCGCAGCACACAAAGCAATTGCGGTGCCATGGTTCAAGGTAAAGTTCTGCAGATGCACATGGGCCACTCCACATTTAGGCATTCGGTAGTTTTGGCTACATTGAAGAAGGAGAAATCTTCCTGATAATTATGACTGTCTGATCTACTGTATTCGTGGCACACACTACGACAATGAGAATTTAACACCTTGTTTTAGGGAGGCGCATTCAATGGTTTTGCTAAATTTAAATTGCATCTTCGTGGACGGCATTGAAGTGGGCGGCGGCATACTCCTCTACTGGGCGAATGACGGTCCCCTGCATTACCACAATGTGGTTAAGAATAACATGTTGTTGGGGAACTGCACAATGGGAAAAGGTATGGAAACTAAAATGGAGTCCACGAGATACATAGCCTCCTCTATTCGTCCATGGTTTAGGGTTACAGTCATAGTGCAAAAAAAGAATGTCCGTGGAAATTGACTGCACTAAGGATCCTTCTGTTCGTGACTTCGTAGGAGCTGCTCAGTTGTTGTCGTTCTGTTCAGAAGTAGGCTTACGTGAAAATCCAAAGAACTAAACCATGGTCAAGGATGATATATGCACTTTGAAATTCACTTAGACCATGAATTCTCGAATATATTAATAAATTCTGACTTTACAGGGTAGGTCAAGATGAAACCTACGCTCGTACGTTATGTATTTGTTGCTGCTTTCGTAAGAACTTCTACATTCCATTGATCTCACACTTAATTTTTCATCTTCTTACAAGAGATTTTACATATTGTTATGATATTTAATGAAATGAAGTAGAAACAAGAACAGCACATTCTGTAGCCGGAACTGTACTTTTTTTTGCTTGCTTTGTCAAAGTGGAGGTCTTCAAATCAGTTTTCCTCTTACTCTAACTTCTAAGTGTGTCTTGCATTAGACGAGTGTGTTCATTTTCGGCAGTTGATTGAGCCCCTTCCGGCGTTCACATGTGTCGGACTTTGCAGTACTGTAACTCGGAAGAAAGAAACGTACCACCGCGACGTCAAACTACCAATTAGAACGATTGATCGCAGATTCACAGTAAACGGAAAATGAGGCTTCTGGATTGGTATATTGCCAATTCGATTCATCCTGGAAAGCAGTGACATGTGCAATTTGCCTTCAGGTTAGTATTTCTTTGACGCCCATAGTTTGTCCAAAAATTCTTTCCATTTTCACGAGTTTTACGAGACTACTTTCATTGTATGATTTGTTATCCAATGACGTGACATTGTCTGCACACATGTTTCCTTTCTCTATCCAGTAGCCATATTGCTTTGTGAATGGGTTGTTTCAACTAGGGCCAGACTATGCAATTTATCCTCACCCTATGTAGCAATCTTGAAACCCCGCCTATGTTTGGAGTTATGAGTGCTTTGTGAGTGTAACTGATTATACACATTTATTGTTGAGAAGTACTTTAGGTAGTTCTTCACACTACAACTACAGAAACAAAACATGAAATGTCGATTTGTACACCTAGTTCAGTAGTTTTCTTATTTCTTGCTCTTCTTCAATTTATTGCTTCCAAATGAAGATTATGAGGTCGGAATTGTATTACAACTCCGTATTACAATGCACATTCATTGAATTTTTGACAGAAGGGTCCCTCCATCTTTCAACTTATTAGAAAAAGATGAAGCCTGTAGACAGACGTGTTCTGTAGCCGTGCACTCTTCACTGCAACTAATGTTTTAATTAAGCAATAACTGGTTTCTTTGACTCTGATTTTATACGCAGGTCCATAAGCTTGGAGTGGACAAAAGCAGGTACATCTTGTCTACTAGTCTGCACGGTGTTGGTATTAACTCAGTCTTTGCTACTACATCCTGCATTCTGCTGAAAATACAACTACCGGCGTTAAAGGGTTCTGCAAGGCACAAGACGGCCACGCTTACAATTAGAGTGCGGCCCAGAGTTTTCTACTTCCCCTACACTACATCAACGACGAAGACATGCAAAGTAAACTAATCGACTGGACAGGAACGTGTGCATGCAAATTCAACCATCAAACGGCAAATTTTTGTTTTGTTTTCCATCGAAAAATGTTGTAGACCGTACCTTAAGGTTTTCATCAAAGCTTCTATCTGATTTCATGGAGCAGGCGGATTCAATGGGAGACAAAGGGATTCACATGTGGTAGGTACCATTCAGTTCTCTATTATTTACATAATGCAGGGTGTGCTTTTGAATCATCTTGCACAACTAGTCCATCTTGAATTATGTGCCAACTGAATTTCTCTTGAAGTTTCTAAATTCACCATCTGAAATTGCGTGCCAATCCATGTGCAATTTTTTAGCCTGTTGTAATGCATGTACCCTTCTTTGGAAAAAGCGATAAAGTGAGTGTAATTATTCTTACTAATTTCAGATGCTCTTCGGGATCACACGAAAAGCTATTTCACAATCTCAAGTGGATTGTACATCACTGTTGCGGACTAGTCCAAGAAATCGATTCCGAACAACCCCACGGTTTTAGGTGTAGTTCATTGTCTCCCTCCAAGGTGACATGTCCGGCATTTTATGGTTAATAATCAATTACTTATTGAATTTAAACTCCAATTTTGAAGATTACATTATATAACTTAGCCTGCACTGTAGTTTATATATTTTTTCTTCAGGGTCTGGACAAGTAATGTGAACAGTCTAGTTTTCTGTATATGAAAGTACGGTTGTACTGGTTAATCTTCTCTTTTAGCAAATGCTGACGTCATGCAATGTATGTTGTAAGAATTTTCTGATTTTTGGATTGGTTTAAGTTTCTATTGGTTCAACTTTATATTTGTTCCTACTGCTAAGAGTGGGATTAATAGTGTGGCGCAATGGGCACAAATACAAGCACTCTTTGTGATTTCGAAAATCAACAACTACATGGAAACGCTCTCGGCTTCCCAATGATCAGAAAGGAGGCACATGCACACGTATGAAGTTCCTTCCAACAAGCAAGGTGACTGATTGTATTCTAGACGTACTCTAGTAGCAATTGTGCAATACAAATTTCAAAGTCAGAACATACCAGTTTCGTGACCTCTCCTTTTAACCATTGTTGTTTTCTCCATCGTTATTGAGGTATTCTTGTATTCTATGTAGTTCTCACATCGACTGATGATTTCAACTACAACAACGTTTCTGGCCGTGTTCGCAAACTTGCTTTTTTAAACCTACAGGTAATCTTCATCAAAAATCTTTGATTTCTGTCATCTAAGCATGAGATTTGTAGATTTTGTACTCTATATTGGAATTGTTTTTGGTTTGGTTGCACAGTGTTCATGAAGTGCCTTTCCTAAGGGTAGGGAAACTAATCAGGATTGACTACATACAGTTAGCACAGGACTATATGTCGATATGAAAGCTACTGCTTGTGAAGTGACATACTTATAGCTTCTACTAAATAGTTTCAGACGTTCACATGCATAGTTCGGGTCTATATGATCCTCACAGACATCTTCTTTATCATGTCTATGATGAGATAAACGCCGTCTAAGTCCTCCATTAGTAGACAGTACACAGACTCTTCAAGTTGGGCTGCTAAAACCTAATGCAAAAGAAACCGTTATGTAAGGTTATTTGTAACAGATAGCCTTCAGAGAGGGCACACTGTACATGATCAACACATTCATAGTTATTTTAATATTTTGTCAAAAATTACAGAAAATATTTGACTATGAATTGAACAGCAGAATCTTGAGGGGAACTATTGAGTACATCATAATAAACGACGTCGGCCTTGATTGTAGTATATGGTTAACGGTTTAAGAAAACTTTGTGGAAGTTCAAGGGATTCGTGTTAAGCTAGAATGCTTATGCAGTTTCGGTGCAGTATAGGAAATTACCATAAGCGAAAATGCAGTGCTTCCACATTGGTGCTCTGAAGAGATCGACTAGTAAGAGGTAGTTGTCATTTGGAAGTGTACTCTTCGCTGGTCATGCATTGAAGTAACGTCATGTCGCACCAGTAATTTGGAGTGTTCCATCATCCCCGAATGATGGTTCACTTTGAACATAATGTTTTACTAAGCTTATTTTTTAAACAGTAGAAAAACATTTCCTTGTGGTGAAATTTATTTAGATTGCAATGAACATAGACAATGTTTTCCACTATTTCTAGTGATACAAAATTTGGAACCTTTCTTGTTTAAGCTTTTTACAATATAAACAAATTTCTGGGCAATCATTTCAGAATGGAGTGAGTACTTCCTTGTCCATAGGGGATGCAATCTTTGTAAGCAGTTATTACTAGTGGCCCAGGATATGTTTGTTCAATGCATTACTATAATTCATTGCGCAATTCAAAGAGTGCAGGGTTGGCAGTGGTCAGAGGAGCATCTTTGCTGTGGACTTTCTGCTCATGTTGTACATGTAAAGGAGCAGTTGGCTCTTTCTGGCTTTCTTAACATGTAAGTATTCTTTCATGCTGACATTGAATGCTAATACCAAGTTGTTTTTTGTTTATGAGTGGACAAATATTAGAAACTCTTTTTGTTCATTTGGCTTTCAATTTCGTAGCCAATTTTGTACCCTTGTCCAAGTTCAAGTAGCGAGCTTTTTTTAGAATGTAAGCTGTTCCTCTCTAAATGGAATAGGACGTCAACATTGATGCTGACTACAATTTATTGCTAGCATCAAAGGCATCCACTATCCATGTTTAGTTGCGCCGTATGTGCTATGCATGGCATGTGCCTGACTTCATGGCGAGGCCATTTATTTATTCCTAAGACAGCATATTATATATTTACCTTTTCATATTTGTCGAATTCAATTGACATAGATAGGCTGGCTTCAGGTCAAGAGACCTTGGAGTGCTTGTAACACGGAGTAGAATATGGTGGTAGTAGAAGGTGGAATTTCAGTTTCTGACATGCATATATATTCGTGCATGTCGACTGATATGCAAGGGAAATATTCACTTCAATCTATAAGAAAGGATATTGTGAGGACAATCAGAAAATAAGTAACAGGATAATGTACAAGTTGAGTTCAGTCTTTTATCATTTCATTTTTTACATTTCACTAGAATAGTTCTCCCATTTAATAGGTGAGGGTGCTTCACCAATGTCCCTTGAAGTAGCATTATACGCTTCTACCTCAGTATAGTCCAGCAAAAGATGTAAATGTTGTTAAAATTATGTGAGCTATTCTCAAACAAAGCTCAAATTAATTTAAGAGATCTCCAACTATATTGAAACATCCTTTGGTAGAATTCTTCTAGTCAATCACTTTAGATGATTCTAGTGGGCTTGCTTAGAATTTGGCAGTAGCAATTGTAGCTGTAATAGGAGTAGGGAAAATATCAAATGATTATCTTCCTGGTTGTCTAGTATTATTCAAATTCATGGTTGGACTCTTTAGTTACTCTCTTGATATACAAGGCTATATAATCTAGAAATTCTCAACTTGTAGATCAGTAGCGTCTATTGTACATTGCACACTACTTCACTTGAAGTGTTACTTCTAGATTCCTCTGTTCTTTGTAGTGCAAGATAGATTTCATGAAATGTTTGCATGCCAGTCATTAATTCTAGTCGGTTAAGTACTGTTTTGTCGTTGCATTTGCGTCACATGTTCATAATGTTTGTTAGTGGTGGTGGTAATTTTAGGTGTTGGATTCTGCAACTTATTATTTGACTGAAGTTTTGGATACATTATTGTTGTTGATAATCAACAACTCAACTCATTGGACAGAATTGTAGAAGATTATGCCTAAAAAAATGAAGTTAACATTCACAAATTACTGGTGCATTGCAGGTTAATACAAGCAATGCACATGTTTGAACTGGCTTCAGTGTTCTATAGTCATTTGTAGATTCATAGGCGCCTCGTTTTCTGTTACTTCATTGCAAAGTTTAGGCACAATGCGTCGCAAAGTTTGTGCCGCTTACCACATCGAGCGCTCTATAGCAACGAGATTGGGATTGTCTCAATACCCTTGCGCATGCACACGCTGTAGAGGCGCTCGGATGAAGAAAGTGGAGGTCGTTGCTAGGCACCACCTTCGACATGGACGAGATCGTTATTTGATTTATCCTGTTATGGTAAGTTTGGATGACCAATCTGAGTAAGTCTACAAGATTCTCCTATGCATGTGTATTGAATGTTATGGACCCCGATGTTTCTGTGGTTGAATATCGTTAAAACACTGTTTCTAAATATTTCTTCTTTTATACTAGAAAACTGATTATAGTTCCTTTCCTGAAAAGTATCTTCTAACTTGTTAGTTGTTGAAGTGGACATACAAATTTGAAAGTGCCATTAGTCGAGGAGGAAAAAGTAAAGGTATATAATAAAAAAAATTCTGTGGTGTGCTACATTTTTTGATGAATTTAGAATAGTACTTGCCTTGTGTGCAGATAGTTGATGGGCGAAATGTGAGGGATCCATCTCGACTTCCTGACACTGAAAAAGAGAAATATCGTCGCCACCAAAGAATGCATGTAGATGGTGAATTCACATGGGAAAAGACGACAGCTATGGATGTGGAAAACATGGCCAAAGATGCGTTTGGTCGCATCGACGACATTCACAACGACATTATGAGTGATGATGGTCAAGCATCTTTGGAAAACATGAACATCGAAGGTGATGTAGGATGTGATGAAGAGAACTTGGAGTACTTGGTTGGAGAATCCACCCAACAAGTTTTTGAAGGCAGTAGTCAAAATCGTCTGCAATGTGCCATTGTATTATTCTCTTTGTGCAGTTTGTACTCGGTGCCGAACACCTTCGTGGATGCCTTGCTGACATGGATAGCTGGAGACCTTCTGCCTACTTCAAATTGCTTTCCGCGAACTGCGTATGAGATCAAGAGTATGTTAATGAAGTTGGGTTTACAACATAAGCAGGTGCACTGCTGTTCAAGTGGCCATATGTTGTATGAGGAAGAGAACGAAGATCTTCAGGAATGCCCGACATGCCAAGAGCCTCGATTCATTGAAGGATCTAATAGAGTTCCCCAACAAGTAGTGCGTTATTTTGATTTCATTAAGCACTTTTTGAGGATGTTCAAGTGTCCTGAGGTAGCAAAATATATGACATGGTATGATTCGCACAAGTGCCGGGGCCAGAGAATGAGGTCTGCATTAGATAGTTTGCAGTGGAAACACATAGATGAGCTTTATCCAGACTTTGCCGAGGTAAAAACAAATCTCCGCTTGGGTCTAGTAGCTGATGGCATTATTCCATTCAGAAATAATGCTATAAAGCACTCGACATGGGTGTTGCTACTCACCATTTACAATCTTCCTCGGCTTCTTACTAAGAAATTTTTCATTTCATTGGCCATGCTAATTCCTGGTCCCAAAGCTGCAACGGCCGACAACATTGACATATTTTTGCGTCTTATAGTACGCGATTTGCTGAAGCTCTGGAGTGGTATTCCAGTAGTGAACATGTCAAAACCAGAAGGACAGAGATTATTCACATTGCGGGCCATTTTAATGTGGACTATAAATGATTTTCTGGCGTATGGGCTTCTATCAGGTCAGCAAGTACATGGGTACAAAGGTTGTCCTCTGTGTAGGCCAGAGACATGTTCAGAATATGCTCATCTGCTACACAAGATGATTTATATGGGGGGGAGACGACACCTTCCTCCAGATCATCCATTTCGTAAGGCCAAAGCTGCGTTCAACAACCACCAGGAATGGGAAGTTGCACCAGAGAGGCCTACAGGTGAAGAAGTGTGTAGGTGGGGGACCGAGAGAGAAGAGTTTCTTCGACAACGTGGCATCGAAAATTCAGACACTGACCCTGTCAAACTTCATGGCGTGAAGCGTAGGAGTGTTCTTTTGGACTTGCCATATTGGAAGGTATGTTTTCTATAGTTACTTTAACATTGGAATTTGTCATTGTGTTGAATAATAGTTTTCACTACAGTTTTCCTTAATAGTGATCTTAATTCAGAGGCTTCTGCTTCAAATTACAATTAATATGCACTAAAAGAAAGTAGAGCATTGCATGCATAGATTAAATATGTATGCATGATGAATAGGAATCATGTAAGTGGAATTCATTTCATTTGGAAGATCTTTTGAAATGGTTTTCCTGTACAGTGTACAAGAAGATGGTTAAATGATTTCCGATTATGGTTTGTCATAAACCCTAAAGAATGCAGTGTTCAAATTTTGGTCTGTTGAAATTTTTCTTCTTTACTGACCATGTTGTACCTCATATTAAAGGTATTAGAGGAGTTGCATGCTTATAATGAACGTTGAAGATTTGTTGGGTATATTACATGACTGGATCTTGTTGCATTTAGTTTAGCTTTGTGTAAATGATGTAGTTGTGCTTCAGTGTACTGTAGTTATGATGTGCTTCATTGTAGGTATGACGTAGAACAAAATGAAGTTTCTTATTCTTGGAGTGCTTGCAAACGATTTATAGTTCGAATTAAGGCTATTCCGTTAGGTACTCGTTGAAGATTAGCACGGTTTTCATGAATTATGTCACACTTACAAAGTCTTCTAGCACTCCTAAAATGAATAAATAAGTAATGTCCCACAAGTCTTGTATCTAGTATTGGTATTATCCTTTCTGCACATCGTTTTTAGTGTAGGTCATATAGGAAGGTGACTAGGTGAATGACAAACAAGATTGAAGGGTGTGCATATGCTTCGCAACTAGGAAGTTGGAGTTAGTTTTTGTTTCTGTCACATTTTCTTGAATTGGTGACCATTTATTAAGAAGTCTTTAGAAAATTCAGCAGTTCGTTTTAACTACATGTCATTGACTTCTGGGAAGTGACAATGAATAGGATTACGAACTATAGCATTTTATAGAACGTGTGGAATATCCGAATACCTGATCAATTACTCTACAAAATAAGGTGAAAGTGTGTCCTGACTTTGTGCATGATTTAGTTTGTTAGGATTGGCAACCATACTTTCCAAGTTGTATCTGTGCACGCATATATTTGTACACTATGTGGAAGCCATCATGTGCAATTTTATTGTGAATTTCTAGGTAGAAATGCTGGATTCCGGTTGGAGAAAGTAATGTACAGTGATTGTCCATGATTTACTCCATGTTGTGTAAGCTTCCCTACTGTTTTTTTTATTTAATTTTTTAATAACTTTTTCGAAACTGTGATTTGGACTTTGGTACTGAAGGTGTAGTAAAGGACTATCGATTGTGTGTGATGAAATGAATCTGATGTACTATGTTGTGATAGGCTTAAGGGATTCCTCAGAAATTTTTTCCCTTGTCAATATAGTATCAGTCTTAGTAGGAATTATTCTTTGGAAGTCTTTAGTGAAGAACGGAAGATGCATCAGAAGATGTTAGATTTTAATTGAAGCAATGAATCTGTACTGTTAGTGTGTCATTTTCTTCATCACGATAGGTGTATTTGCTTGTTTTTTAGTTTTGTTTTCCTATCAATATGTAAGAACTTAGTGGAAACCAGTATATGGAAGTCAACAGTATGTGTACAACAATGGATTTGTGATTTTAGTTCAAGGAAATTCTATGTAGTGGTTATGCATCATGTAGTTCGTCATAATAGGTGCATTGCCTTACTTTAAAGATAATTCGTCTATAAATATATCTTTAATCTGTGGAAATTGTAGATTGCATGTTGTTACTGAGTATGGAGCAGAGTGTTCAGTACAGTAGTTGGAGGAATGAATTTGTAGTGTTCATGCATGGTTGTCGCTGCCATCATGATACCTGAAAGTAGGCTAGTTTTTTCACGCAGCCAAATTTTATTCTATGCATGGGCATATGAAAAGGGATTGTCATATTGAATATCCAGCATGAAATTACTAAGTGCCTTTGGAGGAAATATTTTGAATGACTTGCGTAATATTCACTTTTTTCTTATCTGTGTCAATCTTTCTGTTCTGTGTGTAAAAAGTGATTAGAAATCAGATTGTAAATGTACAATAGTAGATTCTAAATCATAGTGGAAGCAAAAAATGTGAAGTGCATGTCCATGATTTAATATGTTGTGATAAGTATGAGATTTTTATTTTCAATTCCCTTCAATATGTATTTATTTTTTAAGGTATGTCATATGGATTTTAGTAATGAAATTGGAGTAAAATCCTATGGAATTTACTTTAAAGAATTAATTTGAAGTAGTCCATGATGATTAACTCTGTTTTTGTAGTCCTGTCAGGTTGTTTTGGAATTTTTTTCTATCAAAATATATTAACTTTGTGGAGAATACATGTCATTTGATTTTCAATAGTGTTTATATGTCAAGAAGTATATACAATCATAGTTGAAAGAATAAGCCTGAAGTGAGTGTTAATGTTTTACTTAATCATGATAGGCATTTGAACTTCTTTAATTTTTTCGAACTTGTCAATATTCCTTGCAGTTTCATCTTGTGCGTCATGTACTTGATGTGATGCATTGTGAGAAGAATATATCGGAGAACATTGTGAAGACGGCGTTTGGTGAAAAAGACTACCCAGCGGTCCGAGCAGACATGGAGGCACGGAACATTCGACCGCATATCCATCTTCAAAAAGTTGGCCCTAATAGTGATAAGTTGTACATGCCAGATGCGACATATGTGTTATCAACAGAAGACAAGGCCAAAGTCCTCCGAGTGTTGAAGTCGTTGAGAACACCAAGTCATTATGTTGGTGCTTTGCATACTAAAATCAGTAAAGGAAAATTGTCTGGTTTGAAGTCGCACGACTTCCATGTATTACTGCAACAAATTTTGCCCTTGTGTTTTCGCAGGGTGCATAACAAGTCTTTTGCTAAGGCGGTTATTCCTTAAGCAGAGTGTTCCAAAAGGTCTGTGCCAAGACAATAAATGGTGAGGATCGACATCAACTCACGATAGATTGCGCTGAGACAATGTGTTTGATGGAGAAAGAGTTTCCGCCCTTTTTTTTTTATATCATGGCACATTTGCCGAACCATATAGTGGAAGAGGTTTTTTTGTGTGGACCCGTTCACAGCAGGTGGATGTACCCTTACGAACGCTACTTCAAGACATTAAAAGGATTTGTGAGGAACTTGGCCAAACCAGAAGGTAGCATTGTACAAGGTTACCAAATTGAACAAGCTCTAGGATTCATAACAGAGTATATGTCAGAGTATACGATTACTACACGAAGAGTGTGGGATGACAAGGAGGAGCCAACAATGGTGGATGAGATTCTGGAGGGCAAGGGGAAACCTCGAGAACTATCAGAAGATATGAGGAATGCGATGCACGAATTCGTGCTGGACAACGCAGTACACTTGCAACCATATCGGGAGTAATTTCTAAGTCTAAATAACCTCCTTTTCTTTTCCAGCACTATACATGTTGCATTTTACTGATTGTAGCTTTCAATGTGGTCATGATTGAGTCCATCGAATGGAAGTGGTCTCAGTATAGACATCTCTTGTCTTTCTACATGAAGGACCGAATTTCTGGAGGAAGGCAGGTGGAGGTCAATGTCCCAGTTGGTGACCCCATTACTTTTTGTAACATGTCAGTCACAGAAATTGAATTAAGAAATTGTATATGTAGTTTTGTATTTACTTATCATAATTTAAATAGAGTAATATTGAATGTTGAATATGTTGCAGGAGATATGAAGCGATGTGTGCTGAGCAAGCACTAGCACGAGCAGAATTTCGAAATGTGCATCCTAGAAGGAACGGGACAAGATGCGTACCTTTCCTATTGCTTTGCAGGAACTACCGCCTTTTTCTGAGTAGTTGAGAAGAGAAATTGAGGATGCAAAAGAAGGAGTCATTGTTCCTGAAGATGTGGAAGACTCCTCCAGACCTCCATCTCTACTAGCACAACGATATAGAAGTATGTATGCCTACGGTTATCACTTTCGAGTGAAAAGTGCTGAGGGGAGCTTTAGTAGAACTTGTGACTCAGGGGTCGCCGCCATGTTCCGTAGACCGTGTCAATCAGGTAGGGGAGATCAGAATCCAAATCATACGGCAGTCGAATACATAGGCCAAATATTAGAGATTCTAGAGCTGAACTATGGACGTCATTGCATAGTGTTGCTAGTTTGTGAATGGGTGAAAGCAAACTATAGGGGGAGGAATGCCACAATGAAGAAAGATGAGTGGGGATTTACTATGGCCAATTTCAATTCACTTATTCCATTTGGGTATGAGTCTTTTGCATTTCCAAAGAATTGTGATCAAATTTTCTTTTCGGACGATGAAGATGAGCCCGGGTGGAAAGTAGTCCTCCGAACTGAGGTGAGGGGCCGTAGAATAGACAGCGACATGGAGGAAGAACAGGAGCCTGAGATTTTTAGAATGGGAAATGAAAATGACTTCGAAGGACTAAGTGCTACATCAGTTATTGCAGAGACCAATGTGGATCCTCTTCCTACAGATAGGAACATTGAAATTAACGACATTCTTGGAGAAGGGGTGGAAGATGCATCGATTTTTTTTTATCAGGAGGTAGGAGCATCTTCTTCAGATGAAGACAATTGACAAGAATAGTAGTAATCAGCATTGCTGATGCGTTCTTGCTGATTTAAAAGGTCGATACAAAAGTTTTTTGTTATTTTGTGTGTGACAAGGAAAGTGCAGAGGAGGACACCGTGATTGTAGAGCATGAGGTGCGTTCCAGGAAAGGCATGATGTTGAGGTCCAGAAATAGACATTGCTTTGAATTATTTGTTTTTCCATGTAGTGACAGTCATCAGACATTTGTTAAGATTGGCTTGTAAGTATGGGTTGGTTGTTGAGAATTGAATTGGGCCTATTGGGTTATGTGGTTTTCATTGGAGGTGAGGTATATGTGAGACTTGACGTAAATGAAGAGTGAAATTTTTTTATATAAATATTATTTGAAGACTGCTCTTCACTTGCCACATTGACTGTAGTATGTTTTTTCAGTAGAATTTTTGTGGGATTCTAGTGACTTGTATTTGAAAAAAGAGGTCGATTTTACGCAAGCAACGCAGTTGTTGTATACTACAATGTGTTCGCTTGTATTGTTGTATTATTGCAAAAGATAGATAGTGGAACTTCATTGCATTATTCTTTCTTTTGGTAATTTTGATTGATTTATAGTCCCTTCATTGAAATTCATTTTGCATTTAAGTGACTTGCAGTCAAAGGGAAATCTTGCCCTGAAGCAGACGTTGGTTGTGTATTAATGATGCAGAATGAGGGAATGAAGGAGTACCTTTGAAAGGCATGAGGTATGTACAATGAATGGGATGAAGATCGGATGTTTGTATCTGCCTTCTATAGCTGTCTTCGCATTGTTCGCTAAAGAAGTATGTTTGTGATGCCAATCTAGTGAAGGAGGATTGTTTGCTGTTTGACAAATGAGAATATGGATGTGTGTACAGGATTTGTGTTAAAACGTGATGATGTTGTTTACCTCAATGACTTTAAATTCCATGACATTGAGTTCTTATTTTAAAAGAGAAGTTAACAGAGGTAGAAAGTCCTTTACTTCAGTTCCGAAGGCTACTGAGTTCCTCAAATCGCATGAAGAAATCTTGAAGACAAATTGAAAGAATGTATGAATGCAAATTGAAATTGAATGTGCATACCTGGAAGCGAAGTGTATATTCATGGGTTCATTGCATGTGCATCTGAGAATGAGTTTTGTTTTTGTTTTTTGTGTCAAGTTTCGAGGAGGCTGAGTACTTCATATTTCTGTTTCGTTTTGTAGATATATATGGTGGATGGTTTATGTGAGTTTCTGATGTTGAAGTTAGAAGGGCACTGAGTAAGTCCTTTCTTTCAGAATAGGTTAAGTTTTCCATGTCTATCTTATAGTATTTGTTAATATGTGTTCTGGAATCAGTATTTTAGAGGTAGGTGTTGTTCTAATTATGAATTTTAGACGATGCAATTTGCTCCTTAGATTGTAGGTGACAGTTTGTTAGTTAGTTTGTTTTAAGAAAATGAAACAGGATTTCATTGCAAAGAGAGAAAGAAACAATCGCCAGCCACATCAGGGTTGACAGGGCGTCCGGACGTCCAGAGTCCGCGGACGCTGACCCCAGGACGTCTTTTGACATACCTGGCGGTAGATGGCGTCCGACCGCTGGACGGGCGGACGGCTGATTCTTCCGAAGGTACAAGAGCGGACGCCCCGTCGGATCAGAAGCGGACGGCCCGATGGAGCAGGAGCGGACAGGCCGACAGGGCAAAAGCGGACAGGCCGACGGGGCAGGAGTGGACGGCCCGACGGAACAGGGGCGGACTGGCGACCGGATGTCCGTCCGCTCGTCGGGGGCCCGTCCGCTTTGGACGGTGACCGTGCGATGTGACGGACGCCGATTTTCCACCGTTCGATCTTGCCGTCCGCCTGTGTGCCGTCCGATGTTCCCGTACGTGGATTCATGCCGTCCGACTGCATAAATAGCGGAGAGTACGGCTTATTTTGCCACAATCGTTTCCCTTACGGAGTGGGTGATCTAGTGCCTAAGGCTCTGTGCGCCTCTTCCGTTTTGGTGTGCAAATGATTGTGATCGAACCCTAAATTGTTTCAAATGTAAGTGCGAATCATTAATCATTTAACAAAGCTTACCATGCCTCGCGATAACAAATCGAAGTCCAGTAAGAAGGGCAAATCCCAAGACATAAATTGGGATGATTGGGACAACCAAATGTGTGTAGCTAAACCGGGATGGGAAGAAGAACCCAAAAAAACTTGGGACTGCACAACGTGCAGGAAGTACATCAAAATGACGCACCTCTCCAAAATATGGTCCAGAGAACGCGCAGAGGTGCAAGTTCGTCGTTGGGAAGGACAAATTTCCACATGCCAAAGCAAACACTTTGTTCATCGATACGAGGAAGTAACACGTTCAGCTCAAATACGGGACTCCAAACCGAATTTAATGAACTATTCCAACATGAGCATGGTTTGGGCGGAGATTGTACTCTACAAAGATGTAGATTGGCGCAGAATTTACGGAAAAGATGTTACCCACTTGAATCGCAGTGATGTAGTACTTTATATCAGTTGGACTGGACCGAGCGATTGCATGCCAGAGTGGTCTAATCGAGGCTAGTTTGGATTTCCACCGGTTGTATTGCCGGATGCAAAAGATGAATGGTCAGGTGATGATGATGAGAAAGACACTCCAACACCCGCGAGGATGGAAGAGAGGCACGAGCGTACAGAAGATCGAGAGGACATTCAATACCAATAAGAAATGCGAGAGGCAATGCAAAGAAGCCTAGAGGACCGTAGTCGACAATATGACCATCATGGGGGGTACAGACCCGATCGTGGTGCATATGGCTCGCAAGATATGCAAAGTATTTCACACGACGATAATGACCCTCAAGGGAGGTATCACAGCTCAAGGACAAGCCACGGAACCACGCATCATTTTGAAGGTAACCAGGGAGGCTCCCAATACAACTTTACGTCTACTGGAGGTGGTTCTCATGAACCTCAAGGAGGCCCTTCTTATGGCGGTTCAACTCAAGGAGCATCTATTCACAATGATTCAATTCCTCCTTCAACTTTTGGAGGTCCATACCACGGACATTATGGACAAGCAAGTGGGCAAAACAGATATGGAGACGACTACTATGGCGGAGGACCATTTCTCAATGTTTATAGGTCTAGTGGTACAGGCCCAAGCCAAAAAGATGACACCGAATCAGAATCTGAGTGAAGTAGATTGGACTATTGGACTATTGGACATTTGTAAGATTGTAGTTGTTGTCTCACAATACAATCAAGTGATTGTAAATTTGTAATCTCTTGCCACATAATATAGAAAGTGACAAGTACGATACAAAGATGTTGGCTCTTAACAGATAGTATTTTCCTATTTGTAAATTATGAATAAAATATATTGTAATTAAGCCCTAAAGCCCTATGGATGTTTTTAGAAAAATGGATTTGTTCGGACCACTTCTACTTTATATACCGTAGAAAAACATAAACATCAATTTCAGGGGGGAATTTAAATAAAGTATGTTGTATATAACTTATTTGAGAGCATGGCGCCAAAATTTCAAAAATTTTGACTGCATGGATTGAAAGATATAGCATTCTAAGCACTGCATTTGAAATTGAGAACGCCTTTAATCTCAGACAAAATTTGAGTAAAGAATTTTTTACAAATTAAAATCTGCAATTTCGGTTTAATTTACAAGACCACAACCCAATTATGCTTTGGAATTTTAATTTCATTTAGGGTTCTAGAATAATGAACGGAAAATTGATTCAAGGAGTTTGGCACTTAAGCTTCTCCTAAACAAAATCAACTTCGCAAAACAACATATTGTATAATTGTATTATTTCAATACAAATGGTGTTGTTACTTTGTTGCCCCCCAATGAAAATTTGGGGGATTCTCTTACATGTGCCATGTACATTTACATGATAGATCATACAATTTAGCACACCACCTTGCCAACCTAGGTGGCTAGGTACCCAACAATCCAACATCAATGATACATCAAGAAGAAGAACTCCAAGTCTACATTTCTCATCCACCCAAAAAAGATGTTTTGTATTTAAATAGTTTGTGTTTCGAAAAATACAAAATGTTCAAAACGGAAAGCCAATTTCACATATATTGGCATACATTGATGGTGTATATATAGTCTATAGTTAGCACACATAGTAACGTACATCCTCACTGATACATTTATCGTTTACTTCTATAATCTATAGTACTATGTAGCACACTCATATATTAATATCAGTGACGGAAGTGGTCATCTGGAATAGGCCAATTGTAAGAATTAGTAAATCGTTGGATGATTTCGGAAAAACTTCCGCCCTCCGCAATCACTGAATTGCAAAGGCGATCTAAGTAGAGGTGAAATACCCTTGCCAAATCGTGGTGGCTAAACCTCATATGTCCTTCATTTTCACGATGAAGCGATGTGTAGGCCTCCGACATGCATAGTTTGTTGATCCGTTGAGCTATTCGACCAACGGCATATTCCTCCGATTTACGTGACAAAGTTGGAATCATTTCCACATCCGCATCTTTGCGGTGCACGTATGCAATTGAAGGGTCCACCCACCACCTTCGGTTCAAAGCTACATCCCGATCTGCCGCGGATGTAAACGTATACAAAGACTTCATTGGTTCAGTACGAACCGTAGACATGCCCCAATCGCAAACTCCAATGTAAACACGTGATTCATCTTCAGGAAAGTGGAACATGATATTGTCGAGAGAAATATCATTGTGTAGATGACCAGCATTGTGGACCGCATTCATGATATGCACCAATGCCCATGCCAACTCGATGCGCTTCTTTCTCCATCGACCAAGACGGAAAGCTTGAATCACCTCTTCGGGCGTTGGTCGTGAATAAGACAATCGAATGGCAATGTTATCTGGATAATCATTATCGAGAATCAACATTTGCCGCAATGTACCACCATTCCACCAATATGCATACCCTTCATTGTTTGTTGCATGGACAGCGGCAAACCGAATAACTCCGTCATGTGGAATCCTCACTACCATTGATTCGTTTTGGTGCTCCAACTTCGCAAGTTGAGGACGAATCCGTTGTTGATGAGATATCTTTGCAGCAAATTCCCAAAATGTCGGAATCTCATGACATCCTTCAATTCGAACCCTGCGAATTGTTGCGTATCCGCCCTTCAAAATTTTGTCATCTTGTAGAATCACCCTTGTTGTGTCTGGTAGTGCTATGAGATGCCGTCGTCCATGTTGCAATTCTACATCTCCTTCATCCGAAGTCCACCAACCCAATGACCCTCGCCGATTCCGTCTCTTTGCAAACGGAGCGCAACGACGAACAAACAAGTCAGCTTTGAGAATGACTTGTTCAAAGCTTTCATCACTTGCACGGTGTTCCCTCTCGTATTTTTCTAGGATCACCTTCGCATTCTACAATGCGTCTTGCACCCTGTTCTTTAGAAATTGTTGGAAGCCCTTCTTCTCCATTTCATGAATCCATTCTGGAACGTTTAGAGCATCCGTGAACTTCTGTGTCATATCCATCTTGAATTTGTCTACACATTCCTCTTGGTATCTCACATATTTAGTGTGAAGAGACACAGTAGTTTCCGCCTCATAAAACTTCACAATGTATTCAATCAAGAATGCTTTGCAAGCATTGGAAGGAAGTTCACGTGCTGAGTCAATATCGGGCACCACATTCTTCCCCTTCGCCGCTCTCTTCGGTCTCGGCATCGTAGAAAGTATGAATTTTTAGTCCCAATTTAATTCATAAAAAATTACAGTCCACCAAGTACACATAAACTGGAAAAAACGGGCAAAATATAGGCCAAAACCCAACTCCTACCTTCCCTACGAAAGGAGCCAATGGAGGATAAACCACCAAGCTCTCCGCTCTCTCTTGCAAAGCACAAGGGGGAAGGCAAAAGTGAGAGTGGACGGGCCGTCCGCACCGCCTTATATGAGGCGGACGGCCTCGAAGTCCGCACGAGCGGACGGACCCCGAAGCGGACAGCCAACGGTCCGCCTCGCTTCGGCCGTCCGATCAAACGGACGGATCGGCAGTCCGCTTCATCGGACGGCCAAAACAGACCGCCCAGCCGGACGCCGACTCCGCGACGCGGACGGCAGCGCTAAAATCGCGGACGGCGATCAACAGGTAGACGGCGGCCTGCAGCATGCGGACGGCGGCTCCGACGGGCGGACGGGGGCTCCAGCAGGCGGACGGCAGCGTGGGAACGGAGGACGGCGGGGTCCGCCTAAGCGGACGGGGGTGGGATTTTGAAGTAAATCCTGCCCAAATTGATCATTACGGCCTTAGGGGTCTTTGAATCCTTGATGTCACCAGCTGGCTGGCCCTCCGGTTCAATTTCATTTTTAATGTGGTTCCTTTGTGCCAATGGCGCTGGGATTTCATTTGATCTAAAAATTAAAAAATAAATAGAAAAAAGGATGTGTGAATTTAGAAATTATCTAAAAGATTCACATATTTTTGTATGTTGTTTTTACGTGCATGCATTGAGTTTATAATTTTGTCTTATTTTCTAGGGATGCAATTGAATTTCCTATGATATAAATTTTTAAATGAAATGAAGAATTGAACACATGGTAATTTAATTTTACTTATTTGAACTTCGAGAAAAAACTTAAAGCTTCTCATTGTCCAAATGAAGCTACGAGGTTTGTTTCTTGTATGTCAACACCTCATAAAATGGTCATTTCAAAACCAAAGACAAAAATTCTTTTAAATGGTATTTTGGGTTTAGGGGATATTAGGGGCTTGCAAAGGTTTCGATACTCTAGCATGAAAATGTGTGGAAGTAGATTTCTAGAAGTCTCCCCCCCCCCTCCCTTTGAGTTGAATGAATTTATTGATTTCCAATGTATTGATTTCCATTCTTTAAAGAATCATAAGGTGCCAAAATATTAGCGCCAAAAATATCAAGTTAAATTAATTCTATAGTATGAAATTATAACTTGCTCAATCACTAGGGTGGGACAACGTGCTATGAAAATAGTGCATACACTTGTCTTCTTATAACCTCACAAGTTCATGTGCACCCTACTAGGCATTCAAGCAAATTTTTTAAAGTCTAAACATCTACATGGTTAGGGAATGCAAGGACAAATGTTTCTTTCGTTGTGGATACTAAAAGGCCATGTTTTTTTTTCATACGTACAACACACTTTGAATGGCTTGGGCACTCAAACCCCTAAAAGATTTGATCCATTGGAAAATGAATCAACTTTGAATATTACATGAATTGGACCTTGGAAATTGTTTGCAATTCAATAACTCCTTTCCATTTTGTTATTAGTTCTATTTGGAATTTTGGGGGGCATATTTGTTTATCCAAAATCAAAGACAAAGGATTGTGATTGTCACCCCCATTTTGACAACGAAAGGCCTAAACCCTAACAAAGGTTTGGAGGCATTGAATTAGTCAAAATACTACCTTTGAGTGGATTTCACTAAAACCCACCCCTCCATTGATGAGTCTGACTGCTTGGGACGCGTGCAGGCCCCCTTAGGTGGCCAGTAAATCGGGACGTGCGCAAGCGCCTCGCTGTCCAGTCCGTCAGTGGTCAGCATTTCTAGACCCTACGGATCCACTTACATCCGTCTGGACGAAGGCCAGCGTGGCGGTTTTAGGGTCCTATTTTTTTTTTAATTTTCGAAAGAAAGCACACAATGTTCCGGACCAGCATCTCGCATGTAGGGATTTTCCCCCACGATTTGAATTACACTTCCTCGGTGTTCGAGCTCGCACAGTGTTTCGAGAGAAGTTGACGCGACCAAGTTCATTTGTCGCGCTGTGGGTTTAGGGTTCAGCTATTGAGGTCTATTAGGGTTTAGGGTTCACGTGCGTTCTGGTTTTGCGACTGTTCAGTGTCGCTGCGGTTTTCATGCAATGGTTTAGAATTCAGGGTTTCAATGTTACGACGTCTGGTGTGCACGGTGCGTCCTACGGACTCTACGGCTGATTGTTGTGGTGGATTGCTTCGCCAATTGCCATCGATGGGCTCCAGCGTTGCGCCACCGTTTTTTATTTAGGTGATTCACACACCCCAGCCACTCTTTGCTCAATGTTGGACTTTCTCTTGGAGATGGCTGTTTTAGTGCTCCGTGGGTTGAGTGTATGAAGGGTGTTGGATTAGTCTGGATTACACTAGGTACTGTATGTTCACATAGCCCAATCCAATCCTTGCAGAATGTTGTGCTTTCTGTGTTTTGGTGCTTTGTGGGATCAGGGTAGAAAGGGCGTTGGATTAGACTTGGTGCTATAAGTTCACGTATCTAAACTTTGTTGCAGGGTTGTGGATTGAGTCTTTCATTGTTAGGGTTTGATGCATATCAGTGTTCAGCTGTGATTAACAGGAAGTCCTGTACATCTGCAAGTAGGGTCCGTAGGATCTAGCTGCTGCTTCTCGTGGCCACGGCATTCAATGGCGACGTGAAGCTTGAATGCATTCTGTCTAGGGTTCAAAGTCCACCTGCGGGGTTGATATGCAAGGGGGACCTGCTATGGGAGCTTCGACAAACGCACCGGCGCCGCAGAATACGAGACACTCAGAAGAATGAGGTAGTTGTTGTAGAGCAGTGTTTCATCCCGACCAGCAGAGTGGACAATTTCATATGTGGTATGGAAACTGCCAACGAAGGTATCCCTTGCAAGTTCAGGGTGATACGAACCAAGAGAGCAAAGGGACCAATTCATTTCGAAGCTTCTGGGAGTACCGCTAATGAATTTATACGGTAAGCCAAGGTTATGACCCTTACACTCACTCACTGTTTTATTGTCATTTTCACATTCCCTCTCCAGAAATAGTAGCGTGAGTAATCCCTTCGTTACAATTGTGCAGGTACCACTGCCAGTATGGTCCGGAAGACCACACTGGCAACGTCAAAGAAGTGACGTCCATGTTACTGCCGAAGCAGAGACCAAAAGTAGTCGTGGCTGAAGCTGCAGCGACAAGGCGTTTGCGAAAAAAGAAACAAGTTCCCATTGAAGGGGCAGTTACTGGGGCAAAACCAATGAAGAGAAGAGGTAGGAATAAGGCAACCCAACAGGATGGAACACAGCCTCCTGCTGAAAAGCCCAAGCGCTCGCGAAAGGGGAAAACATCTGCGCAGCCCGTTGTCACTGCTGAAGGGAACAATACAGGACATAGTGCCATGGGGAGCAGTGATCTTCAAACCACGGAACAGAATAGGCGCTTCGGAGATAGACAGGCATCAAAATGCAACGCTGCGGTCCAGGACGTTTCTACCTTTTCAGGGTCCACCGTGCTGCCTAAGTCGCCCATGAATAGAGCTTCTCCAAAACGTCGGATTCGGAAATTCAAAGCTCCGAGTCCATATCAACCTCTAGCGCTCTTACGAAGCAGCACGAATGTCGATTCCAATCAGGTCTGCGTACCATATCCACTTCTCAATGTAGACCTGAATTTCCCAAAACAGGACAGACACACTGACACCTCCACGCCCCCGCCACCTCCAAGTGACAATATACTTTTATGTGGGGGGCCTTTACTGTGAGCAACTGCCGCAGAGAGCGGAGACCAGTATTATGTAAGCGTCCTCAACCTTCAAAACGACCGTCCTCCAAAATGGTGGTCGGATTTCGGAACCTTGATTTGAATGCCCTACCCGCCGAAGACAGCATTTGCATGCTGACGGACGGTGCATTGGTCACTACTTCCGCGAGCGTATTTCAGACAACCCGCACTCATTCACCTCATTTGCGAAACACTGCTCTGCAAGTAGGATCTGGGATACGGCTTTCCTCTTCCAGTGCAACGAGTATTGCTCTATACGGGGACAACATGCTCGCTGAACGCATTGGTGCTGCAGTTCCGTTTTCAGGTACTGAAGCAACTGCCGCGCTTGCAGGATCCGCTCACGGCATTGTTCATTCTCAGGCGGACGGGACAGTGGAGGTGATTCCTCCGCTTCTACCTACTACAGATGAGCAAGGACGTCCTCCACTTCCGGAATCCAACCCCACCCAAAAAAAACCCATCCCCAAAAAGGGGAAGAAAATCGGTAAGCCCGAAAAACCTCGTGATTCACGGAAGCAGTGGGGGGCTTCACTGAAGCGGGGATGCCTCGCCTCTTTCAGTGTAAAGAGCCTATATCTTCTGCCACACATCACGGAGGTCTCGATCTACGAGGGGCAGCATGTCAATGCAACTGGCTTCTAGTGTCATGGACTGAATAATAGTGGTGACCGTAGTGCCTTCAGTTGGCACTTGTCAAGTGATATCAAGGACTTTGTGCTAAAGCTGCTGCGTGATGGACACAGTGTTCCACAGGTAATGTCAAAGTACATGCAGGTTGTGAAGGAATCCCTCATTGCTGGCAAGGACATTTCACGCGACATGTTCCTGCACGAAAGGGACATCCGGAACTTGGCAACGAAGGTTGCACGGGAAACTTACATGCTTGACAGTGGCGATGCCAGGAGCGTGCAACTCTGGGTACAGGGTAATTGGGACTATGTTTTCTTCTACCAAGAGACTGGTCCAGTCACACAGGGCGCAATTATGCCTTCTACTATCCCATTCACCTTGGGCATTCAAATGCCATGGCAGCGGGAAGTAATGCTTCAGTACGGACACGAAGGTGGAGTATCATTAGATGCCACGTTTGGCACTAACGAGAATAAGGTACACCCAGAAAGCAACATCTTCTGTGGACAGCCCCCGCTAAGCCTGTTGCATTACACTGCAGTGTTCTGGGTTATTGCTAGAAAAAATGCCCGGCGGCTTATTTCCTCCACTGTCTGTACTCTGCAGTTTCCTCTTTACACCGTCATGGTTTTTGATGAATGGCATAATGGCATTCCCGTTGGCTTCATCCTCACGTCACGCTCTTCCCAAGATGATCTCACTCCATGGATGAGGGAGTTGGACGCTTCATTGAAGCGGTTTAGGCATGACTGGAAACCAAATGCATTCATCGTCGACTGCGCCCAGGGGGAAATCAATAGCCTCAGGTATGCAGTCTACTTTTGATGATCACAATGTACCGTCGTTCACTATAAAATTTCGGTGTACAACACTAGTGCATCACGTATCCACTGATCTTCAACTTTGTAGGCCGCTGCAATTTAGCACGAAAAACACTTTGTGTCTTCTAAAGCATTGCTGGCACTTTCAGAAATGCACTAGTAAGAAACACTGAATTCAAACTTCATGATTCACGCAGCATTGTCTGGCCGTCGATTGCCATTATCCTGTGTTTGTGGCACGTTCACAGAGCATGGCAGAAGCAGGCTTGCATCAAGATTTGGGATGCGGATATTTGTGCGGCTATCTTAAGAGGGCTCTCATCTATCATGTATGACCGTCAAGGCCCCGGAGGGCCAGTTGCAACTACATGGGTGCTTATGAAGCTGGGCATACTACAAGAAGCGTATCCAGCTGAAAATGAGTTCTGGGGTTACGTTCTAGACCAGTGGATTCCCAAGGTACATATGTGGGTCGTAGGATACCGAAACTTGTCATATGCTGGACAGGACACTAACGCTGCAGTACAAAGTTATCATGGCTACATGAAAAGTGTGCTGAAGGCAGAGAGAAGCCGAATGACTAGGCGTAGGGTGGATTGGTGCATCCATGTACTCACAGGTGATATTTTGACTCACTATTGGTACCACCGAATCAGGAAGCAATATGGTTTTGTTGAGAACCGGATGGAGCGAGGCATTGTGGTGTCCTCGCTCATCCTTGCGCGGGACATCCCGGACAGTGACGTAACACTACCGCAAGTGGAGGGTGGGCCAGCATCCGTGACTTCTTCCACGCACAGGCATTTACGTTACATTGTGCTCAATCCAGGGTTGATGTGTGCCACATGTACTTGTATGCATTCCCTAAGAGGAAATACTTGCAAACACAAGATAAAAGTGTTGATGCTTTTGCATCCAGAATTGGCAGAAGGGACAGTGGCACGTTACTGCGGTTCTCTGAAGGGTACGGTTTTGGGAGGGCACCCGCCCATGTCAACACCGCTGCGGTCCACCTGAACGCGGGGAGTTCGAACCCCAGGCTCCACTGTCACTGTTGCACATTCTGCTAACGTTGTGGAGGTGGATGAAAACTTGAACACACTGGATCTATCTTGTGCTTTGAGAAGGCAAGCAGAAGATGTCCTCGGATTCGTAATGGGGAACGCTACACTCCAGCGTCACCTTCGCGCTGACTTCAACAAGCTTCTCGGAAAGATGAAAAAACTGGCTACTGACATTGACACTGGGGTTATCCACCCTGAATGCTAGCTGCCAGTGTTTCAGAGGGTGGAGGACAGGATGGGTATGCGGTTGCCGCGAATGAGGGACATGCTAGAGAGGGGTGGACACCCCCCTGCGGCAAGAAGATTGCGTTTGGAGGCCAATTCTCCATCTTCATAGGGCAGTACTCACCTGAAATGCTGTGGGGAATGAGTTCCAGAACAATGTTGATACAGTACAGTGTTCGAACGCATCCTGGAAGTTGACCGAAGGTTCAGGATCCTAGAACAGTGTTTCCCAATCATGTACCGACCAGAACTCCAGGAATTATTTCTTGTTCTTCTTTCAGCAGTTTTGTTTGGAGGGCTGCTCATTGTTTATTCTCTGCATTCATGAATTTAATATTTTTTCTGGGAATACAAACCTTATATGCTAAGTAAGCTTAATGTCAGTCGGCCCAGGACATGTTGTGGGTGTTCTTCGTATAGAGTGACTTGTGTATTAGAGGATCGTCAAAAGTGCTCATTGGAAGCCGTACTTCGCTACCGGGGAAAAGTGCTTTGTCCCGCCATGCGCATTTCTGATCCTGCCCGTCAGTGGCAACAGACACTGTTCCAAGCAGTTGGAGGTCGTCGGTTCATTGGCAGAGGCCAGTGTTTCGTGTGCAGTGTTCTAGAATTGTGGACAGTATTGTAACGGTGCAGTGTTGTTTTATTCTTTGAATCCCGAAATTTCACAAGTTTTCCGAGTACGCTTTGAGGAATTTGTTGTAATTTGAATAAGAAGCCAACATTCTGACAAGGTCTATCAATCTAGTTTGAATAGGGACCATATCAATGCAGTTTGAATACTTTGAAAATCAAATTTTCTTGCTAGAACTCAAAGGTGACCATGTCCATAGCGCTCACCAGAAGTATATAGAAGACAATCTGAGAACCCTTAGGATGGTAAAAAGGCAATAGGAAAAATTCTTCAACCTTCAAAGAGACCACAACTTCCTGATTTTGGGGACCATATAGGTACAATTGCAGAAAAAAACAAATACCAAAAAAAAGGCCAAGAAAATCATATGAAAGGAAAAAAAAAAAATCAATTAAATCCAAAAGAAATTCCATGTGAAAAAAGAAAAATGGGAAAAAAATGGTATGGAAGAGAGATTGATATAAATAAATAAAAAATGGATGAAAAAATAGGAAAAGGAAAAAAAAAATAAGAAACGGAAAAAAAAATTATAGGAAAAAGAAAAAAATATTATAGGAAACGGAAATTGAAATAAATAAAAAATGAAATGAAATGAAAAATGAAATGCTAAAAATGAAAAGTGAATGTCAATGTAAATACACGTTACTCATGTTCGTAGACACGCCCTAGCGCCCTAAAATCTGTTGGTCACAACAGATTATATTTTACATTGGCGCGTGCAATTTTCGAAGTAAAACTAAAAGTTCCTGAATGCCCGATTTTCCGAGTCCCGCATAATAACTAAAGTAGCTTCGTCACAGCACTTTACATACTCGCTAGAAATGGTCGACTACAGCAACATAAGACACTACTTCAGAAATACGGAAGATACAAATATTCAATGCCACTCGCAAGGGAGACTCTATCGGGGAAAATACTAATCAATGGCAGAACACTATCATGCCTCGCCCTTCTTGGACTCCCGCAGAAACTCCGGACTAGACTCCCGCTGTATAGTGTACCAACACCCGTAGGGCCGCTGGTACAAGTCGGAAGCAGAGCTTTCAGAAAGCTCATCCGCAACTGCGGCGATGACGTTTTTCTGTAACTCTCGACCGCGTTCTGGGCTGTTCACGAGGTCAGTGAACATTAACCACGCCTTCCCTGCGTCAACAAGTGGTTCATTGGCATGGAATACTCGGAGGTACGACTCCATGAAGCGTACAACACAATAACCACATTCGTACGTCCCATACTGTGAGAAACACTGCACTGTGTCGCATACGGTCGGCAACGCTAGCCTGGGTTCGTGGAGCATCTCCCAGACCTTCCGCACGCGACCCACATACTCTAAGTCCAAGGCGGCGCCGTGCATGGCTGCACTGTCCAAGTGCAACACCCGCGTTGACGTCAAGATGAAGAGCGACCAGTGCTTCCCTGAAACATAGGGTACGAGCACTTCCATGTCAGCCTCCACTGTATTGTAGAATCGGACGGGCACTAGGTACTCTCGACCCCATTTGAACAGGGCATCGTCGCTGCCTGTATCCCAAGCCGACACATGGGGACCTTGCATAAACGAAGGCGCCACGTACACTTTCTGCCGTGCACCTGGGGACAGACTCCACCAAAGGCGCCGACTGAGTAGTTCGACAATGTTCTGGCCCAGAAACCGCTTGGTCCGCTTCAAATTGCGTAACTCTGACACTGGCACCGGCAGAGAGTCCCAATTTGGGTCCCCATAAAAGTTGATCGTGCCAGCGTCTTCATCGCCCGCTCCTCTCTTTCACAATACCGGATTCAGGTTTCAGTGTTCAAGGGCCTAGTGTCAATGACATAGAAAGAGAAACTCGGGTTAGGGTTGAAGCCAAGACCACGTATCTGGGCACAGCCTCCATGAGGTCATCAAGCTGAAAATATTCATAAGCTTTGGGGATTGAAACTTTGCACCAACCCTTCGAGTCTTCATCGGATATGGGCAAGGGGACAAACGTGCAGGCTTTTCTATGTCGCGCGACAGGGGGTCTATCCTCATCAGCACGGGGCAACTCTACTTGCTTCTGAGGCTCTTCGTCGCTGTCCTTGTCGCGGTCTGAGTTGGCCTCATCGGGTGTACTGGAAATGGCTTTGAAGACGTCCTCCAAGCAAATCGGGGACGCTCTCATTAGCGAGACCGGGTGAGTACGGTCCCCACTTGACGCTAATACAAACCCCACCCTACTCAGCGGCGTTACCGACTCAGGCAGGCCATTCAGGTTCAAGTCCTGTGTTGAAATGTCGTCGACCGCAAGTGCCACCTCCTGCTACAGCTCTGTGACGTTCAAAGTCTGCGACACGGGGAGGGTATCAATGTTAGGGGTGACGACGTCGTTGCCCACCAATTCTTCAACCAGGTGTTTGGGAGCATCTTCGCACTCTGCCTCCTGCGCCGCTACGGGATTTCCAAGTTGAGTAGACCACGCTGAGTCGTCGTCCTCCTGAAATGCCGATCCCAAGGACTGAACCACATGCACGATTTGCTGACGGATGTCCTTCACCCTCACAGCCCAGGGCGGCTGCGTTTCCGAGGCCACCCACCCAATGTCGAAATCCTCGCGCGTGCATAGACACCTGCTCCAGAACTTGGACTGGTCCCCCCACAATTCGTGTGTTGTGGTCCTCCAGCACGTCCGAAACACAGCAGGGTGGTGCACTGCAAGGTCCTGCAACGCACGCACACGTACGTTCTCCATCCACTCCATGATTCCATCAAGCACACGGTCCTCTTTTCCGTCGCAGACCAGTTGTGCATCTTTCATCACTGTGCTGTGAATGACATCTGGTTCCCAGTCCACAATCCCAGCAAAACGGAAAGGTGCTTCGTGAATGTACATGGCAAGGGCTCGCACGATGTCACTGTGGCTACGGCACATGGCGCGCAGCGCCGCCCTATTCACTCCAAATATTGGGCAGCTGAGCTGCCTGAACCTGCCAAATACGCTGTTCATGGCAATTCGAAGAACCTGCACGAAGTGTGGTGGCTTCATACGAGGCACTCGGTTGGCAAGAAGGATTCGGCGCACCTCGTCCGCCTCCGCGTCTGCGCCGTGCACAACAATGTCAGTGCAACGAACCGAAGGACGAATAAAACACTGGGCAGTGCACCACGACCCATAACCTTTGTCACTGAGTACAATGTGGGAGGGAGGCCAAACTTACTGTCGTACCGCCAAGGCAGCGGTGGCAATTTGTGCAGTATGTTCACTTGCGACACGACCGACCACAGAGGGCACCAATCCCAGTGATAGCTTTCGCGGCGAAATTCAGTGTCGCGCTTGAACTTCAAGACGGCCTCTTCTACAATGCGCTCCTGATGTGTACGGACCTGCGCACGGCTTTCCTCGTACGCTTCGACGTCGCGCCTAAACTGAAGGTAATTGGCGAGTTCTTCAATATCCGAAGGCATCTCACCATACTTAACGCTTTTGCAAATGGAGGCAACGGCGCGTCCAATGGCCGTGCTGACCTCTGCATAGTCCTCCTCCTACACAAACGACGGTGCTTTCAAGCAGTTGTACCAGGTCAATCAGGTCCCCGCGCCACGCATGACCACAGCAGACAATGACGAACGACGTACAACTACATTTGGCGGACGTGCACAATGGAAGTATTAAATGGAGAGAGTTTAGGAAGCTCACCTTTGCCTCACACAGCCACCACACACCGCAGTCTCGGGTTGCTGCTTGGAACGTCCCATTCTCCCACGACACAGAAACGGCGTGTCGAAAGTCAGGTACAGTTTGTCCCGCATATTCCCAATTCAGCAACTTCGGGAAAACGTTAAGAAGGTGGAAAATGTCAGGTGTCGCTAAGGGCGTCGGCGGTTTTGGCTTAGGTGACGATTCTGCAAACGCATCTGCCTTCACTCGTGCACGCATCCTAACTTCGCGCTCGTCCCTCTCCAGGCGTGCGATGCGTCCAGAATTCGTGTGCGCGAGGTCCGGGTGGTACACTCTCGGCTGAGGTGACCCTAGTCCGCACATCCAGTACCGCTGGAGGGCCAAATTTCCTGAGAAATTGCCTGTCCAAGGCACGATGTCCAAACTTGGGCTACCAAGGCCCGAACCTACAGGCGACGATGTCGAACCGGGCTGTGGGCTAGGTGTGCGCGCAGGGAAACACTGTCCCCCTGCAGGTCATCCATGAAACTGTTTTCCATGTGCTCGTCTTCCAATTCTACTTCAATTTCACGCGCGTAAGCTCCCATATCGTCATCCATGTCAGACTGCGAACCCTGTGGCCGTGCACCAAGAGTCTGCCTTGCATTAGTTGGGTCCTGAAATGGCTCATCCGAAACACTGTCACAGTGTACCGCGTCCTCCCCTCCTTTGCGGTTTTCGTCGCTTTCGTTAGAGGTAACCACGCGACTTGTATTCCGCGCTTTGCCTAGCGACCCGTCAACCTTCACCCGCTTCGCAGCGGCCAGCAACTCCGGCAAACAAGCGGCCTCTCGCTTCTGTGGACTCCAGAATGTAGGCAATTTCTTGTACGACGCAAGTGTCTTCAGAGTACGTCCCTTACGCCACACCGGGTCTACTAACTCTGGAAAGTCAACACCCGCTTCTTTGACCTGCGGAACAGTAAGTGCAGGAGGGGGGCCCCTCGGACGTGTTCGGGTAGGCTTCGAGTCTATTGCCTGCGGAACACTAAGCGCAGGAGGGGGGCCCTACGGTTTAGCTCGGCATGGACCTCTATCCGCTGCCTGCGGGACAGTAAGTGCAGGAGGGGGGCCCCTCGGACGTGTTCGGGTGGGGTCCCTGTCTGCTGCCTGCGGAATACTAAGCGTAGGAGGGGGGCCCTGCGGACGTGCTCGGCATGGACCTCTGTCCGCTGCCTACGGGACAGTAATTGCAGGAGGGGGACCCTGCGGACGTGCTCGGGTGGGTTCTCTGTCCGCTGCCTGCGGAACACTAAGAGCAGGAGGGGGACCGTGCGGACGTGCTCGGGTGGGTTCTCTGTCCGCTGCCTGCAGAACAGTCAGCGCAGGAGGGGGTCCCTTAGGCCGTGCTCGGATCGGTTCCGAGTCTGCTGCCTACGGAACACTAAGTGCAGGAGGGGGGCCCTTAAGGCGGGATCGGGTGGATTCCCTGTCTGCTGCCTGCGGACCACTAAGTGCGGGAGGGTGGCCCTGCGCACGTGCTCGGGTGGGTTCCCTGACTATGTTCTTCGATACACTGCCATTTTCGGTATGGCTCTGCAGATGTGCTTCTTGGGCTTCGACACACCGCGCTGGCACCTAGCCAGCTACCGGGTTAGAGGGCGCGTCTTCGTCGTTCCACTCCTCCAGTGCGGGCTCCGTATTGTTGTTTCTACCTTCGACCATGTACTGGAATGACAACTCCTCGCCTGCACTCAGATTTGGTAGCGTGCGTTTTCCAATTTGACCTTGCGCACGGCCCTGTGCCTTGCTTCCCTCTCTGTTCTCGGGTTTACTCACCTGCACTTTGTTTGTTCCGCGCTTGTCAGGTAGGGCTTCTTCATCGTCTTCCACGTCGGAGTCGGAAATTTCTTCCACGTCTTTTTTCTGGCCCCTACTCTCTTCCAATTGCAACGGACGCGACGCCCAAAATCCACCTTCCACTCCACCTTGTTTCGTGGACCTCCTCAACTTCGTACGAGCCGCTATGCCTTCTTCCGCGCCCCCCTCTTCCGTGCCCCCCTCCTCTGCCCGACCGGAATTCTCCTGCATTGCGCAGTCCGCCAATTCCACCAAGTTCGATCCCGTGTTCCCTACCGCTGTGCCATGTGCCACGTCCCCTCCCGATGTCTTCACTCCTTTGCGCTGCTTTGGCCGCTCCGTCATGCCTTCACCCGCGCGCCCTTCCTGCGGCAAAGCCGTCTCTTTGTGCTGCGTGCGTTGGGCTTGCCCTTCTCCTTCTGTCCTTGCGGAACACTGTGTCGCCTGAGTGGAGGGTTTTTTTTCCGGGACCTGCGTGCGCCTCTACTGGAACCCTCACTGTCCTTCCCTTTACGCATCATCTCGGACGACTTGCCTTGACCTTGGCCGTGTTCTGGATACGGCAGCAGTCGTAGGGGATTCCCCACTTTGTCCTTCACGGCAGGACACTTGGAATCCCAGCGATGCTTGTTCAGTCGCATTTTGCTAGTGAATTTCTGGTTTTTGCAATGTATGCACTGGAAGAACTTTCTATTAGGTGTTGTGGATTTGGGAACGTTGGTGTACGCGTCCACGGACCACTCTTTGAGCAACCTGCTGTATTCCTCCTGTGTGCCATAATTCACCGAAAATGTACTCGTGTCGATGGTGACCGTGCACCAAAAACCCGGAACCTGCGTTGTTGCTGCTGCCGTGGCCCCTCGCAGGGCATCCGCCTCCTGCTGGGTTTCGGTGCACACACTCTCACTTCAGCACAAAAATCAAGCCATTGCTTGACCGCCCTAAAGCGGGGGAGTAGCAGGGGTTCGTTTAAGACAAATGCATTATTCAAATAAATGGAAACAAGTGTGTGCTCATTCGTAATGTCACGAATCTAACCTGGAAATCATCTGCCCCTAACCCTTGGCTTGGACTTCCTCCATCTCCAACGTCCTCAACCTCCAAAGACGCTTTTTCTGCACGGCGCTCAGTTCGCTTAATCTTGGCCATATCACAGCATTGGCCAAGTGGGGTCCCCACGTCCGCAGCTCTAAATTAGTTACGCCACCCAATGTGCTCGCCCCATTGATACACTGGCTTGTAAAAGTAGTAGAAATCTGGGTACTGAACCGCAACCCTGTAGTGCACGACGTGACCATTAATTAGTTCAGTGTTATCCGTTCACAGTACTATAGCCCGGGAATGTACGAGTTACCGACAACGTGAGACCTGTGTAGGGCGGTACTATATTCAACCTCACGCGCAAGGTCGTCAGTGTGTCGCCATTCAGGAACTCGGGGTGTCCTCACCTGCTGTCATCGGTCATCGCAGGCGGCTCGTCACACTCCTGTAACTGTGCGCATGCCCGTCATCCAAACCCTAAAACAAAGGAAGCGCTGCGCTACGGCGACTCGACGGAAATGCTTGCATTTTTTCCCACCAAGCTCGACATGGACCCTTAGCCCCACTCTCACGTCTGCGGACCCTAAATCCCATTCCTTCGACATGAGCATGCCCCACTTCTAAACAGCGGAGGATCATGAAGCCTCGGAGCACTCACCTTGATAATGTGACTAGAAACCGAGCTGCGGCGAAGGTCTTCAACAGCACAGCAATGACTCGTGGTCGACGTAGGCGACTCCATAGCTTGAGCTTGAGCGCCTGAGTACAATGCAATGATGGGAGTCAGTTGCCATAAACGAACCGAAGTGACATCACGAGTTGGAAGTAGCCTAAACCGCGCCTCGGCAGTCGTCAATGGCCAGCCAGGAACTTCACTCTCCCGCATGTGTGTCGCAGCACAGGGTAAGTAAATTCCCTATTATGCTCACAAAAACCACTTTAAAGCATAACAAAGTGACTCTAAAGATCGAACCCACGAGATTCTGTGAAGTGTTTAAACTCTATTAGGAATTTAGAGGTCAATAGTCGGTTTCTTTCAAAGATTTCCCTAATCGGATGTCGGATTCTTCGATCCGGAAATCCTTCCTACATAGCGTATCCGGAATCTATGTCCCACTGTTACTGACTACAATCCGGATATCCTTGAATCAGCAACCAACAACCCCCCCCCCAGACTTTCCTGAATACTTCCGGGTTTTCTTCTATGATACCGGACTCCCTCCCTTTTACTGGTGTCCGTCTTCTTTACTAATTTCCGGTTTAATTTAACCTCTGTTGACTCATCAGAGGGATCCGCCAATTCGATTTAGTAGAGTGGTCGGCTAGCCACACCTTCCGGACTTTTAAAGTGATGGAAGAGTTCACTCTAATCTATTCAATCTCCTATCTAACTAGAGTCCGGTTTGGTTTCTCACAATGACCGGAAAATGAATCTGGTCAGAGGTCACACAAAAAAAACCCGTACGACCCTTATCATACTACAACGACTTCGACTTTTTTTCAACTTGTATGGAGCTAAGGTGACTACAAGTGTATCCGCCCGTACCAATAGAATCCGGTATCTCTTCCGTTTACTTTCTAAGTT
Organism: Rhytidiadelphus loreus; assembly: GCA_947034895.1. Lineage (NCBI taxonomy): Eukaryota > Viridiplantae > Streptophyta > Bryopsida > Hypnales > Hylocomiaceae > Rhytidiadelphus > Rhytidiadelphus loreus. Next base: position 65,779,318 of record OX344763.1, on the reverse strand, counting down.
GATGAGACCTCACAAGGGTCAGACGCGAACCAGATCTCCCACCCGGTTGCTCTAGCGCAGTCAGGAAATCCCTCCCTAATTGCCTAGCTTAACAATGGTTATCTCATCCGGAATACAAGATCTAGATCCTACTGAGGTGCTATGACTCACTCCCAGCACTTACAACCTCTGCACACAACTATAGATAAAAGAACACCAAAGGGAAGAAGAATTCTCTCCAAGTCCGCTCACTAGCAATAAATTCCTTATTCACTCATCCGGCCAAAGCATGGGAAGACAAGGGAATAACAGAAAAATGCACAGTACACAAAACCAGTTGGTGGAAATTCGCTTCCCTGTCTCCATTGAGAGACGGGTTTATATACAAACTTAAGTTCATACAAAATGGGGGGAAAAAATCCTACGAAACTGGCACTGTTTCCGGCCGAGATTGTAGGATCTGATCCTCCCGGATTTCTCGCTACAAAATTGTTCCTAACAAAAATGGTCCTAAAAATATACACTCTATTCTTTGAAGAAAAATCTCAAGGCCCACCACTATCTGGTGTAATCTGCTCAGTAATTTTACTGATGCTGCCTTCCTTCTCTCCCCCTTCCGGAATACGTTCCGGAACTGGAGTAGAAGGTTCTCCATCTTCTGTTGGTGGTGCGGGTGCAGGAACGTTGTGATTGGATCCTGGAGATCCGGGTTTCGGTACCTCCTGCACATCCGAATCCCCACACAGACTCGGAAAGGAAATTCCGGACAAGGAAACCGGATGATGTAGATGAAGCCTTTTACTACTATCATCTATCATCTTGGCTGCCTTCCAGAATTCCTCTAACGACGACTCCATTTGACCGGCAAATTCTGCAAGTATCCATGCTATTCTCCCACCGGAGATTTTCTTCTCCCTGTGCACGCCCTCGTCAAATAACTTGGCCTTGGCCATCGCGTCTCCGGATGCCGCCACCACGGAAGTCATCGTGTTGATGGCCTTCCGGGTATCCTCCTGCAGATTCCGGGCAGCTCTCACTTCCTCCATGCTGACTTTCCGGTCCCTCTTCAAGAGTTGGATCTCGCCTCTCAGCTTGAGCATCAACTCATCCATTTCCCGGAGGGTGATGGTCTGCATTAGAAACCTCTCCTCCTTCTCCCGGTCCTCATCCGGATTGTTGATGCAGTTCGCTACCGTTTCCGGAAGAAAACTGTCAATCTTTCCTCCTACCAGACCAGCTATGGAAGAAATTGCAGTATGCCTAATAACACATCGGGCCTGAATTTCCCCCAAAACATGAATCAACTTACCAAAAAGTGGATTCATTCCGGTGTCGTTGGATCCGGAAGCTTCGGCTTTTCCCTTGTCCGCTTCTCGGGGTCCATTCTTCGGTGTTCCGGTTTTAGCCGGAAGAGCCCCTCCTTCCGGACTGGTCTTGGTCCGGGTGGCCATCCCCTTCCCATCCGGTTGAGACGGCTTTCCTGCTTGCTGACCTCCCAACTTCTTGTCAGCCGGAGACCCTCGATTCCCCACCGTCGTCTTCAGGCGTTTTCGGTGGATGAGCGGTACTCCATCGTCCTCCTCATCTTCCTCTTGCCAGTTCCGCATATTCTCCTTAGGTGTTCCGGCTGGCGGAGTACTGTTGTGTTCGGTGTCGGAACTCTCATCGTCCGACACTCCGAACTTGGCGAGAGCCATCTGGGCCCTCCATTCACTCTCCTCGGTTATCGTGAGGAGTCCCTGTTTCCGGTAGAGATGGAAAAGGTAGGGGCAGAGTGGGGTTCCTCTGCTCTTCTTGGTATTGGCGCAGAGTCCGGACACCAGCAGGCACATGTACTTCGCCCAATCCACTCGCATCTCCCCGCTCAGAGCTCCGAAAATAGTATTGCCCACCGAGTGGGTCAATATTGTCGGTTTTTCCGGATAGAAGATGGGGAGCAGAAACTCCAGCAGACACCAATGCCGCGAGTTTATGCAATCCGCCACAGCAAATCCGTCCTTGGAATCCGCTCCTTGGGCAAACAGCCCCTTCACATAATTGTCCCGGGATTTGGCCTTTGACGTTCCTCCTTCCCGGAAATTATACACTTCCCTCCAGATCTCTTCGGTCCACTTATCCGGTGCTACCCGGATCGTTTTTGCAAATTGATTTGGAGCTCCTAGTTGCAGCTCCCGGATGACCTCCTCGTTTTTGAACCCCCAGGGTTTTCCGTGAAGCCCCTCACAGCCCATGGCCGTCAGGTCGTCGATTAGCTCCGCCAGCTCCCAATCCGTCTTGGGTTCTACCGGCGCCACCCCTCTCAACTTCACTTCTCCCTGAGGCGCATTTGGTTTAGTGGCGGCGCCACTACGCTTAGGCATCCGTCCTCACTTCTACTTTCTACCTCGCTTTCTCTCTTCTAGCCGCACATCTCGTATCCCACCCAAAACCCAATCTAAAGTTTTGCGCCTACCGATCAATCCGCACGCCTTCCTACTGCCAAGCGCCTCCTCAAATCACACAACGCCTAAGAAAAAGAACGAGCTCCAACACTCCACACAAAGAGAAACAAACACGTCTAAGAGCTGGAGAGAGTCTGAGAGAGAGAGAAAAAAAGAGTTGAGGCGCCAAAGTGAGAATGAGCTCTGAAACCCTAAGTCAGGGTTTATATACCCCGAAAACTTCGTCCGGATTTCCCTTCCGGTTTCCGGTCTTCTAATCTTCCGGTCCTTCGGTCCTCCGGTCTCAGTCCGGAACTAGAATATTTTCCGGTTTCTACTTTGATTCCGGCTAACAGTTTATTTTACTTCTCTAATTGTCCTAATTCAAAACCAGGTTCTAAACTTTAAGCTCTTCCAGTTTAGTTCTTCTGGATTTAAAACCTAAACTCTTGATTCCTAAAAAAATTGAAAATTCCGGTTGCGACAATGTACAGCTGTCTCGAAGTGCACGAACACACACTCACGAACACCCTCCACGCACAATCACAAAACATGGGAGTGATCGGGGTCGCCTCGCGTTGTACCCCCCGCTGCCTCAAAACACTGCCATTTTCCTATGTCCGTGGGCTAATAGCGACAGAAGGTTCCCCAGTGCCCGTTTGTCCGTTTTTTATCATTTCACTTTTTTTTTTCAGTTTGCTTTTGAATTCATTAATTTGTTCATTAATTTTTAATTTTAATTTTAAACATTTTTTCATTACATGTACTTTTCCACCTTTTTTTTCTCATTTCAATTTTTTTCATTACAATTTTTTTTTCATTTCATTTTTTTTTCCATTTCATGTTTTTCCCCTATAACAATTATCTTCATTCCTATTTATTTTTAATTTCCCTTTTAATTTCAATTTTTTCCTCATGTAATTCTTATCCCCTACATTTTATTTTCATTTGAGTTTTTCCCCTTTATTTTTTTGTCATTTGAAATTTTTTTAATTCCTTTTTTTGTTCCCTTTCTCTTCCTTTCTTTTAATTTTGTTTCACTAAATTTTTTGGTTCATTCCACTTTTTTTCCCATTTCCTTTTTTTTTCCAATTTTTTTTTTTTTATTTCATTTTCTTTCCATGACATCCTTTTTTCCATTTGAATGTTTCCACTTTCATTTTGGGGGGGAATTCCAATTTCTTTTCAACTTTGAATGCTAATATCTTCAAACCAATGTATATGGTCAGACTTTGGGAATGAAGACTTGCACACACTACCCTAGAATTGGTAAATACTATTGGGTGATAATTATTGTTCTTTCCTTCACCATTTCATGGTGTATATGAGCATTTCATTGTCTACTTCATCATTTTGTAGACCACTCTTCCCCACCATTCCAACTTGTACTATACACCTCAAATATTGTTAGATTCGGTAAACAATGTTCCTAATACTAACCTTGCACATCACAATCAGTTAGTGTTAGTGTTGGTAATTAGTGTTGCCAACACTATATACCAATTTTAGTGTCCAGCCTCTTCAAATTTGTTCTAAATTGAAAAAGAAGTAACCATTTTGATAAGTTGAATCAATATTTTCCAAATTGTAACCATACAAACTCATTTCATAGATTTCCATTTAATTAGATACTTCCTTTGATTCTTTGTATCCATTTCATTTTTTTTTCATTTTTTTTTTTTTTTTTTTCAATTTGTTTTTCCTTTCCTCCTTTTTTTCATTTCATTGTTTTCCTCTCCTATTTTTTTTATCATTCCATGTTTTTTCACTTTATTTTTTTCTTCATTTCTATATTTTTTTCATTTCATTTTATTTTTTCCATCTAATAAGATATTTCCTTTTATTCTTTCTGTTCATTTCCTTTTTTTTTCATTTCTTTTTTCACTTCATTTCATTGATTTTTCCTTTCTTTTTTCTTCAGTACCAGTTTTTATCATTTCATTCTTTTCCTTTTTTTTTTTTCATTCTATGTTTTTCCCTTTTTTTTTTCCTAAGTTCAATTTTTTTTCATTTCATTTTTTCTTTTAGGTTGCTTTTCAATTCTTTCATTTTTTCTAAACTTTTTTTTTTCAATTCAAGCATTTTTTCATTACATGTACTTTTCTCCCTTTTCTTTCTCATTACATATTCTGTGTCATTTCATTTTTTTTCATTCCATTTTTTTTTTCATTTCATTGTTTTCCCCTAGAACCATTTTTTTCATTCCTATTTTTTGGGAATTTTGCTTTTCATTTCATTTTTTTTCTCATTTAATTCTTTTCCCCTACAATTTGTTTTTCAATTCGATTTTTCCCCTTTACTTTTTTACCATTTCAAATTTTTTTAATATTGTTTTTCTTCCCTTTTTTTTTTCTTTCTTTTCATTTAGTTTCCCTAAATTTTTTTGTTCATTCCAACTTTTTTTCCATTTCCATTTTTTTTTTCATTTCATTTTCTTTCCATGACATCCTTTTTTTCATTTCAATTTTTCGACTTCCATTTTTGGGGGGAATTCCAATTTCTTTTCAACTTTGAATGCTAATATCTTCAACCCAATGTATATGGTCCCACTCACGAAATGAAGACTTGCACACACTACCCTAAAATTGGTAAATACTGGTGGGTGATAATTAATGTTGTCCCCTTCACCATTTCATGGTGTATATCAGCATTTCATTGTCTATTTCAATATTTTATAGACCGCTTTTCCCCACCATTCCAACTTCTACTATACAGCTCAAATATTGTTAGATTGGATAAGTAATTTTCCTAATGCTAACCTTGCACATCACAGTCAGTTATTGTTAGTGTTGGTAATTAGTGTTGCCAACACTATTTACCAATTTTGGTGTACAGCTTAGTGAACAAATTTCTTTAGAAATTAAAAAAAAAACAATATTAACCCCAAAATGCCCTAGGCTTGTTTCAAGCCTCTTCAAATTTGTTCTAAATTTAACAAGAAGTTAACATTTTCATAAGTTGAATCAATATTTTTCAAATTCTAACCGTACTAATTCGAACTACACATGTGAGAGATCACATAAGACCCTAGAACACTACAATACCAATTATGAATTGAAAGATTATAATGTTTGATCATGCCATCATGGGGGGGAGAATTATGACAATGATAGAGCTCTCTTTGGCCTTGTCAAACCTACAAAATTGGTCACCCCCAAAATGAGAGTGAAGGGCCTAACAAGTATTACTCCACTCAATGTTGTATAGCTCCTCAAAATGTTTTCTATAATTCTGTTTAATTAATTTCTAGTGTACTCTTCTATCGAAGATCTACGGTGTTTGAGGCTCCATTTCACTTCATGGCTAAAACCAAATACCCTTCTCCTCCCCTCGTTGATGCCACAAATATTGCCCTACTATACACGTAACACTGGCCTCTGACAATGAAACCACGAGAAACAATTGTTTGGAACACTGTCTGTTGACAATGAATCCACAAAACACAAGAGCGTGGAACACTATCCCCTGATGCAGAGCCCACGAGACACAACTCTTGGACACCAAAATAGTTGACAGTGATCCACTATCAAACATAGCTGCCATGCATTGTTGCGTTGAATGCATACGCAGGGCAGGAGGCACTCTTTTGCATAGCACTGCCATGCCATGCCCAACGGTACAGGCACAGCTGTCAGACAAAGCACTGGACCGGAATTTTATCATTAAAATCACCACCAACAGGACCCCGAGGAACTGTCAGGGATTCAACTAAAATTAATGCAAACAGCACGAGGGGGGAACATGACAGGAAGGGCCAGCATGGGTCAGAATGGTAGAGCCATCAATGGAGGGGTGGGTTTTAGTGGACTCCCCTTTGAGTCGGTGGATTGCCTTGACATTTATGAAAACCAAGTCAATGCTTCAAACATTGAAACATTCCTTCATCAATGAGCACCCGGTACTAGTACAACGTCTCTACATTCCCAAATGAAAGAATCCTATGCTTCTGAAAATTAGGAGAGGACTAGAGGACTCAAGAGGGTGAAAACAAGGCCCAAACTCCCCAAAGTGTGCTTGGGCGGACCTCGGGGAGGGAAGGGCGGACGGCAGCGTCCGAAATGCGGACGGATCCGTCGGAGCAGGCGGATGGCAGCGTCGAAAATGCGGACGGATCCGTCGGACGGCGGCCTGCAGCACGCGGACGGCGACTCCGACGGGCGGATGGCCCGTCGGAAATGCGGACGGAAGCGTCGGAATCGCGGACGGGGGGCAGCAGGCGGACGGCGGCGGCGGGAAGGCGGACGGCAGCGGCAGATTTGGAAACGGATGGGCCGTCCGATTGAGCGGACGTTCGGGTCCGCTTCGCATTGGTCGGGGGAGGTTCGGTGGCAGACGATCTTAGGTTTGGTTTCGGACGGCTATAAGGGCGGACGGCCTTCTTATTATTTCTCACTTCCCTCTCCTTCCTAGGACTCACAACCGTGTTGGATGTGCTACTGTTGCTTCATTGTGCCAGTTGCTCCTACATGGTGGAGAGGTGGGGTCATTCATCTTTCATTATTGGTTCACATACAAACATTCATTGAAACTTGGGTGGATTGAAGACACATACTTTTGGTGACTATTTAAATTCAATTGGGGACAAGTTCAAGTTGACAACCATGAGTGGTCAAGGCGTTGAAGGTAGTGGTGGGTTGACCGGCGGAGGTGACAATAGTAGGAGGCCTAAACCAAAGGGGACCGCCCATGAGCTCCACTATGAGATTTTAGATGATCCCAACATCAAAGCAGAGGGTGGTTGGGAAGCGGAGGAAGCGGAATATTGGTCCTCCAAAACGTGCAAGAAGTATGTGAAGATGTACCACATCGACAAGTTGTGGCCTAGGGAGGCCCACATCATCCATACTCGTGGTTTTTGTTGCAAACCAGGGAATTGCAACAATGCGCACTTCATTCACCGAGCGCATGAAGTTTGGCGGGCCCTCTTCGGGGATAAAGCAATGTCCAAGGGGTATATAAACTACAGCTTGGCTTCTATGGTGTATGCAGAATTGATATTGGCACGCAAGGTGGATTGGAGCACATTTCCAACGACAACGAACGCTCCATGTGTGCTTGAATGTAATCGGAAAGATATTCCCGATTTGTACAATCCACAAGTAGGGCCAAGTGAGGCATTTAAATCCAAAAGAGAGGTAAAACCAATGACAATAACTATGACCAAGGACGTGGAGGTCACAAGTTCGGCAATGCAATTGGCTTCAACACAAAACCGTACGGCAATACAAGATTTCAAAGGCGAGCATGTGGAGGGAGACATATTTTTAACTCCTCCAACGGATTTGATATGCACACCAAATGAAACAACAATGGTGGAGCACGTGGCCCCATCCGCACCACATGAACGTCAGGATGATGTCATTGAGGGAGAAGTTGCTAATGCGGGAATTGCCATTCAGAATCTTATAGATAGCAATGCTTTAAATCATTTGGCAAGTACTTCGAAGCAAAGTTTGCCGAAGACACCGAGCCCGACATTGAATCTAGGAGTTGAGGTGCATCCTTCACCTCATCATGGAGAACAATCGGATGGCGTGTTGCCAAATGAGACCATTCTTGGCGGATTTATCGATTCCAAGTATCTACATTTGTCATCATTGAGGACATCAAAATGGCAAATTGTTCGTCGGATGCCCTCGGTTGCATTATTAGAATCTTTGTGTAAAGGTTCACATTTGTGGCGGTCACACAAAGAACGTTTAAAGAACATGGAGCACACCAACGAGAATGGCACGAGTAACGGAGGCGCGGAAACCCAAGATGAGCCTTCCGAGAGTCAATGGACTAATTTTGTTTTGACCGCATCAAAATTGGTAGTTACGGCTCAATTTGTAGCTGAAGTCGCTCCAAGGTTGCAAGAAGTTGCAATGGATTTTTCCAAATTAGCGTCTGAATTGTTGAGTGGTGCCTTGGACTTCGTGAAGTTCAGCCAATCTATGACACCATTTCTCGACGAGCGTGTTATAGATTTGAAGGTTTTGAGTGAATACCAAGAGGAGATCAAGAAGTATAAGGGTATAGATGTTGAGAATCTCAAGTTGGCGGCGGATGCTTCGAAATTGAAAGAGAAGCTAGAGACATTGGAGGCTCAATCAGATCGTCGCCATAATACATTGCTTTTCCAAAGGAAGTTTATTGAAGACTTGGAGTACGAAATTGTAGCGTTGAAGAAGAAAATCCGAGAAGGTGAGGTGGTTGTTGAGAAGGGAAAGGAGAAAGTGGAGGACAGACTAGATGGCATTGAGGAAAACAACAATCCGGATTTGTTGTATTTGACCCCCATCAGTAATAGTAATTCCACATTCCACGATGCTTCCATGCAAACGGAAAGCAATGAGGTCAAAGAATTGAAGCAAAAATTGAACGAGGTCACCGAAGAAAACACGCGTTTGGAGGCCGAGTTGAAACAATTGCAACGGATAGTGCAATTGGATGAATGTATGCCGAAGGGCACTTTGGACTCTCGATGGTTGGCATGGGTGCAAAAACTCGAAGACAAACCGTCTGTAGTATCACGAGCAATGAAAGGGCTACTCAAATTGGCAATGAAGTCGGATGAAGAATGCGATAGCGTGGAGTCCTCTCTTTGGCATTTGAAGAAGATGTTTGCCTTTGTGCCAATGGGGTCCACCTAAATCACATATTGGGGAGACATGGATGCAATGTTCGAGTGTTTGAACCACACAAAGAAGGAAGAGGTGGCCTCCATTAATTGGGCCTTGGAACTAGAAAAAGGTTGGGTCCCTTATCCCATGCTTTCGGCACACATCAAGAAAAATGACAAGACAATGGTGCATGCTTGTGATCCTTCAGCTTTAATATTGGAGGGTCATTGTAGCCTTTGTCGAGTTCATTTTGGGCCCGAGGGAGCCCTCACCACGGGCCAATGTCCCCACACTTTCCACGTCACATGCATCGTCAGAGCATCCTTTATTCGTTCGGTGTGCCCCGAGTATCGTTCTCCCTTGCCTCCTAGGTTCTATGAAATGCTTGGGATCTCGGAAGCTATGCCCCCCGGCCATGAATACAATCGATGGACCATTCCCTTAGACCAAGCGCCATTCAAATTTCAAAATTATGCGCATTGGGGAAAAAGTCTAACGTGGGATTCAGTAAATTCTACACATGGGCTACATGAATCATCGGAGGTGCCGATAGATTCCTTGGTGTGGATGACCCACGATCGAGAGGTGGAGTTGCGAGCTAGAGGTATTGCCAACGAGGAGGATCGAGAAGTGTTTTGTCGTAGTATGGGGGGCCATTGGAGCATGCAACACCACAAATTCTTTCGATTTCCCAAAAAGGAAGTGAAGAAAGGACTAGATGGCAATTAGATAGAGGTGGAGCCTACACAAGAGTTTAATGAGCAATACGGGGATTACAATCACACTTTGCTAGGGAGGGCCCTCTTTTTTTTATCAAAGTTGGAGGAAGCTGCACAAGTTCGTGCCTTTGTAGAACTAGATGGGCAATCAAGCACAGAAAATTCAATGGTGGAGGTGGCGGGGGCATTTGATAAGAGGATGGGCGAAATCATAATGCATTGGAGGGCATTTTTAGTGGGGGGAGAAGAACCAAAGTGGTTTTCCATGAAAAATGATGATGACGTGGTCAACTTTTTGGTAGATAAAGTGGATGCTGCTTTGAGAGCGTTGAAGGCAGAAGACGTAGATTTGACTCTAAAACGGAAGAATAAACGGGAGATTGAAGACGAGGATGACTACTCTCCGGATACGAAATGACACTTTTCCGCAGTAGACATGGAAGCTGCGTCCAGGGGGCCTATGAGTGAGGGCAGTCTTGGTCCTCAAACACGTCGTGCAAGTGCAAGGCTGAAGGATAAAGAGGGTTCGTCGCGTCTTTCTGAGGGAGGTAGCAATGATATTATATAGGGTAGTTACACCTTGTTTGTATTTCGATATGACATTATGGAGTGTTGTTAATTTTGAATCTCGAGAGGATTCAATACTATTAATTCACAACACTCATAGTATGCTATGAGTTGCTTTTCATTAATATATAAATATGTGGGTTACTCAAATGTTTTTGAATTTACTCTCCTAAGTTTCTGATATTTTATGCGATACTTTTTTGTCAAGTATGATTTTGGACATGCCTATCTCTCAATATAATTTTATCTCATTAATTTTTGAATTCCTAAAATATCACGCATCTCTAAACTAAGTCCCTAAAATTAAAACTTGTAGAATTAGTGAATTAGTCAAAATCCACCAGCCGTCCGCTAGTCCGCCACCCGCCTACAATTTCGACGCTGCCGTCCGCCTGTCGGAGCTCGCCGTCCGCGATTTTGTCGCTGCCGTCCGCCTGTCGGAGGTCGCCGTCCGCGATTCCGATGCTGCCGTCCGCTTGTCGCAGGTCGCCGTCTACGCTTCCGACACTGCCGTCCGCATTTTTGTTCTCGGAACCGTTGGGGCTTTAGAAATGTTTTAGTTTTTGCTGCTCAACGCTCATGAGGAATGGGCCTGATCTGAAATCTATAAGTTCTTAGAATTTCAGACTAACAAGCACTCCTGAGAAACTGAACGCTAAGATTTCCAAGGGCTAGGAGCTGCAATTTATTTTGTGTCCCTTGCTTGGTAATGCATAGTTCAGTGGACAAGGGGGCTTTGGTTTCCAAGGCTTCATTCACACATTGTTTCTAATATTTTTTACAAATCTTATTCAACGGTTACATTTTTAATTTGAATCCAATTTACGGAATCGGAGGTGATCACTATGAGCAAGGATTGGTCTTCTTGGTATGGCTTCTCGGAGGTTGGTAAAGTGCAATGCCGGTTTTGCAACTTGGTGTTTGCCAAGAAAGTAAGCCGGTTGTTTAGCCACTTAGGATACCAAGGCACATCGGGGGCTCGTGACAAAGGAATTAGCCTTTGCGCAAAAATGACATCTCAAGTTCGAGCTTTATTTTTGGGTTGCCAAGGGGCGATCCCACGAAGATCGTCTCTAAACAATGTGGATGGCAGTGGCACACCTATGGCTATGCGGGAATGCGATAATTCAAATGGAAGAAACATGGCACGGTCTACACATTCCGACTCATGCACTGCACCGGAGGATTTGGATCCATTGTCTTCTGAAGTGAACCTCAGTACACAAAGATCAAGTGAACGTGGTACTCCGCGGGGATCAAGCAGTAGGCCTCTGATTAGTCAGAAGCAAAGTAGTCTGGTGAATGGATTTGAAGAAGCAAATAAACGCAAGTTGAATGCGGTGTGGGCCAATTTCTTTTATGCTGCAAACATACCATTTGATGTTGCTAGGAACCCAACATTCAAAGAAGCAGTGAAGCGAACCGCCAAGCTTCAACGGCCTTATATCCCACCGTCTTATCACGACTTACGCCATAAATTGCTTGACCAAGCAAAGGCAGACATTGAGGTCAATCTCCGAAAGCAGACCGAACACAACATTAGGAAGTTTGGAGCAACATTGTCTATTGATGGATGGACGTCGGTTACAAATCGGCCTTTGATAAATGCCATGCTCGTGTCTTCTACGGGTGAGCAATTTCTGGGAGCGGTGGATACAACAGGGCACAAAAAAAATGCAACATACTTGGCTGGCATACTTGAGAGCTTCATAGAACAAGTAGGTCCCAACAATGTGGTGCAAGTGAGTACAGATAATGCGTCAGTGAACCCTGCAGCATGGAATTTGATATCTAGTAAATATCCCCACATTTTTTTTCAAGGTTGTGTGGTGCACGCCCTCAATTTGTTGTTGAAAGATTGGGGGAATGAACAATGGATTGAAGAGGTCGTGGAAAATGCCCGTATCGTGGTGAAATTCTTCAAGAAGCGGCACATGCAACTTGCAACATTTCGGAAGTACTCACCGGAATATAATTTGTTGATGGTGGTGGAAACAAGGTTTGCCTCTAATTACAACATGATTGGGCACATGTTGAAGGTCAATGGGAAGTTGCAACAAACAGTGACGGACCTGCAATGGGATGAATACGCAAGGAAGTTTGGGCGGAACTCCAAATCCCGCAATGAATGTCGGATGGTGAAGAAGATAATTTTGAGCGAGCATTTTTGGCGCCGTTGTCAGAATTTCAAGGACTTGTCGGCTCCCGTTGTAAATGGTCTACGTGACTTGGATGCAAAGAGGCCATGCATGGGCAAGGTGTTGCACATAATGAGGAAATTAGAGAAACATGTCCTCTCTTTAGATAAACCGCCTTTTCGTTTATCCTCAGACCTGGCCATTCCACTAGTGCAACCGTATTATGCCCGACGGGAATTGGTGGAGACTGATCTACATTATGCAGGAGCTTTGTTGAACCCCTACCTTCTTGAAGATCAAGAGCTAGCCGACGACCAAGATGCAATGGATGCATGCAAGCATGTTCTAATGAAAATTTGCAAACAAGGGGAGTACGCCTCAGTTGGGAAAGAATTTGTAGCCTTCCGCCACAGGGAACCTCCATTTCACAACATGTTGAACCCGGACGAGCAACAATTGTCGACGCACGCTTGGTGGGATTTTGAAGGTGTGTGTAGGAAGCTCATTGCTCCAATTGCTAAGAGGATTTTGGCCCAACCGGTATCTTCGTCTTCATGTGAACGAAATTGGAGTAGCTATTCATTTGTTCACAACAAATTTCGAAACAAGTTGAAGCCCCAGAGAATCCAAGATTTGGTGTATGTGTATACCAATTCCAAAGTCCTTTCTGCATCAAAGGAAAACGATGAGAAGAAGTGGTACACCGAGAACGTGGAGTTGGAAGATTCTATGTCGGAGGACGAGCGTGATGAAGATGGTAAAGATGGTGATCCTCTATTTGATGACGAAGATGCTATGAATGATGACATCACCAATTTGGATGATGAACCGCTCCAGAGCCCAAATCGGAACAATGAAGATGGGGATAGAAATGCGGAAGACATTTACAACTTTCCATTGGATGAGGACAATTGTGAATATGATGAAGGTGGTCCTTTTATAGCTAAATTTGTAGATGGAACCGGGTTGTTGACTAGCGAAAGGATTCTAGCAAATACGGAGGACACTCATGCGCAAATAGTGGAGGAAAATGAGGCAATGTTTGTCAATGATTGCATCCCCCAAACAGATGAAGTGATTCCAATTCTCGAGAGTCTACCCATGGCAATGGCACTTGTAGAAGAAAATCCCGAAGTCAATGACATGGGAGAGTGTGGGGTGAAGTCTGACATGAATGTGGATAATACAAGTGTTGAATGTGTGGAAGTACCATCGAATGTAGATGCACGTGTGACGGAGTTTGATCGCCCAATGCTAGTTCACAACGTCGAAGACCAGAAGCAAATTGTGCAAGATCTCCAATTACGACCACGTAGCGATCGTCCATCAACACTACATACAAGAGGTAGTACAACTTTGAATGGTCCCAGAGGCTCAAGATTTGGGAAACAAGTTGAACAACATTTGACTAGTCCAACCGGAATGCACCTTCGTGTCAATCCAGATCCATTCAATTCATCATGGAGCGATGATGAGAAGGACGAGACATTGGCATCAATGTTTGGTCAACGTTCTGGCCAAACAAAACGTGATTCATTCAAATCGTCTGATGGAACATTGTAGCAGATGATTGGAGCAAAGATACCCAATCAAGGAGGATCGCAAGTAAGACCACCAACGGTGAAAGAGTCCCACAAAGCTCGAAATAAAAGATTAATGGAGGCTTTTGCAATTTCCCCATCAAAGAGACAAAGTCTTGGTAAAACCCCTCTTGATGTATGTCAACCAATTTCATCGAGGAAATTAAAACCGATTCATGGCCTTAAAGAAGGCATAGGAAAGTCTATACTAAGAGCCAAACAAGAGAAGAGGAAGGGCTGACCAACAAAGTCAGTTACATCCAAACAAGTACAAGGAGGGGCAATTGTACAATCTTTATCAGAGGATATGGAAAAGTCAGACAACGATGAAGATGAAGATTCAGGATGGGATACTAGAGGTCATAGTAGCGGGGCAGAGGTGAAAGGAGATAGTGATTATCAGCCTTCGGGATGAAAGGGATGTATAATTCATTATTCAAGTGTTCATGATGAATTGTTATATGGAAGCATGTAACGGCAATTTATTTTTTGAACCTATCATTGTAATGCACATGAACTTAATGATGTTCAAAATATCATCAAGGTTTTTTGTTTTTTCAATAGTTTAGCACTATTGACTGAAATTACATTGTGTGCATCATTTTCTGGATCAAGTATTACCTACAAAAATGTAATAGTATAATGCATCAAATTTGGCTTCATGTACTGTTGTTTTATGGATGTCCGCCCGTCCGCGCCGTCCGCCGTCCGCGCCTTTCGTCCGCCATCCGCACGGATGCGTCCGCCGTCCGCGCCAACCGTCCGCCCGTCCGCCGACCGCGCCGACCGCCTGTCCGCGTCGGCCGAACGGCCGATGGACGCCATCCACATCGTCCGCGCGTCCCGAAAATGTGGACGTCCGAAAAATGGATGTGATTTTGCCCTGGACGTTGAAATTCGTCAACCCTGAGCCACATGTGGTCTGGCGGGGACTGGAGAAAACAAAACAAGCAGGTGACACTTTGAGATGTTGGTTCATGCAGCCATGAAGAGGGGCATTGTTTGACTATTGTATCTCAAGAAATGATGTACATAATAGCACGTAATAAATGAAACTAGCATCCGTAGTTTTCTATGTGTTTTGCCAGATTATTATTAAGAAATGTCTATCTTTGTAGAGTAACATATTGAAGTTCAGATGAATTTGTTCAAGGAAGTATGCAACAAGTGTCATCACTGTAAGTCTATTTTCTCATCTAGGCAAGGCATGTGTTGTGGAAGTTGAAGTACCCAGCATGGATGTTATCTTCTCTTAAGGAAAAAGTTTCCCTATTATTACAGATAGCTTAAGGAAGGTAACATTGCTGGACATCTTATTCTGTTTTTAAGTTTGTTGTTAAATCTAGGACGTTACTGTTGGTTGTATGTTAGTTTATGTAAGGGGGAGTTTCGTTTTTTGATGTGCATGTCGTTCAAGATTCCGTATATGTAATTGGTGCGATTAAGGAGATTGTTCTATTTCATGGGAAGCTGAAGATGTTTATATTTCTCAGTAAGTACACTAATTTTATTGTTGTAGCACTGACGTAGTGTTTAATTTTGCCGTTAGTAGTATCTGACTAGGTGTCCTTACTGTGGATGTGTAGCAAAATGCAGAGCGTTAGGAGCAAAGTCCATCTTTGAAGGGTGGTTTCACTAGAAGAAAATGGACCTGAAATGCATGTTTTCCCCAATGTTTTCCTGTTGAACGTCGACTTTTGGGTGTGCAGGTTAGAGAACCTTAGAATTTGTGTTGGAAATCACGTTAGTTGCAACAGTGTGGTCATTTCAATGATGACCACATGATTTTGGGATTGGGGGTGTTCTTGGTTTCTGTTTAGACTAGCATATACGACATGATGTGAAACATAAATGAATAGTCATGTTCCGTACAATCCTCTGTCGCACTGCCACAATCTACGTGGATGTCGTAGTGGCAGCATATTCTACCACATCTACAATGGATGGACAATAATTTGTATGTGCAAGAAATGCATTCATTACAGCCTAGTACATGACGGCGTCTAAGGAATGAACATTAGACACGTGCAGTCGTGCATGACAGTTCTGTTCCTGGAAAGTGCCCACGGTATTGTTTTTGGAATGTTGTCGTCATGTCTAGACAGACGTTCTGTGTAATGCTGAAATGTTTGTCCTCATATAATTGTGTTACCAGAAACATAATTCATTTGTTGTGTAACATTTTCTGTGATTCTAGTACGTATAAGAAGCAATTTCCGTATATTCGAGAATGACTTGCACTTCTAACCACGTAATAGAACTTAAATTTCATGTGTTTGCTAGCATTCATTTAATTACATCTGTAGAGAATAACGTGTAATTTGAAAATATAACATTAGAAGCAGTCACTAACAAATTTATGGAATTGAATCTGAATTCTTCACTTTTAATTTGACGATACTCAGCTTCACTTTCTTCTGTAGAAGACATTTTCATGTATGAATCATAATAATTATAGTGAATTTCGAAGAAGTGATGAATTTCCAGGAAAGAAGGATATCTCATAGAGATACTTTATGTTGTAATTCATATACTCTACATCCCATGACTACAATATAGATAGAATGAGATCAAAACTGTTATGTATTCAGTAGTAAAGATGATATGTCGAGAAGTTTTCATTCCAACGATTATGGGAAACATTGATTTTGAATGTAATGGAAATGATTCAATGCCGTTGTTGTCTTAGAACATTACAGATGTTCCAAGCTGGCCCCGTACCTTGCATACAATGTCTTAGAAGACTTGAACAATTCAGAAAGTGCTACCGCTTATGAAGGCCTACTTGACTTATTTTTGTCTACGTGACAAATTGTAAATGGAAGTGCTTATTTCCTCCTGGAAGTAGACTATCTTTGTGAAACAAAACAGAGAATGCTTTACGTTGCTGCTTCAGAAATTCTTACTGTCAACTTCGCTGAACATTGAGTACGTAGTTTAAATTTCCAAATATTCCTTCAGCAAATCATACATATAACACGGTCTCCCTTCTAATGCTTTCATGTGGCCAAAAAATTCCAGAACACATACCGGAAGTCACATGAGATATCAAAAATTCACAGTTTACTATATTGTAAGTAGTTCAGTACACTATGAAAGTGTGCTTTTCAGCACACTTCGTTCTAAAATGAGTTCCGCTTACCATAATCATGAGTATTTCCTTTCTGCACCGCCTCATGACAAATGCAGACTGTGTTCAATACTAAAAATTTATCAAAGTCTGATAATGCATTCTAATTTGAAATAGACATGAACAGGCTTTTCTAACAGAACATACTTGCTAGCACTTACGTCTTCAATGTTGTTGCCGTCCTCTTCCATGCATTGAACAGGAAACAAGTAGTTGCGTATCCATTAGTGCGGAACTCTGAGTCCTTCAAAGTCTACATCCCTACCAGCAGTGAGAATGTCTATATCCGGCTTCGCTGCTATTCCGTCTGTACGTCGCCCTCGCACTTCCGTTCCACAGACAACCTTCCAATGTCCTCCATTACTTAGTCTTCGTTGTAAGTCGTCTGAGAAAAATACTTGTTGACATTGTCTTGGAAATGCAAACGAATTAGGTCCCAGAGGAACGCAATTGGAGAAATTTGCTACTGTGAAACCATACTTGTCGCGCACCACTAATGCATTGGTTGATCTCAATTTTGCTGGTACCCATGAACAAACGAGCAGAACACAGCAATGACTGCGGTAGTCAAGCTCCAATATCTCCTGAATGGATCCCACGTACTCCATAGTTTCCCAATGTGGAATGTCTTCTGCAGCCCTCTGTCGTTCATGACACAATACAGACGCTGCAATGCCACTATCGCATGTCACTTTTTCTTCTTCAGCGCTTTCCACACGCAAGTGCATCCCATGAGCATACATTGCTCTATAAGAAGTGGCTTTCATCTCTGGAAGCATAGATGCTTCTATGACATCAGTTGAAGGCTTGTTCTGTTCCTCACAAGCTTTCTGCACTTGCAAAGGCAACCAATCAGCAAATTTGGGCAATGGTCTGCATTCCTCTGGATAATGAACCCTGGACTTGCGTCCATAGCGACGGATGTGGTCTTGGCGAAAAGCTTGTTTGCATGCTGCCCTCTCTTCACATGCAAGCGTGTATTCCCTGTCCATCAGCTAGAAAGTGAATGCTTGACTTCCATACGTAATGTTAATGACCTACCGACTTCTGAAAGTAATTATTATCTTCATATTCCATTTTCTGAACTTCCACTTCACATTCGTTTGTCTTTTTCAGCACTCTTCTTTAGAATATGTTACTGAAGAACACATCCTTCTTCTTTTGTTTTCATGAAAACATGTTCTCACAAAATACACATGACAATTGTATACATATGGCACCATGTTCTTGTGTTGCATAAAAGAGTTGCTAGAACACAGAATTGCTCCAAATACTATGAAAGAGAAGTTTAACTCACAGTCGCCATTGCTCGAAGTCAGTCGAATTGGATAGCACAAAATCATGAGCCCATGCTACAAATTGCTCTGACATTTGGTGTGGCCAACCACTTCCTTGCAGCATTTCGTCATTCATTTTCTGCTCCTCCTTGTCATCCCAGACACGACGGCACGTCGCCTGAAAACGTTGTAGGTATTCCGTGCAATATCCCAATGTCTCAGACATAGCATAACCTTCTGCCATGCTGGCTTCCGGTCTAGCATACGTTCTTACATACTCTTTCAAAGTTTTCATATACCTTTCTATTGGGTACATCCATCTCGAATGAACCGGTCCACAAATATACAGTTCCTGCACTAAGTGGATCATTAGATGAGACATAATGTCCATGAATGTCGGAGGAAATTCTTTCTCCAATAGACACAGAGCGTCAGCTGCATCCTTCAAATCTGCGTCCCTGTCCGCTATTTTGATTTCTCTTGCACATAATCTCTGGAAAACTCGACTGACCTTCATGACTGCTTGGCGTACTTCTTCACTAAGAACATTCCGGAGTGCTAGTGGTAACACCTGCACACAAGTACACTTCACGCTCTTTGTTATTGAAGAACATCTATATGTGCTCATGTTACTAGTGCTGGTACAATGACAGAGTACAAAAAATACTTCAATTCATGCATGAGAAGAACATCGCTTCATGGTTTTCTGCTGTCTTTCATGAACGTCTTGTTCAAGTTGTATTGCAATTTGATTTCCACTGTCATTGACATATTCAGAGCAAGAAGCGTAGAACAAAGTAATGTACATTATGCAACAGCATGATTGACGTACTTGATGCGTGAGGACATGGAAGTCATGTGACTTCATGTAACGTAGCTTCCCCTCTTCCAAACACTTGTGGATTGCACCAACATAATTGCTTGGAGTCTTCAATTTCTTTATTATGTCCATCACTATTATCCTCTCACTTCCATTCAATATATATGGAGCTGTGGGTATGTGAAAATTATCCTTGCTGTTTCGCGGTGGTTGCAGCCACAAATCTTGTCGGATGCTCATAGCCTCCATGTCCTGCCTACTACCAATAGAGTCTTTTCCTCCCCATATTGTCTTTGTGATGTTTTCACAGAGATTCTTCTCACAATGCATAGGATCCAACAAATGTCGACAAAGTAATTTCTGGTTGTACATAGCACATGGTCGTCATGCATGACAGACAAAGAACAAGTTAGAACTTTTCGCTTTTCCAAACACATTTGTATTGACAAAAAATCATGCATTATTTTCTACAGTGCTATTTTTTACCATACAAGAAAAATTGTCATTTCATTATCCACTGACATTCTTCTATAGAAACCTTTCGCATATGCATTTCTGCACGCTACCAATGTGCTCTCATTTCCCACAGAGTATACGGTTACTACTCTTCTGTGCTATGTTCTGAACTTACTCGGAATACACATTTTATGTCTAAATACAAAGAATTCCTATTAGTAATGCTTTTGATCATACAGTTTGGCTACCTTTCAATTCAGCCATTACATGTATAGACTTCGAAACATTGTTTGCAGTCTCAATCTTCAAGTATAACATATGAAACATGAGACTACGAACAAGCAAACGCTCTGAAGCACTTATTGTGCACAATGTATGAGTACTGCATGACAAACTCAGTTGTACTACAACTACATTCAGAACAACTACAACTGTCCATAATGTCTTCTTCACTACACTTCATTTCAACTTAGTGCTTGCCCTTGTACTTATCTAAACCATGTATTATTTAATTACGAATAGTCTGTCCTCCGTGTATTCATGTCACACATTTTTGGTTCTTCTGTAAGCCTCTTTTATATGTATTCACATCATCTTCTTTTTAGTGTTCAACATGCAATTCCTCATTCTGCCTTTTCTATATATCATTATGTTATAGAAATAGAGGTCGAACATGCAAAGCTAGAATTATGTGTTACAATTCATGTGGGCTCCACTAATTCGTGAGCGTAGCTTCCTTCTTGACACAGGACATTGCAAACGAACGCGTCTTCTGTTGCAGGTACTGCTTGGGATTGTGAACACAGTAAATGAGGTTGTCACTGCACAATCTTCTTAGAAGACTGCAGTCAATACTCTGTCAATGTTCCAATACTACTCATTCATAGAGGAAATCCTGTAAGTCATTAACACTATCATGAAATATGAATACGACCAGGTATGCCTCGTCATGATCAAATTATCTTCATCTAAGCCACTAATGCAGTGACGGTTACCAGAGGGCAAACAATTAGGCTATTCTATTGTAAGTCTTTGCATTCTCTTATTCGACTTCATGGTTGCATTGACATGTGTGTGTTTCTTCAAACACCTCTGCTGCAGTGAAGAACACACTCCATGTTCGATCATTCCACACTATTCACTTCGGCAATGGAATTTCATAGTGCCACATATATAACATTGCCCACTTTGGAATAGAGTGTACATATTTTATTCTTGTTTGACCTTATGTCATGTACATGAACTTCATAGTAATAGAATTTAGTCTTCAAAAAATTTGAACACGACATGCTACGTGCAGTACTGTAGTACTGCCTTCAAATCATGTGTGCACGCAACAGTGAAGCACTAAGGACATGGCAAACACACAGATGTGAAGCAGACTTTGCTGCTGGCAACAACACTCGAACAATATAATGCACACATAGAATTGGATGTGCATTTCGAGCTCACCGTCCAATATGGCAGATCGTTCAACGCACTGCACCGCTTCACACCATGTTCATGAACAGGGTCATTGTCGCCACCCTTTCTTCCCCCTTCCGCTAAATAAGCTTTACGTTGCAAACCACAACGTCGTGTTTGGTCTGTAGTCATTCTTGTTGGAGCCGCTCTGAAGTCCACCTTGCCATCAAACTGCAAGTTCCGACGATATGGATGGGTTCGGCTGGTCCACCTTCGACTACCTCCATATACAATCTTCTTCCCCTTTGCCTTTTTCTGAAAGTCTACTTTGTTGCCGGATTTAGTTGGTCGAGCATCAGTGGTAGGACCACAAACCGTGCACGCTTTGTACCCATGCGTGCATAAACCAGAAATCAAGCCATATCCAGGATAATCCGAAATTGTCCACATCAATATACCTCTCAATTTGAAATGCCTTTGTCCTGCAGGCTTTGAGAAGTCTTGGGCTCTAATTCCTACCCACAATTTCTGGAGCTCTTCAATTAATGGCCGTATGAAAACATCAATGTTTTCATTAGTGGGTGACAATTTTCCGGAAACCAAAATACCTAATTGGATGAAGAACTTCTTTGTCACTAGGTATGGTAGCAAGTTGTAAATAAGGATCAACACCGGCCATGTCGAGTGACTAGTACTGTTGTGAGTGAATGGATTCACTCCATCAAGGGACATTCCAAATCGCAGGTTCCTGACCTCATGCCCAAATGACGGATCTATGTCGCTATCCACATGCTTCCAAGCGGGGCTGTCTGCAACAGACTTCATGATGCCTTCTTCTGTGTTCGGATTATCATAATGAAAACGCAGCAGGTCTGCTATGGCTGGAGATCGAAACATGCGACGTAGCCTAGGTATGAATGGAAAATGCCGTATTACTCTTGCTGGGATAACTGTTGAACCACTTATAAATCTGGACTTCCCGCAACCCGGACTTGGACATTCCTTTAAGTTCTCGTACTCACCACGATACAGCACACAACCTTTTGGACACGTATGAATTATGTTGTAGTTCAATCCTAACTTCCTGATGAGTTTCTTTGCCTCATAGTGACTAACAGGAAGGCTGTTTGTAGAAGGCAATAGCACAGTTGCTAAGTATTTCATGCACTCATCTACATAAGCATTACTGACGCCATGTATGACGGCCATATTCATGAGAACAATTGTAGCTGAAATGACACTCACTTTGCTTCCTTCAAAAACAGGACGTGTTGCTTGTTCGTACAATTCATCTAGAACCTCTGTGTCATCGGAGATAGAATCAGTGTCATTCTCTTGCTCCTCAATATGTTCTGTGTCTTCACGAATTCGATCTCCTTCATCAAAAGCATCAAATAATTGACGCTGAATGTCATGGTCAGGGTCCATGTGCTCCGCATACTCACTTCGGAGGCAATCATCATCGAAGACATTAGGTGCTGCCAAAGTCTCCCCAGTTGCATTCACCCATATTCCTTCTTTTGGATAACCCCCTTCTGGATCACCACCTACCATAGAATGCATCAAAAACGGATCCCGCTTGTACGCTTGCAAGTGTTCTCGTATTCGGGGTACGTTGAAACGACGGCCTCCGTGGCATTTTGTGCAAGGACAACGGAACGTGGTGCATTGCTTCTCTCTTGCAACTCTGACCTCTGTTTCAAAGATCAAATCTTCTTGTGGAATATGTAGACCACTACGTGAAGACATAATGAATCCCTTCCTTATACAACATGCAAATAGCTTTTGTTGTCACAGACTCACAGTGACCTACAAGAAACCAATTCATGTGGAAGAAGAAATCTGTTTTGCCCTTCACCTGCAAACGTATGCCCACGTGTAACAATGATGGATTTTACAGCTGAAACATAGCCGTTCTCGATATCCGATTATCCCTATTTCTGTAGTCGCAATTTCCAATTGCAACCGATGTCGGCACTGCCAAATGTATTACTCAGTTCCCTGCACATTTGCAAACCATACAATGTGCTTTCAGTAAATGACATATCATAGAACCAACAAGTAATTAACTGCTTTGACATTTTATACAATGTCACCTCTGCAGACATGTTTCGTTTTTGCGCCCTGTCTTTAGAACATATGACATCCCATAATGACATTTGGCAAACGTGAACAAGAAGGACTTGGCCATCCATTCCACAGTTGTTCAAGATTTCATATATGCGGCAACTGTCCTCCACAGTAAATGTGAGTTTCTGCAGCTTGAAGAAATACTGCACATTATCAGATTTCTCTGTTTTTGTTCTCTAATAGTAAGCATACACATTCAAAGAAGAGAAGGTTTAGAACATAGAGGACAGACTTTCAAGACTACATCATTTCTGGAACTATGCTCACATGCCGTGCAATACAAAATTATGTTCCATGCCACACTTCTTCAAATTGCGGAATTGAATACTGGTCTTCCTATATGTTTCAGGATACATCTCATTGTAGGAGACGTTCACGGGTAACATTGTTTGATAAAGGTCGTAACACGCATGACTCTGAATCTGTTCTGAATTCATGACTTTACACCGTTCACTTTCACATGACTGAAATGTTGCTATATACAAAATGTTCACATTTCAAAACACATTTCAAAATGCTATACAATATTATGGAAGTGAAGAATGCCACGGATAGGATTGGACACAATGTACTAGATAGAAATGAGTGTCAATTTTTTTAATAGCACTGTTCATCTTCGTAGAATTGCACTGTAAAAGTACTGTGCCAAACAACTTTCTTTATGGACACTGGAAGTTCATTTCTGCCCTCTTCAATTGAAAGCAAGGGCAACAACTACTGCACGACACCGCGAGTGCACACTTCCACTATTGTGCAACTTATAGAAGACATGTAATTCTGTTCCCGAACTGGTAGGACAGTGCCATTCATACTTCCAATAGTGAAGCAGACGACGTTCTGTACATCTGCATTGCTACTTTGCACCAATCCTACTACAGCAACGCAGAATGTGTCTTTGCATACAACAAATTGTATTGAATTCTAATCTATGACATACTACTTCTTAGTGCTACAGATTTTTTGTGTTGACATGGTCTTCAATGAGCTAAAGATGATCCAGGTTCTGCAACAATTACGAAATGACAGGTTCTTTTTTGTGCAAGTCCTGTAATTATGGTATTCATGTATGGAATTAGTACAATGCTCCTATTATTCTGAGAAGCGTGAACAACACTAAGAACTTACTGAATGCAAGTGCTCAGATGGAATATAACCAATTTCATCGTCCTCTCATTCATGAAAAAAAATTAACAACCAACCGTCTTAGGACAACCCTGAAAATGAACGCTACATTCATCACACTATCTTCAAAGCAAAATTTCTTCTGCTCTCCCGTACTGTCATGTTCAAACATACACTCCACAATTTTTTAAGGGATAAGGTCGTCACTACCGTTCTAATGAAAGTCATGTATTTCCATGTCATTCCAAATACGTGGAAGAACGTTCTACTGGTAAAACATTCGTAGACACTACAGAATGCGGAGAACTGGCTTCTACAGTACGGATGGAAATTTCTTGTGTACGCCTGCCTCTGTTCTTGAACAACAATTGAAGGGTACAAGCCTGTCCTTGTAAGCCTATGTTGCACCTCAACACAATATTCGGAAGATTGGCAAGATTAGTTATACATTTCAGCAGCCTGAAATGACTACCACTATTTGTATAAATGAACACATTAATTCTACAAGACGGAATTACTTTGGTTATTAGAAGTGCACATGTACTTTCAGCAGTGCTTCCTGCATTACTAGTCCCCACACTATCCTCTGTCACTACTACCGTCTGCCCTACGCACGGGGAAGGCCTTCCAAGTTT
The DNA here is from genome assembly GCA_947034895.1 of Rhytidiadelphus loreus. NCBI lineage: Eukaryota > Viridiplantae > Streptophyta > Bryopsida > Hypnales > Hylocomiaceae > Rhytidiadelphus > Rhytidiadelphus loreus. Next base: position 65,754,336 of record OX344763.1, on the reverse strand, counting down.
CTCATTCTACGAGAGAGCAGGTTACCGTTTTGACACGTGTCTTCCTATACTAATGTCAGTGGCTGTAGTACAGTCGCCGCAGTTCAGAAGTTGAAGATTTGTATCTTCATCATCATCAACGCACTTTTGCTGAGAATTTCCTTCAGCCGTCAAGCATAGACTTGTCATTAACGGGGGAAATGACAGGCTCTCATCTCAGTGCTTACAAGGAGGAGAGAAACATTAGAAAGAAGACTTTGCATGATGCTGTGCAGCGGGACTTACTTGCACGGGGCTTCAACGAAGCGGCTTTGCTGAGACCGCTTTTTTCAGGTGAGGCAAGCCATCCACAGCAGAACAATCAACTAGTGAAGGGGAAGAAACACCAAAGAAGGAAGCTACGCCCAGGTGCTGTAGGCGAATTGTTCTTGTGAAGAACACCTAGACTGCGAGAGAAGGTTGTACATCAGCCGCCAACAGACACTGCTGCAAATCCGACTAACACACAGGTTTGTGAATCCTTCCTCACTGAACATTGTCTGTGAATTGCTATTGCATGCTCCAAGGGTGGGCAAGCTTACAAAAGTAGTGTATACTTGTCGCTGCTGCGCTTTTGGATGGCAAGCCTACACATTACTGCTTCGTACGATGTTTGCACTTGCCGAAAACCGTACTTCTGGAACAGCAGGTAATGCTAACTTGCTTGTAGACTGGACCAGTACTTCCTATCTCCCATCATTCAGTAGCTTCCATTCTACAAACTCAATTGTAGGGACTAGGGTTTTTTGCTTGTTCTAGGTTCTCCTACATTTATTGCCTCCTTTCTCCATGGACGTTGAATAACTAGAAGTGACGGCCACAAAAGTACACATCAAAGGGCCGTGATGATTCTCGATTGTTCTGTGTCATTGTTCTTTTGTGCTGCGTGCAACGCTTGCAATTGTGTCGCCTACACAATATTACGGAGACGCTTCTCAATTAATACTTTCTGTTGAACTCCGATTTTTGACTGTATACTTCTGTGAACTGCCTTTGCACGTCATGAAGGTGCTCACATGTTGGCTTCTATGTACCGCTTTGCAAACCCTAAATGCGTGCAACACTTCAATGACACTTCCTTTGCTTGTACTCACTATATGTAGAATGAATTGGTCGACCTCTTGTTTCCTTTGTGCAATCGAATTGCTACTACACAAAGTTATGCTTGTTAGGGATTTGTGGCACAACAGTTTCTGGAAAACATGGAATGCATGACTGTAAGCACAATGTGTTGTTCCCAAAGACATTTTCCTACAGGCATTTGAAAGCTCTGCTTCGAATTTTTTGTAACGGAACTGCACGCTATCAAGTAGCACTACTGCAATTACTGTCTGTTGGTCTATTCGTTTCTAATTTTATCTTCTATTATCCGAAGAATGCATCCTGTTTTGGGGTCACATAATTGTCTCACTTCTTATTGTCGGTGCAGACTGCGGAGCGTTTTTGTACTTGGCCGGGTAGACAACATCAACAGAGAATGTCGAAGAAAGCAACAGCTTCTGAGCGAAGCATAGCACACTCATCTGATGCCACAATGGAGGTGGCTACAAAGTATCTTGAAGGTCGTTCTCCCAGCACTGAAGAACTCACCGAGCAACGTACACGGGCATCACCAGAACATCGACCAGGTATTTTCGAAGAGGATGGAAGCGACCACCGAATTTTGAGTCGATCACAGGTTGTGGAAGGCCCTCCAAGACTACCAGAAGCTGGATTTGAAGTTCACGCAGGTCACAGTCGTCGAGGGGCTGATTGGGGAGATGATTACCGGATTAATTATGGACAATCCTCAGTTGGATCTTACCCAACTCCATTTCGAAGGCCGTGGTCCCCACTTCCTTACGGGGGTTCCAAACATTACGATGGACGTCCAATTGATTATGGTGGACGAGGACGGCCATATGATATAATTCCACCTTTTCAAGAACGCCGAGGTGCTGTCTCTACTCCCTACATCCTTCATGTTCGGTACATGTGTTGTTGTATGGAATTACCGGTTCTCCACAGCCGCTTGTGTCAAAGTCTGTATTCATGCATACCATGAATGTGTCCGGCATTGTTGCCTTACTTCATCAAGTGCGTTGGGAACTGAAGAAGTACTTCAGCAGCAACAATTACCGTCTGTACAATTGCAAGATGAAGTCGGCTTACTTTTGCATGCGGTTCACATGAGCGCTCCGTATGTCCCAGTACCAAGGAACTTGTACTCAGGATGTGTCTGAGGAACTTTATAATTTTGTACATAATATTTACCCAAAGTCTGTGCATGTCATGTTTTTGACGTCGATGGTCCACTGCCATGGTATTGTCGTAAAACATAGTCTCCTGTATGCACTCATGCTTGTAGTACGTGTTTGGGTTATTCGGCCAATTTCCACTTCCTGTAAAATTAGAAGAATGAGCAATTGCTAGTGGTATGTGTTGGTATTTGCAAAAGACATCTGACCTCTTGTAGGTGCTCCGGCAAAATTGCAGGAGGATGCACACACTGTGTTTCGTGTGGCCGTCAGTGACAAAGTCCTACCCTTCAAGGCTTCATTTTCTTCATTCTACAATTAAGCTTACTGGAGCTTCACTGTTTTTTCATTGTAATATGACAACAGTGGTTCCAAAAACATGATTATGTTAGTGGATTCTTATGTGTGTTTTGGACTGCGCAGCGTTTTACCCTGATGAACGCAGGATGGACTTTGACAGAGGAGGCCGACAATATGAAGACAGTCGGCGATATGAAGAAGGAAGACATGCACATGCTGCTCAGAATTACGCAATTCCTGTAGACGACAGAGTACCAAACTTGCAAGTACGGAGTAGTAGAGCAGGCAGCAGCCCTGTACCATCTTCCTCAGGAGTTCTGGAGATTCAAGGCCGTGTTGAACCTCCTAGCAACACCCGACGACCACTTTACTTAGACAAGACTGGCACCCCTATAGGCAAAATGGCAACTCTTTTCCATGGGGACATTATCTCTTTTGTGAAAGAGTTGGATCCAAATGTGGGGTGGGTGAAACAAACTAGCAATGCAAAAGACAGACTTCTTCAGCGCCTAGTGAATGACTATGACTTCTATGGAGACTCCACTACAGTGAGCGAGAAGTATGTGAGGAAAGCAGCAGGAGCAGCCCTCATCAACTTCCGATATGCTATGAACCAGCTCATAGACAAAGGCCAAAACCGACCAGAGGACCTGTCAGAAGATTACTGGGAGGCACTTAAAAAAAAAAGAGAGAGTAAAGAATCCCAGCAGAAGTCAGAGCATATGGCTACCATAGCGAGAGGAAGAGCATCAAGACACACTACAAAGAAAGCAGTGGCACAGGCTGTGCTTCTCCAATTGGTAAGAAATACAGTAGAGAACGTCAAATTCTTCATTTTCTGGTCTTGCTTCTCATTTTCTAATGTACAAAGTGATGTTCACGTGTGACGCAGGCAGCGGACCTCAAGCGTGAACCGTATGCTGCAGAAATTGAAGTGGCAGTTGAGAAAGAGTGGACAAAAGTGCAGCACGAAGCAGTAGAGAGGCGGAAACTTCGATGCGCAACAAAAGAGAACGACGCAGCCACGGAGGCAACGAAGGACATAAAAAAAAGAGTGGAAGTACTAGAGTCATTTTTGTGTAAGTGGGAGCCACAGTTGCAGTTTTGGAAGCGTATGAAAATCGGAGAGGAAGACGAAGGCTTTCTGAATCGTTGTACAACAGAAAGAGATGTCGTCAACCCAGTTGTCAAAGAACGTCCAACGCTATTCATAGACAAGGCGCCTGACAGCATGAAGGCAGTTCAGGAGGGAAGCACGTTTCTAGCAACTGATGACTGCGACTCCACAGAGAACTCTACGTCCTCAGGCGACGAAGATGAAGACAGCGATTCAGAGGAAGATGAAAGCGATTCCAGCACTGCAAAGATGATTTTGTTGAACCCGGCTCCTACTACCGTCGTGGAGTCCATTGGGGCAACTTTGAGGAACACTTCTGTTGGTCATGTGAATTCTGGTCACGCAGCTATTGTTGTCTGTGAACCTAAGGCAACATTGAAGTCGGCCATGCAAGAGCCGACATTTGTATCAAACCGTCATTCTGATGCACTGAAAGACATAGCTCAGTTGACTAAAGAAAGCAGTCGTAAAGGCAAGCAGGTAAGTTTTTGTCAATTAGAATTGGAGAAACGATGCAGGTTGACCTTCAATTTCTGAGTTCAAAGACTTTGAATATTGATTTCTAATGTTGGGAGTATAGATGTCGTTCTTTCCTTCATAGATTTGGTATTGTTTTTCAAACATGACTCCGCATTCTTTGCAAGTACGGCCAATACATTTTGAAAAGAATGGCTAGAAGATCATGCCGTCAATTCATGTTTACAAGGCATGTCTTGTTCTCGTAATACATAAGAAAAGTGTTGGCGACAGCATTGGCCATAGAACATTTCTGAAGACCAGCACTTTGCCTTTCAGGACATGCAAGTGGAAGGAGAGAAGGATGGCGTAGGTCCACCGCTAAAAAGGAAAAAGGTTGAAACGAATACTGAAGAGGAACCTGTTCTATTGGATGATGAAAAGATTAATGCTGAAGCAAGACAAGCAGAAGTGAAAGCAACCAGTACTAGAAGCACTCGCAAAGTTGTAAAGCCTTCCCAGGTGAAAGGCCCAAGAAGAGGCGGGAAGGTACGTATGAGTAGAAGACGTTGACGTCTTCTGTTCAGTATGAGTTCTGCAGGCTTATTTGAACAGCATTTAGCTTCTTTCGATCCCTGTACTAAAGTAATGTGACCGGAATCCCCCACTGTATTTTATCAACATGTGAGGAGCTTCTGTGCTTCAAATTAGTGGCCATCGTGACAATTTTAAAGTAGACAAGGCATGTTCGTCAGTTTGACAAAAGTAGTACCATGTGTAGGCTACTGCAGATTTCTGTATATGAAGTGTTCCCTAACGTTTGTTGCAACTACTGCTTCTGTTTGGCGAAGTCATTGTATTGTACTATGCAATGAGTTCTATGAAGTATGAACAAAGAAGATGCATTGCATGTATAGTAAATCACGTGATTTAATCTGTTGCATATCACAGAAAGGCAAGTGAAGTGCAACTTGTCAAGGGCGACCATGAACACTAACTGTAAGTTTCCTTGTACCCCGCGGACTTAGACCATTGTCATTGTCAATATGAATGACAAGTTATTGGACAATATGTATTCTATGTCTTGAAGACGCACATAATAAAAAGTAGCAGCACTTGGCTGCATTTATAGTAATTCAATGAACATGAACGGTGTTTAGTGAAAGCATTTGTGGAATCCTTCATATTAGGTGCAGCAGTGCTCTCTCATTGTGTATATATTTTGTAAGTGCACGCATGGTTTCAAATGTGTTGTGACAAGTGCTGTAGTTCAGGAAGATTGAGACAAATGTGGACTCCTTTCGCAAGGTAGGTCGTTCATGAATACATGTTGCTAGCATTTTTCTAAAGGTACATACTGTAGTTCATGCACTCATTTCTTCCCTACAATGGAATGCCTATGGCAAATGACATTGCAATGTATTGCGTAGTGGGAGGCATTTTCAAGTGTCCGGCCCAACTGAAGCAACAGAAAAAAGTCTACTTCAAATGTCCAAGACTGTAGTACATACACCAGAAAAAGAAGTTCTTTGTGTTACTGTTTCTGTGGACAAAGGTTCTATATACGATTAGGAAGTGTGTGCAAGCCATGTATCAGAGGACTGCATAGAAGTAGACAATGTCGTCAAAAATTTGCAGAAGTTTTATAGGAAGTAACATCGATTTGCACAGGAGTTCCCGTGGACACAAGTATGAATGTCTAAGATTCCTGAATGTCTATATGAGCTATTGCGTTTGATGTCTATTTGAATGTGTCATTGTGGCGTCCACAGTACACGTGGTTTTGTACCCACGGACAAGTCCGTAACTCTTGTCATGTTTTTTGCAATCATTGGGAGCACATTCATGTGCATGAGTTCGTGTATTCCTCATATTGTGCTTGTGATAACGTTGTGGGAATTCTACGTATTGGAAGAATAGATTCCGTGTAGTCGAGGTTCTCAAAATCTGTTTCCAATGATTGCGTCAAAAAGTGCTTGCCATTAGATTTGTCTTTGGGATGTAGCGCTAGTACATTTGTCATGAGGACAGGTGGGAAGAAGCTGTACGACAACCTTTCGTTGAGCCATGTCTGCTGGCCCGGACACTGTTCATTACTTATACGTGGTTCTGAAGACAGGCAATCCGTAATGCCTACCAATAATTTGGCGTTGCCCTTGCGGTGAGTCACTTTATAGTTCAATTGTTCAGCAATCACTGTCGTTGCTAATAGTGGCCAGGCAATAGTACTCCCATGTGCACATTTTGAAGTCTTCATACAATGTTGTAGAGCCTATCATTCAATAATTGTTAATTCCAGTTTTTCCTTGGCTATCCTATCATGAGGTTGTCGTCATATGAGCGTGCATTATCATTTCTCTGTGATTGTCATGTCAATTTCTACAAGTTGGTAGAATTTTCTCTTGCACTGTTGGTTCTCATTTTTTGCATTTCACATTCTTGTGCATGCCTTAGTCAGCACTCATGAGGGGAAGGTCATCTACGTTGAAGAACTAGGTATTCAGATGTTTTGGGTGCATGAATTGTATGAAGGAAGACCTTTTTAGTATGACATAGTGAGTTCAGCCAGTGACTATGAATCTGTGACATGGACCTTTGAATATGAAATGCAGGAACAAAATGATGATGGTAGAAGTCGTTCAACATCAATGCAAAGGCTCTACCTTTTATGGAAACGTGTATGTGTTGGTTCTTGTGGCCATATTGGACGCTCAAGTTCTCTTCATGTTGAACATGACTTCACTTCAACGTCAATGTAGAAGCTCTACCTTTTATGGAAACGCGTATGTGCTGGTTCTTGTGGCCATGTTGGACGCTCATGTTCTCTTCATGTTGAATATGACTTCACTTCAACGTCAAAGAAAATGTAAGCAATTCAGAGAAATAGGCACCGCTGACATGATTTAGACGAACAAAACATGGCAAGACTGTAATGCTGGCTGACAACAAAAATGACTTCTTGTACGTCATGTGCTGCAGCTGAATTGTACTTCATGCAAGTGTACAGCAAACAGAACAGTAGTTTGTCGAAGTGAAACGACATAGCTGCGAACAGGTACCTATGAAATTGTGTACGGGATAAGAAGATGTTTTGCATCACCAATGTGCATATTCAACTTCTAGTGGGACTTGAAGAGGACATTCCTGTGTTGTTTCATTGCTGGCGGACTACACTTCCATTCTGTTTCTCAACTAAAACAAGTTTAGTAAGAGGATATTATGTGGAGCTCATACATGTTTAATTTGTTTCTCACAGAGGCCACAAGTGGGCAACTTACTTCTTTGCAATGGCATTGAGGCCTATGATGGTGGATTTGGCATCGGTAGAAACGTATGTCCACTCGTGTGACCTCATCGGAACGGAAATTCTTGCTTTAGTAAGAGCGTCTGTCTTTACTATATACAAGCTTTATTGTCTAGCATATATTGTTCATACTCATTGCATGTGTTGAGAAAGTAATTCATAAGTTTTTGTACGTAGCATTTGTCCATGTACGTGGCTGATGAGACCATGTTGACGAAGGTGGGCTTCAGAAAACATGTTGCATGGTTTACAGGGAACCGGTTAGTCTGTTGTGGTAGCCAACAAATGCATGAATATTTTTGTATCACGTAACAGTCATGGGAAGTAATTTGTTTCATGAGGACATCTACCTTGCAAGAACAATACAATTGTTGAGGTGCCAGGTACATTGTCGTGAACACTGTAACTCTGTAAAACACTAATGCATCACCACACATGAATACAGAAAAGTCATTGCCAATATTGCTTCAAGGAAGTTGTAAGCATGAATACTCTTTCTTTCAAGTTTTGTTGAACCATGGCTAAAGGTAGTGAACACAATTATAAAGGACAGTGCTCAGTGAACAGTTCTATAGTATAGACGGCTTCAAATATTATGGCGTTGTATTTTCTACGACATTAGACAAAATGTTTGTATTGTACTACTCATTTTGTGAAAGGTACATTGTTTGCTCTTGCATTGCATACGACAAAGATAGTTTCACAAGAATGGGGCACTTACTTGACGTATGTCATTAACATCGGCAGTGTATGTTCTTGTAGTGACATGGCAAAGGCTTCGTTTCCAGCATGGACAAGAACGATTCCCGACCTCACAATGTTCAGGCATGTACAAATACATTATATCTTTCAGCATGAAGGAAAGGGACAAGCAAGTCTACAAGAGCGAGACAATGTCCATGCCTCTAGTATTCTTGGATGTATTGTAAGTTGACATTGGGAATTAGAATGAAGTGGTCATTGTCCTGGATGATATGTCGATGCTTCATGTTCAATTCTGGAAAACATTTTCAATGATGGACGACATCTTTGCTGTGGTACAGTACATATATTGCACCAAAACTAAACAGCTCAGCCGTTGAAATCAGTCTTTGAGAATGTCAGGACTGTTTATACATGAGGAAAATGTTAAACACTCACGTTTATAGTGTGTTCGATTTCTCTAATGTTATTGCTTTTGAACTAATTTCTATGTTCTTCTATAGGTTCTTAGAAGAAAGTACGTTGTGCTCCGTTGTACGTGGTCAGCGAATGAACACTGCGAGGTCCTCACAAGCGTAATGAAAGGTAATTGTGTTTTCCAACTCCTGTATATGCAACAGACAAGTGTGTTACATACTTCTAAGTGGACATAAATAATTATTAGATGCTATGTCACTTAATAAGTGAGGAGGCAAGCTTAGGAAGTGGAAGCAACGCTTGCAAAAATGGAAATACAGTTAGAGAGGAGAAAGGATGAGTAAATGAGCATAAAGAAAGTCTTCAAAATGTCTCCGGAAATGCAGTAGAAAAATACATTGCATTTGTGCCAACACCGTCATTTCACTATATACATTTTCAATGATCTTCAAACTGAATTGAGAAAACAAAAGTATAGTTTAGCACATTTCGAGTGCGCATATACAAATACATAGTACCATGTCAATGTTCTGTAGTCGACCTTCACAATCTCGTAGCACATCATTTGTATTGGTTGTTTCTTTGTTGTGAGGTAACACATAGTAGAACTTGGCAATTGTTCATGTTGAGTCGCCACGTCCTTCAAGAGGTAATCAGATGATATGCATCTTCGATGTCAGATTTCAGCTTTTGTGTCCGTGAGGAAGAGGTCTTGTCCATTTCTATTCTCTTATTTCAGCCGAAGTATCTATACGTCGGGCACAATGTTTACAACATTCACAAAAAGGCATGACTGGGCATGTATTTCATGAGCTCATTTTGCAATTATAAACACATGAAAGCATGTTTTATAGCATGAACAGCGTGTACAATTACATTCTACTATGTGAAATAAGCAACAAAAGCATACATTTGACAAATTCCAATAATGTTGTTCTTTTACTTCATGCATGTAGGAGTCACTTACTGGAAGTACATGTAGTGGGTACAAGTGGATGCGAGATATGACTAATTCATCGGTCTTTTATATGTGGCAGGCAACATATTCTGGAAATGACCCATGCTGACAAGGTTCCTTCAATTTTAACAGCAGACATGCAAGACCGTCTATTGTATGACCCGAAACGGTGGAGGGCATTGCTGCGACATTGACATGTATGTTGACAACAACTTACTTCAAGTCATGTCGTTGTAAGTGATCATATTCCTGGGTCCTAAAAGTGGAATAGCAAATAAGCAATTGAGGCCTAAATCATCAGCCTCCAACGATGGGCACAGTCATGGAATTACCACTGACATTGCGGATTTTTATGATGGATAAGTTTGCACTCGCAGACTATGTACTTACAAATGGTGAATGTCGTTGTGCAATTCAACAGGAAATGGCTTCTAATGGAATTTAAACGTACGGATTGTAAGACCAGCACATGAATAATGCATTAGACAACTTTGGTGTCTACATGTTATTCATAACGTACTACTGTGCTAATGGACAACACATTCTACTCTCATTTTTTCTGAAGTCATACGTAGTTGTACAAAACAAGTTTGGAGACTTCTATCAATGTTTCCTAACTTTTCTTCATGTCATGTGAAAGCGAAGTACTGAAATATGCATCTCGGAATTGCATTTCCTGCAGCAATGCATGTACATTCTTTTGATTGCGTTTCACTGTCATGCAGATGTTATATTTCATCTTTATATACATTCATGTGCGATATTTTGTACATGCTCACTAAGTGTTACATATAGAGTTCATACACCACTGTTGTCATACATATCATGTGCTGCAGAACACATCATGTCAGGAAGATATAGTAATTCCAATCATGAATGAGCAACATTGTGCTGCAATGTTGTGTACTTCAGTTTCATGTGCTCGTTCACGTATAATGTTCTATTCAGCTCTTGTAGTGTATGAAGTAAAGTATTTCTGAGTATGCTCCTCTGAAAATGCATCATGACCTCGATACTGCAGGTCCTGACTGAAGCAGGGCTCCAGGACTACCAATTTCTCTTGTAGCAAGGGAGGAAAGCGTTACAAAGACATCTACTGCAGGCCATTGTGGTCTTCTTTATGTTCTTCAAATTGTAAGGTGGACTAGAAACCTTTCATGAACGCATCTTTCTCCTTCTCAACTTGTTAGCAGATGGTTCTTTTGAAAACTGGAAGGTACTTCCCACATGACCTCATATTCATGGAACTAAAACCATTGCTTCTATCTTATGGACTATGACATAATACTCTTGCATTCAGTATGGAATGTGTACATTACTTTTGAAGTCGGACATTAGGAAGACAAGTTTGGTTTCATCACCTTCTTATTCTATTCACTCGAAATTAGTATGTCAATTGAAAAATTCCTTGAATGGAATCATAGAATACAAAAAACATATACTACACTTCAGAAACAGACAAAACGCATGTTCATGACTCGTATAGTGAAACTTGAATGTGAGCATCATTTCAGTTTTTCATTCTTTGTCATGTTTGGCTTTTCGTCTGTGCATTTAGGAAACTGACAGTGACCAAGGAACTGAAAGTGCAGCACCTCAACTTCTCGAAGTCTTGAGGCACCATATTCCTTTACGACCAAGAATGTCGTAGGAAGCCATGTAAGGAATGTGTTTCCTTCCTCTGCAATTGTTGTAAATTGTATTAAAGAGAGGACATGTTGTGTATATACTTCATCAGAAGCCATTGCTTAACAATACTATAGTCATGAACTGTCCATTCGTGTGTACATATGCAGGAACCAAATTGCACTACTAAGATGAAGACAATTCGTATGATGAAGTTGCAAGAGTGGGCATCTACGAAGACGGGAAAAGGAAGAAACAACTGCCTTCCAAGAAACGACTGCTTCGACAATGCAAATGCTAAGGTAATGGAGACTATACACATGTCAGAACATACTATATGCGTTTTATAAATTGAGTGCACTTCGTAAGATATAGCCATACACATTTGTTGGATGTCCTTCCATCATGGATGGACGTCTTGGACTTTGCATTTCAGGAGAATAGGGCAAGGTATCCATGATTCATGTTATAGAAGCTCTACAGTTTAGGCTACTAGTAATTAGAAAGCACTTTCTGAACACAAAGGTACGAAGCCTGTTCCTTTCACTCGCAGCACACAGAAGGTTACATTTCTGGATTCCCACTATAGGAGGTTGTGTTTCACTCCACATGTAGCTTGTAATTATTCTTTTCAATAGAAATGGTTTACATATCACAGGACAATAGTTCATGTTTAGTTATATGCAAGTTCTTCATATGCAGAGAATGTTCTATAAGTCTATGTTCAGTTGAACAAAAAAAATAAAGAGGGGCATTCATTTCCGTCAATTATGTTGTTTTCCGTTACAATGTTTTGTTCTTTCAAACATCCATTTGTGCTCGCATTTTTGAAATTGCCTTCCCTTCAATAATATGACATGTTACATGCTACGTACAACAACATATATTACTGTTGTTGGGAAAGGGACTGTAACATTTCATAACGCATTGTTGCATGCAAGGCCTCAGACGTTCATGTTCTCCAAAACACTGTACCGTTTCACTGAGCATAAAGCACACATTCAGCACGACAGTAATTATTACCATGCACTACATTTACATGATCAGGCAATGACACGTGCCAAGCCTACCGGATTCTATGGAACTGCACATGACCATTCACACTGTGACACATGTTACTTCAGAAAAGCATGAACTGGCCCACCCAAAATGCCATGTCATTACCCACGTGGATTTCAAATGTCATGCAATTACACATGGATAATGACACCGTGGACACGTAACGTTCTTCTTAACATTCATAAAATTCTTTGGAACGCAATGTACAACGGCAGAACATGCCATTTTCAGCTTGTTCTGAAGGCATTTTTCAACAAAAACCAGATGATGGTTTTCTGTTCGTAGAAACTATTTCTGCAAACGCGTTTTCAACGTTCTGAAGGTGTTTTTGCGAACAGGCTTTTCTTCTAGTGTTTTCAAACAAATTGAAGTATGTAGAAATTGATGTGAATGTGAAGTGGAAGTGGACGTTTGAATGCGAGTTGGTGAAGTTGTTTTTTAGAATTGACGTCATTCTATGTCACTGTGTTCATTTTTGTGATTCTGACTTGGCACTTATTCAATCACATGATGTCGTTTCTATTAGGACATATACATTTAATTTAATTTCTTGTTTCAACAGATAGACAAATTTGACGTGCTAAGTGATCACGTCAATGAAGGCAACCATGAGCATAGTTGTTTGTGGCTTACTAGTTGCGATGGTTATTACTGTACAGAACCTGATTCGGAATTCTTTGTTGTCGACAATAACTGCAGGTTTGTAATCTATATGTACGTTTTGTTTGCTATTTGTTAAATGAATGTGAATGGTAATACCTTTATGTCCCTGAAGTAGATGTAGTGATTTTTCCCAGAAATGAATAGCTATTGTACTAGATTTTCAGCAAAGTTTTAGATGATTCGGAAGTTGTTTTTTGAATGGAAATTGCTCAGGTTTGTCATGCAGATTGCATTATTGGTTTTTCCATCTCCCTGAAGGACCGAAGGGGGCGGTGATTGTCTAGCATTTTTGTTATTGAACTTGTAAAGCACAAATTTTCTTGTATTACATCAGATATCATCATGGTTTGGTGTGCTGTATGATTACAGGATTGGAAAAAGACCGGACTGTTGTGTTGATGGTGCACTGCAATTACGGAAAACCGCGCTTATTAATTAGCATACAAAAAGTGATTAGAAATGCAGCAGGTCTACTTTTTTTTTTGGTTGGCAGGTCAGTGTGCTCTTTGTTCACATTAGATTAGTGATGGTCTTCTCCCTGGTAGTCATATACGGCAAGAACTGAAGGTTAGATAGTTCGTTTGCATTTTATTTTGTTGACCTACTCCTTATAAGTATTGAATGGGGAAAACCCGTGTCAAGTGCTTCTAGAAGTTTGCCACGATTTTGCTTTGTCATGTCTTCGTTTTCACTCAATGTTTAGAGGTAATTTCATGAAATACTCGTTGGAGCCAGGGTGCTTCTATACAATTTGAAGAGGAAATGGTCGACTACATTGACGTATTGTATTTTTTTCAAAAGTGAAGAGGAAAACGAAGTTTAATGAAGGCAGTGTCACAGTGTTTCTTGACCTTCACGTCAATGATCGTATGATCGGCACTTATGGATGGAAGGTGAGAGTATAGGTCATCTTTGTCATATATTGCTTCACTGAAAAGAAATTGAGTTTCTGGGTACAAAGACAAGTAAAAGTGAACTTTGTGGTAGCACTTGCCGAACATGTAGAAGTGTCTGTTTGTTTTTTACGAAGTGTGGCAAGCTATTCTTATTCAGTTTTGTATTTGAACTTGCATATGCTATTAGTTTGTGGATATATGTGCTTCATATTTTGATGCAATCAATATGAATCATTTGACTTGCACTAAGTACTAATTGAAGGTCTGTGTTTGATTGAGGCTCCTGAAGTGGGTCAGGGTGCAGTTGTATCATTGTATGGGTCACTACATGCAATGTTGTTCAAAATGACGTTCCCACACTTCTGAAGGGATAATTAACCGTTGACTTTTAAGTGGTACGACTTTCAGTGATATCTAATTATGTAGTTATAAGACGTTTTTAAAGGATTATTTCATGTTTTGGTACCCGTGAATAAACGGCCGACGTTTATTTCAGTAATGTATGAAGACCTTCATCATAAAAAATGATTTTTCTGTTCAATTTGAAAGGGACTTGTATCTTTGAAGAGAAGTTTATGATCAATGAAGTAGCCGAAGATAGTGCTGAAGTCTGTTTATTTATAAAAGAGAAGAACAGAAAGATTAGTACAACATGGTATTTGGTAGTGGTCAAGTTCGCACTGTCATTGCTTTGACATTCACATCGTGATTAGAGTCGTGACCTTTGTAAAGGGATCGCTCAGTTATAGACCTCTCTACGATCTTGTTTGATTAGGAGCCCATTCTACAGTAGGATGTCGATGACTGTGCTAGGTGATTTTCGGAACATGATACAAATATAGTTATTATTTGTCTGAAAGTGGTGAGTTCTAATCACCTATGTGAAAGGAACACTGGACACTAAGAGCCTTACGCTTTGTTCTATGACTCTGTAAACAAGTAAGATGACTAAGATCTACCGGTCCGGATCGGAGTTAACATGGGTCTCAGAGTAGGACATGTTCAGTGTCAGGAAGAATGGGATAGGAAATTCATTCAACTCCTTATTTATCTCTTAGTAGTACTTAGAGACTTCAAGAGAATGTATTCATTTTCTTTGAATGTGTATATCTTCACTCTTCAGGCTATCACTTGATTCATTTGGTTTCAGGGATGATTGTCTAGTACTCAGAAGTCGACTAGCATAGAGAATTGAAATTGTCAATGTAAGGTTGCAGCATGAACAGTTATGTTCATAGTTTTCAAACCTATAGTGGAAGGAGTGTTTAACATTTGTTCGGTTGTTATTTATATGCAGAGAAAGGATCTACTTACACCTGCAGTGCAAGAATGATGAGCTGGAATTGACTTAGCAAGGCTTGTTGTCGTAGCATTGGGCCTTATGTACGTAGGCTTGGTCCATGAAGATGTTGCGCAATCAATTGTTCTAGCTTTGGTGGACCGCAATGATGCTGTCAATATCATTGATCATCACAAAGTGTTTCGTTTCGTGCTAGTTGGAATGCATTTGTAATTCCATTTATGTAAGTAGGAGGTCACATTTACAGATAAGAAAAAGTGTAATTTGTTCTTTACCTCCTGAAGATCCATTCCGAAGATGTCGAGGTCACTGTATATGGAAGAACAGAGAGAATACAATAATTATAGGAGGACAATTTCCAAGCCTTAAGAGATCCCAGGCTGGGGTAGTACCTCCAAAGTGACATTAGGAAGGTCAATCAGTTCTGAATTTTTTAGTACAATTAGACGTTGAAGCGACACATGTGCTTTGCAAATGCAAGCAACCTCGAGTCTGAATTAATGACAAAGATGACTTTTTTACTATATTTATTTTCATGTCACATAGTTAACAAGTGTGAACAGAGTTTTCATATACTATTTCTAAATCTTGCATTTATTGCTGCTATAAAGTGGTAAAAAAAATTTACATGCACTGAATAAAATTTTACGTTGCATTTCCATGATAACAAGGATACCACTTCAGCAAGTCAAATAGGAAAATTAGCATTCAAGAAAATATCAAAAGCCTCAGTACCCAAATCAACAGAATTGAAGCCACATTTTTAGAAGCAAGTACAAAAATTAGTCAAACTTGACAAGTCATGTCCAATGGTGCACAAAACAACAAAAACTTGTCCATTTTCTGTTAGAATGGTCGTCATTTTCTAGTAGTGTATTTATTATTCTGGCCCCCTACTGTCGCAGTCTGCCATCTCCTGGCCCCTCTTCCACGTGCTGGTCACTTTGAATGCTTGCCACAACACATCCATGCATTGTTTTTTCCTACCTGATAGGGTCTGCCTGGAGAAAATTGCAGTGTTTCAGTTGTTGTGTTCTAGCCTGTTTCTAGGATAGAAACGGGCATGACTTGTCGCATGCATGGGCATGTCCCATGCCACGCATGCCTCTGTGTTCCAAGCTAGTGTTTCGTGGTGGCGGTAGGTTTAAGGCCTTTGGCTCTAGGGGTTTATTAAGTTCACAAGAATTAAAGGATCAAATAGAAGTGACATTTTCTTCTTGTAAACCATTATTTGCTACCTAAGAAAGGAAATGACAGAGTGAACCCAAAAAAAAAGGACATTTTCAATGTTGAAAAAGGTAAAAAGAAAAAAGAAATAAGAACTTCAAACAAAAAAGAAGAAATATAGTGAAATACCAAAAAAAAAAGAATTTTTTACTATTATTATATGGTCAATCTAATGAACAATATAATCTGATATAAAAAAATATAGAACTTCATCAAAATTATAAGAAATTTAAACCCATTCAACTCCAAACTCTTTTGGGGAAATGGTTTTAGGCAGGGTTGTCATACCGGACGGACGTCCGGTTCGCCCGTCCGATAGAGGTCTCGCCCGTCCGATGTGGTCAACACTAAAGTTGACTTTTTTTAACCCTTAAAGGACCGTCACTATGTTTTCACCAAAAACTCTCAAACTGTCATTTCTAGTACAACTACCAAAATTTTGATAAAAAACTTTTTTTGACATATCTAACCGTAGGATGTTGTATTATATAGTATCAAAAACTTGTGGTAAAAATTTCAGACATTTCCACCGGGTGGATTGCAAGATATAAGCATTCAAAATTTCAAATTAACTAAAATCATTTTTTTGACCCTGCGAAAAGCAGGGCAGCTGCACTTCACAAGCTCACATTTCTATGAAAAAATGACCTAAATGGTGGTGCTTCTTTGGATTTGTTTTCCTAGACAAGTTGGCCACATGCTTGAAAAATTTCAGATCATTTGGAATAGTACAACATATAGGAAAAAAATAGTAAGTAGGTAGTACTAGAGAATGATTAAAAATACTAAATTATTTACAATTTAAATATGGAATTGAAAATTTACAATTCCAATGGTCGAAATGTTGTAATAATGTATGTACATCCTATAATTTTATTTTTGTCCAAAAATATTGAAAATTGGATAAGATAAAGGATGTCAAAGTTTATTTTAGAGCAAGAAATCCAAAACTGCCCGCAAACAAAAAATCCTCATAATCCTCATAATTTTTTACTCATTGATCAAACCGAATGATTCTAAGCTTTTTGCCTTTTTCTGTATATCAAACTCTAAAAAATCAATTTCAAATCTAATTAGTTGTTTGCTACTTTGTTTACTACACATTCACAAATTCACAGAAGTCATACAACTGTCTTGATGGAAGAAAGACCAAATTGCATATTACAAGATTTTCACCATATGTCCATATCTTTATGTATGAAATGTATAGCAACCATGAAATACACATGCTTGATGCTCGTCTAACCAAAAATGTATGGTCTACCTATAAAACTATCACATACTAGAGTTCAAAAAGTGAAAACAATATATTATGTCCGATAACAACAGTCGGGCATAGTCCAACAGTGAGGTGCCTTCCTCAAAGTGTCTAGAACATCAGACACAGATGCCCTCTCGCCTACATCTATTTTCTGGAGGCTCAGTAGTTGAATCCTCAAATGCTGATACTGCTCTGGGTTTTTGGTCGTAAAATACTTTGGATCCCACTCTTCTTTCCAAATTTGATATGCTATCCATCCAGTGGCATATGCATCAACAGCCATGGAGTAGAAGTGTTTTTTCTGCATGACTTCAAGTGAGG
This sequence comes from Rhytidiadelphus loreus, assembly GCA_947034895.1. NCBI lineage: Eukaryota > Viridiplantae > Streptophyta > Bryopsida > Hypnales > Hylocomiaceae > Rhytidiadelphus > Rhytidiadelphus loreus. The sequence continues at coordinate 65,736,474 of OX344763.1, read as the reverse complement.
TCTTTGACCCCTTCTCTCCATACATGTAGAACAACTCAGGGGCTGCATGTTTTCGTTGTTTTTTCTCCCGTTGGAGCTCCTCCATGGTTCGATAACCATACCTTGATGGCTCCTTCTCTACAACTCAACCAGAAAGCCCCCAATCGCAAATCCCAATGTACACTGTGTTTTCTTTCCATTCATCAAAATGGAGCAAAACGTTGGATGGAGTAATGTCATTGTGTAAATATTTTGCTTCATGGCATTTTCCCACTATGACAAGCAATGATAAAGCCAAATTCACGCGGTTTCGGCGATAAGTTGCAACCCAACCGAGTTCTTCCTACGTCAACCCTACATCATGTTGTCTCGTGATGTCATCCACATCCAACGATTCACTCACTTTTGAGTTGTACTTGGCCAAGAAAGAAATCAAAGACCCTCCATTCCACCATAGCGTATAGCCTTCCATTGTTTTTGGATGGATGTACGCAAGTCTTACGATACCAGGATGTATCACTGGACACCCCCCCCGCCTCGCTTACAATAGCTTGACGCTTCTCCTTCTCATTCGAGGTCTTCAAAGTCTTCCCGGCGAAGCAAATCCAACTGGGAATGCTTTGTAGTCTCGTGAGCACCACCTTCCTCACAGTCCCATATGATCCAGTCATAGTTTGATTCAGCATGGGATTCACTTTCACGCAACTTTCCAACCACTTGAATGTTCCGCTCACACAATGAGCTCGTATTTGGTCTTCAAGCGTCGCTTTCCATGGTGCTTGTTTCTTTCTACGCGAGGAAGAAAATTGTTGGGAGAACTTCTGAATTTGGTACAATCTTGAACCAAATTCCTTGTCATGCGTGTCCCAATCACTACCATCATCTTTCTTCTTCGTGTGATAACACCAATTCGCCACAATATTGGTGGTCAGCTGCGACACTTGTTTATCCAACCACTCAGAATGCAACCAGTAATCTTGATAGTTGTTGAATCGTTCGGATGCTCTAAATTTGGTCTCCAACTCTCGCCGCACTTCAGCATTCAACTTGTGGTACCCTTCTTCGTTGAAATTCACGTATTCTCTACACATCATTCCCACACTTCGTCGCGTGTAAAAATTGACCGCTATTGCTCTAGCCTCGAGCACATATTCGCGAGGGGGCATGTCAGGATTGGGTTGGTTTTTACGCTTCGACCTGCTGGATGATGAGGGATTGGATGACCCTGAAGCCCCTGCCACATTCGTGGCTGGAGGCACCACCTCAAAAATTACATCCAAGTCTTCAAATACCGAGCGGTGACCCGATGATCCACTCCCTTGTCCTGCCATTGTACAATATTTCGGAACCACCAAAGTTTCGGAGAAAATAAAAAAAACCGGGTGCTATATGTGGGCCAAGCCCAATCACCCACCAAACTCACTTCCGAGGGTCGCTTGCGCAAACAAAGGTGTGAGGCGTAGGGCGTGGACTTGGCAAAGGAAAAATGAGGGAGCACATGGGATTTATAGTCCCCGCCCCTCCCATGTCCGCGCCCTAGCCGCCACACGTCCGTGCCCTAGCCCGACACGTCCCCGCCCCGCCCGACACGTCCGCGCCCCGGCCCGAGCTGTCCCCGCCCCAGCCCGACACGTCCCCGCCCTGGCTCGTACACGTCCCCGCCCTGGTCCCAGACGTCCCCGCCTTGACAGGCAGATTTGAGGACTATAAAAGTCCGTCCCTGCCCCATTAGTCCCCGCCCTGTGTATTCCAAATCCTCCTCCTCTTCATTGAACTGGTCGTTGGCGTTGTGCAGGGCCCTTTACAATATACAGTTTTTTGCCAAAAAAATTCACGATGGCGACACCACCAAGAACCAACAAAGCTGAACGAGATAGGACTCGACTAAGGCAGGGTAACAAACATCGGAAGAGGTTACACGTACTTCGAAACCCCGAAAAACTGGCATTTAGGGTCTGGAATGACGTGCCAGAACCGTGGAGTTTCGAAACTTGCATCACTTACATAGAATGGTGCCACATTGACAAGGCCTTCCCTGAAGAGCGACACAATTACCACCGCCGATTTCATAAAGCGAATTTGAAACACTGCATCGATGAGGCCTTTAAACAAAGATGCATTGAAGTATACCAAGTGTTATACGAAAAACCCACTGTGAAAAGGAATGAAATTCACCTTTTCATTGCATGAGGTGTACATGCGGAGGTGAGATTGAACAAGCGGGTGGATTGGTCCACTTTAAAGGGCACGCCAACCACAGCAGATGGTATCAAGATACCAACACCAACAAATGGAATGATTCCAAGGGGGGTTATGAGATATCCCGAAGGAGGGCTGGGCAGGGTCAACACACGTATTGAGCCGCCTGACACATACGAGACGGCGGATTCTACTACTGACGATGACTCTGATGGATCTCATGTTGTGGTGGAATTAACCCCTAGAGGACAACAACGTGCACAAAGGAGAAGGGCGCAACGTGTACCTCGTGAACAACTTCCAGAACAAAATATTCGTGTAGAGGTCCAGGGCCCCGTTGAACCAGTACTTGGAGTTGCTCAGGCGCAATTCCAAGCACCTGATGAACCAACTCTTGGAGTTGTTGATGTCATGGCTGCTACAGACACCATACAAAGCTTGAGGGTGCAGTTACAAGACCGAGGTGATGAACTACATTCTCTATATGAAGATGTGGGCAAGTTACGAGAAGACATCATGCTCAAAGACAGAGTAATTGCTCAACAAGCACGTGACATAGAGGAGCTTCAGCAAGCTCTACAAGCAGCACAAATGATGAACGAAGGTCAAGATCCACGAGGACATGCACAAGGACCTCCTCGGGATTCTCAAATTCTGAGGCAAAATGCTCCAAGTGATGCTGCCATGTCTACACAAGAAGATTCATTGGCCTTTCCCGAAATAATGGCCACCGGCAACGTACCAATGCAGACTGAAGTTCGGGGCATGGGTATGGACAACAACCTTGAGCTCAACAACTTGCGAGGCGAAAATCAAACATTACAAAATCGTTTGCAAGCCTTGGTGGAGCAGTACTACTAGTGGAAGTTGGCATGCGTGTTCACCATTGACAAGACACGACAACTGGTAGCAGAATTCAAGAAATTGGACCACTACTACAGTGAGCACAATCAAGAAAGGGTGTTTGGCTTGACTTCATGGGCCCTTGTGGATGATCTTTTCAGTCCCAACATGGCAATCATTGAGCTTGATGGTGGAAAAACAATCATTGATTGGTCCAAACACAATTGGGATTTCAAAAACCAACTTGGGTCGAAGGTCGACTACAAAGGCAATCCGTTGTTGGAGTGGCCAAATCCTTCAAGTTTTGTGCACGACGGGACCACATGTCCCATTTGTATGAATCCATTTGGCCCTGAAGGTGGAATGCAGTTGGGCATGTGCAACCATGTATACCACCCATTTTGCCTCATCAGTTTCATGATTGTTCGTCGTCGGTGCGCAATGTGCAAGGCTCCCTTCCACGAGCGCTTGTACGAGTTGTTTGGCTTGGTCCCATACATGCCACCACATTAGGAATACAATGCCACGAATGCCCTAGATCACCGTAGAATGTGGGGAACAGACTTGGTGTGGAGTTGGAAATTACAAATGACATCGTTGGACAAGACACAAGTCGCTGCTGAATGTGGTTGGGAGACTGACCCCGATCAAATTGTCCAAGTCTGCCACCATTTGATTCCGATGAAAGACAAGCATAGCCAAGGACGGCGGAATTTTTTCTTTCAATGCTTCAATGGACATTGGGACGAGGTTGGACTCAAGTTTCAATTTGGACCTCACCCTCGGCGATGGTTATGGGGCGTTGATGGAGTTCGAGTCACCGATGACAATGGAATTCGTATTGGGGTGGACCCTGACATGCCCGACCCCGCGGAGCTTGCTCAATTATCGGAATCTGAGTGGAGGGAAACTTTCAGAAACGAAGGACTGGATTTTTTGCTTGAACAACATAGCCCGGATACACGCCGAGCTTTGGAGAGTCTCAAGCAATCACAAATCATGAGGGCCATTCTAGAAGAAGACGGACCAGCGAGGAGAACTCGGTCTGCGGTTCGTAGACTTCAACTAGGCTCCAATGAAGATTTTCCAATGCAACGCGGCGCACACGACGACGAGGCTGGACCTAGTGGCACTGCAAACAGTCCAATGAACATCGACTGAGTGCATTTTTTAGTGTGCTAAACTAGTAATTACTAATTAACAAAGCATGTTTTGCATATACAGTTATAGACTTTGGCACTTATCATTACCGAGGCTTATAGAATTGCTACTTTGGTAGTTCGGTACTACAAACAGTATTAGACAAAGACTTGTGGATATGCATATTTTCTCGTGGAAAAAGTATTGTATAATGTATACTTTTCAATTTTTGTACTACATGATGCATATGAAATACATATATTCAATTGTTGAATTCCTTTGCATGATATGGCATGTGTGATATGTGGATATAATAATGTACTCATGGCCTAAGAATAAGTGCATTTCGGATTTTGAGTGTATGAAGGTATATATTCATGTAAATATATATGTATTAATATTATTGTATGTGTATAAAAATTAAAAAGATATTAACAATTTAACATTAATGTATATTTTGTTACAAATATATTGATGTTAATGTATGAAGGGATACATTAACCTTTGAATGACTTGATCCATCCAAAAATGGTAAAATTTCTTATTTTAGCTTGAATAACAATCAGATATTTTTATTGCTTAAAACTTTGAATTCTATATCATTTACAGAAATTGCAATTTTGTTCGCGAATGTTTCTAATTGTTATCATTTCTAACTTTCTATTGCAGAAAATCAGCATATAATCATATATGAGGAAAAAGAGGAAAACAATTCAATCACCCCCCTAATGACATTTTTTCTGTCTAAAAACAATAAAAACTGCCATTTCTACTACGTTGTCCAAGATTCCAACAAAATTGTATTTTTGAAACTGAACCGTAGGATCTTGAAATTTACTTGCTTGAAATTATGTGGTTAAAATTTCATGAAGTTAGACCGTACAGATTGAAAGATATGACTATATGAGCATTCAAAGTTTAAAAAACAAGGTTTCTTCAACACTAAACTACAATTTTAGATGACTTTTATTGCTATTTGTAGAAAAAATGTGTACTATAGAATTTGAATTAAAAATTTATTGTGTTGAAGACTTGAGTTGGGAGTCTATGAAAAAAAATTCAAAAAATAACAACTTCATTTTCATACTTCAAGAAATTGTCAAGTACAAGTGTAGAACTGTAGAAGCACGTTTAAAATTGAAAGAAAAAATAAACAATTAATAGCTCTTAGATGGGATTGAAATATAATAATCCCAATGGTGAGATTGTTCTAGCAAACAAACATAACCTTTTAAAAAACCAAAAATCTGAAAATTGCATTCTAAAGATTCAATTTCTTTTGCTGCCCACCGAATTCAATTCTACGCATCTTGTGGTATAACTTTGGCTTCCAGGCACCGATTGAAATAAAAATTATATTCCCACAAAGCTTATTACATTTTCTATCTTCAAAAAAAGTTTTGCAAAATTAGGATAAAATTTCAGCCCATAGAAACCTGCCCGAATTCTAAAGTGTCCCCTCAGGGGACAATGGGACTTTAGGGGTTAATTTGAAATTTTGGGGGGAGGTGCAAGTAGTAATGGAGGTGAACCAAAAAAAATCCAATTGCTTATTTTATTTTTCACACAAAAGAAAGCCACATCAAAGTATCAAATAAGTGAAACAACTTGAAGTCGAATTCCCTCTTGACGAGTTGACGTCCTAAACTTGAAGTTGAAACCAAATGAATCCTTTTATGTAATTGATATACAAAATTTATATACATTTTGCTAATTCCTCCGATATTTTTTCTTCTTATTTTTTGTTTTTACAATAATTTAGGAATAAAAGTAAAATTATTCTGATTTCTTAAAGGTAAAGGTGGAAATAAAATTATAGGAATTACAAAATATATATCAGAGTGGAATTGTTTTGGGAAAGTTGTATTGTTGTAAAAATGTTGAAGCATGTAGTCATGTACTCATTTAGCCAACTTGCCATGAAGAATGAATTCATAGAATAACCACAATTTTCTGCCTCCACCATTCATCATCCGAAATTCTTATAAGCTAAAATTTGAACAGTCAATATTTGTTATAATTAATTACACACATCCTACTATCCTAAATATAGTAGGATTTTTTTTGGTATGCTTCTATAAAGAAATTCAAATACATTCCATACTTGCTCAAATTTTCTGAAATTGTTATCATTGAATACCCCAAATTTCCATACTTGCTCAAATTCTCTTAAATTTCGTTGAAACATTTCTAAAACCCTTTTTTTTGGAATTCCAAACCCTTTTAGCTTCTATTTTGGAGAACTATAACATTCATCCTTTACGTCTTCAACTTGAATTTTCAAAAACGAGTACCTTGTTTACCATTACAAATCCTAAAACTTCTAGCATCTTATTATATTTGTTTTCTTGAAAGTGTGCAACTTAGTTTTAATTCTCTAGAAATCCCATTTTTGGGGTGTGGGGACTATTTCTCAAGTCCTTGGAGAAGCAAAGAAGACCAAGGGCGATACATGAAGGAGACACATCTTTCCATGAATTCTCTTTCAACTCAAAAAGTAGTTGGACTTTTTAATACAGCCATTGACTTCAAGAAATTCCCCGAGCTCAAATTAATGGCTGACTGCATTAATTGGGTTCCCTCTTTCCCTCTCTCCATGGGAAGGAAGAATCCCATGCTAATTCCAAATCTCAAGGTCAATTCCATTCGCCCCCGTCGTTGGTGAAGAGAGTTCTTGCATCCGAGATCAGGGCGTGAGGGCGGGGACGTCAAGGCGTGGACGTCCCGTCAGGGCGGGGACGACAGGGCGGGGACATCCCGTCAGGGCGTGGACGCCAGGGCGCGGACGTCCTGCCAGGGCGGGGACGTCCGGCCGCGGATTCCAATTCCAATTGCAATTGCAATTTTGAACTCCTTCCTTGAACTCCCTCCTTGAACTCCCTCAAAGCCAATTTTGAACTCCCTCCAAGAACTCCCTCCAAGCCAATTTTGAACTCCCTCCAAGGGTTTGCTATCCCCATACCGAAAATAATGAAATGAACTGTTGCCCTTGAATTAAAAAATCACTTAACTAGTATTTCATTTCAATACCCACCCCTCCTAATTCCTAGACTTGCTTTAGAGTTTAGAGCTCTAGGATCCCATTACACAAATTAGAGGGTGGAGTCTAATGATTGAATATTTGAAATCATAAACAATTTTGCTTCATTTCATTCCCAAAGACCCAAACCACTTTGCTATCCCCATACCGAAAATAATGAAATGAACCGTTGCCCTTGAATTAAAAAATCACTTAACTAGTATTTCATTTCAATACCCACCCCTCCTAATTCCTAGACTTGCTTTAGAGTTTAGAGCTCTAGGATCCCATTACACAAATTAGAGGGTGGAGTCTAATGATTGAATATTTGAAATCATAAACAATTTTGCTTCATTTCATTCCCAAAGACCCAAACCACTTTGCTATCCCCATACCGAAAATAATGAAATGAACCGTTGCCCTTGAATTAAAAAATCACTTAACTAGTATTTCATTTCAATACCCACCCCTCCTAATTCCTAGACTTGCTTTAGAGTTTAGAGCTCTAGGATCCCATTACACAAATTAGAGGGTGGAGTCTAATGATTGAATATTTGAAATCATAAACAATTTTGCTTCATTTCATTCCCAAAGACCCAAACCACTTTGCTATCCCCATACCGAAAATAATGAAATGAACCGTTGCCCTTGAATTAAAAAATCACTTAACTAGTATTTCATTTCAATACCCACCCCTCCTATTTTACCCATTACAAGAAATTTTGGTTAAAGTCTTTAAGCCCTAAATCCTTGTACCCTTTTTCACGGAAAAAACCCCTTCAAGCATATTCTAAAGCATTATGATTTGTATTTGATTTAAATCCAAAACCTTGTAGCTTTGTATTTAAAAAATGAAGACTTAAACCAAAAGCTTGAGAAGTATACGTTGGTAATAGTTTGATTTGTAAACTTCAAATCAAAAATCAAAAACACCTTTTCTTAATAAGAATGAAATATAAACTTTGAACTTGAATTTAAACAATTATGTACCTTGACTTTCATAGTTTCATTAGGACTCTAAATCCTTTGGGATTTTAGTTACACAAATTTATTCTTTCTTGTTTGGAAGTTCAATTTCATTTTCTATTTTTATTTTGGGTTCCAACTTTATATGGGTCCTACTTCTCAAGTGCTTGATGAAGGCAAGAACTTGAAATTTGGCCTCAAGAAGGGAGTGACATGCTTTAATACGTTGTCATTGAACTCAAAAAGTAGTTGGACCTCTTAATGCAGCCATTGACTTCAAGATATTCCCCGTGCTCAAATTAAGAGCTAACTACATTAGTGGATTCTCTTCTCTCTATGGGAAGGAAGAATCCCACCACGGAATTCGTACCAAAGTCTATGGTAGGACCTCCCCCTCCTGCCGTCCGTGGACGCGTCTCGCCGGGGCGTGGAAGCGTCGCGCTGGGGCGTGGACATGTCGCGCCGGGGCGTGGACGCGTCAGAATTGTGTGACGTCCGCGCCCCTGACGTCCCTGCCCCTGCAGAAGAGGTCCGAGCCCCTACACTCCCAGGCTATAAAGCCAAGCTTGTCGGATTGACTTCTTTACATTTGTCATCTTGGCCTCATCATCTTGGACTTCAATTCACTTTGAGCTCCTTGGGAGTCTACTTGGGTGACAAATGGCCCTAGTTAGCTGTTGAGGTGATGTAAAAGTCAGTTCAAGCAGTTGATTGGCGCTAACTACTATTTTGTCCTTTTCATTTGGTGTAATAGCCTCTTCTACAGTTCTACCTCCTCCAAGAAAACGTTTGCATTCGTCGTGAACGCAATGGGAAGTCAACGAAAGCAAACAAAAGAATGGGAACCGTGGTATAATTTCTCTGAGAACGGGGGGAAAGTGAGTTGTGTATTTTGCAATGCAACATTCACCTATAAACGCGAGCGCGCTTTTGCTCACTTTGGATATGGAGCGAAGTCCGAGAGGTCAATTTGTCGTAATGCAACGCGAGCCGTGCGCCACCGATTTGCAAATTGTGCAAACTTTGTTCCTCAACGATTGAGCCCCGAGGACATGTATGAAGGAGAATCAATTCCCACTGGTCCATCAAGAGCAACTCCAGTTGCAAGTTCAAGCCAATCCTTTCAAAACGAAGTGACGGGAGGGGGTTCAGGTGACGCCCAAGCTGAAGGGGTTACTCTCCCTGAAAGGAATGATGCAATACAGAGGTCCCAAAGTCTCGCTGCATCAAATTCCACAAGATCTGGGTCATTACTTCAGCAACGTATGAAGGATGCTTTTAATGTTGCGAAGAAGAAGGAATTGGATGACAAGTGGGCATCGTTTTTTTACGAGGCGAACGTGCCATTTAATGTGGCAAGAAATCCAGCCTTTATTGAGGCAGTGAGGGCAACCTCAATGGCAAGGTTTGAATACAGTCCACCTTCTTACCATCAGTTCAGGACGAAATTGATTGAACCGAAGAGGTTGCAGATCGAGAAGCAAATTGAAACCAAAGTTGGTTTTGTAGTAAAACATTATGGGGTGACAATATGCACTGATGGCTGGGATGACGTGAACCGGAGGCCTCTAATGAATGTAATGATGTCGTGCCCTACCGATGATGTATTTTTGGGGGCCATTGACACCACCGGGCAAAAGAAGTCCATGTGCTACATAGCGGACCAGATGAAGGTATTCATTGAGAAAGTGGGTTCAAAGTACGTGACACAGGTTTGTACGAATAATGCAGCGAATATGCTTGGAGCATTGGATGATATCGTTCGCACGTATCCACACATTTTCAAGCAGGGGTGCATGGCACATGCTTTGGATCTCATGTTGGAAGATTGGGCCAAAGTACCAGAATTCAAAGATTTAATTCAGAGGGCAAGAAGATTGTACCAGTACATTCGGAACCATCACGCGACCATGTTGGTATTCCGGGAGTTGAGTCCGACCCTTCAGTTAGTAGTGCCCAGCGAAACCCGCTTTGCTTGTAATTTTCTCATGTTGCAGCGATTGGAGAAACTTCGCGGAATACTGCTGCGATTAAAAGACCATGCGCGCGTTCAAAATTACTTTGATGGTCTGCGAGACAGACAAAATGCGAAGCAAGCAGCTACAGCTTCACGTAATGTGGTGTCAACTATTGAAGAGGTGGGCTTCTGGCAACGATGTGCAAATTACGTGCACATGACTGAAGACGTGTTGAAGGCATTGCGCATATTTGATGGCCGAGAACCAGCTATAGGTTGGGCGTGGCTCGTAATGCACAATTTGAGGGCGCATGTGTTTTCTTTAAGAGGGCCACCCTTCAACCTACGAGATGACATAGCCACCACCATGGAGGAGTCTTTCACATCCAGGTGGGACATGGTGTTTACGGATGTTCACTATGCTGGGGCCCTTCTAAATCCGTATCTCTTGGATAACGTGGCACTTAGGGTTGATGGAGTTGCACTTTGTGCATTGTATCGAGTCATCCGCAAAATGGAAAATGTAATGGGTGTGGAGTATAACAACGTGTTGGCGGAATTAACAGAATTCGAGGAGGGCACGGGGCCATACAGTGCAGCAGAGACACCTGACATCCGAGCGACACAGATGCTTCCTCACCAATGGTGGCACAGGGTTGGAGATCGAGCACTATCTAAGATTGCCGTTCGTATCTTGTCATTGACGTGTTCAGCATGTTCATGTGAAAGGAATTGGAGTATATATTCCTTCGTCCACAACAAGGTCCGGAATCGGTTAGCCCCCGAGAAGGCTGAGTCATTGGTATATATTTATACCAATAGCCGTGTACTTCAGCAAAGACCAGGGGCCGATCCTGTTCGTTGGTATGATGCTAATATCCTCTCGGAGGATTCTGATCCAGATGCCCTTGGCCCCGTTCCAGTGGCTGAACGCAATCGTGAATTTGACGCGATGGTAGCTGAGGAAGAAGAGGAGGCTGATGTGGAAGCTAACCGAGCACCCCGAGAATACCGACCAAATCCAGAGTTGCGGAGGGCGGGGGCTGATCACCTTGCAGAAGCTAGAAATTACTACGGAGATGGTCATGAAGTGGAAGAGGAAGTCCTCCCTGGTCGCTGGGGCCCTTGGGGAGCCGATCCTCGCCGAAGTCCTACACCCATTGGCGATGAAAATGTAGTTGTTTCTGAAGTGCAACCTTTGTCATCGTCTTCCGAGAGTGATCACCCGGCCGCAGTGGACGCTGATGATGATAATGTTATCTTGAACAATGACGACAACCTCCCTTTGGAAAACGAAGGGAGAAATGGAAATGGCAGTGAGAATCTGAGGAACAATGCAACTCAGAATACTGAAGGATCCGTTTGTGATCGTAATGGCAATAGGGGGCCCAGAGGAGTGGGGGGCCGCGATAGCAACAGAGTTGTTGGAGGACGCCATGGCCAAAACATTGGAAATACAAGGATGGCACGACCGATCACAAGACATGTTGTGGAGGTTAATGCAGTGGAAAGAACGTGTTTTGACCCTAAACATTTAGATCACAATGATGTTTTTGCGTTTACTGACCCGCTTGAAGACGAAGCCCATATACCACCACCAGTTGCAGTGCATACTATTATTTCTAACCCTTCATCTCCCGCAACTTCGAGTGCTCCTTGTCGACCTTCCGAAGAAGTGCTAGGCTCAGTGGGAAATGTTGCAATGACGACTCAAAGCATTTCAAATGTTACAACGGGTGGTAGACACCGTACCGCCTTTCAACCCGCAATTCACCACACTATGGGTGAATATCAACAAGGACGTGGAAGGAGTTTCATCCGTGGAAGAGCAAGAGGTCGTGCAACGATTGGAGGCCGTGATATTAGAGGTGGACGAAACAATAACGAAGCGTCGTCATCGAGGCCCCCTAAACGCCCTCTTCTAGGAATTGGGGTCCGAGACCCGAACGTGGTGATAGAGCCATTTTTGAATACGTATGTCCCAGGACCAACTTTGTCCACTCCAGCGTATGTCGTTCCTCGAGTACAAGGAGGCCCCACTATAAATTCTGACGCGGAGGACCCTAGAGCTCAACGGCACAAGAAGTTTAAACGTAGTTGTAGGCATGGTCAAACAGCTGTGGAGCTTCGAAATGAGAACTCGGAAGTGGAAAACCAGTGGACCACAGACGGTGACGATGGAGAAGATGAACGTGGAACTAGTGAAGTTGGTGATGATGAAGACGACCCTAATTGTGATGAGGCACCAGCAGATGATGATGTGGTCATTCGAGATGTTGCATTACCAGATCCGGGCACACAAGAAGTTCGCAGATCAAGTCGTTTCAACAATTGAGGGGCACCTGACAGCATCTGTGTTCTGTAGACCTTCATTCATCATGAGTTCAAGACAGTTGCACTAATTGAAACATGAAGTAATGAAGATCTACAAGAAGAAGAAGGAGAATCTTAGATAACCAGTAGAAGAGGAGGTGTATCTTGAGAGCAGTATATTCATTGTGTTGTGAACTTGTTATTGTACTGAACAACGCTTGAAATATAAAAATGTTTTTGGTTATCTAAAATAAAAAAGTTTCCAATTGTGTTTGTAGAATTATCGCATTTGCCATGCATGAAGATGACATTCATGAGTGTAGTTATATTGTATAGTTTGAATGTTGTAAGTAAGGTGTACTAAATTTATTACTATCCTTGCATTCACGTAGAAAAAAACATTCACTACTATCATCTTTGATGCCTTCCGAAGGGCTGAAAAATTGTTATTTAAACATGAAATTCTTTTCACAAAATGATCTCTTTGCTAATAACATGTGTGCTAAATTTCAAGGCCAGAAGATTTACTCATAAAAAGATATTCACAATGTACCAACATGTGTACTTCTGTGGTTCAGAGAAACAATTTCAATGCTACCAAGTACCAACTCCCAGAAATTGAGAAATCAAAATTCGGCCATGAATTTTTTGGCATGAGATCATGTCTATGTTGATAACATATGGGTCAAATTTGAAGTTCAAAGGATTTGCCTATAAAAAGATACTGGAAATGTTTTTCACCCTATGAAAGCAAGAATTCGTAAATGAAGTACAAAAATTCTCCAAAAATTCGGATTAAACTGATGCGTCCCTGCCCTGTCCAAGACGTCCCCGCCGTGGCGGAAACGTCCACGCCCTGACGGAAACGTCCACGCCCTGACGGAAACGTCCGCGCCCTGATTTCAGTGTTGGAAAATTTCAAAAATGAAAGGTGTCCGAAGCGTCCGACCCGTCCGCCCATCCGGTCCGGTTCGCCCGTCCGTCCGTCCTGTCCGATCACTCCGACCCGTCCGGTATGACAACCCTGGTTTTAGGGTTTAGGAATTGGGCCCCGATTAGGGGTGCATCCGGTTAGGGAGTGGATGACCACTCCCTAATCCAAAAAAAATGTATAATTGCGTGAGCCGAACCCATTCAACTCCAAACTCTTCTGTACATATGGTTTTAGGGAACACTAATTGGGCGCCAATTATTAGGGGTGCATCCGGTTAGGGAGTGCTCGAGCATTCCCTAACCCAAAAAAAATGAATAATTGCATGTGCCGGACCCATTCAACTCCGAACTCTTTTGGGGAAATGGTTTTAGGGAACACTAACTAGGCCTCAATTATTAGGGGTGCATCCAGTTAGGGAGTGTGAACCCACTCCCTAACCCCCAAAAAATATATAATTGCATGTGTTGGATCCATTCAATTCCAAAATCTTTTTGAGAACTGGATTTATGGATCACTAATTAGGCCCTGATTATTGGGGGTGCATCCGGTTAGAGAGTGCAAAACCACTCCTTAATCCAAAAATATATATATAATTGCGTGTGCCGGACGCATTCAACTCTAAATTCTTTTTGGGAAATGGTTTTAAAGAACACTATCTACGCCCCGATTATTAGGGGTGCATCCGTTTAGGGAGTGCTCGAGCACTCCCTAATCCAAAAAAAAATGTATAATTGCGTATACCGGACCCATTCAACTCCAAAATCTTTTTGGGAAATGGGTTCAGGGAACACTAACTGGGCCCCGATTATTAGGGGTGCATCCACTTAGGGAATGCAAAAACACTCCCTAACCCAAAAAGAATTTGGTACATGGAGGTGGGAGTTTGCACAATGCTCCCCATTTTGGGGGGGACTGCATAGTGTTCACCTTTGCATGTCTAGGGTTTCCATTATGCTACCCATTTTTTGGAGGAGAGTCACTTGCAAAGAACTTGGCACATGTTGTGTCGATACTCGCAATGCTCTCCGTCTTTTGGGGGTTCCACTAAGTGGAACTTTGCATGTGAACGGGTTTATAATTTGCTCCCATTTCTTATGGGACACTGAATAAAAGATTTACTGACATAAGGATGGATTTCATGATAGCTACAATTTTTTGGGGGTAATCATTTGCGGCTAACTTTGCATACCGTGTGTGTGTGAGGTGGGGGTGGGGTGGGGTGTTTCTTGATGCTCCCCATTTTTTTCATTGAGAGTGCATGTCATTTGCAAACTATAGAGAAATTTCATGTATGTAGGTGATTAGAAGTATGTGCAGGGTAGAGAGATATTTGAGGGTAAATGGTGAAATCAAATTTGGGCAAAAAAGAAGTACATATATTATGTCTTTGGAATCCTAGATACACTAGACACAATGGGCATAGGTGGACCCAATTTGTCAAATGCAAAGCAATCCTTAAGTTGTGGGCATGAGAGTTTATCATTTTCCGACCACCAAAAAAAAGTTTAGGTTAGTGTTCCTTCAAGTCTTTTATTCTAGAGTCGACCATAAAAAATTATATTGCCAAGAACGCAACGTTTAGGGTTTAGGAGAATTCTATGTTTTGGTACGGTTCTAGTTAAAACACTTATTCTCCGGTTGCCAGCTTCGGACCGGTCTGCACGGTCAGGGTCCAAACGAGGTAATAGGAGCCAATCTCAACGTAACCATTGCTTTTGAGGGACCATTATTGATTGTGTGGCTCAAATTTTTTTGAGAGACTCCCAAAAAACATGGTTTATGTTCTATGAATGTTATAGTGTCATATTACACAAGTATATACTCTATGAAGACATAATTTCATTGTAGTTAAGGACAAAAAACCTCATGTACTAAGTGCTTAATGTGCTTATTGGACTATAAAAGGGATGAAAGTGGTGCCACTTTGGATGTAGAATAGCCATTCTATATTAATTCAATGGAGAATGAACTCTGCCCGTCGAGTTGTAGATGAATGTACAGAGGCCTCATTTGATGGATGAACAATGATATTAGTCCTCTATGTAGGGTATTGATCAACGAACGTGGTTGTGTTGTGCTTATCAGATCATCTGGACCATTCATATTTAGTTAGGGTTTAGGGGCGCAAACCTCCTTCCGTTTCCAAGTCTACACCACATTTCTGTATTGGGGAGCTACCAACACTGTTTTCTGGTACTTGAGATTTTTTGAAAACTACAGTTGGGTTTTGATTCCACAAGTGTGTGACGCAAGCGCTCAAGCGTGGATATTGCAGAGGCGTTCTTTCGGAAGTTGCATACATGCCTAACCTCATCTAGGGTTTCGAGTAATCGGGATAACAAATTTTGAATTATATTTCTGAAGCAACTGCAAATGCGATTCCTATATGGCGGCATTATTAGTGTTTAGGTTCACATCATGTCTCGTCTCTTTTGATAGCATAGTCATTATTACACTTCTATTTTTGGAGGGGATTTGAGAATACAACGCAATAGGTTTAGGGGCACGGTGATTTTATTTCTTCAAGGTTTGGATAGCATTTGCAAATGGGAGACAACTGCCCAGAAGTAAACAATACAGGGAATATTTTTTTTATTAAGGGAACTAATTAGGTCGCTAAGTAATGTCAGTTGGCAAGTTTACGTTCAGCTGTAGAGTTATCAACACCTTGCTTCTGTAAGGGTTTAAGAGCTTTAAAATTTTAGTTTCATAATTCAAGGATGTAGGTTGTGTCTGTTGTATACTTTGTTCTTCTACATTACTACGATAGAGGTGGTTTCACAATTCAGCTCATGTAGCTAAATATCCAATATGTGAGAAGGCCCTAAATTGTTTGGGATGTGTGGTTCTAGTTTAGGGCTTAGGATTTGAAGAAAGAGAATTGACCACCATTGCCGCGCAGTATTGAGGCGTCTTTCAACTTGCTGCTTTTCCGGTTTAGGATTGACTGCAGCTCCAAACTGCAAAAATACACGAGGTACATTTTTGTTTTGTAAAATTGTGTCCTAGTGCATCGAGGGTTTAGAGTTGTTAATTGGGAGGGCTTCAGGGTTTAGGGTCTGTGTGGCATTGTTAGGATCTTTTGCACACCTCAAAAAGGGTCTGTGGAGTTCACAGTGTGGATCCAATTGAGGAAGGTATTGCAGAATACCCCCAGCGGTGTAGTTTGGATTATGCGGAGAAGAGAAAAGCTGATAATAGAGAGAGGGTGCGTTGATGTCGAGCCAAGAAGGTGACTCAATGGAAATCTGAGGATTCTCATATCGCTGCAGCCATAGGTACTCAAAGTTCAGGGTCTAGGGATGTGGTTGATTGAATAGCACATCGAGTCAGCGCTAATTTGGCGAAAGAGTTTGCCATGGTAGTCGGCCTTCGACTAAGAAGCTATGATCCAATGGTTCAACAATTGACAATTGAAAAGCTTTTGGAGCACGAATTCTTCGTCAGAATGGTCCTTTATTTTCTAGTCGACCCTAGCAAAGTGAAATTTAGGCATTCAGTTGTGAATAATTTAAAAGGGGGCATGATAGATTACCTTCTTAGAGTGAGACAATCTAAGATTGTTATGGCCAAGGATATAGTTTGCACACTTGCATCGTCTTCAAATACGGGAAGTAGTAGGAGGGTTGTTGACTTGATAGGGATTGATAGGCAAAATCTTAGGAGAGGCATGGAAAGAAGGTTGTCACTGGATACTCAACAGAATGCCTTTTGGCTGAGTTATCGGTCTACACTTTGGGCGGATTCATTGCCTGATGAGGTGAAAAAAGTGATCATTGACTTCTGGACTTCAGAAACCACTGTTTCCCCAAATCGCAAAGACATTGTTAGATACCGAATTGGAGTGAATGAATATGATGAACACTTGGTGCACTACCTTCAAGTATCGAAGTCAGTTTTCTTGTACTTGCTTCTCTTCTGTAAGTCATTGAGACAATTTTATTTGACATTGATGATGTTTGTGCTTTGTGATTAGGATCTCTTTGGTCGATACTTTTGTTTTGTGTTAAAAACTAAATTGCATTTTTTAATCCTTAGGCTCCTCAGCCAAGGGCACTTACATCCTCTGAGGGTATTGCAAAACAAAGAACCATCTGTCTGCTTACAACCAATTACTTTTGTGTTGGTGACTCCTTTGCAATGTCCTTCTGCTTAGTGCTCATGGTTGAAAGGATCCTCGTGGTTAGCGAGCATTGATGGGTCTTTCATAGGCTCTTCTTGGATTCCTTATTGCTGACTACTTCTTCTTACATTTCAAAGACTACTTAGTGTTTATGATTCCTTTAAAGACTCCTTGTAAATTTCTTAGTGTTGATGACTCCTTGGTAGTTTTTGAAGGACTCCTTAGTGTATTCATGATTGCAGGTGGAGACTTATATTCACGATTTAGTGCTTATGACTCCTTTGGGACTACTAGAATATTGCTTAGTGCTGATGGTTCAGCTCTACCTGTAAGGGGCAGTGCTAAGTGTTGGTTATTTCTTTGTAAGTTTAGGGTCGAGTCCTTGGTACATGACTCGTTTATGCTTAGGCATGCAGGGTTCCTTTGTAGTGGTCATTCCTTTCTTGAAAATTGTTTATTAGTCCTTTGTGCTTTGTTGTTGCCCTTATTGATCCGGTTCCTATGTAGTGATCATTCCTTTTTGAAAAGGGCTTATCAATCCTTTGTGCTTAATTGTTGCCCTTATTGCTTTGGGGTTCCTTTGTGGTGATCATTCCTTTTTGAAAAGTGCTTATCAATCCTTTGTACTTAATTATTGCCTTTATTGCTTCGGGGTTCCTTTGTGGTGACCATTCCTTTTTGAAAAGTGCTTATCAATCCTTTATGCTTAATTGTTGCCTTTATTGCTTCGGGGTTCCTTTATGGTGACCATTCCTTTTAGAAAAGTGCTTATCAGTCCATTGTGCTTAATTGTTGCCCTTATTGACCCAGTTCCTTTGTGGTGACCAATCGTTTACATAGAAGTGCTTATCAGTCCTTTGTGCTTAATTGTTGCGCTTCTTGACCCGACACTGGATTGTTGCCCTTTGCACAGCTTGAATTTTACACGGCTTTGAAGGCCAAGCATCCAAGCGTGAAGTATAGTCTCACATCTTTCAACAAACTGAAGCCATGGTGGGTGAGGCGTTTGCGGAACTGGAATACGTATTGCTGCAAGTACCACCAGAAGTTGAGTGACCTCAATCATGGAATCAACGACCTCCGAGCCGATTGTCAGGGTGTGCATGTAAACTGTGTTTGCTCGTGTCACATGATTTGCAATGCTAGTGTGGGAATAGTAGAAGAATGCTCAAGGAAGAATGTTGCCTATGATACTTTAATCAACTTGTGGGAGTCAATCATGTGTGCAAAGGAGGATTACCAGATGTGGCATAGACCGGAGTGTTTGCTTAGGGAATGTCAATCTTGTAGTTTACAGCTTTTGAAAACTTGTCCTCATGAGCAAGAGTTTGATAAGCTAGTTAAATGGAAATCCATTGGATTGGAGGTTGTGGACTACACCGAAGATGGCTTGCCTAAAAAGGCCCCATCTGTCCAGTACCAAGAGACTAATCCAATTGAATTGTTTAAATACCTAAAACCCCGTCTAAAAGCTTTTGTAGTGCACAATTATATTGCAACATGCCAAGATTATCAATTCAAGGAGCTGTTTAATTCAGTTTTGGGGGACACAATGATATCTTGCGTTGATTTTTCAGAGAATTATTCTATGAAGATACAAAACAAAACACAGAGCATGCACTGGCGGAGTGTACAAGTGTCAATTCTGGTGCATATAAGTTATAGATTAAATCCCAATTGGTCTGTGGGAAGGGATGAGCCTCTTTTGCTGAAAGAAGTTCATTATTACATCTCTGATGATAAAGTCCATGATTCTCTATATGTTCAACATTGCTTTATGATGCATTGGGATTTTATGAAGGCACATGGGTTTGTTCCCAAAAATCATATCGTTTGGTCTTTTGGCTGCAGCGGGCAATTCAAATCAGTACGGGCCTGGTATTTCATTAGTAGGTACCCTAGTTTAACTATGACGGACGGGGTATTGCTTGAGGGATGCCAAATGCTATGGGATTATTTTGCGTCTGGGCATGGGAAAGGTGAGGTGGATGGTGCAAGTGCCCTCTGCAAAAGGGAAGTTTGGAAAGAGCAGCTCAAAGTATATGGTAGGAGGAAATGTTGAGATTTTTGAGAGAGGAAAGTAACAAGCATCATAGTGGACCAGCTTCTTCCAGAAAACACATGAATAAATTCTTCTGGGAGATCAAAGAAGGAGCCATCTGTTGTGTGAGGGATCAACAGTGCGAGACAATTCCAAATAGCATGAAGCAACATCAAGTGCAGTCTGTGTCTTGTAAGGATTTTACCTTCAATCAGTTTCGTACTCTTTCCTGCTTTTGTTGGGCTTGTTCTGAATACAATACCAATTTGCGCTGCCACCAGAGATCTCACGTACTTCCTTGGACCCTTAGACGACTAAAACCACAGTCTTCTTGCCAAGTGAGACTGCTTTATGATCCTAATGAGGAAGTAGAAGCAGGCTCAAGGGGGGAGTGGATAGTCGATGATGTTTCCATTGAAAACAATATTGCGGTGAGGGTACACTCTACTGATGATGAGTTGTTCTAGATCATGTTGGTGGATAAGGGTGTCCATAAGGTAGAAAGTGAATTCACTGATCCTTCTAGTAGCTTGTACGTGCCGAGCAATCAAGTCCTACGAGGCTTCTGGTATGAGCGCTTGAGACCAGGCAGTCGTACTTATTAATTACGAGATGACAAACCATAGTTGTATGTGTTTTCACATATAGTGATTGCATTGAAATTTTCTATAGCCCCAACTGCTCATGCAATGAAGGGGCACATTGGAAGTTACGAGTTCAAAGAGGATGTCTTGAATATCACCGTCAATGTCGTACTTGAGGCAACGGCACTTGATTAGCCTCATTTGATGGCCTTCAGGACCTCTTGCTCCATTGTTTTGCCTGTTTGTGTGTAGGTGTCATAGCAAAAGAAAGTCAAGTTCCTTCTCTAAGACCGAAAAAGGTCCTAAAGTGACTTGTTTATCGTTCCCATAGAGATTTGTCACCAATTACTCATAACCAGAAATACAGACAATGATTACCACAACAACCCCAAGCAAAACCTACTCAAATCCGGTCAAGAGTCTACTCTATTTTTACTAATCCTGATTCTAGCTCTTTTCTCCTAACACTAGTAGGAAGCCTTGTTTAATTGGATGTTCTTGCGTCAAAGTTGACAAATTTTTTTGCGCATCCGATATAACATCTTCATGTGTTTATGTCAACAATGACATCCAATGTAGCATAAAGATGTTACATTGGATGTCATTGTTGACATAAACACATGAAGATGTTACATTGGATGTGCAAAAAAATCCGTCAACTTTGACACAAGAACATCCAATTAAACAAGGCTTTCTTCTAGTGTAATCTTACACTACCTGGAATCTATCTTTAGTCAAAAACTGGAACCAGAAATTGGGTAGCTAATCCAACTTCCCTACACCCTAAGGTGTTATTTTGGTTTTCTGACAATTGTAACCGGAATCGGGTTTAACCTCTGAACCAAGAGGGATCTGCAAATTGTGATTAAGGAAGGAAGCTTAAACCCTACCCTGTAAGTTTTAGAGTGTCAAAAGTGCCACTGAGAAATAAAAAGGACAATATACAATCTAACACTGAAAATAAACCCAACCAGGACTTCTTCACAACTAAATCGGATTTGAATCCGGTTTAGTAGGTCACACAAGGAATCCTCAGTCGAGAGGCAAACTGATACTACAACGACGGTCTACTGAGTTGGTCAAAATCCTTGGCAGAATCTGGGATGGACGAGTTAGGAAGTTGTTATCTTCCCTACGGATTTCCGGTTACTAGAGAACCTATCAACTCGGACACTGAGGTTGTCTAGCAAATCAATAATTGTAACTTCAGCGTCCAAAAACTATCTCCATTCACAGGAAATACGAACCCATCACGCTAAGGGATCAGGAAATTGTCATCATGCGCAAACTCACTTAACAATCCAAAGATCCAGATAAACCTAATATCTGGGCACACTTCCTCCCTACCTATTTCTACAATTCTATCGAACATATTCCAACAACATTACTCATGAAAATACACGCAGCCATCCAAATGTGAATCAGAAAAACCTGATTTGAATTGCAAAATGCTAGGAAAAGAAGGTATGAAAATGCACACCAACAACTAAAAAACCTACATCCTAAATAGTCTACAACCTAAGGAACTTTTCAACCGAAGGGAATCAAAAGCAAAAACCCAAGGGAATGACGCGTGTCATTTTCTTTATCCTCCTCCTCGTTGACTTTCACTAAAATCCAAAAACTGCCCGAAAAAAATGGATCTCAGATCTGCTAAATCCGGATCCAAGCAAGTCCAAAAGAAATTTCCTACCTAAAAGCAACTTGGAAACTACCTTTCTACCCAAAACTTAGGTTTTCAGCCACCATCCTACTATTCTACTTAACTCTAAAGCTACTTCTTCTACCGCTTTGCTGGAGTCTTTACTGAAGTGGCGGCACCCTTCCTTGCTGGTTGTTTCCGGGTAGAACTGGAAACATTCGAAGCCCGGCGCTTCTTTGTTTTGGTCTTTTAGGCCTTTAGTTTTGTCTTCTTCCGTTTGGAGGCCGCCAACTCTTAATCCGGATCCGAGTAGGGCTTGGACTCCTCTCCTGTTCTGGAACCG
Organism: Rhytidiadelphus loreus; assembly: GCA_947034895.1. Classification (NCBI taxonomy): domain Eukaryota; kingdom Viridiplantae; phylum Streptophyta; class Bryopsida; order Hypnales; family Hylocomiaceae; genus Rhytidiadelphus; species Rhytidiadelphus loreus. Next base: position 65,714,391 of record OX344763.1, on the reverse strand, counting down.
GAATCTTCTTCTTCTTCCTCCGATTCGTCTTCTTCTTCTTCGGTATCCAACTCGATTGGTCTTTTCTAGGATTCCGCCCTTCTCTTTGTTGCTTCACTTGGAGATGAGAAAACATTTGAGGTTTTGCTTTGTGGTGTTTTCCGTCCCCCTTCCTTGCCTTTGGCTTGACCTCAAGTCAGAGATCTGGGTCTAGATGTACATTCAACACCGGATTCTTGCATACACTATCCTTGGCCGATGTGGTGACATCCACACTTTCCGGAGACTTTCCGGACTTATCCCGACTTAAAGGCGACAAATCACGACTCTCGAACCGTGGAGGTTTAGAAGGGGTGCCCTCCTTCTTTTTGGTAAGTTCCAGTCTTGTTTCCGGTTTTGGAGGCTGACTGCCCTCTCCCACTATTCCCCTCATCTGAACAAGTAATTTTTCCATCTGTGAATGAAAAGTAACTAGGACGCTGATGACCTTATCCCCTACTTTACCTTCCCCTTCTAAGACTTTCTCATCAAAGAGTTTGGCCTTGTTCAATATCTCAGTCGGATGCGTAATAAACTCTACAATCCGGTCAAGCATTTCTTTTGACCGGATAGAGTGTTTCTTCTCTTGCTCACTTTCTTGCTTCTTCTCACTTAACTCCTTCTTTAGGGCAATCACTTCATCCATTAGCCTCGTAATTTTTGCCTTTCCGGCCCTTCTCTCAGCATCCTGAATGAGATTCCAGACCTGTTCCTCACACTGACTTACAGGAATGTCTCCTCACAATTTACAAACCCGTATTATGGTACCTCTTTCTTTTTCGTATCTCTCCCTAACTTGGGTGAGATCCTTGATGACCGTCTTAAGAAGATCACTTTCCCAGATTGGGTCTCTTTCTTCCCTTTTCTCTCTCTGTCTCTCTTCTCTTTCCCTCCGTTCCGGTCTTCCCTTGCCGGAATCCCCGGAAGACTCTTCCTTTCTCTCCACATCTTCTCCCTTTGAGTCTGGTTTCATTCCGTGGGCTAGTTTCACTTCTTGAACCTTATATTTATGTCGCTCTTGTACCCTTATACAATCATGTGCGTGGTATAAGTGAAAGAGAAAGGGAGAAAGACTAGACGGTTTAGTTTTTCCGACTGACCTACAGAGTTTTTCTACATGATTCCACAGCACTAGACCCCAGTCAACTTTTCGGTCTCCTGACAGAGCACCGAAAATCGAATTACCCAAGGTTATAGTTAGCTAGATGCCCCTATCCGGACTGAGGATGGGAACCAAAAACTCCAGCACCCTTTTCTCTCGGTCATTCTTGCACTCGCTCACGGTGTACGCATCCTTAGGGTGAGGAGGGTTCAAGAACTTACCCACTATATACTTGTTTGTCCTTGAAGCGGGTCCTTCTCCTCCCTTAGTAAACCTGTAAACTTCCCGCCAAACTATCGGGGTCCACTTGTCCGGAATAGCCCTCATGGTCTTCTTCCACTCGTTCGACTACGGATGCAACACCTCCCGCACCATCACCTCGTCTTTGAAGTTCCACGGTCAATAAATCCGGGGCAGCCAAGTTGGCTCAAATCTTCTAACAGATCCTGTCGTGACCCAAAATCACTCTGGGTGTATAGATACTATATAATTATAGTTATTTTTTTATTTTTTTCAATAGGAAATTCAAATTTCCTATGATTTAACCAGGTGCATAGCATAGTATTGAAAACCAGAAGATAGGGAAATCATAAAATGATAAAGTAATTAAGCAGGAAATTAGTATTCGACAGAATTGGAATTACCAAGGATATCGGAAAATCCAATGCGGAGACCAGAATCGGGAATAGAGGCGGTAATTAGACTATCGGGCGACAGCTGGAGCTAATTAGGACCACCAACGGTACCCAGCAATTAGGGAACGGTCGGATTAACGGGTAATTAGCAGAAACGGCAGGATCAAACGGTAGGAAATTAGGGGTTTCCCGGTCGGAAAGTTTAAAGCCAGGACATTTAGGGTTCCTGTACACATTTCCGGCCTCCTCCGTTGTTGTTTGTTATTTTTCTCGTGTGTAGTAGTTTCCGGTGTTTCCCAACATAGTATCCGTTTCAACACCTTCAGTTGAAACAGTGAGCGTGGTGAGGAACTATTGCAGTAGTGTGAAGTAAGGAGACAACCATGACCGGAAGTGAGTCGGAAGAGGAGATTGTAAAAGTATCGTTGAAGCACATCAGTTCGGTGATTCTGGAAGATGCAGCATTGCGAGTGGATCTACTGGAGGACTTGAGCCAGCTGGGCTGCACCGGATTGCTGGAGAGACCATGGAATTTTAAGGACGAGGTAATGGTGAGGGAAGTGTTACACCCACAGTCAAACGAGTGGAAGAAGACCATGCGAGCAGTTCCGGACAAATGGACCCAAGCAGTATGGCGGGAAGTTTACGGATTCACAAAGGGAGGAGAAGGGCCCGCTTCAAGGACGGACAAGTATGCGGTGGGTAAGTTTTTAAACCCTCCTCACCCTAAGGATGGGTATACCGTGAGTGAGTGCAAAGATGATCGGGAAAGGAGGGTGTTAGAATTCCTGGTCCCCATCCTTAGTCCGGATAGGGGTACTAGGTTAACTATTACTCTAGGCAACACGATTTTTGGTGCTCTGTCCGAAGACCGGAAAGTCGATTGGGGGGTAGTTTTGCAAGATCATGTGGGAAAGCTTTGTAAGGCAGTAGGGAAAACAAAGCCGTCTAGTCTTTCTCCTTTCCTTTACCACCTGTACCACGCGCATGACTGCATGAGAGTAGAAGAAAGGCGTGAGTATAAGGTTCAAGAAATAAGGCTAGCACACGGTATGAAGGCAGACTCAGAAGAAGAAAATGTGGAGAGACAGGAAGAGTCTTCTGGGGATTCCGGCAAGGATAAACCGGAACAGTAAAAAAAAAAGGAACGAGACCCAGTCTGGGGGAGTGATCCGCTTAAGAAGATCATCAAGGATCTAAATCAGGTCAGGGAGGGTCATGAGAAAGAAAGAAGTACCATAGTCTGGGTGTGTAAATTGCTAGGTGACATCCCCGTGAGTCAATGTGAGGAACAAATCCGGAATCTCATTCGGGATGCTGAGAGTAGGGCCGGAAAAGCGAAAATCAATGTACTGATGGATGAGGTGATCACCTTGAAAAAGGAGTTGAGAGAGAGGAGTCAGGAGAGTGATCAGGTGAGGAAAAACTCTATTTGGTCAAAGGAGATGCTCGACCGGATTGTAGAGTTTACTGCCTATCCAGCTGAGATACTAAACAAGGCCAAGCTCTTCGATGAAAAGGTTTTAGAAGGGGAAGGAAAAATAGGGGACAAAGTCATTAATGTTCTAGTTACCTTCCATTCGCAACTGGAAGAATTACTCGTTCAGTTGAGGGATGTAGTGGGAGAGAGCAGTCAGCCTCCGAAACCGGAATCGAAACCGGAAACCACAGCAAGAGAGGAGGGTACTCCCGCTAAACCTCCCCGATTGGATAGTCGGCATATGTCACCATTGGGTCGGGATAAAATTGGAAAGTCTCCGGGAAGTGTGGATGTTACCACGCCAACAAAAGGAAGTGTTATGCAAGAATCCGGTGCGGATCGGGTATCTACACCTGGATCTCAGACTCGCGGTCAGACCAAAGTCAAAGAAGGAAGTCGGGAAACACCAGAAAGTAAGAAATCGGCCGTTTCCCCGTCTCCAAGTGAAGCAGCAAAGAGAAGATCGGAGTTGCACAAGAAACCCATTGAGTTAGGGTCAGAAGAAGAAGAAGAAGACGAATCTGAAGAGGAAGAGGTAGAATCCGGTTCCAGGAGTGGGGAAGAATCTGAGCCCTACTCCGATCCAGACCAAAAATTAGCAGCTCCAAAGCGAACCAAGACCAAGTTGAAGGCACAGAAGTCGAAGACGAAGAAGCGTAGGGCTTCGAGTGTTTCCGGTTCTGCCCGGAAATAGCCAGCAAGGAAGGGGGCTACAACTTCAGTAAAGACTCCAGCTAAGCGGCAGAAGAAGTGATTTTAGGGTTAGGTAGAACAATAGGTGGGCGGCTGAAAACCTAAGTTTTTGGTGGAAAAATAGTTTCCAAGTAGCTTTTTAGGTGAGTAGGGAATTTCTGTTGAACCTACCTGGATCCGGATTTTTAGGATCTGAGATCCGTTTTTTATGGTAAAAGCTGGCTGATATGAAGTCAACTATAATGAGGATAAGGAGAATGACACGTGTCATTCCCTTGGGGTTTTACTTTTGATTCCCTTGGGCGGTAAAAGCCCTTGGGTTGTAAACTATTTAGGATTTAGATTTTTAGTTGTTAAGTGTGCATTTTCGGATCTTGCTTTCTTAGCATCGTGCAATACAAGTCAGAGCTTTCTGATTCACCTTTTGTGTTTGAGCGTACTTGGATGGCATACTATGTCATTGTATGTTCATTTGGATTGTAGGAATAGGTAGAGGGGAAGTGTGCCCGGATGTTGGGTTTATCCGGATTCTGGAGTTTAAATGAGTCTGTGTGAGATGGCGTTTTCCTGATCCCAAATGGCGTGATCGGTTCAGATTCCATTAGTTGAATACGGTCCCAGTAGGCTAGGAGTTGCAACCGTTGAATTACCGAAACTCTTTAAGCTTAATGGTTGATAGGTTCTTCGGTTAACCGGAAATTGAAGGAGATGTGATATTTCTCCATTTTGTATGTCCCGGATTCTATCCGGATCTTAGACTAATCCAATAGGTCGTCGTTGTAGTATTTGTTAGGTTGTTTAGCTAGGTTTCCTTGCGTGACCTGCTGATCCGGAATCTTCCGATTTAGCTGTGAAGGAAAGTCGGTTAAGTAGTATATGTGTGTGTTGTTGTTGGTTTATTTGAAAGTGGCACTCTTGACACTATAAAACGCAGAGGATAGGTAATCAGCTTCCTTCCTTAAGCACAATACGCAGATCCCTCTTAGTCCAGAGGTTAAACTCGAATCCGGTTACATTGACAAGAAGTCCGGAAACTGGGTTAGCTACCTGGTTTCTAGTTCCGGTCCTCAGTGTAGATAGACTGTAGAGAGCAAGGGATTAGGAAATAGCTTAGATTCAGATCTAGAGGTGATCCGGATAGTTTAGTTTAGTTTTCCTACCGGATTTGAGTAGGTTTTGCTTGGGGTTGTTGTGGTAATCCTTGTCCGTATTTTCGGTTATTAAAAATCAGTGACAAATCTCTGTGGGAACAATAAACAAGTCACTTTAGGGCCTTTTCCGGTCTTAGAGAAGCATTTCGACTTTCCTGTGCTACGACAGATCCGCCCTCTCCTCCGCATCGTCCGGAATCACTAGACTGACGTTCTTCAGTGACACCTTCGTGATCGCAGTCTCCTCCTCGGACTCACTTCCGATCATAGTGGCTTTCCTTCCTTCAAACCCTTACAACAGTTTCTCACAATGCCCACTGATTCTACCATTGAACTGAAACGGAAACTATATCGGGAAACCCGAATTACTACGCGCAAGAAGAATAGAGAACACCAACAATGAAAATCGGAAATGGGCACAAGAACCCTAATTGGCCCGACTTAAACTCTTCGTTCGAGAATGCCTCCCGTTTCCTCCCGTTTGATCCTCCCGTTCTTGTTTATTGCCCATTAATCCGACCGTTCTTTAATTGTCAAGTACCGTTGATGTGTCCTAATTAACTCCAAGTGGCTCTTGATAGTCTACTCATAATCTCTACTTCTAATGATTCCCAGTTCCGGTTCCGAATTAGATTTCCTGGTATATTCGGTAATTTGTGGTTCCGGTTAAAATGCAAGAAAATCAATTTCCTGCTTAACCACTTTATCAATTTATGGTTTTCCTATCTTCCAGTTTTGAATACTATGCTATGTACCTGCTTAAGTCTAAAGAAATCAAAAATTTATAAAGAAAAAATAAGAAATAAACCCTATTATATAGTATCTAAGCTAATATTGACGTTTTGGATCACGACAGTAGGCTTTAGCTTGCGTACTTGGTGGTTTGTGCATGTTTGGTGGCGTCATATTCTCATGTTCAAGGGAGCAGCTGCTGTAGGCAAGTTATTGTTGGCATGTCGCGTTCGGAGTGCAAAGTCGTGTGTGCTCGTATTTAGGTAAATTGCAGTCACGTTGAAGCCTTCCATTGTTAAATAATGTTGCACTTGTCTCCTGTCATTTTGTTGTCTTGCATCCAAGATGATCATAGTGATAGTTATCATTCTTATTTCACTTATTTCGTTCACGATGTATATCTGAAGCAAGCGGTGTGTCATATTGTGGTCATATAGGTATAAAAGGCAGAGGCACTATTTTCATAAGGAAGAGTGTTTAGAGGTCTCTTTTGCTTTTATTTTAAACTTTGAACAGTTGTGTTTACAGTTGTCGGTTTGAGGATGTATACTTAGGCTACAATGTTCTATTAACACTAGAATACACTAGAAGAAATCCTTGTTTAATTGGATGTTCCTACGTCAAAGTTGATGGATTTTTTTAAGCATCCAATGTAACATCTTTATGTGTTTATGTTAACAATGACATCCAATGTAACATGCTTAAAAAAATCCGTCAACTTTGACGCAAGAACATCCAATTAAACAAGGCTTCCTACTAGTGACATTTTTTCAAACAAATCAATTGTAGCCCCTTTTTAAGTTCATACATATATGTGTGTCTAATGTGGCATAGGTTCTCATTATGTATCTTGTGGCCCACACATTCATGTTATTGTGACTTTGTTGTGCACATGTTGATTCTACAATAGTCATAGTCATGTATTGCACAAAAATTAAATTCAAATGCCCATGGCAATGACAATTCAAAGCTACATTTAATAACAACCTACTTGCAATTCTGTGAATGGCAATGAAAAGTTCTCTTCTTTGGCTTTGACAAAGTACCAAATAAATCTCCCTTTTAGCATCCAAACAAAAAGCATTCAAGGAATCCAAAAGTGTTGAAGAAGGCATATCAAAGCAACCAACATCTATCAGGTTTAGGGCCCCCACAACATGAATAGACCCTGAAACCTTGATCCTAAACCCTCATATCAAACACTAAACACTAAACCCAACCCCTAACCCTAGTCCCCAATGCTTGGAGGTGCCCTTGAATAAATTCCAATGCAAATTAAAAAAAATATGGAATTGAATAATCTTGAGCCCCCAATGCTTGGAGGTGCCCTTGAATAAATCCAATGCAAATTAAAAAAAATATGGAATGGAATAATCTTGAGCCTCCAATGCTTGGAGGTGCCCTTGAATAAATCCCAATGCAAATTAAAAAAATATGGAATGGAATAATCTTGAGCCCCTAATGCTTGGAGGTACCCTTGAATAAATCCACCTCAAAATATTGGTGAGCTAAAATGTGAATTGATCCCTTGGAATCTCTTCCATGTGAACATGTGTATGATCCATTGGTTAAAAAGATTAGTGAGACTGGCAATTTTATTCATTCAATATAAATGACGTACTTTGGCACAAGGGTGTCCTTTAAAATTCCCCATGACTATTGGCCTCCCCCCATGCATGAATTAATAAATTCAAAGGAGTCACTTGAATACATAGAATTGCATTACAATTCCAACATTATAACATATTGTGACTATTCGGTTATAGTATGTTTTGACCAAGTGCTTTCAATTGTAGCCATTGTATGTAATAAATTTTGGATTTCAATAAAAACATGATGTAATAATTTCAATACAATTTCAATTGGTGGCCTAAACTATATTGGTTGATATGTGACATTTATATACTCTAACTAACACATGTCAATTTAAGCAAGCCCAAAAAAAGAGGGGGGGGGGGGGGCCTCGAAGGTCCAATGGAAATTCCCCCTATCTCAATGAGAAAGAGGCATGGTCCACCCTTGGGCCTCCGGATTGAGTGATTAACATAGACAAGCCTTTATATAGGAGTCCACCCAATTAGCACCAATAGATATGGGATAATCAAGACCTGATTAACCCTCATGATCTAGACATCCACATTGAACATAGAGGCTTCTCCAACAACTTACTTCTCAAGGGATGTACTTGTGAACTGATTGTGCCTTGGTCATTTAATTTAATGTCCATATGCTCAAAGGTCAACATGGAGGCATCTAAATTAAATTACCAAAGCTCCTATATGCAAGTAGATTGTGCAATAATTTAATTTAGTAATCATATGGTAAATTAAACATGGAGGCTTCTACGCATATTCAATTATTATGGTCGAACTTCTTGATAATTCATTTTATATTTTTTTGGACAAAAGCTAGGGGCAAGCCCAAACTTTTGCACAATTCATTTTATATTTTATTGGACAGAAGTTAGGAAGGTATGGTCATAAGATTTTAAAATTCAGACGTATATGCCTCTTAAGGAAATATGTTTTTTGTTAAAATTCCATCCACCCTTGAAACATTTGAAAAATAAAGTAAATTTTTGTTTTTATATATACTATATTTTTTTAATTCGTTGATTTATGGTTAAAAATTAACCATAAAACAACTTGTAGGGTTAATAGCTAAACGGTTGTTTGTGTTAAAATTAGGCACAATTTATTAAGGTAGAAACCTCTATACCCGATAACTTAAGCCATGACAAATCCCAATGCTATAGTAGTTGCCAAAGAAAATATTTAGAGAAGTGAAAAGATAGAAATGGCATGGACAGAAGAAATCTTGGTGAATTTACATTTTGAATTGAAATTACTATGAATTTTGGGAGGCAAAAAGTGTGCTGGACCCATTTCTGATCATCAATTCAAAAATAATCTTTTATTCATTAATTCCTACTCTCTTTTGCACTATTTTGGGACATGTGTCATGAACTAATTAGTTCCAACCTTGACAAGTTTATAAAAACAACATGTCTAAGCTTTAAAAAATGTGATCAAGGATGGGGGATCAGTGGCTCACAAGTAAAATTAAAAATGCATGAATTCATAGCAACAAACGCTTAAATGGAGATTGAATGGAGGATTATACAGAAACCATGGTACCATGCTCAAGCGGATCTGGGGTTAATTGACAAAACAATGGTGGTCCTTTAAAGGAGCCACCAATTGTTGTTCAGCTGGACGCTGACACACAGCAACTCACGTCGAGCTGGACACTGACACATTGAAGCTCACTTCGACCTGGACATTGGGCTCGCATACTACAGATGTTGAAGGCGGGGGTGGGACCTTGCCTTGTCAAGCTTTTTTTTCCAAAAGAACCCTTACTACAGTTAAGTCCGATTATACTGAAATGCATGAGAGAGATAACACTCCTGTCTGATTGATGAAGCCATTTAAACCTTGCTTTGGGTTAGCAAGCTACTGGAATATGGCATCATCTTCCCAAACAAACACTGCCCTTTCTCATGGTTTTTTGATGTTGAAATAGATTAATAGTTTTTGTGATTTTGTATCTAGGAATGTTTTGGAGACTTTTACAAACAATTTATGGTTAATCATTAATGGTTTTTGTGATTATGGTTAACGATTAATGATTTAGGTGATTCTGTATCTATGACCTTTCACGAGTTTATTTTGGAGACTTTTACGAACAATTTAATCCTCTACTTGACTCTCTTATAGGCGAGCCTTCGAGAAACAAGTTTCTAAATGAAAAGAGTATTGGATAAGTGCCTAACATCCTGGGATGTTCTAGAAAAGGGTTTTCTTAGTCTTTTCTGTACTTGCACTACGCGGCTATTGAAAATCAGAAATTGACAGCCCTCTGTAGGCTTCATCTTCTTCCTAATGCCTAGCCAATTTAGGTTGGTTTTCTATTGAATGTTAGTGTCACTACTTCGTGCATATGTTCATTTTCCAAATTTTATATCATGTGTCTACTTAAAGCTAGAAGAGTTCCATTTGTAAGCCCCAAAAGTCTCTCATTAATAAAAATTTCAATAACCAAATGATGCATTTTCATGTATTCACACCTCATTTTAATTGAAATTATTTACTTCTTTAAGTACTTCACCCTAAAATAAGACTGTAAGATGAAATTTTTCAAAGAAAACCTCTAAAAAAGAAAGAGCCATACATACTAGAAGGGGTCCCCAATATCTTAGATATAAAAAATAGGCATTTATAGAATACATGAAGTATGAATTATGAAGGCAATGAAGTATTCTCATAGTTTTATCTAGGTCAATAGTGAATTTCAAATATGTAATTCACCAAATTACTATTTAAGGATAAGGGTGGAAATTCCTTTGACTTTGGTGGTAATGCCTTAGCCAAAATAAAGACTTCCCCTTTATAGAATCACAATTCCGTAGATTTTTTAGGGTTTGGAGGTGGATAGGATCACATGCCCCTTAAAGTATTGGGGGATCAAGATTATTCAATTCCAACTTCTGTCCACAAAAATATAAAATGAATTATCAAGAAGTTTGGGCTTCCCTACAACTTCTGTCCAAAAAAATATAAAATGAGGTGGATTAATTCAAGTACCCCTCAAAACATTGCTGCATTAGAGGGCTCAAGATTATTCAATTCCATATTTTTTTTATTTGGACTTCGGATTTATTCAAAGGCACCTCAAAGCACTCGGGCTGAAGATTATTCAATTCATATCTATATTTTATTTATTTGTGGGATGGCTTCGAGTGCACCTTATTTAAGAGTCCTATTTAGTTCATATTTGCTCAATGTTCACCAATTTGAAGATAGTGGCATCCCCTTCAACACATACAGGTGTCAACACTCAACACCCCATTTACCCTAAACCATATGAAATAAAGATAATGACCGCCACCCACCCAATGTCCAAGTCCTCACGCATACAAAGGCACCTGCCCTAGTGTTTTGATTGGTCCCTCCAGTGTTCGTGCATGGTAGTCATCCAGGAAGTCCAAAATGTGTCAAGGTGGTGAAGCACCAGGTCCTGCAGAGCACGCGCGCAGACGTTCTCCCACTAGTAGTAAATCTGAAATTTCTGTCATTTTGGACGCATTGTTTTGGACAAAATCTAACAGAAATCTGTCCAAAACAACAGATTTCTGTTAGATTTTGTCCAAAACAACGCGTCCAAAATGACAGAAATTTCAGATTTTCTACTAGTGCGATCCACCCACTCCATGATTCCGTCAAGGATGTGCTCCTCCTTTCCTTTGCACATGAGTTGAGTGTCTTTTACAACGGTGGCATGAACGACATCAGACTCCCATTCCTGCATCCCAACGAGACAAAAGGCGCCTCGAATGTGAACACAAATAGGGTGTGCATGAGGGCACTGTTTGTCTTGCACATCACCCGAACTAATTGCCTACTCACGTCAAACAAGGGACACGTCAGCTGGCGAAATCTCTCGAAGCAGCTGTTTAGTGCTATCCGCAACACCATGACGAAGTGGGGGGGGCTCTGACGCATAACTCTTTCAGCCAACAACTTGCGCTGGACCTCATTAGCCTCTTGAATTACATGGCGAGCGGGATTGTCAATATAAGAGAACTCCCATCATCAAACATTGACATACTACAAGCACTGATTGCAATGCAATGAAACTCCCTCGTTGCCTTAAAACACTGACCGTAGGACTCAGAGGACGACGGAGCTTACTATCGTGGCGCCAAGGCAATAGGGGCATCATATAGAAAAGATTGTGCTGCGACACTACCCACCATAGTGGGCACCAATTCCACGTAACCGTTTCGCGGCGCATTGCAGTGTCCCGTTCAAACGTCTGCACGGACTCTGACACGAGTCGCTCTTGACGCCGTCGAAGCTCTGCGAGGGACTCAACGCATCTATCTTTGTATATCTCATTGTCTTTTACAAATTGCAGGTATTTGGCGAGGAGTTCCACATCCGACGGTCTCTTCTCGTACTTCATGCTATGGCATATCCAGTACACGGCGTGTCCAATCGCCTTTCTAACCCTGGGGTAATTCTCTTCCTGCCAAAAAAGGTGCAACAGTTCAGGTAGGCTTGCACAATGTCAACAAAGTACAAATCAATGCTCAGCAAAACTAAGCACTGCTATGTTTCAAGTGCAAGGAAAACACAGTGTGAGGTCGACAAGAAAGCCATGTAGGTCAAGAACATGAAGTTGCTCTAACCTTGGCCACGCACATCCACCAAGAACACTATATTCATTAATTTGGGAGTTTGGGACCCTCTCAAAATAATATATCTATTTAGATGCTAAAAATTGAATTTTGGATTTAGACAATTTAGGTTGATATACACTAAATTCATTCATGTCATTAGAGCAATTTCCATTAAAATGAGAGTTTTTTGACTTATAGAGTCTTGCAATACATTTCATTCTTTGTAATAGCAATTTTTGATTCATATAAGTGAAGATCATTTCCTATCCTGAACACCAAGTCATGACATCTGCGGTTGGTTGTAAGAGATCGTTTTTCTCATCCAAGCGGTCCGGGTTCGATTCTCATTGAATTTGTATGAGCGCATGACAAAAATACATGACTTGGTGCTGCTAAGTGAGCTTTGCAAGTAGAAAAGTTGTAACCTCCAACCGGCCCTCTATCCTAAATGTGACAAGTGCTTAACATGTTAACAAATAAAAAAGTGGGTATACCCACTACTTTTTTGGTTATTATTCAAAGTACAATTCCAAATGAAATATACACAATGTGAAATAAAAAAATGAATTGAATGAGAAATAGAGAAAACAAAGTACCATAATATATTACAAAAGATATGAATACTAGATGTAAATGCATTATTTTTTCTAAATAAAAAACATACACTTTGAAAGATTTACGCATTAGCAAACATTCATAATATGAATTCTATCGCCCTAAAGAAATTCCACATATTTTTCTATATTAGAATTCCATCAATTCTACAAAACATGACAATGTACTATAATATAATTAGGAAACATCCAACATGCATGTACACTTATCATTAGATATCAAGTGTATGATGCAAGACTCTGGTTGATTACTTCAATTTGAACAGCCGAGATCTTGATCATGCACCGCACGGCATCTTTTCTGATTTGTGACCTCCATGCTGTCATTAGAGCGTTCGTATGCTCCCAAACTGGCGGCTCATTTTCATCGACCTTCCAACGCAAACCTCTTTCGCTATCCCATCTAGTGTAGTAGTCTTGAACATCTTGATTTCGAGATGTTGGACGGAAGTATTGAATGAATACACAATTCGGTTTCTCTGCATTACAGTTTGGATCAGACAATGCCCTTGCAATCCAAACTGGTCGACTGTCACCATCTGCAGGTCGAACTGTAACGAAATAGCCATTGAAGAGATCACGTTCCACCCTGAAGGATGGTTGTGGGCGACCAGACAAAGGCCCAACATAGGCATCATCCTCAGCAAACTCTTCACGATCCTCGCCATCTTCGCCTAACTGATCCACTAGAGTCGCTTGAACATGCGTTATCGGCCAAAAACCAACTCGCAGAACAGTAGTGCTCGGTCCCGGGTTTTGCATTGCCACCCTCACATCATGCCAGTAGTGCACTAAATGTTCATAGCACCTTCGGTACTCCCCAGTCACGTCCGCATTGCACATGTTTTCCCAATACTTCTCAAATCCAAATATACCTTTCATAATGTCTTGTGCGCCTCTCATGGCTCCTTGTTGAACTGCTGAAGGTACTCCACGCGGCCACAAACTAAGCCCTTCAGCGTCTTCTTTCCACAACTTAATGCCTCTTCCATCTTCCCCCAACCAGTCCACGTCAGTGCACAGTAGCTTGTACTTCATGACCGAAGTTCCATGTGAATCTAAATAGAATTTGACTTGTTGTGGTCTCGTATGTCCTACGAGGATGTCGCCACTGTCAAGAAATGAACCTGCAATGAAGCCCTTGAAATTGGGCACCTCTTCAATTAGGTGAGGAATAGTAGGAATGGATTCCACATCCATGAAAGACTTCATAAGCGCAGGAACTGTCGGGAAACTCTCCTTCTTCAATAGCATGCTCCATCTCCCAAACAATGCATCAATATCGTCGTGCGTATGACCAACGATCATGAAGTTCACATACACTTCACAAAAGATCTTGTTCGTGACAAGTAGAGACCAAAAACAAAACATATATCTGTTTTTGTTGTCCCCCATGGCATTATCCATTTGCACATTAAGAATAGGTGGCAACGGCGTTGCAGGCACTAAGGTTATCGGTGGTTCAGGAAGCGACGCTTGACACATCTCTTTGCCCTTTAGCACTGCTTCAAACAAGAGCGCTCTTCATGAGCTCTTGCAACTTGTCACAAGTACCACAACGAGCAAAATTATCTCCAGGTTGCTTCACATCGTACTCAAAGAACCTAGTAGACCTGATTTTGCTCAAGTTAGATGTGGACACTTCCTTCAGTCCGAATGCAACATTGGTCTCGTTGATTTTTGCCATTTGACCTTTCCATTGAAAAATAGCTGATAAGATTTTGGAGACGACTTTGTCCCCGGACTTCAAAGTTCGGGTACAATGTGGCATATGATCCGCTTCTCTTTCTAAGATACATTTCAGAGTAACAGCCGCTTGTTCTGTATGCTTTCTTGGCTTCATCAATCCCAAATTACCATGCTCCCTGGCTTCACGACCATCCTTCAAGGCATATTTCTGATAGCGATAAAAAGTAGACTCAGGGACCCCGGCAATATGCATCCAAGCTCTCATGCAAACATCTATCTCATCAATTGTAACCACCCTTCTACCTCGCAAGTTTTGATGCACTTGTCTATGCACTTCAGTTTTCATGAAAGCTCTATGCTTGAACGATGTATTTTGGTACATGCGCTGTCGGAAAGCTCGAATTTTTTCTCTTGGAAAAGGTTGTACACAATTTCTACTGCAACACAATTTACTAGACACCAAATTGATGGATTCTTGACTAAGAAGGTCCTTCATTTTGATGCAAGTCTCGCGAGGCGGATTTCGAATGCTATTTGTATATGATCGGTTGGACTTCAAGGAAGGGGGATTCATACGACTTGCTAGTAATCGATTGTGATTATCCCTAGCGTCATGGTCATGCAGACTTGCTCCACGGCAGTGGACTAGGCGAATAGGCCATGCTACCAACGCACGTACCCTCTCCTGGGGGATATCTACTTCAGAATGAGTCTTGGAAATGTGCACTGCTACATGAGTATCGCCGAGAGGACCGTCGGCACCGAGCACGAGCTCAGAATTCGCACTGTGACATACACCATCACCAACAAGAGTACTTTACTCATTATAGAGAGTAACAACACTTGTATTCCACAGATGTCGAGGAAGTCCCTCACACTCAGGAATGTCAACAATCATATCATGTCCGCTATCCCCATCATCGTTAGACCAGAGTATATTGTTGAAAGGATCAATTGTGGAGCCCATAGTATCTACACATAAACAATGTGATGTATAGTTAGAAGACAAATCCCCAAATATGCTTGTTTAAAAAATAAGCAGTTATTGAAATTATTAGGTTGAATCGACCTGAACAATGAATACATAGAATATTGCATAGAACATGATTTAAATAATTATGGACCTAATACTAATTCATATGCATGAAGATTTATTTTAGGTCGAGTCGACCTAATGTCGTCATGTAGTTAAGTCCCAAGAGCACAAAATGCTTCAAAAAATAAAAAAAAGAAGGGTAAGTTCAAATTTTTGCAAAGATCATTATATGTAATGTCTACTTTTGCACCTCAAGTTAATTCTAATCATTAATTCAGTACCATAATTTTATTTAGGTCGAATCGACCTAAAAATTCTGAATCAAAAATCATTCATGAAATATTTATCAATTCCTTATAATTTTGGTATTAGATTGTTTTAGATTTGGAACAATTTCATTGTGAGATTTAAATAAACATAACATTCACTAATCCATCTTTCAGGTCGACTCGACCTGAAATTTATAGTTTTATGAATTTATATTGGCATGTATATTGACATCACTAAATACAAGATTGTCATTCAGGTCGAGTCGACATGAATCTCAATATCAGGAATAAAGTTCCTTCACTTTGTTTAAAACATGACCACGACGATGAGGCTCCTCTTCATGTTCAATTAGGTCGACACGACCTAAATGTCTCCGGAAATTCAGGAACTTCAAATATTGTTTTCTCTTAATGTCGTATTCCGTGATTTCCGGCGACATATTCGGATGTTTTCAAACTACTACTATA
This sequence comes from Rhytidiadelphus loreus, assembly GCA_947034895.1. Taxonomy (NCBI): domain Eukaryota; kingdom Viridiplantae; phylum Streptophyta; class Bryopsida; order Hypnales; family Hylocomiaceae; genus Rhytidiadelphus; species Rhytidiadelphus loreus. The sequence goes on along the minus strand of OX344763.1, from coordinate 65,698,320 downwards.
CGACTCTGAAATATAATGAATTGGTCCGTATATGAAAGCAATACACAATGCAGCAGTTACAAGTGTACCATCTCGCAAAATATGTACTCTGCAGAAGACTCTGACTAACTTGAAATACAAAGAAATTCATGAGTGAGGAGGAGGATAATCATAAGCAAAACCGTGAACCCTAAGGTACATTTGAATGGAAACTTCCCGAGACACTAAGGATTCCTGCATGTCATACCAAAAACGTGAAGCGCGTCAACGAACTACAATAGTACAATCATGCACGGTCTGTGATTGAACAACTCTTCACGGAAATCAATAGTGGTGGAAAACAAAGGAGCAGTGTGTAAGCGGAGCTTCACAATCGCTTGAGAGGAGAAAAAGAAAACGAAGAAGCCAGAAGTCGATAGTACTCAACTACTTCTAGGCGGGAATGGGGATGGCGGCAACTACAACACCGAATTTCGAATTCTAAGATGCCATGCCAACAACATTCATGCTTTTCCTCGAAATTCCTGGAGTAAGGTACTATTCACTAGGAAAACGACATGGACAGCTGGTAGCTTTCTTTATTCCTTCACCTTATTTAGGATTGACAGTTCATAGTCTAAATTATTCTGGGTTTAGGTATTTTAGTTTAGAATGAACTTTTTTTGAACTTCTTTTTTCAGCTTCCTAAAATTCTCTTTCTTATCTTAGACTGCAGTATGCTTTACTGTTTCTATAATTGGTCGGACTTTTTCTTCATTCCCTTAACTATTTGTACTCCTAGTTACCCAAGGCCTATTCTGAGCTTTTTGGAATTTGCTCCAATTTGAACAAAATGCCATCATTTTAATAAGTTGTATGATTGTTTTATGAATTGTAACCTTATAGAATTTTGGGTTTTGGGTTTAGGGGACCCGGGAGGGTGGGTGGGACATCCTCGTACCGAGGCTTTTCCTGACAAAATTTTAACAAACATTACTAGATAAGCAGTAAGTCATTCCATGTAGTAGAGGTAAGGAATATATATATATCAACCACTGTATTGCAACGCAGTGTGTACAAAAGTTGTAATTTTTGCTTCAAGGTTTGGCAAAAAATTTTAACAAACACAAGTTGTAATTTTGCTTCAAGGTTGGCAAAATATTAACAAATTGTAAGAGATATTTAAGTTTCTAATGACTAAAAGCTCCTGCATGGTGATAGTAACACTACATGCATCCCATAGTTTTTATGGTAACCCCTAAATAGATGGTCTTCATGTTCTTGATAAAAGCAGAGTTGGTAGAATATTGACAGAGGTTGTGGACCTCACCTGTCCCCATGGCACACCCAACATTGACAAATGTTAGTATGATATAGACCATGTGTCTACAGTCCACAACAGCTTGTTATCGCATTTCACAGTTAATACAAAACCAAACAAAGCTCCAAATCAAAAACTGAATGAACCAATGCAGAGTATGAGGATGAAAAAACATAATTACAAAAGAAAAAAGAAGAAGTGACCTGTGTTGTTGCCATGACAACTACAGTATTAGCATTAAATGATTGAATCAACAGGAGTAAACTGTCAGTGCTTCTGCGACACCACCTGGCTGGAACGGAGAACCTCATCGGCAGTATATGTATGGCCCAATGGTTTGACCAAATTTTTGAAAAATTGACCAGGGTAAAGCTTGGAAATTGGGCCCATCGGCAGTTAGGCAGCCCCGATCAATGATCAGAGCGAGTAACTGCAACTGGCGGAGCCCAGACCCAGTGTTCAGACCCAACGTCCAGACCCGTGTGGGTGAAGCCTAGCCAGCTCAGGCCGAGCTAAGGCTGGTTCCCGCCAGTCCATGTTGCCAGGCCGGTCCTACACCCGCCCAGGCTTGTGCCAACGAGCTGGCAGATTAGCCGCGTTCAATCGCACGCTCCAGAGTATGACCTGGCCGGTCTTAGGCTGAAACTTGCAGGGCCAATGCTTCAAGGAATATTCTACAGCCGTTTATTTCCAAGTACAACAACGGCAGTAAACTACCAGAGTTCCATAACATCATAGCTAGGCTATCCTTAATCCATCATATTAAGCCAGTGAGCTAGATTAAGGACTAATCTGTCTATGTAATCATGAAAAAAGTGCAGAATAAAACTGACCTCTAAAGTGTCAATCCATAACTGATGAGGGTAATGGGAGGGAGGGTGGGAGACAAAGGATCAAATTAACCAGTGTGATAACACACCACTAATTATTATCCCACTTATCTAGTACCTAGTAAATACAAGGTACTAATTTAAATAATTTCCATAAAGTCGATCACGAAAACAAAATGGAAAGGATGAAGAAATTTCCCAAAGAAAAAGATACCTACAAACCATTAGGTGGCATCAAAAAAGCTTCTAACCCTTCCAAAAAATAAACATGGAGTTATACCAATTTATATTTATTTTCCAAACCATCAAATTATTCTTCCCATTCTAATTTTCTATTTCTAATTTCTATTATCATCACCATTTCGTTTTTACTTGCTAAGGATTATACATCCCAGAGCAAACACCATTTTGTTACACACTAGTGACAAAAAGGAGGGTTTGGGGTTTAGGGTTTAGGGTTTAGGGTTTACGGGTAAGGTGTGAAAATCGCAAGAGTGATGTGAAGTCTTTTAATGCTCTTTACAAAAGTGAGGATGTAAGAACTTGGTGACCGAGAAAATATGAGGTTTAAGGGCCTAATTTGTATAACCCCAAACAATTGATGGCTTCTTCAAATGTACTCTATAATGTTTTAAAATTGAATTTTCGATGTGATTTTAGTCCGAAGTCTAGTGTTTCTGAGACTCATTTCAAGATCTCTCAACACTAAGGGTACTAAAGATTGCAATGGGTACCCTTGCTCAAAATCTTGAATAGAATAATCAATATTATTTATTTTTCGATCGATATTTTGATGCTAAAACTAAACTTCTAGAAGTGTTATTGAAAAGTATGAACTACTAAATAGGATTAATTTTACTTCGGCGTTTTGCAAATACTAGATTTTGGTGCCTTGGGCATTTAGAAGTTAAATAATAAGTTGACTTCCACTTGGGCTATATATATTCATAACAACCTCAACAACGTTTAGGGATATTTCTAGCCCAAATGCAAGTCAATAAATTCTTGAAAATGTAGCACAATATTTTTTTTTAAAATTCATCGAGAATGTGATTCTTGTTTAGAGTTGTCCAATTACTTGACTTACCCAAATGTGAACAAAAAGTCAACAAACAAACAAATAGTATATATATGTATGATATAAAATATAAATATAAGTAGTAGTTCTTATTCTATATTCGATTTTATGAACTACATTCTCCATCACAAAGTGTAGAGTCTAAAGTTCGAGGTTTGAGGGCCATATAGGTTTGAGGGCCATATAGGTTTGAGGCACCTTCATGTGTGGAAGGGGGACATTCCTATAAAAGGCCTTCCATAAGCTTTCTAATAAATAAAGTCGTAGACTAAGAAACACATCCCAAGATATAGACATTGTCATATCAAGATATTTGACAAAACTATCACATGAAAACTTGTAATAGAAGCTCACATAAGCTAATAAAAATTCACGAGTGAAGATTAAAATCAAGATCTTTGATGGTCCATTTTTGTGTTCATTACACCTTCAAAGTTAAAAAAAAGGTCATTGAACATCCACTTTAATTTGTATATACCCTAGTACCTTGTATATTCATATGTTGTTATTTAGAAAAAAATACTTGATAAAAAATAAGAATGTGCGTCATCCATAATTATTTCTCTTATTAGACCGAGGGACAGTGTACTTGTAGTACATTGGTGCTTTTACTAAAGTTTTAGTAATTATAGCAGGGTTGCTAGCGTGCGAGCCTGTGAGCATGAGCCTGTGAGCTTGTGAGCTTGTGAGCGGGAATTTTTTATGTATTATAAACAAGTTGGGACCTATAACCGTGGGTTTATTACATTATAAATTTCAGGAAATGTGAAGTCAATTTAATGAAATTTGACGCACTTGCAAATGTATTTTGAAGGTATTTTTTGCTACAAGCAAATGCAATCATTTTTTATAGACATCATGAAGCAAAAAATCCAAATGTCACAACAAATTCTAAAATACACTCATAATTCTAAAATCCATGCATTATAGTTTGGCTCAATAAATATGTCAATCTCAAGAATCTAAATCATAGTGGTATTGGTTATAGAACCCTCAATTGTTGATGGCTTTAAAGTCTCTCTACCCTTGGAGGCACTACCATCTATAAATCCAAAATTTTCAAAGCATAAGTATCTTTATGGCGTTTTGCTTTAGAACAGCCAAAGTTTACAAATGCCGATGCCATCTGCTCGACAGCCATAGGAAGATGAAAATTATTCTCTAGAGTGAAGAAAAGACTTTGTGCCTTCATCATCTCATCAACTGATGTCAATTCTATATGGCTACAAGTACATGTAAAACAATGTTAAGCTTATGCCATGCATGACCTACATGATCAATTCAATCTTGTCTTTGGGTTTAGGGAATAATGTAATTTGTTGTAATGTGCCAGAACATCTTTGTTGAATGAAGTCTAGAAATATGACTCATCTACGCCAATAGACAATGATTTCGGTTCCACACAAAGAACTTTGACTTCCTCAAAGAATAGAATGGAGCATGACCTCAATAGCTTTCTTAGTTGACTTGTTACTAGATATCTTGATGTTTGCATTTGTCGAAGTGATTGTTACGATGGACTTGCCACATCTACAACAAGAATTATATTATGATGCACCTTTGAGGTTGAAGCTTGACCTACATTTCCTTCCTACACTTGAACAATAGTCTACATGAGACAACAAGACAATGTTAACAATTGAACTCTAGACAAGAAAAATAAAATTCTTACAAAGCACAAAATGAAATGTATAATTATAAACCAGAAAATTAAAATAAATTATAAAACAAAATCTCTAAGCTGTGGTTATCATCAAATAATCTTGGTAGCCCAAAAATAAGGTTTGAAATTTTTTTTTTTTTTTTTTGACCGAAAATAGGGGGTCCACCTAGAAGCTCAAAAACCTCAATCGGACCCTACTTGGGTTTTCGAGGTACCTGGTGGTACCCCCGTTTTTGATCAAAAAATGAAAATGAAAAAAAAAAAAAAAATTTTTTTTTTTTTTTTTTTTTTGACCGAAAATAGGGGGTCCGGCTGGTAGCTCGAAAACCTCAGTCGGACCCGACTTGGGTTTTCGAGGTACCTGGTGGTACCCTGGTTTTTGGTTATAAAAAAAAAAATTGACTTTTTTTTTTTTTGACTTTTTTTTTTTTTTTTGACCGAAAATAGGGAGTCCGGCTGGTAGCTCGAACAAGGTTGCTAGCATGCGAGATTGTGATCTTCTGTGCCCATGAGCAGGAATTAAAAAAAAAAAAATGTATGAAGGACAAATCACCGTGGGAGTAGTTACTTTTTTTGAGTAGTGAAATATGAATACATTATTTGAAAATTAAAGTCACCTACAAATGTGTTTCATGATTTGTAGGTTGTCACATGCAATTGAATGTGATGGTGATTGAGATTACTGAAAGCAAAACTATAAAGGAAATATCATGCTCAAGTTGTAGCCAGAAGACACACAAATCCACTCAAATTAAAAATCAACACCCAATACAATAACCTACAAGATATATGTATCTCGTGAGTCTAAATCATAGTAGACTCAGTCGTGGAATCCTCGTTGGTAGATGACTCTAAAGTCTCACCACCCTCAGATGCACTAACATCTACAAACTCTAAAACATTCAAAGCATAAGTCTCCTTACGTTTTTTTCGCTTAGAGCAACCAAACTCTACAAATGCTGATGGTAACTGCTTTGCATAAACAGGTAGATCAAAAGACCTCTCTAGACTAAGAAGAAGCCTTCGTTTCTGTACCGTTGAATTTGTTGACATCAACCCCTGACGGCTGAAAAAAAAACAATAAAAAATGTTATAATCATAAAACACATATAATTGTATGTTTATATTCAATTCAAATTTATGAAAACTTACTTACTAGGTTTAGTCTTCCGAGCAAATTTGTGAACTACAATGTTCATTGCATCCGGATCTTGAGACCGTGCAACCTCCACTAACTTCTCCGTTGACACTACAGATGGATTGTTCCTCTGCATGGGAAACAAAATGTCTTTGAAGATATCCTTATCTTCCTCCAAAGCTACAATGTGGCGTCCAATTCTACGACAAGCCATAATCGATGCACCTGTTGTAAACAACATGCAATTTATTAATTGAAAGATTTGTAAATGAAGTAGGATTTTAATATAGAATCAATGAATAAAATACTTACCAGTAGCTGTAGTGCAGTCGAGAACCAAATCCCCTTCAATTGTTGTCCCTTCAATGAGGAACTACAAAAATCTTGCATCCTTCTCACGAGGCCCACGCCATGGTACTCGGTCATTCATCAACATTGTGTCCTTCGTAATATAGTTGATCAATGTGTCGTCACGTTTGAGGTCCACTTTTGCCTTCTTCATGGATTCTGTTTGATGGAAAGTGAATTTTGATTTCACTCCCTGGTCAAGGTCTTTCACTAGAAGGGTGATTCCAAACTTCAGTGTCTACAAAAATTTTAAAAAACACACATCAAAAATGAATAACATAGTACATTTTGCATGATGCTACTTAAATGAATAAGAAATTTTTGAAATATACCGTGTTTGAAGGGTCCATGCCCGAAGTCAAGTGCACACGATTAATGCCTAACCACTCTTTCTTCTTCACAATCGGGTACACCTCACACAGTCTAGCAATGACGCCCTTTGCGATAGCACTCCATGAGTGAAATACCACAATGCAGCCATGGTCCTGTAAATGCTTCTCTGCAAAATGAAAAGCCTCTTGAATTCCGTCGTATTCTTTATCGGCGTTCCACTTTGGCACATGATCTGGTGGAGACGACACCCCCGGGACGGGTAGATTCTCATGGCAGTCAAAGAAAATTAGATCTACTTCAGGTTGACGAGTCACTTCATCATTGTCCTTTCGAACTCTTGCAGTTGACAACTGAAAACAAATTTCATCCTAAAATAAATAAATTAATACGTTACAATCATCACATGAATTTCAAATAATGATCCTCAACATTCCAAAGATAAATCTTTACCTTCTTTAGAAAGTCCATGAGATCCTTGTAGCATGTCTTCCCTTCTTTATCCTCATTCTCCATCACATCATTGATGGAGACGTTGAGGATCAATTCGACTGAATTCACCTCATCATCATCGCCAATAACAATGACTTCTGTGCCTTGCGTGAGCATTTCTTCAGTCACCTCTAGCAAAATGGCCTTCCTCTTCATTCCACTACGTGTACCGGATTGCATTTGAGAGCCCTGGTCAACCGTTGAAGACACTGGAACCTGGTCAGTGCCTTCAACCTTCTTCTTCCCTTTGCCTTTTCCCTTGCCTTCTTTTTCAACATCTTTCTCTTTTTCTGTCAATTTCGCCATAAGCTCAGCTTCCTTCTTCTCCTTGTTTGCCATGATCTCTTGTTCCTTGCCCTCCTTCTTCTTATCAGCAAGCATTCTCCTTGCAATTGCCCTCTTCTTTTGAATGTCCGATAAATCGGCAAACTCTGGAACCTCCAAATCAATAACACCGAGGCCATCAAATGATTTACGGAGCCCCACCTCTGTGAAATGCATGAATGTCACGAGGCAATCCAAATACCACCCTCCACTAGTGAGATTTGCAGTCGTGAACGTTCGAAGCTGGGATGCTGTATACATGCATTCTTGCGAACTTCGATCCAGCCAAGTTGACAAAAAAGGAGGAAGATCCTCCTGTAACAAAGTTTTTTTGGCTACAAGCTCAAGCTTGAAGTAACTGCCAAACAAACAAACATATTTAAAAGAGTCAACTTATCAACTATTACATTCACTATTATATTGTGCACTCCAAATATAAAAGTAGTACTTTGAAATCAATCAAGCAGTCCGTGGATCACCATGATAGCTTCCTCATATAAAAAATAATGCAACGCATGGGAAAAAAAAAAAAATACTGAAGGTTCTTTGCTTCCAATACTATTAAATACATCTACAGCAAGAAACAGAACTACAAATATTCATTTTCACGTATTACAATATTCTTGAGAGTTATTTCCATTCAAACAACGATTCAAATGCTAACTTACTTTTATTTATTACAACATCATTGCAATTATGTCCAGAAAATCACAAGACCAAAAAAAAAAAAAAAAAAAAAGCCTCAGATAACCAAAATTGGGGGTAGTGTGAAGTACTCCTAAAACCTCAGTCGGACCCGACTAAGGTTTTTGGAGTACCTCACACTACCTCCAATTTTGGTCTTTGGTCGCAATTCAAACTAAAAAACGATTATAATGAACCAAAAAAAATTTAAACTACAAATCACATTCCCTTCGGATGTTGAAGAAGATGAAATAAAAAAAAGAGCAAACTCCAGAAACTAACCGAAAAAGAACTCTTCGCTTAGCTAGGTCTGATCCTTCATAATTTGAAAAGGAGTCGGACTTCTTGAATGAATTTGCTCCCTTCAAAGTTGGTCCAAAGCCTTGTTCCCATATTTTCCTTCTCCATCCCTCAATGTATTGAGCAAGTGACTTCGGCTCAAGTGGGACATCCATGTTGATTTGGAGGTTGTCTTTGCTGACCACATTCTCAAAGTACTCCTGAGCAGCATCCTCAATCTGCAAAAGTAATTTATAAATTCATGTTCATAATGTTGTTATTGAAATGGTAAAAATGAGAACATCACAATTTTGATAATTTTCATAAGATAATATGACAACCATTGGATTTAAATTTGATTTTTAAAAAACTTACCCCGGACCACCACACGCATTTGTGTAGGAAGGGTAACAATTTGTCTTTAGAAACTGGCCTTGGTGGAAATTTCCGTGCCTCCCGTGAAGGTGCAGATGAATTCCACCATTTCAAATACTTCACCTTTTGAGTTGGTGTGGTGTTACAAGTTGCAACCATTTGCAACTTCTCAAGTGTCATCTCCGGGACCTCATTCATTGTCCAGTGCTTTTCAACCTAAAAAAGAAAGACATGTTATTACCAAATAAATTAAAGAAATGTCAAGAAACTAAATCAATAGAAGAGAAGGAATGACATACAAAACGTACCTCTTCAAGAAACTCGGGACCTAGTGCTGGGTTTGCCACTGAGAGTAACTTCACCATCTTAACATACAACTTTGTTGATTTCTCTTTTGCTCCAACCTTCATTGCATTTGCTATCCCTTGCTCACTCTTTTCCTCGAACGGCATGATTTCATTGTATTTTCGTGCAGCACTATCCGCTGCATGAGATATCTCTTGTTGCAAGAGTGCTCAAACATTTGAATTTTCAAGTCTCTCTAGAATCGCAACACATCACTGTCACAAACATAGTTGTACAAAATTTTAAGCAAGAATTTATTTTACAAATGAAGTTCTCACCCTGAAGTTGAATGCCGTAAAAACGTCCATAGGCATAGAGTACCAAGTCTTCCTCCCTGTCTGGATTCCACAACGTTTTCTCTCAGGAGGTCTGAGCATCTCCATGAACTTCTCCAATGGTAGCCGCCCGTATTTCTGCACGCGATATAGTGTATGCACCAAATTCGTCTTCACATGGGAATCCTCTGTAGACCTGAAATCAAACAACATGATAAGGGAACTATTTTAATAATGCACAATACAACAAAATATGTTTACAAAATTGAAAGCATTACAAACGTCACTATGCTAAAGAAAGAAACCACTCACTTGTTGATGTCATGCATGATTTGCATGACCAATTCAATTCTGCCTTTTGTCTCAAGAATAATGCAGTCCACGGAGATGTGCCAATTTGGATCTTCATGATAACGCCTTGTAATATGGCTCATCCATGCAATTCGACGGTGATTTCCATCACACACGAAAAACTTGAGGTTCTTCATGAACTTCAAGTCAGGGTCAGATTCAACAAATGCATTGAAATCATCATTTGCTTGCTTCCACCATGGGTCCCACCGATTCACTTCATCTAGTGAAAACTCTGAACTTTCTCCTGCTTCATTTGTAGTAGAGACATAGAACACTGTTGCTCCCTCACGGTAACCGTGCACAAACTCTTGCTCAAGTTTCAATAGGTCCGAGGACAATGTAGGCCTCACCATAGGCATTGGAACAAGTTTGCAAAGTGGAATGCGCAATCTTGAGTGTTTTGCCGGTTTGATTCTAAGACTGGCAATTGTGGCAACTGAATCCACCTTCTGCAGACGACGTAGCTCATCCTCAAGCAACTCTTTCTCTTCTTCATCATCATTAATAATGTCCTCCATTTGCAAATCCTCTTCTTCTTCAGCTCCAATCTCTGGTTGATGTGTATCATCGGTCCCTGGTGTCTCCTGTTGTACTTCATTTTGAGACAAAATGATTGGTGACTCTTCCAGCTGCAAATTCAAATGGAAACTTCAAATTTTGCCTTACATTTAAATGGAATCTTTTGAAATAGAATATATCTATGCAAAATGGAAGGAAATAAAGCATATAATGAGTTTTAATCACAACATAGCCAATATTGCATACAACAATAACCTAGTATTTTGAATACATGGAAAATCAATTATTGTTACATGCTAGATTGAATTTTATAACTGTCATATTATAAGAATGTTGTTTACATTCAATCAATGTCAACACTACCCTCTGAGTCCGAACCTAATTGGATGAAAACAAACTTGTGTCTACGTGCAATAGCACTACAAGTACCCTGGCACGATTTCGGACCCCAAGGGCTTGACACTGAAACAGAAGACTGTGACTCTGACTCCCCCTTTCCATGTTCTTGAGAGCTATACTCCGTCTCAAAACTCTCATCAGAGAACACAAGCAGTCTCCTCTTCCTTTTCTTAGAGTTATTATTATGGCTATGCATAGGCACCTCGAATTGATCTACAGCATGATCACATGCATCCAAGATATCACCTAGACTTACCACATCCGTCTCATCAACAATCAAGGAATTGTTGCAGACCTCCACTATTTCTGTTCTAGGAGTCTGAGGGATCGTGGTCTCGACTGCTTCAAGGACCTCCTCAGTTGTGATTGCTGCCATTGATAAAGAATCCTGAGCACTTTTTTGACCTACCACATCCACCTACACATTCCAATAATTTTTTTGAATGAGTAATTTTCATATCATAAATTAAAGTAAGGAAAGGTGTAGTAATAAATTCAATTACTCTCAAGCAGTACACCAAAATCTAATCATTACTAAAACATAACAAAGATGGAAAATGCTAATCGTTAATGAGAGGAATTTTTTGAAAGGGAGATTATTTGTGGATCATGAACATCGACACAAGAATGTTCTAAATTTACCGTAAGAACATTAATACATTATATTTATATTTTATCAACTACAATACCTCTCTCAAAAACAAAAAATTCAATATTTCTTCATTCACTATCATATTCAAATTAAATGGCATATTTTTGTCATATAATTATGATGATTTTTATTTCAGAATTCATTTAGAATTCGATAAAATCATATGATAAATGCATTTATAAAATGGCTTTAAAGAAATACACTTAATAAGATATTGATACGAATATCAAAACCTTTTAAAGTTCAAATATTAACCTAACCTACATACCAAATACTTTTCTTATACTTCAATTAAAGACACTAGCATAAGTTAAAAGAGAGATTACATCCACTATTATATGCTAGAAGTCTTCATGATCATTTAAAAATAAAATTCTTTTCCTATTTAGTATTTAACTACCTCACAAAATTTTAAAGATCTTCAAAATTCTCTTACAACTGACCTATTTTGGGGGTACTGTGAAGTACCTTGAAAACCTCAGTCGGACCCGACTAAGGTTCTAGTGGTACCTCACACTACCCCCAAAAACGGTCAACATGAAGAGAAATTAGACTATTCATCCAAATCATTTTTAGGTTATATGCTAATAGTGGTATATACATCCAAAAATCTCAAACTCCGTCTAATTTACATTGTAATGTTCTTATAAAAGAATATATCAACAATAAATATGTTACTACAACTTTACATCTACCATATTTGAAAGGTTTTAGAATAATGTAATAACAATACTGAAAAAAAGCAAATTATTCGAGCTCGTAATTAATGAATGATACCTGAAATTAATGTTCAAATTCTTTCACATCACTTCCAATTTCTAAAAAATTCCAATCATTACGTTAGATGAATATGGATGCAGTGCATTACTTTAACTTCCTAAATTCATTACCCTACCAAAAGTCACCTAACTGAAACGAGGTAGGAGATCACTAAATAAATCTAACTTAAAAAAATTTTGATCACTCCAACTTCATCTCGAAATGCACTGAAGTTCTACTGCTATGTCAAGCTGTAGATCCAAGCTGCAGCCTCTCCTAAACAGCAGGCCCGAAAATGAGTTCAAGGTCCAATGACCGATTTCACGGGTAGCGTCTGCTTCCTCCAAAACCTCAGTCGGACCCGACTGGGGTTCTCGAGGAAGCAGACACTACCCTTGAAATCGGTCACTTCAAGTACTTTTTTTTAAGCTTTAAAAATTTTGGCATTCTTTTAGTAACCAATTTCCATTGGCTTGTTTGTAGTCTTGCATCGAGTCTTACAGAGGATTTACTAAATGACCTGTTTTGAGGGTAGCGTCAGCTTCCCCCAAAACAGGTCATCGTTGCAGGGAACTAACGGTGCTTTAATTTTTTAAATTATCAATTCCATTAAGATCCACACTTCCTGTGTTGCCTAACGACAGCACCATGCAAATAATCTAACGCGATGCAGTTCAAGGAAGCAATTTGGAGGTTTCGTAATTTTATTTCTTTATCAGTTCAAGGAATCAATTCTGAGCTTTCAAGAATATTGACAGCGATTATAATTCCCGAACTTGTATTCCCGAACGCTTAGCGCTTCACCACATTTGCCAAGCATCTAATCTTCCAGCAAAAATTTTAAATGACCGATTTTGGGGGTAGCGTCAGCTTCCCCCAAAACCTCAGTCGGACCCGAATGAGGTTTCGGGGGAAGCTGACGCTACCCCCAGAAATGGTCATCGGAGCAGGCAAATTTTCAATTTGCATCTACGATTCAGATTTCCCGTCTAAATCTATCGGCAATCACCTCCGGCAGTCCGATCCGGTCTAAGCATGCGAAAACTGTAGCCTATCGCAAGTTTCAGGGTTTCTGTCTGATCCGACCAGTGACACACGTCAACGTGACAGCACGCGTTCCAGTGGGCTCAGCTTCCACGAATGATCACGAATGAACGGCATACAAAGCGCTACGGTCGTCACGACTCAAAGGTCGGTGCTCGTAGCGTTTTAAGAGGACCCCTCAAAAGACAGCGCACATGACTAGACTTGTTTCCAGGTAACTTTCGGCAGCTAAGCTACCCCCCCCTTCAGTCCTTGTGCTGGCAAATCACGACAGCTCCGCGCACTAGTTCTTTCAGGAAGAAGTTCTACGTGGACTTCACAAAGTCTTTACAGTCAGGATCTTCTCATTGGTTCCACAAGTCTGCAGAGATGTACCTCCGAATAGCGGCATTATTCCATTTATCTACCTGCATCTAACCTTTACATCACATGTGACCTTTACATCACAGCACAACAATTCTGATGAATCACTAACAGTCAGGATCTTTGTAGCACTGATGTTTTCAGTTCTTTCTGATTGATACGGAAGACTTCTCAACTTCCGAATTTTGAACAAAAACGTTTGATTTCCTTTAAAAATGTTTACTACATTATACTTGAGCGCTACTAATCTACAACTGCAGGACGGTGACAAATACGTTGAACGTGGTTTATTTGTTATCTATAACTTTGACAGGTGGGGAAGGATTTATGACAGGGAGGAATTCGACAGCAAGGAACAGCATCGCAGCCCAACAGCAAAGATATTCGACAGCAAGGAAAAGCACCGCGGCCCGACAACAAAGGATTTCCAGAACAAGAAAAATTCACAAAGCAAGAAAGTCATGGGTATCTACACTAAGAATTCAGATACTCACCTCAGCTTGCGTTCTCAGTGGTTGATGCTGAACATGGGAGGGTTCGTCACAAGTACGCTGGTCCTCGAGCTCCTCGGGAACCTGTAGACTTGATTCTCGCTGTCGATGACTTCGGGTCAACCGGCACGGGAGCTCCTCGCCTTCTTGTTGAGAAGACATGGTGAGCCAGACCGTCAGATCTGCAGGGCTTCAAAGTTCCTCTACTCGCAGGAATGAAACTTATCAGGAGTACTCAGTACGAAATGTGAATGGACGTTTGGGTGAGAGACAGTGACATTAAATATTAAATGTTAGTGCATCGAGCTTCAACATGGGAAGCATTTCCCGAAGTACTACTGCAACTGATGTTCGTGGTTCTGGCTCCACGTATTTTCCGATCCTTTTTTTGTGGCAACTGCATTGAATCAGCCGCTTAAAATCCAACTAGATCATTCAAAGTTGCAGTGTTGCCAACTATAGACTGTCCGAGTATAGATTATTCGATTCTAATGAAGGACTAATCTACTTTTCAATCTTCTATTCGAATCGGCAGCATGGCAGTTTCTAAGTTTAAATTCCATGCTTGACTATTGTGGCTTCATCATGTTGATGGCGATCATGTTTCTCCAGCTCGGTATGGATCAGGTTTCTTCAGCTGAGGATGTTGTCGATCAGGTTTCTCCTACAAAGGACGGTGTCGATCAAGTTTCACCAGCTCAGGTTTGCTAGACACATTGAAGGTGAAATGCTGAAGCATACAGTTCTCTCTAGACGGCATGTTACCATTGCCTGGACTGTATGGTAATCTCCAACAAAATAGAAACCTAGATGCGAGTTCTATGTAAACGACAACTCAAGTGGTGATTCCCCCCAGTCGGCTTCATAGTTCGTGGAACGTGCGAATCTCCAGCAGATTTAAAAGAGATCTTCCCACTTTTTCAGATTTAGATGTATGCGTTACGATCTTTCAACTTTATTAACCACAACATCAGCATTCACATCTTGCATGTTTTTTTAGGGATCAAAGCTAGCATGTTCAGTTGATTATAAAGTAACTCGTAATGAGAGAATTCTACACAGTAATTGTTGACTACCATGCAGAGAAGGCCAACGTCAACTGAACCCCTTGCTCGGCTGGCCAGGGTGAACTGACCTGATCGCTTGGCCCTAGCGCCCTGCGGCAAACCTTGGAATTATTTATATTCCGCAAATGAATTTTTTTGCAAATTTTTAATTCATTTTTGTGATTAGAGACTCCAAATTAGTTTAGGGAGGTTATAAGTATTTATACAGAGACGGCCTTAAACAGAGGATTTTCTTTTTTAAATGCACTACAGTACTGGTAATGACGACCAAGGGGTCAATCCACAATTCCACCCAGATGGCTCGGCCCTGCGGCTAACCTTGGAATTATTTATTTTCTGCAGATGAATTCTTTTGCAAATTTTTAATTCATTTTTGTGATAAGAGACACCAAATTAGTTTAGGGAGGTTATAAATATATCCTAAGACGGCCTTAAATAGAAGGTTTTAAAAAAAAAATGCACTATACTAATGATGATAAATAGTGTTACCTACACTAATTGATATAAAAGAGCTATGATTTTTTACTATTGATGAATGTTTTTATCAACAATAGCTGTAAAATTCTCCCACTTAAAATGATATTAGGATCTATACACTTAGTAAAAATATTCATCAAAAGTAAAAACTTATAGCATTTCTAAAATAGTTAGTATGGCTAGCAATATTTATCATCATTAGTGTACTGGTAAGGACGAGCAAGGGGGTCAATCCACCATTCCACCCTGATCACTCGTAAGTTTATGGGTAAAAAAGATAAAAGCGCAAAGTCTATTCACTTCTAGTGGTAGTTGTAGAATGTGATTTTAGTTACCTCTTGATGGCTCAACACTGAAGTGTCCTACCATAATGAACAAATCATTTGTAAAATAAAAGTAAAGAGAGTGATCCATTTAATTTACACAATAGAAGACAAGCTTAATGTTTGCATACATACATGAAAAATACTCTAAAGAAACATTTTGAGAAGTTCATGAAATGAATCCTATACTGATGGAGTTATGAAGGTACAAATTCAAATATATTAAGAGATATAACAAGTACAAAATTTGATATGAGCAATAACTTACATGATGAAGTGTTTTTGATGAATCATTTCGTCCGCTTGCTCTAGCCTCCGCCATTTCTTGCAATGAGTCTAAGTTCTGCACCTCAACATTCTCCTCCGTGCCACTAGCTCCAGATTCATATTGAAGGACTTTCCGGAGGTTCACTACTGCCGATTGAGCTGTTTTAGACACAACTCTCTTTCCGCGATTCATTCTAGACCTCCTAAGTGCCTTGGGAGATGAGAAAAACAAAGAAGAATGCCTCTTACGCTTCTTGGACTGTTCTAAGAGGAAGGTAGAAAAGCTAAAAGAATCTGTGAACATGAGTTGAGAGCATAGTGTATCAACCCTATCACTCTAAAATGCTAATGCTAATCGTCTTGCAGAGCTTCAAAGGCAAGTGTTGTTCAAAATTGGCTTGACCTTATATCTCTTTACAAGCCATGCAGGTTAACGCGTAGAATGCGTTACCCTATAGTAGGTTGTTGACAAACGCGTCCATCAGGAATTGACAACTAATAAATCTGACAATGTTTTTAATGAGCCGTCAACATTTGAAATAAAGCTAATATTAATAGCACTATAACACTAACCTCTGCCTTGCTAGGACATTCCAAAGTAAATATAGATGGCGAGTGGCGTTTAGCGGCAGTCACTTTCTTATACACTCATTAAATAGTAATTCATAGAGTCACCAAACTCATTTAGAGGATGCCTGACACAGCCGAACTATGCATTTAAGACATTTATAAATGGCTTTGCTAGTGTTGTACTTGGAAAGTGGTGTGGTCGATGCTCAATTACCTGACATGACATATTGAACTATTTGTAGACATCCTGCTTTACACTTCTAACAATAACACTATAGGAGCCGGAACATGTAAATGCTTGAACATGATCAGTTGTCCTTCTTGTGGCACAATCAAGTTTCTTCTTTGTTTTGCATTCTTTTGTATGTGTGTATTGTTCAAGATGGCTTACATTCATGTAGATAATTATGATGTTCCTCTTGTCTTTCCAGTAGATGATGGAGAACAAACTAGAGTCATGAGCCATCTCCTTCACGTTCGTTTTAGGTTCATAGAGTCATCCATTTATGTTGAAGAAGAGAGGAAGTCCGAATCAGGAGAGCTAGAGCAATCAATTCCGGTAGTGAGGTCATTGGAAGAAGCAAGACATTGTTGGTACCTTGCACCTGGAAACTATAGAGCTTACGGGTTGCCTTTGTTTATGCTATCTGCTTCAACCGAGATTTGAAGTCGACATTCAGATGCATCTACAATGAATATGCCATATGTCATTCACTCAGTATCTCCTAGTCCACCTCGTGAGGTCTTTCTTGTCCTTCACAATAGTGCAATTTTGCGAGCTGTGAAGGTTGAGAAACTAGATACAATCATAGAGTTGTCTAGTGAATCGGAAGGAGAGTCCCCGAACCTGACGCTTTCAAAGCAAACATGTCATGTGCCACCTGCATCAAATGAAAATGTGGGTTTGAAATCTAAGTCCGGGAGCTTGTCAAATAGCCATACCCAGTCCTGGTTGTCTCGACCTCCTTTGAATCCGAATACCGACACCTAATTGAGCATAATGGAGTGCTTGCGGAGACTAGCAAATATGCATCGTTCGAGGAACAAATTGTCAACAATGGATTTGAGCAACATGAAACACCACCTCGTGCAATATCTTCCAGTCGTCTTTAATGGAGATGTTATCTTCGAGTTGCCTCCTTGTGGCTCTTCTTCGTCTTCGTCGGCTGCTAGGAATTTGGAGGGAATGGATAAGCGGTATGATGGACACCCATGGTGCAAGTTGGTGACAACGAACATTCACAACTCTGATAGCTTGAGGTTGCGTAAGTCTTACTGCGCTGGTCATTTTGCTTGTATGAATTCAAATTGTGATTACTTGAAGAGGGCAGGGAAACGCAACGAAACAGAGTGGACTGGATATACGATTTTTCCTTTTGTTGTAGGGGAGATTTGTCCTAAAGATTGTACTCTAGTTTGCAAGGTTTGCAAAGTCACCCCAACGTGCGTCAATACATGCAATGGTTGGATTTACTACTGCTATTCAAAGAATCCCAAAATGAGTAGGGCAACTATTCATTTTGGAGATCATACTCATCCTGTAGCGAAGGGCATGTATAGAGATTCTACAGAAAAGATTTGCGGATTAATAGCAGAGCAAGTGGCAAAGACCCCCATGGCTACCAACTCTGCAATTGCACTCTCCGCTAGCAAGGATTTCTTAACGAACTACCTATTTCATAGTGGAGAGGGTGAGAAGAAGATGTTGAAGGGCGAGGAACTAGAGGAGGTCATGGATCAGTTCCAGTATTTGAGCAATCCAAACATACAGAATGTAATTTCTTCATTTCGATCAAACAACCGAGGAGGTGTCATAGACAATATTATGACTATGAAGAAGGAGTCAAAGTTCGAATTTATACATGACAGTGTCTTCTCAGGACAAGGCAAAGAGAAGGTCTACATTTTTAAGATGCTGACTGAAGGACCCGGAAGTGGAGTGGACCTGGTGAAGCGCATGCAACCTGGAGGAGATCTTCAGAATGGATGGATGATGTTTGACCACGTGAAGCGAGTGAATGAGTGGACTACAATGGCTTGCCACATGTAAGATCCTGAATACAAGAAAGTCATGACAATTGCAACATGCGATATGCAATCCGAAGATACAGAGATCCAAGTGCAATTTTGGAGCTCTTTAAACACTATGATGTCACGGCATGGTGTGGATCACCCGAATTTCAATGGATTCATGGCAGATAGCGCTATGGCTAATTGGAATGCAGTGCGTATTGTTTACGGTAGTGGTTTGGCCAACGAGAAGATGGAAAATCGTGAGAGAACATGTTTGCTACATTGGACTACCTCTTTGCAGAAGCACACGCAAAAGTACATCAAGGAAGCATTTCAATCTCAGCATACTATGTTATGTAAACAGTATAAAGATGCAAAGACCATGGAACAAGCGGAGATACGATACTTGGCAATTCGGTCATGGTGGTTGTCATCTGGAGCTGCCAATGAAGATGGGCTTCATCACTTGGACCATTGGCTCGCTTTTTGGCATTTTCGTTACCGGCTGTAGGGAGGGTTCATGCAAATGGTGAGGACAATTGTTTTTCCTAAATAATTCTTTTGCATTGTGAAAAAGGAATTTTAGATTGATTTATTTTCATTTTTTCTTGAAATATGCATTTACTAGTTTTAGCAAAGAATATAGAGGTACCAATGACTTTAAAATAATGTGGACTACATTTTTTTTACGCCCTTAAACCAGAAATGGGGGTATTGCAGGGCACCCCCAAAACCTAAGTCGGACCCGACTAAGGTTTTGGGGTTGCCTCTCGGTACCCCTAAAATTGGTTCAAGAAGTTGAGAATTTTTTCTTATAGAGGACTGACGCTTGGAAATTCACGTGAAGTTGGCAGTTTTGTAGAATGATATTTTGTAGCAGATGAGTTTTTTATTTTATTTTGATGTCCTAGAATTTACTTGAAATGATTTCAATATAATGTGATGTGACGTGTTGTAGTTCAGGGTTGTTCTAGTTTAGGTTGTTTTGTATGGTAAAATGGTATTGAATGTCAATGCTTAAAAAATGTTGCGGATGCTTTTGTAGGATTTAAGTTTGGAGGAGATGGCAGATATGCCATCATGCAACTTGTCAGAAACAGTGCATAACAAGTGGCTTCAAATGTCTGGGAATCGTGGAAACAATTTGTTTGACGCTACTTGCGATGATAGTATTTGTGCCTGGATGCAAATGACGAACTATCGTGCATACTTGAAAGGACATGCATCTGGATCTGGTCCATCAAAGGGTGAGTTGAAGTTGAGAGCTGCAAGACGAAGCGGAGACCCTAAGAAGATTGCAGAGGCGCTGAATACATTACCAGGAAGTGAAGGTGTTGGAAGTCGTATACCTCATTTGGAAGGAGAAGAAATCTTTGGAAGCACGAAGAGGAAGTTGGACGTACCAATTGGCGATGCTGGAGACTCACATAGACCAGATAAAGTCAACTTCTCTCAACCTCGTGTTCGAACGCGGTCCACAACGGCTTCTGTTGATTCTTCCGGGGACAAAGGTAAAGTACCTGAAGTGAACACTTCTAGACATGTGATGGTTGCTTTCGAAAGTGATTGTAACACTTCAAAGTGGCACATAGCTAGAATCAGCTAGAAATCAAATGCGAAATGTTTTGCTCAACAGCGGGGTTCTAATATAAAGTGCACTGCAAAAATTACAAAGGGACAGAAGGGAACCCCTGCTCCCACATATCGTGGCAGAAAAGAAGATTATGGGAGTAAACGAGAGGTGGTGGTTGACTTCTGGTTTTGTGCTGATGACATTGAACGATGTGTGAAAGGAAGCAAGTGCAAGTGGGTTGTAGATTGGCCTGAGGTACCAAAGGTCTGGCCTGTTTTGCTTGGGACAGACTTGAGCCGAGATGAGACTTTACTATTGCAACACGGTGGCTTTCATCTCCAAGAGCGCCCTATACTATCTCCACGTCGACTCTTCAATCTGTCAAACATATTCAAGAGTGTGTTGTATGATCAGCCACCTCCAGCAGATGCAAGTGTGTATCCAACAGTTCGAAACAATCGAACCATACGGCGAATTGCAAATGCACCAACTATAGAACAACGGAACAAGTGGGAGAGTGCTGGCAATGTCAAAGGAGAAATTCTGGGAGTTACATTGTTGCCTTTCCCGGGACTAGGTGCAATTGTGTCACTACAAACCGGGTTAGATCATAACAAAAATGTGTACCAAATCACAGTGGGAATGTACCCCTCTTGCACATGTCCGGACTATGTAAATATGGCTATTTCAGCCATTGGAGGCCGTCAACAGTACGTAAATTGCAAGCACTTGTACTACCTGTATAGGTACTTCTGCAAGATGGACATCCATGAGGACAAATTCATTCATGCACCAAGTTATAGCTTTAACGAGTTGAAGCTTCTTCTAGTTAAAGCAGGGATCATTACAATTTCAGAATAGTCATGGTTAGATTGTCTTATGTAATTAAATCATATTGTATTAATTTACATTTGGTTTAATGAAAATGTTTTTAAGCATGTGGAATGGAACATGCTTATATCTCTTTCAATTCCTTGTCCGTTTTTCACTTCATTATCCTATTTGGATTCCATTTGTATATTTATTTTTGGTTTACATTGCATCGGAAAGTCATCAATTTTTTCTTCACTTCACAATTTGTTTAGCATTTGTGTTTTTGTGTTTTTTGAAGACTCTGAATTGCTGTTTAAAAATTTATTTCCCTACGTAATAGTCTCTTCATGAGATTCGAAAATTCCTACGAGAGTTTCATGAAACTATATTTTTGCTTTGTAAACCCTAAACTTATATACTGAAAATATTATATTATATTCTTGAAATAATTTGTGAATGCCTAGATATGCAAATTATAGTTAGTGAAGTAAATGTTGAAGTACGTACCACAAATTGAAGTTGATGAACTATTGAAAAAAGCAATTGTCAAGCCATGAGAAGAAATTCTTCAAATCCACGGTAATAGGATAAGTGGTTATAGGTCCCAAAATATACTAAAAATAGTAAATTTTTTGGCACATTCCAAAAAAAAAGTAAAAAAATAAAATTGCGGTCAAAAAGTTAAGATTTTTTAATTTCAAGGCTCCCCGCTCACAAGCTCCATGCTCGCCGCTCCAAGCTCGCACGCTAGCGTCGTTGGTAATTATAGCTTGAAAGGTTAAATTCTAAAATGGTGACGTGCAATTGTATGGCTTCTACTAACTTTTGAAAGGTGCATTATACCTTATTTATTCATGCACTTCACATGCAGACATAATTGCAAAACATACTAATGTAAGACACATTCAGAAGACTTTGAATTTCTCATCATTATTCTTAAGTGAATGAATTTGGTAATTACAAATCATGATCTTAAACATGATGTATCCTATAGTTATAATTAATGATTACTTTGTTTTAGAGTATGAGTAGGCCATCAATTGAAGCATTCATTGTAAAAAGCCATGAATGAATGAAAATGATTGATGGTTTAGGATTTATTAATGTTATGTACTTACACTACAAGAGAAAGGGGTGTTTTAAGTAGTGTCCTAGACATCACGTCTTTTAAGTAATGTCTTTTAAGTAAAGTTTTAAGTAAAGTTTTACTAAAAAGACTGTCTTTTTAGTAAAATTTTACTTAAAACCTTACTTAAAAGACATTACTTAAAAGACGTGATGTCTAGGACACTACTTAAAACACCCCTTTCTCTTATAGTGTTATGCCCAAACTGCCTAATTGCTTTTCGGAATTATACCAATTATCATCAAGCATAACTATACACTTTCTTGGGAAAGGCTTACTTACTTTTATAACAATTAAATTTTATATTAATGCACTTTACTTTATGTATTCTTTAAAACTGACATGTAGTTTATAGTAGAACTCATAGAATTAATGTATGAATGCGTGGAAAAAGATTCATACATGTTTTGAATATCACGAAGTCACAAAGATCATGGAAACATTCATTTCATAGAAGAAGGCATTTAGTCACTTATTCATTCCACATATTTTAGATTTTATACTAAACAAAAATCACCCTAAGCAATGTCATTATGCGTTGAAATTTCCCAATGAAATTTTGATTATTCTATTGAAAAGCATATATTTATAGAATCATGTAACTATTATTTCTTTCATTGTAAACAACACGTTAAAGCAAGTCACGTTTTCATTCATTGTACTTTCAGATAATTTGACTTTAGTACAACTCTTGTAATTGTTACATACATGCATGGAAACGAAAGCCGAGTTGTTTATAATTTCAAAAGTTATAATTCATGGAAATGTTCAACGAAATTTGTTTATCTATAATTGACAACAATTGAATGGATTGAAATTCATAAAACCATTGAACTAATTCTTATTAATGTAAATAAAGAAGGAGAACACATACATTTCTATATGCTTTGAACTTTAATTAGATCTTTTAAATGTGAGAAGTATCCCAATTATTAGTGAATCGTGTTCAAATAGAACCTCTAGAACTTCTAAAATTTATAAAGAATTCTAATTCTAGGAACTTATTGAGAATTATTTTACTATGCATTTCAATGGGACTTCTATACCTTTAATCAATTATGTCCTTTAAAATACATTTCATGAATTAGGGCACACATGACATCATGTGTGCTTCTTTGTTTTGCAAGCTAAAAGCTAGTAGGTCCAAGTAATTAACAAAACTTCCTAAAATACTTATTTAATGATGATATAGTTTATTTCCAACCAATGGCTAACTAAGAATTGTTTAATGTACAATAGGAGTCGAATTGTTTATCCTTGCATTGTATAGTGGGCCAATTTTTTTTATTATAAAGCAGTATGAACTATAATGATAATTATTATTTTCGTAGAGGTAGATAGATGATGTCAACTAAACGTATAGATGCATTCCGCAATCATATTGAATTACAATACTCTAAATTAAAATATTAATCTAATGTGAGATACTTATAAATTACATAGAGTGTAGCAATCCATTTTCACTATTTCGCATATGCTTTACACAACAATTTGCACATGAGGAAGGGGCACATTATAAATAGGGAAGAGTCATATGAACCGTGGAATTTGAAAATACTATATAAGGTTATTGATGAAGTGCTAGAGTATGAATGAGGAAGACATGTATTACCTCTAATTTTTAGGAGGACAATATGAGATCTTTAATTACATTTCCTGGAAAAAAAAATTAGGGTTCTTTAACAATTAAGTAGCCTTGCTAGAAGAAATTTACTTTAAAAGCCATTAAAGTCATTCAATATACATACATATATTTGAGATTTTTCTAAGAGAGATTCATGACTCTTAATTACAATAGTGATTGAATTAAAAGTATTCAAAATGTAATCCTAAAGTACAACTATTTATATACTATAGAACATTCATAATTTAGTGTGGTTAAAACTTGTAAGGAAACTATTTTTATTTTTATAATAAAGAAACTGCAAGTATTTATATACTACAAAATATTCTTCATTCATAGTAAGGCACCCTAATTTCAATTTTCAATGGACGGTTCATACTTTAGTCGCGAAAATGTTGTAATGTGTATGAATTCATACTTAAGATTCATATTTTTTTAATAGATGGGTACGAATTCGTACTAAAATTTCAAAGATATTGTGATGAGTATGAATTTATGCTTAGTTATTTTCATTAATTTTTTTTTTTTCATTTTAAGGGAATGTACATGTGGTCTCCAAATAAGAAGTAAGTGTCTAAGGTTGGGCGCTTTCAAATTTATTTTTGGTTTAGGATGTACCTTCAAGTTATGAAACTTTTAGAGTTCTATGGCTTGAAAACAAAACCTAAAAAAACATCTTTGACAATTTCATCTTTTAGACTGGTGCAATCAAAGGCAAATGGATTTCAAAGAGTGATGCAAAATCTAGATGTCATCTAAGATGTGTATTTTACTTTTTACACTATTTCATCTCTAATTTTTTCTATTTTTTTGTTTGTTTTTAGTCTTCTTATTGGAAAAACAACAACACTAATGAGTTAGTATGATTACTATAATTCTTATTCCTAAACTTCCCGAATAGGGCCAGGGAGAACTAACCCCCTTGCTCGGCCCTGCGGGCAAATCCTGAAATTTTTTTTTTTTCGCACATGAATTTTTCTGCAAAATTTTAATTCATTTTTGCGATCAAATACCCAAATTAGTCTAGAGAGGTCAAGAGTATACTCTAGAACGGCCCAAAGTACGTTTTTTTTTTTTTACATGCACCCCTGGTAAGGACGAGTAAGGGAGTCAATCCACTTTGATCCCCGAATAGATGGTGGATTTTAGAATGGGAATGGGTCTGGTGAGGCAGGCGGGTCTCGGGAGAGGGTGGGTCTTGGAAGGGGTTGGGTCTTGGGAGGGGTCGGGTCTGGGGAGGAGGGCGGGTCTCGGAAGAGGGTGGGTCTAGGAATGGTCCGGGTCTGGTGAGGAGGGCGGGTCTCGATTTCAGAGTGGGTCTTGGGAGGGGCCGGGTCTCGTGAGAAAGGCGGGTCTCGAGAGAGGGTGGGTCTTGGAATGGGAGGATGCGGGGAGGACAATCTGCGAAATTGTTGTTAGGGTTTGGCGCCGGGAAATTCCGATGCTGTGCCTGTGATTCTCATGCTGTGGCTTTGAATCCGATGCTGGTGTTGCTGAAGTATGGTCGTGCGTGAATTGCGTTATTCTGATTGTTTGGAGCGCGCTGCTTCTACATTCGTCGAGTCTGGGGAGGAGGTGAGTATCAGTAGGGGAGGGACATCTGCGAAATTCGGTTCGACATTTGAATCGGAGTGGGGTGCGATCGCTGCTGTGGGGTGCTGGTGCTGTGGAGTGCTGCTGAAGTGGTTTAGGGTCGCCGCTGCTGGTGAAGTACGTATGCTGCTGGTGAAGTTGGCCGCCGCTGCTGCTGAAGTACGCCACTACTGGTGGAGCGCACTCAACTGCTGCTGAAGTGGTTTAGGGTCGCCGCTGCTGCTGAAGTACGCCGCTGTTGTGGAGCGTGTGCAAGAAAGTTCTGTGAGTTCACGTGCATCCCCACATTCATGTCGTTGTGGTTTAGGGTGAGGCTTTCAAGTGGTTTATTGTGGTTTAGGGTGAGTTCATTGTAGTTTAGGGTCAAGGCTTGCTGCAGGTGTTAGAGTTATTCGGCAGTTTCAGTGCTCCATGTTTAAGTGCTTGCTGCAGGTGTTAGAGTTATTCGGAAGTTTGAGTGTTCCATGTTTAAGTGCTCCATGTTTGAGTTCTCCCAGTTGGAGGTATTGAGAGTTTGTGAAAGTTTGAGTGCTTCCAGCTTTAGGATTAATTGCATCCACGTTGAAATTTGAGTGGTTTCTGCTTCATTTGGATATTACGCTGGGTTTAGGGTTTGTGCTTCATTTCATTTGGCTTCATTTCATTACGCTGGGTTTCTGCTTCATTTCATTATGCTTGGTTATTGCTTCATTTCATGACGCTGATCTAGGGTTTACGGTTTCTGCTCTCATTTCATGTTTTCTACATTTGACTACTTGCACAGTTTTGTGTGAGTGGTTTATGCTTGTGTTTACGATTTTTTGTTACATTCAACCTTCTATTGTAGTTCGTGGTTTAGTTAGATTGAAAAATTTGCTATGCATTTCATTGATTTTGAAACTGTAAATGTGAAAAATTCCCTTGTTTAACTATTTCAGAACTTCCCGGTTCCTTCTAATCGTACTTCATGCTTCAATTTCTGTTAAACCGTCTTTTAATGTTTACATATATGTAATGTGCGCAGGTACGTGTACCGGGTTTGGGATTGTCTCTTCATTCTTGGTGATTGAAGTGCGTTTGTGTTCCCATTCTCAGAAAGGTATGACTTCTTGCTGTAAGTTTTGTATCTTTTAGGAACTTTGAATTCATTGCCAGTGCATTTCAGGGTTTAGAAAATGCTAACATTTAGTGGAATGTGTAGTCACTTACCGTAATTTTAGGTTGACTATTGTCCTTTTAGGTCGATTACAGATGTTCCCCGTGATTGAAGACGTTCGTTTAGGTCGGCCGACCTAAAATGAGATGTGACTTAGCAGTCACTAAGTACAGAAGAAATTTGCAGATGAACTCAATTCACGTCGAGCCAATCTAAAATAACAACATGGTAGTAGTAGAACAACACTAAGAATTTCCTATGATTAAATCAAATCAAATCAGTTTAGGTCGAGTCGACCTAAACAACCAATACTCAATAAATAATGAATTAGAAATCGAGAAATAAATTTAAAAGAAGACAGTGTCAAAGCCTGAGTTTGAATTACATAAACAAAAAAACTAATACATTTTAGGTCGACTCGACCTGATCCCGAATTTTAAAGATTACCAAATCTTTTACGCAAAGAAGATACCAAGATAAAATACAAAATAATTCAAGAATATAAATAATAAAATAAATAATGAACTCTAAATATAACAAATCAGGTCGATTCGACCTAAAACACATCAACAATAGACCCGAACAGTCCTTAGTAATAATCGAAACAATCGAATATTGAAATGTTGGAGCTTCATCCATGAACGGAGAAATTTAGATCGGCTCGACCTAAATATGTTGGACAACTCACTTGTTGTGCAGTATGGACATTCAAGTGCCAAAACTTGAAGCCTTCTTCAAGCGATTCCAACGTGAAAGAGAAGAAGACGATGGAGATGACATCGATAACGAAGGAGAATACTGGGAGTTCCAGAACCCTGAAAAAATGCAATACTGGAGTCTAAAGATGATTCCTTGGAAAAATCTGATCTGCTTCACTTACACGTATGTCGACAGTGAACCATATTACTCTGTTTCATTTGAAGAGAAGATCAAGGATATCGCTCCAGACACTGGTTCCATTGTAAAAATTCACTGTGTGACGGCATTGTCTGGGGTACTGGAGAAAGAACAATACCATTTCACATTCATTGTAGACTCCGCGAAAATTCCATTCAACATCACACCCTTTTTAGTTATGCTTGAGCCCACAGAGTATAGAGATGAGATTCCTGAGCTGGAGAAAAAGATTGACGATAACTTTTTTAGATCCACTGTTGGGAAGACGTTCACTGGGAAGACACTGTGTAACAAACTGAGGAAGATGTTCACCAATTTCACTATGCTAGCAGCAAAGTTGGAGTCCAAACGAAAAGAAATGGCACCCAGATCGGTATCACATGACATTCCAAGCCAAGGTGGAGAAGGTCAGGGTTCATTGGGTACCCCCGGTACACAATCCAGCAGAGGAACAAGAAGAATCCTCAATAGCGTGACACCTCCGTCCGAGCCAAGAAAGAGCAATCTGGCGTCCAATTCATCGAAAAGAGTTGCAGAGCTGAATGCGGCTGCCTCCGCCAACGTAGAACTTAGCTTCGCCTCCGAAGTGATTGATGTTCCCAAGGCGCACGATCCAAAAAGGAAACATGATTACAAGAAATCGGCGGAGGTGTACAAAAACTACTGGGCAACATGTACTGATGCGTACATATTTGAAATAGAAGAAAAAAAGTCGATCCATATTTCACAATTGATCGCGGCGCCAGCAAAGATGAATATTAGAAGCCACAAAGATCGACTGACAACGGACATGTTGCACTTTCTAGTACATATGCCAGATCATACTACGAAGTAGACTCTATGCGTGATGCCAACAAATCAGGCACTAAAACCCAGTAAAGAGTTGTGGGAGGAAATAAAAAATGGGGAGTTCTTTTTAATTAATGGTCAGTACAACGTAACGGCCAGCAAGAAGATGGTAGATATGAATTTAGACGAGTCCATCGTCAAAAGCTTTCGACAGTGGGATTGCTATGTGGTGTGGTCTCAAGATACTGCAAAACTGAGGGCCATCTCTGCCTACTATAACCGAGTAAACCATTTTATAGCTATCAAGCCGTCCTAGTCAACAAATATCCTGGGAGCCAGAACTGTTTGGGAGGCAATGGGAAGACCAAGGAACCCGAAGGATGCCAACTCAATCGGAACGCAATCAAATGCTCGAAGAAATGCTAAGAACAAAGCGAAATTTCAGGTAGCTAACAAATTGCCTGCTTCAATAAAATGTGAATGTCGTTTTAGAACATGCTAGCAATTCAGATTGACTCGACCTAAGTGTGATTGTATGATGTTCACAAGAATTTGTGAAGGCTATGAACAAGCGATTCGTGATGTTGGATGTTGTCAAGTCGCAGAGAGCATCCCGTGGGAAGGATGCTGAGGAGAAGCTGCAGATTAGGAATGAACTGAAAATCATAACCGCTCCAGATCCTGTATTCGCGTTGTGGAGCGAAGTAATTTCCAGTAACGCTCACGGCGAACTCATTGACCTCGACACTCTTGTCAAATTTAATAAGAAGGCAGGGTCGAAGTCAGAGTTAGGAAATCTGACGCATGAATTCTTTAAGTGGCTTGGCAACCTCTCGTATGACGACATGAGTAAATTGGCGAAACACATTCTTCATCAAGACAGAGTGAAGAGAAAGCACAGTCACCCGAAGGTGACAATAAAACAGGCATCTTCCGTTTTGGAAAGTTGTTATACATGCAAGGAGTGGGTGGAGCGCCGAAAGAGGAAGTACCTCGTGAAGAAGGAGTTGAACAACATTGATCCCAGCCTGGGCTTGTTGAACGCCTTCAATGAACTCAACACCCAGAAGTGGAGAGAGTTCAAAAAGAGTCGCTCCATTACTAGAGCGATGATGAATGTTCTTCTGGAGCAACCGGGGGATGACTACTGGAAAGAGGCCAAGCAGACGAAGTCACGGAATAAGAAGACAGAGGTTATTTCACCCTACGCAGCAGAGTTCTTCAAGGTCTTCTTAACTCAGCGTGCAGCATTTGTAAAACCCATTGCGGTGGCGCATTACCGACCATATGACATCAACAGGGATGAACACTCGAATTGGCCTGTACGTGCGTGGACGGAGAGCACTTTGTTTGGAATAAAATTCAGCATATTAGATTTTTGATACACTCCAGTTGTGCTGAACAAAAGCAAATGCACTCCAACGATGCCGTATTTCTTTGCGGTCATGAAGTCATTTCAAGAAATGAAGAAGCCCTTGCTTCATGAAATTCAGACCTGGCTGTTCATCTGCTCCGATCTGGTTGAGCAAACTCAGGCTCTGCACTATATTCAGAGTGATGAGGTCCTCAAGACTTACCACATGGATTACGCGGACTACGTGCCAACGAAGCATGAACGAATGGGAGATTATTCTGCGAGTAATAGCAAGGCAGTCGAGAAAGTGTATTTGACCTTTCTGTAGCATCCGGATAAGGCAACAATCATTCCTCCCAAACCAGCCTATTGTGCTCCCAACACCAACGTCTTCAATAAGCCGCGGGCATACAACGAGCTGGAGTACCGCATCCACAATACTGAGTTGCGCATGGAGTTCTACATAAACATCCTTAGGCGTTACTCAATCGGTTGTAGGGCTGTCATGTCATTGTTTGCAGGGGCAAAATTCACATGTGCTGCAATGGTATGTTGTATTTAGGTTGAGTTGACCTGATTATTGCGTGGATAGCATATTGTGATTTGAATTCCTACGTCGATTCATTCAAATAACAAGGATATGGAGTTCTGCAATTTCATGCTGATTATCTGAATTAGTGTGCAGTCTTTGAGATATTTAGGTCGGCACGACCTAAACTGCATGAATCCTCAATTCACTAACATCCAATATTTGAATTGCCTGTGCAAATGCTAGGGCTTAATGTCTACGCCGTCGGGACATTTGACGAGTCGGATCCTTGGACATCAATTGTCAATCTAGGAAAATCATTAGACAAGAATGATTTTCTTCCAGGGGGATACTTCGTGGACGAGATGTACCATAGTAGGAAACCTGGTGGTCCTTCAATGCCATTATTGTCTAAGAGAAGGCGTAAGTCTGCGTGGAATTTGACACAGACTCCTTCATCGCAACCTGGACCATCTCAACGAGAGAGTGTCGATTTAGACACTGACGATGACGACGACAATTCAGATGACTTTGCGCTCGAGGAGGATTACACTCCCATTAATTTGTCCCAAAATGTGGGAACATCATCAACGTCGTCGTGGCAACCGGTTCGCGTGGAAATGGTCAAGACATAGCCATCGAGCACGCCGCCACCCGTGCACCATGGGAAGCGGAGGAGGGCCGCCTTCGACCATGAGGACTACGGTTCGCAAATTGCACAATTGCGAGCAGAGAGGATTCAAGATAGGGCATCAAATCTTGCAATGTATGCGGAGACGAATGTGCGTCTAGACCAGCTCCAAAATCTAATTTGCGATTATACAACGCGGTCGGGTAACCAGTTTGAAGCCATCATGAACAGGATAAGTGGTATAGTTCTTCTGGCATCGATAGAGCCCGCGCAGACTGCTTCCCAATTGATGATCCAGAGTCAGTCTTCTGATCCGGTGGACGTTGTAGGGGCATCTACTGTTGACGCTGGTCAATCTCAACGCAAGGTGACGAACCCGAATCCAACACGACCACCTACAAGAGCAGACGTTCCTTCGCCACAGCCCTTGAGCGACATTAGGCTTGATGTTCTACCGCCGCTTCCCCCGACAGAACTCGTCCCAGACGTTCCTCCCCCATCTCCCCCGAGCGACATTGTTCCCGACGCTCCAACGCCACCACTCGAGATTGAATTCGAGGCTACTGGAACGAGGGACTCGATTGTATCACTTGAAGTGGATCCTTTGGACTCTGTTGATTTGGATGTCGTTGTGGACCGATCACCAATGAATGTCGACCAGCGAAATATCCATTCGGATGAATTAGATGAAACTGCAGGTTGATCCAAATAATCACTCAGTGAAAATGTGTAGTTTTAGGTCGGCTCGACCTGATTTGTATTATACGTAGGTGTAGTTTTGAAATCAGAGACAAAAAATATTCTTTGGTGAATGAAAACTCTTTGTGAATGGAACGACGAAGTTCATAATTTTCATCAATATGTCTTGTATTGTATTGTTTGTTTTCTGCGGAATTAATATAAGATGTTCTTACATTTTCCATTTTCTATAATTCTGAATGGCAGGCCCAGTTGTTGTTGATGTTGTGCCTTCCTCCTCCAATCTCAATCCAAATGAAGAGCATGATGCTCTTCATGTTGATCACGATGATATTATGGACGTCCCCCAGGAAGTCACGGAGTTGCTAGCCCTTGAAGCAAAAATCCTACCCTTGGCAGAACCGGAAGTTGAGAATGATGATTTAGCCTTTCCCGAGATTATGCCCGGTGAGGTCGCAATTTAGCAATCTCCAGTGAAGGTGTCCGATGTCGTCAAAATGTCGCGGGACTCAAATCCTAATCAGGTATTACTTCTGTAACTTTAAATTAAAATTGTCGAAATCTCGATTGTCATGTTCCATGCACTAGCCAAAGTTCATCTTGTTTTTTCTTTTTGCATTCATTTTGTATTTTGGCGTTCAGTTCGTAAATGTGTTAGTGTAGGCTAGTAACTGGCTGCACATTTGTATCTTTGATAGCAGGGTCCGGATCCTCCACGTCTGCGTGGAGAGCCGTCAAGGGAGGGAACTATTCCATCCAGGTCCGGGGTGACGGAGAAGTGGCTCAACGTCATCCTTGACCTGAATGGGATTTTATGTGCGACTACAGATTTGAAATCGAAGGGCTATTATAGTCACGTACTAGATCCTTCGCAGGGCTAGTCGGCCACAAATCCCACCATTCTAGGGTCAAAAGAAGTTCATGTGAGGCCGTACTATTCTCAGTTCCTTTGTGAATTAGAAAAGATAGCTACTATTTCAATGTGGAGCTCCATGGTTATGGCCAATACTGAACGCGTAGTCAAGCATCTTTTCGATGGTCTAGAGAGCCCTGTAATTGTACTTGCTCAAGACACCTGCACGACTCTTAAGTGCAGGGATGGTTTTGGAAGGGTCGTTACTTTCAAAGAGCTGGGTACAAATAAGGACCTCTTCCTGAAGAACTTGAGTGCCTTGTTCAATGGCTCACGAGGGAATTTTACGTCGGATAATACTATTATAATAGATGACAGTCCAAGTAAGCAAATCATGAACAAGAGCGAGAATGTAATTCTCCCAGATACTTGGACGAACAGGGGGATTGGTCCTAAGGATACGTTCCTCTTGGATGTCCTACTGCCATGGTTGAGGCGCCTTCATTGCAGTCGTGAAATTGGCCTCAAATCATTTAGGGCTAATAGTTCGGCAAAAATTGGTCAGCAAATGCTATGCGACGAGTACAATAGGCGAGAGTACAACAAGCTCATGGACGTGGTTAGAGTGTCTAAGAGTTTGACATGAGTCTAATAATCGTATTAGGTAATTATTTTAGGACCACTTCGACGACTGGGAGGATTAGCTTGAGTCGACCTCTTTCGAGGATTGTCAACCGTAGTTGGAATGAAATTGTTTTATAGATAGTAGTCGACTGTGGTTGTTTTTGACTTCCTTGTACATATTGTGATGTTTTTAATAAAACTGGAAAGCATTTCAATTTCAAAATGTCTTTGTCTTTTTATTTCGGGCAATGTCATTTGCCTATATTAGTTGAGTACTTCTCAGGTCTCATGATGTGATGTTTCCATTGTGAACCCTTTGTTTCCTCAATATGAATATTTTCTGAATGTTTTGTTTTTACAGAGCATTCGTATCTTCGTGTCCTCCGATCCGAATGCAAGTCTTGAATGCGCTGCGTCGGTTGATTCAATATGGGAATATGGACAGAATGCAATCCTGAGCACTAGGAACTTCTTATGCTCTGCTGCAACAGCCAATTCCATTATGGATTTATCTCTGAAGCCGGTGGATGATGATGTCGTTGAGAGTCCGCCAAGTAGAACTCCTCGTCCACTGAAATCATACTCCCCTTCTCCCCTTCGATCCAGACCTCCATTCATGTCTCAAGTGTCGCTGACTGCTTCAGAGAGAGTGCCACAAAGAAGACTGTACGAAGAAACTGGAACCTCAGTTCTCCCTATGCTACAGGAAGAGGTGCCTGGAAAAATTGTAGGAAATGTGGTCGTCCCTCCTTCTCCTATACCACCACATCCACGAGACAGTGCTAGGTCCTTCGGCGTGCGAAAGTCGAAGACTCACGACGGAATACTGCCAAGTCGGCACATACCCCCGTTTTTGGACACATGGGATCGAAAGCTCATTCAGCTCCAGAAGCAGCAGATGTTGCGAGAGTACAAAAAACGAGACAATGGATATAGCCGGGGTTCGGAGATCTTTCGGGTGATGGAAATGTTGAAGAATAAAACACACATGTAGTACCTGTTCATATTGTTCATGCACGGTCTACACATTCAAAGAAGTTGTGCAGTTACTGTATAGAACTCAAAGTAGTGCATTTCATGGTGCTCTACTATTTTGTAGCTAATGACCAAAGTTAAATTGTTAATAGCACTTGGAATCACATATGTTCTAAGGCAACGAGTGGAGTATTACGCACTACTACCTTTTCTAGTATGCAAAGTAATCATTACAAGAAGGTGTTGAAACCGCTTTATAGAGAATCCGGAGGGGATATGAGGGTTTGTTTATATGGTTTCCGGGCTACTCCTTTGCAGAGTACTTCTCAGCTGTTGACTTCAGTGGTTCCAAGACCTTGTGGTCATGGGCTCATATACCATGATATACTCTTCGCACACTTCAAAATCACTACATAGTATGGGAAATGGGAATGCGGTACTTTGCGGCCTGGAATGAAATCTTAGGCAATGCTTTTTATCCTGCACGTTTTACTATGTGTTCATCCATTACGTGTATATTTTATGGAAATCTTCTTTTGTTGATGGTGCATAACACAATCACTACATTGTTCTATGTAATATATTGTTTGGGATGCCACTCAATTGCTTTTGTCATGATCATTGAGAAAAAAAAATCTTTGTTTTAGATTTGAATGTCTCCACAAATCCGCAACATGTTGAAAATAGACTCCCATTTCATTGGAAAACTCTCATTTTAATGAATATAGTGTTCAAGTCGTACACTCGCGAGTTGCGCCTTGGAAACTCTCGTCAGCCCACGATGCTTCAAAGGCACACCTGAAATTCAGCCTCGTCATTCCACGGTAGTCAAATGGAAGCAAGCGCGGCCGCACTTTGAGGAGTTCGATGAAGTCTGGTATTTTGCAAGACACTGGCGCAAGTACTTTCGGCCAGGATGCAGCCATCTCGTCGGCCTTCACTCTAGCTGCCATCTTCACTTCATGCTCATCCCTGTCAAGTCGTTCTACTCGACTTGACGTTGTATTCGCCAACTTTAGATAATACACCCTCGGTTTTGGTGCACCTAGCCCACACATCCAATAATGTTGGATTGCAGCATTCCCTTCATAGTTATTAGTCCAACTCACTATATCTGTTGGCGTCCGTGTGGGTGGGACACCCGCTTTCGGAGCAAGCTGGTTTTCCACTTTCGGCAACGTGCATATCCCAACTGCTTTCTTGGGAGTCCGAGTGCTTTGTGGCGTCGTAGTATCTACATTAACCAATTTCGGGGGAAGGTATCGTAACATTGTCGCCGCAAGAGAAGGATGCGACTCCTCCATGAGAATCGCCTCAAGGTGGTCAGCGTACGAGTTGTTGGCTTCATCAAAGCTTGGTTGGGGCATTGAAATAGACTCCCCCCAACGTCTACAGCGCCTCACGTAGGTCCGTGGGATCCAAATTGTCATCTAAGTCCCACTCTGGTTTTGCATGCTCTTCAATGTTGTTGGGGGATGCGATGACCTGCGTAGTGTTTTGGCATAGTACAGGTGACCCAAGAAGCCTAAACCGCTTTGGTTCCAACCACGACTCTGGATTTAGATGGATGTTGACAACTTGGGACTAGTCTTTCTTTGGTTCCGTACTCGCCTTTGGATTTGAAGTGATGCCGACAACTTGTGACCAGTCTTTCTTCGGCCTTGCTATAGCAAGTCTAGCCGCATTCATCTTCAGCCGAGACAGCTTCTCCTGCACAGTTTTAGCCGGTGACACTCTGGAACTTCGGGCCCATGTCACGGGCTAGTCTAGGTTGGCATCTGAAGAACTTCCGCAGCTGGGGGGGAACTGCGGCACTAGAGGCGGCCAGGCTACATGTTTCTTCCACACAGGGTCCACGATAGGTGCTACCAAAACATTACCGTGTAGTGCCTTTTCAGAATTGCTCGTAATGGTGGTAGGCGTAGGAAGTGTGAGGATGGTCTCCTTCGTCCATGTGCGAGTTGTCAACCCCGCATCATGGTTTGCTGGAAGGTCATGGGTTTCTTCCCCATTTGCCGCTGGCATGCGCGTCTACCTCTTCTCCACTCTGAAGTCGTCGTCATCGGTTGGGCCCTCAGTAGGTGGCAGTGCCTACAATGCTGAACTGTCGACCCAATTGCGCACTGCTTTCTGCTTGAAATTGGTGGCCTATAGAGCACGACTGATTTTCTTCTACTATGGCAAGGCCTCTATTGTCTCCCTTGGCGCGTGTGTTGCCTTCTTCCCGAATCTACGCGACCTCCGTCCCCGATTCAGTGTTTTGCACCACGTCTTCCCTGGCCCTCTTCTTCCCCCTCCATCGTAGTGTTTTGGGTTCGATGTCGTCAGTGTCTTGCGACTACTCCTCGTCTTCCTCTATGTTCGGAGTGTCCTCCCTTTGTTTTGAGCACTTCTCCCGTCTTCCCGTGTTGTCGGTGTCCTCACTCCCTTCCGAAACAACTACTATTTCACTGGCCTTTTTCCCCCGCTTCAAGACTCCACGCATCTTCACCTCCACCTCATTTGCCTTCTCTTTCCAATACATCTCGGATGTCTTCCCCTGGCCTTTCCCCTAGTCTGGGTAGGGCAGCATCTGACGGGGGTTGCCCGTCTCATCCTGCACGACAGGACACTCAGAATCCCAACGATATTTCTGAAGAAGTCAACTTGGCAGTGGATGCACCTCCAGAACTTCCTCCTGGGGTTATTCGGGATGCGAATGTTGGTCCACGCCCTCGTCAAACACTCGTCGAGCAACCTC
Source organism: Rhytidiadelphus loreus (assembly GCA_947034895.1). NCBI lineage: Eukaryota > Viridiplantae > Streptophyta > Bryopsida > Hypnales > Hylocomiaceae > Rhytidiadelphus > Rhytidiadelphus loreus. Next base: position 65,661,627 of record OX344763.1, on the reverse strand, counting down.
ATGAACTCCTCGTGACTCCCGTAATAGACATTGAACCGCCGTTGGTCGATCGTCACTTCCTTGAAGAAACCCGACCGTGCAATTTCTGGAGCGGTTGTGGCTTCTAAACCGCAATCCAGCACCTATAATAGGGCCCGTTTTCAGTGTTTGTAAAAGTGTTTTTATAATGGCAACTCTAAAACGTTAAATTGCAACATCAAGAAAGGCGTGGCGGGAGGAAATGTTTTGCACACACTTGGAAATTACCATCGCTACCGCTGCCACCATGTTCCGTCCCCTCCAAAGTCGCTACGTCGCATGTGCACGCAGCCATTTTCGACTTTCCCATTTCACAGTAGAAAGTTAGCTTGAGCCCACAGTTTGCTATAGTGAACCAGTTGCGGTATCTAATCACCTCACCCCAAGAAAACACTGGCCGATAGTAGAAGTAGAAATTGGGGTACTTAAAGGAAGCCCTGGAACAAAAGTTGCATGCTATGTGTTAGTGTCCACCCGAACTATGTGCCTAGATCGTTTATCCTACAGCGCTTGTAGTGTGTCGTCCTGAATACATTGTGCAAACTTTCCTAACCGAAAACTGTAGTTCATTAACTAAGTAAGAACAAAAGCCATCACTTGCCATTCTCCGCTATTATCGGTAGCGTTTTGAAGCCCTACCCCGTTAAGAAGACCAGCCATCCTATACTACATGCCATCCTCTCTTGCACTCCCCAACCCTCCAACAACGGAGACCAAAATTTCTACCTTTTTGCTGGGTCCCATTTCCTCTCCCGGGCATAAAATTCGACAAGAATTCTGAGAACAAGAGGGACTGCGAGGTAGACGTTGATGGAGTGCGCAAATCCAAAGCAAGCAGAAAACAAAACAAGAAGAGCGCAAGGAATGTGTGGTCGAACATGTGGAAGAGAAGCAAAATTGTGCCATAACCAAAGTGAATGCGCAGCACCTCCGTGTTGTAGACTTGACATCGAGTTTGCACCTTCCATAAGTGAGCCGCCTTTCGCCTCCTTCCTGATATGACCTTGCAGTCACATAAGTGCGACGCCAAATGCAACCCAGAGGCTTGGCAATCATAGCCCTGAAACCCTAAACACTAGAACATCACATCGCAAAACACCCTATAACCGCAGCCGGTCACCCTTCGAGCTTTGAATTGCCAAAACCCTGAGTACAAAGTACAATAGAGCCGTCTTCGAAATGCATGCAGCTACCTACAAATATGCGCCCCTCAAATGAACTATCGCGCAGAACACTACCAATCGCATGGAACGTGAACAACACGCCTCACAAAGGCATGGAACTGTTGTGCAGCCGAGGTCCGGGGTCAGTCTGTCGAGTCGGGATCTAATTCTAGTGACGGGTCCGAACGAGGTAATAGGACCCACTTGAGCCATTATCCTTGGTGCTTAACTGGATTGCTTTGGGTGACAATGCAATGAATAGCATTGGCGTCGTACGTGCAGGCAATTTTGAATTTGAGTGTCTCACTTGTCAGAGGTGAAGTAGAACGGGAAGAGAGTCATTTTTGCATTGCCTTGGGTTCGATTGTCTTTTTTCGAGGTTTGGTTGTTGGTGGTTTCTTTTGCGCTTGGAGTTTGTCGCCAATGTTGTCCTTACACTTACCAATTGGGAGACTCTCGTGAATTAGGATTGCGGTAACATCTATGTGGTTGAGACTTTGCAATTTTCATCTCTAATCTTGCTGGTGGTATTGTCTGTTTAGGGTGTTTCAACTGTAGACAGTTTGTAGGGTTTGCATCGGAGTTAGGTTCACGGTGGAGTGAACAATGGAGGATACCGGTCTTAAAGCGACAAGCAATTCAAAATTGTTGAGCGTGAGGAATCCCGAGAGGAACCGTAGTAGAACCAAAGTAAAGCCAAAGCCCAAGTCTATGCAGGAATGGATCCAAGAGTTAGTTGTGTTGAGAGAGTAGAGCATTGAATTTTTTGTGAAGGTTAGGGGTTTAGGGAGCAACAACTTGAACCCAAAATCAGTCTTTGATACAACAACCGTTTCTACACAAGACTTGGAGGAGGTTTGGGGCAAAGTGACTACCAATCGAACAACAAACACAAAGTTGCATCCAGAGACTAGACGCAAACTGATAAGCTTGTATGGAAAATTCTATGGGACAGAGGACGTCATGAACAATGAGTTCATGATGTGGGTAGTGAAAGGGTTCATTTTGGAGTGCAAGGGCAAAATTGTCAACTGGGCCAGGGCGACTGCTTCTATGGCAAGGGAGAAGGCTGAGCGTTGCCAATAAGAGTTGGAGAAATGTAGGTTGTCCTTGAATAGTGACGGTGGGGATTTTGAAGCTGGTGGTTTAGGGTCTGCTGTTGCTTTACCAGTTTACTCGTTTTCAAATCCTGTTGGAAAGCCCAACATCAAGGCCTCCAAGAGCCTGTCAAATGGAAAGAGAGGAGCTTCCATTAGCTCCCCTACCACGTGTGCTCGTTTTAAAGAGAAGCACCCCGTTAGTGCAGTAAATCTTGCAGTTGTTGAGGACGTCTTAAAAGTGGAGATTCAATTGCTCGCTACTACAAACAACAAAGTTGAGTTTCTTGGGGAAGCTCGGAAGAAGGAAGCAGATCGCATCATCAGTCTCCACTATAGCATGGAGGACCAAAAGAGTGCCGCCAAAGAAGCAGAGGAGAATGTGAAAGTAATCGAGGTGACCCTACAATCCATGGACACCAAAATCTCCTTTGCAACGGAATCGATAAGTCTGAAGTAAGCCTTCTTCTATCGTTAATTTTCAGGGTCTTAGGGTTTAGGGTGCTTGTTCTAGGTGACTTTGAGTTGTTGGTGAAGGATTTATCATCGTTGATTACAGTCTATTGCAAAGAAATATGTGCCTGAGCAAGGCGGAATTTTATCATGTTTACCGTTTTAGGGTTGTAAGGGATCCTTGCAATTGACCACAGAGCCAAGATTTGTTGTTTTTGGCCGCATTTGCCAGAAATTTGGATCGTTTAGGAGCAAAAGCATGTATGAATTAAAGACTCGTAATTCTTGAATTCAAAAGTAAATCGGATCCTTGAAGAGCTGTCGCAAAACTTCTTTACGCATTGTAGTTGTGTTTTCATTGAGGGGTGGAGTATAAACTCAAAATTTCACAATGAGTGACTTAAAATTTTTGGACTGAGTACTGTAAGCCAAAAATTAACTCCTCCTTTGCATTCATTCTTGGGATATTGAAAGGATTAAGCCCAGAATTGCATTTGTAGTTGCCGGAAGGTGTGGAGCTTTTTGGATTGTGAGGCCAGAAATTTGACAAAGTTGAGCTCATGTTAAGGATTAATAGTTAGTGTCTTTGGTTGATTGGAGAATTTGTGACTATTCACTACAAGGAAATTGTAACCAAAATGACAGAAAATTGACAAGTTTTTCTCCAAACTAACAACTAGCGCTTGATTTACATTAATTTTGTCAATTTGGACAAGAATTTTGTGTTTCTGTCAATTGTTTGTCAATTTGGTGTCTTTGTCAACTCAAATGTGTTGTGTTCAGACTTTCAAGGCTAAATTAGGCACACTGAACTAACTTATTTCAAAAAGTGATTAACTATGAATACTTGCACAGTAAACTAAAGTTTCACCTCCAAAAAGAATTTTTCACTTTGAAGTCTTAATGTAAAAGTTATAGACAATTTTGCAAAAGAGAATAACCCGTGAATAAGAGAAAACAAGAAGTTTTGCATAACCCATATCGATTGTCATCACGTACATACTAGTTCAGTATAAGTATACAAGGCTTCTTTATAGTATCATCTTACATATGTGAAGTTCAATTCACATTCATCCTTCAATTCCAAATACGTTCTACGAAATTGGAGAGAGCCTTAGTATTTGTGAAAAATTTCCACGGTGTTGTCCACGTGTATGCTACTTGGGTGGCATGTGGCATCATCTCAATGTTCCTTGCTGATGTATATTTGTGTTCTATACGACAGCCAAATTGACAAAAGTCTGTCAACTAAGTGTCCGAATCAAGGTGTCCTAATTGACGAGACAGTTGACAGAATTTTGTCAAATACTTATCAATGAGGTCACAGTTTCCCTTGTAGTGATTGTTTTAGTTTACAGATTGTTCAATCTTATTTGTTCTGGGCCAATTAGTTTCAAAAATCCTAAACTTGAAAATTCATAGAGTTGTCGGGGTTTAGGCTTAGCAAAGATAATTTGTATAACTCTTGACTAAAACATGTCATTCCAGCTAGGTTATCACACTCTAGGGCGATGGGTTGATAGTTGTGGACGTAGATAGTCTTCTTCTGCAAATAAACACAATAAAAGGGGAAGAAACCTACCAAAATGCAGAGACAAGGGGAAGAAACCTACCAAAATGCAGAGATTGAGCTTTGAAAGGCAAATTCAGATTCCAAAGTTCTTGAGAGAGAAATTACTAACTTGGCACGTTATAGAGCAGCAATTGAGGAGCAAATTTTTGCAATGAAGGCAGGCTCTAGAGTTGCTATGTGGCCCCAACTACTTTTGCATGACCACACTCCAGAAGACGATACTCATTTGGACCTCCAGCCTTGCTCCTTCTACAATAGATTTTTTTCCACTTTTGACATTGTAGTTGCATCTTGTACTAGGCATATGTATCATCCCTTTTGTATTGCCAGTCTTTGTAGCAAGAAGAATCGATGTGTGACGTGTGGTGAAATATTTCACCCGAGTTGGTGGCAGTCCTTTGGTTTCAAAGAATTGGATTCGGAGTTACAGAAAAAAGTAGTTGAGCTTGGTCTCTTGAAGGTGATTTTAGATATGAAGCTAAGTTTGCAAGAAGACAACGGAGTGCAAGTAACAAATTGTAAGTACAAAGTGGCATATCTCATTTTTTTACTTTCATACTTCCTTGCTTACAGTTTTCAGGTACTAGTAATGTTGTTGCCTTGTGTTGAGCATTTGTGCTTAGAGTGTAGGGTGTGTAGAGCTTTTGTAGTCTTCTTGTGCTTAGTAGGCTGAGAATTTGTGCTTAGGGTGCTTAGTGTCTTGAGTAGCTGTGCAAGGAGCAACATGAGCTAAGCATTTCCGTTTAGAATTCATACCTCCTTCCTTCACTTGTCTAGGCTGATTCCGTTGAGCCTATGTGCTTACGTTGCTTAGTGCTGCCATCAGTTCTCATTGCTTAGGGTAGGCCGAGCATTTTGCTGGTTTAGCTTACGGTTCTTAGCATTTGTACCTAGTGTGCTGTTTTCTTCCCACAATTTTGCTTATGATGCGCTATGTTGCCATTAGTTCTCACTGCTTAGGGTAGGCCGAGCATTTTGCTAGTTTAGCTTATGGTTTTTAGCATTTGTGCTAAGTATGCTTTTTTTTTCCGACAATTCTGCTTACGGTGCTTAGTGTGCTTAGCACACTCTTCAGGTTGCTTATGTTGCTTAGTTTTATGGTCTAGATGTACTTACGGTGCTGAGTGCATTGAGCATGTGTTTAGGGTGCTTAGGGTTTCCAACAATTGTGCTTACAATGCTTATTTTGGGGTGAATAAGGAATTAGGGTGCTTAATGTGGTTCACTATTGATTACTGTTGTTTTGGATGATTAGTGTTGTTTAGGGTGCTTAGTGTGGTTTAGTATTGCTCAGGGTGCTGAAGGTGGTTTAGTATTGCTTAGGGTGCTGAAGGTGGTTCATTGCTGCTTAGGGTGCTTACAATGTGAAGTAGAGTTGTTTACTGGGTGAAAGCAAGCTAATAGGAGCCACTAGTGGACATTAGGCTAGTTTTACTCCAAGGAGGTGCCAGCTGTGGTTATTGAAGGTAATTAAAGGTAATTAAAACTACTAGTAATCGTCATCTGACACGTACTACGTGAAATTAACTACAGGCGGGATAGGGAACATTCGAATTTTTCTTCGCAGTGCTTAGGCGTAGTCTCTCTCCAACACTCCTGTTGTGAATCTCACCGCACAGCACCCCAAGTTTTTTGTCGAGATCAAAGTTCTTATGCATAGTAACAATGAGGGTTTAGGGTTTTGAGAGAGTGTTTACGGATTGTATTTGTTTGAGATTTAGTAATGGAGGAGACGTGGGTACGTCGAGAGAGTTTTGGCAAGGAAGAAAAATGCCCGCATTGAGAGAGTTTAGAAAAAGACTTTGAGAGGAGGCTCAGTATGAAGCCAAAGATCAGTGTACCGAAGTGTAAAGAGGAAATCGCGTTCTACAACACACAAACAAAAAAGTTTTCTGAAGAAGAAAGGGGATTACTTAGCGTAGGACTAAAATCCAAGGTAGCTTCTAAGATCGCGTTTGTCACCGATGCAGATGTGGAGGAGTTTTTTGGGAAGTGTACAAAACTGCGTACAACAAACACTGTTTTGAAACCAGAAGCAAGAAAAGATTTGATGGAGTTGTATTCCAAGATCTATAGATCAAGCTCTATTACCAACAACAAGTTTGCCGGATGGCTTGTCAAGGGGTACATTGTGAATTTGAAGAAAAGAAAGGTCAATTGGGCTTTGGCGGCTTCTACTACAACTTCTGAGAAAGCTGATCGGGCGCAGAGGCTGTTGTTGCGGCTATTGAATCCAGATTGTAGTGACGAAGACGGGGCATATTCAGGACTAAAGCAGAGTACTTGTACATCCCACCAGCGGAGCAATGGTCATTGAAGCGTGGGAGCAATGGTCAAAGCCGAGGGATCATTTGCTAGGGCAAAGAGCACTCCATTAGGTTCAGGGTTTAGGGACCTTTGTCCTTAAGGAGTTTCATCCTATGATTTGGATTCAGTTTGGGTAGTTAGTCAAATTGAAAGTGAGATTCTTGGAATTGCCACAGCTAAAGTTAGATATGTAGAGGCAGAGGTCAAGAAAATCGGGGACAAGCTTGTTGGATTCAAGTTCACCATGGATGATCGATGCATTATAGCAAAGGAAGATGAATAGAAGGTCGCGCAAGTGCAATTAGACTTTGATCAAGCTACAAAGGCAGTTCTTGAATTGGAGCTTTAGATACAATTTAGGGCATATCAAAATTTTAGCTTCCATTTACAGTGCTAATGTTAATTGTAGGAGGGTGGGTTGAGGTAACATCAAGCAATTGGTTAGGCTGCTAGGATGGGAAGTGGTTTGAAATTGCCTAGGCTTCACTTGAAAATGGTTTTGTCCATTGATCAAGGATGCATCTTGTTTTGGCTGAATTTAGGGTTCATGAGTGACTACACGGCATTTTGTCTGTTGTTGATTCCATGTCTTGAATTTTGTGCAGGCTATCTTCATTTTCGTCAGAGGTGTTGAATATGATGAATTCAAAGAGAAATTAGCTTTCCTACGTAGTAAAAATGATGCACTTGACAGGAAGCTTGACGTTTCTCGATCCATGGTAGAGTCTAGTCAACAGAGGGCAATGAAGGGGGAGGACTTTTACCAAGACATCGAGGAGGAACATATGAGAGTAGAATCGAATCTTCAAGTTCTAAAGAGGGAGATAGTAGACATGAAGAGACATGTAGTCGCGGTTGAGGAGCAATGCGGACATATGGAAAAGGGAGGTGGTTTGTCGTTGTGGCCCAAGCCAGCGCTCCATCCACCAATGCCAAGTGATTCACACATAAACCTGCCTACTTTGTCACTTCATCCTTGTGTGTTTTGTAGTAGAGGTTATCCATACTATGACATTGTGATTGCACCTTGCAAACACATCTACCACGTATTTTGTACATTGGCAGTTACAAAAGGAGACAATAGATGCGTACGTTGTGATGAGGTTTTCCACCCTCATTGGTGGCAAACTTTTGGATTCCAAGGTGCATATCCAAATTTAGAAGACGAGATTCTTAGGTTGCAATTACCAGCGTAGTTAGAGGAGCTCAAGCAATCTTTGAAGGAGAATGGGAGTCGTTGTGTAATGAATTGTAAGTGGGTTCCATACCTAAGCATTGCCTATTCCATTCATTCATTTTTTGTCTTTGTATGCTCGTTTCATTGCTTTGGAATCTGATTTCAAGCAACAAATTAGAAGACCTGAGTGCTTAAGTCCTTGTCGTGCTTACCATTACCTTCATTTATATTAACTCATTCACAAATTTCTTGGTTCTAAGGGAACAAGTACTTTTGCAACGCCAAAAGTTGTTTATTGCTTAGGAAAAGATTCATAACTGCTTTTAGAGAGGTGGAGCATCTTAGTGTTTATGCTTGTTGTGTAGAGAAGTCCTTGCTTCTTAGAATCGGTGTTGCTGCTTAAAGTTTGTGCTCTCTACTTAGAGAAGTTCCTAGTTGCTTCGATTTTGTGCTTGCTGCTTAGAGAAGGTGCTTCCTGCTTAGTGTTTGTACTTGCTGCTTAGAAAAGGTGCTTCCTATTTATTTTTTGTGCTTGTTGCTTAGAAAAGGTCCTTGTTGCTCAGAGAAGGTCCTCAATACTTATAGAAGGTCCTTGTTGCTTAGAGTATTTGTGCTTGCTTCTTAGAGAAGGTCCTTGCAGCTTAGAGAAGGTTCTTGCTGCTTATTTTTTGTACTTGTTGCTTAGAGAAGGTCCTTGTTGCTCGGAGAAGGTCCTCAATGCTTATAGAAGGTCCTTGTTGCTTAGAGTGTTTGTGCTTGCTTTTTAGAGAAGGTCCTTGCAGCTTAAACAGGGTTGCTAGCATGTGAGCCTGTGAGCTTGTGAGCGGGAATTTTTTTTTGTAGTATAAACAAGTTGGGACCTATGACCGTGGGTTTATTACATTATAAATTTCAGGAAATGTGAAGTCATTTTAATGAAATTTGACGCACTTGCAAATGTATTTTGAAGATATTTTTTGCCACAAGCAAATGCAATTATTTTTTATAGACATTATGATGAAAAAAATCCAAATGAAAATAGCAAATGTCCAAAATGTAGCCTTAAAATACACAAATCCACTCATAATTCTAAAATCCACACATTATAGTTTGACTCAAGAGATATGTCAATCTTAAGAGTCTAAGTCGTAGTGGATTTGGTTATAGAACCTTCAATTGTTGATGGCTTTAAAGTCTCTACCCTTGGAGGCACTGCCATCTATAAATCCAAAATTTTCAAAGCATAAGTATCTTTATGGTGTTTTGGTTTAAAGCAGCCAGAGTCCACAAATGTTGATGCCATCTGCTCGATCGACACAAGAAGGTGAAAATTCTTCTCTAGACTGAAGAAAAGACTTTGTGACTTTATCATCCTATCTACTGATGTCAATTCCATACGGCTAAAAATAGATGTAAAACAATGTTAAACTTACAAGCTTAAAACTTGACATGAAGAAAAAGAATATGAAAAATTGCTAGCTTACTTGCAAAATTTTGACTTCTAAGCAAACTTAAGAAGTGCCATAGTCGTAGTGTCTAGATCTTGGAATATCACAACTAATAGTGGCAGTCATGTTATTGCTACAACTGAGGTGCATTTCTTCATGCGTTTGACAATGGCGTAAAAAAGGTCCTTGTCCTTTTCCAATGCTACAATGTGGTAGCCTATGCCATAACAAACAATAATAGATACACTTGAAATTAATATTATGTACATTAGTTCAAAGATTCACTTTGCAAATTAGACTTAGAATCCATAATAATTGAATTCAATAGTCACCTATAGTTGCGATGCAGTCTAAAATTCTAAAGTGTGTGTGAGCCTCTTCTAAGAACTCAAGACCGTGAGCAGAGTTACCCACCATGACTAACTTGATCATCTTCAAGTACAACTTGGTGGACTTTTGCTTAGCTCCCAATCTCATGGCATTTGCAATGATGAGTTTAGGGTTCTTTTTGAAATGGGATTGTCTCATTACACTTTCATTTTGTAGCATCCGTTGCAAGTACAATATGTTGTTGCACGATTCAAGTGACTTTTCAATTAAAAAATAATATAAATTAATCAAACCACAAAATACAAAATAATAATTTGAAAAACAACAATCCTACATAATCTAAATCTCACCTGGAACATGAAAGTTAGAAAAATATCAATTGGCATCCAGTGTCAAGTTTTTCTAGATGTATGGAAAACATATTTCTTCACATCTAATGTCCTCAACATCTTTATAAACTTGGACAAGGATAGAAGATTGTACCTTTGCACTCAATATAATATGTGAACCAATTTGGTCTTTATATGGAAGTCCTCAATGGATTTGAATTTCAATGTGGTGATGAAAAATCTTTTTATATACCTTGAATAACAAATAAATTGTAGACAAGTAAAATCCAAATGGGTTTGCAAAAGAAGTCACTCACTTGTTTATGCCATGCATAACCTGCATGATCAATTTGATCTTGTCTTTGGTATTGAAAACAATACAATTCACTGTAATATGCCAAGACATCTTTGTTGGATGAAGCCTAGAAATATGATTCATTCACGCCAATAGACAATGAATTTTGTTCCATACAAAGAACTTCGACTTCTTCAAAGAATAGAATGGAGCATGACTTCAGTAGCTTTCTTAGTTGACTTGTTACTAGATATCTCGATGTTTGCATTTGTCGAAGTCATTGTTATAATGGACTTGCCACATCCGCAACAAGAACTATGTTATGATGCACCTTTGAGGTTGAAGCTTGACCCACATCTCCTCATTGCACTTGAACAATTGAATCTACACGAGACAACAAGACAATGTTAACAATTGAATTCTAGACAAGAAAAAAAAATTCTTACAAAGTACAAAATGAAATGTATAATTTTTAAGAAGAAAATTAAAATAATTTATAAAACAAAATCTCTAAGCTATGTTTCTCATCAAATAATCTTGGTTTAATATACAGTCACTATAAAGATCATCAATAATATATGCAAAGATGTCACATTAAATGAATTTAAAGAAAATCCGAGAATTAATCAATGTCAACAAAAACTATCTTAGTACCAGAAACTTCTCAAATTTGCATATAACTAGAAAAAATTAATGAATGAAACCATCCTTGGCCCACAAAAGTATCACTAAATAGTAATGGCCCAAAAAAAACTAAATTCAAATTCAAAAGCACGACGCACCACATGTGTGATGTACCATGCTTATAGCCCCCCCGCCATGTCTTGCCAATTGACTCCAACATTGAAAATTCCTAAATTCTTGAAACATGAATCAATTCTAAGAGATTTAGCAAAGGCTTGTCCAAAATTAGTCGGAGGCGATTGACCTAAGAAGAGACTACAAAGCCCCCCTAAGAATCGGTAACTAATTGGTTTTTATTTAAATTTCATCCATCCATTACATTTCATTTTCAAAAACATATTAAACTTTAATCCAAAGTTACTAAACTTCATACTCTTCAATCCAAACCACAATCACTAATTTGAACTAAAATTTAAAACTAGTAATTCAAATTCCACTAGCCTTGAAGCAAAACAAAGAGGCATTTTTTTCTTTTTTTACCAAAAATAGGGGGTCCGGCTAGTAGTTCAAAAACCTCAGTCGGACCCGATGGGGTTCTTCGAGCTACCTAGTGCTACCCCCATTTTTGGTACTCGAAAAAAAAAATTCCAAAAAAAAAAAAAAAAATTTTTTTTTTTTTTTTTTGACCGAAAATAGGGGGTCCGGCTGGTAGCTCGAAAACCTCAGTCGGACCCGACAGGGTTCTTCGAGCTACCTGGTGCTACCCCCGTTTTTGGTACTCGAAAAAAAAAAAATTAAAAAGAAAATTTTTATTCTTTTTATTTTTTTTTTCTTTGACCGAAAATAGGGGGTCCGGCTGGTAGCTCGAAAACCTCAGGCGGACCCTACGGGGTTCCTCGAGCTACCTGGTGCTACCCCCGTTTATGGTACTTGGAAATTTTTTTATATATATATATTTTTTTTTTTTTTTTTTTTTTTAACGAAAAATATGGGGTCCTGCTGGAAGTTCAAAAAACTCAGTCGAGTGTAAGGTAGCAATGTTTAAATCAAGTTTGTTTGTCAATGCTAGATGGGTTGTTTGTTTTGGGTAGAATGACAAACTACAACCTTTTTCCATCTCTACAGATTGTGTGTGAACAATAGTGCTATATCTTTTAATCTTCATAATCTCACTTCTCAAAATTTGAATATTTCATTCTACTTTGAGCTATTGTATTTCAATGTCTTGATATAAGTCTTCACCTTAAGTTTGATTGCCCTCTCTCAATTTAACTTTAGTACTCATTGAGAACCATCCAACTTTCTTTCAAGATATTATATGTTGCCTCCGACTTTTCGTGCTCATCATAGCCTTTAGAAATTTCAATAGCTTATTTATGAATCAACAATGCAATAGTGATTTGCAGAAAAATATTGTTAACTCATTACAGAATTCAAACAATAGAAAGAATCCAAATTTACACACATGGAAAACTATAACAAGTAAATACCTACCTTCATCATTTATTCTTGTATTGCCTTTGCAACTCTCTAGAACTCTATTTGGAGTTGTACTACCTTATTTGCATTTTCTTTTAATTATTGTATTCGTACAACAATCAACTATGTGAAATTTTAATTCAAGTAAATTGTTTGTGATTTTTATACTCTACTTCTATGGCTCTATACATTTAACTTTACTTATAGCAATCACAAGAATCTCATTTTCAATTTCAGCAACATTTCAAACTAGATGTAAATCACTTTGCAATACCTAGTAATGAAAAAGGTTGTTAAAAAAATCACAAGACCTAGCGCTATTTGGCATAACCTTTATGACTTTTTTATTACCATTGCTTTCATATTACAAAAGCTAATTCCGCATCGTTGGAATGTTAGGTAATTTAGCCTATGACAGGCCAACTTTGGACCAACCTAATGTAGGTGAAAAAAAATTTGTGAAGTAAATTTCAGAAGATACATGTATAGCTAAAGAATTTTTGGACCTGCAATAAGGTGATCAAAAATTGGCTTGTCAGAGGTTGAGTTATCTTACAACGACTATGGTTGCCACCCAAAGTTGTTATATCCCCATTAGTAGATTTGAATGCCGAAATATGAGTTGTTGCACTTGGTAAGTTTTTTCTAAAGTGGCTGTCCAAACTCTCAATGTCTAATTAACCTTCTTCTTCTTTTCACATTTGTAATGTAGCCCTTCACCAACCAAACAACAAATTCATCATTGGTAACCTACTTAGATCCATAAATTTTAGAATATAACAGTACAAGAGTACAACTATATGAAAACAAAATTTGCATTGGGATTCAACAATGTATAGGTTGTGCTTGGTTTGGAGCACTTTCCAAACACGTCCTCAATATTTGCATCACTGATGAAAGCAATATTTTTAGCAAACATAGGATTAGGTTCATTACTACTCAATGGTGCTAGTATGTGAGCTTATAAGCCTTGAGTCTAGACACATAGGTACTCTACAACTATTGGAGATGTCTATAACATACATATTTATAATATAAACATCCTTAAACTATAGAAAGTGTGTATAACATAGACACCTATAATATAATTAGGCATCTATAATGTAAATATCCTATAACCATAAAAGGTGCTTATAACATAAGTACCTACAACATTGACACCTATAATATAAACATCCCATAACTATGAAAGATGCTTAAAACATAGGAGTCTAGGCTTCTATATTCATGGACTCAAGCTCCCTAGGTTCACAAAATAGCAAACGTGATCTACTACCTATTGTAACCCCCCCCTTTTTTTTAAAACCTCTTTGTTTGTGCACTGTGAAAGGCAATCTCTTCTTCACATTGATTGGATCAAATCTTAGTTGAGATGAGACATTAGTACATTACTATTGCAATATGTTGGCTTATGTCTGCAAGAATACCTTACTTTGTCCCCATATCGAGTTTTCAATATGATTAACATATTCAAGAATGTGTTGTATATTCAACCACCTCTACATGATGCAAATGTGTATCTAACGGTCTGAAACAATCAAACCATATGACAAATTGCAAATGCACCAACTACAAAACAACATAACAAGTGGGAGAGTGCTGGCTATGTCAAAAAAAAAATACTAGGAGTAACATTGTTGCCTTTCCTAGGACTAGGTACAATTGTTTAACTAGAGATTGGATTTGACCTTAATAAAAACGTGTATTGAATTACATTGTGTACATAATTCTCATGCACATGCTCAAACTTTACAAACATGACAATTTTAGCCATTGGAGGTCGTCAAAAATACATTAATTGCATGCACACATACTGCCTATACTGGTACTTCTGCAAAATGGACATCTATGAAGATAAATTCATTCATGCACCAAATTATAGCTTCAACGAGGTGAAGTTTCTTTTAGTTAAAGTAGGAATCATCACAATTTTAGAGTAGTCTTGGCCATATTTTTTTATGTACTTCTTTTGTATTGTATTAAAATTTAGTATGATTGAAATGATTTAAAGTGTATAGAATGCAACAATCCTATGCATCCTTGTTTGTTTCTATTCTTTTTCTTTTATTCCTTTAAAAATCATTATTTTTCATTTTCTTTTTCATTTTTTTCATTTTTTTTATTGTGCTCTCATTTTTTCCCTTCATCCTCCAATTTATGAGACATAATTATTTTTAATAATGATTCAGATCTTACAATCCACTGCTTAGGCATTATTCTTTTTTATTAGTCTATTATTTGTATTCCATTTTTTTTCTATTTTTTGGGAAAGATGCCTTTTTCCATTTATATATATTTTTTCTTAAATAATGGTCACTACATTAGATTGGAATACATTTGTGAGAGGTTCATGAGACTTAAATGTGGTGACTGAGGTTTGAATCCTATGAGGCCCCAAATTATACTGGTGCATACAATATCTATAATGAGCTGCAAGCAAAGCGTTGATGTAGAGTAGCATTAGTGAATGCTAGGTTATACTTATTATTGTGTTTGTGAGTCACATTAGCCTAATATATTCTATTGTGTTCTCAAAATAACTTGTGAGTACCTCGACATAAAAATTGTAGTAGTTGAATTGAATACTGAATTGTGTACCACAATATAAAGTTGTTTTTTGCTAGAAATGAATAGTGACAATTTTTGAAAAAAAATATTGAAATCCACGGTTATAGGAATAACGGTCATAGGTCCTAAAATTTACTAAAAATAGTATATTTTCTTCTCCATTAAAATTATTTTTCAAAAAAAAAATACTTTTTGGTAAAAAGTTGAAAAAAATAAATTTCAAGGCTCCCCGTTCACAAGCTTCCCGCTCACAGCTCACAAGCTCCCTGCTCCCCGCTCGCACGCTAGCGTCGTTGCAGCTTAGAGAGGGTCCTTGCTGCTTGCAAGGGATGTGTTTATCTCTTACTTTACAACTATGGTGTAGGGGGAAGAAGTGCTTCCTGAATTTTTAAGTGCAACATTGTTGCTGTTTTCTTTTTCTATATGTTATTCTGTGTACAAGGTCTCCCTCAAGCTTGAAGCATTCCGATTGGGGATCATGTGGATCTAGGCAATGAGGTATCGATCCGATCTGTGGAGGACAGAGCACAGCCACAGAAAGTGTACATAGGCTGACCGATCTTGAAAGTATTAGCCCCTATGCTAAGCCTGAGAATACAGAAGTAGTTTTGTCATTTTGTAACTCGCGAGGGCAAGAAGTAGATTCCCCTGTGAAAAATCGCAGCATTGATTATCGAGCTCTTGAAGTAGATTCCCCTATGAAAAATCACAGCATTGATCATCAAGCTCTTGAAGTTGAAGATGTCACCCGACATCTAGGTACACACATGAATTGCAATTTCTTTTCCAAAAGTACCTTTACGACTGCTTTTAGTCTTTTTCATGGTGCAAATGGTATTGGTATTCATGGAAATTCATGTGGGATGTGCTTGCCACAGAACCATTGGCAGCAGAAGTAAGAAAGGCATGTGGTAAGTTTTACAGCCACCTCATGAGTTTTCCTACTTGTGAAGCAAATTGCAATTAAAGGCTTGTAGATACAAGATGTTGCGTATTGAGTATTTAGGTGTTTTGTTTTCTTCATGCAGAGAATTCTGACCTTCAAAGTCGGTCTTTACTTCAGAAGCCTCGATGTGCACTACTGAAAAGGCCTGCAGATTTGCCAAAAGACGATGGAAATGGGAGGAAAAAGGTAGTTATAGCTACCTTAGGAGAGAAGAATGTAGAAGTGCAGGTTCAGTTTCACAGTGATTGAAGCGGAATTTAATGTCGAAGAATGCACTGAGGATACAACTTTCAATTCTGCCACTGAGAAGGGTAAGGGCAAAGCGAAGTGTTCCAAAAGAAAGGCGCGTGAGCAAATTCCACAGACGAGTGTAGGTAGAGTTTCTACACGAGCCGACACCAAAAAAAAATAAAGAAACGTGTGACCACAGTAGGTTCCAGAGTTCAAGCAACATATACCAAATTTACGAGTAGGACTATAGGTATGCACCAATGAACTTTGACATACAAGTATACGGAGTAATACAGAGTAGTACTAATACGGAGTAATACGGAGTAGTACTAATATGGAGTAATACGGACATGTACTACACAAGGTACACTTTCAATTGGCAAGGGTACACATTAGAGGGATGGCACCCAATACTCAAGCAAAATATCTTGAGAGCATTCAATTAATACCAATTGTGATGATTATCCTTGGATCTGGAATCCCTTGATAAAACTTGCTAGTGTTTTGGGTCATAATGGAGGGCATTGCAGGTACTTTCTTCTTTGTTCAAGTGAAGACTACAAATTCATCTTCCAGGAGAATCCATGGAACCCAGTACCACCATGCTCCAGTCCTTCTGTACTCTTCTTCTGGGTGCTAGTTTTAGGGTTATTGCAATTTAGCGTTGTCATTAAAATGTTGCTAGGTCAAGAGGATAGCAACAACGAGGCTAGCTATAGCAAAGGCCCCGAACGAAGGAGATGCAACAACATGCAAGGATTGTTGAGCTTTGAGAAGACAGTGAAGAAGTTCACATTTGACACTTTGGTGCGTTTCTTTTTTGTAGTAGGAGTAAGTTGATTTTAGATGATGAGTTTGCGAGGATGGTGTCAATGGCTTGAGCAACATTGTCGATGTAGAATATGCATCGTCTCTTCCTAGTGTGAGGTTGTTGGCTCATAGAACTTACCAGTCATGTAACTTGTTGGCTCATTAGATTAAGGGCTTGCCTTCCAAACTGTACCAGCAAATTTTATGCGCACTTGGGGAGACCAAATCAAACATCCTGTTTACATTGTTTTAGACGAAGAAAGCATGGTGTGGGAAGTTTGTCTCACAGAACAGTAGACCAAAGGAGAACCACAAGTTAAGCTCGGACAGGGTTGGAAAGACTTTGCGAAGTCCAATTGCTAGGGCCTTGGCGATCGCTTGACATTCACTCTCACGAGCAAGTCCAAGTTCTTTGTGTTGATAAGTTGAAAGAAAGAAGAATAACGGTTTGGAGTCATGGTTGGACGATGCAGCTTGTTGAAAACCGTTATCACAGCCATTTTCAAAGTTTTGGGAGGGACAATATTAGAATTGAAGTGAGGTTAGAAATTGGAGTGCCTACCAATTCCGCTTGGCGTTTTGCGTCCTTCAAAACCTCCGCAGTTCAACAATGTTTTTTGATTGACAATGCATTTGAACAATAAAGATGAACATACTTTTACTAGCACTTTCCCCTTGTATGTAGGTTCTTTGAATGCACTTTACTTTCCCTTGTGTTGTGCTGTTTCTGGCTTTTTCTTGTATTGTGTTGTGTTGTTAGTGGCTTTGCCTTGTGTTGTATTGTGCTTATTGTATGTTCAGTAATGCATGAGGTTGTTTGTGGTTTTTTGGGTGCTTCAATATTTGAGTTGTTTAGAGATTTAGAGGACATACTCTTTCAATGCATATTTTTCAAGTAATGTATGTGAGTTTGTTTGGGGTTTAGGGTCATGTTCAAAGTATTTTAGCATTCATGAGATTTAGGGACGTAATATTCAATCCATATTAGTCAAGGTACACAAGTCTTTAGATTGCACATGGAAAGGACATAAACATTGTAACTCCAATGTCCAATACAACCTCATGACAACTGCTTATGGAATTGGGATTCCACCAAATTCAAGATCATTCAACATAAGCAGATGTGTACAACTATGGGCACAAGTAGTGTAGTCAATCAAATGAAGTCATTTCATATTGTCAATGGGTGAAAAGAAACTTTACAAAGATTGGTGGTGCCACTAAGTCATCACTAAAAAAACTAAATAGAAAGCAAACACTACTCCGCCCAAGTGTAGAAATCCTACTTCAATGCCATACATCTGCCAAAATTCAAGAGATTGTGTAAGCGCGTGCCACAAGTTTATCCCAAAATAAGAGAAGCCATAACTACATTCAAGCAATTTTTCCAAGCTACATGGCCAAACTGACAAAGCAACATGTACTCTAAAGTCTAAACCATGAATTGCAGTCAAAGTACTTTAAAGCTGGCTAAAGAGACCTTACCTGCTTCAACGCTGGTCTGTATGTTGAGGAAGTGCATCCCCTTTTGTAGTCCCATTCAGAAGAGGATCCATCCCAGAGGATCCATCACAACCTGCTATTGGTGTCCGCTAGCGTGCATTTAGAATTGAACATTGGATTTAGTCACATTGGGATGACATCAAGAATGGTAGCTACCTATGTCTCAGCTTCTTGGAGTAGCCCTATTCAGTCCTACATTCTAAACCTTTAGTGCACTATTAGAATTTGAGATTCACCAGGCACATTATTGTACAAAGAGCAGAACTAGTGAATCTAATGAATGTAATGAGATTTGTTTGATCGCATATTCACTTGGTTTGGAGTCCCTGACAGCAACTATCGACCAGCCTAGAAGCCTCTAGCCTCGGCATCCAAGAGAGACCCAACTATAGAATCTAAGATTCGTACTCGCAATTCATAACTGTTGAAACTTCCCTTGACTGTATGGGCAGTAGGAGGCATCAAGAACTCTTGTAGCAACACCGCATGGCTAAAGACATATGCAAATGGTCTGTCATCTCGTAGGAGATAGGTTCTACTGTCAGGTTGGTATTGTTCATACCAATACCCTTGAATCAAAGATTCACCAAGCACGAAATCATTTCCAAAGGCATTAGTAAAAGCATTAGTGTTCACATGGTCACCCCTAGTCACAAGCATGACCTAGAAGCTTTCACCATCATCACTGTCGGCCCTCACAGCTATATTAAATCCAACACGAATTCGGTCTCTTGAAACCTCGGTATCTAATTCAAC
Organism: Rhytidiadelphus loreus; assembly: GCA_947034895.1. Lineage (NCBI taxonomy): Eukaryota > Viridiplantae > Streptophyta > Bryopsida > Hypnales > Hylocomiaceae > Rhytidiadelphus > Rhytidiadelphus loreus. The sequence continues at coordinate 65,642,541 of OX344763.1, read as the reverse complement.
CTCAGTGTCATTCCATCCCGTTTTTTTCTTTGCACAAATCCTTCGTAACGTCCACTGCAACACATGGGCCTTCTGGTAGCAACTAAGATTTGAGTCTGGATCTAAACAAGCGACGCAAAAACAAGTGAGTTGGCGGAATTGAATGAGAGTAGGGTCCTTATATGATAAAGAGCGGCATTGGTGCATGCCCCAACTCCTCAAAATGGTTTTAGCCTCCAATTTGTCCACCCTTTGAATGTCACCGTCTTTGATCTCTCAGAAGAATTTATTGATTGTCTTCTGTTCACCAGGACGCCTTGCATGATATTTATTGCTCTCCTCCTGCAGAAACTGCACAACTTGAGCCGCATTTTGCAACTGCCGACCATTGGGTTTGATTTGCTCTTTATACAACTCTCTTTTTAAAAGAGCACCAACCCCGTCAACTTCTCCTTTGCTGTGTCCAGAGGCGAAGTAATTCCACTACAAGAAATAGGGGGTAAACGCGACTGGGCAACCATGACTGCGTATCCGGTTTGACTGAAACACGACCGTACACTCCATAATAACACCATTCCTATGCTGCCAGATTACCTACAGTTATTTCTTAGTCATGGCTACGACTAATGGATGTGGGAGGAACGCCGAACGACCTTCATCAACGGTTTCTTGTGGATGAAGTCGACAACTTGTTGGTCGGTTTAGTGGTCTGAAGGACATTCGGGGGTATTCATGGTCCTGCTTGATGGTTTGACTAGACTGCAACTGCAGTCGACTTGTAAACAACTCGGAAATGACTGCGGGGGTTGTGGAAGGGCACCATGAAATTTTTCAGGCCACGGACGGTTAGGGCAGCATGCTGACGTGGACGGAAAACTTTTTAACAGTGACTGGGTTGCGACTGCGCGATCTACAATTTGGTCACGGAGTCATATACAAGTAACACGGCTATCTTTGGTAGTACATGCCTGTCACTGTTACATGACAACGTTATGAGTCCGCCATGATGTGTACTTACTCCATATATTCTAAGCCCTCAATCCTATTTTTGGGGGGTTCAGGGCTGTAGCTTTAGTAGTAGGGCAATTTGGGTTCACATGTAGGACCTTGTGACTGTTTTGAACTAATAACTCATGAACGATATTTTTGCAAAATATTCAACTACAGAGACGTCGATACTTTCCATCATGACTTGTCCACAATTCACATGCATGCTGAATGAATTGATTTGCAAGTACATTTGTTTGACCATTGTACAAAGAGGTGATGTAAAGAGGCCATAAGTGCCATATATATTGCGACCGTCATACTTTGTGTACCTTAATATGAATACATTCATGACCGCCTCCTTCCGGATTCAGGGTTTGTTGAATTCAGATGCCGGAAAAATTAGTCCGATTCCAAGGGCTATAAATCATGGACCTTCATAGTTTACACATTTTTCCAAGTTGTGCCGACTGTTGTACCTGCACACATCTTGACATAGTCCTCTAAACGCAACTCATTCTCAACTCCGTATACACTTCTGTGAAATTGAGGTGCAACTTTTGTGAAACTGGGGTGTAACTTCTGTGAAACTGAGATGCAACTTCTGTGAAACTAAGGTGCAACTTCTGTAAAACTGAGGTGCAACTTCTGTGAAACTGAGGTGCAACTTCTGTTTAACTTGTATATGATTCTTGCTTATCCCACTTCTGTGCAACTAATCAGTATCTCACTTATGCACAATTTGCATTGAAATCTTGCTCCACTCATTTGTCAATGGAGGTGCTCCTTCAAATATGAATTTGGAACCCTGACATTTACACTACTATCAATCCATAGAAGAGTGGGAAAAACAAACACACTGTATGGAATATATGGGCACATGCGCGCATGTACATGCTACCTAGTATCCTTCTTGAGCTAATAAGTTCTCCTCCTGAGACAATTCTATGGCACCAACGAGACTAACTATTTGTGGTGGGATTGGCAACCTCTGCGGAGCTCTCAGCCCTGTACTCTCCATTGTAGTGCTAATGAATGCGCTTGTAGTGTCAACGACTTCGTGTCGCGCTCTGGCCTCGTGACGGAGGACAACTTTCCAACCGGGTCTTTCTACATCATCAGAGAAGAAAACTTGAGTGGCTTGGCTGGGAAATATGAAGGGGTTTGCCATGCGAGGTAGTTTGTGCCGAAAGTTTACAACAAGAAATCCGGCGTCATCCCTGATATAAGTGGGATTACCACGATTATCGCGAGGCTTCACCCACTCGCAACGCAATACAATTATCCGTGTAGTTACTATGCCATAATCAAGCTCCAAAATGTCCTTCAACACTCCAACATAATTCACCGACGATTCAATGGCATTTCCAGTTGGCTCTTGGAAAATAGATGCTACTCCACTGTTGTAGCTCATCAACTGTGTGGTGTTCTCGTCTTCAACTCGAAAGCGGTTCCCAAATGTATACACCCGTGCGTACCTAATGGCTCTTTGTGACGGCTTCTTGCTTAGTAATAAGCAGTCCATATCCTCTGCCTTCCTCAAATCTAAGTCCGACTTGCCCACTGTGCTCTGAATCCAATCTGCCACTACGGCCGTGCTATGATTTGCTTCTGACTCCATTCTCCAGTTCCTACAGCCGCTAATAGGGTCAAGAATGATCAATACACAAAAGTGAGGACTTCCATCTCATACCTGAGAAATTACAATGAAATTACATCTTGAAGTTCCATTGTACGACTTGAATTTCACTTTCCGTAGTCACCATTTAGTCACTCTACAGTCACTGATTGGGAGATGACTCAAAAAGGACTCTTGGTAATCACATTCTCTACTACTAGAAGTCCAGAAATTACTTTCGCACCAATTGAACACTACAGTTTGTAGAGGTCTAAAACTTTGCATATCACGGCATCACTGTATAAAATGTTAAGTTCTTAGCTTTTTCTTTCTTGCAGTCCAAGATCAAGTTGTATTTAGAACTTTCGGTCTACAATTTCAGCTCCTGCACTCGTAGTCATCATTCAGTCATGGTAAAGTCATTGAGTAGTGACATGACTTAAGAATAACTGAATAACAACTTCTACACTGCAACAAGGCTACAAATGACTGAAATAATGATGAATGACCATGATTGTTTCCACAGCTTTAGGAAACTGTACATGCAAGCTTTAGGGTGCAAGGATTTAGGATAGAACTCACGTGACCAAATCCTGCATATTAGAGACATTTGATAAAACATACTGGTGTGCCACGTCTCTCATCTCCGGGGTCATTACATATGCCTGTCCGGCACCTTGTAAAACCTCCTCTGCATCTTTGTACTCCTCGTCTTCGTCCCATACACGTCTTTGGGTGGACTCAAACCTTTGTAGATACTCTGTGACAAAGCCTAGACATTCGTCTTTCAAGTAGCCCTCTGCCATGCAAGCCTCCGGTCGTTCTTGATTGCGAACATGGTTCTTCAACACCTTCATGTACCGTTCTACCGGATACATCCACCTTGCGCTCGACGGACCACACAAGTCCAATTCTTTAGCAAGGTGTACTAGGAGATGCGTCATGATGTCGAAAAACGAAGGTGGAAATTCTATTTCCACCAACGCCATGCTCTCTGCCACATCGGCCTACAAGGACGGGAAATTTGCCGGATCGTGTACCCGTGTGCACAAGCGCCTGAAAACTCTACACACCTTCATCACAGCCAGCCGGGGCCCGGGTTGCATGAGGCCACAAAGAGCTAGAGGCAACACTTGCTGTATTAGAACATGGTAGTCATGGGACTTCAAACCACCAAAGTTTTTTTTCCGGATGCACTTTCCTATGTTAGATGAATATCCACTGGGTGTCTTCAAGGATTCTATGCACTTCGCAAACTTCTCGAACTCCTCGTCTGTCAGAACATATGATGCTCTAGGCTTCACCATCTTCCCTGCCTTACGTGGATGAGGGGTCAACCATAGGTGCCTCCTTATATTTCTCCTTTGCAAGTCTCTACGCACCTTCACTATGTCCTTCTTTCCCGTTATGGTTTTGACGAAGTTCTTTGCTAAGTTCATTTCGCAATGCATGAGGTCTAGTAGATGGCGAATGAGAAGATTCTGCCATACAAACATGAAGAGCGGCATTAGATTTTACAGAAACAACTGTCATATACTAGTCATACTTAAGTGTCCTGACTTGCTCAACTTGCTTTGACTACTGCATAATAACTGAGATGCAACTTGGACATGTCCTCCTAGTCGACTGCTAGTCTAGCTTCAGTCGTTTTTTCTAATTATGGCAAAGAATAGGAATGTGACTGAACGAGGACTCTTCCACGGCTTAAAAATGACTAACTTGCCACTTCAACATAGTCTTACAATCACATGGAAGTGGCTTTCTAGTCATTTTTTGGAACTCCGACGAGTTGAAGTAAGTTTCACCTTCCAATACGGCAGTCTATGAAGATTGCTCAATCACTTCAAACCGTGCAATTTTGATGGGTCTCCAACAACATCGTCTTTGTTTCCCGCTGCTCTCCAAGCCTCGCACTCCAGAGCATGTTGTATCTGCTCCTCCACGGTAACTTTGCGTGGTTTAGGGCAGGTTTCCATGAATCCATCAAAGTGGTCCTTCATTGCTTCAAAGCGGTATGGATGCTCTTCAGGGAGCCAACGTCGAGTTCCTCCATAAGTTTGCTTGCTGAGCTCCGTCGAATGTTGTGCACCTAAGCCTTGGCCACACCACGGACATGCCGCATACCCTTGATGGGCAAAACCTCCAACAGTTCCATAACCTGGAAAATCATGGATGGTCCAAAGCAATATGGCCCGCAACTGGAAAGTTCTACCTCCCACATCTTTTGATACATCAAAAGCTGGAACTCCAACCCATAACTCTAACAACTCCTCCAAAAGCGGCTCTAAAAACACGTCGAAGGTGTCACCTGTGACGGATTCCTTCCCTGGAATTAATAGGGCCAATAACATGAAAAACTTCTTCATGCTCAACCACGGCGGTAAGTTGTAATTCAATAGCAAGACAGGCCATGTTGACCATGTAGAACGGTTTTGCTTGAAAGGATTCACTCCGTCCGCTACTAATGCGAAGTGAACATTTCATGCATCACGTGCAAAGGCTAGATCGACATTCTCTTCAAAGTGCTGCCAGGCTTTTGAGTCACACGGATGCCGCACGAGGCCATCACCTCCTTCGTGACTGCTCCTGTTCTTCGCATGCCATGCCAAGAGCTTCGAGATGTTAGGACTCATGAACATTCTCTGCAGTCGGGGAATGATGGGGAAGTGACGAAGTACCTTCAATGGAAATGCGCGCCTGTCTTTGTCTCTATATCTGCGTCCGTCACACTTAGGACAACGGATATCATCCTCATGAGGGCCACGGAACAACACACACACCTTCTTGCAAGCATGAATGGTGTTGTATGTCAAGCCCAATTTTCGAGTCAAACTATTTGCTGAATGATAAGTTTTTGGCAACGTACTATTCTCGGGAAGGAGATGGGAATGCAAAACACTAAAAAGTTCGTTGGCACAGTGGTTGCTGATGACATGAACAGTGCACAAATTCATGAGGAGTACCGTAGTTGCTAGCTTAGTTGACTTGGCCCCTTTGTACAGATGTTGCAAGGACTCCTCCAGCCCATTGGCATCAAAGTCTGCATTTTGAGCACCTTCATCCTCAAACATTTGTCTGGGTGTGTGCTCATCACGACATTCTTCAGTGTCTGCAACATTGCCAATGAACCCCTCCATGCATTGTTCATGAATAAAGTCTGCCGTTTCAAAAGCTTCCCTCACTTCCAATTGCAGTCTCTTTGCTGAAAATGTTTCTTCGGGCAGTGGATCAACAACTTGGGCGACCATCCCATGCGTGTCCACCTGAGCATCTATTATAGGCGGTGTCTCTGCGATTGGGCCCCAAAAGTGCTGCTCCCACTCTTCGTCTGAGGAATCGCGCACACTTGGACCCCTCCAAATTCGACAATCTGGATCTCTCCCATTGCGGATGAAGTGCTCCCGCATGTTACGGATGAACAATCTCTTGCGCCCTCTGCATCTTGTACAAGGGTAGTGCAATTTTGTAACGTTGAACTCCGTAGCCCTCTGCAACTCACGAATCCAAAGGCGGTCATCTCGGAGTCGCTGCCTCTGAACCTCAAACAGAGGAAGTCTTGCTGGAATCATGGCCTCACTGCTTACGAGATGGGTGCAACTTCTGTTGTTGCTATATGGCCATATGGGACGAAGTATCAGGCTTCAAGGATACGGCCAGCCCAAAACTAGGCAGAAATGGGAAGCCTATAACGAGACAAAATTCACTTCTATTTCATGGTGGATTGCTTCACTGTTCCATGACTCTAGTGACTGGATAACTTCTTGAAAATGTCTCTAGTGACTGGATAACTTCTTGAAAATGACTTTTGTACCACTGCTCAATGACTGCAAAGTCACAACATTCCACTTGTGAATGACTACAATCTTTCTACAAAGTCATCACACTTTCCATTGAAGACTAGTCATATGAAGAGTCGCAATGCTTACAATGATTATGTCAATGACCACACTTCATAGTACAATGTACAATATTTGGGAACTAGAATGCAATCCCTAAAGACCTTAGGAATTATAATGCAATCCCTAAAAACCTTGGAAATGTAATCCAACAAAAAAAGAAATGCCCTCCCTAACAACATTGGGATTAAAGGAAAAAATTGGGAATGGAATCCCTTAAAACTAACTCCCAGTCGCGTTTCATATACTAGTCATTCATAACAACTGAATTGCAGCCCTCATTTGTTTTCATGCTGCAAGGTCAAAAATAGCCTCCCCTTTGGACTTCTATAGTTCTCCTTGCGTCTGAAATATCTCATCTCCCATAGAGAATACGCGCATACCTGACTGACGGACCTCAAGCGCCATGCCAGGTCTGGATCACATTCCCATGCAGGGCGGGTTTAGTAAACTTGATCTCCTGTGACCTACACAAAATCCAATCACATCATTAGGGAATGCATTTTTTAGATAGTGAGGAACTGTAAGGCAACTTGTACATGACTAGAACAAGTCATTTTCTAGTCGTACATGACTAGAACAAGTCATTTTCTAGTCGTATATGACTAGAACAAGTCATTTTCTAGTCATATATGACTAGAACAAATCATTTTCTAGTCGTATCATGCAACTTCCCACTTCAACGTATCTGTTGGGTGATGTCTTCTGGAGGCTCACTTCTTGAAACCCTACAGTATGAATTGTAGAGGCCTTGAAACACGATTCAGTCGCCAATTTTAACATTAGATCCTAAACCTACAAGTACCATACAACTAGTTCCTTCATGAAGACTGGGGATTCTGATTTTGGACCCTTGCGATTGCATTCAAAATTAAATCAGACAGCCACTTGTTAAGGGGTCCCTCTTGGTAATCACTTTGGCGGTCTTCTGTAGCTTGTCAAATTCTGTAATTAATTCCCAGCTGCCAAAGCCTGATTGCGACCATCATGCCACCACTCTCTTCCCCATCGGGCGCCGATCTACTGAGACTACACTTTCTCTCAAACGGCGTTGCCTCCCTACTTGCCTTCCAAATATCTTGATTCCAAGTCTCATGTTCATGCATCCTTTACTAGAAGCAGGAGGAAGAGGCTCAGAGTGGCAAAAAATTCCTTTGCCTCATTGCTCCCTATAGGCCGCACTTAGACTTGGCTGTGAAATTCGAGGCAAGTAGACCAACACGCAAGCATTTTGAATTCGGCACTACCAACGTCTACGAAATTTGGGGCAAGCAGACAAGCACACAGACATTTTGAATTCAGCACTACCAACATCAGCGAGTCCAAAAGTGGAAAAGGAGAGGGGATGTACCTGCAGTATGGAGAGCGATGACGCACTGGAGAGTCCGCCGCACAAGAAGACGGAGTACGAGTTGTAGAGGGACCGCAACGTTGCATTTATGCAAACTATTATACAACCTACCGTGAAATTGAGAGGCAAAATGTGAGTCTCAAATTTCACTCTATCAGCATTTGCGCAATTCGGGTGACTCTAACTTCGCTGCTCCCACTCGTTTCAAATTACCGTGTAGACTAGTTGTCGTGCTTAATCGTCTTGGGGCAGCCTATATTCCCCTTTAGCCTTTGCTCTAGTTCCTTAACATGTGTGAGATCGACTAAGATGGCACATAGAGGCGTCTTCTTGAACGCACCCGCATTGCACCTTTCCACATCAAATGACTTGCAGACGAATCCAAAATGACAGTGGCGACGGTAGTCTAGGGTTAGGGGACTCAAATGATTTGCGGTTCAGTGTGTGACAATTTTTTTAGTCGCATTCCAGTGACTAGAAGTCACAATATGTTACTTCCAGTGACACTGGCACTAGGTCATAGTCATTTTCTAGTTGTATAGAAGTCGAATCACAGTCACACGGGCCCCAGTGGGCAAAGGCGTTTATAGTTATTGCAGCCGCCACGTGGAAAACCCCAGTGTAGTGTAGGGTCGTCTTCCCTAACTGTGCTCTGATGGAGCAAACCCTACTCAGCCGAGAATTTGATCTCTCTCGTCGGTTTTCCGAGGTAGTCTCCGAATGTTGCCCTCTTCAACCATAGCACTGTTTTCTTCCCAAGTAAGGGTGCCTAATTAGTGCTGTAGGGGAACTAAGAGATTTTCTTGATTTCGGCGCCATAGAGATCAAGACAACGCAAAGAAGAAGGAAGCGAAAGCGCAGAACACGGAATTCAAGGAACCGCGTCCACTGCGGCAAAGTTCGCGACGGCAAGGCCTTAGAGGAGAAGGTGCGACGAAGGTGCGACGAAGGTGTATGAAGATTCAAGTCGCGGAGGAGTGAGAACGCAGAGCAAGACGAGTAGTGCAGGGGAGTTGTCCTCAAAGGCAACACAATCCAATGATGAGGCCATCGCCAAAGGTATGATGAATCTCACGATTGCTTGTACACTAGTTCATCAAGAACCCACCTCAGAAGCAGCTGCTATAGGTACATGAGCATCACATGTGCTTCTTTCCATTTGCCATTTAGTTAGGGTTTAGTGCATTATCGTGGCTAAATTGGTGGAGGTATTGGGGTGCATGTTGTCTTGTATGCCTATGTCTAGTGGAGAACAACTTTCTAGAGTTTAACCGCTAGATTCCCAAGGCTTTAGGAGGTATGACAGTAAATCTTCAAGGCATTATGGGTCGAATTGTGACCTTGCTTCTGGTCTGTGTGTGCTGGATTGCTACAGAGCACAATGTGGTGGATTCATCCGAGGAGGATGAAGAGGTTGAACGTGAAGAACCACTTCGAATCCTCCACTTGAAGAAAAAGAGAACAAATGAGCCTGGCTCATTGGCAATTTGTGGACTTGAACCACCCCCTCCTCTAGTACAAGAAAGGGATTCATATGGCTGCCCTGCATGGTCTTGGGTGCCGAGCCATTACATCCATAGCTAGGCACCAGCACCAGCTCCATGGTGTGAACAGCCGCCCCCGAGATTAGAAGGTCCGTGGCCTGGGCGCACATCAACGGTGCTCGGGGAATTCAACCTGACACTGTCCTAAGATAGTGAAGGGCGCGGGTGCAGGCGGAAGCGGAAAAATGCCTATGAAGAGGGCATTCGACAGAGGTCAAGTGGTGGCCTCAAACCAAATCGGGTGTTTGTGCTGCCTACAGGTGAACTGGATGGGAGCTGTGAGGGGAAGAACACGTGGGACGAAACCTTGAGGGACTTGGTCCCAAAAATTTTGGACCTTAGCGTGGTTTCCTGGACACAACACGAACCACACACAATACAGAAGCTAAGGGACATGTTGGATAGCAAATTTGAGTACATCCCTAAACCCCTGAGCATTGTTGGTTTCCGGACCTGCATCACCCGGTTTTTGAAGTCCGAGAGATCTCGGCTCAAAGCAAAGTGGTTGAAAAGCAAAGCAAAAGGCCCGGTGCCAGCTCCTTTCCACGTTGACCCAAAGCAATGGGCGCATCTCATTGCATACTGGAAGACGGATGCACAGCAGGAGAAGGCCATGAATATGGCTTTAGCGCGAAGGAGTGTTAAGAATTTGGATACGGTCGAGAGGAAAGGGAAGGCAGTGAAGGAAGCCCAAGCGGTAAGTGTTAAACCGCGTGTTTTCAGTTTGCTTCTTACCGTACTTTAAAGTGTAGTCGGACATGTAGAAATTTTTTATCTAGATTGGTTTTCTGTTGGCAATGGCTATCGCTCACTCATGTTTGGGCTTCCGTGTACGTGACAAAGAGTAGGAAGGGAATCTAGCCCTGGAATCACGGACCTGGCTGACGCTAGACGAGCATTTGCAAGGGAAGACAGTGTAAGATAATTTCATTTTGGATTGATGTTATTCATGTCTATAGAGTTTTGTTATGTCATTTTGCAAGTGTTTGTAGTACAGACAGGTTTGTGGTCTTCTGAATTTGTCTGGCACGTTTATTTCCTGATACATCAAAAGGGTTGGTGAGGCACCTCAGATGTTCCATTTTGAAAAGGGATTGCCCTAAAGTAGGCCGCATTTATATCAGTTGGTATCCCTACGGCAGTCACCATGTATGATTGTAGTGTTTAGGAAGTACCAACTAAGTGAATTTCAAGTCGCGCCCCAGTCAATAAAAAGTCTGCACTCAGTTGATTATGAGTCGCTATCTATAACTAAGTCGATTACAAGTTGCATAGAAGTCAACTTGAAGTCGCAGAGCATAGTCTGTTTTGCGTGGAAGTCTAGTCAGTTATCATCCAAAATAATTTTATTTTGGCATCTTCTTCTGTTTTTTTATTTTAGAAGAATACTTGGTCTATGGATGTCATGTGGCAATTCACCGAACCAGCACAACCAATTTGTCAATCCATTTTTTTTTCTTTGTCACATCTGTTGAAGTTTGTTTCCTTGCAACATGGAATTTGGCATGCACGTGTCAGTAGTTTGTATAGTTCTTAGACACAGGTCTAAGACAAGCAGACAAGCACCCGAGGATTTTGAGTTCTTTCTGAAGGAAGTGGCAATATAGTTGCGCGAGAGGTCTACTTAACAGTATCTTAGCGGTTCATAACTTGAGAATGATTGGAACTGTTTGTGGTATGCTTCTGTACAAAAAGGTGGAAGGGCCACGTGAATCAAGTCGATGGCGCATCATAGAGTCTTGGAAGAAGGACATCAATCTTAGGTTTGGTCAGTTTGCGGATGCCACAACAGCACAGGCGGAGGCAATAGAAGACCTGAGGTCCATGTTGAAAAGCTTCATGGTGAATCATTCGCAGTTGGATGCCGATAGGCCCTCCATCATGCATATGCCTGTCGAAATCGAGGAATCCCGTGAACGTGCGCAGCTTGTAGGTAAGGAGTTGGTTAGCCATTCACGGAAGTAGGATGGGGGTCTTGGTGCCCTTACTAAGAACAATGGTGGGGTGCCAAAAGCCAAGAGAAGGTCTGGTAAATCAAGCGGAAAGAAGCAGCCGGACCAAGTCAACACAAAGTGCGGTGATATCACGGACCGCAATTTGGAGGAGGAGCCAACCATAACGCTCACTAGTAGAAGCATGGAAGAAACACCAACCAAGCGAGATTAGAAGGTGGTCAGCAAGAAGCCCGTCAAAGCAGCTACTGTGGAGCACAAGTCAGAGGCACCCAACGCTGGCAACATAAGCGTGCCTGCAGACAGTCCACCGGTTGTTCAAGATCCGATGCCTCTGCCCGATCTCGTGGCTAAGAAGGCCCCAAGCCTGTCGAGGACCCCACCTTGTCGGAGGAAGACATAGTTGCCGAAGATGAAAAGTCGCTGGCCGAAGATGAGGAGTCTCCTCCCCTAAAGCCTAAACCGCCTGCAACGGAGATCACCGAAGAAGGTACGGTGAAGTCCAACGACACTGCATCACCAATAGAAAGTAGCACTTCGGGAAGCCCTCCGGAGAAGGAAGAAGTGCAGGCAAAGATGACTGCAGGAGACGCGGGCGAGTCTAGGGGAGAACCATCCAAAGCAGTGGATGTCGGAGTCGTAGCGGATGTATCGCAGAAGAACAGTAGGAAACCTCCAAAGTCACCGGTGAAGGTAAAGTTTCCTCTCGACGTTCATGTACGTACGTCGAGTGAGGTGAGGCCTCTCGGGCAATCTGGGGCACATACTAAACCTTCCAAATATCCTAGCCGTAGATCGTTGAAATTAATAATTTTTAATGTCCACGGAACGTTGTTGGATTGCAGCTTGCTTGTAGACGAAAACCCAAACAGTAAAATCCAAAGTAGCACCAAAACTGCCTTGAGGAGAGTGGTTTTCAAGCCGTGGTTGAAACCTTTCTTACAAAAGTGCTTTGGAAATTTTAGGGTAGCCTTTTGGGATATCAAGAGTGCCAGCTACATGGATGATGTTGTGCCGACCATGGTAGGGGATTTGAAAGGTGCCACCCCACTATTTATTTGGTCTACTAAACAATGTGAGTGGCAAGAAACTGAGGATGGGTGTACAAATGGTTTGGTGAAGAAATTAGCGGCAGTATATGCGGCCTGGCCTTCCTTTAATGCCACCAATACGGTCCTGGTAGATTGTAAGTCTGGTTGCGTGGCTAACAACCCAAAGGCCAATGTCATCATCAGCAGTCCTTTCTATGTCAAGTGGACTTTGTCATTGGCAGAGGACAAGGAATATTTGAAACGTTTCTTGTGGCCTGCATTGGAGGCCTTAAAGGATTGCCCAACAGTTGCTGCCTTTCGATTGAAATTTCCAAAAATTGTCAACGAATCAATGGACCAAATGCTACAAAGACGATGAATTGGCAATGCATATGAGTTTGTAGCCACTGTGGAAGGTGAGAGGATTGGCAAACCGCAAGGTTGCACACATCATGGCATCCCCTCGCCTTCCCTTGACCTTCTGTCCTAACAGATTGCGTATGTGTTTGCAGGGAAGGGGTCCAAAGCGGGAGACAAAGACGAAGACGGTGCCGACAACTCCCAGGAAAGGCCCTGCACCATCCACGAAGCAGGTGCGGTGACCTGCAACCCTTCTTCTTCATTGCCCTACTTGAGGGAGTCATTGAGTAGTTCTGAAAAAGTCAAGGAAAAGTGGAACAATCCAAAGCAGTGACGTACTAGTCATGGTCCAGTCATGAGTCAGTCAAGTGGAAGTAGGCTCGAAGTTGTGGTTGGCTGTATAGTGCACAATAACTTATAAGCGTATGATTTCATCTAATTCGTAGACTTGGTGCAGTATCGGCAAGGAGACGAAGTGTATCTTATCAACCCGTGGTCGACAAAGCAAAAAGTGGCAGTGGGTAGCATTAGCGGAATACCTGGGATACACAAGTTTCACTTTAAAGACATTCCAACAACGTGGTTCAAGGTAAACGTCAGGGAAATCCTACATGGAGGGGTTGCGCTCATGTTCCCAAATGACCAGGCAGAGCAAGCTGTCATTGACGACGTGAAGGGGAGCAACACAATATGGAATCAGAAGTACCTTAAGCTAACCTAATGAGGTAGCCTTTTTGTCATTGCTTTTTTGCAAGGGCTGGAGATTTGTAAACAGTGTGGGAGCTTTCTACGATATTTACATTTTTGTAAATATAAGAGACATAGACGCAATCATGGCTACAAGCATGTGAAGGGACCCTTTTCTTGTGCAATTCATTGGTGTACTTGTATTTTACATAGCTCATTTTGATTGTGCAATGGATTACGTAGGTTGTGATCGTGTGGATGATTGCGCCAATGCTTTGTATGTATGCATTGGTCTAGTAACCACGTCCATGGACTGCTGGATTTGCCCAGTTCACTCTATGAATTCCACTATGCATGCTTGTGATGTTTGAGTGATGTAAAACTACTGTAGTCATCCTAAACTGAAGAGGCGTCCATACAGAAGTCACACCATTTCGTGGAGTCCCTCTGGAATGTATTGGACCAACACATCTAGGAACACGCAATCGTCTTTAGTGGGACTATACACTGAATACCAACGAAGTCGGATTTGTGACTGCCCTAACCCCAAAAATTTACTCAACAATGACTATGGAATGACTTTGTTGTGACTGGAATGTCAAAATTAGTCCGATGTCATGGTCTGTATGGATGCGTATATGACTGAAGATTAACTGGAACCGGACTCTAAACCCTAAACCGCAGTAGTCGCCTGAAATAGTTGCAACCTCCAAATGACTCCTCAATGACTAGCACACGACACTCTCTTGCCCCCTAACTCGACTCAGAAATGACTGTATCATGACTCACGTTAGTCATGTATGAATGTCAATCGGTGTCCACGTCAGCAACATGTCAACTTCATCGCGACTTTGAAGTAACTTGCAAATGACAGTGATGTGGATGTCCAAGTCAGCACCGATCCGACAGCAGTGCAACTAAACAATGACTCCTAAATTGGCTGAGGTGGACTCCTCCAACCCCACATTTTCTTTCCAAACCGTGAATTGTCCAGTCTTTCCCCAAAAATTTCCCTGCCCCCCATATGCCACGTCAATACTTTCCGTCACCCTTCATCCAAGTCTAAATTGGATGGTGATAATAAGATTGCAGTCATAAAAAAATGACTTGTCCACAATGACTCGGGGGCCCACAGTCATTTTTCAGTCATTTTTGTCCACAATGACTGAAACACGACAGTTTTTGGCAGTCGTGATTACCCCCAATTTCTTGTAGTGAATTTTAGCACATTTGGCAACCTTCTAGCAATTGCTTACTCACAGTCAAACTAGAAAATCTGCTAACAAAATACCAAGTATGGGCTGATTTGAACTGACCGATACATCCGTCACTCCACACCACATGATTAGTTGGTTGAAATCCATTGTTCCTTATGTGATTCCAGTGTAGCATGAAAACATGTTGAACATATAATGAATCTTGTTGTTTGTCATCAGACACATAGTAATGGACCTCTTTGAGCAAATAAGGCTCGCCATTGGCCTCTGACCAATCAGGGTCCAAACGGTACGTAATATGGACGAGAATTGAAACTTGGTCAGTGCGCCAATGCATAGACTGCATCTCATTCTGCACCTTCATGGAGTAGTTTTCCGAGAAGTCCACACAAGATATGATAGTACCTTTAGGGACAGAAGAGAATAATCACTAGAAGAAAAGTGTATTAGAATCCTTGAAAATACGTCACATCGTTTTTGTTGAGTTCCTAGTTCAAAACGCAGTCCAAACCCAAAAAAAGCATTTTTTTGGGTTTGGACTGCGTTTGGACTGCGTTTGGAACCGGGAACTCAACAAAAACGATGTGACGTATTTTCAAGGATTCTAGTAAATTCTTTGAATTGAAAATCTTGCCAAAAAGCCAAGAAGTTATGGACAATGAATTCAGTAAGTTTCAATTTCAAGAAATCTATGAATTCGGAAGGCTTTGTCTCATAGTATATTATCTTAATTGCTTTTTTAGGGGTTTTGTCCTCCCCCACACCAATTGTCTCATAGCTAGTGCGTTTTCATTTCACCAAGTTTTCCGAATAGACCTCACGGAGGCAAATCCTGAGGTTGTTCACTCTGTAGTTCAAACAATCCCCTAAAAGATAGTTGCGCTTGTACCACATGTCAACTCACCCTTCTGGCACAAAACTGAACTCCAAAGGTGAGTTAGACGTTCATAGACCTCATTGTGTGCATTACATTCCGAAATCATGGTTTCAAAATCAGTGAGCATTGCACAAACAATACAAGAACATGTGCAAGTTTTGTGCACACCTTCCAAATCACGATGCATTCCATTCAAGGCATCTCGAAGGTGGTCAAAATCCTGGTGGTACCTGCAACAATAGGTATTCCATGCTTCTAACCTCTGCACCTACCAATACTTTAAGCTTTCAAACGTCCTCAATCCGCATGCCACATCAGAAAACCTTTTCTTGAATTCTATAAAGAACTCCAACTACCACACACCTATGCGTTAGTACTTAGTTGCATGCCATTAACTAGTAAGGACGATTAAGGGCCACCAAGGATCGAAAAGGACGACAAAGGACTACAACATTAACTAGGAAGGACGACTAAGGACCACAAAGGACTACAATATTAACTAGGAAGGACGACTAAGGACCACGAAGGACTACAAAGGACTACAGGTCTTTGTCCATGCTGCTTACAATGAACAAACATTAGATAGTGCTTTATTGCTTAAGGTCTTTAAAATTCAAAACCTTAAAGAACCAACGATACCAAGGACCAAGCAACTAGTAGACAATGCTTACCTGCTGAGATTCCTTACAATTAATGACCTCAAAGAGCCAATAACATAGGAAGTGTTTAGTTGCTATACAAGATTAGAGCAAAGGACCCAAAGGAACAAAGACACATATGTTTCTTTGAATAAAGCACAGGAGGCTCTAATCACTCATCCATAGTCTTCGCAGCGTTGTCAGAAGGAGTCAGGATTCCTTGGCTCCTTACATCGTAAACCATCAACGACTACAAAATTCCAAAAAAGCACCTACAGCACAATGTGTTGTGGTTCAGCACATAGGTGCTTAAAGTCCTGAAGGTTCAACCACTTTTAAGTACCTGGAGACTGAAAAGGACATGTGGCAGCCTCCGAAACCAACAAAAGAACGACCCTAGCCGCTAGTATGCAAAAGCAGCCACCAGTTCTACAATGCTTTGGATCTAATGAATACCATGAACCACAAAGGGCTTAAATCCTAAGATACAAGTGCTCACCTGTCCACATGTAATCATCAACTGAAGAGGAGGAGCGTGTCAAAATTGAAGCTTACTTGGGATAACTATAGATAGTGAATTGCATGCTCAATGTACAACTTTGGCGCAATCCACTTCCTGACAATGTCCTTGCGATTAGGAGAAACTGTCGTTTCTTCTTCCCAGAACTTGGTGACAATTTTCTATACTTCATCCATGATTGCACCAAAGCGGTTTCTTTTCTAATCTCTAAGCCAAAAAACATCTTCAGTACTATCTAGAAGCACTCTCCTTGTGAGTGCCTTCTTGATGTTGTGCTGATCTACTCCAAGTAACCTTGCCACCCCCCTCTGACTCCAAATTCCTAGTACAACAGCTAATGTAGTGACAATGTTTTTGGCAAGAAGCGATTTAGCTTTCCAAAGTCCTACTAAGTGCGCTTGCATACCGTCTTTGAGACTACCGAGGACCTCATGTCCCAACTTCACCACTCTTTGATCCCTCAAAAAAGGTGGTACCATTCCTTTAAGCACTGCTTGTCCTAAAAACTTCGTGATGGTCAGGTGCTAAACCTCAATATCGTGATTTTTTAACTTTTGAGCTGCATACAAGCTAATCTCTTGAGCAAGACGAGCACTAGTCTTGTGTTCTTTTTTCTGACCGGAACTTAGGATACTGGGGTCTCCATTTTCGCTTTGAACTACAATCAATTGATTCAATTCTACTACATTTTCGCTTCCACAACATTTTGCAATTCAGATTTCTTTGCACGACATCTGCGAGTCTTCTCTCGATTGTCAACTTTGCATTTCTCTGCATACCAAACCCGATAATTGGGGCCTATTATGAAGAAAGGTGCACATTTTGTAGCGAATTTAGAGCCAGTGGTTTGTTCAAACTTGACGGAATTAGTAGTGGACTCTTCTATTTGGACAATTAGAACTCAATTCTTCTACAAAGTAACGCTCAATCAAAGAAGCCAAAACCAATTTAAGAGACTTCAAAGACATCCTTGCACACGTCCCTCATGCCATAGACACTACAATGTCAAACCTTTACCCTAAACTCTAAATCAAAGGTGTTGCATCTGTAATGCTAAATCCTAAAAACACAAGTTCAAGGCTTTGTCGCAATGGTAGAATAAAACCTTCTTGGGTCATGTCTTCAACCAGGAGAGAAGCACACAGTGGTCTGCCGCCAACGACATTTGCGTACAACAACCTCCGATGCACATGGTTGCATAGTCGGTTCCCATAAAACTTGGTTGACAATCCTATCGTGCATATGAAGAAGACGGGCTGCTTTCCTTGCTGAAATTGAGTGGGAATCCAAATTATTCTCTAAAGCCTGCAGACGGCACTCTTGTGAGCTCTAAGGCGGCGTCCAAAAAACTTCCTCCTTTGTGGATTCAACCTCATCATCACAAATACACTTCAAAAATTCCCAAACTGTTGTACTCACTCATTGCCATGCTGCACCTAGACGGCGTGAATTGGGGCCACCATATACAACGGAGGCAACATTCTTTATATTTTCTAAACCCTAGACTGCCAATTTTGGAGAAAGACAAGTGTAAAGTACACTGAACCTTACGCGCTTCAACGTCGTGTGCACAACGTAAACCCTAAACCCTAAAGTTGCAACATTCAACTTCTTAGAATCAATGAAGGAAGATCATTGTTGCAGGTTGCAACAACCAAAAAGTTGCATGCCTCGATGCATTCTAGAGAACTCTAGACTCCCAACGAGCAACAACTTTGAAAAAAAAGGATTCTTAGCTTCCTACCAAGAATTTCAACATGGCAACAACCGTTAGGAGCAAAAGGAGCGTCTGCTGTAATGGGCAGTTATGAGCGGATCTTCATGTTCATCAGAAACTGCAATTAGAGATCCTAAATTCTCCTCCACGGATGTTCAATTGCTGCTTTCATTCACTCCTAGTACCAACCTTTCATCCATCTTCATTCTTCTCTTCAAGGAACTAAGGACCAAAAGGGCTGGTTACACACAATTTTTTGTCCTTAATCTATTTTGTCACTTTGTCAAATACCACCATTTCTTGAAATAAGGCACATGTATAATGTTTGCATATGGTAGTTAAAAAAAAATAAAGAGAATCTAAAATTGTGCCTCTTCAAATTTGAAATTTAACTTTCCAAAAGGAATGGTTATGGCCCGAGTAGGGTTGTCTTGTCTGACAGATTTTTGAGTTTAGGTGTTGTGTATGACGTCTGACATCGTGTGTCGCGTGTCACCAAGTGTCAAGTTTACTTGACATCGCGTCGCGGAGGAGTAAAAAAATTTACCCCACGGTAAATAGATTTTGCCTACGTGGCAGGGCTTCGGAACTGACATGGACAACCAACGTGGATGACTGCGGGTGCGGGCGCATGCAGGTCTGCCTTGGGCGACCTCAGGTGGAAAAATTGACCTCATGAGGCGATTGTAGGTTTTGGGTTGAAGGTGACTTCGGGTGAAGGGATGACCTT
This sequence comes from Rhytidiadelphus loreus, assembly GCA_947034895.1. NCBI lineage: Eukaryota > Viridiplantae > Streptophyta > Bryopsida > Hypnales > Hylocomiaceae > Rhytidiadelphus > Rhytidiadelphus loreus. Next base: position 65,623,437 of record OX344763.1, on the reverse strand, counting down.
AGGTGGAAAATATAGAGGCGATTGTGAGTTTAGGGTTGAAGGTGATTTCGGGTATAGGGGCGACTGTGGGTCAGGGGCACTAAGGCAACTTCAAGATTAGGGGCAATCGCGGCTTTGGATACTGAGGGCGACCTCGGGTCCGAGAAGTAGGGGTGACTTCGGGTTATAGGGCGATTGCGTGTGGGAGCAGCAGACGGCAACCGCAGGTTCCAGGGCAATCTCAAGTGAGGGGAGAGGACGACCTCGGGTGCAGGTTCAGTTTAGGATTTCAGTTTGGCATATTCAGTCTTTGAAGTAACACGTCACAAAGGAATTCTATAAGCGTAGAATTAGGTGCTATGTTATATTGGGGTTTACAATTTATAAGTGCAAATAATAGAGCCCATGAAATGTAAATTGGACAGAACTTCTCTAATTCCAAAAAGTCATCCAATATAAGACCCTAATAATAATATCAACAACAATTATATTAATAAGTCGTCCATATTGCTTTGAGGTGGACTTCAAATGTAGTAGTACTTGCATTCCACTTCTATAACCTCGTTGCAGTCATCATCTAACTACTTAACAATTAGAACTCAACATATAATTTAAAACCGGTAATCTGTCCTTCACTCTAATATGCTCATATGCTTGATGAGGCACTATAAAATCCTTACACATCAGGATGAAGGCTTAAAGCTTAAATTACAAAGATTTGCTACCAAACATACAAGCTAAAACCTTATAACTATAATTATTGTCTACTTGTCTAGTACTCTAGTCACCAGGCGTGAATGTGGAATCACTCGGCTCCTCATCAACATTAGGGTCTGTATCTTTGTAAGACTCTTTGATACTCCTGTTGTCGCTGGAGCTCTCGATTTCATCATCTTCCCTTGTTACTACTTCAATATGTACCTCACGCTCTACCTCTGAGTTCAGATTTCGAACTTCTGTATCTATACCACGTAAGCCTTTAGTTTGCACAAGTCATTTCGTTAGCCTCAAGGCATCCGTAGTTCCATCCATGTTGGATGTAGGGTGTCGCCCTCCTCTACTTGATTGTCCAACATTCTAGGTGGAACATCCCGCTCCAATGGTACACCGTTGGACAATTTGAGTGGGTCGTTTAGGGTTTCGAGGTCCCCTCTCGTCAACCCTCCTAATACGCCTTCTCTGGCCTCTATTGTACGCCCCTAGATTCTTAATGATGATTCGCTAGAGCCAGACACGAATGAAGGTTGAGTGGGTTGTGGAGCTGAGCCGTAAACCTCTTCATCAATCATCCGTAGAACACCTCCATGCACCGGTGGCCTTATTGGAAGGCTTGGGATAGACCTCTTCACTGTTGCCACATTTATAGTCGTCTCTGGATTCAACGGCACATTCCAACTTCGATTCATAACATTTGCCAATAGCACATCATCATCATCTGTAGTAACAGTTGTTCAGAGGGTAGATGCGTTCAATACAACGGGATTTGGTATTCCCTCGTGTACAACTTCATTGACTTTGATGGCCTCTTCTTCATGTTCGCTTCTCATTGGAACTTGTGCAGTGCTTTTTAAATTGTGGGCCATATTCGGAGGCAAACTAGTTGATATTGGAGATCTAGCTTCTTGCTCTACGGGTGCCATGGAAATAGGTACACCTTTGTCGTTGTTGTCGAGGGTGCTTTTCCTCCTCTGTGATGCATGTGCCGGCAAAATTGTATCTGTAGTGTGCACGACGTTCTGCGGTAGACTGCGTACAGGTGAATTTCCAGAAGAAACATACCCATCGTCACTAAAGTCAAATGTATTCCCGTATATTGGTCGTGGAGGACTAGGTGGGGGCCAAACCATTGCATTCCAAGGATTGTTGTGCAACCGATCCTCTTCATCCCTGCGATTTTGGCGTTCTCTCATAAAATCAGGAACAACCTCGTCTTCTTCCCTTGAAGACAAAGGCCCATCACGCTTGTCCTCATCATCTCCATCTGCAAGCATCTGGTCATAAAAAATGGCTGGGTTGTGTCCACATTTCTGACGTTCAAGTTTGTTGTTCGCGTAGATATACACCAATGTCTCCACCTTTGTCGTGGCCAAGTAGTTTCGCACTTTATTGTACACAAAGGAATACATGCTCCAATTCCTTTCACACGAAGATGCGGAGCACGTCAAACCAAGAATTCTCTTTGCAATTTTTGGAAGAGCATTGCCCCCTACACGATTCCACCATTGATGAGGCAATAATTGACATTCAATGATATCGGAAGCCTCATGTACAGGATCGAATGCACCTGTTTTTTCCTCAAATTGTATTAGCTCCTGCATTGCTTCCACCACTGACACGTTCAATGGTACGCTCAGTGTTTGTATGACTCGATTAAAAGCTCCCTTCTCGTAGTCATTGGTATGAATAGCCTCTACGTCACTCAAGTATGGATTTAGTAGTGCCCCCGCATAGTGTAGGTCAGTAATCATCAACTTCCAACGAGCATCTCGTATTGTGTTGCCACCACTAGATCAAGGAAAAATGGAGCATCCTTGAGAGAATAAACGTGCTCCTTCAAGGTTGTCATCATTACTAAAGCTTTCGGCATTGCCGGGACTTTTCCATCAAAATGACGAAGACAAAGCAACACGGGCTCTACCATATGTAGGAAATTGTTGCACTGAACCCAGAACTCTTTTGAATGGATACCTTGCCTTGCAAGTTTGGCCTTGCCCATAATGAAATGTCCATTTCTACGGTTTTGCAAACTCAACTCGAACGTCATGTATGTCTGGTCCAATGTCACGTTGTGCACTGCTTGCTTGTAGTCTATCAAACGATCAATCATCAAGAAATTTGTGGCAAAACGTGTTTTGCTTGGAAGTCTCAACACTTTGTTTGGTGAAAATCTCCGAAACAACGCCAAAGTATGTTGGTATATCTTGATGAACTTCACAATTGACGAAGCCTTTTTTACCAACTCCTCTATCCTTTGATCCTTTGCCTAGTCTTCTAAAAGTAAGTCCAAAATGTGTGCCACACAACCTTGCCTATAAATGTGAGGGTACCTTTCTTCCAACTTTGCCATCGCCTCCGTCATAACTACACTATTGTCCGTACACAATTGCACAACATTGGTAGGACCAACTTCCTTAATGTATCGTGCCATCGCCTCCGTCGTGTAGGATATATCCTTCTTCTCCCCAATACTATCCACTGATCCCAAAAAGACATCCTCGGCGGGACACACCAACATTATATTCAGTAACGGCCGCAAATTAGTATTAGACCAACCATCTAAACAAATTGTTGCTCCATACTCACTTATTGAAACCCTCGTCCGCTCGGAGACCATGGCTTGAACCGATGCCTTTTTAATGTCTATCACTTTTGTGCGAACTGCATTATACAATGGCGGTTGGTACATGAATCCTGCTACTGCAGTTTGTTTAACAACATTCATAAAGGCCAGGTGGCGCACAACGTTGAATGCAATGTTTGCCTTGTAAAAGAAAGAAGCCCACAAACTATCCAACTCTTGTCTGTGGCCTATCTGTAATGACTCATCCATGCTTCTTTGCCGAGAAACAGATGGCGTGTTCCTCCTTCTCTCAAGCGTTGTTCTAGTAGAATCTATTGAATCAGGCGTAGGAATTGGTCTTGCATTTGATTCAAAAGGATTGAGAGACCCTTCTTCTTCGACATCCAACACGGGTGCGACAAGAGACTCTACAACAATAACTGGTGTATCATGTCTGGTCGATGCATCATACATCTCTTCGTAACTCATGGACCTTGGAACTTGACCCTCGCTAGTTCTAAACTTTTCTCGAACAATTCTAGGGATTTCTTTACAACGCTTCGATGTAGTTGAGCCGCCATAGCCAAAGTGAATCAATGCTCTCTTCCGTACAAATGCTTTGCTCCACCCACAAAACACGCATTTTCGAGCATGGGGGGAATTATTAGTTGGGGTGCACAATACTAGCCAAGGGTCCCAATCCTTCTTGGACCTCCGCATATCATTCATGGCTCCCCCCCTCCCAATACCTTGTCCAGCCATGTAGTAGATCAACATTGAGTCTTCAAAGAAAATGACTACAGTAATCACACTAATACTATGGAAGATGTGATGACAAAGCAACCCGCTTAGAGTGGTCTTCTAAACCCTTCTAAACACGGTTGTTGCCCTCCAAAGAAGTCAAACGTCCGCATGAAGCCTCTTCGAAGGTCCAAGACAAGAGTTTTATCAACAAAGCCAGGGAGATAAAACAAGGGGTATCCTTAGACCTTTATACAACACAACTCCTTGATTCCGTGGTCGCCCTATGAGAGAATGCGGGTCCAAGAACTTGAAATAAGTCTGGTGAAGGGCGACTACGAATGATGGGCGATTACGGGTCCAAGATTGGGCGACAACGGGTCCAGGACAGGGTTGACAGGGCGTCCGGACGTCCAGAGTCCGCGGACGCTGACCCTAGGACGTCTTTTGACATACCTGGCGGTAGATGGCGTCCAACCGTTGGACGAGCGGACGGCCGATTCTTCCGACAGAACAGAAGCGGACGGGTCGACGGTACAGGAGCGGACGGCTGGACGGAACAGGAGCGAACGGCCCGACGGATCAGAAGTGGACAGGCTGACAGGGCAGGAGCGGATGACACGACGGAGTAGGAGCGGACGGCCTGACGGAATAGGGGCGGACTGGCGACCGGATGTCTGTCCGTCCGTCGGGGCCCGTCCGCTTTTGACGGTGACCGTGCGATGTGACGGACGCCGATTTTCCACCGCTCGATCTTGCCGTCCGATGCTCCCGTATGTGGATTCATGCCGCCCGACTGCATAAATAGTAGAGAGCACGGCTTATTTTGCCACAATCGTTTCCCTTGCGGAGTGGGTGATCTAGTGCCTAAGGCTCTGTGCGCCTCTTCCGTTTTGGTGTGCAAATGATTGTGATCGAACCCTAAATTGTTTCAAGTGTAAGTACGAATCATTAATCATTTAAGCAAGCTTACCATGCCTTGCGATAACAAATCAAAGTCCAGTAAGAAGGGCAAATCCCAAGACATAAATTGGGATGATTGGGAAAACCAAATGTGCGTAGCTGAACCAGGATGGGAAGAAGAACCCAAAAAATCTTGAGACTGCACAACGTGCAAGAAGTATATCAAAATGACGCACCTCTCCAAAATGTAGTCAAGAGAACGCGTAGAGGTGTAAGTTTGCCGTTGGGAAGGACAAATTTCCACATGCCAAAGCAAACACTTTGTTCATCGATACGAGGAAGTTACACGTTCAGCTCAAATACGGGACTCCAAACCGAATTTAATGAACTATTCCAATATGACCATGGTTTGGGCGGAGATTGTACTCTACAAAGATGTAGATTGGCGCACAATTTACGGAAAAGATGTTACCTACTTGAATCGCAGTGATGCGGTACTTTATACCAGTTGGATTGGACCGAGCAATTGCATGCCAGAGTGGTCTAATCGAGGCCAGTTTGGATTTCCACCGGTTATATTGCCGGATGCAGAAGATGAATGGTCAGGTGATGATGATGAGAAAGACACTCCAACACCCGTGAGGATGGAAGAGAGGCACAAGCGTACAGAAGATCAAGAGGACATTCAATACCAACAAGAAATGCGAGAGGCAATGCAAAGAAGCCTAGAGGACCGTGGTCGACAATATGGCCATCATGGGGTGTACAGACCCGATCGTGGTGCATATGGCTCGCAAGATACGCGAAGTATTTCACACTACGATAATGACCCTCAAGGGGGTTATCACAGCTCAAGGACAAGCCACGGAACCACGCATGATTTTGAAGGTAACCAGGGAGACTCCCAATACAACTTTACGTCTACTGGAGGTGGTTCTCATGAACCTCAAGGAGGCCCTTTTTATGGCGGTTCAACTCAAGGAGCATCTACTCACAATGATTCAATTCCTCCTCCAACTTTTGGAGGTCCATACCAAGGACATTATGGACAAGCAAGTGGGCAAAACAGATATGGAGACGACTACTATGGCGGAGGACCATTTCTCAATGTTTATAGGTCTAGTGGTACAGGCCCAAGCCAAAAGGATGACACCGAATCAGAATTTGAGTGAAGTAGATTGGACTATTGGACTATTGGACATTTGTAAGATTGTAGTTGTTGTCTCACAATACAATCAAGTCATTGTAATCTCTTGCCACATGATATAGAAAGTGACAAGCACGATACAAAGATGTTGGCTCTTAACAAATAGTATTTTTCTATTTGTAAATTATGAATAAAATATATTGTAATTAAGCCCTAAAGCCCTATGGATGTTTTTTTGAAAAATGGATTTGTTCGGACCACTTCTACTTTATATACCGTAGAAAAACATAAACATCAATTTTTTGGGGGAATTTAAATAAAGTATGTTGTACATAACTTATTTGAGAGCATGGCGCCAAAATTTCAAAAATTTTGACCACATGGATTGAAAGATATGGCATTCTAAGCACTACATTTGAAATAAAGAACGCCTTTAATCTCAGACAAAATTTGAGTAAAGAATTTTTTACAAATTAAAATCTGCAATTTTGGTTTTATTTACAAGACCACAACCCAATTATGCTTTGGATTTTTAATTTCATTTAGGGTTCTAGAATAATGAACGGAAAATTGATTCAAGGAGTTTGGCACTTAAGCTTCTCCTAAACAAAATCAACTTCACAAAACAACATATTGTATAATGGTATTATTTCAATACAAATGGTGTTGTTACTTTGTTGCCCCCCAATGAAAATTTGGGGGATTCTCTTGCATGTGCCATGTACATTTACATGATAGATCATACAATTTAGCACACCACCTTGCCAACCTAGGTGGCTAGGTACCCAACAATCCAACATCAATGATACATCAAGAAGAAGAACTCCAAGTCTACATTTCTCATCCACCCGAAGAAGATGTTTTGTATATAAATAGTTTGTGTTCCGAAAAATACAAAATGTTCAAAACGGAAAGCCAATTTCACATATATTGGCATACATTGATGGTGCATATATATTCTATAGTTAGCACACATAGTAAGTAACGTACATCCTCACCGATACATTTATCGTTTACTTCTATAATCTATAGTACTATGTAGCACACTCATATACTAATATGAGTGACGGAAGTGGCCATCTGGTATAGGCCAATTGTAAGAATTAGTAAATTGTTGGATGATTTCGGAAAAACTTCTACGCTCCGCAATCACTGGATTGCAAAGGCGATCTAAGTAGAGGTGAAATACCCTTGCCAAATCATGGTGGCTAAACCTCGTATGTCCTTCATTTTCACAATGAAGCGATGTGTAGGCCTCTGACATGCATAGTTTGTTGATCCGTTGAGCTATTCGACCAATGGCATATTCCTCCGATTTACGTGACAAAGTTGGAATCATTTCCACATCCGCATCTTTGCGATGCACGTATGCAATTGAAGGGTCCACCCACCACCTTCGGTTCAAAGTTGCATCCCGATCTACCGCGGATGTGAACGTATACAAAGACTTCATTGGTTCAGTACGAACCGTAGAAATGCCCCAATCGCAAACTCGAATGTAAACACGTGATTCATCCTCAGGAAAGTAAAACATGATATTGTCAGGAGAAATATCATTGTGTAGATGACCTGCATTGTGGACCGCATTCATGATATGCACCAATGCCCATGCCAACTTGGTGCGCTTCTTTCTCCATCGACCAAGACGGAAAGCTTGAATCACCTCTTCGGGCATTGGTCATGAATAAGACAATCGAATGGCAATGTTATCTGGATAATCATTATCGAGGATCAACATTTGCCGCAATGTACCACCATTCCACCAATATGCATATCCTTCATTGTTTGTTGCATGGACAGCGACAAACCGAATAACTCCGTCATGTGGAATCCTCACTGCCATTGATTCGTGTTGGTGCTCCAACTTCGCAAGTTGAGGACGAATCTGTTGTTGATGAGATATCTTTGCAGCAAATTCCCAAAATGACGGAATCTCATGACATCCTTCAATTCGAACCCTGCGAATTGTTGCGTATCCGCCCTTCAAGATTTTGTCATCTTGTAGAATCACCCTTGCTGTGTCTGGTAGTGCTATGAGATGCCGTCGTCCACGTTGCAATTCTACATCTCCCTCATCCGAAGTCCACCAACCCAATGACCCTCGCCAATTCCGTCTCTTTGCAAACGGAGCGCAACAACGAATAAACAAATCAGCTTTGAGAATGACTTGTTCAAAGCTTTCATCACTTGCACGGTGTTCCCTCTCGTATTTTTCTAGGATCACCTTTGCATTCCACAATGCGTCTTGCACCCTGTTCTTCAGAAATTGTTGGAAGCCCTCCTTCTCCATTTCATGAATCCATTCTGGAACGTTTAGAGCATCCGTGAACTTCTGTGTCATATCCATCTTGAATTTGTCTACACATTCCTCTTGGTATCTCACAAATTTAGTGTCAAGAGACATAGTAGTTTCCGCCTCATAAAACTTCACAATGTATTCAATCAAGAATGCTTTGCAAGCATTAGAAGGAAGTTCACGTGCTGAGTCAATATTAGGCACCACATTCTTCCCCTTTGCCGCTCTCTTCAGTCTCGGCATCGTAAAAAGTATGAATTTTTAGTCCCAATTTAATTCATAAAAAATTAAAGTGCACCAAGTATACATAAACTAGAAAAACCGGGCAAAATATAGGCCCCCAAAACCCAACTCCTACCTTCCCTACGAAAGGAGCCAATGGGGGATAAACCACCAAACTCTCCGCTCTCTCTTGCAAAGCACAAGGGGGATGGCAAAAGTGAGAGCAGATGGGCCGTCCGCACCCCCTTATATGAGGCGGACAGCCTCGAAGTCTGCATGAGCGGACGGACCCCAAAGCGGACGGCCAACGGTCCGCCTCGCTTCGGCCGTCTGATCACACGGACGGATCGGCAGTCCGCTTCATCGGACGGCTAGAACAGACCGCCTAGGCGGACGCCGACTCCGCAACCCGGACGGCAGTGCCGAAATCGCGGACGGCAGCCTGCAGCACGCGGACGGGGATCAGCAGGCGGACGGCGGCTCCGATGGGCGGACGGCTGCGTGGGAACGGAGGACGGCGGGGTCCGCCTAAGCGGACGGGGGAGGGATTTTGAAGTGCATTCCGCCCAAATTGGTCATTAGGGCCTTAGGGGTCTTTGAATCCTTGATGTCACCAACTGGCAGGCCCTCTAGTTCAATTTCATTTTTAATGAGGTTCCTTTGTGCCAATGGCGCTGGGATTTCATTTGATCTAAAAATTAAAAAATAAATAAAAAATGGATGTGTGAATTTAGGAATTATCTAAAAGATTCACATATTTTAGTATGTTGTTTTTACGTGCATGCATTGAGTTTATAATTTTCTCTTATTTTCTAGGGATGGAATTGAGTTTCCTATGAAATAAACTTTTAAATGAAATAAAGAATTTAACACATGGTGATTTAATTCTACTTATTCGAACTTCGAGAAAAAACTTAAAGCTTCTCATTGTCCAAATGAAGCTACGAGGTTTGTTTCTTGTATGTCAACACCTCATAAAATGGTCATTTCAAAACCAAAGACAAAAAATCTTTTAAATGGTATTCTGGGTTTAGGGGATATTAGGGGCTCACAAAGGTTTTGATACTCTAGCATGAAAATGTGTGGAAGTAGATTTCTAGAAGTCTCCCCCCCCTTTGAGTTGAATGAATTTATTGATTTCAAATGTATTGATTTCCATTCTTTAAAGAATCAGAAGGTGCCAAAATATTAGCGCCAAAAATATCAAGTTAAATTAATTCTAGTATGAAATTATAACTTGCTCAATCACTAGGGTGGGACAACGTGCTATGAAAATAGTGCATACACTTGTCTTCTTATAACCTCACAAGTCCATGGTCATTTCACTCTCCAAGTTCATGTGCACACTACTAGGCATTCAAGCAAATTTTTTAAAGTCTAAACATCTACATGGTTAGGTGTTGCAAGGACAAATGTTTCTTTCATTGTGGATACTAAAAGGCCATGTTTTTTTTTCATACGTACAACACACTTTGAATGGCTTGGGCACTCAAACCCCTAAAAGATTTGATCCATTGGAAAATGAATCAACTTTGAATATTACATGAATTGGACCTTCGGAATTGTTTGCAATTCAATAACTCCTTTCCATTTTGTTATTAGTTCTATTTGGAATTTTGGAGGGCATATTTGTTTATCCAAAATCAAAGACAAAGGATTGTGATTGTCACCCCCATTTTGACAACGAAAGGCCTAAACCCTATACCCTAAACCCTAACAAGGATTTGGAGGCATTGAATTAGTCAAAATACTACCTTTGAGTCGTTGGATTGCCTTGACATTTATGAAAACCAAGTCAATGCTTCGAACATTGAAACATTCCTTCATCAATGAGCACCCGGTACTAGTACAACATCTCTACATTCCCAAATGAAAGAATCCTATGCTTCTGAAAATCAGGAGAGGACTAGAGGACTCAAGAGGGTGAAAACAAGGCCCAAACTCTCCAAAGTGTGCTTGGGCGGACCTCGGGGAGGGAAGGGCGGACGGCAGCGTCGGAAAGGCGGATAGCAGCGTCGGATTTGGAGACGAATGGGTCGTCCGATACAGTGGACGTTGGGGTCCGCTTCGCGACGTTCGGGGGAGGTTTGGTGGCGAACAATTTTAGGTTTGGTTTCGGACGGCTATAAGGGCAGATGACCTTCTTGTTTTTTCTCACTTCCCTCTCCTTCCTAGGACTCACAACCGTGTTGGATGTGCTACTGTTGCTTCATTGTGCCAGTTGCTCCTACATGGTGGAGAGGTGGGGTCATTCATCTTTCAATATTGGTTCACATACAAACATTCATTAAAACTTGGATGGATTGAAGACACGTACTTTTGGTGACTATTTAAATTCAATTGGAGACAAGTTCAAGTTGACAACCATGAGTGGTCAAGGCGTTGAAGGTAGTAGTGTATTGACCGGCGGAGGTGACAATAGTAGGAGGCCTAAACCAAAGGGGACTGCCCATGAGCTCCACTATGAGATTTTAGATGATTCCAACATCAAAGCAGAGGGTGGTTGGGAAGTGCAGGAAGTGGAACATTGGTCCTCTAAGACGTGCAAGAAGTATGTGAAGATGTACCACATCGACAAGTTGTGGCCTAGGGAGGCCCACATCATCCATACTCGTGGTTTTTGTTGCAAACCAGGGAATTGCAACAATGCGCATTTCATTCATCGAGCACATGGCGGGCCCTCTTCGGGGATAAAGCAATGTCCAAGGGATATATAAACTACAGCTTGGCTTCTATGGTGTATGCAGAATTGATATTGGCATGCAAGGGGGATTGGAGCACGTTTCCAACGACAACAAATGCTCCACGTGTGCTTGAATGTAATCGGAAAGATATTCCCGATTTGTACAATCTATAGGCAGGGCCAAGTGAGGCATTTAAATCCAAAAGAGAGGTCAAACCAATGACAATGACTATAACCAAGGACGTGGAGGTCACAAGTTCGGCAATGCAATTGGCTTCAACACAAAACCGTACGGCAATGATAGATTTCAAAGGCGAGCATGTGGAGGGCGACGTATTTTTAACTCCTCCAACGGATTTGATATGCACACCAAATGGAACAACAATGGTGGAGCACGTGGCCCCATCCGCACCACATGAACGTCAAGATGATGTCATTGAGGGAGAAGTTGCTAACGCTAATATTGCCATTCAGAATCTTATAGACAACAATGCTTTAAATCATTTGGCAAGTACTTCGAAGCAAATTTTGCCGAAGACACCGAGCCCGACATTGAATCTAAGAGTTGAGGTGCATCCTTCACCTCATCATGGAGAACAATCGGATGGTGTGCTGTCAAATGAGACCATTCTTGGCGGATTTATCGATTCCAAGTATCCACATTTGTCATCTTTGAGGACATCAAAATGGCAAATTGTTCGTCGGATGCCCTCGGTTGCATTATTAGAATCTTTGTGTAAAGGTTCACATTTGTGGCGGTCACACGAAGAACGTTTAAAGAACATGGAGCCCAACAATGAGGATGGCACGAGTAACGGAGGCGCGGAAACCCAACATGAGCCTTCCGAGAGTCAATGGGCTGATTTTGTGGTGACCGCATCAAAATTGTCAGTTACGGCTCAATTTGTAGCTGAAGTCGCTCCAAGGCTGTAAGAAGTTGCAACGGATTTTCCAAATTAGCGCCTGAATTGTTGAGTGGTGCCTTGGACTTTGTAAAGTTCAGCCAATCTATGACACCATTTCTCGACGAGCGTGTTACAGACTTGAAGGTTTTGAGTGAATACCAAGAGGAGATCAAGAAGTATAAGGGTATAGATGTTGAGAATCTTAAGTTGCAAGCAGATGCTTCGAAATTGAAAGAGAAGCTAGAGAAATTGGAGGCTCAATCAAAGCGTCGACATAATACATTGCTTTTCCAAAGGAAGTTTATTGAAGACTTGGAGTACGAAATTGTAGTGTTGAAGAAGAAAATCCGAGAAGGTGAAGTGGATGTTGAGAAGGGAAAGGAGAAAGTGGAGGACATACTAGATGGCATTGAAGAAAACAACAATCCAGATTTGTTATATTTGACCCCCATCGGTAATACTATCTCCACATTCCACGATGCTTCCATGCAAACGGAAAGCAATGAGATCGAAGAATTGAAGCAAAAATTGAACGAGGTCACCCAAGAAAACACGCGTTTGGAGGCCGAGTTGAAACGACTGCAACGGATAGTGTAATTGGATGAATGTATGCCGAAGAGCACTTTGGACTCTCGATGGTTGGCATGGGTGCAAAAACTCGAAGACAAATCGTCTGTAGTATCACGAGCAATGAAAGGGCTACTCAAATTGGCAATGAAGTCGGATGAAAAATGCGATAGCGTGGAGTCCTTTCTTTGGCGTTTGAAGAAGATGTTTGATTTACATCCAACGGGGTCCACCGAAATCACATATTGGGGAGACATGGATGCAATGTTCGAGCGTTTGAACCACACGAAGAAGGAAGAGGTGGCCTCCATTAATTGGACCTTGGAACTAGAAGAAGGTTGAGTCCCTTATCCCACGCTTTTGGCACACATCAAGAAGAATGACAAGACAATGGTGCATGCTTGTGATCCTTCAGCCTTAATATTGGAGGGTCATTGTAGCCTTTGTCGAGTTCATTTTGACCCCGAGGGAGCCCTCACCATGGGCCAATGTCCCCACACTTTCCACGTCACATACATAGTCAGAGCATCCCTTGTTCGTTCAGTTTGCCCCGAGTGTCGTTCTCCCTTGCCTCCTAGGTTCTACGAAATGCTCGGGATCTTAGAAGCTATGCCCCTCGGCCACGAATACAATCGATGGACCCTTCCATTAGACCAAGCACCATTAAAATTCCAAAATTATGCGCATTGGGGAAAAAGTCTAACGTGGGATTCGGTAAATTCTACACATGGGCTATACGAATCATCGGAGATGCCGATAGATTCCTTGGTGTAGATGACCCACGATCGAGAGGTGGAGTTGCGAGCTAGAGGTATTGCCAACGAGGAGGATCGAGAAGTGTTTTGTCGTAGTATGGGGGGCCATTGGAGCATGCAACACCACAAATTCTTTCAATTTCCCGAAAAGGAAGTGAAGAAAGGACTAGATGGCAATTGGATAGAGGTGGAGCCTGCAAAAGAGTTTAATGAGCAATACGGGGATTACAATCACACTTTGCTAGGGAGGGCCCTATTTTTATCAAAGTTGGAGGAAGCTGCAAAAGTTCGTGTCTTTGTGGAACTAGATGGGCAATCAAGCAAAGAAAATTCAATGGTGGAGGTGGTAGGGGCATTTGATAAGAAGATGGGCGAAATCATAATGCATTGGAGGGCATTTTTAGTGGGGGGAGAAGAACCAAAGTGGTTTTCCATGAAAAATGATGATGACATGGTCAACTTTTTGGTAGATAAAGTGGATGCTGCTTTGAGAGCGTTGAAGGCAGAAGACGTGGATTTGACTTCAAAACGGAAGAATAAACGGAAGATTGAAGACGAGGATGACTACTCTCCGGATACCAAACGACACTTTTCTGTAGTAGACATGGAAGCTGCGTCCAGGGGGCCTATGAGTGGTGGAGGTCTTGGTCTCCAAATACGCCGGGCAAGTGCAAGGCTGAAGGATAAAGAGGGTTCGTCACGTCTTTCTGAGGGAGGTAGCAATGATATTATATAGGGTAGTTACACCTTGTTTGTATTTCGATATGACATTATGGAGTGTTGTTTATTTTGAATCTCGAGAGGATTCAATACTATTAATTCACAACACTCATAGTATGCTATGAGTTGTTTTTCATTAATATAAAAGTATGTGGGTTACTCAAATGTTTTTGAATTTACTCTCCTAAGTTTTTGATATTTTATGCAATACTTTTTTGTCAAGTATGATTTTGGACATGCCTATCTCTCAATATAATTTTATCTCATTAATTTTTGAATTCCTAAAATATCACGCATCTCTAAACTAAGTCCCTAAAATTAAAACTTGTAGAATTAGTGAATTAGTCAAAATCCACCAGCCGTCCGCTAGTCCGCCGTTGCCGTCTACTTGTCGTAGCTCGCCGTCCGCGATTCTGTCCCTGCCGTCTGCCTGTCGCAGCTTGTCGTCCACGATTCTATCGCTGCCGTCTGCTTGTCGCAACTTGTCGTCCGCGATTCCATCGTTGCCGTCTGCTTGTTGTAGCTCGCCGTCCGCGATTCTGTCCCTGCCGTCTGCATGTCGCAGCTTGTCGTCCGCGATATTGTCGCTGCCGTCTGCCTGTCGCAACTTGTCGTCCGCGATTCCGTCGCTGCCGTCTGCCTGTCGCAGCTTGCCGTCTGCCTGTCGCAACTTGTCGTCCGCGATTCCGTCGCTGCCGTCTGCCTGTCGCAGCTTGCCGTCCGCGATTCCGTCGCTACCGTCCGCCTATCGGAGGTCGCCGTCCGTGATTCCAACGTTGCCGTCCGCTTGTCGCAGGTCGCCGTCCGCGATTCCAACGCTACCGTCCGCTTGTCGCAAGTCGCCGTCTGCGATTCCGTCGCTGCCGTCTGCATTTTTGTTCTCGGAACCGTTGGGGCTTTAGAAATGTTTTTGTTTTTGCTGCTCAACGGTCATGAGGAATGGGCCTGATTTGAATTCTATGAGTTCTTAGAATTTCAGACTAACAAGCACTCCTGAGAAACTGAACGCAAAGATTTCCAAGGGCTAGGAGCTGCAATTTATTTTGTGTCCCTTGCTTGGTAATGCATAGTTCAATGGACAGGGGGGCTTTGGTTTCCAAGGCTTCATTCACACATTGTTTCTAATATTTTTTACAAATCTTATCCAACGGTTACATTTTTAATTTGAATCCAATTTACGGAATCGGAGGTGATCACTATGAGCAAGGATTGGTCTTCTTGGTATGGCTTCCCGGAGGTTGGTAAAGTGCAATGCCGGTTTTGCAACTTGGTGTTTGCCAAGAAAGTAAGCCGGTTGTTTAGCCACTTAGGATACCAAGGCACATCGGGGGCTCGTGACAAAGGAATTAGCCTTTGCGCAAAAATGACATCTCAAGTTCGAGCTTTATTTTTGGGTTGCCAAGGGGCGATCCCACGAAGATCGTCTCTAAACAATGTGGATGGCAGTGGCACACCTATGGCTATGCGGGAATGCGATAATTCAAATGGAAGAAACATGGCACGGTCTACACATTCCGACTCATGCACTGCACCGAAGGATTTGGATCCATTGTCTTCTGAAGTGAACCTCAGTACACAAAGATCAAGTGAACGTGGTACTCCGCGGGGATCAAGTAGTAGGCCTCTGATTAGTCAGAAGCAAAGTAGTCTGGTGAATGGATTTGAAGAAGCAAATAAATGCAAGTTGAATGCGGTGTGGGCCAATTTCTTTTATGCTGCAAACATACCATTTAATGTTGCTAGGAACCCAGCATTCAAAGAAGCGGTGAAGCGAACCGCCAAGCTTCAACGGCCTTATATCCCACCGTCTTATCACGACTTACGCCATAAATTGCTTGACCAAGCAAAGGCAGACATTGAGGTCAATCTCCGAAAGCAGACCGAACACAACATTAGGAAGTTTGGAGCAACATTGTCTATTGATGGATGGACGTCGGTTACGAATCGGCCGTTGATAAATGCCATGCTTGTGTCTTCTGCGGGTGAGCAATTTCTGGGAGCGGTGGATACAATAGGGCACAAAAAAAATGCAACATACTTGGCTGGCATACTTGAGAGATTCATAGAACAAGTAGGTCCCAACAATGTGGTGCAAGTGAGTACAGATAATGCGTCAATGAACCCTGCAGCATGGAATTTGATATCTAGTAAATATCCCCACATTTTTTTTCAAGGTTGTGTGGTGCATGCCCTCAACTTGTTGCTGAAAGATTGGGGGAATGAACAATGGATTGAAGAGGTCGTGGAAAATGCCCGTATCGTGGTGAAATTCTTCAAGAAGCGGCACATGCCACTTGCAATATTTCGGAAGTACTCACCGGAATATAATTTGTTGATGGCGGTGGAAACAAGGTTTGCTTCTAATTACAACATGATTGGGCGCATGTTGAAGGTCAATGGGAAGTTGCAACAAACGGTGATGGACCCGCAATGGGATGAATACGCAAGGAAGTTTGGGCGGAACTCCAAATCCCGCAATGAATGTCGGATGGTGAAGAAGATAATTTTGAGCGAGCATTTTTGGCGCCGTTGTCAGAATTTCAAGGACTTGTCGGCTCCCGTTGTAAATGGTCTACGTGACTTGGATGCAAAGAGGCCATGCATGGGCAAGGTGTTGCATATAATGAGGAAATTAGAGAAACATGTTCTCTCTTTAGATAAACCGCCTTTTCGTTTGTCTTCAGACCTCGCCATCCCACTAGTGCAACCGTATTATGCCCGACGGGAATTGGTGGAGACTGATCTACATTATGTAGGAGCTTTGTTGAACCCCTACCTTCTTGAAGATCAAGAGCTAGCCGACGACCAAGATGCAATGGATGCATGCAAGCATGTTCTAATGAAAATTTTCAAACAAGGGGAGTATGCCTCAGTTGGGAAAGAATTTGTAGCCTTCCGCCACAGGGAACCTCCATTTCACAACATGTTGAACCCAGACGAGCAACAATTGTCGACGCACGCTTGGTGGGATTTTGAAGGTGTGTGTGGGAAGCTCATTGCTCCAATCGCTAAGAGGATTTTGGCCCAACCGGTATCTTCGTCTTCATGTGAACGAAATTGGAGTAGCTATTCATTTGTTCACAACAAATTTCGAAACAAGTTGAAGCCCCAGAGAATCCAAGATTTGGTGTATGTGTATACCAATTCCAAAGTCCTTTCTGCATCAAAGGAAAACGATGAGAAGAAGTGGTACACCGAGAACGTGGAGTCGGAAGATTCTATGTCGGAGGACGAGCGTGATGAAGATGGTGAAGATGGTGATCCTCTATTCGATGATGAAGATGCTATAAACGATGACATCACCAATTTGGATGATGAACCGCTCCAGAGCCCAAATCGGAACAATGAAGATGGGGATAGAAATGCGGAAGACATTTACAACTTTCCATTGGATGAGGACAATTGTGAATATGATGAAGGTGGCCCTTCTATAGCTAAATTTGTAGATGGAACCGGGTTGCTGACTAGCGAAAGGATTCTAGCAAATACGGAGGACACTCATGCGCAAATAGTGGAGGAAAATGAGGCAATGTTTGTCAATGATTGCATCCCCCAAATAGATGAAGTGATTCCAATTCTCGAGAGTCTATCCATGACAATGGCACTTGTAGAAGAAAATCCTGAAGTCAATGACATGGGAGAGTGTGGGGTGAAGTCTGACATGAATGTGGATAATACAAGTGATGAATGTGTGGAAGTACCATCGAATGTAGATGTACGTGTGACGGAGTTTGGTCGCCCAATGCTAGTTCACAACGTCGAAGACCAGAAGCAAATTGTGCAAGATCTCCAATTACGACCACGTAGCGATCGTCCATCAGCACTACATACAAGAGGTAGTACAACTTTGAATGGTCCCGGAAGCTCAAGATTTGGGAAACAAGTTGAACAACATTTGAGCAGTCCGACCGGAATGCACCTTTGTGTCAATCCAGATCCATTCACTTTATCATGTAACGATGATGAGAAGGACGAGACATTGGCATCAATGTTTGGTCAACGTTCTGGCCAAACAAAATGTGATTCATTCAAATCGTCTGATGGAACATTGCAGCAGATGAATGGAGCAAAGATACCCAATCATGGAGGATCGCAAGTAAGACCACCAATGGTGAAAGAGTCCCACAAAGCTCGAAATAAAAGATTAATGGAGGCTTTTGCAATCTCCCCATCAAAGAGACAAAGTCTTGGTAAAACCCCTCTTAATGTATGTCAACCAATTTCATCGAGGAAATTAAAACCGATTCATGGCCTTAAAGAAGGCATAGGAAAGTCTATACTAAGAGCCAAACAGGAGCAGAGGAAGGGCCGACCAACAAGGTCAGTTGCATCCAAGCAAGTACAAGGAGGGGCAATTGTACAATCTTTATCAAAGGATAAGGAAAAGTCAGACAACGATGAAGATAAAGATTCGGGATGGGATACTAGAGGTCATAGTAGCGGGGCAAAGGTGAAAGGAGATAGTGATTACCAGCCTCATGGATGAAAGGGATGTATAATTCATTATTCAAGTGTTCATGATGAATTGTTACATGGAAGCATGTAATGGCAATTTATTTTTTGAGCCTATCATTGTAATGCACATGAATTTAATGATGTTCAAAATATCATCAAGGTTTTTTTGTTTTTCAATAGTCAAGCACTATTGACTGAAATTACATTGTGTGCATCACTTTCTGGATCAAGTATTACCTACAAAAATGTAATAGTATAATGCATCAAATTTGGCTTCATGTACTATTGTTTTATGGATGTCCGCCCGTTCGCGCCGTTCGCGGCTTCCGTCCGCCATCCGCGCGGACATGTCCGCTGTCCGTGCCTTTCGTCCGCCGTCCGCACGGGCATGTCCGCCCGTCTGTCCGCGGCTTCTGTCCGCGCCGACCGCCGTCCACGCTGTTCGCCCGTCCGCCCGTCGATCCGTCCGCCGACCGCACTGATCGTGCCGACTACGCCGACCGCCCATCCGCGTCGTCCGAACAGCCAACGGACACCGTCCACATCGTCCGCACGTCCCGAAAATGTGGATGTCTGGACGTCCGGACGTCCAAAAAATGGACGTGATTTTGCCCCGGACGTTGAAATTCGTCAACCCTGGTTCAGGAATGGGAGACTGCGGGTCCAAGTATAGGCGACTGCGGGTCTAGGAATATGCGACTGCGGGTCCAATTATACGCGACTGCAAGTCCAGGAATACGCGACTGCGGGTCTAGGAATGGGCGACTTCGGGTCTTACTGGTGACCGTGGGTCCTCTATGAGGTAACAGAGAGGCCTTGCATGGGATGGAGAATTAACCCCTTCATTGCCTCAGTCAACTTAGGTTTGACAAAAAAGCCCCCTATGTTGTGCCAATTTTTTTGGTAATTCTTGCATTGCCCTAGAGTAATTTGGGGCCTCTGATTGCATCTATGAATTCAGAATTTCCAAAAAAAATTAAGCCTTGAAAATAAAAAATTCCAGAGTTTGCCCTGGAGGGACAATGAGGGGGCCAATTTTCCTTGGCCGTGACAACTGCTCTGAACTTCAATAACAAGTTCTTTTCTAATCTGACAAGTTTTGAATTGTCCTTTTTTTTAATTCTCTTTTAACCCCTAAAGTCCCAAGCTCATTTTTCTACCAAAATTCCTAGAGTATTCAAGTATTCACAATTCTGCAAACATAAATAACCAAAAATTCATATCTATATTTATGTGTTCTTATCAAGGAATTACATGGAATTCAATGTACTTGCATTGGAATGTTCAAAATGGATAATATTCTTTTATATATACATAATATGGAATATACATAGTCTTCAAAAATGTACTAAAAAGAAAAATCATTCAACATCCATTTTGCCCTTTTCTTTGCGGTCATGAGCCTCACGTTCCATCTCATACAAGACTTTCCTACCTTCCAACATCAAAGTCCTAAGGTATCGGTCATCCTTCTACAACTTCTCTGCCAACCAATATTTCTTGAAAGATTTTTGGAACTTCAAAAGCGCTTGTAGTGTATCCTAATGTTTTTCCAATTTTGGATCCAAGGACAAAGAAATCCCAAACTTCTTTTTCAAGTCAGCTACTTCCGTAAGAGACAATGCCTATTTAGTAGTCATGTCTTTCCAACCACACATTTCTGCAACACGGTCAAAGGGGCTTTGTCCTTTAATGCTTTCAAGAAATTTAATCTTGATCGTGCTTCTTCCACCCCTCGTTTCTCGAAGTCTGCCTGATCTTCCTCCAACTTGCATGCTTCCATAATTTTGGCAAGCCGTTCTTTGGCAAACTCATTGCTAGAAGAACTAGATCCTCCAGCATGCCAAGAAGAGAATCTAAGGTAAAATGCTTCCAAGTCTAAAATCTTTGTTATTTGCGTTGACAAAAAAACTTGTTGATTTTCAAGTTCAGCGTGTAAGCTACTCACAATATCTCCACTCAAAGTTTGCATTTCTTGATTGCGAAGCTTCTCACACTCCATATGCTTTTCATCCAACTCTTTTAGAAGCTTCTTGAGTTGAGTTCTGTAAATAGCTTTGCTGTCCAACATTACTGTGTCAAGAATAGTTCTATCTTCAATGAATTCCTCATTTGGGAACATGTCATCAATACATTTTAATTGGAACAAAGAAGGTTGAACATCCTCTTCCGTTTCCATCTCTGTCCAAAAAACATCATCTTTAGCTTCTTGCTTGCATGTAAGCACATGCTGCATCACTTCGTCCTCTTGAGTGCAAGGGACTGTAATCGGATTCACCATAGCAAGAGGAAAAATATCAAGATCTTGTGGTTGCCTAGCTTGTTCACCCTCTTCTTCCACTCTCGGGGTAGGTAAATTTTGTGAAGTAGAAGCCACCATCGCCATGTTTATAGGCTCCATTGGAGGGTCTTCATCATGGTTGTCTTCGTCTCCGGAAGATGAATCAGATGATGTCCACTGAAACTGCTCATTGGGCATTCCTTCCTTCAAGTTTTTCTTCTGGCCTAGTCCTTTGCGTGGATTTGTAAATGGAGCCGCACTTGTCTTTTGTGGGTGGAACGCGAGTATGCTTCACTCCTTTGATTGAACTCCAATCCATGCTTCGAAACAGAATGAGTTCCGCATACACCATTGCACATATGAAATACGGGACTTTGCTCCTGGGCACTGAATGTGTGCCATACAAGTATCGATAAATTTTGATACATCGTTGCACAAATACATCATTACGGCATAGAAGCAGATTAGCTGTATTGTTGTGCCGATTCATGTAGTGCCGATGATAGGGGAATAACTTGTCGATGTGGCTCCACCCCACAAAGGACTTACAAGTCTTAGCGGTCCAGTCTCTTGAAATTTGATCCCAACCTCGGTAGGCCACACACGCTGGGTCCAAAAAGATGCGTCGTTGCCTAGGGTGCATGGCTCCTTTTGCCTTGGTCTTCTTCTTGTGGTCTGCCATTAGAAATGCTCTCAAGATTTGGAGCAAGGAATCAAAACCTAACAAGTGCCCGCAATGTATTATCTAGCGATTAGTGAATGATAGAGTAAATTTAAGAACATGAGCCACATGTAAGTGAAACTCAAAATCCAAGCTCCCGGGCACGCAATTAGCCATTGTAAAGTAGGCGAAAGGCAGTACGCAGAGGAAGAGAAAGTGGTGAAGTCGGGTAGGGAGACAGCTAATGAACCCGCAATTGCCTTGGGGCGAGTTCGGGAAGGGGCGTGTGCAGGTTTGAGAGCGACCGCGGGTAGGGCGATTGCGGGTCTAAAGGGCCGACTGCGAAGGCGACTGTGGGTAGGGCGACTGCGGGTCTAAGGCTACAGGAGTACTAGGGAGAGGCCAAAGGCGAAGGCAACTACGAGTAGGGCGACTACGGGTCTAAGTCCAGGTAGGGCAACTACGGATAGGGCGACTGCAGGTCTGGGGCTAGTGGGGATGGGCGACCACGTGTGCAAGACTAAAGGGTAATTTGTGGACCCCGACAGTGGGGCGACCACGGGTGGACGACTACGGGTACAGAGCGCAGTTTGAATTTCTAAACCTCTAAGACTTTGACTTTGAAGTTCTTTTAAACAAAATCCTAGACAAAAATTTAAATTACAAATGCACTTCAAAAAATGTGGTGCACCTTTTCATCTTTTATTTAAAAATTCGAATTATGCATTTTTAGCCATTTTATTAATTATTGTTGCAACTTATTAGATTTGACATGCAAAAAGAGGATTCCCACCCTAACATCACTTCTGCAATTTCAATAAGGAAATACTCAAACATTAGAAATTTACCATCCATAATTCATATGGTTGTGTTTTATTTTCCAATGCGATCTCTATAATGTTTAGTTTGAATTTGTATGGTGAATCCATTATAAAACAAGATCCAACTATAAAGAATGTGGGATTTTTGATCAATGTAGACCACTTTTGGAGAGCTCCAAAAGAAGGGGCTTGGGAATTTAGGGATAAATACCTTTTATTCATTTATAATGAACTGTAATTGACACATTATAAATTGCGTGAGAGAACAAAACTCAATATAATCGATATGCATTGCAATATACAATGCATAGGATGGGTGTAGGAAGATGGTTGTTCAAATATCCCATAAGGATTGGGTGTAACAACATCAGCTCCTATTTATCTTGTGCTCATCATCCTAAGATGGAATTGTCATTAGTACATATGATATTCACAGAATGGGATAAAAACAATATTAACCTAGCAGGTATATTTACTCGTGTTGTGCTATCCACACATTGCACTAACCTTAATGAGTTGTAACAACAAGCACCCATTCTCAAACTCGAAAAGTTTTTCGACATCCTCAAATTCTTCTAATAAAGCCCTGCATCTCCCGGCCCCCCATATCAATGAATATTAAAACATAACAACTAAATATGGGTATTTTTAGCATATAATCTTATAATACAAACTCTATACTACAACAACCGAACTTGAGGTTTGTGCAATTTTTTCCTTGCCGAACCCACACATATTCTTCCATCATGGCCCACCCCTCCCTAATGGCCTCATCAAATTTGGCTCCCCAAACAATATCGCGTGTGTTTTGTATCAAGCACATCACTCATCCTGCAACAAATAAGCACTAAAAGTTAGATGAAATGTCCACCACCAACTATCCATCTACAATTGTTCATTAATACATGTTCATTTCATTATTTAAGGATTCAAATCACCTATACAAAATGAAGGGCAATATTTTACTCACCCATTTTGCTGGCTTGGAAATGCCCTTTGGACTCATTGCATTGGCCATAATGAGCAAAGCAATACAATTTGTAGCCTTTCCAAAAGTCTTTAATCCTATTTCAAAGATCACAAATCAATTCCAATAGAATAGTCATTGTCATGATGATTCTCCCACCTGTTAAAAAGACATTGTCTACAATACAAGTGGATGACAATAAGGAAGGCAAAGGCAAACTAAACAAATTTTCACTGGAAATATTCATGGTCGAGAATAATTTTGACTTCCTCTGAGCACTTGCTAAATTGGACACCTGCCATTAAGCCTGTAAGGAGCCAAATAACTAATCATTAGCAATGCAAGAAGATTCAATTTGAATAGGCTATATAACAATTGAGGCCCCCCTACGTTACTATAGCACCCAAAAATTAAAGAGAGTCAATGAAGAGCCAAATGAATCATTTTCATTTGAATTGCTAATTGTTTTAAATGTAGATTTAGTGTACACTTTTTAGGTGGCTTCACACCCATTTGTATGTGAATCCTTATTATTCAACTACTTTGCCACAATGAATGCAATTGCCATTTCAAGGCCCTCTACATTGAATGGCTTTGATATTCAAATGGCTTTGATATTCTCACTATCCTAAACTAATGGAAAAGATTTTGAGTTCATTGAAGTATATAAGAAGTGTTTGCTGGACTATTGACGATTTGTTGAAAACAAAGAAACCGACTAGACCTCCACAACACTGGGCCCACATTCAGCCACTACAAGGTAGGTGAACTACAAGGCGCAGTCATGGAAATTATGGACTACAGGATGGGATACCCCATGAAATACCCCATGAAATACCTGCGTTCGCGTAGGGCGCATGCGTTGACCCTAACACGGATACTAGGGCGACTGCGCATGGGGCGACCACGAGTCTGGTCCAAGGATCCCTCACGTCTTTCAAGGGCATCCTCAGGTCAGAGGCGACCTCGGGTCCTCGAGGAGAAAACACATTTGAAAATCCCCCCCCTCCATCAAAGCGACTGCGCATAGGGGGTGACTGCAGGTCAAGGAAAAAATGCAAATTCCTTGACCCGAAGTCGCCCCCTACGCGCAGTCGCCCACATGGAGGGGGGGGGAGACACCAAATTATTTTTTGCCCCCCTCTATCAAGGCAACTGCTTGTAGGGGGCGACTACGAATCAAGGTAGGAGACACCAAATTATTTGAAAATGCAATCTCCTCCCTTCCATCAGGGCGACTACGCGTAGGGGGCAACTGCAGGTCAAGGTGGGAGACACCAAATTATTTGAAAATGCAATCTCCCCCTACCATCAAGGTGACTGCGCGTAGGGGGCGACTGCGGGTCCCTAGATCACTTCCAAAATCATACCCAGGGTTCTAGAGCAACTGCGCTTGGGGCGACTGTAGGTATGGGCATGTTTCACGAGATGGTGTTTTTTAGGACCCCTCTCCCATATTGTTTCTAATTCCCTTTCATCATATGTTACTTTCTCCATTCTCTTTACAATTTCAACAAGACAAAAAAATCCTAGGTTTTGCATTAGCTCTCCAACACTCCTTTTACCGAAGTTCCAAATGAAAGTTTTATGTACGTTGAAATAGTGGGGAGGTGTAATTAGATCTATTTGGGCATGTTTCACAAGATGGTGTTTTTTGGGACCCCTCTCATATTGTTTCTAATTCCTTTTGATCACATGTTACTTTCTCCTTTCTCTTTACAATTTCAACAAGACAAAAAAGACATGATTCTACATTAGGTCTAAAACACTACATCGTGTAGGATGTACAAGTATTTTATGTAGGTTTAATGATTTGATTCTAGATAAATGTTTTATTATTGTTTTCCAAGGTCTTGGGTTTAGGGTTTAGGATCTAGGGTTTGGCAACCCCTTCACATTGTGAGAATAATCCTTCCATTGCCTTGCCATGTCTTTGATATGAACTAATGCCTAACATTTATTACAAATTGAGTAAGTGAAATAAGAAAAAATCAATTAGAATCTGTTCCAGATGCTAATTAGTATTGGGTCAGTTCTTTGAAATGGTTGTTGGTTTAGGGCGACCTCGGATCAGGGGCGACCGCGGATCATCAAGGAAGAGATAAACACATTTGAATCAGGGCGACTGCGGGTCAAGGAGGGAGACACCAATTTGGCGAAAAATGCTCAATGAGGGTGATTGCGTGTAGGGGGCGACTGCGGGTCAAAGAGATTTATTTTGTGGGCGACCGCGCGTGCAAGTTTCAGGATGGTATCATTGGTACCCTCGGTCGCCCATGATCCGCAGTCGCCCATTTCCGCTGTCTTCCAACCCGCAGTCGCCCCTTCCGACCCGCAGTCACCCAAACGCACGCGCCCTAAGGCAACTTCGGATACTTAAGCGTTAGCCCCACTTCCAATTCTCACCTTACTTTAGCCTTGCGCACTGTCTTTCACCTACCTTCAAGTGGCTAGATGCGTGCCTGTGGGCTAGGGTCCCAATTGGGGGGGGAATTTTGCCCTTTCAATCTACAAATTTTGAACTGGGGTTTTGAATTATTTTGAAGTACAACATGGCTTTTCTACATGAAGGCAACACTACAAGGAGAAAGTCTTTATGGAATCTGGACCTCGATGATCCAATTTTTTTCGAGGTTCCGATAGCTGTAAATGAAAATGAAGAAGGAGGGAGTCAAAAGTGACGGAAGGGCAAGAAATAGAAGTCCGCACATGACAAGGACTCCAACTATCCTCCCCCAAGTTATACCCGATATGCATATGAAGCATGTTTCCAGTGGTACGTAGGGAAAAGTGTACAATTCTTGGAAGCAAGCTATTTGAGGTGTTCTACAATTGGTAGTGTGGCCTTGCCGAACGATTTACAGGCATGGATTTTAATCAAGCTAAAGGGATCCGATGATTTCGCAGACATTGACTTGACGTATTCTTTGAGACTATTTGAATGGCTTAATAACACATTGAAAGCGGTGATGTTCAATACCAAGAAATTGATGGAGGAACATCAACCATTACTTCCAATAGTAGAAGAATTAGAAGACGTCAAGGCATTTCGCCAAAAGATGGAGTGGTGGTCCAGTGCTGTGAAGAAATTGGCAAGAGGCTCAGCAAGGGGTTTTAAGTGGAATAATGCAAAAGTGCAAGCAGCATTTGCACGAGATGGTGGATTGTGTATCACATGGATCCCCGATATGGGGAAAGTGGTGCCCCTTAGTACTTTTGAACGTGAAGGGAGGTATGCAAAAGTGCGTAAGGTACGCATTGAAGGAATGGATACAATTCCAAGTTACATCGCTTTTGCAGGGAAAATATCCAAGGCAATAAACCCGCGCGAGGGGAGAGCGCAACGATCCATGGAGGCCCTTGCTTGCCCCTTAAATCACCCTGGCATCATTAAGATTTTTGCCATTCATTCTCGCATGAGTGAAGCATACACTTTGTAGTGGAATGGGGGCCATTTGAATGAGTTGAGGCATTTAGATCGTTCTGTATCACCAACCATTGACTGGCATGAAATGCAAAAGCCACAAGACTTCCTGAGGAGAAACAAAAAGAACTTGGTTTCTTCCGAAGGCACAAGGCAAAGTTGGCATGGGCTTTAGTATATGTGACAAATCTCATGCACAAGTGCCGCGTGCTACACAATGACTTGTCTCCCATGAACATCATGTCGCATTTTCTGGATTATTCAAACGACATAATCAACATTGGAATTTGTGATTTTGGAATATCAAGTCGTTTTGACAAAAACGCGCCTTCACATTATGGAAGGCCATCTGAGGCCGAGAGGGATCAATACCGAGAAGGTCGTTGGTGGGTTGCCCCGAAGTTGTTTTATGCATATGGACCTCCAAATTCCGATACAAGCATACCGATTGTGCAACAACGGTATAAATATACGCAACAATCAGACTCGTATTCTATTGGAAAGTTGACCGAATGGATGAGAATTGGTGATATGGACGACTAGGATAAGGATTTGTTCAAGACTCACGAGGGATCAATGTACTTCGGAATGAAGTTGCGTAAACTCGTGAACACTGACCCAAAAAAGCGACCAACGTGTATAGAGATCACAAATTCCCTTATGTCTCCACCATGGTCCATGATGCCCCCCAAATTGGTATTTCGAGACTTACCTTTGTAATAGGATAGTCTAGTGCAAGACTTTTGTGCTACAAGCAATGAGCTTGGTGGCCAAATATGTGTTGCTTACTTTGTAATATTTTCCTATAATATATGAAGCAATTTTATGCCATATGCATTGTCTTTAGAAAAACAATTATTCAATGGGCTATTTGTCAAATTATATATATTGAATATGGCCTTTAAACATTATTATGCAAAGTGTAACAACTTTTGAATTCAAATGTTCTTGGTCCTTTTTGATTCCGTAGTATATAATGGATGCAAGGAAAATAAGAAAATGAAAATAAATTAGTTGGTAATTGATGTTGAAGACTTGTATTATTTCTTGAGTAAAACATGCTAGTATGCAATTGAAATGAGTTTTACTTCCATGGTCATTGAATTCAAATAGTTGTGCTTTCAATCCCTAAAAAAATCTAAGTCATATATCGTTTACATTCTCTTATTATTTTTTCGATTCCCAAAAAATAAAAGCGAGTTGGTTTTTTTCCTATTTATTCTAATTCAAATATAAAAAATAATAATTTTAGACTTTTTTAGACTTTTCCTTTTTATTCGTACTTTACCTATTTCAAAATAGAAGAGAGATGTTTTTATTTATTTTTTTAACCTTTTTCGCTCTCATCCTATTTTTTCTATTTGGAAAAAAGGAAGTTCATTGACTTCTTGCCACCATTTTCTTTTTTCTTGACAATAAAACAAGAGTTGATATTTGTTTTTTAATCTCTTCTTCAAATCTATATTTTTAGTTTATTTTAAGGAAAAGCATGAAATTTTTTATTATGAAAACTTGAATGAATTCAATAAGAAATGTAAATCAGGTTTTACCATATGTATTATTTCTAGTAGCATAATGTTTCTCTACCATATTCTTTTTTTTGGTATGTCATCCAAATTGATAAAAACACACATTCTTTCATAGATGGTTGGAGTATGATATAAGTCCAACAATGACTTTCATTTATAGATTTGTGTCCGTACAAGAAATTTAGTTATTAGGCATGTAATTTACCAAAATTAGTGTTTGTAACATAGTATGTAATTTGAGTCTACATCAAAAAATATACTACCTCCGTCCCAAAATGATCTTCCTGTTAGACTAAATCTTATGGATTAAGGATAAAAATAACTTTTTTTAAACTCAATTTGTATAGTATGTAGAGTTTGGTGTTTTCTTTGCATCCTAAAAAGTTTGAGTTTTGAAGCCCTTTTCAAAGTGTAGTTTTATAATATTGAAAAGTGAATATTTTGGGGCGTTTTTAAAGAACACCAGTGAGCACTTAATTGTTGAATGTGAGGTTGCCATTTTGTGGGCATTTATTATATGCCTAAGACCATGTATAGACCTTTGTTCGGCTTCCAAAGCTTAATCTACTTCAATTGGGAAATACTCAAAGAGATGCAAAAAATAAAAACTATAAGTGCGGATTGAAGCTTTCAATCATTTTATTTGTCTTTTGCTTGATGTTTGCATGGATGGAGCAAAAACAACCACTTAGAGTTGTTTTGCTAGTCTCAAATAACAATCATAAGCCGAATTTGACTAATTTCAACATCACAAAGTGCAATAGGAAGATCATTTTGGGACAAAAAAAGAAGGCCAACAGGAAGATCATTATGGGACGGAGGGAGTATAATGAACATCTCATGTCAAAACAATTACAAAGACATTATTGTTACAATTGCAATGGTTAATAATAATAACATTGGTTATTAACAATAGAATTAGTTATTAACAATAAAACTAGTCATTAACAATAAAATTAATAATTAACAATGAAATTAATTAATAACAATAAAATTGGTTAACAACAACTTCTTTTGAAACAATTGCAAAGATTTAACTTTTGTTCAGATAATCAATAAGGAATCCATCTGTACCACAACACGCCTCAACCCTAATGGCTCCCCAAATATAGTATAAATTAGTGTTCCATAAATTTAGCAATACAAATGGGATTGGGCTCACAATCCATTTTTTTTTGTGGCGATTTGGTGCTCAAAAGCACCAAAATATTTAGGCTAGCTACAAGCTATAGGAAATTTTTAGTAAAATTTTGGATGAAATCGCCAGAAAAACTTCAAGTTCTAGAAAAATCTTTGATGAAATCGCCACAATGTAAATGAAAATAGAATTATAGATACGTAGTATCACATTTTCTATCCAGTATGTGGATGGATGTTGAAGCTTGGAGCACCCCCATAACATTTAATATCGCCACTTTGCCATTTCATGAAAAATAAAAATAAAAATATGTCACAATCTATAAACATGTACTAAGAAAGAAAAGAAAAGTCCATACATTAATAGATGGACCGGCGGTCGCCTGGGACCTGAGGTCGCCCTGGACCCTCGGACGCCTTCGCAAAGTGGACCCCAAGGAGCCTTAGACCCGCGGTCGCCCAGGACCTGTGCTCACCCTGGCCCCGCGGTTGCCTTCGCAAACTGGACCCGCTGTCGCCCTAGATCCGCGGTCACCCTAGCTCCTTGGACCTGTGGTCGCATTGGAGCACCTGCAATGACCCGCACTTGCCCCACTTTTGTACCCGTGATCACCTTGGAGCACTTGCAATGATCCGCATTCGCCCTACTTTTGTACCCGCACATGCCCCATAGGTGACCTCAACATTATATTCATTAAAATGGGAGTTTTCCACTTAAATGAGTGTTTTAAGAGACACTACAATCCAAAAATTGAAGAGAAATTTGTCGCTGTAAATACAAAATAAGCAATGCAAAGTCATATGAAGTATGCATATAATAACAATTTGACCAAATATCAAACATTTATTAAATTTTAAATATCCATTTACTAAAAGGAGCCAATGGATGTACATATATGTAATCTATAAATGTACAATCACAATGAAATGCGACTTTATATAAGAAAATGTACCATTAAGGTGTTCCAATTTATGAGTACGCAATAAATTAGCAACCAACATTTTTAGTCAAGTGCTAGTGAAATGGAAGCCTATGTGTTTGAACTACAAAATATCTCTATACCGTTATTATTGGTCTACGTAAATTCAGTGAATTATATGAACAAGTCTCATGTGTGAGATTTACTCTTTAGCTTCTCTAGTACCTTCAAAATTTTTGGTCCTCGACTATATCCATTGTCCATCTTTCGGTATTCACGACTGAATTGTCGCCACTGTAATTTCAATGACTTCTGCTCCCATGCATCCCATGTTGGAATAGAACAACAACTACGGGAGACTTCGCCATGTGAACGCTTCATTTGATACCCTTCAGACAATGCTCGTTGATGTAGAAGCAATGGTGCAATAGGAGGGAGTGTCAGGCATGTACGCACTGGTACATCGGACTTCAATGTTTGCTGGATGGAATGAACAATCAATATCCCCGTAAAGTTTCCTTGGAGTCACTCTATCGGAGGGCAATGAAGAAGTAGGTTGGCTTGTAGACCTCAGTGGAAACGGGGAGCAAGAAAGTGGTGGACATGGCCTTGCACTTGGGGGACTATCCACCACGTTATTATCCACAAGCTTTGTTGAAAATTCCATTGTGGAATTTGCCGTAGCCGTTGAGCAAAGGAAGTTTCCGGTGCTCAATATTACGTACTGTCCATAGTCCATAATAGAATCCACAAACGCTGCGCAAGCAAGGCCACCTTCTACAGCATAGGTTGATGTGGTGCTCATGATCTGAAAAAAATTCCATATTCAAATGAAAGGTCATGAAGTGCAAACATGAATAAAACACAATGTACTACAGCCAAATTGAATCCATCTACACAGTTGAAGTTGTACACTGAGAACAGAATTTTCATTCATACTTATATAATCAGCAATGTACATATCAGGTCATGCCGAGCTAAAACGGCAAATTGGTCCCATGTCAACTATACACGTCAAAGCTCTAGCCTAACTAGCACAAGAGGATGCACGAATTGCATCCATGATTTTGTCGTACTCCTTCTGATTCCTCTCGTTGCAAAGCATTCGCTGCCCAATTTTTGCAGGACCATTTTCCCTAAATGATTTCAACCCTTGATTGCCAAAAGTGTGCAGACGTTGAAACTAGGGAAGCAATACATCAAACAGAAACGTGTCTTTTAGACCGTTTCCCCTATAGCTCCATGACTCTGGTAGTACAACATTATCAGGCTTGTTCGTTATGTGTTTTGTTGGGCTATCGTTGACTACAACAGTACTGTCACTTGCAAAGCTTCCCCTGGAACCCTTGAATAATGTATCATGATTCTTAAGAAACAAGTCTTTATCAGTACCTGCCTCCTTGAAAGTGGTCAACTTTCCTGATTTATCTTTGTGTTTAATTGTGTCACATGCATCCTGCCTAAGAATGACAAAGGGTTCATATACGTCTCGGAAGAGATACTTGCATATCAATTTAGTAGTGGACTTCTTCATGGAGCTCTACACTGAGATGACTGCAATTTTTCCTATCTCTGAAAGAAATTTGGAGCAATCGGGTTGCACCCACATAGCCTTGGGTCCCACTAGAGTGGATTCGGTTGCAGAGTGCGGTTCCGAGGAGTTCTTGAGTTTTTTGTGAGACAACCCCTTTGACTTCCAATCTTCGCAGACACATAGAATGCCATTTAGGTCTAGGATAACATTGACCCACTTGTCCGCAACCTTGGACCTGAATGGCCGATTGACAACCTCCAAAGATCCTTCATGACGAGATGGAGGGCCAAATCCCTGCCTATCAAACGGACGAATGCGGAAGCGGTTACGATCGTCTACAACCTGATTGAAGATTCATGACGACATCACAAAGAACAAAATCCTTGAGAATTATATGAGACAAACAACAAAGTACACCTACAAAATGTAGGATAGATAAAATAAGAATCGAACCATACTTGCTTCTGGGAGGATTCACCAGTAGCTAGGGAATTATCATGCAATGTTGTCGTCAATCTGGAAGGATTGACGGGTGATTGCAAGAAAGACCGGTCCTATTTGGCGTCACAAATTGAAGTGACTAAGTTGCCATCAATCATAACTTTTGGAAAATGAAGCCGATGGACTTGAAATTTTTATTGAAGATGGCTAACTGAGAAATCATGAGATTCATTATTTTTCATAAATTTTGAAAAATAATTTTATAATTAAATGTCAATTTAGCTAATTTGTCACACTTTGCAGTTTAGGGGTTTTTAGTACTGTGGAGCATTCAAAAATTATGATGTTCACTTGAATTTTTTGTGGGCTATTCCCACACTAAATGAGCATGTGCCCACCAAAGGGCATTCAAAAAAACACAATTTTTTGTCCTCAACATGCATGCAAATAGGGGTCCCTTGCGCATAGCACTCCAAACATTTATGATGGTTCCAACTTCTAGTTTTTGGTGAAATGTAATCACTATCAAGTCTTTATAAATGGCCAATTTTTAGTTTTTTTTTATTCATGATTTTCTAATTTTTATTAATTTATACTTAGTTTTATCTACTTTCTATGACAAACTGTAATTTTTTTTAAGTAGTATTGTTTCAGTATTATAAAGTACTCAAAAGTATTATTGGCCGTTGATTTTCCAGATCAATGGTTGAGATTGCTCCATTTGTAGTACTCCTAGTACTCGGCAGAAAAAACGCAGTTTTTGACCAAACGCTACCAAAATTGTTCGGTCTTTCTTGCAGTCACCCTGACCTTCTTCTTTTCTTTGTGTGATGCGTTTTCAAAGTTCCGAGGAATATCATCGACTGTCATATGTGGAAGGGATGACAAATGAAAGGTGAGGAGGGATCGGATAAATTTGTGAAACTCACAAGCCCTACAATTCAGTAAATATGAAATCATATTTTGTAAGAAATCAATATATAACTGCCTCAAGAAAATGAGTTTGGTCATAGAAAAATGAGTTTTCAAGCTCGAAACAAAGTAGTTGAATGTCCTAGAAGTTCATCTTACAAAACACGATTCTACTATCTATGCTCTATGTACATCAAATCAGCTCGAGTCGAGCTGTAACAAATGACATCGAGTGATTATACGGCACAACCTACTTGTTGATCGTCGGTGGAAATGCCTTCACTTTCTTGTACTACTTCAAGTGTTTCCACCTGCAGGTTGTGCCCTATCTCATCCACATCTGCTGTCTTTGTTGGTATTTGGATGTCAGCACCTTCACTCTCTTCTACCATGGCATCTGCATGTTGGGATGGTGCCTTAGGACTTTGAACAACTTCTTCTGGTGGAGGAGGATCAAGCACTGGTCCTCGAAGAGGAAGAAGAGGCACTATTGCTTCAACGCCCTACAGAATGGAAATTGCGCCGTCACTTGACACGGAGGGGTGATTCTGGAAAAGAAGTACTTGGGAAGTTGAAGTGGGATCCAACGTTGCTATTGGTGTGGCTTGCCTATTGGTAATATAACTCTGCCACATTTCTCTATTTTGCTTTTGCTCATCCACAAAACTCTTTGTAAGGCATTCGATCCTCTTGTTTGACTCCTCGTGGAGCCTCTTGTTTTCCGCTCGTTTGTTCAAATTCTCAAGTTGAATGTTCTCTTGCTGCTGAATTACAAACGCCAAGGTCTGCGCAATGGCATCCATTGGATCTACCCTTCTCTTTTTTGCCAAGGGTTTTCGAGTCACAGGAGAGGGTGGAATTGGAGCCTTAACAGTTGGTGGAGGCAAACCTGATGAAGTTGATGAGCCCGGCATGTCTTGCGATGAACGTGCACCTGGTATGGGCATTGCATCGAGACCGTCATCTTCTTCCTCGTCATCTTCATCGACTACCACTTGTTTTTTGCTTGCACGGCTACTTAGGGAACCTGTTGCTGATTTTCTATTTATCATTCTGAATGTTGTTTGCAACACCGGAACCGTGGGATACTGTGCCTCATCGACGTGATACCCTGTTGCTAAGAAATCGTCTTTGTTTAACATAATTGCCTTAGTAATAATGCCGCTCCATATATCCGATTCAATATTGGGAACTGATGCATACACATTCATACCGCTCATCTACATGGCGTTGACATGAAGAGAGGTTTAGTATTTTAAACAATCAAATACATGATTTGAATTTTTTTAGAAATCATTCAAATAGCGTGCAATTTAGGTGGGTGCAACCTAAAATGAAGTACAATGAAAATAATAGAAGGAAAACTAAAGCAAAGATTTATGAGCAATGGTGTGCAATTCAGGTGGGAGCGCCCTAAAATGCGAAATGTCACTTACCAACGCTGTACATGTCAATTTTGCTCCAACAAACACCGAGAGCACACTCGATCCGGGATGGCAAAACGTTTGTACTACCCAAAGATAGAATTCCATCCTAAGCTCCATATTATACATGCGAAATGGAAGCTCATTATACTTTCTTGCATCTCTATATACGAACGTATTGAGAGCTACAAACTCTGCTTGTATTTTGGCCTTCATATTGTTGACTGGACTTTGAAGGAATATCAAAAGAACTTTCTTCAATGCCTTGGCGCTGTTCGCGGGCAGGTCCATCAACCGCTCATTTTTGGCCGGGTAGTAGTCGGCAAAATTCAAGCTGAAGGTTTTGAGGACCTCATTTTTCTCCACGTATGCCAACACATGTATCTGATCTACTTCGTCGGCACAAATAAATAGCCAGGATTTGATATCTTCAAGTAGAGGACTCTCCTCATTCTGCATGGAGGTGAGGACTACGTTGAAGAAAGGATTCTCGATACTCGACTTCTCTTTCTTTAAGGCCCCTGGAATACTTTTGAAGTCAATGACGCCTAGCATTACCTGGTTTTGGGTCTCTGCGTTCTACGCCATTTGTGGCCACTTGGACCACTTGTTGGTGTCAATGCTATAGGGCCTCAAGTATGCGATCCTAGTTTGCGTTTTAAAGTTTTTTTTCCTCTATAGGAAAACCTTGAAGAACTCTGCCACTCGTGGTGATATCTGCTCCGTGGACATGTTTTTGGCCCTAAGTTGCTTTCCAATTCCAAAGAATTAATCCCCAGGCCTCTCTACGAGGAGATTCATTGTCGCACTTGTAATGCTGTGACTTTGCTTGAATTCCCTCCAGTTTGCGGCAATGAGTTCACCATTCGCGCTGAATAATCTGAGGTCAGGGTCAATTTCTTGGAGTGCTCTTTTCACTAGCTGCTTCCATTTGCACCTTTTGACCCACTCCTTGGTATTGTAGCAACTGTCAAGCACCGAAGTTGTAGTCTTAATAGTCACCTTTGGATATCCGTTAGTGCGCTTGGGTCCGGATTGGTTGAGGATGTGTTTTGCCAACTTCCCAAGGTCATTGTAGCTGAGATTTCCGAGAGGCTTGAAGAAGTCGTAGCTGAGGGTGCAGCTCTCTTGTTTCCAGTGCTCTTTCTCGTTGAACTTCATCAAGGTATCAGGATCAAAGAGCTCCCCATGTGCAGCATTCGTAATGACTTTGCTCCACAAATTGTAAACTTCGTCCGGTGTGGTTATAATTTTGAATTCGTTGACGAGTTTTAGCTTCTCCTCTGCACCTTTTCTCTTAGCCGCGATGTAATTTTTATTGACATCGATCATTGCAAAATGTTGGTGCATTGCTTTTTCAAAAGCCTGCATGAAGTTTAGCACTTGAGAATCAAATGTCAAGTTTTAAAGAAGTCTAATGTAGTTAAAAACAATTTCAAAGCAGAAAACAATTGAGTAATTCAGCTCTACGAGACCTGATCTGCACACCTAATTACAATGCAAAAAACAATTGAGCAATTCAGCTCTACGAGACCTGATTTGCACATCTAATTACAATGCAAAAAACAATTGAGCAATTCAGCTCTAAGGGACCTGAATTACACACCCTAAATTTTGAAGTCTCTCGCATTGATTCTCTAGTTCTTTTTGTAATTTGCACAGTCCCCACTGTAGCTGCCTCTTTGGGATTTTTTGGACTCCCCATCTTCACCCACATTGTCTGGGCTCCGAGAATGTTTGTTGCTCATGATGGTTGGATCGCCTAGAAGTGATTGGTGCGGTTATAGTAAGCCGAAATTGACCGCAATTGCTCAGCATTATCAGACCAAACAATGAAGCAATTCCACTTCTCAAATTGCTTGCTAGTCTCTCTATCAATTCTGCTTTCTTCATCCAACATCAACCTGCTTGCCACAACGCTGTGCTGACCGTTGATGATGTAGAATTGACCATTTGCAATGTCTTCCCACCTCTCCGGCTTTTGCACTTGATTAACGGGCATGACGTAGAGGGTTTGCTTAGCACTCTTGTCAGGAATGTTGATAAGCCAATTCATCATGTCCCTCACCATTTTGTCTTCAAGAACCCGTATGTTGAACTCTGGTGGTGCTTGAATGAGTTGCTTTAGTGGAAGTTCTTTATTCACATCAGTAGGAAGAACGTATGTGCTTGAGCATGTTTCCCAATACCTTCAATACATCGCACTGACGACCTTGTAATTTGGTTTCCGCTCAATATTTAATGCCTGTAGAACATTAAGCATCATGTCCACGTAGCTCAACTCTCCTTGTCCAGATTGTTCTGATGTCCGGTCTATATGCTTTTTGGCAGACGTTGACGCCAGGGGACTTCCTCGTGCTCCATGTGTTAGTGGAGGTTTTTTGTTCCTTGTACCTCGACCCTGTGATCCAACCCCTTGGTTCCCCATAGAGAGTTGACTTCCTGCTTGGCTTGTTGTTTCCACTGAGATTGTGCGAGATGCCATGAAAGACTTTTGCATTGCGTGCTTTTCCTTGAGGACCTCGAAGGAGTTTAACAACAGTCGTAATTTTTCACATAGTCTCTTCCCGGTCAACGGTGATCCATCATGATTGTAGTAATACCCTTCGTCCACCTTCTTCTCCAATTGTTTAATTTCATTGCTATATGGAGTGGGTTCTAAACTCTTGAGAAGGGGCATCATGTTGAAGGTGATCTTGTCGGAGTTTACGAGAATGGTGAAGTGATATTGTTCAATGCTCAGCAATCCCGTCTTTGTTGTGACACATCGTATGAGAATTTGTGGATAAATGTCGTGGATGATGTCCTTCACTCTCTCATCAAACAAGATTAGAATATAAATTTGAGCCTTTGTGTACTTCATATTAAAGTGAAAGTGGTCCGTGAAAGGAATCATTGCTAGACCCCAGGATTTCACTTGCTTAGGGTCCTTGAACTCCCAGTAATCTCCATCGTCCATCATCTCATCCTCATCTTCGACTTCAGGAGTCTTTGTTGTGCTCCTTTTGAAGTACGCGTTTAGATTTTCGACTTGGTCCTCCATGTTGCAAAATAAATAGAAATTAGAGTTTATTTTACTAACCATTTTTTAACATGTTTTTGTTTTGATAGATTTTTTGAGCTTTGTTGAAGGGAACTTGGAATGACAACCTATTTTTTCTAGAGGATATTTACGTGCGCAATTTAGGTGGGTGCAACCTGAATTGCTCGCTTCGGACTTGTTGTTTAATTGTTTTTTATTTTGTCTATTTATGAATAAATTATCAATTAATTATGGTTCGTTAAAATCTTTGTATGTATTTGCTATTACATGTGTCCTCTAGTCTTTGAAGGATGAGTATTATATTATCGCAACTTAAATTTTTTTTATTTGCATATTAGGTCTTTACTATCTGAATTGCACACTAGCTATGTGACCCTTACTGTGATCTTTTTTGCTATGGCTTTGTTTTGATTTTTTAGGCAATTGCTAAATAGTTTATATTGTAAATGTATTTATTGATTAGCGTTGTTCTATGCTTGTGCAGTTCAGGTTGATGCCACCTGAATTACCTAAGGCTTGAATTCTTTTTGTTGTGTTGTTTTTGTTGTCCTTGTTATTTTTTGATTAAAAATGCTAGAGTATAGCTTTAACTGCTCGGTCCAGACCTGATGATTGCTAGTTTTTTCTCATGTATATTCAAAAATAATTGATCAATTAGATGTGGGTTGTTAGAGTCTTTTTTTGTGATTGTTGTTGGATGTGTCCTCTAGTCTGTGACGGATGAGCATGAGATTATTGCAACTGGAATTTTTTTTTGTACATATTAGGTCCTTGCTACTTGAATTGTACACTAGCTCTATGATGCTTTCTGTGGTCTTTTTTTGCTATGACTATGTTCTTTTTTTCTATCAATTTCTATGTTAATATTTTTAATGTATTTTTATAATAGCAATCGACTGTGCTTGTGCAGTTTAGGTTGATGCCACCTGAATTATACAAGGCTGGAAATCTTTCTGTTGTGTTGCTTTTGCTATCGACTTTATTTCTTTACTAAAAATGCTAGAGTATAACTTGTGCATTTCAGGTCTACCCCACCTGAATCGCGCGAGACTGCAACGCAATGTTTTACAGATCTAAAAAATACCTGGATAACAGAAAATGTTTTACAGAAAATGGACGATCAACAATATTCGGATAACTTATTAATTATGCAGTAATAGAGAACAAGAAGGGACAGGCAAGGACGGAGAACTAGAACTGCGTATTGATCACGTTGTTCACAATCTTGTAATTCAAAGAAATGCAACTGCCAAACCACGGAATTAAGTGCTTGCAAGCCTGAGCAAAAGACTCAAAATTCAAGCATCACATTCTGCTTAAGACTCCGACTTCAGCTTCCGACTTAGACTTTAGATTCAGCTTCAAACTCACAATTCAAGCTTGAGAAGTCTCGGAATTTAAGCTTCACATTTAGAGTTCCGGCCACCTGATCACAAAAATATCCGGACCCTTCCTGAGACCTACGGAAAACAAACAATGAGTAAATAACGAGTTATCTAGGATTCGATTAGCAACGTTAAGAAATCCATGCACACAATGGAAACCACAAGATACAATCGCGCCTCTAACCAGACTTTTGAATCCTGTACATAGCTCAAAAGAAATGATTGAAGTATGAAACTGCTTCACCTCGAGAATGCAACAACGACGCTCACGCTCCCTCAAAATCGGAAACTGACGTTCTGCAGGAGATGACGAGTTGGGTTAGTCGGTGAAAACACAACAAAGACCTTGAGAAGGCTAGAGGTGACAAGCGTGCTGCAAACAAAACAAGTGACATTTGTTGGAAATTACCATAGCATGTATGTCATGTAGTCATTTGACACCGAATCTGAAAAGCATATAATATTGCCTCCGTTCATTCATGCGTAAATTGTTCGTATAACAAACTTAACTACTAAGATCTTCAAGAGGTGGATTTCATACAAGATCAGTATACCTTAGAATTGCCTGGTCATAGTAAACATATAGTCAACACTAAATACTTCAGTGCAATAGGGTTATGCATGCATTTCATAAAGTTTGTAACATGGCGTGTGCCTGGAAATCGAGAGGGAAGTACAAAGGTTCGAAGGTATTGAGGTACTCGAACTGGCAATCCAAGACTTTCCTTGTCCTCCAAAGACTTTCCTACCTCACACCTAAAGACTGTGATTTCAAGTTGGCTTCAGTTCAATGTCCCAACATTTTGCAAAATTAGAATCGCAAATTCAAATCAAAACTGGAATCCTCAGTTCTCCAAAAGGATAAGGAGATGATACATTCAAGTAGATGACAAAGACTTTAGTTACAAACTAGAAAAAAAAAATTTCCTCTGTATGTAGCAACATAGAAAAGTGCAAGGATTTCTCACAATCCAAATGTAGTAAGTTCTACATGATATTGAACATTTGGCGATTCTCAGATTCAAATATACTCCGATCGCAACTACTTCATGCACGAAATCGTGCCAGGAATCTAAACCACATCTGTACAACCATCCAACTGACCAATACAGAAGATGACTATGCTGGGGAATTCAAAGTTCTAGCTAATGCTGTAATTCGACTAGAGATTCATGCATTCTAAACGACATCTTCCGGGACACAGTTGGTAACAAATTGCATGCATTTGTGATTGCTCAAAGTTTACACAACATCGACTACTGCGAGCCATAACCTTAGAAAAAGCTTGCGGTGAACCTAACTATGATGACCGGAATGTTAAAAAAGCTTCCGTGAACCTGAGGATGCTTCCACCTTAGTTCAGTTTTTTTTGGACCTT
Source organism: Rhytidiadelphus loreus (assembly GCA_947034895.1). Taxonomy (NCBI): domain Eukaryota; kingdom Viridiplantae; phylum Streptophyta; class Bryopsida; order Hypnales; family Hylocomiaceae; genus Rhytidiadelphus; species Rhytidiadelphus loreus. The sequence goes on along the minus strand of OX344763.1, from coordinate 65,582,927 downwards.
AGTTCTCAGGGACTCTGACTCTCACAAGAGATGGAGGAAGTTGACGTTTGGGGTTCGGGTCACAACTAGCAAGAGACGGACAGGTGAAACCATGAGCACACTAAACCCGAGCACAACAGAAACCAAATCTGTACCGTAAACCCTAGCGTCGCTCAGAAAAGCACAACAAAAACCAAATTTGTACCGTAAATCCTAGCGTCACTCAAAAAAACTCAACAAAAATCAAATATGAAAGGCACACCGCAGGCAACAAACTTACACACAAGCAACACCGTCACCACAGAAGTCCCTACAGTCACTCAAGAAATCAAGAAAAACAATATCTCAAGCACATCGGAAGCTTCAATAAAACTGAATTGACAACGAACCACAAACACAAAATGTTTCTCAAAGATTTGCTCGGGACGAACCTTTGAACTTCCAAACTTCGCACCTCCACGACCTAACTCTGCAGCTCCACGACCTCCACTTCGCACCTCCGCGACCTGACTTTGCAGCTCCGCAACCTCCACTTTGCAGCTTCGTGACCCTCACTTCCAAGCGAAAAAAAATCCAAACTCTAAAAGCTCCCACCACTACAGTTCTTGTGCTCCCCCTTTTTGTCGTCAATGAGAAGCGCAGAAGGCTTCACTCCAACTCCCCGCGCAACAAACTGGCTGAAGGAATCAATGTGGTTACAGACACAAGTTTCTGGGGCACCGGACCAAACAGAGAAGCTCGGATGCGGAAGCAGATGCGGACTGCGGATGCGCCTCAAAAGTAGCTGGGGTTGGTATCACCCGGTAAAAAACAAGGAATTTACAATTGCCTGTTCTCATAAAGGAATTTATTGGATACATGTGACAGTTCCCTCTACTCCTACTGTTTCCGCCTACAAATCCGGTAAATTATCTGGCTGCACCTCCAGAGAAGTAAAATCTTACCGGAATTACCTATATATTATAAGTGCTAAACCCTTACTACAATGTATTAAATTTGTATTCAAACAATATTGCAAAAGTAGAAGATGATTAGTAATTCCATTTTTTCAAGGTCCTTCCAACTAGTCTAGTAGTACACTCTAAATGCATCCATCTTCTTCAAATGGACCCTAGTATTAGTTGAAGAAGAAATAATGAGTGATTCTTAAACGGACCACTGTAGCAAATGAATAAATCAAGGAAAATTTATTTTTCTATTGCAAGAACCTATCATTGTCTTCGATTTCCACACATCTCTTTACAAGTTGCAAGGAGATGGATTTTGGGAGGTCACAAATAGGAGCCTATGCCCCAAATCTTTGAAAATTTATAAGTAATTCAAAGATGCTTTGATAAATACATAACCACTTGTGTTAGGTTCCACATCTACTTTTCTTCTTTTGAAAATGATTGAAAAATATTTCTATACATGGTAACCTATTAAAAAGGTGGACCAGCCCTTACATGGTTGCTTTTAGAGCATACTACCTTAATCCAAGCCCTATTGTAATCGATAATTACCTTTGTTGAAGTCAATTGTTTTATGTTGTTATATACATTAATGTGCTTCATTTAACTTTAATTACTAAAATGAAACAATAATGACCATCAACTGTATTTTTTAATGCATTTCATAGGTTATATTTTCTATGGTGCTTTCAATTCAATTTAAATACTTAAATCTATAAGTGAAAGCAACGTTTTACATTGTAGTCCTTTTATTTTTTTGAAAAGGAAAGGAGAAATTCATTATAGTTTTTCTATGTTTTTCAAAAGTGAAAGGAAACTTTATTCCACTTCTTTTAATTTTATGAGAAGTAAAATGAACCTTTACTACAAATCTTTCACTTTCTTAAAGTTCTAGATAGGTTTTCCTAAATCCAATTCCAACTAAAATATTGATAATACAAAAGTAACTCAATCACGTGGAATTGTTTATCTTTCTTGATTGTCAAAGATGAATTCATAAACAATCCTAACATAAAGTTTCTGAAAGCTTCTTTCCTAAGATTGCTTCTAAAACATATAGCTTTCTATTTTTTCAAGAATTACCTAGAACAACAATACTAATCCTCTTACACTATGTAGAAAAACAAAACACTACAATCTTCAATTTGTCAAATGGTATGCATTTAAAAAAGTAAAATAGCCTTATTTCAATAGAGGTGTTTAAAAATAAATTAGAGTCTTACATCTACATATAGCTAAAGTACATGGCTAGGTTTATGACCCAATTTTTACTTTCACATACAAGGTTATTCAAAGTGACCACCAATTGCAATTTTTTTTGAATTCGTGACTTTATGAATAATTGCAACTTGCACAACATGTTTCCCATTTTTTTTTACGTGAATTTCATGAGATTACATTTTTGGGACATTAAAGGAGAGGGCTAAGTTCATACCACAAATTTTACTTTCACATTTGGTGGTCATTCAAAGTGACCACCAATTGCAATTTTTTTTGAATCCTTGAAATAATGAATAATAGCCCATTGAGTAATTGTTTTTCTAAAGACAATGTGTGTGGCATAAAATTGCTTCATATATTATAGGAAAAATTGCAACTTGCACAACTTGATTCCCATTTTTTTTACGTGAATTTGATGAGATTACATTTTTTTGGGCATTAAAGTACAGGGCTAGGTTCATGCCCCAATTTTTACTTTCACGTACATTCAAGGTCATTTCAAGTGACCACCTATTGCAAATTTTTTTGAATTCGTGACTTTATGAATAATTGCAACTTGCACAACATGTTTCCCATTTTTTTTTACATGAATTTCATGAGATTACATTTTTTTGGACATTAAAGTACAGGGCTAGGTTCATGCCCCAATTTTTACTTTCACATACGAGGTCATTTCAAGTGACCACCTTTTGCAATTTTTTTTGAATTCGTGACTTTATGAATAATTGCAACTTGCACAACATGTTTCCCATTTTTTTTTACGTGAATTTCATGAGATTACATTTTGTTGGACATTAAAGTTTAGGGCTAGGTTCGTGGCCTAATTTTTATTTTTATGCACAAGGCCATCCAAATTCAAGAACTTGAAGAACACACACAATCATGTGGAAAACTTTGTAAAATGGACATTGACGTGCACATGGTCACTTATTTGGAAGAAAGTTTTATATGTGGCTCATGGTTTTTCCTTAAAATTTAAATGCCTGTGCCAATGGATTTTTATATGTTCATATGTAATACGAACGATGATTAATATTTATGTATTCACTTTGAATACAAGCACCGGATTCTTGGTATTGTTAATGTGGAGCACGAGCCATGTTATTAAACTCATAATCCAATCTTGCTAACAATCTGTTGCAATCGTCGCTGCGTATGCGATTGGTGACTGTCGTAGAGCAATTTGTAGTTTGTGGATTGCAAATGCAGGTGTCTCACCAATGGAGACTGAAAATTCACGATGAAAGTGGAGTGTATGGAGTGTATCGATTCTAGCAAATATTTCGCATACCACATTGAATTTTGTGACAATCTCATGAACATGAGAGTTAGCTTCAATTTCATTCTTGCTCATAATTTTAAGAGAGATAAATCGGTTTCAGGAGCACAATGGTGTTGTAGCGACAATGTGCTTGAGTGTTGCACATGCTGCAACAAAAGTTTTGCTTGGGCTTTCAATCAATGTAGCTAGTTGAGTGCAGATGGGTGTACACGCAAAAGAAACCAAGATAGTGAAAAACTTTCGTTGTTGCATTGATCGAAAGCAACCAAGAAACTGAAACTAAAATTTGCGGAAGTTAGGGTAAAAAATAGTCATTCAGGAGGAAAAAAAATTAGTACCACACACAACATAGGCGAGGGAGACAATATCAAGAAAACCGGATCTGGAGTGTCCAACGGAGTTCTGCTCTTGCTTGGCTGCCCGGCTGAAGACTTGACCACACACACAACCGATTGAAACCGCAGCTCCTTTATCCGTCGATCCATCCACAACGGGGCAATAAGGGGGTCAATTTGCCCTGGCCCACATTGTACCACAATTTCATGATTTCATTGAGCTTTTTCGGTTAAAAAAGTATGCTCGGAAATACCGCAGGCTGGCGGAGGCAGAGTCGTGCATGGAATTCCGGCGAGCAAATTGCTGGCAAGGTACATCAAATTCCTCGAAGAGAATCTAGTCTACAAAAATCTGGCTTCTTGATATTTTTGGAACGATGCTGCAGGAGCAAACATAATCTTTGGCGGAAACACGGGTCCGCTTTTCTATGAAGGAAATTCATGAATTCAAAATCTTGGATTGTTTTGGCGCGTCTTCTCTCCCGCCAAGTGGTCTCTCAGACCCTCACGATCCTGGACGTCCTCCTTCGGCACTCCGACTGCCATCGCAATTTCATGTGATGCTTTGGTCGCGCACTGTTTTTGGGGTTTTTTTCAATTTTTTGACGACGCTGTTCTTGTTTTAGATCACGGTATTATTTTTGAAGGTGTCTCTTGCTTGCAGGTGATAATTGTATTGAACTTATGCTGTAAAATCTTCTTTGTGCATCTCTGAATCTAGTGAGGAGTTGATGCACTTCGGCGTACTTTCTTGGACTGCCAATGCTCTCAGTCAAACTTCTTGTGCGCTTTGTCGGACTTCTTCTACGCTCTGTAAGGCTTCAATGTGCTCTCTCGGGATACCAGTGTGCTCTCTCGGACTTCGAATGGACTCGATTCATGCATTTTCAAGGATGCCAGTCAAGTTTTGTGTTAAATGTCATTTAGCTTGTGACCAAGTAACGTTTTTCGTTGATTGTACTTGTAAGAAACTTGACTCTATCTGAAGTACAACTTTCAAAAAATGATCAATTGAATTGGTCATCAAGACCGTGAATCCTTGGTCCATTGGAATCAAAGCCAAATATTTGTCCCCGATTATTGGCCAGTACTGTTGTGATTTCATTTTGTTTGGCATATTGTGTTATCCGGATGACAGTGATCGTCTTTAGGAATCCGCATTTCCCGCCGCAAAACACGGGGTCATTCTACAATTAATTGTTGATTGCGCAGTTCAAGTCGCTAAGACCTGAATTGGAAATGTATATAAAATAATTTTGACACTTGAGAATACTAGATATCTGCCTCTAATGAAAAATATTGTATTATTATCTGGTGAGTTGTGCAGATCAGCTCGTATCAACCTGAATTAAGACGCCTTGTATTGTAAATTTTAAACCTATTGGGATATACTTTTTCCCTTCCATGTCTGCTTATACCGGATGTTTGTCTAGTTGGTTGTGCAAATCAGCTCGTATCAACCTGAATGGTGACACCTTGTATAGAATATCGTAATCTTCATAAGATACACTCTTTTACTTTCCTAGCCTAGACGTAACGTATGTTTCTTGGTCACGGGGTGCAAATCAGGTGGTATCAACTTGAAATGCACAACCTTCTGATATATAATTGTCAACAGGGAAAAAATTTAAGAAAAAATTTAATGAGCAAATTTGGATGCATTGGCATATGATATGTTTAGACATTTTCCATCTCCGTACATCATAGATGTAACCTAGTTAAATTGGTGTCTCAACATGTTATTTTTGTCACATGTTGAATGGTGGACTGTGCAATTCAGGTAGCTACCACTTGAATTGCAAATGTCTATGAGAGAATGTTGACATTGTAGAGTTTTGGCTTGGTTACAAAAATATTAGACAACATGATGATTGTTGTTTTAATCTTGATAATCAGGTCGTATTGCCGAGAGTTTTATTTAGCATTTTATTCCAAGTAAATTGTAGTCTTTTATCTATTTGTCTTGAACCTGTGAGAATTAGTGAAATTCTTCATGTGCAGTTCAGGTGGTAACGGCCTAAACTGCACATTCTACTAATGAAGAATTGAACACAAATATTGTAGATTATACCTTTTCTAAAGAATCAAAACATTTTCCTCATATGGATTTCACTTAGATCTAAGTTGCAATTGATCTCCAGTGAATTTATTTTACTTCTAGTTTAGCACTAATTGACCTGCAAAAACCCTGATCACATTACGATTGGATTTACTAAATGTCTATAACCATCATATAGTATGATTGTAGTAACATAATCAGCACCTTTACAATTCAGCTCTTACCGACCTGAATTGCAGACGGAGAAACATTTCTTCAATTCGATCTTCTAGATTAGTTTTTGCAAACCTAAGTTCACTTTATTTTTTTTTTCAAGCATCTTGTTGAACTCAACGTTTGCCTCTTCCCTAACTGTATAATATCTTCTTTGATTTGTAGTTATCATGGATTCTGATTTGTTAGCGGACAACAATATGGACTTCTCTGATGACGAATACCAAATTCCCGGAGAAGTGAATGTTGACATTTCAGTGTATGAAGGACTTCCGCATCGTCTCTGGAATACAAAGTACGTTACTCTATACAACAATGCAGGCATCCTTGTTGGAGAAGGTACTTGCCATAGTGTGGATTCTGACCTTGTGCTTGGAAGCAATGGTCCTCTTGGAGACACTCATGTAGCAGTCTTCATTTCCAAGACACATTCGGAATTGGATATCTCACAAGAGCGGGTGTACTCCTTAGTTGCTTGGCCTATAAATCTTGTCTATTGCTGTGGGACAAGCTTGCATGACCATGACGCCCGTGATAATTTCAACCGATTGCAAGCAACTTTCTTAAACCCGCCATCTTCAACATCTGCTAGACCATACACAAGTACCATAAGAAATCCTCCTCGCAAGACTGCCATCAAATCAAATGACCTACTCACTCAAGACTCTATCAACTTGGTGTCTAGTAAAGTCTGCTGCAGCCAAAATTGTGTTCAACCGTTTCCAAGGGACAAAATTCGAGTCTTCCAAGAACGAATGTATCGGAATTCAACGTTTAAGCACAGAGCCTTTATGAAAACTGAAGTACATAGACAAGTTCATCGAGACTCACGTGGCAGAAGGATGGTGATGATTGAAGAAATACCTGTGTGCATGCAAGCATAGATGCATATTTATGGGGTCCCAGAGGCCACGTTCTATCGCTACCAAACATACATGAAGGATGCTCGAGAGGCAACAACACATGGCAATATGGGATTGGTGAAGCCTAGGAAACACACTGAATAAGCTACTGCTACTTTGAAGTGCATCCTTGACAAGGAAGCAAATCACATGCCACATCGTACACGAACTTTGAAGTCTGGAGAAAAAGTTGTGTCTATGATTCTACCAGCTACATTCCAATGGAAGGGTCAGATGAAAGCAATCAATGAAATTAATGCTGCTTTTGGATTGAAGGAGGTCTCAATTTCAAGCTTGAGCAAGATTCGATCTTCAAGGTTCTTAGAGTATGAAGTGAAAAAGCCAGGAGACAATTTTGCTCAATGCGCTACTTGTGACAAATTGAAAGAGCTCAAGAAGGGTGCTCTTGCTGGATCTCAATTTGCTATGAAGTGGTCCATTAGGTTGGACAAGCATTTTGCTATTGCTCGTGCTCACAGGGAGTTGTACTACGCAAATCGCTACCAGTCGCATAATTTTCCGCATGAATGCCTTACAATCATGCACGACAAGATGGATCATGCCAAAACTGCTTCCCTGGTCTTCTTCCACAAAAGTAAAGACCTTGAGGGCCTCATGAAGTTGCCTTTGTCTATCACTAGCATGATTGCACATGGTCATGCTGATGTCCGTTATGCCCATTACGAATTGGACCTCTTTCCCCATGATTCAAACTATACCATAGGCTCTATAGCAAAGTTGTTGTGGGATCTTGAATTGCCACCAAAGTTGTCTTCTCGATAGTTGTTTGTAGGGTCGGGCTTGACAAATTTATTCGCAGCGGTGCTTAAGGGTGCAGAGATGTGCAACTCATCTCTATCCCCCCTACACCAAATAACTTGGTTCCAGCGACACCTTTGCCATCTATTTTCAATGTGCAAATGGACAATGCTACTAGAGACAACAAAAACAGATATGTTTTTTGTTTTTGGTCTCTACTTGTTGCGAACAAGATCTTCTGTAAAGTGTATGTAAACTTCATGATTGTGGGTCATACACACGATGACATTGATGCGTTGTTCGGAAGATGGAGCATGCTATTGAAGAAGGAGAACTTTCCAACAATCCCGATGTTGATGAAGTCGTTCATGGACGTGGAGTCCATTCCTACTATCCCTCACCTCATAGAAGAGGTGCCCGATTTCAAAGGATTCATTGCAGGTGCATTTGTGGACGGTGATGAGACTCTTGTTGGACACACAAAACCACAACAAGTGAAGTTCTACCTAGATTCAACGGGATGTCCGGTCATGAAGTACAAATTGTTGTGCATTGACGTGGATTGGTTAGAGGAGGATGGTAGAGGTATTAAGTTGTGGAAAGAAGATTCGGAGGGGCATAGTTTGTGGCCCCGTGGAGAACCATTGCCAATTTTGTTGAAGGAAATGAGAAGAGTGGATGACATTTTGAAAGGTATATCTGGCTTTGTAAAGTACTGGGAGAAGTTGTGCAATGCTGACGTTATTGGAGAATATCGAAGATGCTATGAGCATTTGGTACACTATTGGCGTGATGTGAAGGTGGCATTGCAAGAACCATTACTTGCTTCTACTAGTTTAAAGGACGGTTTTTGGCCAACTACTCGAATTCAAGCAACTCTAGAGGATCAGTTACAAGATGATGGCGAAGATCGTGAAGAGTTTCGAGAAGATGAGGCCTATGTTGGGCCTTTGCGTGGACGCCCACAACCATCTTTTAGAATGGGTCAGGATCTCTTTGAAGGCTATTTTGTTGCAATCCGACCCGTAGATGGTGACAGTCGACCGGTTTGGATTGGAAGGGCGTTGTCTGATCCCAACTGTAATCTTGAGAAGCCGAATTGCGTGCCCATTCAATACTTTTGTCCAACATCAAGGAATCAAGATGTTTGTGACTTCTATACAGGATGGGACAGTGAAAGAGGTCTACGTTGGAAGGTTGATGAAACCGAACCACCGCTATGGGAAGAAACAAACGCTTTGATGACAGCATGGAAGTCTTAGAACAAAAGAAGTACCCGTGAATGCAGGATCAAGATTCCTACGGCTCAAATTGAAGTCATCAACCAAAGTTTGGCTTTGTATACTTGATTTTGTCAAATATTATTGTGAAATTAGTTATAGTATGTTAAATTGATATATTGGATATTGATTATGTTTTAATCTTCAAATTTATATAAATATATTTACTATTACATGTTTGCACTCATTCTTTTCTGGATATTTCATGTTATTTTATTAGCTTAATATCTGTCTAAAGTCAATTTGGAAATGTAATACGATTGAAGAAAAGGGTAGTGGGTATAACCACTCTTTATTATATTAACGTATTAAGCACTTGTCACAAGTTTGGATAGGGGGCTGGTTGGTTGTTACAATTTTCCTGCCTGCAAAGCTCACTTAGCAGCACCAAGTCATGTTTTTTCTCTCATGCGCTCATACGAATTCCACGGGAATCAAACTCGGACCGCTTCAATGAAATGAACAACCCCTTACAACCAACCGCGGAGCTCATGACTAGGTGTTCAGAAGATTGCAAAATCTTTATTTATATTAATCAGAACATTTATCTTAAAACATATACGTCTAATTGAACATTCCATCGCTCAAGAGACTCTCATTTTAATGGAAATTGCACATTACAACTAGCAAATTTAGTGTTTGCCCGCCTAAACTGGCTAACATTATAATTCATTGTATAGGGTCTAAATGGACAATATTATTTTGAGAGACTCCAAACCTCTCAAAATATTGAATATAGTGTTCCTCGGGTACATCAACATTCTCCTCCACCCGTAGTTGCCACTTTCATTTGCCCTAGCGTTCTGCGCACTATCTTTCACCTGTTGACGTGACTAAATGCGTGCACAAAAGCTAGTGGTTTGAGTTGTGAGGGGGATTTTTGTCCCTTTGCACAGCTCATTTTATTCACACTTGGATGACATAGGGTGTTTAACGAGAACATTGTATTTTTGTAAATTTTAAATGTGATAGGATTACGTTTAGCATTTTTTACACCTACGGTTTACGCTTGTAATCCTAAACCGCATAATACTCAGTTGGCTATTTTTGAGACGAAGTGATTGTAATGGAGGGCGAGGACTCTCAACCGCCACATGGTATGTCTAGATATCGACTTCGGCTCACCAAAAAGTTGGTTTGTGACAAGGATCGTAAAAGGAGCGGCAAACCTCGCAAAAAGCGTGTACCCATCTTGTTGCATCCAAAGATGAAGGCTTTTTTGGGATGGGAAGCGGAACCAGAGCCTTAGACATATGAAACTGTAAACAAATATGTGGATTGGTGCCACATCAACAAGTTGTTCCCGTTTTGGTGACACACTTTGCATGTGAAGTCTAATAAGGCAAATTTGGCTTACTACAAGAATGTTGTCTTCCAACGAAGGTGTTTGGAGGTATGGCAGCAGCTCTATTTGGAATCCCAGCCTTATCAAAATGACAACTTCTCTTTCTATCTTGTGCAAATGGTGTACATTGAAGTTCAATTGAAGAAAAAGGTGGATTGGATAACCTTGAAGGAGCTTCCTATCGGTGACCGTCCAAACACATCGATAGTGCTGGATGAAGAAGGACTTGTTCAAGCAAATCAGAAGCTTTTAGACGTGAAGCCTGGCAAGTTGGCTACTGGTGATGACCAAGTTCAATGGTCTTCAACTTCTAGCTCAGATGAGCACACTCATGAATACGATGGATATTCTTTTGAGAGTGATGACGAAGACATTGACAAAGAAAAACAAGAGGCGGCCGAGGACATTCAAGTTGACAAGAAGGGAAAGAAAAAGCTTGAGGAGCCACAATCATTGTCCAAGATTCAAAAAGAAGGCTTACATGTTCATGTACCAATGGATGTGAATCGTTTTGGTGCAAACAGTGGGACTAGCAATGACAATGGTTTGGAAGACAATTGGAGATGTTGGGCACTAAGATCGAAAGTGCACGAGAAACTTTGATTTCAACAGTAGCGGATCTTATGAATTTGAAAGAGAAAGTACAACATCTTCCAGTGAATCCAACTGTTGTGGATGGATTGAAGAAGGAGTTAGAGGCGACTGAAAACGCCATTGCTGAAAATGAGAAGATTTACTCTAAGTTAAACAAAAGTAGAGTAAATTATTTCAAGAAGATCGAAGAGGGGTGTTCACACATTTCCGATGATTTAGCGGTGCTTCAAAATAAACTTGATCTTTTGCAACGTGAGAAATGGTGCCATCAAAGCGAAAGGAGAAGCTTGAATCTTCAAATACGTGAGCTAGAAATGGAATATTATATTTGGTGAAGCTACTCAAGAAGAAACAATAGTTGTTGCACGAGGGCATATTGGATTTGGAGTGCTAAATCCGGTTTTTTAAAGAATGGCGCAAGTGGAATGTGAAAGCCATAGGTGCCACCCGTGTGGAACTTCAAAGAATGGGACCGGAGCCCAAAGAAAGTGACTTTCTAAGTAGCAGAAAAAGTGCTTAGTGGTTAGATCTAGTTTGGTAGAAACAAAACATTTTGGCCTTCCAATTTTTTATTTTCCAAAGGTTTAGTGGAATATAAAAATTTGCACCTTTGTATTTGAAAAGTACATATGTTTTTTATTATATTTTGAATACGAGGGCTATGAATTTGGTGTCTTTGCAAGAATGGATGTCAGAGATGGTACCTACGGGCTGAAATTTTGGACTAATTTTTTGAAACTTTATTTGAAGATAGAAAAAAAGATTACCTTTGTGGTAATATAACTTTTTTTCCAATCAGTGCTCAGGAACAAAAGTTATGCCCATATAGTCCAAAACAAGGGAGAACGGGCAGCAAAAAAATTTGGCAAATGTTTGAATTTTTTTTTCTAATTTTTTTTTCCTCATAGATTATAATTTTTTCTATCCGGAAAGCTTTTGTTCATTTCATTTGGATTTTTTATGAGAAAGTTATGGACAATCTTGTTTATTGGGCAATTAGAGCATCTTCTTCAAAAAATACCTTGTAGGATTAATTTCGGAATGCTATTTTGGCAATTTTTCAAGAAAAGAAGTTTCACATGGTTTAGTTTGTTTGCTAGAACAATCTGACTATGGAGATTAGTGCATTTCAATTCTATCTTAGAAAGAAAAGAGATTTTCATTCAACCTCTTATGTACTTCTATTCTACAATTTTTTTAAGTATGAAAATTACGTTTTTTTTAAAACCTTTTTTTTCCCTAGACTCTCAACTCAATTCTCCACTATAATCATTTAAAGCTCAAAACTCTGTAGTGCAAGAAATTAAAGTGAAAAATGTTCAAAGTCAAATAATGTAGTCCAGCAATGTGCTGAAAAAAATTGTTTTTTTCACTTTAAACGCAGATATCTTGCAATTTTTATGGTGAAAAATTCTGAAATTTTTTCCACACATTCTCATACTAGTAAGGTGTAAGATCCTACGGTTATATGTGGGAAAAAAAATTTTCAAAAATTAGTTTTTATACTTTAAAAAATTGTTGAGTAGAAGTAGTTAAGATCTAGTTGTAAAATTTAAATAATGAATGTCTCTAAAATGGAATGAAAATGGTGAGAGTGTGCTATCAAGTGAAGTTAACTATGTGACTTGAACTAATGTTTTTTTAGATTGTAGAAATTGCATGGAGAAACAAATCCTACAAGCAACTTTTAAAAGAAGAAGCTGTAGACTCTAGTTGCCCGATGACAAATCACACATCGTTGTCTCATCAGACATTAGGTGATGAGACACTGAGGATGGTACACATGTGTACATGATCCAAGTGCCCACCCTCCTTCTAGCCCAAATTGTTCTAGACATATGGGGCATTTGGTATGATCCAAGACAAAAAGAGCTGGCTTTGGCCACAATAGACTTTGTCTTTTTCGTTGAAGTGACTAGACATCTAATTTCCATGGTCCCAACCATTTTGTGCCCAATTTATGACATTTTTTTCTGCCATGTCAAGCATGGACATGTTATCCGGAAACATGTCCTCCATCAATGCCCATGATGTTAATCCATTCTCTTGTTTAGGGGCATTTGCTACAAAGCTCTTCAAAACTTTGTCTAGTTCTTTCGCAACTTGTTGAGATCGATCCACGGAGAGAATGCACGCGACCTTCCAATGATAGTATGTTGCTGCCAACACTGACAACTTCTCTCGAAGCATTCTATTTTCCTCAGCCAAATCAAATTCCTTTGATGATTGTAGATGTGGAATGACAGGAAACAAAAGTGAATCCTGAGTCCCTTGCAGACCATCAACGTGCGGATTGATAGTATCTCTTAAGACGAACGGAAGCGGTGCCATTGGAAGAATTGAAGAATGCTTCGTACGCTTGGTAGGAGGAAAAAGGTGACTGACATCGCTGGTGAGGTCCTCAACAAGCTTGTCCAACTGATGTGGATCCTGCTCAACAAAGGTGTCATCCATGTTCGACAATGTGAAAGTCTGACGCTCTTTTTCTCGAAGGCCTTGAAATTCTTTAGATTGTTGAGAAATGAGAGCATTTTTTTATTCACATGTAGACCGCCATTTCTTCACATCACCTTCTAAGGTTGCAATTTGTGCATCCTTGGTCTTCAAGAGGTCGAGAGCCTTTGCCAACGTCATCGCATTGTGAACAACATTAGATTCAAACTGTGGAATGGGAATATGACTTGTGGCACATACGGGCGAGTCGTCACTTAAAGCAAAGTCGAAAACGTTGTTGGCGTCTTGTGGTGGCAAGATTGGAGCTGCAATTGTGGTTGAGGCTGATGCCAATCTAATTTGCATGGTGGACCGTTGCACCTTGGTAGGATGTTTCATCTTCTTTCCTCGTGATGATGAAGCGGCTTGAACATTTGGAACTGGGACTTGGACGAGGTGATAATCTGCTCCTTCACTTGTACAAGCTTAGGAATCCGTGTGCCATTTGAATTGTTATCTTCTTCTGATTCTTCCGTATCCACCTCTTGAGTTTCTTTGTTTTGTGGATCACTTCGAAAAGGCCCAAGTCCACCCTCTGGGAATTTCAGAACCCCTCTTGGAATTATTTCAACTTCTGGACGTTCCACATAGGTATTTTCTTTGATTGTAGTCCAGTCAACCTATTTGTTCAAGGCGACCTTAGCATAGGCACCTCTAGCAATGAACAAAGGGGCCTCATTTCTATCTACAAAAGGGTTTTTGTAGAGGACCTGCCACAATTCTAAACACCTTCGTATGAAAGCTAGATTTTCACAATACTTCAAATTTTCCTTGTTAGTGTGTCGATTGTGATGATGGCGCCATGACGGAAAGAACTTTCCGATGTCACACCATTCAAAGTAATCTTTGCACACCTGCATACTCCATGGCTTTGGCTCCTTGTTCCACCCTTTGAAAGTTAGGTGGTTATCATTGTTCAACACATGCCATCGCTTTTTGTGAATGTTACTCCTCCGTTTTCTAGTCTTGTCTTTGGTAGCCTTACTAATTGCACCAGGAGTGCGTATAGTCGATAAAACCAGAAGGGACCCATCACTACTACCTTCAGTCGCCATGAGATTTGCGGACGTTGCAAAATTGTAAGAACCAAATGATAGCAAAAAATAGTATATATACTATCCAAAAGGGTCACGCATGCAACCAACAAAAGTTGCAAGACAGAAAGCCTCAATGGAAAATGAAGGTGATAGCATGATGATGGGCGAGTGGATATATAGGGCGAGTGACTTCGGTTTAGAGGGGCGAGTACGGATAGGACAACTGCGTATACAACGATTATGGGTCGGGGATGGGCGCATGCGTATGCCTAAGGGACGACTGCGGGTCTAGAGGGGCGACCTCGTGTCATGGTAAGGCGATTGTGGGTCTGGGGAGGGTGACCTCGGGTCTTACATGGGCGACTTCGGGTATAGGTGGGGCGACAACGGGTCTCGGGTGGACGACCGCGGGTCCAAATGGGGCGACTTTGGGTCCACCACCGGGTCTGGGTACCTTTTGCGCACCCGCGGTCGCCCACCCGAGACTACTTCCTAAACCCACGGTCTCTCTCCCAAACCCGTAGTCGCCCACCCGAGGTCTCCCTCCTCCACCCGTAGTCACCTATCCGTTGTCGCCCTCTTCCACCCGTAGTCACCCACCCGCGGTCTCCCTCCTCCACCCGTAGTCGCCTATCCGTTGTCGCCCTCCTCCACCCGCAGTCGCCCCTACCCGTAGTCTCCTACCTGTACGCGCCCTCCAATTTGCCAACTAGATGCCATGTGGCATCCACTTGGAGGGGGGTAATTTCTTGTAAAGTCAAAGGTAAATTTGACTTTTCGTGACATCGCGCGGGCTCTACTAGACGTCACGCGACGTCTGTCTATTGCGGTGTCGCGCTGTCGCAGCAAACAACCCTAGGCCCGAGTGGCTCCTATTAGCTTGCTTTGACCCTAATGTGCTTATTGTGTTGGCTGGTGTTCTTTTTGTATAGAGTCCCAAAAGCAGGGTGACCTTGGATCAAGTGGCTCGACACTTCAAGTGCATAGGGGTGGTGAAGACACACCTGCTACAGGGATGGCATTCGTTTTGAAGGCCCCTGAGACAACGCAAATTGCTGTGACTGGAGTAGACAAAGTCAATTTGCTTGTGAAAACTACTCCAGTGAAGAAATCACCGATGAAGAACACCCCTATGAAGAGATCGCCTATGAAAAAATCACCTAGAAAGATTATCCTTGTGAAGACATCCTCTGCTAGTGTTGGTCATGTAATTGGGAATCTGGTCTAAGAAAGTCATGATTTACTGCTCACCAGTGAATTGAGAACACATAGTACATCCTCTGCTGAGGAAGAAGGTACGAATTATCAGTGGCACCTAAAGGACCGCCCTTTACATTTCTGTTTTAGGCTCATGAAGTTTGTTGTGTTGCATATCGGAGTAACGTGATCATGAGTCAACATGCGAGTAACTTGCCCTTGAAAACTCGTAAAGGTCTTCCCTTTTCATTTCTATTTTAGGCTCTTAAGTTTGTTGTGTTGTATATCGAAGTAACCTGATCATAAGTCAACATGCGAGTAACTTGCCCTTAAAAACTCGTAAAGGTCTTCCCTTTTCATTTCTAGTTTAGGCTCTTAAGTTTGCTATGTTGTATATTGAAGTAACTTGATTATGAGTCAACATGCGAGTAACTTGCCCTTGTGTTATCGTGACATTTTGATTTAAGTGTGGAAGAAGTAATCACCCATGTGGAAGGTGGATTCAGTCTTGATTTAGCAAAGGAAAAAACATTGGATGTGGCAGGAGCATAGGTGGGCAAGAACCACAAATATTCATTTAGCACTAGAAGGGGCTCAAGGCCATTGGTAGAAGATGCATCCAAGGTTAAGACCATGCTTCTTGCTGAGGTTTGCCCGGCTATTACTCCATTCGTAACAAGTCCCCGCACCACAAAGCCCTCCAAAAGGAAGTCTAAGGATCAACCGGGTGAGGATGTGAGCCGAAAGAACCCTCAAAGGAGAAGCTTTGGAAAAAAAGCCGAATCAAATTCCATAGAAACTATTGTAGAGACCACCGCTATAGCTAGGGTCACCCGTAGTGCAGCAAAGCCACAATAAGTAGTTCTTGTCCTCATTGCTGAGCATTTGAATCCCACTGAAAAATTGAGGGTGGAACTTGTTTTTTTATTAATTTGAAAGTGCTTTGTGGTTGAATTCACAAGTGTTTTTGTATGGTTGATTGCGGTTTTGGCTTGCACCATCAGATTTCCTTGTGCAAATGTAATGCAGGTTTTGTGGATAAGGGTAAGTGAAAGCTTAGGATTGTGAAGGGTTTAGGGAGATTGAGATTTGGGCAGTTCTGCTTTCTGTGAATTCAGCATTTGAATATATATATAGCACATTCTTTCTGTATTGAACTCAATTTTAGAATGTTACTGCCCAACCAAAATCGACTTGTTTTTATGTCTGAGTGAACATCCTTATTATCCAGGGTTGTCATACCGGATGGGTCGGAATGATCAGACGAGACAGACGGGTGAACCGGACCGAACGGATGGATGGTTAGGACGCTCCGAACACCTTTCATTTTTGAAGCCACAAAAATTTTTCAACACTGAAATTAGGGCATGGACGTTTCCATTAGGGCGAGGATGTCTTGGACAGGGCGCGGACGTTTCCGTTAGGGTGGGGACGTCTTGGACAGGTCAGGGACGCAGTAGTTTAATTCAAATTTTTGTACTTCATTTACGAATTCTTGCTTTCATAGGGAGAAAAACATTCTTTGCTGCCATCTTTGATGCCCTACCTAAGGCTGAAAAATTGTTATTTTAACACGAATTTTTTTTCATAAGATTATCTCTTTGCTATTAATATGTGGACCAAATTTCAAGGCCAAAAGATTTACAAATAAAAAGATATTCACAATCTACCAACATGTGTACTTGTGTAGTTCAGAGAAACAATTTCGATGCTACCAACTCCCAAAAATTGAGAAATTAGATTTTGGCCATAAATTTTTTGGCATGAGATCATGTCTATATTGATAACATTTGTGTCAAATTTCAAGTTCAAAGGATTTGTCCATAAAAAGATATTCAAAATCTACCAATGGACAAATGTAGTTGAGAGAAACAACTTTAGTGGTGCCCACTTTGACACCTTCCCGAGGACACAATTTTTTTTTTATATCATGAAATTTTTGTCATGAGATCACCTCTATGTTAATAATATGCATGCAAAACTTCAAGTTCAAAAGATTTTCCTATAAAAAGATATTTGAAATCTACCAACATGTGTGGTTGTGAAATAATTTCTAAGAACTACCTTTGTTGGTAGATTTCCAATATCTTTTTATAGGCAAATCCTTTGAACTTGAAATCTGACCCACATGTTATCAACATAGACATGATCTCATGCCAAAAAATCCATGGCCGAATTTTAATTTCTCAATTTTTGGGAGTTGGTAGCATTGAAATTATTTCTCTAAAGTCCACAAGTATACATGTTGGTAGATTGTGAATATCTTCTTATGTGTAAATCTTTTGGCCTTGAAATTTGGCACACATGTTATAAGCAAAGAGATCATCTTGTGAAAAAAATTTCATGGTAAAATAACAATTTTTCAGCCCTCAGGAAGGCATCAAAGATGATAGTAGTGAATGTTTTTTTCTATGTGAATGCAAAGATAGTAATAAATTAAGTACACCTTACTTACAACATTAAAACTATTCAATATAACTACACTCATGAATGTCATCTACATGCATGGCAAATGCGATAATTCTACAAACACAATTGGAAACTTCATTATTTCAGATAACCAAAAACATTTTTATATTTCAAGCATTGTTCAATACAATAACAAGTTCACAACACAATGAATATACTACTCTCAAGATACGCCTCCTCTTCTACTAGTTATCTAAGACTCTCCTTCTTCTTCTTGTAGATCTTCATTACTTCATGTTTCAATTGGTGCAACTATCTTGAACTCATGATGAATGAAGATCTACATAATACAAATCCTGTCGGGTGCCCCTCAATTGTTGAAACAACTTGATCTGCAAACTTTTTGTATACCCGGATCCACTAATGTAGCATCTTGAATGACCACATCATCATCTATTGGTGCCTCATCACAATTAGGGTCGTCTTCATCATCACTGACTTCAGTAGTTCCACGTTCATCTTCTCCATCATCACCGTCTGTGGTCCACTGGTTCTCCACTTCCGAGTTCTCATTTCAAAGCTCCATAGCTGTTTGACCGTGCCTACGACTACATTTAAACCTCTTGTGCCGTTGAGCTCTAGGGTCCTCCGCATCAGAATTTATAATGGGGCCTCCTTGTACTTGAGGAACAACATACATTGGAGTGGACAAAGTTGGTCCTGGGACATACGTACTCAAAAATGGCTCTATCACCACATTCGGGTCTCGGACCATAATTCCTAAGAGAGGGCGTTTAGGGGGCCTCGATGATGACGCTTCGTTATTGTTTCGTCCACCTCTAATATCGTGGCCTCCAATCACTGCACGACCCCTTGCTCTTCCACGGACGATAGTCCTTCCACATCCTTGTTGATATTCACCTATAATGTGGTGAATTGTGGGTTGAGAGGCGGTACGGTGTCTACCACTCGTTGTAAAATTTGAAATGCTTTGAGGCGTCATTTCAACATTTTCCACTGAGCCTAGCCCTTCTTGGAAAGGTTGATAAGGAGCACTCGAAGTTGCGGGAGAAGAAGGGATAGAAAGAACAGTATGCACTGCAACCGGTGGGGGTATATGGGCTTCGTCTTCAAGCGGGTCAATAAACACAAAAACATCATTGTGATCTAAATGTTGAGGGTCAAAACGCGTTCTTCCCGCTGCATGAACCCTCACGACATTTCTTGTGATCGGTCGTGCCATTCTTGTATTTCCAATGTTCTGGCTATAGCGTCCTCCAACAACTCTGTTGCTATCGCGGCCCCCCACTCTTCCGAGCCCCCTACTGCCATCACAATTGCAAACGGATCCTTTAGTATTCTGAGTTGCATTGTTCCTCAGATATCCATTGCCATTTCCATTTCCCCCTTCGTTTTCCAAAGGGAGGTTGTCATCATTGTTGGAGATAACATTATCATCATCAACGTCCACTGCAACCGGGTAATCACTTTTAGAAGATGATGACAAAGGTTGCACTTTATAAACAACTACATTTTCAATAGTTGACACCACATTACGTGAAGCTGTAGCTGCTTGCTCCGCATTCTGTCTGTCTCGCAAACCATCAAAGTAATTTTGAACGCGCGCATCGTCTTTTAACCGTAGCAATACTCCGTGAAGTTTTTCCAATCGGTGCAACATGAGAAAATTACAAGTAAAGCGGGTTTCATTTGACACTACCAATTGAAGGGTCGGACTCAACTCCCGGAAAACAGACATGGTTGTGTGATGGTTCCGAATGTACTAGCACAATCTTTTTGTCCTTTGAATTAAATCTTTGAATTCTAGTACTTTGGTCCAATCTTCCAACATGAGATCCAAGGCATGTGCCATGCACCCTTGCTTGAAAATGTGCAGGTACGTGCAAACAATATTGTCCAATGCTCCAAGCATGTTCGTTGCATTATCCATACAAACCTGCGTCACGTGCTTTGAACCCACTTTCTCAATGAATACCTTCATCTGGTTCACTATGTAGCGCATGGACTTCTTTTGCCCGCTGGTGTCAATGGCCTCCAAAAATACATTACCGGTAGGGCACGACATCATCACATTCATTAGGGGCCTCCGGTTCACGTCATCCCAGCCATCCCGTAATGTTTAACTGCAAAACCAACTTTGGTTTCAATTTGCTTCTTGATCTGCAACCTCTTAGACAGGGTTGTCTACCCGGACAACTCGACAAACTCGACGTCGAAGACGTCTAGTAGAGGGGCCCGTCCCTCTAATAGAGTCAACTTTACCCTTTGACTTTTCTGGAATTTACCCCCCATTTACCTAGGCTTACCTGGCTGCCATGTGGCAGCCGCGTGGCAAATGTTGGGCAACCTCGGGTGAGGGCGACTTTGGGTAGGGGGCGACTTCGGGTGGGGCGACCTCGGGTGAGGGCGACTTCGGGTGGGGCGACTTCGGGTGGGGGCGACTTCGGGTGTGAGGCGACCGCGGGTCCGGGGCGACTTCGGATAGGGGCGACTGCGGGTATGGGGCGACTACAGGTCTTAGGCGAACACGGGTACTAGGTCGCGGTCGCCGATACCCGCACCCGTCGGCGCACTTGCCCTCATCCAAGACCCGCACTCGCCCTTCGTCACTTGCACGCGCCCCCCCAAGACCTACGGTCGCCCCCCAGGACCCGCAGTCGTCCCCCCAAGACCCGCAGTCGCCCCCCCAGGACCGCTGGTCGCCCCTCCAAGACCGCTGGTCGCCTACGTGACCCGCACGTGCCCATTTTGCATCCACACCCGGGTTCGCCTATATATGAAGTCGCCGAATCTTCATTCTCCCATGTTCATCACTAAGGCTTCTTGGCTTGTATCCCTTTCTGGCTACATGCATAAGCATTTGGTGTTGAAAATTTACTATTTGACTACTTTCATCCAAGGTTCTTTTTCTAGTGGTTTGATTTCAACAATCCCTCTACATTTTTTAGGACCTTCATTTCAACAACCCACCATGGCTAGTGGAGACAATACCACTGGAGAATTTCTTGCTGAAGCCCCTCCACCGGCTCCACGTCCACGTCGTGGTTTGGGATTGCGAAAGATTGAAAAAGACAAGGAACGGAAGCGTAGGGGTACTTGTCACCGAAAGCGATTGCATGTGTTGAATAGTGCTGACCACATTGCTTTCAAGGGGTGGAACGAGGAGCCTGAGCCATGGTCAATACAAACTTGCGAAGATTACATTGAGTGGTGCGACATCAACAAGTTCTTTCCAGCATGGCGTCATCATCATCATCGACACACCAACAAGGCGAATTTGAAGTTCTGTGAGAATGAAATATTCGTGAACAGGTGCATTGAATTGTGACAAGCTCTCTACAATACGGCCTCTGTAGAAAGGAATGAGGCCCCTCTTTTCCTTGCCAGAGGAGCCTATGCTGAAGTGGCATTGAAGAAAGAAGTCGATTGGAGCACGATCAAATCTAGTCCTCACGTAACCCGTCCAGAGGACGGGTGCATACCAAAAGGAATTCTCCTTTTTCCAGAGGGTGGATTGGGTCCTTTTCGAAGTGTTCCTAGGAATCATGCCCAGGTTGAAATTGACACAGAGTCATCAGAAGAGGATGACAATTCAGATGGTACGCGGGTGCTTCGGGTAGAACGAGCCACGGAACTACCTATTGGCCTCCCCCCAAATCAGAATGAAATTATCCACGGCGTCGGAACATCACGGGGACGTAAATCGGGACAATCGTCAAGAGTGCGACGTTCCACTACACGAATTGGACCACAAGGGGCTTCTCCATCAGCTTCAAATCCACCATTGCCTGCACAGAATCCAAGTGATGTCTTCGAATTCAGTTGCAACGATGAAGGGCCCAGTGAAACAATTGTTGGTGCACCAACTCTTCAATCCCGAGTGGATGTAGGTCACAACACTCTGACCCTAGCAAAGGCTCAAAACATCATACAGATCAAAGACAACAAGATTGCTTCATTGGAAAGTAACTTGAAGAAATTGCAAGGACAGTGCCAACTAAAAGATGCTCTCATTGCACGACAATCTACCGAGCTTCAAGCCCTGCGAGAAAATCAGGCTGGCGCTTTCACTTTGTCAGATATGGATGAGGCTTTTGTTGACCATGATCCACATCATCTAGACAAAGTTGTGGGGGACCTTACCGACGATGTTCCTTGCCATCCACCACCTTCCAAGCATGCTAAGGTTTTGCAAAATAATCGAAGTGCGTTCCTCACTACGATTGGCGGAGACACGACCACTAACACGAACGATATTCATGGGACCCAAGATTCACTCTCATTTCCAACAGTTCAACAATCAAGGCAGAGTGACAAAGAAAGAGACCTTGAAAAGCAGAACGAAAAGCTTCAACAACGATTGGATCAATTGGTTGCCACGTACTACCATTGGAAGGTGGCGTGCATTCTCTCCGTGGACAGATCACAACAAATAGCCAAGGAATTAGATAAGGTTTCAAAGAATTTTGTTGCAGCTTTACCTAAACGTGAGAATGGACTCACATCCTGGGCACTCTTAGATGACATGTTTCCTGAAAACATGCCGATGTTGTCAGACACAAATATTATAGATTGGGCACAACAGGGCTGGGACTATACAAAGCAAATGTCTAGTCACATGGAGGTGAAGGACCAAAAGCTACTATGGCCACAACCTGCAGCTTTCGTACTCGACCATACAAAATGCTCCATTTGTCAAGAGCAATTTGGCCCTGAAGGTGGTTGGGCTCTCGGGTCATGTGCACATGTGTACCATCCTCAATGCCTCCTTATGGGATGCCTCATTAGACGACGTTGTGTACTTTGTTCAGCACCATTCCATGATCGCTTGTATGCCATGTTCAACTTGATGACGTACATGCCACCTTCTTGGGAACATAGCGTTGAAACGACGACTAATACGACACTGTGGGGTCGTGACCTCGTTTGGAGCTGGCGTCAAGGGCTACATGATGATGAAAAGGCACCTAGTAGCTCTCACTTGAACTGGGAAACTGACCCAGCAGAGATTGTCAAAGTGGCACCGAAGTTGATGGGAAAAGGTCCACACAATGAAGGGAGAAGGGCATTCTTCTACCAATGCCTTGGTGGATACTTCGAGAAGAGCTTGGGAGAATTCAAATGGGGTCCTCATCCGGAAGGACACCGTTGGGATAATGAAGGTAAAAGGGGACCCGATCGCAATCAATTTGCCTCTCTTGAAGACATGACTAACATGGCTTGCATGGACTCTACGTATGGACCTTATTACCAAAGTCAAGCATTGGACTATCTTTTGGAAGCACATTCTCCACAAACCACAAGGACCCTACAAGCTCTCCAAGATTCCAACGTCCTGGAATTCATTTTGAATGCGGAAGGGCCAGCTTCACGAACTCGTGCAAAGAAGAAGATAGTCCTTCAAGAGGCACTTCAACCTTCACATGGTGAAGCAAGTTCTTCTAAGAAGTAAAAACAATCCAAATGGATTTGACGTCTGAGAATTTAATGATGGACTTCATTTCTCCTTTGGTTACTTGGTTTACGTCCAAGGATATATAATGTCAAACCCCTAGTATATAGAAGCGTATTATATATGGTAGAAGCGTGTAGCTCTCAGTCTTTTTGTTTTGTTCCATATAGGCCAACTTCGAGCCTTCTATGATTGTATGCTACACATTTGTATTGCAATATTACCGAGAATATTACAGTGCCTTCATTTTTGAAACATATTCTACATTATTTTCTACTCCAAAGACTTCACTATGTTCGAACAAAATCAAATATGTGGTACAACTGATTGTATGAAGCTTATTATCAAAGAGCTATTAAAGTTGAAGTTCACTTTGACATTGTCATTTGCATTGACATTTAAGCTTCTAAAATTAATTCAACTGTAAACTTTAAATTTTATTACTTAGAATTCAAAATTGTATATCATTGTAAGCAATCTCATTATCTCAATTCATATCATGGAAGATTGTAATTGTTATCATTTTAGTTCCATAAACAGAAAAAGTGAACATGATGAACCCCTTAAGTCCCATTGTCCCCTCTAGAGACAATTTGGAATTTGGGCAAGTTTCTATGGCTTGAAATTGTACCCTAATTTTTTGAAATTTTTTGTGAAAAGATAAAATCTGATAAGCTTTGAGGGAATATAATTTTTATTTCAATTGGTGTCCGGAAGCAAAAGTTACGCCACAAAATACCTAGAACTAAACTCGGCAGGCAGTACAAAAAACATTGCAAAAATCCAAAATAGATTTAATTTTGTTCATGTTTTTGCTAACATTATGTTTTTGTCTACATAAAAAGATTTGATTCATTCCATTTTCATTAGTGATGTGCAAGTTAAGAACCCTGTTCTTTTTAAGGCAATGTAAACAAATATTTGAAAAAATAACTTATAGAATTCATTTGAAAATGCAATTTTCAAATTTTCTCTAATTAGTTTATTTTAAAGGAGAAGTTTGCTTCCTACAACAATCTCACCGTTGGGACTAATGGATTATTGTGTTCCAATCCCATGTAAGAGCTATTATCAATTTAGTTTTTCTTTTAACCTTGGATCTACTTCTACTTGACAATTTTTTGAAGTATGAAAAGGAAGTTATTATTTTTTGAATTTTTTTTTCCTACACTCCCAACTCAATTCTTCAACACAATAAATTTTAAATTCAAATTCCATAGTGCACATTTTTGGAAGAAATAGCAATCAAAGTCGTCTGAAAGTGTAGACCAATGTTGCAAAAAAATTGTTCTTCAACTTTGAATGCTCATATCTCTAAATCTGTACAGTCAAACATCGTACAATTTTAACCACAAAATCTTAAACAAGTGAAGTTCAAGATCCTCAGCTTCAGTTCCACAAAAGTTTATTTTTTTCTTTGGACAAATACAATAGAATTATAGAAATGACAGTTTTGATTTTTTCTTCACCTAAAAATGGCCTTCGGACTTTATGGGTTTAGAAAAATACTGAAAATGGAAAAAACCTATTGGAATCATTTGAAAATTCACCAAGCCATGTAAGTAGCGATGGAAATTAGCTAGAAAATGAAGCAATTGGTTATTTTAACTGTAGAGGGTTAGGTCTTTAGGGCTATGTTTTCACCCAATAAATATCAAGATAAACATTTCTAGTACAAATCCAGAATAAAATGACATAACAAAACTGATTTGAGCAACATTAGGTCTTCTGTTCTTGTACTACATTGGTTTCAAAAGCTGTGACTAAATATTTCGCGAATACACTAAGTTCCGAAATTTGCAATACACATTACAAAGTGTACAATAATTATTAAAAAATCACGTGAACTTTGAATGCCAAAAAAATTGTAGCATATTCTTTACTAAATCACGAGAGAGCCGCAATATCCAAAATTGGATCTTACTTACAAATTTACAATATTGTTCACCAAAATGCGGTACACTACTTTCTAAAAACCTCTTTTTGGTTTAGGAAGTCACTCATATTAGGAGGAGGACCCACTTTCTCGTATTCTTCACCTCTCTTTCCCGTTGTATCCTTCATCCACTTCATCCACTGCGTATAATACTCGCTTTCGGCTCTCAGATCCACAAACTCGTCTTCCAACACTTGTACTCTAGTCTCATGGAACTTCACCAAATTCTGAAGCATTTCTAACTCCTCTGGTAGATTACCGTATGTCGAGGCCGTTGCCAAAACGTCCACCTCCTTGACATATTTTTTGGCTGCTTCGTAATATTTCTTTTCTTCTTCGGTAATTTGAACACGCAGTGCTCGCCGCTCATTCTGTGCTTTCCTACGTCTACGTTGCAGGGTTTCTAATTTTGATTCCCACAATAAACAATGGTCAGCTTGCGACAATTTCCCGGTGCTCTGCTTAGTTAAATACTGGTCTCCATTCTTCTTAAAAGCAACAAAATCGTCATCTCTCTCTTTGAGTATTTGGTTGAGAGACCTCAATTGTTGCTTCAAATAAGCTTCAGTGGGAGAAGACACTTCGCGTTCCTTCAAATTCTTCAGTTCCTCACTCTTTGTACTCAATGATAAACGTGCACTCTTGATTTTGGCAATCAAGGTCTCCTCATTGTTTGATGAATCACTATCACCTTCTAGCATCGCACACTCCTCTGTGGAAAAGTCCTCCACTTCCATGGGGTCAACTTTTTCCAAGACTTCTTCATGGATGGTTGAGGTAATGGGCTCTTTTCCACGATCTTTCTTCTTTTGAAGGCCCACATCCAAAGACTTCTTGGACTCGGTGACAAAAACATCTTCATCATCGCTAGAGAAGGAATATCCGTTGTACTCATGGGTGTGCTCGTCCGAGGAAGAAGTGGAAGACCAAACTACTTCTTCATCAGCAACAAATGATGCTCCACGCTTAATCGGTGTCATCATCTTGCTTATATCAAGAGGATACTTTGCCCACAAGTTGGAGGCTTCCTCCCACTCTTTTTGGTCCGGACGGACCACAATAGGCATTTCTGGGAGTGTTGTCCAATCGACTACCTTCTTCAAAACAACTTCGGCATACACCATTCGTACAAGAAAGAAACTAAAATTATCGTTTCTGTACACCTTGGTCTCCAAATATAGAAGGGTCCATACTTCGCAGCATCTACGCATGAACCTTGTGTCCGTAGCATACGCAAGGTTAACCTTTTGGTTTTGAACGTGCAAAGGGTGACGACACAACGGAAATAACTTGCTGATGTGGCACCAATCCACATACTTCGCAACAGTCCGGTAACTCCAAGGCTCTGGTTCATCCCTCCAACCCTTAAAAGCCTTAATCTTCGGATGAAGTAATATGGCCACGCGCTTCTTGTGCTTCTTGCCTGACCGTTTTCGACCCTTGTCCTTCATCGCCCTTTTCTCTTGCGGAGTCAATGGAGTAGGTATGGTAGGAGGAGATGGCGAGGTCGTACGCTCCATGTTTTAACAACGTATGTATAACTAAGCAATATATACTATATAAAAGTCTCAATGCCAAAATACTTACTCTAACTAAGTGAAACTAGTAATCATACGTGTGACACATTTACAAATATCGAAGCAGAAGTAGATGTTCAAGGTTCAAAGATCATAGCGGATAGGGTCAAGTTTACGAAACACCACGGTTTAGACATGCATGGAATGAGAAGAATGAAATTCCTTCATTCCCCAATCCCTGCCTCACGCACATGCAGTCAGCCACTTCAAGGTGGATGACAGCCTTTGCACAGAAGCAGGGGGACTGACGACCGCAAGTCTACCCCACCCCATTTGTACTGGGACTAGCGGTCGTGGGAGGGCGAGTGCGGGTCCCCCGACCGAATAAGGGCGACTGCGGGTACCCAGGCGACCACGGGTCCACAAGGCGACCGCGGGTGCGGATCCCTTGGCGACTTCGGGTGTGGGTCCCTGGGCGACTTCGGGTGCGGGTCCCTGGGCGACCTCGGGTGCGGGTCCCTGGGCGACTTCGGGTGCGGGTCCCTAGGCGACTTCGGGTGCGGGTCCCTGGGCGACTTCGGGTGATTTTTCAGGCAAAGACAAATAAAAGAGGAATCTAATACAAGTGGTTTCATATTTTTGGAAGTATTTTATAATTACTTATAAATTTCCAAAGGACTTCTGTCATAGGTCCCTATTTATGCCCCTAGGTCTTCTGCAAAATGTTCACTTGCAACTTCTAAACATAAATGGGAAAGTAAAGATAATGGATTGGCTCTTACAATTCATAATTTTTTTTTCTCGAATCATTTAATGATTATGGAGGTCAATTTATGAACTACAGATTGTCCATTTCAAAGCCACTTATAGAGTCCATTATTAATGCCCGCTCCATTTCAAAGTCTTCTACCTTATCTTTACTTTCACATCCACACAAATGGAGAAAGGAACCCTCTTTAAAATCCAATGGACGTCGGATTTGGAGAAACTCCCCAACTAAAAAAATATTTACGATAGTGTTTCCTTGAGTGTCAAATGCTT
Organism: Rhytidiadelphus loreus; assembly: GCA_947034895.1. Taxonomy (NCBI): domain Eukaryota; kingdom Viridiplantae; phylum Streptophyta; class Bryopsida; order Hypnales; family Hylocomiaceae; genus Rhytidiadelphus; species Rhytidiadelphus loreus. The sequence goes on along the minus strand of OX344763.1, from coordinate 65,554,905 downwards.
CAATACCATCAGCTGCCCAACACGAAATAGTCTCAACGTTTGGACCCGAAGTCGCCCCACCCGAAGTCACCCTACCCACGGTCACCCAAGTCCCAGAAAAGAGGGAAGCAAAAATGCGTGAGTTCTTCCCTCCTCTCTGGACCCGCAGTCGCCCTATCCGAAGTCGCCCTACCCGCAGTCGCCCCAGCACCGTAGAAAGAAGTCCCTAGTTTCCCCCTTTTCTGGACCCGCGGTCGCCCCTACATTGGTATTTGAAAGAGTGACTTACAGAAGACTGTAGTCATGGTAGGTGAGATCATAGAATAATCTCTAGATAGCTTACAATTATATCACATGATCATTTTATTAAATGGTCCCTAACAAGGCTTCAATATCCTCAAGCCCTACAATGATGAACCAAAAACCCTACAAAGCCCTCGCAAACTAGAACCATAAACGCAAACCTAAACCCTCAAATGCCCAATGCATTTTAGGATGGTTTATGAATTTGCTTGAACCCCAAATGACCCTGGAATTTGCTAAGCTTCTAGAATTTGCTCTAAATTGAACAAAAATCCAACATTTTGATACGTTCTATCCATTCTTTTTGAATTGTAACCGTGTAAATTCAAACTAGACGTATTAGAGATCACATTACAAAAGAAAACACAACAATACCTCTAATTTATTGAAAGATTATAATGTTTTATCATGAGGGTGTTAAATCTGTGAAAGTGATTTGAAGTATTTCAATCCTCTTTTCAAATGTGAAATCTAAAAAGTTCGTCATCTAAAAAATATGAGCTTAAAGGGCCTAAGGTGCATAAACCCAATCAATTTATAACTTCTCAAAATCTACTTTATCATTTTTTTAAATTTCATTTGTAATGTGATATTTTCTCAAAGATTTAGTGTGTTTGAAGCTCATTCCTAAGAGCCCTCAACACTACAAAAAGTCAAGATTGCAAGTGTACACCTATGCACAAAATCTTAAATAGAAAAATCATAATCAATCATTTTCAAAATCAGATTTTTGAAGCTAAAACTAAACTTCAAAAAGAATTTTCCAAAAATATGAATTACTACATATAGTAATTTGGTAAGGTTTTGTTTAACTTAGGAAATTGGTTGAGGACCCATCCTGTCCTCGGGGTCACTTAGGGGTTCACTTGAACAAGAAGCCAACATCTTGAATTATAGAATCAATTTCTGTATACTTCTTCATTTTTCCTCCAATCCCAAGAAACTTTTTTTCTGCAAACTTTAAAATTGTTGTGGAGAGGGGTAATACACTCGAAGTGAAGAATGTACATTTCTCTTGTTATAATCTTAAAACTCTTCCGCAATTTTGCACTCAAAATGAATGTGCATACTAACAAGCAAGTTGTTTAAACATTCATACGTTTAGATTAAAAAATAAATAGGAAACTTGCTTCAATGGGAATAACTACAAGTCCATGCTCTTTTCAGAACAGAAAAACTAAGGTAGGAGGTTGTGAAAGAGTGCGGGCATTAAGAATGGCTCCTATAAATGGTTGTGGAATGGTGCATCTAAAGTTCTGAAATTGACCAATACATTCATTGAATGAACCAAAGAAGAAAACATTATTAATTGGAAGAGCCAATCATTCTCTGTGTTTTCTCCATTTTTATTTAGAATTGCAAGTGAACCATTCATGAAAGATCTAGGGTCACAAATAGGGACCTATGACCCAACTCGTTTGAAAATTCATAAGTAATTCAAAAATCTTTGGAAAAATATGAAACCACTTGGGTTAGATTCCTCATCAATTTCTCTTTGTCTTAAAAATGAGCTAAAAATATTCCCGTCCAAAGAAATACACGAAAAAGGCAGACCAGCCCTTAGGTGCACCATTTCTGAGCCTCCTACCTTACACTTGGAAAGGCATAGGCTCTTAGGGGTTCATTAGTAAATAATGCACTCTAATTGTTAAGTTAAACTTATCTTTTGACCCTACATAGATAAAGCAAACACCCCGTATTGTAAAATCAAATTTCATTCACAAGTATTTATTCATCATTGTCCCTAATGACGAACAATTCTAATTAAATAAAGATTTAGCACAATTGAATTCTAAAATACTCTATATCATTACGAATTAGATACTTTAAAGTTTCAAAAAATCCCGTGAAGACCTCGGTATAGGCCACGCGACGTGCTTCGAGGATTGAGCCAAGGGGCACTTCGAATTTCGCACTGAAATGTTTTTCATCTCAGTGCGAAATTCAAAGTGCCCCTTGACCAAACCCGTAAGACCCAACTATAACCTCCTACATCATGCACACGGAGTTGGGAATCGAACCGCAGACCTCCCAGACTCCACTTGAGTTCGAAGAAGTTGACCCTTGTGTGAGAATCCCTTCCACTACTTCACCTTCCTGTTGGTCACATCGGGAATCACCTTTGATGCACCACTCCTTGTCCATCCCATTTTTATTCCTTTTTTTCTTTGATTCTATTGGCTTCAAAATACCCGAAGTCGCCCAACACAAAATAGTCTCCCAGTCGCCCCACGGCTCCATAGCCCCACCCGAAGTCGCCCCACCCGAAGTCGCCCAATCCTCCAAAGAGGATTACAAATGCGTGAATTTTCCATGACTTCTGGACCCGCGGTCGCCCCACCCGAAGTCACCCACCCGAAGTCGCCTACCCGAAGTCGCCCCAGTCGAGGTCGCCCCAGCACCAAAAAAGCTGGAAGTCCCAAGTTCCAGGGCGACTTCGGGTGTAGGGGGCGACCTCGGGTTCAGGTTTCAGGATCGCTTTGGTACCCGCGGTCGCCCTTACCCGCACGCGCCCTGTCACCCGCACGCGCCCCTATGGTGACCGCGGATACTTAAGCGGTCGCCCCACCCGCATTCGCCAGTCTTGGTCCTGTGCTACGGCTTTCATCCACCTTGTAGTGGCTGAATGCGAGCTTGTGGGCCAAGGCGGTGATTGGGGGGTGGACTTGTTGCCCTTTTTTTCCACGACTCTATTTATTGATCGATTGTAGGTAACTTTGTGAAGGAAGAGCTATGTCTAATCCAGGAGAAGGGAGTAGTACAATGCGTCCGTCTCTATGGGATATTAACCACGATGACCCCCGGGAATGGGAGAATGCTACAAGGAAATATGTAAGGGGCACCGACCTTGACAATCCCGCGGAGTTCCAAGTGACTATTGACTCCTACGAGTCAACGGGTGGAGAGTCATCATCAAAGTCGAAGAAGTCAAAGACGGCACATGATAAGGACCCAACTTATCCTCCACGTGATTATTCAATATTTGCACAGCGAGTGTGTTTCGAATGGTACGAGGGACGCACTGTGGAATTCCTAGAGTCTACATACTTGAGGCATAAAGAATCAGGCATCATTAAGTTGAAGAGAGATTTGAGCACTTTTATTCTAAAAAAGTGCAAAGAATCCCTGAAATATGCTGACGTGGATGAAATGTACTTTGGCAACTATGAGAAGTGGATGGAGAACGTGCTCATGGAAATCATTTTCAATACCAAAAAAATCATTGTAGAGCACCGACCTATAGTCCCTGGGTGTGAAAATAAGGAGACCATCGAATTCCACGCAAAAATGGCATGGTGGCAGAAAGCGGCGTCTAGACTATCGAAGACTGTATCTAGGGTGATGGGGTGGCAGTTGGACGCATTGACGGCTGTTCTTTCTCAAAACAGTGGATCGTCTCTCATGTAGATCAATTCTAGTGCAAAAGTGGTTCCGCTTAGTGGATATGACCAACAAGGGGGGTATGGAAAGGTGCGTAAGGTATACATTGATGGCATGTCTACAATACCCAAGCATGTACATTTTGCGGGGAAGGTGTCAAAGCAAACAAACACGCGTGATGCGAGATATGAACGATCCATTGAGGCCTTGGTGTGTCCTTTAAATCACCTAGCCATTGTTAAATTTGTGGCTATCCACGCCAATACAATGGAGGCCTACACGTTGTGGTGGAATGGTGGTAATTTGAACAAACTTGTTCGCTTGAATGAGAAGGTCGTGCCACATGCCGATTGGCACGAAATCAAGTTGGTGAAGGAACTTCAACAAGAGCAGGTGAAGCAAATTAGCCTCTTTCGAAGGCACAAGGCGAAGTTAGCATGGGCCCTTGTTTATGTGACAAGTCTTGTACACAATGAAGGTGTTCTACACAACGATTTGTCTCCCAACAACATATTAATCCATTATCCGCCGTACTCGGATGATGTTATAAACATTGGGATTTGCGATTGGGGAATTGCCAGTCGTATACAAGAGGGAGCTCCCTCACATTTTGGATACAAAACCACGAAAGAGAGGGATGACATGTTGAAAGGCAGATGGTGGGTGGCTCCAGAGTTGTTCTATGTGTTTGGGCCAAAGGGTTCAGAAACGAGCCTTGACAAGATGCAAGCCAGGCACAAGTATACGGTTAAGTCTGATTCGTTTTCTATTGGTAAATTGATTTGGAACATGAAAATTGGTTATATGGGTGAATATGACAGGGAACTATTCAAAAACCCTGAGTCGGGAAAGTTCTTTACAATGAAGTTACGTGCGCTTATGGATCTTGACTTACAGACGAGACTCACATGCTCTGAGGTGGTAGCTTCACTCATGCTTCCACCCTGGAATATGAAGCCTCCAGAATTAGTTTTTCGGGACTCCGTGTTGTAGTGTGATAGAAGAATACCATAGTATCATTTTGGAGTAGTACTTCTAGTACATGTAATCAAATTTTAATATGAAGTGCCATTTTCCCCAAATTGGCAATATTGTGGATCTATTCTTCATGGTATGTTGTATTGAATCTCTCATATCAATGTTTGTATTTTGCTGCAATGAATGAATTAAATAGGCTCAATGTTCCAGTAAGATATCCTACAGTAAGATATATAGCCTTGGAATAATGGAGCCCATTTTCCTTCTAAAAAGCATTGACAATCGGCACTTGTATTGGTTCATCCGGCAAAAAAGGATGACTTTCTTGTAATCTTAATAGGTTTTTGGCAATAAAAATGACATTTCTCAATTGGTTTGAATGGGCCCGAAAAAATGGGAACATAAGGGTTAAATGCAATACACCATTTTTAGGTGAAATTAATTTCACCTTTATATGTAGAAATTACGTTTTCTCTCAACAAAACCATTTTGGTCTACAAATTAAAAATTAAATTTTGAATTTGCCTTTTAATGTTTCACAAAACATTTTTATAAAGAGTACCTTGAAGGCTTCTTCCAGATTCATTACTTTTGAATACAAGGTCAAAATATTCTTGCAAGATCTATATGTTTGAGCCATAATCGAAAACTAATAAAAGTTTCTTTAGATGTGAATTTAACCCCTGAAGTTCGAAGGCCATTATAGGTTCAGAACCACTAAAAACCGTCACTTTGGCTACTTTGAGAAAAAATCTTGAAGTGCATTACAATAAGAGTGCATTAATTATTAAGCCCTATGTGCCTAAGCCTTTCCCTCTTGTATTTTTCCTATGAAAAAAAAGCATGGACTTACAGTAATTGGGATTGAAGCAAGTTTCCTATTTATTTTTTAATCTAACCGTATGAATGTTTAAACAACTTGCTTGTTAGTAGGCACATATAATGTTGACTTCTTGTACAATTTAAAGCAAATTCATAAAACATCCTAAAATGCATTGGGCATTTGAGGGTTACGGTTTGGATTCTAGGGTTCTACTTTGCGAGGGCTTTGTCGGGTTTTCGGTTCATGATTGTAGGGCTTCAAAATATTGAAGCCTTGTTAGGGACCATTTAATAAAATGATCATGTGATATAATTGTAAGCTATCTAGAAAATATTCTATGATCTCACCTACCATGACAGCAGTCTTCTATAAGTGACTCTTTCAAATACTGATGTAGGGGCGACCGCGGGTGGGGCGACCACGGGTCCAGAGAAGGGGGAGATTGGGGACTTCTTTCTGCGGTGCTGGGGCGACCGCGGGTAGGGCGACTACGGCTCCAGAGAAGGGGGAAATTGGGGACTTCCTTCAGCGGTGCTGGGGCGACCTCGGGTGGGGCGACTGCGGGTAGGACGACTACGGGTCTTGAGAAGGGGGAAATTGGGGACTTCTTTCTGCGGTGCTGGGGCGACCTCGGGTGGGGCGACTTCGGGTGGGGCGACCGCGGGTAGGGCGACTACGGCTCCAGAGAAGGGGGAAATTGGGGACTTCTTTCTACGGTGCTGGGGCGACCTCGGGTGGGGCGACTTCGGGTGGGGCGACCGCGGGTCCAGAGAGGAGGGAAAAACTCACGCATTTGAAATTCCCTCTTCTCTGGGACTTGGGCGACTTCGGGTGGGGCGACCGCGGGTCCAAAACTGGGAGATTAATTTGTGTTGGGTGGCTCATGTTGTTTTGAAGACCCGTACAATCAAAGAAAAAAAAAGAATAAAAATGGGATGGACAAGGAGTGGTGCATCAAAGGTGATTCCCGGTGTGACCAACGGGAAGGTGAAGTAGTGGAAGGGATTCTCACACAAGGGTCGACTTCTTTGAATTCAAGTGGAGTCTGGGAGGTCTACGGTTCGATTCCCAACCCGGTGTACATGATGTACGAGATTCTGGTTTGGGCTTCTTGGTTCGGTCAGGGACCTCTTCGAACTCCGCTATGAGATAAGAAACAGGTCATAGTGGAGTTCGAAGAGGCTCCTGGTCAAACCTTCGAAGCATGTCATGTGGCGTATACCGAGGTCTTCACGGGATTTTTTGAAACTTTAAAGCAACTAATTTGTAATGATATAGAGTATTTTAGAATTCAATTGTGCTAAATCTTTCTTTAATTAGAATTGTTCGTCATTATGGACAATGACGAAGATGTACTTGCGAATGAAATTTGATTTTAGAAGAGGGGTGTTTGCATAATCTATTTAGAGTCAAAAGATAAGTTTAGCTTAACAATTAGAATGCATTACTAATGACCCCCTAAGTGCCTATGCCTTTCCAACTGTATTTTTCCTTTATGAAAAGAGCATGGACTTATAGTTATTTCCATTGAAGCAAGTTTTATGAAACAAGAACCTAACCATAGGAATGTTTAATTAGCTTGTGTATTAGTATGCACGTTTCATGAAGGTGCAATATTGGATAAGAGTTGTGAGATGATAACCTACCAAATTTACTTTTTCATGGTTGAGTGTACTGCTTATAAAAATAAATTTGGGATTGGTGTTGAAATGAAGAACTACAAATTATATTGGCACACTAAAATGTTCTCTTCCAAAACTTAATATCACTTGAAAAAGCTATTAAACTCATTACATGTTGGGAATATTTTTAATTGCGGTGGCCCACGATTTTACTACCACCTATTCATTGATACATAAATTGTACTTCCTTTCTCCATTTGTGAGGATGTGAAAGTAAATATAAGGTAGAAGGCTCTAAAATGGACTCGGCATTAAAAATGGACTCTATAAGTGGCTTTGAAATGGACAAACTGTAGTTCATAAATTGACCTCCATAATCGTTAAATGATTCGAGAAAAAAAAATTATCAATTGTAAAAGCCAATTCATTCTCTTTACTTCCCCATTTTTCTTTAGAAGTTGCAAGTGAACGTTTTACGAGAGACCTAGGGGCATAAGTAGGGACCTATGACACAAGTCCTTTGGAAATTTTCAATTAATTAAAAAATACTTAAAAAAAATGAAATCACTTGTGTTAGATTCTTCTTTTATTTTTCTTTGTCTGAAAAATGATCTAAAAATATTTTCATTGAAGTAAATACATGAAAAAGGGAGATCAGTCTTGAGATGAGCCATTTGTGAGGGCCAGGGTGAATTGACTCCCTCATTGCCCATCCAGGGCTTGCCCTAGAATTTATTATTTGCACTGCTTAATTTTTTGGAGAATTCTGAAATCATATTTGCAATTAGAGGCCCCAAATTACTTCTAGGAGATGCAAGAATTACCCAAAAGTTGGCAGAATATAGGGGGCTTTTTTTTAAAATCTAAGTTGACGGGGGCAATGAGGGGGTCAATTCTCCCTCTGCATTTCCTGAGTCTACTACCTTTCCCTGGACCCGCGGTCGCCCTGAAGCCGCACGCGCCCTTCCAAGACCCGCGGTCGCCCAGAATTCCCTGTACCCGCGGTCGCCCCACTTAACGCACTCGCCCCCCTAAACCCTGATCCCGCACGCGCCCAGGGCGACTTCGGGTACAAATGCGGTCGCCTGGGACGCGAGCTGCCACTTTCTTTTCCAGTGCTGTGCATCGGCTTCCATATGCTTTCAAGCGTCTGGATGCGTGTTCGTGCACTGGAATCTTGTGTCTAGGACACTTTTTGTGTTGTCGTCGATTGTGGAAGACCATACTTTCTGAGCACTTGGAGGATACCAACACATCCTATATTCACCATGGCCCCCCCCTTTAAGAAGGCAAAGAAGAAAGGAGAGCGCCATAGTCGGAATGTAGCCATCCTTTTGGACCCAACAGCAAGGGCATTTCCAAATTGGCAAAACGTGCAATCGGATTGGACGTTCAACACTTGCAAGGCCTACGTAGGGTGGTGCCATATCGATAAGCTATTCCCTTACTTCCGGCACGATGTCCATATCAGCCAAAACAATGCTAATCTTCACTACTGCAGAGATGATGCATTTGTGCAACGGTGCATCGAAGTTTACCGGACATTATATCAAAAACCAACAGTGAAGGGGAGTCAAGTTTCATTGGGTATATGCCAAATGGTCTATGCAGAGCTACAATTGCGACGAATTGTGGATTGGAGGACCATTAAGAAAACCCCCAATAGCATAGTTCCCACTACCAAAGACATTCCAAGGGCGGATCCATCAAATAATCCGAGGGATGGATTAGGGCCCAAAAAACATTTCAAAGAAGAAGTGTCGGATGAAGACTACGATTGGGGCCAATCGTCCACCTCCACCGACTCGGATGAAGAAGACATTGCAGACCCTATGCCCCCAAATGAAGATCCAATACTTGAAGAAAATATGGCAGCGATGGTACCTTTTGTTGGAGACTCAGAAGGGGCAGTAGTATTGCATGTCGCGCCTCTTAGATCGTTGGAGCCAATGCACTTCCGTCATCCTGAGGAAGACGAAGTTCTTCAACATGTATATGCACGCATGCGAGAAATGGAGGAAGACAAGGAGGAGGGCGAGATCGGGTTGCAACGAGATGCTGAACAAGCATTGGTGATTTTTGATTCATGTGAAGAACTACCTCTTCAAGAAGCAGGAAGGGAAGTATTATATCTTGAAGGCACGAGGAGGCAAGGAAAAGAAGCTTATAAAGCCCAGTTGAAGGCTATTCTTGGTAGACTGGTAGAAATAGAAATGGAATGTGAAAGGCAGCGTGAACGCATTGGTGGTGACATTCAGGACAACGATGAGCACACCCTTGAAGCACTAATCATAAGCGGGAAAGTTCGTTTGTCAGTTCAACAAAAGGAAATGGACGAGCTGGAGCAATTTTATTTGAAATTCAATAAAGGCAAAGATGGAGGCTCTACCTCAAATTCCACCCCGTTCTTGGATAAACGAATGGCCAAAATAATGGAAGAGTGTTTGGTAGAAGAAAACCGATTGAATACCGAAAGGAAAGTTGTGGAAGAGGCGCAGTCAAGGTTGAATGACCTAAAAGAAACCATGGTTGTAGGCCCCATTGACCTTCCAATGGCTTTGGATGCATTATTAGTAGATGAAGAGCATTGTGTGCTGACATCAGAGGTAGCTTCCTTGAAGCAGAAGTTAGTTTCTTTGAAGAAGCTTGAACACCAGTTTCAGAAGCACATAGATTTCCGGACTGCACACATTGGTTATGCGAGAACGTTCAAGAATTTTTGGATCAAAAACAAGATGTGGAACCATGACCTACCCCTTTTGAAGAGTGCTTATAGAATTGCGGCCCATGAGTTTGAAGTCATGAAGAAGAAAAGGGAAGAGGAGGCCAATACGGATGTTGCATGATTTTGGGCTAGAGGTAGTCTTCTAGTAAATAATAGACTAATAGGTAGTTGTTTTTCTAAACTTGTGTGTATCGGAAGGGTTGCTTTGACCTTTAGAACCACCTCATGTTGTACAATGGGGTCCATGTTTTGTTTCTTCAATAAAGATATATAAATATTCCTATATGAATTAGCCTTTATGTGTTTTGAAGATCTAATTCTTGATGATTAGACACATGTCAAATACATTTATTGCATGTGTTGTAGGTCAGTTTTCTACGTAGACTTTTGTGCTTTCATTTACACAAAATACCAACAATGTAATAATACCATTGTCTTTTTAAGAAATTCATACCGAACATCCAAACAATTATTTATATTTGAACAACTTCATACAATTTCTAGTTTGCCATGTACATCAATTGCAAGATCTTCCTACGATGTGAAAATAAATAAAGTTTACTATAGATTTGAAGATATTCCTAAATCCTAAACCCGTAAGGAGTGAAATAGTTTGTTTTGGCATCATAGTGATATTTAGAAGGGAAACATGAATAAAATTTGTAGTATCTCCTTTGGCACAACATTTTTTAAAGGATTAAATTCGAAGCCTACCAAATTTTAGAACTTCTCACTACGTGGTTCAAATGTTTTTGTATGATAAGTAGTTTTCAATACTTAGCATTCAGTTGGTCCCCCGAAAAATTAATGATATTCTTCACAAATGACAAGGCATTTCCAATAACAAAATTGATATTGAAATTGGTTCTTAATTTCTTATGATTTATATCTATGTGAAAAACTTTGAATCATTTCATTTTGATTGCTTGCCAAACAATATTGTTCATAACTTTCACATTACTAATCGAAATGGAATGAATCAAAGCTACACATGTAGACAAAAATATGACCTTTAAGAAGAAAAAAATTAAAAAATTAATTTCAAATTATTGTAGATTTCTTTTTTTGCCTTGAGACGTTCCTTACTTCCTTACAAATTATGTTAAAGATGCCATAACTTTTGTTCCCGGAATCCCAGGTACCAATTGCAACAAAATTTATATTCCCATAAAGGTAATAAGCTCTTGTATATTATGAGATAGTTTCCAAAAAATTCATTAAAAATTGAGATCATAGGAACCTGCCCAAAATCCATATTGTTCCTTGAGGGGACAATGGTCCTTTAGGGGTTAAGTTAATCTTTATGCACATGAAGTCGCCCTTCTTTCCCCCGAGGTCGCCCATGGCACTCGAAGTCTCCCATGAAACCCGAAGTCGCCCATGTGGGACCCGAAGTCGCCCATCTGAGACCCGAAGTCGCCCATCCGGGACCCGAAGTCGCCCGTCTGAGACCCGAAGTCGCCCATCCGGGACCCGAAGTCGCCCCCCTGGACCCGAAGTTGCCCCACCTGGACCCGAAGTCGCCCTCCCTGGACCCACGTTCGCCCTATTTCGGACCCGAAGTCGCCTGCCGGAACCCGCGTTCGCACCATGTGACCCGAAGTCGACTACTGCAAAGGCGCGCGCCTCCATATGCCTGGAGGTGGACCAGCGGTCGGGTAGGGCGACCTCGGGTGTAATAGAGTTTGGTAGCGGCGCCCTAAAACCATCCTTGGAGCGTGTGGAGGGAAGACCGAAAGCACTATAAATATAGAGGAACAACATTGGATTTCCATTGCTCTGTTGATGAACATATGGCTTGGATCTTCTCAAGAGGCTTCATGCAATGTTATATTCTTCAGAGGGCAACAACCTTGCTTTGAGTGGTTAGAAAACTACTCGAAGCGGTGGCTTTGTCATAATTTTTTTTTCCGAAGCACTTGGGTACATATACGTTTCGGTTTGGAATAACGCATATCAGATAAACAATATGGCAAACCGAGGAGCGGGGAGGAGGACGAACATAAATGATACTCGAAGAGCCACAAAGGAGTGGGATCCCTGGTTGGTTATTGAAACGAACCCCGCTCGTTCCGCAAATACGAGGACTTGTATTTTTTGTAGTTGGAACAAAGTTTTCGTGCGGAAGCGGGCATTTGGTCACTTTGGTTACCCCCGTACATCAACAGTGGAATGTTGTAAACGTATTCCATCCGTAGTCCTCGAATTATTTAGAAACTGTGAAGGGATTGTACCAAAAGAAATGAGTTTGGAGGAGATGCATGGAGTAGATCTTGAGGTTGATGTTGTTGCTGAGTCCGTTGCAGGGTATACTGTGGATGCATCAGTGGAAGGGTCTGTGGACCCAAGCGACAGGACAGAAGCACCTAATGCACCGCCTCGTAATCCAGATTCAACGAATTCTACTCCTGTGACGGTGAGAAGGATGCGCTCAACCTCGATTTCTCATCAACAAAGTATGGATGAATTATTCCGGGTCAATGAAAGACAAAACTTGGACAGACTATGGGCTTCTTTCTTTTATGAGGCTAACATTGCATTCAATGTGGTGCGGCACCCAGCCTTTGTGAATGCTGTGAAAGCAACTTCGACATGTGGATTTCCATATTGCCCGCCATCGTACAATGCGGTGCGCACTAAACTACTTGATGTGAAGAAGGAGGCTGTTACGAAAATGGTCAGTAGTCGAACAAAGAGTTCTATTACCCAATATGGAGCCACTATCTGTTCAAATGGATGGTCAGATACAAATCACCGTCCCTTGTTGAATATGATGGTCGTCTGCCCTGCGGGTGATGTCTTCCTGGGATCGGTTGACACCACAGGAGAGAGGAAAGACATGGCGTATACGGTGAATACAATGGCTACCTACATAGAGCAGGTGGGACCAAGAAATATTGTCCAATTGTGTACAGACAATGCTTCCGTAATGACAGGGTCAATGCGCGAGTTGCAAGCAAGGTATCCCCACATGTATACGCAAGGATGTGCCGCACATATATTGGACTTACTTTTGGAAGACTGGGGAAAGGAAAAAAGGATCAAAGATCTAGTGGATAAGGCCAGGGCAATTGTGAAGTTTATAAAGAAGTACCACTTGACTTTGGGTCTCTTCCGTAAGTACTCGCCGAAGAAGTCATTGAGACTTCCCGCGGCCACACGCTTCACAGTGCATTTTCTCATGATAGACCGTTTGGTAGAGTGCAAACAAGCGCTTCAATTCGTGGTGGGGGACGAGATGTATATGCCATTTGAGAATAGTTTGGTCAGCAGAACAAACGGACTCATTACAAGAGAGCGGGCCCGTAAAGCGCGAGAGGACATAGTTTCGGAAGTGTTTTGGGTGGAATGCGGTAATTTCCAGCACATGGTTCTTCCAGTGATTCTTGCTCTGCGCCAGTTCGATGGCAAAATACCGGCGATGCCGAAAGCTTGGATAATAATGAATAGCCTTCGTCAGCACGTGTGCACTTTAAAGGAGGCTCCGTTCTTTCTTGATGAGTAGACCGCGACGAAGTTCCTAAAACAATTTGATGCTCGTTGGAAGTTGATGCGCACGGACCTCCATTATGCAGGGGCATTGTTGAACCCGTATTTGACAGATGTGGAAGAGCTTCATAACAATGGAGAGGCAAAGCGGGCATTGAATCGAGTCATCAGAAAATTGAGCGGACCATTGAATGTGGATGAAGATGAAGCAATTGCTGAGTTGACGGAATTTGAAGAGAAGTCGGGTCCCTTTGATCCATTCCAAGAGGCTCCAGATGTTACTCGATGTAACTTGTTGCCTCATCAATGGTGGAATCGTGTGGGTGGGAACGCTCTTCCAAAATAACAAGGAGAGTTTTGTCTCTGACATGCTCAGCATCATCTTGTGAAAGAAACTGGAGCATGTATTCGTTTGTACACGATAAAGTGCGTAATCGCCTAGCCACAAAGAAGGCTGAGATGTTGGTGTATATCTACACCAACAGCAAATTGGAACGTGAAAAACAAGGACACAATCCAGCACTATTCTACGAAAAGTACCTTGTAGATGGAGATACAGATGAAGAGAATGAAGAACCATATTCTTCGGGGGACGAAGATGAAGTTAGGTTTAGAGATTTGAGAGAAGAACAGAGACGTGTGGTAGTAGAAGAACGACTCCGTGGAAATAGGTGGGCTGGTATGGTGCCTCGTGTAGGTAGTCCTCCATGAGGACGATACCACAACACTTTCGTGGGTGATGATGATGGATTGAGCTCTCCAGAGGCGTCGCACCACCGTAGAGACGAAGCCCCTCATGTGTCGGCTTGGGATGCATTTCCGGTAATCAATGCAGACCCAACGAGGGAAAGAACTCCTGATGACAACAATGACGGTGCAGATATTCCAGTGGCAGATGAAGTGGAGCTTGTAAGGTCTCTAGTTGCCACATGTCTACCACCTAGTATGCCAATGAACCTCCGAAGTGGTGTACGAGTTAATGTATAGGGTGAAAGGCAAGAAGAAGTGTCGCATATTGAAGAGGTACCTGCAGTTCGTCCAAGTTTAGCACCGTCCAACAACGCTACAACAGAAACTAGGGTGTACGATTCAGATGCGCCATTGCAAGTGGTATTTAACGAGACCCGTACTCGTGCGTCCAATCGCCCTGCAAGTGTAGACATTGCCACAACATCGAGGATAGTACCAACTCCTCTAACAAGGTCGCCGACACATAATGATCTACGACAAATCGTTGATGAAGGAGTGCATGGCTCAGCTCCACAATCTACTCCGGCCTCGTTGATGTCAGGCCCTGGAGAATCATCCAGGCGATCGCGTGAACACTCCAAATCAGGAAATAAACGAACCCGCAAGACGCAAGACAGACTGACACGGAACCCCAAGCGTCAAAACCATGCGATCCATCCATTTGTCATTGGAGAACGAAATTCCACTCGTAATCCTTGGCCATCAAGCGCAGCAGCGAGAGCAGAGCGTCAACATGTTGGGCAGCAGGTGCTTGAGCGACCAACAGGCCCTATTATCAATGGAACCACTGATGTATCGAGGCCGACAAAGCGATTAGTGGTAGCCGAAGTTGTTGGTGGTTTAGAAACGCAAGTGCGAAATTTGAACTCTGAGGTGGAACGTGAGGTGATCCTTCAACCTACAAGCAGAGAGGATGATGAAAACGAGGTCTCAGGAGCTAATGACAGTAGTGGGCCACATGAAGACACCGACCCCAATGCAGATGAAGCGGAAAGCGATTCTACCTTCACAATGTAATGTGTTGCATTATAGATGTGGAGGCCTTCAAATAGTACTATAAGGATTTAACATCAATGCCTTGTAGTGAAGATTTGTTGCCAAAGCTTGTAATGAAATAGGTAGATTTTGAATTTTGTGTAGTCCGTCACTTGGCTTCACAAAGTCAGGAAGATTGTAAAGGTACTTTGGTGTTGACGATGATGATTAATGAAGGTATTCGTATTTTTTGCAAATAAGTGTGCAATTTCAAACAGGAGTGGTCTTGGTAGTTGGTACTCAATTGTGAAGATCATCCCTATGTATGTACGCAGTTCCATTTAAATTAATATGATTATTGTCCAAGGTTTTTATTATTATTATGTTTTAGGCTTATGAATTGATTGTCCCATGATATATCATTACATAATGCATGTTCATTTGCTTTGGTACGTACCGAGCATATAATTCAATGCTTATATATTGCCGATTTGCCGTGGAATGTGTTGGTTGAAGAATAAATATTGGAAAAAAAATGTTGTGGGGGCCCCAGACTTGTAGCCCATGAAGTAGGACCCGCGGTCGCCCTGGATTTCGGACCCGCAGTTGCCCTGGATTTCGGACCCGCAGTCGCCCTGGACTTCGGACCCGCGGTCGCCCTGGATTCGGACCCGCAGTCGCCCAGGATTTTGGACCCGAGGTCGCCCTACCCGTGGTCGCCCCCTACCCGTGGTCGCCCCCCTACCCGCGGTCGCCCCTACCCGTGGTCGCCCCCTACCCGCGGTCGCCCCCCTACCCGCGGTCGCCCCTACCCGTGGTCGCCCCTACCCGCGGTCGCCCCTCAGGAAGCACGCCACGTCACAGCCACGTAGGACAGTCCGTTTTACCAAGGGGTGAAAAAATTTGAAATTTGAAATCCGTACACGACAACAAAAACCGCCCTTACTCGACAACTCGACAATTTGACATGCGACATGCGACGTCTATTAGATACAAAAACTCGAAATTCTGTCAGACAAGACAACCCTGCTCTTATATTCAATCAATTTTGTCCTGAACTGATGGTAAGAAGGTAGACTGTATTCAAACCTCGCCACTGAGGTTGAACTCACAGCCTCAATAAAGGTTGGATTTCTTGCCACATTAAATGGCACGTTTGCCTGGTAAAAAAACGATGCCCACTTGTCATTCAACTCCTTCCTCTTCACAACGTTAAAAGCATCCTTCATACGTTGCTAAAGTATAACCCAAATCTTGTGGAATTTGATGCAGCGAGATTTTGGGACCTCTGTACTACATCATTCCCTTTAGGGAGAGTAAACCCTTCAACCTGGGCGCTACTAGGGCCCCCTCTCATCACTTCGTTTTGAAAGGATTGGCTTGAACTTACAACTGGAGTTGTTCTTGATAGACCAGTAGGAACTGATTATTCTTCGTACATGTCCTCGGGGCTCAATCATTGAAGGACAAAGTTTGCACAATTTGCAGCGCATTATGACAAATTGGTGTCACACGAATCGGTGTCACACAACTCGCAGTGCATTATGACAAATTGACCTCTCAGACTTTGCGCCATATCCAAAGTGAGCAAAAATGCACTCACATTTATAGCTAAATGTCGCATTGCAAAAAACACAACTCACTTTACTTCCGTTCTTGAAGAAATTATACCACGGTTCCCATTCTTTTGTTTGCTTTTGTTGACTTCCCATTGTGTTCACGACGAATGCAAATGTATTCTTGTAGGAAGTAGAAGAGGCTATCACACCAAATGAAAAGGACAAAATAGTAGTTAGCGCCAATCCACTGCTTGAACTGAATTTTACATCACTTCAACATCAAACTAGGACCATTTGTCACCGAAGTAGACTCACAAGGAGCTCAAAGTGAATTGAGGTCCAAGATGATGAGGCCAAGATGACAAATGTAGAGAAGCCAAGCCGACAAGGTTGGCCTTATACCTTGGAAGTGCAAGGGCGCAGACCTCTTCTGCAGGGGCGCAAACGGCAAGGCGCGGACGTCACGTCATTCTTACGTGTCCCCACCCGCCCCGGCCTGATCGCGTTCTTGCCTCAATTCATTTGCGTCCCCACCTCGGCCCTTTGCGTCCCTGTAAACTAGGATTTTGCTTCAACCCAAAAACCTAGGAATATAGTATAGGGGTTTTAATTCTAGGGAATGATCAAACAGTCTAATGTGTTGTGGCTGAGGTCACTTGTTTTCTAGAATGATGAGGGATTTGTAAATAAATACTACGCAAATACACAAAGGTAAGATATATAGATTTTACTCTTATTCCCAGGAATCAATTTAGTTAATAGTCCGTCAATAATGCTATTGGACGCATGAATCCAGTCCCAGTCCTGGACTAGTATTCTAGGTTATTTCCAACAAATTGTCAAGTTAGACCACAAATTGTTCATGCATGATCTAGACACTAAGTGCAAATAGTATATAGATACGTATAGAGATCAAAGTTGACGAATTTCAACATTTGGGGCAAAATCACGTCCATTTTTTGGACTTCCAAACGTCCAGACGTCGTGATTTTCGGGATGTGCGGACGATGTGGACAGCGTCCATCGAACGGCATCCATCAGCCATTTGGACGACGCGGACGGGCAATCGGTGCAATCGGCGTGGTCGGCAGACGGTTTGACGGTTTGACGGGCGAACGAAAGGCACGGATGGCGCGGACGAGCGGACATCTATAAAAAAACAGTACATGAAGCCAAATTTGATGCATTATACTATTACATTTCAGTATGTAATACTTCATGCAAAAAATGATGCACACAATGTAATTTCAGTCAATAGTGCTTGACTATTGAAAAACAAAAAACCTTGATGATATTTTGAACATCATTAAGTTCATGTGCATTACAATGATAGGTTCAAAAAATAAATTGCCATTACATGCTTCCATGTAACAATTCATCATGAACACTTGAATAATGAATTATACATCCCTTTAATCCCTAAGGCTGGTAATCACTATCTCCTTTCACCTCTGCCCCGCTACTATGACCTCTAGTATCCCATCCAGAATCTTCATCTTCATCGTTGTCTGACTTTTCCATATCCTCTGATAAAGATTGTATAATTGCCCCTCCTTCTTCTTGTACTTGCTTAGATGCAATTGATCTCGTTGGTCGGCCCTTCCTCTGCTCCTTTTTGGCTCTTAGTATAGACTTTCCTATGCCTTCTTTAAGGCCATGAATCGGTTTTAATTTCCTCGATGAAATTGGTTGACATACATCAAGAGGGGTTTTACCAAGATTTGGTCTCTTTGATGGGGAGATTGCAAAAGCCTCCATTAATCTTTTATTTCGAGCTTTGTGGGACTCTTTCACCATTGGTGGTCTTGCTTGTGATCCTCCTTGATTGGATATCTTTGCTCCATTCACCTGCTACAATGTTCCATCAGACGATTTGAAAGAGTCACGTTTTGTTTGGCCAGAACGTTGACCAAACATTGATGCCAATGTCTCGTCCTTCTCATCATCGTTACATGATAAAGTGAATGGATCTGGATTGACACGAAGGTGCATTCCGGTCGGACTGCTCAAATGTTGTTCAACTTGTTTTCCAAATCTTGAGCTTCCGGGACCATTCAAAGTTGTATTACCTCTTGTATGTAGTGCTGATGGACGATCACTACGTGGTCGTAATTGGAGATCTTGCACAATCTGCTTCTGGGCTTCGACGTTGTGAACTAGCATTGGGCGACCAAACTCCGTCACACATGCATTTACATTTGATGGTACTTCCACACATTCAACACTTGTATTATCCACATTCATGTTAGACTTCACCCCACACTCTCCCATGTCATTGACTTCAAGATTTTCTTCTACAAGTGCTATTGTCATGGGTAGACTTTCGAGAATTAGAATTACTTCATTTGTTTGGGGGATGCAATCATTGACAAACATTGCCTCATTTTCCTCCACTATTTGTGCATGAGTGTCCTCCATATTTGCTAGAACCGTTTTGCTAGTCAACAACCCGGTTCCATCTACAAATTTAGCTATAGAAGGGCCACCTTCATCATATTCACAATTGTCCTCATCCAATGGAAAGTTGTAAATGTCTTCCGCATTTCTATCCTCGTCTTCATTGTTCCGATTTGGGCTCCGGAGCGGCTCATCATCCAAATTGGTGATGTCATCGTTCATAGCATCTTCGTCATCGAATAGAGGATCACCATCTTCACCATCTTCATCACGCTTGTCCTCCGACATAGAATCTTCCAACTCCACGTTCTCGGTGTACACCTTCTTCTCATCGTTTTCCTTTGATGCAAAAAGGACTTTCGAATTGGTGTACACATACACCAAATCTTGGGCTCTCTGTGGCTTCAACTTGTTTCGAAATTTGTTGTGAACAAATGAATAGCTACTCCAATTTCGTTCACATGAAGATGAAGATACCGGTTGGGCCAAAATCCTCTTAGCAATTGGAGCAATGAGCTTCCCACACGCACCTTCAAAATCCCACCAAGTGCGCGCCGACAATTGTTGCTCATCCAGGTTCAACATATTGTGAAATGGAGGTTCCCTGTGGCGGAAGGCTACAAATTCTTTCACGACCGAGGTGTACTCCCCTTGTTTGCAAATTTTCATTAGAACATGCTTGCATGCATCCATTACATCTTGGTTGTTGGCTAGCTCTTGATCTTCAAGAAGGTAGGGGTTCAACAAAGCTCCTGCATAATGTAGATCGGTCTCCACCAATTCCCGTCGGGCATAATACGGTTGCACTAGTGGGATGGCGAGGTCTGAGGACAAACAAAAAGGCGGTTTATCTAAAGACAGGACATGTTTCTCTAATTTCCTCATTATATGCAACACCTTGCCCATGCAAGGCCTCTTTGCATCCAAGTCATGTACACCATTTACAACTGAAGCCGACAAGTCCTTGAAATTTTGACAACAGCGCCAAAAATGCTCGCTCAAAATTATCTTCTTCACCATCCGACATTCATTGAGGGATTTGGAGTTCCGCCCAAACTTCCTTGCGTATTCATCCCATTGCGGGTTCGTCACTGTTTGTTGCAACTTCCCATTGACCTTCAACATGCGCCCAATCATGTTGTAATTAGAGGCAAACCTTGTTTCTACCGCCATCAACAAATTATACTCTGGTGAGTACTTCCGAAATATTGCAAGTGGCATGTGCCACTTCTTGAAGAATTTCACCATGATACAGGCATTTTCCACGACCTCTTCAATCCATTGTTCATTCCCCCAATCTTTCAGCAACAAATTGAGGGCGTGCACCACACAACCTTGAAAAAAAATGTGGGGATATTTACTAGATATCAAATTCCATGCTGCAAGGTTCACTGACGCATTATCTGTACTCACTTGCACCGCATTGTTGGGGCCTACTTGTTCTATGAATCTCTCAAGTATGCCTGCCAAATATGTTGCATTTTTTTTGTGCCCTGTTGTATCCACCAATCCCCAAAACTGCTCACCTGCAGAAGACACGAGCATGGCATTTATCAACAGCCGATTCGTAACCAAGGTCCATCCATCAATAGACAATGTTGCTCCAAACTTCCTAATGTTGTGTTCGGTCCGCTTTTGGAGACTGACCTCAATGTCTGTATTTGCTTGGTCAAGCAATTTATGGTGTAAGTCGTGATATGACGGTGGGATATAAGGCCGTTGAAACTCGGTTGTTCTCTTCACCGCTTCTTTGAATGTTGGGTTCCTCGCAACAGCAAATGGTATGTTTGCAGCATAAATGAAATTGGCCCACACCGCATTCAACTTGCGTTTATTTGCTTCTTCAAATCCATTCACCAAACTACTTTGCTTTTGACTAATCAAAGGCCTACTGCTTGATCCCCGCGAAGTACCATGTTCACTTGATCTTTGTGTACTTAGGTTCACTTTAGAAGACAATGGATCCAAATCCTCCGATGTAGTGCATGAGTCGGAATGTGTAGACCGTGCCATGTTTCTTCCATTTGAATTATCGCATTCTCGCATAGCCATAGGTGTGCCACTGCCATCCACATTATTTAGAGCTGATCTTCGTGGGATCACCCTCTAGCAACCCAAAAATAAAGCTCGAACTTGAGATGTCATTTGTGAACAAAGGCTAATTCTTTTGTCACGAGACCCCGATGAGCCTTGGTATCCTAAATGGCTAAACATCCGGCTTACTTTCTTGGCAAACAACAAGTTGCAAAACCGGCATTGCACTTTACCAACCTCCGGGAAGCCATACCAAAAAGACCAATCCTTGCTCATAGTGATCACCTCCGATTCCGTATATTGAATTCAAATTAAAAATGTAACCGTTGGATAAGATTTGTAAAAAATATTAGAAACAATGTGTGAATGAAGCCTTGGAAACCAAAGCCCCCCTATCCACTGAACTATGCATTACCAAGCAACAAACACAAAATAAATTGCAGCTCCTAGCCTTTGGAAATCTTAGCGTTCAGTTTCTCAGTAGTGCTTGTTAGTCTGAGATTCTAAGAACTTATAGAATTCAAATCAGGCCCATTCCTCATGACCATTGAGTAGCAAAAACTAAAACATTTCTAAAGCCCCAACGGTTCTGAGAACGGAAATGCGGACGGCAGCGTTGGAATCGCCGACGGCGACCTACGACAGGTGGACGGCAGCGAAGGAATCGTGAACGGCGACCCGTGACAGGCGGACGGCGACCTACAATAGGCGGATGGCAGCGACGGAATCGCAGACAGCGACCTGCGACTAGTGGATAGCAACGACGGAATCGCGGATGACGACCTACGACTGGCGGACAACACCGACGAAGCTGCGTCAAGCAGACAGCAGGGACAGAATCGCGGACGGCGAGCTACGATAAGCAGACGGCAGGGACAGAATCGTGGACGACAAGCTGCGACAGGCGGACGGCAGGGACGAAGTCGCGGATGGTAGTGTCGGAATCGTGGACGGCGAGCTCCGAAAGGCGGACGGTAGCGTCGAAATTGTAGGCGAGTGGCGGATTGGCGGACGGCTGCTGGATTTTGACTAATTCTACAAGTTTTAATTTTAGGGACTTAGTTTAGAGATGCATGATATTTTAGGGATTAAGATTTTAATAAGATAAAATTATGTTGGGAGATAGGCATGTCCAAAAACATACTTGACAAAAAAGTATCGCATAAAATATCATGAACTTAGGAGAGTAAATTCAAAAACATTTGAGTAACCCACATACTTTTATATTAATGAAAAACAACTCATAGCATATTATGAGTGTTGTGAATTAATAGTATTGAATCCTCTCGAGATTCAAAATAAACAACACTCCATAATGTCATATCGAAATACAAACAAGGTGTAACTACTCTATATAATATCATTGCTACCTCCCTCAGAAAGACGCGACGAACCCTCTTTATCCTTCAGCCTTGCACTTGCCCGGCGTGTTTGAGGACCAAGACCTCTGCCACTCATGGGCCCCCTGGACGCAGCTTCCATGTCTACTACAGAAAAGTGTCGTTTGGTATTCGGAGAGTAGTCATCCTCGTCTTCAATCTTTCGTTTATTCTTCCGTTTTGAAGTCAAATCCACGTCTTCTGCCTTCAACGCTCTCAAAGCAGCATCCACTTTATCTACCAAAAAGTCGATCAAGTCGTCATCATTTTTTATGGAAAACCACTTTGGTTCTTCTCCCCCCACTAAAAATGCCCTCCAATGCATTATGATTTCACCCATCCTTTTATCAAATGCCCCTGCCACCTCCACCATTGAATTTTCTGTGCTTGATTGCCCATCTAGTTCCACAGAGGCACGAACTTTTGCAGCTTCCTCCAACTTTGATAAAAATAGGGCCCTCCCTAGCAAAGTGTGATTGTAATCCCCGTACTGCCCATTAAACTCTTGTGCAAGCTCCACCTCTATCCAATTGCCATCTAGTCCTTTCTTCACTTCCTTTTCGGGAAATTGAAAGAATTTGTGGTGTTGCATGCTCCAATGGCCCCCCATACTACAACAAAACACTTCTTGATCCTCCTCGTTGGCAATACCTCTAGCTCGCATCTCCACCTCTCGATCGTGGGTCATCTACACCAAGGAATCTATCGGCACCTCCGAGAATTCGTATAGCCCATGTGTAGAATTTACCGAATCCCACGTTAGACTTTTTCCCCAATGCGCATAATTTTGGAATTTGAATGGTGCTTGGTCTAATGGAAGGGTCCATCGATTGTATTCGTGGCCGAGGGGCATAGCTTCTAAGATCCCGAGCATTTCGTAGAACCTAGGAGGCAAGGGAGAACGACACTCGGGGCAAACCGAACGAACAAGGGATGCTCTGACTATGCATGTGACGTGGAAAGTGTGGGGACATTGGCCCATGGTGAGGGCTCCCTCGGGGTCAAAATGAACTCGACAAAGGCTACAATGACCCTCCAATATTAAGGCTGAAGGATCACAAGCATGCACCATTGTCTTGTCATTCTTCTTGATGTGTATCAAAAGCGTGGGATAAGGGACCCAACCTTCTTCTAGTTCCAAGGCCCAATTAATGGAGGCCACCTCTTCCTTCTTCGTGTGGTTCAAACGCTCGAACATTGCATCCATGTCTCCCCAATATGTGATTTTGGTGGACCCCGTTGGATGTAAATCAAACATCTTCTTCAAACGCCAAAGAGAGGACTCCATGCTATTGCATTCTTCATCCGACTTCATTGACAATTTGAGTAGCCCTTTCATTACTCGTGATACTAAAGACGGTTTGTCTTCGAGTTTTTGCACCCATGCCAACCATCAAGAGTCCAAAGTGCTCTTCGGCATACATTCATCCAATTGCACTATCGGTTGTAGTCGTTTCAACTCGGCCTCCAAACGCGTGTTTTCTTGGGTGACCTTCTTCAATTTTTGCTTCAATTCTTCGACCTCATTGCTTTCCGTTTGCATGGAAGCATCGTGGAATGTGGAGATAGTATTACCGATGGGGGTCAAATATAACAAATCTGGATTGTTGTTTTCTTCAATGCCATCTAGTATGTCCTCCACTTTCTCCTTTCCCTTCTCAACATCCACTTCACCTTCTCGGATTTTCTTCTTCAACGCTACAATTTCGTACTCCAAGTCTTCAATAAACTTCCTTTGGAAAAGCAATGTATTATGTCTACGCTCTAATTGAGCCTCCAATGTGTCTAGCTTCTCTTTCAATTTCGAAGCATCCGCCACCAACTTGAGATTCTCAACATCTATACCCTTATACTTCTTGATCTCCTCTTGGTATTCACTCAAAACCTTCAAGTCTGTAACCCGCTCGTCGAGAAATGGTGTCATAGATTGGCTGAACTTTACGAAGTCCAAGGCACCACTCAACAATTCAGGCGCTAATGTGGAAAAGTCCGTTGCAACTTCTTGCAGCCTCGGAGTGACTTCAACTACAAATTGAGCCGTAACTGCCAATTTTGATGCGGTCAAAACAAAATCAGCCCATTGACTCTCGGAAGGCTCATCTTGGGTTTCCGCACCTCCGTTACTCGTGCCATCCTTGTTGGTGTGCTCCATGTTCTTTAAACGTTCTTTGTGTGACCGCCACAAATGTGAACCTTTACACAAAGATTCTAATAATGCAACCGAGGGCATCCGACAAACAATTTGCCATTTTGATGTCCTCAAAGATGACAAATGTGGATACTTGGAATCGATGAATCCACCAAAAATGGTCTCATTTGGCGGCACGCCATCCGATTGTTCTCCATAATGAGGTGAAGGATGCACTTCAACTCCTAAATTCAATGCTAAGCTCAGTGTCTTTGGCAAACTTTGCTTCAAAGTACTTGCCAAATGATTTAAAGCATTGCTGTCTATAAGATTGAGAATGGCAGTACTAGCGTTAGCAACTTCTCCCTCAATGACCTCATCTTGACGATCATGTAGTGTGGATGGGGCCATGTGCTCCACCATTGCTGTTCCATTTGGTGTGCATATCAAATCTGTTGGAGGACTTAAAAATATGTCTCCCTCCACATGCTCGCCTTTGAAATCTATCATTGCCGTATGGTTTTGTGTTGAAGCGAATTGCGTTGCCGAACTTGTGACCTCTCCGTCATTGGTCATAGTCATTGTCATTGTCATTGGTTTTACCTCTCTTTTGGATTTAAATGCTTCACTTGGCCTTGCCTGTAAATTGTACAAATCGGGAATATCTTTCCGATTACATTCAAGCACACGTAGAGCATTTGTTGTCGTTGGAAATGTGCTCCAATCCCCCTTGCGTGCCAATATCAATTCTGCATACACCATAGAAGCCAAGTTGTAGTTTATATACCCCTTGGACATTGCTTTATCCCCGAAGAGGGCCCACCAAACTTCATGCGCTCGATGAATGAAATGCGCATTGTTGCAATTCCCTGGCTTGCAACAAAAACCACGAGTGTGGATGATGTGGGCCTCTCTAGGCCACAACTTGTCGATGTGGTACATCTTGATATACTTCTTGCACGTTTTGGAGGACCAATATTCTGCTTCCTCCACTTCCCAACCACCCTCTACTTTAATGTTGGGATCATCTAAAATCTCATAGTGGAGCTCATGGGCGGTCCCCTTTGGTTTAGGCCTCCTACTATTGTCACCTCCGCCAGTCAACCCACCACTACCTTCAACGCCTTGACCACCCATGGTTGCCAAATTGAACTTGTCCCCAATTGAATTTAAATAGTCACTACAAGTACGTGTCTTCAATCCACCCAAGTTTCAATGAATGTTTGTATATGAACCAATAACGAAAGATGAATGACCCCACCTCTCCACCATGTAGGAGCAACTGGCACAATGAAGCAACAATAGCACATCCAACACAGTTGTGAGTCCTAAGAAGGAGAGGGAAGTGAGAAAAAACAAGAAGGTCGTCCGCCCTTATAGCCGTCCAAAACCAAACCTAAAATCGTCCGCCATCAAACCTCCCCCGAACATCCGCTCCATTGGACGGCCCCACTGTCTCCGACTCCGACACTGCCGTCCGCCTGCTCGAGCCCACCGTCCGCGATTCCGACGCTGCCGTCTACAATTCCAACGGGCCATCCGCCCGTCGAAGCCGCCGTCCGCCTGCTCCAACGGATCCGTCCGCATTTCCGACGGGTTCATCCGCCTTTCCCTCCCCGAGATCCGCCCAAACACACCTTGGGGAGTTTGGGCCTTGTTTTCACCCTCTTAAGTCCTCTAGTCCTCTCCTGAATTTCAGAAGCATAGGATTCTTTCATTTGGGAATGTAGAGATGTTGTACTAGTACCGGGCACTCATTGATGAAGGAATCTTTCAATGTTCGAAGCATTGACTTGGTTTTAATGAATGTCAAGGCAATCCAACGACTCAAAGGTAGTATTTTGACTAATTCAATGCCTCCAAATCCTTGTTAGGGTTTAGGGTATAGGGTTTAGGCCTTTCGTTGTCAAAATGGGGGTGACAATCACAATCCTTTGTCTTTGATTTTGGATAAACAAATATGCCCTCCAAAATTCCAAATAGAACTAATAACAAAATGGAAAGGAGTTATTGAATTGCAAACAATTCCGAAGGTCCAATTCATGTAATATTCAAAGTTGATTCATTTTCCAATGGATCAAATCTTTTAGGGGTTTGAGTGCCCAAGCCATTCAAAGTGTGTTGTACGTATGAAAAAAGAACATGGCCTTTTAGTATCCACAATGAAAGAAACATTTGTCCTTGCAACACCTAACCATGTAGATGTTTAGACTTTAAAAAATTTGCTTGAATGCCTAGTAGGGTGCACATGAACTTGGAGAGTGAAATGACCATGGACTTGTGAGGTTATAAGAAGACAAATGTATGCACCATTTTCATAGCATGTTGTCCCACCCTAGTGATTGGAAAAGTTATAATTTCATACTAGAATTAATTTAACTTGATATTTTTGGCACTAATATTTTGGCACCTTCTGATTCTTTAAAGAATGAAAATCAATACATTTGAAATCAATAAATTCATTCAACTCAAAGGGGGGGAGGTAGACTTCTAGAAATCTACTTCCACACATTTTCATGCTAGAGTATCGAAACCTTTGTGAGCCCCTAATATCCTCTAAACCCAAAATACCATTTAAAAGATTTTTTCTCTTTGTTCTTGAAATGACCATTTTATGAAGTGTTGATATACAAGAAAAAGACCTCGTAGCCTCATTTGGACAATGAGAAGCTTTAAGTTATTTCTCGAAATTTGAATAAGTAGAATTAAATTACCATGCGTTAAATTCTTTATTTCATTTTAAAGTTTATTTCATAGGAAACTCAATTCCATCACTAGAAAATAAGAAAAAATTATAAACTCAATGCATGCACATAAAAACAACATGCAAAAATATGTGACTCTTTTAGATAATTCCTAAATTCACACATCCATTTTTATTTATTTATTTATTTTTAAATCAAATGAAATCCCAGCGCCATTGGCACAAAGGAACCACATTAAAAATTAGATTGAACCGAAGGGCCTACCAATTGGTGACATCAAGGATTCAAGGACCTCTAAGGCCCTATGACCAAATTGGGCGAGATGCACTTCGAAATCCCTCCCCCGTCCGCTTAGACAAACCCTGCCGTCCTCCATTCTGACGCCGCCATCCGCCTGCTGCAGTCCCAGTCCGCCCGTCGCAGCCGCCTTCTGCTTGTTGGAGACCCCGTCCGCTTGCTTCCCCCTGTCAACGTGCTCGAGGCCACCGTCCGCGATTTCGGCGCTGCCGTCCGGGTCGCGGAGTCGCTGTCCGCCTGTCCAGTCGGTTCTGCCCATCCGATGAAGCGAACTGGCGATCCGTCCGTTTGATCGGACGGCCGAAGCGTGGCGGACCGTTGATCGTCCACTTTAGGGTCCGTCCGCTCGTGCGGACCTAGAGGCCGTCCGCCTCATATAAGGCGGCGCGGATGGCCCGTCCGCTCTCACTTTTGCCTTCCCCCTTGTGCCTTGCAAGAGAGAGCGGAGAGCTTGGTGGTTTATCCTCCATTGGCTCTTTTTGTAGGGAAGGTAGGAGTTGGGTTTTGGAGGCCTATATTTTGCCCGTTTTTTCTAGTTTGTGTGTACTTGGTGCATTGTAATTTTTTATGAATTAAATTGGGACTAAAAATTCATATTTTTTATGATGCCGAGATGGAAGAAAGCGGTGAAGAGGAAGAATGTGGTGCTCGATATTGAGTCAGCCCGTGAACTTCCCTCCAATGCTTGCAAAGCATTCTTGATTGAATACATCATGAAGTTTTATGAGGCGGAAACTACTATGTCTCTTGACACTAAATATGTGAGATACCAAGAGGAGTGTGTAGACAAATTCAAGATGGATACGACACAGAAGTTCATGGATGCTCTAAACTTTCCAGAATGGATTCATGAAATGGAGAAGAAGGGCTTCCAACAATTTTTGAAGAACAAGGTGCAAGACGCATTGTGGAATGCAAAGGTGATCCTAGAATAATATTGGAGGGAACACCGTGTAAGTGATGAAAGCTTTGAACAAGTCATTCTCAAAGCTAACTTGTTTGTTCGTCGTTGTGCTCTGTTTGCAAAGAGACGGAATCAGCGAGGGTCATTGGGTTGGTGGACTTCGGATGAGGGAGATGTAGAATTGCAACGTGGACGACGGCATCTCATAGCACTACCAAACACAGCAAGGGTGATTCTACAAGATGACAAAATCCTGAAGAGCGGATATGCAATAATTCGCAGGGTTCGAATTGAAGGATGTCGTGAGATTCCATCATTTTGGAAATTTGCTGCAAAGATATCCCATCAACAACGGATTCGTCCTCAACTTGCGAAGTTGGAGCACCAAAACAAATCAATGGCAGTGAGGATTCCACATGACGGAGTTATTCGGTTTGCCGTTGTCCATGCAACAAACAATGAAGGGTATGCATATTGGTGGAATGGTGGTACATTGCGGCAAATATTGATCTTTGATAATGATTATCCAGATAACATTGCCATTCAATTGTCTTATTCACGACCAACGCCCAAAGAGGTGATTCAAGCTTTCCGTCTTGGTTGATGGAAGAAGAAGCGAACCGAGCTGGCATGGATATTGGTGCACATCATGAATGCGGTCCACAATGCTGGTCATCTACACAATGATATTTCTCCTGACAATATCATGTTTTACTTTCCTGAGGATGAATCGTGTGTTTACATTGGAGTTTGCGATTGGGGCATGTCTACTGTTCGTACTGAACCAATGAAGTCTTTGTATACGTTCACATCTGCGGCAGATCGGGATGCAACTTTGAACCGAAGGTGGTGGGTGGACCCTTCAATTGCATATGTGCACCGCAAAGATGCGGATGTGGAAATGATTCCAACTTTGTCACGTAAATCGGAGGAATATGCCGTTGGTCGAATAGCTCAACGGATCAACAAACTATGCATGTCGGAGGCCTACACATCGCTTCATCGTGAGAATGAAGGACATACGAGGTTTAGCCACCACGATTTGGCAAGGGTATTTCACCTCTACTTGGATCGCCTTTGCAATCCAGTGATTGCGAAGCACGGAAGTTTTTCCGAAATCATCCAACGATTTACTGATTCTTACAATTGGCCTATTCCAGATGACCACTTCCGTCACTCATATTAGTATATGAGTGTGCTACATAGTACTATAGATTATAGAAGTATACGATAAATGTATCGGTGAGGATATACGTTACTATGTGTCCTAACTATAGAATATATATGCACCATCAATGTATGCCAATATATGTGAAATTGGCTTTCCATTTTGAACATTTTGTATTTTTTGGAACACAAACTATTTATATACAAAACATCTTTTCTGGGTGGATGAGAAATGTAGACTTGGAGTTCTTCTTCTTGATGGATCATTGATGTTGGATTGTTGGGTACCTAGCCACCTAGGTTGGCAAGGTGGTGTGCTAAATTGTATGATCTATCATGTAAATGTACATGGCACATGCAAGAGAATCCCCCAAATTTTCATTGGGGGGCAACAAAGTAACAACACCATTTGTATTGAAATAATACAATTATGCAATATGTTGTTTTGAGAAGTTGATTTTGTTTAGGAGAAGCTTAAGTACCGAACTCCTTGAATCAATTTTCAGTTCATTATTCTAGAAACCTAAATGAAATTAAAAATCCAAAGTGTAATTGGGTTGTGGTCTTATAAATTAAACCAAAATTGCAGATTTTAATTTGTAAAAAATTCTTTAAGCAAATTTTGTCTGAGATTAAAGGCATTCTCAATTTCAAATGCAGTGCTTAGAATGTCATATCTTCCAATCCATGCGGTCTAAATTCTTGAAATTTTTGCGCCATGATTTCAAATAAGTTATGTACAACATACTATATTTAAATTCCCCCAAAAATTGATGTTTATATTTTTCTACGATAAATAAAGTAGAAGTGGTCTGAACAAATCCATTTTTCTTAAAACGTCCATAGGGCTTTAGGGCTTAATTACAATATATTTTATTCATAATTTACAAATAGAAAAATACTATTTGTTAAGAGCCAACATCTTTGTATCGTGCTTGTCACTTTCTATATCATGTGGCAAGAGATTACAATCACTTGATTGTATTGTGAGACAACAACTACAATCTTACAAATGTCCAATAGTCCAATAGTCCAATCTACTTCACTCAAATTCTGATTCGGTGTCATCTTTTTGGCTTGGGCCTGTATCAGTAGACCTATAAACATTGAGAAACGGTCCTCCGCCATAGTAGTCGTCTCCATATCTGTTTTGCCCACTTGCTTGTCCATAATTTCCTTGGTATGGACCTCTAAAAGTTGAAGGAGGAATTGAATCATT
Source organism: Rhytidiadelphus loreus (assembly GCA_947034895.1). Classification (NCBI taxonomy): domain Eukaryota; kingdom Viridiplantae; phylum Streptophyta; class Bryopsida; order Hypnales; family Hylocomiaceae; genus Rhytidiadelphus; species Rhytidiadelphus loreus. The sequence goes on along the minus strand of OX344763.1, from coordinate 65,524,091 downwards.
ATAGTTAAATGCTCCTTGAGTTGAACCGCCATAAAAAGGGCCTCCTTGAGGTCCATAAGAACCACCTCCAGTAGACGTAGAGTTGTATTGGGAGCCTCCTTGGTTACCTTCAAAATCATGCGTGGTTCCGTGGCTTGTCCTTGAGCTGTGATAACCCCCTTGAGGGTCATTACCATAGTGTGAAATACTTCGGGTATCTTGTGAGCCATATGCACCACGATCGGGTCTGTACACCCCATGATGGCCATATTGTCGACCACGGTCCTCTAGACTTCTTTGCATTGCCTCTCGCATTTCTTGTTGGTATTGAATGTCCTCTCGATCTTTTGTACGCTCGTGCCTCTCTTCCATCCTCGTGGGTGTTGGAGTGTCTTTCTTATGATCATCATCTGACCATTCATCTTCTGCATCCGGCAATACAACCGGTGGAAATCCAAACTAGCCTCGATTAAACCACTCTGGCATGCAATTGCTCGGTCCAATCCAACTGGTATAAAGTACCGCAACATTGCGATTCAAGTGGGTAACATCTTTTCCGTAAATTGTGCGCCAATCTACATTTTTGTGGAGTACAATCTCCGCCCAAACCATGGTCATGTTGGAATAGTTCATTAAATTTGGTTTGGAGTCCCGTATTTGAGCTGAATGTGTTACTTTCTCGTATCGATGAACAAAGTGTTTGCTTTGGCATGTGGAAATTTGTCCTTCCCAATGGCGAACTTGCACCTCTGCGCGTTCTCTTGACCACATTTTGGAGAGGTGCGTCATTTTGATGTACTTCTTGCACGTTGTGCAGTTCCAAGATTTCTTGGGCTCTTTTCTTCACCTCAGTTCAGCTACGCACATTTGGTTTTCCCAATCATCCCAATTTATGTCCTGGGATTTGCCCTTCTTACTAGACTTCAATTTGTTATCTCGAGGCATGGTAAGCTTGATTAAATGATTAATGATTCGCACTTACACTTGAAACAATTTAGGATTCGATCACAATCATTTGCACATCCAAACGGAAGAAGTGCATAGAGCCTTAGGCACTAGATCACCCACTTCGCAAGGGAAACGATTGTGGCAAAATGAGCCATGCTCTCCGCTATTTATGCAGTCGGATGGCATGAATCCACGTATGGGAGTATCGGATGACACACAGACGGACGGCAAGATCGAGCGGTGGAAAATCGGCGTCCGTCACATCGCACGGTCACCGTCAAAAGCGGACGGGCCCCCGACGGGTGGATGGAGATCCGGTCGCTAGTCCGCTCCTGCTCCGTCGGGCCATCCGCTTCTGTTCCGTCGGCCCATCCGCTCCTGTTCCGTTGGTAAAATCGGCTGTCCGCCCGTCCGGCGGTCGGACGCCATCTACCGCCATGTATGTCAAAAGACATCCTGGGGTCAGCGCCCGCGGACTTTGGACGTCCGGACGTCCAGCATCACGTTTGGACGCCCTGTCAACCCTGATAGAGATATGTGTTCATTAATTAAAGTGAATTTTTACTGTGAAAGACAAATTGTCGGGCAGTCACTAATTATTTAGCCTAATTACTAAATTAACATGAGTAGGAAATCCGTTTCAGTCCTACGACAAATTGTCTCTAACTAAATGCAAGGGCATGAGTGTGTAATGCATTACATTTATTACAACAACAACAACAACAACAACAACAACAACAACAACAACAACAACAACAACAAGGCAATTCTATCTAACACATCATCACAATACAATTCAATATCTATTCAAATTTCTGCTTTTAATACCTTAAGCCTATTTGCATTCCAAAATTATAAATTCATTTATTATACTCAATTCACACTTTCGTCTGCTTTCCACAAACAACCAAGACAAATTGTCTTTTACCACTTCGAACTCTTTGACAAATTGCCCCTCACTGGTCACTCAGTATAATCACGGATCATGACAAATTGTCTTACAGTAACAGTTTTAATCATTCCATTAGTTGATAATAGAGAGAGAAACCACCAAGACAAATTGTCCTTAGGCTTGGTGCTCTTTCGGAATTAGAGACAAATTGTCAATTTAAAGGTCAACCAGGTGTGGTTTGAATACCAAGAGTTGTGACAATTTGTCTTTTTGGTAATCCCTAAATTAATAGTTTCCCTTTCACAACTGGTATTGATTCAAATCAATACATACTCTTTGACAAATTGTCGTTTCCATATAAATTCCATGTCCATCAAATATACTTAAAATTATACAAATAATTTTTAAAGCAATATAAAATTAATAAATAGAAATTCGCGACAATTTGTCTTACCTAGATTCAAAATCCAGTTTTCCCTTCCGAAGAAACCTATTCAAATGATAATTGAATTATTCAATGCGTTTCAATTAATGGTATTATATCTCTATAATTCTTCGACAATTTGTCTTAACACTATTTCAAACTTTGGCAATTCCTATTCAAACTTCCTCATCGATTCTTTCATTGATCAATATAACAACTTGTCAAGATCAATTTACATATTCAACCTTTCAATCACTCCTATGAACAAATTTATTTTAGGCAGCAAAAGGAGTTCAATTCAATCACCTAAAACAAATTGCCACAATTACAAATTGAAGAACTTCTATACTTATTTGTAACGCTGAATAATTGTCAAATTGTCCATTGAGCGATCTTAACTCCACGGCAACTTGTCTTTCTTGATTTTAACTCCAATTTTCTTGGCTGCATCCGCGATCACCAATGACAATTTGTCTTTTACTCCCCGTCAATTTGTCTGTTTCCTATCTCGGTAATCGAAATAACAATTTGTCTCTACTCGTTCCAATAATTGTTCGGTCAATTTGTCTACTTCAATGGTAACCAGTTAACTCGACAAATTGTCCAAACTCAAGCATAGCATTCTCCGACAATTTGTCTTTAACTATTATAATAACTACAACAATTTGCCTAAATAATAACGCTGACAACTTGTCACTGTAATCATATACACTCGCAGTTACAGCAAATTAACATTCATACAGTTTCACAACATAACAAACAATTTCAACAGTTCCAAGTCAATTTGTCACAAAAAGTGTTTCAATTACATACACATACACAAACACAATTATCACCCAAATATTTCCAAACAAATGTCCACACACAATTATTCCAACCACAAATGCGTCCAATCACTGGATCACAATAACAACTTGACAATTTGTCAAGAAATGTGACCCAATCATTGGTGTCACAGCCCACGGCTTGGCAAACTCCCAAGCCCAAGAGAATCCAATCACTCGATCTCTAACACTTAAAACACAACAATCACAACGGCAAATAGTAAAAAATTACAATTCGATTACCAAATATATAAGTACACGACAACTTGTTCAAGACTTAGAAAAATAAAAAGTAGGCCAAGAATATGACAAATTGTCTTGACTATATATGCACTGTAGAAGACAACTGTTCAGATCTGCAACTCTACAAACAACTTCAACTACATCGTTCCAAACCTATTCTGCTATGACAAATCCTCTATATTATCCTAACAGTATGAAATCAACTTGACAATTTGTTCTATTTACACTACAAAAGACGAATTGTCAAGAAGTAAGTAAAAATCAAGTGACTACATGGCCCCCTACTAAAACCATTGATGTCCTCGTCAATTGTCTCGTTGTCTCTTCCGATTCAAATCACGATCTTGACGACAAACACGTTGCTCCTCAGTTTTCTCCACTGCATTTTGAACAACTGGATTGCTCTCTATCAACTCTGGATTTCCCGCACGATGGGAAGTGTACCAGTATTGCTAGGCCTAGTAGCGCGTCCAAAGAAATTCGTTTATAAAACATAGATGAGCTCCCGCCTAGAAATGCATAATTGCCATAACCTCTATGATCCTATGCCAACAGGTTGCATTGTACTGAATTTTGAGCATAAAGAGAAACTCAGGGCGCTGGCGATCAAACTTGTTGATATTTATGACAATTCGGTGTTGTCGACACATATCTAATAAGAATTTGCAAAAGACTGCAGCTCTGAAACATATTGGGTCAATATGGAAAATATGTTGATCGTGGAAAAGTTCATAAGCCTCTGAGCATTGCTCGGTTGTGGCAAATTGTCCTTCAATCAGTGGCCAGTTGTACTCTACTGAGTCAAGAGTAGCATCCGGTCTCCACTTATGCCTCTTCTTGCACAGGCAATAATGACAATTGGTCACAACACCTGCTGGGGCCTCTACTTGCCAATCACCGGAAATACTACAATAAACTTGATCATATGGGCGGTCCTCAGATACTGACTAACCATAATCCTCTACCAGTCACGCAAGTGACTTCCACGAAGGTAGAGGTTTCTCATCCTTATAATTGTCAAATAGTTGAGGATAATTGCCAAGGAAGTACCTGATCAAATCCGTCCCCAAAACAGGTGTCTGGACATGCATCCACGCCCCAAGCACGTAATCCGAAGGGGGTAAATTTATCTCGCTCGATTGTCGGGTGTTGAGGATGACATCTAAGGGATCACCCTTGTCTCTGGCCTTCTCCAGTTGCTGATATGTCTGCTGCAAATTGTAGATGTAATGACTATTCATCAATTCACCTCGCCACGCTAAGGCTTCCTACTTCAAACAATTTGTCAATAATTCGTGAATCACAATGGATTCGGTCCCAGTTTTGATATTGTCTTGGAGGACCTGCAACTCCCACTTCCTAGTCTTCTTAACCTCCTTTGCGACTGGACCTTCTGGACAAATTGTCAGCCGATGGTCTTTGATATGAATCCTGTGCTCTGGTTCCTTAGCTTGGTCAATTTGTCGCTGTCGATGGAGCTGCTTCTCCAACCCCAAGTAATACAATAATGCCCTCGCCCCCACATCCACAATTGGACCATAAAGTGAGGACCAATCTTCTAAAATTAAATTGCCCCGCACTAATATCTCACAAAGCAAGTGCTGTTGATTTTCCATAGGCGCAGCCATCTCCCAAATTCTTCCAAATTCCTCAGGTGTGACCTCCGCACATTTCTCCAATCCTACCATTTCCAAAAATACATCTCTCTGTAGCTCATAGGCTCGAAAAAGGGAGAAAGATGGAGGAGACTTTAACTGATGGTCCTACAATGCTTTCTGAAGCTTCCTATTTGTCTCCTTGTATTGCTCCGCTTATACTTGCTAGTCTTCATTGGAGGCAATTAAAAATTGTATGTCATGTTGTAGAGCCTCGGTACTTGACAAATTGTTTGTAGTCTCAACTGGTGGGCGAGGGATCTCCTTCTGTTGAGTCTCCGCAACTACCAACTGGCCTCCTACTTCTGTCAATTTGCCCTCAACCGTCGACAATTTGTCTCGAGACTCAGTCAATTGGTCTTGTGTCTCCTTGAGTATACACTCCACTTCTTCCTTCTCATCCTTCACCTGTTGACAAATTGCCTCTTGTTTGAACTGAAAGGTTTTAATACCTGCCAATTCCTGTTGTAGGTCAGTCACTATCTCCTTGATCTTGGTTTTGTGACGTTGTTCCTGTAACCTAAATTTTTCATTGTAACTGGTCTTGGTATTCTCCCACTTACTTCGCTCCCATTGCATAGTTGTCTGAGCCGTTGACAATTTGTCTAACTGCTTCTCCTTAGACTTCAATAGCTCCTCAATTCTGACCGTCAAATCTGCATTATCCTTCTGGAGCTTCTTCACTTGTACTTGCAACACTACTTCACCATCCACACTCTTCTTCAATTCATTTGTGAGGACTTCAATGCGTATCTTATTTTGCTTGAGCATAGGTGTCATACGCGCAGTATGGTGGTAAGCACTTTTAGCCACAACTACGTGGTAAGATGACACGGAATATCGTCCTAGGGAACCCTAGAGGGTGTTCTAAACTCTTTCTAATCCGCTTTAACGTAAATAGCTCCAAATCTCACTCCTCACCCGAATTCCACTACTTTCTGGACTCACTACCGGATCCGGATTCTCACCCGTATCCAGACCCGTAACTCCAAACTGGTCTATTATACCTTTGTTTTACCCTCAGAGTGTCCTCACTTGCTCTTTTACGAGGGGTAGGGAAATCACCACTCCTTGTGTCCTCACAAACTCTAACTTTCTAATGACACAGACCCAAAATACTTTCCGTCATAAACAAGGTATAGACTGGTATACTCTCACAACTCCCAGATTATTCCAAAAAGCAGGTCACTCAGAATACAACCCGTCCCTTCTTACTACAACGACAGATATAAAACCACCCGGAAACTGAGTCAGGGTCTGGTACTAGGACTTCAACTGGATCTATAAGCTGACAGACCTTCCGGATGAGTGGGGGTTTTCCACAAGTGGTTGCTTGTCCCCACACGGAACCCTTCTCGATCTTCCGGACTTGCACCCACACCACTAACTCCGGATTTCACACAGGTCTTCCTTCACAATTCTAAATCCTTCCCTAAATACACACAGTTCTCAAATCCAATAAGGCCCTGAATCTGGATTCCTCCTTACCACCTCTCTACTCTTCAGCCAAAACCTTCAAATACGCCCCTAACAACCTTATACACACAAGGAAAAGGAAAGCAAGGACCCACTTGAAAAACTAAGGTAATGAGTAAAAAGATAGATAATGCAAAAATATATTTACTGCTCAAAACAAGGAATAGCAAGAAAAGGAATGAGGGACCACATGCGGGCCCTCCCTTTTAAAAGAAAACTACATGTTGGAAATCTCGCAAAAAGCACCGCTCTGTCCAATCCTAAACTGCCCTGAAAATCCGGAAAGATAAGATAACTGAATACAAAGTCTAAAAATCCGGGATCCGGGTTTTACATGAAGACCCGGAACTCTTATCTAACAAAATGAACAACTGCCTAAACAGCTAGTTTAACTATCTACTTTCCCTTCCGCTATTTCTTTGAACTACTGTTGAACCCTAACTGTCCCCGGGTGTTGGCCTTTCCTTGTGGTGTCCGGAGAGACGCCCGGGTGATGATTGAGGTCTTCCGGACTGGGGGACTGTCCGACTCCGTATTGTCCATATGGACTAAAGATCAGTCCGCTTTCTCCAAGGACTGCGGAACCTCCTCCACCTCCACCTCCTCCGAGATCTCTATGTGAATAGGATCTAGTGTAGGCATTGGTTTGGTTGGAGGAAGCTCTATGTCCGCGAACTGCTCCAGATGCGTGCGTGCCATATTTTGCACGAGTTCAATCCGAGCGTCTAGGCTACTCCGGACCGGAATCCCCGTATCCGGAAATGTGGGACTTTGTCCTCCTTCGGTCATGATATTGATCAGTGACCCAAATTGACCTGTACGTTTTGCTGGTGAAAGTGGTGGTTGCATTGATGGAGTTCCAATGATATCCGGGACTTCTGGAAAACCACCGAAGTTGAGAGGCTTGTTCGGATCCATGTTTGCCATCATGGACTAGAACTCCTTCAGCGACGCCTCCATCTAGCCAGCCATCTCTACCATAACCCGAACTATCTTGTTGTTGGTGAGGGCTACGAATGTCTTCTTCATCTCATTATAGAGTGCTGCCTTGGAATATAGGTCCGCGGGGCTCACCATTCACTTCTGGAATGTTTAGAATGCTTGGTAGGCCTTCTATGTTGCCTGCTGGGACTAGTGCAGCTCCCCTTCCGTCTAGTTGAGTTTGGCCGTCAACTCCTCCCATTCCTTCTTAAGGTTCCGGATTTCCGTCCTCATGTCATCCCACTCTTTCTCCGGAGGCAGCGTCCTCAACATGTCCACGAGCTTTTCCGGGTCGCACTACATCACATTTGCTAACTCCAACACAATGTTGGCGAGCCGGTCGTGGTACAGCTTGGCAGTCTAGATCCACTCTTCTCCGCACTCGAAGAAGCGCGGTCCTTCCCAAGTCTTCACATCCTGCGTGAAGGAGGGACCCAGAAATTTACCTCTAGCTACCGGGTTCGTAGACTTCCGTCTTCGGCTTGCAAATGCCTCCTCCCGGTCTTCCTTCTCCTTCTGTGGCACCTTCTCTTCTGCCTCCACCTTTTCTTCCTTGACTTCCGGTTTGACGTCCTCTTCCTCGTTTTCTGACTCCTACGTCTCCGGATCCACATCATCCGAGCAGTTGCACTATAGCATCACTAGCCCGGTTTCGTAATCCGTCGCCTCTTCCGTCAGTAGCTCCCGGTGCTGGTACATATAGAGCAGGTAGGTGTTGAGCGGATTCGGCTTGTTCTTCACCAAGTTTCCGGTACACCTCCCTACTGCGCTCGCCATGACCCGTCCCCAGTGAACAATCCGGTCATGGAACGCCCCGAAGATGGTGTTGGCCATTGTGACAGTAACCCGGGAACTCTTGTCCGGGTACAAAATGGGGAGCAAGAACCGGAGCAGCCGCTTGTGTCGCTCGTCCCGGCAATCTTTGATGGCGTACCCCTCTTTCGCGTGTGGCGGATTCTTGAACTTGTGTTGATGATACTAGTCCGTTCGTGTAGCAAATCCGTCTCCAATTTGTAGAAAGCTGTAAACTTCTGCCCACAACAACTCTGTCCACTGGTCTGAATGCCCATGCATAGTCTGATTGTATTGGTTTGGTGTGCCCACTGCTAACTCTCTAAAGACCTGATCACTCTGGATGCTCTAGGGTTTCTTCAGAAAACCTGCACAACCCAAGACCTTCAAGTCGTCCTCTAACTATCTCAGATGGACCGGATCCATCAGGATCACTGGACTGAGCTTTCGGGCCGGTACAATATACCACGTACTAATCCCTGCCACTCGTCTCACCTCTCCTAATGTCGTAACTCTAACTCACCACACTTTCTCTCACTAATAGCCAAATGCGGAGCAACTGAAAGAGGGTGTGAAATGAGGAGGAGAGCGGTATATATACCCTTCCAGCGCCCAACGTTCACTCCATCGAGAATGCGGGCTACAGAACGCCGTAACGGATCCCTAGTCTAGCGCCGCAAGCTACTGTCTTAATGACTGCGTTCTGGAGCCTTTCCGGCTCCATCCATCCCACCCGGATGTCAAGTTCCGTCATGTTCCCGTACTGACTCTGGAATTAGATCTAAACTAATTTTAGGTATTTGTTTCCGTTTCTCTATGCCTAAACTAATTTTTTTCAAATTTGTACTACTTTAATTTCTTCTAGTCTATTATGATCTGTCTTGAACTATTACGGATTCCGACACCTACCCAAAATCCATTTTGTCCCTCGAGGGGACAATGGTCCTTTAGGAGTTAAGTTAATCTTTTATGCACATGAAGTCGCCCTTCTTTCCCCCGAGGTCGCCCATGGCACTCGAAGTCTCCCATGAAACCCGAAGTCGCCCATCTGGGACCCGAAGTCGCCCTCCTAGACTCGCGGTTGCCCTATTTCGGACCTAAAGTCACCTACTGGACCCGCGTTCGCACCATGTGACCCGAAGTTGACTCCTGCAAAGGTGTGCACCTCCATATGCCTAGAGGTGGACCAGCGGTTGGGTGGGGCAACCTCGGGTGTAATACAATTTTGTAGCAGTGACCTAAAACCATCCTTGGAGCGTGTGGAGGACAAGACCGAAAGCACTATAAAGGTAGAGGAACAACATTGGATTTTCATTGCTCCGTTGATGAACATATGGCTTGGATCTTCTCAAGAGGCTTCATGCAATGTTATATTCTTCGGAGGGCAACAACCTTGCTTTGAGTGGTTAGAAAACTACTCAAAGCGATGGCTTTGTCATAACTTCTTTTTTCGAAGCACTTGGATAGATACGCGTTTCAGATTGGAATAACGCATATCAGATCAACAATATGGCAAACCAAGGTGCGGGGAGGAAGACGAACATAAATGATACTCGAAGAGCCACAAAGGAGTGGGATCCATGGTTGGTTATTGAAACAAACCCCGTTTGTTCTGCAAATATGAGGACTTGTATTTTTTGTGGTTGTGAAGGAGGATGTTACGAAAATGGTCAGTAGTCGAACAAAGAGTTCTATTACCCAATATGGAGCCACTATCTATTCGGATGGATGGTCAGATACAAATCATTGTCCCTTATTGAATATGATGCTTGTCTACCCTGCGGGTGATGTCTTCCTGGGATCGGTTGACACCACAGGAGAGAGGAAAGACATGGCGTATACGGTGAATACAATGGCTACCTACATAGAGTAGGTGGGACCAAGAAATATTGTCCAATTGTATACAAACAATGCTTCCGTAATGATAGGGTCAATGCGCAAGTTGCAAGCAAGGTATCTCCACATGTATACGCAAGGATGTGCCGCACATATATTGGACTTACTTTTGGAAGATTGGGGAAAGGAAAAAAGGATCAAAGATCTAGTGGATAAGGCCAGGGCAATTGTGAAGTTTATAAAGAAGTACCAGTTGACTTTGGGTCTCTTCCGTAAGTACTCGCCAAAGAAGTCATTGAGACTTTCTGCGGCCACATGCTTCGCAATGCATTTTCTCATGATAGATCGTTTGGTAGAGTGCAAACAAGCGCTTCAATTCGTGGTGGGGGACGAGACGTATATGCCATTTGAGAATAGTTTGGTCAGCAGGACAAACGGACTCATTACAAGAGAGCGGGCCCATAAAGCGTGAGAGGACATAGTTTCGGAAGTGTTTTGGGTGGAATGTGGTAATTTCCAGCACATGGTTCTTCTAGTGATCCTTGCTCTGCACTAGTTCAATTAAAAAATACCGGCAATGCCAAAAGCTTAGATAATAATGAGTAGCCTTCGAGAGCATGTGTGCACTTTAAAGGAAGCTCCGTTCTTTCTTGATGAGTAGACCGCGACGAAGTTCCTAAAACAATTTGATGCTTGTTGGAAGTTGATGCGTACAGACCTCCATTATGCAGGGGCATTGTTGAACCCGTATTTGACAGATGTGGAAGAGCTTCATAACAATGGAGAGGCAAAGCGGGCATTGAATTAAGTCATCAGAAAATTGAGCGGACCATTGAATGTGGATGAAGATGAAGCAATTGCTGAGTTGATGGAATTTGAAGAGAAGTCAGGTCCTTTTGATCCATTACAAGAGGCTCCAAATGTTACTCGATGTAACTTGTTGCCTCATCAATGGTGGAATCGTGTGGGTGGGAACACTCTTCCAAAAATAGCAAGGAGAGTTTTGTCTTTGATATGCTCAGCATCATTTTGTGAAAGAAATTGGAGCATATATTCATTTGTATATGATAAAGTGCATAATCACCTAGCCACAAAGAAGGCTGAGATGTTGGTGTATATCTACACCAATAGCAAATTGAAACGTGAAAAACAAGGACACAATCCAGCACTATTCTACAAAAAGTACCTTGTAGATGGAGATACAAATGAAGAGAATGAGGAACCATATTCTTCAAGGGACGAAGATGAAGTTAGGTTTAAAGATTTGAGAGAAGAACAGAGACGTGTGGTAGTAGAGAAACGCTTCCGTGGAAATAGGTGGGCTGGTATGGTGGCCCGTGTAGGTAGTCCTCCACGAGGACGATACCGCAACACATTCATGGGTGATGATGATGGACTCAGCTCTCCAGAGGCGGAGCACCAACGTAGAGACGAAGCCCCTCATGTGTCGGCTTGGGATGCATTTCCGGTAATCAATCCAGACCCAACGAGGGAAAGAATTCTTGATGACAACAATGAAGGTGTAGATATTCCAGTGGCAGATGAAGTGGAGCTTTTAAGGTCTCTAGTTGCCACATGTCTACCACCTAGTATGCCAATGAACCTCCGAAGTGGTGCACAAGTTAATGTACAGGGTGAAAGGCAAGAAGAGGTGTCACATATTGAAGAGGTACCTGCAGTTCGTCCAAGTTTAGCACCGTCCAACAACGCTACAACAGAAACTAGGGTGTACGATTCAGATGCGCCATTGCAAGTGGTATTTAACGAGACCCGTACCCGTGCGTCCAATCGCCCTACAAGTGTAGACATTGCCACAACATCAAGGACTGTACCAACTCCTCTAACAAGGTCGCCGACACATAATGATCTACAATAGATCGTTGATGAAGGAGTGCATGGCTAAGCTCCACAACCTACTCTAGTCTCATTGATGTTAAGCCCTAGAGAATCATCTAGGCGATTGCGTGAACACTCCAAATCAAGAAATAAACGAATCCGCAAGATGCAGGACAAAGTGACACGGAACCCCAAGCATCAAAACCATGCTATCCATCCATTTGTCATTGGAGAACGAAATTCCACTCAAAATCCTTGGCCATCAAGCACTGCAACAAGAGCGGAGCGTCAACATGTTGGGCAACAAGTGCTTGAGCGACCGACTGGCCCTATTATCAATGGAACCACTAATGCATCGAGGCTGACAAAACGATTAGTGCTAGCCCAAAGTGTTGGCGGTTTAGAAACACAAGTGCGAAATTTGAACTCTGAGGTCGAACGTGAGGTGATCCTTCAACCTACAAGCAAAGAGGATGATGAAAACAAAGTCGCAGTAGCTAGTGACAGTAGTGGGCCACATGAAGACACCGACCTCGATGTAGATGAAGCGGAAAGCGATTCTACCTTCACAATGTAATGTGTTGCATTATAGATGTGGAGGCCTTCAAATAGTACTATAAGGATTTAACATCAATACCTTGTAGTGAAGATTTGTTGCCAAAGCTTGTAGTGAAATAGCTAGATTTTGAAATTTGTGTAGTCCATCACTTGGCTTCACAAAGTCATGAAGATTGTAAGAGGTACTTTAGTGTTGACGATAATGATTAATGAAGGTATCTGTAGTTTTTGCAAACAAGTGTGCAATTTCAAATAGAAGTGGTCCTCGTACTCAATTGTGAAGATCATCCCTATGTATGTACACAGTTCCATTTAAATTAATATGATTATTGTGCTTGTTTTTATAATTATTATGTTTAGGCTTATGAATTGATTGTCCCATGATATGTCATTACATTATGCCAGTTCATTTGCTTTGGTACGTACTGAGCACATAATTCAATGCTTATATATTGCCATGGAATGTGTTGGTTGAAGAATAAATATTGGAAATAAAATGTTGTGGGGGCCCTAGACTTGTAGCCAAGTCGCTCTGGATTTTGGACCCGCAGTTGCCCTGGATTTCGAACCCATAGTTGCCCCTACTCGTGGTTGCCCCTACCCACGGTCGCCCCTACTTGTGGTCGCCCCCCTACCCACGATCGCCCCTACCTGCGATCGCCCCTTAGGAAGCACGCCACGTCACAACCACGTAGGACAATCCGTTTTACCAAGGGGTAAAAAAATTTGAAATCCAAAATCCGTACACAACAACAAAAACCGCCCATACTCGACAACTCGACAATTCGACATGCGACATGCGACTATTAGATACAAAAACCTGAAATTTTGTTAGACAAGACAACCTTGGGAAGGATGGATTCAAAATACAATAACTCTAAAGGTGAAATTGCTCTACTAGGAATTTTAAAATTCATTTGCATTCAAATTTGAGCCCTACAAATTATTTTAGGGGTTAGGAGATGCTTTGATTGTTGTAACACAAACATTGCCCACGACTTTCTTGTTATAGGTGCAAATAGAATGAATCAAACGTTCACATGTACATTAAAATATAATATTCTAGGACCGAAAATAAGAAGTTTTGAATTTGACCTTCTATGATTTATTTCTATGTTTCTCCCTATATTTACGTGCAACTAAATAGAATTCCATTCTAAATGAGAAGTGTACCTAGTTTTGAGCATTTGAATGTCATTATTGGTATTTATTTGTCCTCTAATTGAAACAAACATGAACATTAAATTAGCACTCCAAAACTTCTTGCCATCGTAGACTTATGCAGTATTTCAAACTTGGACACCTGTCCTAACAAGTCCAAGAGTGGGAAATAAAATAAATGAAAAATTCTCCGAACAAGGATTAGAAATTAATTCCACAAAAGGCCCGCTTCTGGCTTCCAACATAGTTGGGGATGGCTCGCTCGACAGCCTTCCCGTCACCTCAATGGCCTTTCTACCCCTTCAACAGCCTGTTCACCTCCAATGACTTGTCCATCCACTAGACAACCTGGACACCTCTAGACGCCCTGTCTGCGGGTTCGACGGCTTTCCCCATCCCTTAGACGATCTAAATGCCCCTAGACGCCCCTGGACACCTTGTCCGTCCTCTGAACGCCCTAGACGCCCCGAGATGCCCCGTCCGTCCTCTTGACGGCCTTCTCGTCGACGTGAAATGGGTATATAAGTATATTTTTGATGAACTTACGCCATAGTCTCTCTTGCTCTAACAATGCTCTCTTGTCTTGGATTGGTTGCAGTCCTTGCTTGGGAGTGCGGGTGCTTGGGTAGAGGCTGGTTTGAGGAATAAGGGGGGCGGTTTTCACTTTGTAGAACCTAAATTCCTAAATCCTTTCATTTTGATTATTTGTTACTTGTTATTGTCACGATGGCTGGTTGTGATTTCCTCGAAGAAGAAGGTTGATGCATGGTTTACAGGCGTTGGAGATGCACCTATTTTGGACCCATCTACAAAATCAATAGATTGCGTTTCGAAGGCTGTAGTTGCTGTGGGTGCTAAAGAGCCTTCGAAGGCAAAGAAAAAACAACGAAAGAGGTACAAGGCCACAAATCTAGAGAAGTGGTCAAGCAAGGTTGCAACAAGAAAATTGCATGAAGTGGCATTGGATTTTTTTGAGCAGTATTTGATTTCGCAATTGAACACAACATACGTCTCACGCGGATTACAGGGAGTGGATGTCATTAAACAAAAGTTCTACCACATGTTTTGGACAACAATGAGCGAGGATGAGTGGCTGGAAGACTGCACAAAGGAATTCTTTGATCATTGGTTGGAATCACAAGTGCAAACGTGTGTCTTCAACCTTGCTTAAGCTGCGGAAAAAATAAAAGGCTTTCAAAGGAGTGTAGTGCCTAGACAACAAGCATTGAATTTGTTGCACAAGAAGGTGTATTGGTGGCATGAAGCAATGCGTGGACTATCTTCAAACAACATCCATTCTGCTTTGTGATTTCAATGAAGTCAAAACTTGGTCTTTGGTCAACAGGCTGCAGGAAGAGTGGTTTTCCTTGAAAGAGGAGTCTATGGTGGTAGTTCTTTTGTCTAGCCATAGCAAACAAGGGGGTTACAGGAAGGTGCGCAAGGTTTGTCTTCAAAATTCAAAACATATTCCCAAGAATATGGAATTATCTGGGAAGTTAGCCTAGCGCGTTGATGAATTGAAGAAGTCGAGGGAGAAGTTGTCCATTGAGGCATTGGTATGTCCATGCGAGCATCCAGAGGTCATTAAATTTTTTGCTATAAATGACATGACCATGGAGTGTTATTCTCAATGGTTTAATGGAGGTATTCTTGGCACCATGTTTATCCTTGATGAGAAGAACCGAGATCCAGATGAAATTGGGGAGGTGGCTTACCATACAACTCCACAAACAATACAAGTCGTGAAACAACTCATGGCATATAGACGCAAGCGCACCGAACTTGCATGGGCATTGATTTGCATTGTGGATGCAGTGCAATAGTACTCTGTATTGCACAACGACATCACACTGGAGAACATTATGCTTCACTTTCCAAATGATGATGGAAGAACCGTGTAGATTGGTCTATCTGATTGGGGAATGGGTAGCCATATCAACGAAGAAATTCCTTCTCTTTACCAATTCAATTGTTCAAGGAAGTTATAGGCCACTTGAGCGCAACGTTGGTGGGTGGTTCCAGAGTTGATGTACTTAATTGGAGAGACAAGAACTTCAACATCTCCTACTCGCATGGTTAAGCCACCATGTGTTAGTATACATATGGACGGATACTCCATAGGAAAATTGGCTATGAAGGTATGGAAAAAAGATCGCGAAAATGTAGAGATGATTCTTGACCATATGGCATTTGGTACGTTTCAAGCCACATTGGGTGAATTGTGCAAGGTGGAGCCACTACAACGACGCTCGGTGACATATGCCATGCAACGACTAAGTCGTGTTCCAACGTTTTGGACACCACCCGTGGATTGCCACTACAAGGCACGTAAAGAACAAGAACTTCAAGACCAACAGGCACACAATGAAGATTAGATAATAGTGTATTACCATATAGTTGCAAAATTAGTGTTTACTTAGCACATGCGGTTATTATAGTATAGGCTTGAGGACATCCGTAGCAATGTAACACACTTTGTGGCCTCAATCCATTTTGTATTAATTTTTTTTTATATAAACAATTTTTATCTAAACAATGAATGTAATTTTTTTTTGTTCCTTTCAAGTGTTTTTTAATCCCTAAAGGACTTGATCCAATGTAAAATAGTCAAACTTCTTGTTTAAATTAAATTTGACCATTTATATTGTGTTCTAACAAAAATCTTATATTTTTAGTACTTAGAACTCTAAATTCTATATCACTACAAGAAATTTCAATTTGTTTCATGAAAAATTGTAATTTTTATCATTTTTTTTGCAAAAATTGAATATAAATAAGTAAAAATAGAAAAAACAATTCAAAAGATTAGAAATTTTTACAAGAGGTACAAATAGCAATGGAGATTAGTGTGAAAAATTTTCAATTGGTTATTTTATTTTCACACCCAAAACAAGTAAACAACCACAACAAAGACCTTGAAGTCAAATTTCACAATCAAATCAAATTTATCTTTTTATTCAAAATTAGTATAATATTTAAATATTTTTTGCTAGTGCAAGAATTCATTTTCTATTTATGCTGTTTTTTTCAAAAAATTTAATGGAAAAATCAAATTATTGTGATTTTATAAAGCTCAACGTGGAACTCAAATTATATCAATTATAATATGTATCAGAATAATCTGAAACTCTTACCATAAATGAAGGATAGAATGAAAAACATAGTTTTATAATTTTAATTCAAAATAAATTTGAAAAAAAAAAACATAAATGAAAAACACACCATATTGTGTAATTTGGATTTTAACACATGGAGCTTTCAATTAAAATAACTCTTTCAAATTTTGAACTCGATTCTTGAATATAAAAAAAAATTAATTCAAAATCAATAGTGCCCCGAAGGCCCAATTTTCCACAAATCGCAGTCATGGTTGATTTGAAATTGCAAAGCCAGCATTCAAAATACCAATTTTTCCAAGTTTGAATGCTAATATCATTCAATCTATTTGGTCAAACTTCATGAAATTTTTACCACGTGATAAAAAACATGTGAAGTACAAGATCTTATGGTTAGATGTTGTAAAAAACATTTTTTTTGTATGTTGAGGCAAATGCAACAAAAAAGACAGTTTTGCAGGGGTTTTTTTATAGTCTAATGACTTTGGGACTTTAGGGGTAAATAGTTGCACAAGAATGAAATGAACAAAAGTAATATTTCATATTAATGACAATTACAATATGCATTATGCAAGGTATTGAGCCTCTAAAACCATTGCATTTGAAAACATGAAGACCCTATTGTCTTTTTAAAAACATTCAACGTCTTCCATGCCTAAGAATGCGCACAGAAGTATTTGCATTTGCTTCTTCTACAATTGGTTCATTACCACCAATTCCTATGAGTGGACCTTGTCGAGGCACTACCCCCTGTAATCACTATCTCCTGGAACCTCACCATCTTCACCTATAGTACCACCGATGGATTCACCATCATCATTGGATGTTGCACTATCACTTTCGCTAGACGCATCAGAATTGTGGTTTCGTTGTTGTCAAACTATAGAAGACAACATCCGAAGAGGTTATTGGACCATTGCATCCATAACGCCATTTGTATTGGGGCCTCCTATTTGAACTTCTGTTGAAAATGGTTGGGATGCTGCTTCTTCCCTCCTCAGCCATCTACGTGTTCTACTACTCACATGTTCACTAGTAGTACCTTGTCGTAGATGCTTCCCTTTATTATTGGCATGTGTAGGTCGGCGCAATGAAGTCAGGTTTGTAGTCGTACGCTCTGACACAATACTAGCCAATCATGTACCTATTGTCGAAGTTGATTTGTGTGGACGAATTTTGGAACTAGACGGCCTTGATGAACTTTGGATTTGTAGATCCTCCAATATTGGCATTTGACGTTGTAGTGCAACCGAGACTTGACATGGAAGGGGCATATCTAATTCTCCACCATGAGGGGGCCCTTCTCCGCGGGTGGTCCTCATACGCAATGACCATGGTACTACTACGTCTTGTTCACGTCCTCTTTCAGCGTCAACACCATCTCTTTTTATTGTGGCATCAACTTGTACATCCATAAGGTCTGGACTTAGTGGTCTCGGTGCCACAACGTCCTCGTTTGTATTTCCCCCACTTTGCCCCGCATTCCACGTTTGTGGCATTTGTCGTAGCATAGGAAAGTCGAAATGCTTCTCTAAGACCGGAAAAGGCCCTAAAGTGACTCGTTTATCGTTCCCACAGAGATTTGTCACTGATTTATAATAACCGGAAATACGGACAAGAATTACCACAACAA
This sequence comes from Rhytidiadelphus loreus, assembly GCA_947034895.1. Taxonomy (NCBI): domain Eukaryota; kingdom Viridiplantae; phylum Streptophyta; class Bryopsida; order Hypnales; family Hylocomiaceae; genus Rhytidiadelphus; species Rhytidiadelphus loreus. The sequence goes on along the minus strand of OX344763.1, from coordinate 65,505,737 downwards.
CCCCAAGCAAAACCTACTCAAATCCGGTAGGGAAACTAAGCTAAATTATCCAGATTACCTCTAGATCTAAATCTAAGCTATTTCCTAACCTCTGCAATCTACAATCTACCTAGACTAAGGACCGGAACTGGAAACCAGGTAACTAACCCAGTTTCCGGACTTCTTGTCAACGTAACCGGATTCAAGTTTAACCTCTGGACTAAGAGGGGTCTGCATATTGTGCTTAAGGAAGGAAGCTGATCACCTACCCTCTGCGTTTTATAGTGTCAAGAGTACCACTTTTAAATAAACCAACAACAACACACAAATATACTACTTAACCGACTTTCCTTCACAGCTAAACCGTAAGATTCCGGGTCAACAGGTCACACAAGAAAACCCAGCTAACAACCTAACAAATACTACAACGACGGCCTATTGGATTAGTCTACGATCCGGGTAGAATCCGGGACAAACGGAATGGGAATATCACATCCCCTTTAGTTTCCGGTTAACCGAAGAATCTATCAACCATTAAGCTAGAGAGTTCCGGTAATTCGATGGTTGCAACTCTAGTTTACTGGGACCGTATTCTACTAATGGAATTTGAACCGATCACGCCACTAGGATCAAGAAAACGCCATCACACACAAACTCACTTAAACTCCCAAAATCCGGATAAACCCAACATCCGGGCACACTTCCCCTCTACCTATTCCTGCAATCCAAATGAACATACAATGACATAGTATGCCATCCAAGTATGCTCAGACACACAAGGTGAATCAGAAAGCTCTGACTTGTATTGCATGATGCTAGGAAAGCAAGATCCAAAAATGCACACTAAACAACTAAAAATCTGAGTCCTAAATAGTTTACAACCCAAGGGACTTATACCACCCAAGGAATCAAAAGTAAAAACCCAAAGGAATGACACGTGTCATTCTCCTTATCTGCCTCAAAGTTGACTTCCTAACAGCCAGCCCTTCCACAAAAAACGGATCTCAGATCCTAAAAATCCGGATCCAGGCAATTTCAACAAAAATTCCCTACTCACCTAAAAAGCTACTTGAAAAACTGCTTTTCTACCAAAAACTTAGGTTTTCAGCCACCCATCTATTGTTCTACCTAACCCTAAAATCGCTTCTTTTGCCGCTTAGCTGGAGTCTTCACTAAAGTAGCATCTCCCTTCCTTGCTGGTTGTTTCCGGGCAGAACCGGAAACACTCGAAGCCTTGCGCTTCTTCGTCTTCGACTTCTGTGCCTTCAACTTGGTCTTGGTTTGCTTTGGAGCTGCTAATTCTTGGTCTGGATCTGAGTACGGCTCAAATTCTTCCTCAGTTTTGGAACCGGATTCTACCTCTTCCTCTTCCGATTCATCTTCTTCTTCTTCTTCTTCGGATCCCAACTCAATGGGCTTTTTCTACAATTCCGACCTCCTCTTTGCTACTTCGCTTGGGGATGGAGAAGCGGCAGATTTCTTGCTCTGTGGTGTCTCTCGACTTCCTTCCTTGCCTTTGGTCTGACCTCGAGTTTGGGATCCGGGCGTAGATACACGTTCGCCACCGGATTCCTGCACAACGCTCCCCTTGGCGGGGGTGGTGACATCCACACTTCCCAGAGACTTTCCGGTTTTATCCCGGCCCAATGGTGACATATGCCGGCTATTCGATCTTGGGGGTCTGGCGGGAGTACTTTCCTTTTGTTTTGTGGCTTCCGATTTTGGTTCTGGTTTGGAGGCTGACTGCTCTCTCCCACTACACTCCTCATCTGAACAAGTAACTCTTCCAGTTGTGAATGGAAGGTAACGAGGACATTAATGACCTTGTCCCCTAATCTTCCTTCCCCTTCTAAAATCTTCTCGTCGAAGAGCTTGGCCTTATTTAATATCTCCGCCGGATGTGTGATAAACTCTGCAATCCGGTCAAGCATCTCTTCTGACCGGATAGAGTTTTTCCTCACTTGTTCACTTTCCTGACTTCTCTCACTCAACTCCTTTTTCAAGGCGATTACCTCATCCATTAGTACAGTGATTTTCTCTTTTCCGGCCCTTCCCTCAACATCCTGAATGAGATTCCGGATTTGTTCCTCACATTGACTCACGGGAATGTCGCCTAGCAACTTACACACCCGGACTATGGTACTTTGTTCTTTCTCATGACTCTCCCTGATCTGGTTTAGATTCTTAATGATCTTCTTAAACGGATCACTTCCCCAAACTAGGTCTCGTTCCTCTCTTTTTTACTGTTCCGGTTTATCCTTGCCGGAATCCCCGGAACTCTCTTCCTGTCTCTCCACATTCTCTTCCTCTGAGTTTGCTTTCATCTCGTGTGCTAGTCTTATTTCCTGAACCTTGTACTCACGCCTCTCTTCTACTCTCATGCAGTCATGCGCGTGGTAAAGGTGGTAAAGAAAAGGAGAAAGACTAGACGGCTTTGTTTTCCCTACTGCCTTACAAAGCTTTCCCACATGATCCCGCAAAACTACCCCCCAGTCGACTTTCTGGTCTTCGGACAAAGCACCGAAAATTGTATTGCCTAGAGTAATAGTTAACCGGGTACCCCTGTCCGGACTGAGGATGGGGACCAAAAATTATAGTACCCTTCTCACCCGATCATTCTTGCACTCACTCACGGTATACCCATCCTTAGGGTGAGGGGGGTTCATAAACTTACCCACCACATACTTGTCCGTCCTTGAGGCGGGCCCTTCCCCTCCTCTTGTAAATCCGTAAACTTCCCGCCACACCGCCTGGGTCCATTTGTCCGGAACTGTCCGCATAGTTTTCTTCCACTTGTTCGATTGTGGATGCAGTACTTCCCTCACCATCACTTCGTTCTTGAAATTCTAGGGTCGCTCCAGCAATCCGGTGCAGCCCAGCTAGCTCAAGTCCTCTAGTAGATCCGCTCGCAATACTGCATCCTCTGGAATCACCGGACTGACGTGCTTCAACGATACTTTCACAGTCTCCTCTTCCGACTCACTTCCGGCGATGGTTGTTTCCTTACTTCTCACTAATACAACAGTTCCTTACCACGCTTACTGTTTCAACTAAGGGGTTGAAACGGATACTATGTTAGGAAACCCCGGAAACTACTACACACAAGAGAAATAGCAAACACCAATGAAGGGAGCCGGAAATGTGTACAGGAACCCTAACTATTCTGTCTTTAAACTTTTCGCTTGGGAATGCCCTAACTTCCTACCGTTTGATCCTGCCGTTCCCACTAATTACCCGTTAATCCGACCGTTCCCCAATTATCGGGTACCGTTGGTGGTCCTAATTAGTTCCAGCTGGCTTCCAATAGTCTATTTTCCTGATCCTATTCCTGGTTCCGGTTCCGAGCAGGTTTTCCTGACGACTTTGGTAGTTCCGGTCCTGTCTAGGATATAAGGATACTATTTAATTTCCTACTTAACTACTTTATCAATTTATGATTTTCCTATCTTCTGGTTTTGAATACTATGCTTTATATCTGGATAATTCTAGGGAAACTTAGGTTTCATAACGAAAAAAACAAAAAAATAAACTATGATTATATAGTATCTAAGCTACAAGGGACATTTTGGGTCACGACAGCATTTGTGGTGAACTTCTTTCATGTTCCACGTGGTCATTGTCGTTATTATCCCCCTGTTTAAAGTCAAATACAGATGCATCAATTAGGGGACACAATCCTCCTGCCCCATGAAATCTATCAAGTGGTGGGTCATCGCCGTCATTGGATTTATCATCTGAATCGTCATCATTGGGATTAGAGCAAACCGAACCACGGTTTAGACAATCAGATTCATTTGTCATGGAATCTTCTGACATCATGTTCTCAATGTACCACCTTTTCGGATTTGTTGCAGCCCTTTCTCTAAGAGTCTTGGAATTGGTATAAATGTAAACCAATTCCTTAGCACACTCTGATGTCAATCTATTGTGTGATTTGTTGTGGACAAACAAATACATGCTCCAATTGCATTCACACGATGATGCAGAACACAATTGTGGAAGGATCTTTTTCCAATCGATGCAAGTATACGAGCACCGGCTCCGAAAAGGTCCCGCCATTCGTGAGGCTGCAAATTTAAGGTGTTTACATCAAGAAGTCCACCAAAAATGCCTTGACGATCTTGAAATGCTTGGTACTCAAACAAAGCTAAAGCAAATGCTTGATCTCCAACAGCCAATTTGGGCAAAACTCTCAATATGGCTTCTCTTACCTCATCATCATCCATTAGCAACACTTTGTCAAGTAATAAGGGATTCAATAAAGGCCTTATTCGTTATTTTGAAGCAAGTTCAAGTCTCATTTTAATATACTCTATATTAAGAGTGAAATTATTGTTCATTAAATTGAGAATACTCAATAAATTGAAACTCAAAAATGTCAAAACAATATTTTATATATTTTAGTACTTCTAAAAAAATGAGCTACAACTAGCAATTAACATTTTTATTTTTTTAATTCATTATAAACATAGAAATTTAATAGACAAAAATGTTATAAAGTAAAAGTGTTAGATTAAATTGAGACAACCTTGTGTAAAAATACCTCGAGGAAAATACTAATCTACATATTTGTAAAGTGATAAGTTTTGCTTGAAATACATGACAACCATATAAAAATTTGAAATAAGATGTGAATGCCATATACACAAATGATAATAAGTCCAAAAAAATACTATTAATAGAAATGAAGAATTTCCCAATGCTAGTATATCATGATATAGACTACACAATATATACCTACAAATATCTTAAAACATTAATGCAAAATTCATAGTAATTATACAGAGTCTCAACAATTATATTTCACTAACATAGCTATGAACTATTCCTCGCCTTCAGTCGAGGAAGCACTGTTGCTTGAATTAGATACAAAGGCCGCCACCGATGATTTGATAATGCTAATCTGTGGCTTTGGAATTGTAACTTTTGTAATAACTTGAGGTTGATCTTTGGCCTCATTTTTTCCACGTGGCTTAAAAGTTGTCATTATACAGTTCGTGTTTGACCAACACGGTGGGATTACACGGTCCTCGTGCTACACATTCCTTTCTTTTGTGCCCCATTCAACATACAAATCCATATCTATATGACGACCCGAAGCAAGTGTCCAATATTGGATTTGGACCTAATGTATATGCCCAGGGTCTGGATTCGGATTCGTAAGCGCCCGGCCAACCAAAATGGTTTTGGGTCTTCATCAACAAGACGCACCACGACAAAATAACCCGCAAATACTTCACGTACAATATGGAATGAGGATCTAGGTCGGTCACGCCTGCATCCAACAAAGGGTGGATCCTTTGCAAACTCTTCTCGCATTGTACCATCCACCCGCCATGTGTCTTCTAGTTCCTCTGTGACCCTTGAAGCTGACCAAAATCCATCTTTGAAGGTCTTACGCACCAGAAGAGGTTCATTTAGAGTAGTTCTCACACCCTTCCAATAATATTTTATGGGGTCATTTTTCCGCCCAAAAGATCCAGAGTCCTCATTGTTGGCCATTCTACTCCAATGTGCAATGAAACCATCTAAAACCTTTTTGATCACACCTAGTGATTTCATCTCTTGGGGAGCCAAAAGTTTAGGACTGCCACTCGGCACTTTTGGATGTCCATCTTCAGTCTCCGACCATAAGCGAATTCCTCTGCCGTGTTGTGGCAACCAATCCTTGTTTGTACACAAGTTCTTGTACTCCATCAAGGGCCATCCACTTGAATCCATGTAGAACTTGAATTACTGTGATGTAGAATGACCTTATAAGAAGTCCCCACCTGTACCCAAGTACCGTTGCACAAATCGCATGAAATCAAGAACTTCCTTGATAAAATGAAGAATGACAGGGTGGGTTTCACAATCCATGAAGGATTTCATGAGCTTGGGAAGTGTCGGGTAGTCTTTGCTCTTTAACATTGTACTCCATCTACCAAAAAGAGCATCAATATCCTCATGAATGTGTCCGACAATGAGGAAGTTAATGTATATTTCGCGGAAAAATGCCTTTGAAAACTAGAAGAGAGCAAAAAGCAAAAACCCAACGATTCTTGTTGTCCCCTGATGCATTGTCAAGCTAGAGAGTCAATATCGGTGGCAAAGGCTTACGAGGAATTGGTTTTAGAGGAGGAGGAAGGAGAGAATCTAAACAAATGTCAGAGCCCTCCAACACCGCTTGAGTTAAAGTGGATTGGCTCGTTTCCTCAGAAAATAACGTTCGCGATGAATTCTTTGGTTTTCCTTTGTAATTACGCAGCAACCTCACAATGGATCCAACAATATGATTTGAGTCCGTTGGAAAAATGTCTAAGCCGTAGTGAGCGTATCGAACATTGCCATAACCATGAGCAATCATGCCTGTTATAGCCACATGCATTTTCATAAAAGAATCAATTGCTTTTGTCTTGTGAGAGAAGTGAGGTGAAGCAGTCTTGGAATGATCCATTCTGTCATGGATGTTGTATAGCATCTTTTCAGGAAATTCCTCAGATATTTGCCTAAAGCCATACTAGAGTTTCTTATGGGCCTTTTGCCCGCTAAGATGGGTAGTTAAAATTCTCACCCACTTATCTTGTGCAATAGACAATGGAGACCTCTTCAATTGCTTGTACGTATCACACAGACCACATCTTGTAAAAGTGTCTCCACGAGCCTTTGCAGTATATTCAGAGAAAGAAGCACGCTGGATGTTGCTTAAGCCACTAGATGAAATTGGAGGCAAATTAAATGTTGCACACTCCAACGAAACGCTGACGACAAAACCATAGTAGGGATTTTCTCCCCTGATTCTAGTGTTCTCGATTTGTGTGGCATTTTGTTGGCTTCACCTACAATCAAAGTTCAAAGTGTAGCAGTAGCTTGTAGAGTCTAGCTACAAGGTTTCTTCAATCCCAAGTTCCCATGTGCCTCTGTTTCCTTGCCCTCTTTTGCCATGCGCTTGAACCTATAGAAGGTAGCTTTTGAAATCCCGTGGATGGTCCACCATGCAATGAGACACACATCAATGTTTCTTAGAGTTATCCATTCCTTTCCAACAGGGTCTTTATGCATCTGCCTATGTGCTTCAAGAAGGCAAAGCTTGCGGACATACACTCCACCTTTCACATGCAATTGATACCATACGGACTCAATTTCATGATGTGGGAAATGTTGTGTGCAATTCCTGTGGCAACATGGTTTTGTGGACACTTCAATAATTGCCTATGCAATGAGAAGGGATTCTTTTTTAGAAGGCGAGACTTCGTCCCTCCTCTCGCGAGAGGTTTCATAAGAACGTACCCCTACTCGAACACGACGGTTGAGAGCATTCATAGCCGTATTGTATTTAATTGTTTGGTCATGGTCATATAGGCTGATACCGTTTAGAAACATGTGTGTGATGTGCCAAGCCTTCATTGACCACATCCACCCTGAGGAGACTTCTGCCTCGCACAATGACTCCACAATTTGCACTGCGACACAATCATCACCCAAAGGCTTCCCATCACTGTCGATGACAAGATCCACGTCAACACTTTGCCAAACTCCTTTTGCAACGTCATCCCCTGTTTTGTTTCTGAGGGTGACACACTTTGTAATCCAGGACTGCCGAGGCAATCCCTTGCAGCCAACAACACCAGTAGGTAATATGGGCACTCGAACCGCAAACTCGTCAGGTCCATGAATATCCATTCTAAAAGTATGCAGTGGACAATGAAAAGATTAAATATTGAAAGCACATAAAAGATATTCTAAAACACCTTCCAAAGTCAAAGAAGTCTTCACTAATTCTAATCAAACTATTCATAACTAGTTTTTGATGTGATTAATGAGTAACTATTATCATCGACTCGATGATAATAACTACAACTATTTAATACTTTGCACAAAATAGAATATACAGTACCTCAAAATTTTTAACATTTTTCCTATTTGATTCATTCCCCTTGTGGAAGGAATGTAAATTTTACTAAATCACAAAAGCAAATACCTATGAAGAAGAGGATATGAATGTCAACATTGACTACGAACTGAAACTAAAGTAGTCCTCTAACTTATTATCGAGTCGAGGATAATAAAAGTTGCGACATATAAAGTCATTGTTCCCAAATTCCACTAAGAATGACAATAAATCGACTACAAAAGGTGTAATCGTCGACAACAAAATTAATTCTATAAATTATACTATCAAACTAATTAATATACAATTGACTACATGAATCCCAATTTCGAAACAATTTTATTCAAACCAAAAACACCGAATCTCCACAAAATTACTGAGATTTATCATCAATTTGACAATATCTCTGAAGCAGTCCATCTCCGGTAAATAAATATCATTGATAAGAGGCAAAGCCCAAGAAGTACTACGAGACGGGTAGATAGCTACTCGACAAATCATATGGTCATTATGTGGGAAAAGGTTATCGTTGACTTGAAGATACTATAAGTATTCAGATACAGAAGCTTTATTGTCGCCTCGACGATAACTCTAAAACATTCATTGTTTGAGTAGTGCTATCATCAATTCGAGAATATCCTATCTATTATACATTGGAAGTATACAATACATTTTTGGAATTTACGCCGAGAAATATGGGAACTTACAATTCCAAAAAGAAGAAGGACAAACACGTAGATGTCTTCAAATGAAACCGGAAGTCCATGAAATTTTATGTTACTACAAATTGCCATGTGAACATTAGAAATACGAACATAACATCCTTGTTAGATCCTTGGCCTTTGGGAAGTCAATGAAACTACATGAAGCACGAATAGAGATTGTAGTGTACTACAAAACATGTCAAATCAGAACAAAACTTACCAGCTATAATGGAAAAATACAAAAGGAATACCGAAGCTCTCCATGACGTGCACAAAACAACAACAAAACAACAAAATATTCTTGGAAAACAAGTGAGAGCAGCGGTGTCCAATAGTCGTAGTGTCACAACATAGGGCAAGCAATTTCCTAGTTATAACCCCAAAATCACTCTAGAGCATAACAAAATGACCCTAAAGATCGAACCCACGAGATTTTGTGAAGTATCTAACCTTATTAAGATTCTAAGCTAAGAATTTCACTTTCCGGTCCTAGATCTAAAACTGGAAACAACACCACACACGAAAAACTACCACCGGATCTCTAATTGCTTTCTGGTCTATTGAGCTATCCGGTTCATCAAACTACCTTAATCCTAGGATCCTCCCACTTTCGGTCTTGGATACTCCTCTAGACCAATCCATTCTGGTCTATACTTTCCCCTGTACGATCCGCTCATACTACAACGACCTTGACATCAAGTTCTGTTCGTGCGAAGTCAGGTGGTTACAAGTGTAATCATCCGTTCCAACGACAACTAAAGTCTTTCCATTTGCCAAATAAGACAGTGAGATCTCACAGGAGTTCAGACACTCAACCGGATTTCCCACATAGGAGTTCTAACGCAACTAAGGAATCCCTCCCTATCTACCTAGCCTAACAACAACTTTCTCACCCGAAATACTGCACCATAAAAACGCTGAGGAACTGAAATCCACTCCCAACTCTTACTACCTGCTCACTATGAGTGTTTCTAACTTCAACCTTAAGTTAAGAAATTGCACACAGGTTCTAACGGCATAAGTTAGTAATTTGTACAGGTGAATTATAAATGTAGTATTCTTTGGCCTTCCAAGCAATGGACACTTTGTTAGTTATGGTAATAATCTAATTCTATCTGCTTTAAAACAATCTAAATATTAAAGGTTCAAGACCTTGATGAGTAAGTAAAATCTAATCTAATATAAAAATCTATCTAGGTTAAAGTATAGAATGCACTTTGCCCTTCCCAAAATGGTAAAGCAAGTTGAATTCTGATGTTCCTACTAAAAGATATTGATGGATGAAATTCGTCCTTAATTCTATCCTAAAAACTTCATCCGTTAACTAAAAATAGCAAATGAATTCTAAATAAATCTAAATTTTAGCGCTAAGTTGTTAATTAATTTAACTAATGGATTTTTGAGAGAAAACCTAGTTTTAACCTATTTTTAGATTTTTCATCCAAATTTAGGCTAAACTTCATCCGTCCTTTATTCCTTTAAAATTAAAGAAATTCTAAAGTAAAAGTTGATTTTGGAATCTTCAAAAGATTTCCTAAACAATTCTAGTCTCAAAAGATTCCTTAGTTATACTTTAAAAATATTCCTAATTGTTCTTGTATTAATCCTACTTTTAAGTTATAATTCTAAAATTAGTAATTTCTTGGGGTTTTATTGTTTTTGTGAGGAAAGTGATAAATTACGTTTTTACCAAGGTAAAAAATAATAATGTTGGACTTCTAGGTAAAAGCTTATGGATGGATGAAAATTCCCCTTAATTGGACAGAATTCATTCCTTCAATAAGTTTTATAGTGAATAAGGGGATAAATTAGGTTTTAGCTTCCCCCAATTATTCTAATATTTTCTAGATTCCTAAATTAAGTTAGATTCCTTTTGGGATTCTTTTGGATGAAATTAATATTTCCTTTCCAAATTAATTCCAAATTCATCCATTTATTACTTCTACAATTTTAATTAGGTTTTTTAAGAATTTTACCAATGTTCAACTTTCATGTAGCAAATGAGATTCTAAAAGTTAGTTGTGATTTAAATGAGAAGCAATTTAAAAGAAAATAAAGTTAGAAATCATACCTCAGTATCGCAGATGTCAGTGGATTCATCGTCACAAAATACCATCATAATTGTCTCCCCAAAGTCCTCCATTGTCTTTCATGAATTTGCAAAGTTCTAGTGAGATTTTGATTAATTGTTGTTAAATTGTTGTTCTAAAAACCTATCTAAAAAGTCCAATTTTGTTAGTTTCGAAGATAATAATTTGTTTTAGAGTTTTTATTGTAAATTAGTTAATTCATTTAAATTCTCTAATTCTAATGAATAGTGATATTATTCTTTTGCCAATTCTTTAATAGTTTTTAGTTTGATATTCCAAAGATATTAGTTGTTTTTTGTTTTTATCTATTTGCCTTATTAGCCTAAAAAAACAAAACACTAAACAACAATTTTGCCAACTAATACAATTTGAATCTTAATTAATAACTACCAAACAACTAGATGAATAGCAAAAGGAATAAAATCTAATGACGTGACCCTACCTATAGGAAATAATATTCCTTCCAACTATCCAACGCCCAAAGCTTCTTAGTCATCACTCTCAAATGGTGTTGTTCATTTGTTGATTAAGAAGTTTGAGGTTGGGTTGCAAGTTATGAGATTAGTGCTTGATTTCTAATCCTAGTATTGTTAGTTAGACAAGGTGATTAAATATGGAATGTGCATGCAAGAGCTAATGATTCAATTGAAACTAAAGGTGAGAGTGTGATGGAATGGATTATAAATCTGCTTTCCGTTTTAGTTTTTAGTTGTAAATTTTTGTCTTCAAGTTCTAGTGCTGCTTGGGCTTTGGATTGTTCGTGCTTCAGTTCAGGACTTGATCTCTGGAGCAGTCACTTTCCTTTAGAGCAGACTGACCTACTGAATCTCCCCCTCTAGATCCCCAACTCCGGGCTCCCGCTATCGTGCCATGTAGCAGAGCATAGTTGGTCGGCGCTCCGTCCGTCCAGTTCCGTCCTTCCAATTCCATCCGTCTGCTGGTTGCCACGGGGTCTAGTCCAGCTCCTTCCTTCGGGCTGCCTTAACTTTCATTGACAACTGAAATTTTGGAAAAAATAAAACTAACTTGATGGATTCAATTTTTAATCATAAGAATTAAGCACACCTAAATTAACGATTAAGAGAAAATTATGAATTTGATGAACAAAAAAATAAAGACAACCAATTTTGATGAAATTCAAAGGAAATGACAAAAAAATTTAATTAAAACAAACAACCAATGGCAAGATTGGAGACCAAATACCTCCACCATGTGTACAACACAAGAGGGAGAGAAATCAATAGAGTTGGCCTTTAAATAAGTTTCCAAAGAATCTTATTTTGTTGATTTTTATTTGGTAAGTCAAAGCTTCGTCGTGCGGGGCAACCCTAGGTTTTACTGGTTATTTGAAGGCAAATTTTAACCATAGAAGGTGAAAGCTTCGTTGTGCGGAAGCAATCCTAGGCAATACTAGAGAATTAAGGAACTAAACTTTTAAAATTCCCGTTTCTAGGATCTTCAAAGTCAAGGCTCCGCCATGCGGAAGCAACCCTAGAAAATAACGAACAAATTAAAGTTTCAAGTATCCATTTCCAAGTTTTCAAAGTCAAAGCTCCACCGTGCGGGAGCAACCCCAGGAATAAACGAACAAATTAAAGTTTCAAGTACCCGTTTCCAGGTTTTCAAAGTCAAAGCTCCGCCGTGCAACCCCAGGAAATAATGGGAGCAACCCCAGGAAATAACGGTATCCAAAGACTCAAACTAGTATTTTGAAAACTTAATTTTTAAAGGAGGTACACATGACAGTGTTTAACTGAACATTAAAAACTAAATTCCAAAATTTCAAACAAAGTTCTAAGTTTAATCACTAAAGGAGGTACACATGACAGTGTTTAACCGAACATTAGCAATTAGTCAAACCAAACACTCGTTATACAACGAATTTTGGCACGTGGTGATGCCCAAAATCTTTTGGCAAAGTCTAGCTTTGCCGCTTTAAAGTTTTAGATTCACAAGCTGTTATTAATTCGCACAAATAGTTGGTTAGTATCCAAAAGGTCAAGAAAATCAATCAGAGTTTGGGAAGTATTACCACAACCCACAAAATATCAAAGTTTTGGGGCTTGAAAAATCCAAATTCAAGAAAGAAGTTAGTTAATTCAAACAATAATAGAGTTAGGGGGTTTCCTCCTCCTAAACTTTTAAAAATCAAAGTTTTGGGGCTTGAAGCCTCCAAATTCAAACAAGAAAAGAAAATAAAGCTTTGAAGGAGCCCTCCGGACCTTCAAAGTACAAAAACATAAAAAGAAATAGCCAAAATTTGGTGTAAAAAGTGTTGCGACAAGTGTCGGTAGCATGACAAGAGTAACAACAAGAATGAAACAAGAGAATCAGGGCCGTGAACAACCTCGAATAAGGGCCTTATATATTCGCTACCGGCCCCCTCGGTAAGTTGTTCATAAATATTTTTTTACTTTCAATCTAAATATTTTGCTAAACTAACCTAACGCGTTTTCTAAATAATCTTTGTTTAATGGGAAGGAAGGTCCTCAAGCAAGTTCCTTCTAGGCCCTAAATGGCCTTAGAATCTTCCCCAAATCAAATATTAGATTTTTCCAAAGATATTTTGAAAATCTACTTAATTAACCGAGATATTTTGCAAATTAATCTAAGATTAGTTCTAAATTGTCTTTATTTAGTTCAAAAGATGGCTTCTTACACAAGACAAGTATTTTGAGCAAATCCAATCTTTGATTTTACAAAAGATATATTTGCAAAATCAACCTAGATTGATCCAAAGTTACCTTAAAAAAGTCAAACTAAGGGCTGACCCTCTCTATCTTTTGAGGGACAATTCAAAACTGAAAACAAATTGTGCCATCGTGTTCAGAAGACCCCAATTAGCCCAAAGGATTCATAATCCCTACCTCTTCAACTGTTTTAAAGCACAAATTTGAGTCACGGTAACTTTGAACAAAAGTCAAAACTCTAACTTTTGGAGTTTGCGTTTTTTGATGAAATTGTTTAGCTAGAGTGGTTTATAATATTCATGGGAGTAAGAATTGACCCTTGAATTGCTCCATTCGAACACCGTTAGCTCCTAGTACCCCGGTCAACCCGCCGCCAAGTTGTAAATTCTTGTAAAATTCGCTGTCGGTCCTAATTCTGGTACTTGGGAATGTCGGAATGTCTTCAAACTTAACAGAGATCTTTATTGGCACATAAAACACTATCCTAATTTTTAGTAAGATTTTACCGCAACATTGGTAATCTCTAGGAGTTTACGAATGCAATTTTAAGCGGTTGACTTCCCATGGAGTCATCGTGGAGTTTTGTAAAATCCTGAAACTTTTGGGCAATCTTCTACAAGATGTCCATCAACTAAGGGCAAAACCAAATCTCCAATAAGGATGCTATTTTTAGCAATTCCTTAATAATTTCCACCCGGGGGAGAAATTATTCTTGATACCGAGGGAATCTTGGATGATCGGGCTTCTATTTGACCTCTTGGCATGCTTTGACCAAGAAAAGCACCTTTTTGTATGCGTCAATCATCATTTCCTCCATCTTAGTCTGCAAACTATTCGAATTCTCAAAGTTTCCTGTAGAGTGTAGACAACAAACCCAATTCTTTCGAATTGGATTTTGACTGACTCTGACTAGACTCTAATTTTTAGCCAATTTGTTACATGTGTATTTATAGATGCTGTATCACATGAACAAGGTACTAGGACTGGCTAACTCTCAAATCCTTACTTCGCTTAAAATTACTAACTGAACTATCTAATTTTACTAATAAGACCTAAAATTAGTGAAAATGTAAAGATTTACATGTTTCACGCTTTAAGGCTATACCTCACTACTTTGGTAGGGACTTCTACCAAAACCCTCAATAACACTATTTTTATGTATTTTTTCATATTTTTAACCTAAAAACTAACAATATATTACGAAAAATGAGTTCAGAGGTCCAAGTGCCAACTTGAAGGCTTACACTCACATGCACTTGGATTCAAAACAAAAACACCAAGGGAGAAAGCACCCCCAAAACCGCTCGTGCGCTCCTAACTCCTCACTACACAAATCTACCAAACACCGGAAAAACGCACAAGGAAGAACAAATATAATACACAAAACAATTTCAGAAAAAATGATCATTTCTCTTCTCCTTTGCAGAGAATGATTTTATATACATTTGAAAATCCCCAAAAGCAAAAAGAGCCCCAGAAGTCTGCGCAAAACTTTCTGGCTAATCCTAATTAGCAGACCGGATCAACATCCGGTCCAGTTTCTAACTTTACTTTACAAAATACAAAGCTTCCTAACTACTCCGCAATTCCTACATTCAACGTGGGACTTCCGGGTTCCTCCCTCAGTTGGTCAAACACTTCAGATAGATTTCGATTCTGTTCTCTAGCTACAGGATCCGGACTCTCGGGCAACGCCTCTAGATCATCAGTTGTTCTTCCATTCCGGTGCATGCCATACTCCGTTTGTTCTTCTTAGACTGAAGGGTAAAACTCTTCCCATCCTTCGATTCCGTTCTTTTTGGAAACAACTCCGGTAAGGAAATGTCGAAGAGGTGGATCATCGATCCGGTCAGCCTCTGGTTGCATTCCTCCATCCGGTCGGCAACCTCTCTCGCTCCCACCATAGTTGTCTCTACCTGATTGGTGAAGTCTGTTAAAATCCGAACCATCCGGAAATTGGATAGTTTCTTGTTCTAGAGCCATCCTTCGTCGAACAGCCTAGCCTTGGCGGTTGTTGTTCCGGATTCCCCAAATATCGCCCTTACCTATTTGGCGACCTTATATGTCTCTCCCGACATGTCTCTTGCAGCGACCATGTCTTCCTTGAGGGTGGAGACCTCTGCCTTCAAGGCATCAACTTCATCCTGAAGTCGTTGGATCTCTACCTCCCGCTTCCGATTCTCCTCTGGGTTGGAGATGCAATCTGCGACTTTTCCCGGAAGCATACTGTTTGATAGCGCTCCCACCATCTTCGCAATCGTCGCGAGACTAATCCGCTTGTATTTCCAATCTCCTCATATGTTGGAGAGGATGGAGATGAGATTGTTGAACGGATCCTCGGAATCCGTCTCTTCTGGGACCGTCTTCTCCACTTCCGGTCCCTTCTCCAGAGGGGATTTGTCTTTCGGAGGCGTCCCTCTCTCGTGCGGCGGCGGCGTCTTGTGCCGTTTAAACAACCTCACACCCTCCTCCTCGTCTTCTTCTGTTTCCAGATCGGATCCGGATCCTTCTTCTTTCTCCTCGTCAATCTCCGACTCTCCGTACTTCAAGACAGTTTCTTAAGTCTTCTAGGTCTTCTCCTTCGTGTCCGTCAGAAGCTGATTTTGGTGATAGAGATGGAACAAGTAAGGGCTAATTGGTGTGGCCCTATTCTTTCCCACCCTACCAACTAGTTGGTACACCAGATCAAAAACAATCCAAGCCCAGTCTGCTTTCCGGTCTCCGCTCAGAGCACCAAAAATTGTGTTTCCAAGGGTGATAGTGACCCTCGTTGGCTTCTCCGGGTGGAGGATTGGAATCAGGAACTTTAGCAAGTTCCGGTTCCGTTCATTCTCGCAGTCTTCTATTGCATATCCGTCTTTCGAGTTTACCGGTCCCCAAAACTTTCCCTTGATGTACTCATCCTTCCAGCTTGCCATCCCCAGGCCTGCTGACCAGAAGTTGTACACTGCCCTCTACATATCCTCCTTCCAGTGAGATGGACTCCTCTGGAACGTGTTGTCAAATTGGTTTGATAATTTTCCAAGCAACTCCCTCACCATCTACTCCTCCTTGAAACCCCAGGGTTTGTTTGCCAATCCTAGGCAACCCATGGCAATGAGGTCATCCATCAACTGGCTCCTTTCCGGTTTTGTGGAGGGAATAACTGGAACTACTTTCCAGAGGTTCACCTCGTTGGCACTAGAAGGTCTGTTTCTTCTTAGTTGAGGCATGGGCACGACCTAGTCACTCGGATACCTTTCCGATTCTACCTTATTTTTCTCTCCTAGCCGCACGTCTCGTTCCTCACTGTCTCTCTTTCGATCTCAACCGAAACACCCTAAATCTCTGCAACGCACACAAAAGTACAAACAAATCCGTGCCAACAAGTTCCTTGTACTTCACAAACACAAAAACAGCACAGCGCTGAAGCGGAAAACGTAATACGCGCAAGAAAACGTCTCAACGAGCAAAGTGGTAAATGGGGCTCCACTGGATTGGCCAACCTTTATATAGCTCAAGGGACCCAAATTAGGTCATCATGACTTAATCCGGTCTTACCTAATCCGGTCTTCAACCTATCCGTTCTTAACCTAATCCACTCATGACAGAAACCGGATATACTTATTCCGGTTTAAACCTATTCCGGCTAGATTCCATTTCCGTGTTCGAACTAGATTAGATCCGGTTTGGATACTATATCATTTCCTTGGTTTATTTCCGGTTCTTCCTTATCCCTAAACTGGATTATGAATCCTAGTAAGAATTCCAATCCAATTTTTGGGTAATTCAAACAAAACCGAAAAATTAGGTTGCGACACGTAGAACTACAACAAAATGGAGATAGAAACTTCAACTACGAGGCTTCGGTGCAAATTTGAGGACGTAGAAAGAAGGTACCCAACGGACTAGGAATCTCTACCACACGAAGCGCAGGAATGAATGGGCGCGAACATTTGCGTATTCAAAGTCTACCAAAAGCAACGGCATATTAACGGCTCAGTCATGCACTTTCACTGACAGTAATAATGAAATGCTTCCCATTTTTGGAAGTGCTTTTACAGAGCCTAAGATAGAAAAAGATTATGTTTGTCAATAGGTTCCTTTTCTGTAATTTTGTTGACTATGTAAGGAAGTGCTTTCTGTGAAAGCATCTAAACTTTAAGTGCCTTTCGTTAATGAGTATTTTTCTGCGATTTAATCGGTGGCGGTTTCCCCCTTGAGGTGTACTCAATGAAGGTTTGATGGTTTTTGACGACTAGGTCTATAGTTCAAGGTTGTATGCTACAGAGTTTGGGATTTTAGGAAACACGGGTGGGTGGGAGGGACATCCCTATACAGGGCTTTTCCTATAAATTTCCAAATCATAAACTTTTCAAGACTATTACTTTCCAAACAATGATTGATAGACAAGGCAAATTCCAAGTTTAACCTTTATCAAATCAACCAAGCCATAAAATATACAAGGAAATCATAGAATAAACATAACTATTGATTTACAAATGATTAATTGATAAGATAGGCACTACCAAATAAAACCTTATCAAATCAAGGCTTAAAATAATTTCCAAACTATTGTTGATGTAATTTAAACCACTAAATCAACAATCTTTCCAAAAGAAATCATAATAGTATTAATAATTTCTAATTTGTGATTGATCGTATAGGTACTTCTCAGATTAGGCCTATAGATCATCAGAGCCATAAAGAAATCATAGAGGATTCAATACTAATGATATCCAATTGCTAAGATAGACATTACAAAGTAAAACTATCAAATCTTAGAGGCCCCTAAAAAGTCTTAATAAAAATGATTTTCAAACATTTAATAAGATGGATATTGCTTTGAGTTTAAACCACCAAATCAATATGGTTCTAAAAACAAAATAGGAAATCATAGTTAAAACACTACAAATAATTTCCAAATTGTAATTTGATAATTTAGGCATTAGCCTAAATAAAGCTATTTAATCAGAGGCTTTTGAAAACATCTAAAGAAATCATAGATAAAACCAAACTAATGATTTCCAGAGTTTATGATAAGATAGGTACTACCAATTATCAAATCAACAAAGCTCTAAAAAAGATTTTCAAGAAATCACAGACTAATCACTTTTCTATTTAGTTGATGCTATGGCTACTTTTCTCAAGTCAAACTATCCAATCAATAATGATTTAAAAGTTTTTATGGAAATCAAAGACATCGTAGTACTAATAATCTCCATATAAGATTTGATGAGATAGATATTATTAAAGTAAGGCCTATCAAATTAATTAAGCCAAAACTTTAAGTTGGAAAATCATAGTTTAAAATATGACTAATGAATTCCAAATAAAACTTGATAAGATAGGTACTATACAAAGTAATTCTATCAAATCACCAAGGCTTTTAAAGAAAATATAGACTGCAAATCTCCTACCTAAATTGATAACTCCAAATCAATAAGGTTTGAGAAATTTCTCCAAAGAAATTATAGACTCAATAGTACTAATAATTTCCAATAGAACTAGCATAACTTTAGGTAATACCAAAAACATTAGAACCAACAAATCATCCTTAATAAAAGATAACAAAATAAAGAAGTGTATTTTTCTAAACCAAATAAGGAATTATAACAAGATCCTTACAAGGAAGAAATTTCCAAAATGTCAGGTAATTTTTAGAGCCTAAAAAATCATCATGATCAAGCTAATAACTAAAACCAGCATATAGCATGATTTAGTAACCCATAAAAATAGTTGTCATGGTCTTTGGAGTAAGCAGTCAGGGTAGAAATACTAAAGAGGCTGTGAACCTCACCTGCACCCATACAATCCAACAAACACATAGTTAGTTAGAATTGTGTATGCAAGGTGTCTTTAGTTCACAGCAGCATGTCATTGCAATCACAATAGGAAAACGACCCATCAATTAATACTTCATGCAAGAAAATGACAAATAAACCATAGTCCACCAAATTGTGAGTTAAAAACCTGTGAAGATGCCATCCTTCCTCACAAATGCAATCACTTCCAACAAAAATCACCCTTTGTGAAATTCAACTTAGCAAGCCACAGTTAAGCAGGTATAAGAGGCTGAGGCAGGGTTACAACTAAGCCTTTATACTCTCTCTTTGCCCTGGGAACCAAGAAAGAATTCATTGGGAACCAGGGAAGAAAATTTAGGGAAGTTAGAAGAAAATAGCTTAGGCTCCAAGAAACCCTAATTTTAGATCAAAGGAGCATGCCTTGGATCTCAAGGAAAGGGCCAAGTCAAACCCTCATGTACCATAAGGGCCCCCAACAATTAATATGGGTCCATAAGTCCATCATGCATGGATACAAAGACCATGTGCATACGGATCCTATTGATTTCCAAATAACAACCACCATCCATACATATAGAATGGTATAGACAAGTGATGGCTTAACCATATCACTTTTGGACTATTATCTATGAGGGATTGGTCTTTATAATCTACAAAAAACCCATAGCCATTCAAGTGGTAAATTTTAATATACATCCTATTGATGTAATTAAATTAGGATCACAAATAATTTTTCAAACCAACCCAAGGTTTAAAAAGAAAAAGAAATATAGAGCAACCAATGATGAAAAAATCATACAAATTGGTACCAATATTCCTAAAGAATGAAAAAGAAATGTATGGCCAATTAATCTAAGAAGAGGGTAAGTTTTTGAAGTGACATGAGGGAGGGAGGGAGGGACTATCTTATCATAAATGGTGAGTAAAACTAACTCCAACCAAGGTTTTCTAAAAATTCCAGCCTAGTAATTAGGCAACTAAAACTTTGGTGAGGGTATACATAAAACAACCCCAAACCCACCAAAAATTAGTATAAAGCAAGTACTTAATAGCCTTTAACAAAAACAGGCCAGTAACAAACTTTGATCTATTTATAAGGATTAAACATTATAATTCCTTATAAAAAACATATGTTACTCCAAAGGGGGATTTTTCTACCACAGACTTTGGAAAACAATATATCCCACAAGCAATGGCTGAGGGTTTAGGGTTTAGGGTTTAGGGTTTGGAATTTTAGGGTTTCGGTTTGGAGTGCGGGTTTATGCAGGGCAACATTTTTATTGGGGGGAAGATGTCTTGGTTTCTTTACAGCTTCTTTGATGTAGGATACTTGACCCCTAAACTTCCAAAGGTTTATTTTCCATTAGATAACTTTCGCAAATACCAATTAGCTTTGGAAAGACCACAGAACCTACGTCACCAATCGAGTTTGTTTGGCATATGTAACCATAGGATCATATACAGCACTAGTTTAAGAATGTATTGGAAGAAATTCAAGAACTTTGACCGCATTGTTTACCATGACTACATGACTACAATTAAAAATTCCTAACTAGAACTATGTTCAAGGGTCATGCTAAAGCTTCATAGTTAATATCCATAGGATGAACTTGAAAAATTAAAGTTTTACTTAACTTAACCAACTTAACCAATGTTTCATGCAGAAATGTGAAAGTTGCATTAAAAAATAGATCCTATTCTTTCACTTCATGAAAAAGATGCCTACATAGTCAAAAAATTGTAGTATTCATAAAATTGAATTTGGTCATGCATTGAATTGTACATTTCCTATAGATGTACATTCTTAAATTTTTTTTTCTTCTCCTTTTTCATGTGACTTCGAAGACATTTGGAACCTTCATGTTGATGAGTTCCACAATACCATGATTGAAATGAAAAAAATTAAATTTTGTAAAAACTATTTAGTAATTGCTTGAACATTGACCATACTTGTACTTAATAATTCATGAATTGTTTCAAGTGTGCTACCATGAAGTGACTATAACTATGACTATGAAAAAAATAAATGTGAACTCTAAATTCTTTGAATATAAACAATTTTTAATTACAACATCCTCTTTGATTTTGATTGTCTTGATTGTCTTGATTGTCTTCTGAGACAATAAGGTAATTTGTTCATGAGTGATGTTCTCAAAAGAATGACATTAGAAATCTTCATTTTGTAATATAAAACATGATTGAAGTACTCAATAAATAATTAAAGACGAGGACGATGACAATGGAAAGAACTAAGTAGGCAAGGAATTGTTTTTTGTAATGAATGTTAACTACATCTTTTAATAATTTGCAAATTCTTTCCATACATTTGATTTCCACTACTATGATTGCACTTCATATTTGTAATGTACAAAGCATGCCTTTCATGAAGTGGGTTCTTTAAAGTGCTATAATGTGAAGCTTGCTTTTTTTCTTGTGTGCTCGGATACCTATGACTTGGCATTCATAATCACAATTGCGACTAAATACGCATTTGAAGTATTCCACTATACACTCATTTATGATGGGGTCATGGGGCTTAATATAGGTTATCATTGATTTATGTCCCCACTATCTTCGATCTCATGAATTATGACACCATTATTCACATAGTCCATCATTCATTAAGAAGGCATATAATGTGTAGGGAGTTGCTTAAATTATCATGATTGACATTGCATTCATATAATGAACCACTTCAATGTGGTAACAACATCCCAAATTTTTTCGTTTTGTTTATTTTTTTAATTCATATTAAATCATTCATTTTTATAATTCTTTAGTGTATGAATGAAAAGATTACTAACTAAGTCCTGTACTACATTAAGATACTTTGAATGCTAATCTTTATTTTTTATTTGCTTTACCAGTATTGCAAAAAATTACCACAAACGTTGTATTTTATTTGTCATGGACATTTTATATACTATATAAAACCCGTGTTTTAGTTGGCGTTTTGTAATTTTTTCAAATGGATTTTAGGGAACATCGGAAAAAAGAACTTGTGTTCTTTCGTCAATAATCATGTCCAATATAACATCTATATATTTAGTAAAGGCTTGCGTGGATTCAAGGTAGATATGAAATGAATTTGAAGTATTAAAAGTATTTTAAACTTGTTTGTTGATTTCAGCCATTTATAAACATATCAAATCCATAACTTCATATGAATTGGATTCATCAAAACACAACTAATGTGGTGTTTCATTTGTGATTGAAGTTTTGAATTCCGAAATCGGTTTAGAGTATAAATGTTATGTAACATGAATTTCAAGTATTATAAATTCTATCTACTACTTTTTTTTCCCAATATTATACATAAGAATTTTATGATTTCAAGTAAATTATGGTCATTAACAAAAAACAAACAATACTCTTCATTACATTTTTTTCCTGAGAATGATGGAGCATTTATACTTTGTGGTTGTTTATTAAAGTTCAAGAAGGGGCATTAAGTTTCGTAATCCTTTGAAAATTATAGAAAGTTTTGTTTGTACTAACTATAAAATGCACATGAGGGATTCAATCGTTTACAATTGAGGCCTACAATTTTTTTTACCTTCATTACATTTTTTTCATGAGATTAATTCATTTTTAGTTTATGTTTGTTAAAGTATAGTGGCTGGCCATCAATAACTGTATCTCTCTAGAAATAATTATAAAACTCATGGATTAAAAATTGTAAAATTTATAAAGAAATTGTCCCTCTTATTTTTTTTCTTCCCTAACCTTTCTTTCATGAGATAAACTATTATTATTTTGCAGTCTTTCAAGTACAAGGCGGGGGTCATTAATTTTCAAATCTCTTGAATTTTTTTTCAAAAAGCATTCATATTGAAAGCTCAAGCATTTTACATGTGCCATACTAAAATATCAAAAATATTTATATTAAAAGCTTATGCATATTACATGTCGCATCAATTTCTATTCATGCATAAATGTGTTCCTTTTTCTAAATTTTCTCAAAAATGTTAACACAAAGATTTATAGAAATTCTTAAAAGTTCATCACACTTTGAATCGTAGTACATGACTGTAAGTAGACTATTGAATGAAAAATTGTTTTAGAGTAGAAAACATCTATAATTCTCTTAAAGTATGCATTGTTGGCTTAAAAAACTGTAGAAGCTCACAATGCATGTGAAACTACTGTACAAGTAATTTACTTGTTACACAAATATTTTGGAAACCATCCAAATTGCTTATTTGTGCAATTTTAGGTGTACTTCCCTTGGTGGAACTAGTACAAAATAGAATTTTTTTACTTCCCCTAAACCGGACCTTAGCCTTGGAGTTACCTTGCCTCGGCACGGGTGGCTTGTGATGAAGTCTAGGAAGTAGCTTTGGATGGAGGCTCGGCAGAGGTTCGGGAAGTACCTTTGGAAGGCAAAGGCGGGCTCGGTAGAGGTCTGGGAAGTTGTCTCTCTCTTCTTGCTACGGGGACCTTTTGCGTGTCCAAAACCCACAAAAGTCCATCATTCATGCTCTTGTCATTCCGCACATTTAGATTTCCTTTTTGTGTGGTGTATGCGTTTGTTTCCCCGCGTGTTGTGAGGTTCACGGAATGGCATCATGAATCTCCTGCTAAGGTTTGGTACACGTCCCCCCACGTGAGTTCCACATTTCCCTGCGTGAATGGTACTCCAACTTTGTGTTAGTCGTGCGTGTTTGGAGGTTTAGTGTATTGTGTCGTGACCCAAAATGTCCCTTGTAGCTTAGATACTATATAATCATAGTTTATTTTTTTGTTTTGTTCATTATGAAACCTAAGTTTCCCTAGAATTATCCGGATATAAAGCATAGTATTCAAAACCGGAAGATAGGAAAATCATAAATTGATAAAGTAGTTAAGTAGGAAATTAAATAGTATCCTTATATCCTAGACAGGACCGGAACTACCAAAGTCGTCAGGAAAACCTGCTCGGAACCGGAACCAGGAATAGGATCAGGAAAATAGACTATTGGAAGCCAGCTGGAACTAATTAGGACCACCAATGGTACCCGATAATTGGGGAACAGTCGGATTAACGGGTAATTAGTGGGAACGGCAGGATCAAACGGTAGGAAGTTAGGGCATTTCTAAGCGAAAAGTTTAAAAACAGGATAGTTAGGGTTCTTGTACACATTTCCGGCTCCCTTCATTGGTGTTTGCTATTTCTCTTGTGTGTAGTAGTTTCCGGGGTTTCCTAACATAGTATCCGTTTCAACCCCTTAGTCGAAACAGTGAGCGTGGTAAGGAACTGTTGCAGTAGTGAGAAGTAAGGAAACAACCATCGCCGGAAGTGAGTCGGAAGAGGAGACTGTGAAAGTATCGTTGAAGCACGTCAGTCCGGTGATTCCAGAGGATGCAGTATTGCGAGCGGATCTACTAGAGGACTTGAGCTAGCTAGGCTGCACCGGATTGCTGGAGCGACCCTGGAATTTCAAGAACGAAGTGATGGTGAGGGAAGTACTGCATCCACAATCGAACAAGTGGAAGAAAACTATGCGGACAGTTCCGGACAAATGGACCCAGGCGGTGTGGCGGGAAGTTTACGGATTTACAAGAGGAGGGGAAGGGCCCGCCTCAAGGACGGACAAGTATGTGGTGGGTAAGTTTATGAACCCCCCTCACCCTAAGGATGGGTATACCGTGAGTGAGTGCAAGAATGATCGGGTGAGAAGGGTACTATAATTTTTGGTCCCCATCCTCAGTCCGGACAGGGGTACCCGGTTAACTATTACTCTAGGCAATACAATTTTCGGTGCTTTGTCCGAAGACCAGAAAGTCGACTGGGGGGTAGTTTTGCGGGATCATGTGGGAAAGCTTTGTAAGGCAGTAGGGAAAACAAAGCCGTCTAGTCTTTCTCCTTTTCTTTACCACCTTAACCACGCGCATGACTGCATGAGAGTAGAAGAGAGGTGTGAGTACAAGGTTCAGGAAATAAGACTAACACACGAGATGAAAGCAAACTCAGAGGAAGAGAATGTGGAGAGACAGGAAGAGAATTCCGGGGATTCCGGCAAGGATAAACCAGAACAGTCAAAAAGAGAGGAACGAGACCTAGTTTGGGGAAGTGATCCGTTTAAGAAGATCATTAAGAATCTAAACCAGATCAGGGAGAGTCATGAGAAAGAACAAAGTACCATAGTCCGGGTGTGTAAGTTGCTAGGCGACATTCTCGTGAGTCAATGTGAGGAACAAATCCGGAATCTCATTCAGGATGTTGAGGGAAGGGCCGGAAAAGAGAAAATCACTGTACTAATGGATGAGGTAATCGCCTTGAAAAAGGAGTTGAGTGAGAGAAGTCAGGAAAGTGAACAAGTGAGGAAAAACTCTATCCGGTCAGAAGAGATGCTTGACCGGATTGCAGAGTTTATCACACATCCGGCGGAGATATTAAATAAGGCCAAGCTCTTCGACGAGAAGATTTTAGAAGGGGAAGGAAGATTAGGGACAAGGTCATTAATGTCCTCGTTACCTTCCATTCACAACTGGAAGAGTTACTTGTTCAGATGAGGAGTGTAGTGGGAGAGAGCAGTCAGCCTCCAAACCAGAACCAAAATCGGAAGCCACAAAACAAAAGGAAAGTACTCCCGCCAGACCCCCAAGATCGAATAGCCGGCATATGTCACCATTGGGCCGGGATAAAACCGGAAAGTCTCTGGGAAGTGTGGATGTCACCACCCCCGCCAAGGGGAGCGTTGTGCAGGAATCCGGTGGCGAACGTGTATCTACGCCCGGATCCCAAACTCGAGGTCAGACCAAAGGCAAGGAAGGAAGTCGAGAGACACCACAAAGCAAGAAATCTGCCGCTTCTCCATCCCCAAGCGAAGTAGCAAAGAGGAGGTCGGAATCGTAGAAAAAGCCCATTGAGTTGGGATCCGAAGAAGAAGAAGAAGATGAATCGGAAGAGGAAGAGGTAGAATCCGGTTCCAAAACTGAGGAAGAATTTGAGCCGTACTCAGATCCAGACCAAGAATTAGCAGCTCCAAAGCAAACCAAGACCAAGTTGAAGGCACAGAAGTCGAAGACGAAGAAGCGCAAGGCTTCGAGTGTTTCCGGTTCTGCTCGGAAACAACCAGCAAGGAAGGGAGCTGCCACTTTAGTGAAGACTCCAGCTAAGCGGCAAAAGAAGCGATTTTAGGGTTAGGTAGAACAATAGATGGGCGACTGAAAACCTAAGTTTTTGGTAGAAAAGCAGTTTTTCAAGTAGCTTTTTAGGTGAGTAGGGAATTTTTGTTGAAATTGCCTGGATCCGGATTTTTAGGATCTGAGATCCGTTTTTTGTGGAAGGGCTGGCTGTTAGGAAGTCAACTTTGAGGCAGATAAGGAGAATGACACGTGTCATTCCCTTGGGTTTTTACTTTTGATTCTTTGGGTGGTAAAAGTCCCTTGGGTTGTAAACTATTTAGGACTCAGATTTTTAGTTGTTTAGTGTGCATTTTTGGATCTTGCTTTCCTAGCATCGTGCAATACAAGTCAAAGCTTTCTGATTCACCTTGTGTGTCTGAGCATACTTGGATGGCATACTATATCATTGTATGTTCATTTGGATTGCAGGAATAGGTAGAGGGGAAGTGTGCCCGGATGTTGGGTTTATCCGGATTTTGGGAGTTTAAGTGAGTTTGTGTGTGATGGCGTTTTCTTGATCCTAGTGGCGTGATCGGTTCAAATTCCATTAGTAGAATACGGTCCCAGTAAACTAGAGTTGCAACCATCAAATTACCGGAACTCTCTAGCTTAATGGTTGATAGATTCTTCAGTTAACCGGAAACTAAAGGGGATGTGATATTCCCCCATTCCGTTTGTTCCGGATTCTACCCGGATCGTAGACTAATCCAATAGGCTGTCGTTGTAGTATTTGT
The DNA here is from genome assembly GCA_947034895.1 of Rhytidiadelphus loreus. NCBI lineage: Eukaryota > Viridiplantae > Streptophyta > Bryopsida > Hypnales > Hylocomiaceae > Rhytidiadelphus > Rhytidiadelphus loreus. The sequence continues at coordinate 65,478,774 of OX344763.1, read as the reverse complement.
TAGGTTGTTAGCTGGGTTTTCTTGTGTGACCTGTTGACCCGGAATCTTACGGTTTAGCTGTGAAGGAAAGTCGGTTAAGTAGTATATTTGTGTGTTGTTGTTGGTTTATTTAAAAGTGGTACTCTTGACACTATAAAACGCAGAGGGTAGGTGATCAACTTCCTTCCTTAAGCACAATACGCAGACCCCTCTTAGTCCAGAGGTTAAACTCGAATCCGGTTACGTTGACAGGAAGTCCGGAAACTGGGTTAGTTACCCGGTTTCCAGTTCCGGTCCTTAGTCTAGGTAGATTGTAGATTGCAGAGGTTAGGAAATAGCTTAGATTTAGATCTAGAGGTAATCTGGATAATTTAGCTTAGTTTCCCTACCGGATTTGAGTAGGTTTTGCTTAGGGTTGTTGTTGTAATTCTTGTCCGTATTTCCGGTTATTATAAATCAGTGACAAATCTCTGTGGGAACGATAAACGAGTCACTTTAGGGCCTTTTCCGGTCTTAGAGAAGCATTTCGACTTTCCTGTGCTACGATATATTGCAATTCTGGAGCTTGGAGCATCAATTGGAGTTAGAATTTTGCCTCTCTCTGTATCAAATTCCTGACGGAGAGTTCATCTGTGTTTGCTTCCACATGATTTTTGGATTTGCACTTCTTTGAGTTTTAGTTTGGTGTACATGTTAGAGGTTCCCATTTGAAGTTGCATTGGAGGTTCTAGTGTGTTGAACTCTGATTTGGCTCCTCATTTTGGTGAGTTCTGTAAAGCTTTGTTTCTTTTTACTGAGCCTGAGTATTCAAAATCTAGTAGAATGTAAGCGTAAGTTTTGGCATGGTGCTCTTTGTTGATTCAGTTTGCAGCGTTCTCTCTATTGTGTTTGTAGTTGATTGAAGTGTAATTAAATCTGATTTTGTTCTTCATTGCTTCAAGTAAATGGTAGTTTGGGAACTACTCACCTCATGTTTCTATTAGAATTTCCAAGGGTTTAGGGTTCTAATTCACCTGAAGTGTAGCAAAAAATAGTAACTTCATTTTCAATGAAGCATTAGGGTTTCAGTAGTTAGTGGTCATTTACTTGCTTTACTGTTAAGTTGCTAGTGTTCTAATTGAACATAGATTTTTGTTGGATGTATGTATGTATAGTGACACTAAATTTTTTCCTATGTTGTGGGTTTGCTAGAGTAGTATGCACAAAAATAGTTTTCGAGTTTTGTGTTTGCACTAACTTTCATTTAGGGTTTACGTCAATCACTCCTTTAATCGTGGATGTTACAATAACAACATTTAAGAATAGTTCACTGTGTTTGTGTTTGTGTCTATGTCCATCTTGTCTCTTAAAAACAATCAGGTTTGTAGTTGCGCCTTCATTGTTTTTAAAAGTAAGTTAGGATTTCTGTCAAAAGATATTTTTTTAGCACATCGAACCTGAGAAGGTTTATCGTCAAGTCGAGGATAAACGAATATGAGAACTAAGTTGATCCCGGACACCCTAATAACACAACTCTAAAGAAAAAATAAATTATGTAACCAATAACCTTTAGCGTCCCTACTTTTTAAAATAAAGAGTATCATCAACTCGATGATACGGATAATATACCAACAACAACTTAGAGGCGACAATTAAAAAAAGACAGGAAATAACTACAGACAAATATCAAACAACAAATCTAGACACGATGATGATATCGTCGACTCGACAATACATACGATCAAAACAATAAACTTATTCTAAAAATAAAATTTACAAACAAACCCTACATACACTAAACAAAAATTCAAAACAAGATCGATGACAATATCAACTAAAACAAATATCCACGAGTCAACTATATAGTGAAACACATGAAATATGTGTATCATTGACTCGACAATATATAAGCTCTATTAAAAAACATAGAATCACGAGACAACAAATAAATTGATGTGATTTAGATTTAAATAAAAAAAAGAAATAGAAAAAACAAAGGTAATCACATAACTAGTAGAACCATATATTGAGATATCGAAGAAATGGAAATCAAATTGATACCAAAGTATTGAAGCTTTGCAATGTATGTCTACTATCTTCCCTGCAAAGGACATTGATTTAATAACGAAAATCTTTTCCTACTCAATGTATCCTCGAGTCGACGATATATGAATCTGATGATGACACTGCCTATGCCAGGATAACAACATGGCAGCTGAGGATGGGTACAGTTACTCGGTAACAGAGCGGCACATCAAGCCTTTTGTAAACCGTAGTGACGATGAGGCCTTCCTTAAAGAAATGGAGGCGACCTACGGAAAACTGTGGCAGTTCAAAGATCACGTTAGTACATGGAGTTTCGGGATCAGTTGATGGAAGAACTATGTGTACCTAAGATATCGAGCCCAAAGGAAAAATCAATATCTTCCTTGGAATATGAAAGAGAAGGTCACGCTCATTGACGACTACCAAACCAACTACGTTATCATAGTGCTGCGGGATGTAGATGACAACGGAATCCCAAGCAAGCACTGCCACTCCCTTGTTATTGACGTGAATGCATACCATGGGAAGTTCAACCTTGACAACCTCATGACCTTTTTAGAGGGTTTAGAGATGGATTCCCTAAATGAAGAGTTTGAAAAATGTGGTTACGTTCCGTAAAGAAATGGTTCTACAAAATCAAATGCAAGTAGACTATGCCTGATTTGGCAGACACTTGACCACTACGCATTGACTAATATTGCCCCGCTTCCAATAGTTGGAGGAAATCAATCTCAAGAGATAAAGAGATCATCAGATGTCGAGCGGCATCCTTCCTCTGGTAGAACTGGAGATGGCAGTCGCGGAACAAGACCTACACAAATTAGGTTGGATCCAAGGAAGCGTGATCTGCCCCAACAAAAGCAGGGTGAATTTAGCAAAAAAAGGAGAAAATCTATCTCTCCGAGTGAAACACCAGGGAGTTCAGGGTCAATATTGACAACTGTCGAAGCTGCTCTATCAACATCCCAATCGCCCATGAAAGACCATGAGAAGTTTGCGACATATCAACGTGATTTCTGGTCTGATTACAAGTCTTGCTTCCTTCTTGAGCAGGAGATTGTACAAGTCCATATCAAGCAATGTATAATTGCGCGGGACCAATACATCATCTACACAATATAAAGAGACATAGTAGATTCCGTGAAGAATGAACTTGTGCAGCTTGGGCACATGAAGCAATGGCAAATTCTATGCCTCACTCCTGTTGGCATAAGAAACGAGCTCCTAAAGAAGAAGCCGGTGACATGGGACGAAATGAAGTTTGGCAGATTCATGATTATTAACGGCCAGCACAGCATGACTGCATCAAAAGAACTTTAGAAGGAAGGATGCGGCGAGGCCAAAAGGGTGGAGCTTCAAATCTGGGATGCTTGGGTTGTTTGGTCTCTAGATCCAAACAAGTTGAGAAACATCTTGTCGCAGCACAGGGCAAGCAATTTCCCTATTATACTCCCCAAAACCACTCTAGAGCATAACAAAAGTGACTCTAAAGATCAAACCCATGAGATTCTATGAAGTATCTACCTTATTTGTGATTCTAAGCTCAGTCCGTCTCCAAACTCCACCTTTCCGATCCTAGTGTTGCAACCGGAAACAATACAAACAACAAAAATTATGACCAAACTCCTTTCAAATTCCGGTCCAGAACATTATCCGGATCAGGAAGTAATCCGGTTTGTCAAACTACAACAATACCAGAACCTTCTAACTTCCGGTCTTGAAATACTACCCTTAGACCGATCCGTTCCAGTCCACTCTCGATCACTCCAGTATCCTATCCGGTTTAGTTTTACCTCTGTTTCACCATCAGAGGGTTTGCCGCTTGATTTTGATAGTAGCAGGCCCGCCGCTCCTTCCGGGACTTATAGTGGCTGAAGACTCACTATCCTATCCTACAATCTCCTACTCTAATCCGGATCCGGTTTGATCCTTCACAGTAAACTAGAGAGTAATTCAACTTACAGGTCACACGAAGACCCCCCGTACGATCCGCTCATACTACAACAACCTTAATGCCAAGTTCCAACCGTACGAAGTTAGGCGGTTGTAAGTGTATCTGTCCATTCCAACATCAACTAAGATTCTTCCATTCGCCACTACAACAGTGAGACCTCACAAGAATTCAGACACTCAACCGGATTTTCCACCCAGGAGTTCTAGCGCGACTAAGGAATCCCTCCCTATCCGCCTAGCCTAACAACAACTCTCTCATCCGGAATACTAAACCTTAGAAGAGCTGAGGCACTAGAATACACTTCCAACTCTTACTACCCGCTCTCATGTACTTAGAATTAATACAAGACCACCAAAGGGAGAAATCATTCATCAAATGCTCATGTGCACTCCTAACTCCTCAATAAGCTACCCTGCCAAATACAGGAGAGACACAAACACAAGGAGCAAATAAAATACACAAAAGAATTTCAACAAAAGGAATGACTTTCCTTCTCCTCCGCAGAGAATGGTTTTTATATACACTTGAAGATCCCAAAAGCAAAAAGCGCCCCAAAAAGTCTGTGCAGAACTTTCGGGCTAAACCTAACTGGCAGACCGGATCTAATCCAGTCCAGCTCCTAACTAACAGATCGGGTCCTAATCCAGTCTGGTTCCTAACTAGCAATCCGGACACAACATCTAGTCCGGTTCTTACTATCCGCTATTTACAAAAAGAACTTTTAAACTAAGTCCCCATGCCCACGTTTAGTGTGACACAAATAGCCTCGGGCGGAAGCTGATCGAAGGTCTCCTGCAGATTTCTACTCCGCTCCTCGGTAGCAGGATGCTTTGGTGACGAATCTAATTTGATGAGCTCGAGAGATCCGGTCCGCTCCAACTTCCGTTCCTTTTTCGATTGGGGGGTTACATCTTTCCCCTCTTTAAGTTCCGTTCCTTCCGGAAATGACTCTAGCAAGGAGATATCCAAAAGATGGATATCCCTGGAGAGCACTGTTCTGGTCAACTTTCTTCTACTCCTCTCCATCCAATCCACAACTTCTCGGGCTCCACCATTGTTGTCTCCATCTGCTCGGTGAAGTCCGTTAGGATTTGAGCCATTCAGGAACTGGATGGTTTCTTGTCCAGCAACCACCCCTCATCAAACAACTTCGCTTTGGCAACCACCATTCTGGCTTCACCGAAAATCTCCTTCACCAGCTTCACTGTCTTCTGGGTCGCATCCGCCATCTCTCTGGTGGTGGCATATCTTCCTTGAAGGTGGCAATCTCCCCCTTCAGCACATCAACTTCCTCCTGAAGCCGACAGTTCTCAACTTCCAACTTCAAGTTCTCTTCCAGATTGCTGATGCAGTCCGCTACTTTTCCGGGTAATAGACTGTCTGGTGGTGCTCCTACCAGCCTTCCGATCTTCTCTAGGGTGATCTTCTTGCACTCCCAATCTCCACGGATGTGAAAGAGGATACCAATCAGATTGTCAAAGGGGTCAGCCAGATCACCTTCTTCCTGGACCAGCTTCTCTGCTTCCGGTCGGTTTTCCGGTTCCGACGTTTCCCTAAGAGGAGGTCCTCTTCACTAGAAAAAACTTGCGTTTTTTGTGATAGCAGCAAGAAACACGTCATGTTTTCGTAGACACGAGGGTGTCACAGATCAAAACACGGCATGCTTTCATGGACAAGAAGACATCACAGAGTCTGAGCTAGTAGGAAGTAGAATTGTGGTGGACATTGTAGAGAACGTGTGTATTTTAGTGGAAAAACGATGCTATGATAAAAAAAAATTGGCATGTTCTGGGAGACATCCGTGAAAACATAGTCATATTTTTTGTGATGTCCAAAAAAATGTGACAGTGCCGTGTCGGCAAAGATCAACGGTTTCACTGTGGATAAATTTTTAGAAGTTACTGGGGAATGAGGTAAAACATTGACCTGCTCTGAAAACCATAGGGGACGGCAGGTGCTTGGGAGTATTAGGAAAAACCCTCCCATGGATGGATGATGAAACAACTTTTCATTAATTTTTAGTTAGGACTTGTAATGAAGCATGGAATTTGTTGGTGTGCCTTCTAAAAATAGTAGTATGTGTTCATGCACACATCATAACTATAAAATACATTTAAGAGGTTTTGGATTTCGTATGCAAATTAATGTGTGGTATGCTTCATTTTAGATTATGCAGTTCACATTTATATTATATATTGGAAACTTTTTAGCAAATATGTATTGTAAAAATTATATTGAATTGATCAATTTTTAGCAAAAATAAAACATTTCTTTTCATTAGATTCAAATTTTGTACTGCAGTTCTCCATTGTTGTTGCACTTGTGCAATGTGATTGCACAACTATTTTCGACCGTAAAATGCACCTTTATAGCTCATAATTGGAATATAAAGTCCTTTGCTAAATTCACAGACATAGCATACTGAGACAATGTCTAGAAATGTAAATCAATCTACCTTCAACATGTGCTATAATAGCACACCCTTTGCACCAATGCATTCAACATGATTTTTTATTTCCAAATCTGAAAAGTGTGCATAAATATCACATTTAGATTCATGAATATGAATCCTTTTTTTTTTTTTTTTCCTTTCATCCTAGAACTTGTAGAATTCATATATGAAATTTTGTTGTTTTTGCATGTTCCATTTTTTTCCCACCACTTTTACTTAGACATTTTTGTACATGTACATTGTGAAATACAATTTATAAAAATTGTATCCTTCTTTAATTAAATTTTCTCAAATTACTTTGCTACAAGTCTTTGTATTCATTGCAATAGGGCGATTCTAAACCACTTCAGCCATCATTCATTAGAACAACCCTTTACAATTGTATGAAGTCACCAGAACCTAATTTGCAAAGGGATTATGCATTTATACCTTCTATTCTTCATAGATGTAGTAGTTCCCCCTTCACATTTTATTCTGTCCTACTATTTTGTTCTTTTGTCTTTTGTTTATTGACATTATGCCATTACTATATACTATAGTGTGTTGTTGTATGGTTTACAATATGTAGAACAAAAAGTGTGTTTTCAATAATGGAATTCGTTGTGCTTCCTATACTAATAGTGGGTGAGCAACGCATTTGTGTTGCTCTTGTAATGGCTATATGTCATTCACAAAGTACACCTTTGGTCAAAAGTTTGGATTTTGTTATGTACAAATTATAATATTGCATTACATGAATTTTCAGTTCTACTGGATTCTGGCATTTTTCCCAAATAATTTCTTGCAACTTACTTGTGGAATTGAATTTTCTGTAATATAATATTTCCTTGGACTCTTAATGTCGCAAGACCTTTCTATCAAATACCATTTGAAATTGCCATGCCCATTGAAACTGTACAATTTGATATTTCGGCTTATCTAACCATAGGGGATGCTTGCAAGCAACACCTGTCCTATTTTGCATCACATCCTATATGTTTTTTTGTTTTTTGGCCATAACTATTGGTTCTGGCTCTAAATGACTCAACATTTAAAAGTAAGGTATAAATGACTATTATACACCTTTATTATTATTTTTTGGAATTTTCAAAAATGTATTATTTTCCACAAATAGTACCCACTTTATGCCACATTTGCAAATTTGGGGATTTTGGTACTATTTAGTATTGCAGATAACAAATTTGGAGCGGGAATTTAGAGGACACTATCTTCTAGTACACTTATACCTATTGTCCAAACCAATTCTAAAAATATTTTATTCTATGTGGTGTGGTGTAGTGTGGAAGTCTACAAAATAAGCTTCTTGTAGCTTGCCTTTTGAAACACGTAAGAAAATTATTTTGGTGTTTCTTTTGGTGAATGTGCATCTATATAGAGTTGTTATAAATTATAAATTATTTATTTATTATATTAATTTTATTCCTATTTTTAAATAATTGAAGCTTCAAAGTATCTATTTTTTTGAGATTTTACACTTTTTTGGTTCTCCTAGCCTTTTTCTTTGCTGGGTTGTTGCAAAAAGAATGATATTGGGTATTTGTCACTAAGGGAGTGCCAAAACTTTCTTTTGCGATAACTTTTGAAGCATGAATTGTATGAACTTGAAATTTTTATTGAAGTTGTCTATCTTGAGTGTAATCAAATCTCATATTTTTCAAAAATGAAGAAAAACATTGAATATTTCAAAATCAATTAAATTAATATGTAACGTTTTGAGTTATAAGGATTTTGAGTACTATTGAGTCCTTAAATTTAATGATCTAGAGCGGAAACTTCTATGGTCTATTCCCATATTAAGAAGTCATGTTTCTACCAACGGTAATTTAAAAATATTTTATTTTATGTGCTCTACGTTCATACAAATAGGGTTCCCAAACAATTCTTAACATTGAAGATGGTTTGAAGATCATTCTTTTGGTGAAATATCTTTAGTAAGAAGACTTCCCAAATTTCCTAATTTTAGGTTTTTTGAAAATTACTTTTCCTATTTTTTACAAATTAAAACGTCAAAGTATGTATTTTCTTCAACATTTCAGTTCATTCTTTTTCGTGAATAACCTTTGATCTTGATTTTTTGAAGTCTGAAATTTTGGTAATATGCTAATTTCAGTGTTATACTAATTATCTTTATTTTATTTTTAAAAATTTGTATGCAAACGCCCACAGTACTGGGAGTACTAGCCAAGAGCAAGCCTAAGTGGAACAAAAACGGACACTCTTTCTTGCAACAACCTTGGTGGATTCTTTTATCTAAAAGTTGTGTTCATTAGTCAAATTTATTATAAATTTAGTAAATTATTTCTTTCTTTTGAAAGGGTTCCATAAAAAATCATGACTATTGTTATAAAATACAATAAATAGTATATGTATTGCTTACAATCATCCTAGGATCTTCAATTGGACTAATATATAAATGTATGGAAGATATTTAAGAACTAAGCATGCATAAATTGCAAGATATTGGCATTTAAAGTGAAGGTAATTTTTGAGGGGACCTTGCTTCATTATAAATTTGGGCTTCTAATCATCTTACTTTAAAATTTCTGCACTATTCATTTTTAGTTTTTAATTCTTTAAGTAGAAGAATTGAGTTAAAAGTCTACCATTTAAAATAAATAAATAAATAAGAACACTTCTTTTTCACTCATTAAATAATTGTTAAGTACAAGTACATTAACCCTTCAAAGCCCAAGGAATTTTTGGATTCAAAACATTATTGCTTTTGAAGTGTTATAGATCTAAATGTCTATAAATTATAGAGATCTCAACCGTACAATCTTGCAGTGTATGTATTGTAGATGGCATGAATCAAATTTGGAGTCATTTGACCACATAGATTGCAAGATTATAATGATTTAGTGTTGAAAAAGGATGCTGAAATTTTCTTAGCAACAAATTTGGAGGTGAAATTCGATTTCTAAACCTAGTCAAGTGAAAAATCTTTTAACTATGAAGTGATTTAACACTAGCATACAAACACATTGGTGAAAGAAATATCATTCAATTGACTCATTATGTCTGCAAAATGGCTTTGAAATGTCAAAAAATAGCAAGAAAAGTTGCAGAAATCACATTAAAGGCTGAACCTCCTTCAACTAGAATGCTTCTCAATCACTCATACCTCCTTGGATTAATATGAAGTTTTAGGCACACAAAATAGACTAGTATGCGCAACTTAAAAAAAAAGTTTATTGAAAACTGATATTATATGAAGAAGAAACAAGCTGCCAAAGTTCATTGTAATCCAAAAATGTCAGGATTTTGAACTTTGAATTGATCCCAAACATTCAAAACAACTTGGATTGATATGAAAATTTTACCATAATAACTAGACTTAAAGGGAAACTAAACTCAACAATTTTTTTTGAAAACAAACATTAGATGAAGGAGATACAAGCCCTTGAAGTTGCAGCCATCAAATGCAGTTTGGTGATCTTAAATTGAATCTGTGAACTTTGATTGGCTTTCAAAAAATCAGTACATCTTGGATTGATCTGAAATTTTTACCACAAAAACTAGAAGAGAGAGCACAAATTTCCCAATAAGTTTTATTGAATTCAGACATTGGATGCAAAAGTTACAACACTTTGAATTGGACTAAAAACTATGTAAAATCTGGTGACGGGTTAAAGATCCTAAGTTTTCTATATCCCATAAGGTTTGTCTCCCCTCCTACCACCCCACTAGTATAAATAGCTTATCTTCTAGTGCAAATAATAAGAATAAATGGCTTTTAAAGCCATTCAATTTTATTGATAAATTTGGTGTATTACAATGTATGGTGTATTTTCAGTGTATTGTTTAATATGTATGATGTATTGTGTATATTATACAATATATGGTGTATTCTATATGATGTATGTTGTACTGTATATGGAATATGGTATATGTTGTATTATATATTGTCTTCTTTGTATGTTGTATTGTCTTTAGAGTATGTTGAATTTGATGTATGAAAAAACATCTTAGAAAAAGTCTACTCATCTAAGTTGATGTTCCAAAAAATTTAATTTCATGTCACTTTTGACGTCCCCCAAAACATGTGTGTCATAGTAGATGTGAAAAATAAATAGGACCCAAGGTCCAACACACTGTTGACGTCATCATCCATGTCACCAAGAGAATGGATGAAAAAGTTGCTTATGTGGCATTGCCCGCCCTTGTAGAGCTGACGTGGATGCAAGGTGGCTGCCAAATGGCAACCTCTCATGACCTTCAAGCACTATGTTCAGAGAGACGTCCTCTAAAATCTTCTTGAAATTACATCGTGTTTTCTAAAATTTTTCATGTTTTTGGGCCTGTCAATCTTGACACATTTTTTTGGATATCCGAGTGGACATGGTTGATGTCTAAAAGAACATAAGTACTATGTTATGGGCATGTCACAAAAAACGTGGGTTTCTTCTAGTGCTTCCGTTCGGAGGTGTTGTCTTCTACCGTTTGAACCACTTCAATGACTCCTCATCCTCATCCGGATCCTCCTCTTTCGGATCCTCCTCTTTTGGATCCGTTCCGGATCCTTCTTCTTCTTCATCTGTTTCCGACTCCATGTACTTCAAAATGGACTCTTAGGCCCGCCATGTCTTCTCTTTCGTGTTGGTGAGGACTTAGTCATGATGATACATGTGGAAGAGGTAGGGCGACAGAGGTGTGGCCCTACTTTTTCCTACCCAGGACACTAGATTGGACACCAGATCACAGATGATCCGGGCCCAATCCGCTTTCCGATGTTTGGTCAGCGTGCCAAAGATGGTGTTGCTGAGGGTTATCGTCACCCTCGTCAGCTTCTCTGAATGAAGGATTGGAATGAGGAACTTAAGTAAGTTCTGGTTTCGGACGTCTTCACAATCCTCGACTGCATATCCGTCTTTCGGGTTCACCGCTCCCCGAAACTTATCCTTGACATACTTGTCCTTTCGGCTCGCCATCCTTGAATTGCCTAACCGAAAGTTATAGACTGCCCTCCATACCTCCACTGTCTAACGGGATGGATTCCCTCTGATAGTATTATCAAACTGATTTGATAATTTCCCCAACAACTCGCGGACAATCCGCCCCTCTTTAAACCCCCAAGGTTTCTTTGCCAGACCGGCACACCCCATGGTAGTGAGATCCTCCATCAGTGCGACCTTTTCTAGTTCTGTGGATGGAATAACTGGAACCACCTTCCGGAGCTTTACTTCAGTTGCGGCGGAGCTGAATCTGGATCTTCGTAGTTGTGGCATGGGCACGGCTCGAAGGTACTCCAATTCTATCCGAGACTACCTCACTTTCCCCTCCTCTGATTATGACCGGAAAGCAACAAACCTGCAACTGCGGAAATCCAACTTCGCAACGCACAAAAAAAATATTTACTACTGACGCCCTAATTTACAAACTCAAAGAAAAATCACAGAGTGGAAGTACAACACAACGCAAGCGCGAGTTTGAGTCTCAACAAACAAGGATGCAAAAGGGGTACCAACTGGCGTGGCCATCTTTTATATAGTCCTAGGGTCCCAATTAGGTCATCATGGCCTAATCCGATTTAATCTAATCTGCTCCAATCGAATCCGTTCTAACCTAATCCGTTTTGACAAAATTAATCCGCTTCAGACAGACCTAATCCGTTCCAATCAAATCAAATCTGGACAGATTTCGTATCTGTTTAGAATCCGGTTAGAACCCTAACTCCATTCCTCGTTTAATTTCCGGTTTACCTTATCCCTAAACCGGATACGAATTCCTTGAGAGGACTTCTGATCCAATTTTTGGAATAATTTAACAAAACCAAAAAATTTCGTTGTGACACATCTCCAAGTTCTATAACTGCACCAATCATTTAGACCACGCCCAACCTACTTGGGGGAATTAGATAATAAGTTGCCGAAATATCTAGATTACTTGCAAGCGAGCCACCGACATTCGAACTGAGGCGTCAACCCGGAAGAATAAAGTTGTGTACCACGTTGAGAACCATAAGGTAACAAATTTTACTTCTCAGTATTGTCGACTCGATGATAATGGATTACATTACTTGAATTTAATATTAGTACGGTGAAAGTAGTGGTATTAATTTTCTAGATATTAAATAATGAAATATTAATCCCGGTTCAATTTTTTGGTTCCCTATCATCGAGTCAAGGATACTATACTTCATTTACTGGACCTGTAAGGTTCAATTCTAATACTTTGGAATGTCGCTTTCATATAGAGCTTCACAATGGCGGTTCTGGATAGGTACCAGAACCTTAATCCTGATAGGGAGGGTGCCTGTGTGAAAAGTTTGAACGATTTGAAGAACAAGATTCAGATAATCACCATGTCCAATGAACTCTTTGTGTTTTGGGAGAGATTCCTCACGAAGCACTCGGAAGGAGAGTTAATTGAGCCTATTTCGGGGATGCTGTTCAAGGATATTAGAGGCTTCAAGAAGAAGGCAATGTCTTTGAAGAGAGAATTTTTTAGGCATTGCGGTCATTTCACGGACAAGGACTATGGTGCATTTGCACAGCACTTATTAGGCGAAACACCAAACCGCAAAGCAACATATCCTAAATTGTCTGTGTCTAAGACCAAAATTCTAGTCGCAGATAACATGGCGGCTAGAGATTAGGTTGAGCGCAGGAAGCGAAAGAAAGTTGTGATCCAGGATCGAGCAGCCATCAAACTTTTGCTCAATTTGACAGACAAGGGAGGGGACGTCATTGACAAGACGTGGAAGTCATGGAAAGCACGACACAAGTTCACATCCGCAACTTGGGACTTTCTCGTCTCGCACCCAAAGAATGAGTATTTTAAAAAGAGGCTTCAGAACGATGCGTGGAGCAAACAAGCCAAAGATCTCGTGAAGAATTTTCCGGAGGTTCTACATATGTTCATACAGTTCATGAAACTGAAATATCGACTTGACAAACCGTCAGGTGGGGTGTAAGTCAAGGGAATTGATTTAGATGCAAGGGCACTGGTGACCAGTTTCAACTACCAGTATGTGCACCGTGACATCTATTTGGGTCTCTTAGACATCAGAGAGGTTCCAAGATCCAACCAGGCCATGGAGAAATTGGCCGAAGTGGATTCCCTTCTCAAGCTTCTCTCAGAGAAGCTTGAGTCGAAAATGACAAAGCCATTTGTGTGGCTCCTCATTCTGCGCAGTAGGGTTGATGTCAAGGCTGCAACAAAGTTTGTAGCCTATAAGCTGAAGGATTATGACTGTGTGCAATCGTCATACGTTCCAGCCAAAGCTGAAATGCTTGACAACTGTGCAAATCGTAATATAGCTGACAACGTGCCACTCCTCTTTTTGTTTAAGAAAGATAGCAAATTTGCATCTTCAGTTCAGGGATGTGTGAAGGCAGAATACGAAACCCTCGTCAATTGCCAATACTACTCTAAAGTGTCAAAGAACACGGAGGCCAAGTGGAGGATCAATGCAATAGAACTTAGAATGGAGTTCTACCTTCAAATCCTCCAGGATTTTTCGACTCCCGGTGAAAACGTCCTCGGCATCTATTGTGGACCAAAATTTATGCTGGTGGCAAAGGTCAGTCTAATGCTAAGCCAATTCTATTGTCGACTCGAAGATAGCAATATGAGTGTGTTAAGTAGTCTATTGAAACAAGTTCTATTGATCCATGCTTTTGTCTTCTCTATAGTACAGGGTCATTATATTGTTGAGTCGTGGATAAGACATGTTGTCAATGGCATGATTATTAATTGGGTGTTTACATTGTATTAGATGTTTGGTGCATATTTTTATGGGTTCTACGACAGGGACGATTCGAAGGGCTACCGGAAAATTGCATACCTAGCGGATAAAATGGACAAGGACGACTTCTTGTTTTCGAATTTGGCTTATTCGTTGGCATATGTGAAACCACCAAGTCGTGTGCTGGTGGTTGTGAACTCTAATTTGCCTCCATCGCTGCCCGCAATATATGAATCACCAGTCGATGTGCCTGTAGGAATCCGTAATAGCTTAAGATGGATCCTAATAGACTAGAAGAAATTAAAGTAGTAAAAATTTGAAAAAAATTAGTTTAGGCATAGAGTAACGGAAACAAATAAATATCTAAAAATTGTTTAGACTTAATTCCGGAGTCAGTATGGGAACTTGACGGAACTTGACATCTGGGTGGGATGGATTTAGGAGCCGGAACACAGTCATCGGAACGCAATCATTAAGACAGTAGCTTGCGGCGCTAGACTAGGGATCCGTTACAGTGTTCTGTAGCCCGTGTTCCCGATGGAGTGAACGTTGGGCGCTGGAATGGTATATATACCAAGCTCTTCCTCATTTCTTGCCCTCTTGCAGTTGCTCCGCATCTGGCTGTTAGTAAGAGAAAGTGTAGTGAGTTAGGGTTACGATGTTAGAAGAGGTGAGACGGATGGTAGGGGTTAGTACGTGGTATATTGTACTGGCCCGGAAACTCAGTCCGGTCATCTTGACAGATCCGGTTCACCTGCGCCAGTTAGAGGACGATTTGAAGGTCTTGGGTTGTACAGGTTTCCTGAAGAAACCCTGGAGCGTCTAGAGTGATCAGGTCCTCTGGGAGTTGGCGGTAGGCACACCAAATCAGTACGATCAAACTACGCGCGGGCATCCGGACTAGTGGACAAAGGAGTTGTCGGTGGAAGTTTACGGATTCCCGAAAACTGGAGACGGATTCGCCACCCGGATTGACCAGTATCACTAGCACAAGTTTGTCAACCCGCCGCACGCGAAAGAGGGGTCGCCATCAAGGACTGCCGGGATGAGCAACACAAGCGACTGCTCCGCTTTCTCCTTCCGATCCTATACCTGGACAAAAGTTCTCGGGTTACGGTCACGATGGCCAACACCATCTTCGGGGCGTTCCAAGACCGGATTGTTCACTGGGGACGGGTCATGGCGAGCATGGTAGGGAGGTGTACCGGAAACCTGGTGAAGAACAAGCCAAATCCGCTCAACACCTACCTCCTCCACATGTACCAGCACCGGGAGCTACTGACGGAAGATGAGGCGACGGATTACGAGACTGGGTTGGTGATGCTGCAGTGCAACTGCTCGGATGATGAGGATCCGGAGACGCAGGACTCGGAAAACGACGAAGAGGATGTCAAACCGGAAGGGAAGGACAAGCCAGTGGAGCCGAAAGAGAAGGTGCCACAGAAGGAGACGGAAGATCGTGAGGAGGCATCTGCAAGCCGGAGATGAAAGTCTATAGATCCGGCAGCCAGAGGTAAACTTCCGGGTCCCTCCCTCACGCAAGATGTAACAGTCTAGGAAGGACCGCGCTTCTTCAAGTGTGGAGAAGAGTGGATCTAGACCGCGAAGATGTACCACAACCGACTCGCGGACATTGTATTGGGGTCGGTGGATGTGATGCAGTGCAATCCGGAGAAGTTGGTGGACGTGCTAAAGACGTTGCCTTCGGAGAAAGAGTGGAACGAGATGAAGATGGAGATCCGGAAACTCAAGACGGAACGAGAGGAGCTGACTGCAAAACTCAACTGGACAGAAGGAGAGCTGCACCAATCCCAGGAAGCAACACAGAAAGCCCACCAGGCATTCCAGACGTTTCAGAAGTGGATGGTGAGTCCGGCCGACCTCTACAACAAGGCAACACTCTATGATGAGATGCAGAAGACATCCGTTGCCCTCACCAACACCAAGATAGTTCGGGTTATGGTGGAGATGGCTGGCAGAATGGAGGCGTCGTTGAAGGAGTTCCGGTCCATAATGGCGAACATGGATCCGAACAAGTCCCTCGGCTTTGGTGGTTTTCCGGAAGTCCCGGATGTCATTGCAACTCCATCAACTCAACCACCAATCTCACCAGCAAAACGGACAGGTTAGTTTGGGTCAATGATTAATATTGTAACCGGACGAGGACAGAGTCCCACATTTCCGGATACAGGGATTCCGGTCCGTAGCAGCCTGGACGCCCGGATTGAACTCGTACAAAATCCAACGTGCACACATCCGGAGCAGTTCGCGGATATCGAACCTCCTCCGCCCGAACCAATGCCTACACCGGATCCTATTCACATAGAGATCTTGGAGGAGGTCGAGGTGGAGGAGGATCCGCAATCTTTGGAGAAGGCGGACCGATCTCTAGTCCATACGGATGATACGGAATCGGACAGTCCCCCAGTCTAGAAGACCTCGATCATCACCCGGGCGTCCCTCCGGACACCACAAGGCAAGACTAGCACCCAAGGATAGTTAGGGTTTGACAGTAGTTTGAAGAAACAACGAAAGGGAAAGTAGGTAGTTAAACTGTTAGTATTTTCAGTTGTTCATTTTGTTAGTTTGGAGTTCCGGGTCTTCATGCAGAATTTGGATCCCGGATTTTTAGGCTTTGTATTCAGTTATCTTATCCTCTCGGATTTTTAGTGAAGTTTAGGATTGGGTGGAGCGGTGCTTTCCGCGAGATTTCCGGCATGTAGTTTTCTTTTAAAAGGGAGGGCCCGCCTGTGGTCCCTCATTCCTTTTCTTGCTATTCCTTGTTTTGAGCAGAAAATATATTTTTGCATTATCTGTCTTTTTACTCATTGCCTTAATTTTTCATGTGTGTCCTTGGTTTCCTTTTCCTTGTGCGTATAAGGTTTTGAGGGGCGTCTTTTGAAGGTTTTGGCTGAAGGGTAGAGAGGTGGTAAGGAGGAATCCGGATTCAGAATTTTCTCGGATCTGAGAACTGTGCGTGTGTCTAGGGAAGGGATTTAGAATTGTAAAGGAGTTGTGCGGAATCCGGAGTTAGTGGTGTGGGTGCGAGTCCGGAAGGCCGAGGAGGGTTCCGTGCGGAGATAAACAACCGCCTATGGAAAAACCCCACTCAACCGAAAGGTCTGCCAGCTTACGAATCAAGTTGAAGTTCTGGTACCAGATCCCGTCTCAGTTTCCGGGTAAGTTTTGTATCTATTGTTGTAGTAAGGAGGGTTGGGTCGTATTCTGCGTGACCTGCTTTTGGAGGAATCCGAAGTTGTAAGGGTGAGCCAGTCCATACCTTGTTTATGACGGAAAGTATCTTTGGGTCCGTATCATTAGGAAGTTAGAGTTAAAGTGAGATAAAAAGGAATGGTGATGTCCCTACCCCTCTTAGAAAAGCAAATGAGGACACTCTAAGGGTAAAACAGAGGTATAACAAACCGGTTTGGAGTTACAGATCTGGTGACGAGTGAGATCCAGATCCGGTAGAGAGTCTGGAAAGTTGTAGAATCCGGGTGAGGATTGGAATTTGAAGAGATTTACATTGAAACTGGATTAGAAGGAGTTTAGAACACCTTCTGGGGTTCCCTGGGACGATATTCCGTGTCATCTTACCACGTAGTTGTGACTAAGAGTACTTACTACCGTACTGCGCGTACGACAGTGCCCATGACAAGAGAGAGAGAGGCGCGGTAGGTCCTCAAATGACTGATGATCTTGGCGTAGAGAACATCAATCAATTTGGGACAAATACCTTTCAGGTGTTCTTATGGATGAATCTGCCAGTGGATCCACCTGAAATGACAAGAGAACCAACTGGAACTTAAGGGGAGCCAACAGGAACCGAGGGCAAAGAGCCGGAAGAGCCGAGAGCAAAGAGCCAGAAGCAAGGGCAGAGCCAAGTGGAGCACGAGAGAAGGTAGCAGGAACACTATCGGAGCCAGGAGCACTGGAGGCCCTAGCAGGTGCACGGGCGAATCAAGTCGATTGGGATGCCATGGAAACGGACACCGAGTTTGAAGAACTACTACGTGTTCATTCAACGTTGAATCGAAGCAGGCCGGTTTAGGCTCTGTTGCAAGACATGGGTATATGCGACACAAGAGAGGTAGACATTAATGCTGTGCCTGAGGAACATCTGGCTTCTCCACCCAAGAAATGTTGGAAGGCGCAGTTCTCAAAAATCATCGACATCAGTGATGATGAAGAGATAGATCATCCGCATTCCTTCGACAAGGACGATGTTGAAGGCATGCCCCCCAAACTTGAGGGAAAACCAATCCTTCTACTAGACGGGAAGGTTAAGATCAAAGGTGATTGGTGGACACACCAAGAGGAAGCCCGAAAGCGTAGGATATTGAGGCAACATGCGAGGGATGAGAAAGATAGACAGCTTGCTAAAGCCATTGCCTGCAGCCAAGTGGACAATGCCAAAATATCTTAGGTGCAACAAGAGTCCAATGCAAAGATCTCATCCCTTGAGGATCAGTTGAATCAATTGGTTGCCGCCATTTAGTTTCAATCGGGTGGATCGCTGATCCTCACCTCGCTGCTTCTGGAGGCCCTACAACAACAAAAGCTGGTGACCACCTCCGACTAGATTGGCCTGGACAAAGTCTAGGAATTGGTATCTGGACTGCTAGATCCTCGACTTGAGGATAAGGCTAATGTTGCCTCTCCCTCCCTTGCGGATGTGAATGCAATCCCTCTCGATTCCTAAGTGGATATGGTGCCATCTCCGGACCAAGTAGGGTCAAATGTTATCCCTGAAATACAAAGAGCCTCTCCTTTAAGAGACCTTGTGTCGTAGCACAAGAAAGCACAATTGTTCTAGTAAGCGTTTAAAAATGACTAAAAACACTTTTAGGATGACTCGTGTATTGTTCTCTAGAGATTTATCTGTAGTTTCCTGAGGCTGACCGGATTAGGATGCGGAAGCCCACAAAAACACACTATAACCGGATCTGAAGCCGGAAATGGTTTACATTTGCCAATCGTCACTAAACCTTTTTCCTCTCAAATCCCACAACCCAAACACCATCTCGAAACAAGGAGGAGTGTCAAAATCCTGTTCCTCTACCTATCCGAGAAAATAAAAGAATGTCCAGCTAGACGTATGCAGAACCGGAAGGAGTGTTATAATCCTGTTCCTCTTCCGGGTCTGGATCCGTATCTAGCAATCTTCCGTAACCAAAATATGAAGTTTAACCTCTATCTCAGAGGGGTCCGCTCTTGGGGTTTTGGAAGGACACGTAAATCCTACCCTTCAATGTTTTAGAGTGACTGAAGTTCCACTTTAAACAACAAAACAGAAGACAAACACTAGGTAGCAATTATTCCCTTACAGTTGATCCGGATGTGGATCCAGTCCAGCAGGTCACGCAAGGAATCCTCACCAACCTCTCAATACTACAACGACAGATTCTATCCAGACTAGGATCCCTAGGCAGAGCTTGGAACCGGATAACTAAAAGACTCGAAATACCAATCTGATTCCTACTTCCAAGTACAGCAGGACCTCTCAACTCTTCAATTGACCCAAGACTGGTCACTACCAGATCTCACCCAACCTAGAAGTGGCTATCCCACACGAAAGTTCCTAAGGCAATCAAATAATACTCAAATTCCCTCCAATACACACAATCCTCTTTCCAACCCACTTTAGTTCCCGGAATCGAATCCCGACAAAATCCGGGGACTCAGTCTTCTCTATCCCTGTAAACACAGATACATTGGCCAAGTGATGATTTAATACCCCAAGTCCACCAGCACAATACCAAGACTTTTCAGACTTAGCACATGATAGAATGGAAATCTGAAATTTTGCATAAAGGAAATAAAAACAAAAGTGAAATGATGCCCCCGGCTACCATCCAAGGTCAGTCCCTAAATACCAAGCCAAGGGAAACCCTAAAGGTCCCTAGGGAATAAAGCAAAGGACGAGAGAATGACAAGTGTCATTCCTTATCCACCACTCATTGACTTCCTACCACGCAGCAGATTTCGCAAAAAGTGAATCTCAAATCCAAAAAATCCGGATTCGGACGTCCAGGTGCATCCAACTCAAAAGTAGCCAACTAGTAGCTTCCTACCTACCAAAAACTTAGGTTTTCGGTCCACTGACCTACGCCTAACTACGAAATTTCCTACCTACTTCTTAGGCCGCTTAAGAGAAGGTTCCTCATGCTTGGCGGATCCTTTCCTAGGTGGCTGTTTTCTACTTGCTGATGCCTTCTCACCAGCTGTTGCTTTTTCCTTTGACGGCGTCTGAGTCTTTCCCTTGAAGCTCAAGGGAGAGATGCGAATTGTATTAGAGTCTTCTTCCGATCCCGATTTCTGATCTTCGTCCGGATCGGATCCGGATTCCGACTTGCTGCCTTCCTCCTTAGAGTTGTCTGGCGACTCATCCTCCTCTGATTGCTGATTGATGGGGGACACCTCTCTCGCTCGTTTAGACGTCGATTTCTTCTTGATCGTGTTGGATACCTTCGGTAACGGCCTCCAGCCCGTGCTCTGGGGTGTACCCAAGTCTAATCCGGACTTCCGGGTCGGGACCTTGGATCCGGATCCAAGTGTAGACCCTTCTCCCTTCCCCAAATTCAGCTTGGGAGCCTTCCTTGCTGGAGTCTTATCCTTTTTTGTCTTACCTCTAGGCTTCACAAATGCAGGTGGAGACATTTCGAATGTCTTTGAAGTCGGGGTAGCATCCTTCCTCGGGCTAACCTTCTCCTCCTCTCGCGGATCCGGATAGTGACCAGAATGTTGGAGAACGTCCTAAATCTCATACAAGAGTTTCTCCATCACCTCTGAGTACTCGGCCAATACTGTCACTGACTTCATTGCTGCCTCATTGTCGGCCTTGTGGATTTCTTCGTCAAACATCTTGGCCTTGTTCACCACATCCTCGGAAGCTTCTACAAAGTTGCGGATTTGTTTAAGCGTGCTTCCTACCTCTAAGGAAAGCTTTTTCTCGTCTACACTCTGTTTTGACTTTTTATCTAATTGACGTTGAAGCGCCTCATTCTTCTTAGTCAGTTCCTCAACTCTATCCTTCCATTTCTGGGATTCCTTTGACCGGAGTAGATCCTCTATCTTCTCTCCAAGGTTGGACACTTCGATCCTTCCTAACAACCCGCATACATTCCGGACTACTCCTCTCTCTGTGTCGACCTTCTCTCGGATCCTCTTCAGATCCTCAATTACCCTCCCCTATGAATCATGTCTTCCCATTTCCGGTTTGACGGATTGTCTCTCCTCTTCCTGGGGTCCTTTCCTTCTAGAGGCTGAAATCCTTTCAATATTCTTCCTTCTCTCTGAGGATGCTTTATGCCTCTTTGAAGAGCCTCTCCCAAAATCCTCTTCTGTTAGCTCCTTCCTATCCTCACTTTCTGCTTCTCGGGGTGGAGTGATGTTAAGTTTCACCATTGTGGCGGCAGCCTTGTATGTTACCTTCTCTCCACTCCTAAGTGTTCCTAGGTGGTCATACAAGTGGAAAAGGAAAGGACCAATGGAAGTGGCCTTGGTGTTTCCTAGTGAAGAAACCATTTTGCTCACTAGGTTCTTTATGATCTCCGCCCAATACACTTTCTTCTCTCCACTCAACGCTCCAAAAACTGTATTGGCCCAAGTCATTGTAATCTGGTTTGGCCTTTCTGGATACAGGATGGTGACCAAATACTCTAGCAACCTCTTCTCTCTAGGGTCCCTACAATCAGCTACTGCGTAGCCATCCTTCGGATTTGGAGGGTTCACAAATTTACCTTCCGCATACTTATCTGTCCGGAATGCCATCCCTTCCCCAACGCGTGGAAAGTCGTATGTCCTCTTCCACAAGTCGATCATCCATCGGCTTGGCAGCGCTCGAATCATCTTATGCCACTCATTGGACTACTTTTCCATCAGCTCCTAGATCATGTGGTCGTCCCTCACACTCCAGGGTCGACTCAAGAAATCGCCGCATCCGAGTTGCCCCAAATCCGCATTTAGTTGCTTCCTCTCCTTATCATCCTTCGGAATCACCAGGTAGACGGTCTTAAACTTCAGATTTATAGAGCCACTCCCCTCCGCCTTCGCCATAGCCCTCAAAGGTAGTGCTCACACTCCAACCATATTCTCTCAGCTAAAACTCTTCCTCAAACAATTGGTTTCTTTCCTCTTGACAAGATCCAGAAACAGGGAATTCCTTCCTCCAACCTCTAAACTCTTAGCCCTGCACGCTCCAGAAGAATGAAAAACAAGAAATGAGGGTATAGGGTCTAACCCTTGGCCCTTCTCTTTTCCGTTCCAACTCCACACCGTTGGGTCTAGTGATTTGGTTGGTAAACCGTTCCTGCGGAAAACCCAGAAAATTTGACCGTTGAACGGTCCTCCATCATTTCCAAGGAATCGGTTGGGTCCAGAAAACATCCAGCTAGATGCCGATACTGGTTTTGTTGCCTCCCGATATGTCTTCGGTTCTAACTCTGGGATTTCTAATGTACATAAGTGGAAACTAGGTTCCTCATCCGGTTCTGGTTTCCTAACAGACAAGGAAAAGTTTCCTTAATTAAATTATCTATTTAGTTTTGCTATCCTATTGACTAAGCCTTAATGTTAATAAAATCTTCATTTTCTCCTCTTTGAAACGAAAAAAATGTATCAAGATTTATCTCCTTACCCGGATTTCCTAGTAACTACTTCCTATTTCTATTTTCAGGTTTCCACACCTTGCCGAAGGAGATGAGAGCCTTTGTCGAGTCAACGATAAGGTCCAAGGGTTGGCGCAACCTGATTTTGTTGCCTAGGTAGACAATGTGTCTCTTTGATCTACCAGACCCAAGCCCTCGACGATTACGCCAAGATGCTTAGTGCTGGATTCACCTGCATCTTCAGAAGAGAAGGTCAACTACGGCTTTTAATTAGTGAGGATGACGTCGGCAAAAGTGTTGGGAAATAGGAGGATATCGGGCATGATGTGGGTGCAAAGGAGGACGTCGGGGGAGATTTGGAACCAACACCTGTTGGGCAACATGTGGAGAATGATCCGCACAAGGTGGATTCATTACAGGTACAACTATAAGATCCTTAAAATTTTGATTGACTCTCATATACACAGAGTTATGGATGATTGATTTGTTCTGCTAGAGACATCGGAATTCCTCTCGTAAGTCTAAAATTTTGTTTGGATGCATGATGCTTGACAGGATGGCGTGGCTACTCCTTGATTGCATGCGCGTGGACGGCGAATCCGTCTGTGACTTCAATGCGTGTAGTCTAGTGTAGCATAGACACGAGTGTATAGTTTTGACGGCTGTAGATGTAAACAAAAAAATTATGTATGTAATATATTTCACTTGTAAATAAAATATATCTTTTGAAATTGCAAAAACGGGCTCAAAAGTCTAATTGTCTTTTGCTTTCCATGTTTTTTTGCTCAGCTCAAAAAACATAAAAGCGTACATCGTCCGATGCCTATGAAAGCACATCCTAACGGGAGCAAACAAACGATTAGTGGATTTCAGTGCTCCCTCCCGTTTTCTAGCTCACATGATTCTACATTCAATCAAATAACTCTATTTCTATGTTGTCTTGACTTGATTAGGTAGAATCGAAGGACGAGAGAGAGGTCATCCCTAGGAATGTAGCGCCTCTAGTACCACCAGCACGGAGGAAGTGGCTGAACATTGTCTTCGACTTGAACAGGGTGCTCTACCAAGTCGCCACTAGGGCATATGGCATGAATGGAAAATTCCAACCCTACCAACTCGAAGACAAAGTTCTCTGCCATAGAAACCCCACGATCATTGGACCCCAGGCTATATTTGCTCGACAGAATTTAGAGGGCTTCCTTCTAACATCGCTAATAGGGTACTAGTATGGAGCGCCATGTTTAAGTCGAACACGAAATCCATTGTTGGACACCTGTTCAGCGGTTGTAGGGCCCCTTACGACGTGTTGAACCAGGATCAATGCAAGAGAGTAGAGGTCTCTCCCGGGAATTATCTTCATTTTGGCATGAAAGGCATCTTCATGAAGGTTCTGTCCGAGACGTTGTTTATGAATCCCAATGGAGACACGTCTTTCATTGCAGACAACACCCTCCTTATCGATGACTCCCCCCAAAAGAGGATTTGTAAAGAAAGGGGAAACACCGTGATTCTCGAAACTTGGAGTCACGCCAAGCGGTGGAACAACTTCCTTATGGGGGACCTCCTGCCGTGGCTCCGACGTCTCATCTTGGACTACCAACCGAGGAAACTACGAGATTACATAGAGGCCAACCGCATTGGGCTCCAGCCCCTTGTAGCTAGTGACTACAATCACGCGCGGATTGTAGGTGCCATAAGGGAATTTGCACAGAACGTGGGAGTCCGTTACGACCTACCGGTAGAGAATTTGGTCATTGGAAGAGGCCGTCGTAGGACGTAGAATAATGCGGTAGAACCCACGTTCGTAGAACAATAATTTCATTTTGTATTCTATAATCTTGTATGCTATGATCTTCTGTAAATAATATATTCAATTTGGACTTAGCTTTTCTATGTCTTTGCATTTCTGCTCCGCTTGTTTCTATCTATGGTTTTTCTTTTCGAATTAAAATTCTCTTGCATCTCTTCTCATCATTCTCTTCATGGAAATTGCGTGGTGGTCTTTTGTAATTCAGTCCTTCCTACAGATTGGAGATCCTAGTCTAAATCTGCCGACACCCAAGGGGAGACATTGAGGCTCTAAGGGAGACATTGAGGACGGTGTGGTTGACAGTTCCTCAAGTCGTGGGCCGGGACGGACGCCCATCTGCTCGTCGTCTCCGCTCAAGCGATCACCATTGACTCGAGGAGGATCATTCTCGTCAGCTTTTCGGGCAGACACTGCGATGAACAGGAAATTGGACCTGTTCGACAATGGAACTTCATGGCATCCTCAACTCAAAGATAATATCCTGCCTTTGGAAGTGGCTCCATCTGTTGTCTTAAATGACTTGAAATGGAGGTCATCTTCCCAAGGGTATACGAAGAGTGAACAAGTTGGTCCGCCATTTAAACATGGATTGCCTTGGCTCGAGGACAACCAATTACCTATGGCGCAAGGTTGTCTTGTCTGACATATTTTTGGGTTTAGGCGTTGTGTATGACGTTTGACGTCACGTGTCACGTGTCACTAGGTGTCGAGTTTACTTGACATCGTGTCGCGGAGGGGTAAAAAAATTTATCCCACGGTAAATAGATTTTGCCTTTGTGGCAAGGTTTACAAAATGATATGGAAAGCCAACTTGGGCAATTGTGGGTAGGGGTGCATGTACTTTAGCCTTGGGCGACCGCGGATGGGGGCGCGTGCAAGTACAAATGGGGCGACTATGGGTTCTAAAATTAGGGCGACCTCTAGTCCAAGGAGGTGACCTCCTTGTTGCAATTGTCAAAAAACACTCAAAATTGCCATTTTTGTGCAAACTGCAAAGAGCAAAGTAATTTAAAATGGTATTTTTTTTCTATATGTTAACATAGGATCTTGCAATAGAAGTTTGAGAATGCATGGAAAAAATTTCAGACATTTTGACCACATAGATTGCAAGATAAATGCATTCAAAGTGAAGAAATCGTGTTTTTTTGGCACAATGGCAAACTAGTTTAAAAGACTTCAAATCTTCTTAACTTAAATAGTTTGAATTGTAGATCTTGAATTTAGTTTTTTTTCATCATTCAAAATTGAGTTGAAAATATAGAAAAAATAAAAGTTGAAAATATAATGTAATTTTCATTCTTTAAAAATTTATTTAGTAGAAGAAGGTATCATGGAAGGAAAAACTAAATTATTAATAGCTCTAAGATGGAATTAAAACTCACTAATTCCAATAGTGAGATTGTTCTAACAATCAATGATAATTTGGTGGACCTATTTGTTCTGAATTTTTCTGAAAATTGAACTCAAAAACAAATCCTATACCTATATTTTACAAAACAATATTATAATTACTTGCAAAACAAGATGCTCTACAACTTCTTGGCAACCTCTTCATATTATAAATCCAAATGAAATGAATAAAAGCTTTCTATATGGAAATAAAATAAAATATATGAGAAAAAAAATTAATTTTTAATTCAAATTTTTCTAGATTTGTTTTTGCTCATCCAAATGATATAATTTAGATCAAAGCTAATTGTTGTATAACTCTTGCTCCTAGGCACCAATTAAAATAAAAATTACATTTCTAGAAAGCTAATTAGTTTTCCTATCTTTTCATAAAAATTTGACTATATAGGAACTTGGCCAAAATTCATCTAACCCTTGTGAAGACAATGAGAGTTTAGAGATTAACATCCTATCAATGTATTATTTAACAAGTGGATTTTAAATTTGAACACCCTCTGGAGATTTGTATAAAAACATTCCCATTTGATTTTCTCTATTCTCTATGTATCATCATACTTATGTATAATTTACCACCTTCATCTAAAATTTAAAAATAGAAGAAAGAGATTTAAATTAGAGCTTCTCCTCTTGAATTATGCAAATCTCTAAAAGTCATCCTGTCGTGACCCAAAATGTCCCTTGTAGCTTAGATACAATATAATTATAGTTTATTTTTTTATTTTTTTCACTATAAAATCCAAATTTCCTTAGATTTAACCGGGTACATAGCATAGTATTGAAAACCAGAAGATAGGGAAATCATAAATTGATAAAGTAGTTAAGCAAAAAATTAGTATTCTTACATTTTAGCCAGAACCAAAACTACCAAGGACATCGAGAAACCCAATTCAAAACCGGAACCAGGAATAGAGGCGGTGAGTAGACTATCGGGAGCCAACTGGAGCTAATTAGGACCACCAACGGTACCCGGCAATTAGAGAATGGTCTGATTAACAGGTAATTAGTAGGAACGGCAGGATCAAACGGTAGGAAATTAGGGAATTCCCGAGCGGAAAGTTTAAAGTCAGGACGGTTAGGGTTCCTGTACACATTTCTGGCCTTCTCCATTGGTACTTCCTATTTCTCTCGCGTGTAGTAGTTTCCGGGGTTTCCCAACATAGTGTTCGCTTCAGCACATTAGTTGAATCAGTGGGCATTGTGAAGGACTGTGCAAGGGTGTGAAGTGAGGAAACCACCATGACCAGAAGTGAGTCGAAAGAGGAGACTGTGAAAGTATCATTGAAGCACGTCAGTCCAGTGATTCCGGAAGATGCAATATTGCGAGCGGATTTGTTGGAGGACTTAAGTCAGCTGGGCTGTACCAGATTGCTGGAGCAACCCTCGAACTTCAAGGACGAAGGGATGGTGAGGGAGGTGTTGCATCCGCAATCGAACAAGTGGAAGAAAACCATGCGGGCAATTCTGGACAAGTAGACCCAGGCAATTTGGAGGGAAGTTTACGGATTTACTAGAGGAGGAGAGGGGCCCGCTTCAAGAACGGACAAGTATGCGGTGGGTAAGTTTATGAACCCTCCTCACCCTAAAGATGGGTATACCGTGAGTAAATGCAAGAATAACCGGGAGAGAAGGGTGTTAGAGTTTCTGGTTCCCATCCTTAGTTTGAACAAGGGTATCCGGTTAACTATAACTCTAGGCAATACGATTTTCGGAGCTCTGTCCGGAGACCGGAAAGTAGACTAGGGGTTAGTTCTGCGGGATCATGTGGAGAAACTCTGTTAGGCACTCGGGAAAACGAAGCCGTCTAATCTTTCTCCTTTCCTTTACCATCTATACTACGCGCATGACTGCATGAGAGTAGAAGAGAAGCATGAGTACAAGTTTCAAGAAATAAGACTAGCACACGGTATGAAGGCAAACTCAGAGCAAGAGAATGTGGAGAGACAAGAAGAGTCTTCCGGGGATTCCGGCAAGGATAAACCGGAACAGTTGAAAAGAGAAAAGAGACACAGAGGGAAAAGAAAAGAACAAGATCCAGTTTGGGGGAGTGATCCGCTTAAGAAGATCATCAAAGATCTAAACCAAGTCAGGGAGAGTCATGAGAAAGAAAGAAGTACCATAGTCCAGGTGTGTAAATTGCTAGGTGACATTCCCATGAGTCAGTGTGAGGAACAAATCCGGAATCTCATTCAAGATGTTGAGGGAAGGTCCGGAAAAGCGAAAATCACTGTACTGATGGATGAGGTAATCGCCTTGAAAAAGGAGTTGAGTGAAAGAAGTCAAGAGAGTGAACAGGTGAGGAAAAACTCTATCTGGTCAAAGGAGATGCTTGACCGGATTGCAGAGTTTATTACACATCCGGTTGAGATACTGAACAAGGCCAAGCTCTTCAACAAGAAGGTTTTAGAAGGGGAAGGTAAAGTAGAAGACAAGGTCATTAATGTTCTCATTACCTTCCATTCGCAAATGGAGGAGTTACTTGTTCAGATGAGGGTTGTAGTGGAAGAGAGCAGTCAGCCTCCAAAACCGGAACCAAAACCGGAGCCACAGAACAAAAGGAGAGTACTCCCGCTAAACCTCCAAGATCCGATAGTCGGCATATGTCACCATTGGGCCGGGATAAAACTGGAAAGTCTCCGGGAAGTGTGGATGCCGCCACACCTGCCAAAGAGAGTGATGGGCAGGAATCCGGTGCAGAGCGTATATCTACGCCCGGATCCCAAACTCGAGGTCAAACCAAGGGCAAAGAAAGAGGGCGGGAAACACCGCAAAGCAAGAAATCTGCCGTTTTCCCATCTCCAAGCGAAGCAGCGAAGAAGAGGTCAAAGTCGCATAAGTCACCCATCGAGTTGGAATCCGAAGAAGAAGAAGAAGAAGACAAATCGGAGGAGGAAGAAGTAGAATCTGGTTCCAGAAGTGGAGAAGAATCTGAGCCGTACTCAGATCCAGACCAAGAGTTGGCAGCTCCGAAGCGAACAAAGACAAAACTGAAGGCACAGAAGGCGAAGGCGAAGAAGCGCAGAGCTTCGAATGTTTCCGGTTCTACTTGGAAATAGCCAACGAGAAAGGAGGCTACCACTTCAGTGAAGACTTCAGCTAAGCGGCAAAAGAAGTGATTTTAGGATTAGGTAGAACCATAGGAGTGCGGCTGAAAACCTAAGTTTTGGGTGGAAAAGTAGTTTCCAAGTAGCTTTTAGGTGAGTAGGGAATTTTTGTTGAACTTGCATGGATCCGGATTTTTCGGATCTGGGATCCATTTTTCTTGGGCAATTTTTGGATGTTAATAAAGTCAACTAGGAGGCAGATAAGGGAAATGACACGTGTCATTCCCTTGGGGTTTTACTTTTGATTCCCTTGGGCAATAAAAGTCCCTTGGGTTGTAGACTATTTAGGATTCAGATTTTTAGTTGTTTAGTGTGTATTTTCGGATCTTGCTTTCCTAGCATCATACAATACAAGTCAGAGCTTTTTGATTCACCTTGTGTGTCTGAGCATACTTGGATGGCATACTATGTCATTGTATGTTCATTTGGATTGCAGGAATAGGTAGAGGGGAAGTGTGCCCGGATGTTGGGTTTATCCGGATTTTGGGAGTTTAAGTGAGTTTGTGTGTGATGGCGGTTTCTTGATCCCAGTGGCGTGATCAATTCAGATTCCATTAGTTGAATACGGTCCCAGTAGGCTAGAGTGGTAACCGTTGAATTGTCGGAGCTCTCTAGTTTAATGGTTGATAGGTTCTTCGGTTAACCGAAAACTGAAGGGGATGTGATATTCCTCCATTTCGTCTGTCCCGGATTCTACCCGGATCCTAGACTAACCCAATAGGCTGTTGTTGTAGTTTTTGTTAGGTTGTTAGCTAGAGTTCCTTGTATGACCTGCTGGTTCAGAAGTTTCCGGGTTAGCTGTGAAGAAAAGTTGATTAAGTAGTATGTGTGTGTGTTGATGTTGGTTTATTTAAAAGTGGCACTCTTGACACTATAAAACGCAGAGGGTAGGTAATCAGCTTCCTTCCTTAAGCACAATATGCAGATCCTTCTTAGTCCAGAGGTTAAACTCGAATCCAGTTACGTTGACAGGAAATTCGGAAATTGGGTTAGCTACCCGATTCCTAGTTCCGGTCCTCAATATAAATAGACTGTAGATAGCAGAGGGTTAGGAAATAGCTTATAGTCAAATCTAGAAGTGATCCAGATAGTTTAGCTTAGTTTCCTGACCAGATTTGAGTAGGTTTTGCTTGGGTTTGTTGTGGTAATCCTTGTCCGTATTTCCAGTTATTAAGAATCAGTGACAAATCTCTGTGGGAACGATAAACGAGTCACTTTAGAGCCTTTTCCAGTCTTAGAGAAGCATTTTGACTTTCATGTGCTACGACACATCCTACCAGGATATTATTTATGAAGTAGATTTTAAGATACAAAATAATAAAATGTAGATTTTAGAAAGAGCTTTCCATTTTGAATTTCACTATCCTCCAAGTATCATCAATTCATCATACTCATGTATTATTTACCACTTTAATTTCAAGCTTAAAAATTAGAAGAAAGAGATTTAAATAAGAATTATTCCTTTTGATTTAATTTATGCAAATCTCAAAGAATCATCCTATGGGAGTCTTATTTATCAAATGTATTTCAAAATACAAAATAATGAATGGAGATATTTGCAATACCTTCCTCATTTAATTTTCTTGATTCTCGAAGCATCCTTATAATCAACTATTTATGAATTATTCACCACCTTCATCTTTGACTTCAAAATTAGAGGGAAGAGATTTGAATTAAAACTTCCTTTTTTGATTTAATTTAGGCAAATCTCAAATAATCATCCTATAGGTGTATTATTTATCAACTGTTTTTCAAGATACAAAATAATGAATGGAGATATTTGCAATACCTTCCCCATTTATTTTTCTTGATTCCTTAAGGATCCTTGTACTCAACTATTCATGAATTATTTACCACCTTCATCTCTAACTTAAAAATTAGAGGGAAGAGATTTGAATTAAAACTTCCCCTTTTGATTTAATTTATGCAAATTTCAACGAATTATCCTACTAAAGGGTCTATAATTTATGAAGTGTATTTCAAAATACAAAATAATGCATGAAGATATTTGCAATACCTTTCCCATTTTATTTTCTTGATTCTCCAAGCATCTTTGTACTCATGAATTATTTACCACCTTCATTTCTAATTAAAAAAAATTAGTGGGGAAGTAGGGTTGCCAGGACGCCGAGACGCCGAGACTCTCATCCGGACGTCCCGCGTCCACGTCCGCACCCCCCAGGATGTTCTGTGACATTTACAGTGCCAAAATACGGTATATTATATGCATCTCCAACGTCCACCTGACCCGGTAGGTCCACATGTTCGTAGCGTCCGATCTGACAGGGCGTCCTATTCCGACGTCTCGTCCGATCTGACAAGGCGTCCGATTCCGACGGCCCGTCCGCAGTGTCGGATCCAAAAGGCCCGTCCACACTGTCATCCATTATCATCTGACGCCCCTGTCAACTTTTCTATGCCTCATAATATATCATTGGATAGATATTCTTGAGAGCTTTCCAACGGTATATAATGCATCCAATTCAGACAAAAACTCCAACTATGGGACTTCTCCAAAGATTGAAGTCCACCTAGTCATCTGATCGGACGCCCCGTCCGATTGGACATGCCGTCGGAATAGAACGCCATGTCTGATCATTTTGTGTGCTTTATAATATATCATTGGAAAGGTATTGTTGAGAGCTTTTCAATGGTATATTATACATTTGATTTGAACAAAGACTCCAAGTGTGGGACTTCTTTAAAAGATTAGGTACTAGATATTACTTTAACTTTTCATTGTAATCTTCAACACTCTTAGATCCCTTATCTTCACACAAAAAGATCAAGTTGGTCATTATTCAGTTCACTTCTAAACATTAGAGACTATATTTTCACCAAAAATGCTCCAAAAATGCCCTTACATTTACAAGCACCAAATTTTAGATGAAAAACATTTTTAGACATTTAAAACCGTAGGACCTTGTAGTAAAATAGTTTGAAAAGTTGTGAATTTTTTTTTAGAATTTTCCATCATGTAGATTGTAAGATATTAACATTTGAAGTGACAAAACCCTTTTTTTGGGCCCTGTAAAACATATGGGCAGCTGCACTTGATAAGGTTACATTTGTATAAAAAATATCCAAAATGGTGGTTACTCTTTGGATTCATTTCGCAAGTCAAGTTGGCTACATGCTTGAAAAATTTTAGATCATTTGGAATTGTACAATATATAGGAAAAAAATAATAAGTAGGAAGCAATAGAGAATGATTAAAAATACTAAATTGTTAACAATTTATTTATAGAATTGAAATATGCCAATCCCAATGTTTGTAATGTTTTAATAAACAATATACACCTAATGTTTGGGTTTTTTTTCAAAAATATTTAAAATTGAGTTAAATAAAAGACTTCAAAGTTTATTTTAGAGTAGAGATTCCATATCTAACCACAAACTAATCTAAACCAAAATTCCTCATAACTTTCATCTCATTAATCAAAATGGAATGATTCAAAGCAGTAGAAAATGATTCAAAGCTTAATATATATATAAAAATCTAGAGAACAAATTTCAAATTTTTATTTCTTTTAAAGTGATCTTCAAAGAATTTTTTTCTGCTCGCGTTGCCCGCCGAACACTGAAAATTACATATCATGCAATAACTTTAAAACCATGTAGTCAAAAGTTATGAAAATTGTTGGGCCTTAAAGCTACTCCTTGGCCACACATTGTGTGAAATTTCCAAAGAGAAAAAATAAAAAATTCTTCTATAATGAGCTGCCCAAAATTGTAATGTTGCCAAAAAAACATTGTTTGGATGTTTAGGAGTTAAACGTGAGATTTGCTTGCAATTGTATTGTTAGAACCTTAATACGCTTGATTAGTTTTATATTTTTAAGAATATGACCAATTGACCATAGACACTTCCGACGGCCTACTTCGGACGCCTAGATTTTTTCACATTTCCTAGAACCCCCTCAGAAACTTGTCCATAACTTCTTAGTGGAAGGTCCAAAACTTCAAACGAATTGTTGGAGATGAAACCTTGCTTGATTTCCAAACTTTTTCTAGTTCAAAGTTTTTCAAAAAAATGTATTCTACTATGCGGAAATGAGGTCTGAACATTGACTTTTCTTACATTATATTTCGGAATGATGGCTAGTCCGAATTTGGAAGGGAGGAAGGTTGGTTGCCTGGTTCCACTTGGACACTTTCGACGGCCCATTTTTGACACCTAAATTTTTTCAAATTTCCTAACACCCCTTCAGATACTTGTCCATAACTTTTTGGTGGAAGGTCCAAACTTGAAACGGATTGTTAGAGATGAAACCTTTCTTGAATTCCAAACTTTTTCTAATTCAAAGTTTTTCAAAAAAATGTATTCTACTATGCAAAAATGAGGTCTGAACATTGACTTTTCTTACATTTTATTTCGGACGGCTAGTCCGAATTTGGACAACTGGTCTCAGTTGGCCACTTCGGACGGCCAACTTCGGACAGCCTTGTTCAGATGGCAAATTCGGAGGGCAAATTTCGGACGCCCATTTTTGTCTTATTTTTAAACACTTGTCCACCCTATGTAATTGTTGACTGCTCATCGAGTTGTTTGATAGTTGACTGTTGGCTTGTTTGACAGCTGACTCCTGACTTGTTTACATAGCTGTCCACTTGTACAGAAATAGTATATTCTAAGAAGTGCAGATTTGCTTTCTAAGATTGCTATTTAATGCTATAAGCATCCTATGTAGTAAGAATGTTTTTAAAGAAAAGGTAATTCAAGTTATTCTTTCTCACATTTAAATATGCATTCTAAATCCTAAACCCTAAACTTTCAATTTTACATTAGTTACCAAAAACATTGGTGTAATGTGTGGAATATTTTTTATTTCTTTATTTCTTTAAGATGTGATTATCATGATGTACAACATATGTTCTTATATAGACCTCATAGATTTATTTATATATGTTTTCAATGTATTTTTAGTTTTTCTACATCAATTATGATGTGCCACTTTACAAATGTAGAACATACAATTATAACTTGAAGTGTTCTTTAAATTTTGTTGTAAAA
The DNA here is from genome assembly GCA_947034895.1 of Rhytidiadelphus loreus. Lineage (NCBI taxonomy): Eukaryota > Viridiplantae > Streptophyta > Bryopsida > Hypnales > Hylocomiaceae > Rhytidiadelphus > Rhytidiadelphus loreus. Next base: position 65,444,733 of record OX344763.1, on the reverse strand, counting down.
TGCATTAATAGTTTGAAACAACAAAATATACATAATACAAGCAATTGTATTATTTTGTTATTGTATTAGAGGATGTTACAAAAAATGCTTTAAGCAATTTAATGTAATTTAATGTAGTTTAATTTAGTTCAAGATTAAATATTGCATTTATACAAGAAAATTGTAATTGAAGTTATTTTGATATTTTCCTACATCCTTATACTTATATTTACATCTTAAAATGTAAATTGTCAACAATATATCCCATACAAAAAATATTGGTGCTTATGTAGTGAAAAATATGATTGACTTTCAAATATGATGACCCCTCATGTATCACAATTATGGTCTTATGGACCTTATTTATGTATGTTTGTAACGTATTTCTACATCAAAAATGATATTTTCAATTCATCTTGTTGTAAATGTGAAACATGCAATATTGCAATTGCGATTTAATAGCTTGTATTATTTGTATATTGTTTGGAACATCTTTAAAATATTTGGATTCATTTTTATATATTTTTTGTTTTTCATCACACTAGGTTGAACCTATTATTTTTAAAATTGCTAAAAATACAAATTTAAAAAAAATTCTTCAAACACAATTTATTTGTATAAAGTAAAGACTAGGATTGTTTAAGAAAATGTTTTTTTTTCTATTTCTACTATTTCTTTCATTGGAAAAACATTGTATTTGCTCCTTTTTTCTAGTAGACCACATTTCCTAAATAATTTTTGTAAATATTTCTCACATTCAAATTTTCAAAATCAAATAATGCAACAAGTATGTAAAATTTCAATTCTATAGATTCTAGTTTGTAAAATATTGAGATTTGTTTTACCCTATCGAGAATTTTCCATTGAAAATTTGAAGAGGACTCATTGTGTCTGCTTTGTACTTGAGGGATTAATGATTACAAGTAGGTTTCATCTCCAAAAATAATTTTTCTAAAACTTCCTAAACAAATTTCATTACTACTATCAATATCAATTAATAAGTCCCAAAAAATTAGTTTAATTAGAATTATAAATGTATGCTACAAACTTATAGCCACAAAATTGTAGTAACAATAAGAAATAATGCATGTACAAATGATTTTATAGCAAATTACGTAATCTAAACCTTAGAGATTACAATATCGATTGAATTGAAAGAAAAAAAAACAACTCTAAATGGGACCGGGGATGCTATTTTGTGAGCTTTAGAGCATGAGCCTAAGAGCCGTGAGCTTGTGAGCCTCCGATTTAAAAAATTTTGGAGGGGGATTTTTTGGATTAGGACCTATTACCGTGGATTAGAATGAGGGTCATTTGGAGGCTAATCTTAAAAAAAAATGATGGAAATGGAAGATTCTTGATAATAAAATACAACAAGGAATATCATATATATCAAGAGATTTTTTGAAAGGTCAGGGGTTTGGAACTCTCAAAAAAATTCAAATTAAAAAATAAATAAAAAATCTATTATTTATATTAAAAATTAATATTATTATTTCACCCCCTAGAAACCCCTCTTGATATCTAATGGTCCCTTGGATTTGAAGCTCTCAAAATTTTTATTTTTATTTTTTCAAATTTTTTTTCTTTGACTTTGTCTCATCTAGAAACCCCTCTCGGTACCGAGAGGTTCCTCGGGGACTTCAAAGTGTGGGACTCAAAAAAATTAAAAAATATATTTATTTTCAATTTTCTTTTCAAAAATCTTTTCAATTTTTTTCCTAACTTCATTACCTCTAGAAACTTATCTTGGTATCGAAGGAACTATTGGAGACTTCCAGATTTGACACTCTCAAAAAAGAATTTTAAATAATAAAAAACATATTTATATAATAATTAATTTTTCTGCAACTTTCGCACCCCCATATCCCTTTCGGTACCAAGATATGCTTTGCGTGTGTTAGGTTTGGGGCTCTCAAATTAAATAATAATAATTTTTAATTTTTTAATTTTTTTAGCTTGTTAAAAGTCCCAAACTCCAAACTCCCAAAAGTTGCAAAAAAATTAAAAAATTAAAAAAAAGGTGTTGATTTGTTTTTGTTTTGTTTTTTTGTAAAAGTCCAAAACTTCAAAACCCTACAAGGCGTCTCTCAGTACCTAGAGTTTTTTTTTGAGGTGACAAAGTTGAATTTAAAAAAGAAATTAAATAAAAAAAATTTAAAATTTATAAATTTTGGTTGGAAGTCCCAAACCCTAAACCCTATTAGAGGTCTTTGTACCGAGAGGGATTTTACGGGGTAACAAAATTGCGATTTTTTTTTTAAAAAACAACAAAAGAAATTCATTTTGGGTTGAAAGTTCCAAAACCCATATTTAACTATTTATGGATAAATTGATGAATTATGGACAAATTCATAGTCCATAATGACCTTGAAAATAGAATAATATGATTGAAATGATGTAAAAGTGTCGGCTGGCCACCCACACAATGATAAAGAGAATTGCAATACTAACAAAATGTTTTAATGGCAAACAATTCGCTTTGAAAAGAAACAGAAAGTAGTGGATTATTAATTTTGCAAACAAGAGAATGTGATAGCAGAAGAGACGCCTATAACTGTGCAACCCAAGTCCCAGCAAATCCCAATCTAATTCCGATGATTCCATCTCGGACCCAAGACATGTATCGGCATTCAGCCGATAAGAAAAGGTGGTTAACGATTGCAGCCATAAGTAAAGACAACAGTAATCATACGTGGTCTAAAATTCATGAATCCTTGAGCGCACTAAAGAAAGTAAGTAGGAAATTCGTCCCTAGAGGAGGTTGATATAAATTTATTAATTGAAAACCGAGACATACATATCCGATGCAACTCCCACATGAAAAGAGCACTTTGAAGGCGAATGACAAAAAATATCGTCTACATAATTGTTGTGCTGACGGAAGTTAATTTTGTCGGCAGGCAGCTGATACATATTGTACATATCAAAGTCTATACCGAATAGATTTCAGAATTGAAGCTACTCCCATCCTTGCCAAAAATGAGAAAAAACAATGTGCAGAACCGTGAAATCATCCTGAAAGAAGATTATCCTGTTGATAGAACATAATGATCAGTATGCAGAGCAGTCGGTCGTATCGGCTGGCAGCCGACAGCTGCACCGGAGTCCCGTATCCGAGAAGCGGAGTGATGATGCAAGACCACCATGATTCGAAAGTGTCGTATCGGCTGGCAACCGATAGGATAGAGAAGCGTGGTGGAATTAATCATCTCCCTCATCGTCTGCATCTTTGTCCACAGTTGCACTTGTGGCCTCTAGATTTGCAATTGCAGCAGCAATCGAGGCCTCCGGGATAACATGAGACGTGGGAGGTCCTTTCTTTGCATGCGAGGGCATTCTATGTGAGTACAGGACAATGTTGACATAAACCATCTGCGGCAGACAAAGTTCCTTGTGCCACCTCCGAGTCCAGCATTCCCTCGCCACAAGCACTTTTCCCTCCCTCTTGGCTTTCATTGGAGTCCACCACTCTATCTTGAAATTCCCATACGTTGGCCCTGGAGTCATGTCTACACACTCAAGTACCCTTCCCAGCCAAACCGGCAGGTAATTGTTTTGACATGGTCAGCAAAGAACAAAGTCTCCTAGTAGGACATCCCTGAATGGATTGAACGTCAACCTTGGTCTGTCCTTGGCAGGATCGCAGTATGGAGTTGGCTCAGATTCGTCCTTTGGCGTGGTGTCCACTAGATTATTTGGATCCGCCCCGTCCTGTGTGAAAGCAGTTCTGTGATCCCCTGTCCAGTCAGAGAGCGGCCACAATCCCTCTTGAAGCAATGCTGGAGTTTGTGGCAGTGGCGAATTAATCTCCGATAGAATTCTTTCCCAGTAAGCAACGCAACCTGCCATTTCCTCTACATATCGCTTGTTTCTTGCCATTCCCGATTTCCAGAATTCAATGTACTTAGCGATTCCATTTTTGATGAAGGATTGTTTTTCATTGCATTCAGTAGCCCTGGCGACTTCTTTCTCTGCATTTCGTCTTCTAAGATTAATGTCCACATTTCCCCAGAGTGCCTTGAATGGCACCAGTTGTGGGTCCCCCTGTGGAATGTTGGGTCTCCCATCTTTGTCCGCGGTGCACATTTTGACGGGCGGCCCTGGAGGCAGCCATGATGAGTCTATGGTCCTTATTTTGTACCTCATGACCGGCCATCCACAATCATCTCCAGCCTCGACGACGTAGAATTTGAAGAGGTGTTTGTCTCCTAGCCCGATGATCTTGTTCACCCCATCATGATGGAAGCCCTTGAGGTATGATTTGAAGTCCGCCACTTCCTGCACGAACTCCGGAATGAAGGCAACAATCTTCTGTGAATCCATGAACGCCTTCATGAGATCAGCAAGCACGTAGGTGTTTTTCCTATTAATTAGTTTCGAGAGATAACTGAAGTGCGTGTCGATGTCTTCGTGCGTGTGCCCGACAATGAGAAACCCGACAGTAACTTCTTTGAATATTCGCTTGGTAGTGAGCAATGAGCAGAAAGCCATGAGGAACCTATTTTTATTGTCTTTTGTGGAGTTGTCAAGTTGCAAGAATAGTTTCCTAGGAAGTGGAACATGAGGTCGTCCTGTTTGTGGAGTGTTCGTGACTTTCCCTGTGGCCTCAGGAACGGAGGAGTTGCACCTTGATTTCCCATAAAGCAGAGCCTCGAAGAAGCTATTCTGCGGCGGAGTGGAGAAGAATATCTTGGATTCCCGAACAGGTGGCCTCTTGAGAGCTCTGAGTACCCTGCACAACGATGATATAGTGAAATTGGAATCCCCCGGCCAGAGTGATGTGGAGTAATGAGCATATGCGCCATCTCCATGTCCATGTGTGAGCATGCCAGTATATGAGATTGGAATCTGCCCTAGCCCAGCAGTGGCTTTGGTGATGCGCTGCATCCTTGGAATCGGAGTCTTTGTGGTGTCCATTTTGTCATGAATAATGTAGAGGAACTCTGATGGATTTTGCACCGACTATGTTGTCCATCTACTATATACATTCCTACAAGCGCGTTGGTAATTGAGATGTTTCTCTCTGTCATCGACTAGGGCTTGCCACTCATCGCAACCTCTCGGATACTTCGCAATGAACTCAACTAGGAAGTCGCATTCTGTGCATTTCGAGAAATTGCTCCTCACTGCCTTGACCTCTACGTTTTTGAAATGTGCTTTCCTGAGGCGGCTGATTGCAGACTGGGAGACTGGCTTCATATTACATATACCATTGACCTGTTTGACATAGCTCGTTGAATAAATTTCCGAGAGTGGCTAAACAGTTCTATCGGCCGGCAGCCGACAGAGTTGCAACGGATGGACGAATTAGAGCAGTGATCTATGACTGAAGTGCATGGTAAAGGAATTCGTAGGCAGAAAATGATTGTATCGGCTGGCAGCCGACATGAGGAGTTGTGTATTGAATAAACAGAGGCAAATAATGAACTTACATAATTAACTTGTTCGCGCATGTGATCCCAATTCATAGCAGAGGGGACGACCTTGAGGTTGTCGACGCATTTATTTCCAACTAGTCTAAACTCGTTGGGCATACGATCCGCATTTTCGTTGATGATTGTCATGAGAGTTGCTTGAGCCTCAACTGTTTGCGGCCTTGGTCTTCGAGCCCCTGCATTTCCATGCGATCCGCTAACAGATCCTCCAACGGCCGCAGCCTTGTAGACATGATAGGCCGACCTCGAGACCCTGTGAATGATATACCAAGCGTTCTCGCAGACGTCTGTGTTTGCAAGAGTAATGAATTTTTTTCCAGGAATAACACCTGCATGAAGTTGACTCTGCACCGCATATGCCATCTCCTTCCTGGTCTCAAATGTGCAAGCAAAGAACTTCCGTCATATATTTCTGGTGTCCTCCCAGGGAAACGTCTGGCAGCATCTGAGCTTGCAGCACGTTTGCGAGATGACCTTGCGTATGTCCATGTCCGAGGTCTTCATCTGTAGTTTGGACAGGCTTTCGGTATTCCTGAGAATGACCTTTCTGCGCACCGACCGGTATGGATTCTTTGGTACTCCCTGCATTCCATTGTCGTCGGACACATTCAAGAGAGCAGCCTCAGAGCATAGCGTGACAATTTCAGAGAGTAGCCTTCTTCCTTCCAATCTTGCATGTGATAGCCTCCAGTGCATGGTTGTCATTTGCAGTGCCTCATTGTCCGTTACAAACATGACCCCGACATCCGAATCTCCAAAGACGTCATCGTCGCAGGCTTCGTTTGGCACGCAAACTTGGATAATCGCTCTTCCGAATAACGAGAAGTCGTCATTGAGAAGTTCACAATATTGGTTTCTCCATAGAGGTCTATCCGGGATTGGAAGCCCGGACTGCAATCCATCCGAGTTACAGCTGATATTTCCACTTCCCATATTTTCCCTAGACGCGTCCGCATGAACGAAGCTATCCGCAGCGCTGGTTTCGGACCCGCCCTCGCCGGAGGTACTATGACCATGAACATTGGGAGGGTCATCATCGTACCCGCGGTTGTCGTCGTCCGTGGAGTAGAGCCTATCCTCTCGATCGTCCTCGTCTGATGCATTGTCAGGAATGGGTCCTTGAGCCGGCTCTCGAAACTCCTCCGGCGGATCGTTGGAGCTACCTCGACTTTCGCATTTCGCAAGTAGTTGTGGCTGCATCATATGGGTCTCTGGTGAACCTATTGGCTGGCCGTCGACATTCCTGTTGGACGCATTAGAGGTCTCGATCGTTCTGACTTTGTAACCACTCCAGAGTATTTTGTATCCAACACAGCATTTGAGTGTCATGAATTTTGGAATTTCGCAATAGGCAATGTGATCCTTGAAGTCGTCGACGACATGCAGAAGTTTGACAACGAGGAAGAAGTTGTGCGGAATGCGGAAGCCTTCCCAAAATCCCTTGGGAGAGCACTCTACAATTGTTCCCACTCCAACATATACCAGTTCCGGGCCCACAGTTTGCAGGAGGGCAACATCCATATTCACAGTAAGTAATAGGAATTGTTGAATGGGTTTTTCATCCGCGTTGACCTGTATCGGCTGCCGGCCGACACCAACGCATGCAGACCCATCCGATTCAGCATAGGGATAGATGCTGTCTGCCTCCCAAATGATTGACCTTCTTGGGCAGTGTCTGAGGAAGACCAAATCTCCCTCAGGAAACGGAATAGGCATGTCCAGATTTTGTGGAACATCTAGGACATGAACGTGCACGAGGTAGGGATCGCGGTTCACCAACCCTTCTACGACCGCCCTTCTAACGTAATAGACTCTTTCGAGGGTAAGGGCAACCACTACTCCCTTCCCTAGTTTTCGTCTCCCGGAGCCACCGTTTTTAGTAAATGCTTCTATAGGACTCACGTCCAAACCCATATCATCAGATCCACTCATGACTTAGAATTGGCGACAACGCCTACAATATCTGAGCTAACCCTTCTCTCGGAACTCGAGCCACTTTATCGGTTAGCAGCCGATACGTCCGTCTACCACCTGCTAGATGACTTTCTCTATCGTGGAGGATCCTCTAATGAATCCATGTGGATATGGACTCCACTTCCTATCGGCTAGCAGCCGATAGGAAGTCTTGTACGGACAACAGTAGAACCCTAATCCGCGCAGACGAAAACATGTGAATCATGCACGTTGCTAGATTTTAAACATGTTGATCTAGGTAGTTTGCATTGAATCCCAGTCCAGACCTGGTCATGTATCTAGACCACAGATGCGAGGAGACAAAAAATGTAGAATCACAGCCAGGACATCAATTTCTAGCTATGGCCTTGATTAATTCCTGAACTACTTGTGCAACGCATTGCAAACTACTGCAATCCCCTGGTATGCCTGCATTCTAGAAATCTATTACATTGCTCTGCATTCCACTATACACTACCGCATTGCCAGGCATTCCACTCAATCCACTGCAAACCATTGCAAACCACTCCAAATCAATCCATAGAAGACCAATGCAAGCCCCCAAAATCCACTCCTCCCTAACGGTTCTTGGACGGTCTGAGTGCGTGTAAGTGGCAAATGAAGACGAAAGAATGAAATGCTCTAGAAATTGAACCTAAGAAGGAGGCCAAAGATTGATTTTGGCGCTTGAAATTTGAATGTGGAGGAGGTTGATGCTGTGGTGATTGCAAAAGAGACAGGTACAACCATTTCGAGATCGTGGTGGGATACGTATGCATCTCTCTGCAATGAGTGTTCGTTACTTGGTTGTCCTCGGTTGCAAGTGGAGTACTTGAATTTGGATGAAAAGCCATGGATGGATGTAATCATTGGATGAATGGTTTAGGTTTGTAATGATGGCTCTCCCGGCTGGCAGCCATCGCTTCAATGGGGGGGGGGGATATACTCCCCAGGCCACTTTCATTTTCTCTCATTTGCAATCTACTCTCTTGCTCTCTCATTCTCTTCCTCTCCCCCACGCTCTCTTTTTCACCGCCTTGCTGTTGACACTGCGTCACAGCAACCGCCTCGTTGCTTCAGCCGTGGCGACCTTTCCATCCTCAGTCGATAGGATTTCTTCGGCAGCCGACAGAGGAGGAGTGTGGGCGGCACGGGATTCTGAGCAGCCGACAGGATATTCTACCCAGCCGATAAGCAGCTCACTCCTGCGGCGATGGCGTCCTTGGATGTGGCGCCCGAGAGGTACTACACATACCTTGTATCGGCTGGTAGCCGATACAATTCTTCTTGCCTGCTATTGCGATTAGAATTTCATTCCGAGTTTTTGTGTAGTAGTAATTTTATCGGCTGGCAGCCAACATAGTCTGTTGTTTACAGGGAGCTCTAGGGTTTCAGAAGACTCGCGGGCAGTGCGCAGACTGTATTGGCTGGCAGCCGATATCGATTTATATTGGCAGAGTGAGGACATTTCAGGTACTATCGGCTGGCAGCCGATACAGTAGATGATGATTGATTTGGGTGCCCTCGAGCGGATTCAATAGTATTGAGCTCTAAATTGATGTGTACTATTGTGCAGGAAATCGACCCTCTTGGCTAGACTTCTCGGACCTCAAATCCCGAACTCCCAAATATTAGGCGACAGGTTCCCACCACGCGCAATGTGGAGAGCAAGCGAGGACATCCAAGAATGGGGCCTGTGCTGGAGGGAGTCATCTGACAAGCTTGTGGAGATTGCGTGTTCCTTCAAGTTGAAGAGAAACATGACCCCTGGGAAGGGAAATGTTATGTCCGTCATGGCTGTTGGAATAGACGTGTACGTCATGATCTGTTTGCTCCCAGTTGGCAACCCAGATGGCGTGGCCGACTACATCGCGGTGGAGTTGCCTGTCCAGAAGTGCACGGAAGATGTCTGTGGAACGAGGTCTATGGGGCTAGGCATGACTTTTGTCGATAACACACCAGAAGATGCTGATGAACTTGTATTGGGATGGGAATGCCTCAAGCATGAGCGGGATGAACATAATGCCCGCGTCATCCTCGAGATGGAAAAGGGGAAGAAGAAGGTGACGGCCCCTCGGAGGAAGCCATGGACGACAACGATTGACCTCCCTAAGAATGAGGCTGTGGACACGGGGTCGCCAAGCAAACCAAAGAGGAAAGGGAAGGAGAAGGACGATCCCAACAAGGTGTTGACGCTATCGCTTGAAGAGGCATTGGTGCGTGGAAATCATCTCACTACCAAGACCAAGGACAATGAGGTGAACGCGATCTACTAAGCGTTGGAAAAAGGACTGCTGCACGCCTTCCCATACAAGAAGCAACGACTACCGGATGTCATCCCCTCTGAGAAGCTGCACATTGCACCAGATGAGCTGAAGTACAGGAAAATTGCAAAGGACCGCCTTGGTCAGGTATTTGACATTCATATTTCCTTCTTTCCGCATATACCAATTCATATGCGTTTATGTGTTTTATCGGTTGGCAGCCGACAGATCATCGATGTTAATAAATTTTTGGACTTGGTGATTTCAGGTCAGGACCATGTACAAGGGGTATGGATCAATTCGGAAGAAGCCCGAAATTCACGGCATTCCACTAAAGCGCGCGCCTTTACCAACGGATAAGGGATTGGATGCGGTCATGGACAGGTGTCCAGCACAGAATGATGAGGTGGTCATTAACGGAATTCCAATGCCCTGGTGGAAGGCACCCAACGTTCACTGGTACATCATTGGCGGGTAGCATACCATCACTACTTGTAGGGAACTGGCAGATCAGTACCCTGAAGGATCGGAAGCGAGGAAAGATCTCTTGGAGTTCAAGGTCATTCCGGTCTTCAGTAGACAGGCGGACACACTCGTCCGGGTGTCCAACGCCTTGAACCTAAACATCGCCGAGAAGATGGCAAAGGAGACCTTCCGATCCTGCACGGAGATGGGGAGGGTTGCCTGGGTGAAGGTAGGATGTCCGGAGCCGCATCGTGGAGGTGGCAAGCCGTCACCAGCATTCGAGGTATTCATCAAGCATCTCTTGTAATGTCTATCACAGCACCTTATATCTGGACGTGCTATTCTATCGGCTGGCAGCTGATACAGTAGCACATTGTGCAGCCAATATTGTTGTTATCGGCTGGCAGCCGATACAAAATATCGTGTTCTGATTTTTGGGTGTGAAATCGTGTAGGCTGCGAAGCTTCAGGTTATGGCGCACTTTGTGGATGAGAAAGTATCCTCAAAGCTGCCGCTCATCTTCATCAAGGAGAGTACATGGGTACTCTGGACAGAGGCATTCGATGCATGGGAAAATGGAGAACTCATTGGGGACGATGGGACAGTTCCGAACCTCATCGTCAATCGAAAACCCCTCACGCACATCATGAAAACGGATCTCACGCCAACGCTTGGGCTGTGAGACTCAGACCTCTGCGAATTAGTCAGGGATATCGTTGCCCTACGCGTCAGCATCAAGAACACTACAAAGGCTAAGTCGTCCGAGAAGATGACACTCTTTGATTGGTGCAGAGAGAAGAAGTTGGACAGGGTGGTCACGAACGAAATTATGTGGACCAGGAAGAAGTATCCCCTTCCTTGCAAAGACGCAGCATGGGTCCCATATATTGATGAAGACTGGCAGGAGCTGGCTGACAAGGAGGGCTACTCTGTTGCCGTTGTTCGAAACGTTTGGAAGGATGTCATGAAATTCAGAGATGGAAGCAACTAGCTGAAAGGACGCGTCAACCCCATGAATCCGACAACGGACAAGAGCGTCGATGGGAAAGCGCCGGGGGTCTTCTACACAACTCTCATGAACTACGCCACAATGTCAGTGGCACCGGTGGAGGAAGGAAGTTCGAACAACCTGAGATACGAATGTCGACTAGGACAGACTATCGCGGAGGTGGTGGACGTGCTTCGAACAAGGAAGGGGAATGAGGGGCTGCAAGTGGACGACAAGAAGTTCATTGTTCTCTTTGGATACAATGATAGTGGAGAAGCCCTAGCGGTTTCGAAGAACGACTTCCTCGACATATCCCTGGCACCTGAAATACCCGCAGAAGACGATGGGACAGACAAACCATCGAACGACACCTACATTCCCTTCCCAATGCTTTTCATCGGGAACTCACGCTTCCGGGATTCTGTCGCGTCGGCATCGTATTCCTCAATAGCATCGTGGTACTACTACACTGTGTACTATCAACCGTCACCTCGTGGCGGCTTCCTTAGGGCGGAGATAGAGGCCAGGCCGATGGTCACACTATCCATCACCTTCCCCAAGCTGGAGGACAGGGCCTCCCTCTTTTCGGAAATCAAAAGGTTCACCGGCATCTCCAAGGCGCCGGAATGGTTTCAGGTCGACGTCGAGGGAGAGGTAGACTGGAATGGCAGAATGTGCGGGGTCGGACATGGGCTTCTCGAGCAACTGATGAAGCCCACATTGAAAGCGAAGGAGGCCACCGTTATCAACATCTGGGGCGGGGGAAACATCACGGAGATCGCTCTGGTAAGTCACTCCACCCTCATCTCATAAGGAATTCACATCATTGATGCCATTCATTTGTGTCGGCTGGCAGCCGATACATCGTCACTGACTCAAGTGCTGTGGGTAAGCACAGGAATGGCCGAACAGTCTTGGAGTTCGTTAGGGAGGAGGATGGAGTAGCGAGGGCGAAAGAGCGCGTGAAGGGAATGAACCTCGTTTCTGCTCCCAGTGTGTTACTGCAGTCGGGGACTACTGGAAGATCGGATCTGGAGGCCCTGCCGCATACATCCACTGCACAGCAGCCACCACCAATATCATCACCAATGTTGCAACAGAATCCGAGAGGCTTTGCTGGTCCATCGCGGCCTGCGCTGCTGATGCCCTCAGCACGCATGCGGGAGAGCTCTCCAATTAGGATATTCTCGTCGGACTCAGGAAGTGAATTCTCCCCTGGAGAGGCTCTCGTTCGCAGGGATTGCCAACCACAATCTACAATCCCAAATCAGTTGTCGACGCCGGACCCCGTGGAGTGCCAACAGTCATCGGCACACACTACAATGGAATCTGCCGGGTTGAGTAGACAGGCCTGCAGTGCCACCTCCGACGCCATGGTCGTCAATCTGCATGATGTTCTTCCATCAGAGGAGATCCTAAGGTTGGACACGACCCTCCCGGACGACAATGCGAGTGAGCCTCAGGAACCGCTCACTACCATAGGGCTTCCGGCAACAAGGATGGATGTTGATGTCAGTGGGCAGCCGATACATCAAGCTGTCGGCGAGCAGGCGATACCTCAGGAAGCTCCGTAGGGTGAACTCAGAAGGGGAAGGAGCAGAGGAGTCACGAGCAAACGCACATCGGGTTTAATGGACTCGTCTCGCTCAACGCCATCCAGACAGAAACAGATGCGACAAGATATGGTGCTTGACAAAGGCGAGGCATCACGAGACCACAACTTCCCGAATGAGGCGTTGTCTCCCAGACCATTGTCTAAGCAGATGCGGACTAGAGGTTTATAGGCGATAGACATCTACTTAGTATAGCTCATTTACATATAGTGATGATTGGCTCAGACTTGTTCGTAGGGACTTATCAATGGGAGCCTATACTTGGATAGACTAGAGTACTCAAGTAGTGTGTCGGCTGCCAACCGATACGTTCTACTACTGCTGTCCAATTTTGCTTTAAGTTGCAGCTCATGTTTTATGTATTTCATCTTGCATTGCAGATGAAGTATCTCAACCATCTGAGGCAACCGAGGACATAGTGTCTAAAGGAAGGGATGAGTGTCATCAACTGCCTCTCGAATCGAGAGCAAATCCGTCCGTTGTTGATCCTCCGCAAGTAGCGACTCCGAGATTGTTCCTCTTCCTAGAGGTGCAAGGAACACTACTGTACTATGAGCCTCTCATAGTGAAGGGGTCAAACTTGCACCAGAGATCACACGTTAGAGATCGACCGGGGCTCCCGTAGTTCCTCAGATTTTGTCAGAGTCAAGACATCGTGATTATCTACTGGTCGGTCTTACCGTTATAGACTCTGAAGTAGAGACTCCACAATTTGAAGTATAAAGTACCGGAAATTGGAGAGGATTTCCTTGCCTTTGGATAAGAGTCGTATGACGAGTCTGTGTACAAAGATCCTAACAATCAGTTACGACCAATTTTCCTAAAACGTCTTGTACGACTTTTTAGGTCCTCCCCCTTGCTATACAATAGTGGTGCCTTGATCAGGAACTCACTGATCGTGGATCATCTGCCTTTTAGGAACGTCCTCAACTTGCCTTACAACGCCATTCATCCGCCTCCTTGTACAATGTACTCGGAGAAATCGAAGAAGGGTAGAAAGTTGCCCTTCCTATAGGCCTGCATGATACTGTTCCTTGAACGGTTCCTCTTGTCGGATTTGACGGTACCAGAATTCTGTGAGAGAAACTCGGACATTGGGCTTCTGCGATGTATGCCGGGATCCACCTTGCATGATCTGTACGTTAGAGTCACGCCCAAGTATCAAAAGGTATTCGAGGTCCCTTATTCGGTGGAAGAGCTACATGCCATGGGAGGTAGCATGGCAGTCGACCAGTCGGAGGAGGGAGGATGATGTATTGGCTGCCAACCGACATGCATTGTGTACATTCTGTAGATTGTTTATGTGCACTGTAGATATAACGGAAATATTCTAGTTCGTAGAAATTTTGTAATCATTTTGTATGTTTCATGTACATTTAATTGTAAATAAAGGCTTTACAAGCCGAGTGTCTGGCTTTAAAAGGCGGATGTCAATTTTGCTCTTGAAGCATTCAAATGTTTCCTTCGAGAGTTTGATCGGTAGGGCATGGTCACTATAATCAAGATGATTGTGACCCTCTAAACTCTCTAAGGTTGCGTTTCAATACTTTGAGAGCAATATTGGCTCTGCCATTTGAGCCCGGGATTGTCCCATCTTCAATCGATACCAACTGTCTTGCTCCGGATCACTATGTGTTCTCATGATGGATTGGTTGCTCTTGTACTCTGGGTCAGTCATGTGTATCGGCTGCCAACCGACATCACATGGACTTGGCTCCCATGATCTCTTACCTGTTTCTTATAATCTCTCTTCTGTTCAGGAGTCCAACAATGGTCAACCACATTTGTTCAAAAAATGTGTTGTACTCGGCGTCACGAGTTTGCTTTGTTTTATCGACACAAATATCGAGGTCGATAACTGGGATACGCACAGAAACGTCATCAAAAGACCGGGACTAATTGCATTGTTCGCGACATTGTTTGAAAAGTTCAACGTAGGAATTTGGTCAAGGATGCCAATTATAGAACTTAGACCATTGCTTGCGCACTTGCTTCCAAAACATGTTAGAGACAAACTAGCATTTGTGTATGGCAGAGAATATTGTGTAGATAGCAAGAAATTCCCATGGTGCTACAAAATGATATCAACACTCTTCAATAAGCGACCTTCCAAGGATATATGTTCACTGGACCAGGTGCTCATGGTGGACGTATGCCCACTCTCGCTGAGCAGGACACCAAATCCGGCGTGCTACATTTCGCTGCCATTTATAGGGGACCTAAATTTCCCAAATGACAATAGAGTCATTCCAAACATTTCGACGGATATTATTTCCTTCATTTATCCAATGCACGAGCATGAGTCGGTCTCGGAATACGTGAATGGCGCAAAAAGGCCGGGACAATTACACTATGAAGTTGCACAGTCAATCAAGTATGGGAACCCAAATTGGAAAGGAATTTTTTGGTAAAGTAATCTATGTCGTATCGGCAGCCAGCCGATATCACTATGCAGTGGAATCGAGGAATTTACAATGACTTGTACAAGCCTACAACCTTCTCCACATTCAAGGCTTTGGAGGACACGTTTCTCGAATTCATCGCCTCTCTTCATACGAATATCGGCTACCAGCTGATACTCAAAATTGAAGACATTGGACCGGATGCACTCAATGCTTTAGAATGATATGTAGTGGGTTTCATAGTCCTGGTAGTTCAGTCACACCTTTAGACATCTTGGTAGTTTGGCTTGCTGTATAATATCGGACGCCAGCCGACACTTAGAAGAGAATGAGGGACATTTTCTAGGAACTTCTATAAGTTGGTGTTTCATTGGATTATATACTTATTCTAAGATGACCTACTGCGTCCATTCTCGATCGTGAATTATCGCACAAGTTTTGCACTCTACTTTATCAGCTGATGCCTGATTTATTTCTGGACTATGGATTTGTCCATAATTAGTTAAATATTAGTTCAAACCTCAAACCCTGTCAAGGGTCTCTCGGTACCGAGAAAACCCTTTTAGAGTTTTGGGATTGGAAATCGCAGGGGAAAATAATAAAAAATAAGATTTTTTTAAATTATTGAATTTATTTTGTGACTTCATCACCTCCCCAAAACCCTCTCGGTACAAAGAGACCCTTAGCAAGGTTTCGAGTTTGGATTTTTCAACCAAGTTTTTAGTTTTCAATTTTTTTTGGCAACTTTGCCATCTCAAAAAACCCTCCCAATATAGAGAGACCCCTAGCGGGATTTGGAGGTTTAAGACTTTCAAGAAAAAAAAAAAAAAAAAAAAAAAAAAAAATTTCAATTCTTTTTTTGTGACTTTGTCATCTCAAAAAACCCCTCTCGGTAACGTGAGACCCCTATCGAGGTTTGGGGTTTGGGGACTTTCATTTTTTTTTTTTTTAAATTTAGAAAAAAAAAAAAAAAAAAATTCTCTTAAGTTTTTTTTCCGGGACTTTGTCACCCCAAGAAACCCTTTTTGGTATGAAGAGACCTCTTGTGGGGTTGAAAATTTAGGACTCTCAAAAAAATTTTAACTAAAAAAGAAAAAAAAAAAAAAAAAAAAAAAAAAAAAAAATATATATATATATATATATATATATATATATATATATATATATATATATATATATATATATATATATATATATATATATATATATATATATATATATATATATATATATATTATTTTTATTGTATTTTTCTACAACTTAATCACCCCAAGATATCCCTTTCAGTATCAAGAAATCCTTGCAGGTTTTTGGGTTTGGGACTCTTAAAAAAAAAGAATAATTAAAAGATTTAATTTTTATTTATTTTTCCTTTATTACAACATTGTAAGTTTGTAACCCCTTAAAATCCTATTTCGTTACCAAAGGACCCTTTATGGAATCTGGAGTTTCGTACTCTCAAAATTAAAAATTAAAAATTAAAAAAAAATCTATTATTTGTTTGTTTCCACGGCTTTGCCATCTCAAGAATCCTCTTGAAAATTTTGGAGTAAGGGACTTTGAAACACTTTCTTTTTTTTAATTTTCAAATTTTCTTTTGAGTGTGTGAATGTGTGTACAACTCCATTACCCCCCAAAAAAACTTTAGGCACTAAAAAGTCCCTTTGGAGGTTTGGAGGGTAAGACATTCTAAAAATTTCTTTGTTTTTACGAGATGGTGTTTACTGCATGAGCCCTCTATCAATTGTCCAAAATATTTGTTTTCCCTTGGAATTTTTTCAAAAGCTTGATCATTAACAAATATTTTCACAAGAAGAACAAAAATGGGCCTTGAGGTGGATTAAAGTTGTCGTTTGTCAACGTGCTAAGCCAAGCATAATGCATATGCCAGCAAGGCCCCACGGTCTTAGGTCCACGGTCATAGGGATGAAAATCAAAATCAAAATTTTGAAATGTCTTCATTTTTTCTTTGTTGGCTTCAAAAATTTCAAGTTTTTTTCAATTGATGCTCTGGCTCACAAAACGTATGCTCACAGCTTCTAAGCTCATGCTTTTAGGCTCACAGACTAGCGTCATTGTAAATGGGACCAGCCTTCTAAATTCAGATGAACCGTCCGAAATATAATGTTAGTAAGAAAAATAGATGTTTAGACTTCATTTCAGCATAGTAAAATACCTTTTCTAAAATACTTTGAACTAGAAAAAGTTTGGACATCAAGCAAGGTTTCAAGAAAAAGCAAGGAAATCAAGCAAGGTTCCAAAAATCCATTTGAAGTTTGGACCTTCCACCTAAGAGTTATAGACAAATTTATGAGGGGGTGTTTGGAATTGTGAAAAAACTAGGTGTTCGAAGTAGGCCGTTGGAAGTGGGCCGTCGGAAGTGGTCGTTGGAAGTTTGGCGTTAGAAATGTCCAAGTGGAACCAGGCAACCAGCCTTCCCCCTTTCCAAATTCGGACTAGCCATCCGAAATATAATGTAAGAAAAGTAGATGTTCAGACATCATTTTCGCATAGTAGAATACATTTTTTTGAAAAACTTTGAACTAGAAAAAGTTTGGAATTCAAGAAAGGTTTCATCTCCAACAATCCGTTTGAAGTTTGGACGTTCCACCAAAAAGTTATGGACAAGTATCTGAGGGGGGGTGTTAGGAAATTTGAAAAAATTTAGGTGTCGGAAGTGGCCATCGGAAATGGGCCATCGAAAGTGTCCAAGTAGAACCAGGCAACCAGCCTTCCCCCCTTCCAAATTCGGACTAGCCATCCGAAATATAATGTAAGAAAAGTCAATATTCAGACCTCATTTCTGCATAGTAAAATACATTTTTTTGAAAAACTTTGAACTAGAAAAAGTTTGGAAATCAAGAAAGGTTTCATCTCCAACAATCCGTTTGAAGTTTGGACCTTCCACCAAGAAGTTATGGTCAAGTTTCGAAGGGGATGTTAGGAAATGTGAAAAAAAATCTAGGCGTCCGAATTCGGAGTCTGCTTTCGGATGCACTGTCTGAATTTCGACGCTACTTTCCGACGGACTATTCAAATTGGGACACTACTTTCCTACAGGCCGTCCGAATTCGGACGCTGCTTTCCGACGGGTCGTCTGAAATCCCTGCACCGGGGCCCAGTATAATTTTTCGACGCCGTCGTTCAATGTGAACGTAGAGTCCGCTGAGTCCGGACGTACTCACGTTTGGACGTCTGGTTTTTGGACGCGATTTTGGGTTGAACGTTGCAATTCGTCAATCTTGTGGGGAAGGGATTTAAATGAAAACTTCTCCTTTTGATTTAATTTATGCAAATCTCAAAGATTTACCCTACGGGTCTATAATTTATGAAGTGTATTTTAAAATACAAAATAATGCATGAAAATATTTGCAATACCTTCCCCATTTAATTTTCTTGATTCTCCAAACATCTTTGTACTTATGAATTATTTACCATATTCACCTCTAAATTAAAATTAGTGGGGAAGAGATTTAAATGAAAACTTATCCTATGGATTTAAACAAATCTCAAATAGTCATTCTACAAGTGTATAATTTATCAAATGGATTTTGAAATACAAAAAAATAGATGGAGAGATATGTATGATCTTTCTTATTTGATTTATTTCATATCATGTAATCCCAATCGAATAAATGAAAATGAACCATTGATATATATTTAATAAAATTGCATGTTTGCAAAACTTGAGTGTTCAATAGAAGATGACATCTTGTCATAAAATTTATATACTAGAGCTAATTAATAGATCAAATAAGATATTGTCAAATACAAGTAGTATAATAGAGAATCCAAAGCAACTAGATTTTTAGAGAAGCTTTCATTTTTAATAAATGAAATTAGATGTCTAAGCTAAGAAATCTGATCTCATCAAGGTCCATTTACTTAGCTCACCTAACAAGGTAGGTCCACTAATATACCTAGCAAACTAAAACAAAAGTAATTGCCTATAATGAAGTTGTCAATTTCTACCTTCATCATCCAAAAAATGCAATCCACTGCGTTTTTCAAGTGACTTCGAGTCTTGGGCGACCTCTCATGGAGGAGAACGCGGGGCAGGGCGACCTCGGGTAAGGGGCGACTGCAAATGGAGGTGGAAAGAATTGCCCTCCCTTTGTCCAAAAATTGGCAAATTTGGGCCTTTGGGGGGGTTCTATGGGCAACTTCGGGTCTTGGGCAACCTCTCATGGAGGAGAACGCGGGTCAGGGCGACCTCGGGTAAGGGGCGACCATGGGTGGAGGTGGAAAGAATTGTCCTCCCTTTGTCCAAAAATTGGCAAATTTGGGCCTTTGGGGGGGTTCTAGGGGCAACTTCGAGTCTTAGGCAACCTCTCTTGGAGGAGAACACGGGTTAGGATGACCTCTTAAGGGCGACCTCAGGTGAGGGTCGACCTTGAGTCAGGGGCAACCGCGGGTGGAGGTGGAAAGAATTGCCTTCCCTTTGTCCAAAAATTGGCAAATTGGAGTATTTGGGGGGGTTCTAGGGGCAACTTCGAGTCTTAGGCAACCTCTCTTGGAGGAGAACACGGGTTAGGGCGACCTCTTAAGGGCGACCTCAGGTGAGGGTCGACCTTGAGTCCGGGGCAACCGTGGGTGGAGGTGGAAAGAATTGCCCTCCCTTTGTCCAAAAATTGGCAAATTTGGACCTTTGGGGGGGTTCTAGGGGCAACTTCGGGTCTTGGGCGACTTCTCATGGAGGAGAACGCGGGTTAGAGCAACCCCATGTGTTGCGCAACTACGAGTGGAGGTGGGAGCCATTTCTTTTAGGATATCTTTTTTTCACAATTTTCTACATAAAGAAGAGATTCTAAACATCTTTATTCTTCTTCTTTTTTATTTTGAAAGTTTCTTAATAATATTTTTTTTCCTTAGAATCTTGATATTTCATATAAATCTCAAAATATATATTTTTTGAATTAGTAAAAATCATTTATTATTTATTTCCCCTTGATTTCTTTCATTACATTGGAGTTGCTAATATATATATGGCTTAATTTTTAGAAACTTCATTGGGAATGTTAATAGAATTTCTTCTTGATTCCTAGGGTCTTTATAAGGTGGTGTCTTTCTAAATTTTCCTTGTTTGCTGAATTTTTCCTAATTATAATGCAAAAATCGTTATTATGATTTGCAAGTTCTTTCTTGTAATTATGCATTGAAAATAATCAATTTGGTTGTTCAATTGAAACTTTTGATGTCATCCAAAATGAGTGATTATCACCAAAACGATATATTGGCAAACTATATGGGTTTACTATTAAGTGCCTTGCTATCATTTTTGAGTCTCCTAAGATTCATTACAGATAATCTATTAAGAAAAAAAAATTGGAGAACATGAAGAATTGTTGGCGGGTGGCTCTAACCTATGTATATAGATTGCTGACGGACGCAAGGTTGTACACTGCGACACCACGATAGGAGAAAGGGGTGTTTTAAGAGAGTGTACTCATACAAATTAACTAAAGGATAGTATGTTTAAATTTGCTTTGAAGACAAGTCTTTTGAAGCAGTTTTATACCTTTAAAAATATTGGTCCTCTAAAGGTTAAAGGAAACAACTAAAAGTGACATTACTAAGCATATGGTGACATAATGACATGTACTTCTAATTCAAAGTTGGGCACCAACAAGTGAGGACAAAGATTATACGCTTTTTAATGAGAGATCCTAAGTAGAAATAGATATTTGACCATGTGGTCTACAATAAAAGGACTCTTTTGGTTTTAGTTACCTATAGTAAGGCCGCAAGTGTTACTTTAGAAACACTCATCCACACAACTACTCAAATATGACAATGGAAATTTTGAAAACACATTAGTAATGAGGTACTTTGCGAGGAAGTTGGGTGTAGTCATTGAACCTGATTCAAAGAAGCAACTAATATGTAGATAGGTGGTAAACCTACTCAAGGTTGATAAAGCCCGTGCAGTAGTTTATCGCATTGATGTTTTGTAATAGGATATGTTGTTATTATGTTAGTACAAATAGAAACATAGGTCACATTGCATGCTTCCAAATTTTGAAAAGCAAAGTAAATATATTAACCACTTTTTATATGATGTGCCATTTAGAAAAAATATTAAATATTCAAAACGCTAGGTGCCAAGGTCTATGTATTGAATCTTGAATTTGAATTCTTTTGTGCAAATATTTTGTAATTTTTTCCAAACAATGTATTTTAATTTATTTGCTTCTAAACTAATGTGTGTAAAAGTGTACATAAATAAAGTTGAATTTTAATCCCTAAAGGACCAACTTGAGTCTTTTTGAAGGACTTTAAAGAGTTCAGGTAGGTGCATATAGTCTCAATTTTCATTTTCATTTTTTGAACTTTTTTGGGGGATAGAAGAGTACATCATCTTTGTAAGAATATAGTTTTTTCTTCAATTGGTGTCCAAAAGCAAAAGTTATGCCACCCTAAGCTGAAAATAGAGGTCAGCAAGCAAAACAAAAATTACCATAAGTCAATTAATATTATATTTTTGTCTACATGTGAAGCTTTGATTCGTTCTATTTGGACTAGCGATGAAAAAATTATGGACAATCTTGTCTTTTAGACAATCTAAACAATTTTTCGAAAAAATATCTTATATGATATATTTTTGAATGCAATTTATACAATTTTTTTGAAAATTGTTTAATATAGTTAAGTTTGTCTACTAGAACAATCTCACCATTGCGCTTATTGTGTTTCAATTCCAACTTAGAGCTATTAACAATTTAGTTTTTCATTCAATCATGGACCAACTTCTATTCAACAATTTTTTAAAGAATGAAAATCAAGTGTGTTTTTATTGAAATTTTTTTCTTAAACTTTCAATTCAATTTTTCAACATAATTTTTTTAAATTTAGAGTTTATAGTGCAATTTTTTTCTACAAATGGTGGTCAAAGTCATCTGAAATTACAAGCCAAAGTTCAATTTTTTTTCCAACTTTGAATGCTAATATCTTCCAATCTATATGGCCAAACTTTATGAAATTTTTACTACATGATCTTAGACAACTTAAGTACAAGATCTTACGGTTAGATTCTCCAAAAAATATTTTTTCTATTTTCTTGGATGAATGCAATAGAAGTGGCAGTTTTGAATTGCACTACAAATCACTCCTACAAGAGGTCGCCCTACATGCAATCTCCTAGTACCCGTATGCGTCCTTTGAGTTTGCCATGTAGAGGCCATATGGCATCTAGCTGGAGGGGGGTAATTTTATATAAAGTCAAAGGTAAATTTGACTTTTCGTGACGTCGCGCGACGTTTGTCTGTCGCGGTGTCGCACTATTGCAGCGAACAACCCTGCTTCGGCGTCTGTGGGAACTAGGAGGCTGCCCTCCAATGATTCCCTTTTGCGTCAACGGATTATTAGGGACCAACGGCGCTCTGTGGACACAACATCCACTAGAATTGGACTGCCTTATACAAACAATGTAAACACGTCAATGCCGAGACAAACTCTAGGTGGGATAAGATCACTTTCCACTTCGAAGGTCCTCGAAGCTTCTGCAATTCAAAGCATAAGGGTTCTAGTTCGCAAAGTGTGGGTTTAGGTGCCTTGATGGACGGTAGAAGCGGGCTCCATCGTCACTCTCGACGCGACGATATCTTTAAGGGACTAGCAAAACTAAAAGCGTTAGAGGCGGCAAAGTCCAATGGCGTGACTCACAACAATGCCTAAGCAAGCGGGAAATGTTTCTAAGGCCATGGACTTCTCAATCTCTATTACTATTAATAGAATAGTTGTATGTAGTGCGTATAAAAAAAATAGAGTGCTTCATGTATAGTAAGCCTCTCCGATTCTAAGCAAGTTCAATAGATTGAACATTTGGTCATTTGTACACTTCAGGTGGCATTTGGAATAGCCACAAGTTACATATTTTTGGTGTTTTTGTATCCGGCTTACAAAATGTAAATGGACTTGCTTTTCTATACATTGGTTGATTTCGGGCGCAACATATATGTGTGGAAATGATTTTTGTCTTCGTATTTGTCGGTGTACTAGTACCTACTGGTTCTAATTTCTAAGTCATTTTGAACGTGTGCTCCAAAAATCTCTATGGTTGATGTGAATTACGCTACATTTATCATTGAGTTCAACAACTATTACTGAGAGGAGCTTTGCACTCCATTTCTCAATGTCTCAAAGTGACCACTTTGTATCAAAATAACGAATAAGGCCTTAATAGAGCCCCAACGTAATGCAAATCTGTCCTAAGCATGTCCCAGAGCTTGCAGAAATCATTGATGGTGGAAATTACATACCGTGGTTCCAATGAAAATGGTAGATCCCTCAAAGATAAAACATGCTTTCCACCTTTTTCATCACAAGCCATGCCTTGTCTAAGCACGGGTGCTTGCCATCAAACTCTGAAAGAGCAACCAACACGGGCTCTACTATGTGCAGAAAGTTCAAACATCTCTTTCAAAATTCATCCGTTCGCACATATCGTTGTATATCGTTAGCCTTTCTTTGCTTTTGATCTAGGGGAGGACACTCTCACTACATTTGGGATAACTACGTGCGGCGGTGGAAAAAGTAATTCATGTAATTCACCTTGAATAAACTATAATTTCATTCTAAAATTTTGAGCTTTGTTTAACAATGACTAAAGGTTTCTATTGACAAAAAATTCAATTCCAAATAACATAAGATATATTGTCTAGAAAGGGTTGAAAAATGAACTAAAATGGCATGTTCTCCAACTAAAATATTTATAGAGCTCACATGAAGATGACTATTGCATCAATATTCAACCAAAATAAACTTTCAATAGAAAGCTATTCTATATAATTTTTTTTTCATTTTTCAAATTTTTTTTCTTATATAATATAGAGGTGTGAAAGTTATTTTCAGCTTTACAGTGTATCTTTTTTCTTCAAAAATTTATAACTAATTACTATTAGCACAAAAAAATACCAATAATTCAAAACATAAGCTTATAAAGTAGTAAAATCTATCCATAATTTTTTTTTTGAAAAAGAAATTAAATTTTAAGGTGTATTACTTGTTTTACTTTTTCCGCCGCACGTAGTTTGCTAAAACATAGGGAGTGTCCTCCCCGGGCTTTTGATTAGATGTCAATCTCTGCGTGTATTCATTCCATTGCGGATCGTGGACTGTCAATTCTACCGCTTCCCTCACCTCTACCAAACGCTCGATTATAAGGAACATGGTCGCACAGCGTGTTTGAATGGGATTTTTCAAAACAAGATTAGGAGAATGTTGTCGAAACATTGCAAGTGGCATGTGATGCATGCAAATGTATTTCACAATTGACTTGGCTTTCTTGACCATACTTGTTATCCAATCTAGTTTGCCCCAATCTTCAAGTAGAAGGTCAAGTGCATGTGCTGAACAACCTTAAAAATATATGTGTGGAAATTGACGAAGTAACAAAGCGCCAACCCAACATGTTTGCTCAATTGTTTGTACAAACTTATACCATGTTCTGTGCCCCTACCTCATCAATGTAATCACCCATGCAATTAGCCACGTAAGTAGCATCTTTGCATTTGCCTGTTGTGTCTATTGATCTAAGAAATACCTCCCTACTTGTACATGCCAACATGACATTCATCAATGGTTGATGTGTGACATTGTCCCATCTATCGGAGCATATTGAAACACTGTACTTGTGGATTGGTGCCCTTGTCTTCTTTGCTACCATTGCCGCCACTTCGTCTTTTGTAGATTTCATCAGCTTTGTACGAAGTGCATGGTACTCTGGAGGTTTGTAGCCAACTCTCAATTCCGATGTTGATTTCACTGCATCCAAAAAAGAAGGATGTCTCACTACATTGAAAGGTATATTGACTTCATAGAAAAACTCAGCCCATTCCTTCTCTAGTACTTGCTTGTTTGATGTGTTCATTCCTTCTTGTACAGACAATTGCCTCATCGATCGACTATAGGTCAAACTAGGATTGGGCACGTTCGATGATCGTACTTGAAAGCTTTGGTCCCCAATGTTTTCTCTTCCATTGTTTGCTAAAATTGAGGCAACAGGTTGTCACTCGCCACATACTACACTTGGTAGTATTGTTGATGGTGATGTTACTTTTACGTTGCGTCCATTTCCGTCCAAAGTGCCCGTAGGTATATCTCCTCCACAATTAAAAAACATTACTTTCACGCCTGCATTGACTTTATTGCACGCTCTCACTCCAAGGAGGTTGTCATTTTGTTTGTACCCCAAATGGAAAAGCAATTGATCCTTTCGATAGCTTAGCAAAGCTTCAAAAAACTTGCATGCAACTTTTACATCTGGTCGTATTGTGTACCAAGGTTCCTAATGTGATCTTCCTCCACCCATTGCTCTTATGTGTTCTCCTCTATCTGCCCTTGCACAAACAAAAGGTTAGTATTCTGTTTGAAATGAGATGTGGATACAACGCTTGTTGCTCTCACAATAAGTGCCACTACAACACACTCTTCTTGGACTTCGCTCTACCGCAATGGTTGTACTCCAACTAAATCATGAAATGCAAAATCAGCAAGGAAAAGTAATCTTGAATTGGCGGAAGCCCTTAATATACACCTTGAAGTCCTTCCTAAAACCCTAAACCCAGCTAGTCGGAGTGACGGCTGATGTGTCGACGCGTGGACCCTAAACCCAACAAATTTGAAGTCACACGGCAGCCTATGAGTGTTTCTAACTCCACCCTTAAGTCAAAAAATTGCATACAAGTTCTAGCGGCATAAGTTGGTAATTCGTATGGGTGAATTGCAAATGTAGTGTTCTTAGGCCTTCTAAGCAATGGACACTTTGTTTGTTATGATTATAATCTAAATCTAACTGCTTCAACTCAATCTAAACATTAAAAGGTTCAAGACCTTGATGAGTAAGTAAACCCTAATCTAATGTTAAAATCTATCTAAGCTAATGTATAGAATGCACTTTGCCCTTTCCAGAATGGTAAAGCAAGTTGAATTCTAATGTTCCTACCAAAAGATATTGATGGATGAAATTTGTCCCTAATTCTATCCTAAAAACTTCATCTGTCTACTAAAAATAGCAAATGTATTCAAAATAATTCTAAATTTTAGGGTTAAGTTGCTAATTAAAGTGATTTATGGATATTTGAGAGAAAAACCAATTTTGACAATTTTCATCTAAATTTAAGTCAAACTTCATCCACACTTTACTCCATTAAAATTAAAAGCAAGAGCAGATTTGGGAATCTTCAAAAGATTCTCTAAACAATTATAGTCTCAAAAGATTCTTTAGTTATTCCTTAAGAATATTCCTAATTGTTCTTTTATTAATCCTAATTTTTAGTTATTATTCTAAAATTAGTAACTTTTTGGGCTTTTATGGTTTTTATAAGGAACGTAAGAAATTATTTTGTTATTCAAGTAATAATTTTAGATCTTTAGCTTTTAGCGAAATAGTTATTAATGGATAAAATTATTGCGTGAATTTTAATTATTAATTTTATCCAATGATTTCTGTTTTGATTAGACTTAAAATTGTTAATCTTAAATTTTTGGTTGAATTATTAAATGTAAATTCTTAATTCTAAAAAATCTACTTCTATTGGTTAGTTTAAATTGTTTTCAGCAATGTTTTAGCAATCAAAAGAATTGAAAATCAAAATAAAATGAAATTATACTTACCTCCCCTACGAAATTCTCGATGGCTCCATCTTCTAGAATCACTAAATGGATAGTCTCATATGGCCCGTCAATCTCCATGTCCTACGCCATCCAAATTCCACCTTTAATTTGATTTGTTGGTTGATATTGTCGATTTTCTCCTACTTCTTAATTAATCCCTGAAATTTTGGTGTAATTGGCTAAGTACTTGAATTGGTAATTAGAGAATTATCTCAAAGCTTATCCTATGAAATAAAATCCAATAAAATCTAATTTCCCTAATTGTTAGTATTTGTTAATTGTCCATTAGATAATAGTTGGCACTAAGTTTGTTTTATCTATTTGGCTTATTAGGCCTAATAAAATGAAAATCCACTACAAACCAAAGCCCCTAAATTTCCTATAGAATCTAATAAATAACTAACAAACAAGGAATGAAAGAATAAAATAACTAAACTCAATAGTGTTATTCTATGGAAAACAATTTTTAAATGCTAAATTCCTCACGTGTGGGAATTCCTTCGCGTTCTATATTTCCTATTAGTCTTCTCCCTCTCTAATTCTTTCTTATTTGTGTGAGATGTTGTTAGACTTTGAGAGTGGACTTGGCCATGAGGGTATGAGTGTTAGAATGCGAAATGACAATTTAGAGTTTTTCAAACCCAAAATCGTTGGTGTGGCGAGCAACAGCCGACCTTTAATCGATCCCAATTTGAAATTCCAATATAGCCTTTCACTATTTAAAGTGTGAGTTTGTATTGACTCACTGAAATTTAATTATATGAGTTGTTGTGACTGTCTGCTAGCTCTCTTGCCCTGTGTGGCTACTAATTCTCTTGCCCTGTGTGGCTACTAATTCTCTTGCCCTGTGTGGCTACTAATTCTCTTGCCCTGTGTGACTGCTGGCTCTCCGCCTTTGCGTAACTGCTATCTCTCCGCCCTTGTGTGATTGCTGGCTCTCCGCCCTTGTGTGACTGTTGGTTACCCCCGCGCGGACACGTGGCGCCTCGGGGTTGGATTTACAACAGACTACCACTAAGTACTCCTGGTTCTTGAGCCTTCCCATTCAGTCTGGTCCTCAAGCCCTTCCCGTTGGATTCGGTTCTCGAGCCTTCCCGTTCAATCTGGTTCTCGAGCCTTCCTTGTTCAATCTGGTTCTCCAGCCCTCTTGTTCAGTCTGGTTCTCCAGCCCTCCCATTCAGTCTAGTTCTCCAGCCTTCCCGTTCAGTCTGGTTCTCCAGCCTTCCCGTTTAGTTTGGTTCTTAAGCCTTCCCGTTTAGTCTGGTTCTCAAGCCTTCTCGTTTAGTTTGGTTCTTTAGCCTTCCCTATTCAGTCCGATCTTTGAGCTGCAACCTATTGTTAGATTAAAATTTCACTAGACAAAAGCTAAATGATAAGAAAATATAATAAAAAGAAACAAAACCAAAAAATTCCTCACAGAGGTGAATTTAAAAGTTCGGAAAAATGAGCTTAACAGAACTACTTTTAGTGATGTTTTTGTTGAAGTAAAGACAAAGTCTAGCAATTTAAACCAAAGCAAGCAACAATTAGCAAATTTGGAAGTAATATACCTCCTCCACGTGTTCCTAGCGCAAGTGAGAGAAAAATCAATGGAACTTAACCCTTTAAATAGTTTTCAAAGGAATATTATTCCGCTGATTCAATATTTTCAAGGTCAAAGCTTTGTTTAATGGAAATAACCTCAAAAACTAATGATTTTCCAAAGGCAATTTTTAACTTAAAAAGTCAAAGCTCCGCCGTACGGGAGCAACCCCAAGAAAATTTGGAACAAATAAAGTTTTAAGTACCCATTTCCAGGTTTCAAAAGTCAAAGCTCCGCCGTGCGGGAGCGACCCCAGGAAATAACGAACAAATAAAGTTTTAAGTACCCGTTTTCAGGTGTCCAAAGTCAAAGCTTCGCTGTGCGAGAGCTACCCCAAGTACAAACAAACAAATCAAAGTTTCAAGTACTCGTTTCTAGATGTCCAAAGTCAAAGCTCCGCCGTGCGGGAGCAACCCTAAGTACAACCGGTATCCACGGACCCAAACTAGTATTTCGAAAACTTAATATTTAAAGGAGGTACACATGACAGTGTTTAACTGAACATTAGCAATTAGTCAAACCAAACACCCGTTATACAACAAATTTTGGCACATGGTGATGCTCAAAACCTTTTGGCAAGGTCTAGCCTTGCCACTTTAAAATTCTGAGTTTACAAACTATTATCAATTCGCACAAATCGTTGGTTAGTATCCAAAAGAACAAGAAAATCAATTAAAGTTTGAGAACTATTCTCACAACACTCTTAGTACCAAAGTTTTAGAACTTGAAGCATCTAAATTCAAGAAAGAAGTTAGTTAACTCAAACAACAATAGAGTTAGGAGATTTCTTCCTCCTAAACTCTTGAAAATCAAAGTTTTGGGGCTTGAAGCTTTTAAATTCAAACATGAAAAGAAAAGAAAGCTTTGAAGGGGCCCTCCAAACCTTCAAAGTATAAAAAAATAGAAAGAAATAGCCAAAATTTGGCTTAAAAAGTGATGCGACAAGTGTCAGTAGCACGACAAGAACAACAACAAGAATGAAACAAGAGAATGAGGGCCACAAACAACCTCGAGGAAGGGCCTTATATACTCGTTCCCGGCCCCCCCCAGTAAGTTGTTCGTAAATGTTTTCTTACTTTTAATCTAGATATTTTGCTAAACTAACTTAACGCGTTTTCTAAATAATCTTTGTTTAATGGGAAGGAAGGTCCTCAAGCGAGTTCCTTCTAGGCCCTAAATGGCCTTAGAATCTTCCCCAAATCAAATATTAGATTTTTTCCAAAGATATTTTGAAAATCTACTTAATTAACCGAGATATTTTGCAAATTAACCTAAGGTTAGTTCCAAATTGTCTTTTTTTAGTTCAAAAGATGGCTTCTTACGCAAGACAAGTATCTTGAGCAAATCCAATCTTCGATTTTCCAGAAGATATTTGTAAAATTAACTTAGATTAATCCAAAATTACCATAAAAAAGCCAAACTAAGAGCTGACCGTATCTATCTTTTAAGGGACATCTCAAAACTGAAAACAAACTACGCCATTATGTTCAGAAGACCCCAATTAGCCTAAAGGACCCCTTACCCCTACCTCTTCGGTTGTTTTTGAGTACAAATTTGAGTCACGGTAACTTTGAACAAAAGGCAAAAATCTAACTTTTGGAGTTTGTGTTTTTTGATGAAACTATCTAGCTAGGGTGGTTTAGAATATTCATGGAAGTAAGAATTGACCCTTCAATCGCTCCATTCGGACACTGTTAGCTCCTGGTACGCCAGTCAATCTACCGCCAAGTTGTAAATTCTTGTAAAATTCGTTGTTGGTCCTAATTCTGGTACTTGGGAATGTTGGAATGTCTTCAAACTTGTTGGGGTGTCTTTATTGGCACACAAAACACTATCCTAATTTTTAGTGAGATTTTATCACAACATTTGTAATTTCTAGGAATTTACAAATGCAATTTTAAGTGGTTGACTTCCCATGGAGTCATCCTGGAGTTTTGTAAAATCCCGAAACTTTTGGGCAATCTTCTATAAGATGTCCATCAACTAAGGACGAAACCAAGTCCCCAATAAAGATGTTATTTTTAGCAATTCCTTAATAATTTCCACCCAAGGGGGGAATTATTCTTGATACCGGGGGAATCTTGAATGATCGGACTTGGATTTGACCTCCTGGCATACTTTGACCTAGAAAAGCACCTCTTTGTATGTTCCAATCATCATTTCTTCCATCTTGGTCAGTAAACGATTTATATTCTCAAAATTACCTGCAAACAACAAATCTAACTTTTTCGAGTTGGATTTTGACTGATTCTAACTAGACTCTATTATTTAGCCAATTTGTTACATGTGTACTTATAGATGCTGTACCACACAAACAAGACACTAGGACTAGCTAACTTTCAAATCCTTTCTTCGCTCGAAATTACTAACTAACTACCTAATTTCACTACCTAATTTCACTAATAAGACCTAAAATGAGTGAAAATGTAAAGTTTTACATGTTTCACGCATTTAAGACCATTCCTCACTACTCTGGTAGGGACTTCTACCAAAACTCTCAATAACTCTATTTTTATGTATTTTTTCATATAATTAACCTAAAAACTAACTAAAAATTGCAAAAAATAAGTTCAGAGTTCCAAGTGCCAAGTTGAGGGCTCACATATGGCGGCCATCTGCAGTACAATTGAAAATTGTGAGAACCTAGTCTCTTACTAACACAATTCTTGGGCATACGGTCAATCTCTTCGATGATTCTTGATTTCATCAAAGATCTAATCAAGTTGTCACTAACATGTGAATGTATGTAACCTCCAAATAGTATTGGATTTTAAATGACGCATCCTTATAAGGTCCAGACTTGAGAATGACATATAGATTACTAATCATGAATTACCAATTAACAAGCATAGATGTAATTGGTCCTAACCTAAATTCATGTTGGACTTTGAGAACATATAGATCAAGATGAAAATGTGAAGGTTCACATTTGATGCATTATTGTTGATGTGTTGCATTATGAAATAACTTTACTGAAAAAGTCAAAAATGCATGGATATGGATTTAAGACAAGTCTAAGGACCCATTTTCCTATAAGGACTTTTGATGTAAATCTAAAAGTTCTAACACCAAACTCTAAGTATAGTTCATTAATTTATCTTAATAATTTTCTTATTATGATCCGCCTCAATCAGAGTTGATTTGGATATAATGAAGAGAATAAAGAAAATAAAAGAGAAGACAAGTGGTCAGGCTTCAATGCTCTGGAGCTCACTTTTCAAAAATGTCTCCAGCCGCCTTCAATCTCATTTTCTCGGGGGGGTCATTTAGAGTGTACATTAGAAACCACGTGCGAACAAAACTTTGGACCCCATATATACTTTTTGAATTTTAAATAAAACAAAATTAAAAAAATATGAATAGATTTTCCTACTTTGAAAGTTTATGTTTTGAATTATTGATATTTTTATTTGTTAATAGTAATTAGTTACAAATTTTTGAAATAAAAAGATACACTGTAGAATTGAAAAATAACTTTCACACCCTTATATTATATAAGAAAAAATTGTCTAAAAAATGAACAAATTTTTTGTAAAAATAACTCATTATTGAAAGCTCATTTTGAGTTGAATATTGACTCAATGGTCATCTAAATGTGTCCTCTATAATTATTTGAGTTGAAAAACATGCCATTTTAGTTCATTTTCAACCTCTTGTAGAAATCATTTCATATTTTATTTGAGTTGAAAATTTTGGCAATAGAAAGCTATAGTCATTATTAAACAATGTTCAAAATTTTAGGTTGAAATTATAGTTTATTAGAAACCACTTGTTCGCACATGGTTTATTATAGTAGAACTAAATGCACCCCCCGATCTCATTTCATGACTTCTCATCTTGTCACTAGCTTAGGGGCGGGCAGCGCCTCGGCGACGGTCCAAAGTTTGAACCCTCGTTGCTGGTTAACTTTGTTATTCTAAAGACTGATGCCCAACTACGGCTATCAGTCCCGGCGGCTTAGAGACGACTGTCTTTTGGCCGGGGCAGTATAAATACCTTTGTCGCCTATCGACTAAGCTTTTGAAATGATAGAAACACAGCTAAATTATCCTGAAAAAACATGTGAGTTGCCCCATCACTTCTAAGATAAAAATAGGCCACCGTTCTCGGAGAAGAATGTGAAGAGGGCCATGAACTGTAAGTACTTGTCCGCCTTCCACCGACTCCCGAGTGATGTTGCTGACTTTTGCAAGATTTGCAAACTAGCCTTCAAGCATGACATCATTGCTAGGCTGCAAAATCTCTATGTTTTCGAGGTAGATTAATAATGATCTAGTCGTGGGTAGCTAGGGCTTTTGGTCTTCCTGATTTGGGGGAATTCTCTCCAACGGTATGTCACGACCAGGTTGTGATTCCTCGTCTCGCGGTAGTCTTCGAGTGTTTGGTAATTGAGATAACTGCATCGGTTCTTCAATCGTTGAGTCTTGGATGGGCGCTCGCGCTTGCTCTTTCGAAGACTCATTTCCTGGTGTTGTAACTAAGTTTGAATCTAAGAAAAGCTCTTGTGCTCGCTCTTCTAAAGATTCATTCCCTGATGTAACTAAGTGTAGCCTTAAGAAAAGCTCTCGCGCTCGTTCTTCTAAAGATGTTGTTATGGATTGCTGACGTGACTGAAATTACTCCATTGTGGACTCTTGTGTTCACTCCTCTAGTGGTGATAATATTGGAAATTAAAAAGGTGGTGATAAATCTGAATCTTCTGTGTTTGTTGTCATAATCGGTAACTCGTCTTGGGGCATCGATTGGCCCATAATTCTAACTACACTACTCCTGCTAATTGAAATTGGTGAATGAGAATGATGATGATGATAAATTTTTCCTAATCTAAATTGATGATAATTGGGCCCAAATTCTTGCCTATCTAGTCGTTAGGACAAAAATAATAAGAAATCACTAAATAAATTTGCGGCTTAGATTCAACGTGGCTCTGATCTTCAGCTCTTCGATTCACGCCATGAATAACAACCTAATCTAAATAATTTTTTCGGCTTGGATTCAACATGGCTTTGATCTTTGACTCTCCAGTTCACGCCGTGAAATGAAAATGAAAATGAAATCTAATCTAAATAATGTTTCAGCTTGGATTCAACGTGGCTCTGATCTTTGGCTCTCTGGATGTACCAAGGCTTTGATCTTCGGCTCTTTGGTTCACGTCGTGAATGAAAATGAAAATGAAATCTAATCTAAAAATTCAAGTAACCAAAAAAGAAAGAAGTTGAAGATTTGAAATCTTAAGCTCAGTGACTATGACTTAATGTAAACCTATGAAGAATTCTTGCGCTCGCCCTTCAAAAGATATCGTCATAGTTTCAAGTGACTGTAACTAAAGGTCTAAGATTAGAGTCTGACCTTGAACAAACAACTTCTAGTGGCCAAACAAGAATAGGCGCTTACTTTATATTAGAGTTGGAACGCAACATAAAGAAGAAATAAAGAAGGAAGATGGATTAACACTGTTGCTCCAATGTCTTTTCTTTTACACCAGATCTAGCTAACAATAGGATTGGTTAGTAGCTTCATGAAGAAGATTGTCACTTTTTTGCCTCAGAGAATCTACTAGCTTCACTTGAAGACTTCCACTAAATTTGGACCAAGGAATCGAGTGGCTTTATCGTGAAGATCAAATCAATCTTACTATAGCTAAAAACTGCAACCGACAAAGAAATTAGTAGTTGGATTAGTATCGTTGCCTCGATACCTTTTCTTTTATGCTAATCCATTCAATAATGGAAATAATCTAGAGAAGCTTCTTGAACAAGATAGAGGTCCCAACATCGTTGGAAATTAGGTGGCTACACTTGTAGACTTCCATCCTAATTATTCCAGTGGAAATTGGCATCTTGTCCAAGAAGAAAGAACTAAAATGACTCTCATCATAAATAGAAGTTGCAACCAAACTTCTCCAACAAAACAAGTGAAATATATGGGCTAGATGCACCAAAACTATATAAGGAAAATATAAAGGTTAGAATATGACTTACCATGGTTGGATTAACATTGCTGCCCCAATGTCTTTTCTTTTATGTTAGTCCAAGTCAAGTGAGTAGGTATTTGACAATTTCATATCTTCTTGAGACTTACTTCCTAACGTTTGCCTTGGAAAACCAGAACGCTTCTCATTGAAGTCTGACATCCAAGAAATAGGCCAAGGGAATTGGAACGCTTACTACAAAGCTATAAAATTGACTAATATCCCCAAACTCTAATTGAATTCACAACCAAGAAAAGGATAATAACAAACAAGAGAAGAGAAGAGAAACATAAAAGAGATAGGTTAGAAGGATAAGGGTTAGAAATGACTTACCGGTGGGTTTGGATTAGCATTGCTGCCCCACATGTCTTTTCTTTTACATGAATCCAAATTAAGTGAGTAGATACTTTTCCACTCCCTCAATTTAAAGTCAAAACCAAGAGATATCTACTTACTTAATTTGGAGTCACAACCAATCCATGGTAACAACAGACAATAGAAAGAGAAGAAAAGAGAAAAGAAATATAGAAAGATATGGGTAACAAGGATAAGGGTTAGAAAATGACTTACCAATGGAGTTAGATTAACATTGCTGCCCCAAAGTCTTTTCTTTTACATGAATCTAAATCAAGTGAGTAGATCTACTTACTTGACTTAGGGTCACAACCAAGAGAATGATAAGTAGTAGATGCAAAGAAATAATTGAAAATAATTTTAAAATGAATATAAAAACGTAACTGAATAAGATTTGTTAAGGCGTTGATGCTCCATGAGTTTTTGTTAAGGCACCAAAAATCGTAATTTTTGTTGACACCAAAATAGTTGCCGTGATTATAAAGTTGATGTACTGAGATTGTTGTTTAAAGATTGACACCAAAAATTTTATATTTGACACACCAAAATTTAAAATTTTAAGTTTAAAATTTTTAGTATTGGGCCAGAATTTAGGCCTCAATGTCACTGAATATGAATGGAAGGTAATTATACCTTCAAATACTTAACCATTAAGTCAAGGTTTAAAACTTGGTGTATACCAAGTAAATGAAAAATTGAATTTTTCATGTATT
The DNA here is from genome assembly GCA_947034895.1 of Rhytidiadelphus loreus. Taxonomy (NCBI): domain Eukaryota; kingdom Viridiplantae; phylum Streptophyta; class Bryopsida; order Hypnales; family Hylocomiaceae; genus Rhytidiadelphus; species Rhytidiadelphus loreus. The sequence continues at coordinate 65,409,398 of OX344763.1, read as the reverse complement.
GTATGTTTTTAAGAACTTTTTTAAGATTTTAAATTTTTAGGGATTTTTAAATTTTTTATGAAAAGAAAAGAAAAGAAAAAGAAAAAAGAAAAAAAGAAGTTAGTAGAGAATCATAGTCCTTTGACTGTCCTTGAAGGAGGTACCAATAGAATATGCTTAGTTTAGGGCATGGTGGGTACTAAGAAACCTTTATTTTTACATGATTTCCGGCAATAGTTGGCTTAAGATAGAGTTTTGATAACTTCTCGCGAAGCCAAGTCTTTTCAAATTAATTGTATACCTAACTATGCCTAGGTTGTGAGTTTAATTCCTGAAATCGAAAATCACAACTATGTGAGTCTACAAAAACTGAACCCTGGAAATCACAACCATGGCTAAAGCTAAATACTAAGATTCTAGAAAACTTTAAAAAACAACTTAAGCACTTTGTTTTTGTATTTTTAAATTTTTTGTTTGTTTTTTGTTTTATGAATGAAAGCAAATAAATGAAAAGATGCAAATAAATGAAAAGAAAGAAAACAAATAGCAAAGAAAAGCAAAGCAAAGAAATAAAAAGCAAATAGCAGAAAATGAAAAACATGCATGAAATTCAAGTATTTGAATATTCAAGCCTGAAACTGCGAAAACAACCACATAAAAGTTTGTTAGAGGCACATACTAGTTTGGCAATCACGTCCATTCTCTTAAGTTTGGTTTGGCAAAGTCATTGCTGATAAATGTCCGGAGCATTTGTGATTCCATATGGCAAATCTTTGAACATCCATGTTGTCGGTTTGTATGAGTGCTCTATTGATTTTGGTGTGATTAGCGATTAGTACTTCTTTACCTCAACTTTCCTGTGTTCAATGTTTTCGGCCTCTGCGGTTAATTCTTCAATTCGTGGTTCTTTGGTAGATGGTCCAGATTTGGATGAATGATTAGGATTGTGATATTGATGATGTCTTCGGTCGGCTCTCCTTTCCTGAATTGTGTTGTTTACTATTGATGTTGGATTAGTATCCAACGTGACTGTAATATTCAAGTGTTGTTTTTCTATAATGTTTGGAGGCGGACTTGGACATTGTAAAGGGGCCAAGTTACTTGGTTGTCTTCTATGAAGACACTGCTGACTCTGATAAGTTCCTTTACAAAATACGCAATTAGTTTTGTGGCCCCCATCATCCAACAAAAGATAAAAATGGGCTGATATTTGTGGCGACTTCACGTCGTGGTTCAATACGTTGATGTCGTGGAACTAGTGCCGCTACTGGTGGGACTCTTTCAGGTCCATTGTTGCCTTCTGTGCTTGAAGATTGCGTTGAAGGCTGAGTTGGAAGATGTGAAGACATGAGACTAGAATCTATTTGTATTGCTACAGGAGATTCTTCTAGAGTTAAAGCCTCATCTGGTGATGAAATGGTCAGGTTCTTCATTGTAATTTCAGTCGTGATTTGATTGGCTTCAACTTCCATGTTGGTGATAGTGTCTTCATTAATGGATGTCATAGGTTCATCATTATTGGCTTCTCCTTTCATAATGACAAAAGTTTCATCGCTCGAGTATGGATGTTCGTGAAGCCACTTTGCAAAAGTCCCGTCATCCTCAAAATCATATAGGCCCGGTCCAATACATTTGATGGGGCCTCAATCAATTTGCACTTTTGCCCTACTAGATTGAAGACTAGGTAATTCATATTTACCTTCTAGCCCTAATAATGATCCTCTGGACACAATAGCTACCATGTTTCTGGAGTTTATCGGTCCGTAAGTAAATGTCGCTCGCTTTTCAGCCCAATTTACTATTTTGCCGCATTGGCATAGAAATCCTCTTCCTAAAAGAAGTAGGTATCCTTCATTGGCTTCCTCTTTGAGTTTGATAACTTCAAAAGTAACCATGTAATCAACTCCTGTCACAACGAGAATTTTTGGTTTTATTGAGTTATCTCAAAAATTGGATCGAAAGTCCTTGCAAGGAATTCATATCCGGTTTAGGGATGAGGAAGAACCGGAAATAAGCCAAGGAAATGAAGGAGTATCCAAACCGGATCTAATCCAGTTCAAACACGGAAACGGAATCTAGTCGGAAAAGGTTTAATTGGAATAAGTATGTCCGGATTCAGTCAAAAGCGGATTAGGATTGTCCGGATCGGATTAGGTTAGAGCAGATTAGGTTAAACCGGATTAGGTCATGATGACCTAATTGGGGTCCTGGGGCTATATAAAGGATGGTTAGACTAGTTGCTCCCCCTTTTTCAACTTTGTACGCTGAGACTTGTACTCGCGCATACGTTGTGTTACACTTCCACGCTATGATTTTCTTCAAGTGTGTGAAGTACAAAGTGTCGATAGTGAGGATTTGTGTGCTCTACGGGATTGGACTTCCGCGCTTGCAGGATTTGTTGGGGGTGAATGCATGGTTGACGGGCTCAAAATTGTGTCACACTATTGAAAACTACACACATTAAATTTTCAAATGCAATTTGGGTACATTGAAAAAATTTAACTTAAGAAAAAAAGTTGATTCTAGGGTCTTAAACTTGATTATGAACACAACTATGTTGTTGAATATTTTTTTAGGCATAATATGAAAGTATAGGGGACTTTTAAAAATACATGGGTGTGACAAATCCGCTGTCAGCAAGTTTTTCAAGGACTTTATAAAGATGGTTTAGGTACTTAAATTCATGCAAGGAACTATGATTGTAGTGGATGTTTTGATAATTTTTTAGGAAATGTTAATCTTCTTGTGTAGACATGCATTGGATGGTTGCAAAGGACTTTTGAATGACTTTCAAAACCTTGGAATTTATGAAGTCCTTTTCTCCTTTGTATTAATTTTTTTTCCCAATTTCTTTTTGTCCAAGATGATTGATTTTATGAGTTCTACATGCGCCAAAACTGTTACAACCCTTTTGAAAATTTTCACTTATTTTTAGTCTACAAGGGTCATAGTGTCCTGTGACTGCTTGCAAACCGAGAGTAGCTGGGGTACATCTGACCGTCGATTACCCTGGATCATCAATGGTCCACATCCCAGGGACATGAGAAAACTCTGACGTCCTTTTCTTTCGCAAATCAAGGTTATAATGTAAGTTATGGAGTTCTGCCGTCCCATGCCATCTGTGATTGGAAATCAGAAAATGGCCGTTGCAAGTTTGGATTAGGGTTGTGCAAGCTCTGTGGTCTACGAGGTGTGCAAGTTGTATGCCTGTATACTTGAGTTTTTATTTTTATTTTGAGTGTAGCATTGTTGGCAAAATGGTGCTGAGGATTTACAATGCACGGTCTACGTGTGTGCAATCCTGTCTTCTTTGTTGTGTGTCATTTTTGAGCATAGCACACTATGTCTAATTCCAGGTTCAAGGTTGTTGTGCGGTTTTAGGATTAGTGCTTTGGCATTGAGGGTTTAAAATGCATTGTCTATGTGTTTTCAAACTTTGCATTGAGCTTTGGAACTTTTCATGACTGTGCAATCTGTGAGCGTTGCTATTTGGGTGGGATTTATGCTAATTTTAGGGCATTGTGTCTTTTGAGGACTCGTTATGAAAATCAAAGGAAATGGAAAGTGCAGAGAATCCATGGAGACGTTCATCTTCCTACAAGTTTAATAGACTTGAGAGAGTGATAGTGAAACATCGCCATAGAAATAGAGAACGGCAACAAGAACATCGTGCCAAAAAGGCTGGTCAAATGCTTGCAAGTGTGATAGAAAACCATAGGGTTGTTGATGATGTGCCTTTACGTGAGATTAGACGAGGTGCTCAACGGATCTTACAGAGAATTGACGAAACTTTGCAGGATTTCCCCACTGCAGAGGCTCGAGGTTGTGTTTTGCAAAGAGTTTTGGCCTATGGTGTTTCGTCAGGTACTTTGTTGGCTTCAGGTCTTCCTAGGAGTAGTGAAAGTAGGGTTGACAGAGATATTGTGAGTGGGCTTCAACAATCTCTAAAGGAGATTAAGGCATCCAGAACTTCCGCACATTTAGCCACCAAACATGCCATTTTAACTGCAGTTGTAAGCTCCTCTTCTAGCACGTCTGTCCGATGCCAAGCTCGAGCTCTACAGATCCATCCTCAGAACATTGCAAAAGCCATACTGTGTAGGAATGCCATGGAATCAAGTTCTGTGTTCAAATGGACACTTTCAATCCGAAAACAAAGATGTGATTTTTTGTCTGAGTGCACTAAGGTAGCAGTCGCACTGTGGTGAGCGTCAGAGACTCGAAATAGTCCAATTGCTAAAGAAGTTGTTCGTTTGAGAATTGGTGCCTCCTTGTATGATGTCAAGCCCAAACAATATTTAATGGAAACTCAGGTTTGTGCTACCAACCTTTTTGTTGTTGGACTTTAGCATCTTCTTGTGTGTTTGTGGTTTGATTTGTTTTAGATTTAGCATCTTCATTTAGGGCTTGGAGCGGTTTGAAAGCTGCCATTTGCTTTAATATGAATATTGTTAAACTCACTGACCGGTATGTTGAACTTGTTGAATTTCTCTTGTACATGGTACCAAATGGGAACTATGATTGATGTTCTTCGATTTTTGGAACGACATCACAAACTTAGGTAAGCTTCATATCCAATGTAGTTTTGTGGTTTAAGGTACAATTTCTTGTTTGCAAAAATAGAATCTTGGTTGGTAAAGGTATTTGAGGTTTAGGATTTAGAAAAAATGGATTTTGGAAGTTGGACTTTGTGGCTTCTTGATTGAAGTGTGCTAGGTGTCTTAGTTACATTTCACTTGCACTTTGTGAGTTTTGGATGTCTCGGTTAGATTGTACTTGGACTTTGTCACCTTTGGGTGAGGCTGAACTATTGGGGAGTGTTAATGTAGATTTAGGGTTGAGCATCCTCATTCTGGGTGTTCACTGTAGGTATTCAAGGGAATTTAGAGACATTAGGCTTGGACCTTTGTGATTGTGTGTGTTCAGTAAGGGTGTTAGGCTGATTTCGGTACATTAGGCTTAGACATTTGGCACTCTCAATGTCCATCGAGGTAGTTTGGGGTGTTTCTGTACAACATGTTTGCACATTTGTCAATGTGTGTGTTCATCAAGGGTGTTCATGGTCTTTGTGCCTAGTAGGATTTCCAATTTGTCACTACAATTGTAGATTGAGGCACTTTAGGGTGTTTACAGACATTAGGATTGAAAAGTAGTCACATTTAGAGACTGCTTGTTCATTCAATGTTCATTGACGTAGTTTGGGGTGTTTGTGTACAGTACGTTTGCACAATTGTCAATATGGATGTTCAACGAGGGTGTTCAGGGTCTTTGTGCCTAGTAGTGTTTCACAGTTGCCACTACGATTTCCAACTGAGGTACTCTAGGGTGTTCATGGATGTTAGGATTGGAAAGTGGTCACGTTTAGAGACTACTTGTTTATTCATGGTTGCTTGTTGGGTATTCATTAGGTTTGGGTGCTCTTTCAGGTTGTTTGTATATTGTAGGGTTTAGGGTACTAGACATTAGTCTGTGGTGGTGCATCAAGACAATACAAGGTATTTGTGTACAGTTCGGTTGGACATTCATGATTGTGGAAATTGGTTGAAGCTGTTTGTGCCGTTTAAGAGCCTATGGAACCACTTGTGCTTTGTACATTGTTCTCATTCCAACGTTATGTCTCATTGTGCAGATGGAGTTTTTCCTTAAGTTTAAGAAAGCTTATCCCGAAATCATTATCAAGAAGAGATCCTTCGAATTGTTGCGCCCTTTTGGGGTGAGCAGGCTAAAAGAGCAAAACACTTGTTGCTGCATTTACCACATTGAAATCATGGAATTACTTGATGTATTGAACTTGATGAGGTTGAAGTCGAGGCGACACGATTTCTATACTTGCACATGTGACTGTGAGGAGATTTGTAAACCAGTTGAGGTTAGTGGCAATGGCTGTCAAGGTAAGGAGGTGAGGTACACTGGGACCATTGAGCTTTGGGAATCGATAGTATGTCCCAAAGATGAGTTTGCTGAGTGGCATGCATGGACTTGTTTGTTTGATTTGTGTGATGATTGTGGTGTTGATTACTTACCAATATGTCTTGTTGAGGAAGAAGGAACGTCTGGCATTAAAGTTTCTTGGAAGAGATTCGAAATGAAAACCATTGTCACGAGTAGAGGGGAGGAAAAACAGAAATTGCATCTTGCTTACAAGTCTACTACATCTGATGAGTTAATAGCCTATTTAAAGCCAAAATTGCAATTCTTTGTCAAACACAACTTTGTTGCTAGATGGCAAGACCAACAATTCAAAAAGAGTTTAGAGAATATCCCTAATGATGGAATTGTCTCTGTAATTGATTTTGCTAAGAACTATAGTTTTGAGATACAAAATGAGGTGCAATCAATGCATTGGCAGAACTATCAGGTCTCCATTCTTGTCCAGATCTGTTGGACAAAAAATCCTAACCCCGACCCTACTGATACTAGTACTAATGCATTGATGAAGTATCACTTCTATATTTCTGATGATAAGAAACATGACTCTTATTTTGTGCAGCATTGTTTGAACTTGCATTAGAAAGATTTGCATCAATCACGCTTTCATCCAAAGCAACATTGGATCTGGTCAGATGGTTGTTCTTCTCAGTTCAAAAGCAAGGTCCCTTAGTACTATGTGAGCCGCTACCCTCATTTAACTGGTGGTTGCATATGTTGGTGGAGCTTTTTTGGCTCAGGGCATGGGAAGGGTCCACATGATGGAGTTGGAGCCGTTGTGAAACGATTCATCCGCCAAGCTCAGCTCAATCGTGAAGGCCCTGAGCTTGCAAATGCTGCCCAAGTTGTGGACATGTTGCGTGAAAAATTGTCCTGTAGGCTAGAAACCTGTTACATTGGAACAAACCGAAGAAATGTGACTCGAGTATTTTGGCACATTTCAAAAACGTCATTGGTTGCAGAACGAGAGACTCTGTCTACGACCATGGCCGTTGCTGGAACCCAAAATGTGCACTCCATTCGATCTGTAAATGCTATTTCCACCAATAAGTTGTTGACAAAGAGTTTGGCTTGCTTTTGTTGCTTTTGCTTGGATTGTAAGTGGGTTAAATGTGAAAATATAGCTTGGATGCTTGGGTGGAATGTAGAGGTTCTAATTCCTGACAATGTAGTACATGTTCGATGAGCTATTTCCGAAAACTTTGATGGCAGGTTGTAGGCAGATAATGGTGGAGATGGGGAAGACCTAGCTGGTTGCATTGAACTCGGTGAGAACTTTGCAACCAATGCTGAAGAAGACAATGACGGCAATGTGGATTTTGAAGTTCTGATGTGCACAAAGCCAACCTTCATAGTTCTAAAATCTTTCACTTGCCCTTGGGGTCAAGCATTCTTGGTGGGAGATCTATGTGTAGGTGGATTATATTATCAAAGATATAGCGCTGACACACAGAACTATGTGCTTCTTCGGAAGTCCCAAGTTGCTCATCTACATGCTTCCCAGATGATGGCAGTCGAATTCCCCATGGAGCCGCAAGATTACCGAGTGTCGGGCAATGACATGGTGTACAGACTAGGGGAACATGCTGCTGCTGGAATTTGAAGTGCCACTACTGTGCTAAAGTCCTAATAGGAGGGTTTGTAGTACTATAGATTTTTTCAAGTGTAGAGATAGCTTGTGTACAATGTATTGGTTGACTACATTTTGTAGATGCATTGTACTATTGCAGTGCTAACTTAGTGCAATCATGTTGCAAGGGAAATTGCATCAACATGTTAATGCTTTAGTAAGTTTTACTTGTATATTTATTTAGGTAGGCTAGAGTAGGACAGTCATGTTGTAAAGGGCAATTTCAAAGGTTCAATTCCTCCGTGATTGATCTTTCATTTCAATTCTAAGACAGATTCAATGCATTCTGGTACATTCTAGTGTACAATTCAAACTTGGACAATTGTTTGTTGCAATATTTTGATCTGGTTAGAGATGGCTGAACCTTCCAGGATTTTGTGGGTGTTATAGTACTATGTTGTTTAAATGCAAGGTTAAACACTTTATTGGTCCCTTGAGGAACATGGCATCATATAAGTTGTTCAAGTAGCTGTGATGTATGCTTCCAATTTTCAGATTCAAGCTGACATGTGGATGTCACCCAATTATTTCCAAAGTTCGGTGTAGTCATGTAGGAGACGTCAGACTTTGGATCCCATTTAGAAAACAAGGTCGTTTAAACATTTGGACATTGTAATTTCCCCCCCAAAATGCGCAAGAAATTTGGGCCAGATTCTTCTTTATCATTAATTTTGAAGATATTTAATGACATTTAATGACCCAAAAATCAAAAGTACAGTACAAGTTCAACTAAGAATTTGAAGAATTCACCCACAAGGCCACAAAATGTTGAATGCATCAAACCAAAAAAAGGAAGAGGTTTGTATTCTTTGTCCTCCAAGTCATTGAACATGTAAAAGTGATTTTAGTATTTCTAGCTTCATTTCTACTAAAAAAAATAGAGATGTTTATGTGCTTATGGTTCTTGTTTCACAAATGTGAACAAAAAAAAATTATAAATGTAGAATATTGTGCCTCGGTTGTTCACAGTTCATGAATGTGAACCTCTAAAAATATATAAATGTTAAATACGTGCATAGGGCCCAGTACTTCAACATTTGGTTCACATAATTTGTGAACCCCAAAAAATATATGAATGTTAAATAAGAACTTAGGGCCCACTACTTCAGCCAACTTTTAGGGAATATTTATTGGATGGATTTTATAACGTTCCAAGTCACTAAAAGTGATTTTTGGCACTCACATGGTCCGTTTCTAGTCATGTTACCTTAGGGCGCATTTATCCTATTTGATGCATGTGTTGTGATTTAGTTATTCTTGTTGCATCGATATCATTTTAGATAGATGTGTATTTATTTGTTCGGAGCTTGTAGACCTTGAACGGTCCTATTTATATATAACCATGAATTTTGTTTAGAGTATTCATATAATTGTTTGGTATAGTTTCTTCTTTGTACTCTACCTAAATGACACGGTCGTCCAACTTACTTGCGTAGTTGGGATGGAGGACATCTCTAATTTGGTCGTTGTGACTGCTCATGGTGCTCGAGTTCCAATTATATTTCCGGTGCAAGATGATGGCGTGGCTGTTGTTTTGGCTTCTCCATTAAGTCTCAGGTTTCAATTGAGGAAGGTCTTGATCTACATTGACGAAGAAGTTTTTGAACCGAAATCGGTACTATAGGTCAACTTTCTAGTTTGCAAGATGGCACCAGTGCGTGGCGTCTGAAGCCCGGGAAGTATAGAGCTTACGGAGTTCATACTCTCTTGGTTCCAGTTGATAAAGTGAGTGGTACATCGCGTCAGTCATCTATGTCATCGTATCAGACACCTCCCTTGATTCTTGTGAAGGTAGAATTCTTGGAGGATTGTGTAACCATTCTTAGTTCGGACTCTAACTGAAATTCGCCTGAGCCTAGGTTGAATTCAAAGACACCATCCTCAGTGTCTACTTTGCCTAGCTTAAGTAGCCTTCCAACATCTTGTGGCGGAGAGTTTTGCTGTAGGAGGTACATCAATAATCCATTGTTTGCGTCAATTACGGGCACAAAAGGGATGTCGGAAAATACTGTCAAAAATTGATTATGAGTCGATTTGCATTGAGAGAGTTTGGACGTTGCCTCCGAGCTTCAACGGAAATATTATCTTTGAGTTGCCTCCTATAAAGACTAACCGCCCTCCATCTCATACTCATCAGATGGTGGGCATGGATAAGCGGTACGATGGCCACGTCTGGACCAAAACAATGACAACAAATATTAGTAATCGTATGGGCTTGACATTTCGCACATCTATTTGTGTGGGGCATCTTAGATGCATGAATGCGAGTTGTGAATTCCTCAGTCGTAGTAATCAAATTGATGTTGTGAATGAGTTGGAATGGGAAGGTATGTCTCCTTCTACGGTCAATGTTGGAGACATGCATCCAGCGGAGTCAACTCTTGTTTGCAGAGTATGCAAACAGCCTCCTTTGTATATTGCCATGTGTACTATGAAAACTTACTATGTCCTCAAAAATCTAGGAATGACTTAGGCGTTTATACACCTTGGAGTTCATGAACACCCAGTTAAGGATGGTGAACTTCGAGACTTGCAAGATAGAACTCGAGTTCTAATTGGTAAACAGATGGAGAAAACCCCGACCACAACAAATTCTTCTATTGTGCTTGAGGCTACTAAAGAACTATTGGGCGAACTACTCCTCAGCCAAGATGGGGTGCATCTAAAGCAACTTGATTTTGTTGACCTTGTCCCCATTCTGGACAAATGCAAGTACTTTAGCTCTCCGAGTATTTGAAACAAGGTTACATCGTTCAAATGTCTGAGGAGATTTGGTGTCATTGATAGCATTACAAAGTTGAGGGATTCTAGCACTTGGGCTTTCATTCAAGAGAGCAAATTTTCAGGTCAAGGAACAAAGTTAGATAAAGTTTTTCTTTTCAAAATGTCTGAAGTGGGTCCTGGAAGTGGAGTGGACTTAGTGAAGCGTATGCAAGATGATGGAAATCTTCGAGACTCATGGATGATGTTCAATAACGTGAAAAGGATAAAAGGGTAGACCACAATGGCATGCCATGTGTATAATTCTATATACCACTGCGTTACGACAATTGCAATTTGTGACATGTGTCGTAGCACAAGAAAGTCAAGTTCCTTCTCTAAGACTGGAAAAGGTCCTAAAGTGACTCGTTTATCGTTCCCACAGAGATTTGTCACCAATTATTCGTAATCGGAAATACGGACAATGATTACCACAACAACCCCAAGCAAAACCTACTCAAATCCGGTCAAGAGTCTACTCTATTTTTACTAATCCTAATTCTAGCTCTTTTCTCCTAATCTTACACTACCTGGAATCTATCTTTAGTCAAATACCGAAACCGGAAACTAGGTAGCTAATCCAACTTCCCTGCACCCTAAGGTGTTTAATTTTGGTTTCCTAGCAATTGTAACCGGAATCGGGTTTAACCTCTGAATCAAGAGGGATCTGTGTATTGTGATTAAGGAAGGAAGCTTAAACCCTACCCTCTGAGTTTTAGAGTGTCAAAAGTGCCATTGAGAAATAAAAAGAAGACAACATACAAACACACACATAAAATATTCCAACCGGAACTCCTTCACAACTAAACCGGATTTGAACCCGATTGAGTAGGTCACACAAAGAATCCTCAGTCGAAAAGCTAATTGATACTACAACGGCCTATTGAGTTAGTCTAAACCCTTAGCAGAATCCGAGATGGACAAGTTAGGAAGTTGTTACCTTCCCTACGTGTTTCCGGTTACTAGAAAACCTATCCACCCAAAAACTAAAGTTGTCCGGCAAATCAACGGTTGTAACTTCAACCTACTAGGACTATCTCCATTCACAGGAAACACGGTTCGTGTTTCCTAAGGGATCACACTAAGGAATCAGGAAATCGTCATCACGCTCAGACCTACTTAACAATCCAGAGATCCGGATAAACCTAATATCTGGGTACACTTCCTCCCTACGTATTCTTGCAACTCTACCAAACATACTCCAATGACATTATTCATGAGAATACACGCAGCCACCAAATGTGAATCAGAAAAGTTGATTTTAATTGCACGATGCTAGGAAAACCAAGTATGAAAATACACACTAACAACTAAAAATTTGGATCCTAAATAGTCTACAACCCAAGGAACTTTTTAGCCCAAGGGAATCAAAAGCAAAAACCCAAGGGAATGACGTGTGTCATTCACCTTACCCTCCTCCTCATTGACTTTCACTAAAGTCCAAAAACTGCCCAGGAAAAATGGATCTCAGATCCGCTAAATCCAAATCCAGGCAAGTCCAAAAGAAATTTCCTACTCACCTAAAAGCAACTTGGAAACTATCTTTCCACCAAAAACTTAGGTTTTCAGCCGCCATCCTACTATTCTATTTAACTCTAAAGCTACTTCTTTTGCCGCTTTGCTGGAGTCTTTACTGAAGTGGCGGCACCCTTCCTTGCTGGTTGTTTTCGGGTAGAACCGGAAACATTCGAAGCCCGGCGCTTCTTCGTTTTGGTCTTTTGGGCCTTCAGTTTTGTCTTCTTCCGTTTTGGGGCCGCCAACTCTTGATTTGGATCCGAGTAGGGCTTGGACTCCTCTCCTGTTCTAGAACTGGAATCTTCCTCTTCTTCCTTCGATTCGTCTTCTTCTTCTTCGGTATCCAACTCGATTGGTCTTTTCTGGGATTCCGCCCTCCTCTTTGCTGCTTCACTTGGGGATGGGGAAACATTTGAGGTTTTGCTTTGTGGTGTTTTTCGTCCCCCTTCCTTGCCTTTGGCTTGACCTCGAGTCAGAGATTTGGGTGTAGATGTACGCTCAGCACTGGATTCTTGCATAACACTATCCTTGGCCGGTGTGGTAACATCCACACTTCCCAGAGACTTTCCGGACTTATCCTGACCTAAGGGTGACAAATCACAACTCTTGGACCATGGGGGTTTAAAAGGGGTGCCCTCCTTCTTTTTGGTAAGTTCCGGTCTTGTTTCCGGTTTTGGAGGTTGACAGCTCTCTTCCACTACTCCCCTCATCTGAACAAGTAACTCTTCCATCTGTGAATGGAAAGTAACTAGGATGCTGATGAACTTATCCCCTACTTTACCTTCTTCTTCTAAGACTTTCTCATCAAAGAGCTTGGCCTTGTTCAGTATCTCAACCAGATGCATAATAAACTCTACAATCCAATCAAGCATTTCTTTTGACCGAATAGAGTGTTTCTTCTCTTGCTCACTTTTCTGCTTCTTCTCACTCAACTCCTTCTTTAGGGCAATCACTTCATCCATTAGCCTCGTAATTTTCACCTTTCCGGCCCTTCCCTCAGCGTCCTGAATGAGATTCCGGACCTATTCCTCACATTGACTTACAGGAATGTCTCCTAACAATTTACACACATGTATTATGGTACCTCTTTCTTTCTTGTATCTCTCCCTAACTTGGGTGAGATCTTTGATGACCGTCTTAAGAAGATTGCTTTCCCAGACTGGGTCTCTTTCCTCCCTTTTCTCTCTCTATCTCTCTTCTCTTTCCCTCTATTCTGGTTTTCCCTTGCCGGAATCCCCAGAAGACTCTTCCTTTCTCTCCACATCTTCTCCCTCTGAGTCTGGTTTCATTCCGTGGGCTAGTTTCACTTCCTGAACCTTATATTCATGTCGCTCTTGTACCCTCATACAATCATGTACTTGGTATAAGTGAAAGAGAAATGGAGAAAGACTAGACGGTTTAGTTTTCCCGACTAACCTACAGAATTTCCCTATGTGATCCTACAGCACTAGACCCTAGTCAACTTTCCGGTCTCTTGATAGAGCACCGAAAATCGTATTACCCAAGGTTATGGTTAGTTGGGTGCCTCTATCCGGACTGAGAATGGGAACCAAAAAGTCTAGTATCCTCCTCTCTCGGTCGTTCTTGCACTCGCTCACGGTGTACCCATCCTTAGGGTGAGGAGGGTTCAAGAACTTACCCACTGTATACTTGTCTATCCTTGAAGCGGGTCCTTCTTCTCCCTTAGTAAACCCATAAACTTCCCACCAAACTGTTGGGGTCCACTTGTCCGGAACAGCCCTCATGGTCTTCTTCCACTCATTCGACTGCTGATGCAACACCTCTCGCACCATCACCTCGTCTTTGAAGTTCCATGGTCACTCTAGCAATCCGGTGCAGCCAAGCTGGCTCAAATCTTCTAATAGATCCGCTAAATCCTCCGTATCATCCGGAATCACTGGATTGACGTTCTTCAGTGACACCTTCGTGGTCGCAGCCTCCTCCTTGAACTCACTTCCGATCATAATGACTTTCCTTCCTTCAAACCCTTACAACAGTTTCTCACAGTGCCCACTGAATCTACCACTGAACTGAAACGGAAACTATGTTAGGAAACCCGAAAACTACTACACGCAAGAGGAATAGAAAACACCAACAGTGAAAATCGGAAATGGGCACAGGAACCCTAATTGACCCGACTTAAACTCTTCATTCGGGAATGCCTCCCGTTTCCTCCCGTTTGATCCTCCCGTTCCTATTTATTACTTGTTAATCCGACCGTTCCCTAATTGTCGGGTATTGTTGATGTGTCCTAATTAATTCCAACTGGCTCTTGATAGTCTACTCATAGTCTCTACTTCTAATGATTCCTAGTTCCAGTTCCGAATTAGATTTCCTGGTGTATTCAGTAATTCCGGTTCCGGTTAAAATGCAAGAAAATTAATTTCCTGCTTAACCACTTTATCAATTTATGGTTTCCCTATCTTTCAGTTTCGAATACTATGCTACGTACCCGCTTAAGTCTAAGGAAATCAAAAATTTATAAAGAAAAAATAAGAAATAAATAAGAAATAAACCCTATTATATAGTATCTAAGCTAATATTGACGTTTTGGATCATGACAACATGCAATCCGAGGATACATGAGCCTAGATTTTGTTCTAGAGGAATTTGAACTCGATTCTAGAAAGACAGTGTAAAAAACACCCAGTTCAAGGGATTCACGGTTGACAGTGCACAAGCAAATTGGAATGCTATGAGGACCATCTATGGATCACGAGATAGTAGCGAGGCAATGGAAAACTGTGAAAGAACTTGCCTCTTTCATTGGACACAATCGATGGAAAAGCATACAAAGGCTGACATCCGTAGAGACTTGCAAGATCAGCATCGATTGCTATGCAAGCAATACAAGAACGCCACTTCTCCGGATGAATCTGAATCGGGGTACCTTGCCATTAGAGCGTGGTGGTTGTCATTAGGTGCCACTTGCAAAGAAGAAAAGCATCAATTAGACCTATGGCTGGCATTTTGGCATTTTTGTTATCACCAATGGGGCGACTTTTTGCAACTCGTAAGTTCTCGATTCGTATCACTTTCATTTGAAATATTTCTAAAATCTTGGCCGGCTTAAAACTTGTTCATCTTAAAGTACCTAATATATTATTTCTTCGCTACTTATAGAAAATTTGTGGTTTTATTTATTGTCAATGTGCTCCAATTGATTGGTAATGAGCAATGTATGCATGCATTGGTGCTTTAGAAAAGCGCAATTGTTACCAAATGGGCCTTAGACTAGAAACTCATTATGGACTTCTGGGACTTCATGTTCTGACAATGTCTTTGAAGATGTGGCCAGTAAAGAAGTTATTTCATGTCAATTTCACTAGTTGTTTGTCATTTTTAATGCTTTGAAGATGATTTTTGTTCCAACATCTTATGTCAGTATTTGATATTGATTATTCAAGATCTAAATGAATCAAGCTCGCGGAGATGCCATCTTGCAACCTTGCGGAGACAATACACAATAAATGGCTTTAGCAAACCGGAAATTGAGGAAACGATTTGTACATTGCTACTATAGATGATTTTGTTTAAGCTTTCATGCAAATGGTGAGGTATTATCAATATCTAAAGGAAAATCAAGCTGGAATAGGTCCGAGGAAGGAAGAACTAATGCTCTGTGTTGCACAAAGGTCAGCACAACGAACCTGGAATCCAAAGGCCTTGGCGGAAGCTATTTCAAGCATTCCTGAAGTTGAGGAGTTTGTGAATAGGGAGCCTCAACTTGAGGGTGAGGAAGTCTTCGGGTCTCACAAGCACAAGGCAGAAATGCCACTGGAATGTGAGCAGGATTCTCATAGGCCGGATAAAGTAAATTTTTGCATCCCAACATTCAGACTAGATCCTCAAGAGCGTCAACAAGTGCAACACCTCTGAATTCCATTAGAGAAGACGATTATCCAAGCATGGATGTGGAAATGCAACATGTCATGGCAAATGATCACAATTTGGAACCTCAATGTACTCACCAGTCTATTCACATGTCATGTATCCAAGAGAATAGGTGTAACAAAACCAATGGCATATTGCCAAATTACCAAAAACGTCTGCAAAGGCATGCTTTGCCGACCAAGCAATTACAAGAAAGAAGTGCACTGCCCAAATAGTCCAGAACAACCAACCTACAGTAGCACCAATATATACAGGTATGATGGTGAATTACAAAAAGAATTGTAATGATCGTATGCAATTCTTCTTTTGCAACGACAACATCGAACGTTGCGTGAAGGGATATCAACGGAATTGGGTGTAATCTGTACCACCTGTTCCATCCATTTGGCCCATTCAAATGGGTACTAAACTATCAAAAGCCGAGATTTTATCACTCGAGGCAACCGGATTCGAGCTTCCACAACAACAAGTCATTTCACCGCATAGACTTTTTGGTGGTGAAGCAAGAATCAAATCGATACATGCTTATCTTGTTCCACCTAATCCAGATGTGTATCCAAAAACTCAAGCAAGAAAGGTTATTAGACGGAACCCAAAGGCCCCAACCATCAAGCATCATAAAAACTGTGCTTCATCGTTGACTTTAAATGCATGCATAGAAAGGGTAACCATGGTCCCCCATCCAGGATTTGGTTGCATAATTTCCTTGATATTCAGTGTGAAGCCTCAAACAGAGAAGTATATGCTTACCATTTCGTCATTTCCCGATTGTACTTGCCATAATTTAAAGGAGATGAAATTGAAGTGCTTGGGGAAGCATAGAACCTGGGCAAATTGCAAACATCTGTACTATGTTTTTACGGTCGTCTGCAATCTACAGTGTGCCTCTGATGCCTTTATTCATGTTGCAAGTTTTAGCTTCATTGAAGTGAAGGTAGTCCTTTTCAGTGGAATACTAAGTTATATTGAGTGAAGGTAGTTTCTTTTTTGCTGAATAGGAATACTCTTTGTGTTTACCGTACTCTTGAATGAAGATGTAGTAAGACTACAAGGGCTACTACTTGCATATCATTTGCCTCGCTGGATTTCCATGTGAATGTGTTGTCCTTATAGTTTTTAAGTGCATTACGTTTCTATTTAGGTAATTAAGTGACTTGAACCTCTTATCCATTCCATTTCTATCCTTGCTTGCTTCCACCAAAGTTGTAGAACTCTACACTCAAAATAAGTGTTTGTCTACACAACAAAAGGGAATTCTATCAATGAATGTGCAAACAAGATGGCCTAACCTCTATGCACATCCAAATTTCAAGTGTAATAAGTGTATATCAATTTTATTGTTATAAGGATGTTTAAAATCACCCTTCCATCCACTATAGTCATAGGAAATCCTATTAGCAAGGTCGTTAGCCTATTAGAAGTTATTATTTCTACAAAATAGCTGATGTTGTTTCTATACTTATTTTTATGTTGACACTAGCATCCTTCTTGTATACCCTCAGCCTACACCCTAAAACTCCCTTTCATATCAAGACATCCTCCTATACATGTACCATGGAATTTTTCATCTACCTATCCAAAAGTTTCACCCACTATCTTCTATTGTTTTCATCCACTATCATCCATTTTCTCATCCAATTCATTCCAATCTTTTCATCCACTATCATCCATTTTTTCATCCAATTCATTCCAATCTTTTCATCCATCGTCACCAAAATTTCAATCCACTTTGAGCCATTTTTTTCATCAACTGAAAAACCATTTCCAATCCACTTTTCATTATTTTTTTCCAACACTTGTCATCCAACTATCATCCATTGTTTTCATCCATTGTTTCATCTATTTTTTTCATCCTATTTTTTCTCCCAATTACATCATCCTATTTTTTCATCCTATTTTTCATCCTACTTTTCATCCAATTTTTTCCATTCAATTTTTCATCCGCTTTCTCATGAATTGTCATCCAATATTTTATACTTTTTTGGCTAGTTTATTTTCCTAAATCACAAAATCCTTGCTCATTGCTCACCAATCTCCGCTCCCCGCTCCTTGCTCGCATGCCAACATTCCCTCTAATCATTCGGGTCGTCACTACCAGTTTTCGTGGCTCACTAGGTTCCACCATAGCTACCAACACACTACCACAATTTCGGTGCTATCGACACCAGCGTCCCTTTCTCTCTCTGATGTAGTTTTAACTCACCACTCTTTCACTCACTAAGCGTGGTGCGATGAAACGCGGAGAAAAGAGAAAGAATGAGGGTGGTAGTAGGGTTTAGGTACTGTCGGGGGTTCCAAGTTCACCAATCCAACCTTGTTCCTGTAAGTTCCTTAGCCGGAACTAAGTTGTGGGTCCCACAAATCCAAAACTTTTTGATTTCCAACTACTAATTTTGGGTTGCTTCGTAACCCTAACTACAGCTTTTACTTTCTTACTAAAGTACTATTCTCTAATTCTTGTTTTTGGCTCCTAATTCCCTATGCTTATGCAAAAATTGAAAAACTTTCTCTTATTTTACTCCTATTTTATATATTTTTTTGAATTTTTGGATGTTACATACTTCCACACCTTTGACCTCATCTGGGGATATTGTATTGTTTATTCCTGCCCTTGTTCAACATTTGTTCTTCTTCTATGTTGAGTTATCTTTGGGACAAGGATAAAGTGTGTGTAGATTGTGTTATCTTTTGGTCGAGGATACATTGAGAGACAATTTTGTACACTCTGGTTTCTTTATATCAGAGGTTTCATTCTTGAGTTGCTCCGTCAAAGGCATCCACTGACTATTAGCCTTTTGTCTAGATCGGATGTGTCGCTTTTAAGAATGTCCGACTCAGTTGGAAGGAGCTTTCTATCGTCCTCCTATTCTAGGCCTTACTTTCTGGGCTCCACCACGGACGCGACATTTGGCAGACATTGATTTCCCAAAGGAGACTATAGAAGAAGGTGTGGTGGACAACCCACCTAGTCGAGGGCCATTGAGGACCCTGATTTGCTCGTTGTTGCCGATGAAGAGGAATGCCTCTACTCCAAGTTGATTGCATTCACAATTGCCATCTCTACGAACCCCGAATACCCCGCATAGGAAACTGTATGCAGATGATAAAGGACATGCAATGGATCCTCATCTCGAGAATGTTGTTCCGTTGTCGCCCACAATTGTGTATCACCCTATCCACAACAATGTCTACAATACAAATTCTTCATGAAGGGATTGCTAAAGAAAGGTTCTAGTCAATGCAACTAGTGCACATCAGATCTTACACATTGTACATATTGCCGCCTCCCTCCCTTCTAAAACCATGGGGGGTGAATCTTCTCCAACTATTGTATGTATTTCCTGCCGAACAACTCTTCAAGACTTGCAACATTCAAATTACACACGATCGACTCCAACTACCGATCCATACAAAAGCATTGTGAATAGACCGATACCAAAGGAGCCTCCTCGAGGTTCTAGGTCTCTTTTTCGATACGGAGAGTCCGCAGCTCGAACGGAAACGCAAAAGAGAGGTTAAGGAGTTAATGATGATCGAGATGTTCTGCACATAGCCTCTATATTTCTACACTAACACATTCAATCATTAAAATTACCAAGATAAAAATTACCAAGATAATGTATGTACATGGGTTCTCAAAGGAATTCATGTCCTTCAATGTAAAGAAATCTCTTGTTATAAATGTAACATACATCTTATTCACTCATGTGATATTTTTATATCATCTCTTGTTTGTAACTTCTCAAAAAGTAACAAACATTTATCTTAGAGTCAATTTCAAATGTTTTCCAAAATAAAACATACTTAATATTTTTATTAATAAGTGATAGTTTGCCTATATTTATCTTTGTTTTCAACAACTTATCTTTGAATGGAGGGGCCTTACATTCTCAAAATGACCATTTAGTCTCATTTTATTGAATATGGCCTTAAAGGTACCGTTACTCCATTTGGAGGTTTGCACTTAAAATGTAGTCTCATACCTCATGTATCTACTTGAACCCTTTAACTCTTTAAGGTCCATGAATTCAAAAAGTGGATGGGCCTTATCCATTGAAAAGATTATAACTTTCAAAATATTCATTTTGGGCATGTCTTTTAAACTAAGAAAAGTGAAGTTTAACAAGTTTTGTTTGTATTGCATTTGGAAACTTACAAAAATCTCGAAAAATTGAAATAGTTATTGCAGATTTGCACTTCAAAGCTCTATGTGTTAGAATACAAAATTCCAAATAACATGTAATGGTGCATTTTTCATTCATATTTTGTATTCTTGAAATGTATTTGAAATATAGATTACGAAATTATGATTTTCATTGTACTCTTCGTTTATGGTAAAAATTCAAATAATTTGGATTGATTTTGCTATTTTTACTTATATGTATTCTATATTTGCAACAAAAATGACAACAATTACATTTTGTCACAAAACAAATTAAAGTTTCTCAATGTGAATTTCTGATATGCAATTCAAAGTTCCAAATAATATAGTTTTGTAAGATTTTTGTTCAAATACAATTTAGAAGGTCAAATTCAAATAATACAAGAAGTTCAACCATTTCACAATGAATCAAGTCCTTTAGGGGTTAAATACCTAAGCCTTTTAAAGTATGTTTTTTGTGTGAAAAAAGAGCATAGGCTTGTAGTTATCCCCAATGAAGGAAAGATTTTTTCTTTCAAAACTTGATCGTATAGATGTTTAAACTTTAAAGAGCTTGCTGAAATGCTTAATAGTGTGCATACCAATTTTAAGTGTGAAATTACATAGGAGTTGTGAGATAAAAATAAGAGAAATGTATGCATTGTTTTTTTAGTATCTAAATCCTTCCTAGTCCTCACAAGGACACAATATTTCCCAAATTTGCATATAAAAGTTTGTGGCATGAGAGGTGACATGAACAACCCCAAATGGCCAAATAATGTGAGTACACTAGAAATCTACATCCCATCCACCCGTCGGTGTTGATCTACTCATCCGATCAAACAGATGGCTCAATAAGGCGAACAATTAGCCATTTGCTCCGTTGGGGTCAACCAATTAGGCAGACATCAAGCTCACCCGCAAGGTATAAAAGGGCTGGACACCCCTTCCAACCTCACATTTGCCTTCTCCCTTATGCCTTGTAAAAGAGAGTAGAAAACTTGGTGGTTTATCCTCCATTGGCTCCTTTCTTAGGAATGTAGTGTCTGATTTTAGGGGCCTACCTAATGCCTTTTTTTCAACTGTGATGTACTTGTGAAAGTGTATTTTTTTATGAAATAAAACCAAGATTTCTAATTTAGATTTCATCACAATGCCTAGATCGAAGAAGGCGGCGAAGGAAAAACATGTGGTGCCTAACATTGAGTCGGCCCAAGAAATTCCCTCCTATGCTTGCAAAGCATTCTTCATTGAATACATCGTCAAATTTTATGAGGTGGAAACCACTATGTCCCTCGACAACAAATATGTTGGATATTAAGAGGAGTGCTCCAACAAATTCAAGGTGGATATGACACATAAGCTCACGGATGCTCTAAAAATTTCAGAATGCATTCATCAAATGGAGATGAAAGTTTTCCAACAATTTCATAAGAACGGGGTGTAGGATGCGTAGTGGATTGTGAAGGTGATGTTACAAAATACGGGAGGGAACACTATGCAAGTGATGAAGGCTTTGAATAAGTCATTCTCAAAGTTGACTTATTTGTTCGTCATCGCACTCCTTTTGCTAAAAGATGGAATAAGTGAGGGTCATTGAGTTAGTGGACTACCAATGAAGGAGCTATAGACTGATTGCAACGCGGGCAACAACATCTCATAGCACTTCCAAAACAACAAAGGTAAGTCTACAAGATGACAAAATCCTAAAGGACGGATATGCAACAATTCGGAGGGTCCAAATTGAAGAATGTCATGAGATACCCACATTCTAGGAGTTTGCAACAAAGATATCCTAGACAACATCATATTTCACTTTCTCGAGGATGAGTCCCGTGCTTACATTGGAGTTTGCAATTGGGGAATGGCTACCATATATACTGAAACAATGAAATCCTTGTATACATTCACATCTGCAAGTGACCGGGATGCAACTTTGAGCAAAAGATAATGGGTGGACTCTTCTATTGCATACTTGCATAGAAAAAGATGCAGATGTAGAAATAAAAATCCAAATTTATCACGTAAATTGGAGAAACATGTAATTGGTCAAATAGCTTAGCAAATCAACAAATAATGCATGTCAAAGGCCTACTCAAAGCTGCATCGTGAAAATGAAGGACATACTAGGTTTAGCCAACACGATTTGGCAAGGGTATTTCACCTATATTTGGAGCACTTTTGCAATCTAGTGATTGATGCCCGCGGAAGTTTTTTCCGAAATCATCCAACGATTTACTACTTCATGCAATTGGCCTATTTTGGATGACCACTTCCCCATCATTCATATTAGTATATGAGTGTTTTCCAAATTTCACAAGATGCTTCCTAAGTAGCATCATTGTTTTCAACAATCACTTTTTTTGGATCAATGGAATGGCTAAGATTTGATCACGCAAAGATGATTGTCTTTGTAAACCCTAATTTTGGCCAAAATGGCTTGGACGCTTAGGGGTTAAAACATTGTGTTGGTAGTTGCTGCCTTTCTAAGTACATTGTATGCAAATGTCTATTTGGAACTCAATGTCAATTTGGAACTCAAATACATGAAAAATTCAAAGAGGTTCTATGTGGCAACACCCCATTGGTTGTTAAAAATTTTAGAAGGGGTACAAAAAAGTTTAAGAAAGAAAAATTTCAGATTTTGAAATTACCGAACATGCATTTCAAATCTAGAATATTCAAAAATAGAATACCATGTGTTGTGAGTCAAAAATTGCTAACTATACTAATAGATCGTTGTGTACATTATGATCTCTAAAAACAACCAAGATGTACAAAGGCGGGGTTGTTGTACAAAGGCTTGTGTCATCTTCGGTGTCGGGTATCTCTAAATTCAAGACAATTGCAGTTGGGGTGCCATTGATCATGATGACGTTGTCTTGCTGTGGATGCGATTGAATCGGAACATCATCTGCACTAACAAAGAAACTTGAGTAGATGAACATGGTATAAGAGAAATAAAAATTCAACCTGAAAGCACATAATCATGGGTAGCACCTTCTCGAGCCTTGTTCAAGTTCACTGTAAGTCGTTGGCGGCCCAAATCAGCCAAGCGCAAACCGAGATTCGTATGCTCAAAGAATATCTGAGTCACTTCTTTCATCTCAATGGAATCCGGATTCATCATACACTTCCAAAGAGTTGTTGCCCTAGTGTATTCCATCCCACCTTGACGGACAGGCAAAACCCAAGAAGCCGAGGGAATATACTATCCAGAACGCAACATTGGCAAAAGAGTATCTGGAAGAATACTACCCAATTGCTTTTTCATTTTTTACCTGCAATATGTTGCAGCCTTCTCGATGAGATTGGTATATGTCAAAACAATTATGTTCTTTGCAAACGGTGTTCCATGCTTGATGTACTCTTCAACTCTTCTAGCAACTCCTTCCTCGATTTGTTGAGAAGTGACATTTTTGTGGACACATTCAAAGTGCTCCTCACCTTTGTCTTTAACACAATATCCAAACATTCCAATGTATGTATGGAGTCCAGTATTTTGAAGGGCTTTGGTCAGTATGTGGTGCCCCACCAGGCCATTCCGAGCATCCTCCCAACCAAAATAAAATTTTAAACTTTTGCTCACATTGGCAGTAGAAGAGGTCATGAGGCGGCAAACCATCTGCAAATGCAATCTGGACAGAGCTCCACTCCTTTCAATGGAGCATAAACCAAAGATGCACTCTTTTTGAAGGAACTCTTCAACCTTTGCCAAGAGCTCAATGGAGATGTCAGCACTTCCCACCAAAATGGTAATACTAACATCCATCTCTTTGAGTTCTACAAGAGATCGTTTCATGGGTGGTTTTTTATGAATAGCATTTTTCTAGTCCATTTTTTTCAAAGAAGTTTTCTTCAATGAAATGAACTTCTCAACATGAGCCTTTTCCATTGGATTGGGCTTTTTAGTTTGAGTGATTTCCAATGGATTGGCCAAGTTCTTAGCAGAAGTGAGTGCAGCATTTTCAATAGGTGCTGAAATGCTTGCAACTTGTATGCTAATGCATTCCTTTTGTACTAATGTATTTCCACAAGCTGCTCCTTTGAATGGAGCCATGTAGAAATCCTACTCCCAAACTAAGAAATGATTAGTTCTTCCAAAAAAATGCAATAGGAACCTTACATCAGCCCCCCTGCATGCTACCACTTCAAACCTCTATACACCCCCCTACATTGAACGAATTCACCTACAAAATGAAACCAAACCCCCACGAAAAGAGATTGCAATGCATCTTTTATATTCAACCTCCAACCCCTCCTACATTAAACCAAAACACCCTAGACCTCAAACTCCTACAAACCCCTACATTCAACTCTACATATCTAACATTCAACGTTCATGTTGGCAGTAACTAAAGCAACAATTTTTTTCAAAAACAAGTAATTCAAACTAGACCTCCACCCGAACTCTCACGTAGCCAATGTCTAGGCAGTGAACTCTCATCCATCCAAACTCTCACGCAACCAATGTCCAAGTAATGAACTCTCCTCCACCCAAACGCTCACACATCCAATGTCCAAACAACAAACTCTCACACTAGGCACCCGCACTCTCAACAATGTCGGCAAAGGTGAGCTCAAACTGAGGCAGAAGCTTCCCAATCGCTTGCCCAAGATCTCAACAACTCCGACGAACTCTAACCCAAACTCCACCTCAACTTCCACCAAACCCTATCTGTAACTTCATCGACGGTCCACCTTTTATTCCTATGCGGCACTCCATCGACGGCTGAACCCAACCTGTTATTTTTTTCCAACAACATCAACGATCCTCCTGCAGCGCCATTTGCGGTGGCTTCTAAAATCAAATCAATGGTGTTGGGGGCAGGCTAATTTTTTTAAAATTGCATCAACAGTATTCGTTTATTGGCAACTCGGGGGAGGCATGCACATGGTTGCCTGACTCTTTGGGGTTCATTGTCATTGTGGAAGTTGGTGAAATTCGTTCCAACTCTGGGAAACTTGAAAATTATTTTTGGATTGGGAATCTGCAGGGAACCCCACCCTTACTGGTTGGAGTTCTTTCTCGTCTCTCTCTTTAGAATCCTGACACCTCCCTTTCTTTCTGCGCAGGTTCTGTTTCGCGCCTTCGGAGCGTTGAGTCTACTTCCTTGTTGACACTTCAATTTTTCGTTGTCGTTTGTTGGGTATTCAGCCATAAGAGCACGTGGCGAACGGACAAGGAACTCCTCCACAGCAGGGCGATTCTGATGCTTGGTTCTTTTTCTGGTTCGCGGTGCGCGTAAGGTATTGCGAAAATAGAGCCGCGGATTCTCACAAAACATGGTGTATTATTTTAAGTCTCGGTCCGAGGTCGGAGATTACGTTATTTACATGGGCCTCGACAAGCACGAGAACGAGGACCTCATCAAGTACGGCTTGCCGGAGGATGTCTGGTATGATTTTTAACGCTCTGCGTGTCGAGGTCGTTAATTGTTTTGTGAGAGATGTTCTGAGAATTTAGGGTTTGTAATCTTGCGGGGTTTGCAATCTTGCGGGGGTAATTTCTTGTCTGAATTTTGTCCTTTGCGACTGATTTAGACTCTTGCTGTTGGGAGTTCGTATTTTAGTTGCTTATTGCCTTTTCATGCCGCGTTCTTTAGAAGACGTAGTTTCTTGGAGGAAACCAGTTCCATTGATTTGATATACAGCTTGATACAGTCTATGTTGTTAGGAACCGTGGAACTGAGATTCCGTGGAATTTTCGGTGGTTATCGTTATTGCGGGCCAAATTCATATCGGTCGATTAGATGTGGTCTAATAATATTCGCCTAGTTTCAGCTATTAACTCCCTGCTCTATAAATGCTTGGATCAATTGTCTCTGTCTCATTTGGAAGAGTACTTTGGCACATGGTTAGGGTTAACGGCCATATGCGGCGTGTAATTTATCTTAAGTCATCCCAACTAGTACAGAGCTGCTTTCATCTTATTTTCTATGACCTCCTTTTACTAACATGCATTTAAAAAACTCGATAAATGGCCTTGATATTTTATTTTCGGAATTAAAGGCTGGGCACCTTCTATTGGTAGCAATCAACTACAAAGATTCCTAGGAGGCCTTTAGCATTTGTTTTGGGGTGTTGTTCATCTGTTCGAAAGAGGGACTATCGTGCTCTCCCGGTCAGCCTGGATTTGAAACACCCATGAGGAGCTTTAAGTTGTGAAGGCATTTATCTCTGTTTTCGATCGGTTTTTGATGCACTGCCTTGAGTTAATGTCCGACGAGGAAGTGCAGTTTTCGCAAATAATATTGAGGAGATGCATTAATGCTGCAGGTTCCATGTGGATAAGCTGTCATCTGCTCATGTGTACCTAAGAATGGACAAGAGCCAGACTATAGAGATGATCAGCCCGGAACTTCTTGAGGATTGCGCTCAGCTTGTGAAGGCTAACTCTATCCAAGGTCGGTTGTTAGCCTCAGATTCTGGAGTTATCTATGTATCAGTGAGAACGGCGTTCTCTTTCTTAGTAATATTTCAGAAAATGCTTATACCGGAGCGGGTTTCATTTCTTGTTTAGGTTCGGCCTCATGTAGGTGCTATCTATTGTAGGAAATAAACTCAACAACTTGGATGTTGTGTACACGCCTTGGTATAACCTGAGGAAGACTCAAAGCATGGACGTTGGTCAAGTCGGCTTTCACAATTCTAAGCTGGTAAGAGTTTCCTTGGTTTGACAGATATTTATGTCTCGTATTGATGTGTCAAGGTTTCGTTGTAGTTTAATACTGTCATTGCAGGTACGAACATTTCGGGTTGAGATGCGCAAGAATGAAATTGTGAATCGACTGAACAAGACCAAAACTGAACAGACTCCAGATTTGAAAGGTGAGTTCATCTATTACGAATCATCTGTGTCTGTTAGCTATCCAGATTATTTTATTCTGAACCGAACTGTGAATCTGTCGGATACAGCTGAAAGAGAGGCCTACAACGCTGCAGAGAGAAATGAACGGAAGGCTTATTCTAAAGAGAAGGTGCTCCTCAGTCCTTTTGAACTATTCATACCTGTATCCAGTTTACAGCAAGATATCTTCTTTAAGATATTTTAGATCATTCTTGCTTGTCAAATACATATTCATATCTCCAAATGTATAGTCAACTTCACACTTGTGTTCACCTCGAGAGCCTAGTATAATTGGTGGTGGTTGATAATATGATGCATAATTTTGAGAGAATAGCCACATAAGATGGTTTCTTTCTGTTCTTTATCTGTTCTGTGTATAAATTAGATCGGAGCACTAAGGGCTCTTTAGTCTATATCTATTAGAGCTCTACTGACGAGATTTTATTTAAACCTAGAAACGACGAGAAGAATTAGAACGGCTGGAGAAGGAGAGACAGGCAGAAATACGGAGCTATACAAGACTCATGGTTCCGCAGAAGATGACATCGAACAGAGACATCGCTGCCAAGGGAAAATCTCTAGCCGAGTTGGAAGACGATTTTATGTGACGTCTTTCCATAGTTCACTGAGTTTAATATAATTATCATGTTACAGACTATCCTGTTTCGTTTGCAAATGCCATGTTCTTCTCTGCCAAGCAAATGTAATTGGACCTGATTCTGTCTGCCCGCCCATTCTGTCAAGTAGAATTCTGATGAAGTGATACGACATCAACCTTGGAAGGACGGAGAGTACTGTAAGTGTCCTTTGGATGGTCAAACAGTCATTATTCATAAATGGATGATTTTCATCCAATTTTTAGTGTTCAACTTTATTATCCTTGGAAGGATGTTGAGCTCAAGGATAACTTTCAAGATTATTGTAGAAATGAAGAATGCATCTATTAGTACAAAATTTGGATTGTGATGGGTCTTGTCCATTGAGGGTTAATATATTTATTTTTTGCCAATTTTATAGTTATAATATCATGTGTTTATGATTTGCACCATATAAAATAAAAAGATTCATATGACTTCAGCATATTTTAATGATGTGAACTAATAGCATCCTATTAGGATAAAGCATATCAAAAGTAAAATTATATTTTATAAGCCAATTGTTGTATTGTACAAATATTAAATCACTAAGTGGTTGGAAAACATAATCAACTCTTATAGTATGCTATAAATGTGAGAATATTGTCAAAAGTTTTAGTGATAGTTCTTTAAGAGTCATGACTAACTATATTATTTTTGGCCTAAACTATTTATCAAGAATGATGATTTAATTCACATTATTAGTTAAACCTAATTTAAAAAATTGCTTATGAAATGCATTTTGCTTTCCTAGTTTAGCTTCACAATTTGGCATATAATGCACCTTAGAGATTATCCTCTAATCATTTGGAATTTGGTGAGCTAAGTATTGACAAAATTGTATATAATTTTGTATTGTCTTTTTTTAATTCTTGAGTCTACCTAAGGTTATATTGGTGTTTGACTTTTACATGTGTTTGTGTTTCATTTGGTAGTCACTAGGGTGGAAGATGGTGGCGAATAAAAGGTGAAAAGGTTGGAGGATAAAAAGAGGCAAAGGTAGGGGGAGAAAAACTAGGGAAGAAGTTGGAAGATTCAAAGAACTTTGATGGAAGTGAAGAGAAAGCTAAAGGAAAGAAGAAGAATTTTGAGATTTATAGGGAAGCTAGGAAGGAAGTTGGAAGATTCAGAGAGCTTGGAAGAAGAAGCTAAGGAAGGGGAGAAGAATGTTGGTTTTGTATTGGAGCTATGTAAATCCCTAAAAATTAAAGATCAATTAGGTTGTAGGGAATCCCAATCTGCATTGAAGGACATTCATATACAAGTTTTTTTGCTTACTTTGTATAGTTTATCAATTTCTTGCTTGATGTATTGGTATTCCATTTCTTTGCATTCATTTGTTTGTATCTTTTAATTTATTTTACAAGGTCTTGAGCATGAGTATCAAAGTACTAAAGAAGAGCATCTAACCTTCAATGAAAGCATTATAGTATCATTGTTTTGGACTCTTATTGTGTCATTTCTCTTATTTACTTTGACATCTCTACACAACCAATCTAATTTATATCTTATCTAATGTAAGGCAAAGGAACATTGAAGGCATCATTTTCAACTTTATAAGAAGTATGCTCACACTTTCATTGTCTATGATTTATATTTATCCTTCCACCATTCATTTGTGGTTTGTCAACTTAAAGCATCCACATTCCAAGCGTCACACATGGTCTCAATATCATATAGTGCAGCTAGCCTTAGTAGAATGCCTCATCAAAAGTTCATCAAGGCATGAATTGTCAGTGGACTTTTCAAACAAGGCTCTCCAAGTGCCAACGTCAAAGCCCCTTGCACATTCATAGCATTTTAGAGTTGTAGATATTCTTAAGTATATAGGATCAACTCAGACAAAATTGGATGGCTCCTTGTCATAAAAAAAACAAGGCATAATTAGAGTTCGTAGGATGCGATAGCTAGTAGTGATAGCATTGATGTGAAGGAGCAAGATGACAACCAAACTCAATATATTTGTAGAAGAGTAGATGAAGCAATTTGTATCAAAGCAACAATTCCAAGGCTTGATTCAAAAATAATAAAAATTTAGCTTGAAGAAGAGTATTAGCTTACTTAATCGATTCTAAGTGTGAGTGAGAATTTAATTGTTGCTAATCAACAAAAGGCAAGATTTTATTGTTATAAATTCTAAAACAATTTAGCTCGACATGACTTGAGTAGTAATACTAGTGATTTATTTTAATTTAGATTGATTTGAGCTAAACAAACAAGTTCACCAATTGTTGAACCACGACTACAATGTAGATCAACTTGAGCTAAAATGATCTAGTAGATAGTTCTGTCATTTTTAATGTTTAGCTTGATTTGAGCCAAATATGTTCACAATGAACACTAATAATCAATTTTGCTCAATTTGAACTAAATATATTAAGGTTGACAAGGTGTTCGGATGTGGAAGTCACATTCGGAGATCCAACATCTAGTATCTGCTACCCCCAAGATGTCTCGTTACATTCAGCGTTCCGAAATTTAACGAGGGATGGTAAGTTGAACGCATCTCCAACATCCGTCCAGCCTATTTGCACCGTCCAATCCGATGATCCTTCTAATCTATTAGCTTGTCCGATCCGACCAACTGATCCATCTGCATCGTCTAATTTGACCAACCGATCCGTTGGCCCGTCCGATCTAATGATATGTCCAATCCGATCTGACCAACTGATCCATCCACACCGTCCGATCCGACAATCTGTTTGCACTGTCGTCCCCTATCGTTTGATGCCCCATTTGCTTTGTAAGCCTCACAATATATCATTGAAAAGGTATCGTTGAGAGTTTTCTAATGGTATATCATGCGTCCAATTTGGGCAAAAACTTCAACAATGGGACTTCTCCAAAGATTGGGGTCCACTTAGTCATCCACATCATTGTCCTTTGCCAACCAATCGGACAGCCCTTGTCATCCAACACCTCGTTGGCTTGTCCGTCCACTTTTGTGTGCTTCATAATATATCATTGGAAAGGTATTATCAATAGCTTTCCAATGGTATATCATACATCCGATTAAGACAAAAAATTCAACAATTGGACTTCTCCAAAGATTGGGTGTTGGACATTAGATTAATTCTTGTAATCTTCAACACTCTTAGATTCCTTATCTTTACTTAAAAAGATCAAGATGGTCATTATTTAGTTAGACAAGAGGTTTGCTTGCAATTGTATTGTAAGAGCCTTAGTATGCTTAAATTAGTTTTATATTACTAAAAGTTTGACCATATAGTTTTTCCTCTTTCAATTCAATCGATATTGTAATCTCTAAGGTTTTAGATTACGTAATTTTCTATAAAATCATTTATGCATGCATTATTTCTTATTGTTACCACAATTCTTTAGCTATAAGTTTGTGGCATACATTTATATTTTTATTTATACTAATTTCTTGGGTCTTATTAATTGATATTGATAGCAGTATTGAAATTCTTAAGGGAAGTTAAAAAAACTATTTCTGAAGATGATACCTATTTGTAATCATTTACCCTTCAAGTACCAAGAGAACACAATGAGTCCTTTTCAAATTTTCAATGGCAAATTCTAAACAAATCTCAATATTTTGCAAAGTTAACTAGGATCTTGTAGGATTAAAAAGTTTACATACTTGTTGTATTATCTGATTTTCAAAATTTGAATGTCGAAAATATTAATAAAATTTATTTTGGAAATTTAGTCTAATAGAAAAAGAGAGCAAACATAATGTTTTTCCAATGAAAGAAATAGTAGAGATGGAAAAAATCCATTTCTAAAACATTTTTTAATCTTTACTATACACAAACAAATTGGGTTTGGAGAATTTTTTTTCCAATTTGTATTTTTAGCAAATTTAAAAATAATAGGTACAATGTAGTATGATGAAAAACAAAAAAATATATAAAAATGATTACAAATTTTTTCAAGATGTTCCAAACAATAAACCAATAATACAAATTATTAAATCATAATTGCATGTTTCACATTTGCAAATTACAACAAGATGAATTGAAGATATCATTTTTGTTGTAGAAGTACATTACAAACATACATAAATGAGGTCCACAATTGTCATATATGAGGAGTCATCATATTTGAAGGTCAATCATATTTTTTACTACGTAAGCAAAGTTTCATCTCCAAATATCCGTTTCAAGTTTGAACACTCCACCTAAAAGTTATGGATAAATTTCAAAGAAGGTGTTTGAAAATGTCAAAAAAATGGCTGTCCGCAAGGCCATTTGCTGTCCACTAGCCCGCTAGCCAATTTGGGACTTTGAAGTTTCCATTCTTCTCAATGACAGTTGTGTGTCCATCGTCGGTTGTCCGCCTGTGGATCCACAATAAAATGCAAGAAAAGTGGATTTTCAGCCCTCATTTTAGCATAGTAGAATATCTTTTTTCAAAAAACTTTGGACAAGAAAAACTTTGGAAATTAAGCAAAGTTTCATCTCCAAAGATCCGTTTTAGGTTTGAACACTCTGCTTAAAAGTGATAGACAAATTTCACAGAGGGTGTTTGAAAATGACAAAAAAATGGCCATCTACCATCCAACATCCGATAAGCTGTCCGTCGGAGGCCGTCCACAAGGCCATCCACCGACCCTTGTTGAATAAGATGTCCATTGTTGGGTCCATTTAGAGACGTCCGCCTCGCGATCATTTTTAGTTTCATGTACAAGGTCATTCACAATAACCACCAATTGCATATGTTTTTGAATTCTTGTGTTTAGGAATAATTGCAACTTCTACAACATCTTTTCCATTTTTTTAACTAAATTTCAGACTTAATAATCTTTTTGATATGAAATTAGAGGGCAAATTTCTTGGCCATATGTTAGTTTCACGTACATGGTCATTCAAAGTGACCGCCAATTGCAGAATTCTTGTGTTTAGGAATAATTGCAACTTCCACAACATCTTTTCCATGTTTTCTAAGTGAATTCCATGACTTTACATTTATTTGGATATTAAAATATGAGGGCAAAATTTCTTGCCCATTTGTAAGTTTCAAATACAAGATCATTCAATGTGACCACCAATTGTGTAAGTTTTTCAATTCTTCTATTTAGAAATAATTGCAACTTCCTCAATATTTGTATTATTTTTTTTGAAGTAAATTTTATGACTTTATATATTTTTAGACATTAAAGTACAGGGCTAGTACCTTGCCTTCATTTTTAGTTTCACATACAAGATCGTTCAAAGTGACCACCATTTGCGTATGATTTTGAATACTTGTGTTTAGGGATAATTGCAACTTCTTCAACATCTCTATTATTTTCCATGAAGTGAATTTTATGACTTTTTAGTTTTTCAGACATTAAAGTACATGGCTAGTAATCTGCCTACATTCATAGTTTCACGTACAAGGTCATTCAAAGTGACCACCAATTGCGTATGTTTATCAATTCTTGTGTTTAGGAATAATTGCAAATTCTACAACATCTTTCTCATATTTGTTAAGTGAATTCCATGACTTAATATTTTTCTGCATATGAAATGAGAAGGCAAATTTCTTGGCCATATGTTAGTTTCACATACATGGTTATTCAAAGCGACCACCAATTGTGTATGTTTTAAATTCTTGTGTCTAGGAATAATTGCAACTTCGCCAATATCTTATTTATTTTTCTTGAAGTAAATTTTAAGACTTCTTGTTTTTTAGATATTAAAGTACGGCGCTAGTATGTTGCCTTCATTTTTAGTTTTACTTACATGGTCAATCAAAGTCACCACCAATTGCGTTTGTTTTTGAGTTCTTATGTTTAGGGATAATTGCAACTTCCTCAACATCTGTATTATTTTTGATGAAGTAAATTTTACGACTTTCTAGTTTTTAAGACAGTAAAGTACGTGGCTAATATCTTGCCTTCATTTTTAGTTTCCCGAACAAGGTTGTTCAAAATGACCACCAATTGCATATATTTTTGAATTCTTATGTTTCGCAACTTCCTCATACCAGTATTATTATTTCTGAAGTAAATTATATAACTTTCTAGTATTTTAGATATTAAAGTACGTTGCTAATATCTTGCCTTCATTTTTAGTTTCATGTACAAGGTCATTCAAAGTGACCACCAATTGCGTATGTTTTTGAGTTCTTATGTTTAGGGATAATTGCAGTCTCTTCAACATCTGTATTAATTTTTATGAAGTAAATTTTATGACGTCATAGTTTTTTGGACATTAAAGTACATGGCTGGTAATTTATCTTCATTTTTAGTTTCACGTACAAGGTCATTCAAAGTGACCACCAATTGCGTATGTTTTTGAAATCTTGTATATAGTAATAATTGCAACTTCTACTATATGTGCATTATTTTTCTTGAAGTAAATTTTAAGACTTCATAGATTTTTGGGCATTAAAGTACATGGCTCGTAATTTGCCTTCATATTTAGTTTCTCGTGCAAGGTTGTTCAAAGTGACCACCAATTGCATATGTTTTTGAATTCTTACGTTTCGCAACTTCCTCAATACCTGTATTATTTTTGATGAAGTAAATCTTATAACTTTCTAGTTTTTTAGACAATAAAGTACGTGGCTAATATCTTGCCTTCAGTTTCAGTTTCACATACATGGTCATTCAAAGTGACCACGCACCAATTGCATATGTTTTTCAATTCTTGTGTTTAGGGATAAATGTAACTTCCTCAACATCTGTATTATTTTTGATGAAGTAAAATTTTGAACTTTCTAGTTTTTTAGACATTAAAGTACATGGCTAATATCTTACCTTCATATTTAGTTTCACACATAAGGTCATTCCAAGTGAACACCAATTGCGTATGTTTTTCAATTCTTGTGTTTAGGGGTTATTGCAACTTCCTCAACATTTGTATTATTTTTTATGAAGTAAATTTTATGAATTCATAGTTTTTTGGACATTAAAGTACATGGCTAGTAATTTATCTTCATTTTTAGTTTCATGTACAAGGTCGTTGAAAGTGACCACCAATTGCGTATGTTTTTGAGTTCTTATGTTTAAGAATAATTGCAACTTCCTCAACATCTATATTATTTTTGATAAAGTAAATTTTATGACTTTTTAGTTTTTTAGACATTAAAGTACATGGCCAGTAAATTACCTTCATTTTTAGTTTCACATACAAGGTCGTTCAATGTGACCACCAATTGCGTATGTTTTTGAATTCTTATGTTTAAGAATACTTGCAACTTCCTCAACATCTGTATTATTTTTGATGAAGTAAATTTTATGACTTTATAGTCATCTGGACATTAAAGTAGAAGGCTAGTGTTTTGCCTTCATATTTAGTTTCGCGGACATGGTCATTCAAGGTGACCACCAATTGGGTATGTTTTTCAATTCTTGTGTTTAGGGATAATTGCAACTTCCTCAACATCTGTATTATTTTTGATGAAGTAAATTTTATGACTTTCTAGTTTTTTAGACAGTAAAGTACGTGGCTAATATCTTGCCTTCATTTTTAGTTTCACGTACAAGGTCATTCAAAGTGACCACCAATTGCGTATGTTTTTCAATTCCTGTGTTTAGGGATAAATGTAACTTCTTCAACATCTGTATTATTTTTGATGAAGTAAAATTTTGAACTTTCTAGTTTTCTAGACATTAAAGTACATGGCTAATATCTTACCTTCATATTTAGTTTCACGTACAAGGTCATTCAAAGTGACCACCAATTGTGTATGTTTTTCAATCCTTGTAATTAGAGATAATTGCAACTTCCTCAACATCTCTATTATTTTTGATAATGTAAATTTTATGACTTCATAGTTTTTTGGACATTAAAGTACATGGCAAGAAGTTTATCTTCATTTTTAGTTTCACGTACAAGGTCATTCAAAGTAACCAACAATTGTGTATGTTTTTCAATTCTTGTGTTTAGGGATAATTGCAACTTCCTTAACATTTGTATTGTTTTTAATGAAGTAAAATTTATAACTTCATAGTTATTTGGGCATTAAAGCACATGGCTCGTAATTTGACTTCATATTTAGTTTTCCATACAAGGTCGTTCAAAGTGACTACCAATTGCGTATGTTTTTGAATTCTTATATTTCGCAACTTCTTCAATATCTGTATTATTTTTCTTGAAGTAAATTTTATGACTTTATAGTCATCTAGACATTAAAGTAGAAGGCTAGTGTTTTGCCTTCATATTTAGTTTCGCGGACATGGTCATTCAAGGTGACCACCAATTGGGTATGTTTTTCAATTCTTGTATTTAGAGATAATTACAACTCCCTCAACATCTTTATTATTTTTGATAAAGTAAATTTTATGACTTCATAGTTTTTTAGACATTAAAGTACATGGCTAATATCTTCCCTTCATTTTTAGTTTCACGTACAAGGTCATTCGAAGTGACCACCAATTGCATATGTTTTTCAATTCTTGTGTTTAGGGATAAATGCAACTTCCTCAACATCTGCATTATTTTTAATGAAGTAAAATTTATAACTTCATAGTTTTTTGGGCATTAAAGCACATGGCTTGTAATTTGACTTTATATTTAGTTTCCCGTATAAGGTCGCTCAAAGTGACCACCAATTGCGTATGTTTTTGAGTTCTTATGTTTCGCAACTACCTCAATATTTGTATTATTTTTCTTGAAGTAAATTTTATGACTTTATCGTCATCTGGACATTAAAGTAGAAGGCTAGTGTTTTGCCTTCATATTTAGTTTCACACATAAGGTCATTCCAAGTGAACACCAATTGCGTATGTTTTTCAATTCTTGTGTTTAGGTGTTATTGCAACTTCCTCAACATTTGTATTATTTTTTATGAAGTAAATTTTATGACTTCATAGTTTTTTGGACATTAAAGTACATGGCTAGTAAATTACCTTCATTTTTAGTTTCATGTACAAGGTCATTCAAAGTGACCACCAATTATGTATGTTTTTGAAATCATGTATTTAGGAATAATTGCAACTTCTACTATATCAACATTATTTTTCTTGAAGTAAATTTTATAACTTTCTAGTTTTTTGGACATTAAAGTACGTGGCTAATATCTTGCCTTCATTTTTAGTTTCACGTACAAGGTCATTCAAAGTGTCCACCAATTGCATATGTTTTTGAGTTCTTATGTTTAGGGATAATTGCAACTTCTTCAAAATCTGTATTATTTTTCTCGAAGTAAATTTTATGACTTTATAGTCATCAAGACAATAAAATACAAGGCTAGTAAATTGCCTTCATATTTAGTTTCGCGGACATGGTCATTCAAGGTGACCACCAATTGCACATGTTTTTCAATTCTTGTAATTAGGGATAATTGCAACTTCCTCAACATTCGTATTATTTTTGATGAAGTGAATTTTCTGACTTCATAGTTTTTTGGACATTAAAGTACATCGCTAATATCTTACCTTCATTTTTAGTTTCACATACAAGGTCACTCCAATTGACCATCAATTGTGTATGTTTCTCAATTCTTCTGTTTAGGGATAATTGCAACTTTCTCAACATCTCTATTATTTTTGATGAAGTAAATTTTATGACATTCTAGTTTTTTAGACATTAAAGTACGTGGTTAATATCTTTTATTCATTTTTAGTTTCACGTACAAGGTTGTTCAAAGTGACCACCAATTGCGTATGTTTTCGAATTCTTGTGTTTAGGGATAATTGCAATGTCTTCAACATCTATATTATTTTTGATGAAGTAAATTTTATGAATTCATAGTTTTGTGGAAATTAAAGTACATGGCTAGTAATTTACCTTTATTTTTAGTTTCACGTACAAGGTCATTCAAACTAACCACCAATTGCGTATGTTTTTTAATTCTTGTGTTTAGGGATAATTGCAACCTCCTCAACATCTGTATTGTTTTTTATAAAATAAATTTTATGACTTCATAGTTTTTTGGACATTAAAGTACATGGCTCGTAAATTACCTTCATTTTTAGTTTCACGTACAAGGTCATTCAAAGTGACCACCAATTGCGTATGTTTTTGAATTTTTGTGTTTAGGGATAATTGCATCGTCTTGAACATCTATATTATTTTTGATGAAGTAAATTTTATGAATTCATAGTTTTGTGGAAATTAAAGTACATGGCTAGTAATTTACTTTCATTTTTAGTTTCACGTACAAGGTCATTCAAAGTGACCACCAATTGTGTATGTGTTTCAATTCTTGTGTTTAGGGATAATTGCAACGTCTTCAACATCTATATTATTTTTGATAAAGTAAATTTTATGAATTCATAGTTTTGTGGAAATTAAAGTACATGGCTAGTAATTTACCTTTATTTTTAGTTTCACGTACAAGGTCATTCAAAGTAACCACCAATTGCGTATGTTTTTTAATTCTTGTGTTTAGGGATAATTGCAACCTCCTCAACATCTGTATTGTTTTTTATAAAATAAATTTTATGACTTCATAGTTTTTTGGACATTAAAGTACATGGCTCGTAAATTACCTTCATTTTTAGTTTCACGTACAAGGTCATTCAAAGTGACCACCAATTGCGTATGTTTTTGAATTTTTGTGTTTAGGGATAATTGCATCGTCTTGAACATCTATATTATTTTTGATGAAGTAAATTTTATGAATTCATAGTTTTGTGGAAATTAAAGTACATGGCTAGTAATTTACTTTCATTTTTAGTTTCACGTACAAGGTCATTCAAAGTGACCACCAATTGTGTATGTGTTTCAATTCTTGTGTTTAGGGATAATTGCAACGTCTTCAACATCTATATTATTTTTGATAAAGTAAATTTTATGAATTCATAGTTTTGTGGAAATTAAAGTACATGGCTAGTAATTTACCTTCATTTTTAGTTTCACGTACAAGGTCGTTCAAAGTGACCACCAATTGCGTATGTTTTTTATTTCTTATGTTTAGGAATAATTGCAACTTCCTCAACATTTGTATTATTTTTCATGAATTAAATTTTATGACTTCATAGTTTTCTAGATATTAAAGTACGTGGCTAATATCTTGCCTTCATTTTTAGTTTCACGTACAAGGTCATACAAAGTGACTACCAATTGCGTATGTTTTTGAGATCTTGTATTGAGGAATAATTGCAACTTCTTCTATATCTCCATTATTTTTCTTGAAGTACATTTTATGACTTCATAGTTTTTTAGGCATCAAAGTACCTGGCTCGTAATTTGCCTTCATATTTAGTTTCCCGTACAAGGTCGTTCAAAGTGACCACCAATTGTGTATGTTTTTGAATTCTTATGTTTTGCAACTTGCTCAATATCTGTATTATTATTGTTGAAGTAAATTTTATGACTTTATAGTCTTCTGGACATTAAAGTACAAGGCTAGTATATTCCCTTCATTTTTAGTTTCCCGTTCATGGTCATTGAAGGTGACCACCAATTGCGTATGTTTTTCAATTCTTGTGTTTAGAGATAATTGCAACTTTCTCAACATCTGTATTAGTTTTTATGAAGTAAATTTTATGACTTCATAGTTTTTTGGACATGAAAGTACATGGCTAGTAATTTACCTTCATTTTTAGTTTCACGTAGAAGGTTATTCAAAGTGACCTGCAATTGCGTATGTTTTTGAAATCTTGTATTTAGGAATAATTGAAACTTCTTCTATATCAACATTATTTTTCTTGAAGTAAATTTGATGACTTTATAGTTTTCTTGGCATTAAAGTACATGGCTCGTAATTTGCCTTCATATTTAGTTTCACGTTCAAGGTCGTTCAAAGTGACCACCAATTGTGTATGTTTTTGAGTTCTTATGTTTAGGAATAATTGCAACTTCCTCAACATCTGTATTATTTTTGATGAAGTAAATTTTATGACTTCATAGTTTTTTGGACATTAAAGTACATGGCTAGTAAATTACCTTCATTTTTAGTTTCAAGTAGAAGGTCATTCAAAGTAACCACCAGTTGCGTATGTTTTTCAATTCTTGTGTTTAGGGATAATTGCAAGTTCCTCAACATCTGTATTGTTTTTGATGAAGTAAATTTTATGACTTAATACTTTTTGGGACATTAAAGGTCATGGCTAGTAATTTATCTTCATTTTTAGTTTCGTGTACAAGGTCGTTCAAAGTGACCACCAATTGCGTATGTTTTTGAAATCTTGTATTTAGGAATAATTGCAATTGCTTCTATATCTACATTATTTTTCTTGAAGTAAATTTTATGACTTTATAGTTTTTTGGGCATCAAAGTACATACCTCGTAATTTGCCTTCATATTTAGTTTCCCATACAAGGTTGTTCAAAGTGACCACCAATTGCGTATGTTTTTGAATTCTTATGTTTCGCAACTTCCTCAATATATGTATTATTTTTCTTGAAGTAAATTTTATGACTTTATAGTCTTCTGGACATTAAAGTACAAGGCTCGTAGGTTGCCTTCATTTTTAGTTTCGCATACAAGGTCATTCAAAGTGACCACCAATTGCGTACGTTTTCAAATTTTTGTGTTTAGGAATAATTGTAACTTCCACTATATTTGTATTATTTTTCTTGAAGTAAATTTTATGACTTCATAGCTTTTGGGATATCAAAGTACAGGGCTAGTATCTTGCCTTCATTTTTAGTTTAACGTACAAGGTCATTCAAAGTGACCACCAATTGCGTATGTTTTTTATTTCTTATGTTTAGGAATAATTGCAACTTCCTCAACATTTGTATTATTTTTCATGAATTAAATTTTATGACTTCATAGTTTTCTAGATATTAAAGTACGTGGCTAATATCTTGCCTTCATTTTTAGTTTCACGTACAAGGTCATACAAAGTGACTACCAATTGCGTATGTTTTTGAGATCTTGTATTGAGGAATAATTGCAACTTCTTCTATATCTCCATTATTTTTCTTGAAGTACATTTTATGACTTCATAGTTTTTTAGGCATCAAAGTACCTGGCTCGTAATTTGCCTTCATATTTAGTTTCCCGTACAAGGTCGTTCAAAGTGACCACCAATTGTGTATGTTTTTGAATTCTTATGTTTTGCAACTTGCTCAATATCTGTATTATTATTGTTGAAGTAAATTTTATGACTTTATAGTCTTCTGGACATTAAAGTACAAGGCTAGTATATTCCCTTCATTTTTAGTTTCCCGTTCATGGTCATTGAAGGTGACCACCAATTGCGCATGTTTTTGAGTTATTATGTTTAGGAATAATTGCATCTTCCTCAACATCTGTATTATTTTTGATGAAGTTAATTTTATGACTTTTTAGTTTTTTAGACATATAAGTACGTGGCTAATCTCTTGCCTTCATTTTTAGTTTCACGTACAAGGTCATTCAAACTGACCACGAATTGCGTATGTTTTTCAATTCTTGTGTTTAGAGATAATTGCAACTTTCTCAACATCTGTATTAGTTTTTATGAAGTAAATTTTATGACTTCATAGTTTTTTGGACATGAAAGTACATGGCTAGTAATTTACCTTCATTTTTAGTTTCACGTAGAAGGTTATTCAAAGTGACCTGCAATTGCGTATGTTTTTGAAATCTTGTATTTAGGAATAATTGAAACTTCTTCTATATCAACATTATTTTTCTTGAAGTAAATTTGATGACTTTATAGTTTTCTTGGCATTAAAGTACATGGCTCGTAATTTGCCTTCATATTTAGTTTCACGTTCAAGGTCGTTCAAAGTGACCACCAATTGTGTATGTTTTTGAGTTCTTATGTTTAGGAATAATTGCAACTTCCTCAACATCTGTATTATTTTTGATGAAGTAAATTTTATGACTTCATAGTTTTTTGGACATTAAAGTACATGGCTAGTAAATTACCTTCATTTTTAGTTTCAAGTAGAAGGTCATTCAAAGTAACCACCAGTTGCGTATGTTTTTCAATTCTTGTGTTTAGGGATAATTGCAAGTTCCTCAACATCTGTATTGTTTTTGATGAAGTAAATTTTATGACTTAATACTTTTTGGGACATTAAAGGTCATGGCTAGTAATTTATCTTCATTTTTAGTTTCGTGTACAAGGTCGTTCAAAGTGACCACCAATTGCGTATGTTTTTGAAATCTTGTATTTAGGAATAATTGCAATTGCTTCTATATCTACATTATTTTTCTTGAAGTAAATTTTATGACTTTATAGTTTTTTGGGCATCAAAGTACATACCTCGTAATTTGCCTTCATATTTAGTTTCCCATACAAGGTTGTTCAAAGTGACCACCAATTGCGTATGTTTTTGAATTCTTATGTTTCGCAACTTCCTCAATATATGTATTATTTTTCTTGAAGTAAATTTTATGACTTTATAGTCTTCTGGACATTAAAGTACAAGGCTCGTAGGTTGCCTTCATTTTTAGTTTCGCATACAAGGTCATTCAAAGTGACCACCAATTGCGTACGTTTTCAAATTTTTGTGTTTAGGAATAATTGTAACTTCCACTATATTTGTATTATTTTTCCTGAAGTAAATTTTATGACTTCATAGCTTTTGGGATATCAAAGTACAGGGCTAGTATCTTGCCTTCATTTTTAGTTTAACGTACAAGGTCATTCAAAGTGACCACCAATTGCGTATGTTTTTTATTTCTTATGTTTAGGAATAATTGCAACTTCCTCAACATTTGTATTATTTTTCATGAATTAAATTTTATGACTTCATAGTTTTCTAGATATTAAAGTACGTGGCTAATATCTTGCCTTCATTTTTAGTTTCACGTACAAGGTCATACAAAGTGACTACCAATTGCGTATGTTTTTGAGATCTTGTATTGAGGAATAATTGCAACTTCTTCTATATCTCCATTATTTTTCTTGAAGTACATTTTATGACTTCATAGTTTTTTAGGCATCAAAGTACCTGGCTCGTAATTTGCCTTCATATTTAGTTTCCCGTACAAGGTCGTTCAAAGTGACCACCAATTGTGTATGTTTTTGAATTCTTATGTTTTGCAACTTGCTCAATATCTGTATTATTATTGTTGAAGTAAATTTTATGACTTTATAGTCTTCTGGACATTAAAGTACAAGGCTAGTATATTCCCTTCATTTTTAGTTTCCCGTTCATGGTCATTGAAGGTGACCACCAATTGCGCATGTTTTTGAGTTATTATGTTTAGGAATAATTGCATCTTCCTCAACATCTGTATTATTTTTGATGAAGTTAATTTTATGACTTTTTAGTTTTTTAGACATATAAGTACGTGGCTAATCTCTTGCCTTCATTTTTAGTTTCACGTACAAGGTCATTCAAACTGACCACGAATTGCGTATGTTTTTCAATTCTTGTGTTTAGAGATAATTGCAACTTTCTCAACATCTGTATTAGTTTTTATGAAGTAAATTTTATGACTTCATAGTTTTTTGGACATGAAAGTACATGGCTAGTAATTTACCTTCATTTTTAGTTTCACGTAGAAGGTTATTCAAAGTGACCTGCAATTGCGTATGTTTTTGAAATCTTGTATTTAGGAATAATTGAAACTTCTTCTATATCAACATTATTTTTCTTGAAGTAAATTTGATGACTTTATAGTTTTCTTGGCATTAAAGTACATGGCTCGTAATTTGCCTTCATATTTAGTTTCACGTTCAAGGTCGTTCAAAGTGACCACCAATTGTGTATGTTTTTGAGTTCTTATGTTTAGGAATAATTGCAACTTCCTCAACATCTGTATTATTTTTGATGAAGTAAATTTTATGACTTCATAGTTTTTTGGACATTAAAGTACATGGCTAGTAAATTACCTTCATTTTTAGTTTCAAGTAGAAGGTCATTCAAAGTAACCACCAGTTGCGTATGTTTTTCAATTCTTGTGTTTAGGGATAATTGCAAGTTCCTCAACATCTGTATTGTTTTTGATGAAGTAAATTTTATGACTTAATACTTTTTGGGACATTAAAGGTCATGGCTAGTAATTTATCTTCATTTTTAGTTTCGTGTACAAGGTCGTTCAAAGTGACCACCAATTGCGTATGTTTTTGAAATCTTGTATTTAGGAATAATTGCAATTGCTTCTATATCTACATTATTTTTCTTGAAGTAAATTTTATGACTTTATAGTTTTTTGGGCATCAAAGTACATACCTCGTAATTTGCCTTCATATTTAGTTTCCCATACAAGGTTGTTCAAAGTGACCACCAATTGCGTATGTTTTTGAATTCTTATGTTTCGCAACTTCCTCAATATATGTATTATTTTTCTTGAAGTAAATTTTATGACTTTATAGTCTTCTGGACATTAAAGTACAAGGCTCGTAGGTTGCCTTCATTTTTAGTTTCGCATACAAGGTCATTCAAAGTGACCACCAATTGCGTACGTTTTCAAATTTTTGTGTTTAGGAATAATTGTAACTTCCACTATATTTGTATTATTTTTCTTGAAGTAAATTTTATGACTTCATAGCTTTTGGGATATCAAAGTACAGGGCTAGTATCTTGCCTTCATTTTTAGTTTAACGTACAAGGTCATTCAAAGTGACCACCAATTGCGTATGTTTTTTATTTCTTATGTTTAGGAATAATTGCAACTTCCTCAACATTTGTATTATTTTTCATGAATTAAATTTTATGACTTCATAGTTTTCTAGATATTAAAGTACGTGGCTAATATCTTGCCTTCATTTTTAGTTTCACGTACAAGGTCATACAAAGTGACTACCAATTGCGTATGTTTTTGAGATCTTGTATTGAGGAATAATTGCAACTTCTTCTATATCTCCATTATTTTTCTTGAAGTACATTTTATGACTTCATAGTTTTTTAGGCATCAAAGTACCTGGCTCGTAATTTGCCTTCATATTTAGTTTCCCGTACAAGGTCGTTCAAAGTGACCACCAATTGTGTATGTTTTTGAATTCTTATGTTTTGCAACTTGCTCAATATCTGTATTATTATTGTTGAAGTAAATTTTATGACTTTATAGTCTTCTGGACATTAAAGTACAAGGCTAGTATATTCCCTTCATTTTTAGTTTCCCGTTCATGGTCATTGAAGGTGACCACCAATTGCGCATGTTTTTGAGTTATTATGTTTAGGAATAATTGCATCTTCCTCAACATCTGTATTA
The DNA here is from genome assembly GCA_947034895.1 of Rhytidiadelphus loreus. Lineage (NCBI taxonomy): Eukaryota > Viridiplantae > Streptophyta > Bryopsida > Hypnales > Hylocomiaceae > Rhytidiadelphus > Rhytidiadelphus loreus. Next base: position 65,365,122 of record OX344763.1, on the reverse strand, counting down.
TTTTTGATGAAGTTAATTTTATGACTTTTTAGTTTTTTAGACATATAAGTACGTGGCTAATCTCTTGCCTTCATTTTTAGTTTCACGTACAAGGTCATTCAAACTGACCACGAATTGCGTATGTTTTTCAATTCTTGTGTTTAGAGATAATTGCAACTTTCTCAACATCTGTATTAGTTTTTATGAAGTAAATTTTATGACTTCATAGTTTTTTGGACATGAAAGTACATGGCTAGTAATTTACCTTCATTTTTAGTTTCACGTAGAAGGTTATTCAAAGTGACCTGCAATTGCGTATGTTTTTGAAATCTTGTATTTAGGAATAATTGAAACTTCTTCTATATCAACATTATTTTTCTTGAAGTAAATTTGATGACTTTATAGTTTTCTTGGCATTAAAGTACATGGCTCGTAATTTGCCTTCATATTTAGTTTCACGTTCAAGGTCGTTCAAAGTGACCACCAATTGTGTATGTTTTTGAGTTCTTATGTTTAGGAATAATTGCAACTTCCTCAACATCTGTATTATTTTTGATGAAGTAAATTTTATGACTTCATAGTTTTTTGGACATTAAAGTACATGGCTAGTAAATTACCTTCATTTTTAGTTTCAAGTAGAAGGTCATTCAAAGTAACCACCAGTTGCGTATGTTTTTCAATTCTTGTGTTTAGGGATAATTGCAAGTTCCTCAACATCTGTATTGTTTTTGATGAAGTAAATTTTATGACTTAATACTTTTTGGGACATTAAAGGTCATGGCTAGTAATTTATCTTCATTTTTAGTTTCGTGTACAAGGTCGTTCAAAGTGACCACCAATTGCGTATGTTTTTGAAATCTTGTATTTAGGAATAATTGCAATTGCTTCTATATCTACATTATTTTTCTTGAAGTAAATTTTATGACTTTATAGTTTTTTGGGCATCAAAGTACATACCTCGTAATTTGCCTTCATATTTAGTTTCCCATACAAGGTTGTTCAAAGTGACCACCAATTGCGTATGTTTTTGAATTCTTATGTTTCGCAACTTCCTCAATATATGTATTATTTTTCTTGAAGTAAATTTTATGACTTTATAGTCTTCTGGACATTAAAGTACAAGGCTCGTAGGTTGCCTTCATTTTTAGTTTCGCATACAAGGTCATTCAAAGTGACCACCAATTGCGTACGTTTTCAAATTTTTGTGTTTAGGAATAATTGTAACTTCCACTATATTTGTATTATTTTTCTTGAAGTAAATTTTATGACTTCATAGCTTTTGGGATATCAAAGTACAGGGCTAGTATCTTGCCTTCATTTTTAGTTTAACGTACAAGGTCATTCAAAGTGACCACCAATTGCGTATGTTCTTAAATTCTTGTGTTTAGGGATAATTGTAACTTCCTCAATATCTATATTATTTTGTTTCAAGTAAATTTTATGACTTTATAGTCTTTTGGACATTAAAATACATGGCTAGTATCTTGCCTTCATTTTTAGTTTCACGTATAGGGTCTTTCAAAGTGACCACCAATTGCATATTTTTTTCAAATCTTATTTTTAGGAATAATTGCAACTTCTACAAGATGTTTCTCATTTTTTCTTAAGTGAATTCCATGACTTAGTATTTTTCTTCATATGGAATACGAAGGAAAATTTCTTGGCCATATGTTAGATTCGCATACATGGTCATTCAAAATATCCACCAATTGTGTATGTTTTTTAATTCTTGTGTTTAGGAATAATTGCAAATTTCTCAATATTTGTTTTAATTATTGGGGAGCACTATTTCTCACCCTTTTTATTGCGGCTATTTATTATTCTGGCCCCCTGCTGCCGCAGCCTGCCATCTGCTGGCCCTATTGGCCCCTCTTCCACGTGCTAGTCGCTTTCAATGTTTGGCACATCACATCCACGCACTGTTTTTTCCTACTTGAGAGGGTCTGCCCAAGGAAAACTTAAGTGTTTCGTCTGTTGTGTTCCGACGTGCTCTAGGATAGAAATGGGCTTGACTTATCGCATGCATGGTCATGCGACGCCGCATGCATGGGTATGTCCCATGCCTTGCATGCCTTTGTGTTCCCCTCTAGTGTTTCGTGGTGGCGGTAGGCTTCAGGCCTTCGGCTCTAGGGGTTTATTAAGTTCACAAGAATTAAAGATCAAACAGAAGTGACATTTTCTTCAAGTAAACCATAGTTTCCTACCTAAGAAAGGAAATGACAGAGTGAACCCCCCCAAAAACGACATTTTGAATGTTGAAAAAGGTAAAAAGAAAGAAAAATTAGAACTTCAAACAAAGAAGAAGACATACAATGAAATACCAAAAATAAAAGGAAAATGAACAAATTTTATTGTATGGTTTAGGGGATGAACAATATAAATCTGAAGTAAAAAAATATAGAACTTCATCAAAATTATAAGAAATTTAAACCCATTGAACTCCAAACTCTTTTGGGGAAATGGTTTTAGGGAACACCAACTAGTCCTCGATTATTAGGGGTGCATCCGGTTAGGGAGTGCGAAACACCTCCCTACCCCCAAAAAATGTATAATTGCGTGAAGCACTAAATGTGCTAGATCGCAGGCCTCTAGTAAAAGGCTAATGTGCTAGATCCATATGATCTAGCACTTTAATAAAATGAAAAATAGTGGAAGGCTTTCTATGTAACATACATAGGGGCTAGTGAAAGGGGTTCCGTATTAGATCCCTATGGCCTAGCATTTCAAAAAAATGTGAGAAAAATGGTGAAGTGCTAAATGTGCTAGATCCATAGGATGTAGCATGTAAAAACAAATTAAAAATAGTGAAACATCAAACTTCAACTACATCCATGTTCTCTAGCACTTTTAAAAAAAAATGAGTGAAATGGTAAATGTGCTACATCCATTCCATTTAGCACTTAAAAAAATGAAAAAGATTGAAAGGCTTTCTGTGTTACATCCACATGGTCTAGCACTTTAAAAAAATGAAAAATAGTGAATAGCCTTCCATGTTAGATCCATTGGGTCTAGCAGTTAGAAAACTAAAAAAAAGTGAAAGGCTTTCCGTGTTAGATCCATATGATGTAGCACTAAAAAAAATGAAAAATAGTGAAATGCTAAATGGGCTACATCCATGTGGTGTAGCATGCAAAAAAAATTTATAATAGTGAAAGGCCTTTTGTATTAGATGAATATGATCTAACACTTAAAATAAAAGGAAAATTAGTGAATGCCTTTGTGTGCTACATCCATATGGTCTAGCATGGAAAAAAAATTTATATAATGGCTTTGGGTGCCTTTTTCCCCTCTACGCGTAGTGATTTGCATCACCTTCAGCGCTTCTGTAGCCTTTTTCCAAAGTTTTGTGTCTGGCCCCAGAGTTTAGGGTGGCATATCGGTTTAGGACAATCTATTGTGGGGGATGGCGACGAGTGGCCGTGGCAACAATTGAATTCAGATTTACTGTAGTTCCAGGGTCATGTGTTTTGAGTTCGTCCACTTCAATTCACAGGACTCTGAAGTCCTGCTATAGTCGCTGAACGTGCAGGAGTTCCGGTGGAAGCTGAGCGACGTCGGAGCTTCAGCATGGGTAAAGCAGTTTAGTCGTCTGAAGCTCATGGAGCGTAAGGCCTCAGCTCACCAACTGCATTTAAAGTGCGCCTCTCAACGTAGCTAAATTAGAGCATATACGCGCAATTTCAATGTTGTTGGCTTGCATTTTAGGGTTTCTAGGGTTCGTGAGCACTTACGGTTGTGTAATCGTGGGATGATTGTGCACAGAAACACGAAGGCATTGCACGCCGGAATCGGGGACGCAAAAGTTGAGGTGATTGGAATCCTGGCCACTATTTTGTAAGACGAGTATACATTTTGCTTTCGGGAAGTTCTATTAAGGAGGATTTAGCATAATGCCAAACATTCGCGAGGGACGAATTAGGGAGGAGGAAGAGGAAGAAGACTTCGAGTCCAAAATGGGGGACAAAGCCGCATCAGAGGATACTGACGATGATTTCCAAGTGAGATTCAGGGTTTCAGTATTCCGCATGGATTATGTCAATCTTCACTGTCGACTCAAACTTTAGTGGTAATAGAAGTTGTCCTTCATGTAGGAGTCCATTGCACCAACAAAGAAAACTCGTGCACCCAACTTGGACCCGATAAAGGACGGCTTTGAGGAGGTCGGGTTTTTCAGAGTTGTAAAAATCAACAAACAAAAATGGAAGGTGAACTACGGCAGCGAGGAGGTTTACCGGGATCTCATTCAAGAGTGGTCGACGGAGACAGTTATCAATATCTCGAGGGAAAACAACCCGAAGCATAAATACTTTAAGTGCGTGCATTGCGGGGAGTCAACCTTCAAGGGTAAGGTACGTCTAAACAAACACTGCTAGGAATCCCAGTGTCTTGCTTTGAAGGACCACCGTAGAAAGCCGCAGCAACTCCTTCCCTATCTAGACCAGGGCAGCGGACAAGACAAGTCTTCAGAGATGATCCGAAAAGGGAAGGAGACAAAAGTTATAGATCAGACTGTTGGAAGGACTACAATGAGGCCACGAACAAAGGTGGCTAGTGGGAAGACAAAAATGGACCCCATGAGTCGGGGAGGGGAGGACAATAGCGCAGACAAAGGGCAAGGTACGCAAACAAGGGCTAGGAGTCAGGGAGGGGAAGACACTAGCCCAACCACAGGGCAAGTTGCGCCAACAAGGGCCAGGAGCGCGCGGACAACAATGGAAGGTGTGAAATCGTCTAGCCGTGCACCAACGCCAAATAGTGAAACACAACAGCCTAAATAGAACACCGATGTTGAAGTAAACCAAGCTACAACCGTGGTGCAGACCCTTAGTGACAGTGCGGGAATAGGGGCCTGCACTACGAGGCGCATAGGCGGACCAATTACAGTCGTTGTCTTCGCGAGGGGAGGAGACTCGGATCAAGAATGGAAGACTTAGACTCTCCAAACGAGTGCTACATCAAAGAAAGTGCCCAAGGGTTGTTTAGTTTGTATTTGATCAAGCTCAGATTAGGACAAAGCCAACTCCAAGGTGAAAAAAAGGAAGACACAATATTTAGTGGGTGTAGGAGGACACATTGACTCTGCATGGCTGCCAGACCCAATGGATGTCTATCCGATGCTCGGTGACGCTGCAAACGACGTGTACGGAGGTGCGGATACAATGGCGCGCTTGAGCCTGGTTGGAGAGGACGCCTTTGACGATTCCAACTCGTATGAGTTCAAAACGACACCGAGAAATGTCAGCACCTGTAGTGAAGGGTCTATTTGCTGCAGGTGTAGGTGATGAAACACAACAGACAGTAACGGATGGACCGATAAAGGTAAGGGCAGGCACCCCAAGTGCAGAAGTTGACCGAAAGACACTTCAAACACCAGACAACGCCTCAATTGCAACGCGACATGACGAGGCGGAGGATGAAACAAGTGAAGTGGCCTTCGCTGCACTGGAAACCCGACAAATTTCCTCAAATGCAGCCCGTAGGAAAATAGCAGGAACCGAAACGGGAGAATTAGCAGGAACGGCCGCACAAACACATCAGAACACCCTACCTACAGTGCGCAAGGACGTGCTTGTCGCCGAAAAGCCAGAAGAGGACTTGGCCGCAGATCAAACACAACAGATGTGCGTGGTGGCAGCGCGCAAGGTAGGCGACGGAACAAGCGGGAGAGAAGTTTCAGATGCCGCGCGAGGAACACAACATTTAGTGGGAGAAACTACAGCATAGGTGGGACAATCACAATTATAGGGAGACGCGTAAAGGCCGTTCCTGGATCGCAGTAGAACACTACAGTAACAAATGCCAAACTCCAGATGCGCACAAGAATGGACCAAGTGGTTCTAGGAAGCAAAGAGGGGGAAGACGAAGACAAAACGGAGTTGCAAGAACAACAAGCTGGAACCCCAGTGCAGCCGCAAAGTCCCATTCAGGCAAGAACACAGGGAACTCAGAATCGTTCCGTAGAACACTACCCCAATTTGCGAGTGGACGAACAAGAAGCGCCAAAGAAGCGCTCGCAGCGACAGAGTCAGACTAAAGCCATTTAGCAACAAGAGACACTGCCGTACAGTTCAAAGTGCAAAAGCGACTCCAAACTCAGGCGATACTGGATGAGTGGTGGAGAGTCACCGTTTTTCATTGTTTCGGGTGCGGACAATGAGATTCGGGATGTTGGACGTTTTGAACGGCTCCGACTAGATGAGGAGGACGTGCGGACGAAGGCCAGATTAGAGGCGGATATGGGGGCTGCGAAGTACCCGAAGGCTACTAAACCGCCTTCTGTTACAGTTCTCACATTGTTTCATCTGTTTCAGGCAAGGCCAGAACTTCTCGGCTGGGACTTCGAAGCGCAAACGGCGGAGGAGTTCAAGTGTCCTTTTGCAAAAACATGGGACTCCAAGACTTTCCAAACTCAAACGAAGGCCGCGTCCACGTGGTGGACTTGTGAGGCCAAGGTCAATGCTCCTCTCAGCATTTGGGTCAGAGTTTTGTTTAAATTTGAGGTCGCTCAGTTGAGGGAAGTGTTTGGTGTTCACTACATAGTTTTGGTGGTGACAAAAGTAGAATATAGGGTTCACTTAAAGTCGGCGTTGTACGCAGGAGGAGGACTATCCTACTATGAGCAAGCACATTGAACGCGCCTTAGTGGGAATTTGCCATAGCATCAAGTACGGAAAGACTTTGTCAGAAATTGAACTACTCGCAGTGTATTTGGAGTATCTCCAAAACTGCAGGAATCATGAAGATCAAGAGAAGAAGTTGCAGGCGGAGAAGGACCGACTGGTCGAGGACGCTATGCATAAGTTCAGGTGCGACACTGTGTTTTTGTACAAATCCTACACATGGGACTGGTGCCCAATCTGGTGGGTTGTGTCGTAGGCTAATGTCTTCCGCAAGCTTCCACCTGTGCCTTGGCGTCATGACGATAAGTTTGTCATGGAAGAATAGCCTTCACGCCGATCATGTGTGCCAATGTTTTAGTGTTTCTTGTACGTGTTTCATTTTTTGGTCCTTAATTGGATGCCACTTGGTTGCAGACCAAGAGGCCAACGAGGTTAGGCGAATACTCCTAGCAAGTCGAGTGACGCGAAGGGAGCCGGTACACATTATGCGGGTTTTGCGATTGGCATTCAACAATAGCTTCGGCCGCTTTTGACCCCTCACCTGCCCATTTCATGGTATCACAAGGTCGTTGGTACGGGCCTTGTTTCGGAGAAACGATGATGTCCTTCGAGCCTAGTGGATGTATGTGCCTGAGGCGCAGTTTCATTTCTGCGGACTATCGGAGTGGGACCCCGAAGCGGTGCATAACGAGGTAATGCTAGACGCCCAACTATTGTTGGATGGCCTAGAAGATAGCGTGCTGGAGGACATAATGGAGTGGGTGGAGAACATCCGACTTCGTGCGCTGCAGGACCTCGCTTTGCATCATCTTGTTGTGTTCCGAACTTCTTAGAGGACTACGGAGCTGGCAGAGTGGGGTGAGTAGGCGCAAGTGTGGAGTCGGTGCCTATAGAAGCGATTGACCTTAGGTGGTGTCTATCCCAGAAAATGCCAAAAATTCTGGGCAAGGGCTGATGATCAGACGCCAAATCGTAGGCCTCATACTTGATATGGACGCCACTCTACAAGAAGACGATCAAGACGCATGGATGTTACAGGTGGGGAACGTGGAACATTGTGACGATGCAAAGTTGGTTGCAACAGATGTTGGTGAGGCATCGAAGGCTGACTTGACTACGGTCGTTGTGGTCACTGGTACAGATGAGCAGAACCGGGTCGACATTTGTGAGAAACGAGTGGAGAGCGCTAAAGACGGAACTGTCAACTGTGGTAGATGTTTCACAGCGGGGTGACAAAGACATCACGATTTTACAGCTCCGTAGAAGTGTCGCGGTGGATGACATCCAAACACAGGACCTGGACATCCGCTTGCTTCCTGAGAGTTCGCCAGAGTCACTACCAGTAGTACTGATTCAGAAAAACGTCACGAAAGACAGGGGCAAGGATCAATCGATCGAGGATAGTAGATCACTGGGTAGGGAAGTTTTGCATCTACATGCACAAAACTTAAATCCCCCCCAAGGTGACAAAGAAGTTCATTGATCTAACGTGCTCGTCAACGTAATCACGCTCATGCGTTCCCCCACTTGTGCAGATGTTCATTCGGTAGTCATTGAAGAAGTCACTGACGGACCGCCTCAGCACAGCCCGAAGGACTCTTGTGACACGCTCTCAGCGTTTCCGGAAATGCAGGTGGGTGCGGTCACAAGTGACGTTCTCAGTGTTCCGAGTGTAGACAAATTGTCGCTAGTCACCATTGTATCCGAGTATGCGACGAGCAATAGTCCTTTCACTCACGTCGGCGATGTGACGTTCCCACCACTGATGATGACCGATGTACAAGTGAAAAATTGGTTGAAGCTTTCTATTCCAAAGGCCTACGATAAGCTGAAAATTGATGGTCTGATTGCGGAAATTCCCAAGTACATTACGGAACACTTCACAACCACTTCGTTTGGATTCCCTTCATGGTCTCGTGAATGGAGATGTTTGTTCGAGAAGTTTTGGTGACTTTCTCAATTACTGTTTTAGGAAGGGCACAGGGTTTGCAGCCAATGAGAGCATCACGTTTTACAGTAACGAATGGGATGGCATCCCAATACCAGTGATTGCGCTACAAGACTTGAGGCGCACCTCGTGCTACATTGGGCAGAACCTGTTGGAGCTCCTCAGCCGGCGGCTCTAGTACAACCTGTCCGACGCGGCTCGCAAGAAGATATACGTCGGGTCTTCTTTGATGCAGGGCCCTTTCCAAAAAGTATAAGATGTAGGAACCGAGGAAGCTCTGCTGAAATGGGGCCGCAAATTTTTAGTACCCAGAAAGGTGTACACTGAGTGTGTAGAGGACATGGAGGTGCTCGTCCCGTACGTCAACGCAAAACATTGGTCCTTTTTTTATTCTCACACGGTCGAACATCATTCACCTAAACAGTGTAGGTTCCCATAAAGAGCAAAAGGACCGCAAATTTATCAGCCATGTATAAGTAGTGTGGGAGATGGTGCATGAGCCGCGCATTAAGGTCCTAGAGGAGTGGCAGTGATTGTCGTGCTTCCGCTAGCCTACGAATTACAAGTGCGGGTTTTGTGTTTTGCGCCACATGGAGACGTACCTCTGTATTTTCCATGGGGATGAAGCCATAGTTGATGATACAGCGGCGTGGTCTAAGTTCAGGGTCCAAGCGCTAAAAATAGACACCAGGACAATGATGCAAAAGGCTGTTTTGTGGGCAATGTCGTAGGAGTTGGAGAAGGGACCAGTTTTGACTGAGTGTGCGACGTCGTTCATCGCTTCGTGAGAAGGGTGCGAGCGAGTCTCCAGCTACATCCACATGTTAGTTCTCCGGTTTAGGGTCATGTGTATTTTTGCTTAATGTATATGTCTTTGTACGACATTCCACCAAAGTAAAGGAACTCTTCCTTTATACAGATATCAAATTCTTGGGTACACAAAGACGGAAGGCCTCATTGTCCTTAGGCTGTCCAGTGTTGGAAGTATTTTGTCATACGGCATGTATAACAGTGTTTCACCTTCACTCCCGATACTGTTTCAGAGACCCGGCACTTCTATTGTTTCATTTATTTACTTCAGGCTCAATGGGCAAAGGCAATTCAAGGAGGGGTTTACGCCTCCTTCCCAATGTGGAATCTGACACTTCTTTAGCTGCCATTATTATGAACCTTCGTTGAGGCTATCTGTCGGAATCCGTAATAGCTTAGTACGGACCTTAATAGACTAAGAAAAATTAAAATAGATCAAATTTGAAAAAAATTAGTTTAGGCATAGACTAGCGGAAACAAATAAATACTTAGAATTAGTTTAGACTTCGATCCGGAACTACTACGGAAGCATGACGGAACTTGACATCCGGGTGGACGGATTCAGGAGCCGGAACGCAGGAATCCGGAACGCAGGAATCCGGAACGTAGTCATTAAATTCAGTAGCTTGCGGCGGTAGACTAGGGATACGTTACGGCGTTCCGTAGCCTGCGTTCCCGTTACAGTGAACGTTGGGCGCAGGAATTCTATATAAACCTAGCTCCTCCTCATTTCTCGCCCTCTTTAAGTTGCTCTGCATTTGGTTGATAGTGAGAGAAAGTGTGGTGAGTTAGGGTTACGGCGATAGGAGAGGTGAGACGGATGGCAGGGGTTAGTACTTGGTATATAGTACCGGCCCGGAAGATTAGTCCGGTATATCCGGAAGATCAGCTGCACTTGCGGCAGTTAGAGGACGACTTGATCGTCTTAGGGTGTGCAGGTCTGCTGAAGAAACCCTGGAACATCTAGAGTGACCAGGTGCTCCGGGAGTTGGCGGCAAGTGCTTCGAACCAGTACGACCAGACCGTACGTGGGCATCCAGACCAGTGGACGGAGGAGTTGTGGGCGGAGGTGTACGGGTTCTCGCAAACTGAAAGCGGATTCGCTGCCCGGACGAACCAGTACCACTAGCATAAATTCGTGAACCCACCACACGCGAAGGAGGGCTACGCGATCAAGGACTGCCGGGACGAGAGGCATAGGCGACTGCTGCGGTTCCTGCTTTCGATTCTGTACCCGGACAAGAGTTCCCGGGTTACGGTAACGATGGCCAACACGATCTTTGGGGCGTTTCAGGACCGGGTCGTGAACTGGGGCCGGATCGTGGTGAGCGTAGTGGGGCGCTGCACCGGAAACTTGGCGAAGAACAAGCCTAACCCGCTGAGTACGTACCTCCTTCACCTATACCAGCACCGGGAACTGTTGACGGAAGACGAGGCAACGGATTATGAGACCGGGCTCATCATGCTCCAGTGCAACTGCTCTGATGATGAGGAGCAGGAGACGCAGGAGTCTGAGGACGAGGAGGAGGAAGCCAAGCCGGAAGTCAAGTCGGAAGTCAAGGAAGAGAAGCCGGATCCGGAACCAAAGCAGATACAGAGGGAGAAGGAGGAACGGGAGTAGGCATCGGGAAGCAAAAGATGGAAGTCTACGATTCCGGCAGCTAGAGGTAAATTTCCGGGTCCCTTTCTCACCCAGGATAAACAGAAGTGGGAAGGACTACGCTTCTTCGAGTGTGGAGAAGAGTGGATCCGGACTGCGAAGGATTACCACGACAGGCTTACGGAGATCGTACTCCGGTCCGCGGAAGTCGTGAACTGCGAACCGGAAAATCTTCTGGACGCGCTGAAGGCATTACCGGACGAGTCGGAATGGAACAAGATGAGGACGGAAATCCGGAACTTGAAGACGGAACGGGACGAGCTCAAGGGGAAGCTGACCTGGACGGAAGGAGAGCTGCACTAGTCTCAAGGGGCGACGCAGAAGGCATACCAAGCGTTTCAGACCTTCTAGAAATGGATGGTGAGTCCGGCGGACCTCTATCACAAGGCGGCCCTTTACGATGAGATGCAGAAGACGTCCGCGGCCCTCACCAACACGAAGATAGTCCGAGTAATGGTGGAGATGTCGAGCAGAATGGAGGCATCATTGAAGGAGTTCCGGTCCATGATGGCGGATATGGATCCGAACAAGCCTCTCGACTTCGGGGGATTTCCGGATGTACCGAATGTCATCACAACTCCGGCTTCGCAACCTCCCATCTCACCCATCAAACGGACAGGTCAATTTGGGTCACTGATCAACATCGTCACTCAAGGGGGGTACTCTTTCGGATTTCTGGGTCAGGATATGCCGGTCCGGAGCAGTTTGGATGCCCGGATCGAGCTTGTCCAGAATCCGGCACGTACGCATCCGGAGCAGTTCGAGGATATCGAACCACCTCCACCGGTCCCTATGCCTACACCAGATCCCATTGAGATATCGGAGGAGGTAGAAGTGGAGGAGGATCCGAAGTCATTGGAGGAAGCGGACCGGTCTTTAGTCCATACGGACGAGACGGATTCTGACAATTCCCCTGTCCGGAAGACGTCGATCATCATCCGGGCATCCCTCCGTACACCCCAAGGCAAGACCAGCACCCAGGGACAGTTAGGATTTGACGGTAGTTCGAAGAAACAGCGGAAGGGAAAATAGTTAGTTTGACTGATAGTTTTTCAGTTATCTTTTAGTTAGACTAGGAGTTTCGGATCTCAGTCAGAACCCGAATTCCGGATTTTCAGGGGTAAGCTTTAGTTAAACTTATCCGCCCGGACTTTTAGGGCAGTTTAGAATGGTGTTTAGTGGCACTTTCCGCGGGTTTTACAGCATGTTGTTTTGCTTATAAAAGGAAGGGACCGCTTGTGGTCCTTCATTCCTTTTCTTGCTATTCCTTATTTTGAGCAGTAAATATATGTTTGCATTTTTATTGTCTTTTTATTCATTGCCTTAGTTTTCTTTGTGGGTCCTTGGTTTCCTTTTCCTTGGGAGTTTTAAGGTTGCTTGGGCGCTTGCTTGAAGGTTGTGGCTAAAGAGTAGAGAGGTGGTAAGGAGGAGTCCGGATTCAGGGTTTCCCGGGTCTGTGAACTGTGTGTTGTCCAGGGAAGCGGTTTTAGCGTGTGTAGGAAGTTGTGCAGAGTCCGACGTTGGTGGTGTGGGTGCGAGTCCAGAAGGCCAGGGAGGGTTCCGTGCGGAGATAAGCAACCGTCTGTGGAAAAAACCCGCTCACCCGGAAAGTTCCGTCAGTTTGCAAAACACAAGTTGGAGTGCTAGTACCGGACCCCGTCTCAGTTTCCGGGTAAGTCTTGTATTTGTCGTTGTAGCAAGGGGTGTCGGGTTGTATTCTGAGTGACCTGCTTCTGGAGAAATCCGAAGTTGTGAGGGTCAGCCAGTTTGTTCCTTGTTTGTGACGGAAAGATCTTTGGGTACATGTCATTAGGAAGTTAGAATTTGTTAGATACAAGGAGTGGCGTTGTCCTTACCCCTCTGAAAATGTCAGTGAGGACCCTCTGAAGGTAAAACAGAGGTATCAAAAATCGTGTGTTGAGTTACGGATCTGGTGTTTGTGATAATCCGGATCCAGTAGAGAGTCCGGATAGAGATAGAATCCGGGTGGGGAGTGAAATTTGAAGTAGTTACAATAAACCGGATTAGACGGAATTTAGAACACCCTCTGGGGTTCTTTGGGACGATATTCCGTTGTCATCTTGCCACGTTGTTGTGGTTAAGAGCGCTTACTACAATATTACGCGTATGACACTATCATGTCGTAATCATGACATCATCATTAGCCATACCATAGTAGGACTTCATCCATGTAATACTCAAGATACATTCTTGAAAATATAGAATACATGCAGTCGTGTTAGAAGTAATGGCCACATAGCTCACAAACATGACAAGCTGTACTCTACGCGAACGAAAGAAGCTGGATATGTTTTTTAATTGTGCGGCCATCTCCATGTACAGACGATGTAGAGGTTCGAGGGCAAATCATGGGCATTTGACTTGGCGGCATGAGAGAAAAACGTATAGCCTTGTCGCGTAGTGTTTTTGGCAATCCAGCAGGCCTCCATGGCATTAACGCCAATCACAGCGTGACACGCAGCCTTTGCAAACATGTGCGCTTCTGCTTCAAGACTATGCCTCCCAACTTCTGGTAATGGTTTTGTCCGATGCGGTTGCCGCAGTTGTGGTTTAGGATTCCAAACGCACTCAAGCGAACTTCAGACTATTCTTGTCGAAAGACCTTGTAATCATTTGACTTGCGACGTTTTGTGAGTAGAGGATTTATTGGAGCGGCTTGCTATGTGGTGGGAGGGTTAACGAAGTTGGCTTCCATTTGCTGCGGATTATCCAACGTACCTGCGTTTCATTCTAGCAAATCCATCTCCTTCTCATTTTCTGGCAATTTCCTTACTTCGGTTCTCTTGGGGGGAGGCCCCGCCAATGTTTAGGGTCCTGAGCCAAGCGGGCACGTACAATCTCCGAGCGACTGGTTCGCATTCAAAAGGAGACGCAATGTTTTTTTCATTTTTTAAGAACTGTAGCTTGAATTGAACGCGTCCAATGTAGGACGCTGTGAACTTAAAATTCTGCGTGCAGACTTACCTTACTTAACCAAGTGTATTGGACCCAAGGTCCTGTTTATTTTGACATCTGCTATGACACGCACATGTTTTATGGGACATCAAAAGTGACATGAAATTAAAAAATTTGGGACATCAAATTAAATGAGTAGACTTTTTCTGAGATGCTTTTTTATACATCAAATTCAACACTCTAAAGACAATACAACATACAAAGTAGACAATATATAATACAACATATACAATACTCCATATATAGTACAACATACATCATACAAAATACACCATACATTGCATAATATACATAATACATCATACATATTACACCATACACTGAAAAATACACCATACATTGTAATACACCACATTTATCAATAAAATTGAATGGCTTTAGAAGCCTTTTATTTTCATTTTTCACACTAGAAGATAAGCTATTTATACTAGTAGGGTGGTAGTAGGGGAGACAAACCTTATGGGATATAGGAAACTTAGGATCTTTAACCCGTCGCCAGATTTTACATAGTTTTTAGTCCAATTCAAAGTGCTGTAACTTTTGCATTCAATGTTTGAATTCAATAAAACTTGTTGGAAAATTTGCGCTCTCTCTTCTAGTTTGTGTGGTAAAAATTTCAGATCAATCCAAGATGTACTGATTTTTTGGAAGCCAATCAAAGTTCACAGATTCAATTTGAGTTCACCAAACTACATTGGATGGCTGCAACTTCAAGGGCTTGTATCTCCTTCATCTAATGTTTGTTTTCAAAAAAAATTGTTGGGTTTACCTTCTCTTTAAGTCTAGTTATTATGGTAAAGTTTTTGTATCAGTCTAAGTTGTTTTGAATGTTTGGAAACAATTCAAAGTTCAAAATCTTGACATTTTTGGATTACAATGAACTTCGGCAGCTTCTTTCTTCTTCATACAATATCAATTTTCAATAAACTTTTTTTTTAAGTTGCGCATATTAGTCTAGTTTGTGTGCTTAAAATTTCATAGTAATCCAAGAAGGTATGAGTGATTGAGAAGCATTCTAGTAGAAGGAGGTTCAGCCTTTAATGTGATTTCTGCAACTTTTCTTGCTATTTTTTGACATTTCAAAGCCATTTTGTAGATATAATGAGTCAATTGAATGCTAGTTTTAAATCACTTCATAGTTGAAAGATTTTTCATTTGACTAGGTTTAGAAATCGAATTTCACCTCCAAATGTGATGTTGAGAAAATTTCAACATCCTTTTTCAACACTAAATCATTACAATCTTGCAATCTATGTCAGTGGTCAAATGACTCCAAATTTGATTCATGCCATCTACAATACATACACTGCAAGATTGTACGGTTGAGATCTTTATAACTTATAGACATTTAGATCTATAACACTTCAAAAGCAATAATGTTTTGAACCCAAAAATTCCTTGGGCTTTGAAGGGTTAATGTACTTGTACTTAACAATTATTTAATGAGTGAAAAAGAAGTGTTTTTATTTATTTATTTATTTATTTTAAATGGTAGACTTTTAACTCAATTCTTCTACTTAAAGAATTAAAATGAAGCCGCGCCCAAACACTAGCAGACCCTTTTTTTAACCGATGGATGCTGTCATCAGTCTTCATTGCACTGCGTGCACATTCATCGTGCATGGGGCATGGGGCACATGGGGCACATGGGCGCAAGCGAGCAAAATAGTGGCAGCAAAACACTGGAATTTTTTTGGGGCAGGCACCCGTGGACAGAGGAACCGTTAGCTGCTGTTGTCAGACCATGGTGCGTAAACCCGCACTATTCGGCCTACTGCAATTATATTATGCAGTACGAGGCAATCCAATAAATAGCCGCAATAAGAAGGGTGAGAAATAGCCATTTCCTTAATTATTTGATGTAAATTTTATGACTTTTTAGTTTTTTAGACATTAAAGTACAAGGCTTGTAGGTTGCCTTCATATTTAGTTTCACATACAAGGTCATTCAAAGTGACAACCAATTGCGTATGTTTTTTAATTTTCTTGTGATTAGGAATAATTTCAACGTCCTTAATATCTATATTATTTTTTCTTAAGTAAATTTTATGACTTTATTCTTTTTTGGACACTTAAGTACGGGGCCAGTAGCTTGCCGTCATTTCTAGTTTCACGTAAAAGGTCATTCAAAGTGACCACCAATTGCGTATGTTTTTGAATTCTTGTGTTTATGATAATTGCAAGATCTACAACATCTTTCTCAATTTTTCTTAAGTGAATTCTATAATTGTATATTTTTCTACATATGAAATTAGAGGAAAAATTTCTTGCCCATATGTTATTTTCGCATACATGGTCATTCAAAATAACCGCCAATTACATGTGTTTTTGAATTTTTGTGTTTAGGAATAATTATAACTTCTATAACATTTTTCCCATTGTTTTTGAAGTGAATTCCATGACTTTCTATTTTTTCCGATATGAAATTAGCAGGCGAATTACTTGCCCATATGTGAGTTTCACTTATATGGTCATTCAAAGTTATCAGCATTTGCGTATATTTTTGAATTCTTGTGTTTAGAAATAATTATAACCTCCACAACATCTTGCTCATGTTTTTTGAAGTGAATTCCATGATTTTATATATATTTGGATATGAAATTAGAGGGCAAATTACTTGCCCATATATTAGTTTCAAATACATGCTCATTCAAAGTGACCACCAATTGCGTATAATTTTGAAATCTTGTATTTGGGAATAATTGCATCATCTACAACATTTTTCCTTTGTTTTTTGAAGTGAATTCTATGACTTTATATTTTTCTGGATATGAAGTAAGAGGACAAATTACTTGCCCATATGGTAGTTTCACGTACACGGTCATTCAATGTGACCAGCAATTGCGTATGTTTTTGATTTCTTGTGTTAAGGAATAATTGCAACTTCCTCAATATAGCTGTATTTTCTTTTTTGAAGTAAATTTTATGACTTTATAGTTTTTTGGACATTAAGGTGCAGGGCTAGTATCTTGCCTCCATTTTTAATTTCACGTACAAGGTCATTCAAAGTGACCAGCAATTGCGTATGTTTTTGAATTCTTGTGTTTATGAGAATTGCAACATCTACAACATCTTTTCTATTTTTTCTTAAGTGAATTTCATGACATTATATTTTTCTACGTATAAAATTAGAGGGCAAATTTCTTGCCCATATGTTAGTTTTGCATACATGGTCATCGAACATGACCACCAATTACATATGTTTTTGAATTCTTGTATTTAGGAATAATTATAACTTCCAGTCTTCCATAACATCTTTCCCATTATTTTTAAGTGAATTCCATGACTTTCTATTTTTTTCGATATGAAATTAGAAGGCAAATTACTTGTCCATATGTTAGTTTCACTTATATGGTCATTCAAAGTGACCACCAATTGCGTATGTTTTTAAATTCTTGTATTAAAAAATAATTATAACCTCAACAACATCTTTCCCAAGTTCTTTGGAGTAAATTCCATGGTTTTATATTTTTTTGGATATAAAATAAGAGGGCAAATTACCTGCCTATATGGTAGTTTCATGTACATGGTCATTCAAAGTGACCACCAAATGCGAATGATTTTGAATTCTTGTGTTTAAGAATAATTGCAAGTTCCTTAATATTTGTATTATTTTATTTGAAGTAAATTTGATGACTTTCTATTTTTTTAGACATTAAAGTACATGGCTAGTATCTTGCCTTCATTTTTAGTTTCATGTACAAGGACATTCAGAATGTCCAACAATTGTGTATGTTTTGAATTCTTGTGTTTAGGAATAATTGCAACTTCTTCAATATTTGTATTAATTCTTTTTAAGTAAATTTTATGACTTCATTGTTTTTTACACATTAAAGTACAGGGATAGTATCTTGCCTTCATTTTTAGTTTCACTAAGGAGGTCATTCAAAGTGACCACCAATAACGAATGTTTTTGAATTTTTGTTTTTAGGAATAATTGCAACTTCTACAACATCTTTCTCATTTTTTCTTAAGTGAATTCCATAGCTTTATATTTTTCTACATATGAAATAAGAAGGCAAATTTCTTGACCAAATGTAAGTTTCACATACATGGTCATTCAAAGTAACCACCAATTGCATATGTTTTTCAATTCTTGTGTTTAGGGATAATAGCAATTTCCTCGATATCTGTATTAATTTTTTTGAAGTAAATTTTAAGACTTCTTGTTTTTTAGACATTAAAGTATAGGGCTAGTATGTTGCCTTCATTTTTAGTTTCACGTACAAGGTCATTCAAAGTGACCACCAATTGCGAATCTTTTTGAATTCTTGTGTGTAGGAATAGATGCTATTTCTACAACATCTTTCTCATTTTTCCTTACGTGAATTCCATAACTTTATATTTTTCTGAATATGAAATATAAAGACAAATTTCTAGGCCATATGTTAGTTTTACATACAAGGTCATTCAAAGTGACCACCAATTGCCAACGTCGCTAGCGTGCGAGCTTGGAGCGGGGAGCTTGTGAGCGGGGAGCCTTAAAAAAAAGATTTCAAAATTTTTAGCAAGAATTTAAAAAAAAAAAAAATTCTTGGAAAAAGTGTTAGAACTTATTATATTTAGTAAGTTTTAATACCTATGACCGCGACACCTATTACCGTGGATGATGAAATGTTTTGTCCCCGGGAAGACAATTGTCATTTACTGTGGGAGAAAATTCAAACCTTTCTTCACAGTGAAGTTTGTCAGTTCAGCCACTACAAGTTATGTGTAGTATCTGCTTACAATGTTCTTTTAGGAACATAATGTATTCTCTTAAGCAACTAATATTTACAAGAATAAACTAAACTTTAAGGTAGTCTCTACTACCTTAAAGAAGTGATTCCTTAAATGGAAGATCATTACAGAGCGGGGGTGCTAGTTTGTGAGCCTAAAAGCATGAGCCTGGGAGCCTGGGAGCCTGGGAGCGTATGAGCCTTCAGTTTTGGATTTTTCTATTTGTGATTTTTTGAAATAGGACCTATTACCGTGGTTTAGAGCCTGTGCAATCTAGAGTTTAGGCTCATTTATATTTCAAGGAGATCAGAAATTTTGTATAACAGAAAACGGTAAAGAATATCATATATGAAACGAATAGAACATACCAAAGCCTCGAAAGACATCAAAACTGCAAAGAAGTAGGATAGACAAAATTCAAAGAGTAGATTAGTGGCCACTACTACTAGAAGATTTGGAACTAGAGCTATCATCAGAATCGGATGTCTCACCGTCTGATTCTCTAGCCATATCATCTACAAATATCAGAACACGTGGATCTACATTGGGGCCCTTCACAAAAGGTTTAGGATCATGGATAACAAGCTGCGAGGCTATTGCCTCAGTATACACTGGCAACTCAAAAGACTTCAGTGGACTAGGGAAGAATGCTGGGTCTTCAAAGAACGGTCGATGGGTGGAAATCTTCACTTTTTTTGCTTGCCTACACACTCAAATGAGACCACACATAAGAAAAACGTACAAAGTGGAAAAAATGAAGGTCAAAATTCAAAAGCCCAGTGATAAACTTACTTACTGAATTTTGAGGTCTTCACAACCTGGCGGATGGGCACCTCTTCATCATCGAGACTTGGTGGAGGGGCTATAGATTGAACAGGTACTGTCTCAACAGTCGACGTGGTGCCAATGAATGGAGCGAGAAGGGCATTGAAAATGGCCTTATCTGCTTCCAATGCCACGATATGACGACGAGTAGCCCGGCATGCATAGACGGTCGCGCCTGTACATACAGAGATATGATTTAGTAGTGGAGCAACAAAATGCAAAATATTTTAACAGTTCAATGCTAAAACAATGAGTGCTGCCTGAGGGTGACCAAAAATTAGCATCAATACTAATGACAAACGAGAGAAATGGATCATACAAAAAAACAAGGTATGATTGGTCAAATGGTGAAGGATAACAAACCGGTAGATGCGGTGCAATCCAAAACGATGTCACCAGGTGAGGTAGTTGCCTGAACAAGCATTTTCATTGTGGAAATTGCCTTCTCCCGAGGACCCCGCCAAGGTGAGTTCCCATTCATGGCCACGTCATTGATACCACTGAAATTTTGCAACATGTCATCCCGAGCCAAGTTCACGCCAGCTTCAACATGTTCCTCGGGACGGCTCTGGAAAGAAAACCTACTCTTATACGGACCATCTAAAACTTTGACGTATAGAGAAGCCATGAAGCGCATAGTCTGCATGGGAAATCATTGAAAACGATTAGTACGTTAAAGCAGAGTACAGTATATGTTAAGGCACATGCAAGTTGTGAGGCAAGGGGAATTACCGTGGTAGAGTGGTCCGAGGCACACGTCAGATGGAGCCAATTCATGCCGTGCCATTCTTTCTGCAGTTTGAAACCGAATGACTTGCAATTTCCTAGCAAGTGGCTTTTGATATTGCGGCAAAATGGGTAGATGACAAGAAGAGCCCCAGCATCATGAAGGTAGCTCTCTGCAAAGTCAAAGATATCTCGGAGTCCGTCCTCTGAGAACTGATTCCATTGGGGGATAGAGTTCGGAGGATCAGAGACTGTCGGGACCGATAAACCCTCTGGGACATCCACCACAATCAAGTCTACCGCAGCCTGCCCAGTTACAACGCCATTGAAAAATCTCTCCTTGTCCTTGGCGTGCTGCATTCAAAAGATAAATCAGTAAAGAATACAAGTGATAGCAGATTAAAAGAAACTAAAAGGAACCTAGGAATAGGTGGATACATCAAAGCGCAATTGGATTGAATCAATATAGACAGAAACAAGATAGTAGTTACCTTTTCTAGCATAGAAACGATGTCAGTGAACGCGTCAGGTACAGGCCCTGCATCCGATGCAATAAGACTAGAAATGGATTCATTAAGAATGCATTGATCCACACTAGGGAGCGCATCCAAGTCATAAACTTGCGGTGGAAGTCCATGCTTCAATTTCTCTTGCGTTAGAGAAAAACTTGACGAGGTGTCCTTCATGGCCACATCACTTGTTGCTTGCTCTGGAGCGGCATCCTCGGCTTTCCTCTTCTTCCCCTTGCCCTTCTTTTCCTCTTTGGCCTTTTCAGCTTTGGCCTTTTCATCTTCTCTGGCTTTCCTCTTTGCTTCGTTCTCTTCATTCTTCTTCTTCGTGGATTCCCATTTCTCCTCCTTCATCTTGTCAGATTTCTCTCTCCTCTTCAAGGCCTTCTCGTCTAAGCCACCAACTTCGTCATTCTCGATCACAACAACGGGGCTGTCTTTGATAGATTGAAAGAGAGCCAACTCCTGAGGAGGGGTGAAGGCGCCATTGCAATCCAGATACCATGCTCCAGATTGCAAGTGGGCAGTAGGCCAATTCTTCTCCTGAGATGGAGAGAACATGCAGTCAGGTGACCTAAGTTCAAGCCACGTGGCTAGAAAAGGTGGTAAGGCGGCCTTATCGATGGCCTTCTTTGCAAAAAGCTCATATTTGAAATACCTGCCAAAACAACAATGAATACTCATTAATCAATAAGATATCTATATAAACCCACACACAAAAAAAGAAAAATGAAATGAAGACATCATATTACCTGTATATGACTCTCTTCACAACAGCAGAGGACCCCTTGAAATCCTTGAACTCCTGAGATTTCTTGAATCCTTCGGGTCCCTTGAACGCTCCAGCATAGGCATGGTCCCATATCCTCATCCGCCAACTCTCTAGATAATCCACAAGAGATTCTGGCTCTACTGCCACCTCTGCATTCAATGTAATATTGTCTGCCCGAATGATAGACTCATACATCTCCACGGCTGCATCTTCAATCTATGGAATGACAATTACATGATTAAACAACGAGGGAACCATATTTGATTCCCACTCTACCGAATAGATGACTAGAATTGATTTAGAACTAGATCGAAAAAGACACTCAAGCAAAGCAGAACTAACCGAGGTAATGATGTTTGCCTTGAATGGTAGACTTGAATACAAATGTGATTGCAGAAGAAACATACCGCGGCATACCAGCAGGCCTTGGAGAGGAAAGAGTTGATCTTATCATCGTTAGCTGGTCGAGGGGGGAATCTTCGAGCCTCTCGTGTTGGAGCAGAAGAATTCATCCATTTAAGCCACTTCACTTTGTGATGGGCACTGGCATTAGCGGTGGCAATCAGTTGAAGCTTGTCTAAGGTCAGCTCCTGGACTGCATACATGCTCCAGTGCCTCTCAATCTGAAAAATAGACTAGAAATTAATAATCATTGAGGACATTGATAGAGCCATTGAAAAAATGACACTGTTGTAAAATCACTAGAATAACTAACTCTCAGAGGCACTTGAATTCAATCCTAGGACAAGAGGCAGTCACCAAAATCATCTGGAACTAGAGAATGTGATCATACCTCTTCGAGCCATGCATCACCTAATGCCGGGTTTGCCACGGAAACAATTTTAGAAAGTTTCTTATAGAGCTTGTCTGTGGCGTCCTTGGTAGCAGTCCTCATTGCTGCTGCAACCCCCAAATCAGTCTTATCCTCTTCAATAGTATCCTCGTGATACTTTCGAACAGCAGCATCTGCTGCAGCCGCTATGTCTTGCTGAAAAATCAAGAGAAATTTGTTAAATTGATATGATATGACAGAATGTTATTGATGAATTCCAAAATTTAGAAAACTGAAAAGATGGATCATAATACATTGTGCAAACAAGTTACAACGCACCTGAAATATGAAGCCAGTGAAGACCTCCAAAGGCATAGAGTACCACGTTTTTCGAGCATTCAACTGGCAGAACTTGACATCCTCTGCACTTAGAAGTTCCTTGAATTTCTCAAGGGGCATGGACCCATACTTGCGAACACGGTAGAGTGTATGCACAAGGTTCGTTTTCACATGAGAATTTTCAGTGTGTCTGAGTGAAATATAAATGACATGAAATTAGTACACATGAAGTATACTAGAAAACATCAAAGAACGGAATGAGAAAAAAATAAATGAATTTGAATGGGATTCAGAGTCTCACTTATTAATGTCGTGCATGACCTGCATGGCTGCACCCACACGTCCCTTGGTTTCCAACAAAATTGTGTCCACAGAAATGTGCCATACGGGATCAGTACTATGAAGTCGATTAATATGACTCATCCAGGCGATGCGCCTGTGGTTTCCGTCGCATAAAAACAATTTAGCATCCACCAAATGCTTGAGCTCCAAATGATTGTTCAGCTCTGCATTGAAGTCATCATTGACCTTGTTCCAAATGGGTCCCCACTCCGACTTCTCTGCATCAGTGAAATACCCGGACTCTCCTTGCTCATCTGACAGTGAAGCATAAAAGACTCGAGCTCCCTCGTCATAACCATGAATGAACTCCTGCTCCAGTTTGATTAGATCGCAGCTCAAAGTAGGTCTCACCATGGGCATGGGCACCAAACGGCATAGGGGGACCTTTCGACGAGTGAGACCATGAGGTAAGATCCGCAAACTAGTAATGGTTGCCACATAGTCCATCTTCTGAGTTCTTCGAATGGCATCCTCTCCGCCCAATAGTGGACCTCCCACCACTCCATCATCACTGGGCATAACTTCGACAGCAGTCTCCATATCAACACTTGATGGAAGCTCCACCTCAATCACCAATGCGGAGATGACCGGCTGCAATGGACGATGCATTGTAGCTCCCAACAAAGACCCCTAAACAAATAACGAGAAAAAATCATTAGAAACAGAAATAGTAATGCGGACGTGTGGATTGTATCAAGGAAAAACAATAATCGAACCATCCGACCCGTGTCTGTGCGTCCATCTCAGTGGCGAGATGGCCCTTGTGCCTCCCCACCCACTGGACTTCAAACGAAAAAAATGTTGAACAGAGCAGCCAGCCCGACCTGACCTAGGCAATCTCGGTGGCGAGATGGCCCTCGTGCCTCCCCACCCACTGGACTTCAAACGAAAAAAATGTTGAACAAAGCAGCCAGCCCGACCTTACCTCCGCAGTCTCGGTGGCGAGATGGCCCTCGTGCCTCCCCACCCGGTGGACTTCAAACGAAAAAAATGTTGAACAGAGCAGCCAGCCCGACCTGACCTAGGCAATCTCGGTGGCGAGATGGCCCTTGTGCCTCCCCACCCACTGGACTTCAAACGAAAAAAATGTTGAACAGAGCAACCAGCCCGATCTGACCTAGGCAATCTCGGTGGCGAGATGGCCCTCGTGCCTCCCCACCCGGTGGACTTCAAACGAAAAAAATGTTGAACAGAGCAGCCAGCCCGACCTGACCTAGGCAATCTCGGTGGCGAGATGGCCCTTGTGCCTCCCCACCCACTGCACTTCAAACGAAAAAAATGTTGAACAGAGCAGCCAGCCCGACCTGACCTAGGCAATCTCGGTGGCGAGATGGCCCTTGTGCCTCCCCACCCACTGGACTTCAAACGAAAAAAATGTTGAACAGAGCAGCCAGCCCGATCTGACCTAGGCAATCTCGGTGGCGAGATGGCCCTCGTGCCTCCCCACCCACTGGACTTCAAACGAAAAAAATGTTGAACAGAGCAGCCAGCCCGACCTGACCTAGGCAATCTCGGTGGCGAGATGGCCCTCGTGCCTCCCCACCCACTGGACTTCAAACGAAAAAAATGTTGAACAGAGCAGCCAGCCCGACCTGACCTAGGCAATCTCGGTGGCGAGATGGCCCTTGTGCCTCCCCACCGACTGGACTTCAAACGAAAAAAATGTTGAACAGAGCAGCCAGCCCGACCTGACCTCAGCAGTCTCGGTGGCGAGATGGCCCTCGTGCCTCCCCACCCGGTGGACTTCAAACGAAAAAAATGTTGAACAGAGCAGCCAGCCCGACCTGACCTAGGCAATCTCGGTGGCGAGATGGCCCTCGTGCCTCCCCACCCACTGGACTTCAAACGAAAAAAATGTTGAACAGAGCAGCCAGCCCGACCTTACCTCGGCAGTCTCGGTGGCGAGATGGCCCTCGTGCCTCCCCACCCACTGGACTTCAAACGAAAAAAATGTTGAACAGAGCAGCCAGCCCGATCTGACCTAGGCAATCTCGGTGGCGAGATGGCCCTCGTGCCTCCCCACCCACTGGACTTCAAACGAAAAAAATGTTGAACAGAGCAGCCAGCCCGACCTGACCTAGGCAGTCTCGGTGGCGAGATGGCCCTCGTGCCTCCCCACCCACTGGACTTCAAACGAAAAAAATGTTGAACAGAGCAGCCAGCCCGACCTGACCTAGGCAATCTCGGTGGCGAGATGGCCCTCGTGCCTCCCCAAACGGTGGACTTCAAACGAAAAAAATGTTGAACAGAGCAGCCAGCCCGACCTGACCTCGGCAGTCTCGGTGGCGAGATGGCCCTCGTGCCTCCCCACCCACTGGACTTCAAACGAAAAAAATGTTGAACAGAGCAGCCAGCCCGACCTTACCTCCGCAGTCTCGGTGGCGAGATGGCCCTCGTGCCTCCCCAAACGGTGGACTTCAAACGAAAAAAATGTTGAACAGAGCAGCCAGCCCGACCTGACCTAGGCAGTCTCGGTGGCGAGATGGCCCTCGTGCCTCCCCACCCACTGGACTTCAAACGAAAAAAATGTTGAACAGAGCAGCCAGCCCGACCTGACCTAGGCAGTCTCGGTGGCGAGATGGCCCTCGTGCCTCCCCACCCACTGGACTTCAAACGAAAAAAATGTTGAACAGAGCAGCCAGCCCGACCTGACCTCGGCAGTCTCGGTGGCGAGATGGCCCTCGTGCCTCCCCACCCACTGGACTTCAAACGAAAAAAATGTTGAACAGAGCAGCCAGCCCGACCTGACCTAGGCAGTCTCGGTGGCGAGATGGCCCTCGTGCCTCCCCACCCACTGGACTTCAAACGAAAAAAATGTTGAACAGAGCAGCCAGCCCGACCTGACCTCGGCAGTCTCGGTGGCGAGATGGCCCTCGTGCCTCCCCACCCACTGGACTTCAAACGAAAAAAATGTTGAACAGAGCAGCCAGCCCGACCTTACCTCCGCAGTCTCGGTGGCGAGATGGCCCTCGTGCCTCCCCAAACGGTGGACTTCAAACGAAAAAAATGTTGAACAGAGCAGCCAGCCCGACCTGACCTAGGCAGTCTCGGTGGCGAGATGGCCCTCGTGCCTCCCCACCCGGTGGACTTCAAACGAAAAAAATGTTGAACAGAGCAGCCAGCCCGACCTGACCTAGGCAGTCTCGGTGGCGAGATGGCCCTCGTGCCTCCCCACCCACTGGACTTCAAACGAAAAAAATGTTGAACAGAGCAGCCAGCCCGACCTGACCTCGGCAGTCTCGGTGGCGAGATGGCCCTCGTGCCTCCCCACCCACTGGACTTCAAACGAAAAAAATGTTGAACAGAGCAGCCAGCCCGACCTGACCTAGGCAGTCTCGGTGGCGAGATGGCCCTCGTGCCTCCCCACCCACTGGACTTCAAACGAAAAAAATGTTGAACAGAGCAGCCAGCCCGACCTGACCTCGGCAGTCTCGGTGGCGAGATGGCCCTCGTGCCTCCCCAAACGGTGGACTTCAAACGAAAAAAATGTTGAATAGAGCAGCCAGCCCGACCTGACCTAGGCAGTCTCGGTGGCGAGATGGCCCTCGTGCCTCCCCACCCGGTGGACTTCAAACGAAAAAAATGTTGAACAGAGCAGCCAGCCCGACCTGACCTAGGCAGTCTCGGTGGCGAGATGGCCCTCGTGCCTCCCCACCCACTGGACTTCAAACGAAAAAAATGTTGAACAGAGCAGCCAGCCCGACCTTACCTCCGCAGTCTCGGTGGCGAGATGGCCCTCGTGCCTCCCCAAACGGTGGACTTCAAACGAAAAAAATGTTGAACAGAGCAGCCAGCCCGACCTGACCTAGGCAGTCTCGGTGGCGAGATGGCCCTCGTGCCTCCCCACCCACTGGACTTCAAACGAAAAAAATGTTGAACAGAGCAGCCAGCCCGACCTGACCTAGGCAGTCTCGGTGGCGAGATGGCCCTCGTGCCTCCCCACCCACTGGACTTCAAACGAAAAAAATGTTGAACAGAGCAGCCAGCCCGACCTGACCTCGGCAGTCTCGGTGGCGAGATGGCCCTCGTGCCTCCCCACCCACTGGACTTCAAACGAAAAAAATGTTGAACAGAGCAGCCAGCCCGACCTGACCTAGGCAGTCTCGGTGGCGAGATGGCCCTCGTGCCTCCCCACCCACTGGACTTCAAACGAAAAAAATGTTGAACAGAGCAGCCAGCCCGACCTGACCTCGGCAGTCTCGGTGGCGAGATGGCCCTCGTGCCTCCCCACCCACTGGACTTCAAACGAAAAAAATGTTGAACAGAGCAGCCAGCCCGACCTTACCTCCGCAGTCTCGGTGGCGAGATGGCCCTCGTGCCTCCCCACCCGGTGGACTTCAAACGAAAAAAATGTTGAACAGAGCAGCCAGCCCGACCTGACCTAGGCAGTCTCGGTGGCGAGATGGCCCTCGTGCCTCCCCACCCGGTGGACTTCAAACGAAAAAAATGTTGAACAGAGCAGCCAGCCCGACCTGACCTAGGCAGTCTCGGTGGCGAGATGGCCCTCGTGCCTCCCCACCCACTGGACTTCAAACGAAAAAAATGTTGAACAGAGCAGCCAGCCCGACCTGACCTCGGCAGTCTCGGTGGCGAGATGGCCCTCGTGCCTCCCCACCCACTGGACTTCAAACGAAAAAAATGTTGAACAGAGCAGCCAGCCCGACCTGACCTAGGCAGTCTCGGTGGCGAGATGGCCCTCGTGCCTCCCCACCCACTGGACTTCAAACGAAAAAAATGTTGAACAGAGCAGCCAGCCCGACCTGACCTCGGCAGTCTCGGTGGCGAGATGGCCCTCGTGCCTCCCCAAACGGTGGACTTCAAACGAAAAAAATGTTGAATAGAGCAGCCAGCCCGACCTGACCTAGGCAGTCTCGGTGGCGAGATGGCCCTCGTGCCTCCCCACCCGGTGGACTTCAAACGAAAAAAATGTTGAACAGAGCAGCCAGCCCGACCTGACCTAGGCAGTCTCGGTGGCGAGATGGCCCTCGTGCCTCCCCACCCACTGGACTTCAAACGAAAAAAATGTTGAACAGAGCAGCCAGCCCGACCTGACCCCGGCAGTCTCGGTGGCGAGATGGCCCTCGTGCCTCCCCACCCACTGGACTTCAAACGAAAAAAATGTTGAACAGAGCAGCCAGCCCGACCTGACCTCGGCAGTCTCGGTGGCGAGATGGCCCTCGTGCCTCCCCACCCACTGGACTTCAAACGAAAAAAATGTTGAACAGAGCAGCCAGCCCGACCTTACCTCCGCAGTCTCGGTGGCGAGATGGCCCTCGTGCCTCCCCAAACGGTGGACTTCAAACGAAAAAAATGTTGAACAGAGCAGCCAGCCCGACCTGACCTAGGCAGTCTCGGTGGCGAGATGGCCCTCGTGCCTCCCCACCCGGTGGACTTCAAACGAAAAAAATGTTGAACAGAGCAGCCAGCCCGACCTGACCTAGGCAGTCTCGGTGGCGAGATGGCCCTCGTGCCTCCCCACCCTCTGGACTTCAAACGAAAAAAATGTTGAACAGAGCAGCCAGCCCGACCTGACCTCGGCAGTCTCGGTGGCGAGATGGCCCTCGTGCCTCCCCACCCTCTGGACTTCAAACGAAAAAAATGTTGAACAGAGCAGCCAGCCCGACCTGACCTAGGCAGTCTCGGTGGCGAGATGGCCCTCGTGCCTCCCCACCCGGTGGACTTCAAACGAAAAAAATGTTGAACAGAGCAGCCAGCCCGACCTGACCTCGGCAGTCTCGGTGGCGAGATGGCCCTCGTGCCTCCCCAAACGGTGGACTTCAAACGAAAAAAAATGTTGAATAGAGCAGCCAGCCCGACCTGACCTAGGCAGTCTCGGTGGCGAGATGGCCCTCGTGCCTCCCCACCCGGTGGACTTCAAACGAAAAAAATGTTGAACAGAGCAGCCAGCCCGACCTGACCTAGGCAGTCTCGGTGGCGAGATGGCCCTCGTGCCTCCCCACCCACTGGACTTCAAACGAAAAAAATGTTGAACAGAGCAGCCAGCCCGACCTGACCCCGGCAGTCTCGGTGGCGAGATGGCCCTCGTGCCTCCCCACCCACTGGACTTCAAACGAAAAAAATGTTGAACAGAGCAGCCAGCCCGACCTGACCTCGGCAGTCTCGGTGGCGAGATGGCCCTCGTGCCTCCCCACCCACTGGACTTCAAACGAAAAAAATGTTGAACAGAGCAGCCAGCCCGACCTGACCTCGGCAGTCTCGGTGGCGAGATGGCCCTCGTGCCTCCCCAAACGGTGGACTTCAAACGAAAAAAATGTTGAATAGAGCAGCCAGCCCGACCTGACCTAGGCAGTCTCGGTGGCGAGATGGCCCTCGTGCCTCCCCACCCGGTGGACTTCAAACGAAAAAAATGTTGAACAGAGCAGCCAGCCCGACCTGACCTAGGCAGTCTCGGTGGCGAGATGGCCCTCGTGCCTCCCCACCCACTGGACTTCAAACGAAAAAAATGTTGAACAGAGCAGCCAGCCCGACCTGACCCCGGCAGTCTCGGTGGCGAGATGGCCCTCGTGCCTCCCCACCCACTGGACTTCAAACGAAAAAAATGTTGAACAGAGCAGCCAGCCCGACCTGACCTCGGCAGTCTCGGTGGCGAGATGGCCCTCGTGCCTCCCCACCCACTGGACTTCAAACGAAAAAAATGTTGAACAGAGCAGCCAGCCCGACCTTACCTCCGCAGTCTCGGTGGCGAGATGGCCCTCGTGCCTCCCCACCCGGTGGACTTCAAACGAAAAAAATGTTGAACAGAGCAGCCAGCCCGACCTGACCTAGGCAATCTCGGTGGCGAGATGGCCCTTGTGCCTCCCCACCCACTGGACTTCAAACGAAAAAAATGTTGAACAGAGCAGCCAGCCCGACCTTACCTCCGCAGTCTCGGTGGCGAGATGGCCCTCGTGCCTCCCCACCCGGTGGACTTCAAACGAAAAAAATGTTGAACAGAGCAGCCAGCCCGACCTGACCTAGGCAATCTCGGTGGCGAGATGGCCCTAGTGCCTCCCCACCCACTGGACTTCAAACGAAAAAAATGTTGAACAGAGCAGCCAGCCCGACCTGACCTCCGCAGTCTCGGTGGCGAGATGGCCCTCGTGCCTCCCCACCCGGTGGACTTCAAACGAAAAAAATGTTGAACAGAGCAGCCAGCCCGACCTGACCTAGGCAATCTCGGTGGCGAGATGGCCCTTGTGCCTCCCCACCCACTGGACTTCAAACGAAAAAAATGTTGAACAGAGCAGCCAGCCCGATCTGACCTAGGCAATCTCGGTGGCGAGATGGCCCTCGTGCCTCCCCACCCACTGGACTTCAAACGAAAAAAATGTTGAACAGAGCAGCCAGCCCGACCTGACCTCGGCAGTCTCGGTGGCGAGATGGCCCTCGTGCCTCCCCACCCACTGGACTTCAAACGAAAAAAATGTTGAACAGAGCAGCCAGCCCGACCTTACCTCCGCAGTCTCGGTGGCGAGATGGCCCTCGTGCCTCCCCACCCGGTGGACTTCAAACGAAAAAAATGTTGAACAGAGCAGCCAGCCCGACCTGACCTAGGCAATCTCGGTGGCGAGATGGCCCTTGTGCCTCCCCACCCACTGGACTTCAAACGAAAAAAATGTTGAACAGAGCAGCCAGCCCGACCTTACCTCCGCAGTCTCGGTGGCGAGATGGCCCTCGTGCCTCCCCACCCGCTGGACTTCAAACGAAAAAAATGTTGAACAGAGCAGCCAGCCCGACCTGACCTAGGCAATCTCGGTGGCGAGATGGCCCTTGTGCCTCCCCACCCACTGGACTTCAAACGAAAAAAATGTTGAACAGAGCAGCCAGCCCGACCTTACCTCCGCAGTCTCGGTGGCGAGATGGCCCTCGTGCCTCCCCACCCGGTGGACTTCAAACGAAAAAAATGTTGAACAGAGCAGCCAGCCCGACCTGACCTAGGCAATCTCGGTGGCGAGATGGCCCTTGTGCCTCCCCACCCACTGGACTTCAAACGAAAAAAATGTTGAACAGAGCAGCCAGCCCGATCTGACCTAGGCAATCTCGGTGGCGAGATGGCCCTCGTGCCTCCCCACCCACTGGACTTCAAACGAAAAAAATGTTGAACAGAGCAGCCAGCCCGACCTGACCTAGGCAATCTCGGTGGCGAGATGGCCCTCGTGCCTCCCCACCCACTGGACTTCAAACGAAAAAAATGTTGAACAGAGCAGCCAGCCCGACCTGACCTAGGCAATCTCGGTGGCGAGATGGCCCTTGTGCCTCCCCACCCACTGGACTTCAAACGAAAAAAATGTTGAACAGAGCAGCCAGCCCGATCTGACCTAGGCAATCTCGGTGGCGAGATGGCCCTCGTGCCTCCCCACCCACTGGACTTCAAACGAAAAAAATGTTGAACAGAGCAGCCAGCCCGACCTTACCTCCGCAGTCTCGGTGGCGAGATGGCCCTCGTGCCTCCCCACCCGGTGGACTTCAAACGAAAAAAATGTTGAACAGAGCAGCCAGCCCGACCTGACCTAGGCAATCTCGGTGGCGAGATGGCCCTTGTGCCTCCCCACCCACTGGACTTCAAACGAAAAAAATGTTGAACAGAGCAGCCAGCCCGATCTGACCTAGGCAATCTCGGTGGCGAGATGGCCCTCGTGCCTCCCCACCCACTGGACTTCAAACGAAAAAAATGTTGAACAGAGCAGCCAGCCCGACCTGACCTAGGCAATCTCGGTGGCGAGATGGCCCTCGTGCCTCCCCACCCACTGGACTTCAAACGAAAAAAATGTTGAATAGAGCAGCCAGCCCGACCTGACCTAGGCAGTCTCGGTGGCGAGATGGCCCTCGTGCCTCCCCACCCGGTGGACTTCAAACGAAAAAAATGTTGAACAGAGCAGCCAGCCCGACCTGACCTAGGCAGTCTCGGTGGCGAGATGGCCCTCGTGCCTCCCCACCCACTGGACTTCAAACGAAAAAAATGTTGAACAGAGCAGCCAGCCCGACCTGACCCCGGCAGTCTCGGTGGCGAGATGGCCCTCGTGCCTCCCCACCCACTGGACTTCAAACGAAAAAAATGTTGAACAGAGCAGCCAGCCCGACCTGACCTCGGCAGTCTCGGTGGCGAGATGGCCCTCGTGCCTCCCCACCCACTGGACTTCAAACGAAAAAAATGTTGAACAGAGCAGCCAGCCCGACCTTACCTCCGCAGTCTCGGTGGCGAGATGGCCCTCGTGCCTCCCCAAACGGTGGACTTCAAACGAAAAAAATGTTGAACAGAGCAGCCAGCCCGACCTGACCTAGGCAGTCTCGGTGGCGAGATGGCCCTCGTGCCTCCCCACCCACTGGACTTCAAACGAAAAAAATGTTGAACAGAGCAGCCAGCCCGACCTGACCTAGGCAGTCTCGGTGGCGAGATGGCCCTCGTGCCTCCCCACCCACTGGACTTCAAACGAAAAAAATGTTGAACAGAGCAGCCAGCCCGACCTGACCTCCGCAGTCTCGGTGGCGAGATGGCCCTCGTGCCTCCCCACCCACTGGACTTCAAACGAAAAAAATGTTGAACAGAGCAGCCAGCCCGACCTTACCTCCGCAGTCTCGGTGGCGAGATGGCCCTCGTGCCTCCCCAAACGGTGGACTTCAAACGAAAAAAATGTTGAACAGAGCAGCCAGCCCGACCTGACCTAGGCAGTCTCGGTGGCGAGATGGCCCTCGTGCCTCCCCACCCACTGGACTTCAAACGAAAAAAATGTTGAACAGAGCAGCCAGCCCGACCTGACCTAGGCAGTCTCGGTGGCGAGATGGCCCTCGTGCCTCCCCACCCACTGGACTTCAAACGAAAAAAATGTTGAACAGAGCAGCCAGCCCGACCTGACCTCGGCAGTCTCGGTGGCGAGATGGCCCTCGTGCCTCCCCACCCACTGGACTTCAAACGAAAAAAATGTTGAACAGAGCAGCCAGCCCGACCTGACCTAGGCAGTCTCGGTGGCGAGATGGCCCTCGTGCCTCCCCACCCACTGGACTTCAAACGAAAAAAATGTTGAACAGAGCAGCCAGCCCGACCTGACCTCGGCAGTCTCGGTGGCGAGATGGCCCTCGTGCCTCCCCAAACGGTGGACTTCAAACGAAAAAAATGTTGAATAGAGCAGCCAGCCCGACCTGACCTAGGCAGTCTCGGTGGCGAGATGGCCCTCGTGCCTCCCCACCCGGTGGACTTCAAACGAAAAAAATGTTGAACAGAGCAGCCAGCCCGACCTGACCTAGGCAGTCTCGGTGGCGAGATGGCCCTCGTGCCTCCCCACCCACTGGACTTCAAACGAAAAAAATGTTGAACAGAGCAGCCAGCCCGACCTGACCCCGGCAGTCTCGGTGGCGAGATGGCCCTCGTGCCTCCCCACCCACTGGACTTCAAACGAAAAAAATGTTGAACAGAGCAGCCAGCCCGACCTGACCTCGGCAGTCTCGGTGGCGAGATGGCCCTCGTGCCTCCCCACCCACTGGACTTCAAACGAAAAAAATGTTGAACAGAGCAGCCAGCCCGACCTGACCTCGGCAGTCTCGGTGGCGAGATGGCCCTCGTGCCTCCCCAAACGGTGGACTTCAAACGAAAAAAATGTTGAATAGAGCAGCCAGCCCGACCTGACCTAGGCAGTCTCGGTGGCGAGATGGCCCTCGTGCCTCCCCACCCGGTGGACTTCAAACGAAAAAAATGTTGAACAGAGCAGCCAGCCCGACCTGACCTAGGCAGTCTCGGTGGCGAGATGGCCCTCGTGCCTCCCCACCCACTGGACTTCAAACGAAAAAAATGTTGAACAGAGCAGCCAGCCCGACCTGACCTCAGCAGTCTCGGTGGCGAGATGGCCCTCGTGCCTCCCCACCCACTGGACTTCAAACGAAAAAAATGTTGAACAGAGCAGCCAGCCCGACCTGACCTCGGCAGTCTCGGTGGCGAGATGGCCCTCGTGCCTCCCCACCCACTGGACTTCAAACGAAAAAAATGTTGAACAGAGCAGCCAGCCCGACCTTACCTCCGCAGTCTCGGTGGCGAGATGGCCCTCGTGCCTCCCCACCCGGTGGACTTCAAACGAAAAAAATGTTGAACAGAGCAGCCAGCCCGACCTGACCTAGGCAATCTCGGTGGCGAGATGGCCCTTGTGCCTCCCCACCGACTGGACTTCAAACGAAAAAAATGTTGAACAGAGCAGCCAGCCCGACCTTACCTCCGCAGTCTCGGTGGCGAGATGGCCCTCGTGCCTCCCCACCCGCTGGACTTCAAACGAAAAAAATGTTGAACAGAGCAGCCAGCCCGACCTGACCTAGGCAATCTCGGTGGCGAGATGGCCCTTGTGCCTCCCCACCCACTGGACTTCAAACGAAAAAAATGTTGAACAGAGCAGCCAGCCCGATCTGACCTAGGCAATCTCGGTGGCGAGATGGCCCTCGTGCCTCCCCACCCACTGGACTTCAAACGAAAAAAATGTTGAACAGAGCAGCCAGCCCGACCTGACCTAGGCATTCTCGGTGGCGAGATGGCCCTCGTGCCTCCCCACCCACTGGACTTCAAACGAAAAAAATGTTGAACAGAGCAGCCAGCCCGACCTGACCTAGGCAATCTCGGTGGCGAGATGGCCCTTGTGCCTCCCCACCGACTGGACTTCAAACGAAAAAAATGTTGAACAGAGCAGCCAGCCCGACCTGACCTCAGCAGTCTCGGTGGCGAGATGGCCCTCGTGCCTCCCCACCCGGTGGACTTCAAACGAAAAAAATGTTGAACAGAGCAGCCAGCCCGACCTGACCTAGGCAATCTCGGTGGCGAGATGGCCCTCGTGCCTCCCCACCCACTGGACTTCAAACGAAAAAAATGTTGAACAGAGCAGCCAGCCCGATCTGACCTAGGCAATCTCGGTGGCGAGATGGCCCTCGTGCCTCCCCACCCACTGGACTTCAAACGAAAAAAATGTTGAACAGAGCAGCCAGCCCGATCTGACCTAGGCAATCTCGGTGGCGAGATGGCCCTCGTGCCTCCCCACCCACTGGACTTCAAACGAAAAAAATGTTGAACAGAGCAGCCAGCCCGACCTGACCTAGGCAATCTCGGTGGCGAGATGGCCCTTGTGCCTCCCCACCGACTGGACTTCAAACGAAAAAAATGTTGAACAGAGCAGCCAGCCCGACCTGACCTCAGCAGTCTCGGTGGCGAGATGGCCCTCGTGCCTCCCCACCCGGTGGACTTCAAACGAAAAAAATGTTGAACAGAGCAGCCAGCCCGACCTGACCTAGGCAATCTCGGTGGCGAGATGGCCCTCGTGCCTCCCCACCCACTGGACTTCAAACGAAAAAAATGTTGAACAGAGCAGCCAGCCCGATCTGACCTAGGCAATCTCGGTGGCGAGATGGCCCTCGTGCCTCCCCACCCACTGGACTTCAAACGAAAAAAATGTTGAACAGAGCAGCCAGCCCGATCTGACCTAGGCAATCTCGGTGGCGAGATGGCCCTCGTGCCTCCCCACCCACTGGACTTCAAACGAAAAAAATGTTGAACAGAGCAGCCAGCCCGACCTGACCTAGGCAATCTCGGTGGCGAGATGGCCCTCGTGCCTCCCCACCCACTGGACTTCAAACGAAAAGAATGTTGAACAGAGCAGCCAGCCCGACCTGACCTAGGCAGTCTCGGTGGCGAGATGGCCCTCGTGCCTCCCCACCCACTGGACTTCAAACGAAAAAAATGTTGAACAGAGCAGCCAGCCCGACCTGACCCCGGCAGTCTCGGTGGCGAGATGGCCCTCGTGCCTCCCCACCCACTGGACTTCAAACGAAAAAAATGTTGAACAGAGCAGCCAGCCCGACCTGACCCCGGCAGTCTCGGTGGCGAGATGGCCCTCGTGCCTCCCCACCCACTGGACTTCAAACGAAAAAAATGTTGAACAGAGCAGCCAGCCCGACCTGACCTAGGCAATCTCGGTGGCGAGATGGCCCTCGTGCCTCCCCACCCACTGGACTTCAAACGAAAAAAATGTTGAACAGAGCAGCCAGCCCGACCTTACCTCCGCAGTCTCGGTGGCGAGATGGCCCTCGTGCCTCCCCAAACGGTGGACTTCAAACGAAAAAAATGTTGAACAGAGCAGCCAGCCCGACCTGACCTAGGCAGTCTCGGTGGCGAGATGGCCCTCGTGCCTCCCCACCCACTGGACTTCAAACGAAAAAAATGTTGAACAGAGCAGCCAGCCCGATCTGACCTAGGCAATCTCGGTGGCGAGATGGCCCTCGTGCCTCCCCACCCACTGGACTTCAAACGAAAAAAATGTTGAACAGAGCAGCCAGCCCGACCTGACCTAGGCAATCTCGGTGGCGAGATGGCCCTCGTGCCTCCCCACCCACTGGACTTCAAACGAAAAAAATGTTGAACAGAGCAGCCAGCCCGACCTTACCTCCGCAGTCTCGGTGGCGAGATGGCCCTCGTGCCTCCCCAAACGGTGGACTTCAAACGAAAAAAATGTTGAACAGAGCAGCCAGCCCGACCTGACCTAGGCAGTCTCGGTGGCGAGATGGCCCTCGTGCCTCCCCACCCGGTGGACTTCAAACGAAAAAAATGTTGAACAGAGCAGCCAGCCCGACCTGACCTAGGCAGTCTCGGTGGCGAGATGGCCCTCGTGCCTCCCCACCCACTGGACTTCAAACGAAAAAAATGTTGAACAGAGCAGCCAGCCCGACCTTACCTCCGCAGTCTCGGTGGCGAGATGGCCCTCGTGCCTCCCCAAACGGTGGACTTCAAACGAAAAAAATGTTGAACAGAGCAGCCAGCCCGACCTGACCTAGGCAGTCTCGGTGGCGAGATGGCCCTCGTGCCTCCCCACCCGGTGGACTTCAAACGAAAAAAATGTTGAACAGAGCAGCCAGCCCGACCTGACCTAGGCAGTCTCGGTGGCGAGATGGCCCTCGTGCCTCCCCAAACGGTGGACTTCAAACGAAAAAAATGTTGAACAGAGCAGCCAGCCCGACCTGACCTAGGCAGTCTCGGTGGCGAGATGGCCCTCGTGCCTCCCCACCCACTGGACTTCAAACGAAAAAAATGTTGAACAGAGCAGCCAGCCCGACCTGACCTCGGCAGTCTCGGTGGCGAGATGGCCCTCGTGCCTCCCCACCCACTGGACTTCAAACGAAAAAAATGTTGAACAGAGCAGCCAGCCCGACCTTACCTCCGCAGTCTCGGTGGCGAGATGGCCCTCGTGCCTCCCCAAACGGTGGACTTCAAACGAAAAAAATGTTGAACAGAGCAGCCAGCCCGACCTGACCTAGGCAGTCTCGGTGGCGAGATGGCCCTCGTGCCTCCCCACCCACTGGACTTCAAACGAAAAAAATGTTGAACAGAGCAGCCAGCCCGACCTGACCTAGGCAGTCTCGGTGGCGAGATGGCCCTCGTGCCTCCCCACCCGGTGGACTTCAAACGAAAAAAATGTTGAACAGAGCAGCCAGCCCGACCTGACCTCGGCAATCTCGGTGGCGAGATGGCCCTCGTGCCTCCCCACCCACTGGACTTCAAACGAAAAAAATGTTGAACAGAGCAGCCAGCCCGACCTGACCTCGGCAGTCTCGGTGGCGAGATGGCCCTCGTGCCTCCCCAAACGGTGGACTTCAAACGAAAAAAATGTTGAATAGAGCAGCCAGCCCGACCTGACCTAGGCAGTCTCGGTGGCGAGATGGCCCTCGTGCCTCCCCACCCGGTGGACTTCAAACGAAAAAAATGTTGAACAGAGCAGCCAGCCCGACCTGACCTAGGCAGTCTCGGTGGCGAGATGGCCCTCGTGCCTCCCCACCCACTGGACTTCAAACGAAAAAAATGTTGAACAGAGCAGCCAGCCCGACCTGACCCCGGCAGTCTCGGTGGCGAGATGGCCCTCGTGCCTCCCCACCCACTGGACTTCAAACGAAAAAAATGTTGAACAGAGCAGCCAGCCCGACCTGACCTCGGCAGTCTCGGTGGCGAGATGGCCCTCGTGCCTCCCCACCCACTGGACTTCAAACGAAAAAAATGTTGAACAGAGCAGCCAGCCCGACCTGACCTCAGCAGTCTCGGTGGCGAGATGGCCCTCGTGCCTCCCCACCCGGTGGACTTCAAACGAAAAAAATGTTGAACAGAGCAGCCAGCCCGACCTGACCTAGGCAATCTCGGTGGCGAGATGGCCCTTGTGCCTCCCCACCCACTGGACTTCAAACGAAAAAAATGTTGAACAGAGCAGCCAGCCCGATCTGACCTAGGCAATCTCGGTGGCGAGATGGCCCTCGTGCCTCCCCACCCACTGGACTTCAAACGAAAAAAATGTTGAACAGAGCAGCCAGCCCGACCTGACCTAGGCAATCTCGGTGGCGAGATGGCCCTCGTGCCTCCCCACCCACTGGACTTCAAACGAAAAAAATGTTGAACAGAGCAGCCAGCCCGACCTGACCTAGGCAATCTCGGTGGCGAGATGGCCCTCGTGCCTCCCCACCCACTGGACTTCAAACGAAAAAAATGTTGAACAGAGCAGCCAGCCCGACCTGACCTAGGCAATCTCGGTGGCGAGATGGCCCTTGTGCCTCCCCACCGACTGGACTTCAAACGAAAAAAATGTTGAACAGAGCAGCCAGCCCGACCTGACCTCAGCAGTCTCGGTGGCGAGATGGCCCTCGTGCCTCCCCACCCAGTGGACTTCAAACGAAAAAAATGTTGAACAGAGCAGCCAGCCCGACCTGACCTAGGCAATCTCGGTGGCGAGATGGCCCTCGTGCCTCCCCACCCACTGGACTTCAAACGAAAAAAATGTTGAACAGAGCAGCCAGCCCGACCTGACCTCGGCAGTCTCGGTGGCGAGATGGCCCTCGTGCCTCCCCACCCACTGGACTTCAAACGAAAAAAATGTTGAACAGAGCAGCCAGCCCGACCTGACCTAGGCAATCTCGGTGGCGAGATGGCCCTCGTGCCTCCCCACCCACTGGACTTCAAACGAAAAAAATGTTGAACAGAGCAGCCAGCCCGACCTTACCTCCGCAGTCTCGGTGGCGAGATGGCCCTCGTGCCTCCCCAAACGGTGGACTTCAAACGAAAAAAATGTTGAACAGAGCAGCCAGCCCGACCTGACCTAGGCAGTCTCGGTGGCGAGATGGCCCTCGTGCCTCCCCACCCGGTGGACTTCAAACGAAAAAAATGTTGAACAGAGCAGCCAGCCCGACCTGACCTAGGCAATCTCGGTGGCGAGATGGCCCTCGTGCCTCCCCACCCACTGGACTTCAAACGAAAAAAATGTTGAACAGAGCAGCCAGCCCGATCTGACCTAGGCAATCTCGGTGGCGAGATGGCCCTCGTGCCTCCCCACCCACTGGACTTCAAACGAAAAAAATGTTGAACAGAGCAGCCAGCCCGACCTGACCTAGGCAATCTCGGTGGCGAGATGGCCCTCGTGCCTCCCCACCCACTGGACTTCAAACGAAAAAAATGTTGAACAGAGCAGCCAGCCCGACCTGACCTAGGCAGTCTCGGTGGCGAGATGGCCCTCGTGCCTCCCCACCCACTGGACTTCAAACGAAAAAAATGTTGAACAGAGCAGCCAGCCCGACCTGACCTCAGCAGTCTCGGTGGCGAGATGGCCCTCGTGCCTCCCCACCCGGTGGACTTCAAACGAAAAAAATGTTGAACAGAGCAGCCAGCCCGACCTGACCTAGGCAATCTCGGTGGCGAGATGGCCCTTGTGCCTCCCCACCCACTGGACTTCAAACGAAAAAAATGTTGAACAGAGCAGCCAGCCCGATCTGACCTAGGCAATCTCGGTGGCGAGATGGCCCTCGTGCCTCCCCACCCACTGGACTTCAAACGAAAAAAATGTTGAACAGAGCAGCCAGCCCGACCTGACCTAGGCAATCTCGGTGGCGAGATGGCCCTCGTGCCTCCCCACCCTCTGGACTTCAAACGAAAAAAATGTTGAACAGAGCAGCCAGCCCGACCTGACCTAGGCAATCTCGGTGGCGAGATGGCCCTTGTGCCTCCCCACCGACTGGACTTCAAACGAAAAAAATGTTGAACAGAGCAGCCAGCCCGACCTGACCTCAGCAGTCTCGGTGGCGAGATGGCCCTCGTGCCTCCCCACCCGGTGGACTTCAAACGAAAAAAATGTTGAACAGAGCAGCCAGCCCGACCTGACCTAGGCAATCTCGGTGGCGAGATGGCCCTCGTGCCTCCCCACCCACTGGACTTCAAACGAAAAAAATGTTGAACAGAGCAGCCAGCCCGACCTGACCTCGGCAGTCTCGGTGGCGTGATGGCCCTCGTGCCTCCCCACCCACTGGACTTCAAACGAAAAAAATGTTGAACAGAGCAGCCAGCCCGACCTGACCTAGGCAATCTCGGTGGCGAGATGGCCCTCGTGCCTCCCCACCCACTGGACTTCAAACGAAAAAAATGTTGAACAGAGCAGCCAGCCCGACCTGACCTAGGCAGTCTCGGTGGCGAGATGGCCCTCGTGCCTCCCCACCCACTGGACTTCAAACGAAAAAAATGTTGAACAGAGCAGCCAGCCCGACCTGACCTAGGCAGTCTCGGTGGCGAGATGGCCCTCGTGCCTCCCCAAACGGTGGACTTCAAACGAAAAAAATGTTGAACAGAGCAGCCAGCCCGACCTTACCTCCGCAGTCTCGGTGGCGAGATGGCCCTCGTGCCTCCCCAAACGGTGGACTTCAAACGAAAAAAATGTTGAACAGAGCAGCCAGCCCGACCTGACCTAGGCAGTCTCGGTGGCGAGATGGCCCTCGTGCCTCCCCACCCGGTGGACTTCAAACGAAAAAAATGTTGAACAGAGCAGCCAGCCCGACCTGACCTAGGCAATCTCGGTGGCGAGATGGCCCTCGTGCCTCCCCACCCACTGGACTTCAAACGAAAAAAATGTTGAACAGAGCAGCCAGCCCGACCTGACCTAGGCAGTCTCGGTGGCGAGATGGCCCTTGTGCCTCCCCACCCACTGGACTTCAAACGAAAAAAATGTTGAACAGAGCAGCCAGCCCGATCTGACCTAGGCAATCTCGGTGGCGAGATGGCCCTCGTGCCTCCCCACCCACTGGACTTCAAACGAAAAAAATGTTGAACAGAGCAGCCAGCCCGACCTGACCTAGGCAATCTCGGTGGCGAGATGGCCCTCGTGCCTCCCCACCCACTGGACTTCAAACGAAAAAAATGTTGAACAGAGCAGCCAGCCCGACCTGACCTAGGCAATCTCGGTGGCGAGATGGCCCTCGTGCCTCCCCACCCACTGGACTTCAAACGAAAAAAATGTTGAACAGAGCAGCCAGCCCGACCTGACCTAGGCAATCTCGGTGGCGAGATGGCCCTTGTGCCTCCCCACCGACTGGACTTCAAACGAAAAAAATGTTGAACAGAGCAGCCAGCCCGACCTGACCTCAGCAGTCTCGGTGGCGAGATGGCCCTCGTGCCTCCCCACCCGGTGGACTTCAAACGAAAAAAATGTTGAACAGAGCAGCCAGCCCGACCTGACCTAGGCAATCTCGGTGGCGAGATGGCCCTCGTGCCTCCCCACCCACTGGACTTCAAACGAAAAAAATGTTGAACAGAGCAGCCAGCCCGACCTGACCTCGGCAGTCTCGGTGGCGAGATGGCCCTCGTGCCTCCCCACCCACTGGACTTCAAACGAAAAAAATGTTGAACAGAGCAGCCAGCCCGACCTGACCTAGGCAATCTCGGTGGCGAGATGGCCCTCGTGCCTCCCCACCCACTGGACTTCAAACGAAAAAAATGTTGAACAGAGCAGCCAGCCCGACCTTACCTCCGCAGTCTCGGTGGCGAGATGGCCCTCGTGCCTCCCCAAACGGTGGACTTCAAACGAAAAAAATGTTGAACAGAGCAACCAGCCCGACCTGACCTAGGCAGTCTCGGTGGCGAGATGGCCCTCGTGCCTCCCCACCCGGTGGACTTCAAACGAAAAAAATGTTGAACAGAGCAGCCAGCCCGACCTGACCTAGGCAATCTCGGTGGCGAGATGGCCCTCGTGCCTCCCCACCCACTGGACTTCAAACGAAAAAAATGTTGAACAGAGCAGCCAGCCCGATCTGACCTAGGCAATCTCGGTGGCGAGATGGCCCTCGTGCCTCCCCACCCACTGGACTTCAAACGAAAAAAATGTTGAACAGAGCAGCCAGCCCGACCTGACCTAGGCAATCTCGGTGGCGAGATGGCCCTCGTGCCTCCCCACCCACTGGACTTCAAACGAAAAAAATGTTGAACAGAGCAGCCAGCCCGACCTGACCTAGGCAGTCTCGGTGGCGAGATGGCCCTCGTGCCTCCCCACCCACTGGACTTCAAACGAAAAAAATGTTGAACAGAGCAGCCAGCCCGACCTGACCTCAGCAGTCTCGGTGGCGAGATGGCCCTCGTGCCTCCCCACCCGGTGGACTTCAAACGAAAAAAATGTTGAACAGAGCAGCCAGCCCGACCTGACCTAGGCAATCTCGGTGGCGAGATGGCCCTTGTGCCTCCCCACCCACTGGACTTCAAACGAAAAAAATGTTGAACAGAGCAGCCAGCCCGATCTGACCTAGGCAATCTCGGTGGCGAGATGGCCCTCGTGCCTCCCCACCCACTGGACTTCAAACGAAAAAAATGTTGAACAGAGCAGCCAGCCCGACCTGACCTAGGCAATCTCGGTGGCGAGATGGCCCTCGTGCCTCCCCACCCACTGGACTTCAAACGAAAAAAATGTTGAACAGAGCAGCCAGCCCGACCTGACCTAGGCAATCTCGGTGGCGAGATGGCCCTTGTGCCTCCCCACCGACTGGACTTCAAACGAAAAAAATGTTGAACAGAGCAGCCAGCCCGACCTGACCTCAGCAGTCTCGGTGGCGAGATGGCCCTCGTGCCTCCCCACCCGGTGGACTTCAAACGAAAAAAATGTTGAACAGAGCAGCCAGCCCGACCTGACCTAGGCAATCTCGGTGGCGAGATGGCCCTCGTGCCTCCCCACCCACTGGACTTCAAACGAAAAAAATGTTGAACAGAGCAGCCAGCCCGACCTGACCTCGGCAGTCTCGGTGGCGTGATGGCCCTCGTGCCTCCCCACCCACTGGACTTCAAACGAAAAAAATGTTGAACAGAGCAGCCAGCCCGACCTGACCTAGGCAATCTCGGTGGCGAGATGGCCCTCGTGCCTCCCCACCCACTGGACTTCAAACGAAAAAAATGTTGAACAGAGCAGCCAGCCCGACCTGACCTAGGCAGTCTCGGTGGCGAGATGGCCCTCGTGCCTCCCCACCCACTGGACTTCAAACGAAAAAAATGTTGAACAGAGCAGCCAGCCCGACCTGACCTAGGCAGTCTCGGTGGCGAGATGGCCCTCGTGCCTCCCCAAACGGTGGACTTCAAACGAAAAAAATGTTGAACAGAGCAGCCAGCCCGACCTTACCTCCGCAGTCTCGGTGGCGAGATGGCCCTCGTGCCTCCCCAAACGGTGGACTTCAAACGAAAAAAATGTTGAACAGAGCAGCCAGCCCGACCTGACCTAGGCAGTCTCGGTGGCGAGATGGCCCTCGTGCCTCCCCACCCGGTGGACTTCAAACGAAAAAAATGTTGAACAGAGCAGCCAGCCCGACCTGACCTAGGCAATCTCGGTGGCGAGATGGCCCTCGTGCCTCCCCACCCACTGGACTTCAAACGAAAAAAATGTTGAACAGAGCAGCCAGCCCGATCTGACCTAGGCAATCTCGGTGGCGAGATGGCCCTCGTGCCTCCCCACCCACTGGACTTCAAACGAAAAAAATGTTGAACAGAGCAGCCAGCCCGACCTGACCTAGGCAGTCTCGGTGGCGAGATGGCCCTCGTGCCTCCCCACCCACTGGACTTCAAACGAAAAAAATGTTGAACAGAGCAGCCAGCCCGACCTGACCTCAGCAGTCTCGGTGGCGAGATGGCCCTCGTGCCTCCCCACCCGGTGGACTTCAAACGAAAAAAATGTTGAACAGAGCAGCCAGCCCGACCTGACCTAGGCAATCTCGGTGGCGAGATGGCCCTTGTGCCTCCCCACCCACTGGACTTCAAACGAAAAAAATGTTGAACAGAGCAGCCAGCCCGATCTGACCTAGGCAATCTCGGTGGCGAGATGGCCCTCGTGCCTCCCCACCCACTGGACTTCAAACGAAAAAAATGTTGAACAGAGCAGCCAGCCCGACCTGACCTAGGCAATCTCGGTGGCGAGATGGCCCTCGTGCCTCCCCACCCACTGGACTTCAAACGAAAAAAATGTTGAACAGAGCAGCCAGCCCGACCTGACCTAGGCAATCTCGGTGGCGAGATGGCCCTCGTGCCTCCCCACCGACTGGACTTCAAACGAAAAAAATGTTGAACAGAGCAGCCAGCCCGACCTGACCTCAGCAGTCTCGGTGGCGAGATGGCCCTCGTGCCTCCCCACCCGGTGGACTTCAAACGAAAAAAATGTTGAACAGAGCAGCCAGCCCGACCTGACCTAGGCAATCTCGGTGGCGAGATGGCCCTCGTGCCTCCCCACCCACTGGACTTCAAACGAAAAAAATGTTGAACAGAGCAGCCAGCCCGACCTGACCTCGGCAGTCTCGGTGGCGAGATGGCCCTCGTGCCTCCCCACCCACTGGACTTC
This sequence comes from Rhytidiadelphus loreus, assembly GCA_947034895.1. Taxonomy (NCBI): domain Eukaryota; kingdom Viridiplantae; phylum Streptophyta; class Bryopsida; order Hypnales; family Hylocomiaceae; genus Rhytidiadelphus; species Rhytidiadelphus loreus. The sequence continues at coordinate 65,320,505 of OX344763.1, read as the reverse complement.
AAACGAAAAAAATGTTGAACAGAGCAGCCAGCCCGACCTGACCTAGGCAATCTCGGTGGCGAGATGGCCCTCGTGCCTCCCCACCCACTGGACTTCAAACGAAAAAAATGTTGAACAGAGCAGCCAGCCCGACCTTACCTCCGCAGTCTCGGTGGCGAGATGGCCCTCGTGCCTCCCCAAACGGTGGACTTCAAACGAAAAAAATGTTGAACAGAGCAGCCAGCCCGACCTGACCTAGGCAGTCTCGGTGGCGAGATGGCCCTCGTGCCTCCCCACCCGGTGGACTTCAAACGAAAAAAATGTTGAACAGAGCAGCCAGCCCGACCTGACCTAGGCAATCTCGGTGGCGAGATGGCCCTCGTGCCTCCCCACCCACTGGACTTCAAACGAAAAAAATGTTGAACAGAGCAGCCAGCCCGATCTGACCTAGGCAATCTCGGTGGCGAGATGGCCCTCGTGCCTCCCCACCCACTGGACTTCAAACGAAAAAAATGTTGAACAGAGCAGCCAGCCCGACCTGACCTAGGCAATCTCGGTGGCGAGATGGCCCTTGTGCCTCCCCACCCACTGGACTTCAAACGAAAAAAATGTTGAACAGAGCAGCCAGCCCGACCTGACCTAGGCAGTCTCGGTGGCGAGATGGCCCTCGTGCCTCCCCACCCACTGGACTTCAAACGAAAAAAATGTTGAACAGAGCAGCCAGCCCGACCTGACCTCAGCAGTCTCGGTGGCGAGATGGCCCTCGTGCCTCCCCACCCGGTGGACTTCAAACGAAAAAAATGTTGAACAGAGCAGCCAGCCCGACCTGACCTAGGCAATCTCGGTGGCGAGATGGCCCTTGTGCCTCCCCACCCACTGGACTTCAAACGAAAAAAATGTTGAACAGAGCAGCCAGCCCGATCTGACCTAGGCAATCTCGGTGGCGAGATGGCCCTCGTGCCTCCCCACCCACTGGACTTCAAACGAAAAAAATGTTGAACAGAGCAGCCAGCCCGACCTGACCTAGGCAATCTCGGTGGCGAGATGGCCCTCGTGCCTCCCCACCCACTGGACTTCAAACGAAAAAAATGTTGAACAGAGCAGCCAGCCCGACCTGACCTAGGCAATCTCGGTGGCGAGATGGCCCTTGTGCCTCCCCACCGACTGGACTTCAAACGAAAAAAATGTTGAACAGAGCAGCCAGCCCGACCTGACCTCAGCAGTCTCGGTGGCGAGATGGCCCTCGTGCCTCCCCACCCGGTGGACTTCAAACGAAAAAAATGTTGAACAGAGCAGCCAGCCCGACCTGACCTAGGCAGTCTCGGTGGCGAGATGGCCCTCGTGCCTCCCCACCCACTGGACTTCAAACGAAAAAAATGTTGAACAGAGCAGCCAGCCCGACCTGACCCCGGCAGTCTCGGTGGCGAGATGGCCCTCGTGCCTCCCCACCCACTGGACTTCAAACGAAAAAAATGTTGAACAGAGCAGCCAGCCCGACCTGACCTAGGCAGTCTCGGTGGCGAGATGGCCCTCGTGCCTCCCCACCCACTGGACTTCAAACGAAAAAAATGTTGAACAGAGCAGCCAGCCCGACCTGACCTCGGCAGTCTCGGTGGCGAGATGGCCCTCGTGCCTCCCCACCCACTGGACTTCAAACGAAAAAAATGTTGAACAGAGCAGCCAGCCCGACCTTACCTCCGCAGTCTCGGTGGCGAGATGGCCCTCGTGCCTCCCCAAACGGTGGACTTCAAACGAAAAAAATGTTGAACAGAGCAGCCAGCCCGACCTGACCTAGGCAGTCTCGGTGGCGAGATGGCCCTCGTGCCTCCCCACCCGGTGGACTTCAAACGAAAAAAATGTTGAACAGAGCAGCCAGCCCGACCTGACCTCGGCAGTCTCGGTGGCGAGATGGCCCTCGTGCCTCCCCACCCACTGGACTTCAAACGAAAAAAATGTTGAACAGAGCAGCCAGCCCGACCTGACCTCGGCAGTCTCGGTGGCGAGATGGCCCTCGTGCCTCCCCACCCACTGGACTTCAAACGAAAAAAATGTTGAACAGAGCAGCCAGCCCGACCTTACCTCCGCAGTCTCGGTGGCGAGATGGCCCTCGTGCCTCCCCACCCACTGGACTTCAAACGAAAAAAATGTTGAACAGAGCAGCCAGCCCGACCTGACCTAGGCAATCTCGGTGGCGAGATGGCCCTCGTGCCTCCCCAAACGCTGGACTGGAAACCTAGAAGAAATGAATGAGGAGCTGCCTCGCGAACCCTATCTGAGCGGTCTCGGTGGAGACAACACCGTCCTCCCTCCCCTTGAGGTGGACTGGAATCCCCAAAAAATTGAGTGGGGAGCAGGTGGTGAACCCTACCTGAGCGGTCTCGGTGGCGACAGCACCGTCCTACCTCCCATGGAGGTGCATCGCAGACAAAGATGAATGCATTGGGGAGATCCTTCCCAGTCTCGGTGTCGAGGGCACCATCTTCTCTCCCCTCGGGTTTGTAATCTAAATCAAGGAACTTATTATGATTGAAAGGGTGTGAAGTACAAATTACCTCGGTTGTATCTTGGGCTGCAAGTGCTCTGTCCGCTTCCGCTTGGGCTTGACGCGACAAATCTCGTGCTCTCCTAGTCTCCATGACGCCAATCTGAGAAAGCTCCAACCATATTTTTGACTCCACGAGAAACAAGGGCGAGCACAATCTTCACTTAGTCGAATTTGAACTGCTTGCATGTCCGTCGAGTAGGCGGAACTCACGCCTGTTACTTGGCACGAGTCCAATAATACATATCCCAATCTACTGATGTTTCTAAGGGTATATGGGTTTAGGCTCTCTATTTTTATTATATTATCTCCGACTTTACAATGTTCACAGATCTCCAACCTCGGCAATAAAACTAAATTATTTGGATCAAGCATTTCTTTTTTTCCCGTGTTCTGCATAAGGACGACAATTGACCAATAATATTTTAATCTAAATCATGAAAAACGATTTTGAATCCTTGCATGCTATATATAATCCATTATGTGTATAGATTATATAGACTATGTGAATACAGTGATTAATCATTGTATGCTTTAGAAATTATGTGTGGCATCAGAGATCTTGTAATATCAGTATCAGGACATCTCGAGACCCGAATGAACATCAATTTTCCCATACGGCTACGTGCAATGCTACACCCATACCTCTTTCTTACATAACTGCAAGCTCATATTGCAAATGGAAGTGGGATCATATAAGGTACCTCAATGTTGCTATTGGTCGCTCGGTGCGTGTCTTCATCTTGTGTTCTTCGTGAATAATGAGATGTGGAATTTGACTGCACGTAGGAATCTACTATATTATTTCCTCCCGTCCTTTGCAAGGATTCTACTTCTTCTACTGTAGTAGATGATATCACTCTTCGATTTTGCCTCCCTCTCTCCATGGCGCGTGCCATTCTTGATCTATTCAACTCCTTCGGACTACTGAATAATAGCTTACGTTTCTTTCGCTTCACACTCTCACTACTACATGAAAGACCATTTCTGCAAGGTGGCATCTATAGCAATCCTTACATATATATATTTCTCGCTGAACCAATAGTGTGACATCTGAGGACCTGCAATCTCTGGAAGGAAATGGATGCAAATTCCTCAGTTAACAGCCTAATTATTCCCATTAGGAAAAGGGATGGTATTCTCTCATTATATACCTTCAGCACAGTGAGCATCCTCCATTGCATATCAAGTTCTAAAATATCACGACGGAAATTATGGTCCACCATATCCTTTCTAATAGGGTTTAGATCTTGATTTCATTGTTTTCAAAAATCATATTAATGAACTGAGACTACAAATAGGGAGTTAGTTCAACATATTCTGGAACTACTTCTCTTTTGGATCCCTTTATAATTTGATGACATGAAGGCTTCATCAACTCTTAATTACGAGTACGTAATTGGTCATTACGTACCAATGCCTAGGAATAGTGAAATGTAGTACTTGCCATCCTCAATTTGTTTTTGTAATTACTGAAGGACATTGGAGATCTACTGCTACGGAGATTGCCCTGTTAATAGTTCTTTAAATTGTACCTTGGAGATCTGTGTGTGCAATCTTTCTGGCACAGCCGTATAGATCAGGTTTAGAAGTGGTAGATTAGCAACTGAATTCGAATTTGAATTCGAATTTAGGGTTCCTATTTCATGTGTACTCTATAAGTGGAAAAGGGCAACACTTCTATATAATAACGTCATTTCTACTCACTGCATAGTAGTTTCAAATCTAATGTCTTCTAGTCGTAGTACCTTGATGGCGTCCGTAAGAGCTGATGGTCATGAGGTTCCCCTTCTTCTTCGCCTGAATGATATTGGTGTAGCTATTGTGTCTAGTGACCTCCTTCATGTTCGGTATGGTTTCTTGGAGTCCTCCATCTATGTCGAGGAGGAGATATATTCAGAGGCCGGAATACTTCTTCAGTCGATTCTAATGTCCAGGATTAGCAATGAGCATGGATATGAGTGGAATTTACAATCGGGTCGTTATCGGTCTTTTGGTCTACCCTCAATCGTTATGGATGCTTCTACTGAGATCCTTACCCCCTTATCTGATGCATCTACAGTTCAAGCTCCTATTTTTAGAGCCGTGAAATGTGAGCCTGTATGCCCTTCTGCCTCGGATGATCCATTCAGTCCTGTCAATGTCTATCCCTCTTTACGAGAGTTTTTGAGTCCAATCGTGGAGTTATCAAGCGATTCGGAGGGAGGGCCTACAAATTTTGGTCGTCAGTCAGCTAATTCTTGTTCGCTCGATGCTACAATGATGGTGGAGACAACCCAATCTGGCGGTGCGCGTGATAGTAGTGCAGGAAGTTCGTTTTTATCACGCCCACCTCTATATCCGACAGATAGTCAATGTCCTAGTGTGATGCAGTGCCTTCGGAAATTGGCGCTTATGAGAGGATGTAGAAACGAACTTGCTAATCTCGATTTTGCGTCAGTCGATTACCAAAAAGTCCAATTTCTTCCGACTAGTTTTGATGGTGACATTGTCTTCGAGCTCCCACCATGTCGTTCCTCGACTTCTTCTAGTTCTTCTAAGACAATGGGGGGCATGGATAAACGTTACGACGGTCATTTATGGTGCCGTACTATGACCTCAAATATCCACAATGATTTTGGGCTAAAGTTTAGAAAAGCATCTTGTGTTGGTCATTTGGCATGCCTTAACTCTTCTTGCGATTACCTGAAGAGATGCTCTCATAGAAACGAGACAGAGTGGTCAGGTAACACAAACACTCCATTCCATGTAGGATCGAGTTCACCTAAGGACTCAACTGTTGTCTGCAAGGTGTGCAAGGTTTCACCTACTTGTGTCAATTTCTGCGACGGTAGAATTTACTACGTTGTAGGTCCCAACCAAATGACACGAGCCTGCATCCATCTAGGATCTCACAACCACCCAGTGGCAGATGGTCTATGTCGAGATTCTGTGGATACCATTTCACAGCTCATTGCAAAAGAAGTATGCAAGACCCCTACTGCTAAAACATCGTCCATTGCTCTGGCTGCTAGCAAGGAGTTTTTAGACACGTTCTTAGTGCACTCGGGCGAATGTCCAAAGGAAATGCTTCATGGAAAGGCTCTTGAAGCAGTTATGGATAAATTTCAAGTCCTCAGTTCTCCAAACGTTCGAAATATTATTGCCTCTTTTCGTAGTTCTGGAGTCGGAGGAGGGGAAATTGACCGCATACTTGCAATGAAAAAGCAAGCTAAGATTGAGTTTATTCATGATAGTGTGTTTCCTGGTCAAGGTCGAGATAAAGTGTACCTTTTTAAAATGCTTGTGGATGGACCTGGTAGCGGCGTTGATCTCGTGAAGAGGATGCAACCAGGGGGAGATTTGTCAAATTCATGGTTGATGTTTGACCATGTGAAAAGGGTGAAAGGGTGGACCACCATCGCCTGTCACGTATATGACCCTATCTTCTGCAAAGTGATGACAATTGCAGTCTGTGACATGCAGTCGGAAGATACTGAAGGGCAAGTCATTATGTGGAGGTGTCTGAACAGGGTAATGGAGAAGAATGGCTTGTTGAATCTGAATTTTAAAGGCTTCATGGCGGACAGTGCCCAAGCCAACTGGAATGCTGTCCGCATTGTTTATGGATCAGGCGATGCTTCTGTGAAGATGATTGACAAGGAGCGCACATGCCTCTTTCACTGGGCTACGTCGATGAAGCAACACACAGAGCGACTAATTAAGCGTGAATTGCAATGTCAACATGTGAAGCTTTGTAGGGACTACAAAGACGCGAAGACCTTAGAAGAAGCGGAGAACATGTACCTTCAAATCAAGGCATGGTGGTATTCATCTGGTGCTGCATCTGCTGAATCTCTGAAGGAGCTTGAGCTTTGGCTAGCATTTTGGCACTTCAGATATCGCCAGTGGGGTGGCTTCATGGAAACAGTGAGTCTTTGTTTTTTCTTCCTCTGAGTTTATTGTCCTTGAAAATGCTTTCCTTCTTTTCATCTGTTTAATGATTCTTGAAGTCTAATTTACCAAATTTCATTCCTGTAGGATTTATCAATCGAAGAATTGGCGGACATTCCGTCTTGCAACCTATCCGAGACTGTTCACAACAAGTGGCTACAAATGTCTGGCAAGCGTGGGACAGATCTGTATGTCGCAACATGTGACGATTGGGTTCGCGCTTTTATGCAAATGACCAACTATCGGGTGTATCTCAATGGTGGGCAATCTGGACATGGACCATCTCGAGCAGACTTGAAGTTGAAGAGGGCCGTTGCATCTATGGACGGCAAACGAATTACCGATGCCTTATGTAGTATGCCAGGGGCGGAGGCAGTTTGTACACGAGTTCCTCACTTAGAAGGGGAAGAAGTGTTCGGATCAACCAAGCGGGCGCTGGATGTACCTATTGGATCTGAAGGAGATTCGCATCGTCCTGACAAGATTAATTACTCACACCCGCGAGTGCATAGAAAATCTACGGATGTTTCTGTCTGTGATGTGCAAGACGATACCACCCGAATGCCTCATGTCAAGCACGTGCTCGAGACAGACTGTGACACTTCGCTTTGGCACATAGCCCGCATCTCTGTAAAATCCAAGAGGAAGTGCCATGCCAATCAGTCTGAGACGGAGTTGAAGTGCAAGATGAACATTGTCCGAGGGTCTAAAGCTACTGCTGCTCCGCTGTATAAAGGGCAGAAGCGCGAGTACAAAGGTACAAGGGTGGAGACAGATGAGTTCTGGTTTTGTCCAGACGATATCAAGCGCTGTGTGATGGGTCCAAGGAGGTCTCATATTTTGTCTCGACCGGAAATCCCTGAGTTCTGGCCAGTGATGATCGGTACTGCCCTTACTTCTGATGAGATCATTTTGTTTGAAGAAGCCGGGTTTCGCCTCCAAGAAAGACAATCCTTATCTCCTCGACGACTCTTCACATCCTCAAAACTATTTGAGGTTGTCGAATGGAACTATGCAAGACCATCTCATGCAGACAAGCCTCCGTGTATTCGCAATGGCAAAAGCATTCGCAGAAATGAAAAGGCTCCTATAGATGAGCACCGTAACCAATGGGAGAGTGCCCGAAATGTTACCGGAAACATTCTTGGAGTAAACATCTTGCCATACCCAGGCTTTGGAGCTGTCATCACTCTCCAATCAGGCATCGAACCTGAGCACAAGGTGTATCGGATCACCCTTTCTAATTTCCCATCGTGCACTTGTCTTTATTTTAGTGGTATGGTGTCTGCATCCATTGGTAAGCGAGGCAAGTACGTTAATTGCAAACATCTATATTATATTTTTAGATACCTATGCAAGGTTGACTGTAAGATCGATAAGTTCATCCACGCCCCAAGCCTCAGTATGGATGAAGTGATGAAACTTCTTGAAAAGGCAGGAATGATTAGAATTCGTGAGTAGTTGTTTACTACAACTATGTAGAACGGCTTCAGCATAGACTTTAATGTTGAACTAATACAGTTATCCGTTTTATTTAAATATACTCCATGTTGTTCTCGCAATATTTGTTTTCCCAAGTCCAATGTGAATACTAAATATAGTATATACAATGCCTTTTTATCAGGAAGAACTTTCTAATCATGCCATGAAACTGTGAATGTTAACGTGAATTTTCTCCCTAACCAAAAAAAAAATTCAAATTTTTTTCCCTTCCTTTTTAGATCTGAAGTTTTTGATTGTTTTCCAGAGATGTTTTCCCTTTATAGTCGTCTCGGTAACGAGAGGATAGTTCAAGTTGTTGTCTTCTGCAGCCAAAACAGAATATTTGATCATGAATAATATATATCTTTATATGTATATGATTTTTAATTTTAATTTTTTTCCTGAGCCCAAGCCTATGACTTCAGATTGTTCACATAGAACTTGACCGTTCAATATGCATCTCGGTGGCGAGTGTACAATTGAGACTGATGTTTTATACACCAGAAATTAACAAATATGATATTGACGTTCACCCACTTTTGGTTAATTTTGGCCCTTTCTTTTAAGGCCACGGGAATTAACCTTGAACACGATGCCACAAAAACAAACTTTTTTAGGTCAACAAATGAAGTCGCCACGTCATATAATTAGGGATCCACGTCACCCGTGGCCATTCATAAAATGACGTGTAGCCCTTTCATATTCTGAAATTATATTCATAAAGAAGACCCTAAGTCCTGACACCATAAAATTGATAAATGAATTTCAAAAATTCCAGTTTCAATTCAACAACTTGGCAAAATCTTAAATTTGAAAAGAAATGGTCTTGCACAATTATGTGTGTTAGTCAATTGCTTCCCAAATTTGAGATGTCAAGTTATTCCATGCAAATCCTCTTATATGATCTCATGTTGTATTTGACAATGGTTATGGGATATTTCAAGGTCAAAGTTTCCATCTTAAAGTCAACCATTTACATGGCTTAAGTAAGGAAGTCAAAGTGTGAACCCAACCCTAACCCCTATAAAGGGGCCCCGAGACAAATCCGTGGTAATAGGTCCACGGTTTTAGGGCCCCAAATTTTTTTTGGTAGATCAAGGAATTGCCGCATAATTTTTGAGGAGATGGGAAATTTTTTTATAGGAGCCTAAAATTTGCAACAATTTCAAAAAACATCCTTGGGCTCACAAAATATACGCTCACAGCTCCAAAGCTCGCGCTTTTAAGCTCACAAACTAGCGTCGTTGATTACAGAGATTGCATTCACTTCCTTCATGACAAAGCTAAATGGTTTACGGTTGAGGGTTCAAGTCTCATTGCCCTCTCACAAATATACTCCAACTTAAAGAATTTAGAGTTTCTTTGGTTTAGGGTTGAAATGACGAAAGGGTTCATCCCCCCAAACAAAAATATATGGTAAAATAAGATTGTCTAATAAAAAATAAATTTATAATGCTTAAAGAAAAGGAAACTGAAGGACGAAAAAAATAGGGTTGGGGAAAATAAAAAAATAAAAAAAAAACAGTGATCCAAAGAAATGAGAATGAAATGAAAAAAAAGTTGTAGGAATAATTAAGAATATATATGGAAATGGAAAAAAAATTAAAATGGTCTAATAGGACAAATTATGGATTACAATGGACAAAAATTAGACATAAAATGGTTTAGGAAATACACATAAAATTTAGGAAAATCATATTCATATGTCCATTCCCAAATTCTCTACTCATACATTCAGAACTGCATATTTCAAAAGAATGTAGTCGTCAAACATACTCCCATATATTAAAATTGCATACATGTTTTCCCAATTCATATAGAAGAAGTAATTTCAATCAAATCCAATGCAATTTCATACTATAAAAAGGAAATACATAAAATTATATTGTCTTTACTACTTTGGAAGTGTGATGATTCCTGCTTTAACTAGAAGAACCTTCAACTATTCAAGCTATAACTTGGTGCATCAATGAACTTGTCTTCATGGATGTCCATCTTACAGAAGTACCAGTATAGGTAATACAAGTGCTTGCAATTCACATATTGTTGTCGTCCTCCAATAGCTGAAATTGCCATGTTTGTAAAGTCTGGGCACGTGCATGACGGATATATACCCAAAGAAACTCGATACACGTTTTGATTATTCTCAGCCCCTGTCTCTAGCGATATAATTGCACCAAGCTCCGGAAAAGGCAACAATGTTACTGCAACTATTTCTCCTCTGACATTGCTAGCACTCTCCCATTTATTTCGTTGCTCTGCAGTTGGTGCAGTTGCGATTCTCCAAATGGTTCAATTATTTCTAACCGTTGGATACACATGACCATCATGCGGGGTTGGCTGATCATAGAGGATGCTCTGGAATATGTTGGACATATTGAACAAACGACGAGGAGACAATGTAGGGCGTTCTTGTAGTCGAAAGCCAGCATGTTGCAACATTAATGTCTCTTCTCGGCTAAGGTTTGTTCCTGTCAAAACAGGCCATACCTCTGGCAAGTCTGGCCAATCTATTACCCACTTCCGTTTAGTACCTTTCACACATCGTTCAATGTCATCTGCACAGAACCAGAAGTTGGCCACCACTTCTTGCTTACTTCCATAATCTTCTTTTCTCCCTCAATACGTGGGAGTAGGGGTGCCCTTCTGTCCTTTCAAATTTTTTGCAGTGCACCTAATATTTGATCCACGTTGTTGAGCATGACATTTTGCCTTAGATTTCTGGCTTATCCTTGCAATGTGCCACTTTGACGTGTTACAATCAGTTTCAAATGCAATCGCAACATGTCCAAAAGTATTCACCTCAACATGTTTACCTTTGTCCCCCGAAGAGTCCATTGAAGTTGTTGTATATCGCGTCCGAACACGAGGTTGAGAGAAATTGACTTTATCCGGCCTATGTGAGTCTCCGGCATCGCCAATGGGTACATCCAATTTCCTCTTCGTGCTTCCAGATATTTCTTCTCCTTCCAAGTGCGGTATGCGAGTGCCAACACCTTCAGATCCCGGTAATGTGTTTAGTGCCTCCGCGATTTTTTTAGGATCTTGACTTCGTCTTGCAGCTCTCAACTTCAACTCTCCCTTCGATGGACCAGATCCGGATGCATGACCCTTTAAGTACGCACGGTAGTTTGTCATTTGCATCCACGTACGAATACTGTCATCGCAAATGGCATCAAACAAATTGTTTCCTCGGTTTCCAGACATTTGAAGCCACTTGTTATGAATGGTTTCTGACAAATTGCAAGATGGCATGTCTGCCATCTCCTCCAAACTCAATCCCTGAAAAGGCAAGCCCAAAAACATTTACCACCTCCCTATGAATTGTATTCTCTAAATGCAAGACCAATTTGGAATTGAAAATAAGAATAAAAAATAATGGTAACGACTAAAACCAACATCATTACAACCAAAATACACTTCACATTCACTACACGCAATCCATTCCCAATGTTATTTTTTTCAGAAAAAAAAAAAAAAAATCTACATGAACCAAATATGGGGTACTGTAAGGTTGTCCACAAACCTATGTTGGACCTGACGGAGGTTTTTGGACAACCTTACATTACCCCCATATTTGGTTCATGTAGGGTTTTTTTTTTTTTTTTGGGTTAAAACCAATTTTATAATAACATTATTTATGGAAGTCACACTCATTTTACAAACATATCAAATGAACACAAGTAAAAAATATAACAATTGGAAATCATAAATAAAGATGAATATTTCAAACGACAACTCTGCTCACCATATGCATAAAGCCTCCCCACTGGCGGTACCGAAAATGCCAGAATGCAAGCTAATGATCCAAGTGATGAAGTGCATCTTCAGTGGTAGCTCCAGATGATAACCACCATGATCGAATTGCAAGGTACTTTGTCTCCGCGTCTTCCATAGACTTTGCATCTTTGTACTACTTACATAATAAATTATGTTGCTGTTCGAATGATTCTTTAATGTACTTCTGTGTGTGCTTTTGAAGTGAAGTACTCCAATGCAACAAGCAAGTCCTCTCTCGATTATCCATTTTCTGATTTGCAAAACCACTGCCGTAGACAATACGAACTGCATTCCAGTTGGCCATAGCACTATTTGCCATGAAGCCCTTGAAGTTTGGCTGTTCCACTCTGTGTTTTGACATAACCCCATTCAAGCATTTCCAAAAAAGCACTTGAATCTCGGTATCTTCCGATTGCATATCGCATGTTGCAATGGTCATCACCTTCTTATAATCAGAATCATACACGTGGCAAGCCATTGTGGTCCACTCCTTCACACGCTTCACATGGTCAAACATCATCCATGCATTTTGAAGATTTCCTCCAGGTTGCATACGCTTTACTAGGTCCACTCCACTTCCAGGTCCTTCCGTCAACATCTTAAAAATGTAAACTTTCTCCTTTCTTTGGCCAGGGAAGACACTGTCGTGAATGAATTCAAACTTCGACTCTTTCTTCATGGTCATAATGTTGTCGATGATGCCTCCGCGGTTGTTTGAGCGAAAAGAAGATATGACATTTTGAATGTTCGGACTGCTTAAGTATTCAAATCGGTCCATGACTTCCTCTAATTCCTGTCCCCTCAACATCTCTTTCTCTCCCACTCCGTCGTGAAACAAATAGGTTGTTAGGAAATCTTTGCTTGCAGAGAGAGCAATTGCAGAGTTCGTGGTTGTTGATGTTTTGGACACTTGCTCTGCAATGAGTTCACATATCTTCTCTGCGGAATCTCTATACATGCCTTTTGCTACTGGGTGAGAATGATCTCCAATATGAATAGCGGTCCTAGTCATCTTCGGATTGTCACTGTAGCAGTAGTAAATTCTAGCATTGCATGCGCTGAGGCATGTAGGGGTTAGCTTGCAGACCTTGCAAACTAGCGTACAATCTTTAGGAGGACTATCTCCTACTGCAAAAGGAAAGGTGGTGTAACCACTCCACTCTGTTTCATTGCGTTTACTACATCTCTTCAAGTAATCACACTCAAGATTTATACAAGCAAGATGACCAACGCAGTATGACTTACGGAACTTGAGGTTGTCGGAGTTGTGAATGTTCGTGGTCAGTACCTTGCACCATGGGTGTCCGTCATAACGTTTGTCCATCCCCTCCAAGTTCCTTGTTGCAAAAGAAGACGAAGATGAACGACATGGAGGCAACTCGAAGATGACATCTCCATTGAAAATAGGTGGAAGGAATTGCACTTGATGGTGGTTGATGGCGTTGAGATCCATTGTTGACAGTTCATTTCGAGATCGATGCATACCGCTTAGTCTCCTCAAAGTGTCCATTATGCTAACTCTGTCAACAAGAATTGGATACAATGGAGGACGAGACAACAAAGACTGTCGAGGGCTGTTTGACAAGGATCCGGAAACTGAGTGAACAAGACGCTTCTTGCCTACATCATTTGCCACAAACACTGGTTTACGTTGGAGATTGTGGTCAGATGACTCTCCTTCCGATTCACTAGACAGCTCAATGATGGAATCTAATTTCTCAACTTTCACTTCACAGAGAATGGCAGTCGTAGGAAGTACCGGATGTACTTCACGAGGAGGACTAGGCGAAACAGTGTGGCTGACATACGGCATATCAACCGTTGAGTTCTCTGATTGGCGACTTCGAATCTCAGTTGATGCAGCTAACATGGATAGAGGAAGTCCTTAAGCTCTGTAGTTTCTAGAGGCAAGGTACCAACGGTGACCTGTATCTTGTAATCTCCTCACTACTGGAATTGATTGTTGCAACTCTCCTGATTCAGACATCCTTTCCTCTTCAACATAAATGGATGATTCGATGAATCTAAAGCGAACATGAAGTAGATGGCTCATGACTATAGCATGACCTCCATCATCTACTGGAAAAACGAGAGGAACATTCTGACCATCTACACGAATGCTAGCCATTGTTTGTAATACAAGCGCTCAAGACAATGAGAAAGAAAAAAGACAATGATGTATACAACATTAGGGCTTTTGTATCTTTTTCAAGTACTCTCAAAACATGGTACCTTTTCCATCACTTAAGGAAGGCAACAACTTAGTGGAAGGAAGATATTGGATCAAAATCTACTAACAAATACAATAGCAGCTCCAGTGCCACATTCAAAAATCAACTTAAATTAGAAATTTAGTAAATGCTTAGTGCGGCGGTGTCAGGCATATCATAATTGCCTTCGGTGGCTCTGGAAAGAAGTTTTAAAGTGCATATAGCAAAAAAAAGTTCCACAATAACAGTGATCACTATATCTCTTTAATTTGAATTGTAGTAGACAAGGTTGAGGTTCATGTTAGACTGCTATTGTTGTAAACTTTAATTTGAAATTTGACGACACATTGATTTCATCTTGAAGTTTATTGGTTGTCATTTACTATTGGAAGCAACTGCCTACATGCTAGTGATGCTACTGTAGGTAGACGCGTTTTAGGCAAACTGTACGCGTATTGGAAACAAATATAAGGTTTCTCAAATTCTGCAAAACACATTCTCATAACTAGTTTGCGAAACAATTAGTATATCTACTTAGTGGTCATAGTTTACATGTATTGTTCTCTCAGCTGATGCTCAACAACAGTTTGAGCTTTCCTATCGTTGTCCTAGGGCAAACTAAGAAGCGTAAGAGGCGCATTTCTCTATATTTCTCGTCTTGTAAGGCACTTAGGAGATCTAGAATGACTCGTGCTAAGAAAGTTTTGTCCAAGAGAAGTCAGTCATCACAGGGCAACCTGTGCAAAGTGCTTAGCTTTGAGGTTGGAGGTAGCGACGTACAAGAGAATGTTGCAGCGCAGGCGTCAGATCCAGTACAAGCTATGTGGGAGGATACCTCTAGCGTGGCAAATATTTCAGGAGAAGATGCAAGTCTGCACGTATGCCACTCTTGATCCCATTCCAACTCTTTCAAGTTTCTTTGAAGTCATTGTATTTATATTTTGTAACTTGTAAAGTGAGTTACAAGATTATTTTAGTTTTTACACTTATATGCATAGTCTGTGTAATTACATATGATATGAATTACATATCATATCATATTTTCCTATTCCTTGGGTCATTTTAGAATGTTGTTTTGCACAATTTTTATGAATACCTATATAAAATTTTCAATGTTCTTTAAAAGAAAGAAAAACATTTGAATTTTTGGAGGTCTTTAAGGCCAAATATGTCTATTATCATATCTATTGTAAAAAAGGAAAGGTCTTCTATTGTAGTTTGACATCAAACCCCTAATTTTGCTATTTCTTAAGTCAGGCAATTATTCAAGAGGCAACCAAAACACATGATTTATAAGGTCATCCATTTGTCTAGTAGGCTTTAGGCTTATTACTCTTTTTTTTTTTAAGGTCCACGTGTCATTCCGTGTCATTTCAGATGTATTTCCCACTATACGTCTTGAAAGTGATGCAAATACTTATAGTCAGACATTTTTCTGATTCCATTTAATCAATTTTTAAAGATGGGAAATTAACTATAATGATGCTCACAAAAGTAAAAAAAATGCAATAAGGTAATAGGTCCATCAAGTGCCATGTCTCTCAAATTGCCCACCTCTGGAAATGTTCACTAATGGTATATATTTTTCTTTAAAATCTTGAGCAATGTATTGGTTCTTTACATTTGCATGAGTAAGCTATTTGAGAGACATGAGCCCAGTGCATTAGAACTTCAGAAATTAGTAAATAATTCAAAAAATCTCCAAAAAATACAGAACAAGTTGCATAAAATTTATATTTCATTTATATTTCATTTCAAAATAATGTAGGATGTTTCACCTCCACGGAAATTAGTTCCTGGCTTCCAAGAAGAATTTTTTTTTTGTTGTAAGAGGCAAAATGGCAATCATTGGCAAGTGATTTCTGCACATTTCTTTAAAAGTCAGAAGGCGATGGATTTTGGGACACCTATGGTCACAAATAGGTGCCAATGAACCAGATCTTTGGAAATTTATAAGTAATTCAAAAATGCTTGGAAAAATAAGAAACTACTTGTATTGGGTTCCGCATCTATTTTTCTTTCTTTGAAAACTGACCTAGAAATCATTTTGTCCCTGGAAACATGTGGAAAAAGCAAATTTTTAACTTAAAGTGACGGCTTATGAGCACACTACCTTAATGTTCTATTTATACATTCACCACGCCTTTTGCTCAGTTAGTTCCGCATCAGTTGCCCAGCCCACGTTGCACTGCAGTGATTGGATTAGCCCGGATTTCATTCGATCGATAAATTAGACATTTCCAGATCAGTGACGATAGTGAAATATATTCGATGTCTACGTGGACTCTGTGCATTTTTACTGCATGAATTTTCCTTCACTTCAACTCTCAAATTAACACAAATAAACATGCATCTGAAAGTCACAGTACGCGTGGATGTGTTCGACCATGCAGCCGTTCGTCAGACAGGCAGTGGGCCATTTCAAGTCGACTTACAGATTTGCTAGTCACCAACTTTTTTGTAAAGAGTGACTAAGTTTAGCTCTAAACGCGTTATGGTATTTCTAAATTAACATTCGGAAATTCTTGTCACATGCGGGACGTAACTTTTACATGCACGATGCATCTAGCTTTTTGAAGGCATAATTACAGTTGAAATTAGGAAGTTCTAATTTGAGAGTTCGGTGATGCAAACAAGAATGATCCCCCATCCAAGCATAACAAGTGCACTTAAAATGGAATGTTCAAGTAAGAAAGTGGAATCATTGGAAACAAAAATCTTAAGTCCCATACCACGAATTGTGGACTTAATGCTTTTTTTATCGGTGAATGCTGTCCATAGAACTCCTGATCTTCTACATCTCTACTGGTTTAGGGAGGCAGTTGCTGAAATAAAAAGCATTCGCCTGGGCCTCACATCTCACAAGTTTGCCTTGTATCCATTTCGTAGGAGGTCCTCACGATGGCAACACAGGAGCGAGCAAACCAGGAGGGGGTTCGCCGAAGCAGTCGCAGTCGCAACAGAGAAGCGGAAAGATTGAACGTCCCAAAGGCTGAAGTCGAAGAACTGAACGAAGAAGCTGAAGAGGTGAGATCTGTATTATTTTTTGGTCAAAATTTTGATAGTTCTTTCCATGTGACCTTGTCGGCTGAACACACTCTTTCTTACCATGTACTCGGAGTCTTGTTTCATGACTTTCTTGCTGACCTTGTCTAAAGTCTAGTTTTGAGGCTCTTTATCTGCGGCTGGCTTCTTCAATGTATTCTAGCTTCTGAAATGTGGAAACAAACCCACAACCGCCACAGGTAGCTACGGTGGATCAAGAATGATCACAGAATCACTATAAGATTTGGATTGCAACGAATTTGATGTAGCCCTCTGTCAGTGATGAGAACAGGACACTAGGTAGTCTTGAAGATTTGTTGTCGATAATTTCTTTCTTACCTGCGCTTGTACTTAGAGACCGTTAGTGAAGAGTATCGAGTTGTCCATCTGCCGGGTCGTTTCCTGGAACGGGGCTAAACATTGTCGACATCGATTCCTGGAACAGGGTCGATTTGTAGATCGGTACATTAAAACTGTGGGTACATGCACAGCGTAGACATAGTCTTCGCATGTTAAAAAACGTTGCATACAGGTGCCCCCAAACGTAGCAAACCACCTATTATTCTAGTACTGAACCCTCTCCGCCCAGTGTGATGAATTTCAAAAATTAAGTACACTTCTGCTAAGCATCTAACGTAACCGTTACTGATTAAAGAATCTGCTGGTTTGGACTTCATGAACTTCCATGAGGAGAATTTTTTCCAAGTTGATTCATTTCTTCGAATGAAATTGAGACAGGACTCACCTATTGACGTGATTGGGTTAATTTCTCGTCATCAAGCAACTGATGAATTAAAGCTTTTCCAAATGTTCTACGGAACATTATCAGACTCAGAATCAATGACTGTATTATGAAACTGGTATTGGTACTAAAATCAGAGCTAGAAATTGACATATCAAAACCTCAAGTTCATCGGCCATCTGCCTGTGCTTTGAAATTGATGTTGTAATGATGTTTTCTCACCAGTCTCCTTCTGCGACATTAGTTTGAAACCTGTCGGCTATTCTTCCTAGCGAAGACCCAACCCAGGGGTCCCCAGCCTCGGCCTTTATCCAACACTCCACTGAACCTCTGCAAACCTACCTGAATCTCCCCGAACCTCCCCGAACCTTCCTGAACCTTCCAGTCAAGGAAATCATAAAGAAACTCGCTCCCAAGTTTCAATTTGCTGCCATCGTGCACATCTGACATTTTCTAGATCCAGATCTTTAGATTTTCGTCTCCTTGCTGAGGATTGCTTCCTAATCACGCAGCTAGTTTTGAGTTCCATTTCCATGTACAGAGTTGAATTTTGGCTTGAGTTCTGTGGAGTTAAAATTTGTGAAGCTACAGTAGTCTTCCGCCCGCTAGCTAGCTTGGATTGCACGCAGGTTTTTGTGTTAGCGTTGAAATTTCTATTGCCTGCTTGCAGTTCAGCGAGAACTCGGGATTCTTGGTTGATTGAAAGTTAGTAGAAGTGTCTCGTCTCGTTTCGTTGGTGTGTATGCGAGCCTTACCCGCGGGGTCATAGCACTGAGTTCTCCGGCTAGCTCGATCGTCTCTTTTTAATTTGAGTCTCGCACATTTTGGCTTGCTTGTTTCGGAGCTCTTTGCGTGGCTTGGACATTTGATTGGCTTGTGCGTTTTCAGTTTGTTGTTCTGGAGTAGAGCTGTGCGCAAGCTTTCGTTTTGGCATTCTGGAAGAGATCGAAGTGGAGTGTTGTGTTTGAGGCTTTTGGCTTCAGAGTCTTGGAAAGAAATGGCGGGGTCTTTTTCTGGTGCTGTGTTCCAATGGAGAAACAAGGAGGCTGGGACACAGCCAGCTTATGTCTTTACCGATTTCGAGGGGTGGGGGGGCTTTCTCCGTCAACCCCGTCGGACTCGACAGGGGTCTGGCGGGTCACTCCTGCACCCCCAACAATCGGTCATATGAAGCTAAAATTTTTTTTTTACCTTTTAATTTTATTATATAGCTAAGTTCAGACGTCTAATTTTATTATATAGCTAAATTCAGACTTCTAATTTTATTATATATTTACTTTTTAATTTTATTATTGCAATGATGTTTGTAATTTTTTTTTTATCTTTTAATTTTATCATATAGCTAAATTCAGACTTCTAATTTTATTATATATTTACCTTTTAATTTTATTATATATAGCTAAGTTCAGACGTCTAATATCCTGCATATATGATTCAACTGAGTTTGAAATTTCGTTCAATAAACTGACTTCTGTTCGTAGGCTCAATAATTTTTTTTAATCTCAACCGTAAAGGATAGGGGCACGGATATATGAAAGTAACTTTTAAAATTTCTGCAAGGACGGCAGTTTAGGGCACGGCCTTAACAATTGATAGATTTTGGGGGGTGGGGGGGCTTCCGCCTTCAACCTTGTCGGACTCGACAGGGGTCTAGCGGGTCAGTCCCACACCCCCAACAATCGGTCACGGCCAGGAGGCTCTTCATTCTTTTTTTAATTATTAAAATTTTTCAATGCATAATTTCAGATGTTTCCTTCAGAGGTCTGATATCCTGCAGATATAATTGCAATGATGTTTGTAATTTTTTTCAATAAATTGATTGCTCTTCACAGACTCTTTTGCTAAACCGTAAAGGATAGGTAGAAAATGTTTAAGGCGACTTTAAGAATAATCCAGGGATGGCAGTTTGCAAGTGCGGCCAGAATGGTTGACTAATTTTGGGGGGTGGGGGAGATTCCGCCTTGAACCCCGTCGGACCCGATAGGGGTCTGGCAGGTCAGTCCCGCACCCCCAACAATCGGTCATGGCCTTGAAGCTCTTAATTTTTTTTTTAAATTATTAAACATTTTCTTTGCATAATTTCAGACGTTTCCTTCAGAGGTCTGATATCCTGCAGATATAATTGCAATGATGTTTGTAATTTGTTTCAATACATTGATTGCTCTTCGTAGCCTCTTTTGCTAAACCGTGAAGGATAGGCAGAAAAAAATTAAAGCGACTTTAAAAATAATCCATGGATGGCATTTCGCAGATGCAGTCGAAATGGTTGACTGATTTAGGGGGGTGGGGGGGCTTCCGCCTTGAACCCCGTCGGACCCGACAGGGGTCTGGCGGGTCAATCCCGCACCCCCAACAATCGGTCATGCGAAGCCTTATAAATTTTGTTTTTAAAATTATTAATATTTGTGTATGGCTAAGTTCAGACCTACCATGGTAATTGAGTTGTAGTGTAATGAGAATATGAATATATAACCCATTCTCATATACCTGAGGTGTTAATTATTCATTAGGCTAAACATGATATTCAAAATACCTTTCTAAATTTATTTATTTTTTGCTTTTGTGCAATAAGTCTTGGATTATGTTCATTTTTGATGTATTAGAGGAGTATAGCTTACCTTCTTGTTCTTCTAATGCAGATGTTTGTTTGACGGGTGAAATTTCGAATCCTTTTTTTATTGTTTGTGTACTTTATGTAGTTTGAATCCAATATCCTAAAAGAAATTATGGCCTTCTTTACGAAATATGTCTTGTCTCCATTGGCAATGCATTGCATATAAATGTAGAAAGAAAGTGATATAAAGTGATATATGTTTAATGAAAGTGATATATTTTGAACTTGTAAATGAATTTTGAAGACATTAGTTTGTTGATGATTAGAATTGAATGTTCTTAAATTTCGAAACGGTCAAGGGTTATGTGGTGATGGCCGAGGTGAGGAAATTGATAAGAGTTAAGTGGCTACTATAGAAAAAAAATTGAATTTCATGTTGCCTCCAAAGTCATTGAACATGTAAGATGATAGTGCAAATAGCATATGTAACATCAAAGTTTTGAAATGTGCAGGTGGAGTTTTCAGATGCCAACATTGATCGAGTTCCATCATTGCCGATTGGCAATACGAATGCGGAGATTCCTTTGATGCAAGAATTGGTCTCTGAGACTCTAAGGTCCGTTAATGTGGAGGTCAATATTGAAACTGAAGATCAACAAGAAGCAGACATGGTAAGTTGGAGGGACATTTTGGAAGCGTGCGACCGTGCTGCAAATCGCTTGGACGTGGACGAGCACAGTCGTGTTAGTGTGCCTAAGTCAAGGAAACGTAGAATGCCAGTTTTTTTCTGCAGAGAGCTTTGATACGGAGTGTAGCTCTAAGACCATGTCTAGTCCTACTTCATCAAGATCGGTTTCAAGCCCATGGGGTCCTAAGTCATGTGATTGTTCTTGTCGTGTTCGATTACGGTGGAATGATGTGGTCATCATTCACCAATGTTCAGACTATCGGGCTAGTATTGACATTGAGTGAAATATGCAAACAAAAAATTTGTACAACAAATATTTTTGTAGTTTTTAAACTATTATCATATAATGGTGTCATATTCATTTTTTTATCTCAGACGTCTCTTTTGTTGTTGAACTTTTTTTTGTTCAATTTTATCATAGAGATCACTTAGTTGGTCTACATTCTACATTGTACAAACGTATCTTACATTAATTTGATAAGTGAAATTTCAAAAATGTCTTTGCACTTGCAGATGGAGGAGTCGCCAATAAATTTGTTACAGGATGAACACCAAGTGACACCGGGGACGGATGAGATTGAACAACCAAAGATTGGTGGTCAAGAAGAAGAAGATTTGCAGATGGAAGACATAGACGAAGATGAAGAGGAGAAAGAACTGCTGGAAGATGAGCTACGGCGGTTGCAGAAGGTGGACTCTGTGGTCACTATAGCGAGTTTGAGATTCAAGCCTGAAAAGCAATCGAGAATGCAAATTCCACTTTGCAGGCTTGTGCCAATGCCCATGGTGAGGCCGACGTTGTCATCTGACTTGCTCAAACTTGAGCAAGAGTTTGTTCACGGTTATCGTGAAGGAGCGGCGGTATTTTATGTTTCATTAACCAATGAGGCTGGAGAAAGGTCGGAGTTCACGGAAGATGAGGTGAATCATTGGGACCCTTTGTAGAAGAAGAAAAACGAGGAGTTCAATGTGTTCATCGAATCAAATGCAGAGCTGAAGTTCATGAAGAACTTGAAGTTCTTTGTGTGCAACGGAAATCACCGTCGCATTGCGTGGATGAGTCACATCAGAAGGATATTTCCAACAGACCCATAGTGGCACATCTCAGTGGACTGTATAGTTTTGGAAACAAAAGGCAGGATAGAGTTGGTCATGCAAGTGATGCATGATATCAACAAGTATGTTATAATTTCATTCCATTTTATGTGTACTTCTAGTTTTTGTTTCTAGTTTTGAAATGTATGATTGACTTTCTACATATAGGTTTCAATGTACTAAACGTGTTGTTTTGTTTTTAGGTCCACAGAGGATTCTCACGTGAAGACCAATTTGGTACACACCTTGTACCGTGTGCAAAAGTACGGGCTTCTGCCATTGGCAAAGTTCATGGAGATGTTGAGACCTTCAGAGAGGAAACGTTGTGGTTTCATTATTGGGAGGAAGACATGGTATTCAATGCCTATGGAAGTGTTCACGGCATTCAATTTCAGGGTACAATTTATTTCCTTCATAAGTCACAATTCTTTTATTTTTGTTTGCCATATTACACGAGTGCATTGTATTCTTGAGTGACAAGAAAGTGGAAATTCTGTTGAATATTGACAGCAAGAAATTTCTCAAGCGGCAAACGATGCGGCACGCAAGTACCATGAGACCACTCCTGTTGAAAAGAAAAGTGACCAAGGGATCGCCAATGCCATGAGGGTTGGAGCAAAAGAAAAGGCAACGAAGTTGTATGTGAAGATGGGAAAGTTGCTGTCAGTGGCAAATCCTTCACATGGCCCAAAATTTTTAGAAGAGGTATTTCTGGTTTAAATATTTGAAAGAATTAATTTTTGATTTTAGATAGATTCATGTACTTCAAATTTTTTAATATAAATGTTTTGTGGCAGGTGGAGAGGCACTGGACTATGAATGAAGTCCCAGAAATGACATTGGAGAAGTTGCAAGTAATTGCAACATGCAATACGACACCTGCCCAGAAATAGAAGTATTTGAAGTGGTGGAACTCTTCTAATATTTCTCGTGAAGCTCGAAAATTTCCAGCGCATCTAGTGTCAGAAGAAAAACTGTTGCCCTTCCTCCACAAGTGCGTGTGGTGGTCTGGGGTAAGTTGTTCCTTGTTGGACTTTGAATATCATGTTCATTTTAATTTGTTTTAGGGATTCTTGTTTCTTTAATAGATGTTAATTCATTTGATACATTTTTATAAATTTGATTCATACATAAATTTATTTTTCTTCTTCTATAGATTGAAGAAGGTGCACAGGAGAACTTTGAGAACGTGGTGACAAAGGATAATCTTCAAATCCATATGGATGTTCCACTTGAACTGGAATCACTTGGACAATACATTGAATCATGGAGAAGAAAAATTTGGGAGCAGGGTTTTGGACCTTTTTTGAAGGGGGCCAACGCTTTTAAGAAGTTTGACTCATTTTCGACTTACGAAGGGTCGGTGCAGGCCGTGCAAAGAGTACTTTTCCGGTATGGGTTTAAAGTTTATCTTTATTTTACTACATTCATGGATTGAATACCTATAATTCTTTTTTTTCAACGTTGTGGTTGTTTTGAGTACACTAGAAATCTGCAAAGTCAATTACAGCTTGACTTCTTGAAAAATGAACCCTAAACCAAAAGTAGGGGTATTGTGAAGCTGTCGGAATACCTCCGTCGGGTCCAATAGAGGTTTCTTGAGTACCTTGTACTACTCCAACTTCTGGGTTTTTTAACATTTCAATAGTTTCTTTGTTTATAATTTTTTTAAAAATTGAAATTGATGATTATTATTTGTTTTTTATTTTTGAAATAATAGACTAATGTCTAAGTGTTTGTTGTACTATTTCTTTGTTTAATTTAAGATTCTCTTTAGTAGTCAAAAAATTAAATAGACTAATGTCTAAGTGTTTGTTGTTGTGCCAGTTACTTGAAGCTTGAACTAGTAGCAAAGAATGCATTAGCACTTGAGGACCTTCCTCCGTTTTTGTCCTCGTGGCTGGACCGCAGTTCGCAGGAGTGCATGTTTACACAGACTCAACTTCGAACATTTACGATGGCAAACTTAAACGGTGGAGGGTGGTACTTGGATTGCCCAGTCACGTTCACTCATGCAACGGAGGTGGGACTTAGGAAGTCATTTGACGGCCTTGGTGTTATTGACTTAGAGGTCCCCGAGTTTGCCGATCTCAGTGACACGAAGAAGAAGAGGGCCATTGCACGAAGAACGGTTGCTGGCAAGAAGAAAGAAGAAAAGGAACAAGAGATTCGGGCCAATAAGAAGAAGAAGGAAGCAAAGCGTTTGGTGAAGTTGGCTGAGAAAGAGAAGGAGGCCGAGAAGGACGGAAAGTCGAAAGGCAAGGGCAAGAAGAAGGCCAAAGGTGCTGACCAAGTTCCAGCATCTTCAACCGTGGATCAGGGATCACAAATGGAATCCGCATCACACGGTGGAATGAAAAGGAAGAGTGTTTTGAAATAGCTCACTGAAGAAATGGTCACACAGGGCACACAAGTAATTGTCATTGGTGATGACGATGAAGTGAACTCGGAAGAGTTGATCCTTAACGTCTCTATCGTGGACGTAATGGAAAATGAGGAAGGAGAAGGGAAGACATGCTACAAAGAAGTCATGAACTTTTGAAGAAGGTAATTCTAAAGTTTTCCATTGTTGAATATTATGATTTCTAAGAAAATGCATGATTGGAAAATGTGTTAATTCTTGTTTGTTTGCACTCCTCTGTTTTGTAGTTGTCAATTGGAAAGGTTCGGAAGTATGGTGGTAAAGTAATGCGACAGCCAAGAGTGGACCTTATTTTCTTTGACTGCCACGAGAATTTGCTAGTCCCCGGAGTGTCTTTTCCGAACACTCATGTGCCTACGTGGAACGCTGACAAAGAATACGAGGGAATTCAGGAGGCTTTTCATTTTGTAGATAAGTATTTGCAAGATGATGGTTGTTTTGTGGTGTTTCATTCTTGAAGCGCGAATGCGAAGGGCGTCATTGCTGGGCTGTGTGAGGTATATCCGACAATGAAGAAAAAAGAGTGGTTGGGAATCAACCGTGTCCACTTGACTTCGGTTGTGGACCCTTCAAATACGGTATGATGTTTTGATGTTTTTTTAATTTTAGTGGCTATCTGCAACACTTTATATATTATTCATCTCTAATGTGTTCTTGTTGATTGTTAACAGACAATGAAATTTGGAATCACCCTCTTGGTGAAGGACCTTGGCAAGGGTGTGAAATCGGAATTTGTTTTTCATCAAACAAATTCCATGAAGAAGGCCAAAGTGGATCTTCAACGAGATGACACACTCATCAACTATACAACAGAGGATACCATGCTCATGAATGAAGGAATACCTTGGCGTAGGCCTCGTGAGAAAGACACGAGGTTTTTCCAGTTCCTCATAGAAGGGACAACAGTTGAAGGAGATGTAGTTTTGGACTGCACATCAGCTACTAGTTAGTTTTGAATCAAA
Organism: Rhytidiadelphus loreus; assembly: GCA_947034895.1. Lineage (NCBI taxonomy): Eukaryota > Viridiplantae > Streptophyta > Bryopsida > Hypnales > Hylocomiaceae > Rhytidiadelphus > Rhytidiadelphus loreus. The sequence continues at coordinate 65,295,071 of OX344763.1, read as the reverse complement.
TTATTTTGAATGAGTTTTATATTTTACATCTCAATCATTCAATAAATCAATTTTGTGTTGTTTGTAACAGGTGCATCAATTACAGCTTGCCGTGGCACGGGGCGGCACATAGTGGCATTGGAGGAGGACAAGAACATCTTCAATGCCATTCTTTTGCCCATGCAAAAGAGCACATCGGCCTTGGTCATTACAGAACCGGCAAAGGATGCTACACCATCTCAAGATCCAAATGCGATGGACATTGTAGTTCATAAATTTGCACGGAAGACAAAATCTTGTAAGTAAGTTTTCATACATTTTTATTTCATATATGTATGAACTATGAAATCATATATGTTTCATAATTTTAACATACTTTAATGTGTTTGTGTAGCCGTCAGAGGTTGACGTTGGCAGGTGGAACTCAGCAAAAATGAAGGCTTCTTTTGAGTCCAGACAAGTCTTTTGATTTGCCGATTTATGCAGAGCAGTTGGCATCGGCTTTCGTGGAGTTTGGTTCCTCTAAGCCAAAGAAGCGTAAACCTAATTATGCTTTGAATGTTTTAGAGTTTGTAGATGTTAGTGCATCTGAGGGTAGAGAGACTTCCGAGTCATCTACCAACGACGATTCTGCGACCGAGTCTACTGCTACCTAGACTCACGAGATTGACATATCTCGTGAGTTATAGTATTTTGTGTTGATTTTCTTTATGAGTGGATTTGTGTGTTTTATGGCTACATTTTTGTCTTCACTTGTCTCACTTCAAATTTTAGTTTCTGTGATATTTGTTTGACTCAAAAAAAATTCATTGTTGTCATTGTTGTCATAAAAATTTAGAAAGGAATTGTAAGTGACCTTCATTTCTTCAAATAAGCTCACATGTACCCTCAATCCCAAATTTATTAGATTCATAGTTGGAGGGCAATCATACATTTTTTCACCAAATAAAATTCCGAAGATTGAAGATTACAAAGATGAAGATGTAGCATCGTTGTTTCCAATTAGTATGTAGAGATGAGAAAAGCTAATGGTCTATCATGTTCTTGGTCCTAAAGAAAAAAAAATTCAAATTTGTTTAAATACCAAAATGAGGGGTACCACTAGGTACTCCAGAAACCTCAGTCGGACCCGACTGAGTTCTTGAAGGTTCCAGCCAAACCCCTATTTTGGTTAAAAATAAAATAAAATAAAATAAAAATTTCCTATTTTTTCTTGAATACCAAAAATGGGGGTGCCACCAGGTACTCTCAAAACCTCAGTCGGACCCGACTTAGGTTTTAGAGGTACCAATCAGACCCCCCATTTCTGGTATTTGGAAACAAAATCAAATCAAATTTGGAAATGTCAATCGAAGAGCATGAAGCTTGGCAATTTTTTATTCAAGTTTTATTAGTATTTATGATCTGCAACACTACAACCATGGCTCATTCCCAAGTTTGCTTAGAAGTCAAAATTGTAGATGTAATAAAACAATTTCTTATTTCCTTTATTTTATGTCTAGTCTTCAGTTTTGCATGTTTAACATTTTTTAATATTTTTTTGGAACCATATAAAATTGATGTTTATAAATGGAATGATGAAGGCACAAAGTCATTTTAACAATTTAGACAAGAATTTTCACCTTCCTATGTTTATCGAGTGGATGGCATCAACATTTGAGGGTTCTACAACCAAGTCCATACAACTTACACTCTTGAGATTGACATATTCCTTGCGTCAAACTATAATGTCTTGGATTTTAGAATTATCAATGGATTTTAGAATTATCAATGGATTTGTATGTTTTATGTCTACATTTTGAACATTTCCATTCTCCATTTGGATTTTATGTATTATCATGTCTATAAATAATGACTACATTTGTTTGTAGCAAAAAATATCTTTAAAATACATTTGCAAGTGCATTAGATTTCATTTTAATAACTTCACATATCTTGAAATTTCTAATGTAATAAATCCACGGTCATAGGTCCCTACAAGTTTATAGTATGAAAAAAAATTCCCGCTCATAGGCTCACAGGCTCACAAGCTCCCCGCTCCAGGCTCACACGCTAGCAACCCTGCACCAATTGCGTATGTTTTTCAATTCTTGTGTTTAGGAATAATAGCAACTTCCTCGATATCTGTATTAAATTTTTTAAGTAAATTTTAAGACTTCATGTTTTTTAGACATTAAAGTACAGGGCTAGTATATTGCCTTAATTTTTAGTTTCACGTACAAGGTCATTCAAAGTGACCACCAATTGCGTATATTTTTGAAATCTTGTTTTTAGGAATAATTGCAACTTCCTCACTATTTGTATTATTTTTCTTGAAGTAAATTTTATGACTTTATAGTTTTTTGGGCATTGAAGTACAAGGCTAGTATCTTGCCTTCATTTTCAATTTCACGTACAGGGTCATTCAAAGTGACCAACAAATGCGTATGTTTTTCTATTCGTGTGTTTAGGAATAATTACAACTCTCTCTATATCTGTATTATTTTTTTTTATGTAAATTTTATGATTTTATTCTTTTTTGGACATTAAAGTATATGGCTAGTATCTTGCCTTCATTTTTAGTTTCACATACAAGGTCATTGAAAGTAACCAGCAATTGCATATGCTTTTGAATTCTTGTATTTTGAAATAATAGGACCTTCTTCCTTATCTATATTATTTTTTTTGAAGCGAATTTTATGACTTTATTTTTTTTACACATTAAAGTAAAGGGCTAGTATCTTGCCTTTATTTTTATTTTCCCGTACAAGGTCATTCAAAGTGATTACCAATTGCAAGTCTTTTTGAATTCTTCTGTGTAGGAATAGATGTTAGTTCTACAACATCTTTCTCATTTTTACTTAAGTGAATTCCATAACTTCATATTTTTTTGAATATGAAATAAGAAGGCAAATTTCTCGGCCATATGTTAGTCTGACATATATAGTCATTCAAAGTGACCACCAATTACATACATTTTTTAATTCTTGTGTTTAGGAATAATTGCAACTTCCTAAGTATTTGTATTATTTTTCTTGAAGTCAATTTTAGGACATTATAGTTTTTTGGGCATTAAAGTACAGGGCTAGTATCTTGCCTTCATTTTTAGTTTCACGTACAAGGTCATTCAAAGTGACCACCAATTGCGTATATTTTTGAATTCTTGTGTTTAGAAATAATTGCAACTTCCTCAACATTTTTATTATTTTTGATGAAGTAAATTTTATGACTTCATAGTTTTTTGGACATTAAAGAACAAGGCTAGTATCTTCCCTTCATTTTAAGTTTCACATACAAGGTCATTCAAAGTGACCACCAATTGTGTATATTTTTGAATTCTTGTGTTTAGAAATAATTGCAACTTCCTCAACATTTTTATTATTTTTGATGAAGTAAATTTTATGACTTCATAGTTTTTTGGACATTAAAGAACAAGGCTAGTATCTTCCCTTCATTTTAAGTTTCACATACAAGGTCATTCAAAGTGACCACCAATTGTGTATATTTTTGAATTCATGTGTTTAGGAATAATTGCAACTTCCTCAACATCTGTATTATTTTTCTTGAAGTCAATTTTGTGACTTCATAGTTTTTTGGACAATAAGGTACAAGGCTAGTATCTTACCTTCATTTTTAGTTTCACGTACAAGGTCATTCAAAGTGACCACCAATTGCGTATGTTTTTGAATTCTTATGGAAAGGGATAATTGCAACTTGCTTTATATCTATATTATTTTTCTTGATGTAAATTTTATGACTTTATTTTTTTTTGGACATTAAAGTACAGGGCTAGTATCTGCCATTGATATTTTGTTTCACGTACAAGGTCATTGAAAGTGACTAGCAACTGGTTTTTTTTTTTAATTCTTGTGTTTATAAATAATTGCAACTTTTTCAATATCTGTATTATTTTTCTTGAAGTAAATTTTGTGACTTCATAGTTTTGTGGACAATAAGGTACAAGGCTAGTATCTTGCCTTCATTTTTAGTTTCATAGAGAAGGTCCTTGAAAGTGACTAGCAATTGCGTCCATTTTTGAATTGTTGTGTTTTGGAATAATAGTTACTTCCTCAATATCTATATTATTTTATTTGAAGCGAGTTTTATGGCTTTATAGTTTTTTACATATTAAAGTATAGAGCTTGTAGATTGCTTTAATTTTAAGTTTCCCGTACAAGGTCATTCAAAGTAACCACCAATTGCGAATGAATTCTTGTGTTTAGGAATAATTGCATGTTCTACAACATCTTTGTCATTTATTCTTAAATGAATTCCATGACTTCATATTTCTCTACATATGAAATAAGAAGGCAAATTCCCAAGCCATATGTTAGTTTCACATACAAGGTCATTCAAAGTGACCACCAATTGCGTATGTATTTGAATTATGGTCTTTAGAATCAATTGTAAATTGCACAACATGTTTTCCATTTTCTTCTACATGAATTCCATGACTTGTATGTTCTTGGACATTAAAATACGAGCCAACTTTTTGCATTGATAATTTTTTTAACGTACAAGGTCATTCTAATTGACCACCAATTGCATATTTCTCTAAATACTTCAGATTAAGAAGAATTGCAACTTGCACAACATGTTTCCCATTTTTATCTATGTGAATTCCATGACTTGATATGTTCTTGGACATTAAAATACAGGGCAAATCTTTTGCAATCATATTTTGTTTCATACACAAGGCCATTCAAATTGACCACCAATTGTATATTTTTTTGAATACTTGAGTTTAAAAACAAATGCAACTTGCACAACATGTTTCTCATTTTTTTTCTACGTGAAATCCATGACTATATATGCTCTTGGACATTAAAGTACAGGGCCAACTTTCGGCATTGATATTTTGTTTCATGAACAAGGTCACTCAAATTGACCACCAATTGCATATTTTTTTCAATTCTTCAATTTAGGAAGAATTGCAAATTGCACAACATATTTCTCATTTTTTTCTACGTGAATTCCATGACATGTGTGTTCTTGGACATTAAAGTATAGGGCCAACTTTTGGCATTGATATTTTGTTTCACGCCCAAGGTCACTCAAATTGACCACCAATTGCATATTTTTTAGAATTCTTGAGTTTAGGAATAATTGCAACTTGTACAACATGTTTCTCATTTTTTTCTATGTGAATTCTATGACTTGTATGTTCTTAGACATTAAAGTACAGGGCCAACTTTATGCATGCATACTTTGTTTCACACACAAGGTTATTGAAATTGACCACCAATTGCATATTTTTTTGAATACTTGAGTTTAGGAAGAATTGTAAATTGCACATCATATTTCCTATTTTTTTTGTACGTGAATTCTATGACTTGTATGTTCTTGGTTATTAAAGTATAGGGCCAATTTTTTGCATTGATATTTTGTTTCACGTACAACGACATTCAAATTGACCTCCAATTGCATATTTTTCTGCATTCTTGAATTTAGGAAGAATTGCAAATTGCACATCATATTTCCTATTTTTTTCTATGTGAATTCTATGACTTGTGTGTTCTTGAACATTAAAGTACAGGGCCAACTTTTGGCATTGATATTTTGTTTCATGTACAAGGTCTTTCAAATAGACCACTAATTGCATATTTTTTTGAATTCTTGATTTTAGGAAGAATTGCAAATTGCACAATATGTTTTCCACTTCTTGCAATGTGAATTCCATGACTTTATATGTTCTTGGGCATGACAGTACACAGCCAACTTTTTGCATTGTTATTCTGTTTCATGCACAAGGTCATTCAAATTGACCACCAATTGCATATTTTTTTAAATACTTAAGTTTGGGAATATTTGCAAATTGCACAACACGTTTTCCATTTTTTTCTAAGTGAATTCCATGACTTTATATGTACTTGGACATTAAAGTGGAAGGCTAGCTTTTTGCATAGGTATTTTGTTTCATGTACAAGGTCTTTCAAATAGACCACCAATTGCATACTTTTGGGTATTTTTGAATTTATTAAGAATTGCAACTTGCACAACATGTTTCCCATCTTTTTCTATGTGAATTCCATGACTTTATATGTTCTTGGACATTAAAGTACAGGGCCAACTTTCTACATTCATATTTTGTTTGACGCACAAGGTCATTCAAATTGACCACCAATTGCATATTCTTTTGAAATCTTGAATTTAGGAAGAATTGCAACTTGTACGACATGTTTCCCATTTTCTCCTATGTGAATTCGATGACTTGTATGTTCCTAGACATCGAAGTATACAACCAACTTTTGGTAGTGATATTTTGTTTCACACTCAAGGTCACTCAAATTGACCACCAATTTTATATTTTTCTGAATTCTTGATTTTAGGAAGAATTGCAACTTGCACAATATGTTTCTCATTTCTTGCAATGTGAATTCCATGACTTAATATGCTCTTGGACATCAAAATACAGGGCCAACTTTTTGCATTGATATTTTGTTTCAAGGACAACGCCATTCAAATTGACCACCAATTGCATATTCCTTCAAAATCTTGAGTTTAGAAAGAATTGCAAATTACAAAACATGTTTCCCATTTTTTTTCTATGTGAATTCCATGACGATATATGTTCTTGGACATTAAATTAGAGGCTTAATTTTATTGCATTGATATTTTGTTTCACATACAAGGCCATTCAAATTGACCACCAATTGCATATTTTATGAAATTCTTGAGTTTAGGAAGAATTGCAACTTGCACAACATGTTTTTCATTTTTTTTCTACGTGAATTCCATGACGATATATGTTCTTGGACATTAAATAAGAGGCTTCATTTTATTGCATTGATATTTTGTTTCACGTACAAGGCCATTCAAATTGACCACCAATTGCATATTCCTTCAAAATCTTGAGTTTAGAAAGAATTGCAAATTACAAAACATGTTTCCCATTTTTTTTCTACGTGAATTCCATGACGATATATGTTCTTGGACATTAAATTAGAGACTTAATTTTATTGCATTGATATTCTGTTTCACGTATAAGGCCATTCAAATTGACCACCAATAGCATATTTTTTAGAATTCTTGAGTTTAGGAAGAATTGCATTTTGTACAACATGTTTTCCATTTTTTTCTACGTGAATTCTATGACTTGTATATTCTTGGACATTAAAGTAGAGGGCCAATTTTATGCATGCATATTTTGTTTCACACACAAGGTCTTTGAAATTGACCACCAATTGCATATTTTCTAGAATACTTGAGTTTAGAAAGAATTGCAACTTGCAAAACATGTTTTCCATTTTTATTCTATGTGAATTCCTTGACTACATATGTTCTTGGACATTAAATTAGAGGCTTAATTTTATTGCATTGATATTTTGTTTCACGTACAAGGCCATTCAAATTGACCACCAATCGCATATTTTTTTGAATTCTTTAGTTTAGGAAGAATTGCAACCTGCACAACATGTTTTCCATTTTTTCTCTATGTGAATTCCTTGACTATATATGTTCTTGGACATTAAATTAGAGGCTTCATTTTATTGCATTGATATTTTGTTTCACGCACAAGGCCATTCAAATTGACCACCAATTGCATATTTTTTTGCATTCGTGAATTTAGGAAGAATTAAAACTTGCACAACATGTTTCCCATTTTTTTTCTACGTGAATTCCATGACTTGTATGTTCTTGGACATTAAATTAGAGGCTTAATTTTATTGCATTGATATTTTGTTTCACGCACAAGGCCATTCAAATTGACTACCAATTACATATATTTTTGAATTCGTGAGTTTAGGAAGAATTGCAAATTAGACAATATACAATCCAGTTTTTTTCTACGTGAATTCCATGGCTATATATAATCTTGGGCATTAAAGTACTAGGCCTCATTTTGCAATGATATTTTGTTTCACGCACAAAGGCATTCAAATTGACGACCAATTGTATAGTTTTTTGAATTCCTCAGTAAGAAATGATTACAACTTGCACAACATGTTTCTCATTTTTATCTATGTGAATTTCATGACTATATATGTTCTTCCGCCATTAAGGTACTAGGCCTCTTTTTGCATTGACATTCTGTTTCACGCACAAGGTAAGTCAAATTGGCCACCAATTGCATAACATGTTTCCCATTTTTTTCTACGTGAATTCCATGACTTGTATGTTCTTGGACATTAAAGTATAGGGCCTCTTTTTGCATTGATATTTTGTTTCATGCATCATGTCATTCAAATTGACCATCATTGCATATTTTTTTGAAATCTTGAGTTTAGGAAGAATTGCAAATCGCACAACCTGTTTCCCTGTTTTTTATATTATGTGAATTCCATGACTTTATATGTTCTTGGACATTAAAGTACGGGGCCAACTTTTTATATTGATATTTTAATTCATGCACCAGGTCATTCAAATTGACTACCAATTGCCTATATTTTTGGATTCTTGAGTTAAGGATAAATTGCAATTTGCACAACAAAGGCCTTATTTGTTATTTTGATATAAAGTGGTCACTTTGAGACTTTGAGAAATGGAGTGCGAAGCTCCTCTCAGTAGTAGTTGTTGAACTCAACGATAATTGTAGAGGAATTCACATCAACCATAGAAATTTTTGGAGTGCACGTTCAAAACGACTTAGAAATTAGAACCAGCGGGTATGAGCACATTGACGAATACGAAGACATAAATCATTTCCACACATATATGCTGCGCCCGAAATCAATGATTGTTTAGAAAAGGAAGTCTATTTATATTTTGTAAGTTGGATACAAAAACACCAAAAATATGTAACTTGTAGGTACTCCAAATGGCACCAAAATTTTATGAATGACCACATGTTCAATCTATTGAACATGCTTAGAAATGGAGAGGCTTACAGTACATGAAGCACTCTACTATTTTTATATGCATTATATACAACTATTCTATTAATAGTAATCAAGATTGAGAAGCCCTTGGCCTTAGAAACATTTCCCGCTTGCTTAGGCATTGTTGTGAGTTACGCCATTGGACTTTGCCGCCTCTAACGCTTTTAGTTTTGCTAGTCCCTTAAAGATATCGTTGCGTCGAGAGTGACAATGGAGCCCGCTTCTGACGTCCATCGAGGCACCTAAGCCCACACTTTGCGAACCAGTACCCTTTCGCTTCGAATTGCGGGAGCTTCAAGGAACCTCCGAAGCAGAAAGTGATCTTGTCCCACCTAGAGTCAGTCTCGGCATTGATGTGTTCACATTATTTGTATAAGGTGGTCCAGTTCTAGTGGATGTTGTGTCTACGAAGCGCCTTTGGTTCCTAATAATCTGTTGATAGAAAAGGGAATCGCTGAAAGGCGGCCTCTTGGTTCCTACAAACGCCGAAGGTAAGTGGTTGTTCTCGAGCCGAGGCAATCCAAGTTTAAATGACGAACCAACTTGTTTACTCTTCGTATACCCATGGGAAGATGACTTCCGTTTCAAGTCATTTAAGACGACAGATGGAGCCACTTCTGAAGGTAGGATATTATCTTTGAGTCGAGGATGCTATGAAGTTCCACCAACGAACAGGTCCAATTTTCTGTTCGTGGTAGTGTCTGCTCGAGAAGACGGTGAGAACGATCCTCCTCGAGTCGACGACGATCGCTTGAGCGGGGACGGCAAGCAGATGGGTGTCCGCCCTGGCCTTCGACTTGGGGGACTGTCGACGACGCCATCCTCAATGTTTCCCTTGGAGTAGTTTATGGCTACCGATGCCGCGTCCGCGGTTGAGGGTAGCATGTACAATTTAGACACTGGCGTAGGACTGTAGTTCCCTCTGGCAGATTCCGAGCCAATGGAGAGCGACTTTTCGGACCCTAAGAGCAAGCTCCTAGTAAGCCTACCCTTGGGTGTCCACAGACTCAGACTAGGAGCTCCAACCTGTAGGAAGGACTGAATTACAAGAGAACACCACGCAAATTCCACAAAGAAAAGCTAAGTCTGAATGACAAGAAGAGATGCAAGAGAATTATAATTCGGAAAGAAAAACCATAGAAAGAAACAAGCGGAATAGAAATGCAAAGACAAAGAAAAGCTAAGTCCAAACTGAATATATTATTTACAGAAGATCATAGCATATAAGATTATAGAATACAAAATGTAATTATTGTTCTACGAACGTGGGTTATACCGCGTTACTCTACGTCCTACGACGGCCTCTCCCAATGACTAAATTTACTACCGGCAGGTCGTAACGGGCTTCCACGTTCTGTGCGGATTCCCTCATGGCATCTACAATTCAGGTATGATTGTAGTCCCCAGCTACCAGGGGCTCGAGCTCAATCCGGTTGGCCTCTACGTAATCTTGTAGTCTCCCCAGTTGGCAGTCCGAGAAGAGATGCCGGAGCCACGATAAGAGGTCTCCTATGAGGAAGTTGTCCCTCTGCTTGGCGTGACTCCAAGTTTTGAGAATCACGGTGTTTCCCTTCTCATTACAAATCTCCTTTTCGGGGGAGTCATCGATGAGCAAGGTGTTGTTCGCAATAAAAGACGTGTCTCCAAGTGTTGGGATTCATAAACAAAGTCTCGGACAAAACCTTCATAAAGACGCCTTTCGTGCCAAAATGAAGATAACTTCCATGAGAGACCTCTATTTGTTTGCATTGATCTTGGCTCAACACGTCGTAAAGGGCCCTACAACTGCTGAACAGGTGTCCAGCAATGGGTTTCGTGTTCGACTTGAACATGACGCTCCATACTAGCACCCTATTCACGATGTTGGAAACCTCTCGCAAGAAGCCCTCTAAATTCTTTCGAGTGAATACAGCCTTGGGTCCCATGATCGTAGGGTTTCTATGGCAGAGAACTTTGTCTTTAAGTTGGTAGGGTTGGAATTTTCCATTCGTGCCATATGCCCTGATGGTGACTTGGCAGAGCACCCCATTCAAGTCAAAGACAATGTTCAGACACTTCCTTCGCGGTGGGGGCACTAGAGGCGCTACATTCCTCAGGATGACCTCTTTCTCGTCCTTCGATTCTACCTGATCAAGTCAAGACAACATAGAAATAGAGTTACTTGTTTGAATGCAGAATCATGTGAGCCAGAAAACGGGAGGGAGCATTGAAATCCACTAATCGTTTGCTTGCTCCCGTTAGGATGTGCTTTCATAGGCACCGGACGATGCATGCTTTTATGTTTTTTGAGCTGAGCAAAAAAACATAGAAAACAAAAGACAATTAGACTTTTGAGCCCATTTTTGTAATTTCAACAAATATATTTTATTTACAAGTGAAATATATTACATACATAATTTTTTTGTTTACATCTAAAACCACCAAAACTATACACTCATGTCTATGCTACACTAGACTACACGCATTGAAGACGCAGATGGATTTGCAGTCTACACGCATGCAATCAAGGAGTGGCCACGCCATCCTGTCAAACATCATGCATCCAAATGAAATTTCAAATTACGAAAGGAATTCCGTTGTCTCCAACAGAACAAATCAATCATCCATAACTCTGTGTATATGAGAGTCAATCAAAATTGTAAGGATCTGATGGTTGTACCTGTGATGAATCCACCATGTGCGGATCATTCTCCACCTATTGTTCAACAAGTGTTGGTTCCAAATCTCCCCCGACATCCTCCTTCGCACCCACATCATTCTCGACATCCTCCTATTTCCCAATACCTTCACCGACGTTGTCTTCACCAGGGTTGTCTTGTCTAACATATTTTTGGGTTTAGGCGTCGTGTATGACGTCTGACGTCGCGTGTCGCGTGTCACCAAGTGTCAAGTTTACTTGACATCGCGTTGCGGAGGGGTAAAAATTTTTACCCCATGGTAAATAGATTTTGCCTACGTGTTAGGGCTTCGGAACTGACGTAGACAACCAGCGTGGGCGACTGCGGGTGTGGGCGCGTGCAGGTCTGCCTTGGGCGACCTCGGGTGGAAAAATTGAGGCAACTGCGGGTTTAGGGTGGAAGGCGACTACGGGTGAGTGGGCAACTACGGATTAGGGGCTTTAGGGCGACTTTGGGTGAAGGGGCGACCGCGGCTTTGGGTATTGAGGGTGACCGTGGGTCCGACAGGTAAGGGCGACTGTGGGTTACAGGGCAACTGCGGGTCGGAGCAGCAGACAACAACCGCGTGTTCCAGGGCAACCGCAGGTTCAGTTTAGGATTTCAGTTTGGCATATTCAGTCTTTGAAGTAACACGTCACATAGGTGTTTTATAAGCGCAGAATTAGGTACTACGTTATATTGGGGTTTACAATTTACAAATGCAAATAATAGAGCCCATGAAATGTAAATTGGACAAACTTCTCTAATTCCAAAAATTCACCCAGTATAAGGCCACAATAATAATGTCAACAACAATTATATTAATAAGTCATCGATATTGCTTTGAGGCGGACTTCAAATGTAGTCATACTTGCATTGCACTTTTATAACCTCGTTGCAGTCATCACCTAACTGCCTACCAATTAGAACTCAACATATATTTTAAAACCGGTAATCTGTCCCTCACTCTAATATGCTCATATGCTTGATGAAGCATTACAAAATCCTTACACATCAGGATGAAGGCTCAAAGCTTGAACTACAAAGATTTGCTACCTAATATATAAGCTAAAACCTTATAACTATAATTATAACTATAACTATAATTATAATTATTGTCTACTTCTCTAGTACTCTAGTCACCAGGCGTGAATGTGGAATCGCTCGGCACCTCATCAGCATTAGGGTCTGTATCTTCGTAAGACTTTTCGTTGCTCCTGTTGTCGCCCGAGCTTTCGATTTCATCATCTTCCCTTGTTACTACTTTGATTTGTACCTCATGCTCTACCTCTGAGATCAGATTTCGAACTCCTGTATCTACACTACTTAACCCATCAGTTTGCACAAGTCGTTTCGTGAGCCTCAACGCATCCGTAGTTCCATCCATGTTGGATGTAGGGTGTTGCCCTCCTCTACTTGATTGTCCAACATTCTGGGTGGAACATCCCGCTCCAATGGTACATTGTTGGACAATTTGAGTGGGTCGTTTAGGGTTTCGAGGTCCCCTCTCGTCAACCCTCCTAATACGCCTTTTCTGACCTCTACTGTTGCGCCCCTGGATTCCTAATGATGATTCGCCAGGGCCAGACACGGATGAAGGTTGAATGGGTTGTGGAGCTGAGCCGTGAACCTCTTCATGAATCGTCCGTAGAGCACCTCCACGCACCGGTGGCCTTGTTGGAAGGGTTGGGATAGACCTCCTCACTGTTGCCACATTTGTAGTCGTCTCTGGATTCAACGGCACATTCCGACTTCGATTCATAACATATGCCAATGGCACATCATCATCATCATTTGTAGTAACAGTTGTTCCGAGGGTAGATGCGTTCAATACAATGGGATTTGGTATTCCCTTGTGTACAACTTCATTGACTTCGATGGCCTCTTCTTCATGTTCGCTTCTCATTGGAACTTGTGCACTGCTTCTTAAATTGCGGGCCATATTCGGAGGCGAACTAGTTAATATTGGAGATCTAACTTCTTCCTCTACGGGTGCCATGGGAATAGGTACGCCTTCGTCGTTGTTGTCGGGGGTGCTTTCCCTCCTCTATGATGCATGTGCCGGCGAAATTGCATCCATAGTGTGCACGACGTTCTGCGGTGGACTGCGTACATGTGAATTTCCAGGAGAAACATACCCATCGTCACTAAAGTCAAATGTATTCCCGTATATTGGTCGTGGAGGACTATGTGGCGGCCTAACCATTGCAATCCAAGGATTGTTGCGCAACCGATCCTCTTCATCCCTGCGGTTCTCGCGTTTTCTCATAAAATCTGGAACAACGTCGTCTTCTTCCCCTGAAGACAAAGGCCCATCACGCTCGTCCTCATCATCTCCATTTGCAAGCATCTGGTCGTAAAAAATGGCTGGGTTGTGTCTACGTTTTTGACGTTCAAGTTTGTTGTTCGCGTAGATATACACCAATGTCTCCACCTTTGTCGTGGCCAAGCGGTTTCGCACTTTATTGTGCACAAAGGAATACATGCTCCAATTCCTTTCACACGAAGATGCAGAGCACGTCAAACCGAGAATTTGCTTTGCAATTTTTGGAAAAGCATTGCCCCCCCACGATTCCACCATTGATGAGGCAATAATTGACATTCAATGATATTGGGAGCCTCATGTAAGGGATCGAATGCACCTGTCTTCTCTTCAAATTGAGTTAGCTCCTACATTGCTTCCACCACTGACACGTTTAATGGTACGCTCAGTTTTCGTATGACTTGATTCAAAGCTCCCTTCGCGTAGCCATTGTTATGAATAGCCTCCACATCACTCAAGTATGGATTTAGTAGTGCCCCCGCATAGTGTAGGTCAGTAATCATCAACTTCCAACGAGCATCAAATTGTTTCTCGTATCATGTTGCCACCACTGGATCAAGGAAAAATGGAGCATTCTTGAGAGAATAAACGTGCTCCTTCAAGGCTGTCATCATTACTAAAGCTTTCGGCATTGCCGGGACTTTTCCATCAAAATGACGAAGACAAAGCAGCACGGGCTCTACCATATGGAGGAAATTGTCGCATTGAACCCAGAACTCTTCTGAATGGATACCTTGCCTTGCAAGTTTGGCCTTGCCCATAATGAAATGTCCATTTCTGCGGTTTTGCAAACTCAATTCAAAGGTCATGTATGTCTCATCCAGTGTCACGTTGTACACTACTTGCTTGCAGTCTACCAAACGATCAATCATCAAGAAATTTGTGGCAAAACGTGTTTTTTTTGGAAGTCTCAACACTTTGTTTGGTGAAAATCTCCGAAACAATGCCAAAGTATGTTGGTATTTCTTGATGAACTTCACAATTGATGAAGCCTTTTTTACCAACTCCTTTACTCTCTGATCCTTTCCCCAGTCTTCTAAGAGTAAGTCCAAAATGTGTGCCGCACAACCCTGCCTATAAATGTAAGGGTACCTTTCTTCCAACCTTGCCATCGCCCCCATCATGACTGTAGCATTGTCCGTACACAATTGCACAACGTTGGTAGGCCCAACTTCCTCAATGTATCGTGCCATCGTCTCAGTCGTGTAAGATATATCCTTCTTCTCCCCAGTACTATCCACTGATCCCAAAAAGACATCCCCGGCGGGACACACCAACATCATATTCAGTAACGGCCGCGAATTAGTATCGGACCAACCATCTGAATAAATTGTCGCTCCATACTGACTTATTGAAACCCTCGTCCGCTCCGAGACCATGGCTTCAACCGATGCCTTCTTAACATCTATCATTTTCGTGCGAATCGCATTATACAGTGGCGGTTGGTACACGAATCCAGCTGCTGCAGTTTGTTTAACAACATTCACGAAGGCCGGGTGGCGCACAACATTAAATGAAATGTTCGCCTCGTAAAAGAAAGAAGCCCACAACCTATCCAACTCTTGTCTGCGGCCCGTCTGTAAGGATTCATTCATGCTTCTTTGCCGAGAAACAGATGGCATGTTCCTCCTTTTCTCAAGCGTTGTTCTAGTAGAATCTACTGAATCAGGCGTAGGATTGGTCTTGCATTTGATTCAAAGGGATTGAGAGACCCTTCTTCTTCGACATCCAACGCAGGTGCGACAATAGACTCTGCAACATCAACTGGTGCATCATGTCTAGTCGGTGCATCATACATCTCTTCGTAACTCATGGACCTTGGAACTTGCCCCTCGCTAGTCCGATACTTTTCTCGTACAATTCTAGGGATCTCTTTACAACGCTCCGATGTAGTCGAGCCGCCATTAATAGCCAAAGTGAATCAATGCTCTCTTTCGTACAAATGCTTTGCTCCACCCACAAAACACGCATTTTCAAGCATGGAGGGAATTATCAATTGGGTGCACAGTATTAGCCAAGGGTCCCAATCCTTTGTGGACCTCCACGTATCATTCATGGTCCCTCCCTCCCAACACCTTGTCCAGCCATGTAGTAGATCAACACTGGGTCTTCAAAGAAAATGACTACAATAATCACACTAATACTATGGAAGATGTAACGACAAAGCAACCTGCTTAGAGTGGTCTTGTAAACCCTTCTAAACATGGTTGTTGCCCTCCGAAGAAGTTAAACGTCCGCATGAAGCCTCTTTCGAAGGTCCAAGACAAGAGTTTTATCAACGGAGCCAAGGTGATAAAACAAGGGGTACCCTAGAACTTTATACAAGAAAACTCCTTGGACCCACGGTCGCCCCATGAGAGAATGCGGGTCCAAAAACCTGAAATAAGTCAGGTGATGGGCGACTGCGGGTCCAGGAATGGGCGACTGTGGGTCTTACGGGTGACCGCGGGTCCTCTATGAGGTGACAGATTGGCCTTGCCTGCGGTGGAGAATTAACCCCCTCATTGCCCCGGTCAGCTTAGGTTTGACATAAAAGCCCCCATGTTGTGCCATTTTTTTTTATAATTCTTGCATCCCCCTAGGGTAATTTGGGGCCTATAATTGAAACTAGGAATTCAGAATTTCCAAAAAAAAATTAAGCCTTGAAAATAAAAAATTCTAGTGTTTGCCTTGGAGTGGCAATGAGTAGGTCAATTCACCCTAGCCGTGACAATTGCTTTGAACTTCAATAACAAGTTCTTTTCCAATCCGGCAAGTTTTTAATTTTCCTTTTTTTTTTAATTCTCTTTTAATTCCTAAAGTACGAACTCCCAAGGTCATTTTCCTGCCAAAATTCCTAGAATATTCAAGTATTCACAACATTGCAAACATAAATAACCAAAAATTCATATCTATATTTATGTACTCTTGTCAAGGAAATACATAGAATTCAATGTGCTTGCATTGGAATGTTCAAAATGGATAATATCCTTTTATATATACATAATATGGAATATACATAGTCCTCAAAAATGTGCTAAAAATGAAAATCATTCAACATCCATTTTGCCCTTTTCTTTGCGGTCATGAGCCTCACGTTCCATCTCATATAAGACTTTCCTACCTTCCAATAGCAAAATCCTAAGGTATCGGTCATCCTTCCCCAACTTCTGTGCCAACCAATATTGCTTGTATGATTTTTGGAACTTCAAAAGTGCCTTCAATGCATCCCGATGTTCTTCCAATTTTGGATCCAATGACAAAGAAACCCCAAGCTTCTTTTTCAAGTCAACTACTTCCGTAAGAGACAATGTTTGTTTAGTAGCCATGTCTTTCCAACCACACATTTCTGCAACACGATCAAGGGGGGCTTTGTCCTTTAATGCTTTCAAGAAATTTAATCTTGATCGTGCTTCTTCCAACCCTCGCTTCTCCAAGTCTATCTGATCTTCCTTTAGCTTGCATGCTTCCATAATTTTGGCAAGCCGTTCTTTCGCAAACTCATTGCTAGAAGAACTAGATCCTCCAGCATGCCGAGAAGAGAATCTAAGGTAAAATGCTTCCAAGTCTAAAATCTTTGTTATTTGCGTTGACAAAAGAACTTGCCGACTTTCAAGTTCAACGCGTAAGCTATTTACAATATCTCCACTCAAAGTTTGCGTTTCTTGATTGTGAAGCTTCTCACATTCTAGATGCTTTTCATCCAACTCATTTAGAAGCTTCTTGAGTTGAGCTCTGTAAACAACTTTGGTGTCCAACATTACTGTGTCAGGGACAGTTCCATCTTCAACGAATTCCTCACTTTGGTACATGTCATCAACACAATCCAATTGGAACAAAGAAGGCTTAACATCTTCTTCCATTTCCATCTTTGTATAAAAAACATCATCTTTTGCTTCTTGTACGCATGCAAGCACATACTACAAAACTTCGTCCTCTTCAGTGCAAGGGACTGTAATTGGATTCACCATAACAAGAGGCAAAACATCAAGATTTTGTGGTTGCCTAGCTGGTTCACCCTCTTCTTCCACTCTCGGGGGAGGTACATTTTGTGAAGTAGAAGCCGCCCTCGCCATGTTTTTAGGCTCCATTGGAGGGTCTTCACCAAGGTTGTCTTCCTCTCTGGAAGATGAATCAGATGATGTCCACTGAAACTACTCATCAAGCACTCCCTCCTTCAAGTTTTTCTTCTAGCCTAGCCCTTCACGTAGATTGGTAGATAGAGCCGCCCTTGGAATGTCTTCTAAGGGTGGAAGGTGAGCATGCTTCACTTCCTTGATTGATCTCCAATCCACTCTTCGAAACAAAATGAGTTCCGCATACACCATTGCACATATGAAATACGGGACTTCGCTCCTGGGCACTGAATATGTGCCATACAAGTATCGATAAATTTCGATACATCGTTTCACAAACGCATCATTACGGCATGGATGCAAATTGGCCGTATTGTTGCGCCGATTCGTGTAGTGCCGATGATAGGGGAATAACTTGTCGATGTGGCACCACCCCACGAAGGACTTACAAGTCTCGGCGGCCCAGTGGCCCGTAATTCAATCCCAACCTCGGTAGGCCACACACGCTGGGTCCAAAAGGATGCGTCGTTGCCTAGGGTGTATGGCTCCTTTTGCCTTGGTCTTCTTCTTGTGGTCCGCCATTGGAGATGCTCTCGAGATTTGGGGTAAGGAATCTAAACTTAACCCTAAACCGCAAAGTATTATCTAGCGATTAGTGAGTGATGGAGTAAAATCAAGAACATGAGCCACATGTAAGTGAAACTCAAAACCCAAGCTCCCGGGCACGCAATCAGCCACTGTAAAGTAGGTGAAAGGCAGTACGCAGCAAGAAGGGAAAGTGGCGAAGTCGGGTGGGGAGACAGCTAATTAACCCGCAATCGCCCTGGGGCGAGTTCGGGAAGGGGCGCGTGCAAGTCTGGGAGCGACCGCGGGTAGGGCGGCTGCGGGTCTAAGGGGCCGACTACGAAGACGACTGTGGGTAGGGCGACTGCGGGTCTGGGGCTAGTGGGGATGGGCGACCGCGGGTCTAAGGCTATAGAAGTACTGGGGTTGAAGGCGACTGCGGGTAGGGCGACTGCGGGTCTATGGCTAGTGGGGATGGGCGACTGCGTGTGGGGCACTACAGAGTAATTTCTGGACCCCAACAGTGGGGTGACCGCGGGTGGGGCGACTACGGGTACAAGGCGGGATTTTGAATTTCTGAACCTCTAAAACTTTCACTTTGAAATTCTCTTACACAAAATTGTGGACATAAATTTTAGTTACCAATGCACTTCATAAAAATGTATTGCACCTTTTCATCTTTTATTTAAAATTTTGAGTTATGCATTTTTAGCCATTTTATTAATTATTGTTGCAACTTATTAGATTTGACATGCAAAAAGAGGATTCCCACCCTAACATCACTTCTGCAATTTCAATAAGAAAATAATCAAACATAAGAAATTTACCATCCATGATTCACATGGTTGCGTTTTATTTTCCAATGCAATCTCTATTATGTTTAGTTTGAATTTGTATGGTGAATCCATTGTAAAACAAGATCCAACTATGAAGAATGTGGGATTTTTGATCAATGTAGACCACTTTCGGAGAGCTCCAAAAGAAGGGGTTTGGGAATTGAGGAATAAATACCTTTTATTCATTTATGGTGAAGTGTGATTGACACATTATAAATTGCATGAGAGAACAAAACTCAATATAATCAATTATACAATGCATAGGATAGGTGTAGTAAGATGGTTGTTCAAATATCCCATAAGGATTGGGTGTGACAGCATGAGCTTCCATATAACTTTCATCATGTGCTTCATCAAGCACTGTGAAGGTGTAGTTGGGAACTAATTGTCACAATTAATTGTCATAGCTATTTCCTAGCTGATTTCATGGTTTTGTTCAAATTTTATTTATGTGTACATTCATAGGTATCCAAACAATAAAACTTGTTTCATATTAATTAAAAGTGTAGCCATCATATTTACAAACAAAGGGATTAAATCAAGGGCATACATTTGTACATTTTCAATATTTGGGGATTTCAAACTTGTGAACCAAGAATAACGAGCCACAACATTTATGGGTATATATTTTATTGGAAGGGTCACATTTATGGGTATATATTTTTTTGGGGGGGTCACATATGTAAACCATTAAAATATTGGGCACTAACCAATTAAACATTCATATACCATGGACTGTTTAGCAAAATATGATCATCCATCTGAGATAAACAATGCATGCATTGTTTAGCAAAATCATAGTATAGAAATGTAAAATGAAGTTCTTTGTCAAGCACATTGCTATTTCACATGTCTAGCATGACTTTAGTACTATTATCTTCATAAATAACTTATTTCTTTCTATGATCCCACTTCAAAAATCAAAATAGGGTCTTAGGCCATGGTACAAGGCTGCCATTTGATGCACCACAACAATGTCTCTAGTCACGAACGATTTGCCCGTGGCACAAGGTTGTCCAAGTTTGCGCGCGCTTGGTTTAACCTATTATTGGTCCGCTCAAAGATATCCGTGGTGTTGATTTGAACGCTCAGAGATTGTGTAAATGCACGTTCCGTCTCGTGCTCATCATCCTAAGGTGGAATTGGCATTAGTACATATGATATTCACAGAATGGGGTACAAACAATATTAACCTAGCAAGTATATTAACTCGTGTTGTGGTATCCACACATTGCACTAACCTTAATGAGTTGTAACAACAAGCATCCATTCTTAGACTTGGAAAGTTTCTCGACATCCTCAAATTCTTCTAATAAAGCCCTACATCTCCCGGCCCCCCATATCAATGAATATTAAAACCTAACAACTACATATGGGTATTTTTAGCATATAATCTTATAATACAAGTTCTATACTAGAACAACCGAACCTGAGGTTTGTGCAATCTTTTCCTTGCCGAACCCACACATATTCTTCCATCATGGCCCACCCCTCCCTAATGGCCTCATCAAATTTGGCTCCCCAAACAATATCGCGTGTGTTTTGTATCAAACACATCACTCGTCCTGCAGCAAATAAGCACTAATAGTGAGATGAAATGTCCACCACCAACTATCCAACTAGAATTGTTCATTAATACATGTTCATTTCATTATTCAAGGATTCAAATCACCTATACAAAATGAAGGGCAATGTTTTACTCACCCATTTTGCTGGCTTGGAAATGGGCTTTGGACTCATTGCACTGGCCATAATGAGCAAAGCAATACAATTTGTAGCCTTTCCAAAAGTCCTTAATCCTATTTCAAAGATCACAAATCAATTCCAATAGAATAGTCATTGTCATGGTGATTCTTCCACCTATTAAAAAGACATTGTCTACAATACAAGTGGATGACAATAAGGAAGTCAAAGGCAAACTAAACAAATTTTTACCGGAAATATTCATGGTCGAGAATAATTATGACTTCCTCTGAGCACTTGCTAAATTGAACACCTGCCATTAAGCTTGTAAGGAGCCAAATAACTAATCATTAGCAATGCAAGAAGATTAAATTTGAATAGGCTACATAACAATTGAGGCCCCCCTACGTTACTATAACACCCAAAAATGAAAGAGAATCAATGAAGAACCAAATGAATCATTTTCATTTGAATTGCTAATTGTTTTAAATGTAAATTCAGTGTACCTTTTTTCGGTGACTTCACACCCATTTGTATGTGCATCCTTATTATTCAACAACTTTGCCACAATGAATGCAATTGCCGTTTCAAGGCCCTCTACATCAAATGGCTTTGATATTCTCACTATCCTAAACTAATGGAAAAGATTTTGGGTTCTTTGAAGTATACAAGAAGTGTCTACTGTATTATTGGTTGTTTGTTGGAAACCAAAAAATCCACGAGACCTCCACAACATTGGGCCCACATTGAGCCACTACAAGGCAGGTGAACTACAAGGCGCAGTTATGAAAATTATGGACTACAGGCTGGAACAACCCATGAAATACCCGCGGTCGCCAGGGGCGCATGCGCTAACCCTAACAAGGATACTAGGGCGACTATGCGTGGGGCGACTGTGCGTGGGGCGACCGCGGGTCCGGTCCAAGGATCCCTCGCGTCTTTCAAGGGCGACCTCGGGTCAGGGCGACCTCGGATCCTCGAGGGGGAAACACATTTCAAAATCCCCCCTCCATCAGGGCGACTGCGCATAGGGGGCGACTACGGGTCAAGGAGAAAATGCAAACTCCTTGACCCGCAGTCGCCCCCTACTCGTAGTCGCCCATATGGAGGGGGAGGGAGACACCAAATAATTTTCCGCCCTCAATCAGGGCGACTATGCGGTCGCCTACTCACCCGGGCTCCTTAGACCTGCAGTCGCGTTGGAGCACCTGTCCAGACCCACAATCGCCCCACTTTAGGACCCGCGGTCGCCCTGGAGCACTTGCATTGACCCACACTCGCCCCACTTCAGGACCCGCGGTCACCCTAGAGCACTTGCTTTGACCCGCACTCGCCCCACTTTAGAACCTACACGTGCCCTAGGGGCGACCTCGGGTACATCAGCATTCTCCTCCACCCGCAGTCGCCATTTCATTTTCCCTGGCATTCTGCGCACTATCTTTCACTTGCTGACGTGGCTGAATGCGTGCATAAAAGCTAGGGGTTTGAGTTGTGGGGGGGGATTTTTGTCCCTTTGCACGGCTCATTTTATTCACACTTGGATGACATAGGGTGTTTCACGAGAACATTGTATTTTTGTAAATGTTAAATGTGATAGGATTACGTTTAGCATTTCTTACACCTACGGTTTAGGCTTGCAACCCTAAACCGCATAGTACTTAGTTGGCTATTTTTGAGACGAAGTAATCGTTATGGAGGGCGAGGACTCTCAACCGCCACACGGTATATCAAGATACCGACTTCGGCTCACCAAAAAGGCGGTTCGTGACAAGGATCGTAAAAGGAGCGGCAAACCTCGCAAGAAGCGTGTAGCCATCTTGTTGCATCCAAAGATGAAGGCTTTTTTGGGATGGGAAGTAGAACCAGAGCCTTGGACATATGAAACTGTAAACAAATATGTGGATTGGTGCCACATCAACAAGTTGTTCCCGTTTTGGCGGTACCCCCTACGTGTGTGAGAGAGATCCGTGGATTTCTTGGGTGTGTAGGATACTACCGGCGTTTCATTGAAGGGTATGCCCGGAAGGCCATCCCCTTGATGGAACTCTTGAAGAAGGATACGGACTTCAGTTGGAATCTAGAAAGACAACAAGCCTTTGAGAGCCTGAAGGCGGCTTTGGTAAAAGCCCCGATTCTGTCTTCCCCGGATTGGACGAAAGAGTTTCATGTGACTTTGGATGCTTCCGGATGGTGCTTAGGGACCATTCTTTGGCAATATGACGACGAACAAAGGGAGTGTCCATTATACTATGCTAGCCGACAGATGAGCTTGGTTGAGTGGAAGTATACAACCACGGAACGGGAAGCCTTGGCCGTGGTATATGCTTGCAAGAAATTTAGGCATTATCTACTTGGATATCGGATTGTATTCCATACAGATCATGACTCCTTGAAATACCTGGTGAACAAACCGGATCTTTTTGGACGGATTGCAAGATGGGTACTATTGCTCCAGGAGTTCAACTATGAAGTCAAAGTCAAATCTGGAAAATCAAACACGAATGCTGATTTCTTGTCAAGACAGAGAGGGACGAGTGCATTGGAGGATATTTCTGCTGATTTTCTAGATGAGTTTCCGGAAACTAAGGAAGAGATGGTCTTCCACCTGGACGGAAGGAACCTATCCGAATTTCAGGACATCATCGTTTACCTCACCGAGCAGAGGTACCCGAACGGACTAAATCGGGAGGAGAAAAGTATCTTCCAAAATAAGGTAGCCCCTTACTCGTTGATCAAAGGGACCTTATTTAAAATGGGAGCAGATGACCAACTCAGGAGGTGCTTGGAGCCCAATGAAAGGAGGAAAGTAATGAGGGCTTTGCATTCCGGACCGTCTGGAGGCCATTTTGCTACCATGACTACGGTATACCGGATCCGGGTAGCCGGATATTGGTGGCCGTATATGATACGCGATGTCAAAGCGTATGTTGGGAGTTGTGACCAGTGTCAACGGATGGGAGCTCCTTCCTTCCGGAACCATTGGCCTTTAACCCCCATCATTCCAATAGCACCATTCGAAAAATGGGGGATTGATTTTATAGGACCCATTTCTCCAATGAGCGCCCGGAAGAAGAGATACATAATCCTAGCCATGGATTATGCCTCGAAGTGGGTAGAAGCTCGTCTGACCCGGAATAATTCCACTAAGACAACTGCTAACTTCTTATTTACGGAAATTATGATGAGGTTTGGGCACCCGTTGGAGCTGGTCAGTGATCGGGGATTGCATTTACTCAACGATATCACCTAGAACATTATGGATCGATACATGATCAAGCACCAGAAGACTACACCGTACAATCCAAGGGCGAACGGATTAACGGAAAGGGCCAACGGCATTGTAGAGAGAGCCCTATAGAAAATTATTTCTGAACACAAGACGGATTGGGATTTAAAACTCCCATCTGCCGTCCATGCTTACAATACATCTGAGAAAAATACGACCGGAAGAAGCCCTTTCTTCCTTGTGTTTGGACAGACGGCTATGCATGGAATCGAACTGGAAGTGGAAACTCATCGGGTCATGACATTCCGGAATGCAGTCCGGAATATGGATCCGGAAATCCGTCTCATGGCACTTGAAGACTTAAAGGAGGCCCGTGACGAGGCTCTGGAACAAACCAAGGAAGTGTAGAAGAGGAGGAAGGAGGATCATGACCAAAAACTACCAAACGACCATGGCGTCAAGGTAGGAGGGCTGGTACTCCTCTATAACAGCCGGTACCGGATCTTTCCGGGTAAGTTCTACACTAGATGGATGGGACCGTATAGAGTAGAATCTGTCTATTCTAACGGATCCATATAGTTGACGGATCTTCAGGGAGTATGGCTTGACACCAGAGTTAACAAATCCAGAGTCAAGAAATACGATCCGGATTTAGAGTCAACTAGTGAAGAAGAAGATGATGTTCGCGGGGACTCTCACATTTGAAAAAGGGCTCATGTGGAAGTACGCAACATCTAGATAAACAAAAATAATAGATAATAGTAATTATATAAAGTAGAAATTTTCAAATTTTCCATAATAGGTAGGGAATAGGAAGCCGAAAACCAGAAATAGGAATTAGAGCCTTTACGGAAAACCTTAAACTGTAATTAGGGTTACAGTTGGATCCGGAAACTCTATCCGGAAACCCTAACCCTAATCCGGAAACCGGAAAGTTTCGGCTGAGTAGGCCCTAGAGCCTAGTCCGGCTAGGGAACTTACGGGAACGCTAGGCCGAAAACTACTTAACCCCCGCTGTCTCCTTCATTCTTCCTCTTTCTCCGCGTGATTATCGCGATGGCGCTTAGTGAGTGAAAGTGTGGTGAAATAGGAACGCGTTAGGGAGAGAAGGGGAGGCCGGTGCCGATCACACCGGAAAGTAGGACGGAAGTAAGGCGGAACCGGCGACGGAAGATTAGCGGAAGATTAGCAGAAACATTAGCGGAAGTGAGTTGGAAGTGAGGATAGAATATATCGGTAGTTATGGCAGGGCCCAGTGTGCAGCGGAAGTCAGGGATCACCGCTCGGATGATTAGTCCGAAAATCCCTGAGAATCCGGAACACCACCAACAATTGGAGGACGACTTGATGGATATGGGATGTCTAGGGTTTCTGAAAAGACCCTGGAACATCCGGAGCGAGGACATGATAGACGAGATAGTTTACGGCGCTCCCAACCAGTACCACCTAACCGTCAAGGGTCGTCCAAAGTCATGGACGATAGAAATGTGGGCCGGAGTCTACTTCGCGTCCACTAGGGGATCCGGATGGGTTGGCCGGACGGAGAAGTTTGCGGTGGATAGATTCCGGAACCCGGCGGATCCAAAGGAGGGTTACACTGCGTCCGACTGCCGGAACCCTAGGGATCAGAGACTCCTAGAGTTTCTTAGCCCCATCTTGTATCCGGAAAAGCCCAGCCAGATTACAGTCACTCTGGCAAACATAGTTTTCGGAGCTTTAGAGGAGAGAGGAAAACCGGCCCCTAGACCAGTCAGTTGGGGGCTCATTATCCACTCCATCGTAGAGAAGCTGTCCGGAAACCTAGCGGGGAAGAAGTCGAGCCCCATCAGTCCGTACCTCCTCCAATTGTACCACAAGCAGGAGGTACTTAGCAATCCGGAAGATATCATCTATCGGCAGGGAGATAGCTTGCTGCGGTATGGTCTTCCCCCGGAACCGGATCCAACGGATGATGAGCCAGAAGAGGAAGAGAAGCCGGAACCAGAGTACGACTCGCTGGATAGGCACGACTCCCGCTGGAAGAGCACGGATCCGGATTCAAGGGGGAAGGGCCAACTTCCGGACCCTATTCCATTCCGGAACACTGAGCCGGATCTAGACATATTCGAGTTCACGATCTCTTGGTTGCGGAGCCAGAAGGCATCAAACGACCGGATGGCCACTCTGATCCGGAGAGTCTACACGATGTTGAAGGTAGCGGACAAAATGGAGATTGTCGAGGCGATCAACAGCAGACCGGATCCGAAGATGGTTCGCCTGCTGGAGGGCCGGATCCGGACTGTGGAGGCGGAACGGAATCATCTTCAAAACCGCGCAATCTAGGCGGAAAGGGAGATGAACACCGCCAACAAACGGGCAACGGATGCGACGGAGTTGGTCCGGAAACTGAGGGACCTCATCAACCCGCTAGCAGATATCATCACCAGATCCGCACTCTGGAACAACCAGATGACCCGGGAAGGTCATATCACTAGAACCAAGGTTGTCAAGATCTTGGTTGAATTCGAGGCATGGATGGAGATTGCGTTGAAGGAGATGCACCAGTTGGTGGGCCACTTCGATCCGTTCAGCGGATTAGACGCTTCTTTGTTTCCGGAAATACCCGGAGGGGAGTTCGCGGAGACAACTCAGCTCAACCTTGGAGCACGATCATCGACCCAGCCAACACCCGGAAGATCCTCGGTGCAGAAGGACATTACGGATGGGAGGAGGATTCCGGATCCAGTCCTAACGCCCCGGAACACTTCGGTAAATCTCTTTCCACCTCTTCCGGATTCCTTTGCAGAAGTAACCGCGATGACGGAGATTCCGGTTGGGATTCAGAATCCGGCTCGAACCCATCCGGAGGAGTTCACTTACATGCAGCAACAGACTCCTCCGCGGCCACCATCGACGACCCCTATTGAGGTCATTGATCTGGAGAAGAAGAAGGCCACCAAGCGGAAGGTCCCTAGTGATTCGGAGGAGGTTCTCGAGTCGGAAGAAGAGGAAGCGGTAACCAACTCCTCTTCTGACTCTGAGTATGCGGAGACGGATCCGGGTCCGCTAAGGACTCGATCCGCAACGAAGTCCACCCCACCGAAGCAGATCCGGCAGAAAGCGGCAACCCAGATTTCGAAGGGTGGAACGTCAGCGAAGAAGGCCCGGAAAGGCAAATGACTTAGTAGCGCAGTTGGGTTGTTAGTTTTAGTATTTTGTTTCCGACGCGGGTTTTCCGGATGTGGGACCCGCTGATCCGGAATTTTAGGTAGTTCCGGATTTCTAGGAAGTCAACGACTTTCCGTTTTTCCCGGAATGGTCACTTGGCCATTGTCCGGATTTTCAGCTGGCCATTGGCCGCTTTTTCTTTGGACCGTTTTGGTTGTGTTGTTTTGGTTTTTAAGGGCGGGCCGGCTTGTGGCCTGTCATTCTATTTTGTGTCATTCAATCTGAGCACCCAAGAATAAACACCTTGGGAATCATTATCTTGCGTATCGCGTCTTGATTATTTGTGTGTAGGTGTATCCAGGAGAGTGTGCAAGGTAGGAATCCGGATTGGTTGGTATCCGGATCCAGGCTAAGGGTGTCTTGTGGATGAGTTTAGAATGTAAATAAGGAGCTGTGCGCGGTGCCTTTAAATCGTTGGAACGGTGATCCAATGGGATCCGGTAGTGGTCAGGGAGCTAGTCCGTGAACTCGAGAGTAGTCCGTGCGGAAGTTGGCAACCGCCTAGTGGAATATTCCCAAACCATCGGAAGGTCTGCCAACCTCAAGAGTAGGCGAAAGCTTGATCCGGAAAATAAGCTGAGTGTTGTTGTAGTAAGGGCAGGTGAGGGTGTATCTCTATGTGACCTACCTTCCGGGTGGCCACCCGGAAAGTTGTGAGAAGGACCATCTTTCCTCCTTACCGGACTGAGAACTTTGGGGACGGATAGTTGTTTGTTGTTTAGGAGTTGATACGTGTGTTACTTGAGTGGTGATGTTCCCCACCCCTCAGAAAGAGCAAGTGAGGACCCTCTGAGGGTAAAACAGAGGTACCAAAAATCGGTGTGACGGATAGAAGGAGTAAAAATCCGGATTAATACGGATCTAGATGTGATTCTGGAAGACAGTATTCCTGGAACTTGGTGTTTGTGTTGTACCGGATCCTACAGCGGATTGTCATTTCTGGGTAGATCCGTAGTTCCGGAAACCTATCTATTGCGACAACATCTGGAATTCCCTGGGACGATAACTCGTGTCATCTTAACGCTTTTGTGGTGTTAAAGATACCTACGCCTAGACTGTGCGTACGACATTTAGCATTTCTTACACCTACGGTTTAGGCTTGCAACCCTAAACCGCATAGTACTTAGTTGGCTATTTTTGAGACAAAGTGATCGTTATGGAGGGTGAGGACTCTCAACCGCCACACGATATGTCAAGATACCGACTTCGGCTCACCAAAAAGGCGGTTCGTGACAAGGATCGTAAAAGGAGCGGCAAACCTCGCAAGAAGCGTGTACCCATCTTGTTGCATCCAAAGATGAAGTTTTTTTTGGGATGGGAAGTAGAACTAGAGCCTTGGACATATGAAATTGTAAACAAATATGTGGATTGGTGCCACATCAACAAGTTGTTCCCGTTTTAGCGACACCCTTTGCATGTGAAGTCTAATAAGGCAAATTTGGCTTACTGCAAGAGTGTTGTCTTCTAGCGAAGGTGTTTGGAGGTATGGCAGCAATTCTATTTGGAGTCCCAGCCTTATCGAAATGACAACTTCTCTTTCTATCTTGTGCAAATGGTGTACGTTGAAGTTCAATTGAAGAAAAAGGTAGATTGGACAACCTTGAAGGAGCTTCCTATCGGTGACAGCCCGGACACACTGATAGTGTTGGATGAAGAAGGACTTCTTCAAGCAAATCAGAAGCTTTTAGAGGCAAAGCCTGGCAAGTTGGCTGTTGGTGATGACCAAGTTCAATGGTCTTCAACTTCTAGCTCAGATGAGCACACTCACGAATACGATGGATATTCTTTTGAGAGTGACGACAAAGACATTGGCAAAGAAAAACAAGAGGCGGCCAAGGACGTTCAAGTTGACAAGAAGGGAATGAGGAAGCTTGAGGAGCCGCAATCATTGTCCAAGATTCAAAAACAAAGCTTAGATGTTCATGTACCGATCAATGTGGACCATTCTGGTGCAGACATTGGGTCTAGCGGAAGCAATGACAATGGTTCGGAAGACAATTTGGAGATGTTGGGCACTAAGATCGAAAGTGCACGAGCAGCTTTGATTTCAACAGTAGCGGATCTTATGAATTTGAAAGAGAAGGTACAACATCTTCCAGTGAATCCAACTGTTGTGGATGGGTTGAAGAAGGAGTTAGCGGCGACTGAAAACGCCATTGCTGAAAATGAGAAGATTTACTCTAAGTTAAACAAAAGTAGAGTAAATTATTTCAAGAAGATCGAAGAGGGGCGAGCACACATTTTCGATGATTTAGCGGTGCTTCAAAATAAACTTGATCTTTTGCAACGTGAGAAATGGTCCCATCAAAGCGAAAGGAGAAGCTTGAATCTTCAAATACGTGAGCTAGAGATGGAATATTATGATGATGCCTTACAAGAAGCCAAAAAAGAGGGCATCTTGGCTTTAGCTCCGGATTATGGTAGCAATATAGAAGAAAGAGCAACGCTTTTTTATTTGGTGAAGCTACTGGAGAAAAAACAAGAGTTGTTGCACGAGGGCATATTGGACTTGGAGCGCCACATCCTTTTTTTTAAGGAATGGCACAAGTGGAATGTGAAAGCCATAGGTGCCACCCGTGCGGGACTTCAAAGAATGAGACCGGAGCCCAAAGAAAGTGACTTTGTGAATAGTGAAAAAAGTGCTTAGTGGTTGGATCTAGTGTGGTAGAAAAAAACATTTTGGCCTTCCAATTTTTGATTTTCCAAAGGTTTTGTGGAATAAAAAAATTCACACCTTTGTTTTTGAAATGTACATATGTTTTTATTATATTTTGAATACGAGGGCTATGAATTTGGTGTCTTTGCAAGAATGGATGTCAGAGATGGTACCTACGGGCTGAAATTTTGGACTAAATTTTTGAAACTTTATTTGAAGATAGAAAAAACGATTACCTTTGTGGTAATATAACTTTTTTTCCAATCGGTGCCCGGGAACAAAAGTTATGCCCATATAGTCCAAACTCCAAAGCAGGGGAGAATGGGCAGCAAAAAAATGTGACAAGCATTTGAATTTATTTTTCTAAATTCTTTTCCCTCATAGATTATAATTTTGTCTATCCGGAAAGCTTCTTTTCATTTCATTTGGATTTTTTATGAGAAAGTTATGGACAATCTTGTTTATTGGGCAATTAGAGCTTCTGGTGGAAAAAATACCTTGTAAGATTAATTTAGGAACGCAATTTTGGCAATTGTTCAAGAAAAGAAGTTTCACGTGGTTTAGTTTGCTTGCTAGAACAATTTGACTGTGGGGATTAGTGCATTTTAATTCTATCTTAGAAAGAAAATAGATTTTCATTCAACCTCATATGTACTTCTATTCTACAATTTTTTTAAGAATGAAAATTAAGTTTTTTTGAAAACCTTTTTTTTATTTAGACTCTCAACTCAATTCTCTACTATATTTGTTTAAAGTTCAAAACTCTGTAGTGCAAGAAATTAAAGTGAAAAATGTTCAAAGTCAAATAATGTAGTCCAGCAATGTGCTGAAAAAATTGTTTTTTTCACTTTAAATGCGGATATCTTGCAATCTGTAAGATGAAAAATTCTGAAATTTTTTCCACACATTTTCATACTAGTAAGGTGTAAGATCCTATGGTTATATGTGGGAAAACCACAATTTTCAAAAACAATTTTGGATACTTTAAGAAATTGTTGAGTAGAAGTAGGTAAGATCTAGTTGTAAAATTTAAATAATGAATATCTCTAAAATGAAATGAAAATGGTGAGAGTGTGCTATCAAGTGAAGTTAACTATGTGACTTGAACTAATTTTTTTTTAGATTGTAGAAATTGCATGGAGAAACAAATCCTACAAGCAACTTTTAAAAGAAGAAGCTGTAGACTCAAGTTGCCCGCCAAAGAAAATGGTCCATAACTTTCTCATAAAAAATCTGAATGGAATGAATCAAATTTTTCCATGTAAACAAAAACATGTTGTATGAGAAAAAAATCCAAAAGAAAAAATTCATTAAAAGATTTGAAGATTGCAATTTTGTGGGGACCGTGTATGGAATCATTGTGCGAGGCACTACAACAAATGTATTTGCATTTCACCAATTACATTTTAGGCTACAAATATATAAGTATGCCTAAACCTTCAAAACCAAAGCAATAGAAGGTTGTTGTCGATAAGCACAGTAGTACAATACACTGCCAAGGCGGTATAGTTTTAGAAGCCAACATCTTAACCCTAACTCTTGCTAGAGTACTACAGTGTGCGAGTATGGATATGCTACGGCCCTTATACTATGGGCCTTACATCTTGTATACTACTACGATTAACTAGAACCACCGTTGAAGTAAGTATCTCATAGAAATGTTTAGTTCAAGTCCATTGGATTGTTCTGAGAACCACTCGTTGCACCTTGTTCGTAATCATTGGACTCTCCAACAACGAGTTTCTTCTTAGCACGAGTCCTTGAAGCAGGTCCATCTGCTTCTAAAATAGATTCCAAGACATTGGAGTTCTTGAGAGCTTCAAGTGTCCTTTTAGTTTGCGGAGAGTGTAACTCCAATAGATAATCGAGTGCTTAGATTTGGTAATAAGGCTCGTATGTTGAGTCGAGGTAAGCCATACTATTCAAGTCTTCTGGAGTGGCATTTTCATCACGATTAGCCCCTTGTTCACCTTCAAAATTCCAACAATGTCCTTCTAGATGAGCACCCCACTTGAAGGTTTGGGATGTCTTATCAAAATATCCACCAAGGCATTGAAAAAAAAACGCCCTCTTCCCTGCATTGTGAGCTCCTTTTCCCATAAGGTTGAATGCCACTCTTAGAATTTCACGCGGGTCCGTTTCCCAATTCAATTGTGAGGCAGCAGCTCCCATTTCTTGATCATGTAGGCCTTCTCGCCAACTCCAAAGCAAGTCTCGTCCCCAAAATCGGGTCTCTCCCGTCGTGTCTCTATTGTGTTTCCAAGAAGGTGGCATGTAAGTCATCAAGTTGAACATGGTATACAAGCGATCATGGAATGGTGCTGCACAAATCACACATCGTCGTCTAATTAGACATTGGGTGATGAGACATTGAGGATGGTACACATGTGTACATGATCCAAGTGCCCATCCTCCTTCTGGCCCAAATTGTTCTAGACATATGGGGCATTTGGTATGATCCAAGACAAAATGAGCTGGCTTTGGCCACAATAGACTTTGGTCTTTTTCGTTGAAGTGACTAGACATTTGATTTCTGTAGTCCCAACCATTTTGTGCCCAATCTATGACATTTTTTTCCGCCACGTCAAACATGGACATGTTATCCGGAAACATGTCCTCCATCAATGCCCATGATGTCAATCCATTCTCTCGTTTAGGGGCATTTGCTACAAAGTTCTTCGAAACTTTGTCTAGCTCTTTCGCAACTTGTTGAGATCGATCCATGGAGAGAATGCACGCGACCTTCCAATGATAGTATGTCGCTGCCAACACTGCCAACTTCTCTTGAAGCATTCTATTTTCCTCAACCAAATCAAGTTCCTTTGATGATTGTAGATGTGGAATGGCAGGAAACGCTATATTTGTTATAATGGGATGTAAGGGCTCTTCCAAAATAATATTAGACATTTGAAGACACAATTAGCGGTTCAAACAAGTTGCAATTTAGCTCGATAATCACTCAATTAAATAGTTCAAAGTTACAGTTTCCATTAAAATGGGAGTCATATGATCAATAAATGCCTTAACAAAAACATCATTTGAATTAGCAAGCCAAAAATTCCAAGAATTCCAGACACAAATATACGTAAAATGTAATAGCAAATATATTAATAATGTATACATATTGCACTTGCTACATAAATATTGAAGATACAACACTAAAACATATATTATGCACCTAAAATCGTCCTAGCACTCCACAACAATGTGAAAGCTTAGTTTACATAAACATCAAAATCAAATAGCACTCTACCAAATACTTCTACGAAAGTAGTGAAAATCACTCCAACCACTGCTTTATCTACGACGAAGCATATAAATTCAAGCTCTGGTTAATGACTTCAATCTGAGCAGCTGGGATCTTGATCAAACATTGTTGAGTACCATTTCTGATATGAGACTTCCACGCAGTCATGAGAGCATCTGTATGTTGCCAAAGTGGCGGTTCAGTCTCATCAACCTTCCAACGTAGGCCTGTTTCGCTGTCCCATCCACTGTATAGATTTTGGACATCTTGATTCCTTGATGTTGGACGAAAGTATTGAATGAGCACGCAATTCGGATGTTCAGGGTTACAGTTTGGATTAGACATCGCCCTTGCAATCCAAACTGGATGGCTATCACCATCCGCGGGTCGAACTGCAACAAAATAGCCTTCGTAAAGATCTCGAGCCACTCTAAAGGACGGTTGTGGGCGACCTGACAAAGGCCCCATGTAGGCGTCATCCTCTGCAAACTCTTCACGGTCCTCACCATCTTCATCTAATTCATCCACCCGAGTTGCTTCAACACGTGTCGTTGGCCAAAAACCATCCTTCAAAACAGTAGAAGCTGGTACCGGATCTAGCATGGCAACCTGGGGAATGCTGGGAAGCGAGCGTGGAGCAGCGAGCAGCGAGCAAGGAGCGGGGATTGGTGAGCGGGGAGCTGAAATATTGGAAGGAAAACCAAAAAAATGGGAAAAAATAGATGAAAAAGTAGATGAAAGGTCAAGAATAAATGGACCAAATTGAAAAAAAAAAAAAAATTTGATGCAGAAATTGTAAAAAAGTGTTTGGAGAAAATGAAATTTGTTTTTGGGAGAAAATGAATGAAAGAAATTGGAAGAAATGATGAAGTGGTTTGAAAAATTGGATGAAAAATATGGATGAAAGTTGATGAAAAATTATGGATGAAAGTGGATGAAAATTAATAGATGAAAGTGGATGAAAAATAATGGATGAAGGTGGATGAAAAATATAGATGAAAGTGGATGAAGAAATATAGATGAAAGTATATGAAAAATATGGATGACAATAGATTGAAAAATGGGTGAAAAAAATTAATTTCACTAGAAGGGGATATTGATTTGGGTTTAGGGTTCAGAAAATGGATGACACATGGTTGAAAAATAGTGGAATGAGAGGGAAGACATAGACGATAGAAGGGTTACAGAGTTGTTAAAAGAACCATTCAGTTGAGCATGATTTTAGTGGAAATAACTTATTTTAGGACCATGAAGGATTCCTACAACAATGGATTCAGGAGTACACATTTTGGATTTTGCAATTAACTTCTTGGTTGCAACCTATACGTAGAGATTACAAGATGAGTGGTGATTTGGCAGTAGGGGAGGAGACTTTGGCCCTCTGAATTGTTGGACCTTTGATCTTGGGCTTAAAATTTTGAAAAGAATCTGCATGGGGCTACTTTTACAAAATCATGCTCGCGTGGCGGTAATGGACTGGGACAAGCAAACGGAATTGAACTGCATGAACACAAGAGACTAGGACAAGTGAACAAAATTGAATTGCATCAACACAAGAGACTAGGACAAGTGAACAAAATTGAATTGCATCAACACAAGAGACTAAGACAAGCGGTTTAAGGTGAAGTGCACCAACACAATATGATTTAGG
Source organism: Rhytidiadelphus loreus (assembly GCA_947034895.1). Taxonomy (NCBI): domain Eukaryota; kingdom Viridiplantae; phylum Streptophyta; class Bryopsida; order Hypnales; family Hylocomiaceae; genus Rhytidiadelphus; species Rhytidiadelphus loreus. Next base: position 65,260,189 of record OX344763.1, on the reverse strand, counting down.
GCTTCTTGTAGGGAAGGTGCTAAACATTATTGCTTCACTCTCAGAATTTCAGTCACTACAGTTATCCTACGGTACCTCTTATTTTTTCTGTGAACTCTTCAAAGATCGCCTCGTACGAATCTAGTAGACCTACTCGCTGTTGTTTGCTTATGCCTTCACGGTAGGATTAGCACTTCGAGCATCACTATACAATTGAGTACTACAACATCACCATTCTTGATTCTAAGAGTCTTTAGGTCGTTGTTTCATGGTCGATGTTTAGTTCAGCATTAGAGCATCAACTTTCCTCTGATCATCATTACATTCCAACTAGCTCACCATCTGCCAGACATTCATCATGCATCTCCTACAGCAGACAACGCACTCATCCGTGAATACCATTAGGCTCATGAGTTGCATGTCCACTCCGATACCATTTCAGAAGGAACTCTTCTTCTGGTTGGAAAGGCAAGCAAGTCATGAAGTCTAATGTGTTCATGAAGGAGTATGTAATTTGGCTGAAGAAAATGCATGATGAATATCACAAAGATGACAAGCGTGTTGGATAATGATTCAAGTAAAGATCACTAGTAACAATCTTTCATAAACAAGAAGACTGAACACTTCAAATGAATAACGCACCCCAAATATGAAAACACAGAAATCTGCAATTTCTCTGTCAACTACATGCACTCTAACTACTAGACTGTAACATCACCTCGTACTACTTCAGTCGTTGCGACACTATCCTTGCTATCTAATGAGTACGACTTGAGCTCTACAACACAGACCTTATCACAACTAGAAGCTTTGTATTTTAGGGAAAGGGCGACAAAGAGAACTTCATCTTCTTCAAATGCCACACTATGGCGACATGTGGCCCACACCTATAAGTTTGCCTGAGATTGCCTTATCCGACTGTAATGGGCGTACTACACAACACGTGCCATTCAACAATAAAGTGGGCAAAATTAGGATTACCCTCCTGAAAGGGCACAATGCAATGACACCACGTAGTAGAACCTTCGAAGTGAGGGCATCCGAAGGCCTTGAACTATAATAAGATATATACATGTGGCCGAGGATTCACTTCTATTGGAATTTCTATATTTCGAAACAAAAAAAAACGAGGGGGACATAGAGGGGGGGTTGACTCGGTCAGCTGTATAGGGATTGCCCAACCTCTTGAATTGGGCAGGGGAGCAGGTAGGGCACCCAATCGAACTGGGTAGCGACGGTGGGTAGCAGCGGTTGAAGGTGGGGGATTAAATCCATGTAGACGGACAAGATTGGGGGCCCAGCCCACTGACTTGGACGGGGAGGCGGGTACGGTTTTAGGAAGGGTTGCATAGCTCATCGAGTTGTCAAAGGGAAAGGGGCTGTTAAGTCCGTTGAATTGGATATGGGGGGCTCCCCAGCTCAACGAGGTGGGCAAAGGGAGGAGGGTCTGTCCACCCAATTGAACTGAGCAAGGAGGGCGGTTTAGGTGGTTTAGCTCGAGGTCGGTCATGTATAGGGGGGTGTAGTGATCGGAAAGGGAGTTTTTGGGTGTTGGGTGAGGGTATACAAGAAGGGTGGTAGTGTGAACATAAAAATAAGTATATAAACAACATCAGGTACTTCTCAGAAATAAAACCTTCTAATAGGCTAACGACCATGCTAATAGAATTTCCTATCACTGTAGTGGATGGAAGGGTTATTTTAAACATCCTTTTTACATTAGAATTCATACACACATTACACTTGAAATTTGGATGTGCATAGAGGTCAGTCCATGTTGTTTGAAAATTCATTGATAGAATTTCCATTTGTTGTGTAGACAAACACTTATTTTGAGGGTTTAGGTTTCTCAACTTTGGTGGAAGCAAGCAAGGATAGAAATGAAATGGACAAGAGGGTCAAGTCACTTGATTACATACATAGAAACGAAATGCAATTAGGGTCTAAGAGGACGGCACAATCTTTTGCAAATATTGCGAAGCTAATGATATGCAAGTAGTGGCCCTTGTAGTCTCACTACATATTCATTCAAGAGCACGGTAAACACGAAGAGTACTCCTGTTCCGAAAAAAACAACTAAACCTTCACTAAATATAACTTAGTATTCCACTGAGAAGAACTACCTTCACTTCAATAAAACTGAAGCTCGTAGCATGAATAAAGGCATCAGAGTCTGCTTGTAGATTGCAGATGACTGTAAAAACAAAGTACAGATGTTTGCAATTTGCCCACGTTCCACGCTTCCCCAAGCACTTCAATTTCATCTCCTTGAAATTAGGGCAGGTACAATCGGGAAATGACGAAATCGTGAGCATATACTTCTCCGTCCAAGGCTGCACACCGGATATGAGGGAAATTATGCAACCAAATCCTGGATGAGGGACCATGGTCACCCTTTCTATGCGTGCATTTAAAGTCAATGACGAAGCACAGTTGTTCTGATGCTTAACGGTTGGAGCCTTCGGATTTCGTCTAATAACCTTTCTAGCACGAGTTGTCGGATACACATCTGGATTAGGTGGAACAAGATAGGCATGTACCGATTTGATTCCTCCTTCTCCACCAAAAAGTCTACGCGGTGAAATAACTTGCTGTTGTGGAAGTTGGAAACCGGCCGCCTCAAGCGATAAAATCTCGGCTTTTGATAGTTTGGTACTCATTAGAACGGGCCAAATAGACGGAACAGGTGGTACAGATAACACCCACTTCCGTCGATATCCCTTCACGCAACGTTTGATGTCGTCGTTACAAAAAAAGAATTGCATACGATCATTACAATTTTTTCTATAATTGACCATCATACCTGTATATGTTGGCGCTGTTGTAGGTTGATTGTTTTGGACAATTTGAGCAGTACACTTCTTCTTTGTAATTGCTTGGTCGGCAAAGCATGCCTTTGCGGACGTTTTGGGTAATCTAGCAATATGCCATTGGGTTTCGTCGCACATGCTCTCTTGGATACATGACACGTGAGTAGACCGGTGAGTACATTCAGGTTCCAAATTTTGAACATTTCCCATGACATACTGCATTTCCACATCCACGCTTGGAGCGTCGTCTTCCCTAATGGGATTCAGAGGAGCTGCACTTGTTGACGCTCTTGAGGCTCTCGTCTGAATGCGGGGATGCGAAAAATTTACTTTATCCGGCCTATGAGAATCCTGCTCGCATCCTAGTGGCATTTCTGCCTTGCGCTTGTGAGACCCGAAGACTTCCTCACCCTCAAGTTGAGGCTCCCTATTCACAAACTCCTCAACTTCAGGAATGCTTGAAATAGCTTCCGCCAAGGCCTTAGGATTCCCAATTCGTTCTGCTGACCTTTGTGCAACACGAAGCATTAGTTCTTCCTTCCCTAGACCGGTTCCCCCTTTATTACCCTTTACAAATTGATAATACCTCACCATCTGCATGAAAGCTCGAACAAAATCATCTACTGTGGCAATGAACAAATCGGTTCCTCGATTGCCAGATTGCTGCAGCCATTTATTGTGTACTGTCTCTGCAAGGTTGCAAGAGGGCATCTCCGCAAGCTCGATTTCATTTAGATCTTGAATAATCAATACCAAATACTGACATGAGATGTTGGAACAGAAATCATCCTCAAAGCATTAACAATGACAAACAATCAGTGACGGACTGGAATAGAGATGCAGACGACTATCCACCGCTTCGGAGAAATTGTGAGAACATGAAGTTTCAGAAGTCCATAATGAGTTTCTAGTGTAAGGCCCATTCGGTATCGGCTAGGCATTTCGGAAGCACCAATGTATGCATACATTGCTCGTTACTAAATAGTCAAAGCGCATTGACAATAAATAAAACCACAGGAATTCAATAAGTACCAAAGAAATAATACATTGGGTAGTTCAAGATGAAGAAGCATAAAGCCGAACGAGATTGAAGAAATATTTCAAATAAAAGTGATAAGACTTGAGAACTTACGAGTTGCAGAAAGCCGCCCCATTGGCGATAACGAAAATGCCAAAATGACAACCACAGGTCTAATCGGCGTTTTCCTTCTTCGCAAGTGGCACCTGAGGACAACCACCACGATCTAATGGCAAGGTACCTCGATTCAGATTCATCCAAAGAAGTGGCGTTCTTGTATTGCTTGCATAGCAGTCGATGCTGATCTTGCAAGTCTCCTCGGATGTCAGCCTTTGTATGCTTTTCCATCGACTGTGTCCAATGGAAGAGGCATGTTCTTTCGCGGTTTTCCATTGCCTCGCTACTATCTCCCGATCCATAGATGGTCCTCACATCATTCCAATTTGCCTGTGCACTATCAGCCATAAATCCCTTGAATTGGGTGTTGACGACACCGTGTCGCTCTAAAATCGAATTCAAATTCCTCCAGAACAGATTTGGGCTGACGTGTCCTCCGATTGCATGTCACAAATTGCGATTGTCATCACGCGGCAGTACACAGAATCATACACGTGGCATGCCATTGTGGTCCACCCTTTCACCCTTTTCACGTGATCGAACATCATCCATGACTCATGAAGATCTCCATCATTTTGCATACGCTTCACTAAGTCAACTCCACTTCCAGGACCCACTTCAGACATTTTGAAAAGAAAAACTTTATCTGACTTTGTTCCTTGACCTGGAAATTTGCTCTCCTGAATGAAAGCCCATGTGCTGGAACCCCTCAACTTTGTAATACTATCAATGACACCAAATCTCCGAAGAGATTTGAACGATGTGACCTCATTTCGAATACTTGGAGAGCTGAAGTACTTGCACTTGTCCAGAACAGGAACTAGGTCAACGAAGTCAAGCTGCTTTGGATGTATCCCATCTTGACTGAGTAGAAGTTCACCTAACAGTTCTTTTGTAGCCTCAAGCACAATAGAAGAATTAGTTGCGGTCGGGGTTCTCTCCATCTGTTCACCAATTAGGACTCGAGTTCTATCCCTTAAGTCTCGGAGTTCACCATCCTTGACTGGGTGTTTGTGAACTCCAAGGTGTACGAACGCCCGAGTCATTCCTATAATTCCGAGGACATAGTATGCTTTCACAGCACACATGGCAATACACGAAGGAGGTTGTTTGCAGATTTTATAGACAAGAGATGACCCCGTTGGATGCAGGTCTCCAACATTGACCGCAAAGGGAGACATACCTTCCCATTCCATCTCATTCACAACATCATTTCGATTACCACGACTCAAGAAGTCACAACTCGCATTCAAGCATCTAAGATGCCCCACACAAATGGAGGAGCGGAATGTCAAGCCCATACGATTACTAATATTTGTTGTCATTGTTTTGGTCCAGACGTGGCCATCATATCGCTTATCTATGCCCACCATCTGATGAGCATGAGATGGAGGTCGGCTAGTCTCTACAGGAGGCAACTCAAAGATAATATTTCCGTTGAATCTCGGAGGCAACGTATGAACTCTCTCTATGGAAATCGACTCGTAATCTATTTTAGACAGTACATTCTGACATCCCTTCTGTACCCGCAATTGACGCAAACAATGAATCACTGATGCACCATTTGTAGCAGAACTCTCCGCCACAGATTTTGGAAGGCTACTTAAGCTAGGCAAAGTAGACACCGAGGAAGGCATCTCTGAATTCAACCTTTGCTCACGCGAATTTTGGTCAGAGTCCGAACTTATAATGGTTACACAGTCCTCCCGGCGTTCTACCTTCACAGGAATCAAGGGAGGTGTCTGATACGACGACATAGATGAATGACGCGGTGTACCAATCACGTCATCAACTGGAATAAAGTGAGTACGAACTCCGTAAGCTCTATACTTTCTGGGTTTCAGTCGCCACGCAGTAGTCCCATCTTGCAAACTAGGAAGTTGACCTATAGTATGAACAAGGATCCCTGATTCCGGTTCAAAAATTTCTTCGTCCACGTAGATCGAGTCCTCCCTCAATTGAAACCTGAGACCTAATCGAGTAGCTAGAACAACAGCAATGCCATCATCACGAATTGGAAATATAATTGGAACTCCAGCACCGTTAGCACTCACGACGACCGAATTTGATATGTCCTCCATCCCAACTGTGCAAGAAAGCTGGACGACCGTGACATCCAGGTAGAATATGAAAAACAAAGTGTACAAAAAAATTATAGGAATAGTCTAAACAAAATTTACGGTGATATATGATTAGGACAGTTCAAAGTCTCCAAGATCTATACCAAATAACAATCATCTATGGAAAATGTAATCGATGCACCAGGAATAACTAAAGCGCAACACATGTACAAAACAGGAGATAACCGCCCTAAGCTATCATGACAGGAATCGGAAGAACTGAGCGCCACTAATTACTTCTAGTGACTTCGGACGTCATAAAATCCCGTCCAATTTAGGGAAAGTAAATCTTCCCTAAAAGTTGGTTGCGATGTACATTGACGATTTTTTCTGTGATTTTAAAATTGAATGGCACAGATCCCAAATTGGCACAACACTTGGAATGTAAACGGATTGTACATTATTGATGGCAATGACAAAACTATTACAAATGCAAAGTGAAAATGTCAATAACTACTGCCCTCTAGGACAAGCGCCACATATGGACCGATTAGCATATATGGCGTCAGCTAATCAAAGGAGGACACGATTATAATATATCAGAGAACCCATATCAGAATTTCATCACAGTAACATTATCATCTATATTAACCATACTCTCTAATACATCGAAGCCTTCAAGGTGTGACATTTTACTCCATAAACGTCAACTGTATTAAGTCCATATTGATTTCCAATGGACTGATTATTTAAACATTAAATCTGTATGTCTGTATTGAATTGAACAATGGATTTGATAAGTAGATTATATTGAAGTACCTGAACTAGAATTGAAATGAAGAATTAGATTGGAAGTCTCTGACTCCTAGTAGAATGTGGATATGAGGAAACAGAATTCCGTATGATGATACATAAAAGGGAAGTGATCATATTAAAATTGAAAATTTTCAAGTGTCAAGTAGGATTATTAATCCACCATTCAAAACTAGTTACCTGCATTTCAAATTACATTCCATATCCACAAATGATTTGTGAAGAATAGATACTATAGAAGGCGCGAATCCATTCTGACACGGAGACTCTGACGACTAGAGTCCAAGATAGACTCTGACATGTACAGCAATCATTTCATGGTCAATCATAAGTCAGGGAGGTGGATATTCATTAACTGTATCATAACATTCTTAATGTTGGTTAGAAGTACCAGCCACGTAAGCTAAAACTTCATGGAGAGACTTGAAAAAATCGTAGGGCGGCTACGGAATGATTTGCCCACGACTCGTAAGAATGACTATACATTAAAGTATTCGAAAGAGATATCAATGAGCGCCGCAAAGTTGAAGGCCGAACTTGATCCCGATACGAGCGCTGCCACCGCCGACCCATACCAGCCCTCTCTCCCGAACCACGGGAACTCGTCATATGGGTCTTCGCGCCACAAAACTAATCCTTTTCGAGTTCGGGCGTCCACTTCCTTGCCAAAGTGCCATCTCCCCACCTAGCGTACTACACAGACTAACTTCACTGTTTCTGCACTTTAATGTATGGATTTGCATTCTCTACTCGTGTTTGATGCTAGGTTTTCCAATTCGGTTCATTGCTAAACTCCTACATCTGTACTGGCACAGGGAACTCGAGATGGACCGGCAAGGCCCGAAACTGAGATCGCGGCACCACCTACCTGACGCGCCAGACCCAGGCTCTCAACCGCCTCCAGTCGGCAATGACGAGCTAGAGGTATGTCCCCATTTTATTTCGTTTGACTCCACGCATTTTTTGGGCGTATGCTGAGGAGTTCCTCATAGCCGAGGGAGGCCGTGTATTGGGGTGAAGCAACCTGCGGTAAGCTCACGATATCTGAGCAACATAGTTCCCCAATTTTGTTGTTGCATAAGTTCAGCAATACCCGCCCTGCTTTGGACTGCCCTCTCGGGAATCCGAAGCACGGTGAAGGGAGCACACGATTTCTGCTTTCTGGAATGTCTCGAGATTATGCAGATTAGCGTCCTCATCTTATCACTTCGTAAGTTGCGCAAGAACCCCTCTTTTAGAAATGCAACCTCGACTCTTGTGGAGGTCTGTGCATAGCAAAAGCGAGCTCAGGAGATCTCATCTCCCCCGACGCGCGGCTCACTATAAGTGTCCTAGGCATGCGCCGTTTCTCTCCATTTCCCTGAGTTCCATTCCAGACATTAGCCACGCAATAGTTCTCGAAGTAGGACCTGTCGACGAACGCCCTGAAGACGGTTTGAGAGAAGCCACGGTGAGCACCTTGTGGGCTGAGCGTTGCCGCTCGGGCTCCTTCGATGCTCCTCCATTTTGTTTGTTTGTTCCGTTGTGACCCACTTTGCAGATCTGGTGCTCGCCCTCACGGCCGAGGATGGCCCTCTCGGGGCCGAAAGGGGGTTGGAGGCACCCTTCCCTGAACTCACCTTGTGGGCTGTGCGTTGCCGCTCGGGCTCCATCGATGCTTCTCCATTTTTTTTGTTTATTCCGCTTTGACCCTTCTAGCAGATCAGGTGCTCGCCCTCACGGCCAAGGATGGCCCTCTCGGGGCCGAGAGGGGGTCGGAGGCACCCTTCCCCGAGCTCACCTTGTGGGCTGAGCGTCGCCGCTCGGGCGCCATCGATGCTTCTCCATTTTGTGTTTGTTCCGCTTTGACCCTTCTAGCAGATCTGGTGCTCGACCTCACGGCCAAGAATGGCCCTCTCGGGGCCGAGAGGGGGTCAGAGGCACCCTTCCCCGAGCTCACCTTGTGGGCTGAGCGTCGCCGCTCGGGCGCCATCGATGCTTCTCCATTTTGTTTGTTTGTTCCGCTGTGACCCTTCTTGCAATCCTGGTGCTCGCCCTCACGGTCGAGGATGGCCCTCTCGGGGCCGAGAGGGGGTCAGAGGCACCCTTCCCCGAGCTCACCTTGTGGGCTGAGCGTCGCCGCTCGGGCTCCTTTGATGCTTCTCCATTTTTTTTGTTTGTTCCGTTGTGACCCTTCTAGCAGATCTGGTGCTCGCCCTCACGGCCAAGGATGGCCCTCTCGGGGCCGAGGGGGGGTCGGAGGCACCCTTCCCCGAGCTCACCTTGTGGGCTGTGCGTTGCCGCTCGGGCGCCATCGATATTTCTCCATTTTTTTTGTTTGTTCCGTTGTGACCCTTCTAGCAGATCTGGTGCTCGCCCTCACGGCCGAGGATGGCCCTCTCGGGGCCGAGAGGGGGTCGGAGGCACCCTTCCCCGAGCTCACCTTGTGGGCTGAGCGTCGCCGCTCGGGCTCCATCGATGCTTCTCCATTTTTTTGGTTTGTTCCGCTGTGACCCTTCTAGCAGATCTGGTGCTCGCCCTCACGGCCGAGAATGGCCCTCTCGGGGCCGAGAGGGGGTCAGAGGCTCCACTCACCGAGCTCACCTTGTGGGCTGAGCGTCGCCGCTCGAGCTCCTTCGATGCTTCTCCATTTTGTTTGTTTGTTCCGCTGTGACCCTTCTTGCAATCTTGGTGCTCGCCCTCACGGCCGAGGATGGCCCTCTCGGGGCCGAGAGGGGGTCGGAGGCACCCTTCCCCGAGCTCACCTTGTGGGCTGTGCGTTGCCGCTCGGGCTCCATCGATGCTTCTCCATTTTTTTGGTTTGTTCCGCTGTGACCCTTCTAGCAGATCTGGTGCTCGCCCTCACGGCCGAGAATGGCCCTCTCGGGGCCGAGAGGGGGTCAGAGGCTCCACTCACCGAGCTCACCTTGTGGGCTGAGCGTCGCCGCTCGAGCTCCTTCGATGCTTCTCCATTTTGTTTGTTTGTTCCGCTGTGACCCTTCTTGCAATCTTGGTGCTCGCCCTCACGGCCGAGGATGGCCCTCTCGGGGCCGAGAGGGGGTCGGAGGCACCCTTCCCCGAGCTCACCTTGTGGGTTGTGCGTTGCCGCTCGGGCTCCATCGATGCTTCTCCATTTTTTTGGTTTGGTCCGCTGTGACCCTTCTAGCAGATCTGGTGCTCGCCCTCACGGCCGAGGATGGCCCTCTCGGGGCCGAGAGGGGGTCGGAGGCACCCTTCCCCGAGCTCACCTTGTGGGCTGAGCGTCGCCACTCGGGCTCCTTCGATGCTTCTCCATTTTGTTTGTTTGTTCCGCTGTGACCCTTCTTGCAATCCTGGTGCTCGCCCTCACGGCCGAGGATGGCCCTCTCGGGGCCGAGAGGGGGTCGGAGGCACCCTTCCCCGAGCTCACCTTGTGGGCTGTGCGTTGCCGCTCGGGCTCCATCGATGCTTCTCCATTTTTTTGGTTTGTTCCGTTGTGACCCTTCTAGCAGATCTGGTGCTCGCCCTCACGGCCGAGAATGGCCCTCTCGGGGCCGAGAGGGGGTCAGAGGCTCCACTCACCGAGCTCACCTTGTGGGCTGAGCGTCGCCGCTCGGGCTCCTTCGATGATTCTCCATTTTGTTTGTTTGTTCCGCTGTGACCCTTCTAGCAGATCTGGTGCTCGCCCTCACGGCCGAGGATGGCCCTCTCGGGGCCGAGAGGGGGTCGGAGGCACCCTTCCCCGAGCTCACCTTGTGGGCTGTGCGTTGCCGCTCGGGCTCCATCGATGCTTCTCCATTTTTTTGGTTTGTTCCGTTGTGACCCTTCTAGCAGATCTAGTGCTCGCCCTCACGGCCGAGAATGGCCCTCTCGGGGCCGAGAGGGGGTCAGAGGCTCCACTCACCGAGCTCACCTTGTGGGCTGAGCGTCGCCGCTCGGGCTCCTTCGATGCTTCTCCATTTTGTTTGTTTGTTCCGCTGTGACCCTTCTAGCAGATCTGGTGCTCGCCCTCACGGCCGAGGATGGCCCTCTCGGGGTCGAGAGGGGGTCGGAGGCACCACTCCCTGAGCTCATTGTCCTATCTCTGCCTTGCCGAGCGGGCATTTCTGAGGTCCTCCATTTTCTTCCGATTGATTGCGGTTTATCAGCTCGCAGATGCTGAGCTCCCCCCCACCGAAAAAGTCCCTCTCGGTACCGAGAGGGGGTCGGGGGGTTCGCTTCGTGAGCTCACAGTATGGTCTTTTGCCAGGATTGCCAAGGAGGACCCTCTCGGTACCGAGAGGGGGTTTGAACCTCGTGTTACTCTACTGGGAAATTGGGGTTGGCTTTTTTGATTATTTCTTCAATGCTATTGAAAGTTGTTATAATTTATCGTTGTGGATTCTATTGAGAGTGCCTGGCTTCTGGGGTCGACAATCTTTGGAGGACTAGGTAGCCTAGGTAGGCCCTCTCGGTACCGAGAGGGGGTCTGTATTCTATGTGACTAAGCGCATGGAGAGGGATTCCGCGGGTCCAGGATTTCTATTGGATGTTGTCGTGTTTAATTGTATTTTTTTATATTTGCATTTCTATTGTTATGGCCTGTCATTTTGATCTTGCTTGTGTTCCGTTCCATCTCTCTATGAGCTCAGTATTTCATGAAACAATAATTGAATTACTGATATTCTTGTGCAGATGAGTGATCGTGTTGCTGGTGAAGCTCACCGCGTAGAAGCTGCGCAGGCGGACCTACCTCGTCCAGAAGGGGTGGACACTACAATGGCTGATACTGCCTTGGCAGATGCCCCATTACCAGAGGCAGGCGATATTGAAGTTCCACCTACATCTCCAAGGCAGATGGTAGGCGACCTTGATGACCTCATTCGTGACCTGGATGATGGAGTTGGATTCCGGGATTGGGACAGTACAGTATCACGACAATCATCCTGCTGCACATCGTTAGGGTCATGGGACTTAGAAATTACAGTGTCGCAAAATAGGGATGATTATTGCGATGTTGACGATGTCGACTCTAGACCCATGTCAGACGATGACGACCTCATATTCTGTTGCGGGATGTTTAGGTCCCCAACGGAGGCTTGTTTGTGTACCACTTAGTAGATCACACTATAGTATGTCCACCTTAGTTGTCGTATATTGAACCTTCTCACTCTATTTTGATTTGATTAATGTACTCTCTGAAGTTTTATATTCTCATCGTCATTGCAGCTTCGAGACTTTACAATCTGTCATGTCAATTTGAATCTAACTTCTTTAATTTAATTGCATCGTCAGGGACAGGGCCCAAGTTCTGAGAGTTCATTAGACGTGGCTAATAAATCTATCCACCAAGATGTCATGGAGTTCCCCACGGAGGAAGATGATTAAGAGGAAGATCAAATACCAGGAGTTGGTCCAGGCTTCATGGAGGAGGACATTAGGCGTGTTCAAACATTCGATTCTGTCACTATCATCAACAGCTTGAAAATGACGTCTGACGGTAACTCGCGCATGAAGATTCCACTTTGCAGGTTGGTGCCAATGCCTATGGTGCGGCCCACCTTAACCTGCGATTTGACGCAGCTTGACAACCAATTCTCTAGAAGATACGATGAGGGTGCGCAAGTGTTTTATGTTTCCTTCTCTGACGAGAAGGGGAACACGGAGGTATTCAGTGAAAATGAGAAGGAGTGGGGTCCCATTTGGAACTCCGTGAATGACACATTCAACGCTCATTTAAAGTCGATTCCGTCATTGAAGCACCTTGTGGACTACAAGTTTTTTGTCTGCGACAACAATCACAGGAGAATTTCTTGGATGAATCATATCCAGAGGTTGCACAGCCTTGAACCCACATGGCATGTGAGTGTGGACTCTATAGTCTTGGACACAAGACAACAAATCGGTGTGGCTATGCAAGCTATGCATGATATAAATATGTAAGTTGTTATACTCTTCATATGTTCCATTCTTCGTTGAGTCGCTCCTAGGCAGACATTGGATGCTTCACATTGTGCTTTTATTACTTGCATTCGAGTCTAACATTTTTGTACTACGACAGGCACACAGAGAACTCGCACGTGAAAACGAACCTTGTCCACACTCTATACCGTGTCCAGAAGTATGGCATCATGGAACTGGAGAAGTTCCAAGAGCTCTTAATAGAGGAAGAGGTGCAATCATGCAAGTCCTACACTCAGACGAGTTGGTATACTATGCCACTGCATTTATTTAGTGGTTTCATATTCAAGGTAAGTCATATGTCATTCCTAATCATTTGTAATTTTGACTCTTTCACCGACTGAATATGACCTGACTCTAACCTTTGATGTGGTGGTTTCATTCATTCAGCAAGAAATTTTTGTTGCAGCGGATGCGGCGATATGCAAACTGAAAGAGGAAAACCCAGATGTTGAGGTGTCTAGAGAGGCAATCGCAGCCACGATGAGGTCGGCTATAAAGGACTCCACGGATATGCATTACAAGAAACTCTCTAAGATTGTGGCCGTCGCCAATCCTGCACTTACTTCAGAATGGCTTAAGGAGGTATGAGATCATCCATGTGTTAGTCACTGGTCTTGTCTATGATGTATTATATCTCGCTGTTTTGTTGATGTTTGATCTCATGCAGATTGAGAGGCATTGGAGTCATAACGCAGTACCTGAGTTGACGCTTGAGAAGCTGCAACTTATTGCGACTGCTGCAGTAGAGCCTCGACATAAGGTAAAGTGGCTCAAATGGATGAACGCCAGTACTCACACGAGGGAAGCTCGGCGATTTCCTCCTCGCCCGGTGAATGAGGAGAAATTATCAATATTTCTAGCAAAGGCTTGTTATTATGCAGGGGTATGCTCTCTTACCTTGTCATGAGTATAGTGCTACACATTTAATTCTGCCTCATATAATATACAATATCTTACAATTCATCAAATTGTGCAGTTGGAGGAGGCAGCTGTGGAGATGTTTGAGAACATCACACACAATGATAGCCTCCCCATCGACATGATTGTTCCAAGGGAGCCCCAGTCACTTCTGGAGTATATAGAAACATGGCGGATGAAGCTTTGGGATCAAGCATACACGGGAGTCTTCAAGGGATCGGATGCTTTCAAGAAGTCGGACTCCTTCGCTTCGTATAGGGGAACCAACCTTACAGTGAAGAGATTGATTTATAGGTACAGTTCTGCATTCCTTAATACTTAATGTTTATACCATTCATGGATCACGACCACAACCAGATGATTCTGGTGTCATGACAGAATTGTGTGATCAATTTCAAACTACCATTTGAAATTTGAAAATATCTTATTTGACTGACTTAAGGAAATTCTGTGGCCCCACCTCTGCCGTGCACAAGTACTTCAAGTTCGAGTTGTACGGGAAGAAGGCCATCAAGAAGGACGACTTACCCCCCTTTCTTACTACCTGGCTAGAGCGGTCGTCACCCGATTGTATGTTCTCCACCACATAGATGCAGAAGTGGACCAGTCCACATTTGCAGACTTGTCCTTGGTATTTGGAGTGTAACTTTGGCGTTATACCTCCCGAGGAGGAGGCCCTATTTCAGACACTCAAGGATTCTGTGGTCACTGATGTGGAGTTCGACGAGTTTGCGGGACTGGATGCGGAGGCCAGGGCTAAGGCCATCAAGAAACGGGAGGTCTCAGATAAGAAGAAGGTGGAAAAACTGGAGGAGGCAAAGCGGAAAACTGAGGAGAACCAGAAGTGGGGTGAGGAGAAGAAAAAAAAGCGGCTACTTGAGAAGGAGCAAGAGAAAGAGAGGAAGAAGCGACGGTTGTCAAAGGATGACACGCCTTTGCCCGAACCAGCTACAAGTGCAGCGGATGCAAACCTTTCATCATCTGGCTTCTCACTCACTCAGGAACGCTTGGGGCAAGGCAAGACCCCGTTTGCTAAGATTGTGATACCTGCACCCGACATCGACGAGTGTGTTCTCAACGTTGGCTTGAAGAATCTTGACATGGAATCGCCAGCTTTCAAAGATGTTGAAGCCTTCTTAGCCATGGTAATTCTTTTACATCCTTATTCTTTTTTAATGCATTCCTAAATTAAATTATAGAGTCTGAGTAAATCATAATGATCTCTACATGTACTTGGAACCACTGCCACCGTCAATGTAACTCTGAAAACTAGTTATGCATTGACAATGTCTTACATTCTTTGCTTCATGCAGCATTCCAATGACAAGACACGCTCCATTGATGGAATCAGTGGATTCGATCCAGGTGTTGACTTCATGATAGTTGATATGCCTAAAGGACTCCCCGTTCCCACTATCTCGACAGCACCTGCTCTTGTTCCAAAGTGGAACGAGTTCAAGACCGACTACTTGTTCCCTGTGTTTGATTTCGCCCAGGAATTCCTTCATGACACTGGGGCACTTATCTTGATTTATCCGGCGTCCTCTCCATTGCACCGAAGTCACATTCTAGGATGCTGTCAATCTTACAAGTTCCGCATTCTAGAGACGTATCTCGGCTCCAATCATCTCCACCTGACATCAGCGGCAGATCATAAGAAAACGGTAGATCTCCCTAACTTCAATTGCATTGTATTGTAAGAGATTTTTATTCCATTCTACGATATTAAAATCGTTGGTTCTGCAGACTCAGCGGTTCTCGATCTCCTTACTCGTGCGAAATGGTGGGCCGAAGACACTTCAGGACTTCCCGTTCTAGCTTGTTCCGTCTCAGGCCAAGGTGGGTGTTAACCTGGCTAGGGACGACATCCTTCGAAACCTTGTTTTCAATGAAGATGTGACGATGAATGGGGACGTGCCATGGCGTGGTCCTCGGGAAAAGGGATGTGAGTTCATGCAGATGTTCGTTGAGGCATGTACAGCACCAGGGGACGTAGTTGTTGATTGCACAACGGGGACTGGTATGGTTCTTACAATCACTCAAATTCACTATGCTTCATTTTACAAATTCCCTTCGATTGTGAACTAAATTTTAGGGTTTTCTGTATCTCAGGATCCACCATCCATGCTTGCCGTGCAACGTGTCGTCATATTCTTGCATTTGAGGAACATAAGGACATCTATGATGCCCTTATTGCTCCGATACTTCGACCAACTGTGGTTCTTGAGGCGATGCCGGCCGTCTCCGCGCTTGACCTTGCCGACGAAGAGGACGAGGACGTTGTAGTCCAGAAGGTCAAGACAACACTTCGATTCAATAAGTAAGTCACCCCTAATACCTCAATTTAGGCATATTGCTTCACCTTGACCTCACAATATTCTAACATGTGGTTTGCTAATTCGTGTAGGCAAAGCCAAGAAGTGACATCCTCCAAGCCAGTCCCTTTTTTTGCGAATCCACGTTTTTTCCCGAGCCCCCAAAAATCGTTTCAGCTACCTCCGTATGCGGAGGCTCTTTCTCGGAATTATGTTGCACAGAACCCTCGAGCTGCTTCTAGGGCCCGATTCGTGAGTCCTCACGTTCTGGAGTTTGTAAATGAGGAGGCAGTACAATCAGATGTGGATACATCTGATAGTGAGGGTAGTTCCATGTCTACACTTTAGCTATCAAACTGTGTCTAGATAGGCTATTGAACACCGAACTTTGTTGGATTTCATATATTTCTCTTTCTTGGTACTCTCAAGTGATTAATTATTTTTACTTTGTACATTGCGAATTCATGCGTTAGTCCATATCTTGCCACGTTTTTTTGGGCTCTCTAATGGAATGATAATTTTTAATGCGTCTAAGTTTCCAGGGACATGATTTGTTTTCAAACATAAGCTAGCTTCTTTATTTTTTGAGTTTGATAGGAATTTCCAAAAGAACATTAAGCATGGTAGTAAATTGTCTCAATTCCCTTTGGTACTGGTTTCTCTCTTTCAAATGGCTTCCTTTCAATGGACAACCAAAATAGGATATAGAGATAATCATTTTTGAAGTTGTTGGTCGAAATTATTTAGCATAGACTTGTTAATAGGTATGGTCTTCTTGGAAAACATAAAGGATAATTTTATTATATATGAATGTGTGCTTTGGGAAGAACTCGTTTTTTATAATTGTAATGGATTTGCTCATATCCTGTTGATTGTGTATATATGTCTATTCAAGAAACTAACAATGTTGTTTTGCAATGTCATAGCAATTGTGCAGAAGCTTAGGCATGTCTACCCCATATTCTACCCTCTAGACATGGTGGCGTTAATGCAAATACATGAATGTGCTAATATAATTCAAGGCTTTTGTGGCTATCTGGTTTAGGTAATTTGTTTCAGGGCATCTTGGTCTACTTCTGAGTTCCGGAGTATTGCCACTTCAAGCCGTCTTATAGATTATGCGGATGATATAGGCCATGTTGGGATTGAACCCAAATCATTTCAAGCACTACTTTAGCCATACATGAAGGTATAAAGTATTTGAAAGTAGTTTTTGTGTCTACGTTGTGGCTTATCAATTTCTTGTTTTGAAGCCCGTGTACCCTAAGGGGATGAAGGTACTGTCGTTGTTTTCAACAATTGCAGAAGCTGAAGTACCTCTTCAGATGATCGGGACCAATCTGAACGGAGTGGTGAGCGTGGAAATAGAAGTACCGTGGTGATAGTCACTTCCACTGAGATTTCGTCATGGCTACAGAAAATTACCAATGCTACCTGATATGTCTATGGAAGCTTACATACTCCTTGTTTGTGACTCTCAATGTTCGTTTCATTGGGTTCATTACGCGCAAAGCTATTATATTTAAGAGGCCTAGGTGTACATAGCATATTTCTCCTGAAAGTAGCTTACGTTGATGTAGAGTTGTGCTTGGCTTCACTATTTGATAACCAATAAAATAATCGTTAAAAAAAACAATTTCTCTGTATATACAATGGCTTCTCCCATTTCTATTTTGAACACCAAATATGTAAAGGTCATCAAAGTATTGTCTTCATTTTCAAAGATAGAAGGAGCTGAAGTATTTTGTCAAAAGGTTGGGAAGTAAAGCACGGAGGTCATAGAGGGAGCCTGGCATTATCTGCAGACATGGTGGGCATTAACGAATCATAAAGGCTATCTTGAACTGGACTATCAAGATATGAGATAACTTAGAAGAGATGTCCTGAGCAATCTTGTATCAAAGTATTGTGACTTAGGTTTAATTGTTGGTGGGAGCCCATGTAACAACTTCACCAACTACAACCATCACACACGCATACGACTTGATGGTGAGCATTCTACTAATTTTTTTGAGTTCTTACCTACCGTTGCAACTGCCTATGACCACATTTGGACTGGTGACAATGCATCAACACACCATGCCAAGTAGATTGAAGTAGTTGAATAATTGTATCCTTTCACTATTATCAGCAATAAAATTTGAATACATTTTTGATATTGAGTTAAAATTTTTCTTTGCCAAGTTTGAGATCCTGATGTCTCATAACTCCTCGGCATAGTCAGTAGACAATGCACACCTCATTGTTAGTGTGCACAGTAGTCTGAAGATTGCTAAAATAGCTCATTAGCATGTACCATGTATGAATAGATAGCACCATTGAATGTTTAGCCTCAAAGTGCTCCGCACTTTGAATATTGTTTATGACATGGCAGAAGCTGAGAGTGCTTTCAAGATCCAACGTAAGGGCCAAGGGTTTCTTCTCTTGTAATGTTCAATGGTTTAAATGTGGTGCTGCGCCAATTAATACATCGTAAATTGATTTTCATCCAATATTTTCATCCAGTGATTTCATCAACTCTTTTCATCCATTATTTTCATCCACTATCTCCATCCACTATTTTCATCCACTATCTCCATCCACTATTTTCATCCAATTTTTTTCATCCAATTTTTTCATCCAATTTTCTCTCCCTATTTTTTCATCCAATTTTTTCATCCAATTTAGTCTCCCTATTTTTTCATCCAATTTCTTCATCCAATTACTTCTTCCACTTTTTCATCCACTTTTTCCTAAATTGTCATCCAATATTTTTTACTTTTTTGGCTAGTTTATTTTTCTAAATCAGAAAATCCCCGCTTCTTGCTCACCAATCCCCACTCCTTGCTCACCAATCCCCGCTCCATGCTCCACGCTCCACGCTCTACGCTCACATGCTAGCTCCCTTGATGGCAACCTTTACATCACGCCAATAGTGCACCACATGCTCGTAGCGCCTCCGATTTTCTCCACTGATGTCTGCCGTGCACAAGTTCTCCCAATACTTAAGAAATCCTGATATACCTTTCAAAATTTCATCCGAGCCTCTCATTGCCTTCTGCGGAACTGGTAACGGCACTCCACGTGGCCATAAGCTTTGCCCCTCCACATCTTCTTTCCACAATTTGATACCCCTGCCTTCTTCTCCTAGCCACTCCACATCAGTGCAAAACAATTTGTACTTCATGACTGGGCATCCAGTTGAATCCAAATAGAACTTCACCTGTTGTGGTCTTGTGTGACCCACTAGAATCTCACTACCGTCCACAAATGCGCCTGCAATGAAACCTTTGAAATCAGGAACCTCTTCAATGAGGTGAGGGATGGTGGGAATAGATTCCACATCCATAAACGACTTCATAAGTGTCGGAATTGTAGGGAAGTTCTCCTTCTTCAATTGCATACTCCATCTCCCAAACAACGCATCAATGTCGTCATGCGTATGCCCAACAATCATAAAGTTGACATATACTTCACGAAAGATCTTGTTTGCCACAAGAAGAGACCAAAAACAATAAACATATCTGTTTTTATTGTCCCCAGTGGCATTGTCCATTTGCACATTTAGAATGGGGGGCAATGGCGTATCTGGAACTAAGACAACCGGTCGTGGAGGAAGTGATGCTTCGCACATCTCTGCACCCTTGAGGACGGCCTTGAACAAATTTGTAGACCCGGCACCCTCAAACAATTTCTGAGTAGAAGATTTTGGCGACAATTCAAGATCTCGCAATAACTTGGCCATGGAACCAATGGTATAGTTTGAATCATGTGGAAAGAGATCCAAGCCATAATGTGCATAACGCACATCACCATGACCATGCGCAATCATGCCAGTCACGGACACAAGCAACTTCATGAGGCCATCAACATCCTTTGTCTTGTGAGAGAAGGCTGGATAAGCTGTCTTTGAATGATCCATCTTATCGTGCATGATCGTGAGGCACTCATGAGGAAAATTCTGTGAATGGTATCGATTTGCATAGTACAGCTCTCGGTGAGCGCAAGCAATGGCAAGATGTTTGTCTAGCCTCTTGGACCACTTTAGAGCACTATGAGACCCTGCAAGACAACCTTTCCTGAGCTCTTGCAATTTGTCACAAGTACCGCATCGAGCGAAGTTGTCACCTGGCTTTTTGATGTCAAACTCAGAAAACCTGGAAGATCTAATCTTGCTCAAGCTAGAAGTTGAAACCTCCTTCAATCCGAAAGCAGCGTTGACCTCATTGATTTCTTTCATCTTCCCCTTCCATTGAAAGGTAGCCGGGAGAATCATGGACATAACCTTGTCCCCTGATTTCAATGTCCGAGAACGGTGTGGCATGTGATCTGCCTCCTTCTCAAGAATACACTTCAAAGTAGCAGTAGCTTGTTCAGTGTGCTTCCTTGGCTTCAACAATCATGTATTGCCGTGGTCCATGGCCTCCTTACCACGCCTCATGAACGACAAGTAGCGGTAGAATGTGGTCTCTAGAACTCCAGAAATATGCATCCAAGCTCGCATGCACACATGCACCTCTTCAATTGTCACCATCTTCTTCCCACGTGAATCAAGATGAACTGACCTATGCACCTCAGTCTTCATGAACGCTCAATGCTTGAACGACGAATTATGATACATGCGTTCACGGAAGGCTCTAATTTTTTCCCTTGGAAATGGTTGAACACAATTGTGACTGCAACAAACTTTGCTAGACACCGCATTGATAGAATCTTGAGTAAGGAGTTTCTTGTATCGGAGAGAAGACTCGCGCGGCGGGTTTCATAGGATATTGTGTAAGGCCGAGCAGATGTCAAAGATGGCGGGTTTAGCAGACTTGCTTGTTGAGCGTTGAATTTAGCCCTCAACTCATGGTCATGCAGACTTGCTCCACGGCAGTGGACTAAAGTTATAGGCCAACCTATCAATGAGTAAATTGCCTCATGGGAAATGTCTACCTCAGAGTACGTGTTTGAAATGTGAACTGCTACATGCGTATCACCCAGAGGACCATTCGTACCCAGAACCAGATCAGAGTTCACGCTATGACAAGTACCTTCTGCCACAAGTGTCCCTTCGACATTGTAAAGAGTAACGCATTTAGTATTCCAGAGTCGACGTGGAAGCCCTTCGCATTCTGGAATGACATCATTCCTCCGCTCAGGAGCTTGTAGTTCATCATCAGATGTATCCATATTGTCAACATCTAGCGCAACGGAAGCCATGATCCCTGGACAAAAAGAATTAACCACAAGCATTAGAATTGGTCGAGGACCTGACGTAGGGTGGCCAACATAGAAATCGAATTACAAGAAGCTCGAAAGCACTTCAGCACGACCCGTGCTGAACTCTACATCTTCTTGAAATGATTAGTCTTTTTGAAGTTAATTAGGGTCTACACATCTGATCTGGTCAAATTGATGTATCATTTCAAGTGAGGAAATTGTTTCAAATTACTTGGAGATCACACTTCAGCGCGATCAGCGCAGAAGTATAATTTAGGGAACGTCTCTCAGAAGTGTTGTCACCAAGTCACTTCTGTCACCAAATCACTTCAGAGAGACCAGCGCTGAATTGTAATCTAGGATGGAGGCATAGAACTTCATTTCACCATGACTAGCATTGGATTGTAGTTTCGTTCTCATATCCTGGAAATGCATTTCAGCGTTGGTCGTGCTGAATTGTAGTTTCATGATTACATCCCGGAAATGCATTTCAGCGCGACTATCGTTGATAGTAGCTTCATGATGACATACCCGAAATGCATTTCAACGTTGGTCGCGCTGAATTGTAATTTCATGATTACATCCCAGAAATGAATTCCAAAGCGACTATCGCTAAATTGTAGCTTCATAATGACATACTCGAAATGCCTTTCAACGCTGGTCGCGTTGAATTGTAATTTCATGATTACATCCCGGAAATGCATTTCAACGAGACTAACCCTGAATTGTAGCTTCATGATGACATATCCGAAATGCATTTCAGCGCTGGTCGCGCTGAATTGTAGTTTCATGATTACATCCCGGAAATGCATTTCAGAGTGACTAGAGCTGAATTGTATCTTCATGATGACATACCCGAAATGCATTTCAGCTCTGGTGGCGCTTAAATGTAGTTTCGTGATGCCATCCAGGAATTGCATTTCAGCGCGACTAGTACTAAACTGCAATTTTTATTTGTTTTGCAATACAAGTTAAAGGAATTATTTACGTAATACTTTCTATATTTAGAAAGTCCGTAATTTACGGCATCATTTAAGGAGGTCTTCCACATTCTCGAAGACGCAATCTTCGAATGTCGTAAGAAACTCAAAATCTGAAGGACAGTCTGAGCTACTCCTAATCGCAGAATGAAATGCACAAAAGAAAACTAAACACTTGCGCAGAATCATTGAGAAAGTAGGATTGACAGGACATACGCACACCTAGAAACTGCTGAATGAAGAACGCTTGTATTTTCCAGAAGGGAGGTTTCACTTACTGTAATAGCTATGCAATGGATCTCCTCCTCCAACAATACGTCGAACAAAAACTGCCGCGGTACTACTACGACTACAAAACGATACTACAAGAACTCATCAGAATACAGAACAATACAACCGCAAAGCTAAGCAGCCAAAAATAATGCACGCAGAAGTCGACACAATTGAAGAGAAAGATGGAAGCAATCGTCTGCAACTGAAGTGCGGCGTCAACTCAACTCTTCGGCGGGAAAGAAAGTGCGCGAACTGAGTCCTCCATTTTGAACACTCACATTCTAAATTCATGTGTTCCTGAAATCACGTCCAGGTTTTCCCGAAATCACGATGGCCTTACCAACTGTACAACAGAATATGGCATGCACTTTATAGTTCTATGACTAGCCCCACGTAAATCGTCGGGTCACCACACTTTTTGCTAAATTCCATCCACAAATGCGTGTTGACTTTAGTACATTGTAGTGGCATCTTTTCCCTTGCAGTCTTGAAATGTCGCCAGTAGAAGTTGTTGTGCATACCCTTCTCTGCACCTGAGTTTAATATTAGGAAATGAAGGTTCTCTTATATAGAATAACCAACTGGCGGCTAATTAGGTTCGCCATATATATATCAGAAAGTAGAAAACTTTATTATTTTTCGGAGGAATTTCTACTGGAGAAATGCACCTTCATTCCTGTGTCCTTCATCTTCAGTGGGCCCTTTTTTTGGAAATGAGAACATTCATTTTCCAAATAAATTGTAAATAAAGAATGTTCAAGGAATGTTTCTTTCTTGGAATACGAATGGAGTGTTTAGGGTCTTAGGGTTTAGGGTTTAGGTTTGAAGAGCCACGCAGAAATTACAAATAAATTACTTCTCATACCTATTAAGAAAAATAAAATTTACGGTTCCAGAACTTCAATCTTCTAACATACAAAATGCGTAAGTAACAAAAAAATCCGCATGCTTGCCCTTTAATTTTAGGGTTCTTGTAATCTCTATTCAAACCAAAAGAATAAAAAAATAGTGCAAATGCAAAAAATTCAAGGAAGATTGAAATTGCGAAAAAAATTATGTAGCAAACTTTACAATTTAGTATGCAAAATATTTCGTGAAATATTCCAAGACAATTCAAAAATTACATACGCAATTGAAAGTCTCCATTTTTAGTATATTTAAAACAATAAAGGACATGTAAAAATCATGAAGAACTCCAATTCAATGTGAACATAATACAAACATTATACATCCTACTAAAAAGTATGAAATTTTAAGCCGATGAAAAAAAAATATTGAATGTAGAAGTTTGAAATGGACTAAATCTCAATCATTCGATAAAATATAATGTTCAAGTTGCAAACGGCCGAAGCACTTGCAACGTGTAAAAAAAAATAGGATTTGCATAATTGTATGGAAATGCAAACAAGAGTAAAATAATGGAAAAGAGAAAACACACATGTGAGTCCTGTACTTTGAAGCGCACCAATCACAAACTCATGGAATTTGTATGTGGAAGAGTGAAAAAGAATATAATGTTCAAGTTGCAAACGGCCAAAGCACTTGCAACGTGTAAAAAAAAATAGGATTTGCATAATTGTATGGAAATGCAAACAAGAGTAAAATAATGGAAAAGAGAAAACACACGTGTGAGTCCTGTACTTTGAAGCGCACCAATCACAAACTCATGGAATTTGTACGTGGAAGAGTGAAAAAAAATATAATGTTCAAGTTGCAAACGGCCGAAGCACTTGCAACGTGTAAAAAAAAATAGGATTTGCATAATTGTATGGAAATGCAAACAAGAGTAAAATAATGGAAAAGAGAAAACACACGTGTGAGTCCTGTACTTTGAAGCGCACCAATCACAAACTCATGGAATTTGTACATGGAAGAGTGAAAAAAAATATAATGTTCAAGTTGCAAATGGCCTAAGTACTTGCAATATGTAAAAAAAAATAGGATTTGCGTAATGGAAATCCAACAGACAGGTGCAATTATTACCGCCTACTAATTCAAATCCAACCTAATTGTAGGTGCAATTATTTCTGGCTAGTAATTCAGATCCAGCTTACATGTGTAGTTATTTCCGAGTAGTGATTCAAATCCAACCTAAGTGTAGGTGTAAATATTTCCAAATTATAGTAATTCAAATCCAACCTATAGGTGCAATTATTTTCAACTAGTGAATCAAATCTATTCAAATCCAACGTAAGTATTGGTGTAACTATTTCTGACTAGTTATTAAAAAAAGAATAGGTAGGACCATTTATTCCCAAGTAGTGATTTGAACTAAACTTGTAGGTGCAATTTTTTTTTTATTACAATTTTTTATTTCTGGCTACATTTTTTGAATCTAGGAATGTTGTTTTTCAAATTTGTGAAGATTAGAAATGTCAAAATTTGAAGAAGAGTAGGAATGTGATTGAAAAGTCTTTTCTAGTCCAAGAGATGGATGAATGCTGAAATGCAATGCTTCACCAAATCTTAAGCGATCGCTGTCTTGGCATTTTCTAAAAAACCAAAAAAAGGGCTAATTGTGACCATGCAATTGTACGCATTAGACGTAAGAGCCTACTTTGATTGGGTTGGGTATTTGTGTGTTGTACTAGTGACAAGGATCAAAGATTTTGTAAATTTTTTGGAGGGTCCGGGTATGGTTTTTGGATATGGTGCCCACGTATGGGGTCTGCATATGATGTCCGGGTATGGAGTCCGGTTTTGGTGTTTGGTTTTGGTGTCGGGTTTTGGTGTCCACGTATGGGATTTGGGGTATGGAGTCCAGATATTGTAAATTTTTTTGAGCGTAATGTAAATTTTTTTGATGGTTTGGGTATTAGGGTTTAGGGTATGGTGTTTTTTGTATGGGGTTTGCATATGATGTCTGGGTATGGGATCCGGGTATAAGGTCCAGGTATGGGGTCCGGGTATAAGGTCCGGGGTATGGTTCCGGGTATGGGGTCCGGATTTAGTGTACTTGTGTAGGGTTTCGGTATGGGGTTTTAGGGTATTGTACTGCTGTCAGTCCTCTCTCCCACTTCCTTCCTGCCAGGGCACCGGCGCTTCCGAATCCTCGTGCATTTGTCAAGAATTACTTTAGTTTAGGGTGTCGGTCGTCGTTCGTTCCGTTCGAAGTGGAAGTGGGGGGACGTCGAAGTGTGTGGTTTTGAGTTGTTTTTTTGCATCGCATAGTTTTTCGGCGTTGAAGGGAAGATTTTGGATGTTTCAAGCTGCACGTGGACTCACATTCAGAAACCAGAACGCCAGCACGGGGATCGGAATTTCGGTGTTTTTGGTTTGATTGTTCCGCACAAGGCGCGGGTCGGCGCTCTGAGCATTTTCGGTAATTCCTTACGCTGTTTTTTGTAAGATTTGCTTTGGGGTCGGAAGTTCGGGGGTTAGGGTTTGATTGCGGTCGGGCGCAGAAGGCAAAGCACGGGGGTGAGCATTTCTGGTAATTCATTACGCTGTTTTTTTGTAAGATTTGCTTTGGGGGCGGTTTGCTTTGGTGTCGGAAGTTCGGGGGTTAGGGTTTGATTGCTGTTCCACAGAAGACAAAGCACGGGGGTCGGAATTCCTGGGTTCAGGGTTTGATTGTTCCGCAGAAGGCAAGGGTTTGTCGGTCTGAACGTATTCCAAATTTTTAGCGTTGTTTTCTGGAAGAGTTGCTTTTCTGATTCCTCCCACGCGATGTGTTCTGCTTCGTGATTCAGCTGCGGAGAAGGTACGAGAAGGTCAGTTCCTGCGTGGATTGAGATTGGTGAAGATTGGCGAAGGTTGGCAGGAGCAGCTGACGACAAACATAATCTACTGCGGTGCGGCTCAGGCAAACTGCAGAAGAGCAGCGGTGAGTTCGTTTTCATTCTTCTTGTTTTCCGGTGACGGGAGTCGGGGAGTGGCTTCGAGAGTCATCAGGATGTATCGGGAGTGCTGGTGATGGGAGTGAGAGTGTCGGGAGTGGAGGCGTCGTGTGGTGAGGACGTATCGTGAGTGGTGGTGGCGTGGTGAGTGGTGAGGACGTATCGTGAGTGGTGAGAACGTATCAGGAGTGGAGGCGTCGGGAGTAGGAGTGGTGGCGTCGTGACTAGTGAGGACGTATCGGGAGTGGAGGCATCGTAAGTGGGAGTGGTGGCGTCCTGAGTGGTGACGACGTATCGAGAGTGGTGGTGGCGGTAGTGGTGAGCTGGTTGCAGCTTGGTTGACTGCAGTTTCTTTAGTTTCATACTGCAGTTACTTTAGTTTCATACGATTTTCTTCATAAGTTGTAACCTTCCGTGAATATTTAATTCATTGCAGATTACTACTAAGCGGCTGCGCAATCTGGAACTTTGAAGTACAGTAGAATCCAAAGCTCCTCCGTACAGCATTCAGGTGCGTAAGAATTCTTCCTTTCTTCATTTATTCCTTGTATGCTGTCAATGTGTCCTTGCAAACGGGTCTCATGCTTGTGCTGTCAACATTGCAAGCAGGTCTTATGTTTGTGTGTTGTTACCATAATGAAATTGAATCCAGATGGATCTTATCGCAATGAAATCCAAACCATGCATCGCCCTAAACGAGAAACCCTAAAAAATTTGAACAGAAAAACCAGCGACAGGAAGGGAAAAGAAGTAGTAAAAATCCCAAAAACCCTAAACCTAGAGTGCGCAGATCAACGCGAGCCGCGCTAAACAGTTACATAGGACTCCCCAGAACGAGATCGGGTCTCGTAATTTCATTAAAAATAAAAAAGAAGACATCAGGAAAACATACAGATATACCAAAGCAGCATATCAACGCGACTCGCGCTGATTCGACACACCAGACACTGAAATTGACGAAAGATATATGCTACTCGGAACATAAATAACAATATCAAAAACCATAGAAAACAACATACATAAAGCGATTAGCAAGATAATAAAGACAGAAGCTCAACATGACCGAAGATATCAAATAAAACCAACCTTAACAAAAAAAAAAACTATAAGAAAATTAAACACCGAAAACGGATCAGCGGGAGTCGCACTGATCCGTAAAGCAGTTTGCAGAGCTACACATTCATAGACAAAACCATAGATTTAATTGGAAGACAGTAGGAGCGACCGGCTACTCAAATTCACTAGCTGTACACGTAACTATGAAGAAAAATATTTCTAAGGTGAGTCCGTCGATAGATAGGACGCTAAATACAAAAAGGAAATCAAGAATCTCAAATAGATTAATAACAATGTCAATTCAGAGCGACCCACGCTGAATCAATAGACAGTACCACTCATGTGAAACTGTGAAATTCTGTGCGGTGTGGCTAACAATAATCTAAATATTTTGCAGAATGGAGGATCAAATGGCATCATTGAACATGTATTTCAAGAAATGTGAAATCTAGTTCGCAGATGATCCCAATGAGGTCAACCCATCTCTCCTTGAAGGAGAATTCTGGGAATTCAAAGAGCCAGAGCGAGTAGAGGCCTGGGGACTAAAAATGATCCCCTTCCGAAACAATTTCTGCTTCGCATACAAGTTCAAAAACGTGGCAGTTTTCTTGAACTTGTCATTCGAAGAAAAGGTCAAGGATGTTGAAGTTGATGCCCATCCCCTCGTCAGAATCAAGTGCGTGACAACAATACCGCAAGTCGAAAGCAATGAGCAGTATCACTTCGCAATCTGTTTAGACTCCATCCTGATTCCGTATGTCATGACTCCTCTTCTTGAGAGTCTGGAGCCAACTCCATACTAACAGCGCTAAAGTAAAGGAACTAGAAAAGAAAATAGACAATAATGAGTGGCTCAATGCAAATGGCACACCACTGGCATGGAGAAAACTCGTTTCCAAACTCCGCTCCTTGTTCAGTGATTTTGATCAACTGAAAGGAAAGCTTGCAATGTAGAACGAGATGAGCCGGCCGAGAACCGTATCCGTGGACACTCTTAATAACAGTGGCAGTCAGGCCTCAAAGCTGAACGCAACACAAGGATCCGCAGGCATTCGCGGGACCAGGAACACTAAGAAGTTGCCAAAAAAGACGCCTGACAAAACGAAAGGAAAACAAAGTAGGGCGTCCCAATCATCAAAGATGATACTGCACAAGTCCTCAGAGGTGTTCGAAGTTGCCGACGCGAGTTACGCTGAGGAAATGGCAATGGTTCCACACTCCCAAGCAACAGAGAAGAAGCCAGATTATGCAGAGGTGAGTAGGGTTTACCAGCAATTCTGGACCACCTGCGAGGATGCCTTCTTGTACCCACAAGATGATAAGAAGGAGATTGACATCTCGCAGCTCATCTCGCCCCCTGCCACATTCAATATTCGTTCCCAAGAAAACCAAATTATGGAAGACTTAGTGAACTGGCTACTAAATATGCCCAACAAGAGCACGAGGCAGACGCTGTGTGTCATGCCGGTAAAGCAACCCGCCAGACCAAAGGAATGGTCAGGGATCGAGAAAGGCAATTTCTACATTATTAATGGCCAACACAGTGTGGCCGCAAGTAGGTGGATGATGGATGACGTTAACAAAGTCAATAAGAAGGAGAGAGAGTACTTTAGAAAATGGAAGTGCTTCGTTGTATGGACAGAGGACGCGGAAAAGCTCCGACTCATTTCTGCATTCTACAACAGAACCAACCACTTTCAAGTGGCCCAGCCATCATGGGCGACCAATATCCTTGGAGCGCGGACAGTCTGGGAGACTATGGGGAAGCCAAAGAATCCGACACAAGTAGCGTCTATCGGCACAACAACGGCGACGAAGAGAACTGTCGAAGCAAGAAGGAACAAGGAATCCTTCCAGGTAAGCATATCAGCGCGGCTCGCGCTGAACTGCACGTTGTGGTTCGGTCAATTTAGTTCCATTCACCTTAACTAAAATGGGAACACGTTGTCTGACAAGTGCTCTATACACTGAATTCAGGATTTTGAAAGAGTCGTTTTCTTGCGGTTCTCTCTAATTGACGTGAACAAGAACCTCCGCATTGCGAAGACAAAAAAAAGGAGGAGAAACTCAAGCTCACTAACGAGCTGAAGTTAATCACGGCTCCGGAGGAGGTTTATAAGCTGTGGAGTGAGGTAATATCCGCAGCAGCATTTGGAGAGCTCACAAATCCTAATACGGAGAAGAAGTTCAATGCTCGAGTTGGATGGAACCCAGAGAGCTGCGTTCTCAGTCGCAAGTTTTTCAAGCATCTTGGAAATCTGAGCTATAATGAGTTGGCCACACTTGCCAAGCACATGCTCACCAGACAGGCTTGAAGCGCACCCACAAATATCCGAAGGTAACGGTGAAGGCGATATCATCAGTGCTGGAGAGCTGCTACACCGCGAGGGAATGGTCCGAAAGGCGGAAGCGCAAACATTTGGTGAAGAAGGAGCTTCACCAAATTGATCCGGATCTGGGTCTTATGAAAAGAACGAGATCATCGTAGATAACTGGAAGGCGTTCAAAACATCACGCATGTTCTCAAGAGCAACAATGGACGTCCTCTTGGACAGGCCTGGGGAAGTCTACTTTGGAAGGGCGAAGTCAACTAGTCAAAAAAACAAGACCTGCGCCGAGCTTTCCCCGCAGGCTTTTGAATTCTTCAATGCATTTCTGCACCATAAGAATAAATTTGAAAAACCGACAGCCGTGGCCCACTACCGCCCCTATGTAGAGGCCTCAAACGTCATCATGGAGTGGCCAAGACGTTCATGGACACCGGAAACAATAACGAGAATGTCATTGGGCGTGATTGACTTCAGGACTTTGCCAGGAATTGAAAACAAAGAGACTTCAAATACCAGCAGTCCATACTTCAAGGAAGTAATGACCTCGCTGCGCAAGAAGAAGGACCCGGCTCTTCAGGATGTAACATCCTGGCTCTTCATTTGCGGAGATGAAAAGGAACAATCACAGGTCATTAAATTTGTAGAGTCAGACGAGGTGCTCAACTCCTTTGGTATAGACTTCTCAGTATACTCTGCATACAAACATGATCGCCTCGGGGATATCTCGGCATCCCATAAGCCACCGAAGGTGCTTCTTATTTTTCTTCAAAGTCCATCAAACTCATCCTTAGTAACTATTCTTGATGAGTTTATTTGCCCAGAAACAAACTGGTATGTGAAGGCACGTGCATACAGTGAACTCGAGTACCGGATTCACAGTCTTGAGCTACACATGGAGTTCTACTTATGGCTCATCAAGGAATTCTGCACTCTTGGAAAGTGTGTCTTTTCGGTATTCGCTGGAGGGAAGCTGACATGCGCAATAGTGGTAAGTCTTGTCACCGCAGATCAGCGCGACTAGCGCTGATTTGCGTCTTGTCTTTCCATGAATTTCCATTGATCCTTGACCCTGCTTGTCAATGATTTTTACAGTTCAACTCCTATCGTGCTGAATTTCTTTCTGGTGTGACAAGTTCATAACGCTCCTCGTTTGTCATTTGTAGATGTTGTCCGTTGACGTGTATGCTATTGGGCTCTCCGATGAATCCAGTCATTGGAAGCAGATCTGTACTCGTGCTTATACATTGGACAAGGCCAATTTCCTAGAGAATGGATACCCGACCAGCAATGCAGGAGGCCGTAGTTCCTCCACGAAAAGGAAATTGAGGTCCAGTCAGGAGTCCCTTGGAAAGATGAATCGAGCTCCGGCCTACAAAGACGTCGAGGATCTATCATCTGACGACGAAGACGAAGATGACGATGAAGAGGATTACGATGAAGACGTCGGCATAGAAGAGATGCCTACACCAACCCAACGTTCGAACGATGTACCGGGTTCGTCAGCTTCATCTATGCTCCCTCCCCTCTCGCAGACACCGAGGACTCCTACTGCATCTGGGCGGCCTCTAAAGAAGAGAAAGAGGGATACAATCACCAGTGTCGTGAAGTAGATGGCCGACATTCAGAGGCAGACTGCACTATCTTTGGAAACAATGCATCAGTAGGCCGAATTGCTGCAAAAGCAGACCGAGCTAGCGATGGCTCAACTGAGGGCCGATAGTGCGAACAAACGTCTGCAGAACATGGAGATGCACAAGACCAACATGGCGTGGATGCGGGAGGAGTCCAAGCACAACCGGGAACTACTGTAGTTGTTAATGACCAAGGTTGGAATCGAGCCAGTCGCACAGCTTCATCCCGCTGCACATTCACCGCCGATGCTGCTGCAAGGGCAGCCCTCAAGCTCCAATATCAGCAATGCATCAAGCCCGCTGGATCTTGCAAATGTGCCTCCACCTTTGCCTACTGAGATACCTACCCCTGTTCCGTTACCACCTGCGGATAATGTACCTATAGCGGGAGAGCCCGACGTTGTCCAGAACGATGACACGGAAATTGCTATGAGCGACGTTGGGGTTGGGCTCAACCTAGACGAGCACTCTTCCGAGGCGGAGCTCGGAAGTGCTGACCAAACCGTTGACGACGCTCCTGCAGGTTGTAACCAATGACCATTCAGTGTGCATGTGTGTAATTTCAGCGCGACACGCGCTGATTTGTATTGTAGAGATTGAGATGTAGATATTATTGTAGATAGTCCAGTCGTCTTTTTTGTTGGAGCTCCACTTCAAGTGGTTGCAGCCAAGGTTTTCAGATGATCTAGACAAAGTTTTGTAAAATGAAAACTCATTTCGTGAGATTGTAATATATAGATTTCTCACGGACATTGATTTTCTCATTATTGAATCGCAGACCCTGTGAATCTACAATCCCTGCCTAAGGAGGTGACTTCTGTTGTCGCTTATTGTAATCCACGGGAAACTTTGTCCCTTCCGGACGTGCAAAAGTCACAACCATTTGTTGAGCAGTCTGCATCGTTGGCTCTAGATGCAGCGCAATTGGAAAACGATTTGACCCATCCAATCGTGGAAGAATCACAACCAAGTGTTGAGCAATCTGCATCGTTGGCTCCAAAACCAGCGACATTGGAAAACGATTTGACCCATCCAATCGTGGAAGAATCACAACTGAGTGTTGAGCAGTCTGCATCGTTGGCTCCAAAACCAGCGACATTGGAAAACGATGGTGAACCATCAGGCTTTACGCGGAGGAAGGTAAAATGCGCTCTTCAATTCTGATGGCTTATTAGATTTTAATCTCCTTTTCAGCGGTGCTACATCATGGACTTCGTGTACTATGGGATGGCCTTGGCATTCAACCAGTTCCACGATCGTAACTGGACACAATTTCGTCGGTTTGTTAGCAGGGGCCCGATATTACGGTCCCTGATATGGGATCCTCGAAGGAAGTCCATAGGTCATTGAGGTCCGGGCTGGCGGACAAGTGGATTAACGTTGTCCTGGACCTCAATGGCATTCTATGTGTCACAGAAGATTGGAAGTCCAAGGGGTCTGGCAAAGTGTACAACCAAAAATCGGAGCCGCACTCAGCCACGATTGGCGCCATCGTAGGTCCCAAGGCTGTCTACGTCAGGCCTAATTGCTCCACGTTTTTGAAGGAGTTAGAGAAGATAACATTCGTGTCAGTATGGAGTTCAATGAAGAAATCCATCACTGAAGAGATTTTTGCATATCTCTTCCGACATGGAGGGTCTCCCTTTCAAATTCTGGGTCAGGGCTCCTGCAAAACGGTTAAGTGCTAGGATGGAGCCGGCATGTGGATCCAATATAAAGAACCGGGAACAGACAAAGCATTGTTCTTGAAAACCCTGGATGCTCTTTTCGGTGAGTCGCAAACGAGTTTCGCACCTGAGAATACCGTTATTGTGGACGACAGCCCTCGGAAGCACATTATGAACAACCCACACAACGTCATACTCTCGGATTCCTGGACTAACAAGGGAAATGGATCCAAGGACACATTTTTGCTCGCTGTTCTACTTCCAAGGCCATATTCATTAAATTGAGACAATGTGGATTCTCATTTTAATCATCTTCCTAAATTTAGTATGTAGAAGAGTCCATTAAATTGAGACAATTCAAAAAATTGAGACCATAAACTGCTTGAAGAATAAAGAATTTGTACAAGTATAAGAAATTGGAGGAAAAAAATAGTAGTGAAGGACGTTGAAAGGAGGGATTTTGGATGGGAAACTAGAACCATTTATAATAAGTGCTTAACTAAAATATCTAAGTAAATAGTTTGACATATAGTGAGGTAGAGATTTTTGAAATCATCCATGATAGAATACATTTGTACACCTAGCTTGATCAAAAACTACAATGTCAAAGTAAAGAATTTGACATATGCTTAGATAGAGAAGTTCATAATTACTTTGTATAGAAAACATTAGTACTCATCGTGTTCCAAAACAAATGTCATAGACAATAGAATTCCAATGAAGAACTTACAAAATACACAATACCATACAAGAAATAAAAATAAAAATATATTATATTATACAACATCTATAACATCAAATTCTAAAATAATATAAAAAAAGATCAAAACAATGAACTAAAAGAATAAAAAAACTAAATCTATTTCATCTTCTCCACATGTTTTTTTCTAACAACTTTTTATTATATTTTTTTTGCCCTAATCAAAGAAACTATCAACTTCTACAACTCTTTATAATTTATTTTTTTCCATATTTTTTTGTCATCCTCCCTAAAGTTAAGAAAATAACGTACAAACTCGCAAAACTCCTCATGATTTCCTATGCCTACAAACTATTCATCTTCACTCCGAAGATACATTATTGCTTTCACCAGATACATATGCATCCACCGATGTCTGGATTATAGCAATTTGTGTTTTGGAAATTCTAACTCTTGGATCAGAAGTGCCTTCTTTGAAACGTGGCTTCCAAGCAGTCATAATGCAGTCTGTATGCGTCCAACTCGGAGAGATAGCCTTATCCTCGCACCAAGAATTCCCTTG
The DNA here is from genome assembly GCA_947034895.1 of Rhytidiadelphus loreus. Taxonomy (NCBI): domain Eukaryota; kingdom Viridiplantae; phylum Streptophyta; class Bryopsida; order Hypnales; family Hylocomiaceae; genus Rhytidiadelphus; species Rhytidiadelphus loreus. The sequence continues at coordinate 65,226,036 of OX344763.1, read as the reverse complement.
TTTTGTGTCCCATCCAGCATATGTTTCTTCATTGGTGTGATGAAAAGACGTAGGTGTCCAATATTGAAGTTGAATCGAATTGACATGACCTGGATCTGGATTAGGATTTGTTAGAGCCCGAGCAAGCCAAAATGGACAGAGGTCACCGTCAGCGGGGCGCACAACAACTAAGTAACCTGCATATACATCACGGCCAATACGAAATGAAGGAAGTGGACGATCACGCCTACGACCAACAAAAGGTGCATCTTCTACAAACTCCTCACGCATCGTACCATCATCTAGGTATTGGTCTTCCACCTCATCAGCAACACGAGAATTTGGCCAAAATCCATGCTGCAATGTCTCATGTACCACAAGCGGAGCATTGAGAGCACTTCTCACACCTTCCCAATATTTCCGCACCGGCTCATTCTTCCTCCTAAACTCGCCAGATAAGTCTTGATTTCCCATTGCCCCCCACAATGCAATGTACCCATCTAAACCCTTGCAAATCTCATCAAAGCAACGCATTTGTTGTGGTGGCAAAGGTAGAGGACTACCCCTCGGTACTTTAGGGTGCCCATCTATTGTCTCCTTCCACAAGCGAATCCCCCCACCCTCTTTCGGCAACCAATCAACATCGGTACAAAGGATCTTGTACTGCATCAATGGCCACCCATTGGAATCCTTATAAAACTTAAACTATTGCGTTTGAGAATGACCTTGTAGAGAATCATCGCCTGTATGCAAGTACCCGTCCATAAATCGCTTAAAATCAGGAACCTCCTCAATGAGATGAGGAATTACGGGTTGTGTTTCACAATCCATGAAAGACTTCATCAACCTTGGAAGTGTGGGGTAGTCATTCGTCTTCAATTTAGTGCTCCAACGACCAAATAGAGCATCAATGTCCTCATGAGTGTGTCCAACAATGAGGAAATTGATGTATATCTCTCGAAAAATAGCTCTATAGACAAGAAGAGAACAGAATGCAAAAACCCACCGATTCTTGTTGTCGCCAGAAGCATTGTCAAGCTGAAGAGTCAATGTTGGAGGAAGAGGTTGAGCTTCCACCAATACTTCAGGGGGGGACCCGAGAGAGTCCGTACAAATCTCTGAACCTATTAACAAAGCCTCTGTCAGTTCAGAACGCTCTCCTCCTACAAACAATTGACGAGATGAATGCTTCGGTTGGGACTCTAGATCTCGCAATAATTTTGCAATGGACCCAATAGTATGGTTGGAGTCTGTTGGGAATATGTCCAAGCCATAGTGTGCATATCGCACATCTCCATGACCATGAGCAATCATGCCTGTAACAGCGACAGGCATCTTCATGAAAGAATCATTTCCCTTACTCTTGTGCGAGTAATGAGGGGAAGCAGTCTTTGAGTGATCCATCTTGTCATGGATTATAGTCAAAACCTTGTCAGGATACATCTCAGACATTGAACGGTTTCCATAGTACAAGTCCCTATGCGCCTTTTGCCCCGATAGGTGCACTCTCAATTTGTTAGACCACACGTCTTGCGCTCGTGAACGTGGAGTGCAAGCACTCTTGAGTTGCCTATATCTATCGCAAGTTCCACAACAAGAAAAACTATCTCCTCTAGCCTTTGGAGCATACTCTGGAAAAGATTGACGACGTATGTTGCTCAATCCACTAGCCGAAATATGTTGCAATTGAAGTGAGGAATTGACATTGTTAATCTGTGGTAACTTGTCCTTCCAACGAAATGCAGACGGTAGGACCATAGAGGGGACTTTCTCCCCAGACTCAAGGGTCCTCGATTTGTGAGGCATCGTGTCCGCTTCATTCTCCACTAACAATCGAAGAGTTGCTGTTGCTTGCAAAGTGTGTGTCCGAGGTTTCTTCATTCCAAGGTTGCCATGATGCTCCGGTTTTTGGTCATCTTTTGCCATATTCTTGTATCTATAAAAGGTAGCCTTCGATACTCCATGGATGGCACACCAAGCCACCGAACAAATTTCATGGTTTGCCAAGGTGATCATGTCTCTTCCATTGGAATCAGTGTGGGTTTGCTTGTGCACGTCAAGCAGACGTGACTTGCGCCAGAACACTCCACCGTCAATATGAAGTAGAGACCGAACGGCTTGAATCTGACCACGTGGAAATGGTTGCAAGCAATTCTTCTGGCAACATTTCATACTAGAAACATCAACAATTGCTTGCTCTGTGAGGAGGGCTTCTTTCTTCGGGAGATTGGTAGGCTCAGTCCTCTCCCGTGAGCTTTCATAGGAGCGAACTCCAGTCCGAACACGCTGCCTTGAACTGTTTGAAGAGATTGCAGAATTGAAGAGATGCGTTTGCTCGTGATCATATAAGTTGGCACCATTAAGGTAGACTCTGGAAATGTGCCAAGAGTGCATGGACCACATCCACTCCGACGGAACATGTGCCTCACACAAAGACTCTACAATTTGAATTGCAACCCGGTCATCACCGAGTGGTTGCCCGTCCATGTCAATGACGAGATCTGCATCAACACTATGACAAATTCCTTTTGCCACCTCTATCCCCTCTTCATTTCTGAGTGTGACGCATTTGGTATACCAAGAAGCTCGAGGAAATCCCTCGCAGGCTGCGACACCCGGAGGCAAAGTTGGCACTGGAACGGTAAACTCGTTGGCATCTGAAGTATCCATTCTGCGCGTGAAAGAACACCAATTAATTAATACTGTTGTGAGTATCCTCGAGGCGAGGATAAAAAACAAGTACGACACATTGACAAAATCAGGGGCAAAGTGACTTCCAGTGGAGGGTAAAATTGTAAACCATTTTGTGATCATGTATACTAATCCATCCACCTAGACTAATGAAGTTAAAATGCGATGAATTAGCACAACAGAACCAAAAAACAGAATCTAATCTATCATCTTTGCATTCCTTAGAACAATCAGAATTATATTACTTCATCTACCAAACACTCTAAACTACGAGTATGAAAAGCAAAAGGTATCTTCGATTCGAAGATAGCAGACGTCAAAGATTGAGAGATTTTATGCATTCCCCCTCATTAGACTGTCAGAATGATTATGTATGTAAACTTTGTATATCATCTCAAATGTCAGTGAATGTCTTCCTTTGTCTATGGTTATTATTTACATTCTATGCATTTGGGCGATTATCCTCGGCTCGAGGATAACCTCCATACAAGTGTGTGATTATTCTCTAGTCTACGATAACCTCCATGCATGTCTGTGATTATCCTCGAGCCGTGGATAATCTCCAACATGTCCGTGACTATCCTCGAACCGAGGATAACCTCCATCCTATCCGTGATTATCCTCGGACCGAGGATAACTTCCATGCATGTGTGTGATTATCCTCGGACCGAGGATAACCTCCATGCATGTGTGTGATTATCCTCGGACCGAGGATAACTTCCATGCATGTGTGTGATTATCCTCGGACCGAGGATATCCTCCATGCATGTTTCGGATTATCCTCGAACCGAAGATAACCTCCATGCATGTTTCGGATTATCCTCGAACCGAAGATAACCTCCATGCACGTATGTGTTAGAGAAATTTATAGTTCCGATATTTATGGCGTGAAAATCGGTTGTTCTTTCTCGAACATAACATACGAAGAACAACACTTGAGACGTGACACCGGAATTCTGAATACGCGATGAATCGGAGGACTAAATAATACTGCATGTACCTTTGCTTAAAACTGAGGAGCAAGAACAGGAATCTAGCATTCAGTGAAGAAGAAAGAAGGGAAGTAGAGGAACTTACGACAACCCGTGCGAAACTAAGCCACCTACTCACATAAACATGTAAATGAATGCAAAAACATAAGTTCAAAGGCCATGCGGTAGCAATGTCAGCAAGAGGCTGCGGAGGAGGGAAATCTGGAAAACACGAGAGAGGAAATGAGGTGCTCGAGGAAGAGAGACGATGCATACACTAGCGGGAGAAAATGAGCGGGAAATTCAACGGCATTTGAGTTCTTCATGATTTTCTGGATGTAGGGGAGAAGTACTTGCTCGGATTAGGGGGCCGTTGACATTCGATTCGCCCACATAATGACAACGATGTGGAATATGAAGGAGCTTTTCATTAATAGAATTGGAATATGACGTAGCCGATCTTTTTATGATTTAAATAGGGGAATTTATATTTTGTGGAATCCATGGCAGTCACCTTTTTCCGGAGAATGTGGAAATATTCTTTGAAAGCATAGCGGAATTTAGAGTTTGGCAAATTTGGCAATTCATACACCACCCGCCAATCAGCCTTCTTTTTAAAATAGTTTATTCTTAAGTCTGATTTAGATGAATGTATAGGGGAGGTATCCACACCAATTTGGCACATGGTGGGTCCAATGTGCATTGGCTATAATCAAAATTGTACCTATTGTAAGCTTTCAGTAGGGAATGAAGTTAGGGGACCCGGGAGGGCGGGTGGGACATCCTCGTTACAGAGGCTTTTCCTAGCGAACCTTTATCAAACATTAGATAGACAAGTTGCTACAAATTCCAAATAGTAGTAGTAAGGGACAAACTCCCCGTATTGCCAATATATCTCATAATAATGTTGTTAAGTAGATTCATAAGCCAAAAGTAGTAATGCCACAAGGTGTCTAATTGGCACAATACTAGTAGTTATAAAAATATAACTAACTTTATCAATTACTACTAACTAAGAACCATAAAATCCATGTACACTAAGTATCAAGATTCATGGTGCTCCAAGTAATTGGTCTTCATTCACTTTGAAGAGGGCTTTGGTGGTAGAATATTTGAGAGAGGCTGTGGACCTCACCTGTCCCCATGGCACCCAACATCACAACAAATGTTAGTGTGTCGTAGATCAGGTGTCTACAGCCCACAGCAGCTTGTTATCGCACTTCACAATTAATAAACAACCACACAAAGCTCAAAATCAGCAAAAAACAAATGAGAGAGCCAATAAAAAACGGAAAAGCAACAAAGATACAAGACCTGTGCTGCAGCCATCGTAGCTACAGATCAGTATGCTGATATCAGTATGCTGATATTATCAAAGGACCACTAGATAATAGCAAGTGGAATATATCCCGATCGAGCTGCATCGTAAAGGTTGGTTCACAGGATTTATACACCCTGGACAGTCAATCAACTGCTGTCAGTCGTCCCGAGATCAGCGGTGCAGCATGGTGGGATCTCCCGACCCAGGTATCACCCTGATCAGGCCGGTGATCAAATTCGTAAGCCAGCAGGGTAAGCCAGCCCGACTGGACTGCGACCGAAGCCTGCCGTTATTGCATCAGCCATTCCTGCATCGGCCCGCTTGCTGTTCCCCGGGTTATCAATCAGCGCCGGAAATTCTTTGGTCTCCCCCATCAGCTTGACCAGCTGTCGTACCAGCACAGGGGGCGTTTTTACATACCACTAAGTCGGGTTAAATCCTGGTTGGTCCTTATCCTACGTGCATAGTATAACTGAAAACTCACGAGTTATTCCATAACTAATGGAGGTAATGGGAGGGTGGATGGGACAAGAAGGAACAATGTAATTAGTGTAAATACACCACCAATTAATGATAATCTAGTGTAGTACTTTAGTAACTATAAATATAAGGTACTTAGTACTTACTAAGGTAGGATCCATAAGGCTCATTACTCCTTAATGAAAGTCATAAAAAATGGAAAAGGATTTATACATGATCTAGTTTTCCATTTTATTTTATGAATACCTAATAGTTTATGAGGTACATTTAAGTGTTACTTATAAATGCCCTTTGATCCTTAATGGATTGCAAAAAGGCAAAAAGACAAAAGGTACATCATTTTTTCAAAAGAAATTTTCCACCACCCATCTAATTACCATCCTACTAATCTTTCTCATTCCGTATGTATCACCACTCCATCACTATTTGCTAGAATTATATAGTCTAGAGCAAAAGCCTATAGTTACAAAATTGTAACAAAAAGGAGGGTTTGGGGTTTAGGGTTTAGGGTATGTGGTTTAGGGTTTAGGGTGTAGGGTGTAGGGTGTAAGGTTTTAACAAAGTCTTGAAGAAATGTAAATTATATGTTCATGAATTCAATATTTTTATCATTAAGATTTTGCGGATTATATTGACAATTCATATTTGCTTTTGAAATTCCATATCCAGAAGTTTAAGGATGTTTCTTATTTAGATTTATAGGTTTTGGGTTTAGGGTTTTTACCTTAAAGCACACGATTAAATATAATAGTTTCTATTTTGAATATTATTAGTTCTAATTAAAAAATGATGTCCAAAGTTGTTGACTTTTAAATGACCGTACAATCTCGAATTTAATGTCATAAAAAATATACACAACTTTGAGTTCCATTATTCAGAACAAAGAATAATGTACAATTGTGAATTTTTTAAGATTCAATTCTATAAAATGTAGTTCTTGTAATAGTTTCTTTTCCAGAATGTTTTAACACATTCTAAGGAATTTGCATTTATAGAGGAGCACATTGGAAACGAAAGAAGAAACGAAGCCATTGATGTTGTACTTCATAGAATTGAAATTTTAATGAGAACAACTAGAGCAAAAAAATAAAATATTGTACGAGTTAAATTATGATAAAAATTTGAAAGAATAATGATTCTTCAACATAGTATATTATTTTGTTCAATTGTTTTTTTAAATTAGAATGATTAAGGGGGAAAACCAAAAGTTTGCACAACAATGTAAAGAAATACTATAAACATATTAAAAAAAATCTTTTAAAAAATAAAAGGAAATAAAAAGCAAATGTTTCAATATTTCAAAAAGAAAGTAGGATACTTGAACTATACAAAGTAGGACCCCTATTTTTACAAGCTTGGTAACTATATGAAGAGTAAAAAATTTCAAAGACCTTTGTTCTAAGAAGTCATCATGTCCACTTTCATCGCATTCGAATTTCGAAGCTATGATTTGAAGAATAATTGGCTTCAAATGGGCCTACTTTGTTAGGACATTGAAATGAATGATGGATTTTGTATTCATTTGCTAACAATCGTTATTATTAACTCCATCATGGTTTAGAGACTTGAACCACTTCAATGTCTCATAAAATAATAATCATTATGAGAGTTTCACCTCCTAGAAATGAATGTATTACAACGTATTGCATACAATGACTTTGAAATTGTATGAAAATACTATATTCTATAAGTTTGAGAAATTCTTTACATCTTGTGTAATTTAAACCCATAATTATTCAAAAAATGTAAGTTATGTATCAATGAAAGGCCTATTTTTTTTAAAACTATTATGAACAATTTTGAGTGTTGTACTTTTAGAATTGTGTCATGAAAACTTTTCAATATACAAAATATTATATCAAAATCATTCTTAATCTTTTTAACATGGAATTAATTAATAAAACAAGCCAAGAGTACTTTGTACTTTAAAAACTAAACTCAATGCACAACAATCATGGAATTTTAATGAAGACAACCGAGTGAAAAAAACGTAGAAGTTTCATTTTTTTTGGCATTCCACCCTAAAACCTATTCCATGAATTTAGAAATAATAGTTCTTCAAACTACAGAATATGAATACTTCATTTATATTTTTTGTTGTAAAGAACCAAACAATTGGCACCAAATTAATTCTCAGAAGAATCATAATTTAAAGTTCAAAATTTTTTCAACTTCTACATTTTATTTCTTGTCCCAATTAGTGGTTATTCCATACCTTTTTAAATGTTAAATATTTAAAATATAGTGTTTAGACCTTTAAGGGTGAGAAGTATCTAAAAAGTAAAAGTTCTTTATAATTTAAAAAAAACAAATTAAACAAATTAAAGAGTTTATTATTTATTATTCTTTTATTAATGACAGTACTTTGTATTACATATAGAATTTTAGTGTATGGAATGTCCAAAATGTAATGTAAGCTTTGAATAGAGTATGGAATCTGAAAATTGTGTTTCGGTGCGTAAGTTCTAAAGATGCTTGATTCATTTGAAATTTAAAGTAAATTCTAAAAAGCTCAAAAAACACGTTGGTCATTTAGGGTGTTGAAACCCTAAACAAATTAGAAATATCATTGATTGAATTCTATTCAAATTTGATTAAATTAGCAAATAGTTTGTCTTCCAATGTGTATTTTTTAGGGTTTATTTTTTAGATCATCTACAATAGTTTGTCTTCCAATGTGTATTTTTTAGGGTTTATTTAAACCAACAATTCCCACAGGGACAAAATAGATGATTTCTGCAGTGACCAATCAATCGTTTAAGGCTTAAGGTCTTAAGGACACCTACGTGTAGAGGGCCCCAAGCTCAAAACTAGGGTTTCGCGACATACATTAGGCAAAATAGGTTTGGGACAGGCAATAGGCTCGGCATGGTAGGTTTAGGGTTTAGGGTTGAGAAAATAAGTTTCGGAGGCAGCAGGCTCAAGAATGTACGTTTGGGAGGTTGAAGACTTGGGGACGTAGGTTTGAGAGTTCGAAGACTCATGAACGTAGGTTCGGGAACGTACATTTATGAGGTTGAAGACTTGGGAACGTAGGTTCGGGAGTTTGCAGACTCACGAATGTAGGTTCGGGAACGTACGTTTGGGAGGTTCTAGACTTGGGAACGTAGGTTTGGGAGTTTGCAGACTCACGAATGTAGGTTCGGGAACGTACGTTTGGGAGGTTCTAGACTTGGGAACGTAGGTTCGGGAGTTCGCAGACTCTTGAACGTAGGTTCGAGAGGTTTCCGGTTCGGGAACGTAGGTTCGGGCGGTGGTAGGTTCGGGCGGTCGCAGGCTCGGGAGGTCGTAGGCTCGGGAGATCATCTCTCCAGCGCGAGGGTTCAGCCTCACTTTGCAGCGCGAGGTCATCTTTCCAGCACGAGTTGATGACGGGTTTCCAGGGTGGTTTTACTCTTCTTGCGTGTTTAGGTTGCAGTGGTGGGAGCTCGAGGCGTGGGATCTTCAGGCGCGGGAGCTGAAGCAGCTTGGGCCGCGGGAGCTGAGGCGCGGAAGCTGAAGCACGGGAGGCGAGGCGCGGCACCTGAAGCGCGGGAGACGAGGCGAGGCGCGGAGCTCAAGCGCGGGAGGTGAAGGCGCGGAGCTCAAGCGCGGGAGGTGAAGGCGCAGGAGCTTCGAGCGACATTGCCTGCTGTTTCACGCGTGGGTGTTCTGAAGTTGCTTGAGGCGTAGGAGCTTCAGGCGCGCGAGCTGAAGGAGCGACATTGGCTGCTGTAAACGAAGCAGTTGATTTTTGGTAAGCAGAGTTTTGTACTTGGCCTCTATTTGATGTGTTTATTCAATTTGAAATAGTTGTACTTTGTTTTCAACCTTTGTGACTGTTTTTGTTTTCTAGTGTTGAGGTTCTAGAATTCAGGGCAAGGTTCTTGAATCTGAATTAAGGTTCTTGAATTTTGGTTGTAGTTACTCATTCATTCATTGTGCATGTTCAGTGTGAAATTCTTCTTCTTCTTGTTTCAGTTGTTATGTATTCATGAATTCTTCACGTTCTTGCAATGTGAATGCAAGTGCTCCTGGCCTCGGTTTTAGAGTTTGGGTTTCAAATTTTTGTTCATTTGTTTCATTTGTTTGTGGATTAGGGTTTAGTGTGTGTGCAGTATTCATTGAACATTAGGGTGTGGAGAAATTCTATTACATTTTAGAATCTGCTGCAGAAAGTGTGCAAACAATATAATTTGCAGGTGACCAAATTTTTAGTTGTAGTATTATGTTGTTTCCACACTTGCTCTTGCATTCATTGCGTGATTTCAATTTTGTTTGTATGCATGTATTAATTGAATGTTCACAAAATTCTATGTCTGTATTCTACACATGCCTAGATGATTAGTATTACATTTAGGGTTTTCGTCACAATTATCGTCAGTTATTACTGAGTTTCCAACAAAAATTATCCTCGGTCCGAAGATAATCATCATCAAGTCCAAGATAAACTATAGTCTAAAAAGCCAAAAAACCACAGTAGTCATGAAAAACACAGCAAGACTAACAATTATACTTGGCTAAATGATACTCAGAAAATAACCCCCCCCCAAAAGGGCCATCACTTCAAAAAAAGAAACAATTATCCTCGGCCCGAGGATAAATAAGTAACAGAAAAGCATGCAAAAAAGAAAAAGAAATAAAAATAAAAAACAATCATCCTCGGGCCGAGGATAATTGTCAAACAAAAAATAATCCAAAAATGTTTTTAATTAAAAAGCAATTATCCTCGGCTCGAAGATGATTGTTCAAAAAAATATAATAACATAAAAACAATTATCCTCGGTCCGAGGATAATTGTCAAACAAAAAATAATCCAAAAATGTTGTTAATTAGAAAGCAATTATCCTCGGCTCGAAGATGATTGTTCAAAAAAATATAATAACATAAAAACAATTATCCTCGGTCCGAGGATAATTGTCAAACAAAAAATAATCCAAAAATGTTTTTAATTAAAAAGCAATTATCCTCGGCTCGAAGATGATTGTTCAAAAAAATATAATAATTAAAAAACAATTATCCTCGGACCGAGGATAATTGTCAAACAAAAAATAATCCAAAAATGTTGTTAATTAGAAAGCAATTATCCTCGGCTCTACGATGATTGTTCAAAAAAATATAATAATTAAAAAACAATTATCCTCGGCCCGAGGATAATTGTCAAACAAAAAATAATCCAAAAATGTTGTTAATTAGAAAGCAATTATCCTCAGCTCAAAGATGATTGTTCAAAAAATATAATAACTTAAAAACAATTATCCTCGGGCCGAGGATAATTGTCAAACAAAAAATAATCCAAAAATGTTTTTAATTAAAAAGCAATTATCCTCGGCTCGAAGATGATTGTTCAAAAAAATATAATAAGTAAAAAACAATTATCCTCGGACCGAGGATAATTGTCAAACAAAAAATAATCCAAAAATGTTGTTAATTAGAAAGCAATTATCCTCGGCTCGACGATGATTGTTCAAAAAAATATAATAATTAAAAAGCAATTATCCTCGGACCGAGGATAATTGTCAAACAAAAAATAATCCAAAAATGTTGTTAATTAGAAAGCAATTATCCTCGGCTCGAAGATGATTGTTCAAAAAATATAATAACTTAAAAACAATTATCCTCGGGCCGAGGATAATTGTCAAACAAAAAATAATATCACAAAATAACAGAAATTAAAATAAAAAACTACAAGCAACAAATTTAATGTAATGAAATTAGAATAAGCAACAGTTATACCCCTCTAGAAGTTAAGAGCAACTAAACAACAATGTAAAGAAAATAGAATAAGAGAACGTACAATATTATCTTCGTACCGAAGATACCGAACTGTGGCATTGACATACAAATGAATTCCATATGTTGATAATTGATTTTTATTTTTCGATTGTTATCTTCGAGGCGAAGATAAAAAATCAAATTACAACTCTGATTTTCACGATATGTTGTGCACAGATTTATACCAACATGTCTACAGACTCTGAGTACGATTACTCAGCTACACTGCCATTTCTGGAGCCATTCAGCAAGTGGGTCGATGAGGAGCCCTTCATAACGGAGATGCCAGAGCTCTACGGCAAGCTCTGGCAATTCAAAGCCGTTGTCGACTCTTGGACATTCGGTGTCAACTAGTCGAAGGATTACATCTACCTACGTCACCGAGTAAAAGACAGTGGGATTTACGTGAATTGGAACCTCAGTGAGAAGGTCGCTCTCGTAGAGAATCACCAAGACAAGTACCTAGTCATCACACTACAAGGGTACGACAACGCGGGGAGGGAAACAAAGCATACGCATTCCATTGTCTGCCATGAGGATGACACTGTGGGAGTGTTCGACTTCGACAACCTCATCGCCGACTTGCACTTGGCAAACCATGATACCTTGGCTGAAATTTTCATTTCAAGGTACCACCCCTGGGTCAGAAGGAACGCCAGGGCCATGGCGAGGAAAATTGGGTACATGTTCCATAAGCTCACTGAGCACGCCAAGGAACATGTCCAAAAAGGACCTGCCCGAGCGAGTCACGGTCGTGGTCATCAAAGGCAGGAAACTGCGGCTGAGACCAAATCAGCGTCAGGAGTGCATGGCCGAACAGGGAGTAGAGGAAGTAGGAGAGGGACCACCCGCGCTCAGGCCCAGAAGAGAAAGACCCCGGACACCAGTACCGGCGAGCCGAGTGACAAACGGAGGAAATCTATAACGGACACTCGTCCAACAACCGCTGGCAGTTCAGGCTCTATTCTCACAAATGTGAATCCACGGAAGCCATCAGATAAGAAAGCAATCGAAAAACATGAAGTGGCTGGAGCATATCAATCAGATTTTTGGAAGGAAAATGGCAAGTGCTTCATTTTTCATCCCCAGATCTTCACCGTAGACATCAAACAATGCTTCCTGGCCAAGGAAAGATATATTATCCGGAAGCTAGAAATGAGAATGGTGTTTGAGATGAAAGACACCCTCGTTCATCTTGGCTCAGAGCAGCAAAGACAAAAGCTTTGCTTGACACCTGTAGATGCCAATAAGAAACTTCTGAAGGAGCGTCCGAAGGATTGGGATTCCATCAAGACCGGAGGCTTCTTCATCATCAATGGCCAGCACAGTGTCATTGCAGCCAAAATGCTACAACAAGGAGGATGCTGTGAGACTCGGAAGATCGAGTTGCAGACGTGGGAGGCTATAATCGTCTGGACTAGAGACCCGAAACAGCTCACAGCTATTTCAAAATGGTGCAATGCCTCCAATCACCTCGTTCACAGTCAGCCAACGTGGGGGAACCAAATTTCCGCGTGTAGGCAGGTTTGGAAGGAGCTCAAGCGGCCTACCAACATCGAGAATGAGGGATTGGTGAGGCAGAATAAGGCTGTCTTCAACCTTGCAGCATACAAGGTAGGTCCATTTTATCTTCGTGGCGAAGATAAAATGTATATGTTCATGATCTAGTTATTTCAATGTATTGCCTCTACAGGGTTTGTTATCTGTAATTTCATGTTCTGTGATCTCTGTCTCAACTATCCTCGGGTCGAGGATAATGGTCAGAAGAATGTATGCATTGAGTACTGAGCTTACTTCATTGAATATCCGTCTCCACAGGATTTTGTCGACGCTGTCATGATCCGATATGGCAGCATCAATCCGGACAAGGAGGGAGCACAAGTGAAGCTCGCATCGGATGTCAAGAATGAAATCCGAATTATTACCTTGGCCGATGAGACTTACCAGATGTGGGAGGAGTTCCTCCAAAAACACATGGAAGGATCACTGGTTGATCCTGTGACGCGCAAACCATTCAAAAGCGCAAAGACCTTCAACGAGAAGAATTTCTCATTGAAGAGGGAATTTTTCAAGCACACGGGACACTTCACAGACATTGATCTGAAGGATTACGTCCTCCATCTGCTTGGGAGAACAGAAGGTTGCACACGGGACTACCCGAAGGTCTCAGTGGGCGCTTCAAAGATATTGTGTGAGGACAATTATAAAGCCGAGCATTGGATAGAGAGGAGGAAGCGAAAGAAAGTCATCATGGAGGAATTCATGGCCCTCGATAAGTCCTTGAAATTCAAGGACAGACATGGGGAAGTCATTGACGTGGCGTGGAAGCAATGGAAGCGCGACAACATGTTTTCCTCGGCAACGTGGGATTTCCTCCTCACCGCCCCTCCCAACCAGTTCTTCGTTAAGCGCCTCACGAACGAGGCGAAGAAGAAGACAGCAATAGACTACAAGGACAACCCAAAATTGTCGATGGTCTATAACATGTTCAAGACCTTCTTGAAAATGAAGAAGCGGGTGGAGCCAGTGGGAGGGGATGTGTTCATTCGGGGTCACCAATGCTATCCCCAAGCTCTTGTGACCACCCACGTGTGGCCCTACATCATGAAAGACCTTCGTGTCGCCGTCATAGATTTTCGAATCCTCCCTAGACCAAATCCAGGATCCGGTGACAGTCCGCCATGCTTGCCATTGCTGAATTTTCTGACAGATCACCTGAGGCCGGTGTTGTCTACTCCTGATGTTTGGTTATGGATTCTGGGGAATTCATATGACATCGACGCGGCAAAGAAATTTGCGGCGTCGAAGATGACAGGGTACGAGGTCAAGATGTCCACCTACCTACCAAGTAAGGCCGAGAGGATGGACAACTCGACCAACCGTGCGTTGGCGCCCCCGGTGAAGCTCCTATTTGTAATGAAGAAATGGGATGACGGGGAGCCAAGATATAAGGATGTAGTGAAGAAGGTCTATGCCACAGATGACATTCCTTACTACACGGATTTTCAGAAGAATACCGAGGCGAAATATAGAATCCATGCGAGTGAGCTCAGGATGGAATTCTATATTGACATTCTCCAGAGTTTTGCCGTGACTGGAGAAAACGTCATCGGCATTTACACTGGCTCAAAGTTTATGATTGCTGCCAAGGTGAGACTCTATGTTTCGCCTTTATCTTCGGCTCGAAGATAAATTGTCGTATTGTCAGTTATCTTCGGCTCGAAGATATCCTTGTCTGTTGTATGATGTGCAAAATGAGGGGTTGAGAATGAGTATTAACAACTGCTTTTTCTTCTACAGATGTATGGTCTCTATTATTATGGCCTTACTGACCGGCATGCATCCCAAAAACTTCGAGAAATGGCGAAGTATGGCAGTAAATTAGACATCAACGATTTCTGCCATGAAAACTCGCCATATCTTCCAGGTTATGAGCGACCTCGTAACCTTCAAACTCCAGATGTGGACTCGGAGTCCACACCCTCAATTGATGGAAATGCGGGTGTGTCAAGGGCGGATCGGGATTTTCCTGGTGACGAGGGTGCTTCCAACCTCGGCATCAATGAATACGGAACAAATACAAATATTGTTCGAGGAGGAAATGTGGAAGAATCCCACGTACAGGACAAGGGCCCCGAATCCGCCTCCAAAGGAATCCAAGACTCCGGAGCGGATATGCGGAAGAAAAAGAAGATCGGAAAGAAGCCCTTGGAGGAGATCATACCGGACATCATAATCAGCGATGTGGAGGACTCCTATTCCGATATGGAGGACTTCAACTATGATGGTCCGGATGATGGTGGCGCGGGTCCATCACGGGGCACCCATTCTCCGAACGCACCTGCAGAGGCACACCCTGGCCATGCTCCCGAGTCCAGGGAGCCTTCAGACCCAACTCATGTTCCTCTCCGTCTTGTGAAGCAGGAGCTCAAGGATTTTTGGAGGCAGAGAGAGGAGAGGAAGGCCTTCAAGAGGGCAGAGCAGTCAAGAAGAAGGGAAGAGGAGCTGGCGGAGAAGGAGGCATTGAAGAAAGAACTAGAGAAATTGCGTGAAGAGAATGTTTCTCTGAGAACGCGATCACAAGACCCCTCTGCCTCTCATCCTGATGCCCATGACGCTGGTGGTGCATCAGAAGCCACAGGTCAGCAGACCGCCGAGGAGGATTATCCTCGAGTCGAAGATGATCCTCTCCCACCTGCCGAAGACGATATTGTTCCCCCTTCTCCGCCTCCATTGGAACAAGAGTAGGTGTCCAATCTTCCAGTTGATAGAACAGATCAACAGATCCAGGAAGAGAGAGCTCCCCTTGGAACTGGAACAGAGGGAGCTGATAATGCTCTGGATTATCCTCGGGGCGAGGATAATTTGAGCCAGCCGCCTGCATTGGAGGTGCAAGCGGAGTCCGTCCCGGAGACACAGGAAGTGGGTGACGTTGTTCCAGATCCCATCCCCCCTCCACCTGAGCCACGAGTACCGGAGGTGGAGATAGAGTTTGAAAATCCCCCGGACGACGACGACGAGACTGTCGACTACGGGGAATATTTGGATGAGGACGTCGGAACCCTGGAGTTCGGTCAGGTACACTCCCCTCCATCGTCAGATCCCTACGATATTTCATGATTGAGTCTGTCGAATGTGATGTGATGGATGTTTGTTTTGGCTTCCATCATGTTCATATTCCCAGTGAGAGACTCTCATGCCAATTCCTTCTGTCTGACAAGAGGGAGTGGACAGTCTCTGATTGTGAAGCGTGGACGGACTACCACTCTATGACTACGTTTGTAGCATAGTGTAGATACCGGAACGGAGTGTAGTTGGTACTTGTATACAATCGGCTAGAGATCAACAAAACCGTTAGACCGGGTGTATCATAAATTATTTTGAAATAAATATATGTCAAACTTCTCTTCAATGCGTGTAGTGTCTAATGAATTGATATTGCCCATGTTTGTGCCCAGCGCGGACAACTTAGAAGTGTGCACCGCCCGTTGGCACTCAAACAATCACTTAACGGAGGGGTTCTGCAGTCGCTTAGTGGGGTTCAATGCTTTTCACCGTTTTATGGGTCGCTTGATTCTGCCTTTCAACAGGTAACTACATCTCTTTCGTGTTGTGTTTGATCAGGTAGTAACGGCAGGTCGAAAAAATAGAGTGCCGCGGAGTGTGTCCTCGTTAGTGGTCCAACCGCGACAGAAGTGGTTGAATATCATGTTCGATTTGAACGGAGTGCTGTGTGAGAGCCAGGGTCAAGGGCCCCATAAGAAGAAAAAACATTACACAGTCCGAGATAATGTATTCTCCCATCGAACCCCAACCCTCATTGGGACGAAGGCCGTCTTCGTTCGTCCCAATGTGCGCGAGTTCTTAGACGAGGTTTCAAAGATTTCGAACCGCGTCGTAGTTTGGAGCTCCATGTTCAAGAAGACGGTGGAACCCGTTGCGAGTTTCCTATTCCAGAACTGCAAGGCTCCCTACCACATCCTAGGTCAGGACAACTGCAGGAGGGTAGAAACCTCGGAAGGGAAATTTCTTCATCAGGCTGGGAGTCCGTGGAAGACTCTGCTCTTCAAAGTGCTTGATGAAGAATTGTTCCTAGACCCTCAGGATCCCAACTCATTCAACAAGGACAATACCATTCTCATCGATGATTCTCCGCAAAAGGGCATCCTCAATGAGAACGGGAATTGCATATACCTTGAGAGTTGGAACCCGTACATGCGTGGAGACAATGTGCTCGTCGGCACTCTCATTCCGTGGCTGAAGAAACTACACGAGGAGTGTCCACTCGGACGCCTTCATGAGTTCGTAGATCGGAACCATATAGGTGTGGCGCCCTTGGTTGCAGCAGACGATCAAGCCAATTATATATTGGATGGGATGAGGATGTCCGCCAAGGCATTCGAGTCGCGATTTGTGTTGCGGGGGATGAATCTAGTGATTGAATAAGAGAGACGAAGGAAGAAGTAGACTTCTCAATGTCTCAGTCAATCATAGAACTCGTTGTACATTATTTTTGTGAATACGGATTTTCATGTACATTTCATTCTTGTGAATTAGTAAAATTTTGAACTTGTAATCAAGTTTTCTGGCCTCTTTTGGTTGTATTGTTTTGTTCAACATGTGTTTGTTTTCTATGTTGAGTTATCTTTGGGTCGAGGATAATTGTGGTTGATGTCTGTTATCTTTGGGTCGAGGATAATTGTGGTTGATGTCTGTTATCTTTGGGTCGAGGATAATTGTGGTTGATGTGTATTATCTTTGGGACGAGGATAATTGTGAAGGATGTGTTTTATCTTTGGGTCGAGGATAATTGTGAAAGATGTTTTGACACTGCCATTGCTGTAGGTTGGAGGATCCATTCTACACTTTCTCCAACAGAGGGAACCACTGACGAGGAGCTTGCTGTTTGGATCGGATGTGTCACTTTCAATGAGGTCCGGCTCGATTGGAGGGAGCTTCGTGCCGTCCTCCTATTCTAAGCCTAACTTCCTGGGCTCGGCCACCGATGCGGCTTCGGCGGCCATCGACTTCTCGAAGGGGAATGTGGAGGAAGGCGTGGTAGATAGCCCACCTAGTCGGGGTCCCGTGAGGACACCGATTTGCTCACCATCGCCGATGAAGAGGGCCAGCTCCACCCCAAGTCGTTTGCGTTCACAGTCGCCGACTTTGCGAACGCCAAACATCCCGCACAGGAAATTGTATGCGGATGACGAAGACCAGGGTATGGATCCTCGTCTCGAGGATGGAGTGCTGTTGCCGGTGTCGATCGCACATCAGGCTGTGCAGA
Source organism: Rhytidiadelphus loreus (assembly GCA_947034895.1). Classification (NCBI taxonomy): domain Eukaryota; kingdom Viridiplantae; phylum Streptophyta; class Bryopsida; order Hypnales; family Hylocomiaceae; genus Rhytidiadelphus; species Rhytidiadelphus loreus. Next base: position 65,208,053 of record OX344763.1, on the reverse strand, counting down.
GCAAGGAACTCAATATAGATCCAAAGGTTGGGGATCCAATCAATGCGGTACCGTTGGGTGCATGCACTGCACAGCAGCTTCCACGCCTTGTTGAGATTCCTATCTCGTTTCCCTCAAAATCCGTGGGCGGAGTATCTTTGCCTTCTGTTGTACCTATTTCCCACCGAATGACTCTTGGAGACCTACGGCGGACAAATTATACACGATCGACAACAACTGTCGATCCGTACATAAGCACTGTGAATAGATCGATACCCCGGCTGCCTCCTCGAGGTTCTAGGTCTCTTTCCAATACCGAGATTCCGCGATGTGAAGGAAAACGGAAGAGAGAGGCCAAGGATTTAATGATGATGGGGATGTTCAATACTTTCAGTAAACACAGTGGATCACCCAAGTCTTCTCGACGCGAGGATATCTTCAGAGGATTGGCCAAGTTGAAAGCCTTGGAGGCAGCCAAGGAGGCAACAAATAGCAGTTCTTAATCCACGAACGATGGTTTGCCGAGTGATCCTCGTTCATAGTGGTCTTCTTTTTGTAGAAGGATCATTACTATTAATAGAATAGTCATTCATATACAAAAACCAATTTTTAGTAAGGGTGAGTGCTCTTTGTGTGCACATAGCCTCTACATTTTTACACAAGACATTCAATCATTAGAATTAGCAAGATTAGATATACCGGGAAGTGAAGTATATAGAGAAGTGAGAGAAGTTGATTCAAGTAAATTCATGTTCTTCAATGTAAAGGGACCCGCTTTTATAAATATTACATTTTATTACACAACTCATGTGGAGTTCCATTTTGCACGTTCACGTTTCTTAATTGTTTTGGTGTGGAATTGCTCTTAGCCTTCTACCGATTTGCCTATTTTTATCTTCGCCTTCAACAATTTATCTTTGAATGGAGGAGCCTTAAGTTCTCAAAATGACCATATTGTCTCAATTTAATGAATATGGCCTTTTCCTTGGTTTCAGCAGTTGCACTAGAGCCGTGACTTGGGACTCAAGTGCTTCCGCCAAGTTAAGAAGTGGAAAATCGGGAGGAAAATTATGTGCGAGGAAAAGAATCGTCGAGAGTACGACGAGCTCATGGAGATTGTTCGGAGGTCGCCTAGTGGTACTAGATAGCTGGAGGTATGCAGTTCAGCGCGAGTGGAGCTAATGTCTAACATTTGCAAGCGTCGTACAGTAGTTTTGTATTATTGACGTTCCAGCTCGGGTCGCGCTGATTTGCAACTTCTGGGATCACTTTGTATTATGAGTTAAGTCTGTTTGTTTTCTTAATTTTCTCACCTGAGAGATTGAATCCCTGACATTTGTTCAATTTGAAATTTGTCTTCAATTTGTTTCTCATGTGGAATATGTTTGTCATAGATGGAGAACACAACGACGCTCCCCAAACCAGAAGGTCTCCCTTGCCAAGCATCCGTGGACTCCATCCTCGACTATGGACAGTACGTCATTTTGAGTACTGGAAACTTCCTCTGTTCAGCACCCACGGTCAATTCCACTATGGATTTCTCTGTGAAACCCATTGACGAAGGAGTGGTGGACAGTCCGCCAGACAGGAAGTTGCGCTTGAGAGTTTCGTGTTCACCATCTCCTCTACGTTCCAAAGATCTCCGATCTTCTTCAATGTCCCCAACTACATCCGATAAAGGAACTCAAAGGAAACTTTATGGAGATGCTAATTACCCAACCTCTATAGCGGAAGCGAAGCCTGAGATCCAAAATCATCCACCTAAGGCAACTGCTACGGTCATGAAAATTACGCCATCGATTCCACGTCAACAGATATCGTCTCAGTTGGGCAGATTGAAGAAACCGAAACATAGTGGATCATTTTGCACTGCTGTCTCAACATCAAGTTGGGACTCTTGGGAAAGAAGATCATTGGAAGCGCAGAGTCGGCAACACATGCGCGAGCTGGGGGGTCAGATTAACAAGCGGGGGTACAGTCGAGGACCGGAAATTTTGAAAGCTTTGGAGAAGATGAAAACTGCATCGCGTAGTTGATATATAGTTGTATATGCTAGAAGTTCAAATATTGTACATATAGGCCTACAAACACTATACATGAGTTTTGTCTATTAATAGTAAACTATGCCAAATTTCATGTGTGGCATTTCCAAATTCTTCGCTTGCAAACCTCTTATCGATGTGACTAATTAGATGCTAGTAGGCTTTGATTAACAATTTTGTGCCTCTTATGATTTCCATGTCATTGTAAGAGACTCCCAATTCACTGGAAAACTCCCAATATAATGAATATAGTGTGTTCTAGGTCATTACAGTACAAGTCAAGCTTTCTAATGTGAATTTCAATTTCAAGTACATGGTCCTTCAAAGTGACCACCAATTGCATATTTTTTAGAATTCATGAGTTTAGGAAAAATCGCAACTTGCACAACATGTTTCCCATTATCTTTTAGGTAAGTTTCATGACAAAATAATTTCTTGGTTATTAAGGTACAAGCCGAGGTTTCTAATGTAAAATTCAATTTCATGTACAAGGTCATTCAAAGTGACCACCAAGTGCATATTCTTCTGAATTCATGAGTTTAGGAATAATTGCAACTAGCACAAAATATATCTTATTATCTTTTAGGTAAATTTCTTGACAAAATATTTTTTTGGTCATTATAGGACAACCGAGGTTCTCAATGTGAATTTCAATTTCACGTTCAAGGTGGTTCAAAATGACCACCAAGTGTATATTTTTTTGAATTTATGAATTTACGAATAATTGCAATTTGGACAACATGTTTCCCATTATCTTTTACGTGAATTTAATGGCATTATATGTTTTAGGTCATTATAGTACAAGTCAAGCTTTTTAATGTGAATTTCAGTTTCAAGTACATGGTCCTTCAAAGTGACCACCAAGTGCATATGTTTTTGAATTCATTAGTATAGGAATAACTGCAACTTGCACAATATGTTTCCCACTGTCTTTTAGGTAAGTTTCATGACATTATATGTTTTAGGTCATTATAGTACAAGTCAAGCTTTTTATTGTGAATTTCAATTTCATGTACATGGTCCTTCAAAGTGACCACCAAGTGCATATTCTTCTGAATTCATGAGTTAGGAATAATTGCAACTAGCACAACATGTTTCCCATTATCTTTTACGTGAATTTCATGACATTATATGTTTTAGGTCATTGTAGTACAAGTCAAGCTTTTTAATGTGAATTTGAAATTCATGTAGATGGTCGTTCAAAGCGACCACCAAGTGTATATTTTTTTGAATTCAGGAGTTTAGGAATAATGGCAACTTGCACAACATGTTTCTGATTATCTTTTAGGGATGTTTCATGACAAAATATTTTCTTGGTCATTATAGTACAAGCCGAGATTCTCAATCTGAATTTCAGTTTCACGTACAAGGTCGTTCAAAGTGACCACCAAGTGTATAATTTTTTGAATTCATGAGTTTAGGAATAATTGCAACTTGCACAACATGTTTCCCATTATCTTTTACGTGAATTTCATGACATTATATGTTTTAGGTCATTATAGTACAAGTCAAGCTTTTTAATGTGAATTTCAATTTCAAGTAGATGATCCTTCAAAGTGACCACCAAGTGCATATTCTTCTGAATTCATGAGTTTAGGAATTATTGCAACTTGCACAACATGTTTCCCATTATCTTTTACGTGAATTTCATCACATTATATGCTTTAGGTTATTATAGTAAAAGGCAAGCTTTTTAATGTGAATTTCAATTTCATGGACAAGGTCATTCAAAGTGACCACCAAGTGCATATTTTTCTGAATTCATGAGTTTAGAAATATTTGCAACTTGTACAACATGTTTCCCATTATCTCCTAGGTAAGTTTGATGACAAAATATTTTCTTGGTCATTATAGTAGAAGCCAAGAATTTTGATGTGAATTTCAATTTCAAGTACAAGGTCATTCAAAGTGACCACCAAGTGCATATTTTTGTGAAATCATGAATTTAGGAATAATTGCAACTTGCACAACATATTTCTTATTATCTTTTAGGTAAGTTTCATGACAGAAAAATTTCTTCGTCATTCTAGTACCAGCCAAAGATTTTGATGTGAATTTAAATTTCAAGTACATGATCCTTCAAAGTGACCACCAAGTGCAAATTCTTCTGAATTCATGAGTTTACGAATAATTGCACCTTGCAGAACATGTTTCTCATTATCTTTTAAGTAAGTTTCATGACAAATATATTTTCTTCGTCATTGTAGTACAAGCCAAAGATTTTGATGTGAATTTGAATTTCAAGTACATGATCCTTCAAAGTGACAACCAAGTGCATATTCTTCTGAATTCATGAGTTTAGGAATAATGGCAACTTGCACAACATGTTTTTCATTATCTTTTACGTGAATTTCATGACATTATATGTTTTAGGTTATTATAGTACAAGGCAAGCTTTTTAATGTGAATTTGAATTTCAAGTACATATTCCTTCAAAGTGACCATCAAGTGCATATTCTTCTGAATTCATGAATTTAGGAATAATCGCAACTCGCACAACATATTTCCCATTATCTTTTAGGTAAGTTTCATGACAAAAAAATTTCTTCGTCATTATAGGACAAGCCAAAGATTTTGATGTGAATTTCAATTTCAAGTACAAGATCCTTCAAAGTGACCACCAAGTGCATATTCTTCTGAATTCATGAATTTAGGAATAATCGCAACTCGCACAACATGTTTCTCATTATCTTTTAAGTCAGTTTCATGACAAAATATTTTCTTCGTCATTCTAGTACAAGCGAAAGATTTTGATGTGAATTTGAATTTCAAGTACATGATCCTTCATAGTGACCACCAAGTGCATATTCTTCTGAATTCATGAGTTTACGAATAATTGCACCTTGCAAAACATATTTCTCATTATCTTTTAAGTAAGTTTCATGACAAAAATATTTTCTTCGTCATTCTAGTACCAGCCAAAGATTTTGATGTGAATTTGAATTTCAAGTACATGATCCTTCAAAGTGACCACCAAGTGCATATTCTTTTGAATTCATGAGTTTAGGAATAATTGCAACCTGCACAATATATTTCCCATTATCTTTTAGGTAAGTTTCATGACAAAATATTTTCTTCGTCATTATATTACAAGCCAAAGATTTTAACGTGAATTTCAATTTCAAGTACAAGATCATTCAAACTGACCACCAAGTGCATATTTTTATGAATTCATGAGGTTAGGAATAATCGCAACTTGCACAACATGTTTCCCATTATCTTTTAGGTAAGTTCCATGACAAGAGATTTTCGTCGTCATTATAGTACAAGCGAAAGCATTTGATGTGAATTTCAATTTCAAGTACAAGGTCATTCAAAGTGACCTCCAAGTGCATGTTTTTTGCAATTCATGAGTTTAGGAATAAATGCAACTTGCACAACATGATTCCGATTATCTTTTAAGTGGATTTCATGACATTATATGGTTTAGGTCATTATAGTACAAGTCAATCTTTTTAATGTGAATTTGAATTTCAAGTAGATGATCCTTCAAAGTGACCACCAAGTGCATATTCTTCTAAATTTAGGAATTTAGGAATAATCGCAACTCGCACAACATATTTCCCATTATCTTTTAGGTAAGTTTCATGACAAAAAAAATTCTTTGTCATTATAGGACAAGCCAAAGATTTTGATGTGAATTTCAATTTCAACACAAAATCATTCAAAGTGACCACCAAGTGCATATTTTTATGAATTCATGAGTTTAGGAATAATGGCAACTTGCACAACATGTTTCCCAATATCTTTTAGGTAAGATTCATGAAAGAATATTTTCTTCGTCATTATAGTACAAGCCAAAGCATTTGATGTGAATTTCAATTTCGAATACAAGGTCATTCAAAGTGACCACCAAATGCATGTTTTTTTGAATTCATCAGTTCAGGAATAAATGCAACTTGCACAACATGTTTCCGATTATCTTTTAAGTGAATTTCATGACATTATATGGTTTGGGTCATTATAGTCCAAATCAATCTTATTAATGTGAATTTGAATTTCAAGTAGATGATCCTTCAAAGTAACCACCAAGTGCATATTCTTCTGAATTCATGAGTTTAGGAATGATTGCAACTAGCACAACATGTTTCCCATTATCTTTTACGTGAATTTCATGACATTTTAAGCCTTAGGTCATTATACTACAAGGCAAGCTTATTAATGTGAATTTCAATTTCAAGTGCATGATCCTTCAAAGTGACCACCAAGTGCATATTTTTCTGAATTCAGGAATTTAGGAATAATTGCAACTTGCACAACATGTTTGTCAATATCTTTTAGGTAAATGTCATGACAAAATATTTTCTTCGTCATTATATTACAAGCTGAGGTTCTCAATGTGAACTTCAATTTCTCGTACAAGGTCATTGAAATTGACCAGCAAGTGCGTATTTTCCTGAGTGCATTAGTTTAGAAATAATTGCAACTTGCACAATATGTTTCGCACTATCTTTTACGTGAATTTCATCACATTATATGTTTTAGATCATTATAGTACAAGGCAAGCTTTTTAATGTGAATTTGAATTTCAAGTAGATGATCCTTCAAAGTAACCACCAAGTGCATATTCTTCTGAATTCATGAGTTTAGGAATGATTGCAACTTGCACAACATGTTTGCCATTATCTTCTACGTGAATTTCATGACATTTTAAGCTTTAGGTCATTATAGTACAAGGCAAGCTTATTAATGTGAATTTCAATTTCAAGTGCATGATCCTTCAAAGTGACCACCAAGTGCATATTTTTCAGAATTCATGAGTTTAGGAATAATTGCAACTTGCACAACATGTTTGTCATTATCTTTTAGGTAAATTTCATGACAAAATATTTTCTTGGTCATTATATTACAGGCCGAGGTTCTCAATGTGAACTTCAATTTCTCGTACATGGTCATTCAAAGTGACCAGCAAATGCGTATTTTCCTAAATGCATTAGTTTAGGAATAATTGCAACTTGCACAATATGTTTCTCAATATCTTTTACGTGAATTTCATAACATTATATGGTTTAGGTCATTATAGTACAAGGCAAGCTTTTTAATGTGAATTTGAATTTCAAGTAGATGATCCTTCAAAGTAACCACCAAGTGCATATTCTTCTGAATTCATGAGTTTAGGAATGATTGCAACTTGCACAACATGTTTGCCATTATCTTTTACGTGAATTTCATGACATTTTAAGCTTTAGGTCATTATAGTACAAGGCAAGCTTATTAATGTGAATTTCAATTTCAAGTGCATGATCCTTCAAAGTGACCACCAAGTGCATATTTTTCTGAATTCATGAGTTTAGGAATAATTGCAACTTGCACAACATGTTTGTCATTATCTTTTAGGTAAATTTCATGACAAAATATTTTCTTGGTCATTATATTACAGGCCGAGGTTCTCAATGTGAACTTCAATTTCTCGTACATGGTCATTCAAAGTGACCAGCAAATGCGTATTTTCCTAAATGCATTAGTTTAGGAATAATTGCAACTTGCACAATATGTTTCTCAATATCTTTTACGTGAATTTCATAACATTATATGGTTTAGGTCATTATAGTACAAGGCAAGCTTTTTAATGTGAATTTGAATTTCAAGTAGATGATCCTTCAAAGTAACCACCAAGTGCATATTCTTCTGAATTCATGAGTTTAGGAATGATTGCAACTTGCACAACATGTTTGCCATTATCTTTTACGTGAATTTCATGACATTTTAAGCTTTAGGTCATTATAGTACAAGGCAAGCTTATTAATGTGAATTTCAATTTCAAGTGCATGATCCTTCAAAGTGACCACCAAGTGCATATTTTTCTGAATTCATGAGTTTAGGAATAATTGCAACTTGCACAACATGTTTGTTATTATCTTTTAGGTAAATTTCATGACAGAATATTTTCTTCGTTATTATAGTACAAGCCGTGGTTCTCAATGTGAACCTCAATAACTCGTACAGGGTCATTCAAAGTGACCACCAAGTGCATATTCTTTTGACTTCATGAGTTTAGGAATAATTGCAACTTGCACAACATGTTTGTCATTATCTTTTAGGTAAATTTCATGACAAAATATTTTCTTGGTCATTATATTACAAGCCGCGGTTGTCAATGTGGACCTCAATTTCTCGTACAAGGTCATTCAAAGTGACCAGCAAGTGCGTATTTTCCTGAGTGCATTAGTTTAGGAATAATTGCAACTTGCACAATATGTTTCTCATTATCTTTTATGTGAATTTCATGACATTATATGTTTTAGGTCATTATAGTACAAGGCAAGCTTATTAGTGTGAATTTCATTTTCAAGTACATGATCCTTCAAAGTGACCACCAAGTGCATATTTTTCTGAATTCAAGAGTTTAGGAATAATTGCAACTTGCACAACATGTTTGTCATTATGTTTTAGGTAAATTTCATCACAGAATATTTTCTTCATCATTATAGTACAAGCCGTGGTTCTCAATGTGAACCTCAATATCTCGTACAAAGTCATTCAAAGTGACCACCAAGTGCATATGTTTCTGAATTCATGAGCATAGGAATAATTGCAACTTGTACATCATGTTCCTCATTATCTTTTAGGTAAATTTCGTGACAGAATATTTTCTTCTTCATTATAGTACAAGCCGAGGTTCTCAATGTGGACCTCAATTTCTCGTACAGGGTCATTCAAAGTGACCACCAACTGCATATTCTTTTGAATTCATGAGTTTAGGATTAGTTGCAACTTGCACAACATGTTTGTCATTATCTTTTAGGTAAATTTCATGACAAAATATTTTCTTGGTCATTATATTACAAGCCGCGGTTCTCAATGTGAACTTCAATTTCTCGTACAAGGTCATTCAAAGTGACCAGCAAGTGCGTATTTTCCTGAGTGCATTAGTTTAGGAATAATTGCAACTTGTACAATATGTTTCTCAATAGCTTTTACGTGAATTTCATGACATTATATGTTTTAGGTCATTATAGTACAAGGCAAGCTTTTTAATGTGAATTTGAATTTCAAGTACATTATCCTTCAAAGTGACCATCAAGTGCATATTCTTATGAATTCATGAGTTTAGGAATAAATGCAACTTGCACAACATGTTTGCCATTATCTTTTACGTGAATTTCATGACATTTTAAGCTTTAGGTCATTATAGTACAAGGCAAGCTTATTAATGTGAATTTCAATTTCAAGTACATAATCCTTCAAAGTGACCATCAAGTGCATATTCTTATGAATTCATGAGTTTAGGAATAAATGCAACTTGCACAACATGTTTGCCATTATCTTTTACATGAATTTCATGACATTTTAAGCTTTAGGTCATTATAGTACAAGGCAAGCTTATTAATGTGAATTTCAATTTCAAGTGCATGATCCTTCAAAGTGACCACCAAGTGCATATTTTTCTGAATTCATGAGTTTAGGAATAATTGCAACTTGCACAACATGTTTGTCATTATCTTTTAGGTAAATTTCATGACAAAATATTTTCTTGGTCATTATATTACAGGCCGAGGTTCTCAATGTGAACTTCAATTTCTCGTACATGGTCATTCAAAGTGACCAGCAAATGCGTATTTTCCTGAGTGCATTAGTTTAGGAATAATTGCAACTTGCACAATATGTTTCTCAATATCTTTTACGTGAATTTCATGACATTATATGGTTTAGGTCATTATAGTACAAGGCAAGCTTTTTAATGTGAATTTGAATTTCAAGTACATTATCCTTCAAAGTGACCATCAAGTGCATATTCTTATGAATTCATGAGTTTAGGAATAAATGCAACTTGCACAACATGTTTGCCATTATCTTTTACGTGAATTTCATGACATTTTAAGCTTTAGGTCATTATAGTACAAGGCAAGCTTATTAATGTGAATTTCAATTTCAAGTGCATGATCCTTCAAAGTGACCAGCAAGTGCATATTTTTCTGAATTCATGAGTTTAGGAATAATTGCAACTTGCACAACATGTTTGTTATTATCTTTTAGGTAAATTTCATGACAAAATATTTTCTTCATTATTATAGTACAAGCCCTGGTTCTCAATGTGAACCTCAATAACTAGTAAATGATCCCTCAAAGTGACCACCAAGTGCATATGTTTCTGAATTCATGAGTTTAGGAATAATTGCAACTTGTACATCATGTTTCTCATTATCTTTTAGGTAAATTTCGTGACAGAATATTTTCTTCGTCATTATAATACAAGCCGAGGTTCTCAATGTGGACAGCAATTTCTCGTACAGGGTCATTCAAAGTGACCAGCAAGTGTGTATTTTCCTGAGTGCATTAGTTTAGGAATAATTGCAACTTGCACAATATGTTTCTCATTATCTTTTATGTGAATTTCATGACATTATATGTTTTAGGTCATTATAGTACAAGGCAAGCTTATTAGTGTGAATTTCATTTTCAAGTACATGATCCTTCAAAGTGACCACCAACTGCATATTTCTCTGAATTCAAGAGTTTAGGAATAATTGCAACTTGCACAACATGTTTGTCATTATGTTTTAGGTAAATTTCGTGACAGAATATTTTCTTCGTCATTATAGTACAAGCCGAGGTTCTCAATGTGAACTTCAATTTCTCGTACAAGGTCATTCAAAGTGACCAGCAAGTGCGTATTTTCCTGAGTGCATTAGTTTAGGAATAATTGCAACTTGCACAACATGTTTGTCATTATCTTTTAGGTAAATTTCATGACAAAATATTTTCTTGGTCATTATATTACAAGCTGAGGTTCTCAATGTGAACTTCAATTTCTCGTACAAGGTCATTGAAATTGACCAGCAAGTGCGTATTTTCCTGAGTGCATTAGTTTAGAAATAATTGCAACTTGCACAATATGTTTCGCACTATCTTTTACGTGAATTTCATCACATTATATGCTTTAGATCATTATAGTACAAGGCAAGCTTTTTGATGTGAATTTGAATTTCAAGTAGATGATCCTTCAAAGTAACCACCAAGTGCATATTTTTCTGAATTCAAGAGTTTAGGAATAATTGCAACTTGCACAACATGTTTGTCATTATGTTTTAGGTAAATTTCGTGACAGAATATTTTCTTGGTCATTATATTACAAGCCGCGGTTCTCAATGTGAACTTCAATTTCTCGTACAAGGTCATTCAAAGTGACCAGCAAGTGCGTATTTTCCTGAGTGCATTAGTTTAGGAATAATTGCAACTTGCACAACATGTTTGTCATTATCTTTTAGGTAAATTTCATGACAAAATATTTTCTTGGTCATTATATTACAAGCCGCGGTTCTAAATGTGAACTTCAATTTCTCGTACAAGGTCATTCAAAGTGACCAGCAAGTGCGTATTTTCCTGAGTGCATTAGTTTAGGAATAATTGCAACTTGTACAATATGTTTCTCAATATCTTTTACGTGAATTTCATGACATTATATGTTTTAGGTCATTATAGTACAAGCCAAGCTTTTTAATGTGAATTTGAATTTCAAGTACATTATCCTTCAAAGTGACCATCAAGTGCATATTCTTATGAATTCATGAGTTTAGGAATAAATGCAACTTGCACAACATGTTTGCCATTATCTTTTACGTGAATTTCATGACATTTTAAGCTTTAGGTCATTATAGTACAAGGCAAGCTTATTAATGTGAATTTCAATTTCAAGTGCATGATCCTTCAAAGTGACCACCAAGTGCATATTTTTCTGAATTCATGAGTTTAGGAATAATTGCAACTTGCACAACATGTTTGTCATTATCTTTTAGGTAAATTTCATGACAAAATATTTTCTTGGTCATTATATTACAGGCCGAGGTTCTCAATGTGAACTTCAATTTCTCGAACATGGTCATTCAAAGTGACCAGCAAATGAGTATTTTCCTGAGTGCATTAGTTTAGGAATAATTGCAACTTGCACAATATGTTTCTCAATATCTTTTACGTGAATTTCATAACATTATATGGTTTAGGTCATTATAGTACAAGGCAAGCTTTTTAATGTGAATTTGAATTTCAAGTACATTATCCTTCAAAGTGACCATCAAGTGCATATTCTTATGAATTCATGAGTTTAGGAATAAATGCAACTTACACAACATGTTTGCCATTATCTTTTACGTGAATTTCATGACATTTTAAGCTTTAGGTCATTATAGTACAAGGCAAGCTTATTAATGTGAATTTCAATTTCAAGTGCATGATCCTTCAAAGTGACCAGCAAGTGCATATTTTTCTGAATTCATGAGTTTAGGAATAATTGCAACTTGCACAACATGTTTGTTATTATCTTTTAGGTAAATTTCATGACAGAATATTTTCTTCGTTATTATAGTACAAGCCCTGGTTCTCAATGTGAACCTCAATAACTCGTACAGGGTCATTCAAAGTGACCACCAAGTGCATATGTTTCTGAATTCATGAGTTTAGGAATAATTGCAACTTGTACATCATGTTTCTCATTATCTTTTAGGTAAATTTCGTGACAGAATATTTTCTTCGTCATTATAGTACAAGCCGAGGTTCTCAATGTGGACCCCAATTTCTCGTACAGGGTCATTCAAAGTGACCACCAAGTGCATATTCTTTTGACTTCATGAGTTTAGGAATAATTGCAACTTGTTCAACATGTTTCTCATTATCTTTTAGGTAGATTTCATGACAAAATATTTTCTTGGTCATTATATTACAAGCCGCGGTTCTCAATGTGAACTTCAATTTCTCGTACAAGGTCATTCAAAGTGACCAGCAAGTGCGTATTTTCCTGAGTGCATTAGTTTAGGAATAATTGCAACTTGTACAATATGTTTCTCAATAGCTTTTACGTGAATTTCATGACATTATATGTTTTAGGTCATTATAGTACAAGGCAAGCTTTTTAATGTGAATTTGAATTTCAAGTACATTATCCTTCAAAGTGACCATCAAGTGCATATTCTTATGAATTCATGAGTTTAGGAATAAATGCAACTTGCACAACATGTTTGCCATTATCTTTTACGTGAATTTCATGACATTTTAAGCTTTAGGTCATTATAGTACAAGGCAAGCTTATTAATGTGAATTTCAATTTCAAGTGCATGATCCTTCAAAGTGACCAGCAAGTGCATATTTTTCTGAATTCATGAGTTTAGGAATAATTGCAACTTGCACAACATGTTTGTTATTATCTTTTAGGTAAATTTCATGACAGAATATTTTCTTCGTTATTATAGTACAAGCCCTGGTTCTCAATGTGAACCTCAATAACTCGTACAGGGTCATTCAAAGTGACCACCAAGTGCATATGTTTCTGAATTCATGAGTTTAGGAATAATTGCAACTTGTACATCATATTTCTCATTATCTTTTAGGTAAATTTCGTGACAGAATATTTTCTTCGTCATTATAGTACAAGGCAAGCTTATTAATGTGAATTTCAATTTCAAGTGCATGATCCTTCAAAGTGACCACCAAGTGCATATTTTTCTGAATTCATGAGTTTAGGAATAATTGCAACTTGCACAACATGTTTGTCATTATCTTTTAGGTAAATTTCATGACAAAATATTTTCTTGGTCATTATATTACAAGCCGCGGTTCTCAATGTGAACTTCAATTTCTCGTACAAGGTCATTCAAAGTGACCAGCAAGTGTGTATTTTCCTGAGTGCATTAGTTTAGGAATAATTGCAACTTGCACAATATGTTTCTCATTATCTTTTATGTGAATTTCATGACATTATATGTTTTAGGTCATTATAGTACAAGGCAAGCTTATTAGTGTGAATTTCATTTTCAAGTACATGATCCTTCAAAGTGACCACCAACTGCATATTTCTCTGAATTCAAGAGTTTAGGAATAATTGCAACTTGTACAACATGTTTGTCATTATGTTTTAGGTAAATTTCGTGACAGAATATTTTCTTCGTCATTATAGTACAAGCCGAGGTTCTCAATGTGGACCTCAATTTCTCAAACAGGGTCATTCAAAGTGACCACCAAGTGCATATTCTTTTGAATTCATGAGTTTAGAATTAGTTGCAACTTGCACAACATGTTTGTCATTATCTTTTAGGTAAATTTCATGACAAAATATTTTCTTGGTCATTATATTACAAGCCGCGGTTCTCAATGTGAACTTCAATTTCTCGTACAAGGTCATTCAAAGTGACCAGCAAGTGCGTATTTTCCTGAGTGCATTAGTTTAGGAATAATTGCAACTTGCACAACATGTTTGTCATTATCTTTTAGGTAAATTTCATGACAAAATATTTTCTTGGTCATTATATTACAAGCCGCGGTTCTAAATGTGAACTTCAATTTCTCGTACAAGGTCATTCAAAGTGACCAGCAAGTGCGTATTTTCCTGAGTGCATTAGTTTAGGAATAATTGCAACTTGTACAATATGTTTCTCAATATCTTTTACGTGAATTTCATGACATTATATGTTTTAGGTCATTATAGTACAAGCCAAGCTTTTTAATGTGAATTTGAATTTCAAGTACATTATCCTTCAAAGTGACCATCAAGTGCATATTCTTATGAATTCATGAGTTTAGGAATAAATGCAACTTGCACAACATGTTTGCCATTATCTTTTACGTGAATTTCATGACATTTTAAGCTTTAGGTCATTATAGTACAAGGCAAGCTTATTAATGTGAATTTCAATTTCAAGTGCATGATCCTTCAAAGTGACCACCAAGTGCATATTTTTCTGAATTCATGAGTTTAGGAATAATTGCAACTTGCACAACATGTTTGTCATTATCTTTTAGGTAAATTTCATGACAAAATATTTTCTTGGTCATTATATTACAGGCCGAGGTTCTCAATGTGAACTTCAATTTCTCGAACATGGTCATTCAAAGTGACCAGCAAATGAGTATTTTCCTGAGTGCATTAGTTTAGGAATAATTGCAACTTGCACAATATGTTTCTCAATATCTTTTACGTGAATTTCATAACATTATATGGTTTAGGTCATTATAGTACAAGGCAAGCTTTTTAATGTGAATTTGAATTTCAAGTACATTATCCTTCAAAGTGACCATCAAGTGCATATTCTTATGAATTCATGAGTTTAGGAATAAATGCAACTTACACAACATGTTTGCCATTATCTTTTACGTGAATTTCATGACATTTTAAGCTTTAGGTCATTATAGTACAAGGCAAGCTTATTAATGTGAATTTCAATTTCAAGTGCATGATCCTTCAAAGTGACCAGCAAGTGCATATTTTTCTGAATTCATGAGTTTAGGAATAATTGCAACTTGCACAACATGTTTGTTATTATCTTTTAGGTAAATTTCATGACAGAATATTTTCTTCGTTATTATAGTACAAGCCCTGGTTCTCAATGTGAACCTCAATAACTCGTACAGGGTCATTCAAAGTGACCACCAAGTGCATATGTTTCTGAATTCATGAGTTTAGGAATAATTGCAACTTGTACATCATGTTTCTCATTATCTTTTAGGTAAATTTCGTGACAGAATATTTTCTTCGTCATTATAGTACAAGCCGAGGTTCTCAATGTGGACCCCAATTTCTCGTACAGGGTCATTCAAAGTGACCACCAAGTGCATATTCTTTTGACTTCATGAGTTTAGGAATAATTGCAACTTGTACAACATGTTTGTCATTATCTTTTATGTAAATTTCATGACAAAATATTTTCTTGGTCATTATATTACAAGCCGCGGTTCTCAATGTGAACTTCAATTTCTCGTACAAGGTCATTCAAAGTGACCAGCAAGTGCGTATTTTCCTGAGTGCATTAGTTTAGGAATAATTGCAACTTGCACAATATGTTTCTCATTATCTTTTATGTGAATTTCATGAAATTATATGTTTTAGGTCATTATAGTACAAGGCAAGCTTATTAGTGTGAATTTCATTTTCAAGTACATGGTCCTTCAAAGTGACCACCAAGTGCATATTTTTCTGAATTCAAGAGTTTAGTAATAATTGCAACTTGCACAACATGTTTGTCATTATGTTTTAGGTAAATCTCATGACAGAATATTTTCTTCGATATTATAGTACAAGCCGTGGTTCTCAATGTGAACCTCAATATCTCGTACAAGGTCATTCAAAGTGACCACCAAGTGCATATGTTTCTGAATTCATGAGCATAGGAATAATTGCAACTTGTACATCATGTTTCTTATTATCTTTTAGGTAAATTTCGTGACAGAATATTTTCTTCGTCATTATAGTACAAGCCGAGGTTCTCAATGTGGACCTCAATTTCTCGTACAGGGTCATTCAAAGTGACCACCAAGTGCATATTCTTTTGAATTCATGAGTTTAGGATTAGTTGCAACTTGCACTACATGTTTGTCATTATCTTTTAGGTAAATTTCATGACAAAATATTTTCTTGGTCATTATATTACAAGCCGCGGTTCTCAATGTGAACTTGAATTTCTCGTACAAGGTCATTCAAAGTGACCAGCAAGTGCGTATTTTCCTGAGTGCATTAGTTTAGGAATAATTGCAACTTGTACAATATGTTTCTCAATATCTTTTACGTGAATTTCATGACATTATATGTTTTAGGTCATTATAGTACAAGGCAAGCTTTTTAATGTGAATTTGAATTTCAAGTACATTATCCATCAAAGTGACCATCAAGTGCATATTCTTATGAATTCATGAGTTTAGGAATAAATGCAACTTGCACAACATGTTTGCCATTATCTTTTACGTGAATTTCATGACATTTTAAGCTTTAGGTCATTATAGTACAAGGCAAGCTTATTAATGTGAATTTCAATTTCAAGTGCATGATCCTTCAAAGTGACCAGCAAGTGCATATTTTTCTGAATTCATGAGTTTAGGAATAATTGCAACTTGCACAACATGTTTGTTATTATCTTTTAGGTAAATTTCATGACAGAATATTTTCTTCGATATTATAGTACAAGCCGTGGTTCTCAATGTGAACCTCAATAACTCGTACAGGGTCATTCAAAGTGACCACCAAGTGCATATGTTTCTGAATTCATGAGTTTAGGAATAATTGCAACTTGTACATCATGTTTCTCATTATCTTTTAGGTAAATTTCGTGACTGAATATTTTCTTCGTCATTATAGTAGAAGCCGAGGTTCTCAATGTGGACCTCAATTTCTCGTACAGGGTCATTCAAAGTGACCACCAAGTGCATATTCTTTTGAATTCATGAGTTTAGGAATAGTTGCAACTTGTACATCATGTTTCTCATTATCTTTTAGGTAAATTTCGTGACAGAATATTCTCTTGGTCATTATAGTGCAAGCCGAGGTTCTCAATGTGAACTTCAATTTCTCGTACAGGGTCCTTCCTAGTGACCACCAAGTGCATATTCTTTTGAATTCATGAGTTTAGGAATAGTTGCAACTTGCACAACATGTTTCTCATTATCTTTTAGGTAAATTTCATGACAAAATATTTTCTTGGTCATTATATTACAAGCCGCGGTTCTCAATGTGAACTTCAATTTCTCGTACAAGGTCATTCAAAGTGACCAGCAAGTGCGAATTTTCCTGAGTGCATTAGTTTAGGAATAATTGCAACTTGCACAATATGTTTCTCAATATCTTTTACGTGAATTTCATGACATTATATGTTTTAGGTCATTATAGTACAAGGCAAGCTTTTTAATGTGAATTTGAATTTCAAGTACATTATCCATCAAAGTGACCATCAAGTGCATATTCTTATGAATTCATGAGTTTAGGAATAAATGCAACTTGCACAACATGTTTGCCATTATCTTTTACGTGAATTTCATGACATTTTAAGCTTTAGGTCATTATAGTACAAGGCAAGCTTATTAATGTGAATTTCAATTTCAAGTGCATGATCCTTCAAAGTGACCAGCAAGTGCATATTTTTCTGAATTCATGAGTTTAGGAATAATTGCAACTTGCACAACATGTTTGTTATTATCTTTTAGGTAAATTTCATGACAGAATATTTTCTTCGATATTATAGTACAAGCCGTGGTTCTCAATGTGAACCTCAATAACTCGTACAGGGTCATTCAAAGTGACCACCAAGTGCATATGTTTCTGAATTCATGAGTTTAGGAATAATTGCAACTTGTACATCATGTTTCTCATTATCTTTTAGGTAAATTTCGTGACTGAATATTTTCTTCGTCATTATAGTAGAAGCCGAGGTTCTCAATGTGGACCTCAATTTCTCGTACAGGGTCATTCAAAGTGACCACCAAGTGCATATTCTTTTGAATTCATGAGTTTAGGAATAGTTGCAACTTGTACATCATGTTTCTCATTATCTTTTAGGTAAATTTCGTGACAAAATATTCTCTTGGTCATTATAGTGCAAGCCGAGGTTCTCAATGTGAACTTCAATTTCTCGTACAGGGTCCTTCCTAGTGACCACCAAGTGCATATTCTTTTGAATTCATGAGTTTAGGAATAGTTGCAACTTGCACAACATGTTTCTCATTATCTTTTAGGTAAATTTCATGACAAAATATTTTCTTGGTCATTATATTACAAGCCGCGGTTCTCAATGTGAACTTCAATTTCTCGTACAAGGTCATTCAAAGTGACCAGCAAGTGCGAATTTTCCTGAGTGCATTAGTTTAGGAATAATTGCAACTTGCACAATATGTTTCTCAATATCTTTTACGTGAATTTCATGACATTATATGTTTTAGGTCATTATAGTACAAGGCAAGCTTTTTAATGTGAATTTGAATTTCAAGTACATTATCCTTCAAAGTGACCATCAAGTGCATATTCTTATGAATTCATGAGTTTAGGAATAAATGCAACTTGCACAACATGTTTGCCATTATCTTTTACGTGAATTTCATGACATTTTAAGCTTTAGGTCATTATAGTACAAGGCAAGCTTATTAATGTGAATTTCAATTTCAAGTGCATGATCCTTCAAAGTGACCACCAAGTGCATACTCTTATGAATTCATGAGTTTAGGAATGATTTCAACTTGCAAAACATGTTTCCCATTATCTTCTAGGTAAGTTTGATGACAAAATATTTTCTTGGTCATTATAGTAGAATCCAAGAATTTTAATGTGAATTTCAATTTCAAGTACAAGATCATTCAAAATGACCACCAAGTGCATATTTTGATGAATTCATGAATTTAGGAATAATGGCAACTTGCACAACATGTTTCCGATTATCATTTAAGTGAATTTCATGACATTAGATGCTTTGGGTAATTACAGTACAAGGCAAGCTTATTAATGTGAATTTGAATTTCAAGTAGATGATCCTTCAAAGTGACCACCAAGTGCATATTTTTATGAATTCATGAGTTTAGGAATAATGGCAACTTGCACAACATGTTTCCCATTATCTTTTAGGTAAGTTTCATGACAAAATATTTTGTTCTTCATTATAGTCCAAGCCAAAGATTTTGATGTAAATTTCAATTTCAAGTACATGGTCCCTCAAAATGACCACCAAGTGCATATTCTTCTGAATTCATGAGTTTAGGAATGATTGCAACTTGCACAACATGTTTCCCATTATCTTTTACGTGAATTTATCGCATTATATGCTTTAGGTCATTATAGTAAAAGGCAAGCTTTTTAATGTGAATTTGAATTTCATGGACAAGGTCATTCAAAGTGACTACCAAGTGCATATTCTTCTAAATTCATGAATTTAGGAATAGTTGCAACTTGCACAACATGTTTTCCATTATCTTCTAGGTAAGTTTGATGACAAAATATTTTCTTGGTCATTATAGTAGAAGCCAAGATTTTTGATGTGAATTTGAATTTAAAGTAAATGATCCCTCAAAGTGACCACCAAGTGCATATTTTTATGAATTCATGAGTTTAGGAATAATGGCAACTTGCACAACATGTTTCCGATTATCTTTTAAGTGAATTTCATGACATTATATGGTTTGGGTCATTATAGTACAAGGCAAGCTCATTAATGTGAATTTCAATTTCAAGTACATGATCCTTCAAAGTGACCACCAAGTGCATATTTTTATGAATTCATGAGTTTAGGAATAATGGCAACTTGCACAACATGTTTCCCATTATGTTTTAGGTAAGTTTCATGACAAAATATTTTGTTCTTCATTATAGTCCAAGCCAAAGATTTTGATGTAAATTTCAATTTCAAGTACATGGTCCCTCAAAGTCACCACGAAGTGCATATTCTTCTGAATTCATGAGTTTACGAATAATTGCACCTTGCAGAACATGTTTTTCATTATCTTTTAAGTAAGTTGCATGACAAATATATTTTCTTCGATATTCTAATACAAGCCAAAGATTTTGATGTGAATTTGAATTTTAAGTACATGATCCTTCAAAGTGACAACCAAGTGCATATTCTTCTGAATTCATGAGTTTAGGAATGATTGCAACTTGCACAACATGTTTCCCATTATCCTTTCCGTGAATTTATCGCATTATATGCTTTAGGTCATTATAGTAAAAGGCAAGCTTTTTAATGTGAATTTGAATTTCATGGACAAGGTCATTCAAAGTGACTACCAAGTGCATATTCTTCTAAATTCATGAATTTAGGAATAGTTGCAACTTGCACAACATGTTTTCCATTATCTTCTAGGTAAGTTTGATGACAAAATATTTTCTTGGTCATTATAGTAGAAGCCAAGATTTTTGATGTGAATTTGAATTTAAAGTAAATGATCCCTCAAAGTGACCACCAAGTGCATATTTTTATGAATTCATGAGTTTAGGAATAATGGCAACTTGCACAACATGTTTCCGATTATCTTTTAAGTGAATTTCATGACATTATATGGTTTGGGTCATTATAGTACAAGGCAAGCTCATTAATGTGAATTTCAATTTCAAGTACATGATCCTTCAAAGTGACCACCAAGTGCATATTTTTATGAATTCATGAGTCTAGAAATAATTGCAACTTGCACAACATGTTTCTCATTATCTTTGAAGTGAATTTCATGACATTATATGTTTTAGGTCATTATAGTACAAGTCAAGCTTTTTAATGTGAATATCAATTTCACGTAGATGATTCTTCAAAGTGACCACCAAGTGCATATTCTTTTGAATTCATGAGTTTAGGCATAATTGCAACTTGCACAACATGTTTCTCATCATCTTTTAGGTAAATTTCATGACAAAATATTTTCTTGGTCATTATATTACAAGCCGAGGTTCTCAATGTGAATTTCAATTTCTCGTACAGGGTCATTCAAAGTGACCAGCAAGTGCGTATTCTTCTGAATTCATGAGTCTAGAAATAATTGCAACTTGCACAACATGTTTCCCGTTATCTTTTAAGTGAATTTCATGACATTATATGTTTTAGGTCATTATAGTACAAGTCATCCTTTTTATTGTGAATTTCAATTTCAAGTAGATGATCCTTCAAAGTGACCACCAAGTGCATATTCTTTTGAATTCATGAGTTTAGAAATAATTGCAACTTGCACAACATGTTTCCCATTATCTTTTAAGTGAATTTCATGACATTATATGTTTTAGGTCATTATAGTACAAATCATGCTTTTCATTGTGAATTTCAATTTCAAGTAGATGATTCTTCAAGTTGACCACCAAGTGCATATTCTTTTGAATTCATGAGTTTAGGCATAATTGCAACTTGCACAACATGTGTCCCGTTATCTTTTAAGTGAATTTCATGACATTATATGTTTTAGGTCATTATAGTACAAGTCATGCTTTTCATTGTGAATTTGAATTTCAAGTAGATGATCCTTCAAAGTGACCACCAAGTGCATATTCTTTTGAATTCATGAGTTTAGGCATAATTGCAACTTGCACAACATGTTTCCCGTTATCTTTTAAGTGAATTTCATGACATTATATGTTTTAGGTTATTATAGTACAAGTCATCCTTTTTATTGTGAATTTCAATTTCAAGTAGATGATCCTTCAAAGTGACCACCAAGTGCATATTCTTTTGAATTCATGAGTTTAGGCATAATTGCAACTTGCACAACATGTTTCCCATATCATTTAAGTGAATTTCATGACATTATATGTTTTAGGTCATTATAGTACAAGTCATGCTTTTCATTGTGAATTTCAATTTCAAGTAGATGATCCTTCAAGGTGACCACCAAGTGCATATTCTTTTGAATTCATGAGTTTAGGCATAATTGCAACTTGCACAACATGTCTCCCGTTATCTTTTAAGTGAATTTCATGACATTATATGTTTTAGGTCATTATAGTACAAGTCATGCTTTTCATTGTGAATTTGAATTTCAAGTAGATGATCCTTCAAGGTGACCACCAAGTGCATATTCTTTTGAATTCATGAGTTTAGGCATAATTGCAACTTGCACAACATGTTTCCCGTTATCTTTTAAGTGAATTTCATGACATTATATGTTTTAGGTCATTATAGTACAAGTCATGCTTTTCATTGTGAATTTCAATTTCAAGTAGATGATCCTTCAAGGTCACCACCAAGTGCATATTCTTTTGAATTCATGAGTTTAGGCATAATTGCAACTTGCACAACATGTCTCCCGTTACCTTTAAGTGAATTTCATGACATTATATGTTTTAGGTCATTATAGTACAAGTCATGCTTTTCATTGTGAATTTGAATTTCAAGTAGATGATCCTTCAAGGTCACCACCAAGTGCATATTCTTTTGAATTCATGAGTTTAGAAATAATTGCAACTTGCACAACATGTTTCCCATTATCTTTTAAGTGAATTTCATGACATTATATGTTTTAGGTCATTATAGTACAAGTCATGCTTTTCATTGTGAATTTCAATTTCAAGTAGATGATCCTTCAAGGTCACCACCAAGTGCATATTCTTTTGAATTCATGAGTTTAGGCATAATTGCAACTTGCACAACATGTTTCCCGTTATCTTTTAAGTGAATTTCATGACATTATATGTTTTAGGTCATTATAGTACAAGTCATCCTTTTTATTGTGAATTTCAATTTCAAGTAGATGATCCTTCAAAGAGACCACCAAGTGCATATTCTTTTGAATTCATGAGTTTAGAAATAATTGCAACTTGCACAACATGTTTCTCATTATCTTTTAGGTAAATTTCATGACAGAATATTTTCTTGGTCATTATATTACAAGCCGAGGTTCTCAATGTGAATTTCAATTTCTCATACAGTGTCATTCAAAGTGACCAGCAAGTGCGTATTTTTCTGAGTGCATGTGTTTACGAATAATTGCAACTTGCACAACATGTTTCCCGTTATCATTTAAGTGAATTTCATGACATTATATGTTTTAGGTCATTATAGTACAAGTCATGCTTTTCATTGTGAATTTCAATTTCAAGTAGATGATCCTTCAAAGTGACCACGAAGTGCATATTCTTTTGAATTCATGAGTTTAGAAATAATTGCAACTTGCACAACATGTTTCCCATTATCTTTTAAGTGAATTTCATGACATTATATGTTTTAGGTCATTATAGTACAAGTCATCCTTTTCATTGTGAATTTCAATTTCAAGTAGATGATCCTTCAAAGTGACCAGCAAGTGCATATTCTTTTGAATTCATGAGTTTAGAAATAATTGCAACTTGCACAACATGTTTCTCATTTTCTTTTAGGTAAATTTCATGACAAAATATTTTCTTGGTCATTATATTACAAGCCGAGGTTCTCAATGTGAATTTCAATTTCTCGTACAGGGTCATTCAAAGTGACCAGCAAGTGCGTATTTTTCTGAGTGCATGTGTTTACGAATAATTGCAACTTGCACAACATGTTTCCCGTTATCATTTAAGTGAATTTCATGACATTATATGTTTTAGGTCATTATAGTACAAGTCATGCTTTTTAATGAGAATTTCAATTTCAAGTAGATGATCCTTCAAGGTGACCACCAAGTGCATATTCTTTTGAATTCATGAATTTAGGCATAATTGCAACTTGCACAACATGTTTCCCGTTATCTTTTAAGTGAATTTCATGACATTATATGTTTTAGGTCATTATAGTACAAGTCATACTTTTCATTGTGAATTTCAATTCCAAGTAGATGATCCTTCAAAGTGACCACCAAGTGCATATTCTTTTGAATTCATGAGTTTAGGCATAATTGCAACTTGTACAACATGTTTCCCATTATCTTTTAAGTGAATTTCATGACATTATATGTTTTAGGTCATTATAGTACAAGTCAAGCTTTTTAATGAGAATTTCAATTTCAAGTAGATGATCCTTCAAAGTGACCACCAAGTGCATATTCTTTTGAATTCATGAGTTTAGAAATAATTGCAACTTGTACAACATGATTCTCATTATCTTTTGAGTAAATTTCATGACAAAATATTCTCTTGGTCATTATAGTGCAAGCCGAGGTTCTCAATGTGAACTTCAAATTCTCGTACAGGGTCCTTCCTAGTGACCACCAAGTGCATATTCTTTTGAATTCATGAGTTTAGAAATAATTGCAACTCGCACAACATGTTTCCCGTTATCTTTTAAGTGAATTTCATGACATTATATGTTTTAGGTCATTACAGTACAAGTCATGCTTTTCATTGTGAATTTCAATTTCAAGTAGATGATCCTTCAAAGTGACCACCAAGTGCATATTCTTTTGAATTCATGAGTTTAGAAATAATTGCAACTTGCACAACATGTTTCCCATTATCTTTTAAGTGAATTTCATGACATTATATGTTTTAGGTCATTATAGTACAAGTCAAGCTTTTTAATGAGAATTTCAATTTCAAGTAGATGATCCTTCAAGGTGACCACCAAGTGCATATTCTTTTGAATTCATGAGTTTAGAAATAATTGCAACTTGCACAACATGTTTCCCGTTATCTTTTAAGTGAATTTCATGACATTATACGTTTTAGGTCATTATAGTACAAGTCATGCTTTTCATTGTGAATTTCAATTTCAAGTAGATGATCCTTCAAGGTTACCACCAAGTGCATATTCTTTTGAATTCATGAGTTTAGGCATAATTGCAACTTGCACAACATGTTTCCCATTATCTTTTAAGTGAATTTCATGACATTATATGTTTTAGGTCATTATAGTACAAGTCATCCTTTTTATTGTGAATTTCAATTTCAAGTAGATGATCCTTCAAGGTCACCACCAAGTGCATATTCTTTTGAATTCATGAGTTTAGGCATAATTGCAACTTGCACAACATGTTTCCCGTTATCCTTCAAGTGAATTTCATGACATTATATGTTTTAGGTCATTATAGTACAAGTCATCCTTTTTATTGTGAATTTGAATTTCAAGTAGATGATCCTTCAAGGTGACCACCAAGTGCATATTCTTTTGAATTCATGAGTTTAGGCATAATTGCAACTTGCACAACATGTTTCCCGTTATCCTTTAAGTGAATTTCTTGACATTATATGTTTTAGGTCATTATAGTACAAGTCATCCTTTTTATTGTGAATTTCAATTTCAAATAGATGATCCTTCAAGGTGACCACCAAGTGCATATTCTTTTGAATTCATGAGTTTAGAAATAATTGCAACTTGCACAACATGTTTCCCATTATCTTTTAAGTGAATTTCATGACATTATATGTTTTAGGTCATTATAGTACAAGTCATGCTTTTCATTGTGAATTTCAATTTCAAGTAGATGATCCTTCAAGGTCACCACCAAGTGCATATTCTTTTGAATTCATGAGTTTAGGCATAATTGCAACTTGCACAACATGTTTCCCGTTATCTTTTAAGTGAATTTCATGACATTATATGTTTTAGGTCATTATAGTACAAGTCATCCTTTTTATTGTGAATTTCAATTTCAGGTAGATGATCCTTCAAAGAGACCACCAAGTGCATATTCTTTTGAATTCATGAGTTTAGAAATAATTGCAACTTGCACAACATGTTTCTCATTATCTTTTAGGTAAATTTCATGACAAAATATTTTCTTGGTCATTATATTACAAGCCGAGGTTCTCAATGTGAATTTCAATTTCTCGTACAGTGTCATTCAAAGTGACCAGCAAGTGCGTATTTTTCTGAGTGCATGTGTTTACGAATAATTGCAACTTGCACAACATGTTTCCCGTTATCATTTAAGTGAATTTCATGACATTATATGTTTTAGGTCATTATAGTACAAGTCATGCTTTTCATTGTGAATTTCAATTTCAAGTAGATGATCCTTCAAAGTGACCACGAAGTGCATATTCTTTTGAATTCATGAGTTTAGAAATAATTGCAACTTGCACAACATGTTTCCCATTATCTTTTAAGTGAATTTCATGACATTATATGTTTTAGGTCATTATAGTACAAGTCATCCTTTTCATTGTGAATTTCAATTTCAAGTAGATGATCCTTCAAAGTGACCAGCAAGTGCATATTCTTTTGAATTCATGAGTTTAGAAATAATTGCAACTTGCACAACATGTTTCTCATTATCTTTTAGGTAAATTTCATGACAAAATATTTTCTTGGTCATTATATTACAAGCCGAGGTTCTCAATGTGAATTTCAATTTCTCGTACAGGGTCATTCAAAGTGACCAGCAAGTGCGTATTTTTCTGAGTGCATGTGTTTACGAATAATTGCAACTTGCACAACATGTTTCCCGTTATCATTTAAGTGAATTTCATGACATTATATGTTTTAGGTCATTATAGTACAAGTCATGCTTTTTAATGAGAATTTCAATTTCAAGTAGATGATCCTTCAAGGTGACCACCAAGTGCATATTCTTTTGAATTCATGAATTTAGGCATAATTGCAACTTGCACAACATGTTTCCCGTTATCTTTTAAGTGAATTTCATGACATTATATGTTTTAGGTCATTATAGTACAAGTCATACTTTTCATTGTGAATTTCAATTTCAAGTAGATGATCCTTCAAAGTGACCACCAAGTGCATATTCTTTTGAATTCATGAGTTTAGGCATAATTGCAACTTGTACAACATGTTTCCCATTATCTTTTAAGTGAATTTCATGACATTATATGTTTTAGGTCATTATAGTACAAGTCAAGCTTTTTAATGAGAATTTCAATTTCAAGTAGATGATCCTTCAAAGTGACCACCAAGTGCATATTCTTTTGAATTCATGAGTTTAGAAATAATTGCAACTTGTACAACATGATTCTCATTATCTTTTGAGTAAATTTCATGACAAAATATTCTCTTGGTCATTATAGTGCAAGCCGAGGTTCTCAATGTGAACTTCAAATTCTCGTACAGGGTCCTTCCTAGTGACCACCAAGTGCATATTCTTTTGAATTCATGAGTTTAGAAATAATTGCAACTCGCACAACATGTTTCCCGTTATCTTTTAAGTGAATTTCATGACATTATATGTTTTAGGTCATTACAGTACAAGTCATGCTTTTCATTGTGAATTTCAATTTCAAGTAGATGATCCTTCAAAGTGACCACCAAGTGCATATTCTTTTGAATTCATGAGTTTAGAAATAATTGCAACTTGCACAACATGTTTCCCATTATCTTTTAAGTGAATTTCATGACATTATATGTTTTAGGTCATTATAGTACAAGTCAAGCTTTTTAATGAGAATTTCAATTTCAAGTAGATGATCCTTCAAGGTGACCACCAAGTGCATATTCTTTTGAATTCATGAGTTTAGAAATAATTGCAACTTGCACAACATGTTTCCCGTTATCTTTTAAGTGAATTTCATGACATTATACGTTTTAGGTCATTATAGTACAAGTCATGCTTTTCATTGTGAATTTCAATTTCAAGTAGATGATCCTTCAAGGTTACCACCAAGTGCATATTCTTTTGAATTCATGAGTTTAGGCATAATTGCAACTTGCACAACATGTTTCCCATTATCTTTTAAGTGAATTTCATGACATTATATGTTTTAGGTCATTATAGTACAAGTCATCCTTTTTATTGTGAATTTCAATTTCAAGTAGATGATCCTTCAAAGAGACCACCAAGTGCATATTCTTTTGAATTCATGAGTTTAGAAATAATTGCAACTTGCACAACATGTTTCCCATTATCTTTTAAGTGAATTTCATGACATTATATGTTTTAGGTCATTATAGTGCAAGTCATCCTTTTTATTGTGAATTTCAATTTCAAGTAGATGATCCTTCAAAGTGACCAGCAAGTGCATATTCTTTTGAATTCATGAGTTTAGAAATAATTGCAACTTGCACAACATGTTTCTCATTATCTTTTAGGTAAATTTCATGACAAAATATTTTCTTGGTCATTATATTACAAGCCGAGGTTCTCAATGTGAATTTCAATTTCTCGTACAGGGTCATTCAAAGTGACCAGCAAGTGCGTATTTTTCTGAGTGCATGTGTTTACGAATAATTGCAACTTGCACAACATGTTTCCCGTTATCATTTAAGTGAATTTCATGACATTATATGTTTTAGGTCATTATAGTACAAGTCATGCTTTTCATTGTGAATTTGAATTTCAAGTAGATGATCCTTCAAGGTGACCACCAAGTGCATATTCTTTTGAATTCATGAATTTAGGCATAATTGCAACTTGCACAACATGTTTCCCGTTATCTTTTAAGTGAATTTCATGACATTATATGTTTTAGGTCATTATAGTACAAGTCATGCTTTTCATTGTGAATTTCAATTTCAAGTAGATGATCCTTCAAAGTGACCACCAAGTGCATATTCTTTTGAATTCATGAGTTTAGGCATAATTGCAACTTGTACAACATGTTTCCCATTACCTTTTAAGTGAATTTCATGACATTATATGTTTTAGGTCATTATAGTACAAGTCAAGCTTTTTAATGAGAATTTCAATTTCAAGTAGATGATCCTTCAAGGTGACCACCAAGTGCATATTCTTTTGAATTCATGAATTTAGGCATAATTGCAACTTGCACAACATGTTTCCCGTTATCTTTTAAGTGAATTTCATGACATTATATGTTTTAGGTCATTATAGTACAAGTCATACTTTTCATTGTGAATTTCAATTTCAAGTAGATGATCCTTCAAAGTGACCACCAAGTGCATATTCTTTTGAATTCATGAGTTTAGGCATAATTGCAACTTGTACAACATGTTTCCCATTATCTTTTAAGTGAATTTCATGACATTATATGTTTTAGGTCATTATAGTACAAGTCAAGCTTTTTAATGAGAATTTCAATTTCAAGTAGATGATCCTTCAAAGTGACCACCAAGTGCATATTCTTTTGAATTCATGAGTTTAGAAATAATTGCAACTTGTACAACATGATTCTCATTATCTTTTGAGTAAATTTCATGACAAAATATTCTCTTGGTCATTATAGTGCAAGCCGAGGTTCTCAATGTGAACTTCAATTTCTCGTACAGGGTCCTTCCTAGTGACCACCAAGTGCATATTCTTTTGAATTCATGAGTTTAGAAATAATTGCAACTCGCAGAACATGTTTCCCGTTATCTTTTAAGTGAATTTCATGACATTATATGTTTTAGGTCATTACAGTACAAGTCATGCTTTTCATTGTGAATTTCCATTTCAAGTAGATGATCCTTCAAAGTGACCACCAAGTGCATATTCTTTTGAATTCATGAGTTTAGAAATAATTGCAACTTGCACAACATGTTTCTCATTATCTTTTAGGTAAATTTCATGACAAAATATTTTCTTGGTCATTATATTACAAGCCGAGGTTCTCAATGTGAATTTCAATTTCTCGTACAGGGTCATTCAAAGTGACCAGCAAGTGCGTATTTTTCTGAGTGCATGTGTTTACGAATAATTGCAACTTGCACAACATGTTTCCCGTTATCATTTAAGTGAATTTCATGACATTATATGTTTTAGGTCATTATAGTACAAGTCATGCTTTTCATTGTGAATTTCAATTTCAAGTAGATGATCCTTCAAGGTGACCACCAAGTGCATATTCTTTTGAATTCATGAATTTAGGCATAATTGCAACTTGCACAACATGTTTCCCGTTATCTTTTAAGTGAATTTCATGACATTATATGTTTTAGGTCATTATAGTACAAGTCATGCTTTTCATTGTGAATTTCAATTTCAAGTAGATGATCCTTCAAAGAGACCACCAAGTGCATATTCTTTTGAATTCATGAGTTTAGAAATAATTGCAACTTGCACAACATGTTTCCCATTATCTTTTAAGTGAATTTCATGACATTATATGTTTTAGGTCATTATAGTACAAGTCATCCTTTTTATTGTGAATTTCAATTTCAAGTAGATGATCCTTCAAAGAGACCACCAAGTGCATATTCTTTTGAATTCATGAGTTTAGAAATAATTGCAACTTGCACAACATGTTTCCCATTATCTTTTAAGTGAATTTCATGACATTATATGTTTTAGGTCATTATAGTACAAGTCATCCTTTTTATTGTGAATTTCAATTTCAAGTAGATGATCCTTCAAAGAGACCACCAAGTGCATATTCTTTTGAATTCATGAGTTTAGAAATAATTGCAACTTGCACAACATGTTTCCCATTATCTTTTAAGTGAATTTCATGACATTATATGTTTTAGGTCATTATAGTACAAGTCATCCTTTTTATTGTGAATTTCAATTTCAAGTAGATGATCCTTCAAAGAGACCACCAAGTGCATATTCTTTTGAATTCATGAGTTTAGAAATAATTGCAACTTGCACAACATGTTTCCCATTATCTTTTAAGTGAATTTCATGACATTATATGTTTTAGGTCATTATAGTACAAGTCAAGCTTTTTAATGAGAATTTCAATTTCAAGTAGATGATCCTTCAAGGTGACCACCAAGTGCATATTCTTTTGAATTCATGAGTTTAGAAATAATTGCAACTTGCACAACATGTTTCCCGTTATCTTTTAAGTGAATTTCATGACATTATATGTTTTAGGTCATTATAGTACAAGTCATGCTTTTCATTGTGAATTTGAATTTCAAGTAGATGATCCTTCAAGGTTACCACCAAGTGCATATTCTTTTGAATTCATGAGTTTAGGCATAATTGCAACTTGCACAACATGTTTCCCGTTATCTTTTAAGTGAATTTCATGACATTATATGTTTTAGGTCATTATAGTACAAGTCATCCTTTTTATTGTGAATTTCAATTTCAAGTAGATGATCCTTCAAAGTGACCAGCAAGTGCATATTCTTTTGAATTCATGAGTTTAGAAATAATTGCAACTTGCACAACATGTTTCTCATTATCTTTTAGGTAAATTTCATGACAAAATATTTTCTTGGTCATTATATTACAAGCCGAGGTTCTCAATGTGAATTTCAATTTCTCGTACAGGGTCATTCAAAGTGACCAGCAAGTGCGTATTTTTCTGAGTGCATGTGTTTACGAATAATTGCAACTTGCACAACATGTTTCCCGTTATCATTTAAGTGAATTTCATGACATTATATGTTTTAGGTCATTATAGTACAAGTCATGCTTTTCATTGTGAATTTCAATTTCAAGTAGATGATCCTTCAAGGTGACCACCAAGTGCATATTCTTTTGAATTCATGAATTTAGGCATAATTGCAACTTGCACAACATGTTTCCCGTTATCTTTTAAGTGAATTTCATGACATTATATGTTTTAGGTCATTATAGTACAAGTCATGCTTTTCATTGTGAATTTCAATTTCAAGTAGATGATCCTTCAAGGTGACCACCAAGTGCATATTCTTTTGAATTCATGAATTTAGGCATAATTGCAACTTGCACAACATGTTTCCCGTTATCTTTTAAGTGAATTTCATGACATTATATGTTTTAGGTCATTATAGTACAAGTCATGCTTTTCATTGTGAATTTCAATTTCAAGTAGATGATCCTTCAAAGTGACCACCAAGTGCATATTCTTTTGAATTCATGAGTTTAGGCATAATTGCAACTTGTACAACATGTTTCCCATTATCTTTTAAGTGAATTTCATGACATTATATGTTTTAGGTCATTATAGTAGAAGTCAAGCTTTTTAATGAGAATTTCAATTTCAAGTAGATGATCCTTCAAAGTGACCACCAAGTGCATATTCTTTTGAATTCATGAGTTTAGAAATAATTGCAACTTGTACAACATAATTCTCATTATCTTTTGAGTAAATTTCATGACAAAATATTCTCTTGGTCATTATAGTGCAAGCCGAGGTTCTCAATGTGAACTTCAATTTCTCGTACACGGTCCTTCCTAGTGACCACCAAGTGCATATTCTTTTGAATTCATGAGTTTAGAAATAATTGCAACTCGCACAACATGTTTCCCGTTATCTTTTAAGTGAATTTCATGACATTATATGTTTTAGGTCATTACAGTACAAGTCATGCTTTTCATTGTGAATTTCAATTTCAAGTAGATGATCCTTCAAAGTGACCACCAAGTGCATATTCTTTTGAATTCATGAGTTTAGAAATAATTCCAACTTGCACAACATGTTTCCCATTATCTTTTAAGTGAATTTCATGACATTATATGTTTTAGGTCATTATAGTACAAGTCAAGCTTTTTAATGAGAATTTCAATTTCAAGTAGATGATCCTTCAAGGTGACCACCAAGTGCATATTCTTTTGAATTCATGAGTTTAGAAATAATTGCAACTTGCACAACATGTTTCCCGTTATCTTTTAAGTGAATTTCATGACATTATATGTTTTAGGTCATTATAGTACAAGTCATGCTTTTCATTGTGAATTTGAATTTCAAGTAGATGATCCTTCAAGGTTACCACCAAGTGCATATTCTTTTGAATTCATGAGTTTAGGCATAATTGCAACTTGCACAACATGTTTCCCGTTATCTTTTAAGTGAATTTCATGACATTATATGTTTTAGGTCATTATAGTACAAGTCATCCTTTTTATTGTGAATTTCAATTTCAAGTAGATGATCCTTCAAAGTGACAAGCAAGTGCATATTCTTTTGAATTCATGAGTTTAGAAATAATTGCAACTTGCACAACATGTTTCTCATTATCTTTTAGGTAAATTTCATGACAAAATATTTTCTTGGTCATTATATTACAAGCCGAGGTTCTCAATGTGAATTTCAATTTCTCGTACAGGGTCATTCAAAGTGACCAGCAAGTGCGTATTTTTCTGAGTGCATGTGTTTACGAATAATTGCAACTTGCACAACATGTTTCCCGTTATCATTTAAGTGAATTTCATGACATTATATGTTTTAGGTCATTATAGTACAAGTCATGCTTTTCATTGTGAATTTCAATTTCAAGTAGATGATCCTTCAAGGTGACCACCAAGTGCATATTCTTTTGAATTCATGAATTTAGGCATAATTGCAACTTGCACAACATGTTTCCCGTTATCTTTAAAGTGAATTTCATGACATTATATGTTTTAGGTCATTATAGTACAAGTCATGCTTTTCATTGTGAATTTCAATTTCAAGTAGATGATCCTTCAAGGTGACCACCAAGTGCATATTCTTTTGAATTCATGAATTTAGGCATAATTGCAACTTGCACAACATGTTTCCCGTTATCTTTTAAGTGAATTTCATGACATTATATGTTTTAGGTCATTATAGTACAAGTCATGCTTTTCATTGTGAATTTCAATTTCAAGTAGATGATCCTTCAAAGTGACCACCAAGTGCATATTCTTTTGAATTCATGAGTTTAGGCATAATTGCAACTTGTACAACATGTTTCCCATTATCTTTTAAGTGAATTTCATGACATTATATGTTTTAGGTCATTATAGTACAAGTCATGCTTTTCATTGTGAATTTGAATTTCAAGTAGATGATCCTTCAAAGTGACCACCAAGTGCATATTCTTTTGAATTCATGAGTTTAGAAATAATTGCAACTTGTACAACATGATTCTCATTATCTTTTGAGTAAATTTCATGACAAAATATTCTCTTGGTCATTATAGTGCAAGCCGAGGTTCTCAATGTGAATTTCAATTTCTCGTACAGTGTCATTCAAAGTGACCAGCAAGTGCGTATTTTTCTGAGTGCATGAGTTTACGAATAATTGCAACTTGCACAACATGTTTCCCGTTATCATTTAAGTGAATTTCATGACATTATATGTTTTAGGTCATTATAGTACAAGTCATGCTTTTCATTGTGAATTTCAATTTCAAGTAGATGATCCATCAAAGTGACCACCAAGTGCATATTCTTTTGAATCCATGAGTTTAGAAATAATTGCAACTTGCACAACATGTTTCCCATTATCTTTTAAGTGAATTTCATGACATTATATGTTTTAGGTCATTATAGTACAAGTCATCCTTTTTATTGTGAATTTCAATTTCAAGTAGATGATCCTTCAAAGTGACCAGCAAGTGCATATTCTTTTGAATTCATGAGTTTAGAAATAATTGCAACTTGCACAACATGTTTCTCATTATCTTTTAGGTAAATTTCATGACAAAATATTTTCTTGGTCATTATATTACAAGCCGAGGTTCTCAATGTGAATTTCAATTTCTCGTACAGGGTCATTCAAAGTGACCAGCAAGTGCGTATTTTTCTGAGTGCATGTGTTTACGAATAATTGCAACTTGCACAACATGTTTCCCGTTATCATTTAAGTGAATTTCATGACATTATATGTTTTAGGTCATTATAGTACAAGTCATGCTTTTCATTGTGAATTTCAATTTCAAGTAGATGATCCTTCAAGGTGACCACCAAGTGCATATTCTTTTGAATTCATGAATTTAGGCATAATTGCAACTTGCACAACATGTTTCCCGTTATCTTTTAAGTGAATTTCATGACATTATATGTTTTAGGTCATTATAGTACAAGTCATGCTTTTCATTGTGAATTTCAATTTCAAGTAGATGATCCTTCAAAGTGACCACCAAGTGCATATTCTTTTGAATTCATGAGTTTAGGCATAATTGCAACTTGTACAACATGTTTCCCATTATCTTTTAAGTGAATTTCATGACATTATATGTTTTAGGTCATTATAGTACAAGTCAAGCTTTTTAATGAGAATTTCAATTTCAAGTAGATGATCCTTCAAAGTGACCACCAAGTGCATATTCTTTTGAATTCATGAGTTTAGAAATAATTGCAACTTGTACAACATGATTCTCATTATCTTTTGAGTAAATTTCATGACAAAATATTCTCTTGGTCATTATAGTGCAAGCCGAGGTTCTCAATGTGAACTTCAATTTCTCGTACAGGGTCCTTCCTAGTGACCACCAAGTGCATATTCTTTTGAATTCATGAGTTTAGGCATAATTGCAACTCGCACAACATGTTTCCCGTTATCTTTTAAGTGAATTTCATGACATTATATGTTTGAGGTCATTATAGTACAAGTCATGCTTTTCATTGTGAATTTCAATTTCAAGTAGATGATCCATCAAAGTGACCACCAAGTGCATATTCTTTTGAATCCATGAGTTTAGAAATAATTGCAACTTGCACAACATGTTTCCCATTATCTTTTAAGTGAATTTCATGACATTATATGTTTTAGGTCATTATAGTACAAGTCAAGCTTTTTAATGAGAATTTCAATTTCAAGTAGATGATCCTTCAAAGTGACCACCAAGTGCATATTCTTTTGAATTCATGAGTTTAGAAATAATTGCAACTTGTACAACATGATTCTCATTATCTTTTGAGTAAATTTCATGACAAAATATTCTCTTGGTCATTATAGTGCAAGCCGAGGTTCTCAATGTGAACTTCAATTTCTCGTACAGGGTCCTTCCTAGTGACCACCAAGTGCATATTCTTTTGAATTCATGAGTTTAGAAATAATTGCAACTCGCACAACATGTTTCCCGTTATCTTTTAAGTGAATTTCATGACATTATATGTTTTAGGTCATTACAGTACAAGTCATGCTTTTCATTGTGAATTTCCATTTCAAGTAGATGATCCTTCAAAGTGACCACCAAGTGCATATTCTTTTGAATTCATGAGTTTAGAAATAATTGCAACTTGCACAACATGTTTCCCATTATCTTTTAAGTGAATTTCATGACATTATATGTTTTAGGTCATTATAGTACAAGTCAAGCTTTTTAATGAGAATTTCAATTTCAAGTAGATGATCCTTCAAAGTGACCACCAAGTGCATATTCTTTTGAATTCATGAGTTTAGAAATAATTGCAACTTGTACAACATGATTCTCATTATCTTTTGAGTAAATTTCATGACAAAATATTCTCTTGGTCATTATAGTGCAAGCCGAGGTTCTCAATGTGAACTTCAATTTCTCGTACAGGGTCCTTCCTAGTGACCACCAAGTGCATATTCTTTTGAATTCATGAGTTTAGAAATAATTGCAACTCGCACAACATGTTTCCCGTTATCTTTTAAGTGAATTTCATGACATTATATGTTTTAGGTCATTATAGTACAAGTCATCCTTTTTATTGTGAATTTCAATTTCAAGTAGATGATCCTTCAAAGAGACCACCAAGTGCATATTCTTTTGAATTCATGAGTTTAGAAATAATTGCAACTTGCACAACATGTTTCCCATTATCTTTTAAGTGAATTTCATGACATTATATGTTTTAGGTCATTATAGTACAAGTCATCCTTTTCATTGTGAATTTCAATTTCAAGTAGATGATCCTTCAAGGTGACCACCAAGTGCATATTCTTTTGAATTCATGAATTTAGGCATAATTGCAACTTGCACAACATGTTTCCCGTTATCTTTTAAGTGAATTTCATGACATTATATGTTTTAGGTCATTATAGTACAAGTCATGCTTTTCATTGTGAATTTCAATTTCAAGTAGATGATCCTTCAAAGTGACCACCAAGTGCATATTCTTTTGAATTCATGAGTTTAGGCATAATTGCAACTTGTACAACATGTTTCCCATTATCTTTTAAGTGAATTTCATGACATTATATGTTTTAGGTCATTATAGTACAAGTCATGCTTTTCATTGTGAATTTGAATTTCAAGTAGATGATCCTTCAAAGTGACCACCAAGTGCATATTCTTTTGAATTCATGAGTTTAGAAATAATTGCAACTTGTACAACATGATTCTCATTATCTTTTGAGTAAATTTCATGACAAAATATTCTCTTGGTCATTATAGTGCAAGCCGAGGTTCTCAATGTGAATTTCAATTTCTCGTACAGTGTCATTCAAAGTGACCAGCAAGTGCGTATTTTTCTGAGTGCATGAGTTTACGAATAATTGCAACTTGCACAACATGTTTCCCGTTATCATTTAAGTGAATTTCATGACATTATATGTTTTAGGTCATTATAGTACAAGTCATGCTTTTCATTGTGAATTTCAATTTCAAGTAGATGATCCATCAAAGTGACCACCAAGTGCATATTCTTTTGAATCCATGAGTTTAGAAATAATTGCAACTTGCACAACATGTTTCCCATTATCTTTTAAGTGAATTTCATGACATTATATGTTTTAGGTCATTATAGTACAAGTCATCCTTTTTATTGTGAATTTCAATTTCAAGTAGATGATCCTTCAAAGTGACCAGCAAGTGCATATTCTTTTGAATTCATGAGTTTAGAAATAATTGCAACTTGCACAACATGTTTCTCATTATCTTTTAGGTAAATTTCATGACAAAATATTTTCTTGGTCATTATATTACAAGCCGAGGTTCTCAATGTGAATTTCAATTTCTCGTACAGGGTCATTCAAAGTGACCAGCAAGTGCGTATTTTTCTGAGTGCATGTGTTTACGAATAATTGCAACTTGCACAACATGTTTCCCGTTATCATTTAAGTGAATTTCATGACATTATATGTTTTAGGTCATTATACTACAAGTCATGCTTTTCATTGTGAATTTCAATTTCAAGTAGATGATCCTTCAAGGTGACCACCAAGTGCATATTCTTTTGAATTCATGAATTTAGGCATAATTGCAACTTGCACAACATGTTTCCCGTTATCTTTTAAGTGAATTTCATGACATTATATGTTTTAGGTCATTATAGTACAAGTCATGCTTTTCATTGTGAATTTCAATTTCAAGTAGATGATCCTTCAAAGTGACCACCAAGTGCATATTCTTTTGAATTCATGAGTTTAGGCATAATTGCAACTTGTACAACATGTTTCCCATTATCTTTTAAGTGAATTTCATGACATTATATGTTTTAGGTCATTATAGTACAAGTCAAGCTTTTTAATGAGAATTTCAATTTCAAGTAGATGATCCTTCAAAGTGACCACCAAGTGCATATTCTTTTGAATTCATGAGTTTAGAAATAATTGCAACTTGTACAACATGATTCTCATTATCTTTTGAGTAAATTTCATGACAAAATATTCTCTTGGTCATTATAGTGCAAGCCGAGGTTCTCAATGTGAACTTCAATTTCTCGTACAGGGTCCTTCCTAGTGACCACCAAGTGCATATTCTTTTGAATTCATGAGTTTAGGCATAATTGCAACTCGCACAACATGTTTCCCGTTATCTTTTAAGTGAATTTCATGACATTATATGTTTGAGGTCATTATAGTACAAGTCATGCTTTTCATTGTGAATTTCAATTTCAAGTAGATGATCCATCAAAGTGACCACCAAGTGCATATTCTTTTGAATCCATGAGTTTAGAAATAATTGCAACTTGCACAACATGTTTCCCATTATCTTTTAAGTGAATTTCATGACATTATATATTTTAGGTCATTATAGTACAAGTCAAGCTTTTTAATGAGAATTTCAATTTCAAGTAGATGATCCTTCAAAGTGACCACCAAGTGCATATTCTTTTGAATTCATGAGTTTAGAAATAATTGCAACTTGTACAACATGATTCTCATTATCTTTTGAGTAAATTTCATGACAAAATATTCTCTTGGTCATTATAGTGCAAGCCGAGGTTCTCAATGTGAACTTCAATTTCTCGTACAGGGTCCTTCCTAGTGACCACCAAGTGCATATTCTTTTGAATTCATGAGTTTAGAAATAATTGCAACTCGCAGAACATGTTTCCCGTTATCTTTTAAGTGAATTTCATGACATTATATGTTTTAGGTCATTACAGTACAAGTCATGCTTTTCATTGTGAATTTCCATTTCAAGTAGATGATCCTTCAAAGTGACCACCAAGTGCATATTCTTTTGAATTCATGAGTTTAGAAATAATTGCAACTTGCACAACATGTTTCCCATTATCTTTTAAGTGAATTTCATGACATTATATGTTTTAGGTCATTATAGTACAAGTCAAGCTTTTTAATGAGAATTTCAATTTCAAGTAGATGATCCTTCAAAGTGACCACCAAGTGCATATTCTTTTGAATTCATGAGTTTAGAAATAATTGCAACTTGTACAACATGATTCTCATTATCTTTTGAGTAAATTTCATGACAAAATATTCTCTTGGTCATTATAGTGCAAGCCGAGGTTCTCAATGTGAACTTCAATTTCTCGTACAGGGTCCTTCCTAGTGACCACCAAGTGCATATTCTTTTGAATTCATGAGTTTAGAAATAATTGCAACTCGCACAACATGTTTCCCGTTATCTTTTAAGTGAATTTCATGACATTATATGTTTTAGGTCATTATAGTACAAGTCATCCTTTTTATTGTGAATTTCAATTTCAAGTAGATGATCCTTCAAAGAGACCACCAAGTGCATATTCTTTTGAATTCATGAGTTTAGAAATAATTGCAACTTGCACAACATGTTTCCCATTATCTTTTAAGTGAATTTCATGACATTATATGTTTTAGGTCATTATAGTACAAGTCATCCTTTTTATTGTGAATTTCAATTTCAAGTAGATGATCCTTCAAAGAGACCACCAAGTGCATATTCTTTTGAATTCATGAGTTTAGAAATAATTGCAACTTGCACAACATGTTTCCCATTATCTTTTAAGTGAATTTCATGACATTATATGTTTTAGGTCATTATAGTACAAGTCATCCTTTTTATTGTGAATTTCAATTTCAAGTAGATGATCCTTCAAAGTGACCAGCAAGTGCATATTCTTTTGAATTCATGAGTTTAGGCATAATTGCAACTTGTACAACATGTTTCCCATTATCTTTTAAGTGAATTTCATGACATTATATGTTTTAGGTCATTATAGTACAAGTCATCCTTTTTATTGTGAATTTCAATTTCAAGTAGATGATCCTTCAAAGTGACCAGCAAGTGCATATTCTTTTGAATTCATGAGTTTAGAAATAATTGCAACTTGCACAACATGTTTCCCATTATCTTTTAAGTGAATTTCATGACATTATATGTTTTAGGTCATTATAGTACAAGTCATCCTTTTTATTGTGAATTTCAATTTCAAGTAGATGATCCTTCAAAGAGACCACCAAGTGCATATTCTTTTGAATTCATGAGTTTAGAAATAATTGCAACTTGCACAACATGTTTCCCATTATCTTTTAAGTGAATTTCATGACATTATATGTTTTAGGTCATTATAGTACAAGTCATCCTTTTTATTGTGAATTTCAATTTCAAGTAGATGATCCTTCAAAGTGACCAGCAAGTGCATATTCTTTTGAATTCATGAGTTTAGAAATAATTGCAACTTGCACAACATGTTTCTCATTATCTTTTAGGTAAATTTCATGACAAAATATTTTCTTGGTCATTATATTACAAGCCGAGGTTCTCAATGTGAATTTCAATTTCTCGTACAGGGTCATTCAAAGTGACCAGTAAGTGCGTATTTTTCTGAGTGCATGTGTTTACGAATAATTGCAACTTGCACAACATGTTTCCCGTTATCATTTAAGTGAATTTCATGACATTATATGTTTTAGGTCATTATAGTACAAGTCATGCTTTTCATTGTGAATTTCAATTTCAAGTAGATGATCCTTCAAGGTGACCACCAAGTGCATATTCTTTTGAATTCATGAATTTAGGCATAATTGCAACTTGCACAACATGTTTCCCGTTATCTTTTAAGTGAATTTCATGACATTATATGTTTTAGGTCATTATAGTACAAGTCATGCTTTTCATTGTGAATTTCAATTTCAAGTAGATGATCCTTCAAGGTGACCACCAAGTGCATATTCTTTTGAATTCATGAATTTAGGCATAATTGCAACTTGCACAACATGTTTCCCGTTATCTTTTAAGTGAATTTCATGACATTATATGTTTTAGGTCATTATAGTACAAGTCATGCTTTTCATTGTGAATTTCAATTTCAAGTAGATGATCCTTCAAAGTGACCACCAAGTGCATATTCTTTTGAATTCATGAGTTTAGGCATAATTGCAACTTGTACAACATGTTTCCCATTATCTTTTAAGTGAATTTCATGACATTATATGTTTTAGGTCATTATAGTAGAAGTCAAGCTTTTTAATGAGAATTTCAATTTCAAGTAGATGATCCTTCAAAGTGACCACCAAGTGCATATTCTTTTGAATTCATGAGTTTAGAAATAATTGCAACTTGTACAACATAATTCTCATTATCTTTTGAGTAAATTTCATGACAAAATATTCTCTTGGTCATTATAGTGCAAGCCGAGGTTCTCAATGTGAACTTCAATTTCTCGTACACGGTCCTTCCTAGTGACCACCAAGTGCATATTCTTTTGAATTCATGAGTTTAGAAATAATTGCAACTCGCACAACATGTTTCCCGTTATCTTTTAAGTGAATTTCATGACATTATATGTTTTAGGTCATTACAGTACAAGTCATGCTTTTCATTGTGAATTTCAATTTCAAGTAGATGATCCTTCAAAGTGACCACCAAGTGCATATTCTTTTGAATTCATGAGTTTAGAAATAATTGCAACTTGCACAACATGTTTCCCATTATCTTTTAAGTGAATTTCATGACATTATATGTTTTAGGTCATTATAGTACAAGTCAAGCTTTTTAATGAGAATTTCAATTTCAAGTAGATGATCCTTCAAGGTGACCACCAAGTGCATATTCTTTTGAATTCATGAGTTTAGAAATAATTGCAACTTGCACAACATGTTTCCCGTTATCTTTTAAGTGAATTTCATGACATTATATGTTTTAGGTCATTATAGTACAAGTCATGCTTTTCATTGTGAATTTCAATTTCAAGTAGATGATCCTTCAAGGTTACCACCAAGTGCATATTCTTTTGAATTCATGAGTTTAGGCATAATTGCAACTTGCACAACATGTTTCCCGTTATCTTTTAAGTGAATTTCATGACATTATATGTTTTAGGTCATTATAGTACAAGTCATCCTTTTTATTGTGAATTTCAATTTCAAGTAGATGATCCTTCAAAGTGACCAGCAAGTGCATATTCTTTTGAATTCATGAGTTTAGAAATAATTGCAACTTGCACAACATGTTTCTCATTATCTTTTAGGTAAATTTCATGACAAAATATTTTCTTGGTCATTATATTACAAGCCGAGGTTCTCAATGTGAATTTCAATTTCTCGTACAGGGTCATTCAAAGTGACCAGCAAGTGCGTATTTTTCTGAGTGCATGTGTTTACGAATAATTGCAACTTGCACAACATGTTTCCCGTTATCATTTAAGTGAATTTCATCACATTATATGTTTTAGGTCATTATAGTACAAGTCATGCTTTTCATTGTGAATTTCAATTTCAAGTAGATGATCCTTCAAGGTGACCACCAAGTGCATATTCTTTTGAATTCATGAATTTAGGCATAATTGCAACTTGCACAACATGTGTCCCGTTATCTTTTAAGTGAATTTCATGACATTATATGTTTTAGGTCATTATAGTACAAGTCATGCTTTTCATTGTGAATTTCAATTTCAAGTAGATGATCCTTCAAGGTGACCACCAAGTGCATATTCTTTTGAATTCATGAATTTAGGCATAATTGCAACTTGCACAACATGTTTCCCGTTATCTTTTAAGTGAATTTCATGACATTATATGTTTTAGGTCATTATAGTACAAGTCATGCTTTTCATTGTGAATTTGAATTTCAAGTAGATGATCCTTCAAAGTGACCACCAAGTGCATATTCTTTTGAATTCATGAGTTTAGGCATAATTGCAACTTGTACAACATGTTTCCCATTATCTTTTAAGTGAATTTCATGACATTATATGTTTTAGGTCATTATAGTAGAAGTCAAGCTTTTTAATGAGAATTTCAATTTCAAGTAGATGATCCTTCAAAGTGACCACCAAGTGCATATTCTTTTGAATTCATGAGTTTAGAAATAATTGCAACTTGTACAACATAATTCTCATTATCTTTTGAGTAAATTTCATGACAAAATATTCTCTTGGTCATTATAGTGCAAGCCGAGGTTCTCAATGTGAACTTCAATTTCTCGTACACGGTCCTTCCTAGTGACCACCAAGTGCATATTCTTTTGAATTCATGAGTTTAGAAATAATTGCAACTCGCACAACATGTTTCCCGTTATCTTTTAAGTGAATTTCATGACATTATATGTTTTAGGTCATTACAGTACAAGTCAT
This sequence comes from Rhytidiadelphus loreus, assembly GCA_947034895.1. Lineage (NCBI taxonomy): Eukaryota > Viridiplantae > Streptophyta > Bryopsida > Hypnales > Hylocomiaceae > Rhytidiadelphus > Rhytidiadelphus loreus. The sequence continues at coordinate 65,164,746 of OX344763.1, read as the reverse complement.
GCTTTTCATTGTGAATTTCAATTTCAAGTAGATGATCCTTCAAAGTGACCACCAAGTGCATATTCTTTTGAATTCATGAGTTTAGAAATAATTGCAACTTGCACAACATGTTTCCCATTATCTTTTAAGTGAATTTCATGACATTATATGTTTTAGGTCATTATAGTACAAGTCAAGCTTTTTAATGAGAATTTCAATTTCAAGTAGATGATCCTTCAAGGTGACCACCAAGTGCATATTCTTTTGAATTCATGAGTTTAGAAATAATTGCAACTTGCACAACATGTTTCCCGTTATCTTTTAAGTGAATTTCATGACATTATATGTTTTAGGTCATTATAGTACAAGTCATGCTTTTCATTGTGAATTTGAATTTCAAGTAGATGATCCTTCCTAGTGACCACCAAGTGCATATTCTTTTGAATTCATGAGTTTAGGCAAAATTGCAACTTGCACAACATGTTTCCCGTTATCTTTTAAGTGAATTTCATGACATTATATGTTTTAGGTCATTATAGTACAAGTCATCCTTTTTATTGTGAATTTCAATTTCAAGTAGATGATCCTTCAAAGTGACCAGCAAGTGCATATTCTTTTGAATTCATGAGTTTAGAAATAATTGCAACTTGCACAACATGTTTCTCATTATCTTTTAGGTAAATTTCATGACAAAATATTTTCTTGGTCATTATATTACAAGCCGAGGTTCTCAATGTGAATTTCAATTTCTCGTACAGGGTCATTCAAAGTGACCAGCAAGTGCGTATTTTTCTGAGTGCATGTGTTTACGAATAATTGCAACTTGCACAACATGTTTCCCGTTATCATTTAAGTGAATTTCATGACATTATATGTTTTAGGTCATTATAGTACAAGTCATGCTTTTCATTGTGAATTTCAATTTCAAGTAGATGATCCTTCAAGGTGACCACCAAGTGCATATTCTTTTGAATTCATGAATTTAGGCATAATTGCAACTTGCACAACATGTTTCCCGTTATCTTTTAAGTGAATTTCATGACATTATATGTTTTAGGTCATTATAGTACAAGTCATGCTTTTCATTGTGAATTTCAATTTCAAGTAGATGATCCTTCAAAGTGACCACCAAGTGCATATTCTTTTGAATTCATGAGTTTAGGCATAATTGCAACTTGTACAACATGTTTCCCATTATCTTTTAAGTGAATTTCATGACATTATATGTTTTAGGTCATTATAGTACAAGTCATGCTTTTCATTGTGAATTTGAATTTCAAGTAGATGATCCTTCAAAGTGACCACCAAGTGCATATTCTTTTGAATTCATGAGTTTAGAAATAATTGCAACTTGTACAACATGATTCTCATTATCTTTTGAGTAAATTTCATGACAAAATATTCTCTTGGTCATTATAGTGCAAGCCGAGGTTCTCAATGTGAATTTCAATTTCTCGTACAGTGTCATTCAAAGTGACCAGCAAGTGCGTATTTTTCTGAGTGCATGAGTTTACGAATAATTGCAACTTGCACAACATGTTTCCCGTTATCATTTAAGTGAATTTCATGACATTATATGTTTTAGGTCATTATAGTACAAGTCATGCTTTTCATTGTGAATTTCAATTTCAAGTAGATGATCCATCAAAGTGACCACCAAGTGCATATTCTTTTGAATCCATGAGTTTAGAAATAATTGCAACTTGCACAACATGTTTCCCATTATCTTTTAAGTGAATTTCATGACATTATATGTTTTAGGTCATTATAGTACAAGTCATCCTTTTTATTGTGAATTTCAATTTCAAGTAGATGATCCTTCAAAGTGACCAGCAAGTGCATATTCTTTTGAATTCATGAGTTTAGAAATAATTGCAACTTGCACAACATGTTTCTCATTATCTTTTAGGTAAATTTCATGACAAAATATTTTCTTGGTCATTATATTACAAGCCGAGGTTCTCAATGTGAATTTCAATTCCTCGTACAGGGTCATTCAAAGTGACCAGCAAGTGCGTATTTTTCTGAGTGCATGTGTTTACGAATAATTGCAACTTGCACAACATGTTTCCCGTTATCATTTAAGTGAATTTCATGACATTATATGTTTTAGGTCATTATACTACAAGTCATGCTTTTCATTGTGAATTTCAATTTCAAGTAGATGATCCTTCAAGGTGACCACCAAGTGCATATTCTTTTGAATTCATGAATTTAGGCATAATTGCAACTTGCACAACATGTTTCCCGTTATCTTTTAAGTGAATTTCATGACATTATATGTTTTAGGTCATTATAGTACAAGTCATGCTTTTCATTGTGAATTTCAATTTCAAGTAGATGATCCTTCAAAGTGACCACCAAGTGCATATTCTTTTGAATTCATGAGTTTAGGCATAATTGCAACTTGTACAACATGTTTCCCATTATCTTTTAAGTGAATTTCATGACATTATATGTTTTAGGTCATTATAGTACAAGTCAAGCTTTTTAATGAGAATTTCAATTTCAAGTAGATGATCCTTCAAAGTGACCACCAAGTGCATATTCTTTTGAATTCATGAGTTTAGAAATAATTGCAACTTGTACAACATGATTCTCATTATCTTTTGAGTAAATTTCATGACAAAATATTCTCTTGGTCATTATAGTGCAAGCCGAGGTTCTCAATGTGAACTTCAATTTCTCGTACAGGGTCCTTCCTAGTGACCACCAAGTGCATATTCTTTTGAATTCATGAGTTTAGGCATAATTGCAACTCGCACAACATGTTTCCCGTTATCTTTTAAGTGAATTTCATGACATTATATGTTTGAGGTCATTATAGTACAAGTCATGCTTTTCATTGTGAATTTCAATTTCAAGTAGATGATCCATCAAAGTGACCACCAAGTGCATATTCTTTTGAATCCATGAGTTTAGAAATAATTGCAACTTGCACAACATGTTTCCCATTATCTTTTAAGTGAATTTCATGACATTATATGTTTTAGGTCATTATAGTACAAGTCAAGCTTTTTAATGAGAATTTCAATTTCAAGTAGATGATCCTTCAAAGTGACCACCAAGTGCATATTCTTTTGAATTCATGAGTTTAGAAATAATTGCAACTTGTACAACATGATTCTCATTATCTTTTGAGTAAATTTCATGACAAAATATTCTCTTGGTCATTATAGTGCAAGCCGAGGTTCTCAATGTGAACTTCAATTTCTCGTACAGGGTCCTTCCTAGTGACCACCAAGTGCATATTCTTTTGAATTCATGAGTTTAGAAATAATTGCAACTCGCACAACATGTTTCCCGTTATCTTTTAAGTGAATTTCATGACATTATATGTTTTAGGTCATTACAGTACAAGTCATGCTTTTCATTGTGAATTTCCATTTCAAGTAGATGATCCTTCAAAGTGACCACCAAGTGCATATTCTTTTGAATTCATGAGTTTAGAAATAATTGCAACTTGCACAACATGTTTCCCATTATCTTTTAAGTGAATTTCATGACATTATATGTTTTAGGTCATTATAGTACAAGTCAAGCTTTTTAATGAGAATTTCAATTTCAAGTAGATGATCCTTCAAAGTGACCACCAAGTGCATATTCTTTTGAATTCATGAGTTTAGAAATAAATGCAACTTGCACAACATGTTTCTCATTATCTTTTGAGTGAATTTCATGGCAAAATATTCTCTTGGTCATTATAGTGCAAGCCGAGGTTCTCAATGTGAACTTCAATTTCTCGTACAGGGTCCTTCCTAGTGACCACCAAGTGCATATTCTTTTGAATTCATGAGTTTAGGCATAATTGCAACTTGCACAACATGTTTAACATTATCTTTTAGGTAAATTTCATGACAAAGTATTCTCTTGGTCATTATAGTGCAAGCTGAGGTTTTCAATGTCAACTTCAATTTCTCGTGCAGGGTCCTTCCTAGTGACCACCAAGTGCATATTCTTTTGAATTCATGAGTTTAGGCATAATTGCAACTTGCACAACATGTTTCTCATTATCTTTTGAGTAAATTTCATGACAAAATATTCTCTTGGTCATTATATTACAAGCCGAGGTTCTCAATGTGAATTTCAATTTCTCGTGCAGGGTCATTCAAAGTGACCAGCAAGTGCGTATTTTTCTGAGCGCATGAGCTTACGAATAATTGCAAATTGCACAATATGTTTCTCATTATCTTTTACGTGAATTTCATCACATTATATGTTTTAGGTCATTATAGTGCAAAGTGAAGTTCTCAATGTCAAATTCAATTTCACGTACAGGGTCCTCCAAAGTGACCACCAAGTGCATATTTTTCTGAATTCATGAGTCTAGAAATAATTGCAACTTGCACAACATGTTTCTCATTATCTTTGAAGTGAATTTCATGACATTATATGTTTTAGGTCATTATAGTACAAGTCAAGCTTTTTAATGTGAATATCAATTTCAAGTAGATGATTCTTCAAAGTGACCACCAAGTGCATATTCTTTTGAATTCATGAGTTTAGAAATAATTGCAACTTGCACAACATGTTTCTCATTATCTTTTAGGTAAATTTCATGACAAAATATTTTCTTGGTCATTATATTACAAGCCGAGGTTCTCAATGTGAATTTCAATTTCTCGTACAGGGTCATTCAAAGTGACCAGCAAGTGCGTATATTTCTGAGTGCATGAGTTTAGGAATAATTGCAACTTGCACAACATGTTTCCCATTATCTTTTAAGTGAATTTCATGACATTATATGTTTTAGGTCATTATAGTACAAGTCAAGCTTTTTATTGTGAATTTCAATTTCAAGTAGATGATCCTTCAAAGTGACCACCAAGTGCATATTCTTTTGAATTCATGAGTTTAGAAATAATTGCAACTTGCACAACATGTTTCCCATTATCTTTTAGGTGAATTTCATGACATTATATGTTTTAGGTCATTATAGTACAAATCATGCTTTTCATTGTGAATATCAATTTCAAGTAGATGATCCTTCAAGGTGACCACCAAGTGCATATTCCTTTGAGTTCATGAGTTTAGGCATAATTGCAACTTGCACAACATGTTTCCCGTTATCTTTTAAGTGAATTTCATGACATTATATGTTTTAGGTCATTATAGTACAAGTCATGCTTTTCATTGTGAATTTGAATTTCAAGTAGATGATCCTTCAAGGTGACCACCAAGTGCATATTCTTTTGAATTCATGAGTTTAGGCATAATTGCAACTTGCACAACATGTTTCCCGTTATCTTTTAAGTGAATTTCATGACATTATATGTTTTAGGTTATTATAGTACAAGTCATCCTTTTTATTGTGAATTTGAATTTCAAGTAGATGATCCTTCAAAGTGACCACCAAGTGCATATTCTTTTGAATTCATGAGTTTAGGCATAATTGCAACTTGCACAACATGTTTCCCATATCTTTTAAGTGAATTTCATGACATTATATGTTTTAGGTCATTATAGTACAAATCATGCTTTTCATTGTGAATTTCAATTTCAAGTAGATGATCCTTCAAGGTGACCACCAAGTGCATATTCTTTTGAATTCATGAGTTTAGGCATAATTGCAACTTGCACAACATGTTTCCCATTATCTTTTAAGTGAATTTCATGACATTATATGTTTTAGGTCATTATAGTACAAGTCATGCTTTTCATTGTGAATTTGAATTTCAAGTAGATGATCCTTCAAGGTCACCACCAAGTGCATATTCTTTTGAATTCATGAGTTTAGGCATAATTGCAACTTGCAGAACATGTTTCCCGTTATCTTTTAAGTGAATTTCATGACATTATATGTTTTAGGTCATTATAGTACAAGTCATCCTTTTTATTGTGAATTTCAATTTCAAGTAGATGATCCTTCAAAGTGACCACCAAGTGCATATTCCTTTGAGTTCATGAGTTTATAAATAATTGCAACTTGCACAACATGTTTCCCGTTATCTTTTAAGTGAATTTCATGACATTATATGTTTTAGGTCATTATAGTACAAGTCATCCTTTTTATTGTGAATTTGAATTTCAAGTAGATGATCCTTCAAAGTGACCACCAAGTGCATATTCTTTTGAATTCATGAGTTTAGGCACAATTGCAACTTGCACAACATGTTTCTCATCATCTTTTAGGTAAATTTCATGACAAAATATTTTCTTGGTCATTATATTACAAGCCGAGGTTCTCAATGTGAACTTCAATTTCTCGTGCAGGGTCCTTCCTAGTGACCACCAAGTGCATATTCTTTTGAATTCATGAGTTTAGGCACAATTGCAACTTGCAAAACATGTTTCTCATCATCTTTTGAGTAAATTTCATGACAAAATATTCTCTTGGTCATTATATTACAAGCCGTGGTTCTCAATGTGAATTTCAATTTCTCGTGCAGGGTCATTCAAAGTGACCAGCAAGTGCGTATTTTTCTGAGTGCATGAGTTGACGAATAATTGCAAATTCCACAATATGTTTCTCATTATCTTTTACGTGAATTTCATCACATTATATGTTCTAGGTCATTATAGTGCAAAGCGAGGTTCTCAATGTCAACTTCAATTTCTCGTACAGGGTCCTCCAAAGTGACCACCAAGTGCATATTTTTCTGAATTCATGAGTTTAGAAATAATTGCAACATGCACAACATGTTTCTCATCATCTTTTAGGTAAATTTCATGACAAAATATTTTCTTGGTCATTATATTACAAGCCGAGGTTCTCAATGTGAATTTCAATTTCTCGTACAGGGTCATTCAAAGTGACCAGCAAGTGCGTATTTTTCTGAGTGCATGAGTTTACGAATAATTGCAAATTGCACAATATGTTTCTCATTATCTTTTACGTGAATTTCATCACATTATATGTTTTAGGTCATTATAGTGCAAAGCGAAGTTCTCAATGTCAAATTCAATTTCTCGTACAGGGTCCTCCAAAGTGACCACCAAGTGCATATTTTTCTGAATTCATGAATTTAGAAATAATTGCAACTTGCACAGCATGTTTCTCATTATCTTTGAAGTGAATTTCATGACATTATATGTTTTAGGTCATTATAGTACAACTCAAGCTTTTTAATGTGAATATCAATTTCAAGTAGATGATTCTTCAAAGTGACCACCAAGTGCATATTCTTTTGAATTCATGAGTTTAGGCATAATTGCAACTTGCACAACATGTGTCTCATTATCTTTTAGGTAAATTTCATGACAAAATATTTTCTTGGTCATTATATTACAAGCCGAGGTTTTCAATGTGAATTTCAATTTCTCGTACAGGGTCATTCAAAGTGAGCAGCAAGTGCGTACTCTTCTGAGTGCATGAGTTGACGAATAATTGCAAATTCCACAATATGTTTCTCATTATCTTTTACGTGAATTTCATCACATTATATGTTCTAGGTCATTATAGTGCAAAGCGAGGTTCTCAATGTCAACTTCAATTTCTCGTACAGGGTCCTCCAAAGTGACCACCAAGTGCATATTTTTCTGAATTCATGAGTTTAGAAATAATTGCAACATGCACAACATGTTTCTCATCATCTTTTAGGTAAATTTCATGACAAAATATTTTCTTGGTCATTATATTACAAGCCGAGGTTCTCAATGTGAACTTCAATTTCTCGTGCAGGGTCCTTCCTAATGACCACCAAGTGCATATTCTTTTGAATTCATGAGTTTAGGCATAATTGCAACTTGCACAACATGTTTAACATTATCTTTTAGGTAAATTTCATGACAAAGTATTCTCTTGGTCATTATAGTGCAAGCTGAGGTTTTCAATGTCAACTTCAATTTCTCGTGCAGGGTCCTTCCTAGTGACCACCAAGTGCATATTCTTTTGAATTCATGAGTTTAGGCATAATTGTAACTTGCACAACATGTTTAACATTATCTTTTAGGTAAATTTCATGACAAAGTATTCTCTTGGTCATTATAGTGCAAGCCGAGGTTTTCAATGTCAACAACAATTTCTCGTGCAGGGTCCTTCCTAGTGACCACCAAGTGCATATTCTTTTGAATTCATGAGTTTAGGCATAATTGCAACTTGCACAAAATGTTTAACATTATCTTTTAGGTAAATTTCATGACAAAGTATTCTCTTGGTCATTATAGTGCAAGCCGAGGTTTTCAATGTCAACTTCAATTTCTCGTGCAGGGACCTTCCTAGTGACCACCAAGTGCATATTCTTTTGAATTCATGAATTTAGGCATAATTGCAACTTGCACAACATGTTTCTCATTATCTTTTACGTGTATTTCATCACAAAATATTTTCTTGGTCATTATATTACAAGCCGAGGTTCTCAATGTGAATTTCAATTTCTCGTACAGGGTCCTTCCTAGTGACCACCAAGTGCATATTCTTTTGAATTCATGAGTTTAGGCATAATTGCAACTTGCACAACATGTTTCTCATTATCTTTTAGGTAAATTTCATGACAAAATATTTTCTTGGTCATTATAGTGCAAGCCGATGTTCTCAATGTGAACTTCAATTTCTCGTGCAGGGTCCTTCCTAGTGACCACCAAGTGCATATTCTTTTGAATTCATGAGTTTAGGCATAATTGCAACTTGCACAACATGTTTCTCATTATCTTTTAGGTAAATTTCATGACAAAATATTTTCTTGGTCATTATATTACAAGCCGAGGTTCTCAATGTGAATTTCAATTTCTCGTACACGGTCATTCAAAGTGACCAGCAAGGGCGTATTTTTCTGAGTGCCTGAGTTTACGAATAATTGCAAATTGCACAGTATGTTTCTTATTATCTTTTACGTGTATTTCATCACATTATATGTTTTAGGTCATTATAGTGCAAGCCGAGGTTCTCAATGTCAACTTCAATTTCTCGTGCAGGGTCCTTCCTAGTGACCACCAAGTGCATATTCTTTTGAATTCATGAGTTTAGGCATAATTGCAACTTGCACAACATGTTTCTCATTATCTTTTAGGTAAATTTCATGACAAAATATTTTCTTGGTCATTATAGTGCAAGCCGAGGTTCTCAATGTGAACTTCAATTTCTCGTGCAGGGTCCTTCCTAGTGACCACCAAGTGCATATTCTTTTGAATTCATGAGTTTAGGCATAATTGCAACTTGCACAACATGTTTAACATTATCTTTTAGGTAAATTTCATGACAAAATATTCTCTTGGTCATTATAGTGCAAGCCGATGTTCTCAATGTCAACTTCAATTTCTCGTGCAGGGTCCTTCCTAGTGACCACCAAGTGCATATTCTTTTGAATTCATGAGTTTAGGCACAATTGCAACTTGCACAACATGTTTCTCATCATCTTTTAGGTAAATTTCATGACAAAATATTTTCTTGGTCATTATATTACAAGCCGAGGTTCTCAATGTGAACTTCAATTTCTCGTGCAGGGTCCTTCCTAGTGACCACCAAGTGCATATTCTTTTGAATTCATGAGTTTAGGCATAATTGCAACTTGTACAACATGTTTAACATTATCTTTTAGGTAAATTTCATGACAAAATATTCTCTTGGTCATTATAGTGCAAGCCGAGGTTCTCAATGTCAACTTCAATTTCTCGTGCAGGGACCTTCCTAGTGACCACCAAGTGCATATTCTTTTGAATTCATGAGTTTAGGCATAATTGCAACTTGCACAACATGTTTCTCATCATCTTTTAGGTAAATTTCATGACAAAATATTTTCTTGGTCATTATATTACAAGCCGAGGTTCTCAATGTGAATTTCAATTTCTCGTACAGGGTCATTCAAAGTGACCAGCAAGGGCGTGCTTGTCTGAGTGCCTGAGTTTAAGAATAATTGCAAATTGCACAATATATTTCTCATTATCTTTTACGTGTATTTCATCACATTATATGTTTTAGGTCATTATAGTGCAAGCCGAGGTTCTCAATGTCAACTTCAATTTCTCGTGCAGGGTCCTTCCTAGTGACCACCAAGTGCATATTTTTCTGAATTCATGAGTTTAGAAATAATTGCAAATTGCACAACATGTTTCTCATTATCTTTTAGGTAAATTTCATGACAAAATATTTTCCTGGTCATTATATTACAAGCCGAGGTTCTCAATGTGAATTTCAATTTCTCGTACAGGGTCATTCAAAGTGACCAGCAAGTGCGTATTTTTCTGAGTGCATGAGTATAGGAATAATTGCAAATTGCACAATATGTTTCTCATTATCTTTTACGTGAATTTCATCACATTATATGTTTTAGGTCATTATAGTGCAAAGCGAAGTTCTCAATGTCAAATTCAATTTCTCGTACAGGGTCCTCCAAAGTGACCACCAAGTGCATATTTTTCTGAATTCATGAGTTTAGAAATAATTGCAACTTGCACAACATGTTTCACATTATCTTTGAAGTGAATTTCATGACATTATATGTTTTAGGTCATTATAGTACAAGTCAAGCTTTTTAATGTGAATATCAATTTCAAGTAGATGGTTCTTCAAAGTGACCACCAAGTGCATATTTTTCTGAATTCATGAGTTTAGAAATAATTGCAACATGCACAACATGTTTCTCATCATCTTTTAGGTAAATTTCATGACAAAATATTTTCTTGGTCATTATATTACAAGCCGAGGTTCTCAATGTGAACTTCAATTTCTCGTGCAGGGTCCTTCCTAGTGACCACCAAGTGCATATTCTTTTGAATTCATGAGTTTAGGAATAATTGCAACTTGCACAACATGTTTAACATTATCTTTTAGGTAAATTTCATGACAAAATATTTTCTTGGTCATTATAGTGCAAGCCGAGGTTTTCAATGTCAACTTCAATTTCTCGTGCAGGGACCTTCCTAGTGACCACCAAGTGCATATTCTTTTGAATTCATGAGTTTAGGCATAATTGCAACTTGCACAACATGTTTAACATTATCTTTTAGGTAAATTTCATGACAAAATATTCTCTTGGTCATTATAGTGCAAGCCGAGGTTTTCAATGTCAACTTCAATTTCTCGTGCAGGGACCTTCCTAGTGACCACCAAGTGCATATTCTTTTGAATTCATGAGTTTAGGCATAATTGCAACTTGCACAACATGTTTCTCATTATCTTTTAGGTAAATATCATGACAAAATATTTTCTTGGTCATTATATTACAAGCCGAGGTTCTCAATGTGAATTTCAATTTCTCGTACAGTGTCATTCAAAGTGACCAGCAAGGGCGTATTTTTCTGAGTGCCTGAGTTTACGAATAATTGCAAATTGCACAATATGTTTCTCATTATCTTTTACGTGTATTTCATCACATTATATGTTTTAGGTCATTATAGTGCAAGCCGAGGTTCTCAATGTCAACTTCAATTTCTCGTGCAGGGTCCTTCCTAGTGACCACCAAGTGCATATTTTTCTGAATTCATGAGTTTAGAAATAATTGCAACTTGCACAACATGTTTCTGACTATCTTTTAAGCGAATTTCATGACATTATATGTTTTAGGTCATTATAGTACAAGTCAAGCTTTTTAATGTGAATTTCAATTTCAAGTACATGATTCTTCAAAGTGACCACCAAGTGCATATTCTTTTGAATCCATGAGTTTAGGCATAATTGCAACTTGCACAACATGTTTCTCATTATCTTTTGAGTAAATTTCATGACAAAATATTCTCTTGGTCATTATAGTGCAAGCCGAGGTTCTCAATGTGAACTTCAATTTCTCGTACAGGGTCCTTCCTAGTGACCACCAAGTGCATATTCTTTTGAATTCATGAGTTTAGGAATAGTTGCAACTTGCACAACATGTTTCTCATTATCTTTTAGGTAAATTTCATGACAAAATATTTTCTTGGTCATTATATTACAAGCCGAGGTTCTCAATGTGAATTTTAATTTCTCGTACAGGGTCATTCAAAGTGACCAGCAAGGGCGTATTTTTCTGAATGCATGAGTTTACGAATATTTGCAAATTGCACAATATGTTTCTCATTATCTTTTACGTGTATTTCATCACATTATATGTTTAGGTCATTATAGTGCAAAGCGAAGTTCTCAATTTCTACTTCAATTTCTCGTACAGGGTCCTCCAAAGTGACTACCAAGTGCATATTTTTCTGAATTCATGAGTTTAGAAATAATTGCAACATGCACAACATGTTTCTCATCATCTTTTAGGTAAATTTCATGACAAAATATTCTCTTGGTCATTATAGTGCAAGCCGAGGTTCTCAATGTCAACTTCAATTTCTCGTGCAGGGACCTTCCTAGTGACCACCAAGTGCATATTCTTTTGAATTCATGAGTTTAGGCATAATTGCAACTTGCACAACATGTTTCTCATTATCTCTTAGGTAAATTTCATGACAAAATATTTTCTTGGGCATTATATTACAAGCCGAGGTTCTCAATGTGAATTTCAATTTCTCGTACAGGGTCATTCAAAGTGACCAGCAAGGGCGTATTTTTCTGAGTGCCTGAGTTTAAGAATAATTGCAAATTGCACAATATATTTCTCATTATCTTTTACGTGTATTTCATCACATTATATGTTTTAGGTCATTATAGTGCAAGCCGAGGTTCTCAATGTCAACTTCAATTTCTCGTGCAGGGTCCTTCCTAGTGAGCACCAAGTGCATATTTTTCTGAATTCATGAGTTTAGAAATAATTGCAACTTGCACAACATGTTTCTCATCATCTTTTAGGTAAATTTCATGACAAAATATTTTCTTGGTCATTATATTACAAGCCGAGGTTCTCAATGTGAATTTCAATTTCAAGTAGATGATTCTTCAAAGTGACCACCAAGTGCATATTCTTTTGAATTCATGAGTTTAGGCATAATTGCAACTTGCACAACATGTTTCTCATTATCTCTTAGGTAAATTTCATGACAAAATATTTTCTTGGTCATTATATTACAAGTCGAGGCTCTCAATGTGAATTTCAATTTCTCGTACAGGGTCATTCAAAGTGACCAGCAAGTGCGTATTTTTCTGAGTGCATGAGTTTAGGAATAATTGCAACTTGCACAACATGTTTCTCATCATCTTTTAGGTAATTTCATGACAAAATATTTTCTTGGTCATTATATTACAAGCCGAGGTTCTCAATGTGAATTTCAATTTCTCGTACAGGGTCATTCAAAGTGACCAGCAAGTGCGTATTTTTCTGAGCGCACGAGTTTAGGAATAATTGCAACTTGCACAACATGTTTCTCATCATCTTTTAGGTAAATTTCATGACAAAATATTTTCTTGGTCATTATATTACAAGCCGAGGTTCTCAATGTGAATTTCAATTTCTCGTACAGGGTCATTCAAAGTGACCAGCAAGTGTGTATTTTTCTGAGTGCATGAGATTAGGAATAATTGCAACTTGCACAACATGTTTCCAATTATCTTTTACGTGAATTTCATGACATTTTAAGCTTTAGGTCATTATAGTATAAGGCAAGCTTATTAATGTGAATTTCAATTTGAAGTACATGATCCATCAAAGTGACCACCAAGTGCATATTTTTCTGAATTCATGAGTTTAGAAATAATTGCAACTTGCACAACATGTTTCCCATTATCTTTTAAGTGAATTTCCTGACATTATATGTTTTAGGTCATTATAGTACAAGTCAAGCTTTTTAATGTGAATTTCAATTTCAAGTAGATGATCCTTCAAAGTGACCAGCAAGTGCATATTCTTTTGAATTCATGAGTTTAGGAATAATTGCAACCTGCACAACATGTTTCTCATCATCTTTTAGGTAAATTTCATGACAAAATATTTTCTTGGTCATTATATTACAAGCCGAGGTTCTCAATGTGAACTTCAATTTCTCGTGCAGGGTCCTTCCTAGTGACCACCAAGTGCATATTCTTTTGAATTCATGAGTTTAGGCATAATTGCAACTTGTACAACATGTTTAACATTATCTTTTAGGTAAATTTCATGACAAAATATTCTCTTGGTCATTATAGTGCAAGCCGAGGTTCTCAATGTCAACTTCAATTTCTCGTGCAGGGACCTTCCTAGTGACCACCAAGTGCATATTCTTTTGAATTCATGAGTTTAGGCATAATTGCAACTTGCACAACATGTTTCTCATTATCTTTTAGGTAAATTTCATGACAAAATATTTTCTTGGGCATTATATTACAAGCCGAGGTTCTCAATGTGAATTTCAATTTCTCGTACAGGGTCATTCAAAGTGACCAGCAAGGGCGTATTTTTCTGAGTGCCTGAGTTTAAGAATAATTGCAAATTGCACAATATATTTCTCATTATCTTTTACGTGTATTTCATCACATTATATGTTTTAGGTCATTATAGTGCAAGCCGAGGTTCTCAATGTCAACTTCAATTTCTCGTGCAGGGTCCTTCCTAGTGAGCACCAAGTGCATATTTTTCTGAATTCATGAGTTTAGAAATACTTGCAACTTGCACAACATGTTTCCAATTATCTTTTACGTGAATTTCATGACATTTTAAGCTTTAGGTCATTATAGTATAAGGCAAGCTTATTAATGTGAATTTCAATTTGAAGTACATGATCCATCAAAGTGACCACCAAGTGCATATTTTTCTGAATTCATGAGTTTAGAAATAATTGCAACTTGCACAACATGTTTCCCATTATCTTTTAAGTGAATTTCCTGACATTATATGTTTTAGGTCATTATAGTACAAGTCAAGCTTTTTAATGTGAATTTCAATTTCAAGTAGATGATCCTTCAAAGTGACCAGCAAGTGCATATTCTTTTGAATTCATGAGTTTAGGAATAATTGCAACCTGCACAACATGTTTCTCATCATCTTTTAGGAAAATTTCATAACAAAATATTTTCTTCGTCATTATATTACAAGCCGAGGTTCTGAATGTGAACTTCAATTTCTCGTACAAGGTCATTCAAAGTGACCAGCAAGTGCGTATTCTTCTGAGTGCATGAGTTTAGGAATAATTGCAACTTGCACAATATGTTTCTCATTATCTTTTACGTGAATTTCAGCACATTATATGTTTTAGGTCATTATAGTGCAAGCCGAGGTTCTCAATGTCAACTTCAATTTTTTGTACAGGGTCCTTCAAAGTGACCACCAAGTGCATATTTTTCTGAATTCATGAGTTTCGAAATACTTGCAACTTGCACAACATGTTTCCTATTATCTTTTATGTGAATTTCATGACATTTTAAGCTTTAGGTCATTATAGTACAAGTCAAGCTTTTTAATGTGAATTTCAATTTCAAGTAGATGATCCTTCAAAGTGACCACCAATAGCATATTCTTCTGAATTCATGAATTTTGGAATAATCGCAACTCGCACAACATGTTTCTCATTATCTTTTAAGTCAGTTTGATGACAAAATACTTTCTTCGTCATTGTAGTACAAGCCAAAGATTTTGATGCGAATTTGAATTTCAAGTACATGACCCTTCAAAGTGACCACCAAGTGCATATTCTTCTGAATTCATGAATTTAGGAATAATCGCAACTTGCACAACATGTTTCTCATTATCTTTTAAGTCAGTTTGATGACAAAATACTTTCTTTGTCATTCTAGTACAAGCCAACGATTTTGATGTGAATTTGAATTTCAAGTACATGATCCTTCAAACTGACAACCAAGTGCATATTCTTCTGAATTCATGAGTTTAGGAATGATTGCAACTCGCACAACATGTTTCCCATTATCTTTTACGTGAAGTTCATCACATTATATGCTTTAAGTCATTATAGTAAAAGGCAAGCTTATTAATGTGAATTTCAATTTCAAGTAGATGATCCTTCAAAGTGACCACCAAGTGCATTATTTTTTGAATTCATGAGTTTAGGAATAAATGCAACTTGCACAACATGTTTCCGATTATCTTTTAAGTGAATTTCATGACATTATATTGTTTGGGTCATTATAGTACAAGTCAAGATTTTTAATGTGAATTTGAATTTCAAGTAGATGATCCTTCAAAGCGACCACCAAGTGCATATTCTTCTGAATTTATGAGTTTAGGAATGATTACAACTTGCACAATATGATTTCCATTATCTTTTACGTGAATTTCATCACATTATATGCTTTAGGTCATTATAGTAAAAGGCAAGCTAATTAATGTGAATTTGAATTTCAAGTAGATGATCCTTCAAAGTGACCAGCAAGTGCATATTCTTCTGAATTCATGAATTTACGAATAATTGCACCTTGCAGAACATGTTTCTCATTATCTTTTAAGTAAGTTTCATGACAAATATATTTTCTTTGTCATTCTAGTACAAGCTAAAGATTTTGATGTGAATTTCAATTTCAAGTAGATGATCCTTCACAGTGACCACCAAGTGCATAATTTTTTGAATTCATGACTTTAGGAATAATCGCAACTCGCACAACATATTTCCCATAATCTTTTAAGTAAGTTTCATGACAAAATATTTTCTTGGTCATTATATTACGAGCCGAGGTTCTCAATGTGAACTTTAATTTCTCGTACAGGGTCATTCAAAGTGACCAGAAAGTGCGTATTTTTCTGAGTGCATGAATTTAGGAATGATTGCAACTTGCACAATATGTTTCTCATTATCTTTTACGTGAATTTCATCACATTATATGTTTTAGGTCATTATAGTGCAAGCCGAGGTTCTCAATGTCAACTTCAATTTCTCGTACAGGGTCCTTCAAAGTGACCACCAAGTGCATATTTTTCTGAATTCATGAGTTTAGAAATACTTGCAACTTGCACAACATGTTTCCCATTATCTTTTACGTGAATTTCAGCACATTATATGTTTTAGGTCATTATAGTGCAAGCCGAGGTTCTCAATGTCAACTTCAATTTCTCGTACAGGGTCCTTCAAAGTGACCACCAAGTGCATATTTTTCTGAATTCATGAGTTTCGGAATAATCGCAACTCGCACAACATGTTTCTCATTATCTTTTAAGTGAATTTCATGACATTATATGGTTTGGGTCATTATAGTACAAGTCAAGATTTTTAATGTGAATTTGAATTTCAAGTAGATGATCCTTCAAAGCGACCACCAAGTGCATGTTTTTTTGAATTCATGAGTTTAGGAATAAATGCAACTTGCACAACATGTTTCCGATTATCTTTTATGTGAACTTCATGACATTATATGGTTTGGGTCATTATAGTACAAGGCAAGCTCATTAATGTGAATTTCAATTTCAAGTACATGATCCTTCAAAGTGACCACCAAGTGCATATTTTTAGGAATTCATGAGTTTAGGAATAAATGCAACTTGCACAACATGTTTCCCATTATGTTTTACGTGAATTTCATCACATTATATGCTTTAGGTCATTATAGTAAAAGGCAAGCTTATTAATGTTAATTTCAATTTCAAGTATATGATCCATCAAAGTGACCACCAAGTGCATATTCTTCTGAATTCATGAGTTTAGGAATAATCGCAACTCGCACAACATATTTCCCATAATCTTTTAAGTAAGTTTCATGACAAAATATTTTCTTGGTCATTATATTACGAGCCGAGGTTCTCAGTGTGAACTTTAATTTCTCGTACAGGGTCATTCAAAGTGACCAGAAAGTGCGTATTTTTCTGAGTGCATCAGTTTAGGAATGATTGCAACTTGCAGAATATGTTTCTCATTATCTTTTACGTGAATTTCATCACATTATATGTTTTAGGTCATTATAGTGCAAGCCGAGGTTCTCAATGTCAACTTCAATTTCTTGTACAGGGTCCTTCAAAGTGACCACCAAGTGCATATTTTTCTGAATTCATGAGTTTAGGAATAATTGCAACTTGCACAATATGTTTCTCATTATCTTTTACGTGAATTTCAGCACATTATATGTTTTAGGTCATTATAGTGCAAGCCGAGGTTCTCAATGTCAACTTCAATTTCTCGTACAAGGTCATTCAAAGTGACCACCAAGTGCATATTTTTCTGAATTCATGAGTTTAGAAATACTTGCAACTTGCACAACATGTTTCCCATTATCTTTTACGTGAATTTCATGACATTTTAAGCTTTAGGTCATTATAGTATAAGGCGAGCTTATTAATGTGAATTTCAATTTCAAGTACATGATCCATCAAAGTGACCACCAAGTGCATATTTATCTGAATTCATGAGTTTAGAAATATTTGCAACTTGCACAACATGTTTCCCATTATCTTTTAGGTAAGTTTCATGACAAGATATTTTCTTCGTCATTATAGTACAAGCCAAAGATTTTGATGTGAATTTCAATTCCAAGTACAAGATCATTCAAAGTGACCACTAAGTGCATATCCTTCTGAATTCATGAGTTTACGAATAATTGCACCTTGCAGAACATGTTTCTCATTATCTTTTTAGTAATTTTCATGACAAATACATTTTCTTTGTCATTCTAGTACAAGCCAAAGCTTTTGATGTGAATTTCAATTTCAAGTACATGATCCTTCAAAGTGACAACCAAGTGCATATTCTTCTGAATTCATGAGTTTAGGAATGATTGCAACTCGCACAACATGTTCCCATTATCTTTTAAGTGAAGTTCATCACATTATATGCTTTAGGTCATTATTGTAAAAGGCAAGCTTATTAATGTGAATTTCAATTTCAAGTAGATGATCCTTCAAAGTGACCACCAAGTGCATTATTTTTTGAATTCATGAGTTTAGGAATAAATGCAACTTGCACAACGTGTTTCCGATTATCTTTTAAGTGAATTTCATGACATTATATGGTTTGGGTCATTATAGGAGAAGGCAAGCTTATTAATGTGAATTTCAATTTCAAGTAGATGATCCTTCAAAGTGACCACCAAGTGCATATTCTTCTGAATTGATGAGTTTAGGAATGATTACAACTTGCACAACATGTTTCCCATTATGTTTTACGTGAATTTCATCACATTATATGCTTTAGGTCATTATAGTAAAAGGCAAGCTTATTAATGTGAATTTCAATTTCAAGTAGATGATCCTTCAAAGTGACCACCAAGTGCATATTCTTCTGAATTCATGAGTTTAGGAATAATTTCAACTTGCACAACATATTTCCCATTATCTTTTAGGTAAGTTTCATGACAGAATATTTTCTTCGTCATTTTAGTCCAAGCCAAAGCTTTTGATGTGAATTTCAATTTCAAGTACAAGGTCATTCAAAGTGACCACGAAGTGCATGTTTTTTTGAATTCATGAGTTTAGGAATAAATGCAGCTTGCACAACATATTTCCCATTATCTTTTAAGTGAATTTCATAGCATTATATGGTTTAGGTCATTATAGTACAAGTCGAGCTTTTCAATGTGAATTTGAATTTCAAGTAGATGATCCTTCAAAGTGACCACCAAGTGCATATTCTTCTGAATTCATGAATTTAGGAATATTTGCAACTCGCACAACATGTTTCTCATTATCTTTTAAGTCAGTTTGATGACAAAATATTTTCTTCGTCATTATAGTCCAAGCCAAAGATTTTGATGTGAATTTGAATTTCAAGTACCTGATCCTTCAAAGTGACCACCAAGTGCATATTCTTCTGAATTCATGAGTTTAGGAATGATGGCAGCTTGCACAACATGTTTCCCATTATCTTTTAGGTAAGTTCCATGACAAAATATTTTCTTCGTCATTATAGTACAAGCCAAAGCTTTTGATGTGAATTACAATTTCAAGTACAAGGTCATTCAAAGTGACCACCAAGTGCATGTTCCTCTGAATTCATGAGTTTAGAAATAATTGCAACTTGCACAACATGTTTCCCAATATCTTTTAAGTGAATTTCATGACATTATATGGTTTGGGTCATTATAGTACAAGTCAAGCTTTTTAATGTGAATTTGAATTTCAAGTAGATGATCCTTCAAAGTGACCACCAAGTGCATATTCTTCTGAATTCATGAATTTTGGAATAATCGCAACTCGCACAACATGTTTCTCATTATCTTTTAAGTAAGTTTCATTACAAAATATTTTCTTCGTCATTATAGTACAAGCCAAAGCTTATTAATGTGAATTTCAATTTCAAGTACAAGGTCATTCAAAGTGACCACCAAGTGCATGTTTTTTTGAATTCATGAGTTTAGGAATAAATGCAACTTGCACAACATGTTTCCCATTATCTTTTAAGTGAATTTCATGACACTATATGGTTTGGGTCATTATAGTACAAGTCAAATTTTTTAATGTGAATTTGAATTTCAAGTAGATGATCCTTCAAAGTGACCACCAAGTGCATATTCTTCTGAATTCATGAGTTTACGAATAATTGCACCTTGCGGAACATGTTTCTCATTATCTTTTAAGTAAATTTCATGACAAATATATTTTCTTCGTCATTCTAGTACAAGCGAAAGATTTTGATGTGAATTTCAATTTCAAGTACATGATCCTTCAAAGTGACAACCAAGTGCATATTCTTCTGAATTCATGAGTTTAGGAATAATGGCAACTTGCACAACATGTTTCCCATTAACTTTTACGTGAATTTCATGACATTGTATGCTTTAAGTCATTATAGTACAAGGCAAGCTTATTAATATGAATTTCAATTCCAAGTACATGGTCCCTCAAAGTGACCACCAAGTGCATATTCTTCTGAATTCATGAGTTTAGGAATAATTGCAACTTGCACAACATGTTTTCCATTATCTTTTACGTGAATGTCATGACATTATATGGTTTAGGTCATTGTAGTACAAGTCAAGATTTTTAATGTCAATTTCAATTTCATGGACAAGGTCATTCATAGTGACCACCAAGTGCATATTTATCTAAATTCAAGAGTTTGGGAATAATTGCAACTAGCACAACATGCTTCCCATTATCTTTTAGTGAAGCTTCATGACAAAATATTTTTTTCGGCATTATAGTAGGAGTCGAGGTCTCAATGTGAATTTTAATTTCACGTACAAGGTCATTGTAAGTGACCACCAAGTGCATATTCATCTGAATTCATGAGTTTAGGAATGATTGCAACTTGCACAACATGTTTCCTATTATCTTTTACGTGAATTTCATCACATTATATGCTTTAGGTCATTATAGTACTAGGCAAGCTTATTAATGTGAATTTCAATTTCAAGTACATGATCCTTCAAAGTGACCACCAAGTGCATATTTTTAGGAATTTATGAGTTTAGGAATAATGGCAACTTGCACACCATGTTTAATATTATCTTTTACGTGAATTTCATCACATTATATGCTTTAGGTCATTATAGTAAAAGGCAAGCTTATTAATGTGAATTTCAATTTCAAGTACATGATCCTTCAAAGTGACCACCAAGTGCATATTCTTCTGAATTCATGAGTTTAGGAATGATTGCAACTTGCACAACATGTTTCCCATTATCTATTAAGTGAATTTCATGACATTATATGCTTTGGGTTATTATAGTACAAGGCAAGCTTATTAATGTGAATTTCAATTTCAAGTACATGATCCTTGAAAGTGACCACCAAGTGCATATTTTTATGAATTCATGAGTTTAGGAATAATGGCAACTTGCACAACATGTTTCCCATTATCTTTTAGGTAAGTTCCATGACAAAAGATTTTCTTCGTCATTGCAGTACAAGCCAAAGCTTTTGATGTGAATTTCAATTTCAAGTACAAGGTCATTCATAGTGACCACCCAGTGCATATTTATCTAAATTCAAGAGTTTAGGAATAATTGCAACTAGCACAACATGCTTCCCATTATCTTTTAGTGAAGCTTCATGACAAAATATTTTTTCCGGCAATATAGTAGGAGTCGAGGTCTCAATGTGAATTTTAATTTCACGTACAAGGTCATTCAAAGTGACCACCAAGTGCATATTCTTCTGAATTCATGAGTTTAGGAATGATTGCAACTTGCACAACATGTTTCCCATTATCTTTTAGGTAAGTTTCATGACACAAGATTTTTTTCGTCATTGCAGTACAAGCCAAAGCTTTTGATGTGAATTTCAATTTCAAGTACAAGGTCATTCAAAGTGACCACCAAGTGCATGTTTTTTTGAATTCATGAGTTTAGGAATAAATGCAACTTGCACAACATGTTTCCGATTATCTATTAAGTGAATTTCATGACATTATATGCTTTGGGTAATTATAGTACAAGTCAAGTTTTTTAATGTGAATTTCAATTTCAAGTAGATGATCCTTCAAAGTGACCACCAAGTGCATATTTTTATGAATTTATGAGTTTAGGAATAATGGCAACTTGCGCAACATGTTTCCCATTATCTTTTAGATAAGTTCCATGACAAAAGATTTTCTTCGTCATTGCAGTACAAGCCAAAGCTTTTGATGTGAATTTCAATCTCAAGTACAAGGTCATTCAAAGTGACCACCAAGTGCATGTTTTTCTGAATTCATGAGTTTAGAAATAATTGCAACTTGCACAACATGTTTCCCATTATCTTTTAAGTGAATTTCATGACATTATATGGTTTGGGTCATTATAGTACAAGTCAAGTTTTTTAATGTGAATTTGAATTTCAAGTAGATGATCCTTCAAAGTGACCACCAAGTGCATATTTTTATGAATTTATGAGTTTAGGAATAATGGCAACTTGCACAACATGTTTCCCATTATCTTTTAGGTAAGTTCCATGACAAAAGATTTTCTTCGTCATTGCAGTACAAGCCAAAGCTTTTGATGTGAATTTCAATTTCAAGTACAAGGTCATTCAAAGTGACCACCAAGTGCATGTTTTTTTGAATTCATGAGTTTAGGAATAAATGCAACTTGCACAACATGTTTCCGATTATCTATTAAGTGAATTTCATGACATTATATGCTTTGGGTAATTATAGTACAAGGCAAGCTTATTAATGTGAATTTCAATTTCAAGTACATGATCCTTGAAAGTGACCACCAAGTGCAGATTTTTAGGAATTCATGAGTTTAGGAATAATGGAACCTTGCACAACATATTTAACATTATCTTTTATGTAAGTTTCATGACAAAATATTTTGTTCTTCATTATAGTCCAAGCTAAAGATTTTGATGTAAATTTCAATTTCAAGTACATGATCCTTCAAAGTGACAACCAAGTGCATATTCTTCTGAATTCATGAGTTTAGGAATAATGGCAACTTGCACAACATGTTTCCCATTAACTTTTACGTGAATTTCATGACATTGTATGCTTTAAGTCATTATAGTACAAGGCAAGCTTATTAATATGAATTTCAATTCCAAGTACATGGTCCCTCAAAGTGACCACCAAGTGCATATTTTTATGAATTCATGAGTTTAGGAATAATTGCAACTTGCACAACATGTTTTCCATTATCTTTTACGTGAATGTCATGACATTATATGGTTTAGGTCATTGTAGTACAAGTCAAGATTTTTAATGTCAATTTCAATTTCATGGACAAGGTCATTCATAGTGACCACCAAGTGCATATTTATCTAAATTCAAGAGTTTAGGAATAATTGCAACTAGCACAACATGCTTCCCATTATCCTTTAGTGAAGTTTCCTGAGAAAATATTTTTTTCGGCATTATAGTAGGAGTCGAGGTCTCAATGTGTATTTTAATTTCACATACAAGGTCATTGAAAGTGACCACCAAGTGCATATTCTTCTGAATTCATGAGTTTAGGAATGATTGCAACTTGCACAACATGTTTCCCATTATCTTTTACGTGAATTTCATCACATTATATGCTTTAGGTCATTATAGTACAAGGCAAGCTTATTAATGTGAATTTCAATTTCAAGTACATGATCCTTCAAAGTGACCACCAAGTGCATATTTTTAGGAATTTATGAGTTTAGGAATAATGGCAACTTGCACAACATGTTTAACATTATCTTTTAGGTAAGTTTCATGACAAAATATTTTGTTCTTCATTATAGTCCAAGCCAAAGATTTTGATGTAAATTTCAATTTCAAGTACATGGTCCCTCAAAGTGATACCGAATGCATATTCTTCTGAATTCATGAGTTTAGGAATAATTGCAACTTGAACAACATGTTTTCCATTATCTTTTACGTGAATGTCATGACATTATTTGGTTTAGGTCATTGTTGTACAAGTCAAGCTTTCTAATGTCAATTTCAATTTCATGGACAAGGTCATTCATACTGACCACCAAGTGCATATTTCTCTAAATTTAAGAGTTTAGGAATAATTGCAACTAGCACAACATGCTTCCCATTAACTTTTAGTGAAGCTTCATGACAAAATATTTTTTTCGGCAATATAGTAGGAGTCGAGGTCTCAATGTGAATTTTAATTTCACGTACAAGGTCATTCAAAGTGACCACCAAGTGCATATTCTTCTGAATTCATGAGTTTAGGAATGAATACAACTTGCACAACATGTTTCCCATTATCTTTTATGTGAATTTCATAACATTATATTCTTTAGGTCATTATAGTACAAGCCAAAGCTTTTGATGTGAATTTCAATTCCAAGTACAAGATCATTCAAAGTGACCACCAAGTGCATGTTTTTCTGAATTCATGAGTTTAGGAATAAATGCAACTTGCACAACATGTTTCCGATTATCTATTAAGTGAATTTCATGACACTATATGGTTTGGGTCATTATAGTACAAGTCAAGTTTTTTAATGTGAATTTGAATTTCAAGTAGATGATCCTTCAAAGTGACCACCAGGTGCATATTTTTATGAATTTATGAGTTTAGGAATAATGGCAACTTGCACAACATGTTTCCCATTATCTTTTAGGTAAGTTCCATGACAAAAGATTTTCTTCGTCATTGCAGTACAAGCCAAAGCTTTTGATGTGAATTTCAATTTCAAGTACAAGGTCATTCAAAGTGACCACCAAGTGCATGTTTTTTTGAATTCATGAGTTTAGGAATAAATGCAACTTGCACAACATGTTTCCCATTATCTTTTAAGTGAATTTCATGACACTATATGGTTTGGGTCATTATAGTACAAGTCAAGTTTTTTAATGTGAATTTGAATTTCAAGTAGATGATCCTTCAAAGTGACCACCAAGTGCATATTTTTATGAATTTATGAGTTTAGGAATAATGGCAACTTGCACAACATGTTTCCCATTATCTTTTAGGTAAGTTCCATGACAAAATATTTTCTTGGTCATTATAGTCCAAGCCAAAGATTTTGATGTGAATTTGAATTTCAAGTACCTGATCCATCAAAGTGACCACCAAGTGCAGATTCTTCTGAATTCATGAGTTTAGGAAAAATCGCAACTTGCACAACATGTTTCTCATTATCTTTTAAGTAAATTTCGTGACAAAATATTTTCTTGGTCATTATAGTCCAAGCCAAAGATTTTGATGTGAATTTGAATTTCAAGTACCTGATCCATCAAAGTGACCACCAAGTGCAGATTCTTCTGAATTCATGAGTTTAGGAAAAATAGCAACTTGCACAACATGTTTCTCATTATCTTTTAAGTAAATTTCGTGACAAAATATTTTCTTGGTCATTATAGGACAACCGAGGTTCTCAATGTGGATTTCAATTTCATGTTCAAGGTCGTTCAAAATGACCACCAAGTGTATATTCTTTTGAATTCATGAGTTTAGGAATAATTGCAACTTGCACAACATGTTTCCCATTATCTTTTACTTGAAATTCATGACATTATATGTTTTAGGTCATTATAGTACAAGTCAAGCTTTTTAATGAGAATTTCAATTTCAAGTACGTGGTCCCTCAAAGTGACCAAGTGCATATTCTTCTGAATTCATGATTTTAGGAATAATTGCAACGAGCACAACATGCTACCCATTATCTTTTAGGTTAGTTTCATGCCAAAATATTTTCTTGGTCATTATAGTGCAAGCCAAAGATTTTGATGTGAATTTGAATTTCAAGTACATTGTCCCTCAAAGTGACCACCAAGTGCATATACTTCTAAATTCATGAGTTTAGGAATAATTGGAACTTGCACAACATGTTTCCCATTATCTCCTAGGTAAGTTTCATCACAAAATACTTTCTTGGTCATTATAGTACAAGTCGAGGTTCTCAATGTCAACTTCAATTTCTCGTACAGGGTCATTCAAAGTGACCTCCAAGTGTATATTTTTTTGAATTCATGGGTTTAGGAATAATGGCAATTTGCACAACATGTTTCCTATTATCTTTTACGTGAATTTCATGACATTATATGTTTTAGGTCATTATAGTACAAGTCAAGCTTTTTAATGTGAATTTCAATTTCAAGTACATGTTCCTTCAAAGTGACCACCAAGTGCATATTTTTTGAATTCATTAGTTTAGGAATAATTGCAACTTGTACAACATGTTTCCCATTATCTTTTAAGTAAGTTTCATCACAAAATATTTTCATGGTCATTATAGTACAAGCCAAAGATTTTGATGTGAATTTGAATTTAATGTACAAGGTCATTGAAAGTGACCACCAAGTGCATATTTTTATGAATTCATGAGTTTAGGAATTATGGCAACTTGCACAACATGTTTCCCATTATCTTTTAGGGAAGTTTCATGAGAGAATATTTTCTTGGTCATTATAGTACAAGCCAAGGTTCTGAATGTGAATTTCAATTTCACGTACAACGTGATTCAAAATGACCACCACGTGCATATTCTTCTGAATTCATGTGTTTGGGAATCATGGCAACTTCCACAACATGTTTTCCATTATCTTTGAGGTAAGTTTCATGACAAAATATTTTCTTGGTTATTATAGTACAAGCCGAGGTTCTCAATGTGAATTTCAATTTCACGTACAAGGTCGTTCCAAGTGACCACCAATTGCATATTTTTATGAATTCATGAGTTTAGGAATAATTGCAACTCGCACAACATGCTTCCCATTATCTTTTAGGTAAATTTCATGATAAATTATTTTGTTCGTCATTATAGTACAAGCCGAGGTTCTGAGTGTGAACTTCAATTTCAAATACAAGGTCATTCAAAGTGACCACCAAGTACATATTTTTTGAATTCATTAGTTAGGATTAATTGCAAATTGCAGAATATGTTTCCCATTATCTTTTAGGTAAGTTTCATGACAAAATATTTTCATGGACATTATAGTACAAGCCAAAATTTTTGATGTGAACATGAATTTCAAGTACAAGGTCATTCAAAGTGACCACCAAGTGCATATTCTTCTGAATTCATGAGCTTAGGAATAATTGCAACTTGTACAACATGTTTCACATTATCTTTTACGGAAGCTTCATGACAAAATATTTTTTTCGGCATTATAGTACAAGTCCAGGTTTTTTATGTGAATTTCAATTTCAAGTAGAAGGTCATTCAAAGTGACCACCAACTGTATATTCTTATGAATTCATGAGTTTAGGAATAATTGCAACTTGCACAACATGTTTCCCATTATCTTTTAGGTAAATTTTATGACAAAATATTTTCTTGGTCATTATAGTACAAGCCAGGGATTTTGATGTGAATTTCAATTTCACGGACAAGGTCATTCAAAGTGACCACCAAGTGTATGTTTTTTTGGATTTATGAGTTTAGGAATTATGTCAACTTGCACAACATGTTTCCCATTATCTTTTAGGGAAGTTTCATGACAAAATATTTTCTTGGTCACTATAGTACAAGCCGAGGTTCACAATGTGAACTTCAATTTCTCGTACAGGGTCATTCAAAGTGGCCACCAAGTGCATATTTTTATAAATTCATGAGTTTAGGAATTATGGCAACTTGCACAACATGTTCCGCATTATCTTTTAGGAAAGATTCTTGACAAAATATTTTCTTGGTCATTATAGTACATGCCAAAGAATTTGATGTGAATTTGAATTTAAAGTACAAGGTCATTCAAAATGACCACCAAGTGTATATTTTTTTGAATTCATGAATTTAGGAATATTTGCAACTTGCAAAACATGTTTCCCATTATCTTTTACATGAATTTCATGACATTATATGTTTTAGGTCATTATAATACAAGTCAAGCTTTTTAATGTGAATTTCAATTTCAAGTACATGGTCCTTCAAAGTGACCACCAAGTGCATATTCTTCTGAATTCATGAGTTTAGGAATAATTGCAACTAGCACAACATGTTTCCCATTATCTTTTACGTGAATTTCATGACATTATATGTTTTAGGTCATTATAGTACAAGTCAAGCTTTTTAATGTGAATTTCAATTTCAATTACATGGTCCTTCAAAGTGACCACCAAGTGCATATTTTTTCGAATTCATGAGTTTAGGAATAATTGCAACTTGCGCAACATGTTTCCCATTATCTTTTACGTACATTTGATGACAAAATATTTTCTTGGTCATTATAGTACAGGCTGAGGTTGTCAATGTGAATTTCAATTTCATCACAAGGTCATTTAAAGTGCCCACCAAGTGTATATTTTTTTGAATTCATGAGTTTAGGAATAATTGCAACTTGCACAACATGTTTCCCATTATCTTTTACTTGAAATTCATGACATTATATGTTCTAGGTCATTATAGTACAAGTCAAGCTTTTTAATGTGAATTTCAAATTGAAGTACATGGTCCTTCAAAGTCACCACCAAGTGCATATTTTTTTTAATTCATTTGTTTAGGAATAATTGCAACTTGCACAATATGTTTCCCATTATCTTTTAGGTAAGTTTCATGACAAAATATTTTCTTGGTCATTATAGTACAAGCCGAGGTTCTCAATGTGAATTTTAATTTCACGTACAAGTTCGTTCAAAATGACCACCACGTGTATATTTTCTTGGATTCATGAGTTTAGGAATAATTGCAACGAGCACAACAT
This sequence comes from Rhytidiadelphus loreus, assembly GCA_947034895.1. NCBI lineage: Eukaryota > Viridiplantae > Streptophyta > Bryopsida > Hypnales > Hylocomiaceae > Rhytidiadelphus > Rhytidiadelphus loreus. Next base: position 65,136,138 of record OX344763.1, on the reverse strand, counting down.
GCTACCCATTATCTTTTAGGGAAGCTTCATGACAAAATATTTTCTTAGTCATTATAGGACAAGCCACGGACTTTGATGTAAATTTCAGTTTGAGGTACAAGGTCATTCAAAGTGACCACCAAGTGCATATTCTAATGAATTCATGAGTTTAGGAATAATTGCAACGAGCACAACATATTTCCCATTGTCTTTTAGGTAAGTTTCTTGACAAAATATTTTCTTGGTCATTATAGGACAAGCCGAGGTTCTCGATGTGAATTTCAATTTCACATACGAGGTCGTTCAATGTGACCACCAAGTGCATATTCTTCTGAATTCATGAGTTTAGGAATAATTGCAACTTGCAAAATATGTTTCCCATTAGGTTTTAGGTATGTTTCATGACAAAATATTTTCGTGTACATTATAGTACAAGCCAAAGATTTTGATGTGAACATGAATTTCAAGTACAAGGTCATTCAAAGTCACCACCAAGTGCATATTCTTCTGAACTCATGAGTTTAGGAATAATTCCAACTAGCACAACATGCATCCCATTATCTTTTACGTGAATTTCATCACATTATATGTTTTAGGTCATTATAATACAAGTTAAGCTTCTTATTGTGAATTTCAAATTCAAGTAGAAGGTCATTCAAATTGACCACCAAGTGCATATTTTCTTGAATTCATGGGTTGAGGAATAATTGCAACTTGTTCAACATGTTTTTCATCATCTTATACATAAATTTCATGACATTATACTTTTTGGGTCCTTAAAGTACAGACCCTAATTTTCAATGTGAATTTCAATTTCAATTACATGGTCCTTCAAAGTGACCACCAAGTGCATATTTTTTCGAATTCATGAGTTTAGGAATAATTGCAACTTGCGCAACATGTTTCCCATTATCTTTTACGTACATTTGATGACAAAATATTTTCTTGGTCATTATAGTACAGGCTGAGGTTGTCAATGTGAATTTCAATTTCATCACAAGGTCATTTAAAGTGCCCACCAAGTGTATATTTTTTTGAATTCATGAGTTTAGGAATAATTGCAACTTGCACAACATGTTTCCCATTATCTTTTACTTGAAATTCATGACATTATATGTTCTAGGTCATTATAGTACAAGTCAAGCTTTTTAATGTGAATTTCAAATTGAAGTACATGGTCCTTCAAAGTCACCACCAAGTGCATATTTTTTTTAATTCATTTGTTTAGGAATAATTGCAACTTGCACAATATGTTTCCCATTATCTTTTAGGTAAGTTTCATGACAAAATATTTTCTTGGTCATTATAGTACAAGCCGAGGTTCTCAATGTGAATTTTAATTTCACGTACAAGTTCGTTCAAAATGACCACGAAGTGCATATTTTTTTGACTTCAGGAATTGAGGAATAATGCAACTTGCACAACAGGTTTCCCATTATCTTTTACGTAAATTTCATGACAAAATATTTTCTTGGTCATTATAGTACAAGCCAAGGATTTTGATGTGAATTTCAATTTCACGTACAAGTTCATTCAAAGTGACCACCAAGTGCATATTTTTTTGACTTCAGGAGTTTAGGAATAATTGCAAGTTGCGCAACATGGTTTCTATTATCTTTTACGTACATTTCATGACATTATATTTCCTTGGTCTTTATAGTACAAGCCAGGGTTTTTAATCTGAATTTCAATTTCAGGGACAGGGTCATTCAAATTGCCCACCAAGCGCATATTTTCTTAAATTCATGGGTTGAGGAATAATTGCAACATGCACAACATGTTTGTCATTATCTTATAAATAAATTTCATGACATTATACTTATTGGGTCATTCAAGTACAGACCCTGATTCTCAATGTGAATGTCAATTTCAGGGACAAGGTCATTGAAAGTGCCCACCAAGTGCATATTTTCTTGAACTCAGGAGTTTGGGAATAATTGCAAGTTGCGCAACATGGTTTCCATTACCTTTTACGTACATTTCATGACATTATATTTCCTTGGTCTTTATAGTACAAGCCAGGGTTTTTAATCTGAATTTCAATTTCAGGGACAGGGTCATTCAAATTGCCCACCAAGCGCATATTTTCTTAAATTCATGGGTTGAGGAATAATTGCAACATGCACAACATGTTTGTCATTATCTTATAAATAAATTTCATGACATTATGCTTTTTGGGTCATTCAAGTACAGACCCTGATTCTCAATGTGAATGTCAATTTCAGGGACAAGGTCATTGAAAGTGCCCACCAAGTGCATATTTTTTTGAATTCATGAGTTTAGGAGTAATTGCAACTTGCAGAATAGGTTTCCCATTATCTTTTACGTACATTTTATGACATTATATGTTTTTCGTCATTATAGTACAAGCCAAGGATTTTGATGTGAATTTCAATTTCAAGTACAAGGTCATTCAAAGTGACCACGAAGTGCATATTTTTTTAACTTCATGAATTTAGGAATAATGCAACTTGCACAACAGGTTTCCCATTATCTTTTAGGTAAGTTTCATGACAAAATATTTTCTTGGTCATTATAGTACAAGCCAAGGATTTTGATGTGAATTTCAATTTCACGTACAAGTTCATTCAAAGTGACCACCAAGTGCATATTCTTTTGACTTCAGGAGTTTAGGAATAATTGCAAGTTGCGCAACATGGTTTCCATTATCTTTTACGTACATTTCATGACATTATATTTCCTTGGTCTTTATAGTACAAGCCAGGGTTTTTAATCTGAATTTCAATTTCAGGGACAGGGTCATTCAAATTGCCCACCAAGCGCATATTTTCTTAAATTCATGCGTTGAGGAATAATTGCAACATGCACAACATGTTTCTCATTATCTTATACATAAATTTCATGACATTATACTTTTTGGGTCCTTAAAGTACAGACCCTAATTTTCAATGTGAATTTCAATTTCACGGACAAGGTCATTCAAAGTGACCACCAAGTGCATATATTTTTGAATTCATGAGTTTAGGAATAATTGCAACTTGCGCAACATGTTTCCCATTATCTTTTACGTACATTTGATGACAAAATATTTTCTTGGTCATTATAGTACAGGCTGAGGTTGTCAATGTGAATTTCAATTTCATCACAAGGTCATTTAAAGTGACCACCAAGTGTATATTTTTTTGAATTCATGAGTTTAGGAATAATTGCAACTTGCACAACATGTTTCCCATTATCTTTTACTTGAAATTCATGACATTATATTTTCTTGGTCATTATAGTACAAGTCAAGCTTTTTAATGTGAATTTCAAATTGAAGTACATGGTCCTTCAAAGTCACCACCAAGTGCATATTTTTTTTAATTCATTTGTCTAGGAATAATTGCAACTTGCACAATATGTTTCCCATTATCTTTTACTTACATTTTATGACATTATATTTTCTTGGTCATTATAGTACAAGCCAAGGATTTTGATGTGAATTTCAATTTCAAGTACAAGGTCATTCAAAGTGACCACGAAGTGCATATTTTTTTGACTTCAGGAATTGAGGAATAATGCAACTTGCACAACAGGTTTCCCATTATCTTTTACGTAAATTTCATGACAAAATATTTTCTTGGTCATTATAGTACAAGCCAAGGATTTTGATGTGAATTTCAATTTCACGTACAAGTTCATTCAAAGTGACCACCAAGTGCATATTCTTTTGACTTCAGGAGTTTAGGAATAATTGCAAGTTGCGCAACATGGTTTCCATTATCTTTTACGCACATTTCATGACATTATATTTCCTTGGTCTTTATAGTACAAGCCAGGGTTTTTAATCTGAATTTCAATTTCAGGGACAGGGTCATTCAAATTGCCCACCAAGCGCATATTTTCTTAAATTCATGGGTTGAGGAATAATTGCAACAGGCACAACATGTTTGTCATTATCTTATAAATAAATTTCATGACATTATACTTTTTGGGTCATTCAAGTACAGACCCTGATTCTCAATGTGAATGTCAATTTCAGGGACAAGGTCATTGAAAGTGCCCACCAAGTGCATATTTTCTTGAACTCAGGAGTTTAGGAATAATTGCCACTTGCACAACATGTTTTCCATTATCTTTTAGGTAAGTTTCATGACAAAAAAATTTCTTGGTCATTATAGTACAAGCCAGGGATTTGATGTGAATTTCAATTTCACGTACAAGTTCATTCAAAGTGACCACCAAGTGCATACTTTTTTGAATTCAGGAGTTTGGGAATAATTGCAAGTTGCGCAACATGGTTTCCATTATCTTTTACGTACATTTCATGACATTATATTTCCTTGGTCTTTATAGTACAAGCCAGGGTTTTTAATCTGAATTTCAATTTCAGGGACAGGGTCATTCAAATTGCCCACCAAGCGCATAATTTCTTAAATTCATGGGTTGAGGAATAATTGCAACATGCACAACATGTTTCTCATTATCTTATACATAAATTTCATGACATTATACTTTTTGGGTCTTTAAAGTACAGACCCTAATTTTCAACGTGAATTTCAATTTCACGGACAAGGTCATTCAAAGTGACCACCAAGTGCATATTTTCTTGAACTCAGGAGTTTAGGAATAATTGCCACTTGCACAACATGTTTTCCATTATCTTTTAGGTAAGTTTCATGACAAAAAAATTTCTTGGTCATTATAGTACAAGCCAGGGATTTGATGTGAATTTCAATTTCACGTACAAGTTCATTCAAAGTGACCACCAAGTGCATATTTTTTTGAATTCAGGAGTTTGGGAATAATTGCAAGTTGCGCAACATGGTTTCCATTATCTTTTACGTACATTTCATGACATTATATTTCCTTGGTCTTTATAGTACAAGCCAGGGTTTTTAATCTGAATTTCAATTTCAGGGACAGGGTCATTCAAATTGCCCACCAAGCGCATATTTTCTTAAATTCATGGGTTGAGGAATAATTGCAACATGCACAACATGTTTGTCATTATCTTATAAATAAATTTCATGACATTATACTTTTTGGGTCATTCAAGTACAGACCCTGATTCTCAATGTGAATGTCAATTTCAGGGACAAGGTCATTGAAAGTGCCCACCAAGTGCATATTTTCTTGAACTCAGGAGTTTAGGAGTAATTGCAACTTGCAGAATAGGTTTCCCATTATCTTTTAGGTAAGTTTCATGACAAAAAAATTTCTTGGTCATTATAGTACAAGCCGAGGTTTTCAATGTGAATTTCAATTTCACGGACAAGGTCATTCAAAGTGACCACCAAGTGCATATTTTTTTGAATTCATGAGTTTAGGAGTAATTGCAACTTGCAGAACAGGTTTTCCATTATCTTTTACGTACATTTTATGACATTATATGTTTTTCGTCATTATAGTACAAGCCCTGGTTTTCAATCTGAATTTCAATTTCATGTATAAGGTCATTCAAAGTGACAACCAATTGCATATTTTTTTGAATTCATGAGTTTAGGAATAATTGCAACTTGCACACCAGGTTTCCCATTCTCTTTTAGGTAAGTTTCATGACAAAATATTTTCTTGGTCATTATAGTACAAGCCAAGGATTTTGATGTGAATTTCAATTTCAAGTACAAGGTCATTCAAAGTGACAACGAAGTGCATATTTTTTTGACTTCATGAATTTAGGAATAATGCAACTTGCACAACAGGTTTCCCATTATCTTTTAGGTAAGTTTCATGACAAAATATTTTCTTGGTCATTATAGTACAAGCCAAGGATTTTGATGTGAATTTCAATTTCAAGTACAAGGTCATTCAAAGTGACCACGAAGTGCATATTTTTTTGACTTCAGGAATTGAGGAATAATGCAACTTGCACAATAGGTTTCCCATTATCTTTTACGTAAATTTCATGACAAAATATTTTCTTGGTCATTATAGTACAAGCCAAGGATTTTGATGTGAATTTCAATTTCACGTACAAGTTCATTCAAAGTGACCACGAAGTGCATATTCTTTTGACTTCAGGAGTTTAGAAATAATTGCAAGTTGGACAACATGGTTTCCATTATCTTTTACGTACATTTCATGACATTATATTTCCTTGGTCTTTATAGTACAAGCCAGGGTTTTTAATCTGAATTTCAATTTCAGGGACAGGGTCATTCAAATTGCCCACCAAGCGCATATTTTCTTAAATTCATGGGTTGAGGAATAGTTGCAACATGCACAACATGTTTCTTATTATCTTATAAATAAATTTCATGACATTGTACTTTTTGGGTCATTCAAGTACAGACCCTGATTCTCAATGTGAATGTCAATTTCAGGGACAAGGTCATTGAAAGTGCCCACCAAGTGCATATTTTCTTGAATTCATGGGTTGAGGAATAATTGCAACTTGTTCAACATGTTTTTCATCATCTTATACATAAATTTCATGACATTATACTTTTTGGGTCCTTAAAGTACAGACCCTAATTTTCAATGTGAATTTCAATTTCACGGACAAGGTCATTCAAAGTGACCACCAAGTGCATATTTTTTTGAATTCATGAGTTTAGGAATAATTGCAACTTGCGCAACATGTTTCCCATTATCTTTTACGTACATTTGATGACAAAATATTTTCTTGGTCATTATAGTACAGGCTGAGGTTGTCAATGTGAATTTCAATTTCATCACAAGGTCATTTAAAGTGCCCACTAAGTGTATATTTTTTTGAATTCATGAGTTTTGGAATAATTGCTACTTGCACAACAGGTTTCCCATTATCTTTTACTTACATTTTATGACATTATATTTTCTTGGTCATTATAGTACAAGCCAAGGTTTTTAATGTGAATTTCAATTTCACGAGAAGGTCATTCAAAGTGACCACGAAGTGCATATTTTTTTGAATTCCTGAGTTTAGGAATTATTGCAACTTGCACAACATGTTTCTCATTATCTTTTGTGTGAATTTCATGACATCATATTTTTTTGGTCCTTAAAGTACAGACCCTGATTTTCAATGTGAATTTCAATTTCACGGACAAGGTCATTCAAAGTGACCACCAAGTGCATATTTTTTTGAATTCATGATTTGTGTGCTTTGTATTCATGAAGTTGATTGGTTTATCTTTTTGTATGAATGTAGAGGAAAATAATCAATCATGAAAGACTTGTCTGTTTGGATAGATGTCTTATTATAACATAGTAAATTGAATATGTCATCCCCCTCTCTATGAATGATCAGAATTTGTGGAATTCCAATGTTCTAATATCATTGGATAAAGAGAAAAAATCAGAATGTCTAGATTTAAATTTGTACTAATGCTGACTTTTTTGATGCGTGAGCACTCCTACTTTTTGCAATGCTTTATTGATTAACTAAATATAATGGAAGAAGTAAAAATGAACTTTGACTATTGGAAAAAGGAGTATTTCTTGCATTTATTTGTTTCAAAGCTTTTCTTATTCAATTTCTAATTTTTTCTTAACCCCTAATTTGTGTTTTGATTGTAGTATGCAAGTGTTTTGATGATTCACAAAGCCAATCCTTAACAATGAGAAGCCCTAACTCCGAACCCTAAATCCTAAACCCTATACCCTAATTCGGTAACTAATAAAAGTTACTGCAAATCCTTCATTATCGATTTATTTGGACAAGACTTGGATTATTTCGAATTTTTTTGGAGGGGAGTATCCTAAAGGGTTTTGATTTTCTTAAAACTAGGACCAAAGATATTTCAGCTTACTAAAAATTGAAAAGGGTGTTGTGGGCAACTGCAATATTGCTTTTAATACATGTAATTTCAAGATTCCGTGATATTGACGTTGTAGTTAACCGAGAGGCCGTGGACCCGAAATAGAGCCACGACAGTCAAGAAAAGTCAATATTTTCTTATAAAAGGAACCTCATCAACCTTGCTGACACCACATTTTTTGTGGGGTCAACTATTGTATTCATCATTTTATGTCGTTTTGTGGAGTAAAGGTGGGAAGGTCCACAGTATTCAGGGATTCCCGACTTTCAGAAATTCTCATTTCAAAACGTTCATAAAGATGGCGCACTTTTCTTCCCGCCATACATTGAGGTGTACGTTGTCACCGCAATTTCAAACCTCATTTCCACTTTCTTCTTCAATTTTATGAACCTATGTGCCCATTTCTTCTTTCTGGATTGTATTTAGCTCGTGATGATTAGTTTTGTGTATGTCTTTAGGAGGCTAGAAGGAGGTCTTTAGAAGGACGTTGCTTTGTGTTCCATCACATTCAAAGAGGAATTGCTTCACCGCACTTCGATTACTGTAAGTTGTACCCAAGTCCTCAGTCACTGCACTTCTCTACCTCATACAATTCACAGACTTATTTTTGAGATTTGTGTCCGCTGAATTCTTATTCATATTGATTTGTATACTTCTATTCTGTGAATTTCAGGAACGATTACGATGTTGCATTCACTTTGCAAGGGTTTTTGATGTCCTCTTCAGTTAGGACGTCTCTCCAAGCAAATACCTTCAGATTTGAATTATTGTAGTGTGAACGTAACTCCGTTGATTGCGCCGCAAAACAAGGGATCTATTAATAGAAATATATTTAATGTAGAATTTTGGGGAGAACGTATTAGCTCAATTCGAGCTGATGTGTAGTATATACATATCCTAATCCAATGTGGAAGGAATATTAAATCTTGTGAATTATGGTTCATCCCGATGATACATAATTGTCTTGTTAATTAGCTCAACTCGAGCTGATTTGCAAATAATAATGTATAATTAGCATCGACGAGCTCATGCCAGAGTCAAAATGTATCATACACATGGCCTCGTGAATACTTTAAACTTGAGAGACTTTGTAAGAATATTGAATGACTTTGGATTATGTACATACTATGCAAATTAGCTCGAGTCGAGCGAATACGCAAATTAATGAATAACAGGTGAACGCATATTGAAGTACAATGAGACTGATAATTTGGCATTGTATATCAGCTCGAGTCAAGCTAAGTAATATGCAACTATTGGAGGATGTGGTTTAGAAGAGGTGATAATTGTTCATCGTCTGCGTGTGTCAAATATATGAAACAGTTTACTGCATTTTTCTAACTATCTAATAGGCCTCCGAACCTACATTACGTTTCAACGAGTTCTGGTTGTAGATTTATTCTCTTCTCCTCCAATATCCAATTGTGGACAGGGTTGTCTACCCGGACAACTCGACAAACTCGACGTCGAAGACGTCTAGTAGAGGGTCCCGTCCGTCTAATAGAGTCAACTTTACCCTTTGACTTTTCTGGAATTTACCCCCCATTTACCTAGGCTTACCTGGTTGCCATGTGGCAGCCGCGTGGCAAATGTAGGGCGACCTCGGGTGAGGGCAACTTCGGGTAGGGGGCGACTTCGGGTGGAGCGACCTCGGGTGAGGGCGACTTCGGGTGGGGCGACTTCGGGTGTGAGGCGACTTTGGGTAGGGGTGACTTCGGGTAGGGGCGATTGCGGGTATGGGGCGACTACAGGTCTTAGGCGAACACGGGTACTAGGTCGCGGTCACCTCTACCCGCACCCGTGGGCGTACTTGCCCTCATCCAAGACCCGCACTTGCCCTTTGTCACTTGCACGCGCCCCCCCAGGACCTACGGTCGCCCCTCCAGAACCCGCGGTCGCCCCCCCAGGACCGCTGGTCACCCCTCCAGAACCGTTGGTCGCCTACGTGACCCGCACGCGCCCATTTTGCATCCACACCCGGGTTCACCTATATATGAAGTCGCCGAATCTTCATTCTCCCATGTTCATCGCTAAGGCTTCTTGGCTTGTATCCCTTTCTGGCTACATGCATAAGCATTTGGTGTTGAAAATTTACTATTGACTACTTTCATCCAAGGTTCTTTTTCTAGTGGTTTGATTTCAACAATTCCTCTACATTTTTTAGGACCTTCATTTCAACAACCCACCATGGCTAGTGGAGACAATACCACTGGAGAATTTCTTGCTGAAGCCCCTCCACTGGCTCCACGTCCACGTCATGGTTTGGGATTGCGAAAGATTGAAAAAGACAAGGAACGGAAGCGTAGGGGTATTTGTCACCGAAAGCGATTGGATGTGTTGAATAGTGCTGACCACATTGCTTTCAAGGGGTGGAATGAGGAGCCTGAGCCATGGTCAATACAAACTTGCGAAGATTACATTGAGTGGTGCCACATCAGCAAGTTCTTTCCAGCATGGCGTCATCATCATCATCGACACACCAACAAGGCGAACTTGAAGTTCTGTGAGAATGAAATATTCATGAACAGGTGCATTGAATGTGGCAAGCTCTCTATAATACGGCCTCTGTAGAAAGGAATGAGGCCCCTCTTTTCCTTGCCAGAGGAGCCTATGCTGAAGTGGCATTGAAGAAAGAAGTTGATTGGAGCACGATCAAATCCAGTCCTCACGTAAAACGTCCAGAGGACGGGTGCATACCAAAAGGAATTCTCCTTTTTCCAGAGGGTGGATTGGGTCCTTTTCGAAGTGTTCCTAGGAATCAGGCCCAGGGTTGAAATTGACACAGAGTCATCAGAAGAGGATGACAATTCAGATGGTACGCGGGTGCTTCGGGTAGAACGAGCCACAGAACTACCTATCGGCCTCCCCCCAAATCAGAATGAAATTGTCCACGGCGTCGGAACATCACGGGGACGTAAATCGGGACAATCGTCAAGAGTGCGACATTCCACTACACGAATTGGACCACAAGGGGCTTCTCCATCAGCTTCGAATCCACCATTGCCTGCACAGAACCCAAGTGAAGTCTTCGAATTCAGTTGCAACGATGAAGGGCCTAGTGAAACAATTGTTGGTGCATCAGCTCTTCAATCCCGAGTGGATGTAGGTCACAACACTCTGACCCTAGTAAAGGCTCAAAACCTCATACAGATCAAAGACAACAAGATTGCTTCATTGGAAAGTGACTTGAAGAAATTGCAAGGACAGTGCAAACTGAAAGATGCTCTCATTGCACGACAATCTACCGAGCTTCAAGCCCTGCGAGAAAATCAGGTTGGCGCTTTTACTTTGTCAGATATGGATGAGGCTTTTGTTGACCATGATCCACATCATCTAGACAAAGTTGTGGGGGACCTAACCTACGATGTTCCTTGCCATCCACCGCCTTCCAAGCGTGCTAAGGTTTTGCAAAATAATCAAAGTGCATTCCTCACTACGATTGGTGGAGACACGACCACTGACACGAACGATATTCATGGGACCCAAGATTCACTCTCATTTCCAACAGTTCAGCAATCAAGGCAGAGTGACAAAGAAAGAGACCTTGAAAAGCAGAATGAAAAGCTTCAACGACGGTTGGATCAATTGGTTGCCACGTACTACCATTGAAAGGTGGCGTGCATTCTCTCCGTGGACAGATCGCAGCAAATAGCCAAGGAATTAGATAAGGTTTCTAAGAATTTTGTTGCAGCTTTACCTAAACGTGAGAATGGACTCACATCCTGGGCACTTTTAGATGACATGTTTCCTGAAAACATGCTGATGTTGCCAGACACAAATATTATAGATTGGGCACAACAGGGCTGGGACTATACAAAGCAAATGTCTAGTCACATGGAGGTGAAGGACCAAAAGCTACTATGGCCACAACCTGCAACTTTCGTACTCGACCATACAAAATGCCCCATTTGTCAAGAGCAATTTGGCCCTGAAGGTGGTTGGGCTCTCGGGTCATGTGCACATGTGTACCATCCTCAATGCCTCCTTATGGGATGCCTCATTAGACGACGTTGTGTACTTTGTTCAGCACCATTCCATGATCGCTTGTATGCCATATTCAACTTGATGACGTACATGCCACCTTCTTGGAAACATAGCATTGAAATGACGACTAATACGACATTGTGGGGTCATGACCTCGTTTGGAGCTGGCGTCAAGGGCTACATGATGATGAAAAGGCACCTAGTAGCTCTCAATTGAACTGGGAAACTGACCCGGCGGAGATTGTCAAAGTGGCACCGAAGTTGATGGAAAAAGGTCCACACAATGAAGGGAGAAAGGCATTCTTCTACCAATGCCTTGGTGGATACTTCGAGAAGAGCTCGGGAGAATTCAAATGGGGTCCTCATCCGGAAGGACACTGTTGGGATAATGAAGGTAAAAGGGGACCCGATCGCAATCAATTTGCCTCTCTTGAAGACATGACTAACATGGTTTGCATGGACTCTACGTATGGACCTTATTACCAAAGTTAAGCATTGGACTATCTTTTGGAAGTACATTTTCCACAAACGACAAGGACCCTACAAGCTCTCCAAGATTCCAACGTCCTGGAATTCATTTTGAATGCGGAAGGGCCAGCTTCACGAACTCATGCAAAGAAGAAGATAGTCCTTCAAGAGGCACTTCAACCTTCACATGGTGAAGCAAGTTCTTCTAAGAAGTAAAAACAATCCAAATGGATTTGACGTCTGAGAATTTAGTGATGGACTTCATTTCTCCTTTGGTTACTTGGTTTACGTCCAAGGATATATAATGTCAAACCCCTAGTATATAGAAGTGTATTATATATGGTAGAAGCGTGTAGCTCTCAGTGTTTTTGTTTTGTTCCACATAGGCCAACTTCGAGCCTTCTATGATTGTATGCTACACATTTGTATTGCAATATTACCGAGAATATTACAGTGCCTTCATTTTTGAAACATATTCTACATTATTTTCTACTCCAAAGACTTCACTATCTTCGAACAAAATCAAATATGTGGTACAACTGATTGTATGAAGCTTATTATCAAAGAGCTATTAAAGTTGAAGTTCACTTTGACATTGTCATTTGCATTGACATTTAAGCTTCTAAAATTAATTCAACAGTAAACTTTAAATTTTATTACTTAGAATTCAAAATTGTATATCATTGTAAGCAATCTCATTATCTCAATTCATTTCATGGAAGATTGTAATTGTTATCATTTTAGTTCCATAAACAGAAAAAGTGAACATGATGAACCCCTTAAGTCCCATTGTCCCCTCTAGAGACAATTTGGAATTTGGGCAAGTTTCTATGGGTTGAAATTGTACCCTAATTTTTTGAAATTTTTTGTGAAAAGATAAAATCTGATAAGCTTTGAGGGAATATAATTTTTATTTCAATTGGTGTCCGGAAGCAAAAGTTACGCCACAAAATACCTAGAACTAAACTGGGCAGGTAGTACAAAAAACATTGCAAAAATCCAAAATAGATTTAATTTTGTTCATGTTTTTGCTAACATTATGTTTTTGTCTACATAAAAAGATTTGATTCATTCCATTTTCATTAGTGATTCGCAAGTTAAGAACCCTGTTCTTTTTAAGGCAATGTAAACAAATATTTGAAAAAATAACTTATAGAATTCATTTGAAAATGCAATTTTCAAATTTTCTCTAATTAGTTTATTTTAAAGGAGAAGTTTGCTTCCTACAACAATCTCACCATTGGGACTAACAGATTATTGTGTTCCAATCCCATGTAAGAGCTATTATCAATTTAGTTTTTCTTTCAACCTTGGATCTACTTCTACTTGACAATTTTTTGAAGTATGAAAAGGAAGTTATTATTTTTTGAATTTTTTTTCCTACACTCCCAACTCAATTCTTCAACACAATAAATTTTAAATTCAAATTTCATAGTGCACATTTTTGGAAGAAATAGCAATCAAAGTCGTCTGAAAGTGTAGTCCAGTGTTGCAAAAAAATTGCTTCTTCAACTTTGAATGCTCATATCTCTAAATCTGTACAGTCAAACATCGTACAATTTTAACCACAAAATCTTAAACAAGTGAAGTTCAAAATCCTCAGCTTCAGTTCCACAAAAGTTTAGTTTTTTCTTTGGACAAACACAATAGAATTATAGAAATGACAGTTTTGATTTTTTCTTCACCTAAAAATGGCCTTCGGACTTTATGGGTTTAGAAAAACACTGAAAATGGAAAAAACCTATTGGAATCATTTGAAAATTCACCAAGCCATGTAAGTAGCGATGGAAATTAGCTAGAAAAAGAAGCAATTGGTTATTTAACTATAGAGGGTTAGGTCTTTAGGGCTATGTTTTCACCCAATAAATATCAAGATAAACATTTCTAGTACGAATCCAGAATAAAATGACATAACAAAACTGATTTGAGCAACATTAGGTCTTCTGTTCTTGTACTACATTGGTTTCAAAAGCTGTGACTAAATATTTCGCGAATACACTAAGTTCAGAAATCTGCAATACACATTACAAAGTGTACAATAATTATTAAAAAACCACGTGAACTTTGAATGCCAAAAAAATTGTAGCATATTCTTTACTAAATCACGAGAGGGCTGCAATATCCAAAATTGGGTCTTACTTACAAATTTACAATATTGTTCACCAAAATGCGATACACTACTTTCTAAAAACCTCTTTTTGGTTTAGGAAGTCACTCATATTAGGAGGAGGACCTACTTTCTCGTATTCTTCACCTCTCTTTCCCGTTGTATCCTTCATCCACTTCATCCATTGCGTATAATACTCGCTTTCAGCTCTCAGATCCACAAACTCGTCTTCCAACACTTGTACTCTAGTCTCATGGAACTTCACCAAATTCCGAAGCATTTCTAACTCCTCTGGAAGATTACTGTATGTCGAGGCCGTTGCCAAAACGTCCACCTCCTTGACATGTTTTTTGGCCGCTTCGTAATATTTCTTTTCTTCTTCGGTAATTTGAACACGTAGTGCTCGCCGCTCATTCTGTGCTTTCCTACGTCTGCGTTGCAGGGTTTCTAATTTTGATTCCCACAATAAACAATGGTCAGCTTGCGACAATTTCCCGGTGCTCTGCTTAGTTAAATCCTGGTCTCCATTCTTCTTAAAAGCAACAAAATCGTCATCTCTCTCTTTGAGTATTTGGTTGAGAGACCTCAATTGTTGCTTCAAATAAGCTTCAGTGGGAGAAGACACTTCACATTCTTTCAAATTCTTCAGTTCCTCACTCTTTGTACTCAACGATAAAAGTACACTCTCGATTTTGGCAATCAAGGTCTCCTCATTGTCTGATGAATCACTATCACCTTCTAGCATCGCACACTCCTCTGTGGAAAAGTCCTCCACTTCCATGGGGTCAATTTTTTCCAAGACTTCTTCATGGCTGGTTGAGGTAATGGGCTCTTTTCCACGATCTTTCTTCTTCTGAAGGCCCACATCCAAAGACTTCTTGGACTCGGCGACAAAAACATCTTCATCATCGCTAGAGAAGGAATATCCGTTGTACTCATGGGTGTGCTCGTCCGAGGAAGAAGTGGAAGACCAAACTACTTCTTCATCAGCAACAAATGATGCTACACGCTTAATCGGTGTCATCATCTTGCTTATATCAAGAGGATACTTTGCCCACAAGTTGGAGGCTTCCTCCCACTCTTTTTGGTCCGGACGGACCGCAATAGGCATTTCTGGAAGTGTTGTCCAATCAACTACCTTCTTCAAAACAACTTCGGCATACACCATTTGTACAAGAAAGAAACTGAAATTATCGTTTTTGTACACCTTGGTCTCCAAATATAGAAGGGTCCATACTTCGCAGCATCTACACATGAACCTTGTGTCCGTAGCATAAGCAAGGTTAACCTTTTGGTTTTGAACGTGCAAAGGGTGACGACACAACGGAAATAACTTGTTGATGTGACACCAATCCACATACTTCGCAACAGTCCGGTAACTCCAAGGCTCTGGTTCATCCCTCCAACCCTTAAAAGCCTTAATCTTCGGATGAAGTAATATGGCCACGCGCTTCTTGTGCTTTTTGCCTGACCGTTTTTGACCCTTGTCTTTCATCGCCCTTTTCTCTTGCGGAGTCAATGAAGTAGGTATGGTAGGAGGAGATGGCGAGGTCGTACGCTCCATGTTTTAACAATGTATGTATAACTAAACAATATATACTATATAAAAGTCTCAATGCCAAAATACTTACTCTAACTAAGTGAAACTAGTAATCATACGTGTGACACATTTACAAATATCGAAGCAAAAGTAGATGTTCAAGGTTCAAAGATCGTAGCGGATAGGGTCAAGTTTACGAAAAACCGCGGTTTAGACATGCATGGAATGAGAAGAATGAAATTCCTTCAATCCCCAATCCCTGCCTCACGCACATGCAGTCAGCCACTTCAAGGTGGATGACAGCCTTTGTACAGAAGTAGGGGGACTAACGACCGCAAGTCCACCCCACCCCATTTGTACTAGGACTAGCGGTCTCGAGAGGGCAAGTGCGGGTCCTCCAATTAGGGCGAGTGCGGGTCCTCCAAGTAGGGCGAGTGCGGGTCCCCCAACCGAACAAGGGCGACTGCGGGTACCCAGGCAACTGCGGGTACCCAGGCGACCACGGGTCCACAAGGCGACCGCGGGTGTGGATCCCTGGGCGACTTCGGGTGCGGGTACCCAGGCAACTGCGGGTACCCAGGCGACCACGGGTCCACAAGGCGACCGCGGGTGTGGATCCCTGGGCGACTTCGGGTGCGGATCCCTGGGCGACCTCGGGTGCGGGTCCCTTGGCGACTTCCGGTGCGGATCCCTGGGTGACCTCGAGTGCGGGTCCCTGGGCGACTTCGGGTGCGAGTCCCTGGGCGACTTCGGGTGCGGGTCCCTAGGCGACTTCGGGTGCGGGTCCCTGGGCGACTTCGAGTGCGGGTCCCTGGGCGACTTCGGGTGATTTTTCAGACAAAGACAAATAAAAGAGGAATCTAACACAAGTGGTTTCATATTTTTGGAAGTATTTTATAATTACTTATAAATTTCCAAAGGACTTCTGTCATAGGTCCCTATTTATGCCCCTAGGTCTTCCGCAAAATGTTCACTTGCAACTTCTAAACATAAATGGGAATGTAAAGATAATGGATTGGCTCTTACAATTCATAATTTTTTTTTCTCGAATCATTTAATGATTATGGAGGTCAATTTATGAACTACAGATTGTCCATTTCAAAGCCACTTATACGGTCCATTTTTAATGCCCGCTCCATTTCAAAGCCTTCTACCTTATCTTTACTTTCACATCCACACAAATGGAGAGAGGAACCCTCTTTATAATCCAATGGACGTTGGATTTGGAGAAACTCCCCAACTAAAAAAATATTTACGATAGTGTTTCCTTGAGTGTCAAATGCTTCAATGCACACCCTTGCCTGAGCAAAAAGATTTATGTATCATTGAATAGGTGGTAGTGAAATCGTGGGCCACCAGAATTAAAAATATTCCCAACTTGTAATGAGTTTAATAGCTATTCAAGTGATATTAAGTTTTGGAAGAGAACATTTTAGAGTGCCAATATAATTTGTAGTTCTTCATTTCACCTTCAATCCCAATTTTCTTTTATAAGCAATACAATCAATAAAGAAAATGAAAATTTTCTTGGTTATCATCTCACAACTCTTATCCAATTTTGCACTCAAAGGAAACGTGCATACTAATACACAAGCTAATTAAACATTCATATGGTTAGATTTTCGAGTTATAAAACTTGCTTCAATGGCAATTACTATAAGTCCATGCTCAATTTTCATAGGAAAAATACAAGAGGGAAAGGCTTAAGGCACTTAGGACTTTATTAGTAATGCACTCTAATTGTTAAGTTAAACTTATCTTTTGACCCTACATAGATTAAGCAAACATCCGTCTTGTAAAATCAAATTTCATTCACAAGTATTTATTCGTCATTCTCCATAATGACGAACAAATCTAATTAAATAATGATTTACCACAATTGAATTCTAAAATACTCTATATCATTACAAATTAGTTACTTTAAAGTTTCAAAAAATCCCGTGAAGACCTCGGTATAGGCCACGCGACGTGCTTCGAGGATTAGGCCAAGGACCACTTTGAATTCCGCACCGACATGTTTTTCATCTCGGTTCGGAACTCGAAGTCGTCCTTGACCAAATCCTTAAGATCCAACCATAACCTCCTACATCATGCACACGGAGTTGGGAATCGAACCGTAGA
Organism: Rhytidiadelphus loreus; assembly: GCA_947034895.1. Taxonomy (NCBI): domain Eukaryota; kingdom Viridiplantae; phylum Streptophyta; class Bryopsida; order Hypnales; family Hylocomiaceae; genus Rhytidiadelphus; species Rhytidiadelphus loreus. Next base: position 65,118,254 of record OX344763.1, on the reverse strand, counting down.
CCTCCCAGACTCCACTTGAGTTCGAAGAAGTTGACCCTTGTGTGAGAATCCCTTCCACTACTTCACCTTCCCGTTGGTCACATCAGGAATCACCTTTGATGCACCACTCCTTGTCCATCCCATCTTTATTCTTTTTTTTCTTTGATTCTATGGGGCTTCAAAATACCATCAGCTGCCTAACACGAAATAGTCTCCCCGTTCTGGACCCGAAGTCGCCTCACCCAAAGTTGCCCTACCCGAGGTCGCCCAAGTCCCAGAAAAGAGGGAAGAAAAAATGCGTGAGTTCTTCCCTCCTCTCTGGACCCGCGGTCGCCCCACCCGAGGTCGCCCCAGCACCGCAGAAAGAAGTCCCCAATTTCCCCCTTTTCTGGACCCGCGGTTGCCTCACCCGCGGTCGCCCCTACATCGGTATTTGAAAGAGTGACTTACAGAAGACTGTTGTCATGGTAGGTGAGATCATAGAATAATCTCTAGATAGCTTACAATTATATCACATGATTATTTTATTAAATGGTCCCTAACAAGGCTTCAATATCCTCAAGCCCTACAATGATGAACCAAAAACCCTACAAAGCCCTCGCAAAATAGAACCATAAACGCAAACCTAAAACCTCAAATGCCCAACGCATTTTAGGATGGTTTATGAATTTGCTACAACCCCAAAATGACCCTGGAATTTGCTAAGCTTCTAGAATTTGCTCTAAATTGAACAAAAATCCAATATTTTGATATGTTCTATCAATTCTTTTTGAATTGTAACCGTGTAAAATCAAACAAGACGTATTAGAGATCACATTAGAAAAGAAAACACAACAATACCTCTAATCTATTGAAAGATTATAATGTTTTATCATGAAGGTGTTAAATCTGTGAAAGTGATTTGAAGTATTTCAATCCTCTTTTCAAATGTGAAATCTAAAAAGTTCGTCACCCATAAAATATGAGCTTAAAGGGCCTAAGGTGCATAAACCCAATCAATTTATAACTTCTCAAAATCTACTTTATCATTTTTTTAAATTTCATTTGTAATGTGATATTTTCTCAAAGATTTAGTGTGTTTGAGGCTCATTCCTAAGAGCCCTCAACACTACAAAAAGTCAAGATTGCAAGTGTACACCCATGCACAAAATCTTAAATAGAAAAATCATAATCAATCATTTTCAAAATCAGATTTTTGAAGCTAAAACTAAACTTCAAAAAGAATTTTCCAAAAATATGAATTCATTTTTCCTCCAATCCCAAGAAACTTTTTTTCTGCAAACTTTAAAATTGTTGTGGAGAGGGGTAATACACTCGAAGTGAAGAATGTACATTTCTCTTGTTATAATCTTAAAACTCTTCCGCAATTTTGCACTCAAAATGAATGTGCATACTAACAAGCAAGTTGTTTAAACATTCATACGTTTAGATTAAAAAATAAATAGGAAACTTGCTTCAATGGGAATAACTACAAGTCCATGCTCTTTTCAGAACAGAAAAACTAAGGTAGGAGGCTGTGAAAGAGTGCGGGCATTAAGAATGGCTCCTATAAATGGTTGTGGAATGGTGCATCTAAAGTTCTGAAATTGACCAATACATTCATTGAATGAACCAAGGAAGAAAACATTATTAATTGGAAGAGCCAATCATTCTCTGTGTTTTCTCCATTTTTATTTAGAATTGCAAGTGAACCATTCATGAAAGATCTAGGGTCACAAATAGGGACCTATGACCCAACTCGTTTGAAAATTCATAAGTAATTCAAAAATCTTTGGAAAAATATGAAACCACTTGGGTTAGATTCCTCATCAATTTCTCTTTGTCTGAAAAATGAGCTAAAAATATTCCCGTCCAAAGAAATACACGAAAAAGGCAGACCAGCCCTTAGGTGCACCATTTCTGAGCCTCCTACCTTACACTTGGAAAGGCATAGGCTCTTAGGGGTTCATTAGTAATGCACTCTAATTGTTATGTTAAACTTATCTTTTGACCCTACATAGATTAAGCAAACACCCCGTATTGTAAAATCAAATTTCATTCACAAGTATTTATTTGTCATTGTCCCTAATGACGAACAATTCTAATTAAATAAAGATTTAGCACAATTGAATTCTAAAATACTCTATATCATTACAAATTAGATACTTTAAAGTTTCAAAAAATCCCGTGAAGACCTTGGTATAGGCCACGCGACGTGCTTCGAGGATTGAGCCAAGGGGCACTTCGAATTTCGCACTAAAATGTTTTTCATCTCAGTGCGCAATTCAAAGTGCCCCTTGACCGAACCCGTAAGACCCAACTATAACCTCCTACATCATGCACACGGAGTTGGGAATCGAACCGTAGACCTCCCAGACTCCACTTGAGTTCGAAGAAGTTGACCCTTGTGTGAGAATTCCTTCCACTACTTCACCTTCCCGTTGGTCACATCGGGAATCACCTTTGATGCACCACTCCTTGTCCATCCCATTTGTATTCTTTTTTCTCTTTGATTCTATTGGGCTTCAAAATACCATCAACTGCCCAACACAAAATAGTCTCCTAGTCGCCCCACGGCTCCATAGCCCCACCCGAAGTTGCCCCATCCGAAGTCGCCCCACCCGAAGTCGCTCCACCCGAAGTCGCCCTACCCAAAGTCGCCCCACCCAAAGTCGCCCAATCCCCGAAAGAGGATTACAAATGCGTGAATTTTCCACGACTTCTGGACTCGCGGTCACCCCACCCGAAGTCGCCTACTCGATGTCGCCCCAGTCGAGGTCGCCCCAACACCAAAAAAGTTGGAAGTCCCAAGTTCCAGGGCGACCTCGGGTGTAGGGGGCGACCTCGGGTTCATTGTTTTAGGACCGCTTTGGTACCCGCGGTCGCCCTTACCGCACGCGCCCTGTCACCCGCACGCGCCCCTATGGCGACCGCGGGTACTTAAGCGGTCGCCCCACCCGCATTCGCTAGTCTTGGTCCTGTGCTACGGCTTTCATCCACCTTCTAGTGGCTGAATGCGAGCTTGTGGGCCAAGGCGGTGATTGGGGGGTGGACTTGTTGCCCTTTTTTTCCACGACTATTTATTCATCGATTGTGGGTAACTTTGTGAAGGAAGAGCTATGTCTAATCCAGGGGAAGGGAGTAGTACAATGCGTCCGTCTCTATGGGATATTAACCACGATGACCCCCGGGAATGGGAGAATGCTACAAGGAAATATGTAAGGGGCACCGACCTTGACAATCCCGCGGAGTTCCAAGTGACTATTGACTCGTACGAGTCAATGGGTGGAGAGTCATCATCAAAGTCGAAGAAGTCAAAGACGGCACATGATAAAGACCCAACTTATCCTCCACGTGATTATTTAATATTTGCACAGCGAGTGTGTTTCGAATGGTACGAGGGACGCACTGTGGAATTCCTAGAGTCTACATACTTGAGGCATAAAGAATCAGGCATCATTAAGTTGAAGAGAGATTTGAGCACTTTTATTCTGAAAAAGTGCAAAGAATCCCCGAAATATGTTGACGTGGATGAAACGTACTTTGGCAACTATGAGAAGTGGATGGAGAACGTGCTCATGGAAATCATTTTCAATACCAAAAAAATCATTGTAGAGCACCGACCTATAGTCCCTGGGTGTGAAAATAAGGAGACCATCGAATTCCACGCAAAAATGGCATGGTGGCAGAAAGCGGCGTCTAGACTATCGAAGACTGTATCTAGGGCGATGGGGTGGCAGTTGGACGCATTGACGGCTGCTGTTTCTCAAAACAGTGGATCGTCTCTCATGTGGATCAATTCTAGTGCAAAAGTGGTTCCGCTTAGTGGATATGACCAACAAGGGGGGTATGGAAAGGTGCGTAAGGTATACATTGATGGCATGTCTACAATACCCAAGCATGTACATTTTGCGAGGAAGGTGTCAAAGCAAACGAACACGCGTGATGCGAGATATGAGCGATCCATTGAGGCCTTGGTGTGTCCTTTAAATCACCCAGCCGTTGTTAAATTTGTGGCTATCCACGCCAATACAATGGAGGCCTACACGTTGTGGTGGAATGGTGGTAATTTGAACAAACTTGTTCGCTTGAATGAGAAGGTCGTGCCACATGCCGATTGGCACGAAATCAAGTTGGTGAAGGAACTTCAACAACAGTAGGTGAAGCAAATTAGCCTCTTTCGAAGGCACAAGGCGAAGTTGGCATGGGCCCTTGTTTATGTGACAAGTCTTGTACACAATGAAGGTGTTTTACACAACGATTTGTCTCCCAACAACATATTAATCCATTATCCGCCGTACTCGGATGATGTTATAAACATTGGGATTTGCGATTGGGGAATTGCCAGTCGTATACAAGAGGGAGCTCCCTCACATTTTGGATACAAAACCACGAAAGAGAGGGATGACATGTTGAAAGGCAGATGGTGGGTGGCTCCAGAGTTGTTCTATGTGTTTGGGCCAAAGGGTTCAGAAACGAGCCTTGACAAGATGCAAGCCATGCACAAGTATACGGTTAAGTCTGATTCGTTTTCTATTGGTAAATTGATTTGGAACATGAAAATTGGTTATATGGGTGAATATGATAGGGAACTATTCAAAAACCCTGAGTCAGGGAAGTTCTTTACAATGAAGTTACGTGCGCTTATGGATCTTGACTTACAGACGAGACTCACATGCTTTGAGGTGGTAGCTTCACTCATGCTTCCACCCTGGAATATGAAGCCTCCAGAATTAGTTTTTCGGGACTCCGTGTTGTAGTGTGATGGAAGAATACCATAGTATCATTTTGGAGTAGTACTTCTAGTACATGTAATCAAATTTTAATATGAAGTGCCATTTTTCCCAAATTGGCAATATTGTGGATCTATTCTTCATGGTATGTTGTATTGAATCTCTCATATCAATGTTTGTATTTTGCTGCAATGAATGAATTAAATAGGCTCAATGTTCCAGTAAGATATCCTACAGTAAGATATATAGCCTTGGAATAATGGAACCCATTTTCCTTCTAAAAAGCATTGACAATCGGCACTTGTATTGGTTCATCCGGCAAAAAAGGATGACTTTCTTGTAATCTTAATAGGTTTTTGGCAATAAAAACGACATTTCTCAATTGGTTTGAATGGGCCAGAAAAAATGGGAACATAAGGGTTAAATGCGTTACCCCATTTTTAGGTGAAATTAATTTCACCTTTATATGTAGAAATTACGTTTTCTCTCAACAAAACCATTTTGGTCTACAAATTAAAAATTAAATTTTGAATTTTCCTTTTAATGTTTCACAAAACATTTTTACAAAGAGTACCTTGAAGGCTTCTTCCAGGTTCATTACTTTTGAATACATGGTCAAAAAATTCTTGCAAGATCTATATGTTTGAGCCATGATCGAAAACTAATAAAAGTTTCTTTAGATGTGAATTTAACCCCTGAAGTTCGAAGGCCATTATAGGGTCAGAACCACTAAAAACCGTCACTTTGGCTACTTTCAGAAAAATTCTTGAAATGCATTACAATAAGAGTGCATTACTAATTAAGCCCTATGTGCCTAAGCCTTTCCCTCTTGTATTTTTCCTATGAAAAAAAAGCATGGACTTACGGTAATTCCTATTGAAGCAAGTTTCCTATTTATTTTTCAATCTAACCGTATGAATGTTTAAACAACTTGCTTGTTAGTAGGCACATATAATGTTGACTTCTTGTACAATTTAAAGCAAATTCATAAAACATCCTAAAATGGGTTGGGCATTCAAGGGTTTAGGTTTGGATTCTAGGGTTCTACTTTGCGAGGGCTTTGTCGGGTTTTCGGTTCATGATTGTAGGGCTTCAAAATATTGAAGCCTTGTTAGGGACCATTTAATAAAATGATCATGTGATATAATTGTAAGCTATCTAGAAAATATTCTATGATCTCACCTACCATGACAGTAGTCTTCTGTAAGTGACTCTTTCAAATACTGATGTAGGGGCGACCGCGGGTGGGGCGACCGCGGCTCCAGAGAAGGGGGAAATTGGGGACTTCCTTCAGCGGTGCTGGGGCGACTTCGGGTGGGGCGACCGCGGGTCCAGAGAGGAGGGAAAAACTCACGCATTTGAAATTCCCTCTTTTCTGGGACTTGGGCGACTTCGGGTGGGGCGACTTCGGGTCCAAAACTGGGAGATTAATTTGTGTTGGGCGGCTGATGGTATTTTGAAGCCCCATAGAATCAAAGAAAAAAAAGAATAAAGATGGGATGGACAAGGAGTGGTGCATCAAAGGTGATTCCTGGTGTGACCAACGAGAAGGTGAAGTAGTGGAAGGGATTTCCACACAAGGGTCGACTTCTTCAAACTCAAGTGGAGTCTAGGAGGTCTGTGGTTCGATTCCCAACTCCGTATGCATGATAAAGGAAGATCTGGTTGAATCTTATGGGTTCGGTCAAGGTCCACTTTGAGTTCAGATCTGAGATGAAAAACACATTTCATTTCTCTATTCAAAGTGGTCCTTGGCCCAATCCTCGAAGTACGTCGCGTGGCCTAGACTGAGGTCTTCACGGGATTTTTTGAAACTTTAAAGTAACTAATTTGTAACGATATAGAGTATTTTAGAATTCAATTATGCTAAATTTTTATTTAATTAGAATTGTTCATTTTTATGGACAATGACAAATAAATACTTGTAAATGTATTCAAAGTGGTCCTTGGCCCAATCCTCGAAGCACGTTGCGTGGCCTAGACCGAGGTCTTCACGGGATTTTTTGAAACTTTAAAGTAACTAATTTGTAATGATATAGAGTATTTTAGAATTCAATTGTGCTAAATTTTTATTTAATTAGAATTGTTCATTTTTATGGACAATGACGAATAAATACTTGTAAATGAAATTTGATTTTACAATACAGGGTGTTTGCTTAATCTATGTAGGGTCAAAAGATAAGTTTAACATAACAATTAGAGTGCATTACTAATGAACCCCTAAGAGCCTATGCCTTTCCCTCTTGTATTTGTCCTATTAAAAAAAAGCATGGACTTATAGTAATTCCCATTGAAGCAAGTTTCCTATTTATTTTTGAATCTAACTGTATGAATGTTTAAAGAACTTGCTTGTTAGTATGCACATTAATTTTGAGTGCAAAATTGCGTAAGTGTTGTAAGATTATAACAAGAGAATAAGAGAAATGTACATTTTTTACTTCAAGTGTATTATCCCCCTCCACAACAATTTGATAATTTCCACAAATAAAGTTTTTTGGGATTGGAGGAAAAATGAAGAAGTCCAAAGAAATTGATTCTATAATTCAAAATGTTGGCTTCTTGTTGAAGTTAAAGCAAATTCATAAAACATCCTAAAATGGGTTGGGCATTCAAGGGTTTAGGTTTGGGTATGGGATCTAGTTTGCGAGGGCTTTGTAGGGTTTGGAGTTTATGATTGTAGGGATTAAGGATATTGAAGCCTTGTTAGGGACCATTTAATAAAATGATCATGTGTTATAATTGTAAGCTATGTAGAAAATATTCTATGATCACACCTACCATGACAACAATGTTCTCTAAGTGACTCTTTCAAATACTGATGTAGGGGCGACCGCGGGTCTAGAGAAGGGGGAAATTGGGGACTTCTTTCTGTGGTGCTGGGGCGACCTCGGGTGGGGCGACTTCGGGTGGGGCGACCGCAGGTCCAGAAAGGAGTGCAAAAATCATGCATTTGAAATTCTCTCATTTCTGGGACTTGGGCGACTTCGGGTGGGGCGACTTCGGGTAGGGCTATGGAGCCGTGGGGTGCCTTCGAGACTATTTTATGTTGGGTAGCTGATGGTATTTTGAAGCCCCATAGAATCAAAGAAAAAAATGAATAAAATTGGGATGGACAAGGAGTGGTGTATCGAAGGTGATTCCCGATGTGACCAACGAGAAGGTGAAGTAGTGGAAGGGATTCTCACGCAAGGGTCGACTTCTTCGAATTCAAGTGGAGTCTCGGAGGTCTACAGTTCGATTCCCAATCCGGTGTACATGATGTACGAGGTTCTGGTTTGGGCTTTGGGTTCGGTCAAGGACCTCTTCGACCTCCGCAGTGAGATAGAAAACATCTCACTGCGGAGGTCAAGGAGGTCTTTGGTCAAACCTTCGAAGCATGACACCTGGCCTATACTCAAGTCTTTACGGGATTTTTTGAAACTTTAAAGTAACTAATTCGTAATGATATACAATATTTTAGAATTCACTTGTACTAAATCATTATTTAATTAGAATTGTTCGTCATTATGGACAATGACGAAGATGTACTTGCGAATGAAATTTGATTTTAGAAGAGGGGTGTTTGCATAATCTATTTAGAGTCAAAAGATAAGTTTAGCTTAACAATTAGAGTGCATTACTAATGAACCCCTAAGTGCCTATGCCTTTCCAATTGTATTTTTCCGTTATGAAAAGAGCATGGACTTATAGTTATTTCCATTGAAGCAAGTTTTATGAAACAAGAACCTAACCATAGGAATGTTTAATTAGCTTGTGTATTAGTATGCACGTTTCCTGAAGGCGCAATATTGGATAAGAGTTGTGAGATGATAACCTACCAAATTTACTTTTTCATGGTTGAGTGTATTGCTTATAAAAATAAATTTGGGATTGGAGTTGAAATGAAGAACTACAAATTATATTGGCACACTAAAATGTTCTCTTCCAAAACTTAATATCACTTGAAAAAGCTATTAAACTCATTACATGTTGGGAATATTTTTAATTGCGGTGGCCCACGATTTTACTACCACCTATTCATTGATACATAAATTGTACTTCCTCTCTCCATTTGTGAGGATGTGAAAGTAAATATAAGGTAGAAGGCTCTAAAATGGAGTGGGCATTAAAAATGGACTCTATAAGTGGCTTTGAAATGGACAAACTATAGTTCATAAATTGACCTCCATAATCATTAAATGATTCGAGAAAAAAAATTATCAATTGTAAAAGCCAATTCATTCTCTTTACTTCCCCATTTTTCTTTAGAAGTTGCAAGTGAACGTTTTACGGGAGACCTAGGGGCATAAGTAGGGACCTATGACACAAGTCCTTTGGAAATTTACAATTAATTAAAAAATACTTTAAAAAAATGAAATCACTTGTGTTAAATTCCTCTTTTATTTTTCTTTGTTTGGAAAATGATCTAAAAATATTTTCATTGAAGTAAATACATGAAAAAGGGAGATCAGTCTGGAGATGAGCCATTTGTGAGGGCCAGGGTGAATTGACTCCCTCATTACCCATACAGGGCTTGCTCTAGAATTTTTTATTTGCACTGCTTAATTTTTTTGGAAATTCTGAAATCATATTTGCAATCAGAGGCCCCAAATTACTTCTAGGAGATGCAAGAATTACCAAAAAATTGGCAGAATAGAGGGGGCTTTTTTTTCAAACCTAAGTTGACGGGGGCAATGAGGAGGTCAATTCTCCCTGTGCATTTCCTGAGTCTGCTACCTTTCCCTGGACCCGCGGTCGCCCTGAAGCCGCACGCGCCCTTCCAAGACCCGCGGTCGCCCTGAAGCCATGCGCCCTTTTTGGACCCGCGGTCGCCCAAAATTCCCTGGACCCGCGGTCGCCCAGAATTCCCTGGACCCGCGGTCGCCCCACTTAACGCACTCGCCCCCCTAAACCCTGATCCCGCACGCGCCCAAGGCGACTTCGGGTACAAATGCGGTCACCACGGACGCGAGCTGCCACTTTCTTTTTTAGTGCTGTACATCGGCTTCCATATGCTTTCAAGCGTCTGGATGCGTGTTCGTGCACTGGAATCTTGTGTCTAGGACACTTTTTGTGCTGTCGTTGATTGTGGAAGACCATACTTTCTGAGCATTTGGAGGATACCAACACATCCTATATTCACCATGGCCCCCCCCTTTAAGAAGGCAAAGAAGAAAGGAGAGCGCCATAGTCGGAATGTAGCCATCCTTTTGGACCCAACAGCAAAGGCATTTCCAAATTGGCAAAACGTGCAAGCTACAATTGCAACGAATTGTGGATTGGAGGACCATTAAGAAAACCCCCAATAGCATAGTTCCCACTACCAAAGACATTCCAAGGGCGGATCCATCAAATAATCCGAGGGATGGATTAGGGCCCAAAAAACATTTCAAAGAAGAAGTGTCGGATGAAGACTACGATTGGGGCCAGTCGTCCACCTCCACCGACTCGGATGAAGAAGACATTGCAGACCCCATGCCCCCAAATGAAGATCCAATATTTGAAGAAAATATGGCAACGGTGGTACCTTTTGTTGGAGACTCAGAAGGGGCAGTAGTATTGCATGTCGCGCCTCTTAGATCGTTGGAGCCAATGCACTTCCGTCATCCTGAGGAAGACGAAGTTCTTCAACATGTATATGCACGCATGCGAGAAATGGAGGAAGACAAGGAGGAGGGCGAGATCGGGTTGCAACGAGATGCTGAACAAGCATTGGTGATTTTTGATTCATGTGAAGAACTACCTCTTCAAGAAGCAGGAAGGGAAGTATTATATCTTGAAGACACGAGGAGGCAAGGAAAAGAAGCTTATAAAGCCCAGTTGAAGGCTATTCTTGGTAGACTGGTAGAAATAGAAATGGAATGTGAAAGGCAGCGTGAACGCACTGGTGGTGACATTCAGGACAACGATGAGCACACCCTTGAAGCACTAATCATAAGCGGGAAAGTTCGTTTGTTAGTTCAACAAAAGGAAATGGACGAGCTGGAGCAATTTTATTTGAAATTCAATAAAGGCAAAGATGGAGGCTCCACCTCAAATTCCACCCCGTTCTTGGATAAACGAATGGCCAAAATAATGGAAGAGTGTTTGGCAGAAGAAAACCGATTGAATACCGAAAGGAAAGCTGTGGAAGAGGCGCAGTCAAGGTTGAATGACCTAAAAGAAACCACGGTTGTAGGCCCCATTGACCTTCCAATGGCTTTGGATGCATTATTAGTAGATGAAGAGCATTGTGTGCTGACATCAGAGGTAGCTTCCTTGAAGCAGAAGTTAGTTTCTTTGAAGAAGCTTGAACACTAGTTTCAGAAGCACATAGATTTCCGGACTGCACACATCGATTTTGCAAGAATGTTCAAGAATTTTTGGATCAAAAACAAGATGTGGAACCATGACCTACCCCTTTTGAAGAGTGCTCATAGAATTGCAGCCCATGAGCTTGAAGTCATGAAGAAGAAAAGGGAAGAGGAGGCCAATATGGATGTTGTATGATTTTGGGCTAGAGGTAGTCTTCTAGTAAATAATAGACTAATAGGTAGTTGTTTTTCTAAACTTGTGTGTATCGGAAGGGTTGCTTTGACCTTTAGAACCACCTCATGTTGTACAATGGGGTCCATGTTTTGTTTCTTCAATAAAGATATATATATATTCCTATATGAATTAGCCTTAATGTGTTTTGAAGATCTAATTCTTGATGATTAGACACATGTCAAATACATTTATTGCATGTGTTGTAGGTCAGTTTTCTACGTAGACTTTTGTGCTTTCATTTACACAAAATACCAACAATGTAATAATACCATTGTCTTTTTAAGAAATTCATACCGAACATCCAAACAATTATTTATATTTGAACAACTTCATACAATTTCTAGTTTGCCATGTACATCAATTGCAAGATCTTCCTACGATGTGAAAATAAATAAAGTTTACTATAGATTTGAAGATATTCCTAAATCCTAAACCCGTAAGGAGTGAAATAGTTTGTTTTGGCATCATAGTGATATTTAGAAGGGAAACATGAATAGAATTTGTAGTATCTCCTTTGGCACAACATTTTTTAAAGGATTAAATTCGAAGCCTACCAAATTTTAGAACTTCTCACTATGTGGTTCAAATGTTTTTGTATGATAAGTAGTTTTCAATACTTAGCATTCAGTTGGTCCCCTGAAAAATTAATGATATTCTTCACAAATGACAAGGCATTTCAAATAACAAATTGATATTGAAATTGTTTCTTAATTTCTTATGATTTATATCTATATGAAAAACTTTGAATCATTTCATTTTGATTGCCTGCCAAACAATATTGTTCATAACTTTCACATTACTAATCCAAATGGAATGAATCAAAGCTACACATGTAGACAAAAATATGACCTTTAAGAAGAAAAAAATTAAGAAATTAATTTCAAATTCTTGTAGATTTCTTTTTCTGCCTTGAGATGTTCCTTACAAATTATGTTAAAGATGCCATAACTTTTGTTCCCGGATTCCGGGTACCAATTGCAACAAAATTTATATTCCCATAAAGGTAATAAGCTCTTGTATATTATGAGATAGTTTCCAAAAAATTCATTAAAAATTGAGATCATAGGAACCTGCCCAAAATCCATTTTGTCCCTTGAGGGGACAATGGTCCTTTAGGGGTTAAGTTAATCTTTATGCACATGAAGTCACCTTTCTTTCCCCCGAGGTCGCCCATGGCACTCGAAGTCTCCCATGAAACTCGAAGTCGCCCATCTGGGACCCGAAGTCGCCCATCCGGGACCCGAAGTCGCCCCCCTGGACCCGTGTTCGCCGTATTTCGGACCAGAAGTCGCCTGCCGAACCCGCGTTCGCACCATGTGACCTGAAGTTGACTACTGCAAAGGCGCGCGCCTCCATATGCCTGGAGGTGGACCAGCGGTCGGGTAGGGCGACCTCGGGTGTAATACAGTTTGGTAGCAACGACCTAAAACCATCCTTGGAGCGTGTGGAGGGAAGACCAAAAGCACTATAAATGTAGAGGAACAACATTGGATTTTCATTGCTCTGTTGATGAACATATGGCTTGGATCTTCTCAAGAGGCTTCATGCAATGTTATATTCTTCAGAGGGCAACAACCTTGCTTTGAGTGGTTAGAAAACTACTCGAAGCGGTGGCTTTGTCATAACTTTTTTTTCCGAAGCACTTGGGTACATATACGTTTCGGTTTGGAATAATGCATATCAGATAAACAATATGGCAAACCGAGGTGCGGGGAGAAGGACGAACATAAATGATACTCGAAGAGCCACAAAGGAGTGGGATCCATGGTTGGTTATTGAAACAAACCCCGCTCGTTCCGCAAATACGAGGACTTGTATTTTTTGTGGTTGGAACAAAGTTTTCGTGCGGAAGTGGGCATTTGGTCACTTTGGTTACCCCCGTACATCAACAGTGGAACGCTGTAAACGTATTCCATCCGTAGTCCTCGAATTATTCAAGAACTGTGAAGGGATTGTACCAAAAGAAATGAGTTTGGAGGAGATGCATGGAGCAGATCCTGAGGTTGATGTTGTTGCTGAGTCCGTTGTAGGGTATACTGTGGATGCATCAGTGGAAGGGTCTGTGGACCCAAGCGACAGGACAGAAGCACCTAATGCACCGCCTCGTAATCCAGATTCAACGAATTCTACTCCTATGACGGTGAGAAGGATGCGCTCAACCTCAATTTCTCATCAACAAAGCATGGATGAATCATTCTGGGTCAATGAAAGACAAAACTTGGACAGACTATGGGCTTCTTTCTTTTATGAGGCTAACATTGCATTCAATGTGGTGCGGCACCCAGCCTTTGTGAATGCTGTGAAAGCAACTTCGACATGTGGATTTCCATATTCCTTGCCATCGTACAATGCGGTGCGCACTAAACTACTTGATGTGACGAAGGAGGCTGTTACGAAAATGGTCAGTAGTCGAACAAAGAGTTCTATTACCCAATATGGAGCCACTATCTGTTCAGATGGATGGTCAGATACGAATCACCGTCCCTTGTTGAATATGATGCTCGTTTGCCCTGCGAGTGATGTCTTCCTGGGATCGGTTGACACCACATGAGAGAGGAAAGACATGGCGTATATGGTGAATACAATGGCTACCTACATAGAGCAGGTGGGACCAGGAAATATTGTCCAATTGTGTACAGATAATGCTTCCGTAATGACAGGGTCAATGCGCGAGTTGCAAGCAAGGTATCCCCACATGTATACGCAAGGATGTGCCGCACATATATTGGACTTACTTTTGGAAGACTGGGGAAAGGAAAAAAGGATCAAAGATCTAGTGGATAAGGCTAGGGCAATTGTGAAGTTTATAAAGAAGTACCACTTGACTTTGGGTCTCTTCCGTAAGTACTCGCCGAAGAAGTCATTGAGACTTCCCGCGGCCACACGCTTCGCAGTGCATTTTCTCATGATAGACCATTTGGTAGAGTGCAAACAAGCGCTTCAATTTGTGGTGGGAGACGAGACGTATATGCCATTTGAGAATAGTTTGGTCAGCAGAACAAACGGACTCATTACAAGAGAGCGGGCCCGTAAAGCGCAAGAGGACATAGTTTCGGAAGTGTTTTGGGTGGAATGTGGTAATTTCCAGCACATGGTTCTTCCAGTGATCCTTGCTCTACGCCAGTTCGATGGCAAAATACCGGCGATGTCGAAAGCTTAAATAATAATGAGTAGCCTTCGTCAGCACGTGTACACTTTAAAGGAGGCTCCGTTCTTTCTTGATGAGCAGACCGCGACGAAGTTCCTAAAACAATTTGATGCTCGTTGGAAGTTGATGCGCACGGACCTCCATTATGCAGGGGCATTGTTGAACCCGTATTTGACAGATGTGGAAGAGCTTCATAACAACGGAGAGGCAAAGCGGGCATTGAATTGAGTCATCAGAAAATTGAGCGGACCATTGAATGTGGATGAAGATGAAGCAATTGCTGAGTTGACGGAATTTGAAGAGAAGTCGGGTCCCTTTGATCCATTACAAGAGGCTCCAGATGTTACTCGATGTAACTTATTGCCTCATCAATGGTGGAATCGTGTGGGTGGGAACACTCTTCCAAAAATAGCAAGGAGAGTTTTGTCTCTGACATGCTCAGCATCATCTTGTGAAAGAAACTGGAGCATGTATTCGTTTGTACACGATAAAGTGCATAATCGCCTAGCCACAAAGAAGGCTGAGATGTTGGTGTATATCTACACCAACAACAAATTGGAATGTGAAAAACAAGGACACAATCCAGCACTATTCTACAAAAAGTACCTTGTAGATGGAGATACAGATGAAGAGAATGAGGAACCATATTCTTCAGGGGACGAAGATGAAGTTAGGTTTAGAGATTTGAGAGAAGAACAGAGACGTGTGGTAGTAGAAGAACGCCTTAGTGGAAATAGGTGGGCTGGTATGGTGCCCCGTGTAGGTAGTCCTCCACGAGGACGATACCACAACACTTTCGTGGGTGATGATGATGGACTGAGTTCTCCAGAGGCGTTGCACCACCGCAGAGACGAAGCCCGTCATGTGTCGGCTTGGGATGCATTTCCGGTAATCAATGCAGATCCAACGAGGGAAAGAACTCCTGATGACAACAATGACGGTGTAGATATTCCAGTGGCAGATGAAGTGGAGCTTGTAAGGTCTCCAATTGCCACATGTCTGCCGCCTAGTATGCCAATGAACCTCCGAAGTGGTGCACGAGTTAATGTACAAGGTGAAAGGCAAGAAGAGGTGTCGCATATTGAAGAGGTACCTACAGCTCGTCCAAGTTTAGCACCGTCCAACAACACTGCAACAGAAACTAGGGTGTACGATTCAGATGCACCATTGCAAGTGGTATTCAACGAGACCCGTACCCGTGGGTCCAATCGCCCTGCAAGTGTAGACATTGCCACAACATCGAGGATAGTACCAACTCCTCTAACAAGGTCGCCGACACATAATGATCTACGACAAATCGTTGATGAAGGAGTGCATGGCTCAGCTCCACAACCTACTCCGGCCTCGTTGATGTCACGCCCTGGAGAATCATCCAGGCGATCGCGTGAACACTTCAAATCAGGAAATAAACGAACCCGCAAGACGCAAGACAAATTGACACGGAACCCCAAGCGTCAAAACCATGCGATCCATCCATTTGTCATTGGAGAACAAAATTCCACTCGTAATCCTTGGCCATCAAGCGCAGCAGCAAGAGCAGAGTGTCAACATGTTGGGCAGCAGGTGCTTGAGCGATCGACAGGCCCTATTATCAATGGAACCACTGATGCATCGAGGCCGACAAAGCGATTAGTGCTAGCCGAAGTTGTTGGTGGTTTAGAAACGCAAGTGCGAAATTTGAACTCTGAGGTGGAACGTGAGGTGATCCTTCAACCTACAAGCAGAGAGGATGATGAAAACGAGGTCTCAGGAGCTAGTGACAGTAGTGGGCCACATGAAGACACCGACCCCAATGCAGATGAAGCGGAAAGCGATTCTACCTTCACAATGTAATGTGTTGCATTATAGATGTGGAGGCCTTCAAATAGTACTATAAGGATTTAACATCAATGCCTTGTAGTGAAGATTTGTTGCCAAAGCTTGTAATAAAATAGGTAGATTTTGAATTTTGTGTAGTCCATCACTTGGCTTCACAAAGTCAGGAAGATTGTAAAAGGTACTTTGGTGTTGACGATGATGATTAATGAAGATATTCGTATTTTTTGCAAATAAGTGTGCAATTTCAAACATGAGTGGTCTTTATACTCAATTGTGAAGATCATCCCTATATATGTATGCAGTTCCATTTAAATTAATATGATTATTGTGTTTGTTTTTATAATTATTATGTTTAGGCTTATGAATTGATTGTCCCATGATATATCATTACATAATGCATGTTCATTTGCTTTGGTACGTACCGAGCATATAATTCAATGCTTATATATTGCTGATTTGCCGTGGAATGTGTTGGTTGAAGAATAAATATTGGAAATAAAATGTTGTGGGGGCCCCAGACTTGTAGCCCATGAAGTAGGACCCGCGGTCGCCCTGGATTTCGGACCCGCGGTCGCCCTGGATTCGGACCCGCAGTTGCCCAGGATTTTGGACCCGAGGTCGCCCTACCTGTGGTCGCCCCTACCCGTGGTCACCCCCCTACCCGTGGTCGCCCCTACCCGTGGTCGCCCCCCTACCCGCGGTCGCCCCTACCCGCGGTCACCCCTACCCGTGGTCGCCCCTACCCGCAGTCGCCCCTTAGGAAGCACGCCACGTCACAGCCAGGTAGGACAGTCCATTTTACCAAGGGGTAAAAAAATTTGAAATCCGAAATCCGTACACGACAACAAAAACCACCCTTACTCGACAACTCGACAATTCGACATGCGACATGTGACGTCTATTAGACACAAAAACTCGAAATTTTGTCAGCCAAGACAACCCTGATTGTGGAGTTCTCTGGAATGGAGTATGGCGTTCTGCAATATGAGCAAGAGTCATTTTGACTTGATTAATTTCGATTCAGAATGAATATTGGATAGAATGTGGGATCTACAGATCAGCTCGACTCGAGTTGATTTGCCCCTCGATTTAGTCCCATTTCATTTGATAGTGCTGTTATCTTTGTTATTATGAATTTTTATATGAATTCAATTCTTATCAATGTTCATTCTGACACTGTAATATACAGATATCATGAATTCCACGGCTGAGGATGTCAGTGACATGGACTTCATGGACACTGAGGAACAAGTGCCTCAAGCAACACTTGTTGACGTTCCTGATTGCGAAGGTCTTCTACGTTGCCTTTGGATCACAAAGTGTGTAACTCTATACAACCTGGATGGAGTACTTGTTGGTAAAGGTACCTGTCGTAGCGTCAACTCAGACTTGGTGCTTGGTGCAAATGGTCCGCTTGGTGATGATCATGTGGCTATGCACCTTTGTAAATCGTATTCTGAGGAGGACATCCTCGAAGAGCAAGTGTACTCATTGATAGTTTGGCCAATTAAACTTGTGCATTGCCGAGGAGCAACTCTGTATGACCATAAAGCCCGGGATAATTATAATCGTTTGCAAGCGAGTCTTTTGAATCCACCATTGAGAACATGTGTTCGACCGTATACAAGTGCCATTTGAAACCCGCCACGTGAGACATGCATAAAAACGAGAGGCCTACTCACTCAAGACTCTATCAATGCGGTTTCAAGCAAGGTTTGCTGTAGCAAAAATTGCATTCAACCATTTCCAAGAGAGAAAATTTGAGCCTTTTGCGAACACGTGTACCAGAATTCTACATTCAAGCACAGAACTTTCATGAAGACTAATGTGCATAGACAAATGCATCGTGACTTTACGGGGAGAAGGATGGTGACGATTGATGGGATAGATGTTTGCATGCGAGCGTGGATGTACATCTCTAGGGTCCCAGAGTCTATCTTCTACTACTACCAAGTATATAAGATGGACGGTCGTGAAGCAACGGTTCATGGCAATACTGGGCAAGTAAAGACTAGGATGCATACTCAACAAGCAATTGCTACGTAGAAGTGCATCCTTGAGAAGGAGGCGGATCACATACCACATTGTACTCGGAATCTCAAGTCAGGAGACAAGGTTGTCTCCATCATTCTCCTGGCAACATTTCAATGGAAGGGACAGATGGCAAAAATTAACGAAACCAATGCTGCTTTCGGACTTAAGGAGTTCTTTTCATCAAACTTGAGCAAGATTAGATCTTCGAGGTTCCCAGAGTACGATGTAAAGAAGTTTGGAGATAATTTTGCCTGTTGTGCAAAATGTGACAAACTTCGAGAGCTTATAAAGGGTACTTTAGCTGGATCACAAACTTGTTTGAAGTGGCAGATGTTACTTGACAAACATCTGGCTATTGCTCGAGCACATAGGAAATTGTACTATACAAATCAGTATCGATCGCATAATTTTCCATAGGAGTGTTTGACAATTATGCATGACAAGATGGATCATGCCAAAACAGCTTCTCCGGTCTTCTCTCGTAAGAGTAAAGAGCTGGATAGCCTTATGAAGTTGCCTTTGTCTGTGATTGGCATGATTGCACATGGTCATGCTGATGTGCGGTATGCACATTACGGCTTAGACCTTTTCCCCACAATTCGAATTACACCATTGGTTCAATGGCAAAGTTATTGCGAGACCTCGAATAGCCATCGAAGTCTTCTTCTTGGCAGTTGTTCATGAATTCGAGGTATACTTCTTTGTTTGATGCGGTCTTGAAAGGTGTAGAGATGTACGAAGCCTTGTTACCCCCAGCAACGGACACATTGGTTCCTGCAACACCGTTGCCACCCATTCTTAATGTGCAAATGGATAACGCCATAGGGGACAACAAAAACAAATTGGTTTTTGGTTTTTGGTCTCTACTTGTGGCAAACAAAATCTTTCGTGAAGTGTATGTGAATTTCATGATTGTTGGCCACACACATGATGACATTGATGCGTTGTTTGGAAGATGGAGCATGTTGTTGAAGAAGGAGAGTTTTCCAACAATCCCTACTCTCATGAAGTCCTTTATGGATGTGGAATCCATTCCCACTATCCCTCACTTTATAGAAGAGGTGCCCGATTTCAAGGGATTTATTGAAGGATCATTTCTTGATGATGATGATAGACTCATTGGACACACCAAGCCACAACAAGTGAAGTTCTACCTAGATTCGGCGGGGTGTTCAGTCATGAACTACAAATTGTTGTGCACTGACGTAGAATGGCTAGGGGAAGAAGGTAGAGGTTTTAAGTTGTGGAAAGAAGATTCTGAAGGACGGAGTTTGTGGCCTCGTGGGGTACCGTTGCCAATTCCACAGAGGGCAATGAGAGGCATGGAGGACATTGTGAAAGGGATATCTGGATTCGTGAGATATTGGTAGAACTTGTGCGATTCAAATGTAAGTGGAGAGTATCGAAGACGGTATGAGCATTTGATACACTATTGGCGTGGTGTGAAGGTAGCATTGCTAGAACTAGTAGCTCCTTCTTTGGTTGTGAAGGATGGTTTTTGGCCGACTACTCATGTTGAAGAAACTACTGCTAACGAATTAAATGAAGATGGTGAAGTTCGTGAAGAGTTCGGGGAAGATGACGCCTACGTCGGGCCTTTATGAGGTCGCCCAGAACCATCCTTTAGGGTCGCTAGAGATCTCTTCGAAGGCTACTTTGTTGCAATTCGACCCGCAGATGGTGATACTTGACCAATTTGGATCGCAAGGGCTTTGTCTGACCCTTTCTGTAATCCTGAGAAACCAAATTGTGTACTCATTCAATACTTTTGTCCAACATCCCGAAATGAGGACATTCAAAACAACTATAGTGGGTAGGACAGTGAAAGAGGTTTGCGTTGGAAGGTTAATGAAGCTGAACCGCTAGTTTGGGAGGAAACTAACACTTTGATGACAACATGAAAGTCTCAAATCAAAAGAAATACCGTGCAGTGCATGATTAAGATTCTAGCGGCTCAAATTGAAGTCATCAACCAAAGTCTTGCATCGTACACTACTACACTTGATATGTAAAGTTCTATGTGAATTTATGGTGTAGAGTTGGTTAATTTTGTTTTTACCATCTTCTTCATTTATATAATAGATGGAATTTATATATTAAATTATGTTGTATAGGTTTTATTTGTTTTTTTTAAAATTTATTCTTTGCTCCTACATAGATGTTTTGAAGTATATGTTTTGTTTTAGAAGACAATGAAATGTACATATCATATTTATATATTTCCTATTATATTGCCGTGTTTTATTTATCATAGTTTTTCAAATTTTTTTCTTATTTCTTTATCATTGAATATATCTTTCATTTGAAATTATATTAGTAATTATTTGAAAAAAAGTGAAGTGGACATATCCACTATTTATTTTGGTACTATATAAAGTACTTGTCACAATTTGTGTAGGGGCAATTGGTTGTTACAATTTTCCTGCCTGCAAAGCTCATTTAGCAGCACTAAGTCAGATTTATCCCCCATGCACTCATACAAATTCAACGGGGATCGAACGCGGACCACTTGAATGAGATAATAAACCCCTTACAATCAACCGCGGAGCTCCTGACTTGGTGTTCAACAAATGACATATTCTTCATTTATTGGAATAAAAACATTTATTTTACACCATAATAAATTTATTCAAACATACGGTCATTCGTAAAGACTCTCATTTTAATGGAAATTGCACTAGTACTACTAATATATTTCATGTTTGCTAGCTTGAATTGGCTAAAACTACATTCATTTTTTAGCATCTCAGTTTTCAATATTATTTTGAGAGGCCCTCAACCTCTCAAAATATTGAATATAGTGTTACTATTTTCAACTTGTACGTATGTTTCCTAAATTTTTTCACGTGCAAATTTCATGAGTTTATGAGTTTTGGATTTGAAAGTACAGTGCGTGGTGTAATGTTATTTTTTTTTCATTCTTGTATATGTTTTTAAAAAATGGTCAAGATCAAAAGACTTTTATGGATTAGGAAGGTCTACACTATTTGCAACTTGTACGTATGTTTCCCAAATTTTTTCACCTGCAAATTTCATGAGTTTATGACTTTTGGATTTTAAAGTATAACGCATCTACAGTATTTGTAATTTGTACGTATGTTCCACTAATTTTTCCACATGCAAATTAGGCTTGTGCGATTGACAAATCTTGTAAGCCAATGTATTTGAATTTGTATTGATTTTAAATATTACTAAAGTGCCTTGTGCCGTTGCTACAATGAAATGAAATTTAAAAGTAAATTTCCTAAATTTTTTAATGTATAAATGACTTCAAAATTCAATAATTCTTGCACTGTGAGTCCAAACATGAAGAAACAAAGCATAATGCACCCCTCCTCGCCGAGGGCTTTCTACCAAGCACATTTAAAACAAAAGAAAAAATAATTAATTTTTTTAAAATCCATAAATAACTTCAGGATTCAAGAAATTTTGCACTGTGTGTTCAAATGTCACAAAACCATGCCCGTGCACACTTTTTCATCAAGGGCTTTCCGACGGTCTCCAACACACAATCGGGGGACTTACGATTTGGGAGATCTGAACGTAACAAAAAAAACAAAAAAACAAAGATTGGATTGAGTGTTTTATGCCTACATGTTCTCGAGGATTCATTTCCATTTACACTTTTTAAATTCATTGATTTCTAGATAAATCTATAACATTTGCTTACTACAAATTTTTTGATTTTCAAAAGTTTGTAATTGATTCCAAATTTAGGATAAAAAACTAACATTTATGTTACTAAATAATTTAATACACCCATGCTCATAGGTTCCTATCATTTTCTTATTTTCTTATTTTTTTCCCTCTCGCTGGCTAGCAACCATGGAATTCCCTCGGACTGAGGAATCCAAGGACTAAAGCAGCCTTTTTGGAAGGACTTTTTGATGTCCAAAATTAGGTGACAAAGTCACTGGAAACAACTTTATGGCACAGGAATGTTGGCCAAAGTTGAAAGCGGATCGAAAACTAAACTTAGAAACTTCCGTTTGAATTTGTGCTTCCCGCCTCATAAATCCCGCCCTCTCTTTCTCTCCCTCCATGTTTGGAAGCAGATTCAACACCACCAGCTGATGCGCATCATGTTTAGTCGTTTGGAATGAAGAATAGTGCATGTTTTTGTAGAGTGACTGAAATTCCTTTGAATGTGGGTGTCATTGTCTGCACTAAACGAATGATGTTGCACATTTGTAGTTCCTGCTTGATGTTGTTTTGTTTGTATAGAGCTACAGTGGATTCACAGCCTTGTAGTGAATGTAGAGAGATTTGAAGGACGATAGTGTTGACTATGTCATTGTGTATAGTGGTAGTATGGAGACATTTTCTTAGTTTGATCTCGCGGGTGCAATCTCCCCTATGTGACGGAATTTCTTTTGGAATGGAGGCTTCCGATTATGTAGCCGCATTTTTTGGGTCTAGTCAATATCCTCGACTCAAGGATAACAAAGTGACAAGGTCACTGCGATTCTGAAATTGAATATATTATCCCGGAGTTGAGAATAGCGGAATGCCTCTAATAGTAATACTCTGCCATAGAGAATATTAACCTTGTGTCCATGATAATCGATTCAACTCCGATATCGTCGACTCGACGATAATATTATCCTTGAGTCCATGATAATTGATTTTGAAACAGAAAATATTATCCTCGAGTCCATGATTTTGAAGCATAAAACATTATCGTCGAGTCAACGATATACCTGATTATGGAATAGATACCTCATATCGGGGAGAATCTGTCCTCGTCTGCAGGACAAACTGTAGGAGTCGATTATCCTAATTAATAGTGGTCAAGGAGAATGTTACATTCAAGAATGTTTCTATCCTCAACTCCGTGATAATCTATCAGTGTACATTAGCATAATTAACAATTATCTGTTACAATAATCGTATAGTTTATCATCGAGTCGGTGATAAATAAGAATCCTACTTAGGGTGTTAGATCCATGGGTATACACATGTTCAAACATATGTGTCAATTCGATTTATTCTACTATTGTCATATATTGAGTTATTTACATTTAAATATTTACTACTTATTGTTTTCATGTAGATTTACTTACTACATTTAATCATCCTCCAGTCTTCGATAATTCTGACTACTGCACTTTGTATTTTCAGAATGGATTTTCATAGACCTCATGAGTTTATAAATCCAATTCCTACACTTCCAGCTAGTGTTCAGGCTTGTGAAGGAATTTCTTGTGCAAAATGGGTGTCGTTGCCTGTCACTCTAAAAAATGAAGAGGGGGTGGATGTCGCAAGGGGGGTTTGTCAAAATGTTGACCCAGACCTGGTCATTGACATGGATAAGAAGCCTCTTGGTGATGATCGAGTTGCCATTTAGATTGCAGAGTCTTTGAATGAAGAGTTGTTTTCATCTGCAAATATGTGGTCGCTGCGTACTTGGCACATTAAACGAGTGTTTCTCCACGATGGTGTAAATTTGTATGACCATGACAAGACCTACATATACAATATGGCTGCAAACGCCTCAAGTAGAAGAGTTTGCAAAGGGGTTCGATCATATGAGACAACTCGTGAGAAGGTTGATCCTGTTGTGCCTCCTATGAGAGAACTTCTCCTCACTATGGAATCCATCATAGCAATTTCCACAAAAACATGTTGCAATAGAAATTGTGTGCAGCCTTTTCCTCGTGAGCAAATTCAAGCAATACGGACTGACCTCTATGGAGGTAATGACTTCAAGGCTCGCAACAAGACACTTCTGGAGGTGCATAGGCAAATACATCGAGATAGTGATGGCAAAGATTGGATAACCTTGAAAGGTAGAGAAGTGTGTCCCACCGCGTGGTGGATCATTCATGGGATTGCGAAAGCTACCTTCTATAGGTACAAAGAAAAGGCTAGAGTTGGAAAGCAATCTGAGGTCCATGGAAATGTGGGATCCATGAAGCCCTGCATGCACACTCTTCAAGCTACTGCCACACTTCGACAACTTATTGAGGCTGATGCAGATAAAATGCCACACAAGACAAGAACATTGGAGTCTGGGGAGAAAGTCCCCTCAATGGTGCTCCCATCCGCATTTCAATGGAGTGAGCAATTACCAAAAACCAACGAGTGCAATGCATTGTTTGACTTGCAACCAATTTCTTCTAGTGGCTTGAGCAACATTCGTCGTGCTTCTTTCCCAGAATTTGTTGCAAAGGCTCGTGGAGACACTTTCGCAAGGTGTGGCCTTTGTGATACATACTAACAATTGAGGAGTGCTTGTGTGTGTTCGGAGTCACAAAATAAGTGGACCAATCTTCTAAATATCCACATTGCCGGGCAGAAGGCCCACAGGGAATACTACTATGGAAATCGGTATTTTTCGGAGACATACCCAAAGAAGATGTTGTGCATCATTCAAGATAAAATGGATCTCTCAAAGACGGCTTCTCCACACTTTTCTCACAAGACCAAAGTGATGGAGTCCTTTATGAAAATGCCCGTTGCTGTTATAGGTATGATTGCTCATGGTCATGGGGATGTGCGATATGCACACTACGGTTTGGGCATTTTCCCAACTGATTCGAATCATACCATTGGGTCCATTGCAAGGTTGTTGCGTGATTTGGAAGGACCGCCAAAGAATTCATCGCGCATGTTATTCTCTATTGAGAGGGACCAATCCACCTTGACAAAGGCACTTCTAAATGGAGCAGACACTAGAAGAAAACTGTGTTAGATTCTTTAGAAACACGTCACCTTGTTTTTGTTAAGTTCCCGTTTCAAAACACTGTCAAAATGCAGAAAAACACAGAAAATGCATTTTGACAGTGTTTTGAAACGGGAACTTAACAAAAACAAGGTGACATGTTTTGAGGGATTCTAACACAGTTTTCTTCTAGTGAGAGAATTGCTTGGACTTCTTCCTTCCACCTCTACAAGAACCGATTCCGGCTCAACCTCTCCCACCAATATTAGTATTGCAATTGGACAATGCTTCAGGGAACAACAAGAATCAATATGTTTTTGCTCTTTGCTCTTTGCTTGTATGCAAAGGCATTTTTCGTGAGGTATACATCAACTTCTTCATTATAGGACACACTCACGAAGACATTGACGCTCTTTTTGGTCGATGGAGCTCGAGATTGAAGACAAATAACTACCCAACACTTCCTTTGCTCATGAAATCCTTCATGGATTGTGAAACACATCCCGTGATTCCTCATCTCATTGAGGAGCTTCTTGATTTCAAAAAATTTGTAGAGGGTTACTTGGGCTCTCGTGGGGACTACCTTGAAGGGCATTCAAAGTCCCAACAATTTAGGTTTTTTATGGATTCTTTAGGATGGCCTTTGATGGAGTATAAGAATTTGTGTACGGACAATAAATGGTTGTCCGTGATCCAGGGCATATGCATAAGATCAAAATCCAATATTGGATGCCAACTTCGGATCGGCACATTAATATGGAGAACTATGTTGGATGGGATACCAAAAAAAGGAATGTGTGGCGTGAGGATCACGTAATACCTTCAGATTGGGCAAATACAAATTGTATCATGACAGCTTGGAAGCCACGTTTTCGTGAAACAACTAAACATCCGAAAGTGACAATTCCAAGTTTGCAAATTGATATCATCAAGGCATCAATGGTGGCTTTTACGACAGCTACAACTAATGACGACTCTATGGCAGAAGATTGATTAGTTCATAGTTGTATTAGTAGACTATTACTTTGGTAGTTTAATTACAATTACATTGATTAATATGTTTTGAGATGTCTCATTCA
The DNA here is from genome assembly GCA_947034895.1 of Rhytidiadelphus loreus. Classification (NCBI taxonomy): domain Eukaryota; kingdom Viridiplantae; phylum Streptophyta; class Bryopsida; order Hypnales; family Hylocomiaceae; genus Rhytidiadelphus; species Rhytidiadelphus loreus. The sequence continues at coordinate 65,092,313 of OX344763.1, read as the reverse complement.
TATATGTATTGGTATTATTATGATAGTGTGGCCATGTAAGTAAGGGAATCCTATTTCTATTAATAGTGAACTCATTTCATACTATTGCATCTTCAAACTTTATATTCAACTTATTTTTTGGTTTATTTTTTGGGATATTTCTCATGTTTTTCATATCAAAGTTTGATATCTCCAATATGTAGATTAGTGCTTTGACATTTCTAAGTCTCAATTTAATGAAGAGTCTCAATTTAATGAAAGATTTCTTAATCCTAAATATAGGAATGAATTAAAATGAGACTCCAACTTGTCTCATTTTAATGAATAAGGCCTTAAATGATCCTTCAATAAATCCTTTGAAATCAAGTACCTTATCTATAAGGTGAGGAATAGTGGGAATGGATTCCACATCCATGAGAGTAGGGATCGTTGGAAAACTCTCCTTCTTCAACAACATGCTCCATCTTCCGAACAACGCATCAATGTCATCATGTGTGTGGCCAACAATCATGAAATTTACATATACTTCACGAAAGATTCTGTTTGCCACAAGTAGAGACCAAAAACCAAACACAAATCTGTTCTTCTTATCCCTTGTGGTGTTATCCATTTGCACATCAAGAATGGGTGGCAACAGTGTTGCAGGAACCAATGTGTCCGTTGCTGGGGGTAGCAAGGCTTCGCACATCTTTGTGCCTTTGAGGACTGCATCAAACAAAGAGGTAGATCTCGAATTCACAAACAACTACCGAGAAGAAGACTTTGGTGGTTGTTCGAGGTCTGGCAATAACTTTACCATTGAACCAATGGTGTAATTCGAATTGTGGGGAAAAGGTCTAAGCCATAATGTGCATAACGCACATCAACATGACTATATGCAATCATGTTAGTCACAGACAAAGGCAACTTCATGAGGCTATCTAGCTCTTTACTCTTATGAGAGAAGACCGGATAAGCTGTTTTGGCATGATCCATCTTGTCATGCATGATTGTCAAGCACTCATGTGGAAAATTATGCGATCGATACCGATTTGCATAGTACAATTCCCTATGTGCTCGAGCAATAGCCAAATGTTTGTCAAATAACATCTGCCACTTCAAACAAGTTTGTGATCCAGCTAAAGTACCCTTTATAAGCTCTCAAAGTTTGTCACATTTTGCACAACGGGCAAAATTATCTCCAAGCTTCTTCACAACATACTCTGGGAACCTCGAAGATCTAATCTTGTTCAAGTTAGATGAAGAGACCTCCTTAAGTCCGAAAGCAGCATTGGTTTCATTAATTTTTGCCATCTGTCCCTTCCATTGAAACGTTGATGGGAGTATCATGGAGACGACCTTGTCTCCTGACTTGAGAGTCCAAGTATGATGTGGCATGTGATCCGCCTCCTTCTCAAGAATGCACTTCAACGTAGCAATTGCTTGTTGAGTATGCATCCTAGTCTTCACTTGCCCAGTATTGCCATGAACCGTTGCTTCACGACCTTCCTTCTTATATGCTTGGCAGTGGTAGAAGGTAGACTCTAGGACCCCAGAGATGTACATCCACACTCGCATGCAAACATCTATCCCATCAATCGTCACCATCCTTCTCCCTACATAGTCACGATGCATTTGTCTATGCGCATTAGTCTTCATGAAAGCTCTATGCTTGAATGTAGAATTCTAGTACATGCGTTCAAGGAAGGCTAGAATTTTCTTTCTCGGAAACGGCTGCACGCAATTTTTGCTACAGCAAACCTTACTTGAAACCGCATTGATAGAGTCTTGAGTGAGAAGACCTCTTGTTTTTATGCATGTCTCACGTGGCGGGTTTCGAATGAGAACGATTCGAACACATGTTCTAGATGGTGGGTTCAAAAGTCTTGCTTGCAAACGATTATAATTATCTCGGGCTTCATAGTCATGCAGACTTGTTCCTCGGCAGTGCACTAGTTTAATTGGCCAGACTATCAATGAGTACATTTGCTCTTTGGAGATGTCCGCCTCAGAAAAGGATTTACAAAGGTGAACATCCACGTTCACATCACCAAGCGTACCATTTGCTCCAAGCACCAAGTCTGAGTTCACGCTATGACAAATACCTTCACCAACAAGTACTCTTTCCTAGTTGTATAGAGTTACACACTTTGTGTTCCACAGACGACAAGGAAGACCTTTGCATTCGGGAACGTCAATAACTATATCTTGAGGCACTTGTTCCTCAACGTCCAAAAAGTCTAAGTCACTGACATCAACAGCCGTGGAATCATGGTATCTGTAGATTACAATGAAACATTAGATGATTGAAATAATCAAAGTCATTTTAAGATCCACATAAACAAGGATATCATTATATCTGATGCAACTCAATACCAATAGGACAATACAATGTAGCAAATCAGCTCGAATCGAGCTAATGTGTAAGGCCTAGAGATGGGCACGAGTGCTGGTCACACTCAAGGTCAACAACTTCAAGGACACTCCAACTTAAATGGACAAACTTCATTGTCAAATCCAAAGAAGTCCAAAATTGAAGACCAGGCTTTAACTGGAAGGTAGTTGATGGGCACATCTAGGACTCATGAGCATGAAATCCAAATCAAACAGATGTACCAACCAAAATACATTTCTACACTCTTATCAATTAGTTTAAATAAGAGAAATCATCAATCCATTCTAAATGAGGATGTCTAGAGAGGATGTGTTGAGACTTGCATATTAGCTTGAGTCGAGCGCACTTGCAAGGTCTACTGTAATATTATTACTCGAGATGATACAGATGGTACAAAATCTAAACATGCATAGTGGGAACAATTAAAGTAATCACAGAACTTGTCGACCCAAATTAATAGACGTAGCGACTGATATGATCGACCTCGTGTATGCAGAGGTCCATTTCCATAAATTCACACTACAAGAAAAAATGTCCGAATTGACAGGAATTGGTCCGAATCAACTAGTCCTAATTGACAGAAAATTGACAAATTTTTGTCAATTTGGACAATTTTCTGTCAATTCGGACAATTTTTTGTCCAAAGTGACAAAAATTTGTCAATTTTTGTCAATTAGGACTAATTGATTCGGACCAGTTTCTGTCAATTCGGACATTTTTTCTTGTAGTGTCAAGATCCTCTGTAAATCAGCTCAAGTCGAGTTGATTGGTATGACTTACTATATCAACGTTATGAAAATCAGACACCAGAACCTATCGACCCAAATTATCAGACGAAGAGACTGATATGTTCGACCTCCTCTATACAGAAGTCCAAGTCCATAATTTCAGGACCCTCTGTAAATTAGCTCGAGTCGAGCTGATTTGTAGGACCTGCTATTTCTACTTAAAGAAAATCATATAACCACTGCCCCAGATCTCATCTTGGGATGAACTGAGGTACACCATTCTTAGCTATATCAGTTCACGTATTCTGGAGCATGTAAATCAGCTTGATTCGAGCTGATATGTGTGATCTAGTATTTCTCACTTCATTGAATTAAAACAATTACTATTAATAGACATCCAAATTTCACGGCGCAATAATAGGAATAATTATTGCGTTCACACTAGTTGCGATCACACTGGAATAATTGTTGCGTTCACACTAGAATAATTAGTCTTTGAAAAGATGTGACAGAATCAATATACATTGCAAGGTGAATGCAACATCACAATTGTCTATGAAACTTAGAAGATAGAAGTATGCACTTCAATATGAACATAAAATGCAACTAATACCAAACTGGAAACTACGAAAGGTCCCATAATCGTAGAACAGTACAATGTAGTGACTGAAGAATTGGGAATGACGTACAATATTCAACTTTAGTTGCGGTAAAGCACCACCTTCTTCTATGCGACAACTGTAGCCTATTTCTTGTTAAACTTACTATGAGCTCTGACCTGGTGACCAAGCAACGATCTTGAATCTTGATGACGCCTACACAAAACTAATCAATACAAGTAGAGTACAAACAAGAAGGAAGAAATGCGCACAAAGGTCCATAGAGTTGAAGAGAAAGGAGAAAAGTGAGGCTTGTAATTACGATGACAACATTCATCTGACTGACTGGCGGGAAAGAAAGAGCGCCATCTTCATGATCAATTTGAAATGAGAATTTTTGAAAGTCAGGAATCCCCGAATGCCGTGGACCTACCCACTTTCACCTCACAAAACGACATCAATTGTTAAGTAAAGTGATTGACCCCACAAAAATTGTAGGGTCAACAAAGTTGATGAGATTCTTTTTATAAGAAACTGTTGATTTCTCCTAACAATCATGGCTCTACTCCAACTCCGTGGTCTCTAGGTTGTCATCTACAGTGTAAACGTCCTCGAATCTTGAAATTACAGGTATTTAATACGACAGTCCGCTAGAATTGTATTTTCAATTTTTAGCGTGCTGGCATATTTTTGGCTCTAACTTTTAAAAAGAAGTGTATCTTTCAGTACATCAAAAAAGAAGGTTCTAAAAATTCCAAATCTTCCAAAACAAATGATAATGAAGTGTTTTTGGGTATTAAGAATTCAGGATTTAGGCAACCCGGGAGGGTGGGAGGGACATCCCTGTATAAGGCTTTTCCTAAGCTTTCTAATAAGTAAAAATCCTAGACAAAACATGACAAACAAGTCTCAAGAAGACATAATTTTTATGCCAAGATTTGAATAAAAACATCACATCAATCAACTTCTAAAGGGAGCCAAAAGAAGCTAATAGGATCTTACAAGTAAGGATCAAATCACAACTTATCCATGATGGTACAAAATCCAATTATGTGTAATGTCAAATCACAAAAGACTATCTTACTACTAATGCAATACACTAAATCCTACAGCCAATAGGATTAAGCCTCCCAATATGAGTCATAGTCTTGCCAAAAACTTTGGATGGAGTTTTGCAAAAGGTAAATTTAATCCAAGAGGCTATGAACCTCACTTGCACCCATACAATCCAACAAACAAGTAGTCAGATAGAGAACGTATATCATGTGTCTTCAATCCACAGCAGCGTGTTATAGCAATCACAAGAAGTAAAAGTACCAAGCAAAAAACTCAAAGCTTCACATATAAAAATGGCAGACATATCATATTCCTACAAATTGCCAGAGCAAGATATGACATCTAAAAGCAAAACAAGTATGACCTGAGAAGTCCCATAGATTGCCAAAGCAAGATATATTCAAATGCAAAAATCACAAGACCTGAGAAGAAGCCATTTGTACCTCCCTCACTCCAAATCCTCCTAACCACCTTCTAACTCCAATGCAAGCAGCCAAGTGTAAACCAAAATGCACATATTCACCACTAGTTTAAGCTACTTATATACTGCAAACTCTCAGCTAGGGCATGGTGCCTCCGTAGTCCTAATGAGCTTTGGTTAATTTCAAAAAAGAGGGGGAAAAAATTCAAATCCAGCCCACTTAATATTAAAAACATTACTTGGACAATTCAAAATTTCCCTGCTTTTATGACTAAAGGAGGGGGAAGAACAAAATTCAAATTAAGTCCACTTGCATCAGCAAGTGTCCTCTAGAAATTCCATAAATTACCACTTCCCTGGCTAACCAATGAACCGTAAAAGAGTGGTTCTATTAGTTACTAGCTTTAATAAAGTTGGTATTTCCCACAACTTAGGCCATTAGTAACATATATGGGACAAGTTAGGCCACCTAGACTTGTACATATCTTACAGACCAAATTCCAATCACACCCCATAATTAGACTAGGTATATAAGTTTTAACAATTTCTAACTACTATAGTGATGTTACAAATTCTTTTAAATAATGATGGAATCAATTCTAAGGGAGTTCTTATAAATATCCAAAGCTAAGCCTCCTACTAACATCAAAAAATAGTGGCTATATTTGCATAAAGCATTACTAATTTAGGAGGAAGAGGAAAGGTGGGTGGGAGAGGCAAATAAACCTAGAGCTTGAGTAAATCAGTCTAGATTTTTATCATCAAGCTTGCTAGAAAGAATGTTAAATTTAAATTTAAATTAATAGGTTCTGCAAATAGAAAACCTCATAATTTAAAAAAACAAAACATGAATACATAACCTTCATGATTCTAGTTATGTATAAAGGGGCTTTTCAACTTCCACCTTTATATTATCCATGAATTGCAACTAGATTTAGGGTTTAGGGTTTAGGATTATTATTTTTTTGCATGGGCCTAAAAAAAATCAAAACACTTACATGCTACAATGGAAACATGATTTCATGTCCCAAAAGAATGTGGAAAATGTTTGCGAAATGTTTTGAAACAAATAATCGTAACAAGTACTCAGTGGTTTAAATTGTGAAAGTTCGTTTTTACTTCTTTTGCAATTTGCACAACATGTTTCCCATTTTTTTTGTACGTGGATTTCATGACTTTATATTTTGTTGGACATTAAAGTACAGGGCACGGTTATTGCCCCAATATTTTGTTTCACGTACAAGGTCATTGAAGGTAACCTCCAATTGCATATTTTTTTGAAATCTTGAGTTTAGGAATGAATGCATCTTGCACAATATGTTTCCCATTTTTTTTGTACATGGATTTCATGACTTTATATATTTTTCAATTCTTAAGTTTATGGACATGCAATTGGAAGGCACTTTGAATGTTCTTGAATACTTTCGAATATCTTGATTGGTAGTTTTTAGTAGCAAAAACAAATAAGATATTAGAAGAACTTCAAGTTAATATTAGAAAAATATTGCGAAAATTATAACAATGGCACTGTAATTGTTTGCTTCGCTGGATGTTTAAATCCCAAATCAACCTTGCAGCGTGCAATTTCTTAGAAAGCATAATAGAAATCTAGTTTGAAATTAGGCAAGTGCGGCAAGAAGCAGATCTGTTGATTTCAAAAACTTTGTTATGAGGTCCAGACCAGGAATGCCCAAGTCTTGTGGCTTGGGCATTGGAAGACGTGTTTCCTGTTGTGTTACTAGTTATTAGCCTCCACTTTGACTACTACAATTACTGTAGAAAAGTAGCTACCACCACCAATGTATTTTCTGTTCATTCTCCCAAAACTCAACGGTTAGCATCACTGTTACACACATTGAGCATTTAATTTTTCATAGTCCACAAACGGCAAAGCATTCACTCAACAAGTACAAAAGTATTCATGGTTTTGCATTGCTTTGAGAGTGGACTAGAAGATGCAAAGGAATAGTGCACTGGGAAAACATTAGCAAAAAATCGGAAAAAGGTGGATCGTAGGGAGGGATTGGAGAGGATTGACCCCCTTGCTCGGCCTTACCAAGGGTGCAAGTAAAAAAAATGCCCCCTATTTTGGGCCGTTCTAGGGTATACTCTTAATTTCACCTAGCTAATTTGGGGTCTTTGATTGCAAAAATGAATTCAAAATTTGCAAAAAAATTCATGTACAGAAAATAAATAATTCTAGGGTTTGCCCACTAGTTGAGCAAAGGGGTCAGTTCTCCCTGGCCATAGGGAGGTCGGTTGGAGGAAGGAGGGTCGCAGGAGAAGGGCGAAGGAGGAGGTTGCAAGGAGGAGGTCGGGGTCGAGGCCTCCTCTCGCAAGTTCTGCAACGTGTTGTTTACCACGAGTGTGTAGGTCGCAAGTGGTTGCGAGAGGAGGTAAGAGGAGGGGGTTGCAGAGGTGTTGTTTGCCGCGAGTGTCTGTGTACGTGTTGTTTGCGATTGTATTTGCGAACATTTTCTACGGATTTTAGGGTTTTTCAAACTTTTGAACGTTGTGGGCTTGCGCTTGCAGGAGGAGAGTTGGAAGAGGGTTGCAGAGGTGTTGTTTGCCGTGAGTGCTTGTGTCTTCAAACTTTAGCGTTTTCCAAACTTCCGGACGTTGTGGGCTTGCATTTCGACGTTGTGGGCTTGCACTTGCAAGACGAGGTTGGAGGAGGATTGCAAAGGTGTTGTTTGCCACGAGTGCTTGTATCTTTAAACTTTAGGGTTTTCCAAACTTGTGGACGTTATGGGCTTGCGTTTTGAGGTTGTAGGCTCGCATTCTGGGCTCGCTTGTGGGCCTGCGCTTGGAAATTTCATGCAATTCTTGCTTTCTTGAAATGCTAGTTTTAGTTTCAACGTATGCAATGTATATTTTTGTTTGAATACAGCAGTTCTTGGAGTTACTGTAGGTGCATGGCAAATTGTAGGGTTTCTTTAGGATCTGATTAGGGTATCCCAGGGTTTCCTTACTATTTAGGGCTCCCATAGGGTTTGCTTAGGGTATGTCAAGGTTTCCTGAGGGTTTAGGGTTTAACATAGGATTTGGTTAGGGTATTCCAAGGTTTCCCTAGGATTTAGGGTTTATCATAGGGTTTGGTGAGGGTATTCCAAGTATTCTTTAGGATTTGGTTAGGGTATTTCAGGGTTTCCTTAGGGTTTAGGGTTCACCATACGGTTTGGTTAGGGTATCCAGAGATTCCTTAGGATCCAGGATTTATCTAGGTTATGGTCTAGTTCTGAGGTTCTCGTTCAACATACGGTGAAATCAGGAACTCTAATCTAGTGAATGTAATAAAAATATAATATGCACAATGAAGTTGAGACGATCCCAGTCACTAGTACGAAGCCCTAATTAAAAACATTTAATTACCACAGATGCCGCATAAACAACAGCTATAGTTCAGCTCGATTCGAGCTGATCTGCAACCATCCATCTGGCTCTAAAACACAACATTCGTAAATTCTTGAGGCAAACTAATCCAAATCCAAAAACCCAACTAGTTAGTAAGTCTGAAGCTATACATAAATCACCAGAAAAGGCTAAGCAATGAATAGAACGGAAAGCCAAATGCTAATCAACTCGATTTGAGCTGATCCGCCAATAGGGAGGAGAAACAACTGACCTACCCATGGTGAAGTAATGACCTACAATATATGTCACAAATATAATAATTGCTTCTACAGACGTAAATAATAAATATATACAATATAGAAAACATGTAAATAAGATTAGATGAATCGATTACCAACTATGTCAGTAAATCAGCTCAAATTGAGCTAATCTGTTGACAAGCTGCGAACGCAAGTCATCATCGAGACACAGTTCGCTAAGCAAAATTAAAGACCTGGTTGTCCAGATGCACTTGAAGAAAGAAGTTGTTCACAATGTAAATCAGCTCAAATCGAGCTGATTAGTAGTAATCAGAAGATAGGATTACATTAGAGAAAACTGACTGATTTCATACTCTGCAGAATGGAGGACCAGCTAGAGAGCCTTAACATGTACTTCAGAAAGACTGAAGTACAATTCCCAGAGGAGTGCCAAGATGACGACGAAATGCTCATTGAAGGCAAATACTGGGAATTTAAAGAGCTAGAGAGAGTGGAAGCCTGGAGTTTGTTTATGGTGCCATTTAGAAACTTCATATCCTTCACGTACAAATTCAAGAACGCTCAAGTATTCATTCAATTGTCATTCGAGGAAAAAGTGAAGGACGTCGAAGTCAATGCACATCCGCTAATAAAAATAAAATATGTCACAACCAAACCCGGAGTCCCAAATTTAGAGCAATACCACTTCACAATTTGCCTCGACTCCCTTCTGATTCCGTTCAGCATAACACCCTTCCTCAGAAGTCTAGAACCTACACTGTATAGTAGTGAAGTTAAAGAGCTCGAAAAGAAAATAGACAAACAAGAATATCAAAACCCGAATGAGACTCCCCTCAAGTCCTCAACGGAAAGAGATTGTGTTCGAAGATTCGGTCGCTATTCAATGACTTCAACACTCTCAAGGGGAAGCTCAAAATGCAAATTGCAATGAACCAACCCAGGTCGGTCTCGATAGAGCTTGTAAGTGGAGGTGGCAGTGAAGGCTCCCGAAGACAAGCGACCCAAGTTTCTGGTGGAGGTCGAGGAAAGAAGAAATCCGTGGTTCAAAGTAGACCACAGGCACAGAAGGTTGGGAAGAAAAGTGATGCTTCTCCCTCAGCGAACAAACCCGTATAGAAGGCCTCCGATGAGTCAGGCCTTCTAGATGGAAGCTATGTGGAGGAAACATTCAATGTTCCTCACTCCCGAGCAACAGATAGGAAGTTGAACTATAAGCTTGTCAGCAAAGCCTACAAGCACTTCTAGACAACCTGTGAAGACGCTTACGTCTTTAAGGTTGACGAGAAGAAAGAGATTCCTATCGAGCAACTCATGGGAGCCCCTGCAACATTCAACATTCGGTCGAAGGAGGACAGACTTGTGGAGGACATGGTTAATTATCTGGCCAATATTCTGGACAAGTCAACCAAGCAGACTCTCTATGTCATGCCAGTGGGCTTCTGTGTGAAACCGAAAAAATGGAATGATATAAAGGATGGAAAATTTTATATCATAAACGGTTAGCACAATGTTGATGCTAGCAAGATTATCGTGGTTGAAGATAGTGATTTCGATGAAGATATAAAAATGCATTTTCGGAAATGGAATTGCTTTATTGTATGGTCAACGGATGCGAAGAAATTACGAAGCATTTCAGCCTACTATAATCGAGTGAACCACTTCGTGGCCGTTCAGCCTTCGTGGGCAATAAACATTCTGGGTGCATGTACCGTATGGCAAAAGATGGATTGTCCAAGAAATCCATTGCAAGCACAATCAATGGGGACCGTCATAGCATCAAGGCAAATCGTAAAGAATACGAGGAATGCTGCAAAATTCCATGTAAGTCAATCAACTCAATTCGAGCTAATCTACTATTGCGTTGTTACACATTTCGTTCGATATGTTCATAGTCATTAGTATAGAAAAACTTCAAATTAGCTCGAATCAAGTTAATCCGCAATCCCTCACCTCCTCCTCATTTTTCATCGCAAGAATTCGAGAAAGCTATGTACATTCGGTTCTCCATGATCGATGTCAATAAGAGACTGAAGATGACATAGAAGAAAGATAGAGAAGAGAAGATGAAGCTCACGAACGAGCTAAAGCTAATAACGACTCCCGAGGAGGTGTATAAGCTCTGGAGTGATGTTATTACAAATGCAGCGCATGGCAAGCTCATAAACGCCGATACATTGAAGAAGTTCAATGCAAGGATTGATTGGAATCCAGAGAACTGCATGCTATCGCGTGAGTTCTTCAAGTTCCTTGGTAATCTAACTTATGAAGAACTCAAAAAGCTTGCAAACCATATTCTCAACCAATCTGGAGAGAAGCGCAAGCTCCCGTATCCTAAAGTGACTATCAAGGCCATTACATCAGTCCTGGAAAGTTGCTACACAACTAAGGAGTGGGCGGAGCGACGAAAACGTAAGCATTTGGTGAAGAAGGAGTTGCACACCATCAATCCAGACCTTGGTCTCCTCAACGCATGAAACAAAATTATAGTCAACAATTGGAAGAGTTTCAAGAGGGACAGATGCATCACAAAGGCTACAATGGATGACCTCCTTGACCGGCCAAGAGAAGCATACTTCGCTCAGGCGAAGCTTGTGAGGTCGAAGAACAAGACCTGTGCGGAGTTCTCAGAGCAGGCATTTGAGTTCTTCAAGGTCTTCCTAGACTACAAGACGAAATTTGTTAAGTCTACAGCAGCCGGACAATACTGCACATACGACACGAATGACAATATACACTTTGACTGGATGACTTACGCTTGGACGTCGGATACCTCAAGGAGAATGACTCTCGGATTGATTGATTTCCGAAACCTGCCCGGGATTGAGAAGAAGGACAAGTCAACTATCGACAATCCTTTTTTTGTGGAGGTAATCACATCAATGTTTAAGAAGAAGAAGCCAGGACTTGACGATGTTCCGTCGTGGTTATTCATCTGCGTGGATGAGAAGGAGCAAGCGCAGGTCTTGAACTTCGTGGAGTCTAACAAAGTCTTCAATGAATACAATGTTGACTTCTTTGTATACAGCATTGGGAAGAATGATCGCTTGTACGATGTAGCTGCCTCGAAGATGCCAAAGAAGGTGTTGCTAATGTTTTTGCATAAAACAGGCAACATCAATACAGTTGTAATTCCTTAAGAATTCGAGTGCCCTGAGACTACACGGTGCCTGAAGGCGAGGGCCTACGGCAAGCTCAAATACTGTATTTACAATACCGAGTTACGAATGGAATTCTATCTTTGGCTCATCAAGAAGTTCTGCAACCCAGGAATGTGTGTATTCTGGGGATTTGTAGAAGGGAATATTACATGTGCAGCAATGGTAAGCATCGTTATAGTAAATCAGCTTGTGTTGAGTTCTTTTGCCTACATAAAATGTTCCTCTTCATGATAGCCTATCACATGTATGATTAGCTCAATTCGAGTTGATTTGATTGATGGGTCTCCGTTTGAATTGTGATTGTGGCATGTAGATGAGTTGTGTTGATGTATATGCTTCTGGACCATCGGAGCTGGCATCCTAGTGGAAGGATATATGCACTAAGCTGCTCAGTTTAGACAAGTCGGACTTCCTCGATTCCGGTTACCAGGTGCAATCAGCAAACGTGGCTCTTGGATCTTCGACCCCATCATCTTCAAGGCGTATGCTGAGGTCCAGTCAAGGGTCCCCTAGGAATCAACTCAAAAGGAAGCCACCAACAGTCGTTGCCGATGTTAATGACATATCGTCGGATGATGCGATCCATGAAGACAATGCTGCAGACTGTGATTTGATGGAAGAAGAAAGGCTAGATGATATGCTGACGCCCACAAGTCGTCCATTTGCGGACGTCCCTGGATCATCTGGTTCGTCGATGCTACCCCCTGCATCGCAAACTCCATCTGGACGGCCACTCCAAATGAGAAAACGGGATACCATGAGCAGCGTTGTCAAGCAGATGGCTGACATGAATCAGAGAAATGCTGATGCAATCGCACAAATGCGGGAGCAGAACGAGATTTCGTAGAAAAATACAGAACTTGCTCTTGCAACATTGCGTGCCAAACAGGCCAAAGAACGACAATTGAACATGGAGATGCATAGGAGCACATAGGTGTGGATGGAGCGGGAGTCTCAACAGAACAAGGACTTCTTTCAAGCATGCTGAACAGGACTGCGATTACACTAATTGCATCCATTGCACTGTCTAGGATGTCATTGCAATTGCTTTTGGTGGGCTAGCCATTAGCCTCAACCAATAGCGGTGCATCTAGCCATATAGAGCCGATGATGTAGTCTCCGCCTTTACCTATCGGAGCACCCGTCTCACCACCTCTCCCCCCTGCGACAGATCATGTAGTAGAACCATCTCCGCTAGTTGAGCTGCATGTACCAGATTCCAATGACCCAGAAGGTGGATAAGAGGTGGCGTTGTGCACTATGGCGGAAGTGATCGTGGTTGGGCACAACCTGACCGTAGATGCTTCCGTTGTGGAAGTTGGAAGTGGTTCCCAACCCATCGAAGTACCATCACCAGGTTGTGCCCAATGATTACTTGTTTCTTGCTTTGTAGTTTTAGCTTGACTCGAGCTGATTTGAATGATTTAGCGAAAGTTGTACATTTCTGTAGATATAGAATTCATTTTTGGCGGAGATCCATTTTCATGTGGTGATCCATGTAGTTCAATTGATTTGGTCCTAGTTTTGTATCCTGAAACTCATTTAAAGAGCATGTAATATACGACTTTCTCACGAGCAATTACTTCTTCAATGTGTAATGGCAGGCCCTGTTAGTGTTCAGAATGTGAATATTGTTTGTCAATCTCCATGCCTTCTGTCTTGTATGCAAGCCCCATTGGATGCTCCCACCATCCATGACATCCCAACACCTACTTTGCGCTCGAATGAACTTATTGTCGAAGCTTCTGCATTGGATACTACACCTACCACACTTGTAGACGTAGATGAACCATTGGGTTCCTCGGAGAGGAAGGTACTATATTCTCCTACGTTATCATTAGATCCTAGGATATTAGGAATTTGCGAGGTGATGTCGTTGGTAGTAGACTTTTTTATTGTTTTCACATGGTGTCCGCATTGAGCCAGTTTCCTGAATGTAACTGGATACGCTATTTGTCCGTTTCTCAACAAGAATGCGGTTTTAACGTAGGAACATCTGAGGCCATTCATCGTCCATTGAGGTCCGGGGTGGCAGAGAAGTGGATCAACGTTGTTCTGGACCTCAATAGGATTCTATATGTAGCCGAAGATTGGAAGTCCAAGGGTCCGATGGCACAATTCAATCACCATTCTATGCCGCATTCATTGACCGCTGCCGCGATTGTTGGGCCGAAGGCGGTGTACGTCCGGCCAAATTGCTCCATGTTCCTAGTTGAGTTGTAGAAGATTGCATTTGTTTCCGTGCGGAGCTCCATGAAGAAATCCACCACCGATGAGATTTCCAAGTACCTATTCAGAAACGGAGAAATGCTTGTCCTCGTTTTGGGGCAGGACTCCTGTAAAACAATTAAGTGCAAGTATAGGGCTGGAAGGTTGACATCCTATAAGGAACCGGGAACTGATAAGGACTTGTTCCTAAAAAATATGGATTACCTCCTCTCTCGCTTACGTGTCCAGTTTACATGTGACAATACCGTCATTGTAGACGACAACCCTCATAAACAAATTATGAACAGGTCGGAGAATGTAATACTTCCGGATTCGTGGTCATATCGGGGGAATGGGGATAAGGACTCATTTATACTAAATGTCCTACTGCCCTGGTTTAGACGATTGCATGTCAATCGCAACGTCGGGCTCAAATTGTTTCGGTCAAATGGTCCGGGGAGAATCGGACGTAGAATGCTTTGCGAAGAGAGGGTGCGTTGAGAGTACAACAAGCTCATAGAGGTAGTTCGTGGATCGGCTAGTGTTAGTTAGCGGTGCACCTAGAGGTATGTAATTCGGGTCGCGTTCAGTAAGTGTGTGCTACATTGGGTGGTCATTTTGTATTTCTTATAGTATTCCGTTTGAGCTCAAGTCGAGCTGATTTGTAGCTGCATGTTTCTTTTTACCATTTATGACTATTCTGGAGTTTCTTTCGTGAAGCCAATAAATGTTAATTCTATATTTGATGAAAATGGTTGGACTATAATTTTACTAATTTACCCTTATTGGTTTCCATATGGCCAGCACATCCTGTGCTCTAGTTGGTCACCTTCAATGCCAAGTGTCGGCCGATTCGATTTTCGACTACAGGCAATATGTAATCCTTAGTACTGGGAACTTTTTGTGCTCTGCTTCCACTATAAATTCCTCTATGGACTTCTCTGTGTTGCCTGTTGATGACGGGGTGGTGGATAGTCGTCATGACCGAAAGCTACGCTTGCCGGTGTCATGTTCACCATTGCCGCTGCGCTTAAGGAACCGCAAGTATTTGTCGCAGTCCCCATCTTGATCAAATAGATTGATGCAAAGAAGGCTTTACGAAGACGCCAACTACCAAATGACTATCATGGTGGTGGACGTGCAAGTCCCAATTCAGGCATGTGAGGAAGTCGTGACGCTATCAATTATTCCATCCATACCTACTCGGCACTGTGCACCATCTATAGTGGGTAGCGTGAAGAGGAAATATGATGGGCCTTCAAGCAGTCAATGCTCAGCTCCATCATGGGATTCCTGGGAGCGCCGATCCTTGAAGGCACAACGGTTGGAACATATCCGCGAGGCTGGGAAAACTGCAAAAGGATATAGTCGTGGACCTGAAATTCTGAAGGCCATGGAGAAGATGAAGAGTAAAATGCTCCAATAGTAATTCCTTATGATAAATGTATATTGTAGAGTAGACATGGTCAACTGTTTTCGAATGGTTCTTAGTTCTGACGCACTGCCACTTACATAGTCGGGAAGTATATCTAGAGTGTACTTGATGTAGGTAGCGACAATCCTCCTAACATAAAAGACATGATGCTTGGAGATTGTATTGGTGCCATTCGATGCAAGCTGTTCAATTTTGATAGATCCAGTAGTCTAAGTTCCTTGTTTTCTTCGATTGTGATGGCCTTGAAAATAGGAGCTCAAAACGATGAGGCCGTGGATATAGGAGAAGGAACTGGACGATGGGCTCTGATGTACATCTAAGCACAAGAATTGTAGAGACCTAAACATCTAGGCGTCGCTCTTAACAGCTCCATGAGCAGACAATCTGAACTACCATGCTTGAAATTGTCGTTTGAGGAACTCCAAAGTGGCGCCTAGATGTTTTCGGTTCTATGATTTTGTTGCTTATATCTATGTTGGAGATCATCGTCCAATTCCTTCTCCAATAACCATGGCCCCTTCATTTGAAGCTTCTACTCACAAGGCCAACACAGTTGGAGACAATGAGGTCCTTCACTAGCTGCCAAAAAAGTGACGCTAGGCATCACTAGTACATATAGTTGTATATAGCGAGTGCATATGACAAGTCGGTACTTGAAGTCTGAAGCTGTGTTAGAGACTTTGTAGAAAGGATCTTGGGAAGAGGGCATCCAATGATTGAAGGAGACATGTAGGCCTTCAAATGAGCTATTCTATAGTGAAGACGAACTCTAGGAAGCAAAAATACGAGAATCCATACAAACAATTCCCAGCATGGCCATTGAGAATGACGCTCACTCGTTGCGCTTTACACAACGCAGTGTTTGAAGGTCACTCTCAATGGCCATGTCAAGGAATCGTTTCTATGGAATCTCGTACTTTTGCTCCCTTCGGTTTGCTTCTGCTGTGGAATTAATGGGTTTGAAGACCTTCCTTTATGATGTTTGTGGATGCCATAGACACATTCCACTCATCCATTTCTAATAATGGTGAAAACAAATTCAATTCAAATGTCATGTATTTTACAAATAGGAATGCTAGAACTTAGGGGTGTCAATGTGTCTACATATGTAGAGGGTGAGTGCATGTATTTTGACAAGAAAAGTGTATACATCCTATAAATTTGTGAATTCAATGATGATATTATATAAAGGAGTTATTATATATGCTTCCAATTTCTAAATATAACACTTCAATATGTGTTTTATGGGTCATTGCATTACTGATTTAGTTATAATTAATAGTGACTTCTCTTAAGTTTATAATTTCTAGTGAGTGCCAATCTCTCATTTTACTAGAAATCTCCCATTTTAATGAATATAGTGTTCTCTCTGCATCCTTTGATGGGATCTCAATTGAAGTTACTCTCCCTGTCAACATCATCTTCTAGAACATGCCAAAAGGTTCTCTGCATTGGTCTTCAGTCACCATACGCAGTTCTTGGCCTTTCATTCAATCTGGCTCTAAAGAATTCGACAACTGTCTTTGCATCCTCAAGGCGTGGGCCAAGCACATCAAGTTGGGCGGTCCATATGTAACGTTTAAGCACAGCATCTGCCCCATCATGAAGGCCTTTATCATGTCCAAATCTGAAAAAACTCCACATACATGCACACCCATTAGTAATTTTTGGATACCGACTTACAAAGTACCATGGAATTCGACTCTTAAATTGGCTAGCTTAATCATCACTCCAAATCCAATGATTTCTAGGCCTGAAGCCTTTTTTGGTGAGATTGTCCCAGTGCAGCATCAAACAATGTTGGACTAAGTAGCTATCGTGCTTTTTGTTGTCTCTAATGTATAAATGGTACTCCATTATATTCCTAGTACTTTCATCATTAGGGTCAGGGTTTGGATTCCTTACCCACATAATGTGAACCAAGATGGTGATCTGATAGCTATGCCAATGCATAGACTGCACCTCATTCTGAACCTCAAACAAATAGTTTTCAGCACAGGGTTGCTAGCGTGTGAGCTTGAAAGCGTGAGCTTGTGAGCAGGAAAAAAAAATTTGGAAAAATTAGTGAGGTGCCCATGACCGTGGATGTACCTATGACCGTGCATGCATTGGATTTGCATTTCCAAGAATGGTTAGTTCACTATTTTTTCAAATTTTAGGTGACTTATGAATTGAAGGAAGAAATCATGCTTCAACATTTGCATTTGCTTTAATTATTCTTTGCCTATTCAAGAACTGCCGAAGCGTCACTTGCTCATATTTTATTCATTTCAATAAGACGCTTCTGGTGGAGTATTCTTTTTAAGGGATATGCGTATGGATTTAGCTTTTTTACATTCTACGTTTATGTAAGGTTTAGGGAAATTGATTTGAAATGATCTATTCATCTCACACCCCATCTTGCTCTAAAAGACTCTATTGATAAAGTAACTTCTTTCCACCCCCTTTTTTTTGCAAACACATATGGAATAGCGTGAATATATATTTGTCATTCTCACACCTTATGCATCTTTTGGAAGGACACCCTAATGATCGAAGTAGAGGTTATTTCATTGGGTTAAGGGGATAATTTGTTTAGGATACTCAATATTTTTTTATGCATCACTTCGGTTATATTAAATTCTGTCTAATTGTCAAACACTATATTTCAAAGAAAGATTTAATTTTTGGTTTAGGGTGATTTCTTGTTTTGCTTTTACACATTTGGATATTCTACTTTGGAGGATGTGGATTTCTATATTTGTCTTGGCCTTTTTTATGAGGAATAAAGACATTTTGTTTAGGGGCAATTTCTAGCTTACACTAAATTTCAGGAGGCTACACACTTCACTTTGTGTAAATATAGTTTTCTACTTCAAATTATTTTTTTATGTTTCGGCATTTGAATTGGTGTACATTTATTTTTTTGTTTTCTAGTATTAAAGCCCTCGTGGATCATATTCAATTACTAGACAATACCCCTAATAGACAAGTATCAAGGTAAATCAATTACACAACATGTAGCCATAAAACACACAAATCTAATCATCATGAAAATCAATACATAATGTTTTGACTCATAAGACACATCAATCTCATCAATCTAAGTTGCTGTAGATTCCATCGTAGAATCCTTGTCACTAGAAGAATCAGAAGTCTCCCTACCCTCGGATGCTGATCCATCTATGAACTGCAAGACATTTAGAGCGTACGAAGGTTTACGGTGTTTGGACTTTGAAGTACCAAACTCAGCAAACGCCAATGCCAACTGCTCTGCATAGACTGGAAGATCAAATGACTTCTCCGGACTTAAGAGAAGTCTTCGTCTCATCTTCACAACATCCACCATCAATCGCTCGTTGCTACAAACAGAAATGATTGAATGTTAGATTCATGAAACCTTAGCAGTACCATGCAAACCAATAATTCAAAAACACAGAAACTTACTTACTAGGTCTATCTCGTCGAACGAACTTTCACACTTTTATAGTCATTGCATCTAGATCTTGTAAAACTACAACTTGTGGCACATCGAGAGCTACAGCTGTCGCAATAGGAGGGACAATCTTCTTCATGGGCTGAAGGATGCCTATAAAAATTGACTTATCTACCTCCAATGCCACAATGTGGCACCTTGTCGCCCGACATGCCGTAATAGAGGCTCCTGAAAAAAATAGATATAAAATCACTACCTCAATGATTTTGTATATGGTATAGAGATGGAATACAAACATATTCAAATCAAAACTCACCCGTAGATGTTGTGCAATCAAGAACCACGTCTCCTTCGTCGGTGGTTCCTTCAATGATGTGCCGTAATAAATGAGCATCCTTCTCTCAAGGCCCTTGCCATGGCATTCAATCCATGTCGTTCATCAACATGGAATCCTCAGTGGTGTAGTTCATCAACAAGTCATCACGCCTAAGATCAACTTTCGCCTTCAACATTGTTGCTGAGCGCTTAAAACAGAATTCGGATTTTCCTCTCTCTCCAAGGTCTTTCACTAAGAGTGAGATGCCAAACTTCAAAGTCTGCAAGCATAAGAGAAATGTACAGATTAAAAAATCAAATCAAATAATAAGATGAGAAGTACACACTACATTATTTAAGTTTAAGAAATTAATGCTGTGCTTGTTTTGTCTATGGCCGAAGTCAAATGCACTCGATTCATGCCCATCCACTCTTTCTTCTTCACCATTATGGGGTCCTCTTCACCATTATGGGGTCCTCTTCACATAATCCTGCAATGGTGCTTTTGGCGTCCACACTCCACGAATGGAACACCACAATGCAGCCATGGTCCTGCAAATGTTTTTCTGCAAAGAAAAATGCTTCATTGATCATGTTGTACACTGGGTCGGAGTTCCAGTAAGGCACGTGAGAAGCTGGAGCCGACACCCCCGGCACTGGCAGATTCTCCTAGCAATCAAAGAGCATGAGGTCGAAACCAGGCCACCGATTGACGACTCCATCATACACCCTGGCCTTCCCTACCACCATCTACAAATACAAAATGTCACTTGATAAGTCATTCTGAAGAAGAAGGTATAACTAAATACAATTAAAATCAAACTTTTGATTAAAAAAACAAGTATTTCACCTTTTTCAAAAAAATCCATAACTTCGGTGTAGCTATTGGAGCCCTCTTTTTTTTCATTATCAACAACCTCTTCAATGGAGACGTTGAGCACCAACTCCTCCGAGGTCACATTATCATCGTCACCAATGTCAATTACTTGTATTCCTTGTGTCACAACATCTTCTATGAAGTCTAGCAGCACGGCCTTCCTCTTCATCCCAATGTGAACACCACCTTCCATCTGCGAGTTCTGATCCACTATTGATGTTGCCGGAATGATGTCTCCATCATCATTCTTTTTCTTCCCTTTTGCCTTGGCCTTCTCCTCCTTCTCCTTCTCCTTCTCTTTCTCCTTCTCTACCAACTTGGCCACACGCTCTACCTCCTTTTTCTCTTTGTTGTCTAGAGCAAGTTGGAGCCGAGCTGCTTTCTTCCTATCATTCCTATCCCTCCTTTCAATGGCCC
The DNA here is from genome assembly GCA_947034895.1 of Rhytidiadelphus loreus. NCBI lineage: Eukaryota > Viridiplantae > Streptophyta > Bryopsida > Hypnales > Hylocomiaceae > Rhytidiadelphus > Rhytidiadelphus loreus. The sequence goes on along the minus strand of OX344763.1, from coordinate 65,071,717 downwards.
TCTCTCTTTGTTTATCACTGAGCCCTGCAAACTCGTCCACGTCCATGTCAATAGTCCCAAGTCCCTCTAAAGACAGTTGCATTTTTACCTCTAATGGATGTGTATAGGCAATGGGGCAATCAATGTACCATCCACCGCCACTAAGGTGAGCCGTGGTGAATGTCCGTAGTTGGTTTGGTGTATACATGCAATCCGCGGAACTACAGTCAAGAAAATTTGAGAGAAATGGAGGCAAGTCCTTTTTCTCAATTGCCCCTTTCGCCTCTAGCTCGTGCTTGAAGTATCTGCCAAATAAGAGAATAAAATGTCCATCAAAAACCAATAACAATATACCAAGGAAGGCCTAAATGCCATTTCAGCTTTATTTAGTGCAACATGAACACAACCTTTGAATATCTCCCAAAAAATTCAGTACAGATTTTATAGGGAATAAAATTAGGGGTTCCAATAAGTACCATTACAAGCATTGTCGGATCCGACAATGGTCTTAGAGGTACCTCAGGGCCCCCCAAGTGTGGGACCTCACTTATTTTTCCATTTCCTCTTTCAAGATAAATTAACCTTTAAATATATCCAAATAAACAAAGACACTACATAATGCAAAATGCTCATATATTATGAATCAATTTCTGGTAATGTAATTGCGACATACCGGAAAAGAACCCTTCGCACTACTTGCTTCCTACCCTCGTAAGTCATGAAGTTGTCATTTTTTTTGAAGTAGTTTGTTCCTCTAAGGTGCACTAGGAAGCCTTGATCCCATATCTTCTTCTTCCACCCTTCTAGGTAATCCGACAAGGTCTTGGATTGTAGTGGAGAGCTCATGTTGATGGACATGTTGTCATGCTTCACCACTTCTTCGAAGTATTCAACGGTTGCATCCTCAATCTACAAAAACTGTTAATTAGTTCAATCCACGAAATGTATAATGCTACAATAATTTCTAGATTACATAATTTCATTGATTGGAAACTCTTAGATTCTCAAAATCAATACACTATGAGATGAAACACTTACCCCAACATACCACACGCATCTATTCAAGAAGGGGCCCAACAATATCTCTGATATGGGCCTTGGTGGAAGACGTCTAGCATCACGTGATGGCATTGAGGAGTTCCACCACTTTAGAAACTTGGTCTTGTGGAAAGGAGTGGTATGGCAAGTAGCCACCATTTGAAGTTTCTCAAGAGTCATCTCGGGGACCTCATTGGCATTCCAATGTTTCTCCACCTGCCTCTCCAAAACCCACAGTGCACATTATTATTTGAACTCCATCCAAGATTATTGTCATTCAATGATAATGTATGCATGAAACATACCTCTGCCAAAAATTCTGGCTCCAGAGCCGGATTGGCCACCGTGAGTAACTTCGTCATCTTCACATTCAATTTTCCTGTCTTTTCCTTTGCTCCAGCTCTCATTGCATGCGCGAGTCCCTCGGAAGTCTTCTCACCTTGTGGTGTGATCTCATTGTATTTTCGAACTGCAGCATCCATTGCTTGGGATATCTCTTGCTGCATAAATCCAATGACAAGAAGGAATTATAATAATAAGTATGAAAAAAACAAAAAACAAATATGGAAAGCATATTCAAATACTTGTCAAAATGTACTAGAACAACCATATTCAAATAGAGGCAATATTAAATTATAGAAATTTGATCTCAATACTTTCTTACCCGAAAAAGAAAAGTTGTAAAGACCTCAAGGGGCATAGAGTACCAAGTCCTCTTTGATTTTGGTGCCCCACATCGTTTGAGCTCCGAGGGCCTTAGCATCTCATTGAATCGCTCGATGGGAAGAAGTCCATACTTTTGAACTCGGTATAAAGTATGGACCAGGTTGGTTTTCACATGCGAATCTTCTGTAGACCTGAAATTGATGGAAACAATATATTTAAATGGATTGAACATTAGATAAAACATTCCCAAATCATACCAAAAATCAAATTGAATGCTCAATTTCAAAGTGTGCATGAATTACTCACTTGTTTATGTCATGCATGTGATGCATAACCAACTCTATCCTTACTTTGGTATCCAGAACAATTGAATCCACGGCAGAATGCCAATCCCAATCCTTGGAGTGTTTCTTGGTGATAAAACTCATCCATGAAAGGAGCCTATGATTGCCGTCGCAGACAAAAAACTTTAGGTTTTTGAGAAACTTCAACTCAGGAATGGCCTCAACCTCAGCGTTGAAGATGTCATTCCTCTTTTTCAACAACGGATCCCACCCCTCATCTCCTCCTCCGTGAAGGCTGAACCCTCTCCAACTTTGTTTGTTGTTGTCACATAAAAACCCGCGGCTCCATCTCGGTACCCTTTGTTGAACTCCATCTCAAGCAACTTTAGGTCACAAGCAAGCGTTGGCCTTACCATGGGCATGGCCACCATTCGGCACAGTGGGATCCGCAGACAAAAGAGATTTTCAGGCTTCATCCTCAAAGACGCAATGGTCTTGATCGCATCCACCGTGTGGTATGATCACAATTCATCCTCATCCAAATCTTTATCTTCTTCCTCCAAGACATCCATCGCCACCTCATCTTCCACAAACTCCCCCTCATCTTCACCACCAATGTCCGGATGAGGGGTGTCATTGTTGTCCTGGGTCTCTAGTATGGTCTCATTCTGTGACAAAACTAAAGGAGATGCATCGTTCTGCCAATACCAAAAACATTATATTAAGAATCACAGACTTAAAGTATCAGAATCCAAAATGAAAAATGAAATGCATGCATGGAGAATTATGATCAAATTATGAAAAACTTCAACTGAATGAATATGGTATTATTTAATGATTCATGGTTTCCAAAAAGATATACAAATAGGTATATTAGACATGTAGGGGGGGTAAGCCACTATGTGCACAAAATGATTCCAATTGATTGGAATCAATCAATATCAACATCCACCACCAAGTCGGAACTAAGGTGAATGATGACAACCTCTTGCCTACCGTGAATTGTGCTACAGTCACATTGAGGGAAGTCGTCCATAGGTGGACCATCTATACTGATGGAATCTTGATTGTTCAAACTGTACTCAGTCTTAGAACTCTCAGGAGACATAAACCTCATTGGCCTTTTCCTATCCCTAGCCCTCATCATGATTCTAGCCAAACGCTCACGACGTGTGTGCGCCCTAGTGTCATTCACACGACTCAGTACTGAGCTCTCAAAGGCATCTACTGCTCGATCTGTGGCATCCATGACATCATCAAAACTTACCACGTCCTCCTTCTCGGCTTTGTCCTCTTCTGCGTCACTGGAGACATCCATAGGTGTGTTTACCGGTGTAAATGGCTCAGAAGGGTCCTCTCCATGAGCAAGTGGCAAATTCCCAACAAGCACATTGGATCCTGAACTGCTACCTCCACGGCCTCCCTATTTTCCAATCATCAAATTTCATAAACCCAAATTCAATGAGATGATCCAAATTGTACAAGATCAAAGAGTTTGAATTGAACCATTTCTAATTAATAGGCTTTATGATCAACATAATATTAAGTCCAAACACATGTCTAAAAGTAAAACCCACAATCTTCTCTAATCAATTGTTATTTTATTCAAATCTAAATCAATCATTTCCGTTCCTTCAATATATAAGTATTACCTGAAAATAGCAACATCTGTGCCTATAAAACACATCATTGATTCCCAAATTGAATAACTCATTCTAAAAACAAAAGTTAGTGCATATTCTAAACAACAATTTCACTTCATTACTCTTCATACTAGACTAAAGTCTTGAGTTAAATGACAACTTTTTTCAATGCTTTAATGAACCATTTTCATACCCTATTACAATCAATACTGATTCTCCAAAATGTGGTCAAGGATTTTTAATTTCCATAACCGAATGCATTAAATCATAAATTAAAATTACTCTAATCAACTAAATGGAAATAACTCTTCAGTATATAAGCCAAATTGCCTCAACCTACCAATAGAAGTGAAAATGATGCAATTTAAGTTCCATAAAACTAAATTCCAAATCATATAGCTAGGATTTATATGGGGTCAGGATGTTTCCCACTAGGCAACTGTCGGATCCGACGATGACTTGGGCGTTATCTACCAGACCCCTCCAGAATGGTACATGCTGGATTTTAGTATAGGAGATCTTCGTAAGTTCTTTAGCTTACAATGAAAGAACATCATTAATGATTGACAAAATACTTTTGTTTGAGCTAATGATTGGGTTATGTTTGAACAATATCTCACTTGCAACTGGATATCCTCTAGCAGTCTCGTTTCCCTCTTGAACTTGAAGTTGCAGGCATAGAACTTCCGTCGTAGACTTCTCATGTGTTCCCAAGGAAATGTCTGGCAGCATCTGAGTTTGCAACACTTTTGGGAGCTAACCTTGCGTATGTCAAGCTCCGACGTCTTCTTTTGCAATTTTGACAGTGTCTCAGAATCCTTAGGAAGTACTTCTCGACGGACTGACCGGTATGGATTCTTGGGTACTCCCTACATTCTGTCATCGTCAGAACCATTCACCTCTGCCGCCTTTGAGTAGAGCGTGACAATTTCAGAAAGTAGCCTTCCCCCCTCTAATCTTGCATGGGTCAACCTCCAGCACATAGTTGTCAATTGCAGTGCATCATTGTCAGAGACAAACATCACTCCCACGTCTAAGTCTCCGAGAATGCCATCGTCGCAGGCCTCATTTGGAAGGCATACCTAGATCATCGCCCTTCCAAAGAAAGAGAAGTCGTCATTCAAAAGTTCATTATATTGATTTCTCCAGAGTGGTCTATTAGGGAAAGGTAGCCCCGACTGAACACCATCTGAGCTGCCTCGGCGGTCATTACTTCCTCCAATTTGATTAAAACATTAGAAGAAACTTGTGTTGTAGTCAACAAAATCTAGATGACATTTATGTTGATTGCAACACAGTTTTCAGAAATTTGCGTTTTAGTGAAAGCGAATTTCTGGAAACTGTGTTGCAATCAACATAAATGTCCTCTGGATTTTGTTGACTACAACATAGGTTTTTACTAATGAAAGCCTCTGAATCGACTAAGCTGTCGTCAGCGCTAGGACCAGATCCAGAGTCATCATCGCTGCTAAAACCATGGACATTGGGCACATGATCAGCGGACTCGTCGGATGAGTACAACCTATCTTGTTGATAATCATCATTTGATGCAATGGCAGGAATGTCTACTTGTGCTGCCTCTGCAAATTCCGGAAGGACATCAAAAGTGCTCCCATCGCTTTCAGAATTACCATCCTGAGGTGGTTGGTTCAAATGAGTCTGTGAGGTACCTATCAGCTGGCCGCCGACAGCCTGTAGCGACGCATTAGAAGTATCGAATGGCCTGACCTTGTACCCACTCCAAAGTATTCTATACCCAACATAGCGATTCATTGTGGTGTAATCTGGAATCTCGCAGTAGGCAATCTGATCCTTGAATTCATCTAGGACATGCAATAGCTTGACAACCATGAAGAAGTTGTGAGGAACCCGAAAGCCTTCCCAATAACCCTTTGGAGAGAATTCATTAAATACGCCAAAACCAACATACCAAAGGTCGGTTCCAATAGTCAGCAGAAGAGCGACCTCCATATTGACAATGAGTGACATGACCTGATGTATGGGTTTCTTATCCGTGTTCACATGTATCGGTTGGCGGCCGACACCAGCAGAAGTATATCCTTCCAATTCAACATGTGGATAAAGATTGCTCGCCTCCCAGAGGATTGAATGCCCTGGGCAATGGCAGAGGAAGACCAAGTCTCCATCAGGAAATGGAATTTTCATGTCGAGGTTTTGTGGGACGTCAAGTACATGAACACGGACAAGGTGGGGCTTCCCATTCATCTTCCCCTCCATGACAGGCCGCCTAGCATAGTATAGTCCTTCGAGGATTAGAGTGACGACAACTCCCTTCCGCAACTTCAGTCTCCCCGAGTTTCCATTTTTGGTAAACGTCTCAATTGCACTCAGATCGTAGCCTATAGACCCATCCATGATGTCAAAGACTACAGCGCCAAGGGCAGTGATGATTCTGCTGATGCAATTAGTCCCTAGAGTAACTTATCGGTTGGCAGCCGAAACCTTGGAAATCAACCGCAAAGTGTACTACTAATTTCCCCACAATGGCAACTAGTTCTCTCCCTGTCTTTGGTACTACAGACTGTATCGGCTGGCAGCCGACATGAAAGCTGCTTATCAGCTGCTCGTCGACAAGAACGACTGTACGGACAAGTTCCTGACCCTATGACTTACGGATGTGAACCAGAAATCCATTCCTAAACCCAGAATTCAAATTAGATAATGCGACTTCAATAATATGCCCCGACCATTTGAGCTAAATGATGCTTAAAATGATATGAATCCCTGATAGTTTGTTTCCTGCACTAACCTAGAATACGCCCTGAACTACTGGGCTCTATGTCATGGAATCCACTCCACTGCATCCGTATCATTCACTACATTGCCCTACATCCCATTGAAAATTGCTGCACCATTGTGCATTCCCTTGCAATCTATGCATTCCCCTGCAACCCACCCAGCATTCCACTGCATCCCAGAAGCATTCCAGATGGTCTGGCTGAGAGCCTGGAAGTAGTAAACAAAACTAAAAGAATGAACTCCTCCAAGAATTGAACCTATGTGAAGAGGGGAGAGAAGTAAGTTGGCGCTTGAAACATTAGATGATATTTGGGGGGTCGGGAGGGCCGTTGCAGGATTGTTTCCAACGTTGTTCCCCCGACAGTCCGGGAACGGCCGTTGTCAGATTTTATTTTATTTTTTTTCGAAAAAAAAAAAAAAAAATCAAAATTTTAAAACGAAAGATTGAGTTTGTTTTGTTTTGTTTTGTTTTGTTTTGAATTTTTTTTAAATGACGTGGCAGTCGCCTTGCCACGTTAGGCAGCACCTGCGAACTGTTGCAAACTGCTGGGGGGTTGTTCCCAGACCAAGGGAACTCACAACCCTCCAAAGGGGCTGAATCCCTTCTAATGTTTGAATTTGTAGGAGGATGAATTTGTTGTGATTGCAAAAACGACCTGAACGTACGTCTTAGGATCAAGAATCGAAATGTACGCAACTTCATGCAATGAGTGATCGTTACTGCCATGTCTTTGGTTGGAAGTGAAGTACTGGATTTGGATGAAAAACAAGTAATGGATGAAAAACTTGGATGAATGCTCATGAATACACCTCCCGGCTAGTAGCCGTCACTTTAGTGAGGAGACGGGGTATATTCTTCTGGCCACTTTCATTTCTCTTCATTTTTCATTTGCCTCACTTGCTCTTGCTCTCTCGCTCTCTCTTCTTCCCATTCTTCTTCTCTCTTGCTCTTTGCCGCCTTCTCCTCTTCTATTTTGGGCTCGTAGCCGACACACCGCCGTTGAGTTGCAAGCTGCATACTTGAAGTATCTGAGCAGCTGAGACGAGTTAACGCGCGACCGATATTGAGGGCATCCGAGGAGCCGACATCTAGTAAACAGCCGACAGGTTTTAGTGGCTAGCTGATAAGGTAGGTGCCTCCAACGATGGCGTCCTCAACTCTCGAGACTTTTAGGTATTTTCCAGTTCACTGTGTGGGTTGGCAGCCGATACATCTTCAATCTTCATTTCTATTCATTATTTATTTCCTCAAGTATTTTCGGGTGATTTAGTGTGGTCTGTTTACTGGACCACATAAACCTAGTGTCAACTGCCAGCCAATACTATGTGCAGTGAACGTATTGATCTCGTTACCCATCCATATCGGCTGGCAACCGACACATTTGGCACACTTTGAAATGCATTGCTTAGTTCTGTCGGCTAGCAGCCGATACCTCTGTTGTTTGCTCAAAATTCAGAATACTACTGTACAGGAAACCAACTCTATTGGGTAGACTTCTGGGAGAGCGAATTGCGAATTCACCAATAGTGGCAGACGGAATTCATCCAAGCGCTACCTAGAAAGTAAATTCAGCCATCTAGGAATGAGGATTGTGCTGGAGGGAATTCCCGGACACTGATATAGAGATTGCGTGTTCCTTCAAGCTGAAGGGGAACATGATGCCGAGTCATGGCAATGTGATATCAGTAATGGCCATAGGTGAGAACGTGCATGTCTTGATCTGTCTTCATCCGATCCGTGATCAAGAGGCTACGGCAGACTATTTTGCAGTGGAGTTGCCATTCAACACATGCACAGAGGAAGCATGTGGCGAAATGTCAATGTCAATGGGCATGACATTTGATGGAGCATCGCCATCCGATGTTGATGACCTTGTCCAAGGGTGGGAAATCCTGAAGGCGGAGATGGACGATAAGAATTTGCTCATCCACCGAGACCAACAAAAGGATAAGAAAAAGGCTTTGGCAGGGCGGAAAAAGGCTTCCAAGCCGACAGTAGCTAAGGACGACATTGTTGTGGTTGAGACTGGATCCCTAAGCAAATCCAAGAAGAAGGGCAAGGGCAAGGACAACCCCAATAGGGTCATGAAGCTTACACTGGAAGAGGCATTGGTTAAGGGAAATCACCTCACAACGAAGACCAAAGAGAACGAGGTGACCGCCATCTACTAGGCGCTAGAGGCGAGGCTGACGCACGTTTTTCCATACGAGAAGGAGCGACTTTCGGGCGTCATTTCTGCAAACAAGCTGCACATCGCACTTGACGAGTTAAAGTACCGCAAGATTGCTAAGGATCGGCTTGGTCAGGTATTTGATCTCAAATTTATGCCATCACCATGTCTTTCATTCATCTGTTGTGTACTTGATCTGTCAGCTAGCAGCCGACACTTTCTGCCGTCAATACTAACTATCATGTCAGCTTCCATTTCAAGTGAAGACAATGTACAAGGGATACGGGTCCATCAGGAAGAAGCCGGAGATTCATGGCATTCCTCTAAAGCGAGCTCCATTACCAACGGACAAGGGGCTTGACGCGGTCATGGATAGTTGTCTGCCAAGGACGGAGATTGTATTCATGAACGGTGAGTCAGTGCCATGGTGGAAGGCACCAAATGTACACTGGTACATTATTGGGGGGCAGCATACCATGACGGCTTGTTGGGAACTTGCCGAACAACACCCCAAAGGCTTAGACGCAAGGAAGGATCTCCTAGAGTTTGAGGTGATCCCCGTATTCAGTAGAGAGCCAAGAACTCTAGTCCGTGTATCGAACGCCTTAAACTTGAACATCGCGGAGAAGGTTGCCAAGGAGACTTTCCGATCCTGTGCCAAGATGGAAAGGGCGGCGTGGGTTAAGGCCGGGTGCCCGGAGTCGCATCGTGGTAGAGGCAAGCCATCGCCGAATTTTGAGGTACTTCTCTTTCATTTTTGTTTTCATGATGACTCTGCCTCAAGACCATCTCATTACTAATTATTGTGTCGACTGCCAGCCGATACCAGTTCATTGTCGTCTTGCTTAATGTGTTGTCCGTTGCCTATTACATGTCGGTTGCCAGCCGATACTATTTGCTCGTCTTTTCATTCACTTGATTTGACAATTGTCCAAGTAGCGAAGCTCAATGTCATGGCGCACTTCGTGGACAAAAAGGTGTCGTCAAAACTCCCTCTTATTTTTGTAAAGGAGAATACCTGGGAGCTCTGGATCGAGGTATTCGACGCCTAGGAGAATGGTGAACTCATTGGCGATGACGGGAGTATTCCGAATTCCAACGTGAATAGGAAACCCCTCATGCATATCACGAAGACCGATCTGACGCCAACATTGGGACTCCGAGACTCCGATCTTTGTGAACTGGTGCGGGACATCCTGGATCTACACGTCAGCATAAAGAACACGGTGAAGGCTCGATCGTCAAGGAAGGAGACACTCTACGACTAGTGCCGGGACAAGAAGCTCGACCGAGTCGTCATGAACGAGATCATGTGGACTAGGAAGAAGTATCTTCTCCCCTACAAGGATGCTGTTTGGGTCCCTTACTCAGACGAAGCATGGCAAGAACTTGCAGACAAGGAAGGATATTCTGCTACAATCGTTCAGAACGTGTGGAAGGATGTGAAGAAATTTATGGATGGAAACTCCTGGCTGACAGGGCGTGCAAACCCAATGAATCCAACGACAGATAAGTCCACAGACGGCTTGGCCCCAGGGGTATTCTTCATGACCTTGATGGAGTACGCCACCATTAATGTGAATCCAGTCCAGGAAATAGAATTGGAAATCATGTACTGTGGAAGTACGCAACATCTAGATAAACATAAATAATAGTCAATAGTAAATATATTGAATAGAAAATTTCAAATTTTCCGTAATAGGTAGGGAATAGGAAGCCTAAAACTAGAAATAGGAATTAGAGCCTTTACGGAAAACCTTAAACTGTAATTAGGGTTACAGTCGGATCCGGAAACCCTATTCGGAAACCGGAAAGTTCCGGCCGAGTAGGCCCTAGAGCCTAGTCCGGCTAGGGAACTTACGGGAACGCCAGGCCGAAAAACTACTTAACCCCCGCTGTCTCCTTCATTCTTCCTCTTTCTCCACGTGATTATCGCGATGGCGCTTAGTGAGTGAAAGTGTGGTGAGATAGGAACGCTTTAGGGAGAGAAGGGGAGGCCGGTGCCGATCGCACCGGAAAGTAGGACGGAAGATTAGCGGATCAAGCGATGGAAATTTAGCGGAAACATTAGCGGAAGTGAGATGGAAGTGAGGATAGAGTATGTTGGTAGTTATGGCAGGGCCCAGTGTGCTACGGAAGTCAGGGATCACGGCCCGGATGATCAGTCCGGAAATCCCTGAGAATCCGGAACACCACCATCAGCTGGAGGACGACTTGACGGATATGGGGTGTCTAGGGTTTCTAAAAAGACCCTGGAACATCCGGAGCGAGGAGATGATAGACGAGCTAGTCTACAGTGCTCCGAATCAGTATCACCTGACCGTTAGGGGTCGTCCAAAGTCCTGGACAGCAGAAATATGGGCCGGAGTCTATTTCGCGTCCACTAGAGGATCCGGATGGGCCGGCCGGACGGAGAAATTTGCCGCGGATAGGTTCTGGAACCCGGCGGATCCGAAGGAGGGTTACACCACGTCTGACTGTCGGAACCCTAGGGATCAGAGACTCCTAGAGTTTCTCAGCCCGATCTTGTATCCGGAAAAGCCCAGCCGGATTACAGTTACCTTGGCAAACACAGTCTTTGGAGCTCTAGGGGAAAGAGGGAAACCGGCCCCTAGACCAGTTAGCTGGGGGCTCATAATCCAGTCGATAGTGGATAAGCTTTCCGGAAACTTGGTGGGAAAGAAATCAAGTCCCATCAGTCCGTACCTCCTCCACTTGTATCACAAGCAGGAGGTACTCAGCAGTCCGGAAGACATCATCTACTAGCAAGGGGATAGCCTGCTCCGATATGGTCTTCCTCCGGATTCGGATCCGACGGATGAGGAGCCGGAAGAAGAGGAGAAGCCGGAACTAGAGCATGACTCACCGGACAGGCACGACTCCCGCTGGAAGAGCACGGACCCGGAATCAAGAGGGAAGAGCCAGCTTTCAGACCCTGTTCCATCTCGGAACACTAATCCGGATCTGGATATCTTCGAGTCGACAATCTCCTGGCTGCGGAGTCAGAAGGCATCAAACGACCGGATGGCCACTCTGATCCGGAGAGTCTGCACAACGTTGAAGGTAGCGGACGAGACAAAGATCATGGAGGCGATCAAGAGCAGACCGGATCTGGAGATGATTCGCCTACTAGAGGGACGGATCCGGGCAGTGGAGGTGGAACGTGATCATCTTCAAAACCGCGCATCGTGGGCAGAGAGGGAGATGAACACCGCCAACAAATGAGCGACGGATGCGACAGAGCTGGTCCGGAAACTGAGGGACCTCATCGACCCGCCAGCGGATATCATCACCAGATCCGCGCTTTGGAACAAGCAGATGACCCGGGAAGGTCATATTTCCGGAACCAAGGTTGTAAAGATCTTGGTAGAGTTTGAGGCGTGGATCGAGGTCGCATTGAAGGAGATGCGCCAGTTGGTCGGCCACTTCGATCTGCTCAGCAGATTGGACGCCTCGTTATTTCCGGAAATACCTGGAGGAGAGTTTCAGGAGACGACACAGCTCAACCTTGGAGCACGATCGTCCGCCCAGCAAGCACCCGGAAGATCCTCGGTGCAAAAGGAGATTACGGATGGGAGGAGGATTCCGGATCCGGTCCTGACGCCCCGGAATACTTCGGTAAACCTCTTCCCACCCATTCCGGATGCCACTACAGAAGTAACGGCGATGACGGAGGTTCCGGTTGGGATTTAGAATCCGGCCTGGACCCATCCGGAGGAGTTCACACACATGCAGCAGCAGACTCCTCCGCGGCCGCCACCGACGACCCCCATCGAGATTATTGACCTGGAGAGGAAGAAGGCCACTCGGCGGAAGGTTAGCAGCGATCCGGAGGAGGTTCTCGAGTTGGATGAAGAGGAGGCAGTAACGAACTCGTTTTCCGAGTCGGAGTATGTGGAGACGGATCCGGGTCCGCCAAGGACCCGATCCGCAGCGAAGTCCACCCCGCCGAAGCAGATCCAGCAGAAAGCGCCAACCCGGATTTCGAAGGGCGGAACGTCAACGAAGAAGGCCCGGAAGGGCAAATGACTAGGTAGCGCAGTTGGATTGTTAGTTTTAGTGTTTTGTTTTCATCGCGGGTTTTCCGGATGTGGGACCCACTGATCCGGAATGCTAAGTAGTTCCGGATTTCTAGGAAATTAACGGCTTTCCGTTTTTCCCGGAACGGTCACTTGGCCATTGTCCGGATTTTCAGCTGGCCGTTGGCCGCTTTTTCTTTGGACCGTTTTGGTCGTGTTGTTTTGGTTTTTAAGGGCGGGCCGGCTTGTGGCCTGTCATTCCATTTTGTGTCATTCAATCTGAGCACCCAAGAATAAACACCTTGGGAATCATTATCTTGCGTATCGCGTCTTGATTACTTGTGTGTGGGTGTATCCGGGAGAGTGTGCAAGGTAGGAATCCGGATTGGTTGTTATCCGGATCCGGCTAAAGGTGTCTTGCAGAATAGTTTAGATTGAACTTGAGGAGCTGCGCGCGGTGCCTTTAAATTGCTGGAACGGTGATCCGGTGGGATCCGGTAGAGGTTAGGGAGCTAATCCGGAACTCATGAGTAGTTTCGTGCGGAAGTGAGCAGCCGCCAAGTGAAACATTCCCAAACCATCGGAAGGTCTGCCAACCTCAAGAACGGTCGATAGCTAAGTCCTTTAGTTCCGGATTCCAACTATCCGTGGTTGTTTTGCCGTTGAGTCTAGTTTACGAGTGAGGAGCTGTGCGTAGTGCCTTTAAATTGCTGGAACGGTGATCCGGTGGGATCCGGTAGTGGTCAGGGAGCTAGTCCGGGAACTCAAGAGTAGTCCCGTGCGGAAGTCGGCAACCGCCTAGTGGAATATTCCCAAACCACCGGAAGGTCTGCCAACCTCAGGAGTAGGCGAAAGCTTGATCCGGAAAATAGCTGAGTGTCGTTGTAGTAAGGGCGGGTGAGGGTGTATCTCTGTGTGACCTACCTTCCGGGTGGCCACCCGGAATGTTGTGAGAGGGACCATCTTTCCTCCTTACTGGACTGAGAACTTTGAGGACGGATAGTTGTTTGTTGTTTAGGAGTTGATAAGTGTGTTATTACTTGAATAGTGATGTTCCCCACCCCTCGGAAAGAGCAAATGAGGACCCTCTGAGGGTAAAACAGAGGTACCAAAAACCGGTGTGACGGATAGTGAGAGTAGAAAATCCGGATCAAGGTGGATCCGGATTTGATTCCGGAAGACAATATTTCCAGAACTTGGTGTTTGTGTTGTACCGGATCCTACTGTGGATTGTCATTTCCGAGTAGATCTGTAGTTCTGGAAACTTATCTATCGCGACAACATCTGGAATTCCCTGGGACGATAACTCGTGTCATCTTAATGCTTTTGTGGTGTTAAAGATACCTACGCCTAGACTGCGCGTACAACATGTACAAATGTCGTATAGGGGGGAATGTTGATACGTAAGCGAGGAGCGGGGAGTGGCGAGCAGGGATTGTTGAGCGGAGAGCAGGAAAATTAGGAATTTGTACAGAAATTGGAAGAAGAATTATGAAAAAGGAGACAAGCATTTAAAGAAAAGTGGAAGAAATTGTGGTAAAAATTGCGGCCAAAATGGATGAAGATTCATTAAATGATTTTTTCCAATAAAAATGAATTGGATGAAAGTAGTTGGATGAATTGGATGAAATTAATTGGATGAACTGGATGAAATTAGTTGGATGAAGTGGATGAAAGTAGTTGGATGAAGCAGATGAAAATAGTTGGATGTAATGGATGAAATTATCAATGCTAAATTTGATGTAGAAATGGATGGGAAGTCGGATGGTAAAAGAAACTTTATAATAAATATTATTTTTATATAAGGGAAAATAAGATCTGAAGTCAAGATCGGAAAACCATCACACTCTACAAAAAACAAGCCCGATGATTTATCTTGTCCTACGATTGTAGAAGAATAGGATCCTATTGTCGTGGAAAAATTATACTCATAGACAATTCTAAAAGATTTTGCAGATGACATCCATCTACACCTCTGGAGAAGTTGCTTTCACTTCAGGACTCTATGCTCGACTTGAGCATCATTGCACCTAGAGACATTGTAAGTGGCCTTAATAGATTTGGTCAAATACAAGGTAGACCATGAGCCTTGTGGAAGGGCTGGATGGGCATGAAGAGAGCCTCACGCAGGTCCAATTGACTAGGGGGCAACCCATCCTCTTGGAATTGTGGAAGGAATGAGTGAGGCACGACCTAACAACGAGCGGATAGTCTACACCATTGAAGGCCAGGACAGACACATGATGACCCGAGGCAAGTATAACCAACCACAAGCCGTACGGTTGTTATTCATCCACATAAGCAACGTTGGGATAGCTGAGGTCGAAGTACTTGAGTTAAAAAGTACTAAAATTGAATACTACTTCTATTGGAAATTAACATACATGAATATTGGCACAAGGCTAATGAGTTTACTTTGCATGAAGACTATAGAAAAGGTTTACGCCACTATGAAAAATTCAGAAGGAATGCATACATCTGACGAAGTGCACATGAGCTCAACACCTTCTGATCAGTTGCAGTGAATTTTCTCCATGCATTATAAATTCACCTACTAGCAATACTTTCAAAATGAACAACTAGAGCGCTTCATCACACCGATACAAGAGTGATTGCATGTGCCTATTTCTGTAATATTTAATAACATGGTCACTTCTGCAAATGGTGTGATAAAATGGTTTGACAATCTAAAAGACTAAAGATGTGTGAAAAGAAGATAAAGTAATGTGCATGAAGAAAATTCACGGCAATTGACAAAAAGATGCAATTTGGCTGGGTTGGACCTGAAGGCCTTGGACGGACTTTGATGTGATTCATGGGAAGACCGTGCATATATACAAGTGCAGTGGTTGCGCTTAGAAAGGTTCCACAAGAAGTCCAAATTTGAGTAAAAGAAACCATGGGATTGTTGGCCTGGACACCCTATCTACAATGAAGAAGAATTTTAGCCAATTAACCTGTAATCAATCACAAAAACCAATAAGAAGCCAAAAGGGTTTTAAAAACTTACACATTGAATTTGCCTTAGAAACATGGTATTCCTAAAATAATCAAATTGGAAATACATGTGTAGAAATAGATGCTTACTATACAAGAAAAATGAATGCAAACTGAAGGTCTTCCGTCTAAGCATATAGATAAAAGGGTGTTTCAACCATTACCTTAGTAGTGGAAGTGTGTATAACTGAACGTGTGCACAACTCCTCTCCTGTGTGAGATGATTCATAGGACGTTCCTCCTCCCATAATATAGTGCTTGGAGCCCATTTCCCGTCGGAGTATAAAAAGGAGAGAGTATACATAGTTTAATATAAGTTATGCATACTGGATATGATCTACAAGTCATCTCAGAACTGACACGGTTCCAAGGGCCAATCCTTATTGCATGATATAGTGTGTGGCATCCGTTCAGCGGCTGACCTACCCTAAACTAAACCAATATAATTCTTATATTGGATATCTTGAATATTCTTACACCAGATTACATCGTGAATGAATGCCTTCCTAGGAGGAACTATGCGTGGATGACATTGAATGGCAAAAAAATATAAACTAATAGGATGAAGATATTAGATTCTTTATCAATTTCCACTTGGCTTTGTGAGGCGGCTACCCTTGCATAAATCATGGTATATGGATTTCAAATGAATGGCAGATAAATCACTGTACTACATTTCTTTTTTTAAATTGTTAGTAGATAAGAGAGAGATGGCCCTAGGTGATATAGGGTTAAATGTTTGTCCCTCTCAGTTATAAAAAAATCCACTAAACTCTCCATTCATGTGGAGATTGGAGAAATGACATGTTGGCTGGTATAGAATCCTATGACAGTAACAATGGAATGATCGAAATGTGAACAATTCAAAGACAAAGACACCATCCAAAAGTATTTATAGCCATAGAGAAAATGGGACAATAAGACCCTAGAAATATAACATATGATAAAGCCGATACATAAGGTCCGATAGAGCTCAAGTTGTGCTACCCTCGCTATTTGAAGGCTCTGAATCTGAATCAAGTGCACAGTCATCTAGAAAGTGTAGAACACGTGGATCCATCAACCTAGCCCGATTACTTGGTTGCGGATCTAATGAAACATACTCTTGAGCTTGGACCTCAGCATAAACAAGTAAATGGAATGGTTTAGGTGGGCTTGGGAAATACCCTGACCTCGCAAAAAAAGGAACGTGCCTTGACCTTGTCACTTTCTCGAGCGGCCTGCATATATCATTCACAAGATTGTTAGATAAACAATTAATGCAGTTAGGTCAAAATCCAATTACAGAAGCTTAGAGTCAAACTTACTTACTGAATCGGTTTGTCATGATGACACGCTTAGGTTCTACATCCTCGTCCTCCATCTCCAAAGAATCAGCATTGGGCGAAGGCGGATCGGCACGGGTAACTATAGACTTGCGCATCTGAGGAGCAATAATTGCATCGAAGATATCCTTGGCTTCCTCAAAAGCCAAGATATGACGTCGCGTAGCACGGCATGCTTGAATACATGAACCTGATAACATACATACAATTGAAAGGGTAGCAAAATTAAGAACTTGTTCCATGAGAACCATACTAAATACAAGAATTGAACGAAGAAAGGAGAATTACCTAAAGCTGCCGTGCAGTCCACGACCACGTCTCCCTGCTCAGTTAGTGCCTCCACTACCATCTGCATAAACTCCCTTGAGCGCTCACGGGGCCCTCTCCATGGGATGTCTCCATTCATTGCGACGGCCGATCTTGGGAGGAAATTCTGAAGAATATCGTCACGACCGACGTTGACACCCAACTCCTTGTGAATTGGAACTTCGTGGAACGGAAACTCTTTGACAGTCATTGGGCCGCTTAGCTTAACCACAAGTGAAATGGAAAACTTCATCGTCTGCAAGATGGATCAAGTTAGGATATTGAGCATACAAAATGAAATCATTTGTAAAGAATAATAGGCTTAGGATTAAATTACCGTGGTTGATGGGTCGGACACTGATGTGACATGCAAGTGGTTCATCCCTAACCAAGTGACTAGAACTCTGAAGCCGTATGTGCGGCAACATCCAAGGAGGTGGCTGCGGTGACGAGGAGATGAATATGGATAAATCACCATGAGGGCGCCATTGTCGTGGAGGTACTCCTTCCCGAAGTCAAAGATGGGCAACAAGAAATCCTTCTGGAACTCATTCCAAACTAGAATAGGCGCAGGTGGAGCTGATATTGTTGGGACATGGAGGCCTTCCGGAAGATCCACAATGATTAGGTCCACTGCCTGCTGCATGCATGGTTTACCATTGAAGTATCTTTCCTTATCTCCAGAGTGCTGAAAAGAACAACATACATGAATTCAATTAACCTCAAAAAGTGGACAACAATCCTAAGCCGGGAGATATAAGGTAGTTGAAAGTCACAATAAGTTAAACATTGAACTTAAGTATTTACAAAGCACAATATAATTCCTATGAAATAGTGTAAAAGTCTTGAATGTAGGTAAAATGTGAGCAATTTTACCATGTCAAGAAAGGCTAGGACGGCATCAAAGGCCTCGTCGTTGTTTGCCAATGTAGCCAAAGACAAATTCAGGATGCACTCATCAACGTCTGGAACTAGAGGAAGGTTTTTGGTCGATGGTGTCAAGCTGTGCACAAGACGCTCTTGAGTAAGTGAGAACCCAGACGATCCCTCTGGAATGTCTGACGCACTATAAGCTGGTTCATGCACTGGCGTCTCTGTCTTCCTTTTCCTCCCACCTTTCTTAGTCTTATCTTGTTCCTTCTTAAACCTTTCTTGCTCCTTCTCGGCTTGAGCATCAAGTCTCTTCTTTTGGATCTCCTCCGATTTCTTCTTGGCCTCGTCTAATTTCTCGAGTTTCTTCTTGTTTGATATCTCCCGTCTCTTAATGGCCTTGGCTTTGGCATCCTCGTCCAATCCGGCGAACTCATCCAAATCTAGATTGACAATCGCGGAATTCTTCAATGATTCAAAGAGAGCCTCCTCCTCAGGTGGGAAGGTGCCAAAATTGCACTCCAAATACCAGGGGCACGCAGATAGATGTGCACTGGTCTACTTGGCTTGCTGTGTTGCAGTGAACATGCAGTCGGAATTAAACCGGTCCACCCACATGGTAAGAAACGGCGGTAAATCATCCTTCGAAATAGCCTTCTTGGCGTATAGTTCGAATTTGAAGTACCTGGACAAAGAAGGGAATTGTTAGAATAGAAACATTGATACAGTGGCCTCGATCGATTTATTCCTATTAACAAAGTTGTCGACGCTAACACTGATAAGTTTCATGTTTGACTGAAACCTGCATAATCCAATGATACATGAAGGCAAATCAATTTAATCATGCGGGTAGTACCTATAAATGATGCGCTTCACTGCGAGTAGTCCTGCTGCGCACTCCTTAAACATCTCCGACTTCTTGTATGCATCAGCGCCCTTGAACATCCCTGTATATGCGTGGTCCCACAACTTCATTCTCCAACCCTCCACATACTCCAACAATGTTTGTGGCTTGCTAGAAACAATGTAGTCAATCGTAATATTATCAACTCGTATGATTTCGTCGAACATTTCAATAGCTGCTTCTTCAATCTGAACGGGTAAAGACAGAAACACAATCAATTAGATAGAACAAAATAATGGAGATCTCAAAGTACAAGTAACGAACATGAAGATTGTAGACACAATCTTCAATCAAAATATGGAGTATACACATACCCCTGCATACCAACATGCCTTCACGAGGAATTGCATTAATCGGTCCTCGTTTATAGGACGTGACGGAAATCTCCTTGCTTCTCGAGTTTGAGAAGAAGAATTCATCCACTTCAACCACCTCGCCTTGATGGTACAGCAACATTTGCAGTTGCAATCATTTGTAATTTCTCGAGCGTCAACTCTGGAGTCGAATACATACTCCAGTGGCGCTCAATCTGCAACCCAATTATAAGGTGAGAGCATGAAAGGATTTATCAATCTACCATTTGCAAATAATAGGCAGAAATCGGTGAGCCAAATTCACCTCGGCTAACCACTGAGGTCCAAGGGCAGGATTCGCAACCGCAACTATCTTGGAAAGCTTCTTGTAGGACTTCTCCGTCGCGTCCTTGATAGATAATCTCATTGCTACGGCAACACCTTCTTTTGTAACCTCAGTTGCTTCAGTATCCACATGATACTTTCGGACAACAACATCCGCGGCTGTTGCAATGTCTTGCTGATACACCAGATTTCCATAACCAAAGGGATAGATGTGAGATTTCGGTAAACGGGTGGCGTCGAACATACAGTCCTTCATATGAAATGATACTAAGTTTGAATGCAGTACAAGATATGATTGTAATCGATGTATAACACATACCTTGAAAATGAAGGATGTAAAAATCTGAAGGAGCATACTATACCAAGTCTTGCTTGGGTGAGCGCTACACGTGCTTGCTTCTTCCGGAGTTAGCAACTCATGGAACTTCTCCAACCCCATGAGACCGTACTTCTGGACACAGTATAAAGTATGCACCAGGTTCGTCTTGATGTGTGAATTCTCGGTCTGCCTAATCATGAAGAACAATGTGATGTCATTACGATTAATGCACAATATATAAGATAATATAAAGAGAGATCTCAAAAGAACATAATAAGGATATGGAAGGCATTAACTTACTTATTAATGTCATGCATAGCCTACATAGCGACTCCAATTCGATTCTTGGTATCGAGTATGATGGTGTCTACATTGACATGCCATTCCCGTTCTGTGTTGTGCAGTCTCTGGATGTGCCTCATCCAAGATATTCGTCTGTGATTACCATCACAGACAAAGAATTTACAATCAACAAGGTGCTCTAGTGCTAGAATTGACTTCAAGTGAAAGTTGAATCCATCGTTGACAGAATTCCACAAGGGACCCCAATCATTCTTCTCAGCATCTGAGAACACCAATGATTGACCTTGCTCATCCGTAGTCGAGACGTAGAAGACACAGGCACCTTCATCATATCCGCCACTAAATTGATTTTTCCAGTAATGTTAAGTCGCAATCTAAGGTTGGCCGAACCATTGGCATTGGAATCATTCTGCAAAGCGGAATCTTCAAGCGGGACTGATCCAAGAATGTCAGTCTCATGCTCGAAATCAGGGACACTGTGTCCATCATCTGAGACTTCCTTATGTCGTCTTCCAAATAGTGTGCCTTCAGTCCCGGAATGTCGTGTACATCATCATCTCCAGCTTCCGTGGCCTCGGTACCAACCAAAGCTTCCAATGCCATGGTGTCCTATGTGATCATCAATATTCAATATATGGAATTAGGATAACTGAAATCAGCATGGCTACCACAAATTTTAAACGCATCAATATTAGGATCAATGTCCTAAAAGCATATAGTCAAGATGCAACCGTGGTCATCAAAGTCCGCAAACACATGTCTCAAAGAGAGTTCTATACTCCCCACAACAGAGTATCAGGATATCTCCATCAGAATCAATCCCTGATGTGACCTCTGGAAACTCAATGTCACAAGTGCAATACTCTAGGATCTCTACATCATTGGATCCTAAGGATGTGCAACATGATCGTGGCGGTGGCATACGAGCCTCCCTCCACATCTCATCTATCCTGCGGTCTATAAGTCATATTATATTATCTAGAGATTGCGGTAGCGGATTTACAGGAGCGTCAGCGACTATGTCTTCAGGATCATCTTCAGGAAGGTCTTGCACAAGAACAGGAACTGCAGGGACATCCATCATAACATCCCCTTGAACCTGCGCTCAATGCAATACACTATAGTTAGATATGAAACACTGAAGATATAAATCCATATACAACTTCAGGCATTTGCCGCTCCAAACGTGACAATGAACATTCTCGGTTGTTGAATAAATAACGACATAATATCCCCATCTAGATGATGATTACAAAACTCCTTCGAAAGACGTGGTCACCTCCACCTCGGAAGCCCGCTTTGGTGCCACCCGACTAATTCAAAATCCAAACGAATATTGCTTTGAAAACTGAATCCGAACCAATCATACGAATCAGCTTCACTGCCCCGCCTCCGAGATCCTCCACTCGGGGCCGAGAGGGGGTTGGGCTCAGCCATCCGCTGCAATGCAGCGTACTCACCTTCCGCGGTGGCAGCTTCGGCGCCACCCGATCAACAAAATATCAAACTGAAATTTTTCAAATAAACGCGCCCAGTCCTCCCAACATCACTGCCCCCCCTCCAAGATCCTCCTCCTGGGGCCAAGAGGAGGTTGGGCTCAGCCATCCGCTGCAATGCAACGTACTCACCTTCCCGCGGTGGCAGCTTCGACGCCACCCGATCAACAAAATACCAAACTGAAATTTTTCAAATAAACGCGCCCAGTCCTCCCAACATCACTGCCCCCCCTCCGAGATCCTCCTCTCGGGGCCGAGAGGGGGTTGGGCTCAGCCATCCGCTGCAATGCAGCGTACTCACCTTTCCGCGGTGGCAGCTTCGACGCCACCCGATCAACAAAATACCAAACTGAAATTTTTCAAATAAACGCGCCTAGTCCTCCCAACATCACTGCCCCCCCTCCAAGATCCTCCTCCTGGGGCCAAGAGGAGGTTGGGCTCAGCCATCCGCTGCAATGCAACGTACTCACCTTCCCGCGGTGGCAGCTTCGGCGCCACCCGATCAACAAAATACCAAACTGAAATTTTTCAAATAAACGCGCCCAGTCCTCCCAACATCACTGCCCCCCCTCCGAGATCCTCCTCTCGGGGCCGAGAGGGGGTTGGGCTCAGCCATCCGCTGCAATGCAGCGTACTCACCTTTCCGCGGTGGCAGCTTCGACGCCACCCGATCAACAAAATACCAAACTGAAATTTTTCAAATAAACGCGCCTAGTCCTCCCAACATCACTGCCCCCCCTCCGAGATCCTCCTCTCGGGGCCGAGAGGGGGTTGGGCTCAGCCATCCGCTGCAATGCAGCGTACTCACCTTCCCGCGGTGGCAGCTTCGGCGCCACCCGACCAACAAAATACCAAACTAAAATTTTTCAAAAAAATGCGCCCAGTCCTCCCAGCGTTACTGCCCCCCCTCCGAGATCCTCCTCTCGGGGCCGAGAGGGGGTTGGGCTCAGCCATCCGCTGCAATGCAGCGTACTCACCTTTCCGCGGTGGCAGCTTCGGCGCCACCCGACCAACAAAATACCAAACTGAAATTTTTCAAATAAACGCGCCTAGTCCTCCCAACGTCACTGCCCCCCCTCCGAGATCCTCCTCTCGGGGCCGAGAGGGGGTTGGGCTCAGCCATCCGCTGCAATGCAACGTACTCACCTTCCCGCGGTGGCAGCTTCGGCGCCACCAGACCAACAAAATACCAAACTGAAATTTTTCAAAAAAACGCGCCTAGTCCTCCCAACGTCACTGCCCCCTCTCCGAGATCCTCCTCTCGGGGCCGAGAGGGGGTTGGGCTCAGCCATCCGCTGCAATGCAGCGTACTCACCTTCCCGCGGTGGCAGCTTCGGCGCCACCCGACCAACAAAATACCAAACTGAAATTTTTCAAAAAAACGCGCCCAGTCCTCCCAACGTCACTGCCCCGACCAGATAACAAACTATGATTTTGAACAATAGCGGAGGAGTGAGAAATACATGAAGTGTTGGATCGGCTGGCTGGATAGCTTGACCTTGCACTTCTTCACCTGCCTCTAGTCGAACTCGAGATGGCAGCTCCGGAGCCATAGCTTCTCAGAAACAACATACCAGATGATCAGACGTCAAGACTGTGAGCCTTGTGCAACTTAGTATTCATTGAAGAGTGGAAGAAGATGACTGAAGTGCATACCGGCTATATTTGGCAAGGAATCATGTAACGGCCACCCGTAACCTAATCCTTAATTCCTGAGGTTAGCAGTTATCTCGTAAGATTTTTTTTAATGATAAATATAAAAATGGAATCCACAAGTATAAACGGTCTCTCTAGAAGTCTAACTAGGTATCACACGCTCTAGTGCCGACCTAGCATGTGTCTGACACATGCAATATTGATTTATGAGCTTGCTTAATATTCCGTATTGTATAAATCCGTTTCTTCTTGCTTGAAATTGTCATTGGAATTCATTGGAGGATATTATCATATAATTAATGTGAGTTTAAATTGTTCAACAATATAATACGGAAGCAGATTCAGGGTGCTTACGTATCTATATACACTAAAATATAAAAAACCTAGATAAATTGTAATGAGGTTTATGAATTATGTTGTTTGATGTAAGCACAGTGAATAATCACCCGCCAATGTTTGGTTAAATAATGACACTTAATGCTTTCCTCCGACATTGCAATTATGTAGTTTGTCATAATGATGTGTCCAATTAATAAGCGTTAATTGTTGTTTGAGCACTTACAGATTCCAATCACGATATTTCATTTTCTCACTATTTGCAATTATAAAATATAGATTTCGGAATTTACATACATAGTCGACTCTCATATGTCATGGACATGAGTAGCATGCAATTATATATCTCACTAGAGTGATGAATGAGGTTCATATACAGAATATTCAGTTATTGTTGAGCTGGCATAATGAAACCATACATCTGCTTCACCAATAAATATTAGTGATTAAATAATTGTATTTGACATTAATCAATATTAACGTTAATTTATAAATGTATACATATATCGTACTACTCTACATTGATACCTAACATGCCAATATATCATGTGCATTCAATTTCTTCACTATTGAGATATCTACAGTCATGATGTAGTATAGCAGCCATTTTCCTAAAGCTCTGACAATTGGTTTAGGATAATAATGCGTGCTAATTATATCATTGTCAGTGCTAATATCGTGATCATGAATAGTGTCTAAAATAAAATACGTGGCTCCCACCTTTTGCTTACTCTCGATATCACAACTTTGCGTCACTCCTGGGTCTTTCAATTTCGTTTGGGGCCTGGACTAGTTTGTGCTTTTTTTTTCGCGATGTGGCACATCACATTTCTTAGATGCATACCGCACTATAACCTTCTCTTCGCATAGTAGGAAATGTAGTTTCTTCATTTGACTCAGAATTCATATCATCCATGGTCGCTGCTTTTGTTAAAATGGTATTGCAGTTGTTTTAATTACATCCTTAGTAACTCATTTGCTGAGGACTTCGTGCCTCTCGCCATTCTTGGATATTAGAGCTCGGTCGAAATGTCGGAATTTTCGGACATGGTTCTCGTGAGAGCGACCGGTGATAGTGTTCCTATTTTATTTCCTATTGGTGTAGATGGCGTTGCAGTTATATCCTCAATTAGATTAAGTACTCGATTTCATTTTCAGTTGAACTCTTTGCATGTCGATGAAGAGATATACAACAAAGACTCCGATATTCTAATCCACACAATTGGTAAACTAATTGTTGTGGATGGCGAGGATAGATCATGGCATTTGAAGGCTGGAATGTACAAGGCATATGGTATTGCTGGTTTTGAACGACCGGAGTCGGTTGATTTAGTTTGTGGCCGGCGTGCTTCTTCTTGGACTAATCAAACCCCCCCTTTGAAGAATGTCAAGGTGGAGTGTAATGCATTGACCATCACTCTTCTTAGTGATGATTCTGACACAAACTCCCCGAATCAGACGATTGACCGTTCCATCCCTTCAAGTTCCAGTGCGCCTCGGATGTCTGCCACACCACGTGACATTGATACTGACATATCTGGATCAGTCTCAGGATCTATAACATCAGTTATTGAGTGTTTGAAAGCTCTTTGTGGTTGAAAGGGTTGTAGAAATGCTTTGTCTAAAATTGATTACGACAAGATTGTGATAGAGAGAGTGTCAATTCTTCCTCCTATTTTTAATGGTGATGTCATTTTTGAATTACCAAAACTAGAATCTGGAGGTACTCCTTCAAATGCGAGACAGATGGTTGGGATGGACAAGCGGTATGATGGGCATGTGTGGTCGAAAACTGTAACGATCAATATTACAAATTCTCATGGTCTATCGTTTCAAACCTCAGTTTGTGTTGGGCATCTGAGATGCATGAACAATAATTGCGAGTACCTTAGCCGTGTACATAGAACAAATTCATTGAACGAATTGGAATGGGATGGGCTGACCCCGTGCCCACTAGATGTTGGTGCAGAGCATCCCCTAGGCTCAACAATTGTTTGCAGAATATGCAGGCTACCGCCGAGTTGTATTTCTCGTTGTGGGGCCAGGGTGTATTATGTCATCGGAAACCCAAATGTCACTCGCGCATTCATTCATCTTGGCAATCACCAGCATCCTGTCAAAGATGGTGACCTCTGTGACATGAAGGAGCGAACTCGTCATCTCATTGGAGAGCAGATGGAGAGAACTCCATCTGGGAAAAACTCAGCAATCATTTTGGAGGCCACAAAAGACCTTTTGGGAGAACTCCTCCTTCGTCCGGATGGTGAAGTGTCGAAGAGCATGGACTTTGTTGAGCTCGTACCGGTATTGGACAAATGCAAGTACTTTAGTTCTCCTAGCATTAGAAACGAGGTAAGCTCGTTCAAGCACTTCAGAAGGTTTGGTGTGATGGATAGCATAACAAAGTTGAGGGGAGCAAGTACTTGGGCATTCATTCAAGAAAGTAAATTTCCAGGACAAGGGTCAGAGCTTGACAAAGTCTTTGTATTCAAGATGTCAGAGGTCGGTCCAGGAAGTGGTGTAGACTTGGTGAAGCGTATGCAATCCGGCGGTGACCTGCAAAATGCGTGGATCATGTTCGATCATGTCAAGCGGGTCACAGGATGGACCACTATGGCATGCCACGTTTATGATAGTTTGTATTGTCGCGTGATGACCATTGCCATGTGCGATATGCAATCTGAAGATTGTGCTGCCCAAATCTTGTTTTGGAGAAATTTGAACAACGTCGTTGAGCGGCATGGTATGCGACAGATTCAATTCAAGGGATTTATGGCTGATAGTGCTCAAGCAAATTGGAATGCGGTGAGGACGGTATACGGTTCTGGTGACATTGGTATACCCATGGAGAATAGAGAACGGACCTGCCGTTTTCATTGGACGCAATCCATGGAAAAGCATACTAAATCTGATATACGTGGTGACTTACAAGATCAACACAAACTACTATGCAAACAGTACAAGAATGCACTTTCATCAACACAATCAGAGGAACGCTACCTTGCGATTAAGGCTTGGTGGCTATCATCAGGGGCCACAACAGAAGAAGGACTACATAGTTTGGAGTTATGGCTCTCCTTCTGGCATTTTCGTTATTGGCAATGGGGCGGATTTATGCAACTGGTAAGTTAATCTTTCTTACATGTATGCATTTTGATGTCTCGTGACAATGTGATGTTCATAGTTTGCTGTTTTACATTGTACTGCCTACTTCGACAATTGGGAAATGTTCTGTCCATTATTCAACTGGATAAGGCATGAACGAACATGTCACTCTAACTATCACAACAATCATCTCAATGTTGTGGTGCACCATGTCAACCTTATGTGGATTCCAATTTAGTAATTTCTTGTCGCTAATGCAATTTGAGTGTTACAAAAGTGTATGTATTTATCCCTCGAGAGACCCCTCTTGGAAGTCTTTCACTCTTGTACACAACGGCATAATTTTCCAAAAATCACTGTTACTTCATTTGTTGTCCAATTCCCTTCTGTTGCTTTTATGCATCATATCCCCTATGTATCATCGGTGTCGTAAGATGAGTCAGTTATGCATGCATTGAAATGATTGCTATATAGTCCATTTTCACTGATTTCACAAGTGATTGATATATTCAGGATTTAACAGACTCTGAGAAGGCAGAAATGCCTTCATGCAACCTAGCGGAGATTGTGCACAACAAGTGGCTTCAAGAATCAGGAAATCGTGGAAGCGACTTATACATCGCTACAGTTGATGATTTCGTTAGGGCCTTCATGCAGATGGTAAGGTTTTACCAATACCTCAAAGGCAATGGAGTTGGCAAGGGCCTCGGCAAAGAAGAATTGCGGCTCCGAGTGGCGCAACGTTCAACTGAACATAGTGGAAATCCGAAGGTGCTCACAGATGCTCTTTCAAGCCTTCCGGATGTCTCAAAATTCTTCAATAGGGAGCCTCATCTTGAGGGTGAAGAAGTATTTGGATCACATAAGAGAAAGGCAGACCATCCTTTGGGTTGCGAATATGATTCACATAGACCTGATACAGTTAATTATTCACATCCCCGTGTCCAGACAAGATCCTTCAGAGCTTCTACCAGCGCTCCAACTCTACACCCGATCTTTGAAGACATAGTTCCAAATGTTGAAGTAGAAATCCCATCAGATATGGATACTACAGAGGAATTTTGTAATCGTACTGGTCCCCTTTCATTCCATGTGTCCGCTATTCATGAGAGCGACTGTGACAACATGGGCTGGCACATTGCAAGACTACCGAAAACATCTGCAAAGGCTTGCTTTGCTCTTCAAGCCCTTACAAAGAAGAAATGCACAGCTCGTATTGTCCAAAACAGCGTACCTACAACTGCACCAACATATACTGGTATGATGGAAAATTACAAGAAGAACAGGAATGACCGAATGGCTTTCTTTTTCTGCAATGATGACATCCAACGTTGTGTGAAAGGTACGAAGCGGAAGTGGGTGTTGTCCAAACCCATAATTCTTGAAATTTGGCCTGTAAAAAGGGGCACCGCATTATCGCAAGAAGAGGTGTTAGCCTTTGAAGCTGCTGGATTCCGGCTTCCTCAACGTCAAGTTATTTCACCTCAAAGATTGTTTGGTGGCGAAACCAGTATTCAGTTGGTATTTGCTTATCCTATTCCGGTGACACCCGACGACCACCCAAAATTAAGATCGGGGAAGGTTATTCGTCGAAATCCGAAGGCACCAACGATGAAACATGCAAACAATTTGGCTTCGGCTATGACCCTGGATGCTCGGATTAAGAGGGTGACCATGGTTCCTCATCCTGGTTTTGGTTGCATAGTGTGTTTGGTTTCAGGAGCGGAGCCGCGAGTAGAGCAATACATGCTTACGATTTCCTCGTTCCCGAAGTGCACATGTCTCTACTTTAAAGGCATGCAGACAAAGTCTTTAGGAAAGCGCGGTCAATGGGCAAATTGCAAACATCTTTACTTCATTTTCAATGTTATCTACAACTTGCAATCTATAGTACATGGCTTTATTCATGCTCCAAGTTTCAGTTTCAATGACGTGAAGCAAGTCCTTCTTAGTGGGATCCTGGACCATGTAGACCCTATGTAGGAGTTAATGAGTACTTCATGTGCTTCATGTGCTTCTACTTTTTATTATTTAAAAAGTAGTGAGACTAAAAGGGCCACTACTTTCCTAACCGCTAAACCACCAAGTGCACAAGTTACTGCTTGTTTGGACTACTTGTATTCTGTATTTTGCTTTTACTTCAAACTATATCAAATCCTTTGTATTATCCTTTGCATTTCAAGATTTTCCTTATACTCGTTTTCTACAACACCCTAATTAATGCACTGCAAAATATTTTGGTCTAGAGGTCGAGTGCTCTACTCTCAGAGTCATTATAATTATTCCAAAGAATAGCACGATGAAACAATCAGATATATGATTATATTCTGACCCTAAACCGCAAATAATAATCAATGAGCAATGTCTAGTTGTCCTACACGATCATAGGGCACTGTACATCCGTGGTCATAGGTCCTCTTCTAGTAGATACCTTTGTTTATACATGTAATGGACTCTTCTTCATTGTGGGACATTCATTGGATGTTTGCCCTAACCCAACTATCATCCTCTTTTACTCTTGTAATTAATTAATCTTCACAGGTGAGTTTTATCTTTCTTTCATAAATTTCTTTTAGAAAACACTCGAAGTAGTACAGTCCATTTTAATCATTTACTTCATCCATTCATTCCATTTAGGCAGTGTATAATATATGCATCCACTTTATCCATCCACCACCATCTCGTATCATTCACTTCTACCATCCATTGTCATGGATAGTAAAACCACTTTTTAAGCACTTCTTCATCCACTTTCCTCAATTATCATTCTTTCGAGTCATCCAATTTCATGGATTTTTCATCCACTTTTTAGTCAACTTTTTCATCCATTATCATCAACTGTCATCCACTTTTTCATCCACTTTTTCATCTACTTCCATCCACTTCCATCCACTTTCATCCACTTTTTCATCTACATTCATCAAAATTTTCATCAACATTCATCGGAATTTCATCCTAATTTTCTTCCAAATTTCGAACAATTTTTTATTTTCCATCAAAATCTCTGCTCCCCGCTGTCTAGTTCTCGCTCCCTGCTCCCCGCTCACTGCTCACGCGCTAGCGCCGCTCGTCGTATAGGCAAGACAATCACCAACGTTGTTAAGTACGTCCACGGGGGTCACCACTTTGACGGTCTTGTCATTAGTGACCACAAGATCGTGGTCGTCTTCGGGTATACCGAGAGTGGAGAAGACATCACTGTCAATAAGCACGACTTCCTAGACATCTCGGCAATTGCATGCAAGCTCCACCAGATGCCGACGACTTGGATGCACCAACAACGGACTTGTACATTCCACTACCAATGTTGTTCATAGGCAACTTCCATTTTAGAGACTCAATCGCCTTGGCAGCTTATTCTAGTGCATCATGGTACTTTCACACGGTATACTATCAGCCATCTCCTCGCAATGGCTTCATCAAGAGTGACTTGGAGGCAAAGGCCTTGGTCACATTGTCGTTGACGTACCCTAAGCCGGAGACCCGAGTAGACATGTTACGACTGTTCAAGAGGTTCAAGGGGATCTAGAAACCGCTTGAATGGTTTAACCAAGATGCTGAAGGCAAAGTCGACTAGAACATTGGATCGTGCGGTGTAGGGCACGGACTTCTGGAGCAGTTGTTGAAGCCCACAATGAAATCGAAGGTCACCATAGTCATCAACGTCTGGGGAGGAGAAAACGTCATGGAGATTGCTTTGGTAAGTCTATCACACACTCCAAAATAGGGGACCTTCTCTTCCTTCTTCTTGTGCTGTTTATGTCGGCTGCCAGCCGATACATGACTTATTTGATTGTTCTGCGGGTGTTGTCCAAAGGAACGGCCGACCTGTTCTAGAATTTGTTCATGAGGAAGGCGGCATATCCAAGGCACATGAGCAAGTGAAGGGGATGAACGTCATAATTGCTTCTCAGGTGGTTCCTATAGACTCTTCCGTTGATCAGGGAACCGAGACTGCTAGAGGATCGACTGCGATATCGCTACTACATCCATCGGCTACTTCACAGCTTCACGTAGACCCATCGCCCCTTTCCCCACAGTAAGACATTCCTGGGGCTATTCACACTCCTCCAACTACAATCAGAACCGAACAGGGCGTACAACAAACAACTCCTACTCGACCGATTTTGTGTAGTGATTCGTCCAGTGATGAGTCCGAGCACGAAGGACTCATCCGCCGGCACTGCGAGGACGAATCCTTTGGACCTACTCTGATACGTCCTACCTCACCTGACCCGATTTCGTCCCTAGTGCGACCGGAAACCAAGCAAGAAGCCATGGTGGTCGACTTGCTTGCTGTCCCGCAGTCTGAGGAGATCATTAGATCTGGAGCTGGGCCCCAAGATCTTACCACGACTGGACCTGATGCTCAACGGTCATTGAAGGAGTGTTCCACTAGCGTTCCCGTGATTGCATTTGAGATTTTTGTCGGTGGGCAACTGACACCTGCGGATTTTGCACAAGGTGAGCTGCGAAGGGGAAGGAGCAAACGACCCCTTGTGGAGCTGCAAACGCATTCTGTGGACTCCCGTGGATCCCGCCATGCCAAGAAGAAACGAAGTTGGCATACTACCCAGGATGTCAAAGTCGGGGCGACTGGGCACTTGCTCGAACTAGACTTCTCAAACAAAGCGTTGTCTCTCGTTCAAGAGGGACCGTCTATGCAAACCCACTCTGGACGTTCGTAGGCGATAGTCATCTTTAGGAAAAATTGCGTAGTTGTTACAATAATAATATGACAGATAGTTCTGCCTGGCTCCGACTTGTTCTTCAAGACTTGTCAATGTGAGCCTCTAGCTCTGCAAAATAGAATACTTCTAGAATGTGTCAGCTGCCAGCTGATACATGTTAGTGTTGTTGTTCGATTCTTGTCCTTGTATTGCATCTCATTTGTTATTTACTTCATTTCTCGTTGCAAATTCTGGTTCTGGATCATCATGGCATCATGAGAGGATGAGGTCTGAGTGCGTTGTGGAGTCGAACCAACCAGTTGTCAACCCTGTAGCCAATACTTCAATTCCGCTAGCTCCTCAGATAGCGCCTCCAAAATTGTTTATGTTCCTCGAGGTCCCGGGAACATTAATGTTCTACGAGCTAGGAATCATCAAGTGGAAGAGTGTGACTCAGAGGTCATCTATCAGAGACCAACCTGGACTTTAGGAATTTCTCCACTTTTGTCTTAGTCAAGACATCATGATGGTTTTCTGGTCGGATCAGCCGATCGACAAACTACAACATCACCTAGGCAATATTAGGTGGAAGATGCCGGAGTTGGGAATGGACTATCTGGCCTTTGGGCAGGAGTATTGTGACCTCAACGCTTATCGGGATCCGGAAAGTCCCGAAAAACATATTTTTTTGAAGCGTCTAGCACGGCTTCTTTGTTTACTACAATTGTTCAATGTTGGGGCCACTATAGAGAATTCATTGATAGTCGATCATGTTCCCAATAGAAACATCTTGAATCTGCCCTATAGTGCGGTTAATCCACCTCCTTGTACAATGTACTTGGAGGCGAAATTGAAGGGCGGTAAACTCCCCTGGTTCCAGCAGACGATGATTCCTTTCTTGGAGGGGTTGCTGTCTTCTGGGCTCTCGGTACCGCAATTTTGCAAATTGAACAAGAAAATAGGTCAACCGCGCTGCATGCTAGGTTCTACGTTGCATAATCTGTACTCTGAAGTGACTCCCAACTGCCAGAAGGGCTTTGAGGTGCCGTACACGGAGGAGGAACTTTAGGCTATGGGAGGTACCAACGACCCTCGCATGTGAACCTTCTCGAAGGGGACACATTTTGTGTCGGCCGCAAGCCGACATAGTATTTTATGTAGTGTACAGCCTCTATACATATAGCGGACATCTTCTAGGTTTTTTTTAAATTTTGTATAAAAACAATTTATAAGCAATCAGCTGTAATAAAGGCATTTATGCCAAGCTGTCCAACTATATTAGGCGGATATTCGTTTCGCTCTTAAAGAAATCAAATGCTTCCTTCGAGAGTGTTATCGATCGGGCGTGGACACTGTAATCAGGTGTTATGGGAGGTATTGTGCAACCGCTGGATCTCCACTGCGCAGCCTCTGCTACACGTTATGAAATAGTCTCGAAGTTTGTTCGAATCTTCTCTCGACATTGATTGACTGCGAGACTATATCATTATGTGTAGCAGAGGTTGTGTAGTAGAGTTACACCGGTTGCACACGATCATCTGTAGCACATGATTACAAGGTTGTGCTTTACCTTCAAACTCTTTCAGGATGCATTTGATTACTTCCTGAACAAAATCAAGATCTGTCATATATGACTAGACTTGCCCCTTTCTTATCTAGCAAATGTGTTTCCTGTCTTCCGTGTGGTTGTTCATGATTTATTCTAACTATATTGCTCAATGCTTCTGGGCACTTCAATGTATCGGTTGGCAGCCGATACAACCATTCGCAATCCACTCTTTGCACATCAATGTATCGGCTGGCAGCCGATACCACCGATTGCAATCTTCTCTACATGCAGTCTTGTACCTTTAAACATTGGGTCGTCTCTTGCCCGCATGTTTCAAGAATCAACCAACAGGAAACCACATTTGTTCAAGAAATGTGTGGTGCTTTGTGTTACGGGACTACTCTATTTTGTCAACTCAAAAATCAAGGTGGATAACTGGGACCCTTTCCAAAATGTTGTCAAACGTCTAGGACTCGGCGGATTGTTCTCCACATTGTTCGAAAAGTTCCACGTGGGGATCCGGTCGAAAATGCCAATGGATGAGCTTCGTCCTTCGCTGGCACACCTACTTCCGAAAAATGTCACTAACAACCTAGTGTTTGTATATGGGAGAGAGTACTGTGAAGATACTCAGAATTTTCCTTGGTGCTATAAGACACTCGAGACTCTTTTTAAGAAACGCCCCTCAAAGGATACTTGTTGTGTTGACCAAGTTCTCATAGTCGACATCAGCCCGATTTCATTGCGAAGGACACCTGATCCGGCGTGCTACCTTCCATTGCCTTTTATGGGTGAACTGGGCTTGCCAAATAACAACAGAGTTATTCCAAACATTTCAACGGACATTACTCCCTTCATATATTCCACGTACGAGCATGAGTTAGTCTCGGAATACGTGAAAGTCTCCAAAAGACCGGGCCAATTGCACTACAAAGTGGCACAAGCAGTTAAGTATGTGCAACCTAATTGGAAGGGTTTATTCTGGTAGGGAGTTCACGTTGTTGTCGGCTGCCAGCTGACACCCTTTCCGGTTTGGTCGACGGATGGGGATCTCGTGCCATTGCCTCACGGAAGCAAGACATACAATGACGGTTATGGCAAACCGGCAGGTCGGAGAGAACTCCTACATGAAGGATTATCTGCAAGTCGGGGAGAACTCGGAAATGACGGCTATGATGTAGTTATAGCGATGTTTGAGGATCTTCATATACTCTCGGATATTGGCTGCCAGCTGATACTCTTCAACTGTCTACCGTAGCTCATGTACTGAGTTTCAGGCATATGTATAGCTTCATGCATTTGTAGCAAAAGTTGGCCGTTCTGGCCCGCTTTTACAGTTTAGGCAACTTAGCGAGTACAGGATGTGTGATTTTCTGAATGCTACGGAGTATTGGCCGGAGGCCGACTTTGTTCATAGCATTTCTCGTCCCACTAATTAACAGTTCCCGATATATAGCTAATTCTGAACTATGTATTGTCATATTTTTAATATATTTTGCTATATCATTTTTGTTCATTACTTATTGCACTTCGAAAATTCGTATTATTGTTTTATCGGCCGCTGATTGACTTATTTCTAGACTATGAAATTGTCCATAATTAGTTAAATATCCGTTTAATTATCAGTCATGCACTTCTACCAACATGTACAGGTTGCTCACAATAAGCACTGTTATTGATATTTTTAGAACTGAACACTATATTCAATATTTTGAGAGGTTTGGAGTCTCTCAAAATAATATTGTCCATTTAGAGTCTAAAAAATGAATTGTAATTTGAGCCAATTTAGGGTGGCAAATACTGAATTTGCTAGTTGTAATGTGCAATTTCTATAAAAATGAGAGTCTTTTGAGTGATAGACTATTCGAACAAATGTTGTTTGGTATAAGATAAATGTTCTGATTAATATAAGTGAAGATAATGTCATCTTTTAAGCACCAAGTCATGAGCTCCGTGGTTGGTTGTAAGGGGTTGTTAATCTCATTGAAGTGGTCTGGGTTCGATTCCCATTGGATTTGTATGAGCGCATGAAAAAAAAAACATGACTTGGTGCTGCTAAGTGAGCTTTGCAGGCAAAAAAGTGGAAACAACCAACTGGACTTCTACCCAGAATGTAACAAGTGCTTTAAATGTTAACCAAATAAATAGTGGATATATCTACTACACTTTTTTCCCAAATATCAATGTAATTTCAAATATAAAAGAAAGTATATTAAGACTATATTAAATTCCATTGTTTTGTAAATACAAAATATACACTTAAAAACCTTCATGCAATACCAAGCAATAAAATAAAATCAATCAACTCAAACTTGTACCATCTAATCTAATATATGAATTCCATTTGTATAACTATTGAAAGAACATAATTATAAAACCTGCAATATATATGCATACATAGCTACAAAAATCAAGTGTATGATGCAAGACTTTGGTGGATGATGTCAATTTGAGCAATTGGAATCTTAATCATGCATTGGAGAGTATCTTTTCGGATGCTAGACTTCCACGTTGTCATAAGAGCATTTGTATGCTCCCAAAGTGGCGGTTTGGTTTCATCAACTTTCCAATGTAGACCTCTTTCACTGTCCCATTCGGTGTAGAAGTCTTGAACATCTTGATCTCTTGATGTTGGACAAAAGTACTGAATGAGTACACAATTAGGTTTCTCTGAATTACAATTTGGATTAGACAGTGCCCTTGCAATCCAAACAGGATGACTCTCACCATTTATGGGTCGAACTGCAACAAAATATCCTTCATAGAAATCTCGACCCACCTTAAAGGATGGTTGTGGGCAACCTCTCAAAGGGCCTATGTACGCATCATCTTCTCCAAACTCTTTACAATCCTCGCCGTCTTCATCTAATTCATCCACCCGACTTGCTTGAACATGATTAGTTGGCCAAAACCATCCCTCAAAACAGAAGATGAAGGTAGTGGTTCTAGCAATGCTATCTTGACACCACGCCAGTAGTGCACTACGTGCTCATAGCGTCTTCGATACTCCCCAGTTCGATCTTGATTACACAAATTCTCCCAATACCTCACAAATCCAGATATGCCCTTCAAAATGTCCTCTGCGCCTTTCATTGGACTTGGCAAAACTGCTTCTGGTAATCCATGTGGCCACAAACTTTGCCCTTCAAAGTCCTCCTTCCACAATTTCATTCCATGACCAACCCCCTTTGATAACGAATCCACATCAGTACACAACATTTTGTACTTCACAACTGGACACCCAGTCGAGTCGAGGTAGAACTTCACTTGTTGTGGCTTTGTGTGTCCAACCATGATGTCATTGCCATCCAAAACTTTGCCTGCTATGAAACCCTTGAAATCTAGCACCTCTTCTATGAGGTGAGGGATTGTAGGAATGGATTCAACATCCATGAACGACTTTATAAGTACAAGAATTGTAAGGAAGTTTTCCTTTTTCAAAAGCATACTCCATCTTCCAAAGAATGCATCAATGTCGTCATGAGTATGACCCACAATCATGACCCACAATCATGAAGTTCATGTACACTTCACAGAAGATCTTGTTTGCAACAAGTAGAGACCAGTAACAGAAAACAAATCTATTCTTGTTGTCTCCGGTCGCATTATCCATCTGCACGTTCAAAATTGGAGGTAGTAGCATCCTTGAACATAAAGGTTCCGGTGGCGGAGGTAGCGATGCTTTGCATACTTTGGCACCCTTGAGTATTGTCGTAGACAAATTTGTGGATCTTGATCCTCTAAACAATTGCCGAAAAGACAATTTCGATGGCAATTCCAAATCTCGCAGCAACTTCGCCATGGAGCCAATAGTGTAGTTCGAGTTGTGAGGAAACATATCCAAGCCATAATGTGTGTATTGAACATCAGCATGACCATGAGCTATCATGCCAGTGACTGAAACGGGCAACTTTGTTAGCCCATCAAGTTCTTTAGTTTTGTGGGAAAAACCCGGAGAAGCAATCTTGGCGTGGTCCATTTTGTCATGTATGATCGTCAAACATTCGTGTGGAAATTCAAGCGAGCGGTAACAGTTTGCATAGTAGAGCTCCCTATGTGCCCGAGCAATAGCCAAATGTTTGTCAAGCCTCGACCATATCAAAGCACTTTGAGATCCAGCAATACAACTCCTTCGTAGCTCTTGTAATTTGTCACACACTGAACATCGAGCAAAATTATTACCAAGTTTCTTCACCTCGAACTCGAAGAACTTAGAAGACCTGATCTTGCTCAAGTTTGAAGTTGATACTTCAGGTAATCCGAAGGCTGCATTGACATCGTTGATTTCTTTCATCTTACCCTTCCACTGAAAAGTAGAGGGAAGACACATGGATACGACCTTGTCCCCTGACTTCAAAGTCCACGTACGATGAGGCATGTGGTCCACCTCCTTCTCCAGGATGCACTTTAGCGTTGCAGTTGCTTGTTGGGTGTGCTTTTGTGGCTTCTCCAATCTTGTATTTCCATAGTCTCTTGCCTCTCGTTCATCCTTCCAATATTTGAGGTATCGGTAGAATGTGGCCTTCAGGACCCCTAAAATATGCATCCACGCTTGCATGCACACATTGATGCCTTTAACAGTCACCGTCTTCCTCCCACGCGCACCAAGATGCACTGACCTATGTACATCAGTCTTCATGTGCGACCTGAACTTGAATGATGTACTGGAGTACATCCGCTCTCGGAAGGCTCGAATCTTCTCCTTTGGAAACGGCTTAACGCAATTTTGGCTACAACAGACTTTGATAGACACCAAATTGATGGACTCTACAGTGAGGAGTTCTTTAGATCTGCGAGATATTACGTGAGTTTGATTCCTGAGGATACTTGAATATGGCTGTGTAGATGTTAAAGGCTGTGGATTCAAGAGGTTGACTTGTAGCTGATTGAATCTATCTTGTGCCTCATGGTCGTGAAGGCTTGCTCCTACGTAGTGGACTCGTTCAATCGGCCAAGCTATCAAATAGTAAATCTGCTCCTCAGGGATATCCACTTCCGAAAATGTCTTCGTAATGTGCACTGCTACATGGGTATCTCCAAGAGGTCCGTTGGCTCCAAGCACAAGGTCTGAGTTGACACTATGGCAAGTCCCTTCGCCAACAAGTAAGCCCTTCTCATTGTAAAGAGTGACACATCTTGTATTCCAAAGACGACGCGGATTCCTTCGCACTCAAGAATGCCCACATTCATCTCTTTTAGAACTGGGAATTTGTCATCAGAGAATTCCATGAAATCTTCAACAATTGTAGAGGAAGTCATGTCCAGTACTTGTAAATGGAGATGGAGAACAAAGTGTATGTCAATGTCAGCACTGTATTTAATCATTTTCAACATGCAGAATTTTCTTATGCATCAGCTCGAATCGAGTTTATTTGCACTAGTCAAGAAGACTAGTGCATTACAATCCTCTTTGTAGAAAAATATAGAATCATTAGCTCTTCATGAATCAATCAGCTCATCAGCTCAAATCGCGTTGACCAGTCTCATTTTTAGTAATTATGATCGACCTTGGTATGTATAAGATTAAATTAAATTAATTATTTGCTTAAGGAATTATTCGCAATGTCTTAAGAGATATTACTTGTATAAATTACAAGCACGCCTAATTGATTAGGTATTGTCTCTAAGCTCGATTCGAGCTTAAAGATCAATTCTTGATTCATTTGTTGATGTACATGCATCATGATCCATAACCTGAAATGGAACTATATTTCTCACGATACTCGTCTTCACTGTCAAATCAACTCGAAGTTGTCCTTATTATATATGTAGACATATTAGCTCGATTCAAGGTAAAATCAATAAGGCTGTACCTCGATGTTACTTAGAACTTAACTCGAATCGAGCTCATTTCCTCTGGGTTTTCCGGAATATATATGTGTTTTTTCCTGCACATACTGTTCTGCATATTCAGAACTATTCCAAAATTCACGGCGTCAGAATCAGAACCTAATGGTTACTACGATCAAAGTGATAATCAAACAACAATAAAAACATAAAATGCGTCATGAACTATCAATAAAATCATCTAATTCATGACATGCACATAGGTTCCATTATATTATAAAAATGTTGGATACTCATTACTCTCCTTCTCGTACGAAGATGAAGTCACTAATAGCTCTCTTCTGTCACTATTGAGGGTGGATGCAAGAAACACCGAACGATTTAGGGAGCGTTCTGCCAAAACTGTGTTTTTTCTGCCCAGTACTACAAGTACTGCTAGTACTGCAAAACGGAGCAATCTCAACCGTTGATCCAAAAAATCAACAGCCAGTAGTACTTTTGAGTACTTTATAATACTGAAATTGTACTACTTAAAAAAAATGACAATTTGTCACAAAAAGTAGATAAAATTAAGTATAAATTAATAATAATTAGAAAATCATGAATAAAAAAAAACTAAAAATTGGCCATTTGTAGAGACTTGATAGTGATTACATTTCACCAAAAACTAAAAATTGAAACCATCATAAATGTTAGGAGTGCTATGGGCAAGGGACCCCTATTTGCATGCGTGTTGAAGACAAAGAATTGCATTTTTTTGAATGCCCTTTGGTGGGCACATGCCCTTCTATTGTGGCAATAGCCCACAACAATCCTAGACGTACATCATCATTTTTGGATGCTCCACAGTACTAAAAACCCCTAAAACGCAAAGTGTGACAAATTAGGTAAATTACAATTTAATTAAAGGATTTTTTTTCAAAATTTCTCAAAAGTAAGGAATCTGAGGACTTCCAAGTTAGCCATCTCCAATAAAAATTTCAAGTACATGGACTTCATTTCCCAAAAGATATGGCAAATTGCATCTCCGTCATTCCAATTGTGACGCCAAATAATACCGGTGTTTCTTGCATTCACCCTTGAATGCAAAGGAACAAAAATCCATTGAATCTAGTAACTATAAAACAAGCTCCATGAAGTCGAAATGCAAGATCGAGAACACATACCGCAAGCGCTATGCGGCAGAGGTTGTCCTGAAAAATTTGTTCTGCTGCACAAGTTCTCTACCAACAATACGCACACAATACGTACAACATGTGCATGACTAATTGAATCGTTCAGCAAAGACGTAGAAACTCACACACGTCCATACAAAAAACAAAAAAAAGAATGAAAGACGATTACGAATTGCTCTGTGACGACACATTGGAGTCATTAGCGGAAACTCCTGGGCGGGAATGGACTGGCACGAACTCATTCTTCCGAAGTCTGATTTTGAACGTTCATACTCGGTGCCTTATCAAAATTAATCAATTTTCTGTCATTCTAGAACACTTTACAACTACGTAGGTGGAAAATGGCATCCAATGCAGGACATACCTTCGGTAGTGCTTTCATTGAAACAATTGGGTAACGCTAGTTGTACAACTTCGGGGAAGTGGGATATTTAAAGCATCAACCACCTATTTTGAGGATCAGCCCGGGTCTCCTTCCACAGTTAATATAGCAAAGAAATTTGAAAACAATACACTAATAATGGTATTTAGTATATGCAACAATAATTACGAAGTACAACACTAAATGTCAACAATCCTTCTAATGTTGTCAACACTGAAGGTGAGCATAGACACTATTTGTCAACTATTAAATATAAATTTTTTAGAAAATTAAATTTAGTGTTACATATTATTTCATCAAATTGTCATGGAAAAAATATGAACCTAAATATATGAATTGAAGGATTGTGAACACAACACTAAATTCAAACCAATTGAAATTTAGAGTAGGTGTAGTAAAAGCTTAGGTAACACTATTAGTATCATAACACTAAATACTATTATCTATATATTGAGAAAGCAATACGATTTCACGTCTACTTTCTTAAAGGGGAATTCATTTTTGCCATTATACAGTTGTATTGGTTCAACGGCTTAAGATTTAGGGTTTGCAATTCTTTGTTGCACATAAATTTCTCATATAATAAAACACGGAATAAATTTGGGGGCTCCAGTAAGTTTGTCTCCAATAAAAACATTCATTTTCATTTAGTCAATGTTTGCGGTTTAGTATAGTTCATAAAATCCTCATATAATTTAAAGACAAATTTAAGTGTTTTTAATGTTGCTTGTGCGAAAACCAAATTGATTTTACCACACCTAATTCAACTAAACATACAGTAATACAGTTAAATGTTGCCCCTTCTTCAAAATACAATGCAAGAATAATTATTAAAAAAATTGAATTCACCATAGCTTGTACTTTGAAGCCGAAAACTAATAAATCCATGGATTTTAGGACGTTAAATAATCATCAAAAAACATGAGTATAAGTTGCGAATACTCATCAATTCATAATTTCATGAAACACTCTAACTCTTCCCCATTCTTTAGAATGCTGCACATGGACAATTTTTTATTAAAAAGTAATGCACCATACCGTGCACTATAAAGCCCAAGCATTCTAAACACATGGATTTAGGACGTAAAAGCATGGGAGAAAATATGTACAAGTTGCAAATACTATTTAATTTATGAATCCATGGAACACTCTTGATTTTGCCCATTTGAAGTACTAGTAATCAAAGGATTATGGAATAAGAATTTGTACAAGTTCAAAAAACTCTCGAATTTTTTAATCCATGAAAATTTGTAGATCTCGCCCTTTGTTAAAAAACCTATGCACAAAATTTTTTTTTATAGGTACATTTGAGCCCAAACTTAGAGAACCAAGGATTTTGGATAAAAAAGCATCATGAAAAAGAATACTGACAAGTTGCAATTACCCTTCAGTCTGGAAATCTGTAGCTAGATCTTGCCTTTTTTTATAAAACTCTGCGTGAATTTGGGTTTTGAATGAATGCTCCTAATGAATGATCCATGCCTTGCATTTTATAGCTCCAATCTTATAAACTCATGGATTTTTGACATAAAAGATAAAAAAAGAAAAATGTACAAGTTCAAAATATTCTTGAATTTATGAATCTATGAAAATCTTCAAATCTTGCCTGTTTTTAAAAGAGCTTTGCATGATTTAAAAAAAATTGAATGCTTCATTAATTTAATATATCCTATGTTAATAAAAATATTGAATCTACTTATCTACTAATAATAGCCAAAAAAACCATAACAATTCTAGTGTAATTCAATATATTATGTATTAATAAATGCATCTATTCATCATTTTATAACATTCAAGTGGTATTCCCAAGTCAAATAAATTCATCTATTCATCATTCTATAACATTCATTCAAGTGGTATTCCCAAGCCAATCATGCTAAAATATAGGGACGTGTGTGGGCATCATGCATCAATGCAACAACTTCTTAGGTGGGTTAGCACATTTCATTTCAAGTAGTACATTACTTATGAGGTTGTTGTGCTTTTGTTGAAAATTCATTGGCATTATTAGATGAAAAATCACTTCTGGTTTTTTTAATGATTTAAGAATGAGTTCAACAAATTAGTTCACTATTTTTTTATTTGAGTACAAGATCATAATTTATTTTCATTTGAAAAGAAATTTAAGGACACTCATAGTACATTATTTTTTTTCTACAATCTTCCTCCCCATTTGTCTTCATTCAATAGAAGTTGCTACATTTACTTTTGAAAATGGAATTCAAGAACTTACGTTAATTTTGTAGATACATGTTATGTAAATAAGAAATGTAACTTCTCCTATATAGGTCCAAACTTCACGAAAGCAAATCTATGCACACCTCCTCATCGAGGACTTCTTGATGTTAGAAATTACTAGACTAGGGGATGTATGGTCTAGGAAATCTTAATGTAACAAATGAACAAATCAAACAAAATAAACAAATAAGAAAACAAAACAAAACAAATAGCCTTCCATAGAGGAAAGGATGTTGAAAAAACATATAATCCCTAAAACTTGTGACATCTCAGTAAATATAAGCAGTACACTAATAATGGTATATAGTGTTGGCAACACTAATTATAAATTACAACACTAAATGTCAACAATTTCACTAGTGTTTCTAACATCAAATGTCAATATAGGCACTATTTGACAACTTTTTGAATTTTTTTGAGATATAAATTTTTGACAAGATTTCTTTTAGTATTAAAGGTAATTTAATATTAGAAATGAGCTCACAAGAGGTGGAAAGTAAAACTCTAAATGGGCTTGGTAAAAATTAGGTAATACTATTTGGACCATAACACTAAATACCATCATTAGTGTAATGAGGGGCCATGTATAATTAGTCGGGTACTCGGGTATCAGTAGAGGGGGTCGGGTATCGGGGGGGTTGGCATGTGGTCGGGATCGGGGTTAGGGTTTGGCTCCTTTTTATGTTTTCTCTGTGCTTTCTTTGTGCTTCGTGTGTGCTTTGTTGCTGTCAGGTGATTTCTGTGAGTGCCTCATACCTTCAGAACATGGGAAATAAGCGCATGGCTGCTTCACGTTTCAGTGGATGCGGATTTGTTGCAACAACACATAGTTTCCTCCAAACGCGACTGAAGCCGCCACCCTCTTGTGAGTTTCATGTTTCCATCTCCCAAGTCTTCCTGCAAAAGAATGTTGTGCATTTTGTTGAGATTCGGGAATGGGTGGGTTGCTGCTGTTGTGTGCGGGTGATCGAGGGTTGGAAGGTGAGAGATTCGGGTGTGGACGGGTTGCTACTACGGGTGTGTAGGTGATTAAGGGTGCGGGTGATCGAGGTCGGGAGTGGGTGGGTTGTTGTTGCTGAGGGTTTGCGGGTGATCGAGGGTTGTGTGTGAGAGAGAGAGAACGAGTGAGTGAGAGAGACGGAAGGGAGACACGAGAAAGAAAAGGGAGCTGGTAGTGAGACGGTGAGGATATTATAGTGTGTAGTTTTTATGGTTTCACTGAATGGTGTAGATTGGGATTTCTGTTTTTTTTCTCTTTTACTATGTGCTAATTGACTCTTGATGAGCTGTTGTATTGAATCTGATGCAGATGAGTGTGAAGCACGTTTTTTGTGGTTGTTATCTTGTTTTGCTGGGGTTTTTTGGTTCATTATGAATGTTTTTGGTTTTGCATTTTTTTTTTCCGTGTGCAATGGTCGAAGTCTTTGAATTGCAAACAATGTGACTTGTAGCATCCTAAAGTTATTTGCACATTTATCCATGTAGGTGCAGCTAATCTGGGTAAATATTGCGGATTTGGAAGAATTTGGAGTTTATTGTAGGAGTTCTGCATTTGGAGGGTCTTCTTCATCAAGTTGTTTTTTAGTGGTATGACTTCTATTTCACTTGTTCTGCATTTGCTGGGGCTTGAATCTGTTTTTTTGTCTTGGATGAACTTCGCTTTGTAGGGGGTTTCGTAAGTGTTTAGTGTCTGATTAGTGACTGATTAGGGTTTGCCTAGGGTTTGCTTAGGGTTTGCTTTGGACTTC
The DNA here is from genome assembly GCA_947034895.1 of Rhytidiadelphus loreus. Classification (NCBI taxonomy): domain Eukaryota; kingdom Viridiplantae; phylum Streptophyta; class Bryopsida; order Hypnales; family Hylocomiaceae; genus Rhytidiadelphus; species Rhytidiadelphus loreus. The sequence goes on along the minus strand of OX344763.1, from coordinate 65,027,353 downwards.
ATAGGATTTAAGGAAATGAAGCTTAGGATCTACTCAACAAAGACAGTTCAATGCAAACTTAGCTCGAACACAATTGAATTACAAAAACAAGATTGTCATAATCAACTCAGTTCGAGCTGAATGTGCTAAAACTGGAATCAATAAATCAGCTCGACTTGAGCAAACCCTAGGATCCAGAACACTTGAGATAGCTTGATAGAATTAAAACACAATCAGTGTGCTGGAACATACGAAATAGTCTTTGCAATGACTAACAACAATACCTCAGATCAGCTTGAATCGAGTTGATCCCAAAGGTAATCCACCAAAATTAAGTCTAAAACAAATACAACCAACTAATGAAGAAGTAAACAATGAGCTTGATTTGAGCAAAAACAACCAATGAAGTTGGAATACGGCATGGAAATAAAAGACCTGTTCAAGGAGCTTCACATTCCAAGAGCTCAAATTGAGCTAAATCAATAAAACTCCTTTACAAATAACATCAAAAATTGCCTAAGCAAGTGTAAACAGACCCATTTTAACTAGTTTGAGACTCAACGACGGGCAGAAAAGAGAGTAAATTAGCTTGAATTGAGCTCTAGTTTAGATGAATGCCTCGTAGGTGTATGCAAGTACCTGCGCAATTCATCTCATACCATTCAAGTGCCTAGCATCCAATAAAATAATAAATAGATAAACGAAATAGAAACATCAAATCCTGAAGAACTGCCCATCTTACTAGAGACATAATGTGAAATGCTGTAAATGTCATAGAGAAATAAACTTGAATCGAGCTAAAAGACTAAACTCCAATCATTGGAAAATGGTCGCATGCAGATGGATAGCCACGTAGAGAAGCTCCAACAATACTTCACCAAAACCGAAGTCCTCAAGGTCAGTGACGACGACGGCGACAACTTCATGGATGATGGGGAGTACTGGGAGTTCACTCACCCAGAGAAGGTCGAGTGCTGGAGTCTATTGATGATTCCGTACTCTCAACACATCACCTTTCGTGTGAATTACATGGGAATGAGTTGTTTCCTCCCACTCTCATACGAGGAGCACGTGAAGGACGTGGTGGAAGACATATCACCAACAATAAAAATCCACTATCAAACAGTCCATCTCGGTGTCGCAGCAAAAGACCAATACAACTTCACCATCCACTTTGACTTTGAGAAAATCCCATTCTGAGTGACAAATCTCATCGAGAGTCTTGAAACTACCTCATTTCAAGATCACATCAAGGAACTCGAAGAGAAGGTGAACGAGAGGGTCTTCTTGAAGGAGAATGGAAATCCAATAACAAGCTGCAAACTATGTGGAAAGATCGAGCAAATGTTTTAAGATTTTGCTTATCTGAAAATGAAGATAAATATTGAGAGGGACAGTAGGACTGCACACACCGTCTCTTTGAATGTAGACAGTTATGGAGGAAGTCAAATCTCAATTAATAAGCAACCGCCTGCGGATATCCTGAGGCGGGGTCAACGCAATAGGAATCCTGCTGATATACTGAGGATTCCAAGGTAGACTAGTAATCTTTGTCGTACGCGCTCTACAGTGGTAAGCGCTCTTAGTCACAACTACGTGGTAAGATGACACGGAATATCGTCCCAGGGAACTCCAGAGGGTGTTCTAAACTCTTTCTAATCCGTTTTTAACGTCAATCACTCTAATCTCACTCCTCACCCGGATTCTACAACTTTCCGGACTCACTACCGGATCCGAATTCTTACCCGTCTCTAGACCCATAACTCCAAACCGGTTTGTTATACCTTTATTTTACCCTCAGAGTGTCCTCACTTGCTCTTTTATGAGGGGTAGGGACATCACCACTTCTTGTTCTCTCACAAACTCTAACTTCCTAATGACACGGACCAAAAATACTTTCCGATATAAACAAGGTACAGATTGGTATACTCTCACAACTCCCGGATTACTCCAAAAAAGCAGGTCACTCAGAATATACAACCCGTCCCTTCTTACTACAATGACAGATACATAACCACCTGGAAATTGAGTTGGGGTTTGGTACTAGAACTTTAATTGGACCTATAAGCCGGCAGACCTTCTGGGTGAGTGGGGTTTTTCCACAGGCAGTTGCTTGTCTCTGCACGGAACCCTTTTCGGCCTTCCGGCCTTGCACCCACATCACTAATTCCAGATTTCACACAGCTCTTCCTTCACAATTCTAAATCCCTTCCCTAGACACACACAGTTCACAGATCCAGGAAAGCCCTGAATCCGGATTCCTCCTTACCACCTCTCTACTCTTCAGTCAAAAACTTTCAAAGACGCCTCTAACAACCTTATACACACAAGGAAAAGGAAACCAAGGACACACATGAAAAACTAAGGAAATGAATAAAAAGACAGATAATGCAAAAATATATTTACTGCTCAAAACAAGGAATAGCAAGAAAAGGAATGAGGGACTACATGCGGGCCCTCCCTTTTAAAAGAAAACTACATGCCGGAAATTCCGCGGAAAGCACCGCTCCGTCCAATCCTAAACTGCCCTAAAAATCTGGGAAGATAAGGTAACTAAATACAAAGCCTATAAATCCGGGATCCGGGTTCTATATGAAGACCTGAAACTCTAGTTTAACAAAATGAACAACTGCCAAGACAGCTAGTCTAACTACCTACTTTCCCTTCTGCTGTTTCTTCGAACTGCTATCGAACCCTAACTGTCTCCGTGTGTTTGCCTTCCCTTGTGGTGTCCAAAGGGACGCCCGGGTGATAATCGAGGTCTTCCGGACAAGAGGACTCTTCGACTCCGTATCGTTCGTATGGACCAGAGATCGGTTCGCTTTCTCCAAGGATTGCGAATCCTCCTCTACCTCCACCTCTTTTGAGATCTTTATGTGAATAAAATCCGGTGTAGGCGTTGGTTCGGTTGGAAGAGGCTCTATGTCTGCGAACTGCTTCGGATGCGTGCGTGCCGGATTCTGCACGAGTTCAATCCGGGTGTCTAGGCTACTCCGGATCGGAATCCCTGTATCCATAAATGTGGGACTCTGTCCTCTGGTCACGATATTGATTAGTGACCCAAACTAACCCGTTCGTTTTGCTAGTGAGACCGATGGTTGCGTTGATGGAGTTCCAATGATATCTGGGACTTCCGGAAAAGCACCAAAGTCGAGGGGCTTGTTCGGATCCATGTTCGCCATCATGGACCAGAACTCCTTCAACGACACCTCCATCCAGCCAGCCATCTCCACCATAACCCTGACGATCTTGGTGTTGGTGAGGGCTACGGATGTCTTCTTCATCTCATCATAGAGTGCTACCTTGGAATATAGGTCCGCGGGGCTTACCATCCACTTCTGGAATGCCTGATAGGCCTTCTGTGTTGCCTGTTGGGACTGGTGCAACTCCCCTTCCGTCTAGTTGAGTTTGGCCGTCAGCTCCTCCCGTTCCATCTTGAGGTTTCGGATTTCCGTCCTCATCTCATCCTACTCTTTCTCCGGAGGTATCGTCTTCAGCACGTCCACCAGCTTTTCCGAATCGCACTGCATCACATTGCCGAACCCAACACGATGTCTACGAGTCGGTCGTGGTATAGCTTGGTGGTCCGGATCCACTCTTCTCCGCACTCGAAGAATCGCAGTCCTTCCCAAATCTTTACATCCTACGTGAGGAAGGGATCCGGAAGTTTACCTCTGGCTGCTGAATCTGTAGATTTCTGTCTCCGACTTACAGATGCCTCCTCTCGGTCTTCCGTCTCCTTCTGTGACACATTCTCTTCCAGCTCCACCTTTTCTTCCTTGACTCCCGCTTTGACGTCCTCTTCCTCGTTTTCTGACTCCTGCATCTCCGGATCCTCGTCATCCGAGTAGTTGCTCTACAGCATTACCAACCCGGTTTCGTAATCCGTCGCCTCATCTTCCGTCAGTAGCTCCCGGTACTGGTACATGTGGAGCAAGTAGGTGCTGAGCGGATTCGGCTTGTTCTTCCCCAGGTTTCCGGTACACCTCCCTACCACATTCGCCATGACCCGTCCCCAATGAACAATCTGGTCCTAGAATGCCCCGAAAATGGTGTTGGCCATCATGACCGTAACCCGGGAATTCTTGTCCGGGTATAGAATGGGAAGCAGGAACCGGAGCAGCCGCTTGTGCCGCTCGTCCCGACAATCTTTGATGGCGTACCCCTCCTTCGCGTGTGGTGGATTCACGAACTTGTGTTGGTGATACTGGTCTGTCTGTGTAGCAAATCCGTCTCCGGTTTGCAGGAAGCCGTAAACTTCCGCCCACAGCTGCTCCGTCCACTAGTCCGAATGCCCAATCACAATCTGATTGTATTGGTTTGGTGCGCCCACTGCTAACTCTCTAAGGACCTGATCACTCTGGACGCTCCAGGGTTTCTTCAAAAAACTTGCACAACCCAAGACCTTCAAGTCGTCCTCTAACAATCTCAGATGGACCGGATCCGTCGGGATCACTGGATTGAGCTTCCGAGTTGGTACAATATACCACGTACTAACCCTTGCCATCCGTCTCACCTCTCCTAACGTCGTAACTCTAACTCACCACACTTTCTCTCACTAATAGCTAGATGCGGAGCAACTAAAAGAAGGCGAGAAATGAGGAGGAGAGCGGTATATATACCCTTCCAACGCCCAACGTTCACTCCATCGAAAATGCGGGCTACAGGAACGCCATAACTGATCCCTAGTCTAGCGTCGCAAGCTACTCTCTTAATGACTGTGTTCCGGCGGCTTTCCGGCTCCTGAATCCGTCCCTCTTGGACGTCAAGTTCCATCATGTTCCCGTACTAACTCCGGAATTAGGTCTAAACTAATTTTAGGTATTTATTTGTTTCCGTTTCTCTATGCCTAAACTAATTTTTTTGAAATTTGTACTACTTTAATTTCTTCTAGTCTATTATGATCCGTCTTGAACTATTACGGATTCTGACAATCTTGCTTCGTCCTCCTAGCAAAAATCCATAGAGAAATCCGGAGACTAGTCCGCTGTGGAAGACATTGCTTGTGACTTCAACGACATTCCCGAATCACTGAAGGTCAACAAGAAGCTGAACTACGAAGAGTCCAACAAGGCATACAAGAGGTTTTGGACTGCTTGCGCCGACTTGTTCCTGTACAAGATGGAGAAGAAACAACTTCCCATCGAAAAACTTATTCAGGCACCGGCTAGGGTAAATATCAAAAGCAAGGAGGACCGCATCATCGAAGACATGATGCACTAGCTTGTAAATATGCTAGACCACAGCAATCGGCAGACCCTGTGTGTGATGCCCATGAACAAGCCCACGACCGCCAGGTATGAGTCATGGGAGGAAATCAAGGACGGTGACTTCTACATCATCAATGGGTAGCATAGTGTTTGGGCTAGCTAATTAATGCAAGATCCGAAATTCAATGTTGCCTTTGACATCATCAACGACTACAAAGCTTGGAGTTGCTACATTGTGTGGATCGAGGACACTGAAATTCTGTGCTCCATTTCAGAGTACTACAACTGAGTGAACCACTTCCAAGCAATCCAGCCATCATGGGTGACAAACATCCTCGAGGCCCGGAATGTCTGGGAGGAGATGGGCAAACCGCGCAAGCTCAAGGATGACACTAACTCTGTTTCAGTAACAAGTTCAAGGTGGTTGAAGGAGACGCACATCAACAAGATGAAATACGCGGTAAGAGATTAGCTCGAATCGAGCTCAATTTGCACTTCCTCATGATTCTGTCAATGAATTGTAATAGATCAGCTCGATTTGAGCTTCTGGCCTAACGTTACAAACATCTGAAGTCAATTCTTGCAGGAATTCCTAAAGGCCATGCAAATGCGATTTTCCATAATCGACGTTGCAAAGGGGTAGACGAAGGCCAAAGGCAAGGACACAAAGAACAGTCTGGTTATAACGATCGAGGTGAAAATTATCACAGTGCCAGACGAAGTGTTCAATCTTTGGAGTGAGGTCATCTCCAATGCCGCGCATGGTGAGCTCGTTGCTCCAAACACTCTGAAGAAGTTCAATGCCAAGACGTCATGGAAAACGGAGAATTGGATGCTCAATAAGGAGTACTTCAAGTTCTTCGGGAATCTAACCTACGATGACCTCAAGAAGCTCGCCAACTACATCCTCAACAAGTCTGGCAACAATAGAAAATAGCCTCATCCAAAAGTGATGATCAAACAAGCATCATTTGTCTTAGAAAGCTGTTACTTGTCAAGTGCCTAGATTGAGAGGCGGAAGCGAAAGCAATTCGTGAAGAAGGAGTTGAACAAAATCGATCCAACAGTGGGACTCCTTAACGCGAATAATGAGGTTGTGCCAGAGAAATGGAAGGAATTCAAGTCCAAGTATTTTGTGACGTCGGCCACAATGAACGTTTTCTTGGAGAGGCTTGACAAAGAGTATTTTTCAGAGATTAAGCAGTTAAAGTCCAAGAATAAGTCGACAGAAGAAATTTCTAAGGACGTTGCTGAATTCTTCAAGGTCTTTCTAAAGGAAAGAAAGAGTTTCGTCCCGCCATCAGTAGTGGCATACTATGTACCGTATGACATCAAACCAGACAAGCACACGGCGTGGCCAACAGGTGTGTGGACCATGGACAACACAGCTGATCTCAAAGTAGGGGTCATTGACTTTTGAATGATTCCGGGAGTGTTGTCAAAGCAGAAGGGCACAATTGCGATTTCCTACTTCAACACTGTCATGTTGTCGTTGATGGGGAAATGGTAGCCATTGTTGGAGGAGGTTCCAGTCTAGCTTTACATTTGTGCGGATGCGATGGAGCAGACACGAGTAATGGCATTTGTGCAAAACCACGAGGAGTTGCACAAATTCAAGTGCGAGTACGTGGACTACATGCCCGGGGACTATGAGCGTATAGGAGACATGTCATTTGCGAAAGCAAAGTTGCATGCCAAAGTCCTACTCATGTTTCTAATAAAACCCGACTACCCTACCGATGTAAAAATCTTGGAGGCATTTTGGGCTCCAGATACACCCATATTCAACACACCGCCAGGGTACAACGAACTAGAATTCCGTCTTTACAACGTTGAGCTGTGCATGGAATTCTACTTGTAGTTGGTGAAGTCGTTTTGCAAGTCTGGTGATAGTGTGTTCTTGGTCTTCGCCGGGGGGAAGTTTACATGCACTGCGGTGGTGAGTCCCCATTCTTTGGTTCCCATATATTTTGAATCGAACTGTGATTGTGGCTTCAGCTTGAATCAAGCTTAATAGTCTGGAGTATCCTCTCGAGTAGAACTAGAATGAAGGTTTTCTGATTATTTTTGCTTGTTTCTCTCTTCGCAGATGAGTTCCGTAAATGTGTTTGCAGTTGGGATGAAGGAAGACACCACCTTCTGGAATGACATTGTCTCCACGGCCATGTTGCTTGATAGGGCTGACTTCCTAGAGTCAGGCTACAAAGTGCAGAAGCCGGCGTCAAGTAAATAGCGCGAGTCTCATGTGACACCTTCTTCCGCGAAAGCATTGCGGAGGGCCCCATGGGATTCTCCATCGATTGCTCGTTGGGGGAGGGGGGTAGTTCAGGAGCCAGAAGTGGTCTCAAGCTCCGATGATGACCTTGAGGACTTCTCGCACGAGCAAATGCCACATGCTCCTCCATCCCTAGTTCGTGCAACACCAACAAAGCATCGAGGGTCCTCTGCCTCGACCGGAGACGCGATGGAGCCGCAATCGTCGTTGTCACAGCACAGGGCAAGCAATTTCCCCGTTATACTTCCAAAAACCACTCTAAAGCATAACAAAAGTGACTCTAAAGATTGAACCCACAAGATTCTATAAAGTATCTATCCTATTTATGATTCTAAACTCAGTCAATTTCCAAACTCCACCTTTCCGGTCCTAGTACTGCAACCGGAAACAATACAAACAGCAAAAAAATTATAACCAAACTCCCTTCAACTTCCGGTCCAAGACATAATCTAGACCAGGAAGTAATCCGGTCTTTCAAACTGCAATACTACTAGAACCTTCTAAGTCTACTGGAATACTACCCTTAGACCGATCCATTCCGGTCCACTCTCACTCACTCCAGTATCCTATCTGGTTTAGTTTTAACTCTGTTTCACCATCAGAGGGTTCGCCACTTGATTTTGAGAGTGGCAGGCCAGTCGCTCCTTCCGTGACTTATAGTGGCTGAAGACCCACTATCCTATCCTCCAATCTCCTACTCTAATCCGGATCCGGTTTGATCCTTCATAGTAAACTGGAGGGTAATCCAACTTACAAGTCACACAAAGACCCCACTATACGATCTGCTCATACTACAATGGCCTTGATGCCAAGTTCCAACTGTACAAAGGTAGGCGGTTGCAAGTGTATCCGTCCATTCCAACATCAACTAAGATTCTTCTGTTCGCCACTACAGCAATGAGACCTCATAGGAGTTCGGACACTCGACCGGATTTCCCACCCAGGAGTTCTAGCACGACTAAGGAATCCCTCCCTTTCTGCCTAGCCTAACAATGGCTCTCTCACCTAGAATACTAAACCTTAGAAGAGCTGAGGCACTGGAATACACTCCCAACTCTTACTACCCGCTCTCATGCACTTAGAATTAAAACAAGACCACCAAGGGGAGAAATCATTCATCAAATGCTCATGTGCGCTCCTAATTCCTCAATAAACTACCCTACCAAACACAGGAGAGACACAAACACAAGGAGCAAATAAAATACACAAAAGAATTTCAACAAAAGGAATAACTCCCCTTCTCCTCCACAGAGAATGGTTTTTATATACACTTGAAGATCCCAAAAACGAAAAGCGCCCCAGAAAGTCCGCGCGGAACTTTCAAACTAAACCTAACTGGCAGACCGGATCTAATCCAATCCAGCTCCTAACTAGTAATCCAGATACAACATCCGGTCTAGTTCTTACTATCCGTTATTTACAAAAAAAACTTAAACTAAGCTCCCATGCCCACGTTCAGTGTGACACAAATGGCTTAGGGCGGAAGCTGGTCGAAAGTCTCTTGCAGGTTTTTGCTCTACTCCCCGGCAGTAGGATTCGGATGCTCTGGTGATGAATCCAATTTGATGTGCTCAAGAGATCCGATCCGCTCTGACTTCCGTTCCTTCTTCGATTGGGAAGTTACATCTTTCCCCTCCTTCAGTTCCGTTCCATCCGAAAACGACTCTGGCAAGGAGATATCCGAAAGACGGATATCTCTGGAGAGCACTGTTCCGATCAACTTTCCGCTGCTCTTCTCCATCCGGTCCGCAACTTCTCGGGCTCCCACCATTGCACTCTCCGCTTGCTTGATAAAGTTCGTCAGGATCCGAACCATCCGGAAACCGGATAGCTTCTTGTCCAGCAGCCACCCCTCATCAAATAGCTTTACTTTGGCGACCGCCATTCCAGTTTCACCAAAAGCTTCCTTCACCAACTTCATTGTCTTATGGGTCGCATCCGTCATCTTCCTAGTGGCGGCCATATCCTCCTTGAAGGTGGCAATCTCCCCCTTCAACATGTCCACTTCCTCCTGAAGCCGACGGTTCTCAGCTTCCAGCTTCTGGTTTTCTTCCGGATTGCTGATGCAGTCCGCTACTTTTCCGAGCAGCAGATTATCTGGTGGTGCTCCTACTAGCCTTCCAATCTACTCCAAGGTGATCTTTTTGTACTCCCAATCTTCACGGATGTGAGAGAGGGAACCAATTAGGTTGTTGAAGGGGTCAGCCGGATTACCTTCTTCTGGGATTGGCTTCTTTGCTTCCGGTCGATTTTCCGGTTCCGATGATTCCCTAGAAGGAGGTCCTCTTCCTTTTGTCGCGTCGTATATGTGTACACTATATGAAATCCATAATTGTGTGTCAAAGCGGAGGGTTTTTTTCATTGGAGTTTCAAGAGACATTTGGAGTGATGATCCTCTTGAACTCTAATTTTTTTTACCTCTGTTAGACAACTACTTAATCCTAGTTCTTATATTCTTGTACTTAGAGATGTTTTGAAGTTTTATTTTGTTTGGTTAGAATTGTTAAAAATGAAAGGTGAAGCTTGTTTTACCTTTTGTTTGATTTTAAATGGATTAGAAGTCCACGTAGGGGATAAGGATAGAGTTATGGAGATAGAAGGATGGCCAATGGATGAAAGATAGTCCATGTGGCATTTTAGAGGCCAAAATCCACTTGCTTAGGTAGATGGCATGGAGGTTGAGGTGGCAGATGAGGTGGAGGCTCTTCTTCCTCCACTTCCAAGTTAGTTTAAGAGAGCCGTGTGTTTAGAGGAGTATAGCACTTTGTACATGGAGATTTTTGCTATGAAATTTTGGGAAAATGTTAATCTTGTTTTGGTGATTCCGAAAACCTATCACTCTCTCAAATTGGAGTTTTTGTGTGAAAGTTATGCTTGATGGAGTGAGAGAAGGAAATTTGTCATGAAGTTTGAGGGCAGATTTTTCAAGAGCTTATATCTATCTGATTATGAGGTTTTTGCTTTTGAGATTTGTCATGCTTGTTTATTGATTTGTTAGTTTTCCAAAAAGCTATCATTATCTTAGTTTGGAGTTAAGATGCAAAAGTTATAGGTTTGAAGGTGAAGTAGTGAAGAGCTACCCTTTGAATTAGAGAGGGTGAACTTGGACTGGCTATAAAAGTTGGACAGTACCTTAGTTTTAAGTGTTGTATATATTTGTGTTAGTTTTTCAATGAAATATTATATGATCAACTTGGAGTTAGTATGTGAGAGTTATAGCTTTAGAAGTGAAGAAGTAGTGAGTTGCCTTTGAGTTGAAGTGAGTAAACTTTGACCGGCTATAAAAGTCGGACAGTATGAGATTTTGAATTGAAATTTGGATGTGTTATATTTTTTTGTGTTTTCTTTCCAGGTAGATATCATACTTTCAATTTGAACTTTTGAAGAAGATTTGGCACTCATTTTAGTATCGGGTACACTTTTGGAGGACTTTGTACGGTTTATGCACAACTTACACCACTTTGTATAAACATGTGATATTTTATTTGATCTTGATGGTTCATGATGGGGGTTATATGAGCATGATTATGAGGCAAATTATGGGGTTTAATTATGGGTATATTTGATTTTGGGATCCTCTGTATCTTGAGCCATTTCTAGTTGCAGCTAAGAACCCCGCGTTTTCCCAAGGCAAGGCCTCTCTACCCGACACCGTGTGGCGGTGTCGTCTTTTGCCGCTTAAACCGCTTCAACAACTCCTCATCCTCATCCGTCTCCTCCTCTTTCGGATCTATTTCAGATCCTTTTTCTTCTTCTTCATCCGTTTCCGACTTCCCGTACTTCAAAATGGTCTCTTGGGTCCGCTAGGTCTTCTCTTCCGTGTTGGTGAGGACTTGGTCGTGATGATACAAGTGGAAGAGGTAGGGTGACAGAGGTGTGGCCCTACTCTTTCCTACCCAAGACACTAGACTAGACATTAGATCACAAATAATTGGGGCCCAATCCACTTTCCATTGTCTGGTCAGCAAATCAAAGATAGTGTTACCGAGGGTTATCGTCACCCTCGTCGGCTTCTCCGAGTGGAGGATCGGAATGAGGAACTTGAGTAAGTTCCGGTTCCAATCATCCTCACAATCCTCGACTGCTTATCCGTCCTTCGGGTTCACTACTCCCCGAAACTTGTCCTTGACGTACTCGTCCTTCCAATTGGCCATCCCTGAACCTCCCAACCGGAAGTTATACACTGACCTCCATGCCTCCTCCGTCCAACGGGATGGATTCCCCCTGATAGTATTATCAAACTAATTTGATAATTTTCCTAACAACTCATGGACTTTTTGCTCCTCCTTAAACTCCCAAGATTTCTCTGCCAAACCGAAACATCCCATGGCAGTGAGGTCATTCATCAACATAGCCTTTTCTGGTTCCGTGGATGGAATAACCGGAACCACCTTCCGGAGCTTCACTTCAGTTGCGGCGGAGCTGAATCTAGATCTTCGTAACTATGGCATAGGCACGACTTGAAGGCACTCAAAATCTCCCCGAGACTACCTCACTTTCCTCTCCTAGCCGGACGTCCCTTTCCTCACTTTCCCTCCTCTAGTCTTGACCGGAAAACAACAAACGTACAATTGCAGAAATCCAACCCCACAGCACACAAAAAATCCTCACTACTGACGCTCTACTTCACAAACTTGAAGAAAAATCACAGCGCGGAAATATAACACAACGCAAGCGCGAGTATGAGTCTTAGCGAACAAGGATGCAAAAGGGATACCAACTGGCGTGGCCTTCCTTTTTATATTCCTAGGGTCCCACTTAGGTCATCATGACCTAATCCGGTTCAACCTAATCCGCTCCAACCAAATCCGAATCCGTTCTGACCTAATCCGTTCTGACAAAACTAATCTGGATAGAACCAATCCACTTTTAACAGACCTAATCCGATCCAACCAATTCCGTTCCGGAAAGATTCCGTGTATGTTTAGTTTCGTCGGAACGGATTTGAATCTGGTTAGAATCCGGTTAGAATCCTAACTCCATCCCTCGTCTAATTTCCGGTTTTACCTTATCCCTAAACTGGATATGAATTCCTTGGCATGACTTCCGATCCAATTTTTGAGATAACTTAACAAAACCAAAAATTTTAGTTGCGACAGTCGTCCATCGCTTCCTCCGCAAAAGAGAAGGAAGACCTCGCTCATCGATGGCATCTTAGAGGGGAGGTTCGTTGAGATAGAGGAAAAGCGGATCCAAGACCGCACGAAAATCTTCCTGCAACAATAGCAGGTGAGCAAGAGGTTGGATACCATGCAGAACTTCATGCTCTAGGTTTCCAAGGCGGATAACGACAAGTTGGACTCCTTGATTATGTGGATGAAGGGTGCAAATCCCATTGCAGAGATGCAGCCTATGGCACCCCAACTAAGGCTCGAAAATCAATAGTCAGGATCATCTACTGTGATGCCTCCAGGTCAAGTGGGGCCTTCGAAGTTTGCGGTACCTACGCCCCCATCACGTCCCCTACCACAAACACCGCCTCATCCACTGTCACCAGTTGTTCCACCACCGGTACCTCTAGAGGAGCAGTTTGCACCTATCCTGCTAGAGGCAGGCAGTGGCGATGTGGTAGAGACCCTTGACAAGCCACCTGCGTTGCCTAGCCAAGAATCCGGCTCAGGTGCACCTCAATGATCATTCGATGTTCTTGTGCGGTTTTAGCTCGACTCGAGCTGATTTTGATGTGGGTTGTATGTAGTTGTAGAGTTCTCTCGTAGACAACTCAACGTTTTTGACATAGCTAAACTTCTAGTGGACCGAACCATGGAGTTCAAAATTTTCACAAATCATTTATGTACATTAGAACATTTTTATGTAAAGCGATAATATCCGGATTCTTTACAGTGCTTCCTTTGTACACTCTTGACATATAGGCATTGCCAATGTTGTAGATTTGTCGCCACCTCTTGTTGCATCAAGTGTAGTCGCTCCTGAACCGACATCTTCGGAGCATGTGGTTGATGTTGTATCCGAGCCGGCAGATTGGAATGTCATGGTAATGGAAAGCAACCTTGAATGCTCGATGAGTGCCGATCAGGTGCCTGAGGACAGTTTGATACTTGATGCCGATCTTCTCGAGGTTGTAATTCCCAAACTGGCCGCTACCACAGAGGACTATGTCGCGGAGACAACCCAGCCCGTGCAACAGAAGGTATGTTGTCAATTTTAAATTCGAATTTCATGTTTGTGTAGTGGCCTCTACAAGCATGAACATCCATTTCAGTTAGCATGGTGTCCAGAGGCTATCAATGCAGGATAATAACTAGCTCCACATTCATCCATTGTCTATCAGGAATCTGATCCTCCATGTGATCTTCGAGGACATCCGGAGGTGGTCAATCTTCCATTGAAGTCCAGGGCGATAGACAAGTGGATCAACGTCATCCTGGACCTCAATGGGGTATTGTGCACATGTGAAGATCACAAGTATAAAGGTTGGGCTAGGCAGACTGGGGACGCCTTCCAACCACACTTTGCTACCCATCCTGCAATTGTCGGGTTGAAGCTAGTGTACATCCATCCATGGTGCTTTGATTTCCTACATGCGTTAGGGGAGATAGCTACAATTTCAGTGTGGAGCAATATGAAGACTTCAACCACTGATGAAGTGGCTGCCTATTTCTTTAAGGGGCTCGACCTACCAATAGTCACTCTAGGTCAAACCTCTTGTAAGACTCTAAAATGTAGGGACAAACATTCCCGAATTACAACATACAAGGAGCCTAGCACAAATAAGGAACTTTTCTTTAAAAATTTAGAAAGCCTGTTCACTAGCTACCGGGGGAGGTTCTCGTCCCAAAACACCATGATAGTGGATGACAGTCCCATTAAGCACATTCTTAACAATACTGAAAACGTCATTTTGCCGGAGTCATGGTCATACAAAGGTAGCGGTCTAAAGGACACTTTCCTCTTGGATGTCCTACTACCCTAGTTTCAGAATCTCCACGCGGCTCGTGGACAGGGGCTTAAGTCGTTCCAACAGAATGCGGCCAATAGAATTGGGCGTCGCATGCTATGTAATGATCGAAAATAGAAGAAGGATTACGATAGGTTGATGGAGGTCGTCCACGCTTCGCCCAACATTCGTTAGGACTAGTCTGATAGAGGGATAGGTTGGCGATTTTCATGCTCTTGAGTAGTTTAGATTGAGTTGAACTAACTTGAGCCTGTTTTTTAGAGATTTGTAATATTTTTCATTATTCCTCTAATAAAATAGGAAGGGTTTTGTGTGCTACTCTCAAATCAGCTCGAGTCGAGCTTTTTTGTTTCCTAGTTTGTGCTATTCTTGTTTTACAGTTATTCATGGATGGTGTTTCAAGTTCTCAAAGCAATGCAGTTGTGTTCGGTGGTTATGATATAAATATTACTTGATTCCAAAGATCGGACGGACTGGATTCACCCGATGGAGATGACCACTTACTGTGTAGTACATCGGCAGATTCTATATTGGACTATGGGCAATATACAATCCTTAGTAGGGGAAATTTTCCTCGGGGGGTGCACTTAGTTCTACTATAATAAACCACTTGCGAACAAGTGGTTTTTAATAAACTATAATTTCAACCTAAAATTTTGACCATTGTTTAATAATGACTATAGCTTTCTATTGCCAAAATTTTCAACTCAAATAAAATATGAAATGATTTCTAAAAGAGGTTGAAAATGAACTAAAATGACATGTTTTTCAACTCAAATAATTATAGAGAACACATTTAGAACACCATTGAATCAATATTCAACTCAAAATGAGCTTTCAATAGAGAGTTATTTTTAGGAATTTTTTGTTCATTTTTTAGACTATTTTTTCTTATATAATATAGGGGTGTAAAAGTTAATTTTTAGTTCTATAGTGTATCTTTTTACTTCAAAAATTTGTAACTAATTATTATTAACAAATAAAAATATCAATAATTCAAAACATAAACTTTCAAAGTAGGAAAGTCTATTCATATTTTTTTAATTTTGTTTTATTTAAAATTCAAAAAGTATATAGGGGGTCCAAAGTTTTGTTTGCATGTGGTTTCAAATGGACACTCTAAGTGACCCCCCCAAGAAATTTTCTTTGCTCGGCGGCTACAACAAACTCCACAATGGACTACTCTACGAAGCCCGTGGATGACAGTGTGGTGGATAGTCCGCCAAATAATGGTCCATGTCTGCCGAAGTCTTGCTTGCCTTCTCCATTGCGATGTAGGGGGGCCCTTGCATCTCGGTTATCACCGGTGGCATCAGACAAAGCGCCTAAGAAGAGGCTGTATGAGGAGGCTGCAAC
Organism: Rhytidiadelphus loreus; assembly: GCA_947034895.1. Lineage (NCBI taxonomy): Eukaryota > Viridiplantae > Streptophyta > Bryopsida > Hypnales > Hylocomiaceae > Rhytidiadelphus > Rhytidiadelphus loreus. Next base: position 65,011,614 of record OX344763.1, on the reverse strand, counting down.
ACCAATTCCTGCACAAGTGAACAAGTCACTGGTCTCTAGTGGATCTCATGGTACTGGTGGATTTCATGATACACATGTTGGAGCTGCTTCTAATAGTGTAGGGCGCCGTCCTATGTATGTCCTATCAGGAAGCATCAGGAAGTCTAAGACACATGATGGGGTGCAACCGATTTGATGCGATGCTTGTCGTCTCGACACATAGGACCTCAAGTGCATTCAACGACAGATGCATCAACGGTGGAATGAGGACAAGTGGCCAAATACAAGATATAGTCACGGACTTGACATTCTAAAGGCAAGGGAGCTACAACAAAGTAAATCACATATATAATACATGTTTATAGTATAGAGAAGGAGTCTACAAAGACGTACATGATAGAAACCTGTAAGTGATAGTCTTTTGAGAATACTAAAGGTTCGAATACTATACATTGAGGAGTGCTTAGTAATGGTGTTTTGTAACACTATATGTCATGTTATACGGTAGTATAGACTAGCTACATGCTATGCACAAAAAATCGTTTAGTATTACAAACCAGGTAGTCAAAATGTTGCATCTTCATTGCTTGTGATAGTCATGCGAATAGAAGCTTGGTCGAGCAATCACATGGTGATTGAAGAATGAAGTGCATGTTGAGTTTTGACATGGTTTAGGGCACAAAATTTTATAGAAACAAATATTACACATAAATGGCACTCTACTAGGAAGTTGTTGCTTGATTTATTTCTATAATCTCTATGCATAGAACCATGTCAAAACTCAACATGCACTTCATTCTTCAATCATGTGGTTGCCCGATCAAGCAATCTATTTGTAGTGTCTAACACAAGTGGTGATGATGTGACATTTTGCTACTAGGAGTGTAACGGTGGGCTAGGCTTTCATTTTGCAATGTATTCATGAATTAAGTGTATATTGGGTGAATACTTACTATTAATAGAATGGCATATTTCTAAACCCTAAAAAACATTTCCAATCTTGCATTTGCTAACTTCTTTTTGATAACTTCGCATTATGTTTTGTGTTTTCTATCCTCATAATCAGCTCCATTCATCACTTAGGTGCTTCTAGACATTCTCAAGTCATTAGACGATGACTCCCGTTTCACTGGAAAACTCCCAAAATATTGAATATAGTGTTAACTAGGAAATCATGTTTTCAAGAACAAGTTACTACAGAATTTTTTTTCCAAACACTGGTTCTAGTGGTCCCGAAAAGACTTCAGTTTTCTTTCTTCTCATACCACATATGTAGTCTTTTAGTGTACAATTTTCTGACTTGAACAATGTTGACAAGTTATATATGAAGATGTGATTGTTTGCCTCTTTTTAGTATTATCAAATAATTACTTGAGAAGTTATAGACAATTAGGACAAGTTTTTTTTCTGTGGCTAGTATTATCATATATTTTACATGATGTCTCTCACAAGACATCATGTTTTGAACCCTTCAACCTATTTTTAGGGGTGTTTCTACCTAACATAGTGCAAAGGTGGTTACAGTTTTACAAAAGTTCAGTCTACTATTGACTTTGACGTTCTCAAAGGAATGGTTATGTGGCCTTCGTGTGAAAAAGGCTCCGATTGTTGTGACTTTTTCATGACGCGGTTGTGAATTCAAAGACCCTATGCCCGTTTGAGTATGTACTTTGTGTATGAAATTTTTGTATCTGTTTGTTGTGTATGATGCCTGAAATGCGGTTCAGTAAACATTGTCGCAATAGCGTGCACAAACATAGTTATAGTGTAGCCTATTTTCACATATGAGCCTATTTTTTTCTTGTAGGTTTCCAAATACTAATGTCTCTTCAAATGCAATAAAGTATGTTTTGATCTACTCCAAGAACAGAACTGTGATTCAGCTATGTCGTCACATCCAGTACAAGGTTGTGCAAGAATTCGAAAAACTAGTGATGGACGTACTGAATGACACATCCCAGTGGTTGACTTGATTTTGGAAACAGAGCTCCAAATTGCAACGGAGTTGAATTTACATGGTTATCGATGTCCTTGCAATGACTGCCATAGTAGACGGCGCAAGAGTATATAGATCATTCGGAACCACCTCAGAGAAGTGGGTCGAGATCCCTTTTTAATGAAGTCCATGATTAGTGGAGACCCTATAGAAGGCTATCCAGCTACAGGATTATGGATTGAAGATGAAGAGTTTGACGATGATGTCCTGTGCATTCCGCCGACTGACGATGTGACGGTGAATGACAATGACAACGCTAGTAATATCGTTGAAGGCGTTCCAGAGGAAACGGACAATTCAACACTTGATGAATTACACGAGGTCCAGCGACAAGTCATGGAGGCATTGGATTGGAGAGATGCTTAACATAGGAACGCGGCTGTAGTTCATGACATTGAAGACAACGATGATGGAGCTTTTGATACATTGGATGGTTTGGAAGAGTTGTATGACCAAGCGACTACACCAGTGTATACGGGGTCCAAGACAAGCGTCGGCTCCGCTACTATCATCATCATGAATATGTGTACTATTTTTTGCATGAGCAACAAATTTATAGATGAGTTGTTGTAGTACTTGTCCCAAGATTTGCTTCCACTTGACAATAAATTGCCAGGCACTCACTATTTGGCTTGAAAGAGCATTCGCCAATTGGGATTGAACTACACAAACATACACGCGTGTCCTAATGGATGCGTTCTTTATGACAACAACTTCACTGACCTCGACAACTGCCCTAAGTGTTCAAAGTCGCATTGGATGGAAGACACAACTACCATTCCGATGAAAATTGTACGTCACTTCCCTCTCATCCCTAAGTTGAAATGAATGTAGAGATCAGCGGAAATAGCACACATGATGACCAGGTACACAAAATATATTAGTGATGACGGTGTCATGTGCTCAGTGGTAGACAGTCCTTCTTGGAAGCATGTGGATACGGATGCTCCATTCAACAATTTTGGACAAGAGAAGAAGAACATGTGTCTGGCGTTAGCCTTGGATGGTATAAACCCTTTCAAATTAAGCAATACGAATTGGTCAACATGGCATGTGCTAATTCTCACATACAATTTTGAGCCGTGGTTTGTCACAAAGAAGTTCTTCATCTCCTTGTGCGTTCTCATATCCGGAAAGCATTCACCAACATCAAAGATTATTGATGTTTTCGTGTGTCCATTATTGACAGAGCTGCAAGAATTGTGGAAAGGCATTCATGTACTTGATTTTTCCCAACCAGAAGGTTCACGAGGATTTACGGTTCGGGGTTTGCCTATGTGGACCATATCTGATTTTCCAGCGTATGGCCTCATCTCAGGACTATGCTGTAAGAGCTATAAGGGTTGTCCTTGTTGTAGACTGGAAACAGAGAGTAGAATGGCAAAAGAGGTGATGTTCTAGCAAACGGACAGATTCATTGATCGAAATTGTATACGATGGCATGAGAAGGTATTTGTTTCGACACCATCCATGTTAAAGGAATAGAAGGTTCAACGGTCAAGTGGAACAACGTTGTATACCGCCAGTAATGTCAGCCTTAGACATCATTTGCTATATTGCATGGCGGCAGTCATACCTTGATCTTAGTGGGAAAGAGAATGTGAAGGCGGATCCTGTGCATTGTACAGGAGTCAAAAGAATGAGTGAATTTTACAAACTTCCTTATTGGCAGGTTAGTGTCTCTTGTACATAATGATTGGGAGACCACATGCATGCAACATACGCACCATTTTTGTACATGCCATTTTCTTTTCCTTTGGATTCTGTATGGTATGATTCTTTGTGATGTTCAAGACATGTCAACAATCATGTTGCAGCATCCAATACAATTTACAGATCTTGTATGACATATTTTTTCCACTATGGCGTAGCCATTGATGCACATATTCATCATTCACTCAGTGGAACACTCAATGACAAAGATACATTGTTATACCATGTGCATGTCCATGATACGTTATATTGTTGAAGCGGACGTTGTTGATTGAGTTTATACATTGTTGGATCGTTGCAGCACTTATTGGAAAGGCATGTGCTGGATCCAATGCATTGCGAGAAAAATTTGTGTGAAAACATCGTGAAGACCATTATGGGTCTTCATGATAGTGTTGGCAGTCGACGAGATGTGGAGGATTTGCAAATCCGTCAAGAAATTTGGTTGCAAGGAGGCACTCGTGGGCATGACGAGTATTACATGCCCCATCCACTGTATGTATTGAAGGCAAATGAGCGGAGGGAGTTCTTGGACATTATAACAAACATTCGTACACCATCGAACTATGTAGGCTCCATTCACAAGAGATTCATGGATGGTAAACTATAGTATATGAAAACACATGACTACCACGTCCTTATGCAACAGGTATGACATTTGACCTTGGGATTAGTTTGAAATTAGAAAGTATGAATGTGCAAATGAAATAGGATTGTCATTGGAGAAGTTCTTTGCGAGAGATAAAGATTTTAGTGATTCCTATTACTGAACGTATGAATTGCACGCATTAGAAACTCATGCTATGCACAAGTTGTAGGCCATGTGCACCTAAAGGAGGGTATATATAGAATTTGTAGAGGAGGATTGTGTTCTTCAAGGTAAGGTACATGTTTTTGAATCTATTCGGTCTTGAACAATGAATGCACATGCTGAAGAGTTCTCTTTCTTGCACTGTAGATACTTCTTGTGGCGGTGCGGAATGTTCTTTATGAAAATGTAAAAAGTGCTATAATTCGAATATCCCGTGTTTTTCGAATATCCCGTGAAAAGAAGTAAGATTATCATAGAAAGATGAGCTCATGCACAATGTCATAATGGCAACATGCAAGTTGGAGAAGGAGTTTCCACCAACATTTTTGAACATCATGTTGCATCTTCCTGTGCACCTAGTACAACAATTATTTGTGTGTGGACCAGTACACTACCGTTGGATGTACCCTATTGAGAGGTATATGAAGACATTGAAGGATTACGTTCGAACATACGCACATCCAGAAGGAAGCATAGCAGAGGGTTACTGCATGGTTGACACACTCGGATTTTGTACCGAATATATGAAGCAGTATAGGGGAACAAGTCACCGAGTGTGGAATGCAGACGAAGACGCAACTATGAATGATGAGGTTCTGAGTTCAAACAGAAGTGTCAAACGCAAAATGTCTAATCAATTCAGACACTATGCACATGCTTTTGTATTGGACAATGCGGCAACTCTGCAACCTTGGCGTGAGTACGTGCGTTGATTTCTACCTATTCCATTACAATGTTATTGAGGCATTTCTATAGTAGTTTGTACTTTCATTTCAGTGCTTGTAGAATCATTACGCCTCTCATCGTCAAGCATGCACGATGAATTGTATGGGCAACAACTATATAGCCATGAAAACAAATTTTTAAGTAATAACATATGTTGTTTACAACATGCTTGGCTGAAGATGTTTGTGCAACTCCAGAAATAATAAGGTTCAAAACAAGTATGCACAATTATATTGTTTTGAACAACAAACCTCTAATGTCTTCCTCACGAGGGTTGTTTCCATTGTCGCATTATAGAAAATACATATTACTGAAGGCTCGTCGTTGGGAAGAGCGCGAGACATTTCGCCAAGAGTGTCGTCAACATCGTCCTCCTGTGCAAACGCAATATCCAGCAGTACTTGATGAACTTCCAAGTTTTGTTGAATGGTTTCAAGCTGAAGTGAATGCAAGAGAACTTGTTGGTGAGGACTTGCATAATGACATTCTGCAGTACGTTCAACCACTGGAACGATATGCAACCTCACATCGTCACATGTATGCTTGTGGAATGCACTTGCGCGTTCGCAGTTCAGAAGTTGGCCTCATTACACATGATTCATGTATTGTAGCATCATTTACCAGCCAACTACGATGGGGGATTTCGCAAGGGCAACCCATCCATCGAACTGATGATTTCGTTGGTTACATTGAAGAGATTCTAGAGTTAGATTACTGCAATCATTGCACGACAGTACTAGTGTGTAACTGGGTTTGAAGTTTTGTAGATGTGTGTTATCAAAATGTACAGAGGGATAGGTATGGCTTTAGTGTTGTAAACTTCAACCGCATAAAATAGACAGGGACATGCCAATTCATTTGCATTTCCATTACATTGTCAACAAGTGTTTCTTTCTAATGATCCAAGTAGACGAGGGTGGAAGGTCATTTGTCGAACTGATGTTCACGGTAGACAGGGCCAATTACATCTTCCAGACATGGTGAACAACATAGTGAACATTGGAAATGATGCTAACTTTGTTGGCTTGCAACCTCCAATTCTAGCAGCGGAACCCGTTCAAGAAGCTGCACTAGTAGGGGGCCACTACGTTGCACTTCCAACTCTCCCAAATACTGAAGACAGGGCTGCAGCGGAGGGGTAGTATAGGATATTATGTAGCTAACATCACTACAACGCAGAAAAAGAATTGCACTATGTTTTTGCATATACGAGTAATTTTATAATATTGTTTTACCAAATTATGCATAGCTTCAGAGTGAGCTGTACTGAAGTTGTAATACATTTGTGCAATTACACTCTATGTTGACGTTTCAGTGTCACTTTTGAAGTTCTTAGGGACTCAACATCAATGGGAATGTTGCATGCGGCATCACTCCATTTTATCAAATACAAATGGATGTAGTAATGAACACTTCAAGTGTCAAATCAAGTAGACAGGTACAAAACATTCTTTTGTTATGTGAGTCACTATTATAAACAACAGTACCATTTCAATAGGTTCGTAATCAATGCACAAAAACATACAACATGGACTTTTAGTGGACATAAATTCCCGAGGACACATTGTCACCGTACTCTAAGGACATATGTATTGCATTCGACAAGTAGCCCAATCAATTACAAAAGTTTTGGTCCAATACTTGAGCTTCTGATGTGGGCAACGGATTGGAGAAAAAAATATTCAATAAGGGAGTACCTTTTGCCAGAGTCTTAAAAAGACCTAATCTAATGAAATTCACTCCATATGTAGGTATGTTCTTGGATTTGAAATTGTCCCAGGAAGATCCTTTACAATGTCCATCTCCAAACTGAATGCATTTAGATTTTAGATCCTCTAGATTATATATATCCCAAAATTTAAATAAAATTAAAAATAAAATTAAAAAATATATTTCTCTGCTTTTAAAGTGTATATTTTCTATTATTGATCATTATATTTGTTAATTATAATTATTTCTAAATTTCTAAAGTAAAGAAATACACTGTCCTGTTGAAAAAAACTTTGACAATCCTAGTTTATATAAGAGAAAATTATTTAAAAAATCAACAAAAAATTCTTCAAAATAACTTCCTATTGAAAGCTCAGTTTTCTTGAATATTTATGCAATGGTCATGTAAATGTGTTCTCTGTAAAGGTTTCAATTGCAAAGCATTCTATTGTCATTCATATTTCAACCTATATATTCTACCAATAAAATCACTGAATATGTTAATTTTAATAGGAATTCTAGCAATAGAAGACTACAATCATGATTAAGTGGAGCTCTTAATTGTAGGTTGAAAGTATAGTTTATTAAAAAATAAATATGTACTCAAAAAATCACTTGAACACACATGGTTACTTGTAGAGACACTAAGTGATCTCCCCCGGGGAAATTGTCCATTCAACAAACACTTATTCTGTATGGGTTGTACTGTCTCTACATTAGCCATTGTGAAATGTGCATATATAGTAACATGTATGTAATTGAATTTTCTATTAATTATTTTTATATACATTGTCTTCCACCAATTTTATTCAATTTCATTTGAACCCCTAAAGGACCAAGGCCTTTTTTCTGCCATAAAACACTCAAAACTGCCATATCTATAGCAAAGAGTTAAAAAAAAGAAATTTTTTATTTTCCACATCTAACCATAGGATCTTACATCTCAGTAGTATGAAAGTGTGTGGAAAAAAAATTAGAATTTTTGAGTGTACAGATTGCAAGATATCTGCGTTCAAAGTGAAAAAAACAAGTTTTTCAGCACCTTGCAAGTCTACATTTTTTTAGTTTGAACATTTTTAACTTAACACTTTAGCACTACAGAGTTTTGAGCTTTAAATCTTTATTGTGGAGAATTGAGTTGAGAGTCAAGGGGAAAAAGAAAAAATTCACAAACACTTAATTATCATACTTTAAAAAATTGTTAAATACAAGTAGGTACGAGATAGAAGAAAAATCTAAAATATTAATATAGTTTAGATGGAATAAAAATGCACTAATACCAATGCTGAGATTGTTCTAGCAAGTAAATCAGACCATATTAAAAAAGTAAAATTGAAAAATTTTAAAAATTGCATAAAGAATGAATCCTATAAGTTATTTTTTTCAAGAAGATGCTCTAACTACCCGAAATACAAGAATGTCCATAACTTTTTCATAACAAATCCAAATGAAATGAATCAAAGCTTTTCAAACAGGCAAAAATATAATTTATGAGAATAAAATTATTTTTAAAAAATATTCAATTTTTTTTTTTTTTTTTTTGTTGCTTGGGTTGCCCCCCTGTAGTCTAGTACTTTTAGACTTTTGTAGTTTCCTTTTTATTTTTAAAGACTTTATATACATTATTTTATTCTATATCTAATATTTAGTATAAAAAGTATTCTATTTTTATTAAAGTTAGGAAAAGTTTAAAGATACTTTAGTTTGTAGTTAGTATAATAGTAAAAGGGAAGAAAAGTAAAGATTAAAGATAAAGAAAAAGAAAGATAAAGAAAAAGAGAGAAAAGGAAAAGAGAAAGGGAAAAAGTTAGGGTTGTAGGAGCGATTGGAAGCGGTGCCTGCGTAACTCTTCCCGCTTTCGATCACCCCCGTCCCTTGACTTAAATCCTTCTCCCTCCTCTCATTTCTTCTTCCCCTGAAGTGCAAACAGTGCAGATTGTAGAGCTTCCCCGTGTTGTAAATTCTTGTGCATGTAAACTTTGTAATTGCAATACATTTGTGTGTGTATTAGTGTATATTATGAGTTGTGCTGTGCAATTGTATTAGTTTTGGTCTGGTGTTTGAATCAATCTTGTGAGCGTTGTGAAATTGTTTGGATATTGGAATGAATGATTGTGAATCTTGGAGTGGGAAATTGGTCGTGGGACTCGTGGATTTGGGAAGATTGAGTGTCGACAAGGTGAGGTAGGTCGCTGAGTGTAGTGCAGTGAATTTCAGAGGTGAATTTGGTGACATTTTGGTGAGTCGGATTGATTCCGAGGCAACTGGAGGAGCGACGAGTTCCAGTGCAAGGCTAATCAAGAGTGACAGTGGGCATGTAGGGAATCTACAAGAGTGAACAGGAGGAGGAGAGATTTCAAGGCACCGGGTGATAAGTGTGGTGGTCGTGGCTGAAAACTGACAGCGGGAGAGCAACACGGCTTCATCGGAGTGAAATTGATCTCCCGAATGGAGATTTTGGAGTGAATCAGTGTGCGTTGAATTTTTGTGAATTTGATTGGTCAAGATTAGGGGAGTGACCAGGGTGAGTCAACGAGCTACGGGTGAGAGTCGCCCTCGCCTTCGCCATTTCACTGCCAGAGAATGCGGTGCCAAATCAGGCTCAGAACAAAAATTCAAATTCAATTTCGTGAATCTTTACGTGGATCCTTGTGCGTGTTGGCTCAAGAGCATTGAGTAGTCGTATAGTCTGGTGAAATTGGTCCGATCTTGGAACACCGGATTGCAAATTCGATGGTCCGAGGGCTATAAGCTAAATTAGGAATTTGGGAGTGTCAATGGAAGAAAATTGAACCCAAACTTGGAAAAATTGTGTACTTGCATTATCGTCAAGTATAGGGGAGAGGCAATTGAGTGAGAAATTGAGTGAATCGATCAAGGAACTTGATCGCCGAAGTGAATCAGTCATCGGAGGAGCTGCGGCGACGAGCGCAGAGGAGCTCCGACGTCAGAGTAGTCGAAGACGGGACTGGGGTCGGAGCAGGGTATCAGGTGCAGGTATAAACCGAGTGTTCCGCAGTTTTGGTGGCTCGGGATACGGGTATTGGGACAGTCTGAGTATCTACTAGGGTATCGACCGGGTATCGCACGGCCATAGGGTAGTGATGGATAAAACAAACTAAAATAAAGGGTCAAATTTTTCAAACAGTCCTTTGGGCCGTACCCCTGGTTTGGAATTAATCCATTTGGGAGTTAGAATTAGGGTTAGGGATTTATTATTTGTTTTGCATCAATGTTATTAGAGTGTCGTATTGAAAGTTGCATATACATGTTGTAAGTGGAAGTTTTGTGTGGAATGTAGGTAGAATATACTAATTTGCACGTGTTTGGCCATATTGTCCTTAGTTGTGTGTGTGCGGACTTATTGTGAGTTATTCTAAAACATTAACTCTTATTCTTTTGCTGAATACTAAGAATATTAATACCATTACTTATAAAGTCGATAAGTCCTGCATTGCACATGCATTCATTACAAGTTAGACCACATTGAACTATTGTCCCAGAACTATTGTCACGAGCCAGTAGCACACTAGATAGGACTATGACTACATACATCAGTCAATAGCATCTACTAATAGACAGCTTGAGTGATACCTTGGGTTCTAGTGGGATTAAGAGTAAATAAGTCTCTGAATTTTGCACGTTTATACATTGTGACCTTTGAATATATTATGCTAACCTTATATAGTTCATTCCCTAGTGTTCAAACTCAGATTTAATTGAATAAAGATTAGACTCCAGAAAATATACTACACCCCCCGTCCCCTCATTTGAGCTTATTTGGTCATAACTGTTGTTCCCGGGCAGCGACTGTGAAAGAAATTATATTCTTACAAAGCTTATCAATTTTTCCATCTCCAAATTCTTCTTCAAAAAATCACGACAAAATTTCAGCCCGTAGGTACCTGCCCAAAAACTCATTTGTCCCCCAAGGGGACAATGGTCCTTTAGGAGGTAAACGAAAGGTAATAAATATGTAATCCTATTACATATATATTCATGCTTTTTTCCCCAATCACTGTGCATGCAATACATTTCTGTAAAATGTATACATATTAATAGTTATTGTAGACATAGAATATTTTGGCCATAACCACCTCCTAATAATATTAGCAACAATAGTAATTCATCAAAAATAAAAGGATTCTTTAAAGAAATTGACTTTTAAAAGTTTCCTCATATGAAAAAATACCAATTTTTTTTTAAACAAGTCAAAAGACTTTTTTCGGACTATCATTTGCCTGAAAATATGTAATGGTTTGATATTCACTCATGAACTATTAAGTGCATTCACAAAAAGATAAGGATAAATATAGAAAGAAGAAGTGCTCTACTATCAAAATATGAAGTACGTTGCTTCAAAACTATTATAGCTACCTATAATGCAATGCATGCATATAATTTGCAACTTTTTGCAATTCATGAAGGATCTACATTTAGCAACATGGGCCTCAGAAATGTCTACATGAAAGAATTATGTGTGACAAAGTTCAGGATGTATGGGTCCACCACGTTTTTGAATTTTGGGCATCCGCTCATTGGGCTCATACAAAAACTAACCCCAACTTACCCATAGTGAAGGGGGCCCTTCCAAATTACGTGGTAGTGTCGCATTTTCTGTGACGTTATTTAGAACATTTGCATGTTCGAATCATTGTTCCCAAAAACATATGCATCACAAGTAATATCTACATGTTTCTATACTGATGTCAATGCATCTTTAAGAACGTCTATCACAAATTCGCCTCCAAAGCACTTTACCTTTGAAACGACATTATGTCATCAAAAACATGACATGTTTGTACAACAACACATAAAATAGGGGTTTCTTATAGTGAAACTACAAGCCATGGTGCATTCAATTTTTTTAATAATTATTCTTGCATAGTATTTTTAAGAAGGGCAAAATTTAACTGTATTATTGTATATTTAGTCAAGTTAGGTGTGATAAAATCAATTTGGTTTTTGCACAAGCAACATTGAAACCACTTAAATTTGTCTTTAAATTATACGAGGATTGTATCTACTATACTAAACTGCAAAACATTGACTGAATGAAAATGAATGTTTTTATTGGAGATGAACTAGAGCCCTCAAATTTATTCCGTATTTTATTATATGAGAAATTTATGTGCAACAAAGAACTGCAAACCCTAAACCTTAAACCGTTGAACCTGTACAACTGTATAATGGCAAAAATGAATTCCTTTTTAAGAAAATAGACGTGAAATCGTATCGCTTTCTCAATACACAGATAATGGTATTTAGTGTTATGATACTAATAGTGTTACCTAAGCTTTTCGTACTATACCTACTCTAAATTTCAACTGGTTTGAATTTAGTGTTGTGTTCACAATCCTTCAATTCATATATTTAGGTTCATATTTTTTCCATAACAATTTGATGAAATAATATGTAACACTAAATTTAATTTTCTAAAAAATTTATATCCAATATTTGATAAATAGTGTCTATGTTCACCTTCAGTGTTGACAGCATTAGAAGGATTGTTGACATTTAGTGTTGTACTTTGTAATTATTGTTGCAAACACCGAATACCATTATTAGTGTACTGTTTTCAGATTTCTTTGCTATATTAACTGTGGAAGGAGACTCGGGTTGATCCTCATAATAGATGGTCGATGCTTTAAATATCCCACTTCCCCGAAGTTGTACAACTGGCGTTACCCAATTGTTTCAATGAAAGCACTACTGAAGGTATGTCCTGCATTGGATGCCATTTTCCACCTATGCAGTTGTAAAGTGTTCTGGAAACACGGGAAATTGATTAATTTTGGTAAGGCACCAAATATGAACGTTCAAAATCAGACTTCAGAAGAATGAATTTGCGCCAGTCCATTCCCGCCTAGGAGTTTCCACCAACGACTCCAATGTGTCGTTACGGAGCAATTCGGAATTATCTTTCATTATTTTTTTTGTTTTTTGTATGGACGTGTGAGTTTCTACGTCTTCGCTGAACAATTCAATTAGTCATGCACATGTTGCACGTATTGTGTGCGTATTGTTGGTAGAAAACTTTTGCAACAGAACAGGTTTTTCAGGATAGCCTCTGCCGCACAGCGCTTGCAGTATGTGTTCTCCATCTTGCATTTTGACTTCATGGAGCTTGTTTTATAGTTACTAGATTCAATCGATTTTTGTTCCTTTGCATTCAATAGTGACAGAAGAGAGCTATTAGTGACTTCATCTTCGTACGAGAAGGAGAGTAATGAGTATCCTACATTTTTATAATATAGTGGAACTTATGTGCAAGTCATGAATTAGACAATTTTATTGATAGTTCATGACACATCTTCTGTTTTTATTGTTGTTTGATTATCACTTTGATCGTAGTATCCATTAGTTCATGATTTTGACGCCGTGAATTTTGGAACAATTCTAAACATGCAAAATAGTATGTGCAAGAAAAAACACATATCTGTTCCGGAAAACCCGAAAGAAATGAGCTCGATTCGAGCTGAGTTCTGAGTAACTTTGAGGCATAGCCTTATTGAGTTTACCTCAAATCGAGCTAATATGTCTACACATATAATAAGAACAACGATGAGGTGATTAGACATTGAGCACAAGTATCGTGAGAAATATAGTTCCATTTCAGGTTATGGATCATGATGCGTGTACTTCAACAAATTAATCATGAATTGATCTTTAAGCTCAAATCGAGCTTAGAGACAGTACCTATTCAATTAGGCGTGCTTGTAATTTATACACGTAACATAACTCTTAAGACATTGCAAATAATTCCTTAAGAAAGTCTATTTATTGACTAGAGTTAATTTTGTCCCACACATACCAAGGTCGAGCATAATTCTCTTGATACAATTCAACTGTAACCAATTACTTGAAAATGAAATTGGTCAGTTCAATTTGAGCTGATGAGCTGATTGACTCGTAGAGAACTAATGATTCTTCATTTTTCTCCGAAGAGGATTGTAATGCACTAGTCTTCTTGACTATATCAATCAGATCAATTTGAGCTGATGCATAATAAAATTCAAAATTCTGCATGTTGAAAATGATAAAATTCATTGCTAACATTCACTTACACTTTGTTCTCCATCTGCATTTATAGGTACTAGACATGACTTCCTCTGCAATTGTTGAAGATTTCATGGAATTCTTGGATGACGAATTTTCAGTTCTTGAAGAGATGAATGTGGGCATTCTTGAGTGCGAAGGAATCTCGCGTCGTCTTTGGAATACAAGATGTGTCACTCTTTACAATGAAGAGGGCTTTCTTATTGGCGAAGAGACTTGCCATAGTGTCAACTTAAACCTCGTGCTTGGAGCCAACGGACCTCTTGGAGATACCCATGTAGTAGTGCACATCACCAAGACATTTTCGGAAGTGGATATCCCCCGGGAGCAGATTTACTATTTGATAGCTTGGCCGATTGAGTGAATCCACTGCGCAAGAGCAAGCCTCCACGACTACGAGGCACGAGATAGATTCAATCAGCTACAAGCTAGCCTCTTGAATCCACAGCCTTTAGCATCTACACGGCCATATTTAAGTATCTTTAGGAATCCACCTCGCGTAATATCTCGTAGATCTAAGGAACTCCTCACTGTAGAGTCCATCAATTTGGTGTCTAGCAAAGTCTGTTGTAGCCAAAATTGCGTTCAGCCGTTTCCAAGGGAGAAGATTCAAGCCTTCCAAGAGCGGATGTACTCTAGTACATCATTCAAGTTCAGGTCGCACATGAAGACTAATATATATAGGTCAGTGCATCTTGATGCACGTGGGAGGAAGATGGTGACTGTTGAAGGCATCAATGTGTGCATGCAAGCGTGGATGCATATTTCTGGGGTCTCGGAGGCCACATTCTACCGCTACCTCAAATATTAGAAGGATGAACGAGAGGCAAGAGACCATGGGAATACAGGATTGGAGAAGCCATGAAAGCACACCCAACAAGCAACTGCAATGCTAAAGTACATCTTGGAGAAGGAGGCGGACCACATGCCTCATCGTACTCGGACTTTGAAGTCTAGGGACAAGGTCGTATCCATGTGTTTTCCCTCTACTTTTCAGTGGAAGGGTAAGATGAAAGAAATCAATAATGTCAATGCAGCCTTTGGATTACTTGAAGTATCAACTTTGAACTTGAGCAAGATCAAGTCTTCTAAGTTCTCCAAATTCGAGGTGAAGAAACTTGGTGATAATTTTGCTCAGTGTTCAGTGTGTGACAAATTACAAGAGCTATAAAGGAGTTGTATTGCTAGATCTCAAAGTGCTTTAATATGGTCAAGGAGGCTTGACAAACATTTGGCTATTGCTCGGGCATATAGGGAGCTCTACTACGCAAACTGTTACTGCTCGCTTGAATTTCCACACGAATGTTTGACGATTATGTATGACAAGATGGACCATGCCAAGACTACTTCTCCGGGTTTTTCCCACAAAACTAAAGAACTTGATGGGCTAACAAAGTTGCCCGTTTCAGTCACTGGCATGATAGCTCATGGTCATGCTGATGTTCAATACGCACATTATGGCTTGGATATGTTTCCTCACAACTCGAACTACACTATTGGCTCCATGGCGAAGTTGTTGCGAAATTTGGAATTGCCACCGAAATCGTCTTCTTGGCAATTGTTTAGGGGATCAAGATCTACAAATTTGTCTACGACAATACTCAAGGGTGCCAAAGTATGCAAAGCATCACCACCTCCGCCACCGGAACCCTTATGTTCAAGGATGCTACTACCTCCAATTCTGAATGTGCAGATGGATAATGCGACTGGAGACAACAAGAACAGATTTGTTTTCTGTTACTGGTCTCTACTTGTTGCAAACAAGATCTTCTGTGAAGTGTACATGAACTTCATGATTGTGGGTCATGATTGTGGGTCATGATTGTGGGTCATGATCGTGGGTCATACTCATGACGACATTGATGCATTCTTTGGAAGATGGAGTATGCTTTTGAAAAAGGAAAACTTCCTTACAGTTCTTGTACTTATAAAGTCGTTCATGGATGTTGAATCCATTCCTACAATCCCTCACCTCATAGAAGAGGTGCTAGATTTCAAGGGTTTCATAGCAGGCAAAGTTTTGGATGGCAATGACATCATGGTTGGACACACAAAGCCACAACAATTGAAGTTCTACCTCGACTTGACTAGGTGTCCAGTCATGAAGTACAAAATGTTGTGTACTGATGTGGATTGGTTATCAAAGGAGGTTGGTCATGGAATGAAATTGTGGAAGGAGGACTTTGAAGGGCAAAGTTTGTGGCCACATGGATTACCAGAAGCAGTTTTGTCAAGTCCAATGAAAGGCGCAGAGGACATCTTGAAGGGCATATCCAGATTTGTGAGGTATTGGGAGAATTTGTGTAATCAAGATCGAACTGGGGAGTATCGAAGACGCTATGAGCACGTAGTGCACTACTGGTGTGGTGTCAAGATAGTATTGCTAGAACCACTACCTTCATCTTCTGTTTTGAGGGATGGTTTTGGCCATCTAGTCGTGTTCAAGCAAGTCGGGTGGATTAATTAGACATAGACGGCGAGGATTGTGAAGAGTTTGGAGAAGATGACGTGTACGTACGCCCTTTGAGAGGTTGCTCACAACCATCCTTTAGGGTGAGTCGAGATCTCTATGAAGGATATTTTGTTGCAATTCGACCCATAGATGGTGAGAGTCATCCTGTTTGGATTGCAAGGGCACTGTTTGATCCAAATTGTAATTCGGAGAAACCTAATTGTGTACTCATTCAGTACTTTTGTCCAACATCAAGCTAGACATCAAGAGATCAAGATGTTCAAGACTTCTACACCGAATGGGACAGTGAAAGAGGTCTACATTGGAAAGTCGATGAAACCAAACCACCACTTTGGGAGCATACAAATGCTCTTATGACAGCGTGGAAGTCTAGCATCCAAAAAGATACTCTCCAATGCATGATTAAGATTCCAACTGCTCAAATTGACATCATCCACCAAAGTCTTGCATCATACACTTGATTTTTGTAGCTATGTATGCATATATATTGCAGGTTTTATAATTATGTTCTTTCAATAGTTATACAAATGGAATTCATATATTAGATTAGATGGTACAAGTTTGAGTTGATTGATTTTATTTTATTGCTTGGTATTGCATGAAGGTTTTTAAGTGTATATTTTGTATTTACAAAACAATGGAATTTAATATAGTCTTAATATACTTTCTTTTATATTTGAAATTACATTGATATTTGGGAAAAAAGTGTAGTAGATATATCCATTGTTTATTTGGTTAACATTTAAAGCACTTGTCACATTTTGGATAGAGGTCCAGTTGGTTGTTTCCACTTTTTTGCCTGCAAAGCTCACTTAGCAGCACCAAGTCATGTTTTTTTTCTCATGCGCTCATACAAATCCAACGGGAATCGAACCCAGACCACTTCAATGAGATTAACAACCCCTTAAAACCAACCACGGAGCTCATGACTTGGTGCTTAAAAGATGACATTATCTTCACTTATATTAATCAGAACATTTATCTTATACCAAACAACATTTGTTCAAATAGTCCATCACTCAAAAGACTCTCATTTTTATAGAAATTGCACATTACAACTAGCAAATTCAGTATTTGCCACCCTAAATTGGCTCAAATTACAATTCATTTCTTAGGGTCTAAATGGACAATATTATTTTGAGAGATTCCAAACCTCTCAAAATATTGAATATAGTGTTTATTGGGCCCAAGAGGCCAATCCAGGTTGCGAGGCCATGCTCGATTGCCTTACTATAACCTCGCCTTCGTGAATTGCCTCATCTCGGAAGCAACTGCCTCGTCTCGGTAGCTGCTGTACATGATTTGGTGTCCATAACATATCTCTCGGCCTTTGAGCGGTCCAGTTCCTTGATCAAGAACTCGATTGCAAGGCTGCCGAAATCGGGATCAAGTCTCAGGCCCAAGACGCCAATCCACGGGGCAGGGCCATGCTCAGTTGCATCGGCCATAACCTCGCCTTCGTGAACATCTACGTCCGAGATTCATTAGCAAAAAGGTGCAACGCTACATTTTGGAAGCACCTGCGTATGTTTTGGTATTTTGTAGCGTCGATTTAGAATTGCAGTCGATTCCTTGGACCACTAACTCGGTTGCAAGGCTGTCGAAACCATGAACAAGTCTCGGGCCTGAAAGGCCTATCTTCATTGCGAGGCCATGCTACTAATTTTTATACATTAACCAATATTGTCGTGATGAAGTTGTTGCTCTAGCTGCCTCATTTGTGAGTGAACTTGCATCTAGTGGTTTCCAGGGTTGTCTACCCGGACAACTCAACAAACTCGACATCGAAGACGTCTAGTAGAGGGTCCCGTCCATCTAATAGAGTCAACTTTATCCTTTGACTATTCTGGAATTTACCCCCCATTTACCTAGGCTTACCTGGCTGCCATGTGATAGCCGCGTGGATAATTTAGGGCGACTTTGAGTGGGGGGGACTGCGGGTATGGGGCAAGTGCGGGTATGAGGCAAACACCCGGGGGGAACACTCACAGTTTTTAGAAAACTACGTGAGTTAAAAGATAGGGTTCATTTAATTCAAAGGGGGCAAATTTTATATAATTTGTAGAGCTACTATAGGGTTCATGAAATGCTACACACTCTAATATATAAATATTAGGGTATGTAAAAACATCATATAATAGGAATTTTTATTAATAAGTTAGCCTTGACAAATAGAAGCCATGCAAATTTTTCATAATATGATGAGAATAGATGTAGACGAACAATTTCATATGGATGATAAAATGAACATATTCAAGAAAATCTTCGATGAAGGGCGGTTGACTAAGATTGTACCATGGTACTTGTAGTGTATATATAAAAACAAACTAAATGTAATATAAGACATCAACTAAAAGTGAAAAAATTGTCACATTGTATGAATAGGAAGGTTTACCTTAGTGGGTTCAACAAACTGAAAATTGTACAATATGAAGATAGAATTTATAGTTCATTTAACTCTAAGCTTTGAAGCCATATGTGTTAATCACACTCATATTGAATGAGATTTTCATGGGATAGTTTCATTAGGAATTCTAAAGTGTTCAATGTTATTAACCCCTAAAGACTAGAGGGTGTTTTGGAAGAGGAAGAATCCAAAATTGCTAACTTTGATGCATTGTCTAAAATAAAAAATTATTTAAAAAAAATCCAATTGTATAAAAGTGTATTATGTAGTTATAACAAAGTATAGAAATAATTTCAACCCATTTGAACATGTGGATTGAAAGATTATAATGTTTGAAGTGAGATAAAAAATCTTTATTTTCATTCTTGCGAACTAGGATCAATAGACTTCAAGCCCTCTTCGAGTAAAATATTTGGTCTACACAAAAATGAGGATTTTGACTATTCATAAATATATGATGTTGGATTCACTCATAAAAAATCTGAATCAACTTGTAATGCAAAGAGGTTAAATGCATTGGCAATACACTAGTCTTTTTTTGATGATTTCTTGTGCAATGAGATATTTTTTAATTTGGAATCCAAATGGTTAAAAATTAGAGACAAATATTTAGAATATTTGGGAAAAATTTCAATAACTTTGACTTCACATATTGCAAGATAATAGGACTTGAGGTTAGAAGAAAAGGTTTTTTTTCTTGAAGCCACCCTAATATAGCTAATAAAGTTTGACTCCTTTGAGAATAAGAACTAAATTGTTTTTGATAATTGTATGCTATATTTTATAAGTAACATAAATGCCAAATTTCAATAGTTGATGAGATTTTTTGCAAAAGATGCCCCAAAGATGCCCAAAATGCAAGGGCTACCAAAAACATTTAGGGCACAAAAAAATTATATTTCCACTAAGAGGATACATGTTCACATCTTGTGTCAAAATTTTATGAACATTTGACCAAAATTGACTTCATAGGGACCTACCCAAAGTTTCAATTGTTCATTCAATGGACAATTGGCCTTTATGGGTTAAAAATTGCCACTTGAGTTCAATTGATTATTGTTGATTTCACAATGTCTACCCCATATATAGATGCAGTAGATGGAAGAGAAAATTTGTGAAGAAAGGTGGGGGTAGGAGAAAATTAACAAAATTAAATTTTATATGTAAGATACACCCATTTAAAAACTTGCATGAATGAATTTATAAAAAATATAGAGTATTGGAAATATGCCCTTTTTAGCCTTTTATGTAAAAATACGGTCATCTTAAATGTAATAACTAAGGTAAATAGCCCCACATAAAATACCCTCTTCACTCGTGTATACCTTAAATTATAAGGAGTGATCCCCTCGAGGGCAAACACGGGTATGAGGCGACTGCGGGTATGGGCGATTGCATGTATGGGGCGACTACAAGTCTAAGGCGAACACGGGAACTAGGTAGCGTTCGCCCCTACCCGCACCCATGGTCGCACTTGCCCTCAAGTTCGCCGCTCCAAGACCCGCATTCGCCCTTCGTCACCTGCTCGCGCCCCTCCGTGACCGTTGGTCGCCCCTCCAGAACCCGTGGTCGCCTCCCAGAACCACTGGTTGCCCCTCCAGGACCCGCAGTCGCCCCCCAGGACCATTGGTCGCCCCTCTAGGACCGGTGGTCGCCTAGGTGATCCGGATGCGCCCACTTTGCATCCACACCCAGGTTCGCCTATATATAAAGTCACCAAATCTTCATTCTCCCATGTTCATCACTAAGGCTTCTTGGCTTGTATCCCTTTCTGGCTACATGCATAAGCATTTGGTGGTGAAAATTTACTATTGACTACTTTCATCCAAGGTTCTTGTTTTGATGGTTTGATTTCAACAATTCCTCTACATATTTTTGGCACCTTACTTTCAACAATCCACCATGGCTAGTGGAGACAATACCATTGGAGAATTTCTTGTTGAAACCCCTCCATGTTGTGTTTTGGGATTGCGAAAGCTTCAAAAAGACAAGGAATGGAAGCGTAGGGGTACTTATTACCGAAAGCGGTTGCATGTGTTGAATAGTGCTGACCACATTGCTTTTAAGGGGTGGAACGAGGAGCCTGAGCCATGATCAATACAAACTTGTAAAGATTACATTGAATGGTGCCACATCAACAAGTTCTTTCCAGCATGGCATCATCATCACCATCAACACACCAACAAGGCAAACTTGAAGTTCTGTAAGAATGAAATATTCATTAACAGGTGCATTGAATTGTAGCAAGTTCTTTACAATACGGCCTTTGTAGAAAGGAATGAGGCCCCTCTTTTCCTTGCCTGAGGAGCCTATGCTGAGGTGGCATTGAAGAAAGAGGTCGATTGGATCACGATCAAATCCAGTCCTCACGTAAAACATCCAGAGGACAGGTGCATACCAAAAGGAATTCTCCTTTTTCCAGAGGGTGAATTGGGTCCTTTTCGAAGTGTTCCTAGGAATCAGGCCCAGGTTGAAATTGACACAGAGTCATCAGAAGAGGATGACAATTCAGATGGTACGTGGGTTCTTAGGCTAGAACAAGCCACGGAACTACCCATTGGCCTCCCCTCAAATCAGAATGAAATTGTCTACAACGTCGAAACATCACGGGGATGTAAATCTAAACAATTGTCAAGAGTATGACGTTTCACTATACGAATTGGACCACAAGGGGCTTCTCTATTAGTTTTGAATCCACCATTGCCTCCACAAAATCCAAGTGATGTCTTTGAATTCAGTTACAACGATGAGGTGCCTAGTGAAACAATTGTTCGTACACCAACTCTTCAATTCCGAGTGGATGTAGGTCACAACACTATGACCCTAGCAAAGGCTCAAAACCTCTTATAGATCAAAGACAACAAGATTGCTTCATTGGAAAGTAACTTGAAGAAGTGGCAAGAACAATGTGAATTGAAAGATGCTTTCATTGCATGACAATCTACAGTGCTTCAAGCCCTCCGAGAAAATCAGGCTGACACTTTTACTTTGTCGGATATGGATGAGGCTTTTATTGACCATGACCCACATCATCTAGACAAAGTTGTGGGAGACCTTACCGACAATGTTCCTTGCCATCCACCCCCTTCCAAGCGTGCTAAGGTTTTGCAAAATAATCGAAGTGCGTTCCTCACTATGATTGGTGGAGACACTACCACTAATACAAACGATATTCATGGAACCCAAGATTCACCCTCATTTCCAGCAATTTAGCAACCAAGACAAACTGACAAAGAAAGAAACCTTGAAAAGTAGATCGAAAAGCTTCAACGATGGTTGGATCAATTGGTTGCCACGTACTACCATTGGAAGGTCGCGTGCATTCTCTCCGTGGACAGATCGCAGTAAATAGCCAAGGAATTAGATAAGGTTTCAAAGAATTTTGTTGTAGCTTTATCTAAACATGATAATGGACTCACATATTGGGCACTCTTAGATGACATGTTTCCTGAAAACATGCCGATGTTGCCAGACACAAATATTATAGAATGGGCACAACAGGGTTGGGACCATGTAAAACAAATGTCTAGTCACATGGAAGTGAAGGACCAAAAGCTACTATGGCCACAACCTGCAGCTTTCGTACTCGACCATACAAAATGCCCCATTTGTCAAGAGCAATTTGGCCCTGAAGGTGGTTGGGCTCTCGGGTCATGTGCACATGTGTACCATCCTCAATGCCTCCTTATGGGATGCCTCATTAGACAACGTTGTGTATTTTGTTCAACACCATTCCATGATTGCTTGTATGCCATGTTCAACTTGATGACGTACATGCTACCTTCTTGGAAAC
Organism: Rhytidiadelphus loreus; assembly: GCA_947034895.1. Lineage (NCBI taxonomy): Eukaryota > Viridiplantae > Streptophyta > Bryopsida > Hypnales > Hylocomiaceae > Rhytidiadelphus > Rhytidiadelphus loreus. Next base: position 64,988,947 of record OX344763.1, on the reverse strand, counting down.
ATAGCACTGAAACGACGACTAATACAACATTGTGGAGTTGTGACCTCGTTTGGAGCTGGCGTCAAGGTCTACATGATGATGAAAAGGCATCTAGTAGCTCTCAATTGAACTAGGAAACTGACCCAACTGAGATTGTCAAAGTGGCACCGAAGATGATGGGAAAAGGTCCACACAACGAAGGGAAGAGGGAATTCTTCTACTAATGCCTTGGTGGATACTTTGAGAAGAGCTCTGGAGAATTCAAATGGGGTCCTCATCTGGAAGGACACCGTTGGAATAATGAAGGTAAAAGGGAACCCGATCACAATCAATTTGCCTCTCTTGAAGACATGACTAACATGGCTTACATGGACTCTACGTATGGACCTTATTACCAAAGTCAAGCATTGGACTATCTTTTGAAAGCACATTCTCCACAATTGACAAGGACCCTACAAGCTCTCCAAGATTCCAACGTCTTGGAATTCAATTTTGAATGCGGAAGGACCAACTTCACGAACTTGTGTAAAGAAGAAGATAGTCCTTGAAGAGGCACTTCAACCTTCACATGGCGAAGCAAGTTCTTCTAAGAAGTAAAAACAATCCAAACGGATTTGACATCTAAAAATTTAAAGATGGACTTCATTTCTCCTTTGATTAGTTGGTTTACGTCCAAGGATATATAATGTCAAACCCCTAGTATATAGAAGCGTATTATATATGATAGAAGTGTGTAGCTCTCAATGCATTTGTTTTGTTGCATATAGGCCAACTTTGAGCCTTCTATGATTGTGTGCTACACATTTGTATTGCAATATTACAATGCCTTCATTTTTGAAATATATCCTACATTATTTTCTACTCCAAATACTTCACTATCTTTAAACAAAATCGAATATGTTGTACAACTAATTGTATGAAGCTTATTATCAAAGAGCTAAAGTTGAAGTTCACTTTGACATTGTCATTTGCATTGACATTTAAGCTTCTAAAATTGGTTCAACTCTAAACCTTTAATTTTATTACTTAGAATTCAAAATTGTATATCATTGTAAGCAATCCCATTATCTCAATTCATTTCATGGAAGATTATAACTGTTATCATTTTAGTTGCATAAATAATAAAGTGAACATGATGAACCCCTTAAGTCCCATTGTCCCCTCCAAAGACAATTTGGAATTTGGGCACGTTTCTATGGGCTGAAATTGTAGCTTAATTTTTTGAAACTTTTTTTGAAAAGAGAAAATCTGATAAGCTTTGAGGGAATATAATTTTTATTTCAATCGGTGCCTGGAAGCAAAAGTTACACCACAAAAACCTAGAACTAAACTTAGTGGGCAATACAAAAAATATTGCAAAAATTCAAAATAAATTAAAATTTTTTTTTTTTTTGCTAACATTATGTTTTTGTCTACATAAAAAGCTTTGATTTATTCCATTTTGATTAGTGATGTGCAAATTAAGAACTCTCTTATTTTTAAGGCAATGTAAACAAATTTTTGAAAAAATAACTTACATGATTCATTTCAAAATGCAATTTTCAATTTTTCTCAAATTTGTTTATTTTAAAAGGGGAAGTTTGCTTCCTAGAACAATCTCACCATTGGGACTAATGGATTATTATGTTTCAATCCCATGTAAGAGCTATTATCAATTTAGTATTTCTTTCAATCTTGGACCTACTTCTACTTGACAATTTTTTGAAGTATGAAAATTAAGTTGTTATTTTTTGAATTTTTTTTCCTACACTCCCAACTCAATTCTTCAACATAATAAATTTTAAATTCAAATTCCATAGTGCACATTTTTGGAAGAAATAGTTATCAAAGTCATTTGAGAGTGCAGTCAAGTGTTCGAAAAAACTTGCTTTTTCAACTTTGAATGCTCATATTTCTCAATCTGTATGGTCAAACATCATACAATTTTAACCACAAAATCTTAAACAAGTGAAGTTCAAGATCCTATGCTTGAGTTCCACAAAAGTTTAGTTTTTTTTGGAATGGTAGTTTCGATTTTTCTTCACAGAAAAATGGCCTTGGGACTTTAGAGGTTTAGAAAAAATGGAAAATGGAAAAAACCTATTGGAATTATTTGAAAATTCTCCAAGCCATGCAAGTAGCGATGGAAATTAGCTAGAAAGAAAAGCAATTGGTTATTTAACTTGTATAGGGTTAGGTCTTTAGGGCTATATTTTCACCCAAAAAATACCAAGATAAACATTTCTAGTATAAATTTAGAATAAAATTACATAACAAAATTTATTTGAGCAACATTAGATCTTGTGTTCTTGTTCTACATTGGTTTGAGAAGATGTGACAAAATATTTGAAAGTACACTAAGTTCATAAATCTTGAACACACATTACAAAGTATACAATAATTATTAAAAAAACACATGAACTTTGAATGCAAAAAAAATTGTAGCATTTTCTTTACTAAGTCATGAGAGAGCCGCAATATCCAAAATTGGGGCTTACTTACAAATTTAAGGCCTTATTCGTTAATTTGAGACAATTTGGCAATTTTGAGACTGTGGAAATAAGGTTGTGAAGCTTTAATGAAGTAATACTTGTCAAACTCAAAGGAAAATAGAAAATATTGAACCTATTTTTACAATAGGGTGGGTGATGGTCGTGAGGTGCCAAAATCTAATGCCGTGGTAGTGGGTTCTTATCTACTGTGTAACAAACCTCTCATGTGAGAGCAAACAGTTGTAGTGTAATTCCTTAACATACTTGTCCCCTTCCCAAATAAAAACAATGTGGAATTAAAAGGATGGACATGATGTAAAACATTCAGATGTTTAGTGTCAAGAATTGAGAAGTAGATGGAAATGCGGGTGAATATACATTCACTACTGTTAACTGTCTCAAAAAGTAATTTTATCCAATGGACAAAGTAAATCTAACAATGTCATATAAATCTAAATGACCTACAAAATTAGATGCTTACTGTTCATGCAAGCACTCAACTATCGTTCGTCTTCTTTCTCTATTTTTTATTTACCATGCTATTTATAGTAAGGGACGCTTTGAAGCTTGTAGCTTCCAAAAATATTATCACATCCCAAGGAGTTGCTATTTGCCTGTACAATTGCTCTTAGCTGCTTCTAATGCTTTCAGCTTCACCAACCCTCTAAATATATCCTCGCGCCGAGAGTGATAATGGGGCCCACTTCCACCATCCACCGCTCCGCAGAAGCCCACACTTTGAGAGTCACTCTCCTTCCGCTTCAACTTGAGGGTGCTTCGTGGAACCTCTGAAGTGGACAAAGATTTTGACCCATGAGGACGCGGCCTTGGGAGCATTGACTTCACATTGCTTATATACGGGAGTCCAGATCTAGTTGATTTGGAGTCCAGAGATCGCCTTTGGTCTCATATAATCCTTTGACGGAATAGGGAGTCAGCTGAGGGCGACCGCCTAGCTCCTCCAGATAGTGAAGGGCTTGGCCGATTACCCTCGAGGCGAGGCAAACGAGCTGGCCTTGGGGGACCCACTTCGTCACTTCTTGTATACCTTCCCGGGAATGACGTCGTCTTCGTGGCTGTGACGGGGACACTTGGGCGGTCGAGCTCCGTGAAAATAGTATCCTGTAGTGGAGGATCTTAACTGCCCTCGTGAACGGGAAGATGCAGTTTTCGACTGGTCCTCGCCTCATTCTATGGTGTTGGGGAGAACGAGCATCCTCGATTCGAGGATGCGCGCTTCAACGGGGACAGGGAACAAACGGGGGTCCTCCCCGGACCTCGGCTTGGAGGACTGTCCACGGCGCCGTCTTCCACGTCCCCCTTGGAGAAGTCAATGGCCGCAGAAGCAGCGTCCTCGGCCGTGCGCATCATGAAAGGGCCGGAGAACATTGACGGCATGAACGTCCCTCCATGAGATTTGGATTCCAATTCCGATCTGGACGACATCGAGAGCGACTTCTCCGATCCAGAGAGGAGGCTCCTTGTCATCCTCATCCTCTTGGGCGAGTCTCCCACATTCTGAGCTCCCACCTGCAAGAAGATAGAAATTACAGAAGTTTCCTATACATTCTCCACCCAAAAGTCCCAATCCAAACGACACGAACCCAAATCCAAGACGACAAAAACGCGCAACTTTTAATGTAAATTCCGAACCGGATACATATTTATTTACAAATGATACAAATGTACAGAATATACAATCACAAATTATAAAATGTGCACTGTCGGATGGCGGGGCAGAAGACTAGTCTAAGGCCTATGTCCATTCGGCTCTATAACTACATCGAACCCAAGAAGTTTGAAACACGAGCCGAGATTCTGAGCGGAATCTCTCATTGCCGAGACAATGCCTTGGACATACTCGGATACATAGGCCAACGGCCTTTCCCCTATCTGGTTGACCTGCACATACTCCTGCAGACGACCGGGTTCACATTCCATTTCCAAACGCTCGAGCCACGGCAGAAGTTCCCCCATGAGACAGTTGTCCAACCGATGACTATGACGCCAGGAGTGAAGGAATATGGCATTCCCCTTCTCATTGCAGACACTCTTTTCGGGAGAGTCATCGATGAGAAGGGTGCTGTCTGTGGTGAAAGCCTCATCCCCACCCACCATCGTGAACACCTGCTCGGCCAGGACCTTCAGGAAGACCAGCTTCTTATCGAAGTGGAGGAAAGTCCTCCAGAAGGTCTCAATCTTCCTACAATGGTCCTGTCCCAGAACTTCGAATGGAGCCCTGATCCCCTTGAATAGGTGCTCCACCACCATCTCCGTAGTGGAGTGCTTCATGGAGGACCAGACAACGACCCTCGCCGTGATCTCCGAGACCTTATGCAGGAAGTCGCAGAGATTTTGCCTGGCGAATACCGCCTTGGGTCCTACGAGGGTGGGGTTCAAGTGGCAGAGATTATTTTGTTCGACACTATATGGCTTAAATCTCTTAGAGTACAATCTGGGCTCGCAATGGCACAAGATTCCGTTTAGGTCGAATACTATATTCAGCCACTTCCTCCGGTCCGGCACTATCGGCGAGACATTCCGCGGCACGAGCTCTCCGGTTCCCTCAGATCCTACCTAATTAAATCAAGACAACATAGAAATGGAGTTACCTGTTTGAATGCAGAATCAGGTGAGCCAGACAATGGGAAGGAGCACTGAAATCCACTAATCGACTGCTTGCTCCCCTTAGGAAAAGCTTTCATTGCCATCGGGCGGTGCAAACTTCTAGGAATGTTTGGTTGAGCAACATAACATTGTCAGGGAAATACAATTAGATCGACGCGTATGGAAACTGAATCGCATACATATTTATTTACAAATATTAGAGAGATACATTTCAACGATGCCACCCACATCTGAGGCCGGAAAACATCACAAGTGATTTCTATGCTACACTAGTCTACACGGGGCATTGCGAAGACGACTTCGTCAGGATATCAACGCCCAACAATCAAAGAGGACCGTCCTGTCAAGCAAAATACATAGACTATAAGTGACAAGAAGAGCGACTCACCCACATCTCTTAATTTTACCCTCGAGTCGAGGATAATCAGATCAGAATGTGGAGACTACGGGATCGACAAAGAAGAAGTGACCTCTATGCATTGACAATGTACACAGGTTAAGAAAGTAAAATCAAATCAAGAGAGCATACCTCAACCGAGCCGTCAAGCTGTTGATCTCCTCCATCCTGTGATGGAGCATCAGAAGGAATTTTGTCTCCCTCGTCGATAGTATTGTCCTGCAGGAAGTCGTCGTAGTCGCCGTAGTTGACTTGTTCTTGGTCGGCAATACTAGCAGGATTCGTGTCATCCATCTCCTGCTTGGACGGTGTGCGTTGGGGAGCATCCACAGCAGCATCACCAACCCTCTCATCTAGGGGCAAGGAAGGTCCCACTTCAAATTTATCCTCGACTCGAGGATAAATCCCAGGAACTTGACCAGCTGATGTCGGAGAGGGAATAGGACGACTCCCAGGATCGAGTCCATCACCTGCCTGTGCAGGTGGAGGATTCTCGGTTGGAGTACCCTCATGTCGAGGATCCATGATCCCGGAGACCAGTTCACGGGCCTGCTGCGACAGACCCGGTGTGGAGGGAGGGGGGATACGGGCAGACTCTGAGGGTGTCAGGCTCGGAACTGGAGCTGTCTGGGATACCTTAAATGCAAAAAAAGTCGTGCATTTGTTTTTCCAGAACCTCCAGCCGTTCCGTTGTGGCCTGGCTCTTGGCCTCCGATTCCTTGCTGGCAAGGACAGCGTCTGCGATCTGCTTGTCCTTTTTGTCCAGTTCTACCTGGATTGCCATCCTCTTCGTCGCCTTCCTGGCATTCCGCTCGACCGTCGCCTGCCACCACCCAGTCTGAATCTTTCCGGGGATGGGAGTCGGGGGGACGTCGGGAATGTTGCCGTCGTCGCTGTCACTGTCATCGAAATCCGACGAGTGCGGAAGCGTGTTTGAGTCAATGTCGCTTAGATTTTCGACGACTCGCTCCACCTTCGACTTCAGCTTTCTTGCACCCTCGCGACCCTGACGACTATGGCCCTCGGCGCCTCCAGAGGTCTTCGAAGCGGACTTCTTCTCCAACTCGCGACTCTCCCGCAAGCGCTCCAAGCGTTGCTGCTCTTGGAACTCCGTGTCCGTCTCGATATCTTCGACCACACGGTTGGGCAACTCACCATCCAATCGAGGCTAAGCTTCCCATCGCACCATGGCATCGGCGTTGGTGCCATACTTGTCTAGGCCTTCGATGCCAACATTAGAGACCTTATGTTCTTGAGGGGGTGACTCGTCATTTCTTCCCGCGTAACTAGCATCCACCGGTGGCGTCGAATCTCTAGATAAGTCAGATGGTTCTGAACTAGGTGAGTCGCCGCCATCCCCACCCCCTGACTTATCCCCCTCGTCACCACTTCCATTCCGCCCCTCCTTAGCTGCACTATCAGTCTCATCACTACTGGTAATGGGAGACTGAAGATCCTCTACCGAGGGCGGAGAAACAGATGTAAGTACAGGCGCTTCGATGTACAGAGGTCTCAAGTACTTGACCGAGTACGGTGAATTTGAATGCAAGAAATCATTCAAATCCAAGTACTCAGCTGATTTGGTCATAGCACGATGCACCGTACCCATGTCCGTATCAACCAGGCTATAATAGTATGACCCGAACATTTGAAAACCATATAAACACGCAAATGTTAGATTGCAGAATTTATCTTCGGGACGAAGATAAACTACGGACCTACAAAATTGCAAGAGATCTGCAATACCGTAATTAGCATTTTCATATGAGTTATCGGGAAACTCAAGAGAGTCAAGGCCAATAGACAGCAACACACGAAGTTTAGGGTGCAGGATTCATGAGAGCTATTACGCTCGAGACGAAGATAAAGGATTGCCTATAGATGAGAATAATTAAATGAGATTAGCATGAGAAGGTCACTCATTATCTTCGAGTCGAAGATAAACACACCTTCGCCGCCAACGCAATTTTTGCTCCAACAAAAATACCCAGGACGTTTTCCTCAGGAATTGCAAAGCACTGGAGCATCTCGATGTAGAACTCCATTCGGAGTTCGTAGGCATATATCCTCCACTTTGCCTCGTTGTTGTACCTACTTTCCTGATAATATAGGATTTCGGCAGGACAGTATTCCGCCTTCACTCTGTTGCGCACTCGGTTGGCATGCCTATCACCTCTCTTAAAGAGGAAGAGCATACGCACGTTAGGAGCAGTTTTAAACCGATTGGACACACTGTCCAACCGCTCCGCGCGGGATGCAATATAAACGGACTTCACGATGTCGAAGTCCGACATATCGACCGTCGCAAACTTGTATGCGGCGTTGAAGTCCTCTTCTCCGCCGAGAATCCATAGCCAGACACTTGCCTCTGTCGCCTGGGGCTCCAGACTGCCAGCCACATACTCTAGGAACGGATCCAAATTCGACATGTTATCAGGGACGGCGGGCCTGCTCATGTATCTGACGTCCAGTACAGCGAGGCGAAGTCGCTGACTAATGTAATTGTACATTCCAATGGTGACCAACGCTTTGGACTTTGCGTCCAAGCCTCTGAACTCAAATCCGCCAATTTATTTTTCGAGGCGATATTTGGACTTCATGAACCTCTCAAACATCGTTGCCTCGTCTGCGAACTTTTCGCCAAGATCCTTGGCCCGCTTCAACTTAGCGTCGTTTGTAAGCCGTTTACTGAAGTATGACGGCTTTGGATAGGATAGGACGAAGTCCCATGTCGACGACGAGAAGCTGTGCCTCTTCTTCCACGACCTCCAGACAGTCAAGTCTGTGTCGTTGTTTTCATCACGCAGTTTCAGACTGGGTTTTATTGTCATGATCTCCTCATGGATGATTTTCTTCTTTTTTCTTCGCTCTACCCAATCTTGCGCTGTTTGGTTATCTGAGACAAGATATTTTGTCTTGCCGACGGATACCTTGGGGTGCTTCAGCCTTCGATCTTCGGTTAGATTGAGGAGGTGCTTTGCAAAAGTCTCGAGATCGCAGTCCGTGAAGTGACCCAAATGCTTGAAGAACTCTCTCTTCAAGAAGAATGACTTCCGACTGAAGTCATCCAAGTCCCGAAAGAGCTGCCGGGTGACAGGCTCGACAAGATAGCCCTCGGGGTACTTGGTGAGGAACTCCTTCCAGAGCCTCCAAATATCATCACGAAGGGTGATAATCTTGATCTCGCTCTTGAGATCTCCGGCATGTTTTATATTCTTGCCTTCCTTCTCGGGATTAATATTTTGGAATCGCTTAACCACTGCATTAGTGAAACTCTGCAGCAAAAAAGGCAGTCTGCGAGCTTAGAGTACTTCTGCAATTATCTTTGACTCGAAGATAATGCAACTCATTCGCAATTTCATAGAAAGCCGAACTAGTAAACGAATGAATCAATAGAAGTGATCGTAGAACTGAGAAATTTACCTTCGAGTCGAGGGTAAATGGGCAGGAGAACATACCTTCCATTGCCCTTTGTTGAGAACGGATGCATTTCTTTGCTTCACCGGCTCATCGGCAAGGAGAGTCGGTCGGAGGCAATTGATCCAAACGTTGCGGGAGCTTATGATTTGGCTACCCCATGTTGGTTGGGGGTGGTCTAGGTGATTCGTCGAATTGTAGAACTCCGATATATTCACCAATTTAGATGAATCAAGGGTCCACACAATGTACGCTTCCCAAGTCTTGAGTTCAACTCGACGTTGCTCACAACACTTTTCTTTCTACAAATCCTTAGAAGCTTGCACACTATGCTGACCATTGATGATCATGAACTTCCCATCCTTTATCGCCTCCTATTTCTTGGGTGGCTCCTTCAGGAGATCGTTGCGTTTGTCTATCGGAGTCAGACACAATCGTTGACGCTCCCGAATGTGGCCCAACGCAATGAGGTTGCGCTTCACGGATTCTAAAATCCGGTCCTCCATACCCCGGATGACATAGTCGTCTCTCGCTGGAATGCACTGCTTTATATCAACGACTTTCGGATCTTGACCCAGAACGTAGCAACCTCTGTGCATAGCCCAGAAGTCTCGCTGTATGCGGCCAAACTTATCAGCGTCATCCTTGGGACTCATGGGTTCCTCTGGCTGTGCAACATTCGTCAGAGCCGATCCGGAGCTTCCAGCAGCAGTTACTGTGGCAGCTCCAGTTGCCCTCAGTCGCTTAGATTTGGAGCCTCCAGCCTGCGTTCCGTCAACGGACTGAGTCGCTGCACGTTTCCACGGCTCTGACCGAACTTGTCCCTGACCGGTGGCTGTGTTGCCCGACAGTAGGGGAGCTGACCCACTGGGCTGCCCCTCAAGAGATGGCCTCTACTTCTTTATCATTTGGTTACCTATAGGTGGTCGTGACTTCACATATTGTCGAGCATGCTTGTCCATGGATTTCCAAATGTTGAGAAGCCGGCGGCAGTTTACTTTTGCGGTTCCGTCAATCTATGGTATGTATTTGGCAGTTCTAAATGTGTTTATGAGGTAGTCTAACTTTGCAATTTGGAAAAATGACTCCAACTCCTCCATGTCAAACTTCAACCTCCCTACGTTCACATCCATTACGATTGAGTGAATGTGCTCCCCGTCTGTGCCATCTTCGCGTGCCTCCTGTAGCACAATGACGACGAAGTTCTCGCGAACAGATTCAATGTTCGTGACCTTCTCTTGAAGATGCCATGGGAAGAAATCCGACTGATTTTGGACACAGTACCATAGATGGACGAAGTCTTGAAACCGGTTCAAGCCAAATGACCACGCGGTTACATGCTCCTTGAACTGCCAAAGGTCTCCAAATGTTTCTGGCATTTCTTCAATGAAGGGCTCCTCTCCAAGCGGATTTATAAATGGTTCCATGAATGCCAGCGTGCTGGAGTAGTTATAATCCACTCCTTCCGCCATATTGCTACGTTATCAAGTCTGCAGAATTAGGAGGCCACTGTTAGTTATCTTCGAGACGAGGGTAATTTAGTTGTGTATAGAATGTTCGGAGCACTTACTAATGGCGGCGGCAATACGGTATGTAACTAGATACTTCAGAATTATCTTCGAGGCGAAGATAAATTGCAGAATCATTGTAATGTTTTAATGTCGTGTTTATTACATTTGTGTGCACGAATTTCATGACCTCAAAATATATTTATAGTGTTTAGCATTTTAATTGTCATTCTCCATTAATTAAAATTTAGTACTTGAATTTATAGACCGACTAATTGTGGTTATTTTCCGTTTTAATCATGTTATCTTCGTCTCGAAGGTAACTTGATTGCATGATATTATATGTTAAAAATTGTCGCTTTCAATATTTTCTATTTTAGAAGAGCATTTCTACTTCTATTTAAGGCCGTAAACCCGATGGTGAGTATGGTAATGTTAAAATTATTGTGATATTCTCAATCTGTTGCTGGGTTTTATATTGCCCGTCTTTTATCTTCAACTCGAGGGTAATCGATTTGCAGACTGGACTGCTGAATTGGCTGCATATCATACACCATGAAATGATTATCCTCAACTCTAATTTACCTTCGAGTCGAGGATAATTTACATTCATTCCGAGCATTGTGTTTTCAATTATGTGATCTTCACTTAAAACTTCAATGTCTCTTGCGTAAACCCTAGCTCTTAAACCCTCAACCTACAATAATGCATACCCTGAACCTAAATGTATGTATAGTGCAATTGGATTCTTGTAGGTATGTTTGGTTGCAGACATTCAACTCAACCTTAAACATGAATTGGCAATGCGTGAAATACACCAACAATACACTTGTAAACCCTAAGCCAGAGACATGAACATAGCTGAAAACAAGAATGGACAGACTGCATAAGTAAACTGAATTGCTGATTTTCATAGCACCTCCACAAACAAGCACCTCCACAAACAACTACCTCCCTTGTCTCACTATACCCTAATCCCTAAACTAGAATGTAGCTACAATGTACTGAAAATATGAACAGTAAGTGCTTCGGCTTTGCATAGTAAGCACATGTGGAAACGAGGTAAGGAAAAGAGAAAGCAAAAAAGCAAACCTGGACTTCTTGCAGCAGCACGAGAACGCCGTCTACCTCCACCAACACTGGAAATTCTTCAGCAAATCTCGTCCAAGTTGAGGCGTCGTGACTTGCGAGAACCTCAAATTGAAGAAGAATCCAGATGAAGAACTGAACGGACGCAAAAATGAACCCGCCGAGAATCCAGAGGTCTGCAGCTTCCGATATTCACAGACCGCGAGCTTCCTGACGTCTGTAGTAGTCTGCCGAGAATTATGCTCACGAGAACAACACTCCAAAACACCGCAGATGAAGACGCACACAAAATAGAAATGAACACTCAAGAGAAAACTCCCAGGATTACTTGAACCCAGCACACCCTAAACCCCATTACATCCTCAACAAACTACGCCTTCGACGAGTAGAACTCCCTGCAATGCCACTCAAAAACACCGCCAAAAACACAAAAATCAAACACCTTGCCATACTCACACACACTTACCCCATACCCAATCCAACCCCGAAACACCTACACAAAGAAGATCACCACGTATAAGAGAAAACAGTGTGTTCTCTTACCAATTCCAAGGAAGAACTTCGGGATCACCACGCAGGGACAAGAGTTCAGAATCTCGACGCGCGTTTAGCAAGCAAGGACAGCACTTCCGTAGCACCATGCGCTCAGCAACGACGGAGCGACGTCAAGAACCGCGGGGAGAAACGAGAAGATCAAAATGCAAATCGGCGAGAGGTATCCGGACTCGCTACGACGTGCAAGATAGCGGGGAGATCACCTTCCGCGAGTCGTGGAGGGTGATGAACCCCCAAACCTTTGCCGAGCCGCCAAATGTGGTTCGGGATCGAAGGTTCGGGGTCGGTTCTAGGTTCGGGACACAAGTGTGCTTTGCCGAACCACCAATGCAAGTTCAGAATGTAGGTTCCGGATCAAGCTCAGATTTAGGGGTTAGGGATGCAAAGTTACGAATGCAAATTCTAAATTCGATACTATTTCTAAATGTTGCTTTGGGATGCAAGTTCAAAATAGAAGTTCAATATGGAAGTTCGGAATGCAGATTATGAATGGATGGTCGCAATGCAGGTTCGGATGCAAGTTCATGATACAAGTTCGGAGATAATGTAGGTTAAAAATCCAAATTACTCAGAAATGCAGAATTATTAGTGATGCAGGTTTGTAAACAAGTTATTCAGATTGGGGTTCTTAATATTAATTTTTCAACATTAGATTGGCCACCATAGAAACCCTAAACTCTTTTTGAAACCGTGTAACGACATCTAGTTATAAAAATCAAGAAAATTCATTGGAAGCAAAAAATTGTAGAAGATTCATTCTTCCATCTTTGATTTCGAAGATGAATACATACATTTTTGTCCTAATTATACATACTAAACTAGACTCAAAATTCTACATGCTAATAAACCTCAACTCCTAACTTTTAAAAATGATTAAAAACACAGACATTCTTATTTCTCCCCTAAAACCTTACAGAAGGTCCACCTCATGTAACACATCTAGCAAAAAAGTTAGTAGATAGTGGTTACTTTGAATTTAATTCGGACGGCCACAGATCCTACACCTCCTACTCTATTGCAAGTTCTATGAATTTCATGACTTTATATATTTTGGAACATTATTTTAAGTAAATGGTTTCCAATATTATAGTCCTAATTTATAGTTTAGAGAAGAAGGTTATTTAAAGTGACCACCAATTATATATTTTTTTGAATTCGTGAGTTTAGGAATAATTGGAACTTGCACAACTTACATGTTTCTCATTTTTTTTTTAAATGAAGTTCATGACTTTATATTTTTATGGTTATTGAAGTACATCGTATTAACAAGGGCTGATTCTTGCCTTATTTTTTAGTTTCAAGTACAAGGTCATTAAAGTGATCATGAATTGCATATTTATGTGAATTAGTTTAGGAATAATTGCAACTTGCACAACATCTTTTCCAATCCATAGTATGCAAAATCTCAATGAAAAAAAATTAGTAGTGCTTTAAGTTTATTTGAGACGGCCATGCATCCTATACCTCCTACACAATCATTTGCAACTTGTACGTAACTATTAATTTATTTCCGTTGATTGTTTCCTACGCAAATTCCATAGCATTAATGATTTGGGGTTTAGGAAATTGTATGGCATGGTTTTTGTTTTGTAGGCCTTATAATAATACTATTGTCTAAATCGTAACTATTAATTTATTTCTATTTTTTTTTTCACGCAACTTCCATGGCATTTGGGGTTCAGAAAATTGTTGGGCATGATTTTTGTTGTTTAAGCCTCACTATTGTTTGAATGAATGATTATCAATATTGCCTTACGCAATGGGTTTAGGGGCATTACAATTATAATTGTACTATTTTCATTTCCAAAACAAATATTTATAAGAATTGTTTTCCCACTATTTTAATATGATTGTCTATCATTCATTGTGTCTATGGAAGACATTATTAGTCTGACGTTTAATTGGCATCAAGTTGCACCATTATTGTCCTATGACATTGCAATGTATAAATCATGATTGACCTTTCCTGAATTAGGTACTAGTATGAATCATAGTCATAGTCACTTCCACTGACTATGATCAATAGTACACTTAAACTAATTATTTTTATCTTTCATTAATAATCAAAGTTGACAGGGAGGTTCAAACACTTAATAAATCATTGTCAAGTATCCCATGCATGCACTTAAGTAAGTTTCATGAGTGAAAACAATTAATTTATTGTACAAGTTTGTAAAGTTAGTTATAGATGTTGTATTTATTTAAAATACAAACTTAAAGAAAATTATACCTTTAGATAAAAGAAGGCTTCATTTTGCGAATTTTTGTGGTCTACATTTCAGAACAAACCTCAACTTTTACATTTTCCTTCTATAATATATTGGTTTAGGTCTCAATGAAGAGAATAAACAAAATTGTTTTTATTTTTCAATGTTCATTGAATACACTTTGAATGCGTATGCAGAATAAGGTATTTAGTCTTGTAAGTTTCTTTAAGTCTTAGAATTAAAACGTGGAGAAATTTAATCACAAAAAACCCTAACACCAAACACCAAACACCAAACCCTAAACACCAAACCCTAAACCCTAAACCCTCCTTTTTGTTTGGACTAGCAACAAAATACGGACGGGTATCTCATAGCATAAGTCATTGGGAAAGTATCAACTTATGCTAAATGGGACAAAAAGAAAAAAAAAAAAAAAAAAGGAAAAAAAAAAAAACGAAGTAAAGGAAAAAATGCCATGCAAATTGTTCCATATCTATAAATAAACAAACATTTTTGTTATAGATAATGAGAAACATGACATATAATACTACAAGTATGGGTATTATATAATACTTAGAAAAAGAAAAAGAGATTTTAATGTCCTTTTACTTTTTGTAACACCCACCCACCCTCCCATCAAGTCTCTATTTGGGATTTTACTAATAGGGATTACTAAGTAATGATTCAGCATTGGAAGTACTTAAATCAAACTTTAGTATTGACCAAACAAGATACCAAGCATACTAATCCAGATTAGTGGATGTAGTGGTGAGTAACCAAGCTCAATCAGGATTAATAGTAACTGCTTTAATGTACCTACCATTTGCTAACAGTCAGCAGGACTGCCAATTATAACGGACTGTCCCCACAGGTAGTACCGGACAAGCTCATCGGGATGATTACCTCCCCATGCAAGCTGCATGCGAATGAGCTAATAAAAGCCTGAATTAGCCATGGTTATTAATTAAACTGGCGAAATTTTACTACTGCTTGAACTTTGAGCTTTGATTATTGGAGTCTACGGGAATTGGGCATTTGGGATGGTGGCATCACAGGTCCACAAAACTTGGTTATTACTGTTATGATCTTTTTTCATGAGTTAGTTCTTTGTTGTATCTTGTATGGACTAGTGCTTTGGTTTGATTCTATAGTATTTCATGACTGCAATAAGAAGCTGCAAGTGGACTTAAGACACCTTGTCTACGAACTAACCTCACATTGTTATGTTGGGTTGATTCATGGGGACAGGTGAGGTCCACTGCTTTGGAGACTATTTTGTCAAAACTGGAGCGTCCAAATGACTACAAGTGACTAACTTAGGGATATACCATTCAAGTCTAGGATACATATATATATTTTTATGCTTAGACAAAGATTGGAGTAGGCATGAAAAGTAGCTTAGAGGCACATAAACACCTTGATGAACTTAGAATCTTGCTATGAAAGTTGTGTGACACACTTTTGATAAAGATAAATGATGGTATTTCACTGATGGGAATGACTTTGCTTGATATATGTGTAAAATGGATTGTAAGGAAATAATAGGAACAACCCTGAAAAGGGATGTCCCACCCACCCTCCCGAGGGTTCCCTATTTCATTGTGGAAGGAATTACAAGAGGATCCCAGTGAATCTTTCTTTTTCAACATTTATTGGTGGAAACTCTATTTTATGCAAAAGAATATATTGTCGGCAATCCTGAAAAAGATCGCTTCAAATTCAGAAACTTTCTGCCAACGTGCAATTCCATTTACCACCAAGAATTAAGCGAATGCCCAACAAAATCTGCTCCAAAAAAAGCCAGGTTTGACTTGTACATTCTCTTTCCAGCTCACATCGCCTAATTCACTCGAACTATTGCGCAGTCACGCATTTCTAGTAGAAAATAGTGTGGCATCTACTATCGCTTTTTCCATGAATTCATGACTGACATATTCTCTGACGGGTCCTCTCAATTTGAATTTTCAAGTTTTGCCGCCTCATTTGTTCCCCGCCTAGTCTTCTCCAATTTGTTTCCCAATTGCTGCCAGTGTTCCCATTCCGTTGCTCACATACGAGGTGCGCCGTGCTGAGAATAATTCGTGCAAACATGTATCATGTCGCTCTTGCTTTGAATATATAGTTCTTAGTTTTAGTAGGAAGTTTTGCATTCATTTCCAAGTGTGTGCTTATGATTTTGTAGAGAGCTGACGAGTTTCTGAGGCTACATTTGATTTCATATCGAAGGACTCTACGTGAGTGTCCCTTCTGTTTTCCCTCTCCATTCCATATTTCTTGATTTGAGTATGTTAAACTAGTCAGATAGGTCACCGCATGTTAGAAGTGCACACAATCGATATCTTGGTCATGAAACCGTTTTCATTGTAATTAGAGTCATTTTCTGAGAACCCAAATCCAACGCTCCGAATATTAAGGCGTAAATTTAGGGAATCATTGTGAGCGACTCCGTAGAGTTGGATACTTTATCTTCGAGTCGAAGATAGAGGTATCTGAGGACTGCGTACATTTACCTTCGTGTCGAAGATAAGGATTAATTTGAAATATTAATCATTCAGTATTGTCTAAATTTCGAATCGCTTGCCTTCCATTTCATATTGTAATTTATCTTCGAGTCGAAGGTAGAATATTTTTGAGCTCACTCTATGGTGCAATCATGAGGTCATTGTATCAGGATACAAAAGTTACTTGTTCATTTTCCCCCATTTTCGTTCTCTTGACAGAAATACATTTGAAATTGTCGTATTCTGATATTTTTTGAAATAAAAATTGGTGTAAGAAACAACCGACTTGCTGTGGGACACACCAGTTTATCCTCGAGTCGAGGGTAATTAGTGAATCTGAACTGCACTAAGACTGACATATTGTTGGGTGATAATTAGTGTAGTTCCTTTTATTTAATTCAAAGTTCTAAATTTTGTTTCCGTACGACACTCGTAATAATGTTGGAATGACCCAATTACACTATACATGTAGTAATGTTGTCAGTCCTTACCAAACACAGTTAGTATTATTGTTGAAACTTTGTATTCCCAACAGTTTAACAATTGTAGTGTACATTCCATGACCTAGTTATCTTCGAGTCGAAGGTAGGTGAGTGATCTCATGTTCACTTATTAGTTTCTTGACTTTTCGTCGAGTCGAAGGTATCTGTCCTGATTTTAATTTACTAGATCCTTAACTTACCTTCGACTCGAAGGTAAAATGTAGATGGACTGGTCCTCGACGGCTATGTGTTCACTATGTCAATGTACCTTGAGTTCATTGGTATTGATATGCCTGTTGGGATGGTTTTAGTCTGTCAGGTAATGTGGATGATTTCAATGTACCTTGAGTTCATTGGTATTAATATGACTGTGAGGGTTTATTCGTTGTTGGATTTCTATTTCATATTTCCTTGTTGTGATCATGACATTCTCTTTGCATCGATGAGAATATTGCTTGTCAGTCTATAGTGTGTGCTGGAGATCCTTTGTGAGATGCTCGTTGTGTAGTTCGGAATTCCGTCGGTTCTGTTGATTCATTATTACCTTCGGGTTGAGGATAAGTTGTATGACTTCATTTATCATTTGTCTCTTGCTTCTGACATGGATAACTTCTTTGTATTGTAGAATGGACATCCATGGTCCAGATGACTTTACCATTCCGGTGCCTGTTCTTCCTGATGGTGTCGCACCTTGCAATGGTATTCCTCGTCCGTCTTGGATCTTGAAGTGCGTCACCTTGAGGAACGATGCTGGTGATGACGTCGCAAATGGGATTTGTCGAAGCGTTGACGCGGACCTCGTCATTGACATGGATGGTGAACCTCTTGGTGGCGATCGTGTGGCAATTCAGATTGTCGAGTCCTTGTGCGAGGATGAAGTACCATCGGGGTGGATGTGATCCATGCACTCCTGGCACATTAAAAGAGTATTTTTGAATGGTGTTAGTCTATACGACCATGATCAAACTAGCATTTATAACAATGCTGTCAATGCTTTGAACAACCGTGGTCGTGTGGGAATTAGATCGTATGAAAGTTCTCGTGTGAGGTCAAAGGTAGACGTTCCTCCCAAAAAAGAATCGCTTCTCACAACACGCGCGATCACTGAAGTGTCCACAAAGCCATGTTGCCCCAAGAATTGCTTGCAGCCGTTTCCACGTCGAGAAATTCAAGCCATACGCTCTCAACTACATGTAATCGATGGTGTGTATAATCGCAAGAAGTGCCTTCTTGAAGTTCATCGACAAATGCACAAGGACCAAGATGGGAAGGATTGGATTACCTTGAAGAACTTTGAAGTGTGTCCCACTGCTTGGTGGACAATACATGGGATTTCGAAAGCTACATTCTACAGGTACAAAGAGAAGGCCAAATCTGGGATGCAAGCTAAAGCCCATGGGAATTTGGGGTTGAAAAAACCACGCACGCAAACTGTACAAGCTACTGCCACACTTCGAATGCTGATTGTAGGTGAAGCTGAAGCAATGCCGCACAAGACAAGAACTTTAGCATCTGAGGAAAGAGTCCCTGCAATGGTATTGTCGTCAGCCTTCCGTTGGAGTGATCAATTACCAAAAATCAATGAAGCAAATGCTGCGTTTAATTTGTCACCGATTTCTTCTAGTGGATTGAGTAACATCCGTCTTGCGTCTTTCCCTAAGTTTGCTCCGAAGGCACGAGGAGATACTTTTTTGAGGTGTGGTATGTGCGATACATATAGGCAGTTGAAGGGCGCTTGTACTCCTCTATCTACTGCGCAAGACAAATGGGAGAGAATTCTGACCACACACCTTTCAAGGCAGAAGGCACATCGAGAACTCTATTATGGAAATAGAGAGTATTCCGTGATGTATCCTGAGAGGATGCTCTGCATCATCCATGATAAAATGGATCACTCCAAGACTGCTTCTCCTCACTTTTCTTACAAGACTAAAGTGACGGATTCTTTCATGAAAATGCCTATTGCTGTGACCGGTATGATTGCTCATGGTCATGGTGACATTCGGTATGCGCACTATGGGTAATACATTTTTCCAACAGACTCCAATCACACCATTGGCTCCATTGCTAGATTGTTGTGTGATCTTGAGGGACCGCCCAAAAATACATCAAGGATCTTATTTTCTAAGGACGATGACCAATCCATGTTAACCACGGCTGTGCTAGCAGGCCGGGGAATTTGCTTGACTCCCCCGTTCCTCCACAAGAACCTATTCCCGCTCAGCCCCTACCGCCTATATTGACTTTGCAATTGGACAATGCATCGGGAGACAACAAGAACCAATGGGTTTTTGCTTTTTGCTCTCTACTTGTATTCAAAGGCATTTTCCGCGAGATATACATCAACTTTCTTATAGTTGGACACACACATGAAGACATTGATGCTTTGTTTGGTCAATGGAGCAACATGTTGAAGACCAATGATTACCAGACACTTCCAAGACTCATGAAGTCCTTCATGGACTGTGAATCCCACCCGGTAATTCCTCATCTCATCGAGGAAGTCCCTGACTTCAAAAGATTTGTGCACGGGTACTTGGGAACAGGTGGGGATTTTTTAGAAGGTCATTCCTCGGGCCAGCAGTTCAAGTTCCACATGGATTCTAGTGGTTGGCCGATTATGGAGTATAAATATCTTTGTACCGACAAGGATTGGCTACTACTGCACAAGAAAGGGATTCGCTTGTGGTCGGAGACTGAAGACGGGCGTCCCCTAGTATCAAGCGGTAGTCCGCTCCCGCTGCCTCCACAACATATGAAAGCACTGCCTGAGATCAAAAAGGGTTTGAATGGTTTTATTGCTCATTGGAGTGCAATGTCAGACGACGACCGATCTGGAGAGTTTAGGAGGAAGATTGACCCTTTAAAAAAGTTACTAGAAAGGTGTGAGATTTGCCCTAGATGCCCCTCTACAGGTGCGTGAGACATTACAAGATGGATTTTGGCCAGCTTCTAGGATCACTAATGAACCGGAAGACCAAATGCAGAGAGATGGTACAATACGTGAAGAGTTTGCACGGGATGCACCTTTCATTGGACGTAGGCGTGACCGCCCACGTCCTTTGTCGTACGCGCAGTCTAGGCGTAGGTATCTTTAACACCACAAAAGCGTTAAGATGACACGAGTTATCGTCCCAGGGAATTCTAGATGTTGTCGCGATAGATAAGTGTCCGGAACTACGGATCTACCCGGAAATGACAATCCACAGTAGGATCCGACACAACACAAACACCAAGTTCCGGAAATATTGTCTTCCGGAATCAAATCCGGATCCACCTTGATCCGGATTTTCTACTCTCACTATCCGTCACACCGGTTTTTGGTACCTCTGTTTTACCCTCAGAGGGTCCTCACTTACTCTTTCCGAGGGATGGGGAACATCACCACTCAAGTAACACACGTATCAACTCCTAAACGACAAACAACTATCCGTCCTCAAAGTTCTCAGTCCGGTAAGGAGGAAAGATGGTCCCTCTCACAACATTCCGGGTGGCCACTCGGAAGGTAGGTCACGCAGAGGTACACCCTCACCCGTCCTTACTACAACGACACTCAGCTATTTTCCGGATCAAGCTTTCGCTTACTCCTGAGGTAGGCAGACCTTCCGGTGGTTTGGGAATATTCCACTAGGCGGTTGCCGACTTCCGCACGGGACTACTCTCGAGTTCCCGGACTAGCTCCCTGACCACTACCGGATCCCACCGGATCACCGTTCCAACGATTTAAAGGCACCACGCACAGCTCCTCACTCGTAAACTAGACTCAACCGCAAAACAACCGTGGATAGTTGGAATCCGGAACTAAATGACTTACTTCCTAGCTGTCGACCGTTCTTGAGGTTGGCAGACCTTCCGATGGTTTGGGAATGTTCCACTTGGCGGCTGCTGACTTCCGCACGAAACTACTCATGAGTTCTGGATTAGCTCCCTGACCACTACTGGATCCCACCGGATCACCGTTCCAGCGATTTAAAGGCACCGCGTGCAGCTCCTCAAGTTCAATCTAAACTATTCTGCAAGACACCTTCAGCTGGATCCGGATAGCAACCAATCCGGATTCCTACCTTGCACACTCTCCCGGATACACCCACCCACAAGTAATCAAGACGCGATACGCAAGATAATGATTCCCAAGGTGTTTATTCTTGGGTGCTCAGATTGAATGACACAAAATGGAATGGCAGGCCACAAGCCGGCCCGCCCTTAAAAACCAAAACAACACGACCAAAACGGTCCAAAGAAAAAGCAGCCAACGGCCAGCTGAAAATCCGGACAACGGCCAAGTGACTGTTCCGGGAAAAATGGAAAGCCGTTAAATTCCTAGAAATCCGGAACTACTTAGCATTCCAAATCAGCGGGTCCCACATCCGGAAAACCCGCGATGAAGACAAAACACTAAAACTAACAATCCAACTATGCAACCTAGTCATTTACCCTTCCGCGCCTTCTTCGCTGTCGTTCCGCCCTTCGAAATCCGGGTTGGCGCCTTCGGCCGGATCTGCTTCGTCAGGGTGGACCTAGTTTCGGATCGGGTCCTTGGCGGACCCGGATCCGTCTCCGCATACTCCGACTCGAGAACCTCCTCCGGATCGCTACTGACCTTCCGCCTGGTGGCCTTCTTCTTCTCCAGGTCGATGACCTCAATCGGGGTCGACGGTGGTGGCCGCGGAGGAGTCTCTTGCTGCATATGCGTAAACTCCTCCGGATGGGTCCGAGCCGGATTCTGAATCCCAACCGGATCCTCCGTCATTGCCATTACGTCTGCAATGGGATCCTGAATGGGTGGGAAGAGGTTTACCGAAGTATTCCGGGGCATCAAAACCGGGTCCGGAATCCTTCTCCCGTCCGTAATCTCCTTCTGCACCGAGGATCTTCCGGGTTGCTGGGCCGTCGATCGTGCTCCCAGGTTCAACTGTGTTGTCTCCTAGAACTCCCCTCCGGGTATTTCCGGAAACTCCTCCAATCCGCTGAGTGGATCGATGTGGCCGACCAAGTGACGCATTTCCTTCAATGCGACCTCGATCCGTGCCTCGAACTCTACCAATATCTTCACAACCTTGGTTCCGGAAATGTGGCCTTCCCGGGTCATCTGGTTGTTCCAGAGCACGGATTTGGTGATGATATCCGCTGGCGGGTCGATGAGGTCTCTCAACTTCCGGACCAGCTCCGTCGCATCCGTCGCTCATTTGTTGGCACTGCGCATCTCCCTTTCCGCCCATGTTGCGCGATTTTGAAGATGGTCGCGTTCCGCCTCCACTGCCCGGATCCGTCCCTCCAACAGGCGAATCATCTTTGGATCCGGTCTGCTCTTGATCACCTCCACGATCTCCGTCTCGTCTGCTACCTTCAATACCGTGCAGATTCTCCGGATCAGAGTGGCCATCCGGTCGTTGGAAGCCTTTTGACTCCGCAGCCAAGAGATGGTCGACTCGAAGATTTCCAGATCCGGATCAGTGTTCCGGGATGGAACAGGATTCGGAAGCTGGCTCTTCCCTCTTGATTCCGGGTCCGTGCTCTTCCGGCGGGAGTCGTGCCTCTCCGGTGAGTCATGCTCCAGTTCCAGCTTCTCCTCCTCTTCCGGCTCCTCATCCGTCGGATCCGAATCCGGAGGAAGACCGTATCGGAGCAAGCTATCCCCCTGCCGGTAGATGATGTCTTCCGGACTGCTGAGTACCTCCTGCTTGTGATACAAGTGGAGGAGGTACGGACTAATGGGACTCGATTTCTTTCCCACCAGGTTTCCGGAAAGCTTATCCACTATCGATTGGATAATGAGCCCCCAGCTAACTGGTCTAGGGGCCGGTTTCCCCCTTTCCCCTAAGGCTCCAAATACCGTGTTTGCCAGGGTTACTGTAATCCGGCTGGGCTTTTCCGGATACAGGATCGGGTTGAGAAACTCTAAGAGTCTCTGGTCCCTAGGATTCCGGCAGTCGGACGCGGTGTACCCCTCCTTCGGATCCGCTGGCTTCCGGAATCTATCCGCGGCGAATTTCTCTGTTCGGCCGGCCCATCCGGATCCTCTAGTGGACGCGAAATAGACTCCGGCCCATATCTCTGCTGTTCAGGACTTTGGACGACCCCTAACGGTTAGGTGGTATTGATTTGGAGCGCCATAGACTAGCTCGTCTATCATCTCCTCGCTCCGGATGCCCCAGGGTCTTTTCAGAATCCCTAGACACCCCATATCCGTCAAATCGTCCTCCAGCATCCGGTGGTGTTCCGGATTCTCAGGGATTTCAGGACTGATCATCCGGGCCGTGATCCCTGACTTCCGTAGCACACTAGGTCCTGCCATAACCACCGACATACTCTATCCTCACTTCCGACTCACTTCCGCTAATGTTTCCGCTAATCTTCCGTTAAGTTTCCGTCGCCTGATCTGCTAAGTTTCCGCTAATCTTCCGTTCTACTTTCCGGTGCGATCGGCACCGGCCTCCCCTTCTCTCCCTAACGCGTTCCTATCTCACCACACTTTCACTCACTAAGCGCCATCGCGATAATCACGCGGAGAAAGAGGAAGAATGAAGGAGGCAGCGGGGGTTAAGTAGCTTTTCGGCCTGGCGTTCCCACAAGTTCCCTAGCCGGACTAGACTCTAGGGCCTACTCGGCCGGAACTTTCCGGTTTCCGGATTAGGGTTAGGGTTTCCGGATCCAACTGTAACCCTAATTATAGTTTAAGGATTTCTGTAAAGGCTCTAATTCCTATTTCTGGTTTTAGGCTTCCTATTCCCTACCCATTACGGAAATTTTGAAAATTTCTACTGTATATAATTACTATTGTCTATTATTTCTGTTAATGTAGATAATGCGTACTTCTACATCCTTCATTTCGTGTTGATCGTGATGTGTTTGCAGGTTATTTTGTTGCAGTGCGCCCCGCAGATGACGACCCAAAACCATTTTGGCTTGCGAGGGCTCTTACAAATCCAAATCCAAATCCGGACATGTTCATTTGATCCAAATCCAGTATTGGACACCTGCTTCAAGTCGTCACATCAATATGGATACGTATGCTGGATGGGACACTAAAGCTGGGAATGTGTGGCGCGAGGATCGTGTAATCCCTCCGTGCTGGTCCAACACAGACTGTATCATGAGAGCTTTCAAGCCACGTGGAAGAAGGGGGGCTGAAGATCAACCTCAAGTTATTACAAAAGTTACAATTCTGAAGATGCAAATGAACATCATCAAATCATCCCTGACGGCCTTTAACTCTAATTCGGAGAACGAAGTGTCTTCCGCGGAAGGTGAGGAATAGTTTGTAGGTCTGTTGGTGGTTTATTTTAGGAAGTGAAGTTCTATGTGGTTTTACATTTCAATGTTTGTAGTTGTTTCTTTGATTGTTTCTATAATGATGTAGCAGATATGTAACATTTTTATTGCTATTAATAGAAAATGTTTCCCCTTTCTTATAGCTTTTGTATATATTACATTTACTTGTGCCTTCAATTTGTATTTGGTTGAAGTCTTTCATTTTAAAAGTTTGGTGTGAGAAGTAAGGGGATGATTTTTTGGGATTAAAGGTAGTCTCAATTTAAAGAAATGTTTCAATTTATAAGTTCATGGTCTACTGTATATAGATATTAATGAATAAATTAAGGAATGAAATAGTGAATTGTTGGTTGGAGATACTTTTTCTAGAACTAGAAAAATCTATAAAAAAATATTTTAACATTTTGAAGTCTTAATTTATTGAAGAGTCTCAATTTATTAAATACTTATTTCTTTCTAAATATAGAATGCATTAAAATGAGACCCCAACTTGTCTCAAATTAACGAATAAGCCCTTATTTACAATATTGTTCACCAAAATGCTTTACACTACTTTCTAGAAACCTCTTTTTGGTTTAGTAAGTCACTCATAATAGCTTGTGGACCTACTTTCTCGTATTCTTCAGTTGTCTTTCCCATTGTATCCTTACTCCACTTCATCCATTGCATATAATACTCGCTTTCGGCTCTCTTATCCACAAACTTGTCTTCCAGCACTTGTACTCTAGTCTCATGGAACTTCACCAAATTCCGAAGCATTTCTAACTCCTTCGGAAGATTACCGTATGTCGAGGCCGTTGCCAAAATCTCCACCTCCGAGACATGTTTTCGGGTTGCATTGTAATACTTCTTTTCCTCTTCAGTAATTTGCACACGTAGTGCTCGCCGCTCATTCTCTGCTTTCCTACGTTTACATTGTAGGGTTTCCAATTTTGATTCTCAGTGTAAACAATGGTCAGCTTGCGACAATTTCCCGGTGCTCTACTTAGCTAAATATTGGTCTCGATTCTTCTTGAAAGAAGCAAAATCATCATCTCTCTCTTTGAGTATTTGGTTGAGAGACCTCAATTGTTGCTTCAAATAAGCTTAAGTGGTAGAAGACACTTTGTGTTCCTTCAAATTCTTCAATTCCTCACTCTTTGTACTCAATGATAAACATGCACTCTCGATTTTGGCAATCAAGGTCTCCTCATTGTTTGATGAATCACTATCACCTTCTAGCATCACACGCTCTATCGTACGCGTTGTACGGTAGTAAGCGCTCTTAGCCACAACTACGTGGTAAGATGACACGGAATATCGTCCCAGGGAACTCCAAAGGGTGTGATTTTGCACATTTCTTTATAAGTCACAAGGGGACGGATTTTGGGACACCAATGGTCACAAATAGGTGCCTATGACCCATATCTTTGAAAAATTAGAACTAATTTATAAATGCTTGGATAAATATGAAACTACTTGTGTTGGCTTCCGCATCTACTTTTCTTTCTCTGAAGAATGAGCTAAGAATCATTTTGTCCCTAGAAACCTGTGAAAAAGGCGAATCAGCCCTTAAAGTGACAGTTTATGAGCACACTACCTTACTCTTGACTCACCTTAACTAACTTGGGGCAAAAATGAATTAAAATTTTTGTGTGAGAACTAAATAATTCCAGGGTTTTCTTGCAGGAGGGAAAGAGTTCACCCTGGCCTGTAGAATCGGGGTAGGGTTTGGCACGCACAAGGTTTAGGCTTCTGCCTTGCAATTTCCTAGTTTCTATTCCTGCGTTGGATTTCTTTGCTTCGACCTTGGAATTTCTTGGATTCTACTCTTGCGTTTTCTTGTTTTGTGCTTCTCCCAACGTGTGTAGGGAATATGCAGAATTGAGGGCTAGGGTTTGGCGCGTAGGAGTTTAGTTGCTTGGAACTTGGAATTTCCGGCCATCTTCTCGTGCGATAGGTTTCCTGTTTTTTTGCTTCTCTCCCCGTCTGTTGTAGCGCTTTCGAGGCAATTTCGAAGTCCCTTTTCTAAGGACTTTCTAGGTCACGCAATTTTGGCAGAGGTCTTCTGGTGGAGGTCTGCTGGCGATGCGGCCTAGTAGTGGCGGTGCGAGTATGTGCGAGCAACCCTGAGGTACGTCTACTTCACATGTGATTTCGGTTCTTCCTTCTTGCTGTTCATGGGTTCTCTTGGTTGGTTTGTAAAGTTAAAGCTAAGGAAGAATCGAAAAATTTCAACTTCGGGCTTCTTGGTTACTGGGCTTCTTGGTTACTGGTTTAGGGTGCTAGTTCATGGGGACTTGTTGGTTCACGATTGTGGCGTTGCATTTTCGCTTTAAGATGCTAGTTGGTGGGGACTTGCTGGTTCACGATTGCGCTAGCTGGTTTCCGATTCTTCTTGGACTCGTTCCGCTTCTTCATCGTTTTCTATTCCTTTTATGAGTCACTGTGTTTCTTTCTCGTTTTTGATATGCTTTGTTGCTTTTTTGATATGCTTTGTTTTAGATTTAGGCTGTCCTTTATACCAATCCCCCGGTTGGTTTTCGGTTTAGGGTTACAAATTTTGCCTGCTGGTTTTTTGTTTCCGCTGTTGGTTTCTTAAGATCAAGCTAGAAATTCAACAGTAAAAGCTTAAAGCTTCGTGCATTTTGTTTTGTTGGTTTCTGATTCTTGTTGGTTTGGAGGTCTCTTCGCTGGTTTGAGGTTTTGGCTTTACTGTTTACGATTTTGCCTGCGCTAGTTCTGGATTACTCTTCACGATTGTGCCTGCTTGTGTTGGGTTTATGGTTCACAGTTTGCCTGCTGGTTTTAGGGTTCGGGTGTTGGTTCATTAATTCAAGCTATAAATTCAATAATTAAAGCTTTTAGCTTCTTGCGTTTTGCTTTGTTGGTTTCTGATTCTTGTTAGTTTAGAGGTCTCTTTGCTGGATTGAGGTTTTGGCTTTACTGTGCACGATTATGCCTGCGCTAGTTTTGGGTTTACTCTTCACGATTGTGCTTGCTAGTTTTAGGTTTCCGGTGTTGCTTTCTCAAGTTCAAGCTGAAGAGGGTTTATACTTTAGTGTTCACAATTGTGCCTGCTTGTGTTGGGTTGATGGTTCACAGTTTGCTTGTTGGTTTTAGGGTTTGGGTGCTGGTTCATTAATTCATGCTATAAATTAATGAATTAAAGCTTTCAACTTCTTGCGTTTTGCTTTGTTGGTTTCTGATTCTTGTTGGTTTAGGGGTCTCTTTGCTGCTTTGAGGTTTAGACTTTAGTGTTCACGATTGTGCTGGTTTTGTATTTACTCATCACAATTTTGCCTGCTGTTTTTTGCTTCAGGGTTCCGCATGCTTGTTTGAGGTTTAGGCTAATGGTTTCTAGGTTTTTGTTTATTGGGTTTCGAATTACCTGCAATCAGATTTGATCGCATTGCATTGGATTTTTAGA
The DNA here is from genome assembly GCA_947034895.1 of Rhytidiadelphus loreus. Lineage (NCBI taxonomy): Eukaryota > Viridiplantae > Streptophyta > Bryopsida > Hypnales > Hylocomiaceae > Rhytidiadelphus > Rhytidiadelphus loreus. Next base: position 64,961,032 of record OX344763.1, on the reverse strand, counting down.
TTTCCAGCGTTGTTGAAGGGTTTGGGTGGAATAACGATTTACATTGTTGGATTTGTTTAAATTGTAGGTTATATCTGTGCTGACATTGTGGAGTGCGGGTTGGAATTGATGGAGGAGTTTGGAAATCCTCTTCTTCAGGTTCTTTGTAGAGTGTGGATGGTCTTGGAAGGAGGTTTTGTAGACTTGCTTGTAGGTCATTGCAGGTATTACAACCTCGTCTTGTTGTCTCCTTTGTAATACCTATCATGCATGTTCAAAATTTTGATTGTTTGTATGCATTCGTTGGAGGCTTCATTTGTTGTTTTCCATTGCAGTGCTGCTTACTTGTTATTGAGTGCAGTGAGTTTCTGTCTAGTGCTCCTCTAGAAGTAGTTGAGAACTCACGAAGTTTCATTCGAATGTGAATGATGAAATTGAATAGCAGAGTTGTGACTGGAAACCATCGGCATAATTTGGAGTCCTGATCTTGACCATAATCGGCGAATTCGGCAAACGAGGGTTGAAGAAGGTCGGAGGAAGGTATTAGGAAGTTGTGAAGGAAGTCTCAACAGGAGTACAGAAAGGTAAAACATCTATAAACAAAAAAGTATGTCAATGTCATTTCAGTTCGACGAACTTATTGACCATGAACTGTAAAGATTGAAAGAGTTTATCATGAATGAAATTTGTAAGTTACAGAGAGCAATAGAAGTATCATATCTAACTAGCTCGACTCAAGCTGATTTCTCTAACGGAGTAAAATCATTACACTGTGAATACGCAGTAGAATAGAAAAAAACAAAGTAAGAAGCTCAGTGAATTTCAAAGCGTCACATTGAACAGGATGCCAAGTCGAATCAGCTCGAATCGAGCTAATTTTGAACTAGAGAAGAATAGGATATCTCCAAGAAAATTCAAGAATCGGCTGAAACCTCGACTGAAATTTTGACTTAACAAAGAATCTTGATCGAAAATAGGTAATAGCTCGAATCGAGCTCACAAGTAACGTCCGAAAACCCGAAAAACAACAACGCCAGAGCTCGACTTGAGCTGTCCCAAACCTAGGTAGGAACGTGATAAGAGATCCCAAAGCTCGACTCGAGCTATCTCAAACCTAAGTGGGAATGTGATAAGAGATCCAAAAGCTTGACTCGAGCTGTCTCAAACAAACGTAGAAACAAACCTTAGGTAAAAGATCCCAGAGCTCGACTTGAACTGACTAGTACCTAAACTAATAATCCCAGTCGATCAAAGGAAAAACTAGACAATCAATGAGAGTCATGCTTAGAAGGAAACTATTAGAAGTTCAATTAAAACTTAGACAATCAATGAGGAAAAACTAGACAATTGATTGAGGAAACTATTAGGGGTTGTTATTTTTTAATTGAACTTCTAATAGTTTTTCCTCAAAGGAAAAACTAGACAATCAATGAGGAAACTATTAGAAGTTCAATTAAAAAATAACAACCCCTAAGTTCGAATCAAGCTGACTGCCTACGGAATATTAACTGTCTCTATCATCATGCAGAATGGAGAGCCAAGTTACTAAGTTGGAGCACTACTTCAAGAAATCAACAGTGCTCAGAATTGATGACGAAGGGGATGGTGACAATTTCCTTAATGACGGGGATTATTGGGAGTTTCTACATCCAGAAAAAGTCGAGTCCTAGAGTCTCCTTATGATTCCCTACTCGGAACACATTTGTTTCTGCATGAAGTATTTTGGAATGGATGTGTACATCCCACTTTCATACGATGAGAGGATCAAGGACGTGGTGGAAGACGTACCTCTAGCGATTAAGATACACTGCGTAACCACACACACCGACGTTGCTGCAGACAAGCAGTATAACTTCACGATAACCCTCAACTCCGATCACATCCCGTTCCGCGTCAATCATTTCATGAAGTCTCTGGAAACAACGTCATTTCAGGATGAGCTTCCAGAGCTAGAGGAGAAGGTGACCGAGAAATTCTTTCAGAAAGCCAACGAAGATCTTCTAACTGGGTGAAGACTATGTCTGAAATCAGATTCCTCTTTCAGGATTTTGCAGTGCTCAAAGTGAAAATGGAGATTGAGAAGAAAAGTAAAAGTGCAAGGACCGTTAGTCTAAACCCCTGCAGTCAAGGCCCGTCTCAACTGTCAACGGATCATCAGACTCCAGGTAGCGCATCGCGAAGGGGGACAAGAAATAGGAAGGTCACGGAGACACAAAATAGGTCCATCGAAAAAAGCAATTTAGCATCCACATCAGTGCAGATCCCAATAGAGAAGTCGGGAGATACGTCGGCAGTTGAAGACATTAGTGTCGACATGACCGATATACCAGAGTCCCTAAAAACAAATTGCACACCAGACTATGAAGAATCAAACAAGGCATACAAAAAATTTTGGATTACTTGTGCCGATGTATTCCTTTACAAGATGGACAAGAAAGACCTGCCCATTGAGAAGCTTGTATAAGCGCCAGCGAAATTGAACATTCAAAGCAAGGAAGACAGTATCGTAAAGGGAATGATGCACTGGCTCCTGAACATGCCGGACCACACCGCCCGACAAACACTATGTGTCATGCCAACGAAGAAGCCAATAAGACCCGGCAACGACTCATGGAACGAGATCAAGGACGAAGAATTCTACATAATTAACGAACAACACAATGTGTGGGCAAGTAAACTTATGCAAGACCCAAAGTTTGGAATTGACGCGGACATTGTGAAGGACTTCAGCACTTGGAGCTATTACATTTCTTGGACGGAAGACGAAGAGATCCTTCGATCCATATCGGCATATTTTAACCGTGTGAACCATTTCCAAGCCATTCAGCCCTCATGGACTACTAATATCCTTGGCGCAAGAAGTGTGTGGGAGGAGATGGGCAGACCAAGAAATCCTAGAGATGATGCACCAGCCGGATCTGTGTCCAATTCTAGGCGAACACGACAATCGACTGAAATGGGCGGTAAGATTTTAGTTCGACTTGAGCTGCTGCTAGCCTGATCTTATTGTATTCTCATTTCTTCATTCCCGAATCAGCTCGATTCGAGCTCAGAAGGCTAACATCCGATTCTGTGGTTTGATATTCAGGAATTCACAAAAGCCATGCAAATGCATTTCTCGATGATTGATGTGGCTAAATCGCATCAGAAGGCCAAGGCCAAGGACTCAAAGGGGGGGTTAGTGATAACAAACGAAATCAAGATTATCACCTCCCCCGATCATGTGTTCAACTTGTGGGGAGAAGTTATCTCAAGTGCTTCTCACGATGAGCTCATTGACGCAGATACGCTGAAGAAGTTCAATGTGCGGACGTCATGGAAAACCGAGAATGGAATGCTCAACAAAGAGTTCTTCAAGTTCTTTGGTAATCTTACAAACGATGACTTGGTTACGCTTGCAAACCACATCCTGAATAGAACTAGAAGCAAGAGAAATCATGCTCATCCGAAGGTGATTGTCAAGCAGACCTCCTCAGTTCTCGACAACTGTTACACTGCCAAAGAGTGGGTGGAGAGGCGAAAGCGAAAGCAATACGTGAAGAAAGAGTTAAACAAACTTGATCCAACCTTGGAACTTCTAAATGCTGCCGGAGAACTTGTGCCATCCAAGTGGAAGGACTTCAAAAACAAGTACAATATAACATCTGCGACAATGAATGTCTTGCTTGAGCGTCCAGGAGAGGAATACTTCTTGGAGGTCAAGCAAATTAAGTCCAAGAATAAATCCACTGAAGAGATCTCAGAGAAGGCTGTTGCATTCTTCAAAGTCTTCCTCTGAGATCGCAAAACTTTTATTCCACCATCGGCAGTAGCTTACTATGCACCCTACGATATCGAGAAGGACCAACACACTACCTGGCCGTCAAATGTTTACACCGTTGACACCGCGGCTGATTTCAGGCTAGGAGTCATTGACTTCCGCTTCATTCCGGGGGTACTATTAAAGAAGAGGGGGACAATCGCCATACCCTACTTCAGCACTGTAATGTAGTCATTGCAAGGGAAACGACAACCTCTACTAGAGGAGGTCCCGTCCTGGCTTTTCATTTGTGCAGATTTGATGGAGCAAACGCAGGTTTTAGCCTTCGTGCAAAGTCACGAGGTTCTGAACACATACAAGTGCCACTTTGCGGACTACATTCCTGGACAGTATGAGCGGATGGGAGACATGGCCTCCGCTAAAGCGAAATCTCACCACAAGGTTTTGCTGACCTTCCTACAGAATCCAACATTTCCGATTGTTGGGAACATGCATGAGACGTTCGAGGCCCCGGAGACACCGGTTTTTAACAAACCTTGAGGATACAATGAGTTAGAATTTTGCTTATATAATATCGAACTCCGCATGGAGTTCTATCTGTGGGTAGTGAATAAGTTTTGCACACCCGGCACAAGTGTTTTCTGGGTCTTTGCTGGAGGAAAGATAACATGTGCAACTGTGGTATGTCTCTTTCTAACTAGTCAGCTCAAATCGAGCTAAGGTTCTCGTATTTGAATTCTTGATTTACTTATTGTACTAAGGCTTCTCGTTGATTGTGTACTCATATTTTTAAATCTTCATGAACATGCAGATGAGCTCTGTAAACATGTTTGCGGCCAAGGTGAAAGGAGATTCGTCGTTCTGGAATGACATTGCGTTCACCGCAATGAAACTAGATAGAGCGGATTTTCTCGAAAGCGGTTACTCTCTCTTAGCATCGAAGACTGCTAAGCAGGGTTGTACACTACGACACCGCGACATTGCGACAGACAGACATTGCGCGACGTCAAGTTGACCAAACATCAAGTTGACTTTAAAAAAAATCCTCCTTTGTTTACGATTTTGACATATTCAAGTTTTATTCTTATAAAGTGTCTCAATTTAATAAATACACATAACATTTTAAATTCAGGTTCATAATTATAGTGAGATTTCAAAGTTTTTTTGGCTGTGAAAATGGCCCTACTCGACAACATGTCTAGTAAACTTGACACTTCGTGACACGCAACATGCGATGTCAGACGTCATACACGACGCCAAAACTCAAAAATATGTCAGACAAGACAACCCTTCTTTGAAGAACGCACCTGTCTCAAGAACGCAGGTGCTGACGACTTCACGAAAAAGAAAGGCCTCTCCCTGGGATTCGCCGTCAACTGGTCGTCGTGGTAAATCTCCCGCTGTTGAACCTGACGTTCTTTCTGTGTTTGAAGACGATGAAGAGGATTTCCATAAGAGCAAATGGTGGACTTCAGCACGCCAGTGCTTCCCACTCCTACTGAAAATCAAAGTTCGTCTACTTCTAGTGGGCAAGCAGCAGAAGAGCACCATCTGGCACCCCTTCATCCGTAGTTCCCCGGAGGACGAGGAAACTCTCACGTCACGAGGAGTATTTGGAGCAAAGGCTGGCGGAGATTGAGGAGAAGCAATTGGCTGACAAAACAGCAAACATTGTCACGCAGGCACAGACAAAGCAGAGGCTCGATACAATTCAAAAATTTATACTTGAGGATTCCACACAAGCGAACGATAAATTGGATTCCATCATAAACTTCATGAGGGGTGCCAGGCCAATTGCCAAAATTTCACCCCTGGCTATGAAGCCCCAGTTTCTGCTTGAAGGTCGGCCGTCTGGATCGGATGATGTTTCGCTAGTGGGTCATTCATCTCAGTCTGAATTTGCAGTCCCGGCCCCTCCAGCGCATGTCCCGACCCCTCCTGCGCATATCTCGGCCCCTCTTGCGCATGTCTCGGCCCCACCCTTGCTAGATACTCCAGTCGCAGGTTCTTTTGATGTTGACTCCGAATCAACTCGACCACAGCTTGAAGGTGGAAATCTGAGGCAGAAAGGAGAACAATCGTCTGAAGTAGATCAGGAGTTTGCTGCAATGCCTATCCAAGACGCAAGCCCAGGTGCTCCTCATGAATCACTCGATGACATTTGTCTGGTGTAGCTCAACTTGAGCTGATTTTTGCCATAGTGTATTTGACGTAGTACAGTTTTGCAGACAAAAAAACCGATTTTGACAAAGTTGAACTTCTAGTGGACTGAACCATGGAATTCAGAGTTTTGAAACTCATTTGTGTATATAATAATGTTTTATATGAGGCTATAATTCACGGATTTCTTACAAATATTGTATTGTACATTCTTGGAACGCAGGCGCTACCGCAATTATAGTTTTGATGTCCTCTACTATTTCTGGAAGTGTAATTGCAACGCCGCCTCCCTCTAGTGATCATGTAAGTAATGATCAAGTTAATGTAGTGGTGACCAATGATAAGCTTCACCCGACTACTGCAACTAATGATGTCGTGATCCCTGATGCCGATCTTTTAGAGGTTCAAATTCCAGAGCCAACTATGATGACCAAGAATGTAATCGAGACCACGGAGTCCTCGCAAGAAAAGGTGTGCGGCGGTGGCTTCTTTGTCTTCGATTATGTTTTGCCGTTATTTTATTTATTTAATTATTCCTACAGTCGTGAGCAAGGATGTCAGTTACCGTGAAGTCCTAAATGTCTTAATGCGTAATAATAACTGGCTGCACATTCGTCTATTGTTTAGCCAGAATTCGGTCCTCTTGGAGGAATTTCAGAAGAGGTCATTCGTCCATTGAAGTCTAGGGTGGTCGACAAGTGGATGAACATCATCCTGGATCTCAATGGGATTCTATGTGTTTGTGAAGATGTGAAGTCGAAGGCTGGGTTGGTCCAAACACGTCGTTGATGCCATTCAACCTCACTTTGCTATCCATCCGGCCGTCGTGGGGCCAAAGCTAGTGTATGTGCGTCCTCGGTGCTCTAAGTTCCTCCGTGAGTTAGGTAGTATTGCATCCATTTCAGTTTGGAGCAGTATGAAGAAGTCGACCACTGAAGAAGTGGCTGCCTATCTTTTCGATGGACTTGACCTTCCAGATGTCATTCTTGGGCAGGACTCCTACATGACACTTAAGTGCAGGGATAGATCCGGAAAATTGACGACATATAGAGAGCCAGGCACTAATAAGGAGTTGTTTATTAAGAATTTAGAGAGCTTGTTTAGTGGCTTTCTAGGTCGATTCACTCCTCAAAATACAATCATCGTCGACAACAGTCCCACTAAGCAAATTCTAAATAAGGGAGAGAACGTCATTCTTCCTGAATCATGGTCCTATAGGGGAAATGGTTCCAAAGACACATTTCTTTTGGATATCCTCCTTCCTTGGTTTCAGGGCCTGTCCGCTACTCGTGAGCAGGGACTGAAGTCGTATCGTGGAAACGTCGCAAGGCGAATTGGTCGTCGAATGCTTTGTGACGAGATAAACCATAGGGAATACGACAAGTTGATGGAGGTCGTCCGAGCCTCTCCTTCTATTCGATAGAAATGCGCTGAGGGATTTTAACTTAAGTGTGATTTATTTTTTGTATTTGTAGGTACTACATTTTGCATGTCTCATATCATTCAGTTTGAATCGAACTGAATTTATTTGGCGACAAACTATAGGACTAAACTTACATCTTTTTTACATATTTACGTGTTTATTCAAATTGTGTATGTTTCCTTTTCTGGAATGTCTGCCTTGTATCAGCTTGGCTTCAATAAATGTTTTATGGTTATTACTTTTCGAGATTGTTGGGGGAATTGTATTGGTGTATAGTGTTCGCAGTTAAATTTGTACAACAATGTTTTGTAAATGACCTAAATGATATTTGTTTCTAGACTATGGGCATCTCGATCTTAATGGGAGAGAATGATCACCTGCAATGCGTTGCATCCGTCGATTCCATATATGACTATGGCCAATACGAAATCTTGAGCAGAGGGAACTTTCTTTGCTCAGCAGCTACAGCGAATTCGACTTTGGACTACTCGTTGAAGCCTTTGGAAGACGGGGTGGTGGACAGTCCGCCGAGTGGAGCCTCACGTCTGCCGATCTCGTGCTCCCCTTCTCCTTTACGAACAAGCGGTCTTCTTGCTTCGCGATTTTCGCCACTTGCCCCGAACAAGGTACCGCAGAGAAGGCTTTACGGAGAGTCCAATGATCCAATATCTATGCTAGTGATGACATCTAATGTCCCGGTTGTATCTTCTGACAAACATGATGGGGCTCCATTTCGTCGAAGAATGCTTTCACGTCGATGTGTGTCATCTGGAGGTGTACGGAAGGCAAAGACACACGATGCAGTACCAGTAACTGGTTATCGTCCGCCTCTTCTTGATATGTGGGACAAGAAGTTTATAGAATTGCAATTCCATCAAAGGCTGAAGGAGTACAAGAAAGGAAGTACTGGATATAGTCGGGGGCCTGAGATTCTAAAGGCCATGGAGCTGCTTCAAAGTAAATCACACATATGATGGTTGTTCATATTGTATATAGAGTGTCTATAAGACATACACGATAGCATTCTATAGATGGTATATAGTACTCAAAGCTGCAGTGAATCACACTCATGGCTGATACTTACTTCATTTTGATCTCATGCGTGGATCCAAAGATATTTACTTCACAATTTTGTATGGAAAACAAATGTTTACTATAAATACATGATCTCCTAATAATTAATAATGGCTTCTCGTCCATATTCACAATATACCTTGAAATTCATTGGACTTCTTTTTGTTGGTTTGGCTTGTTTCTTGAGATTTAGGGTGCATTATTTTTCAAAACAATTAGCCCTCCCAACTCTTATTTCACTGGAAAACTCTCATTTTAATGAATATATCGTTATGGGATATATTCCAATCAACATTAACCATTAAGTTCTAAGTGGAATTGATCGTAACCACAAAACATTCCTCAAACTACAATATCATTGACTCGACAATAACAAAAACACACTTGAGTAATAGGTTTTCATAACCCAGATCGACAGACGACACTACTGTACTCTTGAGAAGAGTATCGTCGAGTCGACGATACCCTTCTACAAGAGTATACCAACGTATCATAAACCTGTTTATGAAGGATATCTTTCACTTCATGATAGGACTCAATAAGTAGACAGAATTGATCATAACCTCATAACAATAGATAGACTTCTGTATCGTCGATTCGACAATACCAAAAAAAATTAATAGGTTCAGGGTATCCTTGACTCGACGATAACTACCAATCCACCATATGATAATTCACATTTTAGAATGCTAGCCGAAATAAAAGTATCGTTGATTCGAAGATACCATCTCTACCTCATAATGAGTATTTTTCATCCGGATTTTACGCTGCATTATTCGGGAAATCCCATATTTGTGCATATAGGTTGCAGAATCATCGACGTCTTCTTGTGGAAACACAGGACTTCGAACTCATTTGGTAGTGCAAATTTCCTGTCATCAATTAAATACGGACATAAGTTCCTTGAAAAAACATAAGGAGAAAGATCAACGAATGGGATGTACTTTGGAAACAACAAAAAGTAGAATCAAACTAACTAACTATAGAGTCAGAGAACATGACCGGAATTACAAAGCTATCCACCACTTGCAAGAACCTGAAAAGGACGAATCAAGTAGTTTCCAGAAACAACACGGAGGAGCGCTATGCGTAACATCAACGTCATGACTCCGCTGCAAGGTTGAGGGCACGAAATGAATGAGCTCAAGTAAAACTACAAATTCTTCTCATGCGATGAGCGGGAGAATTTGAGCGCAAAGTTTTTAGAATTCGAATTCCGTCGAGAAGGAAGCAAGAATTTCTGGTACCTTGTTCACTTTTCTGACATTTCTAATGATGTGTCTCTCACTTTCGGCTACGGTTTTTGAGGTGTGGGCCACAGAGCTTCACATGCTTGGAGCCAAATATTCCCTATTCCAACTGTCAACAATTATTGATTTCGTTGACTTCGGAGAGCCTCTCCAATTATCTGCCCACTTGCCACATTCTTTGGAGTACTTTCATGCGTTTTTGTCAATGGTGCGAAAAGTCTGAAATTTGGGTGTGTAGGATTCAAGGCATAAGGTTTTTACAAGATTTAGGGTTTAGGTTTAGAATTAGGTTTAGGGTAAAAATTCTAAACAATCTCAATTTTTTCAGTTTTCATTATTTAAAAAAAATATTGAAAATTGCCTAAATTAAAAGTTCTATACATTGTTTGTACAAAATCCATAACTACAGTAAATAGTGAAATTAGGTTGCCCCCCACTAATTTCTTGACATTCTACACTATATAAATATGTATTGTTTCTTTACAAGAATTTACTACTTTTTTGAATTAAAAATTTATGCATGTGGGACTTCTAAACCTCTATGTGTACAAACAGAAAAAATAGCAGACATATTTGTTGATTGGTTGGTTTGTAAAGTGATTTTCTTGAAGTAAGGCAACCTAATTGTTAAGGCAACCTAATTTCACTATTTAGTGTAGTGGCAAACTAGAATGCCTCAATTATTTGGAATCATTACCAAAAACGGAATGATTCAAAGCTTTCCAATTTCAAACTCTAGAAAACCAATTTCAAACTTAAAATTTTAAAAGAATTTTTTAATTTTCTTTCGTCTCAATAACGTCCATTTATGAAAAATCAGTAATATACTAGACCATAACTTTTGATTCATGTTTGAATAGCCATTTAGTGCAAACAAAATATATTCCTCATTCTCACTTTCTATTAAAATTGCTACCAAGGGTGACTGCAAGAATGGCCGAACGATTTTGGTAGCGTTTGGTCAAAAACTGCGTTTTTTCTGCCGAGTACTAGGTATACTAGGAGTACTACAAATGGAGCAATCTCAACCGTTGATCTGGAAAATCAACAGCCAATAATACTTTTGAGTACTTTATAATACTGAAACAGTACTACTTAAAAAAAATGATAGTTTGTCACAGAAAGTAGATAAAACTAAGTACAAATTAATAAAAATTAGAAAAACATGAATAAAAAAAACTAAAAATTGGCCATTTATAAAGACTTGATAGTGATTACATTTCACCAAAAACTAGAAGTTGGAACCATCATAAATGTTTGGAGTGCTATGCACAAGGGACCCCTATTTGCATGCATGTTGAGGACAAAAAATTGTGTTTTTTTGAATGCCCTTTGGTGGGCACATGCTCATCTAGTGTGGGAATAGCCCACAAAAAATTCAAGTGAACATCATAATTTTTGGATGCTCCACAACACTAAAAACCCCTCAACTGCAAAGTGTGACAAATTAGCTAAATTGACATTTAATTATAAAATTATTTTTCAAAATTTATGAAAAATAATGAATCTCATGATTTCTCAGTTAGCCATCTTCAATAAAAATTTCAAGTCCATCGGCTTCATTTTCCAAAAGTTATGATTGATGGCAACTTAGTCACTTCAATTTGTGACGCCAAATAGGACCGGTCTTTCTTGCAATCACCCCCAAGGATATAAAAATCAATCTCTACTTTCGTGAGTTTTAGGATAAATACATTACTAGAAAAAACCCATGTTTTAGGTGACTATTTCCAATTTAAAAAAATCGATAGCCATTTAGTGCAAACAAAATATATTCCTCATTCTCACTTTCTATTAAAATTGCTACCAAGGATATAAAAATCAATGTCTACTTTTGTGAGTTTTAGGATAAATACATTACTAGAAGAAACCCATGTTTTAGGTGACTATTTCCAATTTTAAAAAATCGATTTTAGGTGATATGTAATGCAACCTACCCATGTCTTCATGTCAAAATTGATGTTATGTTAGACGTATTGTTGACTTAAAGACATGGGTAGGTTGCATTAGATATCACCTAAAATTTGTTTAAAGAAATTACAAAATGTCAACTAAAACATGGATTTCTTATAGTGATAGTTAGAGTTTTAGAAATTACTGCAATTGAAGCCAGGGATTAATTAATTTTGAAATTACTTTGAACGTGTAAAAAAATAGCGTTCAAATGAATTGTCCATGAAATCCCAACGTAAGAAGTATTTCCAACTTGTACCTATATTTTTTTCCACCATCATTCTAATGATTTCAATCACCTTAAGTAAGATTTTTATATGCCCCACATATTTAAATAATGTATTATGAATTGCATCACCTTAGGGAAAAATTTAAAGTTATTAGTCCTCGACAATGTTTTGGTAACTATGGTAATTATAATTGACAATTCAATTATGCCTTGTTTTTTATTTTTATTTTCAAAATGAAATTATTAATAACTCTGATTAAAAGAAAATATCATATGCTCTGACTTGTGATCTCAATCATTGTTCCAAAAATAGATTTCCATGAATTCAAAATCTTTCAATTATTGTTAATTCTTAAGGACACGAATGAATTATATATCAACATATATTCCTGCATAAAGTAGTCTTGCATTGTTACTTTTTAATGCACCTTATTTTCATCCCTTTTAAAAAATAAATTGTAGTTCTAAAATCATTAATATTAGAAATTAGTAAAATTACTATATGATGGGGTTTGTTACTTTTGAAATTCCTTGTAACATGGAAAAAGATATTAGTGATATGAATTTTTGATGAAATTGTAATGTGTGGTCTATTTCCAACTTGTACCTATAAATTTTTCCACAAGTTCACATTTAAAAAAGAAATTGGGGGTGGCACTAGAACCCTCAAACTCAATGACAAATTTTTGGAGCTCACAATTAACTTTCACCGCCACCTAGTCATTTACATATTTTTTTTGCTTGGATGTGCATTGAAGCACTTGTACACTCAATGATAATTTTAAAAGAAAAAATTGGGAGTCTACTGGAATTCCCAAACTTAATGGCAAATTTATGGGGCTCATGGTTTGAGCTCCACGTACTCATTGTTTAATTTTGTTTATGGCTTGGATGTGGATTGAAGCTCTTGCACATCCAAGGATACATTTAAAAAAAATCTCCTAGTCCACCTATTCAATCACTCAATCTTAATGATAAATTTATACTAGGGCTCACGATTTTTAGCACAACGTATTCTTTGTTATATTTTTTTTAGCTTTGGTGTGCATTGAGCTAGAATCCCCTTCTCATTACTTCCACCAAGTTGTACCTATTTTTTTTTGTTCGGGTGTGCATTGAAGCTCTTGCACACCCAAGCATAGACTTGAATACATTTTTTTAAAGTCCGCTAGTCCACTAGAATTTCCAAACTTAATGGCAAATTTATGGGGCTCATGGTTTGAGCTCCACGTACTCATTGTTTAATTTTGTTTTTTATGGCTTGAATGTAGATTGAAGCTCTTGCACATCTAGGGATACATTTAAAAAAAATCTCCTAGTCCACCTATTTAATCACTCAATCTTAATGATAAATTTATATTAGGGCTCATGGTTTTTAGCACAACGTATTCATTGTTATATTTTTTTTTAGCTTTGGTGTGCATTGAGATAGAATCCCCTTCTCATTACAAACTAGGAATTTATGTTCTCACAATTTTCAAGAATCGGACCTTAGGCTCGGAGTTGTGGTTCGGCAGGGCTCTAAGCCTAGAGATTAGGGTCGGTAGGATTGGTGGAGGTGGGGCACAGGATTAGGTTCGGGATTAGGTTATGGATTAGGTTCGGGCCGGTTCGGGTAGGTTCGGGATTCAAGTTGGGCGGCCTAGTTTCGCCTTGGTCAGTCGTCTCTCCCGCTCTCCTACAGACCTTCTTCCGCCGTGCTTCACGCGGACATTCTTCTGTTTTGTTTTTCATGCGTGTTTGTTGTTGGACTGCTTTCTGTGGTGGTTTGCGTGGTACTTTGTGCTTTCTGGGGTGTGTGCTCATTCGTTGGCGTGGCGTTGGTGCCTTGGCAATGAAGGTGGAGCAAAATCAAGATAGTTGCAGATTCTGCAGCTATTGCGGCTAGTATCCGCGCCCACAATTTGAAAATCTGGTACGCCTCTTGTCTTTGTTGCTTGTATTGTGTGTTTAGCATGTGTTTCACACGGGATTTGCAAGAATTTGATTGTTTTGGTCAAATAGTATTCTCGGGTTTAGATTGGGGTTATTTGATTTTAGCTCTACGAGGTCAACTGCAAGATGAGGAACGCTTAGTTTTTTTTCTTTTTTTCTACTCTATGTCTTGTCTACTATTTGCTTCTAAAGATTAGGATTTTGGTTGCTTTACTAATCAATGTGGTTGGAAACGTTAGGGTTTAGTGTTTTCTTGTATTGCTGTCATGTGCTTCTGTATGTTTCATAAGTGATTAGACTGCTTCAGCATTTAGTACGCTTGGAAAATTTAGGGTTTGAATTTGCTTCTTTTGTTGGCTGTGCTTCTGTATGTTTAGGGTTTAGTGATTTAGAAAACTATGATTGATTTCTACAAATGTGATTATAGGGTTCAAACTCCAGTTGCTAGGGGTTTAGAAATTCAAGTACTACTCTCGTATTCTTTTTGTGATTGTATCTTGTACTCAATTTCCTCAGTCAATTTTCTACTCCAGTCCATTTTGTGTGTCTCTTTTGTCTAATTTTTGGGTTTTCTTTGCATTTGCTGCTTCTATATACTTCCGTATGTTGGCTTTGCTTGCTCATCCACATTTTTAGGAAGAAGATTTGAATTTCATGCTCCAGTGCATCTGATTCTGAATTATTTGTTTTGTGAATTTCCAAGACACGCTGGGATTGCGATTTGTGAAACTTCTAAATACCACAGCTCTTCCAATTGCACCTTTGATTATGCAAAGATTGTTTTCCCTAGCTTGTATGCATAGTGCAATTTCATTTTCTTCTGTGTTTTGAGTTTTAGGAGGACTTTGGAGGCGCGTCAAAAAGTAGTGCAAGATTTGAAGGTTTGTACTTGCTTTCTTGCAACTACAGCTGCATCTTAGAATTCTTTTTGCTTGGTACTATAAAATTAGGGTTTTAGATTGATACATTATTTATAAATACACAATGAGTACCAAGGTATATCCTCGAGCCAAGGATATAGTACTCATAGGCCACAGAATGGTATATCCTCGACTCGACTCGACAATAACTTCAGGACTGAACTCATAACCAGAAATCAAGAATATGATTTCACCAATTCATAGACCTCAACATGCAATTCCATTTGCAAGCATGTAAGCAAAAAAATTAAAGTAGCACCAAAACACTCTGTACCTAACAAACAAGATATCCTCGAGTCGACGATTCACACAACTCAAATAATAAATTAAAAAATAATCCGTCAGAGAATCTTTTGAAGATATCTAAATAAGATGAATTTCAATTGAAACAAATATGAATTCGATCAGTGAATTAACAATACCGTTTGAAAGTCCTAACACAATTGCCTTCAACACATACCAAAATTTTTAAAAATCGTCAACTATAAATACAATACAAACTGACAAAGGAAAATGCTTACCCAAATGAAGGTATAACACTTATCGTCGAATCGAAGATACGTAGTACTCTAACAGTAATTACAAAAATAAATACGAAGAAGATGACAATTTTTCTTTAAAATCTCGCCGTCAAGATAATAAATCCTCTCTTTTATATTTATCTTGAATTTTTGTGTTGTCCGCTTGAATCCATTTAAAGATATTTCTTGTGCTCTTTAGAAACTATGAAGATAGTAGGCTATGAGAATCAATGCTAGTATGAAAAAACAAAATTTGATTCCCATTCTTATCCTTGAGTCGACGATACTTAATGATGGCAGGTATTACGCAATGGTGAATAATGACGTATATAGTTACTCAGTGATAGAGCGTCACATAGAACCCTTCGTCAACCCCGTCCAGTATGAACCATTCATTGCTGAAATGGAGGCTATGTATGGGAAATTGTGGAAGTTCAAGGAACATATCAGTAACTGGAGTTTTGGAGTAAGCCGTTGGAAGAACTTCGTTTACTTCCACTACCGAGACATGGGAAGCACACAGTATTTACCATGGAACATGAAGGAGAAAGTGACCCTCATTGACAACTACTTGGGCCAGTACATCGTAATAGTACTTCGTGAAGTTGATGAGACTGGAACCCCTGGAAAACATTGTTACTTGCTGGTAATCGATGTAAAAGAAAACCACACAGTGTTTGATTTGGACAACCTTATGACCTTCCTGCAAGGGTCGGAGATGGACGCCCTCAATGAAGAGTTTGTAAAATGTGGGTACATTCCGTGGAGAAACTCAAATGCTAAGTCAAATGCAAGTAAACTACGTTTATTTTGGCAGACGCTAGACCACTACGCTCTCAGTAATGCTCAACCAGTCCCGGCGGTAGGGGCTAGAAACACTAGAGAGACAAAAAGAGCGTCAGTTGGGGGACAACAACTACAGTCGGGTCGCACTCGCGATGGCAGTCGAGGATCGGGACTTGGGAATACAAGGTCCGAACCTCAAAAGCGTGATTCTTCTAGGTCATAACCCGGGGAATCTATCTAGATCATGCCCAGCCAACGTGGGGGAACCAAATAATCAACTGTCGGAATATTTGGCTCACATGCAACCGAGCTACTAACATTCCGACGGAAGATGAAACTTGTCTGAACAAGTCTGTATACAACCTGAAAAACTATAAGGTGTGGTTTTATTCTTTCTACATATCCTCGAGTCGACGATAATCTTTTGTTCTCGAATACAATCAATGACTTTTGCTAACCCTGTAAGGATTGAATGAGCATCCGTTATCATAAAGTAAACGCACAACACTGATTTGCAAAATCTGAATTGTCGACTCGAGGATACTCTCTGGTGAAATCCAATGTCATTAAACTTATCTAATATTTATGTAATTGCACTTTTGTTATAGAGTTTCACGGATGCAATTGTAGATCAGTACCAGAGCATTAATCCAGACAAGGATGGCGCATCTGTGAAAGGGCCTTCGGACCTAAAAAATGAAATTCAAATCATGACCTTGCCAGACGATCTTTTCGACTATTGGAAGAGATTCTTGATGAAACATGCTGATGGCGACCTCATTGAACCCGTCTTTGGGAGGAAGTACAATGAAATCAAGGGCTTTAAGAGGAAGGCCATGTCATTGAAGAAAGAGTTCCTCAGACATTGTGTTCACTTTATGGACATGGACTATGGAGCCCTTGCACAGCATCTGCTTGGCAAGACATCCAATCGCAAAGCGATGTATCCAAAGTTGTATGTACCGAGGACCAGAATTTTGGTAGCAGATAACATGACAGCTGGTGACTGGATGGAACGAAGGAAGCGAAAGAAAGTCATTTTCTAGGATCTAGTTGCTGTCAAGCCTACCTTGAAGTTCACAGCCAACGGTGGTGACGTAATTGATGAGACATGGCGCTCCTGGAAAGCGAGGCACAAGTTTTCATCTGCCACATGGAATTTCCTCATTTTGTATCCAAAGAACGAGTACTTCAAGAGAAGGCTTACAAATGAAGCATCCAATAAACGAGCGAAGGACTTGGGGAAACATTTTCCGGAGTTTTTTTACATGTTCTCAACCTTCATGAAGATGAAGTACAAGCTTCCAAAGCCGTCTGGGAGTGTACAAGTGAGAGGGATCAATATTAATGCAAAGGCGCTTGTCTACAACAACCACTTCTAATATGTTTCCCGACAACTCTACTTCGCGCTCTTGGACGTGAGAGAGGTACCAAAGGCTAGGGGAGCAGATGCAACGGCCGAGTTGGATCCCCTCTTGAAGTTTATCATAGAGAAGCTTGAGCCAAAAATGTCAGAGCCGCTTGTTTGGCTCTTCATTTTACGAACTAGAGTTGATGTGAAGGCTGCAACCAGGTTTGTAGCCGTGAAGATGAAAGAGTACGAGTGCTACCAGTCTTCTTACGTTCCAGCAAAAGTAGAGATGCTAAATAATTGCACCAATTGGAATTCGGCAGACGACGTGCCCTTACTCTTTTTTTTCAAAAAAGACAACGAATTGGTCAGTCCCATTTGCGGATTGGCGAAGAAAGAATATGAAACACCTGTAGTATGCTAATACTACAATGAAGTGTCCAAGAACTCAGAGGCAAAGTGGAGGATCTACCCCACTGAACTCAAAATGGAGTTCTACTTCTAGATCCTGCAAGATTTTGCAATCCCAGGAGAAAACGTCATTGGAGTCTCCTGCGGGCCAAAATTTATACTAGCCGCCAAGGTCAATGCCACTCACTTCTCTGGAGTACGGTTGTTGCTATCCTTGAATCAAGGATACTAGTAGTGCTAGGTTATTTTGAGTATTCACATTGTTTTCATAGCTAAGTGTCTGCATAAGTGGTAGAGATCTGGCTTATCGTCTAGTCGAGGATAGGACTTGCTCAATCAATTGAATTGTCTTGTGTAATTCCTAATCATTTCTATTGTATTGTATCAGATATTTGGTGCAGAGTTTTTCAGGTTCGTTGACAGGGATGACGCGAGGGGATACAAGAAAATTGCGTTTCTAACAGATAAGATGGACAAAAATGATTTCATGTTTTTCAATTCACCTTATACGTTGGAATACGTGAAACCACCTAGTCGTGTTCCTAAGGTCTTGTGCTCCAACTCGCCTCCTCAGGGACCCTCGACGTATGATTCACCTGCTGCTGTTCTTTCACCGAGACAACGGGAAAGAGAATCCCTTGGCCCACAAGACACTGACGATCCTGGTGTGATGGGAATCGAATAATTTGGGACAAACACATTCCAGGTTTATATGTGGATGAATTTGCCTCATGATCCTCCTAAAATGCAAGAGAGGCCAAATAGGGCAAAGAAAAGTGTGCTTGCGAGGCAGTAGTCCCCGGTTCAAGAAGAGGACCTAGTTCAAATGCAGCAAGGCTCTCGATCCGAGTAAGATGACATTGAGTCGATGGAGGTGCCTGAGCATTACCAGCCCTCTTCCCCAAATAGACGGAAACTAGCACACGTCATGGCCGAGATAATTGATATTAGTGACGATGATGATATCGACCATCCGCATTCCTCTGACGAAGATGATGCAGAGAACATGCCCCCGAAACCTGACCTCAAACCAATAATTTTGCCCAATGGCAAGATGAAGATTGAAGGTGACTGGTGGGCACACGAGGAAGAGGCCCGGAGGCGGAGAATAGCCAGGCAGAAGGAAAGGGAGGAGAAGGATAGGCAGCTTGAGGAGGCCTGGTTGTGTACTCACGCGGCCAACGCCAAAATTGACGAGGTGTAAGAGAAGGCCAACGCCAAAATTGAAGAGGTCCAATAGGAATCCAAGGCTGAGATCTCTTCCTTGAAGGATCAATTGAACCAACTCATTGGTTTGTTTCAATCGCAATCTAGTGACTCCATTGTGCTTCCTAGGCTAGTTCCATCAGCCTCACAACAAGCAACTCCGGTGTCCTCCGCCAGTCCGTCTAGACAATTGGACGTGGGGAAAGTCCAAGAGTTGGTGTCTGGACTGCCTAATCCTCGAATTGAGGATCAGGGTAAGGTGGTTCCTTGTGCCCAAGGCAAGGAGGTGACTACCGCTCCCGCACTCAATGTGAATCGAATGCCTTTGCCAGATCCAACGGGATTTGAATTGGCGATCCCTGAGACCCAACTACCCGTTCCTTTAGGAGATGCCTTCCAGAATGAAGAAGGCTATCATCGAGTTGATGATAACATTGAGGTGACGGCACCACCTGTTCCTGTTGCCAAGGCTACAAATGTGCCTTCGGCTTTGAATCAACCTGAGTGCCAAACGTCTACACATCTTCAAGCTTCATCAGAAGAGAGACTAGACTATGGAGAGAGCGAGGAAAGCGTTGGAGCAGATGTGGAGGGTCAAGAAGAAGCAGAATTCATCCCCGCACAGGGAAAGAATCATCCACGACGGGGTGAATCATCAAAGGTATAAATATTGGACCCTTATGACTTTGATTAACTCTCTCATACTCAGAGTTGCGGATGATTGTCGTGTTTCAGTAGTTAGAGCACGTCAGAACTCTCATTTGTCTTCGTGCTACTTGAGAAGATGGTGTAGCCACTCCTTGATTGCTGGCGCGGACGGCGAACCCATCTGTGGGTACAATGCGTATAGAGTAATGTAGCATGTACATGAGTGTACAATTTTGCGGCTAGTGATGAAGAACTATCTATATAAAATATTTTACTTGTAAATAAAATATATCCAATCCAAAATCAAAATGGACTTTGAGTCTAATTGTATCCTATTGTCCATGTTTTTTTGCTTAGCTAAAAAAACATAAAAGTGTGCACCATCCCTTGCCCAACAAAGTAGTCCCTAACATGAGACCGTTGTCGGTGTGTGGAATTCAATGCATTTCCCCACTTTCTCGATCTCCCTCTTCTGCATTTAAACAGGTAACTCCATTTCTCAGTTGTTTTGTTCTGATCAGGTAGGATCGGAGGGCGGAAGAGAGGTCGTCCTGAGGAATAAAACGCCTATAGAGCCACGGACGTGGAGGAAGTGGTTGAACATTGTCTTCGACTTGAACGGGGTGCTCTGCCAAGTCGTCACACGGTCCTACGAGACGAACAATAAGTTCCAGCCCTACGAGGTCAAAGACAATGTTCTGTGCCACATGAACCCCACACTCATCAGACCCAAGGTGGTTTTCGCTCGACAAAATTTAGGGGAATTCCTCCGAGAGGTTTCAGACATCTCGAACAGAGTTTTAGTGTGGAGTTCCATGTTTAAGTCCAATGTTGAACCCATAGATGAACACCTGTTTAATGGGTGCATACCTCCCTACAACGTGCTCAGTCAAGAACATTGCAAGAGGATAGAGCTCTCTCCGGGAGTTTATTGTCAGTTTGGTCACAAAGGGGTCTTCATGAAAGTTCTATTGGAATCCTTGTTCCTCAATTTGAGTGGGGACTCGTCGTTTATAGCGGACAACACACTCCTCATAGACAACACCCCTGAAAAGGGGATTTGTAACGAGAGTGGAAACAACATTATTCTCAAAACATGGAGTCTCACAAAGCGGAGGGACAACTTCCTAATGGAGACCTCTTGCCGTGGCTACGGCGTCTGATCTCAGAGTGCCAACCGGGGAGACTAAGAGAATATGTCGAGGCCAATCGGATTGGCTTCAAGCCGCTTGTCCTTGGTGATGACAATCACCAAGGAATCGTAAGTGCCATGAGAGAATCCGCGAGGGAGGTGGGGGCGCGCTACGAATTGCCGACTGAGAATTTAGTCATAGGTAGAGGCCGTAGGAGGACGTAGAATACACGCGCCAAACCCAAATCATGATTGATTGTAATATATTTGTGTATTTTATAATCTTTGTATGCTACATTTGTCTGTAAATAATATACCGAGTTTAGACTTAGATCTCCATTTGTTCCCATTCGTGTTTGCAAAGTCCTGTTTTCTAATTGGTATTCTTGTACTTGTGGACCCCCTAGTCCCAGAGATAATATGTGGGGCTATGGAACTTTGCGTCTTACAAGTCCATCGTGGTGATTTGAAACTTCACTCCTCAAAACAAAGGATGGCCAGGAGCTTGTTGTCTAGGTCCGAAAAATCCCTCTCCAAAGGCTCCGAATCCGCTGGAGGGAGTTGCGGCCCCACACCCGTGTCCAAACTGTATATACTGCGCTCTACCGCAGATGCAACATCCGTGGCCATAGACTACTGCAAGGGTGACGTAGAAGACGGCGTGGTGGACAACCCCCCAAGTCAAGGGCCCGTTAGGACCCCCATCTGCTCTCCGTCCCCACTGAAACGGCCATCGTCAAGTCAAGGGGGATCGTTCTCGCCTTCTTACTTAGAGACTAGAGACTGCCACAAACAAGAAGCTCCATATGCCTATTGGGGATGCTTTGGAAGATCCTGGAGTCAAGGATGTAACTGTAGTCGCTGCAGCGCGTTTGTCCGTCCTTGAGGGAGACTTGAAATTGATGGTCTCATGGGAGGGGGATGCAATGACTGAACAAGTCGAGACCCAATCTGAAACTTGGTTATCTCGACCTATGGATGATCCACCACGACCTTCAATGGCTATGGGTGCCAGGCGGCTACACTCCAATAACTCGCTTTTTCATCAAAGGATTATCAGAGACCAACGACGCTCTCGACACTCTAAATCGACCAGAACTGGACTTCTGTACTTAAACAATGTCAATATATTAGTGCCACAATCGCCTCCAAGAGGCTCATGGTCTCTTTCCACTTTCGAAATTCCTCGAAATAGCCGCAATTTGAAGCGTAAGGGAAGTGAATCTCACAGTCTAGACTTATCCGTGTCACTGGATGACAGAAGTGGGCCCCACTTTCATTCTCGACGTGACGATATTTTTAAAGGTCTTGCGAAACTCAAAGCAGTAGAGACAGGGAAGAGCAATTGCAACCTATAGTGATGCGTAGGGGACCAACCAAAATTTTAGGAGCCATGGCTTCTACGCATTTTTTACTATTAATAGCAACATAAATAGTGCATATACATCAAAATTTAGAAAAGTAGAGTACTTCATGTACAATAAGCCTCTACGCTTCTACAAAGATTTTATAGGTTTAACGGATGATACTTTGTACACTTCAAGTACTATTGTGAGAAAGAATTACTCTTTTGGGTCTATTTAAACTCTCGTGTAATTTGAGCTTATTGAATGTAAATGGACTCGCTTTTCAATACATAGCTTGATTCTTGGTACATCATATCTCTCGTGTTCGTAATTGTTTGTGTCATTCTCTTCACTACTTCTATGTGATTTTCAGCACACGTTCAGAAAAAATTATCGTCATTGTAAGTGGGGCTCTATATATTGTTCGGTTTAAAAAATATTATTTGGAAGAGCTCTGCACTCCATTTTCCAAAGTCTCAAAATGACCATTTTGTCTCAATTTAATGAATAAGGCCTTCAACAATTAATTGAAACAAAAACCTTCATATTTTTTTCCTTGTACACTCTATTTTTTTCTAAATGGGAAGCTTTGAATCATTCCATTTGGATTAGTGATGTGAAGGTGATGAAGCTTCTTGATTTGTGGGCAACTAGCAACTTCTTGAAAGATTTTTTGAGCTTCCACTTTGAATGCTAATATCTTTCAATCTATACGGTTAAGCATTACCAAAAAATTATTACATCATTTGAGACAAGTGTAGAAAAAGATCCTACGATTAGATTATAAAAATTATTTCAAAAAATTATTTCATAGGTGAACATAGCCAAAGTGATGGTTTTGAGTGGTTTTGACAAAAAAATGGCCTTCGGACTTCAGGGGTTAAATTCACATCTAAAGAAGCTTTTATTAGTTTTTGATCATGGCTCAAACATATAGATCTTGCAATAACATTTTGACCATGTACTCAAAGTAATGAACGTGGAAAAAGCCTTCAAGGTATTCCTTGTAAAAATGTTTTGTGAAACTGTAAAAGGAAAATTTTAATTTTAATTTTTAATTCGCGGACCAAAATGGTTTTGTTGCGAGAAAACAGAATTTCTACATATAGGGGTTAAATTAATTTCACCTAAAAATGGTGTAACGCATTTAACCCTTATGTTCCCAATTTTTTTGGCCCATCCAAACCAATTGAGAAATGTCGTTTTTATTGCCAAAAACCTATTAAGATTATAAGAAAGTATTGAGTTTTTCTCGGATGAACCAATACAAGTGCCAATTGTCAATGCTCTTTGGAAGGAAAATGGCCTCCATTATTCCAAGGCTATATGTCTTGCTGTAGAATATCTTACTAGAACATTGAGCCTATATAATTCATTCATTGCAACAAAATACAGACATTGATATGAGAGATTCAATACACCATACCATAAAGACTAGATCCACAATATTGCCAATTTTGGAAAAATGGCACCTCATATTAAAATTTGATTACATATACTAGAAGTACTACTCCAAAATGATACTATGGTATTCTTCTATCACACTACAACACGGAGTCTCGAAAAACTAATTCTAGAGGCTTCATGTTTCAGGGTGGAACCATGAGTGAAGCTACCACCTCAAAACATGTGAGTCTCACCTGTACGTCAGCATCCATAAGCGCACGAAACTTCATTGTAAAGAACTTCCCCGACTCAGGGTTTTTGAATAGTTCCCTATCATATTCACCCATATAACCAATTTTCATGTTCCAAATCAATTTACCAATAGAAAACGAATTAGACTTAACCGTATACTTGTGCATGGCTTGCATCTTGTCAAGGCTCGTTTCTAAACCCTTTGGCCCAAATACATACACAACTCCGAAGTCACCCACCATCTGCCTACTAACATGTCATCCCTCTCTTTCGTGGTTTTGTATCCAAAATGTGAGGGAGCTCTCTCTTGTATACGACTGACAATTCCCCAATCGCAAATCCCAATGTTTATAACATCATCCAAGTACGGCGGATAATGGATTAATATGTTGTTGGGAGACAAATCGTTGTGTAGAATACCTTCATTGTGTACAAGACTTGTCACATAAACAAGGGCCCATGCCAACTTTGCCTTGTGCCTTCGAAAGAGGCTAATTTGCTTCACCTGGTCTTGTCGAAGTTCCTTCACCAACTTGATTTCGTGCCAATCGGCATGTGGCACAACCTTCTCATTCCACCACAATGTGTAGGCCTCCATTGTATTGGTGTGGATAGCCATAAATTTAACAATGGCTAGGTGATTTAAAGGACACACCAAGGCTTCAATGGATCGTTCATATCTCGCATCACGCATGTTCGTTTGCTTTGACACCTTCCCTGCAAAATGTACATGCTTGAGTATTGTAGACATGCCATCTATGTATACCTTACGCACCTTTTCATACCCCCCTTGTTGGTCATATCCACTAAGCAGAACCACCTTTGCATTAGAATTGATCCACATGAGAGACGATCCACTGTTTTGAGAAAGAGCAGCCTTCAATGCATCCAACTGCCATCCCATCGCCCTAGATACAGTCTTCGATAGTCTAGAAGCCGCTTTCTGCCACCATGCCATTTTTGGGTGGAATTCGATGGTCTCCTTATTTTCACACCCAGGGACTATAGGTCGGTGCTCTACAATGATTTTTTTGGTATTGAAAATGATTTCCATGAGCACGTTCTCCATCCACTTCTCGTAGTTGCCAAAGTACGTTTCGTCCACGTCAGTATATTTCGGGGATTCTTTGCACTTTTTTAGAATAAAAGTGCTCAAATCTCTCTTCAACTTAACGATGCCTCATTCTTTATGCCTCAAATATATAGACTCAAGGAATTCTACAGTGCTTTCCTTGTACCATTTGAAACACACTCGCTGTGCAAATATTGAATAATCCCGTGGAGGATAAGTTGGGTCCTTATCATGTGTCATCTTTGACTTCTTCGACTATGATGATGACTCTACACCCGTTGACTCATACGAGTCAATAGTCACTTGGAACCCCGCGGGATTGTCAAGGTTGGTGCCCCTCACATATTTCCTTGTAGCATTCTTCTAATCCCGGAGGTCATTGTGGTTAATATCCCATAGGGACGGGCGCATTGCACTACTCCCTTCCCCTAGATTAGACATAGCTCTTCCTTCACAAAGTTACCCACAGTCGATGAATAAATAGAGTTGTGAAAAAAAGGCAACAAGTCCACCCCCTAATCACCACTTTGGCCCACAAGCTTACATTCAACCACTTTAAGGTCGATGAAAGCCGTAGCACAGGTCCAAGAGTGTCGAATGCAGGTGAGGGCGACCACTTAAGTACACGCAGTTGCCATAGGGGCGCGTGCGGGTGTGGGGCGACCGCGGGTACTAATTTCTTGCTAAAACAATGAACCCAAGGTTGGCACCTACCCGAGGTTGCCCTGGAATTTGGGAATTCCAACCGAGACTTCTAAATTCCTTCTTTTGTGGTGCTAGAGCGACCTCGACTGGGGTGACATTAGGTAGGCGACTTCAGGTGGGGCGACCTCGAGACTATTTTGTGTTGGGTAGCTGATGGTATTTTGAAGCACCATAGAATCAAAGAAAAAAAAGAATAAAGATGGGATGGAGAAGGAGCGGTGCATCAAAGGTGATTCCCGATGTGACCAACGGGAAGGTAAAGTAGTGGAAGGAATTCTCACATAAGGGTCAACTTCTTCAAACTCAAGTGGAGTCTAGGAGGTCTGGGGTTCGATTTCCAACTCGGTATGCATGATGTACAAGGTTCTGGTTTGGTCTTACGGGTTCGGTCAAGGGTCACTTCAAATAGAAAATCGAGATGACAAACATTTCCGTTTTGTATTTGAAGTTGTCCTTGGCCCAATCCTCGAAGCACGTCATCTGGTCTATACAGAGATCTTCACGAGATTTTTTTAAAATTTTTGAGTAACCAATTCGTAATGATATAGAGTATTTTAGAAGTCAATTGTGCTAAATCTTTATTTAATGAAAATCGTCAGGCGCTATAGACAATGATGAATAAGTACTTGATAATGAAGTTTGACTTTAGAAAAGGGGTGTTTGCATAATCTATTTAGAGTCAAAAGATAAGTTTGACTTAACAATTAGAGTACATTACTACTGAACCCTTAAGTGCCTAAGCCTTTCCAAGTGTATTTTTCCTATGTGATAAGAGCATAGACTTATAGTTATTCCCATTCAAGCAAGTTTTATTTTTTTTAGAAATCTAACCATATGAATGTTTAATTAGCTTGTGTATTAGTATGCACGTTTCTTTTGAGTGCAAAATTGGATAAGAGTTGTGAGATAATAACCAGAAAAATGTACATTTTCTACTTTGAGTATATTACTCATAAAAAGAATTTGGGATTGGAGGTGACATGAAGAACTACAAATTATATTGGCACACTAAAATGCACTTTCCCACAACTTAATATCACTTGAAAAGCTATTAAACTCATTACACATTGGGAATATTTTTAATTCTTGTGGCCCACAATTTCACTACTACCTATTCATTGATACATAACTTTTTTTGCTTAGGCAAGGGCGTGCATTGAAGCACTTGACATTTAAGGAACCACTATCGTAAATATTTTTGAAGTTGGGGAGTTTCCCCAAATCCGACGGCCATTGGATTTCAAATATGTTCCTCTCTGCATTTGTGAGGATGTGAAAGTAAAGATAAGGTAGAAGGCTCTGAAATGGAGCAGGCATTAAGAATGGACCCTATAAGTGGCTCTGAAATGGACAAACTGTAGTTCATAAATTGACCTCCATAATCATTGAATGAATCAAGAAAAAAAGCATTAATAATTGTAAGAACCAATCCATTCTCTTTACTTTTCCATTTTTCTTTAAAGGCCTTATTCGTTAAAATGAGACAAGTTGCAGTCTCATTTTAATTCATTCCTATATTTAGGTTCAAGAAATCTTTCATTAAATTGAGATTGTTCATTAAATTGAGACTTAGAAATGTCAAAATATGTATTTGATTATTTTTCAACCATTAAAAAATAATGGTTAAAATTCGAAATCACATTTGGATTCACAAACTTATTTGTGAAAAGGAGAAAAAAATACTCAAAGACATTATAAAGTGAGACATTTCTTTAAATTGAGACTTAAAAATGTCAAAGAACTAATCTACATATTCGAGGTATGTCCTAGGGGAGGACACTCTCACTACATTTGGGGTACCCACGTGTGGCGGTGGAAAAAGTAATACATGTAATTCACCTTGAATAAACTATAATTTCATTCTAAAATTTTGAGCTTTGTTTAACAATGACTAAAGGTTTCTATTGACAAAAAATTCAATTCCAAATAACATAAGATATATTGTCTAGAAAGGGTTGAAAAATGAACTAAAATGGCATGTTCTCCAACTAAAATATTTATAGAGCTCACATGAAGATGACTATTGCATCAATATTCAACCAAAATAAACTTTCAATAGAAAGCTATTCTATATAATTTTTTTTTCATTTTTCAAAGTTTTTTTCTTATATAATATAGAGGTGTGAAAGTTATTTTCAGCTTTACAGTGTATCTTTTTTCTTCAAAAATTTATAACTAATTACTATTAGCACAAAAAAATACCAATAATTCAAAACATAAACTTCTAAAGTAGTAAAATCTATCCATAATTTTTTTTTTAAAAAAGAAATTAAATTTTAAGGTGTATTACTTGTTTTACTTTTTCCGCCGCACGTAGGTTGCTAAAACATAGGGAGTGTCCTCCCCGGGGGTATGTCCAACTTTGATATGAAACACATGAAAAATAAACAAAATATATCAAAAAATTAGTTAAATATAAAGTTTGAAGATGCAATAGTATGAAATAAGTTTACTATTAATAGAAATAGGATTTCCTTATTTACATAGCCACACTATCATAATAAAACAAATACATATATGATCATTGATCAGTTGCAATGATCATTCTAATTGTAATTGAACTACCAAAACAATAGTCTACTAGTAATAGAACTATGAACTATGAACTAATCAATCTTCTTCCATAGAGTCATCATTAGTTGCAGTTGTCGTAAAGGCCGCCACTGATGCCTTTATGATATCAATTTGCAAACTTGGAATTGTCACTTTTGGATGTTTAGTTGTTTCACGAAAACGTGGCTTCCAAGCTGTCATGATACAATCTGTATTTGCCCAATCTAAAGGTATTACGCGATCCTCCTGCCACACATTCCCTTCTTTGGTGTCCCATCCGGCATAGTTCACTATATCAATGTGCCGATCCGAAGTAGGTGTCCAATATTGGATTTTGATCTTATGCATATGCCCCGGATTTGGGCTGGGAGCCGTAATGGCCCTGGCAAGCCAAAATAGCTTCGGGTCATGATCTGCGGGACGCACCACAACAAAAGAACCTGCGTGCGTATCACGATTAACACGAAAGGAAGGATGTGGACGATCACGTCTACGTCCAACAAAGGGTGCATCCTCTGCATCTTCTTCACGCAATGTGCCATCTCTTTGCATTCGATCTGTCTCGTCAGGGGCGATCCTCGAAGCTGGCCAAAATCCATCAAGTAACACCTCACGCACTTGAAGAGGAGCATCCAAAGCACTTCTGACGCCTTTCCAATAATCTTGTAGTGGGCCATTCTTCCGCCTAAACTCTCCAGTGTAATCGTCATTTGCCATTTTGTTCCAATGTCCAACATAACCATTCAAGCCCTTCTTTATGTCATCAAGAGCTTTCATCAGTTGAGGAGCCAAAGGTAGAGGACTACCACTTGGCACTATGGGAAGTCCATCTTCACTCTCAATCCACAACCTAATTCCTTTGTCATGCTCTAGCAACCACTTATCGTCTGTACACAAATTCTTATACTCCATCAAAGGCCATCCTGAAGAATCCATGAAAAACTTAAATTGTTGGGACTTCGAATGTCCTTCAAGGTAGTCCCCGCGAGAGCCCAAGTAACCCTCCACAAATTTTTTGAAATCAGGAAGCTCCTCAATGAGATGAGGAATCACGGGATGCGTTTCACAATCCATAAAGGATTTCATGAGCAAAGGAAGTGTTGGGTAGTTATTTGTCTTCAATCTTGAAGACCATCGACCAAAAAGAGCATCAATGTCTTCGTGAGTGTGTCCTACAATGAGGAAGTTGATGTACACCTCACGAAAAATGCCTTTATATACAAGCAAAGAGCAAAAGGCAAAAACATATCGATTCTTGTTGTCCCCTGAAGCATTATCCAATTGCAATACTAATACTGGTGGGAGAGGTTGAGCCGGAATCGGTTCTTGTAGAGGTGGAAGGAGGGAGTCCAAGCAATTCTCTGCTCCAATTAGAAGTGCCTTCGTCAAGGTGGATTGGTCTCTCTCGATAGAAAATAACGTGCGCAATGAATTCTTTGGCGGTCCTTCCAAATCACGCAACAACCTTGCAATGGATCCAATGGTATGATTTGAATCAAATGGGTAAATGCCCAAACCGTAGTGTGCATATCGCACATCTCCATGACCATAAGCAATCATACCTGTAACAGCAACGGGCATTTTCATGAAGGACTCTGTCACTTTGGTCTTGTGAGAAAAGTGTGGAGAAGACGTCTTTGAATGATCCATTTTATCATGAATGATGCACAACATCTTCTCTGGGTATGTCTCGGAAAAATACCGATTTCCGTAGTAGTATTCCCTATGGGCCTTCTGCCCGGCAACATGGATATTCAAAAGATTAGTCCACTTATTTTGTGTCTCCGAACACACACAAGCACTCCTCAATTGCTTGTATGTATCACAAAGGCCACACCTAGCGAAAGTGTCTCCACGAGCCTTTGCAGCAAATTCTGGGAAAGAAGCACGGCGAATGTTGCTCAAGCCACTAGAAGAAATTGGTTGCAAGTCAAGTGATGCATTACACTCATTGATTTTTGGTAATTGCTCACTCCAACGAAATGCAGAAGGTAGAACCATTGATGGGACTTTCTCCCCAGATTCTAATGTTCTTGTCTTGTGTGGCATTTTATCTGCATCAGACTCAATAAGTTGTCGAAGTGTGGCGGTAGCTTGAAGAGTATGCATGCGGGGCTTCTTTGATCCCACATTTCCATGGACCTCAGATTGCTTTCCAACTCTAGCCTTTTCTTTATACCTATAGTAGGTAGCTTTTGCAATCCCATGAATGATCCACCACGCTGTGGGACACACTTCCCTACCTTTCAAAGTTATCCACTCCTTGCCATCAACGTCTTTGTGGATTTGCCTATGCACCTCCAGAAGTGTCTTGTTGCGAGCCTTGAAGTCATAACCTCCATAGAGGTCAGTCCGAATTGCTTGAATTTGCTCACGAGGAAAAGGCTGCACACAATTTCTACTGCAACATGTTTTCGTGGAAACTGTTGTGATGGATTCCATAGTGAGGAGAAACTCTCTCTTAGGAGGCACAACATGATCAACCTTCTCACAAGTTGTTTCATATGATCGAACCCCTTTACGAACTCTTCTGTTTGAGGCGTTTGCAGCCATGTTGTATATATAGGTCTGGTCATGGTCATACAAATTTACACCATCGTGGAGAAACACTCGTTTAATGTGCCAAGAGCGCAATGACCACATATTTGCAGACGAGAACAACTCTTCATTCAAAGACTCTGCAATCTGAATGGCAACTCGATCATCACCAAGAGGCTTCTTATCCATGTCAATGATCAAGTCCGGGTCAACATTTTGACAAACACCCCTTGCGACGTCCAACCCCTCTTCATTTCTTAGAATGACGGGCAATGACACCCATTTTGCACGAGGAATTCCTTCGCAGGCCTGAACACCAGCTACAAGTGTAGGAACTGGATTTACAAACTTATGAGGTCTATGAAAATCCATTCTGAAAATACGAAGACAAATAGTTAGAATTATTGTCGACTCGAGGATGACAAATTTCAATGCAGAAAGTCAATATACAGGAAAAGTAAATCCCTCAGTACATGGCAAATGCAAAGTAAGAGAAAATGATACAGATGTTTCAGCATATCGTGTAAAGGACAGAGGTCAATACTACATCGTCGACTCGATGATAAAGTATACCCACGATTCTAGGGTTTATAGTAGGATTCCAATTTATCATCGAATCGATGATAATTTATTATTTCACAATAAACCACACATGTACTGTGATTGCTACCAGTTGATTTCGATAATGATGTTGGATTGTTTAGCAATTTCTTGACAATAGTAATCTCTCTGACAAGAGGAAAATTATCGTCGACTCGAGGATAATATACTGACTCTCAACCTAGAAGCTATTCGGTAACTTCACTGTTAATTATGATAATATACTTCTTAAGTTTTTCTAGCAGACGGGGTCTTATCATATCGTCGAGTCGATGATAATTTTTTTTGATTCAGAATCACAATATTGTTGTCAGTTTGTTATCCTCGAGTCGATGATCCCGAGAAATGCGGCTAAATATTCGGAAGCCTCCATGTTCATACGTTCTTCACATTTTCGTCATGAGGAAATGATTACACCTGAGAGGCTGCACTACAAAAATGTTTCCATACTCCCATCCTATACAGTACTGTCAAAACCAATGACATAGTGCACACTATCAACCTCCACATCTCTCTACATTCACTACAAGGTTATTATGTAAACCCAATGCAGTTCTATAACAACGCAAATGACATAATGACTCCGATGACATAATGACTTTGTCAATGCCAACTGGAGAAACCTATAATACATCACATACAAACAAAACAACATCAAGTAGGAACCATAAATGAGCAACACCATTCGTTTAGTGCAGAAAATCATACCCAAACACAATCACTCGACGACAACATGCACTACTCTTCACTCCAAACGACTGAAAATGATGCGCATCAGTTGGTGGTGTTGAACTTGCTTCCGAATACGGAGGGAGAGAAAGAGAGAGAGGGCGGGAGTGAGATATGGCGGGATGTATGAGGCGGGAAACACAAATTCAAACGGAAGTTTCCAAGTTTAGATTTAGATCCGCTTTCAACTTTGGCCGATATTCCTGTCTCTAAAAGGTGCTTCCATTAACGATGTCACCTAATTTTGGACACGGAGAAGTCCTTCCAAGAAGGCTGCTCTAGTCCACGGATTCTACAATTGGAGGAAATTCCGTGGTTGCCAGCCTGCGAGCGGGAAAAAAATTCTAAAGAAGTAAAAGAAAAAAGAAAAAAAAAAGATTCATTGGTGTCAAAAAAAAAAAAAAAAAAAAAGATAGGAACCTATGACCCTGGATTTAGTTAATTTTTTAGTAACATAAATGTTAGTTGATTTTCCTAAATTTCGAATGAATTACAAACCTTTGAAAATAAAGAAAATTGTAGTATGCAAATTTTATAGATTTCTATAAAAAAGTGTAAACAAAAATGAATCCTGAAGCACATGTAGGCACTAAACATTCGAAGCAATCTTTGTTTGTTTGTTTGTTATGTTCAAACCTCCCAAATTGAAGGATCCCCCGATTGCATGTTGCGTACCGTTGGAAAGCCCTCGGCGAGGACATTTTTTTGTGACGTTTTGACACATAGTGCAAAAATTCTTTAATTTTGAAGTTATTTATGGATTAAAAAAAAATTTTAATTATTTTTATTCTTGATTTCAATGTGCTTGGTTCCGTTAGAAAACCCTTTGCAAAGAGGCCGTGGTGCATACATTTTGTTTCTTGATGTTTAGACTCATGATACACGAATGAAGTCATTCGTACATTACAAAATTTAGAAAATTACTTTTAAGTTTGTTTTCATTGTGGCAACAACACAGGACCCTTTAGTAATAATTAAAATCAATACAAAATACACTGGCTTATAAGATTTGTCAATCTCACAAGTCCAATTTCTACATGTAAAAGTTTGGAAAGCATATGTACAAGTTTGCAAATACACTTTAGATTTGTAATCTATAAATTTTTTTTGCTCTTGACCATTTTCTAAAAACATATACAAGAATGAAAATATATAAAATTACAACAGGCGCTCTACTTTAAATTCGAACACCTATAAACTCATGAGTTTTTCACGTGAAAGAATTTGGAAAGCATATGTACAAGTTGCAAATAATTTTAGATTTGTAATCCATTAAAATCTTTGATTTGCTCTTGATCATTTTCTAAAAACATATAGAAGAATGAAAATAACTAAATTCATGACAAATATAAAATATAAGTGACGAAGAAATTATGTGGTCATATATGCAACATCCTTCAAGTATTAGTAACTTATTCGAAGCATTTGGCATCTTCTTATATGTGCATTGTATGGGATATAGAGTTTGATTAGTTTTTCTTAAATACAGGGCATGAGTCATTTTTTTTTGCAAGCATCAAAATTGGATAATAAACAATAGTGACCCTTTCCTTGCGCAAAATAACTTTTACTATTTAATTTCATTAGGCCATGTGTAACTGTTGTAGTTTAAGAAACGAAAGGCCAAAAAATAAAAGAGAAATTGAAAACAAGAAAATAAAAGAAATATTTCGATGTTGTAAAGTACAGAATAATTAAAATTTCATGAGGAAACTAATTTTATGCTACTTGTTTGCAATCTTCAATCCGCCAAAGAATTCTACTTTCATATGCCATATGTTATTGTCTAGAAATCGTAACTTCTAATTGAAATAAAATAATTTAGAAGATATATATATACACTTGATGGCTTTTAATTAGGACTTCAAGGCTTATAAACTGCAACGCTTGGTTCATTTGCGTACAAAAATGCATGAAAGTACCATAAATTAATTATTTCCATGAATTCTAAATGTTCAATTAATCTTGAACTTCTAGTCTTCTACATATTTTTATGATTCCATTTACTTAATTTATCCCATGGCTTGTGGGCTTTATTATTTGTCAACTACAGCGCCTGATTCAATTAATTAAAAGTTCCTTGGCGTACAAAAATGCATGAAAGTACCATAAATTAATTATTTCCATGAATTCTAAATGTTCAATTAATCTTGAACTTCTACATATTTTTATGATTCCATTTACTTAATTTATCCCATGGCTTGTGGGCTTTGGTATTTGTTAACTACAGTGCTTGGTTCAATTAAATAAAAGTTCCTTGGCGTACAAAAATGCATGAAAGTACCATAAATTAATTATTTCCATGAATTCTAAATGTTCAATTAATCTTGAACTTCTACATATTTTTATGATTCCATTCACTTAATTTATCTCATGGCTTGTGGGCTTTGGTATTTGTTAACTACAGCGCCTGGTTCAATTAAATAAAAGTTCCTTGGTGTACAAAAATGCATGAAAGTACCATAAATTAATTATTTCCATGAATTCTAAATGTTCAATTAATCTTGAACTTCTACATATTTTTATGATTCCATTTACTTAATTTATCCCATGGCTTGTGGGCTTTGGTATTTGTTAACTACAGCGCCTGGTTCAATTAAATAAAAGTTCCTTGGCGTACAAAAATGCATGAAAGTACCATAAATTAATTATTTCCATGAATTCTAAATGTTCAATTAATCTTGAACTTCTACATATTTTTATGATTCCATTTACTTAATTTATCCCATGGCTTGTGGGCTTTGGTATTTGTTAACTACAGCGCCTGGTTCAATTAAATAAAAGTTCCTTGGCGTACAAAAATGCATGAAAGTACCATAAATTAATTATTTCCATGAATTCTAAATGTTCAATTAATCTTGAACTTCTACATATTTTTATGATTCCATTTACTTAATTTATCCCATGGCTTGTGGGCTTTGGTATTTGTTAACTACAGCGCCTGGTTCAATTAAATAAAAGTTCCTTGGTGTACAAAAATGCATGAAAGTACCATAAATTAATTATTTCCATGAATTCTAAATGTTCAACTAATTTTGAACTTCTACATATTTTTATGATTCCATTTACTTAATTTATTCCATGGCTTCTAGGCTAACCTTCAGTATTTGTTAACTAGGGTAGAGGGCTCATTGAAAGATATGATTCTTGGAATACAAAAATCCATATAAGTACTTTGATTTTGTATAAGTATTTTTTCTAAATATTTCTTAGTGTTCGTATAAATCCCCAAACTATAAAAACTCATTAAAGGTTTGCGGTTGTAAATGTTGTCAGAAGTTGAAAGTTTATTTAGAAAATAATCATAAATTGAATACATTGAGTGCAAGCTATTTTTTTTTATACATTATATATAACAAAAATGGTACAGTCCATCGTATTTTGGGTGCAGGAAATGTCAAATGTCATGAAGAAAGATTGAAAGAGCATGTAGATTTTAAATAATAGAAGTTTTGAAAGAAAACAAGGAGAGCACTATCAATTATGCCAAACATAAGTCACAAATCATTGTACCAAGTGGCACACATTCAATATCTAGTACAATCATGAATGACAATTATAACAGTGAATGTCTATTTATGGTGACTAACTATTTTGAATGAGTGGTGAAACGGAACAAGTTAATTTAAACTACTAGTACGTATGATTGTGAATTTGAATTATTTGTTATATTAATTAACTATATAATTTAAATCCATAAATATTCATTTGCCATCCAATGCAATTCTGATAAGTTTGTGAACTTCATTTAGCACGAAACGAAATCAACAAAATATTCATTTGCATTTCTGCTACAAAATACATGCTAAAGATATCTGAATTGTGGAACTTCAATTTTAATAAGGTACTAGTACTAGCATTATTTATATGTGTTTAGAATTATATTTTAAAGTATTTTCATTCTTGTAAAATTATTTGAAGGCCATTTTTGAACAATATAATCT
Source organism: Rhytidiadelphus loreus (assembly GCA_947034895.1). Taxonomy (NCBI): domain Eukaryota; kingdom Viridiplantae; phylum Streptophyta; class Bryopsida; order Hypnales; family Hylocomiaceae; genus Rhytidiadelphus; species Rhytidiadelphus loreus. The sequence continues at coordinate 64,925,169 of OX344763.1, read as the reverse complement.
ATGATTCTAAAAAATCGTAGTTTACTTTTAAAAAAAAATTATAATTGATTCATTCTAATTTCTAAAGAACAAAGTCTTACTTATTTGGAAATAGTCTATTTCATTGGTTTATATTTTTCAATGGACACTTTGTAATTACTGTAGAGTAGAAAAAAAATAAAACCATTTAGGATTCACAATTAAGGATAATTAAGAACCAAAATTCCTCTAAAAAAAAAATAGTGTGGAATCAACTTTTGTTTAGGTGGAGGACTAAAGTTTATTTGGAAGAATTTTGGACTAACATTTGATCTTGCCTTTACATTCTCTAATTTTCTTAAATACATACCTAACTTGGATTCTTTTTTCATCAATTTCTCAGAACATCATGCAATTAAAAGTACAACAAATTCTAACGTAAGTTCTTTATCTTTTTTTTGGACTTTATAAATTTTCAATGTGTTCTTTCTCGCAAGACACTAAATCATGCTCTATTATGAAGTGGGCCAATAGAGTAATTTGGGGGTTCATTGGGGTACAATAAAAATTAAATCCTCATATTTTGAGTTCTGGGTATGGTCTCTACAGTGTGAAAAGTTTAGTTCTTCTTCAACAATCAATATTCAAAAATTATAAATATAACCTATAGGTTTCAAGTACTTAACGTCTTCAAATACTTTAAGTAATGGCACTTGTAGAACTAAAATAATTACATAGAACTGAATTGTTTTCAATGAAAACCTTTTTAATACGTGGTATACATTTTTATACCTCATACGGCCAAAACACATGCGCAAATTGCTTAACTTTAGAAAAATAAAAATACTGTACAAGATGTTCTTTTTTTTTAAAGAATTTCGAAGATAAATAGTTGCATTTCTATTCTATATAGAAGAATTCACTGTCATGCATTGGACATTTAGTGTCCATGGTAGCGTTACAAGGCTAAGTGGTTCACAATCAAAGGTTACAACATACATAAACTCTTACGCGCTTTTACGTTTATATTCTGGACGATGAACAGAGGTCTTGCAAGCGTTGTTTCATCCAACTACCTTGTCATTAAAACAGATGTAATACTTGAATCTTGAGAAAACAAGCTTCTTTTATGCACAATTTCATGAAATTCTGGTGAATGGTGTTACTTTTCAAAGATATAAGCAATTTGGTAAATGGTGTTACTGTACAAAGGTATAAGCAAAAATGTGTCCAAATTTCAAAAAGAATCTATTTGTTAAGGGGTTAAATATCGATGAAGAAGTTAGACCTTCGTACGAAGGTAGGTTCGCCCCTCAAAGCGAATATACCCTTAGGTCCGGGTAATTATCAACCTCAGGCGGGTATAGATACCGCTACAACGGGCGTGTATGATTGACAGTACGTCGGGTATGCTTAACAGAGGGCGGGTATGAGTGACAGGGGCGGGTATGAGTGGTTTAGTCGGGTATGAGTGAGGGGGTCGGGTATGAGTGAGGGGGGCCGGCCTCGGCCCTATGTCCTAGGGGGATTCGGGGTTCCGCCGAGCAGGCCATGCCTTGCCCGGCCAAGAAATAAAAGGAGCTCCCTGTATTGAACCGATTTTTGGAAATTTCTGCACTACCCTGAAGTAATTTGGGGCCTCTGATTGCAAATATGAGTTCAGAATTTCAAAAAAAGAATTTGTGTAAAAAATAAAAAATTTCAGTGTTTTGCTACAGGCAGGGGCAGGCAGGCGGAACCCCGAATCCCTCTGGGACATAGGGCCGAGGGGGGGCGGGTATGATTGAGGGGGGCAGGTATGGAAGCGGGTATGGGCGGGTACGGGCGGGAATGAGTGTCAGGCGTTAGGGTTTGGCGCTCCGTGTTGGCGCTGAGGTTTTTGTTTTCTACCGTGTTGCTTGGTCTTCCTCCGTTCTGATCTTGTGGAGTGAGGTCTTGGCAAAGGTTGGAGTGAGCTCTTGGCGGAGGTTGGAATAGCTTGAAGGATTTGGAGGAGCTCAGCGTTGCTTGGCGGAATCGGCGCAACTTTGAAGCAGCTTGGAAGAGCGCAGATGTGTGAGGTATAGTCTTTCTCGCCTTCGATTTCTGCGTTCGATTTTAGGTGATCTTCCATGCGTTGTTTGAGGGATGCCTTGTGCAAGCTCAAGCAAGCTGTGTTGTTTTCGATCGCCTTGTGTGATCTTCCGTGAGTATACCTGTGCGACGTGGGTTTCGTTGTTTTGAATCGCTTGTGTGTGATCTTCCATGAGTAGTGTGTGACAGGCTGTGAGATCTCCTGTTCAGATGTGTTCTTCCGTGAATAGTGTGTGACAGGCTGTGAGATCTTCCGTGAGCAAGCTCCTGTTAAGATGTTATATGAATGCACAAACCTCAAGCGAGCTGTGAGATCTCCTGTTCAGATGTGTTCTTCCGTGAGTAGTGTATGACAGGCTGCGAGATCTTCCGTGAGCAAGCTCCTGTTGGAGGGGTTATATAAATGTACAAACCTCAAGCAAGTTGTGAGATCTCCTGTTCAGATGGTGCTTGTGAATGTTTGGAACTCTATTTTTTATGTTTTGCTGTGAATTTGTTGTTGGGATACCAGGAAATTTTCCAATGCACGACAAATTTTGTTAAATTTTTTTGACATGCTTGCACGTTTGTAGGTCAGTGTGACAAAAATACAATTGTGTTGTTGATTAGCGTGTACATACACTTTGTCGATTTCTGGCTCCAGGTAAGTCATTTGCTTGAATAGGAATTAGGGTTTAGGCATCCAAATTAGGGTTTAGAGTTTACCAAACACGACAACAATAACCTGCACGAGAATATATCCCCGATGCGACGATAAAACCCTTTCTTCAAAAGGCAGATATGGTCACAAGAGTGGGAAATGGAGTCACCCACTAATAGAACAGGAACAGAGAACTCCGTCAATTATCCTCGACTCGAGGATAACATATGACCCGATGACACCTACAATTTTCAATCTATAAAACTCACAATTCACTAAAAGAAATGAAATTTATAGTCTAATAAAACTTACAAAGCAAAAAACTAAAACAAAGATTATCCCCGAATCGACGATAATCCGAGTGATTTATAGACTCAAATCACACAAACGAACATAGGATTCTAACTTATAAAAATACCAATGAACAATACTAAAAAACAAATTTTTAAATTTTTTAAATTTAATCATAAATAGTTTAGGCACACCTAAATTGTAAGAGCTTATCCTCGAGTCGGTGATAATAGAACCGATAACATAACAAACAAGAGCTGCAAAGATTAGATTGTTCGTATCGTCGTATGGTGATAAAAACAGACGAAATGATGCGCGCCATTATTAAAAAAGGATAAAAAAACTGACAAATAAACAATCCGGCCAAAATAAATAAGAAGGAAATTATCATCGATACGATGATACTCAAACTCATGAGCAACTACCACGACCCACTGTAGAAATTAGAATTAATGCAATCCCAGAAATCACCAAACACAACACAATCACAAGAAAAAGCACAGGGACGAAAGCATTCGAAAACTATTGAAACATTTTAAAATAAATGAAACAAAATACTAAGAATTCATTATCCTCGCATCGACGATAATGAATCATTGAATGACCTACATGTACATTGATTGCAGGTACAACACGATGGAACCAACAGATGGGTATGACTACTCGGCAAGCGGGCACCATCTACTTCCCTTTCAGAATCCAATGAAGGACGAACCCTTCATTGCCGAGATGGAGGACACGTATGGAACACTCTGGGAGTTTAAGGACTACATCTCGACGTGGTCATTCGGAGTGAATCGGTTCAAGAATTACGTCTTCCTCCGTTACCGTGTCCGAGGGACAACTACGTTCATGCCCTGGAACATTAAGGAAAAAATCACGTTAATTGAGGAGCACAATCAAGACTACGTTGTCATAGTGCTCCGTGAGTGCGATGACAAAGGAAATCCTGGAGATCATTCTCACTCAATTGTCATTGACGTAAATTCAAAGCACGCACAATTTGATCTGGACAGCCTCATGGACTTTCTCAAGGGATCACAAATGGAGTCCCTGAACGACCAATTCGTGAAATCAGGATACGTTCCTTGGCTGAACACCACGGCAAAGTCGATTGCCGCGAGACTGCGCATAATATTCCAGATGCTAGATCGATATGCACTTGAACATGTCGAGGCGGAACCGGCAATAGGTCGCGCCGCTGCTCAAGGACGATGGAAGGAGGCCGAGTCACTAACAACACCAGCAACTGTCGGGGGGGTGTCGGGAGGGAGAGCTTCAAGGCTGGGACAAACCAGATCCGAGCCTCAAAAACGAGACTCAGCACCCTCTGAAGAAGCAGGGCCATCCAAGAAAAGAAGGAAAAGTCATCCAGGTGGACCTGCTGGTGCAGGTAGTTTGGGATTAGCATTGACGACAGTGTCGGCTGGTCCAACAACTTCGTTAGCTCCAGTGCTTGAATATGAGAAGTTTGCAGAGATTCAGAAGAACTTCTGGGCGGAGCACAAAAACTGCTTCCTATTCGATGATCAGTCCTTGCAGGTTGACATCGACCAATGCATATTGGCTCTTCCCCAGTATGTCATTCGGACCCTACAACGGGACATTGTCGATGCGAACAAGAAAGAACCCATTCAGTACATTGACATCAAACAACGGCAGAAGCTGTGTCTCACTCCAGTTGACGGCAGAAATAGATTATTGAAGAAAAAGCCTGAGAACTGGGATGATATTAAGAATGGTCGATTCATGATTATCAACAGCCAGCACAGCATAACAGCTTCCCAAGAACTCCAGGAAGGAGGATGTGGAGAGGCGAGGAAGGTAGAACTTCAGAGATGGGATGCTTATATAGTGTGGACGCTCGATCCCGCTAAACTCAGGGGTATCTCGAAGTTCTACAACATCACCAATCATTTGGACCACGCCCAACCAACCTGGGGGAACCAAATGATCAGCTGCAGGCAGATATGGATGGCTTACAAGCGGCCAACAGACACCCGTAGCGAAGCTCAGACACGAAAAAATGAAGCCGTGTTTCACCTGAGCAATTTCAAGGTACAGCCACGTTATCATCGATTCGGTGATAATAAGAACCATCAATTTGAATGAACAATCGATAGAAACATTTCATTGGTCATTCAACAAAAATAGAATACGATTCAGCTAGTGTTAATTTCACTTAGCAAGTGTTAATGTGCTTGTTTCAATATGCTAACCTCATCCTCGAGTCGAGGATAACCTGTTCTGGCTATTCAATACGATATGTTCATTCTAACATTATCTACTACCGGATCTTGCAGAGTTTTACTGACGCGGTAATCGAGAGGTTCCAGAATATTAATCCCGAGAGGGATGGTGCCTTAATTAATGGAACCGCGGATCTGAAACCTGAAATCCAGATCATTACGTTGCCTAATGATCTTTGGGCAATGTGGGAGACGTTTCTCACAAAGCACTCTGAGGGCGAATTGATTGATCCATTCTACTTGACAATGCACAAGGACGTGAAGGGATTCAAGCTGAAGAATCACTCTCTGAAAAGAGAGTTCTTCAAACATTTTGGGCACTTCATTGACAAAGACTACGGGGTCAATGCGCAGCACCTGATCGGTCAAACCCCGGGGCGGAAGGCTTTGTACCCGAAAGTATCCGTCGGGGTTCCCAAATTTATTGTTCCTGACAATATGACGCACAAAGACTGGGTGGATCGGAGGAAGTGCAAGAAAGTTGTGCTTCAGGACTTGATGGCAATCAAGCCAGCCTTAAATTTTTTTGATAGTGCGGGTAATGTTGTCCATGAGACGTGGCACTCTTGGAAGGCAAGGCACAGGTTCACTTCAGCCTCGTGGGATTTCCTGCTCACGCACCTGAAGGCAGAGTACTTCAAACGGCGTCTGCGCAACGATGCATGGCTGAAGCGGGCGAAGGACCTTGAGAAGCAGTTTCCCGAGGTCCATCACATGTTCGTGCGGTTCATGAAGCTGAAGTACCAACTTCCTGAACCTGCTGGAGGGGTGCAGATCAGGGGAATAGATTACAGCGCGAAGGCGTTGATGACGAGTTCCAGTTACCAATATCACCCCCTGGAGGTCAACCTGGCTGTCGTGGATATGAGAGAAATCCCTATCCACAAATAGGGAGGCAACCCCATGGAGCCCTTCCTCCACTTCCTGAAGAATAAACTCGAGCCAGAAATGACAACACCAAACGTGTGGCTATTCATTTTGAAGCGAAGAGACGAAATCAAGACTGCAACAGTTTTTGCAGGTTTGCACCTCAACGAGTACGAGTGTGCGATGTCGAAGTACGTACCGAGCCGAGCAGAGCTGTTAGACAACATCTCAACGCGCGCGACCGCTCCAGACGTGCCACTCCTGTTCCTTTTCAAAAAAGGAAACAAATTTGCGGAAGCGGCTCGTACCTTGTTCAAAACGAGGTACGTGACGTCGGACCACAACGTGTACTACTATGAATTCGGTAGGAACACGGAGGACAAGTGGAGATTCGAGGCCTCCGAACTCTGAATGGAGTTCTACCTCGACATCTTGCAGCTATTTGCGCAGCCCAAGGAAAACGTTTTGGGCATCTACACGGGAGCCAAGTTCATGCTGTGTGCCAAGGTATAAGACATTGCCATAGAGGCTTCTGTTATCACCGTGTCGGGGATAAGCCTCCTAGAATATTCAATTTGAATGTCATTACTACATGTTTTTTCATCTATCTCGTGTGGTTCACAGGCCGGACTTATCCTCGAATCGAGGATACCCCTTGTCCTAGTTAATGACATGTCCTGTGTGTGGCAGATGTTCGGGGCGTTCTTCTACGGATTTGTTGATAAGGAAGACGTCAAGACCTACCTCAGCGTCTCATACTTGGCAAATAAGATGGACAAAAATGATTTCATGATGTCCAATTCACCTTATTCGATGCTGTATGAGAAGCCACCTTCACGTGAACCTGTCGCGGATGACTCAGCCCCCCCGCATCGCCACCAATGACTCTCGTGTCTCCGGCGGTTCATAGTGATAGGGAGACTGATGGACCGCAGCCAAGATCTGACCCCGTTGTCGAGGGTATCGATGAGTATGGAACAAACACGTTCCAGATTTTCACGTGGATGGCCTCTCCTGGAGTCACACCCACTGATAGAATCGATCCTGCGGTTGAGGAAACGACGACGGAGCCGGCTGCCCCTCCAAGGTCCACTCGACGTGCAAGGACCAATACACCTGTAGATACCTCAGCGCCTGCGAGTTCCTCCGCGCCTGTAGGGTCCGATGTACCGGCTGCACCTGTCAATGAGTTTCCGGTTGATGAGGGCATGGAGACGGACTACGAGTTCGATCGGCAGCGTGCAGCGAGCGGAGGAGGGGGGCAAAGGGAAACTCAAGGGCAGGAGGATGTCGACGCTCTCGGCGACGAACCCCTCATTACGCAAGAGGGCACACAAGAGAAAGCGCCTGAGATCATTGACCTGGGCGATGACGATGACGAATTAGATCACCCTCGAGAGTCGGACGAGGATGAGGAAGATCTAGATGGCCCTCCCAAGGTGACGGAAGTGAAGCCTCTCGTTTTACCTTCTGGCTCTGTTGTGAAGGTGGAGAAGGACTTTTGGAAAAATAAGGAGGAGAGGAGGCAGAGGAAGATCGACCGTTTCAAGCAAAGAGAGGCCGAGAAATTGGAAAAGGAGGCGAAGGACAAAGCACTGGCTGAGGCCAATGCGAAGATTGTTCAAATGCAGTTGGATTCGCGGAGAGAGATGGACAGTATCACTTCTCAGCTTGCAGAGCTGAAGAAAATGATTAGTTCATAAGGGAGTCAAGGGGTGCCAGATTCCTCTCCTGCATCTCAGGCTCCTCCGCCACCACCTCCTCCTTCCTCATTCACTGATCCATCAGGGCATAATGAGGTTATCCAGTCAACGCCAGCATCTCAAATGCCAAACGTCTCCTCCCAAGACCAAAGCAAAGTCGAGGCCCTCCCTAAACTCCGCAACGTCACAGAGGCTGCCAAGGATTATCCTCGACTCGGTGATACTGCCCAAGCGCTTCCTGGGACATCGGGTGGCAAGGTTTCACAACTCCCATGTCAAGTATCGGAGCAGGTCATGCTGGAAATCCAACCGCCTTCTGATCTTGACGATGAGGAGAGAGTGGACTACGGAGAAGACGAGAAGGATCCAGAGGACGATATCCCGATGGAATCCGGGGGCGGGTCGTTGGAGGTCCCTGTAGAAGGGAGGACTGATTCTCGACCGGCCGATACTACACAGGTACAGACCTCTGACCCTTATAAATTCGATTAATTGAAGGAATTCTCCTGGTCCAGTGTGTTCGTAGTTTCCCGAACTTAATTGTACTCTCGCTTCGTGACAGGAATGCGAGCCCCGTCCTTGATTACCTGGCGCAAACAGCGCTGACGGAGATTCCGTCTGTACAATAGTGTAGCATAGTGTTGACTCTGCATTTTTGGCGGCTTAGTAGAAAGACGAGTTTTCGACATGTATTATATAATCTATGTAAATAAAATACGCGCGTTTATTTATATAAGGTGCAAGTCCATCTAATTGTATCCCACTGTCCATGTTTTTTTGGCTCAGCTTCAAAAACATGAAAGCGTACACCGTCCACTACAAATGAAAGCACTTCCTCTCGGGAGTCCCCGGTCGATTAGTGGAATTAAATGCATCTCTCAGCTTTCTGGCTCTGCAACTTCTGCATTTAACCAGGTACCTCCCATTCTTCGTTGTTTTGTTTTGATCAGGTAGAATTGGAGGGGTTGAAAGAGGTGGAGGCCAAGATTGAACGTCCTATGATGCCTCCACCGCGGAGGAAATGGCTAAACATTGTCTTCGACTTGAACGGCGTGTTGTGCCAGACAGCACAAAAATCATATGGCGAGAAAATGAAGCCCTACAGGCTCGAAGACAATGTTCTCTGCCATCGGAACCCCACGATCATCGGCCCCAAGGCGGTTTTCACTCGGCAGAATCTCGGCGAATTCCTCCGGCAGGCTTCGGAGATTGCACATAGGGTAATTGTGTGGACCACCATGTTGAAGCGCAACGCTAAACCGATCGCGGGGCATTTGTTCTCGGGCTGCAGAACCCCTTACGATATCCTAGGTCAAGAGTAGAGCACGAAAATAGAAATCGCTAAGGGAAAATACTTCCATTTGAATAAACAAGTGCATTTCATGAAAGTGCTTTTGGACAGTTTGTTCACAACTAATGGTGGGGGGCCGAGCATTGACTCGTCCAACACCCTTCTCATTGACGATAGTCCTCACAAGAGTATCTGCAATGAGAATGGGAACGCGATATTCCTCAAGTCCTGGAATCACACCTACCAGAGGGACGACGTTCTCTTGGGCATCCTCCTTCCTTGGCTTCGGCGGTTGCATTCATCTTGTCCGGACGGCGGATTGTTGAAATATGTCAACGAAAACCGAATCGGTTTAAACCCGCTCGAACGTGATGACTATAACATGAAGGAGGTCATAGAGGGCATGATGGAGTCGGCCGAGGTCATGGGTTCGCGATTTGATCTTCGGGGTTTAGGCCTAGTGATAGAAAAGAAACGCAGCCGGAAAAAATAGACTTCCGTATAGACGCGCATTCAGGGGCCCAGACATATCGTATTTTGTATTTTATATTCATGTATTCAACATTTATAAATTGTAAATAGTATATATTGAGTTCTTTTTCATCTTTCATTGTATTCTTCGCTTTTTCTTGGACTCTGCAATGTATTCCATGTTTCCTTCCTTTAACAACTGGAGGAAAATGTGTGTGGGTTTGCACAATCCACACATTTACCTATTGCAGGTTGAAGGTCTCTGTTTTGTTAAAACAGCGAAAAGGCAGAAGCTCTCGAGGAGTCTCCTTTCCGGTTCCATGAAGTCGGTGTCCACCAAGTCCGAATCGGAAGGCGGGAGCTGCGATACGGTTCCCCTGTCTAAGCCCTACATGTTGCGTTCAGCCACAGACGCTGCCTCGGCTGCCATAGACTATTCCAAGGGGAACGTCGAGGACGGGGTTGTAGACAGCCCCCCCAGTCGCAAACCGGGCAGGACTCCCATCTGCTCCCCTTCGCCGTTGAAGCGAGCATCCTCGAGTCGTGGGCCGTCGCTATCGCTAGGTTTGCGGACGGACGGAGGGACGAGCCGCAAACTGCAACTTCCTCTCGAAGACACACTCGGTCATCCTCGAGGCGAGGATGTCGTCTCTGATCCGTCCGCACTGCCTACTGTCCTCAAGGTTGGAGTGATGTCATCGGATGGGGTTGAGGACGAGATGACGATTCCAAGTCCCGGGCCGTGTGCTGCGAGACGCTTACCTCGACTCGACGATAACTGGACTTCCTCGTCCAAGTTGACGATCCCCAGACGGTTACCGTCCGCCGACAGTCTTTTCCGTCATCGAAATCTTAGAGAACTTCGACGGTCTTTGGGCTCTACATCAACTAGTACTGGGTTTCCGTACGGAAACAATGCGAAAGTATCGCTGCCAACCATGCCTCCGCGAGGATCAAAGTCTCATTCAGCTTCGAAAGTTCCTCATGCCACATACAATTCGAAAAGGAAAGCCAATGGATCTCATAGTCTAGGGCTATGTGATGCTGTGGATAGTGCAAGCAGGCCGCAATATCATTCTCGACTCGAGGATATCTTGAGAGGCCGCGCAATGCTGAAGGCAAAAGAGATTGAGAAGAGCAATTGTACATCCAAGAGCAATACTTAGGATAGCGTGTCTAATTTTTGAAGCCTCCTACTTCTATGATTTTTTACTATAAATACCGTGGTAAATACACATTGAAAGTGATTATAAAAGTGCAAAACTTCATGTAATACAACCATCCGATTCTAAGCCTTACTTACTATAAATAGAATGTAAATTTTGGACATAAAAAAATTTTAGAAAAAAAATAATATGCTTCTTCAATTGTACTTCGATTATACAAAATTGTATATCTTGATCATTGGTATCGTAGACTTCAATGCATTTTGGGAGCAAAAGTCACATACTCTATGTATTTTCTAAACACCAAGTGAATTGAATATATTGAACTTGCCACTACAAGTTACTTCTCTTTTACTGGAGCATATCGTTTGAATGTATGACTTCTCGTGTGATTGTGCACATCCGCACCTTTGGTTTAAGACATTTAAGTCAAAGTTCATAATTCTTGTCGACAATCGGCTCAATTTTTCATAGGGTTCAACAACTCTATGCTCTACACAATAGCGCTACTCGTTTTCAAAGTCTCAAAATGACCATTTCGTCTCATTTTAACGAATAAGGCCTTTTTAGAAGTTGCAAATGAATAGTTTATGGAAGACCTAGGGGCATAAATAGGGACCTATGACACAACTCCTTTGAAAATTCATAAGTAATTCAAAAATACTTCAAAAAATATGAAACCACTTGTATTAGATTTCTCTTTTATTTTTCTTTGTCTGAAAAATGATCTAAAAATATTTACATTTAAGTAAATAGATGAAAAAGGGAGATCAATCCTGAGATGAGCCATTTCTAAGTCTCCTACCTTAGTTGTTATGGATCATGGGAGGTAGTGCCCTCCCTGGACCTGTGGTCATCCTACACCGGTGTTCTCCAAGAATTCGCACACGCCCTCCCAGGACCCGCGGTCGCCCCACCCACGGTCGCCCTGAAACCGTAAGCACCCTTCCTGGACTTGCGGTCGCCTACCCGCGGTCGCCCAAAAATTCCGGAACCCATGGTTGCCCCACTTACCGCACTCGCCCCTTGTACGTCTGGTTCCACACGCACCGAAGGCGAACTCGGGTACAAATGCGGTCGCCAAGGACGTCAGCTGCCACTTTATTTTCTAGTGTTGTGCATTGGCTTCCATATGCCTTGAAGTGTCTGGATGCGTGTTCGTGCACTAGAATCTTGTATCTAGGACACTTTTTGTTCTGTCGCCCATTATAGAAGACGATACTTTTTGAGCATTTGGAGGATACCAATACATCCTATATACACCATCCCCCCCCCCCTTGAAGAAGACAAAGAAGAAAGGAGAGTGCCATAGTTGTAATGTAGCCATCCTTTTGGACCCAACAGTGAGGGCATTTCCAAATTGGCAAAACATGCAATCGGATTGGACGTTCAACACTTGCAAGGCATACGTAGGGTGGTGTCATATCGATAAGCTCTTTCCTTACTTCCGGCACGATGTACATATCAACCAAAACAATGCTAATCTTCACTACTGCGAAGATGATGCATTTGTGCAACGGTGCATCGAAGTTTACCAGACATTATATCAAAAATCAACAGTAAAGGGGAACCAAGTCTCATTGGGTATATGCCAAATGGTCTATGCAAAGCTACAATTGCGACGAACTGTGGATTGGAGGACCATTAAGAAAAACCCCAATAGCATAGTTCCCACTACCAAAGACATTCCAAAGGCAGGTCCATCAAATAATCCGAGGGATGGGTTAGGGCCCAAAAAACATTTCAAAGAATAAGTGTTGGATGAAGACTACGATTGGGGCCAGTTGTCCAACTCCATCGACTCAGATGAAGAAGACATTGCAGACCCCATGCCTCTAAATGAAGATCCAATTTTCGAAGAAAATATGGCAGTGGTGGTACCTTTTGTTGGAGACTCAAAAGGGGCAGTAGTATTGCATGTCGCGCCTCTTAGATCGTTGGAGCCAATGCAATTCCGTCATCCTGAAGAAGACGAAGTTCTTCAACACGTATATGCACGTGTGCGAGAAATGCAGGAAGACAAGGAGGATGGCGAGATCGGGTTGCAACGAGATGTTGAACAAGCACGGGTGATTTTTCATTCATGTGAAGAACTACCTCTTTAAGAAGCAAGAAGGGAAGTATTATATCTTGAAGACACAATGAGGCAAGGAAAAGAAGCTTATAAAGCCCAGTTGAAGGGTATTCTTGCTAGACTGGTAGAAATAGAAACGAAATGTGAAAGCCAACATGAACGCACTGGTGGTGACATTGAGGCCAACAATGTGTACACCCTTGAAGCACTAATCATAAGCAGGAAAGTTCGTTTGTTAGTTCAACAAAAGAAAATGGACGAGCTGGAGGAATTTTATTTGAAATTCAATAAAGGCAAAGATGGAGGCTCCACCTCAAATTCCAACCTGTTGTTGGACAAACGAATGGCTAGAATAATGGAAGAGTGCAAGGCAAAAGAAACCTGATTGAACACCAAAAGGAAAGCTGTAGAGGAGGCGCAATCAAGGTTGAATGACCTAAAAGAAACCATGGTTGTAGGCCTCATTGACCTTCCAATGGCTTTGGATGCATTGTTAGTAGATGAAGAGCATTGTGTGCTGACATTTGAGGTAGCTTCTTTAAAGCAGAAGTTAGTTTCTTTGAAGAAGCTTGAACACCAGTTTTAGAAGTGCATAGAGTATAGGAATGCACACCTTGGTTTTGCAAGAATGTTTAAGAAATTCTGGATTAAAAGCAAGATGTGGAACCATGACCTAATCCTTTTGAAGAGTGCTCTGAGAATTCAGAATTGTGGCCCATGAGCTTGAAGTCATGAAGAAGAGAAGCGAAAAAGAGGCCAATATGGATGTTGCATGATTTTGGGCTAAAGGTAGTCTTCTAGTAATAGACTACTAGGCAGTTGTTTTTCTAAACTTGTGTATATCGGAAGGGTTGCTTTCACCTTTAGAACCACCTCATGTTGTACAATGGGGTCCATGTTTTTTTTCCTCAATAAAGATATATATATATTCCTATTTGGATCAGCCTTCATGTGTTTTGAAGATCTAATTCTTGATGATTAGACACATGTCAAATACACTTATTGCATGTGTTGTAGGTCAATTTTCTATGTAGACTTTTGTGCTTTAATTTACACAAGATACCAACAATGTTATAATACAATTGTCTTTTTAAGAAATTCATACCGAATGTCCAAACAATTATTTATATCTGAACAACTTCATACAATTTCTAGTTTGCCATGTACATCAATTGCAACATCTTCCTACGATGTGAAAATAAATGAAGTTTACTATAGATTTGAAGATACCCCTAAGGAGTGAAATATTTTTTTTGGCATCATAGTGATATTTAGAAGGGGAACATGAATTGAATTTTTATTAATTTTCTTTGGCACAATATTTTTTTAAAGGATTAAATTCGAAGCCTACCAATTTTTAGACCTTTTCACTACGTGGTTCAAAAGTTTTTGTATGATAATTAGTTTCCACTACTTGGCATTCAGTTGGTCCACAAAAAAATTAATGAAATTCTTCATAAATCACAAAGCATTTCAAAAAATAAAATTGAAATTGAAATTGGTTTTTATGATTTATATCTATGTGAAAAGATTTGAATCATTTCATTTTGATTAATGAGATGAAAGTTATGGGGAGATTTAATTGTGTGTAGTTTACTAAATTTGTACTGTAAAATAAACTTCAAAGTCCCTTATTTAACTAAATTTCAAAGTAGGAGAATGTGGTAGAACTACATAATTACATTTGGTGTAGATTGTCAATTACAACATTTCACCCATGTCGCTTGGTATTTTTCAATCACATAAATAAATGGCTTACAACTCCGTATTTAGAATCATTAATTATTTATTTGTACTTATATTTTTTTCCTAGATGTTGTATAATTTGAAATTTCCTATATTTTTACAAGCATGTAGCCAACTTGTCTTGATGAATGACTCCAATGAATTTTGCCATTTTTTCATCCAAATGTAACCTTGTAAAGTGCATCTGCCCTTTTCTTTACAGGGTTGCAAAAGGAGTTTAGTCTCTGCGCTCACTATTGTATTGATATCTATACAATGGAAATTTCTGAATTCTTTTGGACATCTTTTCTCACTAGCTTACTATAAGATCCTACCATCATATGTCTTGGAATTTTTTTTGTCTGTCCTAAATGTGGTACATGTATTAGGAATGGCAAATGTAGAATGTTTTTTTTGTAAACTAAGGTAGGAGGTCCAAAAAGTGATCATCTAGGCGCTGAAACTGAATTTTGGAGAGGTAAAACTTCTTGAAAGACAAGAGGAAATGACATCTAATCCAAGTTGTTTCATATTTTTGGGAACTTTGTGGATTTAGTTATAAAATTTTGAAGTCAAAATGCCATAGTGCTCTAAAAGCGACCACCTCCTAAAATGTACACACTTTGTACGTTTTAGAACATTGAAGAAAACAAAATGTACCTCTTTGTCATATTCAGTTCAAAATGCCCGATCGGAGTTTGAGCCTCCTACCTTAACCTCTAAAGGACCAGGGCCATTCTTTTATCAAAATTGCATTCAAAATTGAATCCTATAAGTTATTTTTTCAAGAAGATGCTCAAATTGCCCGAAAAACAAGATTGTTCATAACTTTCACATTACTCATCCAAATGGAATGAATCAAAGCTACACATGTAGACAAAAATATGATTTATAAGAAGAAAAAAATTAAAAAATTAATTTCAAATTGTTGTAGATTTCTTTTTCTGCCCGGAGACGTTCCTTACAAATTATGTTTAAGATACCATAACTTTTGTTCCTAGGCACCAATTGAAACAAAATTTATATTTTTATAAAGGTAATAAGTTTTCGTATATTATGAGAAAGTTTCCAAAAAATTCATTAAAAATTGAGATCATAGGAACCTACCCGAAATCCATTTTGTCCCTCGAGGGGACAATGGTCCTTTAGGGGTTAAGTTAATCTTTATGCACATGAAGTCGCCCTTCTTTCACCCGAGGTTGCCCATGGCACCCGAAGTCGCCCATCTGGGACCTGAAGTCGCCCATTTGAGATCCAAAGTTTCCCATCTGGGACCTGAAGTCGCCCATCTGAGACCCGAAATCGCCCATGTGGGACCCAAAGTTGCCCTCTCTGGACCTGCGGTTGCCCTATTTCGGACCTGAAGTCGCCCATTCGCACCATGTGACCCGAAGTCGACTCGTGCAAAGGCGCGCGCCTCCATATGCCCGGAGGTGGACTAACAGTCGGGGGGGGGGGCGACCTCAAGTGTAATACAGTTTTGTAGCAGCGACCTAAAACCATCCTTGGAGTGTGTGGAGGGCAAGACCGAAAGCAGTATAAAGGTAAAGGAACAACATTGGATTTTCATTGCTCCGTTGATGAACATATGGCTTGGATCTTCTAAAGAGGCTTCATGCAATGTTATATTCTTCAGAGGGCAACAACCTTGCTTTGAGTGGTTAGAAACTACTCGAAGCGGTGGCTATGTCATAACTTCTTTTTTCGAAGCACTTGGGTAGATACGCGTTTCGGATTGGAATAATGCATATCAGATAAACAATATGGCAAACCGAGGTGCGGAGAGGAGGACAAACATAAATGATACTCGAAGAGCCACAAAGGAGTGGGATCCATGGTTGGTTATTGAAACAAACCCTGCTCATCTTGCAAATACGAGGACCTGTATTTTTTGTGCTTGGAACAAAATTTTTGTGTTGAAGCAGGCATTTGGTCACTTTGGTTACCCCCGTACATCAATAGTGGAACGTTGTAAACGTATTCCACCGGCAGTCCTTGAATTATTCAGGAACTGTGAAGGGAATATACCAAAAAAAATGAATTTGGAGGAGATGCATGGAACAAATCCTGAGCTTGATGTTGTTGTTGAGTCCGTTGCGGAGTATACTATGGATGCATCAGTCGAAGGGTTTGTGGACCCAAGTGACAAGACAGAAGCACCTAATGCATTGCCTCGTAATCTAGATTCAATGAATTCTACTCCAGTGATAGTGAGAAGGATGCCCTCAACTTCGATTTCTCGTCAACAAAGCATGGATGAATCATTCCAGGTCAATGAAAGACAAAACTTGGACAAACTATGAGCTTCTTTCTTTTATGAGGCTAACATTGCATTCAATGTGGTGCAGCACCCAGCCTTTGTGAATGTTGTGAAAGCAACTTCGACATGTGGATTTCCATATTCTCTGCCATCGTACAACGCGGTGGGCACTAAACTACTTGATGTGAAGAAGGAGGTTGTTACAAAAATGGTCAATAGTCGAACAAAGAGTTTTATTACCCAATATGGAGCCACTATCTGTTCGGATGGATGGTCAGATACAAATCACCGTCCCTTGTTGAATATGATGGTCGTCTGCCCTGTAGGTGATGTCTTTCTGGGATCGGTTGACACCACAGGAGAGAGGAAAGACATGGCGTATACGGTGAATACAATGGCTACCTACATAGAGCAGGTGGGACCAAGAAATATTGTCCAACTGTGTACAGACAATGCTTCCGTAATGACAGGGTCAATGCGCGAGTTGCAAGCAAGGTATCCCCACATGTATACGCAGGGATGTGCCGCACATATATTGGACTTACTTTTGGAAAACTTGGGAAAGGAAAAAAGGATCAAAGATCTAGTGGATAAGGCCAGGGCAATTGTGAAGTTTATAAAGAAGTACCAGTTGACTTTGGCTCTCTTCCGTAAGTACTCGCCAAAGAAGTCATTGAGACTTTCTGCGGCCACATGCTTCGCAATGCATTTTCTCATAATAGACCGTTTGGTAGAGTGAAAACAAGCGCTTTGATTCGTGGTGGGGACGAGACGTATATGCCATTTGAGAATGGTTTGGTCAGAAGGACAAACGGACTCATTATAAAAGAGTGGGCCCGTAAAGTGCGAGAAGACATTGTTTTAGAAGTGTTTTGGGTGGCATGTGGTAATTTGCAACACATGGTGCTTCTAGTGATTATTGCTCTGCGCCACTTTGATAGAAAAATATCGGCAATGCCGAAAGCTTGGATAATAATGAGTAGCCTTCGAGAGCATGTGTGCACTTTCAAGGAAGCTTCGTTCTTTCTTGATGAGCAAACTGTGACGAAGTTCATGAAACAATTTGATGCTCGTTGGAAGTTGATGTGCACGGACCTCCATTATGCAGGGGCATTGTTGAACTTGTATTTGACAGATGTGGAAGAGCTTCATAATAATGGAGAGGCAAAGCGAGCATTGAATCGAGTCATCAAAAAATTGAATGTGGATGAAGATGAAGCAATTGCCGAGTTGACAGAATTTGAAGAGAAGTCGGGTCCTTTTGATCCATTACAAGAGGCTCTAGATGTTACTCGATGTAACTTGTTGCCTCATTAGTGGTGGAATCATGTGGGTGGGAACGCTCTTCCAAAAATAACAAGGAGAGTTTTGTCTCTGACATGCTCAGCATCATCTTGTGAAAGAAATTGGAGCATGTATTCGTTTGTACACAATAAAGTGTGTAATCGCCTAGCCACAAAGAAGGTTGAGATGTTGGTGTATATCTACACCAACAACAAATTGGAACGTGAAAAGCAAGGACACAATCCAGCACTATTCTATGAAAAGTACCTTGTAGATGGAAATACATATGAAAAAAATGAGAAACCATATTCTTCAGGGATGAAGATGAAGTTAGGTTTAGAGATTTGAGAAAAGAACAGAGACATGTGGTAGTAGAAGAACGCCTCTGTGGAAATAGGTGGACTGGTATGGTGCTCCGGGTAGGTAGTCCTCCACGAGGACGATACCGCAATACGTTTGTGGGTGATGATGATAGACTCAGTTCTCTAGAGGCGGAGCACCAACGTAGAGATGAAGCCCCTCATGTGTCGACTTGGGATGCATTTTCAGTAATCAATCCAAATCCAACGAGGAAATAAACTCCTGATGACAACAATGAAGGTGTAGATATTCTAGTGGCAAATGAAGTGGAGCTTGTAAGATCTCTAGTTGCCACAAGTCTACCCCCTAGTATGCCAATGAACCTTCGAAGTGGTGCACGAATTAATATACAGGGTGAAAGGCAAGAAGAGGTGTCGCATATTGAAGAGGTACCTGCAATTCGTCCAAGTTTAGCACCATCCAACAGCAGTGCAATAGAAACCAAGGTGTACGATTCAAATGCGCCATTGCAAGTGGTATTTAACGAGACCCGTACCCGTGGGTCCAATTGCCCTACAAGTGTAGACATTGCCACAACATCGAGGATTGTACCAACTCCTCTAACAAGGTCATTAACACATAATGATCTACGACAGATCGTTGGAGAAGGAATGCATGGCTCAACTCTACAACCTACTCCAGTCTCATTGATGTCAGGCCCTAGAGAATCATCCAGGCGATTGCATGAACACTCCAAATCAGGAAATAAACAAATTCGGAAGACGTAGGACAAATTGACACGGAACCCCAAGCGTCAAAACCATGCGATCCATCCATTTGTCATTGGAGAACGAAATTCCACTCGAAACCTTTGGCCATCAAGCGCTGCAACGAGAGCAGAGCGTCAACATGTTGAGGAGCAAGCACTTGAGCGATCGACTGGCCTTATTATCAATGGAACCATTGATGCATCAAGGCCGACAAAACGATTAGTGCTAGCTGAAGGTGTTGGCTTCTTAGAAACGCAAGTGCAAAACTTGAACTCTGAGGTCGAACATGAGGTAATCCTTCAACCTACAAGCAGAGAGGATGATGAAAACGAGGTCTCAGGAGCTAGTGACAGTAGTGGGCCACATGAAGACCCCGACCCCAATGCAGATGAAGCGGAAAGTGATTCTACCTTCACAATGTAATGTGTTGCATTATAGATGTAGAGGCCTTGGAATAGTACTATAAGGATTTAACATCAATGCCTTGTAGTGAAGATTTGTTGCCAAAGCTTGTAGTGAAATAGCTAGATTTTGAATTTTGTATAGTCCATCACTTGGCTTCGCAAAGTCAGGAAGATTGTAAGAGGTACTTTGGTGTTGACGATAATGATTAATAAAGGTTTCTATAGTTTTTGCAAATAAGTGTGCAATTTCAAATAGGAGTGGTCCTCGTACTCAATTGTGAAGATCATCCCTATATATGTACACATTTACATTTAAATTAATATGATTATTGTGCTTGTTTTTATAATTTTTATGTTTAGGTTTATGAATTGATTGTCCCATGATATGTCATTGCATTACACCAGTTCATTTGCTTTGGTACATACTGAGCACATAATTCAATGCTTATATATTGCCGTGGAATGTGTTGGTTGAAGAATAAATATTGAAAATAAAATGTTGTGGGGGCCCCAAACTTGTAGCCA
Source organism: Rhytidiadelphus loreus (assembly GCA_947034895.1). Classification (NCBI taxonomy): domain Eukaryota; kingdom Viridiplantae; phylum Streptophyta; class Bryopsida; order Hypnales; family Hylocomiaceae; genus Rhytidiadelphus; species Rhytidiadelphus loreus. The sequence continues at coordinate 64,905,118 of OX344763.1, read as the reverse complement.
GGTCGCCCATGAATTTTGACCCGTAGTAGCCCTACACGTGGTCGCCCCCTACCCGCGGTCGCCCCTCAGGAAGCATGCCACATCACAGCCATGTAGGACAATCCGTTTTACCAAGGGATAAAAAAATTTGAAATTTGAAATCTGTACACGACAACAAAAAACGCCTATACTCGACAACTCGACAATTCAACATGTGACGTCTATTAGACGCAAAACCCCGAAATCCTGTCAAACAAGACAACTCTAACTAGATATCTAGCTCAATGATGCTGACCCTCCTGACATTCCTCCGCATTTTAATGTGGAGCCTGGAAGGAATGAGGGCGCAAGCATGTCCTCCCCTAAACCGTCAAGGATAGAGGGTGCTGCAAGTGGGACTCCGGAATCGATCAACATGGTGTCCATTCTTCTAACCTATTCAAGAAAAGCTATTGGTGCTTCTCCCATGGCCCCTTTGAGTGCGTCTTTGCCCAAGGATGCAGGGTCGCTAGGTAAAGAACCCTTGCCGGCTAAGTGATGCTTTGGTGCAACGGGATATCTCTTGATGCCTGCTGACCTGGTTAGCACTTGTCTTGATGAGCGAATGGAGGCGGAGCAGCATATTGATGCATCGGGAGATCTCCCAATGCCTCCAATCGAAGAGGTCACCCTTGATGCGGGAATGGTTGACAATACAATGTAGAATACTATGGCGGACTTGACTCAAATGAGTCTGAAGGTCAATCCACTAGTAGCTGTCCCACACCCTAGACTAACACATGCGAACAAACTTGACATTAGGAATAGATTTAAGAGTTTACTTGATTTTCCTAGTTTTCATGCTAGCTAGACGCCCAATTTGAAAAGTAAATCCTCGCAAATGGTGCAGGCCGTGTGGGCCACGCACTCATATATTTATAACGATATTTTTCAGATTGTCTCTAACCATGGATTGCTGGAAATAGAGGAAAAGGGAGTAGGACATGGGTTTCATTTGTCCACGAGGGTCGTCAACGTGGATGACACGAAGCCTCAGAAGGAAGTCGTGAAAGGTACTTGTGGTGTTGTAGTGACACCCTGCGTAGTTTTAGGGCTTTAATTGAAAGATCTAGTTAAACATTGAAAGATCTGTACAAACATTGAGAGATAATCATCGGGAGATCTCTCGATGTTTTCTCCATAATTCATTTAATAGTCTAGAAGTAGTTAAATGATCACGCTTCTTGATGGACTGATTTCTAACTAGGCTGTGCTCTAATGTACTATAGATTATGGCGGACCGTTGACAATGCAACCAAAGACATTGAAAAAGGTAGCTTAGCGCAAGTACTCAGTGGTACTTGACCTCAATGGAGTTCTTCTTCACAGGCCCTATAGCCGTAATGAAGTCCATATTAAGCATCGCTTGGAGGTCACTACATTTCTGAATTGGCTGCATGCTAGAGCAGACGTTGCATTCTAGAGTAGTGTAAGGGCAAAGAACATGGACAATTTGTTGGACCTTGTCCTTGAAAATTGCTCCTTCAGCCGTCGGGATGTCATTTGTCTAGCTCAGGGGCATGCACAAAGTCCACGTACAGGGCCTCAACTGCACCAAATAAACCGGTCTTCTTGAAAGAATTGTTGGCATTTCTAAGCCTTGTTGGTTCATCTTTTTGGGACAATGTTCTTCTAATTGACGACAGTCCAGAAAAAAAAATTCTTGAATGATCCACATTGCGTTGTTTTCCTTCAGTCCTTCCACGGTGAAATGAATGACAACTACCTCCGCATGCAGTTGATGCCGTGGCTTGATGGCCTCCTATTGTCTAATGAGGCAGTGTTGGTGTATGTGAGGAATAATCCGCTTCTTGGCGGGCAAGATCTAGTGGATCCCTTATCCAGTTTGGGCTTCAAAATCATATCAGGAACTCAGCGTGCTTGATTCACATGGGGCTTCATTGGGAGATCTCCCCTTACTGGATGCGGGCGTTCTACTTCAATGACATTGTATGTAGATCAAAGTACAAATTGTAATTTAAATTGTAAATGCAATGGTAAATTGTTGAGCAGACATATTCTTGAACTTGTAAATGTCTAATAGCCAAAACATTATCAAATACGGATCACTAGTGAATTGCTACTTTCCGGTAAATCATTGTAAATGCAAAATCGATATGTTTTTCAATGGTTCCACATTTACACCCTCTGTAAATAGTATGTGAGTTTGGGTTTTGGTCTTTGGATTTGATTTTTAGCTCCTTACTGTTTCCATGTAGAGGTTTCGCGCATGTAAATCATTCATCAATTGTTCATTACATCTGTTATATATATATATGTAGCAAATAGTGGCCACAATGTACATGTTATTGGTAGTTCAACTGCAAGATATTGCAATTCTGAATTGGTGAGTATGGACTGTTTTCCTTTACAACTTTGTGTCGTAACCCATAAAGTCACAATTAGCTTAGATACTATATAGTAGGGTTAATTTTTTTATTTTTACCATATAAATTTTTTATTTCCTTAAACTTAAGCAGGTATATAGCATAGTATTTGAAACTGTCTAGGGTTCCTGTGCCCATTCCTAATTTTCATTGTTGATGTTTTCTATTCCTCATTGCGCGTAGGACTTTTCGGGTTTCCCGACATAGTTTCAATTTTAGTTCAGTTTTAGTGACAAGACCGATGGGCTCTGTGAGAGACTATTATAAGGGTTCTCAAGGGAGGAAAGGAAGCCACTATGACTGGAAGTGAGTCCAAGGAGGAGACCGCAACCACAAAGGTGTCATTGAAGAACGTCAGTCCGGTGATTCTAGACGATGCAGAAAAGCGGGCGGATCTATTAGAAGATTTGAGCCAACTAGGCTGCACCAGATTGCTGGAGCGACCATAGAACTTCAAAGACGAGGTGATGGTGTGGGAGGTGCTGCATCCACAGTCGAACAAATGGAAGAAGACCATGAGGGCTGTTCCGGACAAGTAGACCCCAATAGTTTGGCAGGAAATATACGGGTTTACTAAAGCAGGAGAAGGACCAGCTTCAAGGACGGATAAGTATACGGTGGGTAAGTTCTTGAACCCTCCTCACCCTAAGGATGGGTACACAATGAGCGAGTGCAAGAACGACCAAGAGAGAAGGGTGCTGGAATTTCTGGTTCCCATTCTCAGTCCGGACAGGGGCACCTGGCTCACCATAACTTTAGGTAATACAATTTTTGGTGCTCTGTCAAGAGACCAAAAAGTTGATTGGGGTCTAGTACTAAGGAATCACGTAGGAAAACACTATAGGTCAGTGGGGAAAACTAAACCATCTAGTCTTTCTCCATTTCTCTTCCACCTGTACCATGCACATAATTGTATGAGGGTACAAGAGCGATACAAGTATAAAATTCAGGAAGTAAAACTAGCCCACAGAATGAAACCAGACTCAAAGGGAGAAGACATGGAGAGAAAAGAAGTCTTCCGGGGATGTCGGAAAAGGAGAACTAGAACAAAGGGAAAGAGAAGAGGCATAGAGAGAGAAAAAGGAGGAAAGAGATCCAGTTTGGGATAGTGATCCTCTTAAGATGATCATCAAGAATCTCACCCAAGTCAGGGAGGGATACGAGAAAGAGTGGGGTATCATGAAACGGGTGTATAGGTTGTTGTCGGAATCCGTAATAGCTTAAGATGGATCCTAATAGACTAGAAGAAATTAAAATAGTACAAATTCAAAAAAAATTAGTTTAGACATAGGATAACGAAAACAAATAAATACTTAAAACTACTTTAGACTTAATTCCAGAACCAATATGGGAACATGACGGAACTTGACATCCATGTGGACGGATTCAGGAGCCAGAACACAATCACCGGAACGTAGTCATTAAGACAATAGCTTGTGGCGCTAGATTAGGGATACGTTACGGCGTTCCGTAGCCAACGTTCTCGATGAAGTGAACGTTGGGCGCTGGAATGGTATATATACCAAGCTCCTCCTCATTTCTCGCCCTCTTTCAGTTGCTCCGCATCTAGCTATTAGTGAGAGAAAGTGTGGTGAGTTAGGATTACAACGTTAGGAGAGGTGAGACGGATGGCAGGGGTTAGTACGTGGTATACGGTCTTAGCCCGGAAACTTAGTCCGGTGATCCCGACGGATCCGCTCCACCTGCACCAGTTAGAGGATGATTTGAAGGTCTTGGGCTATGTAGGTTTCTTGAAGAAACGTTGGAGCGTCCACAATTACCAGGTCCTCCGGGAGTTGGCGATAGGCGTACCGAATCAGTACGATCAGACTGTGCGCGGGCATCCGGACTAGTGGACGGAGGAGTTGTGGGCGGAGGTTTATGGATTCCCGAAAACCGGAAACGGATTCGCCACCCGGACAGACCAGTATCACCAACACAAGTTCGTCAATCCGCCACACGCGAAGGAGGAATACACCATCAAGGACTGCCGGGACAAGAGGCACAAGCGACTGTTGCGCTTCCTCCTTCCGATCCTGTATCTGGATAAAAGTTCCCGGGTTACGGTCACAATGGCCAACACCATCTTCGGGGCATTCCAAAACCGGGTCGTTCACTAGGGACGGGTCATGGCGAGTGATGTGGGAAGGTGTACCGGAAACCTAACAAAGAACAAACCAAATCCGCTCAGCACCTATCTCTTCCACATGTACCAGCACCGGGAGCTACTGACGGAAGACGAGGCAACGGATTACGAGATCAGGTTGATTATGCTCCAATGCAACTACTCGGATGATGAGGAGCCAGAGACGTAGGAGTCGAAGAACAACGAAGAGGACGTCAAACCAGAAGGGAAGGACAATCCAGTGGAGCCGGAAGAGAAGGTATATGAGAAGGAGAAGGAAGACTAGGAGGAGACATCTGCAAGCCGGAGACGGAAGTCTACGGATCCGGACTGGAAAGTTGTACCACGACAGGCTCGCGGACATTGTACTGCGGTCCATGAAGGTGATGCACTGCGAACCGAAGAATCTACTGGACGTCCTGAAGACGCTGCCGCTAGAGTCAGAATGGAACGAGATGAGGACGGAAATCTGGAAACTCAAGACGGAACGGGAGGAGATCAAGGCCAAATTGAATTGGTTGGAAGGGGAGCTGCACCACTCTCAAGAGGCGACGCAGAAGGCCTACCAGGCTTTCCAGACCTTTCAGAAGTGGATGGTGAATCCAGCCGACCTCTACAACAAAGTAACACTCTATGAGGAGATGCAGAAGACTTCCGCGGCCCTCACCAATACCAAAATCATCTGGGTTATGGTGGAGATGGCTGGCAGAATGGAGGCGTCGCTGAAGGAGTTCCGATCCATGATGGCGAACATGGATCCGAACAAGACCCTCGACTTCGGTGGTTTTCCGGAAGTCCCAGATGTCATCGCAACTCCGTCAACGCAACCCCCGATCTCACCCATCAAACGGACAGGTTAGTTTGGATCACTGATCAACATCGTCACCGCAGGAAGATAGAGTCCCGTATTTCCAGATCCGAGGATTCCGGTCCGGAGTAGCCTGGACGCTCAGATCGAACTCGTGCAGAATCCAGCGCGCACGCATCCGGAGCAGTTCAAAGATATCGAACCTCCTCCGCCCGCACCAATGCCTACACCGGATCCTATTCCCATAGAGATCTTGGAGGAGGTGGAGGTAGAGGAGGATCCGTAGTCTTTGGAGAAAGCGGACCGGACTCTGGTCCACACGGACGACACGGACTCCGACAATCCCCGTGTCGGAAGACATCAATTATCACCCGGGCATCCCTCCGGACATCGCAAGGCAAGACTAGCACTCGGGGACAATTAGGGTTCGACAGTAGTTCAAAGAAACAGCAGAAGGGAAAGTAGGAAGTTAGACTGGTAGTTTTTCAGTTGTCATTTTGTTAGACTGCAGTTCCGAGTCTTCATGCAGAATCCGGATCCCGGATTTTGAGGCTTTATTTTCAGTTACCTTATCCGCCCGGATTTTTAGGGCAGTTTAGGATTGGGCAGAGCGGTGCTTTCCGCGGGATTTCCGGCTTGTAGTTTTCTTTTAAAAGGAAGGGCCCGCTTGTGGTCCCTCATTCCTTTTCTTGCTATTCCTTGTTTTGAGCAGTAAATATATGTTTGCATTTATTGTCTTTTTACTCATTGCCTTTGTTTTTCATATGGGTCCTTGCTTTCCTTTTTCCTTGTGTATTTAAGGTGGTTGGGTTCCTATTTAAAGATTTTGGCTGAAGGGTAGAGAGGTGGTAAGGAGGAATTCAGATTCAAGGTTTCCCAGGTTTGTGAATTGTGTGTTTGTCTAGGAAAGGGATTTTAGAGCTGTAAAGGAGTTGTGCAGAATCCGGAATTGGTGGTGTGGGTGCGAGTCCAGAAGGCCGGGGAGGGTTCCGTGTGGAGATAAGCAACCGCCTGTGGAAAACCCCCACTCACCCGGAAGGTCTGCCGCTTACAATTCCAGTTGAAGTTCTAGTACCAGACCCCGTCTCAGTTTCCAAGTAAGTTCTGAATCTGTCATTGTAGTAAGGAGGGTCAGGTTATATTCTGAGTGACCTACTTCTGGAGGAATCCGGAGTTGTGAGGGTGAGCCAGTCCGTACCTTGTTTATGACGGAAATTACTTTGGGTCCGTGTCATTAGGAAGTTAGAGTTAAAGTGAGATAAGAAGGAGTGGTGATGTCCCTACCCCTCGTAAATGAACAAGTGAGGACACTCTGAGGGTAAAACAGAGGTAAAACAAATCGGTTTGGAGTTACGGATCTGGTGACGGGAGGAATCCGGATCCGGTAGAGAGTCCGGAAAGTTGTAGAATCCGGATAAGGATTGGGATTTGAATAGATTTACGTTGAAACCGGATTAGGAGTTTAGAACACCCTCTGGGGTTTCCTGGGATGATATTCCATGTCATCTTACCACGTAGTTGTGGCTAAGAGCGCTTACTACCGTACTGCGCGTACGACAATTGTTAGGAGACATTCTTGTAAGTCAGTGTGAAGAACAGGTCCGAAATCTCATCCAGGACGTTGAGGGAAAGGCTGGAAAGGCGGAAGTTACGAAACTGATGGACGAGGTGATTGCCCTTAAGAAAAAGTTGAGTGAGAAGAAGCAGGAAAGTGAGCAAGAGAGGAAAAACTTTATCCGGTCAAAAGAAATGCTTGACCGGATTGCAGAGTTTATTATTCATCCTACCAAGATATTGAACAAGGCTAAGCTCTTTGATGAGAATGTCTTAGAAGGAGAAGGTAAACTAGAAGACAAGGTTATGAGCATCCTAGTAACTTTCCACTCATAGATGGAAGAGTTACTTGTTCAGATGAGGGAAGTAGTGGGGGAGGTCAGTTAGCCTCCTGAACCGGAATCAAAACCAGAACTAACAGAGTGGAAGGAAGGTACTCCCTCTAAACCACCAAGGTCCGAGAGTTGTCATTTGTTGCCACTAGGTCAGGATAAGTCCGGAAAGTCTCTAGGGAGTGTGGATATCACCACGCCCGCCAAAGACAGATTTATGCAAGAATCCGGGGCTGAGCGTACATCCACGCTCGGATCTCTAACTCGGGGTCAATCTAAAGGCAAGGAAGGGGGATGGGAAACACCACAGAACAAGACATCCAATGTTTTCCCTCCCTAAGTGAAGCAACGAAGAGAAGGGTAGAATCCCAGAAAAAAACAATTAAGGCCTTATTCATTAAATTGAGACAAGTTAGAGTCTCATTTTCATACCTTCTATAATTAGAACATAATTAGTGTTCATTAAATTGAGACTTTTCAATAATTTGTGATTCAAAATATCAAAACACTATTTTATATATTTTGCTAGAGTTAAGCAAAGTAGCAAGACCTTACAATTAGCATTTTCATATTTTAATTTCATTATAAACATAGGAATAAAATATACCAAGAAGTTATAAAGTAAAGACATTTTTTCAAATCGAGTGTTCTTTATGTCAAAACAATAAACTACAAACATATGATACCAAATTTCACTTGAAAAAAATATTAACTAAATTTTTTTCAGAAAAAGCTGCAATTGCCTTATTTACAAATTGAATGACAAGAACAAAATTTACTATTAATAGAAATCAAAATTCTTACATATCAATAATAGAAATGACACAATATATACTTACAATATCTCAAAAACTATAAATACAAAAGTGCATTCTACTTATATATAATAAGAGTGGTATACTAACACAACTATGAACTAATCTTCTGCTTCTGCCGAGGATGTATCATTGTTGGAAATAGACATAAAGGCAGCCACTAATGATTTGATGATAGCAATCTGTGGTTTGGGAATTTTAACTCTTGTGTTAATTTGAGGTCAATCTTCAACCCCCATTTTACCACATGCCTTGAAAGCTGTCATGATACAGTCCGTATTTGACTAACATGGGGGGATTGCATGATCTTCGCGCCACACATTCCCTGCTTTCATGTCCCATCCAACATATATATCCATATCAACGTGACGATCTAAAGCAGGTGACCAATATTGGATTTGGATCAAATGAACGTGCCTTGGATCTGGATTCGGGTTTGTTAGTGCCCTAGCAAGCCAGAACGGCTTTGGATCATCATCAGCGGGACGCACCACGACAAAATAACCTGCATACACATCACGAGCAACACGAAACGAAGGACGTGGACGATCACGCCTACGCCCAACGAAAGGTGCATCTTCTGCAAAGTCTTCATGCACTATGCCATCCTATTGCATTGTATCTTCCGGTTCGTTGGTGATCCTCGAAGCCAGCCAAAATCCATCCTTCAATGTCTCACACACCACTAGAGGTTCATCTAGAGTAGTTCTCATACCTTTCTAATAATCTTTTATAGGATCATTCAAATGCCTGAATTCTCTTGACTCTTCATTGTTTGCCATTCTATACCAATGTGCAATGAAACCATCCAAACCCTTTTTGATCTCACCAAATGAACGCATCTGTTGTGGAGCCAAAGGTGGTGGACTACCATTTGGTAGTTTGGGATGCCCATCTTCAGTCTCAGACCACAACCGAATCCCCCTACCATGCTCTAGTTGCCACTTCACATCTGTACATAGATTTTTATACTCCATCAAGGGCCATCCACTTGAATCCATGTAGAACTTGAACTGTTGGGACGTAGAATGGCCTTCCAAGAAGTCCTCACCTGCACCCAAGTATCCGTGTACAAATTTCTTGAAATCAGGCACTTCTTCGATGAGATGAGGAATTACCAAATGACTTTCACAATCCATAAAGGATTTCATAAGTCTTGGAAGTGTCGGATAGTTATTCGTCTTCAACATGGTGCTCCATCAACCAAAAAGAGCATCAATGTCTTCATGAGTGTGGCCAACAATGAGGAAGTTGATGTATATCTCGCGGAAAATGCCTTTGAATACCAATAGAGAACAGAAAGCAAAACCCCATCGGTTCTAATTGTCTCCTGATGCATTGTCAAGTTGTAGAGTTAAGATAGGTGGTAGAGGGCGAGAGGGGATTGGCTCTTCTAGCAATGGAAGGAGGGAATCCAAGCAAATGTCTGAGCCCATCAACATTGTTTTTGTTAATGTAGATTGCCCCTCCTCCATTGAAAATAACGTGCGTGAAGAATTCTTGGGTGGTCCTTCAAGATCACGCAACAACCTTGCAATGGACCCAATAGTATGATTTGAGTCAGTTGGAAAAATGTCTAGCCCATAGTGCGCATATCGAATGTCGCCATGACCATGGGCAATCATACCTGTACCAGCAATAGGCATCTTCATGAAAGAATCCGTTGCTTTTGTCTTGTGAGAGAAGTGAGGAGAAGCAGTCTTTGAGTGATCCATTTTATCATGGATGATGCACAACATCTTCTCAGGGTATTCTTTAGAAATATACCGATTTGCATAATACAATTCTCTATGGGCCTTTTGTCCTCCAAGGTGGGTATTCAAAATCCTAGACCACTTGTCTTGTGCATTAGAAAGTGGAGTGCAGGCACTTTTCAATTGCTTGTATGTATCGCATAATCCACACCTTGAAAAAGTATCTCCATGAGACTTTGGAGCAAATTCAGGGAAAGAAGCTCGCCGAATATTGCTCAAGCCACTAGAAGAAAGAGGTGGCAAATTAAACGCAGCATTGGCCTCATTGATTTTTGGTAATTGATCACTCCAACGAAACGCTGATGGCAAGACTATTGCGGGAACTTTCTCCCCTGATTCCAACGTTCTCGATTTGTGTGGCATTTTGTCAGCTGCACTCGAAAGTAATGTCCGAAGTGTGGCGGTAGCTTGCAAAGTATGCGTACGTGATTTCTTGGACCCCGAATTCCCATGCTCCTCTGCTTGCTTTCCATCTTTGGCCATGCGCTTGAACCTATAGAAGGTAGCTTTTCAAATCTCGTGGATGGTCCACCATGCGGTGAGACACACATCATTGTTCTTCAAAGTTATCCATTCCTTCCCGTCAGGGTCTTTGTGTGTTTGCCTATGTGCTTCAAGAAGGCAAAGCTTGCGGACATACACTCCACCATTTATATGCAATTGAGAACATATGGCTTCAATTTCACCATGCGGAAAATGTTGCAAGCAATTCTTATGGCAACATGGTTTGGTGGACACTTCAATGATTGATTGTGCTGTGAGAAGGGATTCCTTTTTGGGAGGAAGGTTAGGATCCCTTTTCTCACAAGAAGTTTCATATGAACGAACTCCTATTCGATTACGACGGCTGGAGGCAGCCAAAGCAGTGTTGTAAATATGGATTTGGTCATGATCATATAGACTCACACCATTCAAAAACACTAGCTTAATATGCCAAGAGTGCATTGACCACATCCAAGTCGATGGAATTTCTGCCTCACATAAAGACTCTGCAATTTGAATGGCAACTCGGTCATCACCAAGTGGTTGCCCATCCATGTCAATGATAAGATTTGCATCAACACTCCTACAAATTCCTTTGGCAACGTCATCTCCAATTTCATTCCTCAAAATGACACACTTCGTATTCCAAGAGTCTCGAGGAATACCATCACAGTTTGCGACACCCACATGAAGAACTGGTATAGGGATAGCAAAGTCGTCTGGGCCATGGATATCTATCCTACAAATCATACAAGTAAACAATGTCAGATATTAGCAATAAATAAAAATAAAATGATTATTATTATATGCAAGTCTCAGACAAAACAAATACGTATTAAAATGGAAGACAATTGAAATGGACATGATATATCATTGATTCGAAGATTAAAAAATTGTCTAGCACTTTGTAAACAAGAAAATTTGTTTCAAATTGACTAGCAAAAAAAATTGAATAGGACATTATGTACGGACTACTAAAGTGTAGCTTATGTTCAAGTCTAAATTTTATCATTGACCCGAAGATATGGTCACTTGGTTCAAGAGTATAAATTTTATCATGGACCCGAAAATATGGTGACATGTTCAAAATATTATTTGTGACTCGAAGATATGGTTCACTGTGAACGAGTCTAAAGTTCACCTTTGACTCAAAAGATATGGTTATATGTGTACGAGACTAAATTTTATCTTCGGCTCGAAGATAAGGTGACATGTTCAAGAGTCTTCATTATTATATTACTAGATGATAAAATTACCTGTGCACGAGTCTAAATTTTATCTTTGACTCGAAGATACGATTCCTTGGTTCAAGAGTCTAAATCATAACTTATGCTCAAATATATGGTTACTTGGTTCATGAATCTAAATTTCATCCTCGGCTCGAAGATATGGTTACTTGGTTCATGAATCTAAGTTTTATCTTCGACTCAAAGATATGGATACTTGATTCAAGATTCAAAATTTTATCTTCAGTAGAAAGATATGGTTCTTTGATTCAAGAGTCTAAAGACTATCTTCAACTCAAAGATATGGTAACCCGGATCAAGAGTCTAAATATTATCTTCGACTCGAAGATATGGTGTCCCGGTTGAAGAGTCTCAATATTATCTTCAGCTCGAAGATATGGTTATATCTGTTCAAGAGTGTTAATATTATCTTCGACTCGAAGATATGGTTACCCGGTTCAAGAGTCTCAATATTATATGCGGCTCAAATATATGGTTACTTGTTCCAGAGTGATAATATTATCTTCGACTCGAAGATTCTCTACCATTTTAGATTGAATGATGATGATAATCATACTTAGTCAAAAGATGACTTGCACATCACAAATACTCCTTGAACTCTCTAGAGTATCTTCGTGTTGAAGATAAAAATGCATAAGGATTCTAGCGATGTCCAGTTAATTCTCTAATACGACATAGAAGTACAGGATTCCACTGCCACAAAATGAATACTTATTACTTAAGATGGCTCAGTTATCTTCGAGTCAAGGATGATATGAAATTCGTCAATGACAATAGATTCCCTTTGACTCTTGGTTCAATACTCTACCACTTATGAACAATAACAAGATCATGTTCCCGAAAAATACGGCAACATTATCGGAGAGTCCTACCTTACTGGAACAATGCAACTAATAACACTCGGATATGCACAAGAGAATAACAGAGCTTCTATATTTCATTGAATTCCTAACAATGTAAAAAATGTTATGTATACTTCATGAAGGACAGTGGTACACAATAAGAGTAGATAACAGAACCATCTGAGCAAACTACTTCACGCACAGAAGAACTCACCAGAAAGCTACTAGAAAGAGAAATCTCAAGATTATTCAAGCATTCTCAATGTAACATACTTGCAGAGAAAGGACGAAACATTGGAGGAGGACAACACCTGCAAACAAAGTGTAGGAGAGATAGAGAAGCAATGGAATGACAAAAAAGTAGGACGCTCTAACCGAGCAGAGAGGACACGCTTGCAATACTAAGTTGCCATGGACAAGAAGGGAATCTCTTGTGCATGATGGGGTGGGAAATCACATAGCGCGAAAAGCTTCAAATTCAAATTTCAACAGAATCAACGGCACATGCGCGGACATCCCATATACTTTCTGAGATTCCATCCAAAAAAGTCGCATTCAACGGATGCTTTCCCAGAGTTTGGAGCCAAAAAGTTCTCCCACCACTAAGAAGTAGCTTGGAGAAGCCTTCCTCCACTAATTTAAACTTAGTATCATTAATGAATTCAGTTGACATATATGCCACATACATTGTTGTTTGCATTTCAGCCACATGTTCGTTTTGAAACTTAGAAATCCAAAAAATTTAAAGTCTTACAACCCTTTAATTCTAACCCCTAACCCTACATGCTGAACCCTCTACCATAAACATTGAATTTGGAACAAACAACTGTAAACCCTATATGTTGAACCCTACACCCTAAATTTTGAATCTTTTTCCCTAAGTTCTTAACACAAAATAGGAAACCTTAAACCCTTAAATTTGGCACCGTAAAATCTAAACCATAAACTATGAACAAATTTAAAATGTTTTGAGAATGATTTGATTTCATCATTTTAAAAAAAATAAGATAAGTAAGAAACTAAATTAACTCTTTGTTGAGATTTAAAGACATTGCCTTATTAATATGACGTATAGAACTTCTACGTATATGTATAAGAAAAAAGAAAAGGTCAATACCCCCACACACCATTCTTTTTTAAAGTTCTTTATTCAAACTAGTTTCTTCTTATGCTTTGTAATTTATATATACATCTTGAAAGTATTTTGAAATTCACATGATTTCTCTCTTTAATGACCAAATTAAATTTTAAACACGGACTAATATTTTCCAATTCCAATTTCATGCATAGAAATCATGAGCCATGTCGTGAAGGTTAAAGCATCACATGTCAAATGTCTCAAGATTTGCATGTGAAAGAAGGATAATTTTTTGCCCGTAGAATATGAAAATACTTAGAAAATATTGGATTTATGACCAAATTAAATATGAACCACCACTAATTTTTTTCATTGTCAATGAAATGCACAGAAATCATGAATTGGAGGTCCATTTTGAAAAGCTTTAAGTTCATTTCTATGGTACTTTATAAAGAAATTTCTTTAAAAAAAAATTTAGAATTAAAAAAGTCCTTAAAAGAAATAGGTAACTTTTCAAAGAAATAAAAATGATAATCATAAACATGATGGTGAAATTTTCCTTTGAGCTCACGTGAAAAGATATTTAATAGAAGAAGTTTGAAAGTGATGTACTTCGAAGCTTCAAAATGCTCTCTACAAAGTTTATAGAAGATTAGAAGTCAAGGGTTAAAGGCTTTTGGGAAAAAAATGAAAATGTGTTAAAAAGTACATTATTGGAACTAAGAAACCCAAGGATAATGTGTGGAAGTTTAGGACGTAGAAAAAGTACATCATTAATTCATTACAACTACAAGTTTTTAGTTAAATTTAAATGCATTCAAAATAAAGAAATTTGTGTTAAATTAAAGTTTCACTTCCAAAATGTAATTTGAATGTTTAATTAATTGAACTTTTTAAACTAAATGAAGTAAATAAGAGGATTAACAAATTGTCAACTGTATAAAAGAAGGAAATCAACGAAATTTTAATTACAAGTCAACATTTATTAATCCAAAATAATCAAAGGCCTTAGATTGTGGTGAATGCTTTTAAAATAAAAAAGAATTAGCCTTGGAATGTTTAATTGATTCCAATCCTTTTTGTTGTACTCATGAAATAAAGCTATCTAAATATAATTCACTAATAGAAATGATGAAATTATATAAAAATTAAAGAAGGATTGAGTGATTTTGAAACTTTATTTCATACAAGTGCATCAATTGCACTCCAGTATGTCTAAATGTAGTTTGGATTTCCCTCTCACAAATCATTATAGCAATTTTTGCAATTATACAATATATTTTGTCATTATTGTGATTATTGTGTTATATCAAAATCTCTTTTAGACCTAATGCAGACCTATTAATAGCTTAATATTACCTTTATTTTGTAATAAACTTGCACTTCTCACATTTTTCAAGAGTGATAATGAAGTTGCTTTCTTAAAAAAAATTGTCTAGACTATCCACTCCAGTTCTAAACAAATTCAAAATAGAAAGTGGCAACCATCGAAAGGTACATGGTTGAGCACTTTATTGAAGTATAATTGAACCTCTATCATGTACTAAAATAATTACCAAAAATTCATGACAACTTCTACTAATTTAAATATTTAACTACAAGAAAAACTACATCTTAGAGAGGCATTAATTCACATGTATTTATATTGATTTAACATTTGTTGATGTCATTTTTAAATGCCCTAAAAAAAAACATTCAACCCATAAGGTTTTAAATTTAAAAACTATAATTTCAACACAAACCATGTCTTATATAATAGTTTGTGGTCTTAGTTTTAGGATCTATTATTGCTTTTATCTATTAATATAAGTTAAAGTCCTAGTTATATTTTAATTACTCCAAGTAAAAGTTCGTAGTCATCTATTAACATCTTCATCTTGTATTTGGACTTGTTCAACAGTTGAACTTAAAGTTCTTTAGCTTTAATATAAAAGTAAAAGAGTTATTTTACTTTTTAAAATTAGGGATCATTTGGACTATAAATTGTCATGAAGTACCTTCTTCTTATATTATCATTTCACTTGCATCATATTCCAAATAACTTCTTTTTATATTATCATTTCACTTGCATTATATCAAATAACTTCTTATACTATCATTTTATTTGCATTCTAGTTATATTCACCACAAATTATTCAATTATTTTATTCAATTCTATTGCCATGGCATCTTCACAATCTATTGGTAGAAAAAGAGAAAGAGATGAAGGAAAAAATTACAAAGACCGAAATTTTGAAAAAAATAAACGAACTTCATGGAATTTAATAAAGGAGGAGAACCTTATTGAATTGAATTATGATGGAGATGGTGCGAAGGGATGTACATATAGTACACATGCTACACGATATAAAAATAAAAAAATGTATATCATTCCTTTCCAATTTACACTACAACATGATGTTTTTGTAGATGCATTTTATAGAGTACAATAGTTCATTTACACGTGGGCATCTATTACAATGTTGCCATAGAGTTTGTGCAAATTGCTTGCCTAAGTTTTTTGAAGAAGGAAGTAAATGTAAGAAGTGTCCCAATGTAAAGAAAATAGTATATTCTAAAAATTGTGTTGAGATATTGGGATTGTGGAATTATAGGGATTTCGAAATTGATAGTATATTAGAATTTCACGAACTATTGCAGGGATGTAGAAAATTCACTAAATCGAAAAGTGATTTAACAGTCCAATGTGTTATATCAAAATCTAGTATTTTATATAGAAATACATTGCAAAGATTGAACTTACCTAAAAATGTAGAACTTCACATAAGTTACTCTAGTATTCCAAACAGTAGTGCTTCAACGGGTAATGAACCATTTTGGAAACACAAAAATTTTAACGACAAGTTGAAGTGGCAAAATATATACAAACAAGATAAATTAGTGAAGAGTACTTCGACAGCGTTGGCTATTTTTGATGGATCCAAAATTCCTATATCAACCTTGCAATTGGAATTATCCTACATTGTAGCTCTCTATATTCCAAATGCATTTATAACAAGTTCATATCAAATGACATCAAGACTAGTGAATTTGTATTATGAAACAACAACACCATATGGTCAAATCAAATATAAAAAAACATCATTGCGTGGAAATTACAAGAATAGAAGCCACGGTTATTCAACGAATGCAGGAGAGGGTGTAGAAGGAGACATTGTCCCATACCACAATTCAAAAATATCATTGGCAGTAGAGAAGGCATTTAAGGATTTGGGTGATCAATGCGCATTGAACATTTGGAAAAGTCTTATGCCACATTTTGGAATACAAATCAATAATTATTTTGAAAACCAAAGTAGTCATGTTCGCTATTTGTGTATTGGTGATAAATAAAATCCAACCAATGTCATTCAAATGCACATTAGCAAAAATTCTTATATCAAGCCCCACATTGATCTTAATGATTTGGAGTCATCAATTATCACATGGTTCACTGAAGGACATCCGGAAAGAGCAGAATTTGGATTGTTTCAAATGTTATACAAATTTTTTACAAACAATGGTTCGGGTTTATTTCTTAGGAGTTTAGAGTATGTACATGGTACTTTAGAAATTGATACAAAGGGAGATGAATTAGAAAATTACACTTTAGGAGTTGCATTGACAAATAAAAAACGATTAATGACTAGGTCAACCAATCAATTGAATGCACGTACCAATTATCCTAGAGGAATTACTTCTTCCAAACATTGGTATACTATTGATCCAAGACACTTAGGAGATTAAAAAAAAATTGCTAGAACTACTTTCTTTTACAATGATATATGAGCAAAAATAATATTAGTTACCACTATTAGAACTGTAGATTTCGAATCTAAAGAAAATTCTCTTTTGTAAAAGATACACACATTCAAAATAAAAATTAAACTATAAAAGATTTTTTGAAAATTGATTTCAAAGTTAATTGAAAATTATTGTTTATAATATTATTGTTTATATGGAATTCTTTTAGAAGTGATATAACAAACAAAAGATAATAAAAAACAATTCCAAAATTGATAATTTGATGTCTCTCAAAGTAGAATACAAACTAGAATTGATTTGTCTCAACCCCCAAAATAGACTATGGCACTAATTACACTAGCCTACATTTTTTAGGATACTATAGTTAGTGACATGTGATTTCTTTTCTTCTAAGATTGTGTGTTACTAAGTGCACCAAATATCCTATTGTAGAGCAATTCCTTCTTCCAAACATTCATATACTATTCATTGAAGAGAATTAGGTGATTACAAAAAAAATTGCTCAAACTCCTTTCTTTTACAATGATATAAGAGCAAAAACAATTTTCCTATTTTTGCTAAGATCACATGTCACTAAGTGCACTAATCCCCAAAATACATGTTAGTGCACTTAGTGACACATAATTTTAGCCAAAATAGATTAGGTGTCACTAAGTGCACTAATATGTATTTGTGGTGGTTAGTGCACCTAGTGACATATGATCTTTGAATGTTAAGATCATGTGTCACTAAGTGCACTAACATGTATTTTGGTGGGTTAGTGTACTTAGTGACACATGATCTTTTTTGGCTAAGATCACGTGTCACTAAGGGCACTAATCCCACAAAACACATGTTAGTGCACTTAGTGACACATATGAACACAAAAGAGAGTTTGAAAGAAGGAGCCAATCATTGGCCTTCATTTCTTAAAATCACTTTCAAATTTGTAGGTGCCTACATTTCAGCCTTTCAGGAGATTTAGGGTCGCAAAAGTTACCTAAAATAAAAATCTTTAAAAATTCATCTTTATTTCAAATAATAGTACAATACATATGAAACCAATTCCTTATCTTACATTTAGCATCAAATTTTCTTTCAATGAAAAAAACATATAAATATCTAATTATGTTAATACAAACCTACAATAAAGACAAACGAACCTTTAAATGGCTACTTGAAGACCATAATTACTCAACTCCATTTTCGTCCATTTGAATTATAATTTCAAAGTACACTTGCTTTGTTACCGAGCCGTAGGATTGGGGACAACGAACCTTGATTTCGGCGGCTCGGCAACATGTCCGGTAGTCATCTCCCTCCCTTGTCGAGCTTGCGTCTTCCTGCATTGGACAAGCGTCTCTCTATGTCGAGCTTGCGTCTCCTTCTTCCCGCGTCGAGCTTGCATCTCCCTCCCTCATTGACCTTGTGTCTCCCTTGTGCGTGAAGTTTGCATCTTCCTGCCGCGTCCAACTTACATCTCCCTCTGTGCACCACGGTCACATCTCCCTCCCGTGGCCGAGGTCATTTATCCCTCTTTGCACAACACTTGTGTTCTTTCTCGTGACGTGCTATTCTTTGTATTTCCGGGCGTTGCGTTCACTATTCTTTTTCCTCCCTTGCTGCACAATTGAAGTAGATCTACACATTTCGGTTGTGAATAGTGGATAGGGTTTTGTCTTGTTTTTGGAGAGGGGTTGCCTTCAGTTGGTGTTTGCAAGTCCCGGTGGCGGAAACGGTGTAAAAGTTCTGTGGTTTCTGTAGATAAAACACTTGTCCATAAATTTTTACATTTTTGTATGCATTTTGAGGCTTTGTGAATGTGTTTAGAATGTTTTTGTTATGTTTGTTTACCAATTGGGTGATTTTTTGAATATACTTTTACCTAATTTGGAGTGTGATTTAAAGTGATTTTTTTTAGTTTCAAAGTAAAAGTTGTAGCTTGAAGTGAGTTGGTGGTTAGTGACCTTGCTGCCAAGTTGGGTTCGTGAATGCATGTGTTGGATGCTCATATGGATGACAATCCTAATCGGTGGTGACTGTTTTTGTGCTGAGATACCAATTGGGTGGTCATGAGTGAACAATTGAGTCCTAGTTGGATGTGTTGCTGGATTTGATCCAGCTGGAGCCTAATGGGAGTTTAGAGGCAGTTAATTCCAAGTGGAAAGTTAGGTTCTACAGTTACTGCCTAATCGGGTGGTTGAGGAACTGCTAGTTAGTTTTAAGTGATTGTTTTCCAAAGTTGGGATAACCACCTATATCTGCTTTCCTATAAGGCTGTGAAGTCTATCATAGAAGGGATCTAGTGTTGAAGAAGTCCGCTACGAGTCCCAGCCAAGTCGTGCTGCGTATTTCTGTTTGTTTGGTGTGTGTGTGCTGAGTGTGTGATGCTTGTTTTTGTTGTGTTAGTCCTAATTGGTAAGATGAAGGTGTCAACTTGTCTACTTGTGATGGTGCGTGTCCTATTTGGAGGGCCGGAAACTAATGAGAGTTTGTGTCCTATTCGTGGAGGATGTATGTGTGCATTTGGGAATTGAAGAAGTCAGTTTCCAAGTTGGAGATCTTATGCAGATCGAAGAAGTATTGCAGGGGTCAGAGAATCAGCAGTTCAAGTATCAATAGTTGAAGATCTTGTGTAATGCTTGAAGCTGCCTAGTGGGAGAAGTTTATGTTTGTAGTGGCAAACTGCAAGATTAGGTGTGTCCTAATCGGAGAGCTTAATATTTAATATCAATAGTGTTTACAGTCTTTTTCAAGGAAGAAAAGTTATGATCAGAAGTCAGAACCTAATTGGAGTGAGATAAAGGAAGACAGATTTTGATTAAGCTTATGTGTGCAACAGTGATTTGTCACCTAGTTGGATTAATGAAATGGAAATATTAACTAATTGGTTGTTTGCATGTGAGGCCAAGTAGTGTTGTTCATGAATGGTTTGGGATTAATATTATGTGATGTATGTATGACAATGAACCAAGTCGGAATAATGGGATGTGTTTTGTGTCTACGTCAGCATGTGATTCCAAATGGGCTGCCTGTTTGAATGAGGAAGTGTTAAGCAAGATTGGATCAGTGTCCAATTTGGGATTATGAATGGTGTCGTAATAAGCTGAGTAATTGTAAACCTGATAAGTGTGATGATTTACAAAGCTAGGACTATCCAGTTGGGAATTTGCGTTTAAATTTGACCGTTGCCTATTAGAACTTCCAATTAGGATCTATTGTCCAGCAGGAGTATCTTTCCAATTTGAGAGTTTATGAGAGAAAATGAAGAATGCCGAGAGCAAGAAGGAAAATACCAAATCGGTAAAAGGAGAATGTAGATTCTGTAAGTGTCAATATTATGAGAGGCCAATTTGTGTTAAAGAAGATTTGGATTCCAAATTAGTGAAAGAAGATTTGATTGCACCCAAAATTGGAGACAAGATTCACTGAGAAGCGACTCATCCAAGTTGGTGAGTAAAGATTGGGAGCTACGGCAAGCCTGTGGTGACGAGCGAAGCTATATTTGTCAAGTAACTCTGATTTGGAAAAGACCAAAGATTGGCACGTCAAAGATTGAAGATCAAATACAATTTGGGGTGAAACTTAGACCTTGGTGGTTATAAGAGTGGAGAGTAAAAAAAATTTAATTAATTAATTAACAAAAATAATAATAATAATAATAAAAGGGAAATGATTTAAACAATTAATTAAATAATTGTGAGGTAATTAAGTTAGTACAAGTTGGAAGCATGTATTCCTTGTGTGTTTTGTTCTCTTATTTGTTGTCTTAGTGTCGTTGTAGTAAGTAATCCTATTAGAAAAGACCTCCCTAGGAACGAACTTTACTATTGCTTTGGTTTTCATAATTATGTCCAAAGCTAATCTACAGTTTCAATTTCATCGTCGGGGGGGGAAGGGGTTGTACACCGAGGATTTAGTTGCTGCGGATGCCGTTTCTGGGGTTCAACTATTCTGCGAGTGCTGCGCGGAGAGGGTTTACCTGAGACCTCACACTTGAAATCTACAACGACAATTGTGGTATCATCTGAAACCTCTGTTTTTCTAGCTTGATTGTTTAGAATTCATTTGTTGCAATACGGTAATTACTGTTTTTGTACTTGTTTGATGTTCAGGGTTAGCTTGCTTTTGTGTTTACAGTGCTCACAGTAATTACTGTTTCTATGCTTCTTTGATGTTTAGGGTTAGCTTGCTTTGCTGTTTCGGGTGCTTATAAAGTCACGGTGTTCTTGCTTGGATGCTTGCATGCAAGGTTTGCCGGCTTTCTTTCCTTCTTTTGTACATTGGTTTTTTAGTTTTAGGGTTCAATGTTTACAAATTCTTGCAAGTTAATTCAAGACTTTAGAAGCTGCTTGTTCAGTGTAAGGATTTAGGATTCAAGTAATTCGTATTCAAATACATTGAAAACATCATTATATATGATATACATTGTTAGGTGAGACTACTAGTAAGAAGGTTTTGTTGATAGAATGTACTAACATTGCATTCTTGTGTCTATGGTGTTTTGATACAAATGCAGAACTTTTGAAATTTGATCTACAGGCGGGTTGAGACTACAGAGAAATCAAATAGAAGGTCTAGAACTTTCTCAATTGAAATTAGGGTTTAGAAACCAAGTTTTAGGGTTTGCGGACCAAATTTTAGGGTTTAGTGATACCAACCTAGGACTTAAGAACAACAATTTCAATTGTAGGTCTTCTGGAAAACAAGGAATTTTAATTATTCTGCCATTTATCTTCGTCTCGAAGATAAATATCCTCGAGGTGAAGATAATCAAAACTCAGATCCAGTTCCATCGTCCTCGAGACGAAGATAATATAAATGAAATCAAACACTACTGATAGTATAGCATTAAAAACATCATATGAAAAACAAATAATACCTATGAACATATAAAGGCCCAAAAAATTCAGACTCTTAAACATAAACAACAAAAAAAGTATCATCTACATTAAAACATTATCAGACGCTAAGAACAAGTCACAGTAATTGACTATTTGCCCCAAAAAATAGTACACACAGAATAAACACTATTATCCTCGAGGCGAAGATAATAAAATTTAAAGACAAAGAGTACTAAATCTTAGAATATTCGCTACACGTCCTCATAAAGAACGGGAGAAAATCAAAATTAATTAGACAATCCAAGTACTAGTTTAGAGAATAAAAGATGTCAATGCCGATAAACTATCCTTGATTCGAAGGACGAAGATCAAGAACCAAGATTGGAATTAGCACTCGATAACACGTAGAAGTCTCAAGCACAACATCATAATGATATCTGAATGTAGATAATAAACTATTCGGATAAGAATCAATGTGTCATATTCAATGGCGAAGAACCATTACCAATATTCTGTAGTGACGACTTTGATACTGAAACAAATTGAAATCGAAGTGATTGAATAGTATCCTTGAGTCAAAGATGAATGCTAAGAAATTCTAAGAAACATACCTGGTAGAACAATATGTTTAGGAAGGATGATCAATACACATAGCAACTAAACCTCGACTGCTTGTTCATGAATGCAACAGATGACTGAGAATATAGAAATTTAAGACTCATCATCACATCCACAAAACGTTGATGATCAATGCAATAATGTTAAAGACAGATACCCGTCGTAGTAGTCACAATGGCCGGAATGAGCGATCCATTCATTTATCTTTGCATCGAAGATAAACTTTGTCCCAACAATAGAAGTGAAGTTCAAAGAACATGATAAGCAAGATACATGTCACATACAATGGATATCTTCAAGTCGAAGTAAAATGTTGCTAACGCTTAAAATGGTTGACTGAACTATATAGGTATTTGCCAATGGAGCAAGAGGATAAATATGACTACTCAACACTAGAACCCTTCCTTGAGCCGTTTGAGAATCCTCTTGGGGACAAGCCATTTATTGACGAAATGGCAGACTCTTATGGAAAGCTCTGGCAATTCAAGGAGCACATTGCCACCTAGACGTTTGGAATTGCTCGATTCCAGGACTACGTATTCATTCGCTACCGAGTGAAAGAGCAGCCATCGTTCTTCCCCTTGCACCTTCAAGAGAAAGTGACAATGATCGAACACCTCCACTCTGACTTCGTCGTAATTGTTGTGCGCGAAGTCAATAAAAATGGCAAGCCATGGCAACACTGCCATTCAATTGTCCTGAATTTGAAGGATGACCGAGCAAAATTTGACGTGCAGTTCCTCATAACATCACTAGAGGAGTCCCAGACGCATTATCTAATTAAGGAATTTGAGGACGCGCAGTATCTTCCCTGGGGAGAGGAAACCGCGAAGGTAAACTCCAGAAGATTGAATAGAATCTGGGCATCACTAGATCGATATGCTATTAAGCATGTGAACATTGTGCCGTCACTGGCACGAAACAAGAATCAAAAGCGCCGTTCTAAAGATGAAGGAAGTCAAAGTGGGTCTACTGCTCCACTGTCGATTAGCAGGAGCACTGGTCAAGGTCAAATTCAGTCAAAATCTTGCAAGCGCGACGACACGGAAGAAAGAAGAGTTGGGACAACAACAAAGAGAGTGTGAAAATCAACTGTGCCTGCTATTGTGACAACAGCAGGAAGTTCCGGATCAATTCTAACAAGTGTAGAGCCCACCCCAACAGCCACACAGAAATCTATGGAGGATCATGTCATGCACGCCTTATTTCAACAAGAATTCTGGGACAAGCACGGTTCATGCTACATATTGGGTTTGGATACATTCCCAGTGACCATCAAGCAATGCATTGCAACAAAGGATGAATACATCATACGAAAGCTGGAGACGTGCATTGTGGAGAGCACAAAGAAGCAACTGCTTATGCTTGGCGATGTAACGCAACAACAACGTATTTGCTTAACGCCTGTGGATGCCAACAAACAATTATTGAAGTCCCCGCCCAAAGATTGGGCCGAGATAAAGCATGGTCTGTTTATGATTATAAATGGATAGCACAGTATTGCCGCATCAAAGTTGGGAGGCTGTGGTGATAAACGAAAGCAGGAGTTGTCATCTTAGGATGCCCTAATTGTCTGGTCGTTGGATCCTGCAAAGCTGAGAAACATTTCTCAATTTTACAACCTCACGAATCACATAGAGTACCAGCAACCAACTTGGGGGACCCAGATTCTGGGATTATGAAACGTCTGGATCCACTTCTCACGACCCACAAATATTGCCGAGGAACCTGTGATCCGACGGAATGGTGTTGTTCTAAGCGAACGCCAATACAAAGTAAGTGTCCAATGGTATTAATTATCCTCGAGTCGAAGATGTTTGTCACACCTCACTCACTATACCATTTTAATAGGTATTGCCAAGGAAAGGGATGCATTATCTTAGAGTTCAGAATAACTTAGCGATTGTTTAAGCCACTAATGTGTTTGCTGTTGGATCTTGCAGGACTTCACAGATTATGTTGTTAGTCGGTTTAGAAATATAAATCTGGAGAAAGAAGGTGCAACCATAAAGACTGTGAGCGATTTGAAATGTAAGATTAAGATTATAACCCTGCGTGATGCATTGTGGAAGTACTGGAAGGAGTTCCTCACGAAGCACGCTCAGGGGGATCTGATTGATCCTGTCACGCAAGAGAAATTCCGGGATGCAAAAGGCTTCAAATCGAAGAACATGAGCTTGAAGAGAGAGTTCTTTAAACACATGGTCCACTTCACAGATAGAGACATTGGAAGGTTAGCGATGCACCTGCTAAACCAAACTCCGGGTCGTGATGCGGCTTACCCCAAGGTGTCCGTCTTGAAAGCGAAGTACTTGGTGCCTAATAACCAAGTTGCATTTGAGTAGGTCGAACGAAGGAAGAAGAAGAAAATTGTTTTGGAGGAGCTCATGGACATTAAGCCGAGCCTTAAGTTGCTTGATGCCCATGGAAACGTCATCACTGACAAGTGGAGATCGTGGAAGAAGAGGCACTTCTTCACGTCTTCGACATGGGATCTCCTTATTTCCCAACTAAATTGACATTCTTTATGAAACGGCTTACGAATGAGGCAAAAAACAAAAGGGCAAAACAACTCGGGGAGAAATTCACAGATGAAGCAACATTTTTTGAGAGATTCATGAAGTCCAAGTACCAGTACTCGTGGAGAAGTGTCATTAACCGGATTAGACGTTGTGGCAAAGGCAATTGTGAAAAGTGATCACTACAAGTATGAACGGAGACTTCTAAACCTCGCTATTCTTGATGTCTGTGAAATGCTAAAACCCGTCGACTCTCAGCAGGTGCTTCCGTTGGAGCCATTTCTGACTTTCCTGGCCAAGCAGTTGGAACCAGCAGCAATAAAAGCAAATGTGTGGCTGTGGATCTTTCATGGAGAAGAAGACAAGCAAATTGCAATAGCATTCGCTGCTTCCAATATGTTGCAGTACGATTGTCAGCAATCCTCCTATGTCCCCCGTAAGGCTGAGTGATTGAATCACTCGACGACAAGAAGGAACATGCCTGTAGTGCCACTCCTCTTTCTCTTCAAGAAGTCAAGTAGCCATGCCAATTTTGTCCGTGACAGAATGAAGTCAAGAATACCATGCAGCTGACATTTTGTACTACAATGACCCATACAAGAATAACGAAGCAAAATGGAGACTCTATGCTAGTGAATTTAGAATGGAGTTCTATTTAGAGATCCTCCAATGCTTCGCTAAGGCAAGTGAGAACGTCCTCGGAATCTTCATTGGATCGAAGTGCATTCTTGCGGCCAAGGTACGTCTATCTTCGCCTCAAGGATAATCCTTCAGTTGACCTTTTATTTAGTTGGTTGAGCTTTTTTGTCCTTGCCAATGTTCGTTTCTAATCTCACAAATCAATGTTCTTGCTTGACTGTGCGTTATAGATGTTTGGAGCATTCTTTTACGGTATATGCGATGAAAGGCTTACAAACAAACACCGGTTTGTTGCAACATTCGTGGATACAATGGACATGAATGACTTCCTGCCTTCAAATTCACCATATTCAACAAACTATCTTTACGTGGATCCACCGTTGTTGACCTCCGTGTCCCCACCAAGTGACAAGAATTTATTGTCTCCAACTACTCCCGTAGGTGAGGGCTCTGGTAGACATGCACGTGTGGAAGAGCCTGTAAAGGACAAAATGTTGTCTACTGAAGGGTTGCAAGGGATTGATGAATACGGGAGCAATGCAACAAATATGGAGCGATGGGAGGTTGCTCCTTATCAAGTTCGTAGAACATCCAGTGATTTAGTTGAGGATGTTGAATCCGACCCTGAATTCGACAAGCTCCGATACCAAGCAAGCCTACGAGACAAGGGGGATCTCATTCGGATCCAGTTGCGCTTGGGACAGATCCTGCAAGAGAAGTCGATAATTCTGGCAATGAATCGGTCGAGGATGTAGTTCCTCTGGAACGGAAGAGAAAACGAAAGTCAGAAGTTGCGGAAACTGAGGTCTTGGATCTATCTGACTACAATACAGACGACCTCCCCCATTCTTCTTCTGATGACGACAAGGATAGTGATGATGAACACCGTCCAGTTCTACCTTGTAGTGTTTCTACGGATGCACTTCATGACCCCATTACTCCTTCAACTAATCATGTAGGTGTCGTGGTCTCTGTGAAGCAAGAGGTTGACTTCTGGACAAAAGTAGAAGAGAGGAAGGCTAGAAGGGCTATCAGAAAGAAGGCTCAGCAAGATGCGCTAGACAAAAAAGACCAGTAGATCGCAGAGGCCGTCGCAAGTAGTCAAGTGACTAAAGATAAATGCGATAGGATGGAGGCGCAGTTGAATGCCTTCTTTTCACGTGCAGACCCGTCATTCTTATCGACTCTGTCCACTCCGCTGACAAAGGATCCTGATGTCTCTGTTGAGATTGCTCGTAATCCATCGTCTTTTGCACCAGCGGCAATGCATGCATTACCTCAGGTCGTTGGTAGTCTACAGGATCCTCGAGTCGAGGATCCAAGTCGCAAGGTTGATTTACCTATGGAGAATAGTAACCTTCAGCCATCCACTACTTCTCAGACGGTAGGGTTACATACTCCTATTCCAGATGATACAACGAACGTGATTCCAAAGACTCAAGCCGCCTCTCTGTCAACTAAACCTGGTCGGAGTGCTCAACATTATCCTCAATGCGAGGATAAACTTCGTGCATCAGCGTCCGTGCCAATTGTGCCCCCAATCCATTTGGCTATTGTTGAAGAGGGGACTCTTGTATCCTTGGGTGTCCCAGTACGTCGGACGTCCTCAGAGGACATTGAGGCTCCACTCCCTGAGGAAGAAGAGCCACTGGACTTTGGAGAAGGTGAGGAAGATCTTCTCAACAATGTCCCAGAAGAGGAAGGTGGAGATCCCAGTAAGGCGGCGACTTTAAATGCTGAAGAATTGCAGTCTTCAAAATCCGCCAAGGTACACTCTCCCAGTCCGTATGACTTTGTTTGAATCCATGGATTGTCATCATCGATGTCTTCTGCGGCTTGCTTGAGCCACTAATCTTCCAGAGTGAGACACTTATATTATATTCATTCTGCTTGACAGGAGGGCGTGGCCACTCCTTGATTGTTTGGCGTTGATGGACATTTCTCTACCTGCAATCCATGTAGAATAGTATAGCGTAGGCCTCATGGTCAAGAAATCATCAATTTTCAAGTGTACATGTAATCATTGTAAATAAAATGAAAACAATTCAAAGTTCATACGTGTTGAATTAATTGAATTATGTTGTCCATGTTTTTTTTGCTCAGCACAAATTTGGTATAAGTTTGCACCGTCCGCTGGCAAAGAAAGCAATTCCTAGGAGCAAGCAAATGATTAGTGGATTTGAGTGCTCCTTCCCGTTGTCTGGCTCACCTGATTCTACATTCAAACAGGTAACTCTATTTCTATGTTGTCCTGATTTTATCAGGTAGAATCAAAGGGCGGAAGAGTGGTCGTCTCGCGCAATGTGTTGCCTGTGTTGCCTGAACCTCGACGGAAGTGGTTGAACATAGTCTTCGACTTGAATGGCGTACTTTGTCAGACTGCGCTCAAGTCATATGCCAATAAGTTAAAGACCTACCGGGTCGAAGAGCATGCTCTATGCCACAGATTTCCGACAATCATTGGACCCAAGGCGATTTTCGCTCGGCAAAATCTGGGCGAATTCCTCTGACAGGTTTCCGAGATTGCTGACAGGATTGTTGTCTGGACTACAATGTTGAAGCACAATGCTGAACCCATCGCTGGACACCTCTTTAGCGGCTATAGCCCCTCCTTTGATATTCTAGGGCAGGATTCGTGCAAAAAGATAGAATTCCCTCTAGGAAAGTTCCTTCACCGTGGTCCAAAATGTACTGCTTGAAGGTTCTTTCAGAGACGCTATTCTCGAATCCTGGTGGGAACACATCCTTCAGTGAAGACAACACGATTCTCATTGACGACTCTCCAGAGAAGATTGTCTGTAATGAGAACGGAAACGCCATTTTCTTAGATACATGGGACACATTGTAAACGTAGAGATGATGTACTCATGGGGGAACTTCTGCCGTGGCTAAAACGTGTAGACTCAAATTGTCAGTCGGGGCAATTGCGGGAATACATCAACGCCCATCGTATTGGTTGTAATCCATTGGTTGCTTCCGATTACCTCCTCCAAGAGATGATAGAAGGCATGAGAGAGTCCATGGACAACCTTCGAACACGTTTTCATCTTCCAGGGATTGGTTTAGTTATAGAGCCTCGCTGTCGTAGACCATAGACGTTCTGTCTCGGCTTCACATTTAGACAATGTGGTATTTTGTACTTCCTAATATTCAATGTACATACATTTGTAAATACAAATTTTGAGTTTCCATTTAATGGCTTCAATAGTTGTGCGTTGTTCCATTGATCTTTGTTTTTGTTTCTCGTTCTGTATTGGGACTTACTGTAATTTTTGGACAATTCTTTGGATGTGCAATGTCTTCCAGGTTGAAGGTGATGGTTTTTTGGATCTCCCCAAAAGGCAACAGTTGACTAATAGCCTCGTTTCCGGTTCAGGAGAATCATTGTTTATGACATCCAAATCTCTTGAGG
Organism: Rhytidiadelphus loreus; assembly: GCA_947034895.1. Classification (NCBI taxonomy): domain Eukaryota; kingdom Viridiplantae; phylum Streptophyta; class Bryopsida; order Hypnales; family Hylocomiaceae; genus Rhytidiadelphus; species Rhytidiadelphus loreus. The sequence continues at coordinate 64,875,920 of OX344763.1, read as the reverse complement.
GAAGTGCTAGACCGTCTCTAGATACAGGGCCGTACTTGATGCGCACCGCGGAAGATGCTACGTCTGCGGCCATCAACTTTTCCAAAGGGAATGTGGAGGATGGAGTCGTCGATAGTCCTCCCAGTCGTGAAGTGGTGAGGACGCCGATTTGTTCCCCGTCCCCGTTGAAGCGGACATCCTCGACTCGAGGAGGACCGTTTTTCCCAACACCTAGGACAGATGTTGTGATGAATTGTAAACTAGACCTATCTAGAGATCCTCGACCAGAGGATTATGTAGAACCGCCGCTCGTGTGTTTGCCTGTGCGTGTGAGCAAGACGAAGAAGCCTTCTGTATTTGAGGGTTTTATGAAGCTTCAGGAAGGCAAGTTCCAGGGTGAGCCTAAGTTGCCCTGGCTCCAGGGTAATGAACCTCGGCCTTCATTATCTGCAAGAGGTAGAAGGTCGCCTTCTGCTGACTCGCTGTTCCGTCAAAGGGTTATTAGGGACCACCGACGTTCCCTGGAATCCAAGTCCTTAGGATCTGGACTTCCGTATATACACAATGTCAATATGTTGGTACCAAGGCCGCTTGCTCGTCGGTCTACATCTCTTTCCACTTCAAAGGTTCCTGCAGACACCCACGCGCCGAAGCACAAGGGTGGTGGATCACAAAGTACATGATTCTACAGTGCTGTGCGTGATGGAAGTGGGTCCCACTATCCTTCTCGACGCGAGGATATATTCAAAGGTTTGGCAAAGCTCAAAGTACAAGAAGCAGCCAAGAGCAATTGTACAGCCAGTGGTGATGCTTAGGCAAGCATACAAGCGAAGTTTTCGAAGCCCTTGGCTTTTGTGCCTCCTTCTCATAGCTTGGTGTCTCCTATTAATAGCATGGTGAATAAAAATACAAAAAAAAGGACTTCGAGAAATTAAGAGCTTTGTATATAGTGAGCCTCTTCATTTCAACAAACATTCATTGGCTAGAATTCACTCACTTCCTGTGAGGTTTTGAGCAATAGACACCTACACTTCATATTTTCAACAATGAAGTAAATGATGCTTCACGCGTGCAATTTCTACTACTTCTTCATTTTTTGAGTATTTGACTTATTGTATGAATGAATGTCTATTCCTAGCTCGTAATCTCAAGAATGCATATATTAAAACCTATAGCGTTTTCTGTGAATGGGTTCGATTTATCTTTGGGTTCAATTACTATTACATTAGAAGATCTTTGGAACCATGATTTCAAAGTCTCAAAATGATCCGTTTGTCTCATTTTAATGAATAAGTCCTAAATTCAGTTGGACACCGAAGGAGAGGACGAATCGGAGGATTCCGGTTCAAGGTCAGAAGAGGAGTCCGAGCCCTACTCAAATCCAGATCAAAAGTTGGTAGCTCCAAAATGGGCGAAAACCAAACTAAAGGCCCAAAAGGCCAAAACGAAGAAACGCAAGGCTTCGAACGTTTCCGGTTCTGCCCAGAAACAAGTAGCAAGGAAAGGTGCCACCACTTCAATGAAGACTCCAGCGAAGCGGCAAAAGAAGTAGCTTTAGAGTTAAGTAGAATAGTTAGGATGGCGGCTAAAAACCTAAGTTTTTGGTGGAAATTAGTTTCCATATTGCTTTTAGGTGAGTAGGAAATTTCTTTTGGACTTGCCTAGATCCGAATTTAGCGGATCTGAGATCCACTTTTCCCGGGCAGTTTTAGACTTTAGTGAAAGTCAACGTTAAGGAAGATAAGGAAAATGATGCGTGTCATTCCCTTGAGTTTGGATTTTGATTCCTTTGGGCTATAAAGTCCCTTGGGTTGCAAACTATTTAGGGTCCAGATTTTTAGTTGTTAGTGTGCATTTCATACCTTGTTTTCCTAGCATCGTGCAATTCAAATCAGCGTTTCTAATTCACAATTGGGTGGCTGCGTGTATTTCCATGAGTACTGTTTGTGGAGTATTTTTGGTAGAATTGCATATATAGTTAGGAGGGAAGTGTGCCCAAATACTAGGTTTATCTGGATCCTTGGATTGTTAAGTGAGTCTATCTGTGATGATGATTTCTTGATCCATTAGTGTGATCGGTTCGTGTTTCTTGTGAATGGAGATAGTCCTAGTAGGCTGAAGTTACAACTGTTGATTTGCCGAACAACTTCAGTTTCCAGGTTGATAGGTTCTCTAGTAACCAAAAACATATAAAGAAGGTAACAACTTCCTGACTCGTCCGTCCCGGATTCTGCCAAGGGTTTAGACTAACTCAGTAGGCCGTTGTTGTAGTAATCAATTAATTTTTTGACTGAGGATTCCTTGTGTGACCTACTGAACTGGATTCAAATCCGGTTTAGTTGTGAAGAAGTCCCGGTTGATTTTATTTTAGGTGTTAGTTTGTCTGTTGTCCTTTTTATTTCTTAGTGGCACTCTTGACACTCTAAAACTTAGAAGGTAGGGTTTAAACTTCCTCCTTTAATCACAATACGCAAATCCCTCTTGGTTCAGAGGTTAAACTCGATTCCGGTTACAATTGTCAGAAAACCAGGATAACACCTTAGGATATAGGAAAGTTGGATTAGCTACCCAGTTTCCGGTTCCAGGTTTCTATTAAAGGTAGATCCTAAGTAGTGTAAGATTAGGAGAAAAGAGCTAGAATTAAGATTAGTAAAAATAAAGTAGATAAGCTTAGACTCTTGACTGGATTTGAGTAGGTTTTGCTTGGGTTTGTTGTGGTAATCATTGTTTGGATATCCGGTTATTGGTAATTGGTGACAAATCTCTATAGGAACGATAAACAAGTCACTTTAGGACCTTTTTCGGTCTAAGAGAAGATACTTGGCTTTCTTGTCACTAGAAGGAACCCACGTTTTTTGTGACATGCCCATAACATGGTACTTATGTTCTTTTAGACATCAACTGTGTCCACTTGGATATAAAAAAAAATGCGTCAAGATTGACAGGCCCAAAAATATGAAAAATTTCAAAAAATGCGATGTAATTTCAAGAAGAGTTTAGAGGACGTCTCTCTGAACGTAGTGCTTGAAGGTCATGAGAAGTTGCCATTTGGCAGCCACCTTGGATCCACGTCAACGCCATTGGGGCGGGAAGTGCCACATAAGCAATTTTTTCATCCATTCTCTTGGTAACGTGGATGATGACATCAACAATGTGTTGGAACCATGGGTCTTGTTTATTTTGATATCTGCTATGACACACACATGTTTTTTGGGATGTCAAAAGTGACATGAAATTAAATTTTTTGGGACATCAACTTAGATGAGTAGACTTTTTCTGAGATTTTTTTTCATACATTAAATTCAACATACTCTAAAGACAATACAGCATACAAAGTAGACAATATATAAAACATATTCCATACTCCATATACAGTACAACAAACAGAATACAAAATACACCATACATTTTATAGTATACACAATACGTCATACATATTACACCATACACTAAATATACACCATACATTGTAATATACCACATTTATCAATAAAATTGAATGGCTTTAAAAGCACTAGAAGATAAGCTATTTATACTAGTGGGTGGTAGGAGGGGAGACAAACCTTATAGGATATAGAAAACTTAGGATCTTTAACCCGTCACCAAATTTTACATAGTTTTTAGTCCAGTTCAAAGTGCTGTAACTTTTGCATCCGATGTTTGAATTCAATAAAGCTTGTTGGGAAATTTTTGCTCTCTCTTCTAGTTTGTGTGGTAAAATTTCAGACCAATCCAAGATGTACTGATTTTTTGGAAGCCAATCAAAGTTCACAGATTCAATTTGAGTTCACCGAACTGCATTTGATGGCTTCAAGGGCTTGTATCTCCTTCATCTAATGTTTGTTTTCAAAAAAAATTGTTGGGTTTAGTTTCCCTTTAAGTCTAGTTATTATGGAAAATTTTCATATCAATCCAAGTTGTTTTGAATGTTTGGGAACAATTCAAAGTTTAAAATCCTGACATTTTTGGATTACAATGAACTTCAGCGGCTTGTTTCTTCTTCATACAATATCAGTTTTCAATAAACTTTTTCTAAAAAGTTGAGCATACTAGTTTAGTTTATGTGCCTAAAATTTCATATTAATCCAAGAAGGTATGAGTGACTAAGAAGCATTCTAGTAGAAAGAGATTCAACCTTGAATGTGATTTCTGCAACTTTTCTTGCTATTTTTTGACATTTCAAAGCCATTTTGCAGATATAATGAGTCAATTGAATGATATTTCTTTCACCAATGTCTTTATATGCTAGTTTTAAATCACTTCATAGTTAAAAGATTTTTCATTTGACTAGGTTTAGAAATCGAATTTCACCTCCAAATGTGATGCTAAGAAAATTTCAGCATCTTTTTTTAACACTAAATCATTATAATCTTGCAATCTATGTGGCCAAATGACTCCAAATTTGATTCATGCCATCTACAATATATACATTGCAAGATTGTATGGTTGAGATCTCTCTAACTTATAGACATTTAGATCTATAACATGTCAAAAGCAATAATGTTTTGAACCCAAAAATTCCTTGGGCTTTGAAGGGTTAATGTACTTGTACTTAACAATTATTTAATGAGTGGAAAAGAAGTGTTCTTACTTATTTATTTATTTATTTATTTTAAATGGTAGACTTTTAACTCAATTCTTCTACTTAAAGAGTTAAAAACTAAAAATGAATACTATAGAAATTTTAAAGTAAGATGATTAGAAGCCCAAATTTATAATGAAGCAAGGTCCCCTCAAAAATTACCTTCACTTTAAATGCAAATATCTTGCAATTTATGCCTGCTTAGTTCCTTAAATATCTTTTATACATTTATATATTAGTCCAGTGGAAGATCCTAGGATGATTGTAAACAACACATATACTATTTCTTGTGTTTTATAACAATAGTCATGATTTTTTATGGAACCCTTTCAAAGGAAAGAAATAATTTATTAAATTTATTATAAATTTGACTAATGTAGATACCTTTAAGATAAAAGAATCCACCAAGGTTGTTGCAAGAAAGATTGTCCATTTTTGTTCCACTTAGGCTTGCTCTTGGCTAGTACTCCCAATACTATGGGCTTTTGCATACAAATTTTTTAAAATAAAATAAAGATAATTAGTATAACACTAAAATTAGCATATTACCAAAATTTCAGACTTCAAAAAATCGAGATCAAAGGTTATTCACGAAAAAGAATGAACTGAAATGTTGAAGAATTGTGTGGGAACCCTATTTGCATGAACGTAGAGCACATAAAATAAAATATTTTTAAATTATTGTTGGTAGAAACATGACTTCTTAATATGGGAATAGACCATAGAAGTTTCCACTCTAGATCATTAAATTTGGGGACTCAATAGTACTCAAAACCCTTGTAACTCAAAACGTTACATATTAATTTAATTGATTTTGAAATATTCAATGTTTTTCTTCATTTCAGAAAAATATGAGATTTGATTACACTCAAGATAGACATCTTCAATAAAAATTTCAAATTCATGCGAGTCATGCTTCAAATGTTATCGCAAAAGAAAGTTTTGGCACTCCTCTAGTGACAAATACCCAGTACCATTCTTTTTGCAACGACCCAACAAAGAAAAAGGCTAGGAGAACTAAACAAGTGTAAAATCTCAAGAAAATAGATACTTTGAAGTTTCAATTATTTAAAAATAGGAATAAAATTAATATAATAAATAATTAATTAATTATTTAACAACTCTATATAGATGCACATTCACCAAAAGAAACACCAAAAAATAATTTTCTTACATGTTTCAAAAGGCAAGCTACAAGAAGCTTATTTTGTAGACTTCCACACTACACTACACCACACCACATAGAATAAAATATTTTTAGAATTGGTTTGGACAATAGGTATAAGTGTACTACAAGATAGTGTCCTCCAAATTCCCACTCCAAATTTGTTATCTACAGTACTAAATGGTACCAAAATCCCCAAATTTGCAAGTGTGGCATAAAGTGGATACTATTTGTGGAAAATAATACATTTTTGAAAATTCCAAAAAAAAAAGAATGAACATGTATAATAGTCATTTATACCTTACTTTTAAATATTGAATCATTTAGAGCCAGAACCAAAAGTTATGGCCAAAAAACAAAAAAACATATAGGATGTGATACAAAATAGGACAGGTGTTGCTTGCAATCATCTCCTATGGTTAGATATGCCCAAATATCAAATTATAAAGTTTTTTATAGTTTACAATGGGCATGGCAATTTCAAATGGTATTTGATAGAAAGAAGGTCTTGCGACATTAGGAGTCCAAGGAAATATTATATTACAAAAATTTCAATTCCACAAGTAAGTTGCAAGAAATTATTTGGAAAAAATGCTAGAATCCAGTAAAACTGAAAATTCATGTAATGAAATATTATAATTTGTACATGACAAAATCCAAACTTTTGTACAAATGTGTACTTTGTGAATGACATATAGCCATTACAAGAACAACACAAATGCGTTGCTCACTCACTATTAGTATAGGAAGCACAAGAAATTCCATCATTGAGAACACAATTTTTGTTCTACATATTGTAAATCATACAACAACACACTATAGTATATAGTAATGGCATAATGTCAATAAACAAAAGACAAGAGAACAAAATAGTAGGACAGAATAAAATGTGAAGGGGGAACTACTAACATCTATGAAGAGTAGAAGGTATAAATGCATAATCCCTTTGCAAATTAGATTTCAGAAAATTCATACAATTGTAAAGGGTTGTTCTAATGAATGCTGGCTGAAGTGGTTTAGAATCACCCTATTGCAATGAATACAAAGACTTGTAGTGAAGTAATTTGAGAAAATTTAATTAAATAAGGATACAATTTTTTTTAATTGTATTTTACAATGTACGTGTATAAAAATGTCTAGGTAAAAGTGGTGGTAAAAAAAATGGAACATGCAAAAACAACAAAATTTCATATATGAATTCTACAAGTTCTAGGATGAAAGGAAAAAAAAGAAAAAAAGAATTCATGTTCAAGAATCTGAATGTGATATTATGCACACTTTTCAGATTTGAAAATAAAAAATCATGTTGAATGCATTGGCACAAAGGGTGTGCTATTATAGCACATGTTGAAAGTAGATTGATCTACATTTCTAGACATTGTCTCAGTATGCTATGTCTGTGAATTTAGCACAGGAATTTATATTCCAATTATGAGCTATAAAAGTGCATTTTAGGGTCGGAAATAGTTGTGCAATCACATTGCACAAGTGCAACAACAATAGAGAATTGCAGTACAAAATTTGAATCCAATGAAAAGAAATGTTCTATTTTTGCTAAAAATTGATCATTTCAACATAATTTTTATAACATGTATTTGCTAAAAAGTTTCTAATATATGATATAAATGTGAACTGCATAATCTAAAATGAAGCATACCACACATTAATTTGCATATGAAATCCAAAACCACTTAAATGTATTTATAATTATGATGTGTGTATAAACACATACTACTACTTTTAGAGGGCACACCAACAAATTCCATGCTTTATGATAAGTCCTAACTAAAAATTAGTGAAAAGTTGTTTCATCATCCATCCATGGGAGGATTTTTCCTAACACTGCCAAGCACTTGCCTTTCTTCTATGGTTTTTAGAGTAGGTCAATGTTTAACTTCATTTTCCAGTAACTTCTAAAAATTTATCCACAATGAAACCGTTGATCTTTGCCGACACGGCACTGTCACGTTTTTTTGGACGTCACAAAAAACATGACTGTTTTTAAGGATGTCTCCTAGAATATACCAATTTTTTTTATCATGGCGTCGTTTTTCCACTTACACACGTTCTCTACAATGTCCACCACAATTCTACTTCCTACTAGCTCAGACTCTATGATGTCCTCCTGTCCACGAAAGCATGCCTTGTTTTGATCTGTGACACCCTCGTGTCTGCAAAAACATGACGTGTTTTCTGTTGCTATCACAAAAAACGGAGGTTTCTTCAAGTGTGTGCTATGACACAAAAAAGTGGCTCCCCATTTTCACATGTGAGCGTCCTCATGAACACTGAAATGTCATCTGAAAATCCAATCCAGTCTACTATCAGGATCTGAGTCTGAAAGTGACTCCGGATTGTATTTCTTCACCCTTGATCCATTCACCCTTGTATCCAAGTTATCTCTTTGAAGGTTCTCAAGTTGGAGGGACCCATTAGAGAAAACTTCCTTGATCCGGTAAGGTCCCATCCATCTGGTATGCAATTTTCCCAGAAATTCTTCATAATGGTTGTCATAGAGTAATACCAACTAAAGCCTCCGTCCTCTATACCATGGTCCTTGGGCAATCTTGCATCAAAGTCCTTCTTTCTTTTGGTTTGGACTAGGATGGTCCTTGCCAGAGCATCTTCCCTAGCTTCCTCCAACTCGTCAATGGCTACTAACCGGAAACTTGAATCAGCCTCTCGATGTCTCAATCTCGCGGCCATCACTCTATGTGACTCTACCTCCATTTCAATCTTGTGTAAGGCAGTCTGACCAAACACAAAAAAGAACAGACTCTTACCGGTGGTTGTCTTTTCTGAGGTGTTGTAGGCGTGTACAGCTGATGCTAACTTCCGGTCCCAATCCGTCTTGTGAGCCACGACCATTTTGTTCAGGATTTTCCGGACAATCCCGTTAGCTCTCTCCGTTAGTCCATTAGCCTTTGGATTGTAAAGAGTCGTCTTTCTATGCTTGATCAAGTATGTGTCTGTAATCAACCGGATTGTGTCATTTAGGAAATGGGTTCCCTAATCAGTCATCAACTCTAGTAGATGTCCGAATCGCATCATAATTTCCTCAAATAGAAACTAGGTTGTAGTTTTAGCATCATTTCTCCAGGTAGCCCTTGCTTTGACCTACTTGGTAGCATAGTTCGTTGCCAGGATAATGTACCTCTTTCTCTGGATGCTGATCCGATTAATAGGTCCAATAAAATTAATCCCCCATTTTTCAAATGGTAAAAGGGAGATGATTGGGGTCAGTGGCCAATGGTTCCGGAAAGAAGGTGCACCTACTCTCTGACATTGGTCACAAGTCCCAATGAATGTCTTCACATCCCGGATCATGGATGGCCACCAATATCCTGCCATCCGGATTTGGTTAATAGTCGTTATGGCAACAAAATGTCCTTCTAAGGGTCCAAAGTGCAGTGCTCTCATAACCTGCTTCCTTTCTCTTTTCTCCAAGCACCTCCTCAGTTTGTCATCTGCTCCCATTTTGAAAAGAATCCCGTGAATCAAGATATATGGTGCTATTTTTTTATTGAAACACAATTTTCTCCTCAAGTGAATATCTTCCAGGAAATTTTTGGCCCACCAAATAGTCAATAATCTCTTGGTAGTTGAATGTCTCCATCCCTTCAATATAGAAGACTATTGCGTCTTCATTCTTCATATCATGATTTTCCGATTCCTGAATCTGTCGATCTGGAAACTCATCTGAAAAGTCTACGGATATATCTTCTATTGCTTCCGGTCCTCTCTGCTTGGAAAGGAAATCTGCATTTGTATTTGCCTTTCCGGATTTTACTTCAACTTCATAGTTAAACTCTTGCAGTAGAAGGATTCATCTTGCTATCCTACCGGACAAATCCGGTTTATTTACTAAATACTTTAGGGAATCATGATCCGTGTGGAAAATTACTTTATACCCCAATAAGTAGTGTCAAAATTTCTTGCAAGCATATACTACAGCAAGGGCCTCCTTCTCGATCGTGGTATAATTCCTCTTTGCTGTGCTCATTTGTCTGCTCGCATAATAAATCGGGCATTCTGATTTTTTTTTGGCCTGCCATAGAATGGCTCCGAGGCACCATCCGGATGCATCTAGGGTTACATGAAATTTTTTTTTCCAATCCGGTGGAGACAGGATAGGTGCCTAGACAAGTTTCTTCTTCAACTCCTCAAAAGCTAATTGTCTCTCATTTGTCCAAACAAACTCTACCTCCTTCTTCAAGAATTCAGTCAAGGGATTGGCTAATTTAGCGAATCCGTCAATGAATCTCCTATAGTACCCTACACATCCTAGAAATCCTTGAATTTCTCTGACACAAGAAGGTGGAACGAGTGTCAAAATTGCCTTGACCTTAATTGTATCAACCTCCAATCCTTTCTTGCTCACAATGTGACCAAGTAATATTCCAGATTGCATTCCTAAGAAACATTTTTCCGAATGTAGCTTCGGTCTAGTTTCTCTACATCTGACGAATGTTTTCTCCAGGAACTCTAGATGCTGCTCATTTGTATTGAAAATTGCAACGTCATCAACGAATATTTCTAGGAAATGCTTGAGAAAGTCCTGGAAGATATCTGTCATCATCCTTTGAAAGGTTTCGGGTGCATTACACAACCCAAAGGGCATCCAGTTAAATGAAAACGTTCCCTACTTTGTTGTGAACGTTGTCTTTAACTGGTTGGTCAGGCGGATAGACACCTGATTGTATCCTAAGAACCCATCCAGGAAACTATAACATTCCTACCTGGATACGTGGTCTAAGATCATGTCCGTAAAAGGTAACGGAAAATAATCCTTCTTTGTTGCACTATTTAACTTCCGGAAATCCTGATAGACCCGAATCTTCACCTTCCCATCTGTACCCAACTTCTTAGGAACAACCACAATCGGTGACACCATTCTGAGTTGTTAACTGGATAGATGAATCCAACCTTGAACAGTCGGTCAATTTCCTCTTTCACCATCAATGAGTACTTTGGATTCTATCTATACTATCACTATCTAATTGGAATTGTTTCCTCTACTGGGTCAATCCAATGTTCCCCTAGATTAGGTGGAATACCGCTGAGATATGATGGGATCCAAGCGAACACATCCACAAACTTCTCTAACAATCTGGTATACAATTCCTTCTCATTTTTATTGAGAGATTTTTCTAAAAAAAAGAATTTTCTGAGTATTACCAGGGTTGATGAATTTCAACTTCCGGGGCAAAATCACGTCCATTTTTCGGATGTCCAGACGTCCAGACGTCTAGACGTCCAGATTTTCGGGACATGCGGATGATGTGGACGGTGTCCAATCGGACGGCATCTGTTGGCCGTTCGGCCGACGCGGTCAACGTAGACAAGCGGACGGACAATGCGGATGGCGGTTGGCGCAGTTGGGTGGATGGGCGAACACTGTTGACGATGCGGATGGGCGGCGGGGACGGACGGACGGCGCAGACGACGGACAGGAGCCATGGACAGCGGACAGGCGGCGCAAACGGGTGGACGGAAGGTGCGAACGGGCGGACACGAGCCGTGGACGGCGGACAGGACAACGCAGATGGCAGACGGATGGCACGAACGGGCGGACATCCATAAAAAAACAATACATGAAGCCAAATTTGATGCATTATACTATTACATTTCTGTATGTAATACTTGATGCAGAAAATGATGCACACAATGTAATTTCAGTGGATAATGCTTAACTATTGAAAAACAAAAAACCTTGATGGTATTTTTAACATCACGTATATTACAATGGTAGGTTCAAATAATAAATTGCCGTTATATGCTTTCATATACCAATGTATCATGAACACTTGAATAATTAATTATACATCCCTTTAATCACTAAGGTTGGTAATCACTATCTCCTTTCACCTCTGCCCCACATCTATGATCTCTAGTATCCCATCCAGAATCTTCATCTTCATCGTTGTTTGACTTTTCCATATCGTCTGATAAAGATTGTACAATTGCCCCTCCTTCTTCTTGTACTTGCTTAGATGCGACTGACCTCGTTGGTCTACCCTTCCTCTGCTCCTTTTTGGCTCTTAGTATAGACTTTCCTATGCCTTCCTTAAGGCCATGAATCGGTTTTAATTTCCTCGCTGAAATTGGTTGACATACATGAAGAGGGGTTTTACCAAGATTTGGTCTCTTTGATGGGGAGATTGCAAAAGCCTCCATTAATCTTTTCTTTCAAGCTTTTTGGGACTCTTTCACCATTGGTGGTCTTGCTTGCAATTCTCCTTGATTGGGTATCTTTGCCCCATTCACCTACTGCAATGTTCCATCAGACGATTTGAAAGAGTCACGTTTTGCTTGACTAGAACGTTGACTAAACATTGATGCCAATGTCTCGTCTTTCTCATCATTGCTACATGATAAAGTGAATGGATCTGGATTGACACGAAGGTGCATTCCGGTCGGACTGCTCAAATGTTGTTCAACTTGTTTTCCGAATCTTGAGCTTCCGGGACCATTCAAAGTTGTACTACCTCTTGTATGTAGTGTTGATGGATGATCACTACGTGGTCGTAATTAGAGATCTTGTACAATTTGCTTCTGGGCTTTGACATTGTGAACTAGCATTGGGCAACTACACTCCGTCACACATGGATCTACATTCGATGCTACTTCCACACATTCAACACTTGTATTATCCACATTCATGTCAGACTTCACCCTACACTCTCCCATGTCATTGACTTCAGGATTTTCTTCTACAAGTGCCATTGTCATGGATAGACACTCGAGAATTGGAATCAATGACATCACCAATTTGGATGATGAGCCACTCTGGAGCCCAAATGATAAAGATGGTAAAGATGGTAAAAGAATGTCATTGTTTCGAAATTGGTGATGTCATTGTTTCGAAATTAGTGACGAGCCCAAATGATAAAGATGGTAAAAAAATTGGTGATGTCATTGTTTCGAAATTTGTTGTGAACAAATGAATAGCTACTCCAATTTCGTTCACATGAAGACGAAGATACTAGTTGGGCCATAATCCTCTTAGCAATTGGAGAATGAGCTTCCCACACGCACCCTCAAAATCTTACTAAGCGTGCGCCGACAATTGTTGCTTGTCCGGATTCAACATGTTGTGAAACGGAGGTTCCCTATGGTGGAAGGCTACAAATTCTTTCACGATTGAGGCATACTCTCCTTGTTTGTAAATTTTCATTAGAACACGCTTGCATGCATCCATTGCATCTTGGTCGTCGGCTAGCTCTTGATCTTCAAGAAGGTAAGGGTTCAACAAAGCTTTTGCATAATGTAGATCGGTCTCTACCAATTCCCGTTGGTCATAATATGGTTGCACTAGTGGGATGGCGAGGTCTGAGGACAAATGAAAAGGCGGTTTATCTAAAGAGAGAACATGTTTCTCTAATTTCCTCATTATATTCAACACCTTGCCCATGCATGGCCTCTTTGCATCTAAGTCACGTAGACCATTTACAACTAGAGCCGACAAGTCCTTGAAATTTTGACAACGGCGCCAAAAATGCTCGTTCAAAATTATCTTCTTCACCATCCGACATTCATTGCAGGATTTGGAGTTTCGCCCAGACTTCCTTGCGTATTCATCGCATTGCGGGTCCGTCACCGCTTGTTGGAACTTCCCATTGACCTTCAACATAAGCCCAATCATGTTGTAATTAGAGGCAAACCTTGTTTCTACCGCCATCAACAAGTTATACTCCGGTGAGTACTTCCAAAATATTGCAAGTGGCATGTGCAACTTCTTCAAGAATTTCACCACGATACGGGCATTTTCCACGACCTTTTCAATCCATTGTTCATTCCTCCAATCTTTCAGCAACAAATTTAGGGCGTGCACCTCACAACCTTGAAAAAAAATGTGGGGATATTACTAGATATCAAATTCCATGCTGCAGGGTTCACTGATGCATTATCTGTACTCACTTGCACCACATTGTTGGGGCCTACTTGTTCTATGAATCTCTCAAGTATGCCAGCCAAGTATGTTGCATTTTTTTCATGCCCTGTTGTATCCACTGATCCCCAAAACTGCTCACCCGCGGAAGACACGAGCATGGCATTTATCAATGGTCGATTCGTATCTAAGGTCCATCCATCAATAGACAATGTTGCTCCAAACTTCCTAATGTTGTGTTCGGTCCGCTTTTGGAGATTGACCTCAATGTCTGTCTTTGCTTGGTCAACCAATTTATGGCGTAGGTCGTGGTATGACGGTGGGATATAAGGTTGTTGAAACTCGGCTGTTCTCTTCACCGCTTCTTTGAATGCTGGGTTCCTAGCAACATCAAATGGTATGTTTGCAACATAAAAGAAATTGGCCCACACCGCATTCAACTTGTGTTTATTTGCTTCTTCAAATCCATTCAGTAGACTACTTTTCTTTTGACTAATCAGAGGCCTACTGCTTGATCTCCACGGAGTACCACGTTTATTTGATCTTTGTGTACTTAGGTTCACTTCAGAAGACAATGGATCCAAATCCTCCGGTGTAGTGCATGAGTCGGAATGTGTAGACCGTGCCATGTTTCTTCCATTTGAATTATTGCATTCCCGCATAGCCATAGGTGCGCCACTACCATCCATATTGTTTAGGGCTGATCTTCGTTGGATCGCCCCTTGGCAACCCAAAAATAAAGCTCGAACTTGAGATGTCATTTTTGAACAAAGGCTAATTCCTTTGTCACGAGACCCCGATGTGCCTTGGTATCCTAAATGGTTGAACATCCAGCTTACTTTTTTGGCAAACAAGTTGCAAAATCGGCATTGCACTTAACCAACCTCCGGGAAGCCATACCAAGAAGACCAATCCTTGCTCATAGTGATCACCTCGGATTCCGTATATTGGATTCAAATTAAAAATGTAACCGTTGGATAAGGTTTGTCAGAAATATTAGAAACAATGTGTGCATGAAGCCTTGGAAACCAAAGCCCTCCTGTCCACTGAACTATGCATTACCAAGCATAGGACACAAAATAAATTGCAGCTCCTAGCCCTTGGAAATCATAGCGTTCAGTTTCTCAAGAGTGCTTACTAGTCTGAAATTCTAAGAACTTATAGAATTCAGATGAGGCCCATTCCTCATGACCATTGAGCAGTTAAAACGAAAACATTTTTTGAAGCCCCAACAATTCAGAGAGCGGAAATGCGGACGGCAGCGTCGGAATCGCGGACGGCGACCTGTGCCAAGCGGACAGCAATGTTGGAATCGCGGATGGCGAGCTGTGCCAGGCGGACGGCAACGATGGAATCGCGAATGGCAGACGGCAACGTCGGAATCGCGGATGGTGAGCTGCGACAAGCGAATGGCAACGTCGGAATCGCAAACAGCAGACGGCAGCGTCGGAATCGTGGATGGTGAGTTGCGACAAGCGAACGGCAACGTCGGAATCGCAAACGGCAGACGGCATCGTCGGAATCGCGGATGGTGAGTTGCGACAAGCGGACGGCAACGTCGGAATCGCAGACGGCGAGCTACGACAAGTGGACGGTGGTGTCGCAATTGTGGGCGGGTGGCGGACTAGTGGACGGCTGTTAGATTTTGAATGGACCCGGAAGTTTTAATTTTAGAGACTTGATGTAGATGTCGTGTACCAAAATGAAGGATGTAGGTTTGCTAGGAAGAAAGTAGGAACAATTTGGGAGTATTAGCAAAAAATTTCGTTGATTGAATGGATAATTAAGGAATATTCCTATATTTATTTTTTCATTACTATGAGGGTAATAGTAAAATGATAAAAAGGATAAGAATGGGAATAAAGTTTCCCAGTCCTAACCGGATCTGAATCCGTCAAACAAAGAAGCGGATACTGAACCAACCGGATGTCGATTGTAGACTGCTATCGGAGGATAACGGAACTCTACCGGGTTTCTATTTGATAGACTAGGGTTTATCGGCCCTATCGGAGAAGTAGTGAGACCGTTCGGATGTGCTGGATCCTCTTCTTAATGACGGAAACAATTGTCTTCCAACGGCAGGGACTGTTCCCATAAAACGAGTTTAGGGTTAGCTAAGTTTACTTAACTTGTAGTTTAGTAAACTAGTAGTATCCTTCCGAGCATTCAAAGTGGATTTTTGCGCTTAGAAGAGTGGTGAGTTGATTTTCCGCATTCGCAAGAGAGGAAAGAGATCCGGTAGTCTACAAGCGTATAGTAATCATCTGTTGGAGCGACTGAGGGACCTGCATCTGTGAGCGATCCAACAACGATGGTGAAGGCGGAAGGAAGTGGTTCTGCTTCTCTCAAGATCAAAATGGTCTATCCAGCCATACCCAAGAACGAGGGAGAGTGGAAGCAGTTGGAGGAGGATCTGAGCCAGTTGGGATGTCTTGGATTTTTGCACCGACCCTGGAGTTTGAAAGACGAGGAGATGATCCTGGAGCTGATGGGGGCGCAATCGAATGAGTGGGCAAAGACCAACCGCACTCTTCTAGCGAAGTGGACGATTGAAACCTAGAAGAGGGTTTATGACTTTCCGCGCACAGGAGAGGGGATGGCTTCTCGAACCGATAAGTTCACGAAGGGTAAGTTTGCAAACCCGCCAAACCCTAAAGATGGTTATATAGTCGTAGACTACAAGGCAGGGAGAGATAGGAGATTGCTAGAATTCATAGTCCCAATTCTGTATCTGGAACGGCCAAACAGTGATTTGGACGAATACAATATTTGGAGCACTGAGTGGGGAGAGGAAAGTCTTCTGGGGAGGAATAGTGAAGGATCTAGTAGGAAAAATGGTAAGTACCCTTGGTATTCCTTAGGGTACCTCTATTGAGCCTTTCTTTTTCTATTTGTATGATTATCTAGGGACGCTCAGAAGTCAAGAGAGGACCGTCTATAAGGCAGTAGCCACTTTAGTGAAACTAAATATTACTCCACCCCGAGAGCATGACAAAGAGGAGAGGAAGAAAGGACCGGATGAGGATTCCGGAAAGGCCTCGTTGGAGAAGAAGAAAGGGTCATCCGGAAGGAAAGAAAGGTCAGAGAGGATCCCAGCCTCCATAAAGAAGAAAGGTCCCAAGAAAGACAAGAGGGATTTGGTTGAGCCGGAAGTGCAAGGAGTCAACTCATTGGGGAGGATTATCTCGGATCTTGAGGTGATCCGAGAGGAGGTAGATTCGAAAAGAGGAGCAATTAGGAATGTCTGCAAATTGCTTGGTGGGATTTCCGTGTCTGAGTTAGGAGAAAAAATCGAGGGTTTGATCCGGGATTCGGATACCCGAAAGTTGGAAACCCGGATCCAGGAACTAACCGATAGGAACAAGGATCTCCATCGGCAGTTAGAGAAGAGTTTGGAGAAGGATAAGGAAGTGAGGGAACTTTCTATGGAGTCTAAGGAAACCCTCAAGAGGGTTAGGAGCTTTGTTTCTCATTTCGGGGACGTTTTGAACAAAGCCAAGCTTTATGATGAGGAGATCCACAAGGTTGGCAAGGAAGCAGCAACGAAGGCAGTAATGGTGCTAGCAGAGTACTCAGAGCAAGTAGAGAATTTTATGTACGAGATCCGGGACAGTCTTCAGCAAGCTAGGAACTTTCCGGGATCCGACAAGGAAGAAGCAACATCAACACGGCCAAAACTAGATATGCCTCTACCCTCACTAGTACCTCCGAAGGAGCGGTTAGAGGGTGAATGCATGATTGGGTGGCTCTCGGGTGACAATTCAAGAGTTCATGGGTGTTCAAAGACTTATGACCGGTTGGGATGATAAATGGGTGGTTGGGGCTGCTTTAAAGCTTGAATTAGCGTAGTTGTGGGGCCTTAATTGGTCATTTACGGCCGACCGGGCCTGACGTGGTGGGTGTCGAGGTAGGTGGATGTTAATCCGCGACAAATCTGGGACATCCGTAAGCGCCCCATTTGATTTCAATGGTTGAGATTGCGTAGACCAGGGTTTCACATGTTTTCAGACTGCACTCGCATGTTGGGCCATTTGCGGCGTCGCGGCAAAGCCTAGTTCTATATTTCGAATTTGTTGCTTTACTTTGTTTTCACATTTTTTGAATTTTAGTAATCTCTGTGTGCGCACTCGAGTACCTTGTGTTTGCAATGAGTTTTTTGGAAGGGTTAGGGTTAGGAAGTGGCAAGGCTGGGGTAGGCAGGAGGAAGAAGGTGAAGCTGGAAGGTATTGCTTTGCTTTCTTGGGTTGATCCATTGTATGCAGAACAACCATCTCTTTGTTGGAATAGATCAGATCCTATTGCACGAGCAGCATTCGAGAAGGTATATGACTTGAGCAACACAGGGATACCGCCCAAGCGATTGAAATTTGGAGTGCATTTGGACAAATCGGAAGTGGACGCGCTGTTTGGACAAATGATGGGCAGCAATGGCTATGGTTACTCGTACTCTGAAGATATTGAGTTCGTGAAGAGGGTGGAATGGCTTTGGATGATTACTCATCAACGTACTCAGGTGCCAAATACGAGGTTGATCAATCTTGCCGAAGCAAAGGGCCTGGCGTACGAGAAGAAGAAGGGCAAGAAAGCTGTGAATTGGTGCGTGCATGCGGAGTGGACTTGTCGCGATCAACTGCGGAGGATAAACCAAGATGCCATCAAAATTGGCAATAAGAATGTGGTAGAAGTGAGCGGTGATGACCAAGATGAAGAGCACACTATTGCCGTAGGGTTAGATTAGAGAGTGTTGGCCTCTTCAGATTTGGGGGCCACAAGTGCCATTGGCTTAGAGTCAACTATAGCCGTCCAAGGTATGGCGATTGGGGAGTGGGAGGAATATCTTTCCCTTTTAGAAAGAGAAACTCCTACATTGGATGCGCATGTTAGTTGCTTGTGTGCAGAGAAGGATGCTGCAAGGATGGATCTAGTGAGGATATCTTCGCAAGTTCAGTATGGGCAAACACTTCTCAAGAATTCGTCGTTGAAGTTGGTTGCATTGCAGAAAGAGCGGGACAAGTTAAACAAAAAATTGGCATCACTAAAAGGTGGTCAGCCACAAAACAAAGTAGAAATTGATGCTGCAGTTGTAGAGCTCGCAGACATTGTGAGGAAGGTGAAGTCACAACAAGGTTTTATTGACTAATTTCATGATTCCATTGCATCGGGGACTTTGGATGAGGAGGTCATTGCTGCGCAAAGCAAGGAGGGAGATTTATTATTTAGCGCTGCAGTAAAGAAACAAGAGTTGTGGAAGTTGCATAGAGTTGCTCTCAATGAGCAATTGAAGGGAATGAAGACTACGTATCAACGCCCCTTCTTGCATCCATTCCCCTTGCCTTTTTTCTATGCTGATTGTCAAACAATTGATATACTTGTTGTATAGATAGAAATTTCTGCTTGTCCGTTTTGCACCAAAGGATTCGACCCTGCATGGGATTACAGGCTCTCATCATGCTCCCATGCTTATCATACTTGGTGTACTTATACGCATTTTTCACAAGAGCCGAAGTGTATGTTTGAGGGTTGTAACATAGAGCCCCATGAAGATTGGTGGATTATGGCCGGGATCCGGAAGCCACATGGACAGAAGGTAGAACCCCAAGTAGAATCATGGGACTTGTGCAAGTCCGTCAACGTGGGTGCATCCTTCCAAGGTACAGTTCATGCATCACAATGACTTGTATTGCTTGAATAAGGCCTTATTCGTTAAAATGAGACGAAATGGTCATTTTGAGACTTTGAAAATGAGAAGCGATGTTGTATTGAGCATAGAGTTGTTGAACCCCATGATAAATTGAGTTGATCGTCGACAAGAACTATAAGTTTTAACTTGTATCGTCAAATGCCTTAAACCCAAGGAGAGGATTTGCATGATCACACGAGAAGACGTTCATTGAAACGATATGCTCAAGTGAAAGAGAAGTAACTTGTAGTGGCAAGTTCAATATATTCAATTCACATGGGCCTTAGAAAATACATAGAGTAAGTGACTTCTACTCACAAAATGCTTTGAAGTCTACGACACCAATGAACAAGATATACTATTTTGTAGAATCTAAGTACAAGTGAAGAAGCATTTTTTTTTATAAAATTTTTTTATGTCCAAAGTTTACATTCTATTTATAGTAAGAAAGGATGGTCGTATTACGTGAAGCCTTGCACTTCTTTAAGCACTTTCAATGTGTATTTACCACGATATTTATAATAAAAAATCATAGAAGCAGAAGACTTCGAAAATTCGACATCCTAAACCCTAAGCATTACTCTTGGATGTACAATTGCTATTCTCAATCTCTTTTACCATTAGCTTTGCTCGGCCTCTCAAGATATCCTCGAGCCGAGAATGATACTGCGGCCTGCATCCAATATCCAGAGCATCACATAGCCCTAGACTATGAGATCCACTGGCTTTCCTTTTCGACTTGTATGTGGCAAGAGAAGCTTCTGAAGCCGAAAGAGACTTTGATCATCGTAGAGGCACGTTTGGCAGCGACACTTTTGCATTATTTGCGTACGGAAATCCAGTACTAGTGGATTTAGAGCCCAAAGTTCGTCGAAGTTCTCTAAGATTTCGATGGCGGAAAAGACTGTCCGCAGATGGTAACCGTCTGGGGATCGTCAACTTAGAGGAGGAAGTCGAATTATCGCCGAGTCGAGGTAAGCGTCTCGCAGCACACGGCCCGAGATTTGGAAACATTATCCCGTCCTCAACCACATCCGTTGACATCACTCCAACCTCTAAGACAATAGGCATCCCCGACGGATTGAAGACGACATCCTCGTCTCGAGGATGACAGTGTGCCTTCTCAAGAGGAAGATGCAGTTTGCGGCTTGTCCCTCCGTCTATCCGTGGATTTGGTGACAACGACGGCCCACGACTCGAGGATGCCCGCTTCAACGGCGAAGGGGAGCAAATGGGAGTCCTGCCGAGTCCGCGACTGGGGGGCTGTCTACGACCCCGTCCTCGATGTTCCCCTTCGAATAGTCTATGGCGGCCGAGGCGCCATCTGCGACTGAACGCAACATGTAGGGCTTAGACAGGGGAACCGTATCGCAGCTTCCGCCTTCCGATTCGGACTTGGTGGAAACCGACTTCATGGAACCGGAAAGGAGACTCCTCGTGAGCTTCTGCCTTTTTGCTGT
Organism: Rhytidiadelphus loreus; assembly: GCA_947034895.1. Classification (NCBI taxonomy): domain Eukaryota; kingdom Viridiplantae; phylum Streptophyta; class Bryopsida; order Hypnales; family Hylocomiaceae; genus Rhytidiadelphus; species Rhytidiadelphus loreus. The sequence continues at coordinate 64,855,163 of OX344763.1, read as the reverse complement.
TTTAACAAAACAGAGACCTTCAACCTCCAATACATAATTGCGGAAAACCACACACATTTTCCTCCAGTTGTTAAAGGATGAAAACATGGAATACAGCGTAGAGTCCAAGATGAAGCGAAGAATAGAAGAAATGATGAAGAAGAACTCCATATATTATTTACAATTTATAAATGTAGAATACATGAATATAAAATACAAAATACAAAATACGATATGCTTGGGCCCCTGAATGCACGTCTATATGGAAGTTTATTTTTTCCAGCTGCGTTTCTTTTCTATCACTAGGCCTATTTCCCGAAGATCAAATCGCGAACCCATGACCTCGGCGGACTCCATCATGCCCTCGATGACCTCCTTCATATTATAGTCATCACGTTCGAGCGGGTTTAAGCCGATTCGGTTTTCGTTGACATATTGCAACAATCCGCCGTCCGGACAAGAGGAAAGCAACCGCCAAAGCCAAGGAAGGAGGGTGCCCAAGAGAACGTCGTCCCTCCGGTAGGTGTAATCCTAGGACTTGAGGAATATCGCATTCCCATTCTCATTGCAGATACTCTTGTGAGGACTATCGTCAATGAGAAGGGTGTTGGACGAGTCAATGGACGGCCCCCCACCATTACTCGTGAACAAACTGTCCGAAAGCACTTTCATGAAATGCACTTGTTTATTCAAATGGAAGAATTTTCCCTTAGCGATTTCTATTTTCGTGCTCTGCTCTTGACCTAGGATATCGTAAGGGGTTCTGCAGCCCGAGAACAAATGCCCCGCGATCGGTTTAGCGTTGCGCTTCAACATGGTGGTCCACACAATTACCCTATGTGCAATCTCTGAAGCCTGCTGGAGGAATTCGTCGAGATTCTACCGAGCGAAAACCGTCTTGGGGCCGATGATCGTGGGGTTCCGATGGCAGAGAACATTGTCTTCGAGCCTGTAGGGCTTCATTTTCTCGCCGTATGATTTCTGCGCCGTCTGGCAGAACACGCCGTTCAGGTCGAAGACAATGTTCAGCCATTTCCTCCGCGGTGGAGGCATCATAGGACGTTCAATCCTGGCCTCCACCTCTTTCGGCCCCTCCAAATCTACCTGATCAAAACAAAACAACGAAGAATGGGAAGTACCTGGTTAAATGCAAAAGTTGCAGAGCCAAAAAGCTGAGAGATGCATTTAATTCCACTAATCAACCAGGGGCTCCCGAGAAGAAGTGCTTTCATTGGTAGTGGACGGTGGATACTTTCATGTTTTTGAAGCTGAGCCAAAAAAACATGGACAGTGGGATACAATTAGATGGACTTGCACCTTATATGAATAAACGCGCGTATTTTATTTACATAAATTATATAATACATGTCGAAAACTCGTCTTTCCACTAAGCCGCCAAAAATCCAGAGTCAACACTATGCTACACTATTGTACAGACGGAATCTCCGTCAATGCCGTCTGCGCCAGGTAATCAAGGACGGGGCTCGCATTCCTGTCACGAAGCAGGAGTACAATTAAGTTCAGGAAACTACGAACACACTGGACTAGAAGAATTCCTTCAATTAAACAAAAACATAAGGGTCAGAGGGCTGCACCTGAGTAGTATCGACCGTTCGTTGATCAGTTTTAGCTTCGACGGGGACCTCCAAAGAATCACCCCCGGTTTCCATCGAGACATTGTCCTCTAGATCCTTTTCGTCTTCTCCGTAGTCCACTCTCTCCTCATCGTCGAGATCAGGAGGCAATTGGATCTCCGGCATGATCTGCTCCGATAGCTGACACGGGAGCTGAGAACCCTCGTCGGTCGATGGCCCAGGAAGCGCTTGGCCAGTATCACCGAGTCGAGGATAATCCTTGAGTTGGGGGACGGCCTCCACCTTGCTGTGGTCTTGGGAGGAGACGTTTGGCATTTGAGATGCCGGGGTTGACTGGATAACCTCATTATGCCCTAACGGAGCAGGGAATGAGGAAGGAAGAGGTGGTGGCGGTCGAGCTTGAGACGCAGCAGAGGAATCTGGCACTCCTTAACTCCCTTGTGAACTAATCATTTTTTTCAGCTCAGCAAGTTGAGAAGTGATAGTATCCATCTCCCTCCTGGAATCCAATTGCATTTGAACAATCTTTGCATTTGCTTCGGCCAATGCTTTGTCCTTCGCCTCCTTTTCCAATTTCTCGGCCTCTCTTTGTTTGTAGCGGTCGATCTTCCTCTTCCTCCTCTCCTCCTCATTTTTCCAAAAGTCCTTCTCCACCTTCACAACGGAGCCAGAAGGTAAAATGAGAGGCTTCACTTCCTTCACCTTGGGAGGGCCGTCGAGATCATCCTCGTCCTCGTCAGACTCCCGAGGGTGATCGAATTCATCATCGTCATCGCCCAGGTCAATGATCTCACGCGCTTCTTTCTGAGTGCCCTCTTGGGTGATGAGGGGTTCGTCGCCGAGAGCGTCGGCATCGTCTTGACCTTGAGTTTCCCTTTGCCCCCCTCCTTCGCTCGCTGCACGTTGCCGATCGAACTCGGAGTCCGTCTCCATGCCCTCATCAACTGGGAATTCATTCACTGGTGCAGCAGGTACATCGGACCCTACAGGCGCAAAGGAACTAGCAGGCGCTGAGGTTTTTATAGGTGTAGTGGTCCTTGCACGTCGAGTGGACCTTGGAGGGACAGCCAGCTCCATTGCCGTTTCCTCAACCGTAGGATCAGTTCTATCAGTGGGTGTGACTCCAGGAGAGGCCATCCACGTGAAAATCTGGAACGTGTTTGTTCCATACTCGTCGATACCCTCGACGACGGGGTCAGATCTGCGTTCCGGTCCATCAGTCTCCCTGTCACTATGAACCGTCGGAGACACTAGAGTCATCGGTAGTGATGCGGGGGGGCTCGAGTCATCCGCAACAGGTTCACAAGTAGGTGGCTTCTCATACAGCATCGAATAAGGTGAATTGGACATCATGAAATCATTTCTGTCCATCCTATTCGCCAAGTATGAGACGCTAAGGTAGGTCTTGACGTCCTCCTTATCCACGAATCCGTAGAAGAACGCGCCGAACATCTGCCACACACGAGCAAGATCATCATTTTCTGCTAAAGATTTGATCTGAGGTATCCTCGACTCGATGATTTGCCAATTGATTGATCCAGAGGACGTGAAAGATAATGCAAACCGTAATGACATTTGAAAATCTTAAGAGGTTTATCCTCGACCCGGTGATAACAGAAGTCTAAGCGAAAACATATCATACCTTCGCGGCGAGCATGAACTTGGCTCCCGTGTAGATGCCCAGAACGTTTTCCTTCGGCTCTGCGAATAGCTGTAAAATCTCGAGGTAGAACTCCATTCGGAGTTTCGAGGCCTCGAACCTCCACTTGTCCTCAGTGTTCCTACCGAATTTGTAGTAGTACACGTTGTGGTCGGACGTCACGTACCTCGTCTTGAACAGGGTACGAGCTTTTTCCGCAAATTTGTTTCCCTTTTTGAAGAGGAATAGGAATGGCACGTCTGGAGCAGTTGCGCGAGTTGAAATGTTGTCTAACAGCTCTGCTCTGCTCGGTACGTACTTTGACAGCGCACACTCATACTCGTTCAGGTGAAGACCTGCAAAAACAGTTGCAGTCTTGATTTCATCTCTACGCTTGAGAATGAAGAGCCACACGTTTGGCACTGTCATTCCTAGCTCGAGTTTCTTCTTCAGGAAGTGGAGGAAGGGCTCCGTGGGGTTGCCTCCCTCTTTCTGGATAGGGATTTCTCTCATATCCACGACAGCCAGGTTGACCTCCAAGGGGTTGTATTGGTAATTGGAGCTTGTCATGAAGGCCTTCGCACTGTAATCTATTCCCCGGATCTTCACACCTCCAGCAGGTTCAGGAAGTTGGTACTTCAGCTTCATGAACCGCACGAACATGTGAAGGACCTCGGGGAATTGCTTCTCGAGATCCTTCACCCGCTTAAGCCATGCGTCGTTACGCAAACGCCGCTTGAAGTACTCTGCCTTAGGATGAGTGAGCAGGAAATCCCACGAGGCTGAAGTGAACCTGTGCCTTGCCTTCCATGAGTGCCACGTCTCATGGACAACATCACCCGCACTATTAAAAAATTTTAAGGCGGGCTTGATTGCCATCAAGTCTTGAAGCACAACTTTTTTACGCTTCCTCCTATCCACCCAGTCTTTGTGCGTCATATTGTCAGGAACAATAAATTTAGGAACCCCAACAGATACTTTCGGATACAATGCCTTCCGTCCAAGAGTTCTGTCGATCAGGTGCTACGCATTGACCCCGTAGTCCTTGTCAATGAAGTGCCCAAAATGTTTGAAGAACTCTCTTTTCAGAGAGTGATTCTTGAGCTTGAATCCCTTCACGTCCTTGTACATTGTCAGGTAGAATGGATCAATCAACTCTCCCTTAGAGTGCTTCGTCAGAAACGTCTCCCACAACGCCCAAAGATCGTTCGGCAATGTAATGATCTGAATTTCAGGTTTCAGATCCGCGGTTCCACTAATCAAGGCACCATCCCTCTCGGGATTTATATTCTGGAACCTCTCTATTACCGCGTCCGTAAAACTCTGCATATAAGGTACTATAGAATGTTAGAATGAACATATCTCGAAGATGATTTATCCTCGACTCGACAATACGTGATAAGCATTTCGAACGAGTACTTTAACACACACTGACTGGCGAGTACTGATATTGACTATGCATTAAATTTATTAATCAACTGATTAGTAGATATGGAGGTATTTGTTATCACCGAATCGGTGATAACGTGGCCTTGCGGGGATGTACCTTGAAGTGGCTAAGTTGGAACACGGTTTCATTCTTCCGTGTCTAAGCTTCGGTGCGGGTGTCTGTTGGTCGTTTGTACGCCATCCATATCTGTCTGCAACTGATCATTTGGTTCCCCCATGTTGGTTGGGCGTGGTCCAAATGATTAGTGATGTTGTAGAACTTCGAGATACTTCTGAGCTTTGCAGGGTCGAGCGTCCACACGATATAAGCATCCCATGTCTGGAGTTCTATTTTCCTGGCCTCCCCACATCCTCCTTGCTGGAGCTCCTGTGAAGCGATTATGTTGTGCTGGCCGTTTATAATCATGAATTGACCATCCTTTATATCCTCCCACTTCTCAGGCTTCTTCTTCAATAATTTCTTTCTGCCGTCAACTGGTGTGAGGCACAGCTTCTGACGCTGTTTGATGTCGATGTATTGAATGAGCTCTTTCTTGTTGGCATCGACAATGTCCCGTTGTAGGGTCCGAATGACATACTGGGGAAGAGCCAGTATGCATTGCTCGATGTCAACCTGCAAGGATTGATCGTCAAATAGGAAGTAGCTCTTGTTTTCTGCCCAAAAGTTTTTCTAAATGTCTGCGAACTCCTCGAAATCTTGCACTAGACCTGACGACGTGGATGGATTAGCCGACACTGTCGTTAGTGCTGATCCAGAACTACCGGCACCAGTAGGCCCACCCGGAAGACTTTTCTTCCTTTTCTTGGATGGTGTTGCTTCCTTAGAGGGTGTTGAATCTCTCTTCTGTGGCTCGGATCTTGTTTGTCCAAGCCTCACAGCTCTCCCTCCTGACACCCCCCCGACAGATGTTGCTGGGGTACGTGACTCCGTCTCCTTCCGTCTTCCTTGAACAGGGGCGCGACCTATTGGTGGTTCCGGCTCGACATTCTCCAATGCATAGTGGTCCAACGTCTGGAAGATAATGCGCAGTCTTGTGGCAATTGACTTTGCGGTCGTATTTAACCACAGTACGTACCAGGATTTCACGAATTGATCGTTCAGGGACTCCATTTGTGATCCTTTCAGAAATTCCATGAGGTTGTCCACATCAAACTTGGCGTGCTCAGAATTTACGTCTATAACAATGGAGTGGGAATGTTGACCAGGATTTCCCTTGTCATCGCATTCACACAGCACGAGTACAATGTAGTCTTGGTTGTGCTCTTCAATCAGCGTGACCTTCTCCTTAATGTTCCAGGGCATGTACGTAGTCGTCCCCCGGACACGGTATCGGAGGTACACATAGTTCTTGAACCGATTTACTCCGAATGACCATGTCGCGATGTAGTCCTTAAATTCCCACAGCGTTCCGTATGTGTCTTCCATTTCGCTTATGAAGGATTCGTCCTTCATTGGGTTTTCAAAGGGAACCAGATGGTGTCCACTCACCGAGTAGTCATAGCCATCGCTGGCTTCCATCCTCAGGTACCTGTACAGAGGGACATTGGTCAGTCAATTACTAATTATCGTCGATGCGAGGATAATGAATTTTACATCTTGTTTTGGACTATTTTAAACCGTTCGCATTCTGTTTTCTAGATTAGGCATTTTATTTCAAGCATATGACCGTCACTGATTTAATTGTTTTGAATAATGTTGAGTGAACTTTCTAGATTTGTATGTTCACATTGCTTCGAGGTGGGACTACGGTGTGGACAGTGGTTTAGGGTTACGCTTGATTATCACCAATTCAGTGATAATGCACATTGATAGGTAGTGGGCTCTACCGCCTTTGTGCTCACAAAATCTATAGCATTTAGGGTCTGGCAAATTGGATCTGGCCCAGTATTCCTTAAGCTTTTTACTTTCACGCTCGACCATCACCGATTCGGTGATAACGGCAGTGTATTAGGTTTTTACCTTCCTGCACGACTATCACCGATTCGATGATAACGCCATTGGATAGGTTGTGGGTCGATTCCTATGTGAGCTTTTAAAATTCTTTTTATTTTATATTCATTTTTTGAGAGCTATTTGCTTAATACAGTGTTTAATGTTTTGTTTTTGGGGAAGCAATGTTGAGCGTTTATTTCATTATCCTCGGGTCGAGGATAATTTCTGGTGTATTGCCTACGAATTTCGTTCACCACTGGATGAGCTCGGCGCTGCCCTTCGGGGATGGGGGTTGTGACTTACCGACCACACTATCAATTTTTTGCGGGATCATTGAAGCGAGGATCTCTCAGTAGGAACAACTCTGATTTCTAGGAGTCGTGGATTTTTTTGTAGTCTTGGGGATTGTCGTGGCGAGGATAACCAACTAATTATATTTAGTTGCGGGAGACCTACTGCCTAGAACTCTTGTAGTAAGACGGGATCGTCGAGGCGAGGATCTATCAATAAGAACAGATGGAGGTTCTTGGCATCATCGAGGCGAGGATCTATCAGTAAGAACAGATGCAGGTTTAAGGGATCATCGAAGCGAGGATTGGTTGAAAATGCTTCCCTAAACCCTAATTTTTTAACGTAAAACCTAATTTGTAAGCCTGAACCCTAAATCAATTTTGAAGATCTGGCTGACTTGCATACCTTTTCCAATGTGTCTATTTGCTATGATGCTGAATTGTCAAGAAGAGTCCTATACCTGAAGTTCAGCACATATCAAGGTTAGGGCTTTGTAAGAAGAAAAATTCTATGACTTTAAAGCCAAAAGCCTATTATTGACAGTGAATGCCTTGCAACTTAGCTCGAACAATTTATTGTACGACACTTCATACTAAGTTTAGGGTTCAATGACTTCTGCTGCATCTAAACCCAAAATCCTATTCATCAGTCACATTTTACAAACCCTAAACCAGGTATTCAAATGATTCTAACCCTGAACTACACTTCTATAAAAGCTTTCAAGCAGAGAAAGTCAGCAAGCAAAGCATGCAAGCCATTCAAGCATTCAAGGAAGTATTCAAGCATTCAAGGAAGTACTCAAGCAAGCAAGGAAGTAATAAGACAGCAAGCAAGAAAGTAAGCAAGCAAGAAAATTTGAATAAGCATGACCACGTACCTACAAAATATCAACAGGAACCTCGCAGACAATAGTTGCAACTCCAAGCTTCCACCTTGCAAATCCCTTCCAACCTGCAGCTTTATGCACCTCACCCCTCAAATTGCACGCACGTCACCCGTGCCCCTCTCCTCGCAAATCTCTTCTTTGCGCAAGTGACCTCCCCACGCACTCCTCTTCGCGCTAGTCAATTCTCTACGCACCTTAGCTGCAAATCCGTTGCCTCTAATGCAAGCACCTCTCTCTAGCCGCGCTCCTCCGCTGCAGACCATGCGCGCAACAGAACTCTCACAATGAACCTCACACACGGAAACGCAACCTCCCCAAAATGCAACCTCACGAAAACGCAACCTCCTGAAAATGCAACCTTGAGCACAGAAACGCAACCTCCCAAAAATGCAACCTCCCGAAAATGCAACCTTAAGCACGGAAACGCAACCTCACGAAAACGCTGCTCGCACACGAAAACACAACAGAAGCTGTGCCAAACTCCCCCGGCAGCGGAAGGAGAGTGACGACCAACTGGGGCTAGCCCAATCCGCCAACGAGGTTCGGTTTCCAGTTCGTCTGCAGGTTTGGGTTTCAGGTTCGGGTTTCAAGTTTGCAAGTTTCCGGGGGATTAAAGAAAAAAAAAAAAAAAAAAATCCCATAAAGTTCCAAACACCGTTTTTTGGAATTATAGATATTTTGGGCAACTCACTACGGATGGAATTTTCATTTTTTTTCTTTGAAATTTTCACAGAACATGTGGTCAAGGAGTATCTTGAAGGCCCAACAATTTTCACAAGGCCAGAAAATTTTGAAGTGCAGCTGCCCGTATTTTCACAGGGCCCGAAAATGGATTTTAATGAATTCAAACGCTAATATCTTCCAATCTACACGGTGGAATTTTCCGAAATTTTTTCGACATCTTCTCAAACCACTCTACTACAAGATCCTACGGTTACATGTATAAAATTTTGTTTTTAAAAATGAAATTTGGTACTTGCACTAGACATGACAGTTTTGGAGCATTTTTGGTGAAAGCATAGTCAATTTTTGATGCATAATTATAACCATAGGATCTTGTAATATATTGATTTGAAAACTTGTGGTAAAAATTTTAAGAAAAAATCCATCGAGTAGATTGTTAGATGTCAACATTCAAATTCATGAAAACCATTTTTTAAACCCTCCAAAAAAATAGGCAGTTGCACTTTGCAACCACACTTTTTATATGAAAAAATGTTGAAAATGGTGGAGCCTCTTTGAATTCAATATCCTAAACAAGTTGGCTACATGTTGGAAAAAAATATTTTTGTATATGTAGTAGAAAATCGTTCAAAATACTAAATTTTAAAGAATTTAATTATAGATGTGCAAAAATGTCAATCCCAATGGTTGTAATGTTCTTATAAACAATTTTCATCCTAGGATTTAATTCTTTTCTTAATAATTATATTGAAAATTGAGTGAAATGAAGGACTTCAAAGTTTATTTGAAAGTTGGGAATCCAGAATTGTCCGTGAACAAAAAATCCTCATAACTTTTGACTCAGTGGTTGAAATGAAATTATTCAAAACTTTCCACAAATTCATAAACCTAGAAAACCTATACCAAATTCTTTTTTTTTTATAAAATATATATTCTTAATTTGCCAAGAGAATAGATTTCCCAAGAAAATGAACAAAATGAGGCCTTTACTTTTCACTCATATTTTTAAAGAGTTCCCAAGAAAATGAACAAAATTAGGCCTTTACTTTTCACTCATATTTTCAAATGACTTGAATTTTAGAGCAAATGAAAGATATTCCTCGTGCACACTTTCTATTAAAATTTCAGCCCAAAATATGCAAATCTCCAATCATGGCACTTGTGATCATGGCACTTGTTGTGTACACATTATGCCACCATGCATTTAGTATGCGATTATGGTGAGAGCCATGATATTTTGTATTGTCATTAGAAAACCACATGAAGCCAATTATACTTCACCTCAATACCATTTAGAGTGAACATTATCATCAAAATTTGCAATCATAAGAACCAATCATTATGATTGTCACTTATTGTATACATTATAGGACCATGCATGAGTGATTGCCTTTTTAATCCATGCATTTGAATTTTAAATCCATGAAACATCTAATTTGGTACCAATTTTTTTTTTATATATAATGTAGACACTTTTTTCTTTGTTTACAATCCATTATACATGTATACATGTAATTTTTACACTTTTAAGTATAATCAGATAAATCTCGTCCTTCTTTATAGAAAGTTTGTTTTCGATTAATATTATGTAAAATGATCGTACCAAGTGTAATTCATGACTCTTGTACTTGATTCATTCATGAATTTCGTACTTGATTTATTAATTTTGTAGCTAATTCATGAATTTTGTAGTCCTTTTCAAATTTTGTACGTGATAGAATTTAGAAACCATACGTGTATCAAATCCTTGAGAGATTCCTAATACATATAAATTTTTTCGATGGTGCCCTTTTTTTAAAAACATTAACAAGATTGAAAAGAAATAACTTACGGTACAACATGTCTTATACTTAAAATTCTGAAATTTATAAACTCATGAATTTTGGCCATGCAAAAATTTATGAAATCTATGTACAAGTTCTACATAGTGTACTCCTTCATGAAAAATGAAAAACAATCAAACACATGTACATTACATTCCAAAACTCATAAACACATGAAATTTGCAGATGAAAGAATTTGAGAAACATACGTACAAGTTGCAAATAGTGTGGACCTTCCTCATCCATAAAAGTCTTTTGATCTTGACCTTTTTAAAAAAAAATATACCTTATGGAAAAAAAATTGATATTAATAAAGCACACGCTGTATTTAAAAATCCAAAACTCATAAACACATGGAATTTGCACGCTATAAAATTTGAGAAACATAGTTACATACAAGTTGGAAATAGTGTAGACCTACGTAATCCATAAAAGTCTTTAATTTGATCTTGGCTTCTTTTTAAAAACATATACAAGAATGGAAAAAAATAACATTAAAGCACGCGCTGTACTTAAAAATCCAAAACTCATGAACACGTGAAATTTGCACGTAAAAGAATTTGAGAAACATACGTACAAGTTGCAAATAGTGTAGAGTAACCTTCCTAATCCATAAAAGTCTTTTGATCATGACTTCTTTTTAAAAACATATACAAGAATAGAAAAAAAATAACATTAAAGTACGCGCTGTACTTAAAAATCCAAAACTCATGAACACATGAAATTTGCACGTAAAAGAATTTGAGAAACATACGTACAAGTTGCAAATAGTGTACACCTTCCTAATCCACAGAAGTATTGTGATTTTGAACGTTTTTTTAAAAACATATACCTCAAAGGAAAAAAATAATATCAAAGTACACGCTGTATTCAAAAATCCAAAACTCATGAACACATGAAATTTGCACGTAAAAGAATTTGAGAAACATACGTACAAGTTGCAAATAGTACATGAATGAATTTTAAAAAACTTATGTACAAGTTGAAAATACTCTACAATCCTTTAAAATGTATTATCATTTTGTTTTTTTGGAAAAATAAACAACCATTACGGTCCTCAATTTACATTCATACTCGAATTTTCATGTGTTACTGTATTTGTTCTCATTCTTGTATCAAGTACAAAATTCTTGAATTAATTCAAAGAACAACGGTGTTGTAATGATATATTCTTTTCATCATTGTATATGCTTTTCAAAAGTGGTCGAGATCAAAAGACTTTTATGGATTAGGAAGGTCTACACTATTTGCAACTTGTACATATGTTTCTCAAATTTTATAGCGTGCAAATTCCATGTGTTTATGAGTTTTGGATTTTTAAGAACAGCGTGTGCTTTATTAATATCATATTTTTTTCCATAAGGTATAAATTTTTTTAAAAAGGTCAAGATGAAAAGACTTTCATGGATTAGGAAGGTCTACACTATTTGCAACTTGTACATATGTTTCTCAAATTTTATAGCGTGCAAATTCCATGTGTTTATGAGTTTTGGATTTTTAAGTACAACGCGTGTTTAATGTTATTTTTTTTCCATAAGCTATATATTTTTTTTAAATGGTCAAGATCAAAAGACTTTTATGGATTCGAAAGGTCTACACTACCATGTATTCAAAAGTTTGTAATTGATTCTAAATTTGGGAAAGAAAACTAACATTTATATTACTAAATAATTTAATACATTCACGGTCATACGTTCCTATCTTCTTATTTTTTTGAATTTTTTTCCCGCTCGCTGGTTAGCAACCACGAAATTCCCTCGGACTAAGGAATCCGAGGATTAAAGCAGCCTTTTTGGAAGGACTTTTTGATGTCCAAAATTAGGTGACAAAGTCATTGGAAGCAGCTTTATGGCACGGGAATCTCGGCTAAAGTTGACAGCGGATCGAAAACTAAACTTGGAAACTTCCGTTTGAATTTGTGCTTGCCGCCTCATAAATCCCACCCTCTCTCTCTCCCGCCCTCTCTCTCCCGCTCTCTCTCTCTTTCTCTCCCTCCATGTTCTGAAGGAGGTTCAACACCACCAACTGATGCGCATCATGTTTAGTCGTTTGGAGTGAAGAGTAGTGCATGTTTTCGTGGAGTGTTTGTGAATCCTCTAAATGTGGGTGTAATAGTCTGCACTAAATGAATGATGTTACACATTTGTAGTTCCTGTTTGATGTTGTTTTGTTTGTATAGAACTGCACTGGATTTAGAGCGTTCTAGTGAATGTAGAGAGATTTGAAGGATGATAGTGTTGACTATGGCATTGTGTACAGTTGTAGTAAGGAGACATTTTCTGAGTTCGATGTCGCGGGTGCAATCTCCCCTACGTGACGGAAATGTGACGTTCTTTTGAATTGAGGGTTCCGATTATGTAGCCGCATTTTTCGGAGTAGCCGATATCCTCAACTCGAGGATAACAAAGTGACAAGGTCCATTAGATTCTAAAATTGATATATTTCCCCGGAGTCAAGAATAGCGGAATTCCTCTAATACTAATACTCTGCCACAGATAATATTATCCTCGACTCCATGATAATCGATTCAGATCCTATATCATCGACTCGACGATAATAATATCCTCCAGTACGTCATATTTGTTATTGAAACAGAAAATATTATCCTCGACTCCATGATAATCGATTACGAATGGAAAAATATTATCCCCAAGTCCATGATTCTGAACCCTAAAATATTATCGTCAAGTCGACGATATACCTGATTGTGGAACAGACACCTCAGATCGGGGGGAACATGTCCTCGTTTGCAGGACTAAATCTACTAGTTCATTATCCTAATTAACTGTGGTCGGGGAGAATGTTGCATTCTAGAATGTTTCTATCCTGGACTCCGTGAAAATTTAATTGTGTACAATAGCATAATTAGCAATTTCTTGTCACACTAATCTTATAGTTAATCATCGAGTCGGTGATAAATACTAATCCTACTGAGGGTGTTAGATCCATGGGTATACACATATTCAAGCATATGTGTCAATTTGATTTATTACCCTATTGTCATATATTGAGTTATTTACATTTAAATATTTACTGCTTATTCTTTTCATGTAGATTTACTTACTACATTTAATCATCCTCCAGTCTTTGATAATTCTGACTATTGCACTTTGTATTTTCAGAATGGATTTTCATAGACCCGATGAGTTTGTAAATCCAGTTCCTACACTTCTAGCTGGTATTCAGGATTGTGAAGGAATTTCTCGTGCAAAATGGGTGTCGTTGCCTGTCACTCTAAGAAATGAAGAGGGGGTGGACGTCGCAAGGGGGGTTTGTCAGAATGTTGACCCAGACTTGGTCATTGACATGGATAAGAAGCCTCTTGGTGATGATCGAGTTGCCATTCAGATTGCGGAGTCTTTGAATGAAGAGTTGTTTTCATCTGCAAATATGTGGTCGCTGCGTTCTTGGCACATTAAATGTGTGTTTCTTCACGATGGTGTAAATTTGTATGACCATGACCAGACTTACATATACAATATGGCTGTAAACGCCTCAAGTAGAAGAGTTCGCAAAGGGGTTCGGTCATATGAGACAACTCGTGAGAAGGTTGATCCTGTTGTCCCTCCTAAAAGAGAACTTCTCCTCACTATGGAATCCATCACAGCAGTTTCCATAAAAACATGTTGCAATAGAAATTGTGTGCAGCCTTTTCCTCGTGAGCAAATTCAAGCAATACGGACTGACCTCTATGGAGGTAATGACTTCAAGGCTCGCAACAAGACACTTCTGGAGGTGCATAGGCAAATACATCGAGATAGTGATGTGTGAGCTCCCAATTCGTCATTTGGGACTCATGATTTTCTTTTTTTCAATTTTTGCAAAATTAAGTTAGGTTTTAGGTACAAAAAGCCCCCAAAAGAGTAGAAAGCCAAAATGAGTATGTCACATACCAATACGGTATATGGGCATAAATTGAGTGTTTTGGCTTAGTTAGTTCATAAAACCGCTTGTATATAGGTTGAAACCCGAGAAATAGGGCAAATTGTACATATTGAGTGATATTGCCCATAATAGCCTAATCTACCCTGCTTGTGACAAACGATGGCCAATTTGGTCCGAGGGAACCTAGGTGAGAACCCTAAAGTCAATTCCCAAAGAGAGGTTTCAGTTCCAAAACGTTTATCCAATTTAGTAGAAACCCCAATTGTTAGCCTGCAGGTGGCACAAATTCAAGACGGTCCAGTAGAGAGAATCTATGGCCAAGGGATGGTGTTTTGGCGTCTATACCACGTTAGGAGCTCAACGGCAAAGTTGATTTACCAAGATTCTTCTTTATGTGGAAGATTCCCTAGACACCGGTAATTCTAGGAGATGGCATCCTTCGAATCTCCTATGACCATTGTGCAAAGTAAGAATATGAGCTTGCACATGGGTTGTGGAATTCCATGAGAGGTTCCACAAAAAGTCTCGGTTTTTTCTGATCATCAAAGATCTTTTTCCGAGCAATCAACCGCTCAAAACCTACGATGGGAAATTCTAGAAATCCTAGAAATTACCCAAATTGCGGTAAAATCTCACTAAAAATTAGAGTAGCTTGTTTTATGTTAATAAGATGCTTCAACAAGTTTCAAGACATTCTGATAGCCAGAAGTACCCGAACTTGCAAGATTCCTTTAAGACCGGCAAATTTAAAGATTACCGTGGAGTTGACCAACGTTTCGGGAGCATACGAAATCGGAATGAGGTCAAAGTTAGGTCTTTTCTTACTCCCTTACACCTACTAAAGAGCCTAGGCCACTTACTTTTCATAGAAAAGTCAAACTCCAAAAGTTGGGTTTTTACCCTTTTTGGTCGTTAAGTTGGCGTTAAGATTCATTGAGTTTTTAGTGATAGAAAGGGGGAGGGGGTACCTTTAGACTAAAAATGGCCTTCTGAAGCCAATGGCGCAATCCGTTTGTGATTTGGAGTTAAACTCCAAAAGTTAGAAGTTAGGTCCAGCGTAGAAGTGAAAATAGGGAAAATTAGGATGAAAATCCTAAGTGATAAGATTACCGTAGGAAAATGAGAGGAGTTGAGTGCCCTTGGAAACGTATAAAAGGGCACTCATTCTCCTCTCTTCTCACCCCTTCTTGCCATTTTTTGGCAAATTTATACACATGCTCCATTAACGTGGAGTTTTTGGTCATTTTTTGAGCCAAAGTTGTCAACGTGTGTTTTTTGAGCATTTCAAGCTCATCTTGTTGTTGTTTTTGCAAGCTTTGAAGGACTTTGGGGTCCCTTCAAACCTTGTGTTTGATTTGTGCATGTTTTGGGAGTTTTGGACAAGTATTAGTTGTGTTTTGTTGCTCTAACTTTGTGTGTTGCTTCTTTAGGCAACTTTTGTTGGTGTTTTGGGACTAACTTTGTACTAACTCTAGAGGTTCTTCCCTTGTGATTGGCGATGCCGCTTAGGGAAGTCCTTTAGCTTGTTATTTCTCAATTTGTATTAATTATGTTTGTGTTTTGTATCACTAACACTCACTTGTTGTAAATTTCTTAAGTGTTGTGTTTTGTGTCCTATCTCTTCCCTTGGACAAGCCAAACTCTTTAGAAACTTGTCTAGAAAATCTCTCATATTCCAACTCACGGCGAAGCTCTGGCTATACGGTTAGGAGTGTTCTAAATGTGTTAGTACTTCCTAGAAATACGGCGGAGCTATGGTTCCCTTTTGTTAGGATTCTTTAGAGTTTCTTCCAAGCTACGGCGAAGCTTTGACTTCGTACGTTTAAGGCACTTAGAGTTTTTTCCGGTGATTTTACAAAATACGGCGAAGCTTTGACTTTGCTACTTCCCAAAAAAATATTAGTATTTCTCACACAAACCTCTTACAAAATGAGAACAACTTTCCAACCGGTGGGTGTGTTTTTTAACACATCAAGTTTAGTCTCTAAACATTTGTTTGAAAAAATTCAAGTTTAGCCTCCAAAATTAGAGTCAAACCCCTCCCTAGAATCCTAGATAGATGTAGAAGAAGGTGTGAGAAGTGGTGAATTTTTTAGTCTACAAGAGTGGAGAAAATTTGAGTAGAAAATACAAAACCAAACATTTGAGTACCAAAAAACCTTCCGAAAAGGGCCTGGACCAGCAAGCAGCGAGCTAAGGGCCTGGAGCAACAAGCCAAAGGGGGGGTACGTCACCCGCCACCTCACCCTGCCACCTCGGCACACAGGTCCGTCCAATCGAGTCCCGCCACGTGGACGTCGGTAGCAGGCTCCGATCGGGGTCCTTTACTGACGGGGTCCTTACTGAACGGGCTCCCTTATTGAACGGGGTCCTTACTGATCTGGACCTTCACCAAACTGGTTCCTCTCTGGACTACTGATTCCTAACTCTCCTCCTAAAAAATGATTTTTTAGACTTGTAGAACTTCAAGAAAATAATAGATTTGCATGTATGTCTAGTATAGGATAGAAATTGTGATGCGAATAGAATAGAAATAAAATAGGAAAGGAAGCCAAATAGAAGGATAAAGTAGAGAAAACTCTTTGCGAAACTTTCAAAGGAAACAATCTAGCAAGAAATAGCACAATTGAAGTAGAAATCTCACCTTTCAAAACATAGGTTGCAAATGAAGAAGGGAATGGAGAAGTAGGGATTTGAAGGGGAATTGAGATTTGTTAGGATTAGGTTGGAAATCTTTGCAAAGTATTTTAGACCATTAGAAATAGGATAGAATAATAATTGACTTGAAAGGTTTGGAAGTCAATTATTGTTTAGAGAGGATCAAACAATAGAGTCTAAATAGTGTAGAAGTAAAAGAAGAAGAAAGAAAGAAAAGGGAAGGAAGAAGTTGAGAAATAGAACTTAGACTTGTATTTAACACCTTTTTTAAGCCGTGGGCAAAATTATCAAAGGACTAAGGAAGATGGCGAACAATGAAGATATCGAGGGAGTACACTACAACCTTCACAATGACATTAACCCCGAGGTATGAATTTGAGTTCTTGAATTTCCTTTTTAACCTTCAAAAGTAGTATTTAGACATAGGAACCGAATTAGAGGATCAAGTCAGTCAGACTAGACTATTTCAATTCCAAAGTTTTAGAGTATGATCTTAAAGCTTAAGTCCATATCTTTCTAAGAAGGTATCATACGACTAATTTGGATCAAAATTGAAGAAGTTATGAATGGATGAAAAATAGGTAAGAATTTGGGTGATACAGAATAGAAATCATCCAAATGACTTGAAATTAAAACCATAAATATTAAATAGTAACTTAAGGTAGTAGGTCAAATTTCAGAATTAATTGAATTAGGTAAGTATTTTAAAACACTGGATGAAGTTTTCAGGGTCCTTTTAGGACAAAACTTCATCCGCTCATAACCTTGGCTAGGAAGGTTGGATTTCGATGAATTTTATGTCTTTAGAAATGGCATGAGATGACCTACAAAGTTAAGTAGTTAAATTTAGACTGTAATTACTTATATTTAGAAACCACCGTGACCTTAGCTTTGAACCAATTAAAGGAATAACCTTAGTTAAGTAAAAACTAAATTTTTTTTGACACAAGTAGGAACATGTAGGAATTTAAAGGAAGAGTTCATTGCTTGGAAGGCACAATGGACGACGCTTAGACACCCCTAGCAAAACAAGTGAAAATAAACAAGAACCTGTTGTGAATTTATTTATCATGGGGGGGTAAAAAACACTCACATGATGGCAAAGATTGGATAGCCTTGAAAGGTAGAGAAGTGTGTCCCACCGCGTGGTGGATCATTCATGGGATTGCGAAAGCTACCTTCTATAGGTACAAAGAAAAGGCTAGAGTTGGAAAGCAATCTGAGGTCCATGGAAATGTGGGATCCAAGAAGCCCCGCATGCATACTCTTCAAGCTACTGCCACACTTCGACAACTTATTGAGGCTGATGCAGATAAAATGCCACACAAGACAAGAACATTGGAGTTTGGGGAGAAAGTCTCCTCCATGGTGCTACCATCCGCATTTCGATGGAGTGAGCAATTACCGAAAATCAACAAGTGCAATGCATTGCTTGACTTGCAACCAATTTCTTCTAGTGGCTTGAGCAACATTCGGCGTGCTTCTTTCCCAGAATTTGCTGCAAAGGCTCGTGGAGACACTTTCGCAAGGTGTGGCCTTTGTGATACATACAAGCAATTGAGGAGTGCTTGTGTGTGTTCGGAATCACAAAATAAGTGGACAAATCTTCTAAATATCCACGTTGCCGGGCAGAAGGCCCATAGGGAATACTATTATGGAAATCGGTATTTTTCCGAAACGTACCCTGAGAAGATGTTGTGCATCATTCATGATAAAATGAATCACTCAAAGACGGCTTCTCCACACTTTTCTCACAAGACAAAAGTGACTGAGTCCTTCATGAAAATGCCCGTTGCTATTACAGGTATGATTGTTCATGGTCATGGGGATGTGCGATATGCACACTACGGTTTGGGCATTTTTCCAACTGATTCGAATCATACCATTGGGTCCATTGCAAGATTGTTGCGTGATTTGGAAGGAACGCCAAAGAATTCATCGCGCACGTTATTCTCTATCGAGAGGGACCAATCCACCTTGACAAAGGCACTTCGAAATGGAGCAGAGAATTGCTTGGACTCCCTCCTTCCACCTCTACAAGAACCGATTCCGGCTCAACTTCTCCCACCAATATTAGTATTGCAATTGGACAATGCTTCAGGGGACAACAAGAATCGATATGTTTTTGCTTTTTGCTCTTTGCTCGTTTGCAAAGGCATTTTCCGAGAGGTATATATCAACTTCCTCATAGTGGGACACACTCACGAAGACATCGACGCTCTTTTTGGTCGATGGAGCTCGAGATTGAAGACAAATAACTACCCAACACTTCCTTTGCTCATGAAATCCTTCATGGATTGTGAAACACATCCCGTGATTCCTCATCTCATTGAGGAGCTTCCTGATTTCAAAAAATTTGTAGAGGGTTACTTGGGCTCTCGTGGGGACTACCTTGAAGGGCATTCAAAGTCCCAACAATTTAAGTTTTTTATAGATTCTTCAGGATGGCCTTTGATGGAATATAAGAATTTGTGTACGGACAATAAGTGGTTGCCAGAGCATGGCAAAGGAATTAGGTTGTGGATAGAGAGTGAGGATGGAGTGAGTGACTTCCCATAGTGCCAAGTGGTAGTCCTCTACCTTTGGCTCCTCAGCCGATGAAAGCTCTTGATGATATAAAGAAGGGCTTGAATGGTTATGTTGGACATTGGAACAAAATGGCAAACGACGATTACACTGGAGAGTTTAGGCGGAAGAATGGTCCACTACAAGATTATTGGAAAGGTGTCAGAACTGCTTTGGATGATCTTCTTCAAGTGCGTGAGGCATTACGTGATGGGTTTTGGCCAGCTTCAAGAATCGCCTCTGACGAGACAAATCGAATGCAAAGAGATGGCACATTGCGTGAAGAAGTTGCAGAGGATGTACCTTTTGTTGGACGTAGACGTGATCGTCCACATGCTTCCTTTCGTGTAAATCGTGATACGCATGCAGGTTCTTTTGTTGTGGTGCGTCCAGCAGATCATGACCCGAAGCCATTTTGGCTTGCTAGGGCCATTACGGCTCCTAGCCCAGATCCGGGGCATATGCATAAGATCAAAATTCAATATTGGACGCCAACTTCGGATCGGCACATTAATATGGAGAACTATGCCGGATGGGACACCAAAGAAGGGAATGTGTGGCGTGAGGATTGCGTAATACCTTCAGATTGGGCAAATACAGATTGTATCATGACAGCTTGGAAGCCACGTTTTCGTGAAACAACTAAACATCCGAAAGTGACAATTCCAAGTTTGCAAATTGATATCATCAAGGCATCAGTGGCGGCTTTTACGACAGCTGCAACTACTGACGATTCTATGGCAGAAGATTGATTAGTTCATAGTTGTATTAGTAGACTATTACTTTGGTAGTTCAATTACAATTACAATTACACTAATTAATATATTTTGAGATGTCTCATTCATATATTTATTTGTTTCATTATGATAGTGTGGCCATGTAAGTAAGGGAATCCTATTTCTATTAATAGAGAACTCATTTCATACTTTTGCATCTTCAAGCTTTATATTCAACTTATTTTTTGGTTTATTTTTTGGGGATATTTCTCATATTTTTCATATCAAAGTTTGATATCTCCAATATGAAGATTAGTGCTTTGACATTTCTAAGTCTCAATTTAATGAAGAGTCTCAATTTACTGAAAGATTTCTTGATCCTAAATATAGGAATGAATTAAAATGAGACTACAACTTGTCTCATTTTAACGAATAAGGCCTTGAATTACGATTTAGGGAGGTTTAGGATTTTAGGGTTTAGGCATGGGAATGATTTGACAAGGCTTAAGGTATGCTTCAACAAGGTTTAGGAACTGTGCTTCAGGTGTGGGAAGTATGCATGGAAAATATTGTGTTTAATGATCATATAGGTCGTATAGTTGCATAGATAGTGAGGCATTGTCTATAAAGGTGCACAGACATCCTTGTAAGTTTGGGTTCAACATTCAGAATCTCATATGTGTTGTACGGTACTACAGTAGAGTCACTGTACACCTTCAATGTTCAGGTTTGGTCAATATAAATCATGATGAGGTCATAGACACTAAGGCATCGTCTATAAAGGTGAAAATACATCCTTGTAAGTTTGGGTTCAACGTTCAGAATCTCATATGTGTTATAGGGTACTACATTAGAGTCACTGTACACCTTCGATGTTCAGGTTTGGTCAATATAATTCATGATGAGGTCATAGACACTAAGGCATTGGCTATAAAGGTGCACAGACATCCTTGTAAGTCTGGGTTCAACGTTCAGAATCTCATATGTGTTGTAGGGTACTACATTAGAGTCATTGTGCACCAGGGCTGTCTTGTCTGACATATTTTTGGGTTTAGGCGTCGTGTATGACGTCTGACGTCGCGTGTCGCGTGTCACCAAGTATTGAGTTTACTTGACATCGCGTCGCAGAGGGGTAAAAAATTTTACCCCATGGTAAATAGATTTTGCCTACGTGGCAGGGCTTCGGAATTGACGTGGATAGCCAACGTGGGCGACTGCGGGTGTGGGCGCGTGCAGGTCTGCCTTGGGCGACCTCAGGTGGAAAAATTGAGGCGACTGCGGGTTTAGGGTGGAAGGCGACTACGGGTGAAGGGGCGACTGCAGGTCTAGGGCGCTGGGGCGACTTCGGGTGGAAAAAATAGAGGCGACTGTGGGTTTAGGGTTGAAGGCGACTGCGGGTGAGTGGGCGACTGCGGGTCAGGGGCTTTAGGGCGACTTCGGGTGAAGGGGCGACTGCGGCTTCGGGTACTGAGGGCAACCGTGGGTCCGACAGGTAGGGGCAACTGTAGGTTACAGGGCGACTGGGGGTTACAGGGCAACTGCGGGTTGGAGCAGCAGACAGCGACCGTGTGTTCCAGGGCGACCGCAGATTCAGTTTAGGATTTCAGTTTGGCATATTCAATCTTTGAAGTAACACGTCACATAGGTGTTTTATAAGCGCAGAATTAGGTGCTACGTTATATTGGGGTTTACAATTTACAAGTGCAAATAATAGAGCCCATGAAATGTAAATTGGACAAACTTCTCTAATTCCAAAAATTCACCTAGTATAAGGCCACAATAATAATGTCAACAACAATTATATTAATAAGTCATCGATATTGCTTTGAGGCGGACTTCAAATGTAGTCATACTTGCATTGCACTTTTATAACCTCGTTGCAGTCATCACCTAACTGCCTACCAATTAGAACTCAACATATACTTTAAAACCGGTAATCTGTCCTTCACTCTAATATGCTCATATGCTTGATGAAGCATTACAGAATCCTTACACATTAGGATGAAGGCTCAAAGCTTGAACTACAAAGATTTGCTACCTAATATATAAGCTAAAACCTTATAACTATAACTATAACTATAATTATAATTATTGTCTACTTCTCTAGTACTCTAGTCACCAGGCGTGAATGTGGAATCGCTCAGCACCTCATCAACATTAGGGTCTGTATCTTCGTAAGACTCTTCGTTGCTCATGTTGTCGCCCGAGCTTTCGATTTCATCATCTTCCCTTGTTACTACTTCGATTTGTACCTCACGCTCTACCTCTGAGTTCAGATTTCGAACTTTTGTATCTACACCACTTAACCCTTCAGTTTGCACAAGTCGTTTCATGAGCTTCAACGCATCCGTAGTTCCATCCATGTTGGATGTAGGGTGTCGCCCTCCTCTACTTGATTGTCCAACATTTTGGGTGGAACATCCCGCTCCAATGGTACACCGTTGGACAATTTGAGTGGGTCGTTTAGGGTTTCGAGGTTCCCTCTCGTCAACCCTCTTAATACGCCTTTTCTGGCCTCTACTGTTGCGCCCCTGGATTCCTAATGATGATTCGCCAGGGCCAAACACGGATGAAGGTTGAATGGGTTGTGGAGCTGAGCCGTGAACCTCTTCATCAATCGTCCGTAGAGCACCTCCATGCACCGGTGGCCTTGTTGGAAGGGTTGGGATAGACCTCCTCACTGTTGCCACATTTGTAGTCGTCTCTGGATTCAACGGCACATTCCGACTTCGATTCATAACATATGCCAATGGCACATCATCATCATCATCTGTAGTAACAGTTGTTCCGAGGGTAGATGCGTTCAATACAACGGGATTTGGTATTCCCTTGTGTACAACTTCATTAACTTCGATGGCCTCTTCTTCATGTTTGCTTCTCATTGGAACTTGTGCACTGCTTCTTAAATTGCGGGCCATATTCGGAGGCGAACTAGTTGATATTGGAGATCTAGCTTCTTCCTCTACGGGTGCCATGGGAATGGGTACGCCTTCGTCGTTGTTGTCGGGGGTGCTTTCCCTCCTCTGTGATGCATGTGCCGGCGAAATTGCATCCATAGTGTGCACGACGTTCTGCAGTGGATTGTGTACAGGTGAATTTCCAGGAGAAACATACCCATCGTCACTAAAGTCAAATGTATTCCCGTATATTGGTCGTGGAGGACTAGGTGGGGGCCGAACCATTGCATTCCAAGGATTGTTGCGCAACCGATCCTCTTCATCCCTACGGTTCTCGCGTTCTCTCATAAAATCTGGAACAACGTCGTCTTCTTCCCTTGAAGACAAAGGCCCATCACGCTTGTCCTCATCATCTCCATCTACAAGCATCTGGTCATAAAAAATGGCTGGGTTGTGTCCACGTTTTTGACGTTCAAGTTTGTTGTTCGCGTAGATATACACCAATGTCTCCGCCTTTGTCGTGGCCAAGCGATTTCGCACTTTATTGTGCACAAAGGAATACATGCTCCAATTCCTTTCACACGAAGATGCAGAGCACGTCAAATCGAGAATTCGCTTTGCAATTTTTAGAAGAGCATTGCCCCCCACACGATTCCACCATTGATGAGGCAATAATTGACATTCAATGATATCGGAAGCCTCATGTAAAGGATCGAATGCACCTGTCTTCTCTTCAAATTGAGTTAGCTCCTACATTGCTTCCACCACTGACACGTTTAATGGTACGCTCAGTTTTCGTATGACTGGATTCAAAGCTCCCTTCGCGTAGCCATTGTTATGAATAGCCTCCACGTCACTCAAGTATGGATTTAGTAGTGCCCCCGCATAGTGTAGGTCAGTAATCATCAACTTCCAACGAGCATCAAATTGTTTCTCGTATCGTGTTGCCACCACTGGATCAAGGAAAAATGGAGCATTCTTGAGAGAATAAATGTGCTCCTTCAAGGCTGTCATCATTACTAAAGCTTTCGGCATTGCCGGGACTTTTCCATCAAAATGACGAAGACAAAGCAGCACGGGCTCTACCATATGGAGGAAATTGTCGCACTGAACCCAGAACTCTTCTGAACGGATATCTTGCCTTGCAAGTTTGGCCTTGCCCATAATGAAATGTCCATTTCTGCGGTTTTGCAAACTCAACTCGAAGGTCATGTATGTCTCATCTAGTGTCACATTGTGCACTACTTGCTTGCAGTCTACCAAACGATCAATCATCAAGAAATTTGTGGCAAAACGTGTTTTGCTTGGAAGTCTCAACACTTTGTTTGGTGAAAATCTCCGAAACAACGCCAAAATATGTTGGTATTTCTTGATGAACTTCACAATTGATGAAGCCTTTTTTACCAACTCCTTTATTCTCTGATCCTTTTCCCAGTCTTCTAAGAGTAAGTCCAAAATGTGTGCCGCACAACCCTGCCTATAAATGTGAGGGTACCTTTCTTCCAACCTTGCCATCGCCCCCGTCATGACTGCAGCATTGTCCGTACACAATTGCACAACGTTGGTAGGCCCAACTTCTTCAATGTATTGTGCCATCGTCTCAGTCGTGTAAGATATATCCTTCTTCTTCCCAGTACTATCCACTGATCCCAAAAAGACATCCCTGGCGGGACACACCAACATCATATTCAGTAACGGCCGCGAATTAGTATCGGACCAACCATCTGAACAAATTGTCGCTCCATACTGACTTATTGAAACCCTCGTCTGCTCCGAGACCATGGCTTCAACCGATGCCTTCTTAACATCTATCATTTTCGTGCGAATCGCATTATACGGTGGCAATTGGTACACGAATCCAACTGCTGCAGTTTGTTTAACAGCATTCACGAAGGTCGGGTGGCGCACAACATTAAATGAAATGTTTGCCTCGTAAAAGAAAGAAGCCCACAACCTATCCAACTCTTGTCTGCGGCCCGTTTGTAATGATTCATCCATGCTTCTTTGCCGAGAAACAGATGGCATGTTCCTCCTTCTCTCAAGCGTTGTTCCAGTAGAATCTACTGAATCAGGCGTAGGATTTGGTCTTGCATTTGATTCAAAGGGATTGAGAGACCCTTCTTCTTCGACATCCAATGCAGGTGCGACAATAGACTTTGCAACATTAATTGGTGCATCATGTCTAGTCGGTGCATCATACATCTCTTCGTAACTCATGGACCTTGGAACTTGCCCCTCGCCAGTCCGAAACTTTTCTCGTACAATTCTAGGGATCTCCTTACAACGCTCCGATGTAGTCGAGCCGCTATAGCCAAAGTGAATCAATGCTCTCTTTTGTACAAATGCTTTGCTCCACCCACAAAACACGCATTTTCAAGCATGGGGGGAATTATCAATTGGAGTGCACGGTACTAGTCAAGGGTCCCAATCCTTTATGAACCTCCGCGTATCATTCATGGTCCCCCCCCCTTCCCAACACCTTGTCCAGCCATGTAGTAAATCAACACTGGGTCTTCAAAGAAAATGACTACAATAATCACACTAATACTATGGAAGATGTAATGACAAAGCAACCCGCTTAGAGTGGTCTTGTAAACCCTTCTAAACACGGTTGTTGCCCTCCGAAGAAGTTAAACGTCCGCATGAAGCCTCTTCGAAGGTCCAAGACAAGAGTTTTATCAACGGAGCCAAGGTGATAAAACAAGGGGTACCCCTAGAACTTTATACAAGAAAAATCCTTGGACCCGCGGTCGCCCCATGAGAGAATGCGGGTCCAAAAACTTGAAATAAGTCAAGTGATGGGCGACTGCGGGTCCAAGATTGGGCGACAGCGGGTTCAGGAATGGGCGACTGCGGGTCCAGAAGTGGGCGCCACGGGTCCAGGGGTGGGCGACTGCAGGTCCAGAAGTAGGCGCCACAGGTCCAGTAATGGGCGACTGCGGGTCCAGGAACAAGCGGCTATGGGTCCAGGAACGGGCGACTACGGGTCTTACGGGTGACCGCGGGAATAAGGGTGACCGCGGGTCCTCTGTGAGGCGACAGATTGGCCTTGCCTGCGGTGGAGAATTAACCCCCTCATTGCCTCGGTCAGCTTAGGTTTGACATAAAAGCCCCCATGTTGTGCCATTTTTTTTTATAATTCTTGCATCCCCCTGGGATAATTTGGAGCCTATAATTGAAACTATAAATTCAGAATTTCCAAAAAAAATTAAGCCTTCAAAATAAAAAATTCTAGTGTTTGCCCTGGAGTGGCAATGAGTAGGTCAATTCACCCTAGTCGTGACAATTGCTCTGAACTTCAATTACAAGTTCTTTTCCAATCCGGCAAGTTTTTAATTTTTTTTTTTTTAAAATTCTCTTTTAATTCCTAAAGTCCGAACTCCCAAGGTCATTTTCCTGCCAAAATTCCTAGAATATTCAAGTATTCACAACATTGCAAACATAAATAACCAAAAATTCATATCTATATTTATGTACTCTTGTCAAGGAACTATATAGAATTCAATGTGCTTGCATTGGAATGTTCAAAATGGATAATATCCTTTTATATATACATAATATGGAATATACATAGTCCTCAAAAATGTGCTAAAAATGAAAATCATTCAACATCCATTTTGGCCTTTTCTTTGCGGTCATGAGCCTCACGTTCCATCTCATACAAGACTTTCCTACCTTTCAATAGCAAAATCCTAAGGCATCGGTCATCCTTCCCCAACTTTTGTGCCAACCAATATTGCTTGTATGATTTTTGGAACTTCAAAAGCGCCTTCAGTGCATCCCGATGTTCTTCCAATTTTGGATCCAATGACAAAGAAATCCCAAGCTTCTTTTTCAAGTCAACTACTTCCGTAAGAGACAATGTTTGTTTAGTAGCCACGTCTTTCCAACCACACATTTCTGCAATACGGTCAAGGGGGGCTTTGTCCTTTAATGCTTTCAAGAAATTTAATCTTGATTGTGCT
This sequence comes from Rhytidiadelphus loreus, assembly GCA_947034895.1. Lineage (NCBI taxonomy): Eukaryota > Viridiplantae > Streptophyta > Bryopsida > Hypnales > Hylocomiaceae > Rhytidiadelphus > Rhytidiadelphus loreus. The sequence goes on along the minus strand of OX344763.1, from coordinate 64,828,198 downwards.
TCTTCCAACCCTCGCTTCTCCAAGTCTATCTGATCTTCCTCCAGCTTGCATGCTTCCATAATTTTGGCAAGCCGTTCTTTCGCAAACTCATTGCTAGAAGAACTAGATCCTCCAACATGCCGAGAAGAGAATCTAAGGTAAAATGCTTCCAAGTCTAAAATCTTTGTTATTTGCGTTGACAAAAAAATTTGCCGACTTTCAAGTTCAACGTGTAAGCTATTTACAATATCTCCACTCAAAGTTTGCGTTTCTTGATAGCGAAGCTTCTCACATTCTAGATGCTTTTCATCCAACTCATTTAGAAGCTTCTTGAGTTGAGCTCTGTAAACAACTTTGGTGTCCAACATTACTGTGTCAAGGACAGTTCCATCTTCAACGAATTCCTCACTTTGGTACATGTCATCAACACAATCCAATTGGAACAAAGAAGGCTTAACATCTTCTTCCATTTCCATCTCTGTATAAAAAACATCATCTTTTGCTTCTTGTACGCATGCAAGCACATACTGCAAAACTTCGTCCTCTTCAGTGCAAGGGACTGTAATTGGATTCACCATAGCAAGAGGCAAAACATCAAGATTTTGTGGTTGCCTAGTTGGTTCACCCTCTTCTTCCACTCTCGGGGGAGGTACATTTTGTGAAGTAGAAGCCGCCCTTGCCATGTGTTTAGGCTCCATTGGAGGGTCTTCACCAAGGTTGTCTTCTTCTCCGGAAGATGAATCAGATGATGTCCACTGAAACTACTCATTAGGCATTCCCTCCTTCAAGTTTTTCTTTTGGCCTAGCCCTTCACGTGGATTGGCAGATAGAGCCGCCCTTGGAATGTCTTCTGTGGGTGGAAGGCAAGCATGCTTCACTCCCTTGATTGATCTCCAATCCACTATTCGAAACAAAATGAGTTCCGCATACACCATTGCACATATGAAATACGGGACTTCGCTCTTGGGCACTAAATATGTGCCATACAAGTATCGATAAATTTCGATACATCGTTGCACAAACACATCATTACGACATGGATGCAAATTGGCCGTATTGTTGCGCTGATTCGTGTAGTGCCGATGATAGGGGAATAACTTGTCGATGTGGCACCACCCCACAAAGGACTTCCAAGTCTTGGCGGTCCAGTGGCCCGTAATTCGATCCCAACCTCGGTAGGCCACACACGCTGGGTCCAAAAGGATGCGTCGTTGTCTAGGGTGCATGGCTCCTTTTGCCTTGGTCTTCTTCTTGTGGTCCGCCATTGGAGATGCTCTCGAGATTTGGGGCAAGGAATCTAAACTTAACCCTAAACCGCAAAGTATTATCTAGCGATTAGTGAGTGATGGAGTAAAATCAAGAACATAAGCCACATGTAAGTGAAACTCAAAACCCAAGCTCCCGGGCACGCAATCAACCACTATAAAGTAGGTGAAAGGCAATACGCAGCAAGAAGGGAAAGTGGCGAAGTCGGGTGGGGAGACAGCTAATTAACCCGCAATCGCCTTGGGGCGAGTTCGGGAAGGGGCGCGTGCAGGTCTAAGAGCGACCGCGGGTAGGGCGACTGCGGGTCTAAGGGGCCGACTGCGAAGGCGACTGCGGGTAGGGGGCTAGTGGGGATGGGCGACCGCGGGTCTAAGGCTATAGAAGTATTGGGGTCAAAGGCGACTGCGGGTCTGGGGCTAGTAGGGATGGGCGACCACGTGTGGGGCACCATAGAGTAATTTCTGGACCCCGATAGTGGGGCGACCGCGGGTGGGTGACTGCGGGTACAGGGCGGGATTTTGAATTTCTGAACCTCTAAGACTTTCACTTTGAAGTTCTCTTACACAAAATTGTGGACATAAATTTTAGTTACCAATGCACTTCATAAAAATGTATTGCACCTTTTCATCTTTTATTTAAAAATTCGGGTTATGCATCTTTAGCCATTTTATTAATTATTGTTGCAACTTATTAGATTTGACATGCAAAAAGAGGATTCCCACCCTAACATCACTTCTGCAATTTCAATAAGAAAATAATCAAACATAAGAAATTTACCATCCATGATTCACATGGTTGCGTTTTATTTTCCAATGCAATCTCTATTATGTTTAGTTTGAATTTGTATGGTGAATCCATTGTAAAACAAGATCCAACTATGAAAAATGTGGGATTCTTGATCAATGTAGACCACTTTCGGAGAGCTCCAAAAGAAGGGGTTTGGGAATTGAAGGATAAATACCTATTATTCATTTATGGTGAAGTGTGATTGACACATTATAAATTGCATGAGAGAACAAAACTCAATATAATCAATTATACAATGCATAGGATAGGTGTAGTAAGATGGTTGTTCAAATATCCCATAAGGATTGGGTGTGACAGCATGAGCTCTCATATAACTTTCATCATGTGCTTCATCAAGCACAGTGAAGGTGTAGCTGGGAACTAATTGTCACAATTAATTGTCATAGCTATTTCCTAGCTGTTTTCATGGTTTTGTTCAAATTTTATTTATCTGTACATTCATAGGTATCCAAACAATAAAACTTGTTTCATATTAATTAAAAGTGTAGCCATCATATTTACAAACAAAGGGATTAAATCAAGGGCATACATTTGTACATTTTCAATATTTGGGGATTTCAAACTTGTGAACCAAGAATAATGAGCCACAACATTTATGGGTATATATTTTATTGGGAAGGTCACATTTATGGGTATATATTTTTTGGGGGGGGTCACATATGTAAACCATTAAAGTATTGGGCACTAACCAATTAAACATTCATATACCATGGACTGTTTAGCAAAATATGATCATCCATCTGAGATAAAACAATCCATGCATTGTTTAGCAAAATCATAGTATAGAAATGTAAAATGAAGTTCTTTGTCAAGCACATTGCTATTTCACATGTCTAGCATGACTTTAGTACTATTATCTTCATAAATAACTTATTTCTTTCTATGATCCCACTTCAAAAATCAAAATAGGGTCTTATGCCATGGTACAAGGCTGCCATTTGATGCACCACAACAATGTCTCTAGTCACAAACGATTTGCCCCTGGCACAAGGTTGTCCAAGTTTGCGCGAGTTTGGTTTAACCTATTATTGGTCCGCTGAAAGATATCCGTGGTGTTGATTTGAACGCTCAGAGATTGTGTAAATGCGCGTTCCGTCCCGTGCTCATCATCCTAAGGTGGAATTGTCATTAGTACATATGATATTCACAGAATGGGGTACAAACAATATTAACCTAGCAAGTATATTAACTCGTGTTGTGGTATCCACACATTGCACTAACCTTAATGAGTTGTAACAACAAGCATCCATTCTCAGACTCGGAAAGTTTCTCGACATCCTCAAATTCTTCTAATAAAGCCCTGCATCTCCCGGCCCCCCATATCAATGAATATTAAAACATAACAACTACATATGGGTATTTTTAGCATATAATCTTATAATACAAGTTCTATATTAGAACAACCGAACTTGAGGTTTGTGCAATCTTTTCCTTGCCGAACCCACACATATTCTTCCATCATGGCCCACCCCTCCCTAATGGCCTCATCAAATTTGGCTCCCCAAACAATATCGCGTGTGTTTTGTATCAAACACATCACTCGTCCTGTAGCAAATAAGTACTAATAGTGAGATGAAATGTCCACCACCAACTATCCAACTAGAATTGTTCATTAATACATGTTCATTTCATTATTCAAGGATTCAAATCACCTATACAAAATGAAGGGCAATATTTTACTCACCCATTTTGCTGGCTTGGAAATGGCCTTTGGACTCATTGCACTGGCCCTAATGAGGAAAGCAATACCATTTGTAGCCTTTCCAAAAGTCGTTAATCCTATTTCAAAGATCACAAATCAATTCCAATAGAATAGTCATTGTCATGGTGATTCTCCCACCTATTAAAAAGACATTGTCTACAATACAAGTGGATGACAATAAGGAAGTCAAAGGCAAACTAAACAAATTTTTACCGGAAATATTCATGGTCGAGAATAATTATGACTTCCTCTGAGCACTTGCTAAATTGAACACCTGCCATTAAGCTTGTAAGGAGCCAAATAACTAATCATTAGCAATGCAAGAAGATTAAATTTGAATAGGCTACATAACAATTGAGGCCCCCCTACGTTACTATAACACCCAAAAATGAAAGAGAATCAATGAAGAACCAAATGAATCATTTGAATTTGAATTGCTAATTGTTTTAAATGTAAATTCAGTATACCCATTTTTGGTGACTTCACACCCATTTGTATGTGCATCCTTATTATTCAACAACTTTGCCACAATGAATGCAATTGCTGTTTCAAGGCCCTCTACATCAAATGGCTTTGATATTCTCACTATCCTAAACTAATGGAAAAGATTTTGGGTTCATTGAAATATACAAGAAGTGTCTGCTGTATTATTGGTTGTTTGTTAGAAACCAAAAAAACCACGAGACCTCCACAACATTGGGCCCACATTCAGCCACTACAAGGCAGGTGAACTACAAGGCGCAGTTATGAAAATTATGGACCACAGGCTGGAACAACCTATGAAATACCTGCGGGCGCCAGGGGCGCATACGCTAACCCTAACAAGGATACTAGGGCGACTGCGCGTGGGGCGACCGCAGGTCCGGTCCAAGGATCCCTCGCGTCTTTCAAGGGCGACCTCGGGTCAGGACGACCTCGGGTCCTCGAGGGGGAAACACATTTCAAAATCCCCCCTCCATCAGGGCGACTACGCGTAGGGGGCGACTGCAGGTCAAGGAGAAAAAACAAACTCCTTGACCCGTAGTCGCCCCCTACGCGCAGTCGCCCATATGGAGGAGGAGGGAGACACCAAATAATTTTCCGCCCTCAATCAGGGCGACTGCGGGTCAAGGTGGGAGACACCAAACTTTTTGAAAATGCAATCTCCCCCCTTCCATCAGGGCGACTGCGCGTAGGGGGCGACTGCGGGTCAAGGTGGGAGACACCTAACTATTTGAAAATGCAATCTCCCCCCTTCCATCAGGATGACTGCGCGTAGGGGGCGACTATGGGTCCCCAGATCACTTCCAAAATCAGACCTAGGGTTCTAGGGCGACCGTGCTTGGGGCGACTGTGGGTATGGGCATGTTTCATGAGATGTTTTTTTTTTTGGGACCCCTCTCCCTTATTGTTTCTAATTCCCTTTAATCATATGTTACTTCTTCCATTTTCTTTACAAATTCAACAAGACAAACAAATCCTAGGTTTTGCATTAGCTCTCCAACACTCTTTTGGAAAGAAGTTCCAAATGAAAGTTTTATGTACATTCTAATAGTGGGGAGGTGTAATTAGATTTATTTGGGCATGTTTCACGAGATGGTGTTTTTTTTGGGACCTCTCCCTTATTGTTTCTAATTCCCTTTAATCATATGTTACTTCCTCCATTTTCTTTACAAATTCAACAAGACAAACAAATCCTAGGTTTTGCATTAGCTCTCCAACACTCTTTTGGCAAGAAGTTCCAAATGAAAGTTTTATGTACATTCTAATAGTGGGGAGGTGAAATTAGATTTATTTGGGCATGTTTCACGAGATGGTGTTTTTTTGGGACCCCTCCTTTATTGTTTCTAATTCCCTTTAATCATATGTTGTTTTCTCCTTTTTCTATACAATTTCAACAAGACAAAAAAAACATGATTCTGTTTTAGGTCTAAAACACTACATCTCGTGTAGGATGTGTAAGTATTTTATGTAGATTTAAGGATTTGATTCTAGATAAAAGTTTTATTATTGTTTTCCAAGGTCTAGGGTCTAGGGTTTAGGGTTTGGGAACCCCTTCACATTGTGAGAATAATTCTTCCATTGCCTTGCCATGTCTTTGATATGAACTGACGCCTAACATTTATTACCAATTTAGTATGTGAGATAAGGAAAAATCAATTAGAATATGTTGCAGATGCTGATTAGTGTTGGGTCAGAATGGTTGTTGGTTTAGGGCGACCTCGGGTCAGGGGCGACCGCGGGTCATCGACGAAGAGAGAAACACATTTGAATCAGGGCGACTGCGCGTAGGGGGCGACTGCGGGTCAAGGAGGGAGACTAATTTTTTGGAAAATGCAAACTCAATCTCTAGTAGGGCGACTACGCGTAGGGGGCGACTGCGGGTCAAGGAGGGAGGCTAATTTTTTGGAAAATGCAAACTCAATCTCCAGTGGGGCGACTGCGGGTCAAGGAGACTTCTTTGTGGGCAACCGCGTGTGCAAGTTTCGGGATGGTTTAGTTGGTACCTGCGGTCGCCCACGATCCGCAGTCACCCTTGATACGCAGTCGCCCATTTCCGCGCTCCAAAAACGCGCAGTCGCCCATTCCCGTTGTCTTCAGACTCGCAGTCACCCCTCTTCTGACCCGTAGTTGCCCCCTCCCGACCCGCAGTCACTCAAACGCACGCGCCCTGAGGCGACTTCGGGTACTTAAGCGTTAGCCCCACTTCCGATTCTCACCTTACTTTAGCCTTACGCACTGTCTTTCACCTACATTTAGGTGGCTGGATGCGTGCCCATGGGCTGGGGTTTCAATTGGGGGGGGGATTTTTGCCCTTTCAATCTACGAATTTTGAACTACGGTTTTGAATTGTTTTTAAGTACAACATGGCTATTCCACATGAAGGCAACACTACAAGAAGAAAGTCTTTATGGGATCTGGACCTCGATGATCCAATTTTTTTCGAGGTTCCGATAGCTGTAAATGAAAACGAAGAAGGAGGGAGTCAAGAGCGACGGAAGGGCAAGAAGCAGAAGTCAGCACATGACAAGGACTCCAACTATCCTCCCCCGAGTTATACCCGATATGCATACGAAGCGTGTCTCCAGTGGTACGCAGGGAAAAGTGTACAATTCTTGGAGGCAAGCTATTTGAGGTGTCCTACAACTGGTAGTGTGGCCTTGCCAAACAATTTACAGGCACGGATTTTAACCAAGCTAAAGGGATCCGATGATTTCGCAGACATTGACTTGACATATTCTTCGAGACTATTTGAATGGCTTGATAACACATTGAAAGCGGTGATGTTCAATACCAAGAAATTGATGGAGGAACATCGACCGTTACTTCCAATAGTAGAGGAATCAGAAGACATCAAGGCATTCCGCCAAAAGATGGAGTGGTGGTCCAACGTAGTGAAGAAATTGGCAAGAGGCTCGGCAAGGGTTTTTAAGTGGAAAAATGCAGCGGTGCAGGCAGCATTTGCACGAGATGGTGGATTGTGTATCACGTGGATCCCCGATACGGCAAAAGTGGTGCCCCTTAGTGCTTTTGAACGTGAAGGGGGGGATGCAAAAGTGCGTAAGGTACGCATTGAAGGAATGGATACAATTCCAAGCTACATCGCTTTTGCTGGGAAAGTATCCAAGGCAATAAACCCGCGCGAGGAGAGAGCGCAACGATCCATGGAGGCCCTTGCATGCCCCTTAAACCACCCTGGCATCATTAAGTTTTTTGCCATTCATTCTCGCACGAATGAAGCGTACACTTTGTGGTGGAATGGGGGCCATTTGAATGAGTTGAGGCATTTAGATCGTTCTGTATCACCAACCATTGACTGGCATGAAATGCAAAAAGCCACAAGACTTCCTGAAGATAAACAAAAAGAACTTGGTCTCTTCCGAAGGCACAAGGCAAAGTTGACATGGGCTTTAGTTATATGTGACAAATCTCATGCACAAGTGCCGTGTGCTACACAATGACTTGTCTCCCATGAACATCATGTTGCATTTTCTGGATTATTCAAACGACATAATCAACATTGGAATTTGTGATTTTGGAATATCAAGTCGTTTTGACGAAAACGTGCCTTCACATTTTGGAAAGCCATCTAAGGCCGAGAGGGATCAATACCGAGAAGGTCGTTGGTGGGTTGCCCCGGAGTTGTTTTATGCATATGGACCTCCAAATTCCGATACAAGCATACCGATCATGCAACAACGGTATAAATATACGCAACAGTCAGACTCGTATTCTATTGGGAAGTTGACCGAATGGATGAGAATTGGTGATATGGACGATTGGGACAAGGATTTGTTCAAGAACCGCGAGGGATCAATGTACTTTGGAATGAAGTTGCGTGAACTCGTGAACACTGACCCAAAGAAGAGACCAACGTGTATAGAGATCACAAATTCCCTTATGTCTCCACCATGGTCCATGATGCCCCCCGAATTGGTGTTCCGAGACTCACCTTTGTAATAGGATAGTCTAGAGCAAGAGTTTAGTGCTGCAAGCAATGACCTTGGTGGCCAATTATGTGTTGCTTACTTTGTAATATTTTCCTATAATATATGAAGGAATTTTATGCTACGCGCCTTGTCTTTAGAAAAACAATTACTCAATGGGCTATTTGTCAAATTGTATATATTGAATATGGCCTTTTACACATTGTTATGCAAAGTGTAACAACTTTTGAATTCAAATGTTCTTGGTCCTTTTTGATTCCGTAGTATATAATGGACGCAAGGAAAATAAGAAAATGAAAATAAATTAGTTGGTAATTGATGTTGAAGACTTGTATTATTTCTTGAATAAAATGTGCTAGTATGCAATTGAAAGGAGTTTTACTTTCATGGTCATTGAATTTAAATAGTTGTTTTCTCAATCCCTAAAAAAATGTAAGTCATACATCATTTACATTCTCTTATTATTTTTTCTATTTCCAAAAATAAAAGCAAGTTTTTTTTTTTCCTATTTATTCTAATTCAAATATAGGAAACATAAATTTTATACTTTTTTATACTTTTCCTTTTTATTCGTACTTTACCTATTTCAAAATAGATGAGAGATGTTTTTATTTATTTATTTAACCTTTTTCGCTCTCTTCCTATTTATTTTATTTGGAAAAAAGGAAGTTCATTGACTTCTTGCCACCATTTTTTTTTTTTGACAATGAAACAAGAGTGGATATTGCAAAAAAGATATGTAGCCATAATCTTTGTCATTTATTAAACACGCAATTCAAGAAAACTTGAATGAATTCAATAATAAATGTAAATCTGGTTTTACCATATATATTATTCCTAGTAGCATAATGTTTTCCTACCATATTCTTTTTTTTGGTATATGTCATCCAAATTGATAAAAACACACATTCTTTCATAGATGGTTGGAGTATGATATAAGTCCAACAATGACTTTCATTTATAGATTTGTGTCCATACAAGAAATTTAGTTATTAGGCATGTAATTTACCAAAATTAGTGTGTGTAACATAGTATGTAATTTGAGTCTACATCCAAAAATACATAATGAACATCTCATGTCAAAACAATTACAAAGACATTATTGTTACAATTGCAATGGTTAATAATCATAACATTGGTTATTAACAATTGAATTAGTTATTAACAATAAAATTAGTCATTAACAATGAAATTAGTCATTTACAATAAAATTAAGAATTAACAATGAAATTAATTAATAACAAAAAAATTGGTTAACAACAACTTCTTCTAAAACAATTGCAAAGATTTAACTTCTGTTCAGATAATCAATAATGAATCCATTTGTACCACAACCCACCTCAACCCTAATGGCTCCCCAAATATAGTATAAAGTATAAACTAGTATTCCATAAATTTTGCAACACAAATGGGATTGAGCTCACAATCCTTTTTTTTCCCCTTGCAATTTGGTGCTCAAAAGCAACAAAAAATTTAGGCTAGCTATAAGCTATAGGAATTTTTTAGGAAAATTTTGGATGAAATTGCTAGAAAAACTTCAACTTCTAGAAAAGTCTTCGATGAAATCGCCACAATGTAAATAAAAATAGAATTTTAGATACTTAGTATCACATTTTCTATCCAGTACGTGGATGAATGTTGAAGCTTGGAGCCCCTCCGTAACATTTAGTATCGCCACTTTCCCAACGCAAGGAAAAATGGAAAAAAAATATCATAATCTATAAACATGCACTAAGAAAGAAAAGAAAAGTCCATGCATTAATAGATGGACCCGCGGTCGCCTGGGACCCGAGGTCGCCTTCACAAAGTGGACCCGAGGTCGTCCTAGACCCGCAATCGCTCTGGACCCGCGGTCGCCCACTCGCCCGGGCTCCTTAGACCCACGGTCGCGTTGGAGCACCTGTCTAGACCCGCAGTCGCCCCACTTTAGGACCCGCAGTTGCCCTAGAGCACTTGCACTGACCCGCACTCGCCCCACTTCAGGACCCGCACGCGCCCCAGGGGCGACCTCGGGTACATCAGCGTTCTCCTCCACCCGCAGTCGCCATTTCATTTTCCCTGGCATTCTGCGCATTGTCTTTCACCTGTTGACGTGGCTGAATGCGTGCACAGAAGCTAGGGGTTTGAGTTGGGGGGGGTTGTCCCTTTGCACGGCTCATTTTATTCACACTTGGATGACAAAGGGTGTTTCACGAGAACATTGTATTTTTGTAAATGTTAAATGTGATAGGATTACGTTTAGCATTTTTTACACCTACGGTTTAGGCTTCCAACCCTAAACCGCATAGTACTTAGTTGGCTATTTTTGAGACGAAGTGATCGTTATGGAGGGCGAGGACTCTCAACCGCCACACGGTATGTCAAGATACCGACTTCGGCTCACCAAAAAGGCGGTTCGTGACAAGGATCGTAAAAGGAGCGGCAAACCTCGCAAGAAGCGTGTACCCATCTTGTTGCATCCAAAGATGAAGGCTTTTTTGGGATGGGAAGTAGAACCAGAGCCTTGGACATATGAAACTGTAAACAAATATGTGGATTGGTGCCACATCAACAAGTTGTTCCCGTTTTGGCGACACCCTTTGCACATGAAGTCTAATAAGGCAAATTTGGCTTATTGCAAGAGTGTTGTCTTCCAGCGAAGGTGTTTGGAGGTATGGCAGCAACTCTATTTGGAGTCCCAGCCTTATCGAAATGATAACTTTTCTTTCTATCTTGTGCAAATGGTGTACGTTGAAGTTCAATTGAAGAAAAAGGTAGATTGGACAACCTTGAAGGAGCTTCCTATCGGTGACCGCCCGGACACACCGATAGTGCTGGATGAAGAAGGACTTCTTCAAGCAAATCAGAAGCTTTTAGAGGCAAAGCCTGGCAAGTTGGCTGTCGGTGATGATCAAGTTCAATGGTCTTCAACTTCTAGCTCAGATGAGTACACTCACGAATACGATGGATATTCTTTTGAGAGTGACGACGAAGACATTGGCAAAGAAAAACAAGAGGCGGCCGAAGACGTTCAAGTTGACAAGAAGGGAAAGAGGAAGCTTGAGGAGCCGCAATCATTGTCCAAGATTCAAAAACAAAGCTTAGATGTTCATGTACCGATCAATGTGGACCGTTTTGGTGCAGACATTAGGTCTAGCGGAAGTAGTGACAATGGTTCAGAAGACAATTTGGAGATGTTGGGCACTAAGATCGAAAGTGCACGAGCAGCTTTGATTTCAACAGTAGCGGATCTTATGAATTTGAAAGAGAAGGTACAACATCTTCCAGTGAATCCAACTGTTGTGGATGGGTTGAAGAAGGAGTTAGCGGCGACTGAAAACGCCATTGCTGAAAATGAGAAGATTTACTCTAAGTTAAACAAAAGTAGAGTAAATTATTTCAAGAAGATCGAAGAGGGGCGAGCACACATTTCCGATGATTTAGCGGTGCTTCAAAATAAACTTGATCTTTTGCAACGTGAGAAATGGTCCCATCAAAGCGAAAGGAGAAGCTTGAATCTTCAAATACGTGAGCTAGAGATGGAATATTATGATGATGCCTTACAAGAAGCCAAAAAAGAGGGCATCTTGGCTTTAGCTCCGGATTATGGTAGCAATATAGAAGAAAGAGCAACGCTTTTTTATTTGGTGAAGCTACTAGAGAAAAAACAAGAGTTGTTGCACGAGGGCATATTGGACTTGGAGCGCCACATCCTTTTTTTTAAGGAATGGCGCAAGTGGAATGTGAAAGCCATAGGTGCCACCCATGCGGAACTTCAAAGAATGGGACCGGAGCCCAAAGAAAGTGACTTTGTGAATAGTGAAAAAAGTGCTTAGTGGTTGGATCTAGTGTGGTAGAAAAAAACATTTTGGCCTTCCAATTTTTGATTTTCCAAAGGTTTTGTGGAATAAAAAAATTCACAACTTTGTTTTTGAAATGTGCATATGTTTTTATTATATTTTGAATACGAGGGCTATGAATTTGGTGTCTTTGCAAGAATGGATGTCAGAGATGGTACCTACGGGCTGAAATTTTGGATTGAATTTTTGAAACTTTATTTGAAGATAGAAAAAATGATTACCTTTGTGGTAATATAACTTTTTTTCCAATCGATGCCCGGGAACAAAAGTTATGCCCATATAGTCCAAACTCCAAAGCAGGGGAGAATGGGTAGCAAAAAAATGTGACAAGCATTTGAATTTATTTTTCTAATTTTTTTTCCCTCATAGATTATAATTTTGTCTATCCGGAAAGCTTTTTTTCATTTCATTTGGATTTTTTATGAGAAAGTTATGGACAATCTTGTTTATTGGGCAATTAGAGCTTCTGGTGGAAAAAAATACCTTGTAAGATTAATTTAGGAACGCAATTTTGGCAATTGTTCAAGAAAAGAAGTTTCACGTGGTTTAGTTTGCTTGCTAGAACAATTTGACTGTGGGGATTAGTGCATTTTCATTCTATCTTAGAAAGAAAATAGATTTTCATTCAACCTCATATGTACTTCTATTCTACAATTTTTTTAAGAATGAAAATTAAGTTTTTTTGAAAACCTTTTTTTTATTTAGACTCTCAACTCAATTCTCCACTATATTTGTTTAAAGCTCAAAACTCTGTAGTGCAAGAAATTAAAGTGAAAAATGTTCAAAGTCAAATAATGTAGTCCAGCAATGTGCTGAAAAAATTGTTTTTTTCACTTTAAATGCGGATATCTTGCAATCTGTAAGATGAAAAATTCTGAAATTTTTTCCACACATTCTCATACTAGTAAGGTGTAAGATCCTATGGTTATATGTGGGAAAACCACAATTTTCAAAAACAATTTTGGATACTTTAAGAAATTGTTGAGTAGAAGTAGGTAAGATCTAGTTGTAAAATTTAAATAATGAATATCTCTAAAATGAAATGAAAATGGTGAGAGTGTGCTATCAAGTGAAGTTAACTATGTGACCGGAACTAATTTTTTTTTAGATTGTAGAAATTGCATGGAGAAACAAATCCTACAAGCAACTTTTAAAAGAAGAAGTTGTAGACTCAAGTTGCCCGCCAAACAAAATGGTCCATAACTTTCTCATAAAAAATCTGAATGGAATGAATCAAATTTTTCCATGTAAACAAAAACATGTTGTATGAGAAAAAAATCCAAAAGGAAAAAATTCATTAAAAGATTTGAAGATTGCAATTTTGTGGGGACCGTGTATGGAATCATTGTGCGAGGCACTACAACAAATGTATTTGCATTTTACCAATTACATTTTAGGCTACAAATGTATAAGTATGCCTAAACCTTCAAAACCAAAGCAATAGAAGGTTGTTGTCGATAAGCACAGTAGTACAATACACAGCCAAGGCGGTATAGTTTTAGAAGCCAACATCTTAACCCTAACTCTTGCTAGAGTACTACAGTGTGCGAGTATGGATATGCTACGGCCCTTATACTATGGGCCTTACATCTTGTATACTACTACGATTAACTAGAACCACCGTTGAAGTAAGTATCTCATAGAAATGTTTAGTTCAAGTCCATTGGATTGTTCTGAGAACCACTCGTTGCACCTTGTTCGTAATCATTGGACTCTCCAACAACGAGTTTCTTCTTAGCACGAGTCCTTGAAGCAGGTCCATCTGCTTCTAAAATAGATTCCAAGACATTGGAGTTCTTGAGAGCTTCAAGTGTCCTTTTAGTTTGCGGAGAGTGTAACTCCAATAGATAATCGAGTGCTTGGCTTTGGTAATAAGGCCCGTATGTTGAGTCGAGGTAAGCCATACTATTCAAGTCTTCTGGAGTGGCATTTTCATCACGATTAGCCCCTTGTTCACCTTCAAAATTCCAACGGTGTCCTTCCGGATGAGCACCCCACTTGAAGGTTTGGGATGTCTTATCAAAATATCCACCAAGGCATTGAAAAAAAAATGCCCTCTTCCCTGCATTGTGAGTTCCTTTTCCCATAAGGTTGAATGCCACTTTTAGAATTTCACGCGGGTCCGTTTCCCAATTCAATTGTGAGGCAGCAGCTCCCATTTCTTGATCATGTAGGCCTTCTTGCCAACTCCAAAGCAAGTCTCGTCCCTAAAATCGGGTCTCTGCCATCGTGTCTCTATTGTGTTCCCAAGAAGGTGGCATGTAAGTCATCAAGTTGAACATGGTATACAAGCGATAATGGAATGGTGCTGAACAAATCACACATCGTCGTCTAATCGGACATTGGGTGATGAGACACTGAGGATGGTACACATGTGTACATGATCTAAGTGCTCATCCTCCTTCTGGCCAAATTATTCTAGACATATGGGGCATTTGGTATGATCCAAGACGAAATGAGTTGGCTTTGGCCACAATAGACTTTGGTCTTTTTCGTTGAAGTGACTAGACATCTGATTTCCATGGTCCCAACCATTTTGTGCCCAATCTATGACATTTTTTTCCGCCACGTCAAGCATGGACATGTTATCCGGAAACATGTCCTCCATTCTCTCGTTTAGGGGCATTTGCTACAAAGTTCTTCGAAACTTTGTCTAGCTCTTTCGCAACTTGTTGAGATCGATCCACGGAGAGAATGCACGCGACCTTCCAATGATAGTATGTCGCTGCCAACACTACCAACTTCTCTTGAAGCATTCTATTTTCCTCAGCCAAATCAAGTTCCTTTGATGATTGTAGATGTGGAATGGCAGGAAACGAAAGTGAATCTTGAGTCCCTTGCAAACCATCAACGTGCGGATTGCTAGTATCTCTTGAGACGAATGAAAGCGGTGCCATTGGAAGAATTGAAGAATGCTTCGTACGCTTGGCAGGGGGAGAAAGGTGAATGACATCGCTGGTGAAGTCCCCAACAAGCTTGTCCAAGTGATGTGGATCCTGCTCAATAAAGGTGTCGTCCATGTCCGACAATGTGAAAGTCTGACGCTCTTTTTCTTGAAGGCCTTGTAATTCTTTCGATTGTTGAGAAATGAGAGCATTTTTTTGTTCACATGTAGACCGCCGTTTCTTCACATCACCTTCTAAGGTTGCAATTTGTGCATCCTTGGTCTTCAAGAGGTCGAGAGCCTTCGCCAACGTCATCGCATTGTGAACAACATCAGATTCAAACTGTGGAATGGGAATGTGACTTGTGGCACATACGGGTGAGTCGTCACTTAAAGCAAAGTCGAAGACGTTGCTGGCATCTTGTGGTGGCAAGATTGGAGTCGCAATTGTGGTTGAGGCTGATGCCAATCTAATTTTCGTGGTGGACCGTCGCACCTTGGTAAGATGTTTCATCTTCTTTCCCCGCGATGATGAAGCGGCTTGAACATTTGGATCTGGAACTGGAACTGGAACTGGAACTTGGACGGGGGTGATAATCTGCTCCTTCACTCGTACAAGTTTAGGAATCCGTGTGCCATCTGAATCATTATCCTCTTCTGATTCTTCCGTGTCCACCTCTTGAGTTTCTTTGTTTTGTGGATCACTTCGAAAAGGCCCAAATCCACCCTCTGGAAATTTCAGAACCCCTCTTGGAATTATTCCAACTTCTGGACGCTCCACGTAGGTACTTTCTTTGATCGTGGTCCAGTCAACCTGTTTGTTCAAGGCGACCTCAGCATAGGCACCTCTAGCAATGAACAAAGGGGCCTCATTCCTATCTACAAAAGGGGTTTTGTAGAGGACCTGCCACAATTCTAAACACCATTGTATGAAAGTTGGATTTTCACAATACTTCAAATTTGCCTTGTTATTGTGTCGGTTGTAATGATGGCGCCATGCCGGAAAGAACTTCCCGATGTGATACCATTCAATGTAGTCTTCGCACACCTGCATACTCCATGGCTCTGGCTCCTCGTTCCACCCTTTGAAAGCTAGATGGTTATCATTGTGCAACACATGCCATCGCTTCTTGTGAATGTTACCCCTCCTTTTTCTAGTCTTGTCTTTGGCAGCCTTCCTAATTGCACCAGGAGTGCGTACAGTGGAAAAAACCGGAAGGGACCCATCACTGCTACCTCCAGTTGCCATGAGATTTGCGAACGTCGCAAAATTGTAAGAACCAAATGATAGCAAAAAATAGTATAAATATTATCCAAAAGGGTCATGCATGCAGCCAACAAAGGTTGTAAGACAGAAAGCCTCAATGGAAAATGAAGGTGATAGCATGATGATGGGCTACTGGCTATATAGGGCGAGTGACTTCGGTCTAGGGGGGCGAGTACGGCTAGGGCAACTGCGTATCCAGCGACTGCGGGTCTGGGTAGGACGATTGCGGGTCTGGGTAGGGCGACAGCGGGTCTCGAAAAGGCGACCGCGGGTCCAAATAGGGCGACTTCGGGTCCACCACCGGGTCTAGGTACCTTTTGTGCACCCGCGGTCGCCCACCCAAGACCACTTCCTGAACCCGCGGTCTCCCTCCCAAACCCGCAGTCGCCCACCCGCGGTCTCCCTCAGAAAACCGCAATCGCCCATCCGCTGTCACCTTCCTCCATCCGCAGTTGCCGTCCTCCACCCGCAGTCGCCCACTCGTAGTCGCCCCTACCCGCACTCTCCTACCCGTACGCGCCTTCCAGTTGGCCAAGTGGATTCCATGTGGCATCTACCTGGAGGGGGGTAATTTCCTGTAAAGTTAAAGGTAAATTTGACTTTTCGTGACGTCGCGCGGGCTCTACTAGACGTCGCGCGACGTCTGTCTGTCGCGGTGTCGCGTAGTCGCAGCGAACAACCGTGGCTCTGACAGGTGGACGACGACATCGGAGTAAAAAAAAATTTTAAAAGAATGCATGGGCGAATTTAGGAATTATCTAAAAGAATCCTATATTATTAAATGTAGTTCTTACGTGCATGCATTGAGTTTATAATTTTTTCTTATTTTCTAGTGATGAAATTGAGTTTACTATAAAAGAAACTTTTAAATTAAATAAAGAATTTACCGCATGGTAATTTAATTCTACTTATTCAAACTTCGAGGGCCTAGCATACCAAGTTTGGTTCTTGTAAATTGATTTTTTGGAATTGGAACACTCTCTTGGCCTTAATTGCTCTTGAGGTGTGAACAAGATGTGAGGGCATGGATATTCCGCTTCCAATGAGCCATTGGCCATCAAATTTGGAGCAATGACAATTTGTGATTTGTCTATGGCAATTTGAAGTTGGAAATTTTAGAGTTTCAAAATGCACTATGGAACATGTTTCTCTATTGAATTTATTTGTGTATAATTAAAGAGAGTGTTCAATAACTTCACCATAATGTTCAATATAATGAACTCTATTTTCCATAAAATTTCACGGTAGAGTGAGCTTATTGTAATTACTATGATTTGTGAAAGACATAAACTTTAAAAAATCAAATAAATTTCATTTTTTTTCCCAAAAATATTTTGAAATCATATTAGATAGAAGATATGAATGCTTATTTGTGGAAAAATAATATTTTTTATTAAATCATAAAGTATTAATATGCAAATTTGATTCTAGAAGAATTCAAGAGGTTGCTTGGGGCTCCTTAGGCCCTAAAGGGTTAAAGGTTCTTATTGTCCAAATTAAGCTACGAGGTCTTTCTCTTGTATATCAACACCTCATAAAATGGCCATTTCAAGAGCAAAGAGAAAAAAACTTTAAAATGGTATTTTGGGCGTGTGTGATATTAGGGGCTTGCAAAAGTTTCAATACTCTAGCATGAAAATGTGTGGAAGTAGATTTCTAGAAGTCTACCCCCCTTCAAGTTGAATGACTTTATTTATTTCAAATGTATTGTTTTCCATTCTTTAAAGAATCATAAGGTGCCAAAATATTAGCACCAAAAATATCAAGTTAAAGTAATTCTAGTATGAAATTATAACTTTCTCAATCACTAGGGAGGGACAACATGCTATGAAAATAGTGCATACACTTGTCTTCTTATAACCTCACAAGTCCATGGTCATTTCACTCTTCAAGTTCATGTGCATCTTATTAGGCATTCAAGCAAATTTTTTAAAGTCTAAACATCTATATGGTTAGGTGTTGCAAGGACAAATGTTTCTTTCATTGGGGATACTAAAAGCCCATGTTCTTTTTCCATACATACAAAATTCTTTGAATGGCTTGGGCACTCAAACCCCTAAAAGAGTTGATCCATTGGAAAATGAATCAACTTTGAATATTACATGAATTGGACTTTTGGAATTGTTTGCAATTGAATAACTTATTTCCATTTTGTTATTAGTTCTATTTGAATGGTATATTTGTTTATAAAAAATTGAAGACAAAGGATTTTAATTGTCACCCGAATTTGACCCCGAAAGGCCTAAATCCTATACTCTAAACCCTACACTAGAAGAAAACTACGTTGATGTCAATAGAACCAATTTGACATTTTTCTGTGATTTTTGTTTTCCAACGCAAAATTTTGTGTTGGAAAACGCAGAATTTCGCGTTGAAAAACAGAAATCGCAAAAAATTGCCAGATTGGTTTTGTTGACATCAATGCAATTTTCTTCTAGTGCTAACAAGGGTTTGGAGGTATTGAACTACTCAAAATACTACCTTTGAGTCGATGGATTGCCTTGACATTTATTAAAATCAAGTCAATGCTCCGAACATTGGAACATTCCATCATCAATGAGTGCCCAGTACTAGTACAACATTTCTACATTCTCAAATTAAGAAATCCTATGCTTGTGGAAATCAAGAGAAGACTAGAAGACTCAAGAAGGTGAAAACAAGGCCCAAACTCCCCAAGGTGTGCTTAGGTGGACCTCGATTTCAGAAATGCGGACGGCACCATCGGAAATGCCTACGGATCGACGGAGCAGGCGGACGGTGGCTCCAGTAAGCGGACGGATCTGTCGAAAATGCGGACGGCGGCGTCGAGGACACGGACGGCAGCGTTGGATTGGAGACGGTGGGGCCGTCTGATGGAGCGGACGTTCGGGGCCGCTTCGCGACGTTCGGGGGAGGTTCGGTGGTGGACGATTTTAGGTTTGGTTTCGGACGGCTATAAGGACGGACGGCCTTCTTATTTTTTCTCACTTCCCTCTCCTTCCTAGGACTCACAACCGTGTTGGATGTACTATTGTTGCTTCATTGTGCCAGTTGCTCCTACATGGTGGAGAGGTGGGGTCATTCATCCTTCATTATTGGTGCGTATACAAACATTCATTGAAACTCGGGTGGATTTAAGACACGTACTTGTGGTGACTATTTAAATTCAATTGGGGACAACTTCAAATTGGCAACCATGAGTGGTTAAGGTGTTCAAGGTAGTGGTGGGATGACCGGCAGAGGTGAAAATAGTAGGAGGCCTAAACCAAAGGGGACCGCCCACGAACTCCACTATGAGATTTTAGATGATCCCAACATCAAAGCAGAGTGTAGTTGGGAAGCGAAGGAAGCGGATTATTGGTCCTCCAAAACATGCAAGAAGTATGTCAAGATGTACCACATCGACAAGATGTGGCCTAGGGAGGCCCACATCATCCACACCCGTGGTTTTTGTTGCAAGCTAGGGAATTGCAACAATGCGCATTTCATTCATCGAGCGCATGAAGTTTGGCGGGCCCTCTTCGTGGATAAAGCAATGTCCAAGGGGTATATAAACTACAGCTTGGCTTTTATGGTGTATGCAGAATTGATATTGGTGCACAAGGTGGACTGGAGCACATTTTCAGCGACAACGAATGCTCTTCGTGTGCTTGAATGTAATCGGAAAGATATTCCCGATTTGTACAATCCCCAAGTAGGGCCAAGTGAAGCATTTAAACCCAAAAGAGAGGTCAAACCAATGACAATGACTATGACCAAGGATGGGGAGGTCACAAGTTCGGCAATGCAATTGGCTTCTACACAAAAACGTACGGCAATAATAGATTTCAAAGGCGAGCATGTGGAGGGAGACATATTTTTAACTCCTTCAACGGATTTGATATGCACACCAAATAGAACAGCAATGATGGAGTACGTGGCCCCATCCGTACTACATGAACGTCAAGATGAGGTCATTGAGGGAGAAGTTGCTAACGCTAGTATTGCCATTCATAATCTTATAGACAACAATGCTTTAAATCATTTGGCAAGTACTTCGAAGCAAAGTTTGCCGAAGACACCGAGCCCGACATTGAATCTAGGAGTTGAAGTGCATCCTTCACCTCATCATGGAGAACAATTGGATGGTGTGCTGCCAAATGAGACCATTCTTGGCGGATTCATCGATTCCAAGTATCCACATTTGTCATCTTTGAAGACATCAAAATGGCAAATTGTTCGTCGGATGCCCTCGGTTGCATTATTAGAATCTTTGTGTAAAGGTTTACATTTGTGGCGGTCACATGAAGAATGTTTAAAGAACACGGAGCCCACCAATGAGGATGGCACAAGTAATGGAGGCGTGGAAACCCAACATGAGCCTTCCGAGGGTCAGTGGGTTGATTTTGTTTTGACTGCATCAAAATTGGCAGTTACGGCTCAATTTGTAGCTGAAGTTGCTCCAAGGCTGCAAGAAGTTGCAACGGACTTTTCCAAATTAGCGCCTGAATTGTTGAGTGGTGCCTTGGACTTCGTAAAGTTCAGCCAATCTATGACACCATTTCTCGATGAGCGAGTTACAGACTTGAAGGTTTTCAGTGAATACCAAGAGGAGATCAAGAAGTATAAGGGTATAGATGTTGAGAATCTCAAGTTGGTGGCAGATGCTTCGAAATTGAAAGAGAAGCTAGAGACATTGGAGGCTCAATCAGAGCGTAGACATAATACATTGCTTCTCCAAAGGAAGTTTATTGAAGACTTGGATTACGAAATTGTAGCGTTGAAGAAGAAAATCCGAGAAGGTGAAGTCGATGTTGAGAAGAGAAAGGAGAAAGTGGAGGACATACTAGATGGCATTGAGGAAAACAACAATCCGGATTTGGTATATTTGACCCCTATTGGTAATACTAATTCCACATTCCACGATGCTTCCATGCAAACGGAAAGCAATGAGGTCGAAGAGGTGAAGCAAAAATTGAACGAGGTAACCGAAGAAAACACACGTTTAGAGTCTAAATTGAAACGATTGCAACGGAAGAGAAGAACCAAAGTGGTTTTCTATGAAAAATGATGACAACGTGGCCAACTTTTTGGTAGATAAAGTGGATGCTGCTTTGAGAGCATTGAAGGCAGAAGACGTGGATTTGACTCCAAAACAGAAGAATAAACGGAAGATTGAAGATGAGGATGACTACTCTCCAAATACCAAATGACACTTTTCCGCAGTAGACATGGAAGCTGCGTCCAGGGGGCCTATGAGTGGTGGAAGTCTTGGTTTTCAAACATGCCGCGCAAGTACAAGGCTCAAGGATAAAGAGGGTTTGTCTCGTGTTTTTGAGGGAGGTAGCAATGATAATATATAGGAGAGTTACACCTTGTTTGTATTTCGATATGACATTACGAAGTGTTGTTTATTTTGAATCTTGAGAGGATTCAATACTATTAATTCACAACACTCATAGTATGCTATGAGTTGCTTTTCATTAATATAAAACTATGTGGGTTATTCAAATGCTTTTGAATTTACTCTCCTAAGTTCATGATATTTTATGCGATATTTTTTTGTCAAGTATGTTTTTGGACATGCCTATCTTCTGAGATAATATTATCTTATTAATTTCTTAATCCCTAAAATACCATGCATCTCAACTGTCATAGCACAGGAAAGCACAAATCCCACTTTTAGGCGTTAAATTGACGTAAAACACCTTAAGTGACTCGTGTATAGTTCCCAAAGGATCTCGCTCGTAGTTTCCTCAAAATTCCGGGTATAAAAATACGGAAAAACACAAAATAACTCAAGTCAAAGGAATCCGGATTTTTGAACTAGGAATTGCACTTCTTTATCCTACTTGTCCTAAACTTCCTTCTCTTCTTGAGTCAATCAACCACCATATTGCAACTTTCACAGACCCCAAAGTCTAACAAGTCTATATCATCCTCATAGACAATTATAACCTCCTCATCCTATCATGCAGAAACAGATTCGGAAAGAGTGTTGTTATCCTGTACCTTTTCTAGATTTGGATCTGGTGATCCTTGTAATCAAAGTAACCAATAGTTTAACCTCTATATCAGAGGGTTCTGCTCTTGGGGTTGAGGAAGGGAACGTATATCCTACCCTTCAATAGATTAAAGTGATCGAAGTTTCACTAAAACAACACATAGACATGTACACATGAAACTGGGATGCGGATTCTTTCTCACAGCCAGCCCGGAAATTAGTCCACACTGGTAAGTCACTCACAAAACCTCCACAATCCTCTCTTGCTACAACGACGGATTTATCTGGACAAAACCCCAAGAGTCAAATCTAGTACCTTGATAACTAGGGGATCCCAACTATCTTCCCGTTCCTCTCTCCCGGATTCAACAGAACCTCTCAGACGTCGACTAGCATTCACCCTTCACTCTTGAAAGATTTACTTAATCTAAGAATGGCTATCCTGTTCAGAAGACACTAGAGAAACTTCAACAGCTAGAACTTCCTCCTAATACACAAAGATTTACCAACCAAATTCTAATACTCCTGAAATTGGATCCAGACAGGATCCAGGGGATTCTTTCTCTTATCAACACTTTGCAAAGACCAGCTATTCGAACATGCAATACTAACACTATAAGGCATATTAATTACAAAGCCAAGACTTTTCAAACTAGTGTTTATGAAATGGAATTCTGTAATTCAATTTCCAAAAGATGAAGAAAACATAAGTAAGAATGCCCGGGGCTTCCAACTAATTTCAGCCCCTAAATACTAATTCCTAGGAATCCTAAAAGGTCCCAAGGATCAAAGTAGAGGAGAGGAGATTGACAAGTGTCTTTCTTATCCTTCTAAGCTGACTTGCTTATCATCCGATCTGATCCGCAAAACGTGGATCCTATCTCGGGAAATCCGGAAGACTGCAATCTAACTACAGTTACAAGTGCATGTTTCTAAAATCACTGAACTAACTGTTTTCTTTCTATCAAAAACTTAAGTTTTTATCTAACCAAGATGGGGTTAACTTAAGAAACTTTCCTAACTACCTGAAACTAACTAAAGCTAACTACTAATTCCTTGCCCGTTTTGGAGAAGGTTCCTCGGTTTTCACGACCCCTTTCTTTGGCGATTGCTTCATGTTGGTTAGTGGCTTTCCCTTGTTTGTCACCTTACTCTTTGATGAAGTCGGAGTCTTCTCCTTGAAACTTGTGGGAGAAATTGCCACAGCATCCGAATCCTCTTTGGAACCGGATTTTGATCTAGTCTCAGACCCGGATTCGGATTCTGACTCACTCTCTTTCTTCGCTGAGAACTTGGGCGATTCGTCCTCCTCAGATTGTATCTTCTCTGGTGACTCCTCTCTGTCTCTCTTGGAGGTGCTCTTCTTCTTAGTAGTGTTGGGAGTACTGGGAGAAGGTTTAGAACCTTTACTCTGAGGCGTTCCTAGGTCTGACTGCGACTTCCGGGTTCGCTCCTTTGAACCGGATCTGAGCAGGGACCCCGACCTCGTCTCCTTCTCCATGGGGGAACTCTTGGATGGCGTCTTCTTTGTATCTAGGGTGAATGCACGGTTGGGTGGCTCACTTTTTTGGTCACACTACTATTTTCAGGAAGTGCTTTGTATTGCAAGATGAAATACACATAGTAAACTCACATCATTGGATGTAAAAATTTGTATGTACATAGAAAACTTTATTGTGTTGGACATTGTGCTTTATTTTTGTAAAGTTCATCTTATATTATAATAGTTATGAACTTTTGAAATTAGCATATGGACTTTGGCAAACAGGAAATGTGATTTCATTTTGAGTTTTTTAGCAAAGAGAAAGAATATACTATTTGAATATCAACTTACCATATGTTGTGTTTTAGGTTTAGGGGCCTAAAATTCATTTCCTTTTAAGTTGAATCATTTGTAGAAGTGTACTTATGGACTTTTTAAGGGTATGTTTTCAACCTTTTTTTCCAAAGTTCATAGAAAGGTCAAGAAATTGTCTTTATCCAAATTTTTTTTGGGAAACTAGCATGAAAAGAAAATGTCCAGATGGACGTGAAGTTGAAAATTTTCCAGCACTGTTTTCCTCAGTGGGCAGTCATGGTAGAATGACATCATTTGGTCGTTACGGATTTCATTCGTTTGGCTGGTTAGTGTTTCGTTTGGTGGGGAGGAGCATCCCACAACGGTTCCTATGAGCACATTTGATTTTGGCAATGGTTGTTCCGGTCGTATGCGCAAAGTGTATTCACATCTCCTCTTGTGACTGCTTTTGGCTATGGCAGATTCAATTTGAGAAGGGTTACTTCAGGAATTCAAATATCTCTTTCACTGTTGCTGTTGTTTGTTGATGATTTCTTCAGGATTAGGCTATTCATGATTTAGGGTCGATTGAGGTTGCTTTTGGCAATTGCAGATTCAGTATTTCTCGGTGGAAGAGTGTATGCGGTATTTGCTTGAGTGGTTCTCTGCGTTATTGCTTGAGTGCTTGTCTACGGTATTTGTTTGAGTGCTTGTCTACGGCATTTGCTTCAGTGCTTGTCTGCGGTTTAGGCTTGAGTGCTAGTCTACGATATTTGCTTGTTTTAGGGTTCACTAGTAGAAAATCTGAAATTTCTGTCATTTTGGACGCGTTGTTTTGGACAAAATCTAACATAAATTTGTCCAAAACAACAGACTTATGTTAGATTTTGTCCAAAACAACGCATCCAAAATGACAGAAATTTCAGGTTTTTTAGTAGTGGTTGCAGTCGGGGCACCGTCAATGTCTGTAGGGTTTAGGGAATTTAGGAATGTAAACTAGTTATTTGGGCAGAGCTTGTATTTTTGGTAATTTAATGGGGAGTGCCAGAGCTGTGACAAGAAGAAGTGGGATCATACATCCTGGTCCCGATGAAAGAGCTCGTCAAGAGAGGGAGGGAGAGAGGAAGCGACAACGGCAACGAGAATGTAGAAGACGGAAAATGATTGCAGCAGCGTTGCAGAAACAGATTGTGACGGAGGAGATCAAGGAATGGCAGAGCTCCGTTGTAACTATGTCTGGATTAAATCATAGACATGTTCGTCGCGATGCAAAAGCCATCATTGACGTCGTCTCAGAGACCTTGAATAAATCTGGAGACTTAGTGCATCAACAAGCCGTTTTGCAGGCAGTCTGGTCAAATGAACTTGCACAAGTTGTTTTGCCCGAGTCTCGTAGGCTTGCAGCTGAACTTCAGGCTCAAAAGGAAATAATATTTGGTTTGATGCAGTCACTATCGGAAGTGAAGAATGCAAGGTGTAGGGCTGATCTTGTGACGAAACATGCAATCTTGATAGCGGTAGTTAGTTCAGGCGCTTCCACATCGAAGAGGCAGAAGGCTCGTCTATTGGGAGTTCACCCTCGCAACGTGAAAGCAACAATGCAACGGCAGAGTTCAATGGAGACTACAGAGCAAATTGTTTGGGCACTTTCAGTGAGAAAAATGAGAAAAGATGCCACTAGCGAGTCCGTCAAGGCAATAGTGATGGCCTGGTGGGTTGCTGAAATACGGCCAAGTCCAAATCGTAAGGAAGTTGTAAAGCATTGGATCGCCCCCGGTGTTAGAGAGAGACACCATTGCCAGTACTTGCTTGAATCACAGGTATGTTTCTGAAATTCTTTGTAATTACATTTGTGAAGCACTATGTTCAACTCTGTAGACTTGTAATGTTTGTAGAAATTTTGTGTGTGTAGGTAAGGTTGTTTGGAATGAACAGGGACTTAGAAATGTCGTAGGACTTACAGGGAATCATTTGTAATTGGCTCTAGAAATATTGGGTGTATTCTTAAACACTAGGAGAATGAATAGTGAGTTGCATGTGGTTTAGGGTTCAAGTAAAGGATAAGGAGAACGTTGTGGCACTGTAATGGAGTCTTCTTGAGCTCGGCAGTTATTTGGTAGCACTTATGTATTTTAGGGACGAAGCATGAACTTGTATGTATTTTATTGTTGACCTCGAAAGTTATTTGGTAGCACTTATGTATTTTAGGGACGAAGCAAGAACTTGTATGTATTTCATGGGTCAGCAAGAAACTTGTATATGATGTCATGGTGACTGTGGCCGCATATTAAGGTCTTCATCTACTTCATGAACAAAATGTGAAGTTGTAGCAATAAGCGGTGAAAGCATAATTAAGGGGACGAAGCAAGAACTTGTATGTATTTCATGGGTCAGTAGGAAACTTGTATGTGGTGTCATAGTGACTGTGGGCGCATATTAAGGTCTTCATCTACTTCATGAACAAAATGTGAAGTTGTAGCGACAAGCGGAGAAAGCATAATGCTTTAGGGTATGTGCTGCAGTTGGCTATGGACTCGCAGGGATTTCAGGGTCTAAACGGGATCATTTGATGAAGTATTCAGTGACTTGATTGAGGGATTTGGGTTTAAGCTGTCTAAATGCATTAACATATAATATGCAACATGCGCTGTCTACCTTGTAGATGGAGTTCTACTTACAATTCTAAGAAGCAAATCCAAAGATAATTATAGGTAAGCGCATGTTTGATTCATTCCAACCCTGGTTTGTCAAGAAACTAAAAGAAAGGAATGTTTGTTGTTGTATATATCATGTAAAGATGGAAGAGTTGAGGGTGGCTTTTAATTACATGAGAACGAAGGCTGGGCTGCATCCTCTACAAGGCTGTTTATGTGATTGTGAGGATGTCTGCCTATCTATAATTGAAGGATATTGCTGTGCTAGTGCATGCATCTTCTCAGGGGTGACAGCCATGCTTGAGGCTATACTTTGTCCAAAATTTGATGACAGCCAGTGGCATGCAAGGGAATGCGTTTTTGGAGAGTGTGTTAATTGTGGTGTAGATTATTTATCCATCTGCCCAATGGAAGAAGAGGGATCAGGTACTAAACTTGTGAAGTGGAGGCATTTTGCTCTTGAGACTATCACTACTAAGAAGGGGCTAGAGAGAAAGAAGTTACAACTGGTTTACAAGGAAACAACCTCGGATGAGCTGGTAAGATACCTGAAATCAAAACCTCAAGCGTTTGCACGTCATACTTTTGTGGCAAAATGGGAAGATGAACAATTTAAGACGTGCTTGGCCAATTTCCCATCTGATACCATGATATTTGTCATAGATTTTGTTGTAAACTATTCTTTTGAGGTTCAAAATGAAGTTCATCCATGCATTGGTACAGTTACCAAGTGAGTATTCTTGTACACATTTTGTGGGTAAGAAATGCACACCCTGATCTTGATGACAAGAGTACTACAAATATTATGCAGTATCATTTCTATATCAATGATGATAAAAAACTTGAAAGCTATTTTGTGCAGCACTATCTACAATTACATTGGGACTCTGTTCTTGAGGGAGACTTCACTCCAAAAAATCATTGGATATGGAGTGACAGATGTGCTGGGCAATTCAAGGGCCAAATACCCTGGTATTTTGTCAGTCAATATCCAAAGATTACTAATGGTTGCAACTGTGTTTGGTCTTTTTTTGGATCTGGTCATGGAAAAGGACCTCATGATGGCGCAAGGGCTGTATTAAAGCGGTACATGCACAGTGCTCAACTAGATGTGCACGGCCCAAAGCTCCAAGATGCTGAGACTGTAGTGCGGTTCCTAAGGGAGAAGTTGACTGTGAGGCCCAAATCCTGCTACGCGGGGGAGAGAACACCAGTACATCAAACATTTTGGCACGTCCTTGAAGAAGATGTCGACAGACAGACAGAGTATGACTGTGAATCCATCAAAGGATCAAGAGACGTGCATCAAATTCGGTCTGTGGATAAATTGAACGTACACAAGTTCCTGAAAAGAAGTTTGGCGTGCTTTTGCCCGTTGTGTGTTGAGTCCAATTGGGAGTCCTGTGAGAATTCAGCCTGGACTGGATCGTGGGAAGTGGAGGTTCTGGTTGTCCATCAACCTGGCTATGTCCGAGAAGTTGTTGGCACTGAATTTGATGAGGAAAAGTGGGATGAGTTTGGCATCAATGGTAAATTTTTTGCCTCATTATTGGAATTGGGGGATAATTTTGCGGTTTCAGCTGCTGCTGATAATGAGGAGAATGTAGATTTCCATCTTCTTGTATGTACCAAGAAGATGTTTACATGTACTGAGCCGTTTGAATGCAAGTGGGGTGAGTCATTTGTCGTTGGTGACGACGTCATTCAAGGAAGATACTATCAAAGGTATGGATCAGGGGCTTAGTCTTATGTTTTTTTGAAAAATTCATTTTTGGCTCATCACAATGTAGAGTACATTAGAGCTATCAAGTTCCCCATGCTTCAATGTAACCACCGTGTTGCAGGAAATGATGCTGTTTACAAATTGCCAATCACAGTGGAGCAGGCAATTGAAGAGTATGTGCAATACTAAATTCTTTTTTGAATTCTTGTACAACATTCATAATTAGAGGTGTCCAATGTGATGGGACGCAATGCTGCCCACAATGTTCCATCAGATGTGTTATTGGATGAATTGGAGTGGATTTTTCCATAATTATTTGGGGGATTTGAAAATAAACATGATTAGGGGATTCCTATAATAGCCTAGGGATGTGATTATAGTAATGATTGGGGAAATCATGATAATCTGGGTTGTTGTGAGTGATTATTTACCCACCTACAGTAAACAATTTCACAACCAGGTTCTTGGTAGTTCCTAAGTTTTTCTACTATTGGGTGCCTAGGTGTTGGTCCATTGTGCCTTTCAAGCAATGGATCTTTTCTAAGTCCTAAATGCTCTCAAAGTATGCGAAAACCCAACCAAAACACACTTTGGTTTATAAGTTATTTGAACAAGTAACTATTCTAATTGAGCCGCTGTGTTTATTTTGCTAAAATCAATTCAGACTAAAACTAACTACTTCATCTTATAGAAGATTAAGTCCCCTTTCCAAAACTATAAAAACCTTCCTAATCGGATGTTTATAGCAAAAGTTATAGGCAGATGAAGTTGGACCGCTAATCGGTTCATCCAAACTTCATCCTTTGATTTCTACTAAAGTGTTAAGTCTTTCGTAGAGTTTGTGGCACTTGTGGTTCTAATTGTTGCACTCTATTAGCTTCTAAATCTAAGTTGTCATTCTAATCTACTTGTCTAAGTTCTACATTTGTTTTCTTTGTACTTTGGCTCTCGGTCTAACTTGGAAAGTTTGTGTTTTCTTCTTGTAGATACTAATTCTAGCTTTCTAGATTGGGTTTAAACTTTCTTAGTGCAAGATGTTTCTGGAAACCTCTACTCTAGCTCTACAAGATTCTAACTCTAAAACTTGAAATTGAAATCTCTATGATACTCTGACTTGGACTTCTAGTTCGGCCACTATGTTTTAAAAGCTTAACTTTGGAAATTCATAGAAATCAAAGTATTTAGGATCTCACCTTGTGGTCTAGCTCATCTTATACATTGTTGTAGTAGTTCCCTACTTCAACTTCGTTTGCCATGTTTCCCCCTTCCGAATTGTCGTGCTCACCGCTTGAAAATGAGGTTTTAATACAAGTTGCAATTACTTTCTAAAAACTTCTTCCTTTTCTTTCTTCTTCTCTCTTTTCCTTCTAAACTATTTAAACTCCATTATTGTAATCCTAGTTTGACTTGGAATTGGTTATTCTAATAATTGGTCAACTTCTAAACAATAATTGACTTGGCCTATCTTCTAAGTCAATTATTATTCTATCTAAGATTTGATGGCTCTAAGTGGTTTCCTAAGATTTCCTCCTAATCTTGATTGAATCCAAAAACTCTTCAACTTCTAATTGTCACTTCATCTCTCTCATTCTAAGTTGGAGTTTGAACTCCCTTCTATGTGAAATGTGAGAGTGAAGAGTTTTGAGAGAGTTTTTGGAGACACTACTTCTATCTATTTCTTTGTATGCTTTTGAAGTCCTAATTAGTAATGGAAACGTTGCTATTTGATGACTTCTCAACCTCTAATTATTGTTCTTTCTACCCTTTGCGATGCTAATTTGTTCCTAATACTACTCTAATTTGTTTTAATTTGTTGATTATTTCTATACTATGGCTCCTAGTTTCTTTTTGGCCTCCTATCTAGTGTTTTGAAATTGTACGAGTTAGGACTCCAACCATCATTCAAGCATGATTGGTATGTTTGGAAATCCAATTTCCTTCAAAAATCTAGGCCAGGCCAGTGCTCAGTCTGCCGAAGCCCAAGCTTAGTCTGCCAGCCTCAAGCCAGCGATCAGTCTGCCGGACTCAAGCCAGTGCTCTGTCTTGGACTACTTCCGGTGCCGGACTGCCTCCGGTCTTAGACTGCCTCCGGTCTTGGACTGCCTCTGGCCCTTGGCCACCAAATGGATTTGGAATTTCCCCAACCCTTCTTTCAATTTCTCCTAATTTTAATGAGAGGCTTACTTCTAATTTGGAGGCTAAACTTGATTTTTCCAAACAATTGTTTGAAGACTAAACTTGATGTGTTTAAAAAACACACCCACCGATTGGAAAGTCGTTCTAATTTTGTAAGAGGTTTGTGTGAGAAATACTAATATTTTTTGGGTAGTAGCAAAGCCAAAGCTTGACCGTATTTTGTAAAATCACCGGAAAGAACTCTAAGTGCCTTAAATGTACGAAGTCAAAGATTCGCCGTAGCTTGGAAAAAACTCTAAAGAATCCTAACAAAAGGGAACCATAGCTCCGCCGTATTTCTAGGAAGTACTAACACATTTAGAACACTCCTAACCGTACAGCCAGAGCTTCGCCATGAGTTGGAATATGAGAGATTTTCTAGACAAGTTTCTAAAGAGTTTGGCTTGTCCAAGGGAAGAGATAGGACACAAAACACAACACTTAAGAAGTTTACAACAAGTGACTGTTAGTGATACAAAGCACAAACATAATTAGTACAAATTGAGAAATAACAAGCTAAAGGACTTCCCTAAGTGGCATCGCCAATCACAAGGGAAGAACCTCTAGAATTAGTACAAAGTTAGTCCCAAAACACCAACAAAAGTTGCCCAAAGAAACAACTCACAAAGTTAGAGCAACAAAAACACAACTAATACTTGTCTAAAACTCCCAAAACATACACAAATCAAACACAAGGTTTGAAGGGACCCCCAAAGTCCTTCAAAGCTTGCAAAAACAACAACAAGATGAGCTTGAAATGCTCAAAAAACACACGTTGACAACTTTGGCTCAAAAATGGCCAAAAACTCCACGTTAATGAAGCATGTGTATAAATTTGCCAAAAAATGACAAGAAGGAGTGAGAAGAGAGGAGAATAAGTGCCCTTTTATACATTTCCAAGGGCACTCAACTCCTCTCATTCTCCTACGGTAATCCTATCACTTAGAATTTTCATCCTAATTTTCCTTATTTTCACTTTTACGTTGGACCTAACTTCTAACTTTTGGAGTTTAACTCCAAATCACAAACGGATTGGGCCATTGACTTCAAAAGGCCATTTTTAGTCTACAGGGACTTCCCCTCCCCCTTTTCTATCACTAAAAACTCAACGAATCCTAACGCCAACTTAACGACCAAAAAGGGTAAAAATCCAACTTTTGGAGTTTGACTTTTCTATGAAAAGTAAGTAGCCTAGGCTCTTTAGTAGGTGTAAGGGAGTAAGAAAAGACCTAACTTCGACCTCATTCCGATTTTGCATGCTCCCAAAACGCCGGTCAACTCTACGGTAATTTTAAATTTGCCGGTCTTAGAGGAATCTTGCAAGTTCGGGTACTTCTGGCTATCAGAATGTCTTGAAACTTGTTGGAGCATCTTATTAACATAAAACAAGCTACCCTAATTTTTAGTGAGATTTTACCGCAATCAAGGTAATTTCTAGGAATTTCCCATCGTAGGTTTTGAGCGGTTGACTGCTCGGAAAAAGATCTTTGATGATCAGAAAAACCCGAGACTTTTTGTGGAACCTCTCATGGAATTCCACAACCCATGTGCAAGCTCATATTCTTACTTTGCACAATGGTCAGAGGAGATTCGAAAGATGCCATCTCCTAGAATTACCGGTGTCTAGGGAATCTTCCACATAAAGAAGAATCTTGGTGAATCAACTTTGCCGTTGAGCTCCTAACATGGTATAGACCCCAAAACACCATCCCTTGGCCATAGATTCTACTGGCCCGTCTTGAATTTGTAACACCTTTAGACTAACAATTGGGGTTTCTACTAAATTGAATAAACAATTTGGAATTGAAACTTCTCTTTGGGAATTGACTTTAGGGTTCTCACCTAGGTTCCCTCGGACCAAATTGGCCATAGTTTGTCACAAGCAGGGTAGATTAGGCTATTATGGGCAATATCACTCAATATGTACAATTACCCTATTTTCCGGGTTTCAACCTATGTACAAGCGGGTTTATGAACTAACTAAGCCAAAACACTCAATTTATGCCCATATACCGTATTGGTATGTGACATACTCATTTTGGCTTTCCACTCTTTTTTGGGCTTTTTGTACCTAAAACCTAACTTAATTTTGCAAAAATTGAAAAAAAGAAAATCATGAGTCCCAAGTGACGAATTGGAAGCTCACAGTTGTCAATTGAGTATTGTCTTGTTGTGCTCTCTCATGAGTCATGACTGAAAAATGAACTTCGTAAGCACCAAAGCGAAACCATAGTTGCAATAGTTTGGAGGGCGCTGTTGTCTTCTGCCCATCGCAATTTCCAGTGCGGAGTGGCGTCAAGTGCCAAATGCTGCGCGGAGGTGACCGACTGAAGTTAGTAGTGCGACGTGGGAAGCGCAGTGAGGTGTTGCGCTTGGGAGAAAACATACGCCAAGGCTAAGTCCATGCAAGTGATCTCGTTGTTTCTAGAGGGGGGGATCATTTGAATCACTAAGTGAGGAGTATCGCATGCAAGTGTTGGGTGTTGCGCTTTCTCGTTTGTAATCACTCGAGTCAACGTTTGCAGAGTTTAGAATTCCAGGCAAGGTGAATCATGGTAAGATTTCTACATATTGGGCGCATGCTATAAGTGCATGCAAACTATGGATCTAGAATCCAACGGCTGCATGTTCAATTCCAATCTTTGGCGCATGCTTGTGTATTTTGTGTAGCAGGTGTAGGCATCTTCTTTTGAGTTTGTCTCTGCTTGGCTTTGGAAGCTGTTGTATTGTGCATGTGTATGCATCATGTTTTTCTAGATTTGCTACTATTGTTCGTTGGCTCCTCCAAGGCTTATTTCGCTGCATTAGGATTAATTTCGTTCTGAGTTTGTTGCATGTGGACTATGGACTAGGTTCAAACTGCCTTTGTAGTCTTCATTTATTACGTGGGTTTGCTATTGCAAGTGTTGGACTTCTTGTGGGTTTAACTACGGGTGTAGTCTTGAAATTGTTCTGGGTTTGCTACTATTACTACTCCTGGTTTTTGGTTCAGGAAGTACTGTTTGGTTTGGGGCTTCAGGTTTAGGCTACGTTAGCTATTGGTGGGCAACATTGCAGGCTGATTTATTTGGTCGTAGGCATGCTTTTTCTTTTTTTTGGCGTCCCTCGTCTTAGCAGGCAAAATCCCACAATGACTAAGAGTTTGACAATGCATTGGTTCAAGACTTTAATGACTCTATCCTCCCAGGAGTGCCGATGGATGTATTCATATTAAACATCTTGCCCCGCATGGCAGCCCACCTATGGGATTGGATCCAGACACTTCGATGCGGAAGGCACGTTTGCATGTCAGCTCAATGTTGGCAATGCAGAGTGTCAACCGTGATTGGTAGGTGGTATGCGATTCTTGTTTGGAGGGCGCTGCATTGAGGGCCATCATGATTTTTGGACATCGATTTTGTAATGGAAATTTGATGCAATACTTGTAGCTTCACATGAGACATATGATTTCCCTCATTGGACACTCCACTATTATCACCGTGGAGCACAACCTGGCATTGCTTCTTGACATTGCAAAATTGCCCAATCGGAAATTGTATGAGTTGGTGCGACTTCTCCAACGTGTGAGGCGTGACTTCTTGTATTACTGTGCTTTAGGGTTACCAATTCCAATCTTTGGTTTCTATAATGCTCCCCCTACTGCAGCATGGGCATTGTAGCCTATGTTGTTAAAGATTTTTAGTTTTGTTGCATCTAGGATGAGGCAATTTTGGTGTATATAGGCAAAAGCGGTATGATAGGTTTTAGGGGCCATTTTATATATATAGGCAGAATTTAGACTTCTCTAGGGTTTTGCCATTTTGTACAAAGGCAAAATTAGTAAAATGTTGTACAATTAAGCATTTTAGAAAGGGAAACTTTTTATTCAATATGTGACAAGTCAAAATTTTATACAAAAGCACAATTTGATTCAATATCCACATGTAGACCATTTTGTAGAAAAGCTTGGTAGCATTTGTACTGTAAAATGGAGAATTTTGTACAAGTCCAATGTAATTTTGGAATATCTTTCAGACAGTAAGACTGTACAATAATCTAAAGGCTCAAGCCATTTTAGATTTAGATCCTGCCTTGTTGTTTATGGCTCTTCAAATTGAAGGCATGAAATTGCCACTTCTTTACAGTCAAATTTTGAAATAAAAAGGGCCCTTTGGCGGCAATGCCTGAATCTTGAATTTCCAACGAGCATCCTATGATCTGGTGATGGGTTTGCAAAATCTCATGAGTCATTAGACAACTTGCAATTTTGGTACATGGTAGGGACATTGAATTTCCAAACAGCATCTTTTTTTCTATATAGAAGCCATTCCTATTGTTGTGAATGAAACCTCTAAGTTCAAATAACCCCTTTTATTATTAAAGACAGAATGATTCCACTAAACATATTTACATTGCTTGAATAATATGAGTTTCAATGGATTTGAAATTAAATACTCTCCTCATACTTAATTCTAAAATAATTTACTCAAAAACATAGGAAATCAAACCAAATGTCCTTAGGAGAAGACCTCATGAAACACAAACACTTGTTGCACTACCACTAAACAATTTAATAATATGCATAGAATCTAAGGTCCCCTACTTTACTTGTACAAACATTCTTAATTATTTCTCTAAATTTAAGAAGGAATGTGTTTTGAGAAATACATTGAAGCTGAAAGTAAAAAAATATGTATTATTAAATGGAAAGCCCCCTCCCCACTATTATTTCTCTTACAATATTGAAAATAATTTTGAAACGTTTAGGGGGACTCAAAATATATTCACATTTATCCAAATGAATGAAAGTAGAATAATGGAGAGGGGCTTTCCATTTAATACATTTTTTTGGACTCTGAACTTTAATGTATTGCTCTTGAATTTATATTCATTTCATGTAAAGAAAATAAATATAAGAGAAAATAAGGGGGAGGGGGCTTTTCATTTAATGCATTTTTTTGGACTCTAAATACTTCTTTGGTTGTAGTTGCTAGTTAGAGAACAAGATTTATTGAACTTTAAAGCATGAAGGAAGCCTGAACCCTAAACCTTAAACCCATTGAAGTACCATATACAAATTCGACTTTATACTTCTTTAGAATCCAATTTAATATTATTTTTATGCATGATGGTTTTGAAGGTATAGGTTTTTTAGAATATACAATTAAGGATTATGAAAATTTCTTTGTGTTACATACAGTGCGGGGTTTGGGGTTTAGAGATTCTTGCATTTTCATGTTTTTTAACTTTGAATGTCAATGGCTAAATACTCCAACAGTTCTCATTGAAATATGCTAAGTCAAATCTGATACTCTCGTTATTGCTTGGATTCATTGCTCTATGCTAGATCCTTTAGCAACCCTAAGAGCCATATAACTTAGAAATTGTGTAGTTCCTAGAGCCCCTCAATGAGGAGTGTTTGTCAACTATATGCAAAGCCATACAAAATGCCAATACAATTCACAAGTACCATAGTGTGGACAGATACCATACTCAATTGAAGAAACATAGGGTCTCAGTCTTACTGTTCACTGTCACAAAATGGCAGTTGAACCCATGCACAACTCATATAATGCAAGCAAGTAAAACCTACACAACTCACAGAATACTAGCACAATCTTTGATGCAAAACTCACAAAATAGAAATACAGGTTCCACATCAGAACTTACAAAATGCAAACACTCGAAACCATTACAAAATCATCAAATACCAATGGAACCCATGCCCAAAATCCTTAATTCCAGTTCAACTACTGTAAGGTAATTAAAATACCTGGTGAACCACATAGAATTTCCACATTGTTAAGACTTGCTTCCTCGAAGAATACTACCCTAAACCAGTTGAATCCAAGCACAATACTCAAATACATAGCTAAAACAAGCACAATACTGAAATAACTAATTGAACCACGCATAATGCACACAGTGCCACCACCTGAACACACATAGACACGGCCACGCAATGGTCCCGAAACCCTCACACCCCAAATTCCGAAAAAATTGCACAGTACTCTGCCAACCATAGTACCCTTCATACTCAACAAGTTCCACCTAAACTACCATCGATATGAGACTGCATCTTTAGCCACAACGAACATGAATGGCAAGTTTGAGTTACCTCTGTACTTCCTCAAGAAATTTCATATATACAAGGCCATTTGGCTGAACTTAGCTTTCTAAATCCAACATTTCCAGACTACCCTAAAATGCAGTAAGTTTGTAAGCTTAGAATTTCTAAAAAGTCTTGTCCAGTTAAGTAACTATGCATACAAAAAAACTTGGAAAACACCTTCTTTTAAATTCTCCGACTATTTTGGTGTTTCTCCCTTTGAAGCTCGTGTTACCTTTGACACGCTCACTCGTTCTGCAACAGGCTTTTTGCCACCCCTTCCAACTCGACCCTTCTTTTCCACGGCTTTAGCCTCCCTCGGACTTCTTTCTTCCCCCGTCATTTCATTGTGGTGCTCAACCTCCTCACCTCCTTCCACCTTTCCATTGTTGCTGTCTGAGCCATCTTCTTTGGTGCCATCTTCAAATTCGTCCATTTTTGGCTCCTCCCTTACGGAGACTTCTACCTCATTCACGGGCATAATTTTATGGCCACCCCTCTTGCGTTTTGGTAAAGGCTTCTTTAACCCACATTCAGAGACCACACTTCTTTTGTGCTTTAGAGAACGAGAGCCTTTTCCATCTTCCCCGTCAGTGCTCTTCAACCTGCTATGTTAACTATAGGATTTGAACCCCACCCCTTAGCTGAAGTTTCTGTGTTGCCAAAAAATTTCTTCAAATTCTCTACTGATTTTGGCGTGAAAACTTGCTCCTGAAGGCCTTCACAATCTGCATTGTCTTCGCATATTTTTTTGCGCTTGGGAGAGTTACATCCTCCTCCATCCATGCTATCATCTTTCACCAGTACCTGCCCTCGCTTCTGGATTTGCGTGAACAACTTAAGCTTGGGGTCTGCGGTAAGTTCCAACTAACGTGAAATTTTTTGAAAGCTTCCAACTGAAGGACTTTGTGCATTTGAATGCGTGGGCTGGTCATTGTTTGTCGACAATGACCTTGTGGTTCGACCTACATTTGCAATCATCAAATAAAAAATCGGGTGAGCATTAATGACGTACTCGGATGAAACAAATAGGTGCTTGCATTGAGACATTGTATAATGTAAAGATCTCTCAATACAGAACCTGGACTCCTAAAGACACACCCGAAATTAAATTCCATTCTTTGGACAACCACCCCAGTTGTGAGAACATATATGCACATCCACCCATCTTGTATGAATTCACCGAATTTCATGTAGGGTACAGTGAGGAATCTAAACTGCTATATAACTGCAATGTACAACTACGACCTGATTGTGAATTATATTAATCAAACCTGAACATCGAAGGTGCACAGCAGGGTTGTTCGCTGCGACAGCGCGACACCGCGACAGACAGACGTCGCGCGACATCTAGTAGAGCCCGCGCGACGTCACGAAAAGTCAAATTTACCTTTGACTTTACAGAAAATTACACCCCTCCAGGTAGATGCCACATGGCATCCACTTGGCAAATTGGAGGTTGCCTACGGGTAGGAGAGTGCGGGTAGGGGCGACTGTGGGTGGGCGACTGCGGGTGGACGAGGGCGACTGAGGGTAGACGACTACGGGTGGAGGACGGCGACAGCGGATGGGCGATTGCGGTTTTTTGAGGGAGACTGCGGGTGGGCGACTGCGGGTTTGGGAGGGAGACCGCGGGTTCAGGAAGTGGTCTTGGGTGGGCGACCGCGGGTGCACAAAAGGTACCTAGACCCGGTGGTGGACCCGAAGTCGCCCAATTTGGACCCGCGGTCGCCTTTTCGAGACCCGCTGTCGCCCACGTTGGACCCGCAGTCGCCCTACCTTGACCCGCAGTCGCCCTACCCAGACCCGCAATCGTCCTACCCAGACCCGCAGTCGCTGGATATGCAGTTGCCCTAGCCGTACTCGCCCCCCTAGACCGAAGTCACTCGCCCTATATAGCCAGTAGCCCATCATCATGCTATCACCTTCATTTTCCATTGAGGCTTTCTGTCTTACAACCTTTGTTGGCTGCATGCATGACCCTTTTGGATAATATTTATACTATTTTTTGCTATCATTTGGTTCTTACAATTTTGCGACGTTCGCAAATCTCATGGCAACTGGAGGTAGCAGTGATGGGTCCCTTCCGGTTTTTTCCACTGTACGCACTCCTGGTGCAATTAGGAAGGCTGCCAAAGACAAGACTAGAAAAAGGAGGGGTAACATTCACAAGAAGCGATGGCATGTGTTGCACAATGATAACCATCTAGCTTTCAAAGGGTGGAACGAGGAGCCAGAGCCATGGAGTATGCAGGTGTGCGAAGACTACATTGAATGGTATCACATCGGGAAGTTCTTTCCGGCATGGCGCCATCATTACAACCGACACAATAACAAGGCAAATTTGAAGTATTGTGAAAATCCAACTTTCATACAATGGTGTTTAGAATTGTGGCAGGTCCTCTACAAAACCCCTTTTGTAGATAGGAATGAGGCCCCTTTGTTCATTGCTAGAGGTGCCTATGCTGAGGTCGCCTTGAACAAACAGGTTGACTGGACCACGATCAAAGAAAGTACCTACGTGGAGCGTCCAGAAGTTGGAATAATTCCAAGAGGGGTTCTGAAATTTCCAGAGGGTGGATTTGGGCCTTTTCGAAGTGATCCACAAAACAAAGAAACTCAAGAGGTGGACACGGAAGAATCAGAAGAGGATAATGATTCAGATGGCACACGGATTCCTAAGCTTGTACGAGTGAAGGAGCAGATTATCACCCCCGTCCAAGTTCCAGTTCCAGTTCCAGTTCCAGATCCAAATGTTCAAGCCGCTTCATCATCGCGGGGAAAGAAGATGAAACATCTTGCCAAGGTGCGACGGTCCACCACGAAAATTAGATTGGCATCAGCCTCAACCACAATTGCGACTCCAATCTTGCCACCACAAGATGCCAGCAACGTCTTCGACTTTGCTTTAAGTGACGACTCACCCGTATGTGCCACAAGTCACATTCCCATTCCACAGTTTGAATCTGATGTTGTTCACAATGCGATGACGTTGGCGAAGGCTCTCGACCTCTTGAAGACCAAGGATGCACAAATTGCAACCTTAGAAGGTGATGTGAAGAAACGGCGGTCTACATGTGAACAAAAAAATGCTCTCATTTCTCAACAATCGAAAGAATTACAAGGCCTTCAAGAAAAAGAGCGTCAGACTTTCACATTGTCGGACATGGACGACACCTTTATTGAGCAGGATCCACATCACTTGGACAAGCTTGTTGGGGACTTCACCAGCGATGTCATTCACCTTTCTCCCCCTGCCAAGCGTACGAAGCATTCTTCAATTCTTCCAATGGCACCGCTTTCGTTCGTCTCAAGAGATACTAGCAATCCGCACGTTGATG
Organism: Rhytidiadelphus loreus; assembly: GCA_947034895.1. NCBI lineage: Eukaryota > Viridiplantae > Streptophyta > Bryopsida > Hypnales > Hylocomiaceae > Rhytidiadelphus > Rhytidiadelphus loreus. The sequence goes on along the minus strand of OX344763.1, from coordinate 64,788,307 downwards.
GTTTGCAAGGGACTCAAGATTCACTTTCGTTTCCTGCCATTCCACATCTACAATCATCAAAGGAACTTGATTTGGCTGAGGAAAATAGAATGCTTCAAGAGAAGTTGGTAGTGTTGGCAGCGACATACTATCATTGGAAGGTCGCGTGCATTCTCTCCGTGGATCGATCTCAACAAGTTGCGAAAGAGCTAGACAAAGTTTCGAAGAACTTTGTAGCAAATGCCCCTAAACGAGAGAATGGAGGACATGTTTCCGGATAACATGTCCATGCTTGACGTGGCGGAAAAAAATGTCATAGATTGGGCACAAAATGGTTGGGACCATGGAAATCAGATGTCTAGTCACTTCAACGAAAAAGACCAAAGTCTATTGTGGCCAAAGCCAACTCATTTCGTCTTGGATCATACCAAATGCCCCATATGTCTAGAATAATTTGGCCAGAAGGAGGATGAGCACTTAGATCATGTACACATGTGTACCATCCTCAGTGTCTCATCACCCAATGTCCGATTAGACGACGATGTGTGATTTGTTCAGCACCATTCCATTATCGCTTGTATACCATGTTCAACTTGATGACTTACATGCCACCTTCTTGGGAACACAATAGAGACACGATGGCAGAGACCCGATTTTAGGGACGAGACTTGCTTTGGAGTTGGCAAGAAGGCCTACATGATCAAGAAATGGGAGCTGCTGCCTCACAATTGAATTGGGAAACGGACCCGCGTGAAATTCTAAAAGTGGCATTCAACCTTATGGGAAAAGGAACTCACAATGCAGGGAAGAGGGCATTTTTTTTTCAATGCCTTGGTGGATATTTTGATAAGACATCCCAAACCTTCAAGTGGGGTGCTCATCCGGAAGGACACCGTTGGAATTTTGAAGGTGAACAAGGGGCTAATCGTGATGAAAATGCCACTCCAGAAGACTTGAATAGTATGGCTTACCTCGACTCAACATACGGGCCTTATTACCAAAGCCAAGCACTCGATTATCTATTGGAGTTACACTCTCCGCAAACTAAAAGGACACTTGAAGCTCTCAAGAACTCCAATGTCTTGGAATCTATTTTAGAAGCAGATGGACCTGCTTCAAGGACTCGTGCTAAGAAGAAACTCGTTGTTGGAGAGTCCAATGATTACGAACAAGGTGCAACGAGTGGTTCTCAGAACAATCCAATGGACTTGAACTAAACATTTCTATGAGATACTTACTTCAACGGTGGTTCTAGTTAATCGTAGTAGTATACAAGATGTAAGGCCCATAGTATAAGGGCCGTAGCATATCCATACTCGCACACTGTAGTACTCTAGCAAGAGTTAGGGTTAAGATGTTGGCTTCTAAAACTATACCGCCTTGGCTGTGTATTGTACTACTGTGCTTATCGACAACAACCTTCTATTGCTTTGGTTTTGAAGGTTTAGGCATACTTATACATTTGTAGCCTAAAATGTAATTGGTAAAATGCAAATACATTTGTTGTAGTGCCTCGCACAATGATTCCATACACGGTCCCCACAAAATTGCAATCTTCAAATCTTTTAATGAATTTTTTCCTTTTGGATTTTTTTCTCATACAACATGTTTTTGTTTACATGGAAAAATTTGATTCATTCCATTCAGATTTTTTATGAGAAAGTTATGGACCATTTTGTTTGGCGGGCAACTTGAGTCTACAACTTCTTCTTTTAAAAGTTGCTTGTAGGATTTGTTTCTCCATGCAATTTCTACAATCTAAAAAAAAATTAGTTCCGGTCACATAGTTAACTTCACTTGATAGCACACTCTCACCATTTTCATTTCATTTTAGAGATATTCATTATTTAAATTTTACAACTAGATCTTACCTACTTCTACTCAACAATTTCTTAAAGTATCCAAAATTGTTTTTGAAAATTGTGGTTTTCCCACATATAACCATAGGATCTTACACCTTACTAGTATGAGAATGTGTGGAAAAAATTTCAGAATTTTTCATCTTACAGATTGCAAGATATCCGCATTTAAAGTGAAAAAAACAATTTTTTCAGCACATTGCTGGACTACATTATTTGACTTTGAACATTTTTCACTTTAATTTCTTGCACTACAGAGTTTTGAGCTTTAAACAAATATAGTGGAGAATTGAGTTGAGAGTCTAAATAAAAAAAAGGTTTTCAAAAAAACTTAATTTTCATTCTTAAAAAAATTGTAGAATAGAAGTACATATGAGGTTGAATGAAAATCTATTTTCTTTCTAAGATAGAATGAAAATGCACTAATCCCCACAGTCAAATTGTTCTAGCAAGCAAACTAAACCACGTGAAACTTCTTTTCTTGAACAATTGCCAAAATTGCGTTCCTAAATTAATCTTACAAGGTATTTTTTTCCACCAGAAGCTCTAATTGCCCAATAAACAAGATTGTCCATAACTTTCTCATAAAAAATCCAAATGAAATGAAAAAAAGCTTTCCGGATAGACAAAATTATAATCTATGAGGGAAAAAAATTAGAAAAATAAATTCAAATGCTTGTCACATTTTTTTGCTACCCATTCTCCCCTGCTTTGGAGTTTGGACTATATGGGCATAACTTTTGTTCCCGGGCATCGATTGGAAAAAAAGTTATATTACCACAAAGGTAATCATTTTTTCTATCTTCAAATAAAGTTTCAAAAATTCAATCCAAAATTTCAGCCCGTAGGTACCATCTCTGACATCCATTCTTGCAAAGACACCAAATTCATAGCCCTCGTATTCAAAATATAATAAAAACATATGCACATTTCAAAAACAAAGTTGTGAATTTTTTTATTCCACAAAACCTTTGGAAAATCAAAAATTGGAAGGCCAAAATGTTTTTTTCTACCACACTAGATCCAACCACTAAGCACTTTTTTCACTATTCACAAAGTCACTTTCTTTGGGCTCCGGTCCCATTCTTTGAAGTTCCGCACGGGTGGCACCTATGGCTTTCACATTCCACTTGCGCCATTCCTTAAAAAAAAGGATGTGGCGCTCCAAGTCCAATATGCCCTCGTGCAACAACTCTTGTTTTTTCTCTAGTAGCTTCACCAAATAAAAAAGCGTTGCTCTTTCTTCTATATTGCTACCATAATCCGGAGCTAAAGCCAAGATGCCCTCTTTTTTGGCTTCTTGTAAGGCATCATCATAATATTCCATCTCTAGCTCACGTATTTGAAGATTCAAGCTTCTCCTTTCGCTTTGATGGGACCATTTCTCACGTTGCAAAAGATCAAGTTTATTTTGAAGCACCGCTAAATCATCGGAAATGTGTGCTCGCCCCTCTTCGATCTTCTTGAAATAATTTACTCTACTTTTGTTTAACTTAGAGTAAATCTTCTCATTTTCAGCAATGGCGTTTTCAGTCGCCGCTAACTCCTTCTTCAACCCATCCACAACAGTTGGATTCACTGGAAGATGTTGTACCTTCTCTTTCAAATTCATAAGATCCGCTACTGTTGAAATCAAAGCTGCTCGTGCACTTTCGATCTTAGTGCCCAACATCTCCAAATTGTCTTCTGAACCATTGTCACTACTTCCGCTAGACCTAATGTCTGCACCAAAACGGTCCACATTGATCGGTACATGAACATCTAAGCTTTGTTTTTGAATCTTGGACAATGATTGCGGCTCCTCAAGCTTCCTCTTTCCCTTCTTGTCAACTTGAACGTCTTCGGCCGCCTCTTGTTTTTCTTTGCCAATGTCTTCGTCGTCACTCTCAAAAGAATATCCATCGTATTCGTGAGTGTACTCATCTGAGCTAGAAGTTGAAGACCATTGAACTTGGTCATCACCGACAGCCAACTTGCCAGGCTTTGCCTCTAAAAGCTTCTGATTTGCTTGAAGAAGTCCTTCTTCATCCAGCACTATCGGTGTGTCCGGGCGGTCACCGATAGGAAGCTCCTTCAAGGTTGTCCAATCTACCTTTTTCTTCAATTGAACTTCAACGTACACCATTTGCACAAGATAGAAAGAAAAGTTATCATTTCGATAAGGCTGGGACTCCAAATAGAGTTGCTGCCATACCTCCAAACACCTTCGCTGGAAGACAACACTCTTGCAATAAGCCAAATTTGCCTTATTAGACTTCATGTGCAAAGGGTGTCGCCAAAACGGGAACAACTTGTTGATGTGGCACCAATCCACATATTTGTTTACAGTTTCATATGTCCAAGGCTCTGGTTCTACTTCCCATCCCAAAAAAGCCTTCATCTTTGGATGCAACAAGATGGGTACACGCTTCTTGCGAGGTTTGCCGCTCCTTTTACGATCCTTGTCACGAACCGCCTTTTTGGTGAGCCGAAGTCGGTATCTTGACATACCGTGTGGCGGTTGAGAGTCCTCGCCCTCCATAACGATCACTTCGTCTCAAAAATAGCCAACTAAGTACTATGCGGTTTAGGGTTGGAAGCCTAAACCGTAGGTGTAAGAAATGCTAAACGTAATCCTATCACATTTAACATTTACAAAAATACAATGTTCTCGTGAAACACCCTTTGTCATCCAAGTGTGAATAAAATGAGCCGTGCAAAGGGACAACCCCCCCCAACTCAAACCCCTAGCTTCTGTGCACGCATTCAGCCACGTCAACAGGTGAAAGACAATGCGCAGAATGCCAGGGAAAATGAAATGGCGACTGCGGGTGGAGGAGAACGCTGATGTACCCGAGGTCGCCCCTGGGGCGCGTGCGGGTCCTGAAGTGGGGCGAGTGCGGGTCAGTGCAAGTGCTCTAGGGCAACTGCGGGTCCTAAAGTGGGGCGACTGCGGGTCTAGACAGGTGCTCCAACGCGACCGTGGGTCTAAGGAGCCCGGGCGAGTGGGCGACCGCGGGTCCAGAGCGATTGCGGGTCTAGGACGACCTCGGGTCCACTTTGTGAAGGCGACCTCGGGTCCCAGGCGACCGCGGGTCCATCTATTAATGCATGGACTTTTCTTTTCTTTCTTAGTGCATGTTTATAGATTATGATATTTTTTTTCCATTTTTCCTTGCGTTGGGAAAGTGGCGATACTAAATGTTACGGAGGGGCTCCAAGCTTCAACATTCATCCACGTACTGGATAGAAAATGTGATACTAAGTATCTAAAATTCTATTTTTATTTACATTGTGGCGATTTCATCGAAGACTTTTCTAGAAGTTGAAGTTTTTCTAGCAATTTCATCCAAAATTTTCCTAAAAAATTCCTATAGCTTATAGCTAGCCTAAATTTTTTGTTGCTTTTGAGCACCAAATTGCAAGGGGAAAAAAAAGGATTGTGAGCTCAATCCCATTTGTGTTGCAAAATTTATGGAATACTAGTTTATACTTTATACTATATTTGGGGAGCCATTAGGGTTGAGGTGGGTTGTGGTACAAATGGATTCATTATTGATTATCTGAACAGAAGTTAAATCTTTGCAATTGTTTTAGAAGAAGTTGTTGTTAACCAATTTTTTTGTTATTAATTAATTTCATTGTTAATTCTTAATTTTATTGTAAATGACTAATTTCATTGTTAATGACTAATTTTATTGTTAATAACTAATTCAATTGTTAATAACCAATGTTATGATTATTAACCATTGCAATTGTAACAATAATGTCTTTGTAATTGTTTTGACATGAGATGTTCATTATGTATTTTTGGATGTAGACTCAAATTACATACTATGTTACACACACTAATTTTGGTAAATTACATGCCTAATAACTAAATTTCTTGTATGGACACAAATCTATAAATGAAAGTCATTGTTGGACTTATATCATACTCCAACCATCTATGAAAGAATGTGTGTTTTTATCAATTTGGATGACATATACCAAAAAAAAGAATATGGTAGGAAAACATTATGCTACTAGGAATAATATATATGGTAAAACCAGATTTACATTTATTATTGAATTCATTCAAGTTTTCTTGAATTGCGTGTTTAATAAATGACAAAGATTATGGCTACATATCTTTTTTGCAATATCCACTCTTGTTTCATTGTCAAAAAAAAAAAAATGGTGGCAAGAAGTCAATGAACTTCCTTTTTTCCAAATAAAATAAATAGGAAGAGAGCGAAAAAGGTTAAATAAATAAATAAAAACATCTCTCATCTATTTTGAAATAGGTAAAGTACGAATAAAAAGGAAAAGTATAAAAAAGTATAAAATTTATGTTTCCTATATTTGAATTAGAATAAATAGGAAAAAAAAAAAACTTGCTTTTATTTTTGGAAATAGAAAAAATAATAAGAGAATGTAAATGATGTATGACTTACATTTTTTTAGGGATTGAGAAAACAACTATTTAAATTCAATGACCATGAAAGTAAAACTCCTTTCAATTGCATACTAGCACATTTTATTCAAGAAATAATACAAGTCTTCAACATCAATTACCAACTAATTTATTTTCATTTTCTTATTTTCCTTGCGTCCATTATATACTACGGAATCAAAAAGGACCAAGAACATTTGAATTCAAAAGTTGTTACACTTTGCATAACAATGTGTAAAAGGCCATATTCAATATATACAATTTGACAAATAGCCCATTGAGTAATTGTTTTTCTAAAGACAAGGCGCATAGCATAAAATTCCTTCATATATTATAGGAAAATATTACAAAGTAAGCAACACATAATTGGCCACCAAGGTCATTTGCTTGCAGCACTAAACTCTTGCTCTAGACTATCCTATTACAAAGGTGAGTCTCGGAACACCAATTCGGGGGGCATCATGGACCATGGTGGAGACATAAGGGAATTTGTGATCTCTATACACGTTGGTCTCTTCTTTGGGTCAGTGTTCACGAGTTCACGCAACTTCATTCCAAAGTACATTGATCCCTCGCGGTTCTTGAACAAATCCTTGTCCCAATCGTCCATATCACCAATTCTCATCCATTCGGTCAACTTCCCAATAGAATACGAGTCTGACTGTTGCGTATATTTATACCGTTGTTGCATGATCGGTATGCTTGTATCGGAATTTGGAGGTCCATATGCATAAAACAACTCCGGGGCAACCCACCAACGACCTTCTCGGTATTGATCCCTCTCGGCCTTAGATGGCTTTCCAAAATGTGAAGGCACGTTTTCGTCAAAACGACTTGATATTCCAAAATCACAAATTCCAATGTTGATTATGTCGTTTGAATAATCCAGAAAATGCAACATGATGTTCATGGGAGACAAGTCATTGTGTAGCACACGGCACTTGTGCATGAGATTTGTCACATATAACTAAAGCCCATGCCAACTTTGCCTTGTGCCTTCAGAAGAGACCAAGTTCTTTTTGTTTATCTTCAGGAAGTCTTGTGGCTTTTTGCATTTCATGCCAGTCAATGGTTGGTGATACAGAACGATCTAAATGCCTCAACTCATTCAAATGGCCCCCATTCCACCACAAAGTGTACGCTTCATTCGTGCGAGAATGAATGGCAAAAAACTTAATGATGCCAGGGTGGTTTAAGGGGCATGCAAGGGCCTCCATGGATCGTTGCGCTCTCCCCTCGCGCGGGTTTATTGCCTTGGATACTTTCCCAGCAAAAGCGATGTAGCTTGGAATTGTATCCATTCCTTCAATGCGTACCTTACGCACTTTTGCATCCCCCCCTTCACGTTCAAAAGCACTAAGGGGCACCACTTTTGCCGTATCGGGGATCCACGTGATACACAATCCACCATCTCGTGCAAATGCTGCCTGCACCGCTGCATTTTTCCACTTAAAAACCCTTGCCGAGCCTCTTGCCAATTTCTTCACTACGTTGGACCACCACTCCATCTTTTGGCGGAATGCCTTGATGTCTTCTGATTCCTCTACTATTGGAAGTAACGGTCGATGTTCCTCCATCAATTTCTTGGTATTGAACATCACCGCTTTCAATGTGTTATCAAGCCATTCAAATAGTCTCGAAGAATATGTCAAGTCAATGTCTGCGAAATCATCGGATCCCTTTAGCTTGGTTAAAATCCATGCCTGTAAATTGTTTGGCAAGGCCACACTACCAGTTGTAGGACACCTCAAATAGCTTGCCTCCAAGAATTGTACACTTTTCCCTGCGTACCACTGGAGACACGCTTCGTATGCATATCGGGTATAACTCGGGGGAGGATAGTTGGAGTCCTTGTCATGTGCTGACTTCTGCTTCTTGCCCTTCCGTCGCTCTTGACTCCCTCCTTCTTCGTTTTCATTTACAGCTATCGGAACCTCGAAAAAAATTGGATCATCGAGGTCCAGATCCCATAAAGACTTTCTTCTTGTAGTGTTGCCTTCATGTGGAATAGCCATGTTGTACTTAAAAACAATTCAAAACCGTAGTTCAAAATTCGTAGATTGAAAGGGCAAAAATCCCCCCCCCAATTGAAACCCCAGCCCATGGGCACGCATCCAGCCACCTAAATGTAGGTGAAAGACAGTGCGTAAGGCTAAAGTAAGGTGAGAATCGGAAGTGGGGCTAACGCTTAAGTACCCGAAGTCGCCTCAGGGCGCGTGCGTTTGAGTGACTGCGGGTCGGGAGGGGGCAACTACGGGTCAGAAGAGGGGTGACTGCGAGTCTGAAGACAACGGGAATGGGCGACTGCGCGTTTTTGGAGCGCGGAAATGGGCGACTGCGTATCAAGGGCGACTGCGGATCGTGGGCGACCGCAGGTACCAACTAAACCATCCCGAAACTTGCACACGCGGTTGCCCACAAAGAAGTCTCCTTGACCCGCAGTCGCCCCACTGGAGATTGAGTTTGCATTTTCCAAAAAATTAGCCTCCCTCCTTGACCCGCAGTCGCCCCCTACGCGTAGTCGCCCTACTAGAGATTGAGTTTGCATTTTCCAAAAAATTAGTCTCCCTCCTTGACCCGCAGTCGCCCCCTACGCGCAGTCGCCCTGATTCAAATGTGTTTCTCTCTTCGTCGATGACCCGCGGTCGCCCCTGACCCGAGGTCGCCCTAAACCAACAACCATTCTGACCCAACACTAATCAGCATCTGCAACATATTCTAATTGATTTTTCCTTATCTCACATACTAAATTGGTAATAAATGTTAGGCGTCAGTTCATATCAAAGACATGGCAAGGCAATGGAAGAATTATTCTCACAATGTGAAGGGGTTCCCAAACCCTAAATCCTAGACCCTAGACCTTGGAAAACAATAATAAAACTTTTATCTAGAATCAAATCCTTAAATCTACATAAAATACTTACACATCCTACACGAGATGTAGTGTTTTAGACCTAAAACAGAATCATGTTTTTTTTGTCTTGTTGAAATTGTATAGAAAAAGGAGAAAACAACATATGATTAAAGGGAATTAGAAACAATAAAGGAGGGGTCCCAAAAAAACACCATCTCGTGAAACATGCCCAAATAAATCTAATTTCACCTCCCCACTATTAGAATGTACATAAAACTTTCATTTGGAACTTCTTGCCAAAAGAGTGTTGGAGAGCTAATGCAAAACCTAGGATTTGTTTGTCTTGTTGAATTTGTAAAGAAAATGGAGGAAGTAACATATGATTAAAGGGAATTAGAAACAATAAGGGAGAGGTCCCAAAAAAAACACCATCTCGTGAAACATGCCCAAATAAATCTAATTACACCTCCCCACTATTAGAATGTACATAAAACTTTCATTTGGAACTTCTTTCCAAAAGAGTGTTGGAGAGCTAATGCAAAACCTAGGATTTGTTTGTCTTGTTGAATTTGTAAAGAAAATGGAGGAAGTAACATATGATTAAAGGGAATTAGAAACAATAAGGGAGAGGTCCCAAAAAAAACACCATCTCGTGAAACATGCCCAAATAAATCTAATTACACCTCCCCACTATTAGAATGTACATAAAACTTTCATTTGGAACTTCTTGCCAAAGGAGTGTTGGAGAGCTAATGCAAAACCTAGGATTTGTTTGTCTTGTTGAATTTGTAAAGAAAATGGAAGAAGTAACATATGATTAAAGGGAATTAGAAACAATAAGGGAGAGGGGTCCCAAAAAAAAAAACATCTCATGAAACATGCCCATACCCACAGTCGCCCCAAGCACGGTCGCCCTAGAACCCTAGGTCTGATTTTGGAAGTGATCTGGGGACCCATAGTCGCCCCCTACGCGCAGTCATCCTGATGGAAGGGGGGAGATTGCATTTTCAAATAGTTAGGTGTCTCCCACCTTGACCCGCAGTCGCCCCCTACGCGCAGTCGCCCTGATGGAAGGGGGGAGATTGCATTTTCAAAAAGTTTGGTGTCTCCCACCTTGACCCGCAGTCGCCCTGATTGAGGGCGGAAAATTATTTGGTGTCTCCCTCCTCCTCCATATGGGCGACTGCGCGTAGGGGGCGACTGCGGGTCAAGGAGTTTGTTTTTTCTCCTTGACCTGCAGTCGCCCCCTACGCGTAGTCGCCCTGATGGAGGGGGGATTTTGAAATGTGTTTCCCCCTCGAGGACCCGAGGTCGTCCTGACCCGAGGTCGCCCTTGAAAGACGCGAGGGATCCTTGGACCGGACCTGCGGTCGCCCCACGCGCAGTCGCCCTAGTATCCTTGTTAGGGTTAGCGTATGCGCCCCTGGCGCCCGCGGGTATTTCATGGGTTGTTCCAGCCTGTGGTCCATAATTTTCATAACTGCGCCTTGTAGTTCACCTGCCTTGTAGTGGCTGAATGTGGGCCCAATGTTGTGGAGGTCTCGTGGTTTTTTTGGTTTCTAACAAACAACCAATAATACAGCAGACACTTCTTGTATACTTCAATGAACCCAAAATCTTTTCCATTAGTTTAGGATAGTGAGAATATCAAAGCCATTTGATGTAGAGGGCCTTGAAACAGCAATTGCATTCATTGTGACAAAGTTGTTGAATAATAAGGATGCACATACAAATGGGTGTGAAGTCACCAAAAATGGGTATACTGAATTTACATTTAAAACAATTAGCAATTCAAATTCAAATGATTCATTTGGTTCTTCATTGATTCTCTTTCATTTTTGGGTGTTATAGTAACGTAGGGGGGCCTCAATTGTTATGTAGCCTATTCAAATTTAATCTTCTTGCATTGCTAATGATTAGTTATTTGGCTCCTTACAAGCTTAATGGCAGGTGTTCAATTTAGCAAGTGCTCAGAGGAAGTCATAATTATTCTCGACCATGAATATTTCCGGTAAAAATTTGTTTAGTTTGCCTTTGACTTCCTTATTGTCATCCACTTGTATTGTAGACAATGTCTTTTTAATAGGTGGGAGAATCACCATGACAATGACTATTCTATTGGAATTGATTTGTGATCTTTGAAATAGGATTAACGACTTTTGGAAAGGCTACAAATGGTATTGCTTTCCTCATTAGGGCCAGTGCAATGAGTCCAAAGGCCATTTCCAAGCCAGCAAAATGGGTGAGTAAAATATTGCCCTTCATTTTGTATAGGTGATTTGAATCCTTGAATAATGAAATGAACATGTATTAATGAACAATTCTAGTTGGATAGTTGGTGGTGGACATTTCATCTCACTATTAGTACTTATTTGCTACAGGACGAGTGATGTGTTTGATACAAAACACACGCGATATTGTTTGGGGAGCCAAATTTGATGAGGCCATTAGGGAGGGGTGGGCCATGATGGAAGAATATGTGTGGGTTCGGCAAGGAAAAGATTGCACAAACCTCAAGTTCGGTTGTTCTAATATAGAACTTGTATTATAAGATTATATGCTAAAAATACCCATATGTAGTTGTTATGTTTTAATATTCATTGATATGGGGGGCCGGGAGATGCAGGGCTTTATTAGAAGAATTTGAGGATGTCGAGAAACTTTCCGAGTCTGAGAATGGATGCTTGTTGTTACAACTCATTAAGGTTAGTGCAATGTGTGGATACCACAACACGAGTTAATATACTTGCTAGGTTAATATTGTTTGTACCCCATTCTGTGAATATCATATGTACTAATGACAATTCCACCTTAGGATGATGAGCACGGGACGGAACGCGCATTTACACAATCTCTGAGCGTTCAAATCAACACCACGGATATCTTTCAGCGGACCAATAATAGGTTAAACCAAACTCGCACAAACTTGGACAACCTTGTGCCAGGGGCAAATCGTTTGTGACTAGAGACATTGTTGTGGTGCATCAAATGGCAGCCTTGTACCATGGCATAAGACCCTATTTTGATTTTTGAAGTGGGATCATAGAAAGAAATAAGTTATTTATGAAGATAATAGTACTAAAGTCATGCTAGACATGTGAAATAGCAATGTGCTTGACAAAGAACTTCATTTTACATTTCTATACTATGATTTTGCTAAACAATGCATGGATTGTTTTATCTCAGATGGATGATCATATTTTGCTAAACAGTCCATGGTATATGAATGTTTAATTGGTTAGTGCCCAATACTTTAATGGTTTACATATGTGACCCCCCCCAAAAAATATATACCCATAAATGTGACCTTCCCAATAAAATATATACCCATAAATGTTGTGGCTCATTATTCTTGGTTCACAAGTTTGAAATCCCCAAATATTGAAAATGTACAAATGTATGCCCTTGATTTAATCCCTTTGTTTGTAAATATGATGGCTACACTTTTAATTAATATGAAACAAGTTTTATTGTTTGGATACCTATGAATGTACAGATAAATAAAATTTGAACAAAACCATGAAAACAGCTAGGAAATAGCTATGACAATTAATTGTGACAATTAGTTCCCAGCTACACCTTCACTGTGCTTGATGAAGCACATGATGAAAGTTATATGAGAGCTCATGCTGTCACACCCAATCCTTATGGGATATTTGAACAACCATCTTACTACACCTATCCTATGCATTGTATAATTGATTATATTGAGTTTTGTTCTCTCATGCAATTTATAATGTGTCAATCACACTTCACCATAAATGAATAATAGGTATTTATCCTTCAATTCCCAAACCCCTTCTTTTGGAGCTCTCCGAAAGTGGTCTACATTGATCAAGAATCCCACATTTTTCATAGTTGGATCTTGTTTTACAATGGATTCACCATACAAATTCAAACTAAACATAATAGAGATTGCATTGGAAAATAAAACGCAACCATGTGAATCATGGATGGTAAATTTCTTATGTTTGATTATTTTCTTATTGAAATTGCAGAAGTGATGTTAGGGTGGGAATCCTCTTTTTGCATGTCAAATCTAATAAGTTGCAACAATAATTAATAAAATGGCTAAAAATGCATAACCCGAATTTTTAAATAAAAGATGAAAAGGTGCAATACATTTTTATGAAGTGCATTGGTAACTAAAATTTATGTCCACAATTTTGTGTAAGAGAACTTCAAAGTGAAAGTCTTAGAGGTTCAGAAATTCAAAATCCCGCCCTGTACCCGCAGTCACCCACCCGCGGTCGCCCCACTATCGGGGTCCAGAAATTACTCTATGGTGCCCCACACGTGGTCGCCCATCCCTACTAGCCCCAGACCCGCAGTCGCCTTTGACCCCAATACTTCTATAGCCTTAGACCCGCGGTCGCCCATCCCCACTAGCCCCCTACCCGCAGTCGCCTTCGCAGTCGGCCCCTTAGACCCGCAGTCGCCCTACCCGCGGTCGCTCTTAGACCTGCACGCGCCCCTTCCCGAACTCGCCCCAAGGCGATTGCGGGTTAATTAGCTGTCTCCCCACCCGACTTCGCCACTTTCCCTTCTTGCTGCGTATTGCCTTTCACCTACTTTATAGTGGTTGATTGCGTGCCCGGGAGCTTGGGTTTTGAGTTTCACTTACATGTGGCTTATGTTCTTGATTTTACTCCATCACTCACTAATCGCTAGATAATACTTTGCGGTTTAGGGTTAAGTTTAGATTCCTTGCCCCAAATCTCGAGAGCATCTCCAATGGCGGACCACAAGAAGAAGACCAAGGCAAAAGGAGCCATGCACCCTAGACAACGACGCATCCTTTTGGACCCAGCGTGTGTGGCCTACCGAGGTTGGGATCGAATTACGGGCCACTGGACCGCCAAGACTTGGAAGTCCTTTGTGGGGTGGTGCCACATCGACAAGTTATTCCCCTATCATCGGCACTACACGAATCAGCGCAACAATACGGCCAATTTGCATCCATGTCGTAATGATGTGTTTGTGCAACGATGTATCGAAATTTATCGATACTTGTATGGCACATATTTAGTGCCCAAGAGCGAAGTCCCGTATTTCATATGTGCAATGGTGTATGCGGAACTCATTTTGTTTCGAATAGTGGATTGGAGATCAATCAAGGGAGTGAAGCATGCTTGCCTTCCACCCACAGAAGACATTCCAAGGGCGGCTCTATCTGCCAATCCACGTGAAGGGCTAGGCCAAAAGAAAAACTTGAAGGAGGGAATGCCTAATGAGTAGTTTCAGTGGACATCATCTGATTCATCTTCCGGAGAAGAAGACAACCTTGGTGAAGACCCTCCAATGGAGCCTAAACACATGGCAAGGGCGGCTTCTACTTCACAAAATGTACCTCCCCCGAGAGTGGAAGAAGAGGGTGAACCAACTAGGCAACCACAAAATCTTGATGTTTTGCCTCTTGCTATGGTGAATCCAATTACAGTCCCTTGCACTGAAGAGGACGAAGTTTTGCAGTATGTGCTTGCATGCGTACAAGAAGCAAAAGATGATGTTTTTTATACAGAGATGGAAATGGAAGAAGATGTTAAGCCTTCTTTGTTCCAATTGGATTGTGTTGATGACATGTACCAAAGTGAGGAATTCGTTGAAGATGGAACTGTCCTTGACACAGTAATGTTGGACACCAAAGTTGTTTACAGAGCTCAACTCAAGAAGCTTCTAAATGAGTTGGATGAAAAGCATCTAGAATGTGAGAAGCTTCGCTATCAAGAAACGCAAACTTTGAGTGGAGATATTGTAAATAGCTTACACGTTGAACTTGAAAGTCGGCAAATTTTTTTGTCAACGCAAATAACAAAGATTTTAGACTTGGAAGCATTTTACCTTAGATTCTCTTCTCGGCATGTTGGAGGATCTAGTTCTTCTAGCAATGAGTTTGCGAAAGAACGGCTTGCCAAAATTATGGAAGCATGCAAGCTGGAGGAAGATCAGATAGACTTGGAGAAGCGAGGGTTGGAAGAAGCACAATCAAGATTAAATTTCTTGAAAGCATTAAAGGACAAAGCCCCCCTTGACCGTATTGCAGAAATGTGTGGTTGGAAAGACGTGGCTACTAAACAAACATTGTCTCTTACGGAAGTAGTTGACTTGAAAAAGAAGCTTGGGATTTCTTTGTCATTGGATCCAAAATTGGAAGAACATCGGGATGCACTGAAGGCGCTTTTGAAGTTCCAAAAATCATACAAGCAATATTGGTTGGCACAAAAGTTGGGGAAGGATGACCGATGCCTTAGGATTTTGCTATTGAAAGGTAGGAAAGTCTTGTATGAGATGGAACGTGAGGCTCATGACCGCAAAGAAAAGGCCAAAATGGATGTTGAATGATTTTCATTTTTAGCACATTTTTGAGGACTATGTATATTCCATATTATGTATATATAAAAGGATATTATCCATTTTGAACATTCCAATGCAAGCACATTGAATTCTATATAGTTCCTTGACAAGAGTACATAAATATAGATATGAATTTTTGGTTATTTATGTTTGCAATGTTGTGAATACTTGAATATTCTAGGAATTTTGGCAGGAAAATGACCTTGGGAGTTTGGACTTTAGGAATTAAAAGAGAATTTAAAAAAAAAAAAAATTAAAAACTTGCCGGATTGGAAAAGAACTTGTTATTGAAGTTCAGAGCAATTGTCACGACTAGGGTGAATTGACCTACTCATTGCCACTCCAGGGCAAACACTAGAATTTTTTATTTTGAAGGCTTAATTTTTTTTGGAAATTCTGAATTTATAGTTTCAATTATAGGCTCCAAATTATCCCAGGGGGATGCAAGAATTATAAAAAAAAATGGCACAACATGGGGGCTTTTATGTCAAACCTAAACTGACCGAGGCAATGAGGGGGTTAATTCTCCACCGCAGGCAAGGCCAATCTGTCGCCTCACAGAGGACCCGCGGTCACCCTTGTTCCCGCGGTCACCCGTAAGACCCGCAGTCGCCCGTTCCTGGACCCATAGCCGCTTGTTCCTGGACCCGCAGTCGCCCATTACTGGACCTGTGGTGCCTACTTCTGGACCTGCAGTCGCCCACCCCTAGACCCGTGGCGCCCACTTCTGGACCCGCAGTCGCCCATTCCTGAACCCGCTGTCGCCCAATCTTGGACCCGCAGTCGCCCATCACTTGACTTATTTCAAGTTTTTGGACCCGCATTCTCTCATGGGGCGACCGCGGGTCCAAGGATTTTTCTTGTATAAAGTTCTAGGGGTACCCCTTGTTTTATCACCTTGGCTCCGTTGATAAAACTCTTGTCTTGGACCTTCGAAGAGGCTTCATGCGGACGTTTAACTTCTTCGGAGGGCAACAACCGTGTTTAGAAGGGTTTACAAGACCACTCTAAGCGGGTTGCTTTGTCATTACATCTTCCATAGTATTAGTGTGATTATTGTAGTCATTTTCTTTGAAGACCCAGTGTTGATTTACTACATGGCTGGACAAGGTGTTGGGAAGGGGGGGGGACCATGAATGATACGCGGAGGTTCACAAAGGATTGGGACCCTTGACTAGTACCGTGCACTCCAATTGATAATTCCCCCCATGCTTGAAAATGCGTGTTTTGTGGGTGGAGCAAAGCATTTGTACAAAAGAGAGCATTGATTCACTTTGGCTATAGCGGCTCGACTACATCGGAGCGTTGTAAGGAGATCCCTAGAATTGTACGAGAAAAGTTTCGGACTGGCGAGGGGCAAGTTCCAAGGTCCATGAGTTACGAAGAGATGTATGATGCACCGACTAGACATGATGCACCAATTAATGTTGCAAAGTCTATTGTCGCACCTGCATTGGATGTCGAAGAAGAAGGGTCTCTCAATCCCTTTGAATCAAATGCAAGACCAAATCCTACGCCTGATTCAGTAGATTCTACTGGAACAACGCTTGAGAGAAGGAGGAACATGCCATCTGTTTCTCGGCAAAGAAGCATGGATGAATCATTACAAACGGGCTGCAGACAAGAGTTGGATAGGTTGTGGGCTTCTTTCTTTTACGAGGCAAACATTTCATTTAATGTTGTGCGCCACCCGACCTTCGTGAATGCTGTTAAACAAACTGCAGCAGTTGGATTCGTGTACCAACTGCCACCGTATAATGCGATTCGCACGAAAATGATAGATGTTAAGAAGGCATCGGTTGAAGCCATGGTCTCGGAGCAGACGAGGGTTTCAATAAGTCAGTATGGAGCGACAATTTGTTCAGATGGTTGGTCCGATACTAATTCGCGGCCGTTACTGAATATGATGTTGGTGTGTCCCGCCGGGGATGTCTTTTTGGGATCAGTGGATAGTACTGGGAAGAAGAAGGATATATCTTACACGACTGAGACGATGGCACAATACATTGAAGAAGTTGGGCCTACCAACGTTGTGCAATTGTGTACGGACAATGCTGCAATCATGACGGGGGCGATGGCAAGGTTGGAAGAAAGGTACCCTCACATTTATAGGCAGGATTGTGCGGCACACATTTTGGACTTACTCTTAGAAGACTGGGAAAAGGATCAGAGAATAAAGGAGTTGGTAAAAAAGGCTTCATCAATTGTGAAGTTCATCAAGAAATACCAACATACTTTGGCGTTGTTTCGGAGATTTTCACCAAACAAAGTGTTGAGACTTCCAAGCAAAACACGTTTTGCCACAAATTTCTTGATGATTGATCGTTTGGTAGACTGCAAGCAAGTAGTGCACAATGTGACACTAGATGAGACATACATGACCTTCGAGTTGAGTTTGCAAAACCGCAGAAATGGACATTTCATTATGGGCAAGGCCAAACTTGCAAGGCAAGATATCCGTTCAGAAGAGTTCTGGGTTCAGTGCGACAATTTCCTCCATATGGTAGAGCCCGTGCTGCTTTGTCTTCGTCATTTTGATGGAAAAGTCCCGGCAATGCCGAAAGCTTTAGTAATGATGACAGCCTTGAAGGAGCACATTTATTCTCTCAAGAATGCTCCATTTTTCCTTGATCCAGTGGTGGCAACACGATACGAGAAACAATTTGATGCTCGTTGGAAGTTGATGATTACTGACCTACACTATGCGGGGGCACTACTAAATCCATACTTGAGTGACGTGGAGGCTATTCATAACAATGGCTACGCGAAGGGAGCTTTGAATCCAGTCATACGAAAACTGAGCGTACCATTGAACATGTCAGTGGTGGAAGCAATGTAGGAGCTAACTCAATTTGAAGAGAAGACAGGTGCATTCGATCCTTTACATGAGGCTTCCGATATCATTGAATGTCAATTATTGCCTCATCAATGGTGGAATCGTGTGGGGGGCAATGCTCTTCTAAAAATTGCAAAGCGAATTCTCGATTTGACGTGCTCTGCATCTTCGTGTGAAAGGAATTGGAGCATGTATTCCTTTGTGCACAATAAAGTGCGAAATCGCTTGGCCATGACAAAGGCGGAGACATTGGTGTATATCTACGCGAACAACAAACTTGAACGTCAAAAACGTGGACACAACCCAGCCATTTTTTATGACCAGATGCTTGTAGATGGAGATGATGAGGACAAGCGTGATGGGCCTTTGTCTTCAAGGGAAGAAGACGACGTTGTTCCAGATTTTATGAGAGAACGCGAGAACCGTAGGGATGAAGAGGATCGGTTGCGCAACAATCCTTGGAATGCAATGGTTCGGCCCCCACCTAGTCCTCCACGACCAATATACGGGAATACATTTGACTTTAGTGACAATGGGTATGTTTCTCCTGGAAATTCACCTGTATACAGTCCACTGCAGAACGTCGTGCACACTATGGATGCAATTTCGCCGGCACATGCATCACAGAGGAGGGAAAGCACCCCCGACAACAACGACGAAGGCGTACCTATTCCCATGGCACCCGTAGAGGAAGAAGCTAGATCTCCAATATCAACTAGTTCGCCTCCGAATATGGCCCGCAATTTAAGAAGCAGTGCACAAGTTCCAATGAGAAGCAAACATGAAGAAGAGGCCATCGAAGTTAATGAAGTTGTACACAAGGAAATACCAAATCCTGTTGTATTGAACGCATCTACCCTCGGAACAACTGTTACTACAGATGATGATGATGATGTGCCATTGGCATATGTTATGAATCGAAGTCGGAATGTGCCGTTGAATCCAGAGACGACTACAAATGTGGCAACAGTGAGGAGGTCTATCCCAACCCTTCCAACAAGGCCACCGGTGCGTGGAGGTGCTCTACGGACGATTGATGAAGAGGTTCACGGCTCAGCTCCACAACCCATTCAACCTTCATCCGTGTCTGGCCCTGGCGAATCATCATTAGGAATCCAGGGGCGCAACAGTAGAGGCCAGAAAAGGCGTATTCAGAGGGTTGACGAGAGGGAACCTCGAAACCCTAAACGACCCACTCAAATTGTCCAACAGTGTACCATTGGAGCGGGATGTTCCACCCAAAATGTTGGACAATCAAGTAGAGGAGGGCGACACCCTACATCCAACATGGATGGAACTACGGATGCGTTGAAGCTCATGAAACGACTTGTGCAAACTGAAGGGTTAAGTGGTGTAGATACAAAAGTTCGAAATCTGAACTCAGAGGTAGAGCGTGAGGTACAAATCGAAGTAGTAACAAGGGAAGATGATGAAATCGAAAGCTCGGGCGACAACAGGAGCAACGAAGAGTTTTACAAAGATACAGACCCTAATGTTGATGAGGTGCCGAGCGATTCCACATTCACGCCTGGTGACTAGAGTACTAGAGAAGTAGACAATAATTATAATTATAGTTATAGTTATAATTATAGTTATAAGGTTTTAGCTTATATGTTAGGTAGCAAATCTTTGTAGTTCAAGCTTTGAGCCTTCATCTTGATGTGTAAGGATTTTGTAATGCTTCATCAAGCATATGAGCATATTAGAGTGAGGGACAGATTACCGGTTTTAAAGTATATGTTGAGTTCTAATTGGTAGGCAGTTAGGTGATGACTGCAACGAGGTTATAAAAGTGCAATGCAAGTATGACTACATTTGAAGTCCGCCTCAAAGCAATATCGATGACTTATTAATATAATTGTTGTTGACATTATTATTGTGGCCTTATACTAGGTGAATTTTTGGAATTAGAGAAGTTTGTCCAATTTACATTTCATGGGCTCTATTATTTGCACTTGTAAATTGTAAACCCCAATATAACGTAGCACCTAATTCTGCGCTTATAAAACACTTATGTGACGTGTTACTTCAAAGATTGAATATGCCAAACTGAAATCCTAAACTGAATCTGCGGTCACCCTGGAACACACGGTCGCTGTCTGCTGCTCCAACCCGCAGTTGCTCTGTAACCCCCAGTCGCCCCTACTTGTCCGACCCGCGGTCGCCCTCAGTACCCGAAGCCGCAGTCGCCCCTTCATCCGAAGTCGCCCCTAACCCGCAGTCGCCTCTATTTTTTCCACCCGAAGTCGCCCTAGCGCCCTAGACCCGCAGTCGCCCCTTCACCCGCAGTCGCCTTCCACCCTAAACCTGCAGTCGCCTCAATTTTTCCACCTGAGGTCGCCTAAGGCAGACCTGCATGCGCCCACACCCGCAATCACCCACGTTGGCTCTCCACGTCAATTCTGAAGCCCTGCCATGTAGGCAAAATCTATTTGCCATGGAATAAATTTTTTTACCCCTCCGTGACGCGATGTCAAGTAAACTCGACACTTGGTGATATACTATTCTGGCCATCCGATGTCGCAAATTCCCAATCCGTCCGTTTGATCGGACGGCCGATGTGAGGCAGACCATTGGTTGTCCGCTATGGAGGGCCGTCCGCTCGTGCGGAGCCTCAAGCCGTCTGAAGCATATAAGGCAGCGCGGACAGCCCATCCGTTCTCACTTTTGCCTTCCTCCTTGTGCCTTGCAAGAGAGAGTAGAGAGTTTGGTGGTTTATCCTCCATTGGCTCCTTTCGTAGGGAAGAGTTTGGTTTTGGGGGCCTATATTTTGCCCTTTTTTTTCTAGTTCAAGTGTATTTGGTGTATTGTAATTTTTTATGAATTAAATTGGGACTAAAAATTCATATTTTTTACAATGCCGAGATTGAAGAAGGCGACGAAGGGGAAGAATGTGGTGCCCAACATTGAGTCAGCCCGTGAAATTCCCTCCAATGCTTACAAAGCATTTCTAATTGAATACTTCGTCAAGTTTTATGAGGCGGAAACTACTGTGTCTCTTGACACTAAATATGTGAGATACCAAGAGGAGTGTGTAGACAAATTCAAGATGGATATGACACAGAAGTTCACGGATGCTCTAAACGTTCCAGAATGGATTCATGAAATGGAGAAGAAGGGCTTCCAACAATTTTTGAAGAACAGGGTGCAAGATGCATTGTGGAATGCGAAGGTGATCCTAGAAAATTACGGGAGGGAACACCGTGCAAGTGATGAAAGCTTTGAACAAGTCATTCTCAAAGCTGACTTGTTTGTTTGTCGTTGCGCTCCGTTTGAAAAGACACGGAATCGGCGAGGGTCATTGGGTTGGTGGACTTCAGATGAGGGAGTTGTAGAATTGCAACGTGGACGACGGCATCTCATAGCACTACCGAACATAGCAAGTGTGATTCTACAAGATGACAAAATCCTGAAGGACGGATATGAAACAATTTGCAGGGTTCAAATTAAAGGAGGTCATGAGATTCCAGCATTCTGGGAATTTGCTGCAAAGATATCCCATCAACAACGGATTCGTCCTCAACTTGCAAAGTTGGAGCACCAAAACGAATCAATGGCAGTGAGGATTCCACATGATGGAGTTATTCGGTTTGCCGTTGTCTATGCAATAAACAATGAAGGGTATGCATATTGGTGGAATGGTGGTACATTGCGACAAATGTTGATCCTCGATAATGATAATCCAAACTACATTGCCATTCGATTGTCTTATTCACAACCAATGCCCAAAGAGGTGATTCAAGCTTTCCGTCTTGTTCGATGGAGAAAGAAGCGCACCGAGCTGGCATGGGCATTGGTGCACATCATGAATGTGGTCCACAATGCTAGTCATCTACACAATGATATTTCTCCCAACAATATCATGTTTCACTTTCCTAAGGATGAATCACGTGTTTACATTGGAGTTTGTGATTGGGGCATGTCTACCGTTTGTACTGAACCAATGAAGTCTTTGTATACGTTTATATCTGTAGTGGATCGAGATGCAGCTTTGAACCGAAGGTGGTGGGTGGACCCTTCAATTGCATACTTGCACCGCAAAGATGCGGATGTGGAAATGATTCCGACTTTGTCACGTCAATCGGAGGAATATGCCATTGGTCGAATAGCTCAACGAATCAACAAACTATACATGTCGAAGGCCTACACATCACTTCATCGTGAAAATGAAGGACATACGAGATTTAACCTCTACAATTTGGCAAGGGTATTTCTCCTCTACTTGGATCGCCTTTTGTAATCCAGTGATTGCGGAGCACGGAAGTTTTTCTGAAATCATTCAACGCTTTACTAATTCTTACAATTGGCCTATTCCAGATGACCACTTCCGTCACTCATATTAGTATATGAGTGTGCTACATAGTACTATAGATTATAGAAGTATACGATAAATGTATCGGTGAGGATGTATGTTACTATGTGTGCTAACTATAGAATATATATGCACCATTAATGTATGCCAATATATGTGAAATTGGCTTTACATTTTGAACATTTTGTATTTTTTGGAACACAAACTATTTATATACAGAACATCTTTTTTGGGTGGATGAGAAATGTAGACTTGGAGTTCTTCTTCTTGATGGATCATTGATGTTGGATTGTTGGCAAGGTGGTGTGCTAAATTGTATGATCTATCATATAAATGTACATGGTACATGTAAGAGAACAAACAAGTTTTCATTGGGGGGCAACAAAGTAACAACACCATTTGTATTTAAATAATACAATTATACAATATGTTGTTTTGAGAAGTTGATTTTGTTTAGGGAAAGCTTAACTCCTTGAATCAATTTTCAGGTAATTAGCATAGAAACCTAAATGAAATTAAAAATCCAAAGTGAAATTGGGTTGTGGTCTTGTAAATTAAACCAAAATTACAGATTTTAATTTGTAAAAAATTCTTTAAGCAAATTTTGTCTAAAATTAAAGGCATTCAAATGCAGTGCTTAGAATGCCATATCTTCCAAATATCCATGCGGTCAAAATTCTTGAAATGTTTGCGCCATGCTCTCAAATAACTTATGTACAACATACTATGTTTAAATTCCCCAAAAAATTGATGTTTATGTTTTTCTATAGTAAATAAAGTAGAAGTGGTTTGAACAAATCTTTTTTTCTAAAAACATCCATAGGGCTTTAGGGCTTCATTACAATATATTTATTCATAATTTACAAATAGAAAAATAGTATTTGTTGAGAGCCAACATCTTTGTATCATGCTTGTCCTTTTCTATATCATGTGGCAAAAGATTACAATCACTTGATTGTATTGTGAGTCAACAACTACAATCTTACAAATGTCCAATAGTCCAATAGTCCAATCTACTTCACTCAGATTCTGATTCGATGTCATCTTTTTGGCTTGCGCTTGTATCAATAGACCTATAAATACTGAGAAATGGTCCTCCGCCATAGTAGTCGTCTCCATATCTACTTCGCCCACTTGCTTGTCCATAATTTCCAGAGTATGGACCTCCAAAAGTTGGAGGTGGAATATCCTCATTGTAGTTAGATTCTCCTTAAGTTGAACCGCCATAAGAAGGGCCTCCCTGAGGCCCATAAGAACCACCTGTAGTAGACGTAGAGTTGTAGTGGAACTATGCAACATCTAGAAAAATAAAAATTATAGATAGTAGTGGTAATGTAGAGTAAAAATTCTAAAATTTTCCGTAACAGACAAGGAATAGGAAGCCTAAACCTAGAAATAGGAAATAGAGTCTTTGCAGGAAACTTTAAACTGTAATTAGGGTTACAGTGGAATCCGGAAACCCTAACCGGAAACCCAAACCCTAATCCGGAAATCGGAAACTTCCGGCCGAGTAGACCCTAGAGCCTAGTTCCGACTAGGGAACTTACAGGAACGCTGACCCCGAAACTACTTAATCTCCGTTGTCACCTTCATTCTTCCTCTTTCTCCCGCGGATTTATCGCGTAGCGCTTAGTGAGTGAAAGTGTGGTGAGATAGGACCGTGTTAGGGAGAGAAAGGGAGGTCGATGCCGATCGCACCGGAAGGTAGGACAGAAGCCGGATATGTCGGTAGTAATGGTGGGGCCTAGTATGCAATGAAAGGTAGGAATTATTGCCCGGATGATTAGTCCGGATATCTCTGAGAATCCGGAACACCTCCAGCAACTGGAGGACGACTTGACAGAGATGGGGTGCCTCGGATTCTTAAGGAGACCCTAGAACATCCAGTGTGAAGAGATGATTGACGAGATACTTTACGGTGCCCCCAACCAGTACCACTTAACCATCAGGGGTCATCCAAAGTCCTGGACCGTAGAGATGTGGGCGGGGGTCTACTTCGCGTCCATTAGAAGATTTGGATGGGCCGGGCGAACGGCTAAGTTCGCGGCGGATAGGTTCCGGATTCCAGCTGATCCAAAGGAGGGATACGCCACAACTGATTGCCGGAACCCTAGGGATCAGAGGCTATTAAAGTTCCTTAGTCCCATCCTGTATCCGGAAAAGCCCAGCCCAATTACAGTAACCCTAGCAAACACAGTTTTCGGAGCCCTAGGAAAAAGAGGACAGCCAACTCCTCGATCCATTAGCTGGGGACTCGTTATCCACTCCATTGTGGATAAACTATCCGGAAACCTAGTGGGGAAGAAGTCAAGTCCCATTTGTCCGTATCTTCTGCATTTATATCACATGCAGGAGGTACTCAGTGATCCGGAGACAATCATTTACCGACAGGGGGATAGCTTGCTAAAATATGGTCTTCCTCCGAATCAAGATCTGGAAGTTTCTGAGACTGAAGAAGAAGAGAAGTCGGGTTCGGATCGCGACTCACCGGATAATACGTCATCCTAGCGGAAGAGCACCAATCTGGCTGCACGAGGGAAGAGCAACGTTCCAGACCCTGTTCCATTCCAGAACCCTGAACCAGACCAAGACGTCTTCAAGGCCACGATTGCTTGGTTGAAAAGTCAGAAGGCAACAAACGAACGGATGGCGACATTGATCCGGAACGTCTGCACGACATTGGAGGTGGCAGACGAATCAGAGGTCGTCGAGGCGATTAACCAGAGACCAGACCTGAAGATGGTCCGTTTGCTTGAAGGTAAGATCTGGAGCTTGGAGACTGAGCGGAACCACCTCCGGGAAAGAGCGACCTGGGCAGAAGCGGAGATGAACACCACCAACAAGCAAGCGACGGATGCGACAAAGTTAGTCCAGAAACTCAGAGACCTCATCGACCCACCGGCGGATGTCATCACCAAGTTAGCGCTCTAGAATAACCAGATGAACCAAGGTAGTGAAGCACAAAGTAGTGAAGATCCTGGTCGACTTCGAGGCGCGGATTGAGATCACACTGAAGAAGATGCGATAGTTGGTGGGCCACTTCGACCCGCTGATGGGGTTGGACGCCTCGATATTTTCGGAAATTCCCGAAGGGGAGTTCACTGAGGCGACTCAACTGAACTTTGGCTCACGGACTTCGACCCAACCAATACCCGCACCCGGAAGGACCCCAGTACAGAAGGAAATCACGGATGGAAGGAAGATTTCGGATCCAGTTGTGACACCCCGGACTACTCCGGTAAATCTCTTCCCACCCCTCCCTGTCTCTTCTGCAGCAGTTACGGAAGCAGTTGAAGTTCCGGGTGGGATCATCCAGAATCCGGCTTGGACCCACCCAGAGGAGTTCACTCACATGTAGCAGCAGACTCCCCCACGGCCTCCTCCGACCATCCCGACCGAGTTCATGGACCTGACAAAGAAGAAGACATCAAGGCAGAAGATTGCCAGTGATCCGGAAGAGGTTTTGGAGTCAGAAGAGGAGGAAGCGGAAACCCACTCCACTTCCGGATCGGATTATGCAGAGACAGATTCGGGTCCGCCAAGGACACGATCCACAATGAAGTCCACCCCAATGAAGAAGATCCGCCAGAAATCGGCAACTCGGATTTCTAGGGGTGGGACGTCATCGAAGAAGGCTCAGAAGGGCAGGTGACTCATTAGCGCAGTTAGTTTAGTAGTTTTGGCATTTTGCTTCCGGCGAAGGTTTTCCAAGTGTGGGGCCCGCTGTTCTGGAATTGTAGGAGGTTAACGGCTTTCCAGTTTTCTCGGAACGATCACTTAGCCATTGGCCACATTTTTCTTTGGACCGTTTGGTCGTGTTATTTTGCTGTTTAATGGACAGGCCGGCTTGTGGCTTGTCATTCCTTTCCTATCATTCAATTTGAGCACCCAAGAGAACACCTTGGGAATCATTATCCTGTGTATCGCGTTTTGGTTACTTGTGGGTGGGTGTGTAAGGGAGAGTGTGCAAGGTAGGAATCTGGATTGGTTGGTATCCGGATCTAGGCTAAGAGTGCCTTGCGGATGAGTTTAAGAGTGCAAGTGAGGAGCTGTGCGCGGTGCCTTTAAATTGCCGTAACGGTGATCCGATGGGATCCGGTAGTGGTCAGGGAGTTAGTCCGAGACTCATGAGTAGTTCTGTGCGGAAGTCAGCAGCCGCCAAGTGGAACATTCCCAAACCATCGAAAGGTCTACCAACCTCAGGAGCAGTCAACAACTAGGAAGCAAGTCCTTTAGTTTCGGAATCCAACTATCCGCGGTTGTTTTGCGGTTGAGCCTAGTCTACAAGTGAGGATCTATGCATAGGGTTGACGAATTGCAACATCTAGGGCAAAATCACGTCCATTTTTCGGACGTCCAAAAATTCCAAACGCGCGGACGATGTGGACGGTGTCCATCAGACGGCACCCGTCAGACGTTCAGACGGCGCAGAAGGGCGGTCGGCGCGAACAAGCGGATGGCCATCGCGGATGAGTGGACGGCGTGGACGGCCATCGCAAACAAGCGGTTGGCGCAGACGGCCATCACAGACAGGCGGACGGCACAGTGGGCGCGGACAGCCATCGCAGACGGGAGGACGGCGCGGACGGCCCAACAACAGTAAAATGTCATAAAACATGATATTCAGACCTCTTTTATGCATAGTAAAATGTATTTTTTCAAAAAACTTTGAACTACAAAATCGTTGGAAATGAAGCCAAGTTTTACCTCCGAAAATCCATTTCAACTTTCCACTTTCCAAAAAAAAGTTATGAACCATTTTCTTAGGCTGTTTTTGAAAATGACCAAAAAATTGCCGTCCGACCCTCTGCCTACCGCAGTAAAATGTCATAAAACATGATTTTTAGACCTCTTTTACGCATAATAAAATGTCTTTTTTCAAAAAACTTTGAACTACATAAAAGTTGGAAATGAAGCCAAGTTTCACCTCCAAGAATCCGTTTCAAGTTTCAACCTTCCAACAAAAAGTTATAGACCATTTTCTAAGGCTGTTTTTGATAATGGCCAAAAAAACGCCGTCCTCTCCTCCGACTCCCATCCACCCATCTCACCACCCAAAGGACCCTTCGAGTCTCCAATCCGCTATCCGCCCTTCCCACCCGCCGATCGCTCCTCCGACCCGCTGTCCGCCCTTCCAATGGCCCGTCCGACCCTCTGCCGACCGCAATAAAATGTCTTAAAACATGATTTTTAGACCTCTTTTACGCATAGTAAAATGTCTTTTTTCAAAAAACTTTGAAGCACAAAAACGTTGGAAATGAAGCCAAGTTTCACCTCCAAGAATCCGTTTTAAGTTTTGACCTTCCAGAAAAATGTTATAGACCATTTTCTAAGGCTATTTTTTATAATGGCCAAAAAAACGTTGTCTTCTACTCCTCTCCTCCGACCTCCCATTCGCCATCTAACCACTCGTCTGTCTATTGTACCCTCCATCCAACTGTATTGTATTAATGAATTTTAAAAAGTATAGATTCGCTTTTCAAGGCTTCTATTTAATACTACAAAGTACAAACATCTTATATAGCATTTATGTATACAAAGGAAAGATAATCCAAGTTAAACTTTCACACATTGAAATATGCACTATAATTGTTATACCCTAAATCCTACATCTTAAATCCTAAATCCTAGACCCTAGACCCTAAACCTTGAATTTTACATTAGTGAACAAACACATTACTTTAATGTGCAAAATATGTTTGACTTCTAATTCCCTTAAAATGTGATTATCATGATGTACTACATATGGATTTTTGCATAGTTCATAAGCTTATTCATATATGTTGTCAACATGTTCTTGGTATTTTCTACATCAATTATAATGTGCTAATTTACAAATGTCAAACATACAATTATAATTTGAAGTTTTTTCTTTAAGTTTTGTTGTAAAATACATTAGTAGTTTGAAACATCAAAGTATACATAGTACAAGCAATTATATTATTTTATAATCGTATTACAAGATGCTACAAAAAATGCTTTAAATATTTTAATGTAATTTAATGTTGTTCAAGATTAAATATTGCATTTATACAACAAAAATATTATTGAAGTTATTTTCCTACGCCCTTATACCTATAAATTGTAAATTGTCAACTATATATCTCAAATGAAAAATATTGGTGCTTGAATAGTTTAAAACATAATCGACCTTTGTCGAACATGATGGCCCCTTATATGATCCCTTCAACACTTTTGGGTTCCTTATTTTTACTTAAGATGATTGAATTGATCATTACTTAATTTGACGAGAGATTTCCTTGCAATTATATTGTGGGAGATCTAGCATGCTTGGTTAATTATATATATTACTAAAAGTCAAACTATATAATTTTTTGTCTTTCAATCCAATTGATATTGTATTCTTCAAGTTTTAAATTACGTAATTTTCTATAAAATCATTTGTAAATGCATTATTTTATAGTGTTTCTGCAATTCTTTGGTTATAAGTTTGTGGTATACATTTCTATTTCTATTTGTACTAATTTCTTTGGTTTTGTTAATTTAGATTGATAGTAGTATTGAATTTTTTGGGGAAAGTTAAAAGACTATTTTTTGAGATGATGTCTAGTATTTGTAAAGATAGTGAGATACTTCTCTAAATTTTTAATGGCAAATTCTAGGTATGGTGAAATAAAACTCAATAGTTTGTAAACTAGGATTTTGTAGGATTAGAAGTTTATATATTTGTCACATTATCTGATTGTCAAAATTTGAATGTCAGAAATATTTAAAAAACTTATTTATCAAATGTAGTTTAATAAAAAATGTTAGCAAACATAATGTTTTCAAATGAAAGAAATAATAGAGATGAAAAGAAACATTTTTTATGACATTTCTAGTCTTTATTTTATATAAACAAATCACCCTTTGAACTTTTTTTTTTTGAATGTTTATTCTTAGCAATTTAAAAAATAATAGAATCTAGTGTGATAAAGAACAAAAAATATATTAAAATGATTCCAAATTTTTTGAAGATGTTTCAAAAAATAAACTAATAATATAAATTATTAAATCACAATTGCACATTTCACATTTACAACAAGATGAATTGAAAACATCATTATTGATGTATAAATACATTACAAATATATATTAATGAGGGTTTTCATAGTCATATACAAAAAGTCATCACATTTGAAGGTTGATTATATTTTAAACTATTCAAGCACCAATATTTGAGATATATAGTTGGCAATTTTCATTTTATAGGTATAAGGGTGTAGGAAAACAACTTCAATAATATTTTTGTTGTATAAATGCAATATTTAATCTTGAACAACATTAAATTACATTAAAATATTTAAAGCATTTTTTGTAGCATCTTGTAATACGATTATAAAATAATATAATTGCTTGTACTATGTATACTTTGATGTTTCAAACTACTAATGTATTTTACAACAAAACTTAAAGAAAAAACTTCAAATTATAATTGTATGTTTGACATTTGTAAATTAGCACATCATAATTGATGTAGAAAATACCAAGAACATGTTGACAACATATATGAATAAGCTTATGAACTATGCAAAAATCCATATGTAGTACATCATGATAATCACATTTTAAGGGAATTAGAAGTCAAACATATTTTGCACATTAAAGTAATGTGTTTGTTCACTAATGTAAAATTCAAGGTTTAGGGTCTAGGGTCTAGGATTTAGGGTTTAAGATGTAGGATTTAGGGTATAACAATTATAGTGCATATTTCAATGTGTGAAAGTTTAACTTGGATTATCTTTCCTTTGTATACATAAATGCTATATAAGATGTTTGTACTTTGTAGTATTAAATAGAAGCCTTGAAAAGCGAATCTATACTTTTTAAAATTCATTAATACAATACAGTTAGATGGAGGGTACAATAGACAGACGAGTGGTTAGATGGCGAACGGGAGGTCGGAGGAGAGGAGTAGAAGACAACGTTTTTTTGGCCATTATAAAAAATAGCCTTAGAAAATGGTCTATAACATTTTTCTGGAAGGTCAAAACTTGAAACGGATTCTTGGAGGTGAAACTTGGCTTCATTTCCAACGTTTTTGTGCTTCAAAGTTTTTTGAAAAAAGACATTTTACTATGCGTAAAAGAGGTCTAAAAATCATGTTTTAAGACATTTTATTGCGGTCGGCAGAGGGTCGGACGGGCCATTGGAAGGGCGGACAGCGGGTCGGAGGAGCGATCGGCGGGTGGGAAGGGCGGATAGCGGATTGGAGACTCGAAGGGTCCTTTGGGTGGTGAGATGGGTGGATGGGAGTCGGAGGAGAGGACGGCGTTTTTTTGGCCATTATCAAAAACAGCCTTAGAAAATGGTCTATAACTTTTTGTTGGAAGGTTGAAACTTGAAACGGATTCTTGGAGGTGAAACTTGGCTTCATTTCCAACTTTTATGTAGTTCAAAGTTTTTTGAAAAAAGACATTTTATTATGCGTAAAAGAGGTCTAAAAATCATGTTTTATGACATTTTACTGCGGTAGGCAGAGGGTCGGACGGCAAGTCAGAGGGTCGGACGGCAATTTTTTGGTCATTTTCAAAAACAGCCTAAGAAAATGGTTCATAACTTTTTTTTGGAAAGTGGAAAGTTGAAATGGATTTTCGGAGGTAAAACTTGGCTTCATTTCCAACGATTTTGTGGTTCAAAGTTTTTTGAAAAAATACATTTTACTATGCGTAAAAGTGATCTGAAAATCATGTTTTATGTCATTTTATTGCGGTCGGATGGAAGATTAAGAAGACTGCAATCTTTGGAGATGTCCCATAGTTGGAGTTTTTGTCCAAATTGAATGTATTATATACCATTGAAAAGCTATGAATGATATCTTTCCAATGGTATCTTATGGTGCACATGAATGTGGACAAATTGTCCGGTGGTAAGGTGTTTGGCTAGATGACCGAATGGTATCGATTCATTTATTTTGCCGTCCGTCCGCACCAACTGCAAGGCCGACCTCGTGGCCGTCCGCATGCTCGGTCGACCGCGTGTCCGTCCGCTCTTTCGACTTCATGGCTGTTTGCTTGGCCGTCCGCCCTATTGACTTGATGGCCGTCCGCCCAGTCGATTGCATGTGCGTCAGTCCGTCGGAAATTCCGGTCGGCCCGTCCGCTCTCTGCTATCCGTCGGAAGCTTCGGTCGGCCCATTTGGGATCTGCCCATCCACTTGGTGCCGTCGGAAGTTTTGGCCGTCTGCTCGTCCAACGATCGTATGTTAGTCACCGCCAGGTATGTCAAAAGATGTCCTGGGGTCAACGCCCGCGGACTCTAGACGTCCTGCGTCATGCCCGGATGCCCTATCAACCCTGGCTGTGCACGGTGCCTTTAAATTGCCGTAACAGTGATCCGGTGGGATCTGGTAGTGGTCAAAAAATTAGTCCGGAACTCAAGAGTAGTTTTGTGCAGAAGTCAGCAGCCGCCAAGTGGAATATTCCCAAACCACCGGAAGGTCTACCAACCTCAGGAGCAGGTGAAAGCTTGATCCGGAAAGCAGTTGGGTGTCGTTGTAGTAAGGACGGGTTTAGGTATATCTCTGTGTGACCTACCTTCCGGGTGGTCGTCCGGAAAGTTGTAAGGGTGATCATCATTCCTCCTTATCAAACTAAGACCTTTGAGACGAATGTGTGTGTTGTTTAGAAGTTGATGTGTGTGTTACTTGAGTGGTGATGTTCCCTACCCCTCGGAAAGAGCAAGTGAGGACCCTTTGAGGGTAAAACAGAGGTACCAAAAACCGGTGTGTCGGATAGTGGAAGTAGAAATCCGGATCAAAACGGATCCGGATTTGAGTCCGGAAGACTGTATTTCCGGAACTTGGTATGTGTGTGCCAAATCGTATAGAGGAGTGTAAATTCTGAGTAGATCCGTAACTCCGGAAACCTATCCATCGAGGCAACGTCTAGAATTCCCTGGGACGATAACTCGTATCATCTTAACGCTTTTGTGGTGTTAAAGATACCTACGCCTAGACTGCACATATGACAGTTGTATTGGGAGCCTCCTTAGTTACCTTCAAAATCGTGCTTGGTTTCGTGGCTTGTCCCTGAGCTGTGGTAGCCCCCTTGAGGGTCATTACCGTAGTGT
The DNA here is from genome assembly GCA_947034895.1 of Rhytidiadelphus loreus. Taxonomy (NCBI): domain Eukaryota; kingdom Viridiplantae; phylum Streptophyta; class Bryopsida; order Hypnales; family Hylocomiaceae; genus Rhytidiadelphus; species Rhytidiadelphus loreus. The sequence continues at coordinate 64,755,628 of OX344763.1, read as the reverse complement.
GAAATACTTCGGCTATCTTGTGAGCCATATGCACCACGATCGGGTCCGTACACCCTATGATGGCCATATTGTTGACCACGGTCCTCTAGGCTTCTTTACATTGCCTCTCGCATTTCTTGTTGGTATTGAATGTCTTCTCGATCTTCTATACGCTCATGCCTCTCTTCCATCCTCGTGGGTGTTGGAGTGTCTTTCTCATGATCATCATCTGACCATTCATCTTCTGTATTCGGCAATACAATCGGTGGAAATCCAAACTAGCCTCGATTAGACCACTTTGGCATGCAATCGCTCGGTCCAGTCCAACTGGTATAAAGTACTACATCACTGCGATTCAAGTGGATAACATCTTTTCCGTAAATTGTGCGCCAATCTACATCTTTGTGGAGTACAATCTTCGCCCAAACCATGGTCATGTTGGAATAGTTCATTAAATTGGGTTTGGAGTCCCGTATTTGAGCTGACCGTGTTACTTCCTCGTATCGATGAACAAAGTGTTTGCTTTGGCATGTGGAAATTTGTCCTTCCCAATGGTGAACTTGCACCTCTGCGCGTTCTCTTGACCACATTTTGGAGAGGTGCGTCATTTTGATGTACTTCTTGCACGTTGTGCAGTCCCAAGATTTCTTGGGCTCTTCTTCCCACCCCGGTTCGGCTACGCACATTTGGTTTTCCCAATCATCCCAATTTATGTCTTGGGATTTGCCCTTCTTACTGGACTTCGATTTGTTATCGCGAGGCATGGTAAGCTTGATTAAATGATTAATGATTCGCACTTATACTTGAAACAATTTAGGATTCGATCACAATCATTTGCACACCTAAACGGAAGAGGCGCATAGAGCCTTAGGCACTAGAGCACCCACTCCGCAAGGGAAACAATTGTAGCAAAATAAGCCGTGCTCTCCGCTATTTATGCAGTCGGACAGCATGAGTCCACGTAAGGGAGCATCGGACGGTACACAGGCGAATGGCCCTCCTTTTTAAAAGAAATCTACATGTCGGAAATCACGCGATAAGAATTGCTCCGTCCAATCCTAAACTGCCTTGAAAATTTGGGAGGATTAGATAACTGAAGAAAAAGCCAAGAAATTTGGGATCCGGGTTCCTGCATGAAGATCCGGATTCCGGTCTTACAAAATAAACAACGGCAAATCAACTAGTTTAACTCTTATACTATCTATTTACCCCTCTTTTGTTTTTTAGAGATATTGTCGAAACCTAACTTCCCCTGTGGTGTCCGAAGGGACGCCCAAGTGATGATTGAGGTCTTCTGAGGTGGGGGACTATCCGACTCTGTGTCATTTGTATGGACCAGGGATTTGTCCGCCTTGTCTAGGGATTTTGGATCCTCCTCTACCTCCACCTCCTCTGAAATCTCTATGTGGATAGGATCCGGTTTAGGCATTGGTCCGGGTGGAGGAGTCTCTATATTCTCGAACTGTTCCGGATGAGTGCGTGCCGAATTCTACACAAGTTCAATCCGGGCATCTAGACTACTCCGGACTGGCATCCCCGTCTCCGTAAGTGGGGGACTCTATCCTTTAGTTACGATGTTGATCAGAGACCCAAAGTGACCCGTACGCTTGGCTGGTGAGACTTCCGGATGCGGCATTGGAGTTCCAATGATGATTTTTAGTTTCAGAAAGCCGCCAAAGTTGAAAGGCCTGTTTGGATCCATGGTCGCCGCCAATGCCCGGAACTCCTTTAGAGATGTCTCCATCCGGCCAGCCATCTCCACCATAGCCCGGACCATCTTGGTGTTGGTGAGTTGGGCGGAAGATTTCTTCATCTCATTGTACAAGGCTACCTTAGAGTATAGGTCGGTTGGGCTCACGATCCACTTCTGGAAGGTCTGCATTGCCCAATAGGCCTTCTGTATTACTTATTGGAACTGGTGCAACTCCCCTTCTGTCCAATTGAGCTTGGTAGTCAGCTCCTCCCGTTCCTTGTGCAGGTTCCGGATTTTTGTCCTCATCTCGTTCCACTCCTTCTCTGAAGGCAACGATTTGAGCACCTCCACCAGCTTCTCCGGATCGCACTGTATGATATCCGCCGACCCCAACACGATGTCAACGAGCCGGTTGTGATACATCTTCGCGGTATGGATCCACTCTTCTCCGGCATCAAAGAAGCGCGGTCCTTCTTAGGTCTTCAGATCCTACGTGAGAGAGGGTCCCGAAAGTTTACCTCGGGATGCTGGATCGGTAAACTTCTGTCTCCGGCTTGCGGATGCCTTCTCCTGATCTTCCTTCACCTCCAACTCCACCTTTTCCTCCTTCACTTTCGGTTTGTCGTCCTCATCCTCGTCGTCTGACTCCTAGGTCTCCGGATCTTCGTCATCCGAGCAGTTGTACTACAGCATCACCAACCCGGTTTCGTAATCCATCGACTCTTCTTCCGTCAATAGCTCTTGGTGCTGGTACATGTGGAGCAGGTAGGTGCTAAGCGGGTTCGGCTTGTTCTTCGCCAGATTCCCGATACACCTTCCAACGATGCTCGCCATGACCCTCCTCTAGTGCACGATCCAGTCCTGGAATGCCCCGAAGATGGTGTTGGCCATCATGACCGTAACCCGGGAACTCTTGTCCGGATATAAGATCGGAAGCAAGAATTGGAGCAATCGCTTGTGCCGCTCGTCCCGGCAGTCCTTAATCGCATACCCTTCCTTCACGTGCAACGGGTTCGTGAACTTGTGCAGGTGGTATTGATTCGTCCATGTGGGGAATCCGTCTCCATGTTCCGAAAAGCCATAAACTTCCGCCCAGAGCTGCTCCGTCCACTCATCCGGATGTCCGTGTACTCTCTGATTGTACTGGTTCAGTGCACCTTCCGCCAACTCCCTCAGGACCTCATCACTTTGGACGTTCTAGGGCTTTTTCAGAAAACCTACACAACCTATCACCTTCAAGTCGTCTTCTAACTGCCTCAAGTGGGCCGGATCCGTAGGAATCACCGGACTTAGTTTCCGGGCTGCTACCGTATACCAAGTACTTACTACCGCCATCCGTCTCACCTCTCCTATCTTCGTAACCCTAACTCACCACACTTTCTCTCACTAACAGCTAGATGCGGAGCAACTGAAAGAGGGCAAGAAATGAGGAGGAGAGGGGTATATATACCCTTCCAGGACCAAAGTTCTCTCCATTGGGAACGTGAGCTACGGAGCGGCGCAATGGAACCCTAGTTTAGTGTTGTAACCTACTGTCTTAATGACTGCGTTCCGGCTCCTTTCTGCATACTGGATCTGTCCTACTCGGATGTCAAGTTCCATCATGTTCCCGTATTGACTCCGGAATTAGATCTAAACTATTTTTAAGTATCTACTTATTTTCGTTTCTCTACACCTAATTTATTTTTTTGAAATTTTTACTACTTTTACCTTCTTCTAGTTTATCTTGATCCGTCTTAGATTATTACGGATTTCGACAGAGGGCACTCACTAGGATAGTGACCCATCTCATGGCATCTAGAACACCACACGCTTGCTCTATTGGTTGGAATTGTCCTCCTCAGATTCCGGTTCTCTACTAAATTCACCTTGATGGCCTCCAGCATCTCCTGGACTTTCTTCATAAACTCCTTTGAGTCGTCTTTCTCGATCTTGACTTTGACAACGCCTTTGCCTTTTTATGTCTTGGCATTCTTCTAATGGGAAATGTGCCTTCGTCCGGATCGAGATCCTAACGCAACCTCAGAATCTGATTCCAAGGCAGTTGATGAGGACGATGGAGTGGTGCTTCCACTGTTTGAACTAGAGCTGGACGAGTACTTCCTTCTCCTTCTTTCTTCTATAGTATGATTCTTAATTTTCTGGTCACTTCTCTTAAGTGCGTTCTACATAGATTGAGTTGAGTCTTCATAATTCTGGGTGTGGAAGTATGCGACATCCAAATTTTTTTTTTAAATAGGTAATAGAAATAAAAAGGGTAAAAATTTTCAAATTTTCCATATAGGATAGGGAATAGGAAGCCAAAAATAAAAAATAGAAAATAAGGTTTCTGTAGAAAGTCTTAAACTGTAATTAGGGTTATAGTGAAATCTGGAATCACTAGCCGAAAACCGGAAACTTCCAGCCGACTAGGCCCTAGAGCAGTAGAGCCTAGTTCTGGCTAGGGAACTTATGGAAACGGCGACCCCGATACTACTTAATCCCCACTGCTACCTCCATTCTCCCTCTTTCTTCCGTGGATTTATCGCGTGGTGCTTAGTGAGTGAAAGTGTGGTGAGTTAGGATCGTGCTAGGGAGAGAAAGGAAGGCCAATGCCGATCGCACCGGAAGATAAAACGGAACGTGGGACGGAAGACGGAATGTCCGTAGTTATGGTGGGAGTTAGTGAACAGCGGAAACTGGGGATCACTGCCCGGATGATAAGTCCGGCTATTTCCAAGGATCCGAAATACCTCCAACAGCAGGAGGGTGATTTGACAAAGATGGGTTGTCTCGGATTCTTCAAAAGGCCCTAGACCATCCGGAATGAGGAGATGATTGAGGAGCTCATTTACGAAGCTTCTAATCAGTACCACTTGACCATTAGGGGTCGTTCAAAGTCCTAGACCATAGAGATGCGGGCGGGGGTTTACTTTGCGTCCAGTAGAGGATCCGGATGGGCCGGGCGGACGAATAAATTCGCTGTAGACAAGTTCCGGAACCAAGCCGATCCGAAAGAAGGATAAGCCGTAGTAGATTGCCGGAACCCTAGAGATCAGCGACTGCTAGAGTTCTTCAACACCATCCTATATCCGAAAAAGCCCAACTGGATTACAATAACATTGGCAAATACGGTGTTCAGAGCCCTAGGGAAGAGAGGACAGCCAGCTCCTCATCCCGTTAGTTGGGGGCTTATTATCCACTCTATCGTGGATAAGTTAGCCGAAAATCTGGTGGGGAAAAAGTCTAGCCCCATCAGTCTGTATCTCTTATATCTGTATCATATGCAGGAAATGCTTAGCAATCCAGAGACCATCACATATTGGCAGGGAGAGAGCCTGCTAAAGTACGGTCTCCCCCCAGATCAAGATCCGGAAGCATTCGACACTGAAGAAGAAGAGAAGCCGGGTTTGGAACGCGGTTCGCCAAATGATCTGTCGTCTCGACGGAAGAGCACTAATCCGGTTGCGTGTGGGAAGAACGAGGTTTCGGATCCTATCCCATTCTGAAACCCTCAATCGGAACTTGACCTCTTCGAAGCAACAATCGCCTGGCTGAGGAGCACGAAGGCAACCAATGAAAAAATGGCGGCACTAATCTAGAGCGTCTGCAAGACATTGGGAGTGGTGGACTAATCGGAAGTAGTCGAGGCCAATAACAAGAGGCCGGATCCGAAGATGGTCCGGTTATTGGAAGGGAAGATCTAGAGCTTGGATCAAGAGCAGAACCATCTCCGGGAGCGATCAACATGGGCGGAAGCAGAGATGAACACCGCCAACAAGCGAGCGACGGATGCCATGGGTCTAGTCCAGAAGCTAAGGGACCTCATCGATCCGTTGGCGGATGTCATCACCAGATCCGCGCTCTGGAATAACCAGATGAACCGAAAGGGTCACATAACCAGGACAAAGGTGGTGAAGATCTTGGTCGACTTCAAGGCGTGGATCAAGATAGCGCTCAAGGAATTGTGACAGTTGCTGGGCTACCTGGATCTGCTGATGGGGTTAGACACCACGATGTTTCTGAAAATTCCCGGAGTAGAGTTCACCGAGGCAACACAGCTAAACCTTGGCACGTGAACCACAACCTAACTAGTGCCAGCACCCGGAAGTTCCTCAGCACAGAAGGAAATCACGGATGGAAAGAAGATTCCGGATCCGGTTTTGACACCACGGACTACACCGGTAAACCTCTTTCCACCCCTTCCTGTCTCTTCTGCAGCAGTTACGAAAGTAGTAGCAGCTCAAGGGACAATTATCCAGAATCCGGCTCAGACCCATTCGGACGAATTCACGCATATGAGGCAACAGACGCCTCCACGGCCTCCACCATCCACCCCGATCGACATGGTGGACCTCACAAAGAAGAAGACGACAAGATGGAAGATTGTCAGCAATCCAGAAGAAGTGTTGGAGTCGGAGGAGGAGGAAGCGGAAACCAACTCCACTTCTGGCTCAAAGTATGCAGAGACGGATCCGGGTCCCCCCAAAACCCAATTTGCAACGAAGACCACCCCGACGAAGAAAGTCCGTCAGAAACCTGCAGCACATGTTTCAAGGGACGAAATGACGTCAAAGAAGGCTCGGAAGGGCAGGTGACTAGTCAGGGCAGTTAATTTGCTAGTTTTGACTTTTTTCTTCTGGCGCAGGTTTTTCGGATGTGGGACCCGTTGTTCCGGAATTTTAGGATGTTCACGGTTTTCCGATTTTCCCGGAACGGTCACTTGGCCGTTGGCCGGGTTTTACGTTGGATCGTTTGGTCGTTTTGTTTTGCTTTTTATTGGGTAGGCCGGCTTATGGCCTATCATTCCTTTTCTAGTCATTCAATCTGAGCATCCAAGAGAGCACCTTGGGAATCATTTTCTTGCGTATCGCGTCTTGGTTACTTGTGGGTGGGTTTGTAAGGGAGAGTGTACAAGGGAGGAGTCCGGATTAGTTGGCATCCGGATCCGGCTAAGGGCGCTCTGCGAATAAGTTTAGATTGTACTTGAGGAGCTGTGCACGGTGCCTTTAATTTACCGTAACGGTGATTTGGTGGGATCCGGTAGTGGTCAGGAAACTAGTTTGGAACTCAAGAGTAGTTTTGTGCGGAAGTTAGCAACCACCAAGTGGAATATTTCCAAACCACCGGAAGGTTTGCCAACCTCAAGAGCAGTCGATAGCTAGGAAGCAAGTCCTTTACATCCGGAAGTCAACTATCTGTGGTTGTTTTACGGATGAGTTTCGTTTATAAATGAGGAGCTGTGCGCGGTGCCTTTAATTTGTCGTAACGGTGATCCGATGGGATCTGGTAGTGGTCAGGGAGCTAGTCCAGAACTCGAGAGTAGTTTCGTGCGGAAGTCAGCAGCCGCCAAGTGGAATATTCCCAAACCACCGGAAGGTCTGCCAACCTCAGAAAGAGATGAAAGTTAAATCCAAAAGTCAGTTGTGTGTCGTTGTAGTAAGGACGGGTTAGGGTGTATATCTGTGTGACCTACCTTCCGGGTGAATAATCCGGAAAGTTGTGAGGGTGACCATCCCCCCCCCCTTACTGGACTAAGAACTTTTATACGAATGTGTGTGTTGTTTAGAAGTTGATGTGTGTGTAATTTGAGTGGTGATGTTCCCTACCTCTCAAAAAGAGCAAGTGAGGACCCTTTGAGGGTAAAACAGAGGTACCAAAAATCGGTGTGTTGGATAGTGGGAGTGGAAATCCAGATCAAGTCGGATCTAGATCAGATTCCGGAAGGCAGTAATTCCGGAACCTAGTGTGTGTGTGAGACCGGATCGTACGGCGGAGTATAAGTTCCGGGTGGATCCAAAACTCTAGAAACCTAACTATCAAGATAACATTTGAAATTCCCTGGGACGATAACTCGTGTCATCTTAACGCATTTGTTGTCTTAATGATACCTACGCCTAAATTGCGCGTACGACACTAGGCAGCCTCCATCGCCTCCGTAAGTGTTTGCGGACGTGCCTGGCAGATTTGAAATCCCATTCTCTTTAGAAATCCTGCCACATACCACTCCACTTGTACGCTTGGGGCAATTTCTGTGGTAAGCTTTTGGATGAGGGATTTCACCCTTTGCCCATATCTCTGGACAAACTCGGAATGTTTCATAGTCATTCTACTTAGTTGTCCTAGAGCTCTGGCTTCACCACACTAGAAGAAAACCAAAAGAAACTGTGTTTTACTTCACAGAAACTGCGTTATACTCAACATAAAAGTATCATCTGGATTTTGTTGAGTTCTCCCTTTGTAATGCAAAATTTTGCGTTCTAACGATTCAACATAGAATTTGACAAGTAAAATGCAGATTTTTGACAAGTAAAACACAAAATTTTGTATTAACGTGCAAAATTCTGTGTTACGAAGGGAGACCTCAACAAAATCTAGATGATACTTTTTTGTTGAATACAACGCAGTTTCTGTGAAGTAAAACACAATTTCTTCTGGTTTTCTTCTAGTGCCACTTGCCTCTCTAAAAGTGTGTGTGAAACTGTGAATAGATTGGTGAGTTACTCTAGACATCGATCGGAACATCCTGATACCACTGAAGAGCTTCTCCCTTAAGCAAACCTTGAAAGATCCGGCGAGTTGCCTCAAATCCTTCCTAGTTTGCGGTGGCAATAGAATCAAAGTCGCATAGCCAATCATCTACATCTTGGCTTCCATCTCCTTTAAACCTACTATACTTCAGGCGCGTGGATCCGACCATTGTGTCACTTTCCGATCCCAAGTTTTCCGGTTCTACTTCCTCGTCAAGACTACCCGGAATCTCTTCAATAACAATCAAGACTAGATTCAATAGCAGTGTAGTTTCCACATCTACCTCTAGTACTTCTACACTCTCTAACACAAGATTTTCGTTATCTAAAAAGGTTAGGTGCAACCTTGGTTCTACGTTTACCCCTAAAAGAGTATGCTCTAGAATTTCCCTGTGCCTAAGCCGGGTAGACCTTCTTTCCAAAGTTCCTCCCTTCTCTAATCATTTCATAGGAAAATCTTCCTCTTAGTCCAAGTTTTCTACCCTTTGAAGGAGCAAGCATACGAACTCAGTTATTACACTCCAAAAATAAATCTAATATTGTGGCAACCTATGGATATAACCGGATACAAGAAATCAGAATATTCAAATCCCCGACAGCGGCGCCACTTTTTCGTGTCGTAGCACAAGAAAGTCAAGTTTCTTCTCTAAGACCGGAAAAGGTCCTAAAGTGATTCGTTTATCGTTCCCACAAAGATTTGTCACCAATTACCAATAACCGGATATCCAGACAATGATTACTACAACAAACCCAAGCAAAACCTACTCAAATCTGGTCAAGAGTCTAAGCTTATCTACTCTATTTTTACTAATCCTGATTCTAGTTCTTTTCTCCTAATCTTACACTACCTGGAATCTACCTTCAGTCAAAACCGGAACTGGAAACTAAGTAGCTAATCCAACTTCTCTATACCCTAAGGTGTTATCCTGGTTTTCTGACAATCGTAACCAGAATCGAGTTTAACCTCTGAACCAAGAGAGATCTACGTATTGTGATTAAGGAAGCTTAAACCCTACCCTTTGAGTTTTAGAATGTCAAGAGTGCCACTGAGAAATAAAAAGGACAATAGACAGACTAACACCTAAAATAAATCCAACCGGGACTTCTTTACAATTAATCTGGTTTAGTCCCGGTTGGGTTTATTTTAGGTGTTAGTCTGTCTGTTGTCTTTTTTATTTCTCAGTGGCACTCTTGACACTCTAAAACTCGAAGGGTAGGGTTTAAGCTTCCTTAATCACAATACACAGATCTCTCTTGGTTCAGAGGTTAAACTTGATTTCGGTTACGATTGTCAGAAAACCAGGATAACACCTTAGGGTATAGAGAAGTTGGATTAGCTACTTAGTTTCCAGTTCCGGTTTTGACTGAAGGTAGATCCCAGGTAGTGTAAGATTAGGAGAAAAGAACTAGAATCAGGATTAGTAAAAATAGAGTAGATAAGCTTAGACTCTTGACCAGATTTGAGTAGGTTTTGCTTGGGTTTGTTGTAGTAATCATTGTCTGGATATCCAGTTATTGGTAATTGGTGACAAATCTTTGTGGAAACGATAAACGAATCACTTTAGGACCTTTTCCGGTCTTAGAGAAGAAACTTGACTTTCTTGTGCTACGACACTTTGGAAATGGATAGGTTGCCTTCAATCTCTTTGATATCCAATTTCTAGTAATATGAGATATTTTTTCTATTGTATAGGAAGATTTCATGTTGGGTGGGGGTTCTCTGTTACGTTGAGTCTCCATTTCAACGTAATCAGGAGATCTCCTGTTGTTTGGAGGTTCTCCATAAAGTTTAGTATCCATTTTAACCAGATTAGGAGATTTCCCGTTGTTTTGAGGTTCTCCATAAAGTTGATTGTCTACTTTAACCTAGTTGGGAGATCTCCCGTTGTCTAGATTTTTTGCCTAAAGTGAGTGCCCTTTTCAAGCTTATCGCAAGATCTTTCGCTATTTGTTGGTTTTTAGTGAAGTGAGTGTCCATTCTACATTCATCGGGAGATCTTCTGTTGTTTTAATAAGGTTCTTAGTGAAGTCAGTGTCCTTTGGAACAACATCGGGAGATCCCCCACTGTTTAGGAGTTGTCCTCTGTTTGATGAATTCGCTTCCTTACTGTACTCTCAATGCAGAAGGCGGTTCTTATTGTCCTGACAGGTGCTTTATGAATTAAGGGAGGTGTTTCGGATCTTCCTCAAATAGTTGACATTCCTTCTAGTTTTTGTCATTTTTTTAGACAGTTGGTTGAACAACACTACAACAAAAGCAGTGTTTTATGACTGCAAAATATGACTGCAATGAGTCGTAAAATCAAAAAATATGACTCACGCAGAAATCACTGTAGATGACTCGAAATATGACTGACTGCAGTTGTTTAGAAGCAGTCGCTTTAGACATCAATCATATTGGTAGTTATATAAGTTGACGGGTATAAATAGTCATAATTAGCCATAGTATGCCAACAAGGCGTATATTTTGACTATCTTTGACTTTTTCTTGAGCTGCCCGGATAAATGAAAAAATCCTACGTGAAATATGACTACGTTGAGTTATATTTTTTGATGACGTGGAATATGACTGAGGTGAGTTATATTTTTTGTGAATGTGGAATATGACTGCGTTGAGTCATATTTTTTGATGACATGGAATATAATTGCGGGGAGTCATATTTTTTGTTGATGTAGAATATGACTACAGTGAGTTATATTTTTTGTTGATGTAGAATATGACTCAAGTTAATGTTGGAATATAATTCTCTTGAGTTATATGTTTTTAGCTAATGTTGGAATATCACTTGCTTGAGTTATAATTTTGAACGATGTAGAATATGACTCTCATGAGTCATATTCTCGGTTGGCATGGTAGTTGACGTGGATGTCATTGGTAATCTTATGATTGATTGCAATCATATTTTGGGAAGTATAGTCATATTTTAGTGTACATAACTATGAGCATTATATGACTATAGGTAGTCATATTTGAGCCAATATATATTATGCAATATAACTCAAGCAAGTGATATTCCAGATGATTAACAATCATATTTCTTAGATTTGTGTGTGCTATTTGTGATTGAGGTGATTGAAACTCAAAATAGCTTCAATTACAAACTACAATCATGTTTTCCATACATTTTAAATGGATTTGACACATTGCAATCATACATTAAAATGATTTAACAATTGAATAAAAGATTTCATGTAGTTAAAAACAAATACATATGATTTTAAAGATATACAAGAAACAATTATATTAGAGAGGGAATATATAAGAAGGAATGTGACTCCTTTCAATAACATTTATAATTTATTAATCACAAATACAAAATATGTATATCACAATGAATTATTTACACAAGTCAATAGAGACTATATTTCTTACAATAATATGAAGTGAGTTGCAAGTAGCCTCCAACGACTTTGTTCTAATTTTGTTGCCTGTACATACAATTAAAGAAATATGAGGTTAATTTTTAATGAACATACAACAAAGCTCAATCTTCAAAAGTTTACAATAATAGAAAATATGTAATATAAATTTAGGATAAGAAGAAAAACAATGGTGATGCAAGGAACAAGAAGAAAAAAGGCAACAAGTGGTAAAAGATAACAACAAATACAAGTTAAGATGCACAAGAAACAATAAAGAGCAACTACTAAGAGGTAACAAGAAACAACAAATACAAGTTAAGATGCACAAGAAACAATAAAGAGCAACTACTAAGAGGTAACAAGAAACAACAAAAAAGAATTAAGATGCAACAAAAAGAAACAAGAAATAAAAAGAGAGAACAAAAAGTAAGAAAGAAGAAAGAATTAAGATGCAAGAAGAAAAAACCAAGAAGCAAGAGTGACGATGCAACAAAAGACAACAACTAAGAAGCAAGAATGAATTCAAGATGCAACAAAACACAACAACTAAGAAACAAGAGTGAACTCGAGATGCAACAAAACACAACAATTAAAAAACAAGATTGAACTCAAAATGTAACAAAACACAACAACTAAAAAACAAAAGTGACCTCAAAGAGATAAGAGACAAGAGACAAGAGACAATAAAAGGTAAGGAAGAAGAGTCAAAAGAAGTAGTGGCTAGGGTTTCAAAACCCTAAAAAAATGACGGCTAGGGTTTCAAAACCTTAAAAAATGGTGGCTAGGGTTTCAAAACCCTAAAAAGTGGTGGTTAGGGTTTCAAAACCTTTAAAAAGTGGTGATTAGGTTTCAAAATTTTAAACAATGGCTTGTCTATATTTTTTTTTATTGCCCATGTTTTTCTTAGGTTGCCCAAAAACAAAAAAATTGTTACTACCATGAAAATATGACTAATAATATAACTCAATGTTCTCAAACAAGTTCCCTACCTTTCCCTATGAAATACTTTGGTGTTCCCAACGGACGTATAATATATGCCCGTAAAGTACAAGGCCCAAAAACGACTAGTAGTCATATTTTGTAGTCATATTTTGCAGTCATATTTCTCCCCAAGGTATTGACCTCCAAGAATATGACTGCGAGTAGTCGCCAGTCATCCTTAGTCATATTTTTGCAGTCATAAAACACTGCCGTTGTTGTAGTACAAACTCACTATGGGTTGTGTTCCTCCATGCATATGTCTACTTTGGGAGAGCTTGTATGGCATCTACTCCAACGAAAGACTTTGAAGGGTTTTTTCTTTTTCGCTAGTTTGAGCAACCCTAACAAGAATGATCTTTATCCAAACTATGTTGGATTACTGAAGCATATATTAGGTAGCCCTAGAAAGTGCAACATTCTTTGAAATCAAACTATTGTATTACTTGAGTTAGATCCTCTGAAGTACACACTACTTTGATAGGTCCCTCCATATTTGTGAGGGATGATATAGATTTTTTGAAAGTAGAAGCTCCGTGTTATATACAAAAGGAGCTAGTTATTCATAGAAACCCCTTTATGCATTGTTTAGATACTGTGAGAACAACCTTTATTTATTTTGTGGGCAATTGCTTCTTACTTTCTTTATCGATATGAATAAAATGGAGTGAACCCACCCTAAACCTTTTAATAATTACTTCCAAGTTTCATTCAACCGTACCAACAGTTCTCTTGTACCGTAGGAATGAATGCGGGGATTATATTGGGAGATTTCTAGATCCTAAGTATGTGAAAAAATACTAACATGCCATTGCTTACTTAGTTCTTCTAATAATGTAAGTGAATAATAACCGTTTTCATCGATTTATTGCAACACTGAAGATCCCAATGTCTTGGATTTGTACTACATCGACAAATCTCCCGATGATTCATCTCAATATGTACAAATAAATGTTCAATGGGTAAAATGTCTTAGTTATTATGTTTCTTTGTCCTCTTCAAGGGTATGCATAGGGGATACTTCATTCTTTTCTTCCCACTTTCATAGGCATTGTGGTCTCCAAAACCAAAACAACGGGAGGTCTCCCAATGAAGTTTCCCTCGACAAAGTCTATAATTCCTCATAAAATCCAAAAGTAGTTAAATATGGCATTTGTAATAAAAGCTAAGTATAACCCACCTTTGTTTTTGTAAGTATTATTAGTTGAATTTCTATGAATGTGTTTTGTTCTTCAACTATAATAGCGTATAGAATGGAATTGTAGTAGCTAAAGAAAATATTTAATTATATACTAAAGGTTTCGGGAATGTTTCCATTGGAAATGGAAATTGATAGATCCCCTAGAAAATTAATCAAAATCTATAGTCATAGAATTAGCGGTCATAGATATCCTAAATATACTATAAACAATAAGGTTTTAAATTTTTAAATTTCTTTTGGAATTAAAAATATATATTTTGAAGACTCTATGCTCACAAATTCCATGCTTGTAGCTCACAAGCTCACTGCTCTAGGCTCGCATCCTAGCATCGTTGGTATAGGAAGCTCTACTTATATTATCTTCAAATAATAATCTTTGACTTGCATGCATTTCAATTTAGCATTTTAATTTCATTGTCCTTGATGCTTTATATGTTTGATTTTGTTTGATCAAGTTTTTGCTTCCATTCTTTAGAAGAATTTGCGGAATAAGAGGGATTATGAATGAATATATAATCTAGTACAATCTAGTACTTTCATTGAATCACGTTTTGATTGCAATTTGTTTTTTCCACTTTCTACGAAAAAAGTCAAGGATATTTGATTCTCTTATTGTGGCATTCATTTACTTGTTTAAACAGTCAATTCTAAGGCATTGTCTTTAACAAAAGTATATATACAAATAAAAATTCCGATAAGGGATGGCAACATCATACAATAAGAAGGATTATGAACTTTGGATAAATAGTCATACCGTAAGGAGGATTTCAACTTTGGTTGCATAGTCATACTTAAATTAGTAGGTCATCCTAAACATGTAAACGGGTTGCATATAACATTAAGTTAAACTTTGCTCTAAATTATTAAGACTTCTTTCCTACGCACAAAATCCATGATCAAAGGTCCACAATTATAGGATAATTATAACCCTGAATTTTTTTTTAATAACACAAAATCCTTTTTTTCCACTATATAAATTATAAATTTAAGGGGCATATTTAGCTCATCACTCATAACTCAATGCTCTGACCTCCTATGTAACCCTAAAACTTGTTTGCGGAAACTCAAAATTTCGGTCTCCACGTCGTTTCTAACGTCCAAGCAGGTCTAAATCCCTTTGCTAGACTCATCGCAATGTAAAAATACACCTTCCCAAACTGCATTGCGCTTTAACTTATGACCACATGTGAAGTCTTGAGAAACGGCAATCATGACACTTTGTGTGAGCTTTTTCAAGTACAAAGTTCTTCCCCTTTGTAGGCTGTCTTGCAACAGGTACTCCCTCTCCCCACGCTTATGACAGAATCACCTGATGTCAACAAGCAGGACTATCGCGTTGGAGCATTGAACACGAGATTTGCGGAGGCCGCCTGCAATTTCCCTCTAGGCACGTCGTGCTGGGGCAATACACAAGGGCCGGGCTCCCCAGTTGTTCTGCAGGGCTGCTGCTTGTCACCCTAGACTGCTCATGCTCAAATGTTCACAGCATTGTCGTTTCATTATTGCAAGTTCCCTCATATTCACTTTTCACATAGGATGCAACCACAAGGTCACTTTGACTACTGGTTTGGGGAACAAATGAAGGTAATCTGAAATTTTTATCTCAGGGAATGACCTCACATTCATGGATGAAATGGAAAATCCTTACGAGATTCAAACACGTAAGAGACAAGGTCAGAAGTGGGATAACTCTACTGAAAGCAGATAAAAAACAAGACGAGAAGCGAAACAACTCTGCACTCGCTAAATATTGACGGGCAAGTATGCAATGACACGTACACAATTCACGGTACAAGATGTGCTCGTAACAAAAGTCACATCGTCAACCCCTCACAGCTGACAATCAACGCGATTAAGTTGAACAATTGCACTTGTATCACAATAATGTCGTCCTCCAGTAATAACACTCATGAAACTTGGTTTCAGAGTTCAGAGGCAAGTAAATCATGGCAAAGACTAGCTTCTGCAAATCGGTCAACACGTACTTTACAAAATCGGAAGTCTTCGGCGTTTCACAGATCATGGTAGTCTTGCGATTTTTTGAAAAACCATGCACTGGCATGAAGAAGATTGACTATCGAAAATGTGCAATAGCGGTGATTTCTGAAGAGACTAGTAGCTCGTGCGCCCGGGTATTACTATCTGGTGATGAAGCAGACGAGAATCCAAAGCTCGATTGAAACACATCACATTACTACTTAGCCATTTGCATTCACACCCACTCCCTGGCACTTATTTTCTGACAATCGAGGATCTGTTTAGATTGTGCTCGCAAAGTAAGCGTAGAACAAGGCTTACGTCAAAATTAGAAAATCTAAAAAATCTAATCTTCGTGGTAGAGGTATAATCCCAAACCGAACCGAGCACAAGCTCGTCGAAAGGCCATGCCTTCTGCCTTCTGCACTGGATCACCATAAGATGTGTCCGCCATGGCAGCCGTCCCCGACGACTCTCGCCAACTCTCTCCATCAGAACCTCGTATGGTCACACGGTATACCACGGACACAGTAGACTCGTCTCCCGAAAAGATGATACTCCGCACTTCTCCGCTCCACCCCGGTGCATAGAAGCTGAGCATTCGATTAGCATGGTACCACGGAATGTACTTCAACACCACTCCTTCATCACTGCGCGTCTTCAAGACCTTGTCCGGCACCCGCTTGTTCATGTCTCGAAGTATCTCCGCCAGCGGCCTCGTTATCAGTGATGGCTCCTTAGAAGCCTCCAGCGGCACGGCATAGCTCGCATAAGGGACCGCTTGTCCCCCGTCCATGGAAGCCATTCTCACTCCTTGGCCATAGCCATGACCTTTGCTGCTCTTTCTCTTCAACCCCGTCGTCGTCTTGGTGATGCTGATCAATGCTAGCGCCCTCTGCCGCAACGGCACCACGCACAGTGATGACCCCGCCATCGATACCACCATCGCCATCGCCGTCGCCGTGATCATCTCCACCGCTCACAATTTGACGCCTGACAGACTCGAAAACACCGAGCCACAAGGTTGTTTCAAGGCTACAGGGAACTTAGGCCCGTTTCACACATGTTTATCCAGTGGGTACCTGGACGAAACCCTTTGTCCACTACTTTGTCCACCTTGGTGCAGAGGGAAGTTGCCATGTCATCATTGATTTTGTCCATCTGGTACATAGTTTCACACATGGAATCGGATGTCCGGTGGTGTGAAAGGTTCTTTGTAGTTGCATTATTATTGCATGGAAGCTCCTTCACAACTTCTTTCTTCTTAAATAAACCCGTTTTGTCCACTGGACAAAATTTGGGGTCACATCCCAAGGTGACCCCAAACTTGTCCACTACAACTATGGCTTCATCTTGAGTTTTGGCGGGAGTGGGTCATGACATGGCAATTTCATCTAGCGGACGTCCATTAAGTGTGAAAGCCCTACCGGACAAAACCTAGCCTTTGACCAATAAAATTGTAGAGATTTTTGTCCACTACTTGTAGACGTCCATGTTTGAAACGGGCCTTAGGCCCGGTTTAGACCGGAACTCCCGTGGACAATTTCATTGGTCAACCTTAGGGTTTTGTCCGCTAGGGCATACACTCAAGGGATGTGGGGTAACACTATTTTCATCCTTTACAGTATGGCTATTGAATGGTTTTATTGTTGTTGTTTGTTGCAGGTCCCCTTGCAATCTTGTATCCTGTGCTGGATTGGATCAGGGTGGATTGACCCCTTCACTCGGCCTTACCAGGGGTGCATATAAAAAATAAATAAAACTATTTTGGGCCATTTTAGGGTATATTCTTAACCACTCAAAACTAATTTGGGGTCTGTGATTGTAAAAATGAATTAAAATTTTGCAATAAAATTCATGTGCGGAAAATAAATAATTCCAGGGTTTGCCCGCAGGGCCGAGCGAGGGGGTCAGCAGGGTTGCTATTTTGTGAGCCTGTGAGCACGAGCCTGTGAGCATGAGCCTGCGACTATGAGCCTAAGAGTTTACGAGCGGATATTTTAGCGGTTTTAAAATTGATGAATTACCCATGACCATGGACTTTAGAATAATGACGGGACTGTAGAATGTAAGGTGAAAAAAAAAAAAGGTCAAGTATATTTTTATATTAAAGAGTTAGAAACATGCAAAGGAGAATTCCTTTTGAATTTCTTTGTTACAAATTAGAGTAATTATAAATCATGTTCACACTGAATCCTTGAATTATCTTTTTAGAGTATGTTAGCTAGTTTTGGTTGATAAGGGGATAGTAGTAAATTCAACTATTAAAATGGTGGTTACAAACTACCAGTAGCACTACAATTCTAAAATTGCTCAGAGGGTTCAAACTGAAATACTTCCCACAAATAGGAAGTGAAAATTGTAACAATTATTGCATTAATTAATTAAAGGAGAAAAAAGGGTTTTAAGGGTTGATATAACACGACATACAATGACCTATGACATAAAAGAACAGAACAAGGATTATGGGTTATTTAGAGAACATTTGTTTCATTCTCCATGCATTGAGACTAACGCTAACATCTGCACTGGAAAACTCTTCATTTCAAATGTTCTAAATTCAGTGTAATTTTTGGGTTAGGGTCGTCAAAAATCTATGATGCCAAAATTGTGTATAGGCATATGACGTCACCTATACATGATGAGACTTGTTATTTGATTATCTCCAACTCAGATTGAAGAAAACATAAAATACTATGATTATTAGTCATCCTAGAAGTTAATGGTCATATTAAAGCCCTACCAAGGATTTTTGAAATTGAGGCTCACATTCTCGAAACTGTACAAGAAACTAAATACAATTTCATATAGAAGGTTGAAATTTTAAAAAGGTGGTTAAATTTTGAATACAACAATTATGTAGGTTATCTAGAATGTTGATGACAAAGGGGTAGAAAACAACGTATCATAGACAATTAAATGAATGGCAAGTAGTGCAATGCAAATCCAAAATGAATCAAGTAGAAGATGATGACATAGACTGAGAGTGATCATTACTATGAGACGATGATGTCTCATTGTCTGATTCTAAGGCTATGACGTCTATGAATTGCAAGACTCGTGGCTCTATTGACCTAGAATTCTTCTTCACAGGAGCATTTGGTTGACATGCATATGTTGAAGCTAAAGCCTCTATATACAACGGCAACATGAATGTCTTCTCTGGGCTTGGAAAAAAACTAGGTAAACTGAAGAAAGGGCGATGACTAGCCTTCTTAGAAATCATGTTGCAATTAACCGAAAAAATTAGAAATTATATGCAAATCCATTGTATAGGGTTGAACGGAATGAACAAAAGTAGAAAGTGAACTTTTAAGAATGGTTAAGAAGATGACTTTGACATTTATTGTAAATGCTAGTAATGGATAGACTTACTTACTGAATCGAGATTTCTTGACAATGTGGGGAACATCAACTTCCAAAGAGTCATCATCGTCAAAATGCTCCACGATTGTTGGGGTTGATGTTGGAGCACTTGGAGGTATGCAAATCATTGGGGCCAAAATTGCATCAAAGATGCCTTTGTCTTCCTCAAGTGCAACAATGTGCCTACTCAAAATCCTGCAAGCATGGATGGAGGCACCTAATAGCACCACCAATATAACACAACAATCAAGTCAATAAACAAAATTGATAGAGTCTAAGACAAAATAGAAATAAGGGTTGTATAAAATACGTTGTGAAGGCATCTGATATAACCTGTTGCAGCAGTGCAGTCTAGAACAACATCATTCGGGAGTGAGCATGCTTCAATCAACATTTGCAGAAATTGAGGATCCTTTTCTCGTACCCCTCTCCAAGGCTTGGAGTTCCGGTCCATACTCAATGTCTCTACTTTTGTGAAATTTTGTAGAATATCGTCTCGGGCTACATCTACCCTAATTTCTTCAAAGTCGGGCATGGTTGGAATTTGAACTTGGAAGGGCCAATACCAGAGAAGTTCCTCACCAACAATGATATCCCAAATCGTTGTGTCTGCATGAATGAACTCAATAAAGAAATTTGCACAAACTAGAGTAGGGCCACGGAATGAGAATAATTGGAATGCAACAACTTCAATTAAAATTGACAGTAACTAAAACAAATGCAGGCATGCAATTCAAATACGATAAATTGAAAAACAAAATTGAAAAATCATATACTGTTCTTGAGATACAAACCGGTGAGGCCAGATGTAGCCAGTTCATTCCCCACCAGTCCTTCATCTTCTCAAAAGAGTAAGTAGTACCATACTTGAGAATAGTGACTTTCGTAATGGCCCTCAAAGGATAGATAATTATGAGAGCTCCATCGTCATGCAGGTGATCATCTGCAAATTCAAACACCGCCTCCAACCAAAGAGGGTCATCCACATTCCATTTTGGAATGCTAGTCGCAGGCACCGACAAATCCGGGATAGGTAATCCCTCTGGCATGTCTGCAATTATGAGATCAATGCGTGGTTTATCACTCTTCACTCCTTTGAAAAATCGAAGTTTGTCTCCTTTGTGCTGCAACCAAGTGATGGTAATCAGTACAGAAAAGTATATTCAATTACCAAAAAAATTTCAATAAAAACTAAAGAAGGAAAGTGAAAGTGCTAACCTTATCAACAAAACTCAAAACGTTGTGGTACACTTGGGGTAGTGGATCATCCAATACATGTTGTAGTGAAAAATTAAGAATCAACTTGTGGATCGAAATCTCTAAGTCATTTAGGACCTCCACAGTTGAAGGACCGTGCACCATGCCACCATCGCTAAGTAAAATGTACTCAACATCACGCTTGGTACCTCGTGAAACGGACTGCTAGTGATGAGAGCCCTTGTCTTTAGTGGTAGAGGGCACAATTTGTTGCTTACCCTTTTTGCCCTTTGTTTGCTTAGCTGCAGATGCCTCCCCAGTTTCAGCAAGTTTTGAAGCCTTCTTAGCGATCCTCTCCTTTGCCTTCTCCACTGCCTCCGAGTTCTTCAATGCTATTTTTTTGTCAACTTCCTCTCTCTTCTTCAAAGCCGTTGCTTTGGTATCTTCATCAAGGCCGGCGAAGTCGTTCCCGTCTTGAGAAACCTCATGAGAAGCAATGGATTGTTTGAGGTGCTCTTCCGATGGCGGTGTAAACTCTAGTGGGCAATCCAAATACTAAGTGCCGGATTTCAAATGTGAACTGGTCCACCACTTTAGTTGCGAGGTTGAGAACATGCAATGCTCAGAGGAGATATCCAACCATGTTCCGAGAAAAGGAGGAAGATCGCGCTTCAATATGGCCCCTTTTGGAAGGAGCTCATATTTGAAGTACCTGTAGAAAAAAATTTGATCAGTCTAAGGAAAATGGTGTCAAAGAATTGACGATAACAACAACCATCAATCAAGTGTGGAATTATAGGAAATAATTTATACCGGTAAATCACACGCTTCACAACTAGATTAGTGTCCTCGCGTCTCTTGAAGTCGTCTGACTTCTTTAAAACGTCTTGCCCCTTAAAATTGGACAAGAACGCCTTGTCCCACACTCTAATTCTCCATCCTTCAATGTAATCTACGAAATTGTCTGGTTCTGTGGGAGAATCCATAGACAATGCCAACTGGTCCTTCTTCACAATGTCATCAAACATTTCGAAACCGGTGTCTTCAATCTGCGCAATGGAAGGAGTTCAATTCTATGCATGAGAGACATACGAAAATACCATTTAGAATGACATAACAAATAGTAAGGACTGGAAGAATATAGAGGAATGTAAAGTAATGAGTAACACATACCCCGACATACCAACAAGCCTTTGTCAAGAATGACTTCAAGTCATTCTTTCCAACTGGCTTTAGTGGAAACCTTCTAGCCTCTCACGTTTGAACTGAAGAATTCCACCATTTCAACCACCTCACCTTGTGTTCACTCTTGACGTTGCAAGTAGCAATCATCTGCAACTTGTCAAGGGTCATTTCGGGAATTATATTGGAACTCCAATGGCGCTCAATCTGTTTAACCAAAACATTTATATTAAAATCATTACAAAAGAAGATAAATCAAATGAAGAAGTCTATACAGAAAATGATTATACCTCTCTGAGTCACTCGCTCCCTAAATTCGGATTTGCAACCGCTATCATCTTGCCCAACTTCTGAATCAATTTTGAAGTCTGCTCCTTGGTACCATGTCGCATAGAAGTCAAGACTCCTTCCTCTGACTGATCCTCAATCACAGTCTCTTCTTTGTATTTTCGAACAGTTGTATCAGTAGCTACTCTATCTCATACTACAAAACCACTTGCATGTTAGTATCGTAAAAGGAATATATTAGAAAATGATCACTTCATGAATGAG
The DNA here is from genome assembly GCA_947034895.1 of Rhytidiadelphus loreus. Taxonomy (NCBI): domain Eukaryota; kingdom Viridiplantae; phylum Streptophyta; class Bryopsida; order Hypnales; family Hylocomiaceae; genus Rhytidiadelphus; species Rhytidiadelphus loreus. Next base: position 64,733,631 of record OX344763.1, on the reverse strand, counting down.
ATCAAAGAAGATATTTACCCAAAAAATAAATGACGTAAACACCTCCAGGGACATTGTGTACCAGCTCTTTCGCGTATTTTGCTAGCACTGTGTCATCTCCGAAGCACTCAAATGCTCGGCAAACTTCTCAAGAGGAAGAATTCCATATTTCTGGACACGGTATAACGTGTGTACAAGACTTGTTTTTATAAACGAATTCTCTGTTTGCCTTCAAAAACAACAGAAGAAGATCAATACATACAAAAATATGTCCAAAGACAGATATAAAATAATACAAGACTAAGAATCGCATGTACTTGTTGATATCATGCATAGCGTGCATGACGTCCCCAATTCTCCCCTTGGTCTCCAAAATTATAGAGTCGCCAGAAATGTGCCAATCTTTGTCACCAGCATGATGTTTCGAAATGTACGATGACCATGCCAATAGCCTGTGGTTCCCATCACACACAAAAAACTTGGAGCCTTGCAAGTGGGCCAACCCAGGTGTTACATTTAGTACGGCATCAAAATCGTCATTCTCGGCAGTCCATATAGGACCCCAGGCTTCCTTCTCGGCCTCAGAAATTTGTTGCGTCTCTCCCTGCTTGTTAGTGGCGGATACGTAAAAAACAGATGATCCATCTCTGTAGCCGTGTACAAATTCCTGCTCTAGTCGTGTGAGGTCACATTTTAGAGCAGGACGAACCATCGGCATCTGAGAAAGATGGCATAGAGGAATCCGGAGACGAGATATGGAGTGTGGCTTCAATCTCAATGTGCCAATGGATGCTACAGAATTCACTTTCTGCGCTTTCCGAAATGCATCCTCCGTGGTGAAGTCACGATTGGTATTCTTAGAGTCATTGTCAATGGATCTCTCCTCCTTACCTTGGTCTCCACCACATTCCTCACCCTCCACGACCTAGGACATAGGCTGCGCACCCTCCACGACTAGCAACACAGGCTGCGCACCCTCCGCGGACTCCGACACAAGCTTGTCCACTTGAGCATGCACCTCCTACAGGAAAAAAGGACGTCAGTAATGGGGACTACTGGTCATGAAGACCAATGTTTAATTCATTATTAAATCCAAACTCACTACGTAATCAGATGTATACAAATCGAACAATCACTATTTAGTTCATATTTGGTTCCCCATTAGTTTTTCCTCGGCTCCGAGGCATCATCCCAGATTTTTAGGATCTGAATTGGATTGATGTTGTGGATGACTAAAACGGAGGCTTTGATGGTTAACCCAAACATCCCAACATCACCGAATTAGTTTCTGGGACAGCCACCCAGTGTCCCAGCTACACAACCTCCAGCACTAGGGGCATGCTTCAGCTCTCATTGGCGCCGAGACGAGAAGAAAATGCATAAACATTTTCAAGAACTCGATATTGATCCAACTGCCAGCGACGCCGAAAGGACTCTATTGAAGGCCATGTGCAGGTTTCATCTTCACAGCCAACAACTTCGATCGGAAAAGCTTCTCGATTTCAACAAGACCCTGTATGCCCCCTCCTCCATACTCAGATCCCTCAGTCGGCACTGAGGGCACATTGGGCCAACAGCTCGGGAATCAAGCTTTCGGATTTGGGTAGGCCATTTGCCCCCTCCCCCATGATCAGTTTCCTCCGTCGGCGCCGAGGGCACATAGGGCTAGCAGCTAGGGCATCAAGCTTTCGGATTTGGGCAAGGCCATTTGCCCCCTCCCCCATACTCAGATCCCTCCGTTTGCGCCGAGGGCACACTGGGCCAGCAACTTGGGCATCAAGCATTTTGATTTCCTCAAAAGAATGTGCCCCCACTTCCATGCTCAGATCCCTCTGTTGGTGCCGAAGGCACACATGGCCAGCAGCTCGGGCATCAAGCTTTTGGATTTGGGCAAGGCCATTTGTCCCCTTTCCTTTGATCAGATCCCTCCGTCGGCGCCGAGGACACACTAGGCCAGCAACTCGGGCATCAAGCATTTGGATTTTGGTGAGAGACTATGCGCCCTCCCCCTTGCTCAGTTCCCTCCCGTCAGCGCTGAGGGCACACTGGGCCAGCAGCACGGGCATCAAGCTTTTGGATTTGGGCAAGGCCATTTGCCCCCTCCCCCATGCTCAGATCCCTCCGTCAGCGCCGAGGGCACACAAGGCTAGCAGCTCGGGCATCAAGCTTTCGGATTTGGGCAAGGCCATTTGCCCCCTCCCCTATGCTCAGATCCCTCCGTTGGCGCCAAGGGCACAATGGGCCAACAGCTCGGGCATCAAGCATTTGGATTTCAGCGAGAGACTATGCGCCCTCCCCCTTGCTCAGTTCCCTCCCGTCGGCCCCAAGGGCACTCCGGGGAAGGCCAACCGAGTCGCTGCATCCTTTGTCGAGCATCCACAAGCACCAAGTGGAGCTGTCATGTCATAGAATTCAGAGGTTTTCGGTGGAGAGATCCTCCGTTCGTAGTGCCAAGCGGAGCAAACAGTGATCGGTCCCTAGAGGTGCAGACAGTATTGTGGGTCTACCTCGGCACCGAGGGTTAGCGAGGTCCAGAGTAGTTGAGGGTATTCTTTTTCAGTACAAGAGGAGATAATTGTTCAGGGTACTTACAGGGCACATCGTCTCCGTTTCTTGATTGTTGTTTGCAAGAAGAATTCCTGTGTCGTCTTGCCTCCCGCTTCCATCGCCTTGATTCTACTGACCTTCCGTTGCCGCTCTTCAAGTGGCCGGTCTTCGCGCCATTGCCTGCACCTCCTACAGAAAAAGGCAAACCAAAGCGCAAGAAGAAGGGGACTGAAAAATGTGAATGTCAGCAGAACTCGATCCGAAGGCAATGATCTGACTGGACGGACTAGTACTCACGCAAATTGAACGGCAGGGGTGCAACACAATGCAACGAAACCCTAGGAAACTCTGTCTCGAACAAATGTGACTAGCCAGGTGCGGTCGGCACATAGACCCCATCCCGAGCCCGTGTCCCGATGACCTCATCCATAGTACCGTAGTCGTTGACCTTCTCCTATCTATCGTGTGACCTTCCTTGAATTCGATCTTCCTTTATCTTATCATACTATGTAACCCTTCCTTGACCATTAATTGAAATCGGATTATTGCACAAGGAAATCCATTTATTTTGGAGCTCTGTAAAATCTAGAGTTAACATGAGGTGGGGTTCTAGAATTTCACTAAAACCCAGAATACGCTCATTGTACTATACTAAAGGATACGAATACTCAACATGTATGAATACCATTTTATTGTGCAGGGCGGTAGTTTATAGTTCTCAATGGTTTTAAACCCTAAACCATTATTATGTAAATATGTATCAGTTGAAATAAACCTGGACATTCTGTTGTTAGAGATGTTGCAGTGCTCAACACGATTTTATATATATTAACAACCTACAATTCATGTTATTGTGAGATGTAAGGGATTCTCTAGTACCATGTGGATTTGATCATTCTCAATTGTAGTACACCAAAAATCCTAAACCATTACAACATTGACTTGAAAATTTTGTCCAAGAAATGTTCATTTACGTAGGAATTAGGAGTTGCGCCTAGGATGCACAGTCCCAATGTCTCCTCTCCAATGTTTGATGCCTCCCACTGACTTCCATGAGTACTATCAGCTAGTAGATTATCGTTTTCTACATCTAGTGTGGAGGTTCCCTATAAAAGTGTTGTAGTGGTTACTAGAACAATCTTGCCTCTTCCTCGAGATCGTAGCAATTGTTTCCGCGAAGAATATAGGAGTTTCCTCCATTTCCTCCTCTTCCTAATTCTATGTTCTACAGCTTTTTCGATAATTCCTCTTGTAGCATGCATGAGACTAGTTGTACATATTGCAGATGAACTAAGAAAATGGATATTAATCTATAAGAAGATAGAGGTACACACAGAAATATGGATTCCAAATACTTCACATAATATACATGCTACTCTCAATAATAAGTAAGTCCTACTATGTCCATAAGAATTGAGGTATGCTCACTTTTGGTTTCATTATATAAGATAATTGGAAGTACGGTTTCTTGTGATAATCATCTTGAAGTTCTAATTTCAAATTTTTAAAAATCTGACATTCCATATTTCTCTGCTCATCACCATTATGTATTCCATAATGGAAAACTCATGTTGGTCGTTAAATAATTTGAAGATCAACCTAAACCGGCTACTTCTTCTAAGATCTAACCCCTTTGCAATGCTACTATAATTAGAATAGTAGGGATGTTCTGTAGGTACAGTGCGATTACCACTAAGAGATGTCTTTAGGGCACTCTTCATGGTTTTAGCAATTTGTCCCTAAAAAAGATTTGCATATTTCTGATATTTCGAATTACATTGATTTTTTCTTGATTTGATATTTGTTGTTGTTAGATTTCTATATTGAATGATGAATAGACCATCATAATTGACATAGAGGTGCTTTTGAATTTGAATCCACAATTTCTTGTTGTCCAACTATAGCTTTACACAGGAATGCTTTGATGACACATTCAAAGATACTTGCAATTAAGTCTACGATTGATCAAATCAATTTTCTAGGTCCTTAGATGGGTACTATGAACGGGATTGATGTTGCATAGGAATTACGAGTGCGCCCCACATGTATTGACACCTAACCTGTAGTTTAGTTTGTGCTTAACTCTTGTTTATGAGTTAGGTATGTGAGACGCCTTGCCTGCCCCAAATCTTTTTTGAATATCTGTATTAGCAACGTCTGTACATATCTTATTAACTTTATTACCATCAGCATTCATCATATCCTCTTAAACGTCATTCTCATGCTTTTATCTTGTATACATATGAACCCCATTCACTCACTCCATCTCCTATATCGTCTACGGTTTAGTCCTCCATCTCTCTTTGGGCTTCATCCTCCATCTTCTGTTGATGGCCTCTATTCGAGCAAATGGTCATGAAATTCTAGTTGTCCTTCTTCTTGGAATAGAAGGATATGCTGTAGTGTCTTCACACCTTCTTCATGTCCGTTTTGGTTTTCTCCAATCCAATATATATGTTGAAGAGGAGGTCATGTTCGATTCAGGTCAATTGAAGGAGTATGTCTACATGCTAAGGTTAGAAGTCGAGCACGGTCATGTCTGGCACCTTGGTCGTGGGCGCTACAGAGCTTACGAATTGTCGTCTCTCATGATGGGTGCCTCCACAGACATTATACATCATCAGTCAAATCATTCTACTGTTGATATGCCTCCTGCTCGACATGATGTTGAGAATTCTTTGGGACGACAGCCCTTCACGATTACTAGCACACCACCTGATCATATTAAGATGAAAAAAAAAGTCCTTGATCCTGTCATTGATATATCTAGTGAATCAGAGGGAGAGTCCCCTAGCCAGCTGCGTGTAGAAGCAATGCTTCCTAGTGAAGTACATGAAGATGGCCATAGAACTACTTCAGGTACACATAGAACACCATCCAATAGTCTTCCGGTTTCAACTCGCTCTCGTCCACCGACATATCCAAATAGTACTGGAGCGACTAGTATAGTTGGGTGCCTAAGGAATCTTGCATCAGTTCGGAGATCGAGGAATGAAGTTGCTACATTAGATTACAATTCACTAATCCACCACAAACTGCAGTACCTTCCTGCAGCCTTTAATGGAGACGTAGTATTCGAATTGCCATCAATTCGTGTCTCTTCTTCGTCATGTAGTGGGGGAAATCTTCAAGGCATGGATAAACAATACGATGGTCATGTTTGGTGTCGCACCATGACATCCAATATCCACAACGACGATGGGTTGAAGTTCAGAAAATCATCTTGTGCGGGTCATCTGGTATGTACTAATTCTGACTGTTCATACTTCCAGCGGTTTTCCAAGCGGAACGAGACAGAGTGGTGCAGATATACTGTTGCTCCATTCTAAGTTGGCTTTGATGCCCCAAGAGAATCAAGTCTTCTTTGCAAGATATGCAAATATCCGCCGAGTTGTGTTAGTATGTGTGACGCTAGAATATATTACGTATTTAGCGATAATGTGTTCATGACAAGAGCATGCATTCATTTAGGGAATCACATGCATCATGTAGCTTCTGGAGTCTGTAGAGAGTCTTTAGATACTATTTCCGGTCTTATCGCTAGCGAGGTTGCCAAAACTCCTCCTCCTCCTAACTTAGCCATTGCACTCGCAGCTAGTAAGCAATTTCTAGACAGTCACTTGATACACAGTGGTGAAGGGCCTAAAGAGTTGTTACAAGGAAAAATCGTTAGAGGATGTCATGGATAGGTTCCAAAGACTAAGTTCTTTTAACATCCGTAATATCATTACTTCTTTCCGTAACTCAGGAAAGGGTGGAGTTATTGATAGTATTATGAATATGAAGCGCAATTTGAAGTTTGACTACATTCATGATAGTGTCTTCCCTGGACAAGGGAAAGATAAGGTGTACTTGTTTAAGATGTTGGTAGAAGGTCCTGGTAGTGGAGTAGACTTGGTGAAGCGCATGCAACCCGGTGGAGATTTAGAGAATGCATGGGTCATGTTTGACCACGTCAAACGGGTGAAGGATTGGACAACTATGGCTTGCCATGTCTATGATATGGGTTGTAGGAAGGTCATGACAATTGTTGTCTGTGACATGCAATCCGAAGATATTGAGGTGCAGAGCATTATGTGGTGGTCTTTAAACGAGGTCATGAGACGCAATGGAGTGCCAAATACAAACTTCAAGGGCTTTATGGCTGACAGTGCACAAGCAAATTGGAATGCCGTTCGCATTATGTATGGTACAGGAGATTCTAAAATAGAGATGGTGAATCGTGAACGTACATGTCTCCTGCATTGGAGTACTTCCTTACACCGCCATACACAGAAGCACATTAAACCAGACATGCAACACCAACACAGTCGTCTTTGCAAGCAGTACAAGGATTCAAAGACTATGGAGGAAGTGGAGACGCGGTACTTGGCAATCTGCTCTTGGTGGCTATCATCGGGAGCAACTTCAGAAGAGGCTTTGAGGGAATTGGAGTTGTGGCTTGCATTTTGGCACTTCCAATATCGCCAATGGGGCGGGTCATGCAAATGGTACTTCAATAGATTTCCTTTCTCAATCGATATATGAGTTGCTTGTACACCCTTTATCATCTCATTTATTCATTTGTATACACAGAATCAATTCTACGTCATTCTTATTTTTTGGGCACCTAGAATTATCATTTCTAATTTATTTGAAAGTCTAATCTGTATAGGAAGTGGAGCCATGGAGGACTGTCCCCTCGGCGCCGAGGGGACTCTTGACCTCCTTCTATGGTGATCAAAATTGACGTGGTCTACCAACATCTGTTTTTTTTTTTAAATGTCTACATGCCAAGCCTAACTATACATGTGTTTTTCTTTTAGGGGTTGAGTCTCGAAGAAATAGCAAACTTGCCATCATGCAACTTATCGGAAACAGTTCACAACAAGTGGTTGCAGCAATCCGGTAATCGTGGTAATGATTTGTTTGCCGCGACTTGTGATGACTGCATCCGAGCCTTCATGCAAATGACGAATTATTGAGCATTCTTGAATGGTATAACATCAAGGTCAGGGCCATCAAAAGAGGAGTTGAAGTTGAGAGGCGCCAGACAAAGCGGCAACCCAAAGAAGATTGCAGAGGCTTTGAATGACCTGCCTGGCCCAAGTGATGTTGGAACACGTATTCCACATTTGGAAGGCGAAGAAGTGTTTGGCAGTAGCAAACGTAAACTCGACCTACCTATCGGGTCGGATGGTGATTCTCATCGTCCGGATAAGGTCAACTTCTCTCAACCATGAGTGCAAATTCGATCAACATGTACATCCGCAATGGCTTCCAATGAAACAGCCCCAGTCATTCACTTGCCACATATACCGCACGTCTCAACTACAATGGAGAGTGATTGTGATACTACACAATGGCACATTGCAAGATTGTCTCATAAATCAAGCTGTAAATGTCACGCCCAATAGAGAGGGACAAACATTCGTTGCACTACTAGAATTGCAAAGGGTTCTTAAGGTACTCCAGCCCAACGTATCGTGGTCGCAAGAAACAATATGGCGGAAACAAGGAGATCATGATGGACTTCTGGTTTTATCCAGATGACATTGAACGATGCGTAAGAGGCTCTAGGCGTCCTTGGGTTATTGATTGGCCCCAAGTACCAGACGTGTGGCTAGTGCTCAGTCACACCAGTTTGACTCGACAAGAAACCATGCTACTACAAGAGGCCGGCTTTCAACTCCAAGAGTGGCCACCTATGTCACCTCGACGGTTGTTTACAATGTCAAATGTCTTCAAGGCGCACTTTTACAATGAAGGTAGTCCGGTTAATGTGGACACATATCCAACAACTCGAAGGAGAAAGGCCATTTGCCGTAATGCAAATGCTCCAACTACAGAGTATCGCAATAAATGGGAGAGTGCCGGTAATGTAAAAGGATTGATTTTGGGGGTTACAATGCTCCCTTTACCCGGACTTGGAGCCATTATCACTCTTCAATCTGGAGCGAAGCCTTCACAAAAGATTTATCGAATCACACTTAACATGTACTCTGAGTGCACTTGTCCTGATTTTGTAGATATGGCCGTCTCTGCAATTGGTGGTCGACATCAGTATGTGAGTTGCAAACATCTTTACTACTTATTCCGTTATTTCTACAAGATGAATCCACTAGTCGACAAGTTCATACACTCTCCAAGCTTTAGCTTCAATGAAGTGAAGTTGCTTCTCATTAGGGCTGGTATCATCAAGGATTCAAGTGAACAAGCCTAGAAGACCAATAGTACTTCAATGATTGGTATTTCAAATTTAGAAATTGTAGACTGAAATTAGAGATATAGCTTCAGTATGATCATTTTTTGTTTGGGTGAATACTATAATTTGGAAATGTACTCAATACAGACTATTTCAAATATCAATTTTGGTTTTAATATACTCTTGTGCCTCGTCTTTTTAATGTATACCCTATTATTTAAATTCATACCGACAATAATCAATTCTATAAAGATTCACTCTAAACCACGATTAAAAGTCCCTACTAATATGTCTATAGCAATCGGTACACCTAAATAGTTCTACAGTTATAGGTCCACAACAATAAGCACCTTAAACCTTCAAAGTAGTAATTGACCACAAATTTTTGAAAATATTGTCTATTTGGAGGCCAAAATTGTCATTTCTTCATATTATTCTAATTCTGAATTCACCGCTCACATAATCCCCGCTCACCGCTCTTGGACTCGTGTTCACAAGCTCACAATCTAGCACTACTGAGGGGGTCAGTTGACCTTGGCCCTGGATTGGGGGTAAGTGTCTGTCCGGATTTTTTGGGAGGTCCATAAGTCACTCCTGTTTTTTTTAAGTGGCCAGGAATCAACAGTCAGGGTGGGCGCGCCTAACAGCAATGGGCATGCCAATCTAGTAAGCCATGCATGTGGTCAGTGTTCCGCTGAGGTTTAAATGTCTACTTGTTGCTGTACTTTCCAGTTGGGTTAGAGTGCTTTAGGGTTTTAGGATGGGATTTAGGGCATTGTCATATTTTTTTCCTTACCTTTCTCATTTTTTCCCTTACCTTTTATATTTTTTTCCTTACCTTTCTCATTTTTTATTATATTTTTTTCCCTAATTTCTTTTATATATTTTGCCTTTCCTTACTCAATTTCTATTATATTTTTTGCCTTGATTTCTTTTATATTTTTTTCCTTACCTTTTCCGATTTCTATTATATTTTTTGCCTCGATTTCTTTTATATTTTTTTCATTACCTTTCTCGTTTTTTATTATATTTTTTTCCCCAACTTCTTTTATATTTTTTTTCCTTACCTTTCTCGTTTTTGTTTATATTTTTTTACCCGATTTCTTTTATATTTTTTTCCTTACCTTCCTCAATTTCTTTATATTTTTTGCCTTGATTTATTTTATATTTTTTTCCTTACCTTCCTCAATTTCTTTATATTTTTTGCCTCGATTTCTTTTATATTTTTTTCCTTACCTTCCTCAATTTCTTTATAATTTTTGCCTCGATTTCTTTTATATTTTTTTCCTTACCTTTCTCTTTTTTTATATTATTTTTATTCCTGTTTTATTTTATACTTTTTCTTTACCTTCCTCAATTTCTTTATATTTTTTGCCTTGATTTATTTTATATTTTTTTCCTTACCTTCCTCAATTTCTTTATATTTTTTGCCTCGATTTCTTTTATATTTTTTTCCTTACCTTTCTCTTTTTTTATATTATTTTTATTCCTGTTTTATTTTATACTTTTTCTTTACCTTCCTAAATTTCTTTATATTTTTTTCCTCGAGTTTTTTAATATTTTTTTCCTTACCTTCCTCAATTTCTTTATATTTTTTTCCTTACCTTTCTCGTTTTTTATTATATTTTTTTCCTTACCTTCTTCGATTTCATTTATATTTCTTTTCTTGATTCTTTTATATTTTTTTCCTTACCTTCCTTGATTTCTTTATAGTTTTTCCTCGGTTTCTTTTATATTTTTTTTCTTACTTTCCTCAATTTTATTATATTTTTTTCTTCGATTTCTTTTATATTTTTTTCCTCAATTTTTGTTGTATTTTTTTTCTCCATTTCTATTATATTTTTGCACTCAATTTCGATTATCTTTTCTCCATTATGGGTTTTGAGTTTATATTATACTTCTTTTCGCATCCTTCCTCGGTTCATATTATTATTTTTTACCTTTCATTCCTCGACATTTCTAATAGTGTTTTAAGGCCATATTCATTAAATTGAGACAATATGGTCATTTTGAGAACTTAAGGCTCCTCCATTCAAAGATAAATTGTTGAAGGCGAAGATAAAAATAGGCACGTCGTTAGAAGGCTTAGAGCAATCCCACACCAAAACAATTAAGAAATGTGAACGTGCAAAATGCAATTCCACATGAGTTGTGTAATAAGATGTAATATTTATAAAAGTGTGTCCCTTTACATTGAAGAACATGAATTTACTTGAATCAACTTCTCTCACTTCTCTATATACTTCACTTCCTAGGAAATGAAATCCCGATATATCTAATCTTGCTAAGTCTAATGATTGAATGTCTTGTGTCAAAATATAAAGGCTATGTGCGCAGAGAGCACTCACCCTTACTAAAAATTGTTTTTTGTATATGAATGAATATTCTATTAATAGTAATGATCCTTCAACAAAAATTAGACCACTCTGAACTAGGATCACTCGGCAAACCATCGTTCTTGGATTAAGAACTACTATTTGTTGCCTCCTTGGCTGCCTCCAAGGCTTTCAACTTGGCCAATCCTCTGAAGATATCCTCGCGTCGAGAAGGCTTGGGTGATCCACTGTCTTTACTGAAAGTATTGAACATCCCCATCATCATTAAATCCTTGGCCTCTTTCTTCCGCTTTCGTTCACGTCGCGGAATCTCGGTATTGGAAAGAGACCTAGAACCTCGAGGAGGCGGGAGTGGTATCGATCTATTCACAGTGCTTATGTACGGATCGGCAGTTGTTGTCGATCGAGTGTAATTTGTCCGCCGTATGTCTCGAAGAGTCGTTCGGCGGGAAATAGGTACAACCGAAGGCAAAGATATTCCGCCCACGGATTTTGAGGGGAACGAGATAGGAATCTCTACGAGGCGTGGAACCTGTTGTGCTCTGCATGCACCCAACGGTACCTCATTGATCCGATCCCCAACCTTGGGATCCACATTCAACTCCACGCTCTGGACAGCCTGATGACAGATTGTCACCGGCAACAATACTCCATCCTGGAGATGAGGATCCATACCCCGCTCTTCGTCATCCGCATACAATTTCCTGTGCGGTGTGTTTGGGGTTCGCAAAGTCAGCGACTGTGAACGCAATCGACTAGGGGTGGAGCTGGCCCTCTTCATTGGCGACGGTGAGCAAATCGGTGTCCTCACGGGACCCCGACTAGGTGGGCTATCTACCACGCCTTCCTCCACATTCCCCTTTGAGAAGTCGATGGCCGCCGAAGCTGCATCGGTGGCCGAGCCCAGGAGTTAAGGCTTAGAATAGGAGGACGGCACGAAGCTCCCTCCAATCGAGCCGGACCTCATTGAAAGTGACACGTCCAATCCAGACAGTAAGCTCCTCGTCAGTGGTTCCCTCTGTTGGAGAAAGTGTAGAACGGATACTCCGACCTATAGCAATAGAAGTGAGCACACATCCCCCACAATTATCCTCGACCCAAAGATAACACACATCCCTCCACAATTATCCTCGACCCAAAGATAACTCAACATGGAAGACAAACACATGTTGAACAAAACAATACAACCCAAAGAGGCCAGAAATCTTGATTAAATTTCAAAATTTTACTAATTCACAAAAATGAAATGTACAAAAAAATCCGTATTCACAAGAATAATGTACAACGAGTTCTATGATTGACTGAGACACTGAGAAGTCTATTTCTCCCTTCATCTCTCTTATTCAATCACTAAATTCATCCCCCGCAACACGAATCGCGACTCGAATGCCTTGACGGACATCCTCATCCCATCTAATATATAATTGGCTTGATCGTCTGATGCGACCAAGGGCGCCACACCTATGCGGTTCCGATCTACGAACTCACGCAGGCGTCCGAGTGGACACTCTTCGTGTAGTTTCTTTAGCCACGGAATGAGAGTGCCGACGAGCACATTGTCTCCACGCATGTACGGGTTCCAACTCTCAAGGTATATGCAATTCCCGTTCTCATTGAGGATGCCCTTTTGCGGAGAATCATCGATGAGAATGGTATTGTCCTTGTTGAAGGAGTTGGGATCCTGAGGGTCCAGGAACAATTCTTCATCAAGCACTTTGAAGAGCAGAGTCTTCCACGGACTCCCAGCCTGATGAAGAAATTTCCCTTCCAAGGTTTCTACCCTCCTGCAGTTGTCCTGACCTAGGATGTGGTAGGGAGCCTTGCAGTTCTGGAAGAGGAAATTGGCAACGGGCTCCACCGTCTTCTTGAACATGGAGCTCCAAACTACGACGCGGTTCAAAATCTTTGAAACCTCGTCTAAGAACTCGCGCACATTGGGACGAACGAAGACGGCCTTCGTCCCAATGAGGGTTGGGGTTCGATGGGAGAATACATTATCTCGGACTGTGTAATGTTTTTTCTTCTTATGGGGCCCCTGACCCTGGCTCTCACACAGCACTCCGTTCAAATCGAACACGATATTCAACCACTTCTGTCGCGGTTGGACCACTAACGAGGACACACTCCGCGGCACTCTGTTTTTTCGACCTGCCGTTACTACCTGATCAAACACAACACGAAAGAGATGTAGTTACCTGTTGAAAGGCAGAATCAGGCGACCCATAAAACGGAGAAAAGCATGGAACCCCACTAAGCGACTGCAGAACCCCTCCGTTAAGTGATTGTTTGAGTGCCAACGGGCGGTGCACACTTCTAAGTTGTCCGCGCTAGGCACAAACATGGGCAATATCAATTCATTAGACACTACACGCATTGAAGAGAAGTTTGACATATATTTATTTCAAAATAATTATTGATACACCCGGTCTAACGGTTTTGTTGATCTCTAGCCGATTGTATACAAATACCAACTACAGCCCGTTGCGGTATCTACACTATGCTACAACGCAGTCATAGAGTGGCAGTTCTTCCACGCTTCACAATCAGAGACTGTACACTCCCTCCTGTCAGACAGAAGGAATGGACATGAGAGTCTCTCACTAGAAACATGAACATGATGGAAGACAAAACAAACATCCATCATATCACATTAGACAGACTCATGAAATATCGTAGGGGTCTGAGGATAGACGAGAGTGTACCTGGCCGAACTCATCATCCAAATAATCCCCGTAGTCGACAGTCTCTTCGTCGTCGTTTGGGGGATTTTCGAATTCTATCTCTGTCTCCGGTGCACGCGACTCAGTCGGAGGGGGGACAAGATCCGGTACAACATCACCCTCCTCTTGGGTCTCCGGGACCGACTCCGCTTGCGCCTCCACAGTAGGGGACTGCCTCAAATTATCCTCGCCTCGAGGATAATCCACTGCCCTATCAGCTCCCTCATTCCCTGCTCCAAGAACCGACTCCGTTGGAGTCTCCAATGTAGGGAGCTGGCTTGGATTATCCTCGCTTCGAGGATAATCCACTGCACTATGAGCTCCCTCTATCCCGGTTCCAAGGACCGACTCCGCTTGCACCTCCAATGCTGGGGGCTGGCTTGGATTATCCTCGCCTCGAGGATAATCCACTGCAGTATTAGCTCCGTCTGTCCCAGTTCCAAGGGGAGCAATCTCTTCTTGAATCTGTTGATTTGTTCTATCAACTGGAAGAGAGGATCCCTGCTCTTGTTCCATTGGAGGAGGAGAAGGGGGAGCAATATCCTCTTGGGCGGCAGGTAGAGGTTCATCTTCGCCTCGAAGATAACCCTCAGAGCTCAGATCAGTGGACTGGTGAGCAGTGGCTTCTGAAGCACCACCAACATCATGCGCATCAAGTTGGCTAGGTTGAGAAGTAGAGGGATCTTGTGATCGCGTTCTGAGAGAAACATTCTCTTCACGCAATTTCTCAAGTTCCTTCTTCAACGCTTCCTTCTCCGCCAACTCGTCAGCCCTTCTTCTTGCCTCCTCAGCCCTCTTGAAGGCCTTCCTCTCCTCTCTTTGCCTCCAAAAATCCTTAAGTTCCTGCTTCACAGGACGAAGAGGAACTTGAATTGGATTTGTAGCATCCCCGGACATGGAATAACGAGGAGGTTGAGGCTCTACAAGTGAGGGTTCTCCTTGGCTTCCCTTAGAGGTTCCCGCACCATCATCAGTCGGACCATCGTAGTTGAAGTCTTCCAAATCCGAATACGTGTCCTCCACGTCGCTGATGATGATGTCCGGTATAAAGCCCTCCACGGGCTTCCTTGCCGTCTTCTTCTTCTTGCGTGCGACTGCATCTAACTCTTCCTTGTCCTTCGACGCTGATTCTGGCCCGCGTCTCCCTACGTGGAAGTCCTCTGCGTTGATTTCCACATTTCCTCCTTGGACAACGTTCGTGTTTGTCCCAAATTCATCGATCCCAAGGTTGGCAGCCCCCTCGTCAGTAGGAAATTGTCGTGGGGCTTCCACGTTGCGATCGACGGAGGGTGTGGAATCCGAGTCCAGATCTGGAGTTTTAAGGTTACGCGGACGCACGTAACCAGGAAGATATGGCGAGTTCTCATGGCAGAAATCGTTCATGTCTAATTTACTGCCATAAGTCGCCATATCTCGAAGCTTTTGTGAAGCATGCCTCTCAGTAAGGCCATAGTAATAGAGGCCATACATCTACAATACAACAAGCAGTTGTCAATACTTTTTTTCACACTATAATGATCCATCCTAGGAAACTATCTTCGACCCGAAGATAACACAACAACAGATAAAGATGCATGCAACAGAACAATCGAACATAATAATACACCAGAAAGAGATCCTAAGCAATTATCATCGAATCGAAGATAAATCATAGAGCCGCATCTTTGCAGCGATCACGAACTTGGAGCCTGTGTAAACGCCGATGACGTTCTCTCCTGTCACGGCGAAACTCTAAAGAATGTCGATATAGAACTCCATCCTCAACTCACTCGGATGGACCCTATATTTTGCCTCCGTGTTCTTATGGAAATCAGTGTAGTAAGGTATGTCATCGGTGCAATATACCTTCTTCACTGCCTCCTTGTATTTTGGCTCCCTGTCATTGCGTTTCTTCATGACGAAAAGGAGCTTCACGGGGGGTGGCACTGCTCGGTTGGTCAAGTTGTCCAACCTCTCAGCCTTACTTGGCAGGTAGGTGGACACCCTGACTTCGTACCCTGACATCTTCGATGCGGCAAATTTCTTGGCCGCGTCCATGTCATATGAACTCCCCACAATCCATAACCATACGTCTGGAGTAGACAACACCGGCCTCAGGTGATCATCCAAAAAATTTAGTAATGGCAAGCAAGGTGGACTGTCACCGGATCCCGGATTTGGCCTCGGGAGGATTCGGAAATCAATCACAGCGAGGCCAAGTTCTCTGTTGACGTAGGGCCATATGTGGGTCGTCACCAGACCTTGGGGGTAGCATTGGTGGCCTCGGATAAACACATCTCCTCCCGATGGCTCCACTCGCTTCTTCATCTTCAAGAAGGTCTTGAACATGGGATAGACCATTGACAATTTTTGATTGTCCTTGTAGTCTATGGCCGTCTTCTTCTTCGCCTCGTTGGTAAGGCGTTTTACGAAGAATTGGTTGGGTATTGCGGTGAGGAGGAAATCCCACGATGCCGACGAAAAGAAGTTGTCCAGCTTCCATTGCCTCCACTTCACATCGATGACATCCCCATTTCTGTCCTTGAATTTCAAGGACTTATCGAGGGCCATGAACTCCTCCACGATGACTTTCTTACGCTTCCTACGCTCTACCCAGTGCTCGGCTTTATAGTTGTCCTTGCACAGGATCTTTGCCGCCTCCACAGAGACCTTTGGATAGTCTCGTGTGCGTCCCTCTGTTCTCCCAAGCAGATGGAGGACATAATCCTTGAGATCTTTGTCCGTGAAGTGTCCCATGTGCTTGAAGAACTCCCTTTTGAGCGAGAAGTTCTTTGCGTTGAAGGTCTTCGCGCTGTTGTAGGATTTCCGTGACACGGGATCAATCAGCGATCCATCAGTGTGCTTTGTGAGGAACTCCTCCCACATCTGATAGGTCTCATCGGCCAAGGTTATTATTCGAATTTCATTTTTGACATCAGACGCCAACTTGACTTGAGCGCCCTCCTTGTCCGGGTTGATGCTTCCGTATCGAATCATGACACCGTCCACAAATTCCTGCTCAAACAGATATTCACGGAATCAGCATGCATACTAGTTCACTTAGAAGATATACAGATTTTCAAACAATTATCCTCGGCCCGAGGATAACTACTTTGGAGACCACATAATCAATAGTCAGAAATTGCAGCACTCTATAAGAATACTTGAGGACAACTAGAGCATGCACATAAATTTTATCTTCGCCTCGAAGATAAAAGAGGAGTACCTTATACGCTGCGACGTTGTAAACTGCTTTATTTCCTCTCACCAGCCCCTCGCTTTCTGTGTTGGTAGGCCGCTTAAGTGCTTTCCAAACCTGCCTACATGCGGATATTTGATTCCCCCATGTTGGCTGACTATGAACGAGGTGGTTGGAGGCATTGTACCACTTCGAAATATCTGTGAGCTGTGTCGGGTCTCTGGTCCAGACGATCACAGCCTCCCATGTCTGCAACTCGACCTTGCGTGTCTCGCAGCATCCGCCTTGTTGAAGCATTTTGGCTGCGGTGACACTATGTTGGCCGTCAATTATGTAGAAGCCACCGTTTTTGATGGAATCCCAATCCTTAGGACACTCCTTCAAAAGCTTCTTATTGGCGTCCATAGGGGTCAAGCAAATTTTCTGCCTTTGCTGCTCTGAACCAAGATGAATGAGAGTCTCCTTTTGCTCATCCACCAATTTCATTTCAAGCTTCCGGATTATGTATCTTTCTGGGGCGAGGAAGCATTGCTTGATATTAACAGAGAATACATGTGGATGAAAAATGAAGCACTTGCCATTTTTCTTCCAAAATTCCGACTGATATGCAGCTGCAACTTCGTGTTTCTCGATTGGCTGCGTACTGGCTGGCTTCCGGGTATTCACGTTTGTGAGTATCGAACTTGAACTGCCGGCGGTAGTAGGACGATTGTCCGTCACGGGTTTCTTGCGTTTCTCACCAGGCTCACATGTACTCGTGTCCGGGTTCTTTCTCTTCTGGGCCTGCGCGCGAGCCGTTCCTCTCCCACTTCCTCTACTCCCTGTGCGGCCGCGCATACCAGACGCTGATCTCATCTCATCGGCATTATCCGGCCTTTGCTGACCACGACCTTGACTCGCTCGAGCAGGCCCTTTCTGTACATGTTTATTAGCTTCCTCTGTCAGCTTATGAAACATGTATCCGACTTTTCTCGACGTCACCCTGGCGTTCTTTTTATGCCATGGGTGGTATCTTGTATGAAAGTCTGTTGCCAAGGCGTCAAGGTTTCCCGAGTGCAAGTCGACGATGAGGTTGTCGAAGTCAAAAACACCCATAGGGTCGTCTTCATGGCAGACGATTGAATGAGTATGTTTCGTTTCGATTCCTGCGTTGTCGATTCCTTGCAAAGTGATGACGAGGTACTTGTCCTGATGGTTCTCAATGAGGGCGACCTTCTCACTTAAGTTCCAATTCACGTACATCCATGTATCCTTCTCT
Source organism: Rhytidiadelphus loreus (assembly GCA_947034895.1). Taxonomy (NCBI): domain Eukaryota; kingdom Viridiplantae; phylum Streptophyta; class Bryopsida; order Hypnales; family Hylocomiaceae; genus Rhytidiadelphus; species Rhytidiadelphus loreus. The sequence goes on along the minus strand of OX344763.1, from coordinate 64,715,429 downwards.
CGGTGACGAAGGTACACGTAATCCTTGGACTGGTTCACACCGAATGTCCAGGACTCGACGACGGCTTTGAATTGCCAGAGCTTGCTGTATAGCTCTGGCATCTTCGATATGAAGGGCTCCTCTTCCACCCATTTTGTGAAAGGCTCAATGAATGGGAGAGTAGCCGAGTAGTCGTATTCAGACTCAGCCGCCATGTTGATATGTATCTGAGCATAGTAAACCACTATGATCAGAATTATAATTTGATATTTATCTTCGAGGCGAAGATAATAGATTAGAGAATTCCGGATTAATGCATTTCGAGTGGACCATTATCAAAGCAGGCTGCACATGATATCCAGAGCAGTGCAGAATGAGCAGACTATATTCATAATTGATAAGTACGATCCTGGATATATAGTATCACATTAACTAAGATTGGTAACTACGATCTTGGATTTCTATTTATCCTCGGACCGAGGATAATTGATTTTTAATTTGGTTTGGTTTATTTTTATTGTGTTGTCTTCGTTGCCGTTTATCCTCGGTCCGAGGATAAATGGTTCTTCTTGAGTTTTAGTGTATTTTATTTGACTTGTTTTTGTTGTCATTTATCCTCAGACCGAGGATAAATGGTTCTTAATTAGTGTTGGTGTATTCTATTTGGGTTGTCTTTGTTGCTGTTTATTCTCGGTCCGAGGATAAATGGTTCTTCTTGAGTTCTAGTGTATTTTATTTTACTTGTTTTCGTTGTCATTTATCCTCGGACCGAGGATAAATGGTTCGTAATTAGTGTTGGTGTATTCTGTTTGTACTTTTTTGGTACTATTTATCCTCGGTCCGAGGATAATTGGTTCTTATTTAGCTCATGTGTTCTTTATTTGTGTTAGTTTTGTGGTTATTTACCCAGGGGCCGACTGTCAATTTCTGTATTTTATTAGTTTTGTGGTTTTTGTATTTCATTAGTTGTGTTCATGTAGGTTATCTTCGGGTCGAAGATGATTATCTTCGACCCGAAGATGATTTCTATTGTTCAAAGAAGAATAACTGAAGAAAATGAAGTCAGAAACCCTATTTCTAATACTAATCATCTGTGCTCATGTAGAATGCAAACATAGATTACAATCTTGATTGAATTATAACGTGCATAGAAACAAAAATGATATCACGCATTCAAACCAAGAGCAGTGGTAGACACAGAAATTGAAAAGTTCCTCACCTCCTGCACACTTCCTGCAACAAATTATCGAATGCTTCAAAAAAATTTCAACACTTCCAGATGTAGTCAACTCTGCCTAAACCCTAATGCAATGACAAATGAACAAAAATCACAAACCCGAATTCTAAAACCTAAGCAACTAACACTGGCATGGAAATTGGAACAAGATAAACAATTTGAAAACACAACAATGATTTGAAACAAGAATATGAATAATTGCAAACTACATGCCCAAAGAACAAAAAAAATAACTACATACACAAAGAATAAATCAGAAAACTTGGTGCAAAATATTGGGAAGATGGAAACTCACGTTGAAACTGGAGCTGGAAACTCGTGCTGCAGCTGGAGCTGGAAACTCACACTGCTGCGTGCAACTCCCGTGCACGAATCGAGAAAACCCCGCGCTTGAAGATCGAAAACCCCGCGTCTGAAGTTGAAAACTCCACGCCTCAAGTTGAAAACTTGCGCGCATGAATGTCGAAAACTCCGCGCCTGAAGCTGAAAACACCGCGCCTCAAACTGCCAAGAAACCGCACCCTCAACTCGAAAGACACCGCGCCTGAAGCTGAAAACACCGCGCCTCAAACTGCAAAGAAACCGCACCCTCAACTCGAAAGACACCGCGCCTGAAGCTGAAAACACCGCGCCTCAAACTGGAAGTAAACCGCGCCTGAAGTTGGATTAACATCATATTCATTATTTTGGGAGATTGAGGACCTCCCAAAATAACATTGTCTATTGTTGGGTCCTTTAAATGAAGTCGAATGGAAATGAACTTGAAATTGTGGAAACTAAAATTTCCAATTACGTAAGACAATTTCCATTAAAATGATAGTTTCTTGTACTTTGGGAATCTCAAGCATTTATTGGTTGCTGTGATTACAATCATTTTGGATTTAAATGCAAAAAATGGTCTGCATTGACCACCAAGTCATGAGCTGAATGGTTGGTTGGAAGAAGCTACCTATGTCATCCAGGTGGTCCGAGTTCGAATCTCATTGAACTCGTTTGAGCGGCTATGACATAGTCATGACTTGGTGCTGCTAGTGAGCATAGCAAGCAGGAAAGTTGTAACCACCAACCGGCCCCCTACCAGAAATTGTGAAAAGTGCTTTACACGTTAACAAAATAAAAAGTGGTATTAGCCACTACCAATTTTTTGAACTCACATTACTTTTTTAAAAACATTGAGTTCCAGAACCAATTAATATTGAAAAGAAACCAACATACATAATGCGCCACGAATAATATAATAAAAAATATATTAAATAAAAGAAATATAAAGTTCACTCACTCTTCAAGTGACTACACACAAAATATTGAAGTACTTCTATATCAAATCTATGAAACTTAATCATAATATTCCAATCCACACCATCTATTCAACACAACACGCGTTAAATAATTATATAAAATCGTCTACACTTATGCAATAGCATTACCATACCAAAAAACTAAACATATCGTCTATCAAACTTAAATTCAAACACTATCTTGGTGTCTTCGTAATCCCCCATTAGTCCATTAGAGATCAATCAGAAGTGTATGATGCCAAACTGTCATGGATGACTTCAATTTGAGCAGTAGGAATCTTAAGGACACACTCCACTGTGTCTTTCTTCACCTTGGACCTCCATGCAGTGACAAGAGAGTTTGTGTCCTCCCATATGGGATCTTGCGTCTCATCCACTTTCCAACGTAGTCCTCTTACAGAATCCCAACCGGTGTAGAATTCTTGAACACTTTGGTCTCGCGAAGTGGGCCGAAAGTACTGAATCTGGATACAATTTGGATGCTCGGGATTAGTGAAAGGGTCAGATAAAGCCCTTGCGATCCATATAGGCTTCGTATCAGCATCTGCTGGTCGAAGGGCAACAAAATAATGCTTCTGAACATCACGCCCGACACGGAAAGACGGCAATGGTCGATCGCGGCGTTGCCCTATGAAGGGATCATCCTCAGCAAACTCCTCACGAATCTCGCCATCGTCATCAAGTTCATCCTCCTCTGCTGCCTCAACTCTAGTTGATGGCCAAAAGCCATCCATCAAAGTCTCATTTGGCACGATTGGCTCTATCAGACATGCTTTCACATTCCGCCAATAGAATATCAAATGCTCAAATCGTCTTCTATACTCCAAACTCTCGTTGCATAATGCTTCCCAATATTTGATGAAACCGGATATGCCCTTAGAGATGTCTTCTACGCCCCGCATTGGAAGGTGGGCGACAGGTAGAGGCTCCCCACGAGGCCATAGGCTACCTCCTTCAGAATCTTCTTTCCACAATTTGATCCCCCCTTCTTCAGGGAGCCAATCACTATCCGTGCAATACCTTTTGTACTTCATGATTGGAACACCCGAAGAGTTGAGGTAGAATTTAAATTGTTGAGCCTTTGTGTGGCCAACAAGTGCTTCGTCTCCATCCAAAATTGCACCTTCTATAAAGGCTTTGAAATCTGGTACCTCCTCAATCAAGTGAGGAATCGTAGGCACAGAATCCACATCCATGAAAGACTTCATGAAGGATGGGATGGTAGGGAAGCTCTCTTTCTTCAACTACATGCTCCATCTCCCAAACAAAGCATCTATGTCATCATGTGTATGGCCAACCAACATGAAACTCAGATACACCTCTCGAAAGATTTTCTTTGCAACTAGGAGGGACCAAAATGCAAAGACAAACCGGTTTTTGTTGTCTCCGGTGGCGTTGTCCATTTGAACATTGAGAACTGGAGGAAGAGAAGTCGCTGCAACCGGAACATCTGGCGCTGGTCGCAGGGATGACTGACAAATTTCTGATCCTTTCAACACCGCTTCAAAGAGTGGAGCAGAGCATGATCCAACAAACAATTCTCGAGAGGAGTACTTTGGAGGGAGTTCTAGATCTCGCAAAAGCTTCGCTAAAGAACCCACTGTGTAGTTCGAGTCGTGAAGGAAAATATCGAGTCCATAATGTGCGTAACGCACATCACCATGTCCATGTGCTATCATTCCGGTCACTGACACAGGCAACTTTGTCAGCCCATCAAGTTGCTTGCTCTTGTGGGAGAATACCGGTGATGCTGTCTTGGCATGATCCATTTTATCATGCATGATTGTTAAGCATTCGTGAGGGTATGCGCTTGAGCTATATCGATTTGCATAGTACAAATCTCGGTGAGCCCGAGCACATGCATTATGTTTTTCCAGCTGCTTGTCCCACTTCTGTCGAGATCCAACTGGACATACCCGCCTCATTGCATAAAATCTATCACAAACGGCACATCGAGTGAAGTTATCTCCAGGCTTCTTCACGCTGTACTCAGGAAAGTTCAATTTCCTGATTTTGTTTATGTTAGAAGGAGAGACTTTTCCCAATCCAAACACCGCATTTGCAGCGTTGATATCAGGAATCGTTTCTTTCCAAAGGAATGTGGCTGGCAGAACCTTAGAGACAACCTTCTCCCCAGATGGAAGGGTATGCGTGCGATGTGGCATATGGTCTGCTTCCTTCTCAAGCACACACCTCAATGTTGCACGGGCTTGCAGCGTATGCTTTCGAGCCTTCTGAGTCCCCACATTCCCGTGTGATTGAGCTTGTTCACCTCTAGCTGCATATCCTTGAAACCGGTGGAAGGTGGATTCCGAGACACCTGCAATATGCCTCCACGCCGCCATGCAGACATCGATGCCTTCAAGAGTTACAACTCTCTTACCGAGAGCATCACGGTGGACCTGTCGATGAACATCCAATTTCATGTGATAGCGGAACTCGAAGCTCGTCTTATAGTACATTCGTTCACGAAAAGCTCGAATCTTCTCTCTAGGAAAAGGTTGCACACAATTCTTTGAGCAACAATCTTTGCTGGATACAGAATTGATAGATTCTGGCGTGAGTAATTCGTTGGCTTTCAAAGGTGCTTGAGGAACGGACGGGTTCCTCAGAACGCTTGTGTATTGCCTTGCACCTGATGAAGAAGGCCGCAACAATCTCGCTTGACGTTTGTTGTACTCATCCTTGAGCTCGTGATCGTGTAGACTTGAACCATTCAGAAACACTTGTTTAATAGGCCATGCTCGAATACCTCCAGTCCTCCGGAATGTCCTGAACGTTGAGGGACCTAGAGATGTGCACAGCTACAAGGGAATCACCCAGAGGACCATCACCACCGACGACGAGATCGGAATTCACGCCGTGACAAATGCCCTCTCCCACTGCAATGTCGTTGATATTGTGCAAAGTCACAACTTTCGTACTCCAGGACAACCTAGGGATGCCATCGCAATCTGGAATGTCCATAATTTCCTTGGGAACATTTTCAACCTCATCTAAGTCAGAGAGGTCATCCAGTAAAGGCTGAAGTGCCTCCTCCATAGTGCCTGAACATTCATAAAAAATAATTAAAATACATCAGTATGTTCAATCAATGTGTCCATGCAGTTTAACTCGGGTCGAGTTAAATGTTCTTCTATTCATTTTTAAATTCTATTAATTATTTATAAATAACTGTCGAGATAGAAATCAACTCAAAATCTTCGGAAAACTATACAGTCGCCGGATATTCAATGTCGACACGATGAGAGAAATTTAACTCGACTCGAGATGAATATCCGGAAACTTCATTCAGTCACTCATTCCTTGAACCACTATTGGTGTAATCGATAAGCACCCTACAGTTCTAAATTTGTAATTCTCACAGTGAAAACAACTCACAATAAATTTTTATTTTATTAAAATGAATTTTTCATCTCTTTATGAGAATCAACATAATACAATATTCCTCCTATTATTATAGTTGAGTAGAATTGGATATGGCGGTTTAACTCGAGTCGAGATGAATTGATTTTATCTGGGATATCAATTTTAATATTATTATTCTCGTCATCTCCCTGAAACCGATACTGTTTCCTTCAATTTAACTCGATTCGAGTTGAATCGCAAGTGAAGAGACCATCTTGAAGCGATATGAACCAATCTTAAAAATTATTCCGTAAATTCCGGCGGTTTTATCGGAGCTATGGAAACCCTGATTCAATTGAAACCATCAACAACTGGAGCTGCGAAAGTCGACATCGACGCAAGGGAACATCACTATGACGGGAAAAGAGACTGGTTGCACGACAGCAAAGTACATTACAACGTATAGGATGATTACAATATGAATCCTCTGGTTGCGCGTGCTCTCAACAGAAAATAGTACGTAAACAAGTGTTTCGGGAAAACATAGCAAAGTAGATAGAAGAGTCTGTCTTTTCATACGCAAAACCTGAGAGATATAGAAGTTATCAATCGTAGAGCATGCTACCATAATCTGTACCTTGAAAATCCTTAATGCAATAACTGTCAAAGAAAGAACGGAACGCAGACAGACAGCAAGCCGAAACGAAAAGCAAAAACTAATGAAATGCTTAGCCGACGAGGAGACTGGCATGGCAGAGCAGCACGGTGAAAGGCGGGAAGCAAGAAGCGGGAATGCGAGTCTGATTCGGAGGAATTTCAAAATGGTGTCAGACTACTGGTATTCTGGGGAGTGTAGAATATCCGACGCACATGAATACCATGCTATTGTCATCATTGTATAATTTTCTAGAAATAGAACACAATCGAACTTGTAGTGAAGGGATTCTTCTTTGGCATTAAAGGATGACCTAATTCTGTGTTCCGCTTTCCGGGACTTCAGGTAAAGCAAAGATGCCGTTATATCATTTTCGTGCGTGGCAGCATGATTGATTGTAAGGGACTCCCGACCTGCTGTTAGCAAATTCTCCAGCGTCGTTGAAATTAGAAGGGAATATTATTTGCTGTATTGCTTTCCCAATGTTCTCCAATACCTTTCACCGCTTTCCACCAAAAAATGAGGGACTTATGGAATGAATTCTAACGTCTACAAATAGTACTGAGGGTCTACAATTTAGGGTTTAGGGTATACGGTTTAGGATTTAGGGTATAGGGTATAGGGTATAGGGTTTAGGTTCCGGATTCAAGTGTTTAATGTCACTGCCCATAAAGAACTCAATAAACTCCTGAAGTGAAGTTCATATTCTGGCGATTTGTTGATAATTTGGACTTTAATACTTTGTGGATGTCTAATCGAATAGAAAGAAATGGTTCTAAGCAAGCGCAAATGTGTCCGACAACTTCAAACAAACGAGAATAAGAAAGAAAATAATAAGTCCAAGTTTTAAATTTTGCCCCAAGTGCCTACTTGACCTTGAAGTTCATTTTTGTCTTATTTTCAAGTTAGTGTTGTAGTGTATAAAATGGCCCAAAGGCTTCCATCAATTACCAAGCAACTCATGGAAAAAATATAAAGCAAAGAAAAAAAAAGATATTCATACTATATTCCTTGTTCTAAATCCTCCCCATCAAGTGCAATGAATGACGTTGAAGTTTCTTTTTGTCTTGTTTGTGAAATTAGCATTGGAGAACATAAAATGTCCCAAAGGGTTGCAATGTTCTCAAAGAAGCTTCCGTCAATTATCAAGCAACTCATGAAAAAAATATAAAGCAAAGAAAAAAAAACATATTCATACTATATTCCTAGTTCTAAATCCTTCCGCCAAGTGCAATGCATGACGTTGAAGTTCCTTGTTTGTCTTGTTTTTGAAATTAGCGTTTAAGGGTACATAAAATGTTCCACAGGTTTGCAATGTTCTCAAAGAAGCTTCCATCAATTACCAAGCAACTCATGAAAAAAATATAAAGCAAAGAAAAAAAAGATATTGATACTATATTCCTAGTTCTAAATCCTTCCGCCAAGTGCAATGCATGACGTTGAAGTTCCTTGTTTGTCTTGTTTTTGAAATTAGCGTTTTAGGGTACATAAAATGTTCCAAAGGTTTGCAATGTTCTCAAAGAAGCTTCCATCAATTACCAAGCAACTCATGAAAAAAATATAAAGCAAAGAAAAAAAAACATATTCACTCTATATTCCTAGTTCTAAATCCTTCCGCCAAGTGCAATGCATGACGTTGAAGTTCCTTGTTTGTCTTGTTTTTGAAATTAGCGTTTTAGGGTACATAAAATGTTCCAAAGGTTTGCAATGTTCTCTAAGAAGCTTCCATCAATTACCAAGCAACTCATGAAAAAAATATAAAGCAAAGAAAAAAAAACATATTCACTCTATATTCCTAGTTCTAAATCCTTCCGCCAAGTGCAATGCATGACGTTGAAGTTCCTTGTTTGTCTTGTTTTTGAAATTAGCGTTTTAGGGTACATAAAATGTTCCAAAGGTTTGCAATGTTCTCTAAGAAGCTTCCATCAATTACCAAGCAACTCATGAAAAAAATATAAAGCAAAGAAAAAAAAACATATTCACTCTATATTCCTAGTTCTAAATCCTTCCGCCAAGTGCAATGCATGACGTTGAAGTTCCTTGTTTGTCTTGTTTTTGAAATTAGCGTTTTAGGGTACATAAAATGTTCCAAAGGTTTGCAATGTTCTCTAAGAAGCTTCCATCAATTACCAAGCAACTCATGAAAAAAATATAAAGCAAAGAAAAAAAAGATATTGATACTATATTCCTAGTTCTAAATCCTTCCGCCAAGTGCAATGCATGACGTTGAAGTTCCTTGTTTGTCTTGTTTTTGAAATTAGCGTTTTAGGGTACATAAAATGTTCCAAAGGTTTGCAATGTTCTCAAAGAAGCTTCCATCAATTACCAAGCAACTCATGAAAAAAATATAAAGCAAAGAAAAAAAAGATATTGATACTATATTCCTAGTTCTAAATCCTTCCGCCAAGTGCAATGCATGACGTTGAAGTTCCTTGTTTGTCTTGTTTTTGAAATTAGCGTTTTAGGGTACATAAAATGTTCCAAAGGTTTGCAATGTTCTCAAAGAAGCTTCCATCAATTACCAAGCAACTCATGAAAAAAATATAAAGCAAAGAAAAAAAAGATATTGATACTATATTCCTAGTTCTAAATCCTTCCGCCAAGTGCAATGCATGACGTTGAAGTTCCTTGTTTGTCTTGTTTTTGAAATTAGCGTTTTAGGGTACATAAAATGTTCCAAAGGTTTGCAATGTTCTCTAAGAAGCTTCCATCAATTACCAAGCAACTCATGAAAAAAATATAAAGCAAAGAAAAAAAAGATATTGATACTATATTCCTCGTTCTAAATCCTTCCGCCAAGTGCAATGCATGACGTTGAAGTTCCTTGTTTGTCTTGTTTTTGAAATTAGCGTTTTAGGGTACATAAAATGTTCCAAAGGTTTGCAATGTTCTCTAAGAAGCTTCCATCAATTACCAAGCAACTCATGAAAAAAATATAAAGCAAAGAAAAAAAAGATATTGATACTATATTCCTAGTTCTAAATCCTTCCGCCAAGTGCAATGCATGACGTTGAAGTTCCTTGTTTGTCTTGTTTTTGAAATTAGCGTTTTAGGGTACATAAAATGTTCCAAAGGTTTGCAATGTTCTCAAAGAAGCTTCCATCAATTACCAAGCAACTCATGAAAAAAATATAAAGCAAAGAAAAAAAAACATATTCACTCTATATTCCTAGTTCTAAATCCTTCCGCCAAGTGCAATGCATGACGTTGAAGTTCCTTGTTTGTCTTGTTTTTGAAATTAGCGTTTTAGGGTACATAAAATGTTCCAAAGGTTTGCAATGTTCTCAAAGAAGCTTCCATCAATTACCAAGCAATTCATGAAAAAAATATAAAGCAAAGAAAAAAAAGATATTGATACTATATTCCTAGTTCTAAATCCTTCCGCCAAGTGCAATGCATGACGTTGAAGTTCCTTGTTTGTCTTGTTTTTGAAATTAGCGTTTTAGGGTACATAAAATGTTCCAAAGGTTTGCAATGTTCTCAAAGAAGCTTCCATCAATTACCAAGCAACTCATGAGAAAAATATAAAGCAAAGAAAAAACATATTCACTCTATATTCCTAGTTCTAAATCCTTCCGCCAAGTGCAATGCATGACGTTGAAGTTCCTTGTTTGTCTTGTTTTTGAAATTAGCGTTTTAGGGTACATAAAATGTTCCAAAGGTTTGCAATGTTCTCTAAGAAGCTTCCATCAATTACCAAGCAACTCATGAAAAAAATATAAAGCAAAGAAAAAAAAGATATTGATACTATATTCCTAGTTCTAAATCCTTCCGCCAAGTGCAATGCATGACGTTGAAGTTCCTTGTTTGTCTTGTTTTTGAAATTAGCGTTTTAGGGTACATAAAATGTTCCAAAGGTTTGCAATGTTCTCAAAGAAGCTTCCATCAATTACCAAGCAACTCATGAAAAAAATATAAAGCAAAGAAAAAAAAACATATTCACTCTATATTCCTAGTTCTAAATCCTTCCGCCAAGTGCAATGCATGACGTTGAAGTTCCTTGTTTGTCTTGTTTTTGAAATTAGCGTTTTAGGGTACATAAAATGTTCCAAAGGTTTGCAATGTTCTCTAAGAAGCTTCCATCAATTACCAAGCAACTCATGAAAAAAATATAAAGCAAAGAAAAAAAAGATATTGATACTATATTCCTAGTTCTAAATCCTTCCGCCAAGTGCAATGCATGACGTTGAAGTTCCTTGTTTGTCTTGTTTTTGAAATTAGCGTTTTAGGGTACATAAAATGTTCCAAAGGTTTGCAATGTTCTCAAAGAAGCTTCCATCAATTACCAAGCAACTCATGAAAAAAATATAAAGCAAAGAAAAAAAAACATATTCACTCTATATTCCTAGTTCTAAATCCTTCCGCCAAGTGCAATGCATGACGTTGAAGTTCCTTGTTTGTCTTGTTTTTGAAATTAGCGTTTTAGGGTACATAAAATGTTCCAAAGGTTTGCAATGTTCTCTAAGAAGCTTCCATCAATTACCAAGCAACTCATGAAAAAAATATAAAGCAAAGAAAAAAAAACATATTCACTCTATATTCCTAGTTCTAAATCCTTCCGCCAAGTGCAATGCATGACGTTGAAGTTCCTTGTTTGTCTTGTTTTTGAAATTAGCGTTTTAGGGTACATAAAATGTTCCAAAGGTTTGCAATGTTCTCTAAGAAGCTTCCATCAATTACCAAGCAACTCATGAAAAAAATATAAAGCAAAGAAAAAAAAACATATTCACTCTATATTCCTAGTTCTAAATCCTTCCGCCAAGTGCAATGCATGACGTTGAAGTTCCTTGTTTGTCTTGTTTTTGAAATTAGCGTTTTAGGGTACATAAAATGTTCCAAAGGTTTGCAATGTTCTCTAAGAAGCTTCCATCAATTACCAAGCAACTCATGAAAAAAATATAAAGCAAAGAAAAAAAAGATATTGATACTATATTCCTAGTTCTAAATCCTTCCGCCAAGTGCAATGCATGACGTTGAAGTTCCTTGTTTGTCTTGTTTTTGAAATTAGCGTTTTAGGGTACATAAAATGTTCCAAAGGTTTGCAATGTTCTCAAAGAAGCTTCCATCAATTACCAAGCAACTCATGAAAAAAATATAAAGCAAAGAAAAAAAAGATATTGATACTATATTCCTAGTTCTAAATCCTTCCGCCAAGTGCAATGCATGACGTTGAAGTTCCTTGTTTGTCTTGTTTTTGAAATTAGCGTTTTAGGGTACATAAAATGTTCCAAAGGTTTGCAATGTTCTCAAAGAAGCTTCCATCAATTACCAAGCAATTCATGAAAAAAATATAAAGCAAAGAAAAAAAAGATATTGATACTATATTCCTAGTTCTAAATCCTTCCGCCAAGTGCAATGCATGACGTTGAAGTTCCTTGTTTGTCTTGTTTTTGAAATTAGCGTTTTAGGGTACATAAAATGTTCCAAAGGTTTGCAATGTTCTCTAAGAAGCTTCCATCAATTACCAAGCAACTCATGAAAAAAATATAAAGCAAAGAAAAAAAAGATATTGATACTATATTCCTAGTTCTAAATCCTTCCGCCAAGTGCAATGCATGACGTTGAAGTTCCTTGTTTGTCTTGTTTTTGAAATTAGCGTTTTAGGGTACATAAAATGTTCCAAAGGTTTGCAATGTTCTCTAAGAAGCTTCCATCAATTACCAAGCAACTCATGAAAAAAATATAAAGCAAAGAAAAAAAAACATATTCACTCTATATTCCTAGTTCTAAATCCTTCCGCCAAGTGCAATGCATGACGTTGAAGTTCCTTGTTTGTCTTGTTTTTGAAATTAGCGTTTTAGGGTACATAAAATGTTCCAAAGGTTTGCAATGTTCTCTAAGAAGCTTCCATCAATTACCAAGCAACTCATGAAAAAAATATAAAGCAAAGAAAAAAAAGATATTGATACTATATTCCTAGTTCTAAATCCTTCCGCCAAGTGCAATGCATGACGTTGAAGTTCCTTGTTTGTCTTGTTTTTGAAATTAGCGTTTTAGGGTACATAAAATGTTCCAAAGGTTTGCAATGTTCTCAAAGAAGCTTCCATCAATTACCAAGCAACTCATGAAAAAAATATAAAGCAAAGAAAAAAAAGATATTGATACTATATTCCTAGTTCTAAATCCTTCCGCCAAGTGCAATGCATGACGTTGAAGTTCCTTGTTTGTCTTGTTTTTGAAATTAGCGTTTTAGGGTACATAAAATGTTCCAAAGGTTTGCAATGTTCTCAAAGAAGCTTCCATCAATTACCAAGCAACTCATGAAAAAAATATAAAGCAAAGAAAAAAAAGATATTGATACTATATTCCTAGTTCTAAATCCTTCCGCCAAGTGCAATGCATGACGTTGAAGTTCCTTGTTTGTCTTGTTTTTGAAATTAGCGTTTTAGGGTACATAAAATGTTCCAAAGGTTTGCAATGTTCTCTAAGAAGCTTCCATCAATTACCAAGCAACTCATGAAAAAAATATAAAGCAAAGAAAAAAAAGATATTGATACTATATTCCTCGTTCTAAATCCTTCCGCCAAGTGCAATGCATGACGTTGAAGTTCCTTGTTTGTCTTGTTTTTGAAATTAGCGTTTTAGGGTACATAAAATGTTCCAAAGGTTTGCAATGTTCTCTAAGAAGCTTCCATCAATTACCAAGCAACTCATGAAAAAAATATAAAGCAAAGAAAAAAAAGATATTGATACTATATTCCTAGTTCTAAATCCTTCCGCCAAGTGCAATGCATGACGTTGAAGTTCCTTGTTTGTCTTGTTTTTGAAATTAGCGTTTTAGGGTACATAAAATGTTCCAAAGGTTTGCAATGTTCTCAAAGAAGCTTCCATCAATTACCAAGCAACTCATGAAAAAAATATAAAGCAAAGAAAAAAAAACATATTCACTCTATATTCCTAGTTCTAAATCCTTCCGCCAAGTGCAATGCATGACGTTGAAGTTCCTTGTTTGTCTTGTTTTTGAAATTAGCGTTTTAGGGTACATAAAATGTTCCAAAGGTTTGCAATGTTCTCAAAGAAGCTTCCATCAATTACCAAGCAATTCATGAAAAAAATATAAAGCAAAGAAAAAAAAGATATTGATACTATATTCCTAGTTCTAAATCCTTCCGCCAAGTGCAATGCATGACGTTGAAGTTCCTTGTTTGTCTTGTTTTTGAAATTAGCGTTTTAGGGTACATAAAATGTTCCAAAGGTTTGCAATGTTCTCAAAGAAGCTTCCATCAATTACCAAGCAACTCATGAAAAAAATATAAAGCAAAGAAAAAAAAACATATTCACTCTATATTCCTAGTTCTAAATCCTTCCGCCAAGTGCAATGCATGACGTTGAAGTTCCTTGTTTGTCTTGTTTTTGAAATTAGCGTTTTAGGGTACATAAAATGTTCCAAAGGTTTGCAATGTTCTTTAAGAAGCTTCCATCAATTACCAAGCAACTCATGAAAAAAATATAAAGCAAAGAAAAAAAAGATATTGATACTATATTCCTAGTTCTAAATCCTTCCGCCAAGTGCAATGCATGACGTTGAAGTTCCTTGTTTGTCTTGTTTTTGAAATTAGCGTTTTAGGGTACATAAAATGTTCCAAAGGTTTGCAATGTTCTCAAAGAAGCTTCCATCAATTACCAAGCAACTCATGAAAAAAATATAAAGCAAAGAAAAAAAAACATATTCACTCTATATTCCTAGTTCTAAATCCTTCCGCCAAGTGCAATGCATGACGTTGAAGTTCCTTGTTTGTCTTGTTTTTGAAATTAGCGTTTTAGGGTACATAAAATGTTCCAAAGGTTTGCAATGTTCTCAAAGAAGCTTCCATCAATTACCAAGCAATTCATGAAAAAAATATAAAGCAAAGAAAAAAAAGATATTGATACTATATTCCTAGTTCTAAATCCTTCCGCCAAGTGCAATGCATGACGTTGAAGTTCCTTGTTTGTCTTGTTTTTGAAATTAGCGTTTTAGGGTACATAAAATGTTCCAAAGGTTTGCAATGTTCTCAAAGAAGCTTCCATCAATTACCAAGCAACTCATGAAAAAAATATAAAGCAAAGAAAAAAAAACATATTCACTCTATATTCCTAGTTCTAAATCCTTCCGCCAAGTGCAATGCATGACGTTGAAGTTCCTTGTTTGTCTTGTTTTTGAAATTAGCGTTTTAGGGTACATAAAATGTTCCAAAGGTTTGCAATGTTCTCTAAGAAGCTTCCATCAATTACCAAGCAACTCATGAAAAAAATATAAAGCAAAGAAAAAAAAGATATTGATACTATATTCCTAGTTCTAAATCCTTCCGCCAAGTGCAATGCATGACGTTGAAGTTCCTTGTTTGTCTTGTTTTTGAAATTAGCGTTTTAGGGTACATAAAATGTTCCAAAGGTTTGCAATGTTCTCAAAGAAGCTTCCATCAATTACCAAGCAACTCATGAAAAAAATATAAAGCAAAGAAAAAAAAGATATTGATACTATATTCCTAGTTCTAAATCCTTCCGCCAAGTGCAATGCATGACGTTGAAGTTCCTTGTTTGTCTTGTTTTTGAAATTAGCGTTTTAGGGTACATAAAATGTTCCAAAGGTTTGCAATGTTCTCTAAGAAGCTTCCATCAATTACCAAGCAACTCATGAAAAAAATATAAAGCAAAGAAAAAAAAGATATTGATACTATATTCCTAGTTCTAAATCCTTCCGCCAAGTGCAATGCATGACGTTGAAGTTCCTTGTTTGTCTTGTTTTTGAAATTAGCGTTTTAGGGTACATAAAATGTTCCAAAGGTTTGCAATGTTCTCAAAGAAGCTTCCATCAATTACCAAGCAACTCATGAAAAAAATATAAAGCAAAGAAAAAAAAACATATTCACTCTATATTCCTAGTTCTAAATCCTTCCGCCAAGTGCAATGCATGACGTTGAAGTTCCTTGTTTGTCTTGTTTTTGAAATTAGCGTTTTAGGGTACATAAAATGTTCCAAAGGTTTGCAATGTTCTCAAAGAAGCTTCCATCAATTACCAAGCAATTCATGAAAAAAATATAAAGCAAAGAAAAAAAAGATATTGATACTATATTCCTAGTTCTAAATCCTTCCGCCAAGTGCAATGCATGACGTTGAAGTTCCTTGTTTGTCTTGTTTTTGAAATTAGCGTTTTAGGGTACATAAAATGTTCCAAAGGTTTGCAATGTTCTCAAAGAAGCTTCCATCAATTACCAAGCAACTCATGAAAAAAATATAAAGCAAAGAAAAAAAAACATATTCACTCTATATTCCTAGTTCTAAATCCTTCCGCCAAGTGCAATGCATGACGTTGAAGTTCCTTGTTTGTCTTGTTTTTGAAATTAGCGTTTTAGGGTACATAAAATGTTCCAAAGGTTTGCAATGTTCTCTAAGAAGCTTCCATCAATTACCAAGCAACTCATGAAAAAAATATAAAGCAAAGAAAAAAAAGATATTGATACTATATTCCTAGTTCTAAATCCTTCCGCCAAGTGCAATGCATGACGTTGAAGTTCCTTGTTTGTCTTGTTTTTGAAATTAGCGTTTTAGGGTACATAAAATGTTCCAAAGGTTTGCAATGTTCTCAAAGAAGCTTCCATCAATTACCAAGCAACTCATGAAAAAAATATAAAGCAAAGAAAAAAAAGATATTGATACTATATTCCTAGTTCTAAATCCTTCCGCCAAGTGCAATGCATGACGTTGAAGTTCCTTGTTTGTCTTGTTTTTGAAATTAGCGTTTTAGGGTACATAAAATGTTCCAAAGGTTTGCAATGTTCTCTAAGAAGCTTCCATCAATTACCAAGCAACTCATGAAAAAAATATAAAGCAAAGAAAAAAAAGATATTGATACTATATTCCTAGTTCTAAATCCTTCCGCCAAGTGCAATGCATGACGTTGAAGTTCCTTGTTTGTCTTGTTTTTGAAATTAGCGTTTTAGGGTACATAAAATGTTCCAAAGGTTTGCAATGTTCTCAAAGAAGCTTCCATCAATTACCAAGCAACTCATGAAAAAAATATAAAGCAAAGAAAAAAAAACATATTCACTCTATATTCCTAGTTCTAAATCCTTCCGCCAAGTGCAATGCATGACGTTGAAGTTCCTTGTTTGTCTTGTTTTTGAAATTAGCGTTTTAGGGTACATAAAATGTTCCAAAGGTTTGCAATGTTCTCAAAGAAGCTTCCATCAATTACCAAGCAATTCATGAAAAAAATATAAAGCAAAGAAAAAAAAGATATTGATACTATATTCCTAGTTCTAAATCCTTCCGCCAAGTGCAATGCATGACGTTGAAGTTCCTTGTTTGTCTTGTTTTTGAAATTAGCGTTTTAGGGTACATAAAATGTTCCAAAGGTTTGCAATGTTCTCAAAGAAGCTTCCATCAATTACCAAGCAACTCATGAAAAAAATATAAAGCAAAGAAAAAAAAACATATTCACTCTATATTCCTAGTTCTAAATCCTTCCGCCAAGTGCAATGCATGACGTTGAAGTTCCTTGTTTGTCTTGTTTTTGAAATTAGCGTTTTAGGGTACATAAAATGTTCCAAAGGTTTGCAATGTTCTCTAAGAAGCTTCCATCAATTACCAAGCAACTCATGAAAAAAATATAAAGCAAAGAAAAAAAAACATATTCACTCTATATTCCTAGTTCTAAATCCTTCCGCCAAGTGCAATGCATGACGTTGAAGTTCCTTGTTTGTCTTGTTTTTGAAATTAGCGTTTTAGGGTACATAAAATGTTCCAAAGGTTTGCAATGTTCTCTAAGAAGCTTCCATCAATTACCAAGCAACTCATGAAAAAAATATAAAGCAAAGAAAAAAAAGATATTGATACTATATTCCTAGTTCTAAATCCTTCCGCCAAGTGCAATGCATGACGTTGAAGTTCCTTGTTTGTCTTGTTTTTGAAATTAGCGTTTTAGGGTACATAAAATGTTCCAAAGGTTTGCAATGTTCTCTAAGAAGCTTCCATCAATTACCAAGCAACTCATGAAAAAAATATAAAGCAAAGAAAAAAAAGATATTGATACTATATTCCTCGTTCTAAATCCTTCCGCCAAGTGCAATGCATGACGTTGAAGTTCCTTGTTTGTCTTGTTTTTGAAATTCGCGTTTTAGGGTACATAAAATGTTCCAAAGGTTTGCAATGTTCTCTAAGAAGCTTCCATCAATTACCAAGCAACTCATGAAAAAAATATAAAGCAAAGAAAAAAAAGATATTGATACTATATTCCTAGTTCTAAATCCTTCCGCCAAGTGCAATGCATGACGTTGAAGTTCCTTGTTTGTCTTGTTTTTGAAATTAGCGTTTTAGGGTACATAAAATGTTCCAAAGGTTTGCAATGTTCTCAAAGAAGCTTCCATCAATTACCAAGCAACTCATGAAAAAAATATAAAGCAAAGAAAAAAAAACATATTCACTCTATATTCCTAGTTCTAAATCCTTCCGCCAAGTGCAATGCATGACGTTGAAGTTCCTTGTTTGTCTTGTTTTTGAAATTAGCGTTTTAGGGTACATAAAATGTTCCAAAGGTTTGCAATGTTCTCAAAGAAGCTTCCATCAATTACCAAGCAATTCATGAAAAAAATATAAAGCAAAGAAAAAAAAGATATTGATACTATATTTCTAGTTCTAAATCCTTCCGCCAAGTGCAATGCATGACGTTGAAGTTCCTTGTTTGTCTTGTTTTTGAAATTAGCGTTTTAGGGTACATAAAATGTTCCAAAGGTTTGCAATGTTCTCTAAGAAGCTTCCATCAATTACCAAGCAACTCATGAAAAAAATATAAAGCAAAGAAAAAAAAGATATTGATACTATATTCCTCGTTCTAAATCCTTCCGCCAAGTGCAATGCATGACGTTGAAGTTCCTTGTTTGTCTTGTTTTTGAAATTAGCGTTTTAGGGTACATAAAATGTTCCAAAGGTTTGCAATGTTCTCTAAGAAGCTTCCATCAATTACCAAGCAACTCATGAAAAAAATATAAAGCAAAGAAAAAAAAGATATTGATACTATATTCCTAGTTCTAAATCCTTCCGCCAAGTGCAATGCATGACGTTGAAGTTCCTTGTTTGTCTTGTTTTTGAAATTAGCGTTTTAGGGTACATAAAATGTTCCAAAGGTTTGCAATGTTCTCAAAGAAGCTTCCATCAATTACCAAGCAACTCATGAAAAAAATATAAAGCAAAGAAAAAAAAGATATTGATACTATATTCCTAGTTCTAAATCCTTCCGCCAAGTGCAATGCATGACGTTGAAGTTCCTTGTTTGTCTTGTTTTTGAAATTAGCGTTTTAGGGTACATAAAATGTTCCAAAGGTTTGCAATGTTCTCTAAGAAGCTTCCATCAATTACCAAGCAACTCATGAAAAAAATATAAAGCAAAGAAAAAAAAGATATTGATACTATATTCCTCGTTCTAAATCCTTCCGCCAAGTGCAATGCATGACGTTGAAGTTCCTTGTTTGTCTTGTTTTTGAAATTCGCGTTTTAGGGTACATAAAATGTTCCAAAGGTTTGCAATGTTCTCTAAGAAGCTTCCATCAATTACCAAGCAACTCATGAAAAAAATATAAAGCAAAGAAAAAAAAGATATTGATACTATATTCCTAGTTCTAAATCCTTCCGCCAAGTGCAATGCATGACGTTGAAGTTCCTTGTTTGTCTTGTTTTTGAAATTAGCGTTTTAGGGTACATAAAATGTTCCAAAGGTTTGCAATGTTCTCTAAGAAGCTTCCATCAATTACCAAGCAACTCATGAAAAAAATATAAAGCAAAGAAAAAAAAGATATTGATACTATATTCCTCGTTCTAAATCCTTCCGCCAAGTGCAATGCATGACGTTGAAGTTCCTTGTTTGTCTTGTTTTTGAAATTCGCGTTTTAGGGTACATAAAATGTTCCAAAGGTTTGCAATGTTCTCTAAGAAGCTTCCATCAATTACCAAGCAACTCATGAAAAAAATATAAAGCAAAGAAAAAAAAGATATTGATACTATATTCCTAGTTCTAAATCCTTCCGCCAAGTGCAATGCATGACGTTGAAGTTCCTTGTTTGTCTTGTTTTTGAAATTAGCGTTTTAGGGTACATAAAATGTTCCAAAGGTTTGCAATGTTCTCAAAGAAGCTTCCATCAATTACCAAGCAACTCATGAAAAAAATATAAAGCAAAGAAAAAAAAACATATTCACTCTATATTCCTAGTTCTAAATCCTTCCGCCAAGTGCAATGCATGACGTTGAAGTTCCTTGTTTGTCTTGTTTTTGAAATTAGCGTTTTAGGGTACATAAAATGTTCCAAAGGTTTGCAATGTTCTCAAAGAAGCTTCCATCAATTACCAAGCAATTCATGAAAAAAATATAAAGCAAAGAAAAAAAAGATATTGATACTATATTTCTAGTTCTAAATCCTTCCGCCAAGTGCAATGCATGACGTTGAAGTTCCTTGTTTGTCTTGTTTTTGAAATTAGCGTTTTAGGGTACATAAAATGTTCCAAAGGTTTGCAATGTTCTCTAAGAAGCTTCCATCAATTACCAAGCAACTCATGAAAAAAATATAAAGCAAAGAAAAAAAAGATATTGATACTATATTCCTCGTTCTAAATCCTTCCGCCAAGTGCAATGCATGACGTTGAAGTTCCTTGTTTGTCTTGTTTTTGAAATTAGCGTTTTAGGGTACATAAAATGTTCCAAAGGTTTGCAATGTTCTCTAAGAAGCTTCCATCAATTACCAAGCAACTCATGAAAAAAATATAAAGCAAAGAAAAAAAAGATATTGATACTATATTACTAGTTCTAAATCCTTCCGCCAAGTGCAATGCATGACGTTGAAGTTCCTTGTTTGTCTTGTTTTTGAAATTAGCGTTTTAGGGTACATAAAATGTTCCAAAGGTTTGCAATGTTCTCAAAGAAGCTTCCATCAATTACCAAGCAACTCATGAAAAAAATATAAAGCAAAGAAAAAAAAGATATTGATACTATATTCCTAGTTCTAAATCCTTCCGCCAAGTGCAATGCATGACGTTGAAGTTCCTTGTTTGTCTTGTTTTTGAAATTAGCGTTTTAGGGTACATAAAATGTTCCAAAGGTTTGCAATGTTCTCAAAGAAGCTTCCATCAATTACCAAGCAACTCATGAAAAAAATATAAAGCAAAGAAAAAAAAGATATTGATACTATATTCCTCGTTCTAAATCCTTCCGCCAAGTGCAATGCATGACGTTGAAGTTCCTTGTTTGTCTTGTTTTTGAAATTAGCGTTTTAGGGTACATAAAATGTTCCAAAGGTTTGCAATGTTCTCTAAGAAGCTTCCATCAATTACCAAGCAACTCATGAAAAAAATATAAAGCAAAGAAAAAAAAGATATTGATACTATATTCCTAGTTCTAAATCCTTCCGCCAAGTGCAATGCATGACGTTGAAGTTCCTTGTTTGTCTTGTTTTTGAAATTAGCGTTTTAGGGTACATAAAATGTTCCAAAGGTTTGCAATGTTCTCAAAGAAGCTTCCATCAATTACCAAGCAACTCATGAAAAAAATATAAAGCAAAGAAAAAAAAACATATTCACTCTATATTCCTAGTTCTAAATCCTTCCGCCAAGTGCAATGCATGACGTTGAAGTTCCTTGTTTGTCTTGTTTTTGAAATTAGCGTTTTAGGGTACATAAAATGTTCCAAAGGTTTGCAATGTTCTCAAAGAAGCTTCCATCAATTACCAAGCAACTCATGAAAAAAATATAAAGCAAAGAAAAAAAAGATATTGATACTATATTCCTAGTTCTAAATCCTTCCGCCAAGTGCAATGCATGACGTTGAAGTTCCTTGTTTGTCTTGTTTTTGAAATTAGCGTTTTAGGGTACATAAAATGTTCCAAAGGTTTGCAATGTTCTCTAAGAAGCTTCCATCAATTACCAAGCAACTCATGAAAAAAATATAAAGCAAAGAAAAAAAAACATATTCACTCTATATTCCTAGTTCTAAATCCTTCCGCCAAGTGCAATGCATGACGTTGAAGTTCCTTGTTTGTCTTGTTTTTGAAATTAGCGTTTTAGGGTACATAAAATGTTCCAAAGGTTTGCAATGTTCTCTAAGAAGCTTCCATCAATTACCAAGCAACTCATGAAAAAAATATAAAGCAAAGAAAAAAAAACATATTCACTCTATATTCCTAGTTCTAAATCCTTCCGCCAAGTGCAATGCATGACGTTGAAGTTCCTTGTTTGTCTTGTTTTTGAAATTAGTGTTTTAGGGTACATAAAATGTTCCAAAGGTTTGCAATGTTCTCAAAGAAGCTTCCATCAATTACCAAGCAACTCATGAAAAAAATATAAAGCAAAGAAAAAAAAGATATTGATACTATATTCCTAGTTCTAAATCCTTCCGCCAAGTGCAATGCATGACGTTGAAGTTCCTTGTTTGTCTTGTTTTTGAAATTAGCGTTTTAGGGTACATAAAATGTTCCAAAGGTTTGCAATGTTCTCTAAGAAGCTTCCATCAATTACCAAGCAACTCATGAAAAAAATATAAAGCAAAGAAAAAAAAGATATTGATACTATATTCCTCGTTCTAAATCCTTCCGCCAAGTGCAATGCATGACGTTGAAGTTCCTTGTTTGTCTTGTTTTTGAAATTAGCGTTTTAGGGTACATAAAATGTTCCAAAGGTTTGCAATGTTCTCTAAGAAGCTTCCATCAATTACCAAGCAACTCATGAAAAAAATATAAAGCAAAGAAAAAAAAGATATTGATACTATATTCCTAGTTCTAAATCCTTCCGCCAAGTGCAATGCATGACGTTGAAGTTCCTTGTTTGTCTTGTTTTTGAAATTAGCGTTTTAGGGTACATAAAATGTTCCAAAGGTTTGCAATGTTCTCTAAGAAGCTTCCATCAATTACCAAGCAACTCATGAAAAAAATATAAAGCAAAGAAAAAAAAACATATTCACTCTATATTCCTAGTTCTAAATCCTTCCGCCAAGTGCAATGCATGACGTTGAAGTTCCTTGTTTGTCTTGTTTTTGAAATTAGCGTTTTAGGGTACATAAAATGTTCCAAAGGTTTGCAATGTTCTCAAAGAAGCTTCCATCAATTACCAAGCAACTCATGAAAAAAATATAAAGCAAAGAAAAAAAAGATATTGATACTATATTCCTAGTTCTAAATCCTTCCGCCAAGTGCAATGCATGACGTTGAAGTTCCTTGTTTGTCTTGTTTTTGAAATTAGCGTTTTAGGGTACATAAAATGTTCCAAAGGTTTGCAATGTTCTCTAAGAAGCTTCCATCAATTACCAAGCAACTCATGAAAAAAATATAAAGCAAAGAAAAAAAAGATATTGATACTATATTCCTAGTTCTAAATCCTTCCGCCAAGTGCAATGCATGACGTTGAAGTTCCTTGTTTGTCTTGTTTTTGAAATTAGCGTTTTAGGGTACATAAAATGTTCCAAAGGTTTGCAATGTTCTCTAAGAAGCTTCCATCAATTACCAAGAACCTCATGAAAAAAATATAAAGCAAAGAAAAAAAAAGATATTGATACTATATTCCTAGTTCTAAATCCTTCCGCCAAGTGCAATGCATGACGTTGAAGTTCCTTGTTTGTCTTGTTTTTGAAATTAGCGTTTTAGGATACATAAAATGTTCCAAAGGTTTGCAATGTTCTCAAAGAAGCTTCCATCAATTACCAAGCAACTCATGAAAAAAATATAAAGCAAAGAAAAAAAAGATATTGATACTATATTCCTAGTTCTAAATCCTTCCGCCAAGTGCAATGCATGACGTTGAAGTTCCTTGTTTGTCTTGTTTTTGAAATTAGCGTTTTAGGGTACATAAAATGTTCCAAAGGTTTGCAATGTTCTCAAAGAAGCTTCCATCAATTACCAAGCAACTCATGAAAAAAATATAAAGCAAAGAAAAAAAAACATATTCACTCTATATTCCTAGTTCTAAATCCTTCCGCCAAGTGCAATGCATGACGTTGAAGTTCCTTGTTTGTCTTGTTTTTGAAATTAGCGTTTTAGGGTACATAAAATGTTCCAAAGGTTTGCAATGTTCTCAAAGAAGCTTCCATCAATTATCAAGCAACTCATGAAAAAAATATAAAGCAAAGAAAAAAAAACATATTCACTCTATATTCCTAGTTCTAAATCCTTCCGCCAAGTGCAATGCATGACGTTGAAGTTCCTTGTTTGTCTTGTTTTTGAAATTAGCGTTTTAGGGTACATAAAATGTTCCAAAGGTTTGCAATGTTCTCAAAGAAGCTTCCATCAATTACCAAGCAACTCATGAAAAAAATATAAAGCAAAGAAAAAAAAGATATTGATACTATATTCCTAGTTCTAAATCCTTCCGCCAAGTGCAATGCATGACGTTGAAGTTCCTTGTTTGTCTTGTTTTTGAAATTAGCGTTTTAGGGTACATAAAATGTTCCAAAGGTTTGCAATGTTCTCTAAGAAGCTTCCATCAATTACCAAGCAACTCATGAAAAAAATATAAAGCAAAGAAAAAAAAACATATTCACTCTATATTCCTAGTTCTAAATCCTTCCGCCAAGTGCAATGCATGACGTTGAAGTTCCTTGTTTGTCTTGTTTTTGAAATTAGCGTTTTAGGGTACATAAAATGTTCCAAAGGTTTGCAATGTTCTCAAAGAAGCTTCCATCAATTACCAAGCAACTCATGAAAAAAATATAAAGCAAAGAAAAAAAAGATATTGATACTATATTCCTAGTTCTAAATCCTTCCGCCAAGTGCAATGCATGACGTTGAAGTTCCTTGTTTGTCTTGTTTTTGAAATTAGCGTTTTAGGGTACATAAAATGTTCCAAACGTTTGCAATGTTCTCTAAGAAGCTTCCATCAATTACCAAGCAACTCATGAAAAAAATATAAAGCAAAGAAAAAAAAGATATTGATACTATATTCCTAGTTCTAAATCCTTCCGCCAAGTGCAATGCATGACGTTGAAGTTCCTTGTTTGTCTTGTTTTTGAAATTAGCGTTTTAGGGTACATAAAATGTTCCAAAGGTTTGCAATGTTCTCTAAGAAGCTTCCATCAATTACCAAGCAACTCATGAAAAAAATATAAAGCAAAGAAAAAAAAACATATTCACTCTATATTCCTAGTTCTAAATCCTTCCGCCAAGTGCAATGCATGACGTTGAAGTTCCTTGTTTGTCTTGTTTTTGAAATTAGCGTTTTAGGGTACATAAAATGTTCCAAAGGTTTGCAATGTTCTTTAAGAAGCTTCCATCAATTACCAAGCAACTCATGAAAAAAATATAAAGCAAAGAAAAAAAAACATATTCACTCTATATTCCTAGTTCTAAATCCTTCCGCCAAGTGCAATGCATGACGTTGAAGTTCCTTGTTTGTCTTGTTTTTGGAATTAGCGTTTTAGGGTACATAAAATGTTCCAAAGGTTTGCAATGTTCTCAAAGAAGCTTCCATCAATTACCAAGCAACTCATGAAAAAAATATAAAGCAAAGAAAAAAAAACATATTCACTCTATATTCCTAGTTCTAAATCCTTCCGCCAAGTGCAATGCATGACGTTGAAGTTCCTTGTTTGTCTTGTTTTTGAAATTAGCGTTTTAGGGTACATAAAATGATCCAAAGGTTTGCAATGTTCTCAAAGAAGCTTCCATCAATTACCAAGCAACTCATGAAAAAAATATAAAGCAAAGAAAAAAAAGATATTGATACTATATTCCTAGTTCTAAATCCTTCCGCCAAGTGCAATGCATGACGTTGAAGTTCCTTGTTTGTCTTGTTTTTGAAATTAGCGTTTTAGGGTACATAAAATGTTCCAAAGGTTTGCAATGTTCTCTAAGAAGCTTCCATCAATTACCAAGCAACTCATGAAAAAAATATAAAGCAAAGAAAAAAAAACATATTCACTCTATATTCCTAGTTCTAAATCCTTCCGCCAAGTGCAATGCATGACGTTGAAGTTCCTTGTTTGTCTTGTTTTTGAAATTAGCGTTTTAGGGTACATAAAATGTTCCAAAGGTTTGCAATGTTCTCAAAGAAGCTTCCATCAATTACCAAGCAACTCATGAAAAAAATATAAAGCAAAGAAAAAAAAGATATTGATACTATATTCCTAGTTCTAAATCCTTCCGCCAAGTGCAATGCATGACGTTGAAGTTCCTTGTTTGTCTTGTTTTTGAAATTAGCGTTTTAGGGTACATAAAATGTTCCAAACGTTTGCAATGTTCTCTAAGAAGCTTCCATCAATTACCAAGCAACTCATGAAAAAAATATAAAGCAAAGAAAAAAAAGATATTGATACTATATTCCTAGTTCTAAATCCTTCCGCCAAGTGCAATGCATGACGTTGAAGTTCCTTGTTTGTCTTGTTTTTGAAATTAGCGTTTTAGGGTACATAAAATGTTCCAAAGGTTTGCAATGTTCTCTAAGAAGCTTCCATCAATTACCAAGCAACTCATGAAAAAAATATAAAGCAAAGAAAAAAAAACATATTCACACTATATTCCTAGTTCTAAATCCTTCCGCCAAGTGCAATGCATGACGTTGAAGTTCCTTGTTTGTCTTGTTTTTGAAATTAGCGTTTTAGGGTACATAAAATGTTCCAAAGGTTTGCAATGTTCTTTAAGAAGCTTCCATCAATTACCAAGCAACTCATGAAAAAAATATAAAGCAAAGAAAAAAAAACATATTCACTCTATATTCCTAGTTCTAAATCCTTCCGCCAAGTGCAATGCATGACGTTGAAGTTCCTTGTTTGTCTTGTTTTTGAAATTAGCGTTTTAGGGTACATAAAATGTTCCAAAGGTTTGCAATGTTCTCTAAGAAGCTTCCATCAATTACCAAGCAACTCATGAAAAAAATATAAAGCAAAGAAAAAAAAACATATTCACTCTATATTCCTAGTTCTAAATCCTTCCGCCAAGTGCAATGCATGACGTTGAAGTTCCTTGTTTGTCTTGTTTTTGAAATTAGCGTTTTAGGGTACATAAAATGTTCCAAAGGTTTGCAATGTTCTTTAAGAAGCTTCCATCAATTACCAAGCAACTCATGAAAAAAATATAAAGCAAAGAAAAAAAAACATATTCACTCTATATTCCTAGTTCTAAATCCTTCCGCCAAGTGCAATGCATGACGTTGAAGTTCCTTGTTTGTCTTGTTTTTGGAATTAGCGTTTTAGGGTACATAAAATGTTCCAAAGGTTTGCAATGTTCTCAAAGAAGCTTCCATCAATTACCAAGCAACTCATGAAAAAAATATAAAGCAAAGAAAAAAAAACATATTCACTCTATATTCCTAGTTCTAAATCCTTCCGCCAAGTGCAATGCATGACGTTGAAGTTCCTTGTTTGTCTTGTTTTTGAAATTAGCGTTTTAGGGTACATAAAATGTTCCAAAGGTTTGCAATGTTCTCAAAGAAGCTTCCATCAATTACCAAGCAACTCATGAAAAAAATATAAAGCAAAGAAAAAAAAGATATTGATACTATATTCCTAGTTCTAAATCCTTCCGCCAAGTGCAATGCATGACGTTGAAGTTCCTTGTTTGTCTTGTTTTTGAAATTAGCGTTTTAGGGTACATAAAATGTTCCAAAGGTTTGCAATGTTCTCTAAGAAGCTTCCATCAATTACCAAGCAACTCATGAAAAAAATATAAAGCAAAGAAAAAAAAACATATTCACTCTATATTCCTAGTTCTAAATCCTTCCGCCAAGTGCAATGCATGACGTTGAAGTTCCTTGTTTGTCTTGTTTTTGAAATTAGCGTTTTAGGGTACATAAAATGTTCCAAAGGTTTGCAATGTTCTCAAAGAAGCTTCCATCAATTACCAAGCAACTCATGAAAAAAATATAAAGCAAAGAAAAAAAAGATATTGATACTATATTCCTAGTTCTAAATCCTTCCGCCAAGTGCAATGCATGACGTTGAAGTTCCTTGTTTGTCTTGTTTTTGAAATTAGCGTTTTAGGGTACATAAAATGTTCCAAACGTTTGCAATGTTCTCTAAGAAGCTTCCATCAATTACCAAGCAACTCATGAAAAAAATATAAAGCAAAGAAAAAAAAGATATTGATACTATATTCCTAGTTCTAAATCCTTCCGCCAAGTGCAATGCATGACGTTGAAGTTCCTTGTTTGTCTTGTTTTTGAAATTAGCGTTTTAGGGTACATAAAATGTTCCAAAGGTTTGCAATGTTCTCTAAGAAGCTTCCATCAATTACCAAGCAACTCATGAAAAAAATATAAAGCAAAGAAAAAAAAACATATTCACTCTATATTCCTAGTTCTAAATCCTTCCGCCAAGTGCAATGCATGACGTTGAAGTTCCTTGTTTGTCTTGTTTTTGAAATTAGCGTTTTAGGGTACATAAAATGTTCCAAAGGTTTGCAATGTTCTTTAAGAAGCTTCCATCAATTACCAAGCAACTCATGAAAAAAATATAAAGCAAAGAAAAAAAAACATATTCACTCTATATTCCTAGTTCTAAATCCTTCCGCCAAGTGCAATGCATGACGTTGAAGTTCCTTGTTTGTCTTGTTTTTGAAATTAGCGTTTTAGGGTACATAAAATGTTCCAAAGGTTTGCAATGTTCTCAAAGAAGCTTCCATCAATTACCAAGCAACTCATGAAAAAAATATAAAGCAAAGAAAAAAAAGATATTGATACTATATTCCTAGTTCTAAATCCTTCCGCCAAGTGCAATGCATGACGTTGAAGTTCCTTGTTTGTCTTGTTTTTGAAATTAGCGTTTTAGGGTACATAAAATGTTCCAAAGGTTTGCAATGTTCTCTAAGAAGCTTCCATCAATTACCAAGCAACTCATGAAAAAAATATAAAGCAAAGAAAAAAAAACATATTCACTCTATATTCCTAGTTCTAAATCCTTCCGCCAAGTGCAATGCATGACGTTGAAGTTCCTTGTTTGTCTTGTTTTTGAAATTAGCGTTTTAGGGTACATAAAATGTTCCAAAGGTTTGCAATGTTCTCAAAGAAGCTTCCATCAATTACCAAGCAACTCATGAAAAAAATATAAAGCAAAGAAAAAAAAGATATTGATACTATATTCCTAGTTCTAAATCCTTCCGCCAAGTGCAATGCATGACGTTGAAGTTCCTTGTTTGTCTTGTTTTTGAAATTAGCGTTTTAGGGTACATAAAATGTTCCAAACGTTTGCAATGTTCTCTAAGAAGCTTCCATCAATTACCAAGCAACTCATGAAAAAAATATAAAGCAAAGAAAAAAAAGATATTGATACTATATTCCTAGTTCTAAATCCTTCCGCCAAGTGCAATGCATGACGTTGAAGTTCCTTGTTTGTCTTGTTTTTGAAATTAGCGTTTTAGGGTACATAAAATGTTCCAAAGGTTTGCAATGTTCTCTAAGAAGCTTCCATCAATTACCAAGCAACTCATGAAAAAAATATAAAGCAAAGAAAAAAAAACATATTCACTCTATATTCCTAGTTCTAAATCCTTCCGCCAAGTGCAATGCATGACGTTGAAGTTCCTTGTTTGTCTTGTTTTTGAAATTAGCGTTTTAGGGTACATAAAATGTTCCAAAGGTTTGCAATGTTCTTTAAGAAGCTTCCATCAATTACCAAGCAACTCATGAAAAAAATATAAAGCAAAGAAAAAAAAACATATTCACTCTATATTCCTAGTTCTAAATCCTTCCGCCAAGTGCAATGCATGACGTTGAAGTTCCTTGTTTGTCTTGTTTTTGAAATTAGCGTTTTAGGGTACATAAAATGTTCCAAAGGTTTGCAATGTTCTCAAAGAAGCTTCCATCAATTACCAAGCAACTCATGAAAAAAATATAAAGCAAAGAAAAAAAAGATATTGATACTATATTCCTAGTTCTAAATCCTTCCGCCAAGTGCAATGCATGACGTTGAAGTTCCTTGTTTGTCTTGTTTTTGAAATTAGCGTTTTAGGGTACATAAAATGTTCCAAAGGTTTGCAATGTTCTCTAAGAAGCTTCCATCAATTACCAAGCAACTCATGAAAAAAATATAAAGCAAAGAAAAAAAAGATATTGATACTATATTCCTCGTTCTAAATCCTTCCGCCAAGTGCAATGCATGACGTTGAAGTTCCTTGTTTGTCTTGTTTTTGAAATTAGCGTTTTAGGGTACATAAAATGTTCCAAAGGTTTGCAATGTTCTTTAAGAAGCTTCCATCAATTATCAAGCAACTCATGAAAAAAATATAAAGCAAAGAAAAAAAAGATATTGATACTATATTCCTAGTTCTAAATCCTTCCGCCAAGTGCAATGCATGACGTTGAAGTTCCTTGTTTGTCTTGTTTTTGAAATTAGCGTTTTAGGGTACATAAAATGTTCCAAAGGTTTGCAATGTTCTCTAAGAAGCTTCCATCAATTACCAAGCAACTCATGAAAAAAATATAAAGCAAAGAAAAAAAAACATATTCACACTATATTCCTAGTTCTAAATCCTTCCGCCAAGTGCAATGCATGACGTTGAAGTTCCTTGTTTGTCTTGTTTTTGAAATTAGCGTTTTAGGGTACATAAAATGTTCCAAAGGTTTGCAATGTTCTCTAAGAAGCTTCCATCAATTACCAAGCAACTCATGAAAAAAATATAAAGCAAAGAAAAAAAAACATATTCACTCTATATTCCTAGTTCTAAATCCTTCCGCCAAGTGCAATGCATGACGTTGAAGTTCCTTGTTTGTCTTGTTTTTGAAATTAGCGTTTTAGGGTACATAAAATGTTCCAAAGGTTTGCAATGTTCTTTAAGAAGCTTCCATCAATTACCAAGCAACTCATGAAAAAAATATAAAGCAAAGAAAAAAAAACATATTCACTCTATATTCCTAGTTCTAAATCCTTCCGCCAAGTGCAATGCATGACGTTGAAGTTCCTTGTTTGTCTTGTTTTTGAAATTAGCGTTTTAGGGTACATAAAATGTTCCAAAGGTTTGCAATGTTCTCTAAGAAGCTTCCATCAATTACCAAGCAACTCATGAAAAAAATATAAAGCAAAGAAAAAAAAGATATTCATACTATATTCCTCGTTCTAAATCCTTCCGCCAAGTGCAATGCATGACGTTGAAGTTCCTTGTTTGTCTTGTTTTTGAAATTAGCGTTTTAGGGTACATAAAATGTTCCAAAGGTTTGCAATGTTCTCAAAGAAGCTTCCATCAATTATCAAGCAACTCATGAAAAAAATATAAAGCAAAGAAAAAAAAGATATTGATACTATATTCCTAGTTCTAAATCCTTCCGCCAAGTGCAATGCATGACGTTGAAGTTCCTTGTTTGTCTTGTTTTTGAAATTAGCGTTTTAGGGTACATAAAATGTTCCAAAGGTTTGCAATGTTCTCTAAGAAGCTTCCATCAATTACCAAGCAACTCATGAAAAAAATATAAAGCAAAGAAAAAAAAACATATTCACTCTATATTCCTAGTTCTAAATCCTTCCGCCAAGTGCAATGCATGACGTTGAAGTTCCTTGTTTGTCTTGTTTTTGAAATTAGCGTTTTAGGGTACATAAAATGTTCCAAAGGTTTGCAATGTTCTCTAAGAAGCTTCCATCAATTACCAAGCAACTCATGAAAAAAATATAAAGCAAAGAAAAAAAAGATATTGATACTATATTCCTAGTTCTAAATCCTTCCGCCAAGTGCAATGCATGACGTTGAAGTTCCTTGTTTGTCTTGTTTTTGAAATTAGCGTTTTAGGGTACATAAAATGTTCCAAAGGTTTGCAATGTTCTCAAAGAAGCTTCCATCAATTACCAAGCAACTCATGAAAAAAATATAAAGCAAAGAAAAAAAAACATATTCACTCTATATTCCTAGTTCTAAATCCTTCCGCCAAGTGCAATGCATGACGTTGAAGTTCCTTGTTTGTCTTGTTTTTGAAATTAGTGTTTTAGGGTACATAAAATGTTCCAAAGGTTTGCAATGTTCTCTAAGAAGCTTCCATCAATTACCAAGCAACTCATGAAAAAAATATAAAGCAAAGAAAAAAAAGATATTGATACTATATTCCTAGTTCTAAATCCTTCCGCCAAGTGCAATGCATGACGTTGAAGTTCCTTGTTTGTCTTGTTTTTGAAATTAGCGTTTTAGGGTACATAAAATGTTCCAAAGGTTTGCAATGTTCTCTAAGAAGCTTCCATCAATTACCAAGCAACTCATGAAAAAAATATAAAGCAAAGAAAAAAAAGATATTGATACTATATTCCTAGTTCTAAATCCTTCCGCCAAGTGCAATGCATGACGTTGAAGTTCCTTGTTTGTCTTGTTTTTGAAATTAGCGTTTTAGGGTACATAAAATGTTCCAAAGGTTTGCAATGTTCTCAAAGAAGCTTCCATCAATTACCAAGCAACTCATGAAAAAAATATAAAGCAAAGAAAAAAAAACATATTCACTCTATATTCCTAGTTCTAAATCCTTCCGCCAAGTGCAATGCATGACGTTGAAGTTCCTTGTTTGTCTTGTTTTTGAAATTAGCGTTTTAGGGTACATAAAATGTTCCAAAGGTTTGCAATGTTCTCTAAGAAGCTTCCATCAATTACCAAGCAACTCATGAAAAAAATATAAAGCAAAGAAAAAAAAACATATTCACTCTATATTCCTAGTTCTAAATCCTTCCGCCAAGTGCAATGCATGACGTTGAAGTTCCTTGTTTGTCTTGTTTTTGAAATTAGCGTTTTAGGGTACATAAAATGTTCCAAAGGTTTGCAATGTTCTCAAAGAAGCTTCCATCAATTACCAAGCAACTCATGAAAAAAATATAAAGCAAAGAAAAAAAAGATATTGATACTATATTCCTAGTTCTAAATCCTTCCGCCAAGTGCAATGCATGACGTTGAAGTTCCTTGTTTGTCTTGTTTTTGA